>CM070772.1:117619703-120257203 GCA_036346955.1 Dipus sagitta
CCTGGCCAACAACTCACTGGAAGGTATCCCATCACTGGCCTGAAATTTTTCTAGATATAATCTATGGCTTCTGGGTATACCATTGTCCAATGAGGTAGGTTTCCATATGGCTTATTCATATCCTCTTATATTTTGATTAACCCTCCCCTCACCCTTCCTTTAAAATCTCTTCCCCTAACCTTACTTAGGCCTTTCAATCCCCAGTAATTCTTCTACTTACATATGTACAATACCATCACCTTGAGTCCTCCCCTCTCCTCCCTTCCCTTTCTAGCTTTATGGCCTCTGCTACTGAGTTTTATTCCAACTCACATACAAGTCCAAACATTTGTAGCTAGGATCCACATATGAGAGAGAATATACAGCACTTTGCTCTCTGGGTCTGAGTTAACTCACTAAGTGTAATACTTTACAGATCCATCCATTTCCCTGCAAAGGTCATAATTTCATCTTCCTTTGCTGCTGATTAGAAATTCCACTGTATAAATGTACCATGTCTTCATTATCCACCCCATCATTATCTTTTAATTAATTAATTAACTTATTTATTTACTTATTTGTTTGAGAGAAAATGTGTGTGGGCACACCAGAGCCTCTTGCTACTGCAATGGAACTCCAGATGCGTGGGTCACTTTGTGCATCTGGCTTTACCAGATCTGGCTTTACCACTAAAAATAGTAGTATGTTATGTTACAGAATGATCTCACCAATTAGCAGATGAAAATGATGCTGTGAGAGGAAAAGTTTAGATGTTAGATCCAGTATTTTCGGTGGGACACACTGCAACTGATAACCATTTCTTTCTTTTCCTTTCTTTTTCTTTTCTTTTTTTTTTTTAGCCCAGGCTAACCTGGAATTCATTATATGGTCTCAGGCTAGTCTTGAACTTCTTTGATCCTCCTACTCTACCCAACCCCAGAGTAATAGGATAAAGGCCTGTGCCACCATACCTGACATTTATCAAGTTTTAATTCTTTAATCATCTCTTGCAGTGCTGGTGAAAAAAGAAGATGAAGGAGGTGGAGGAGAAGAAGAGGAAAAGAAGAGAGAAAGAAGGCAGGAAGAAAGAAAGAAAGAAAGAAAGAAAGAAAGAAAGAAAGAAAGAAAGAAAGAGGAAGAAAGAAAGAAAAAATATGAATATATGGCCAGGTGTGGTGACACATGCCTTTAATACCAGCACTGAGGAGACAGAGATAGAAGGATTGCGATGAGTTCAAGGCTACTTTGAGACCCCATAGTAAGTTCCAGGTCAACCTGGGCTAACCCTACCTCAAAAGATATATGTTTAATTTTATGTCTGAACAATTGGAGGCACCAGCCAAAAGCAGTTACTGACAACTAGAACAATATTAAATGGCCAGGATATGATATAGCAAAGGCAGGAGGGGCTCAAATTTCAAAACAGGGTTTCCCACTGCAACAGACTCATAGCAAATATTTAGCAACCCTGAAAGTGGCCAGCAGAAGGATTTATATAAGCAATTAAGATATTTCACCAGTATGCTGTATATGTTACATAGATGACTGCTACCTAGTGTTTCAATATAAAGTGCAGTTACATACAAATACACCCATGCAGGTTTTAGTAGGGGTTAAAAAATAACAATAAAGAAAGAAAACTCCTATGCCCTAGTAGAAACTAAGAAAGAGGGATATCCAGGTGTGGTGGCAGAGGTAGGAGGATTGACATGAGTTCAAGATCAGCATGTGACTATAAAGTGAGATCCAAGTCAGCCAGGACTACAGTGAGACCCTACTTCGAAAGAAACTAAATGAGGGAATAAATTATCATTCGGTGTCTTTTAGCATAATACCCTTAATAGCCTTTAGCATAGTAGCCAAAATAGCCTGTATTATATTTACAGGCTTCTTTTAGTTGTTGCTCATTTTTTATGAGAGAAGGAGAGAGAGAGAGAGAGAGAGAGAGAGAGAGCGAGCAAGAAACAGACAGACAGAATTGGCCCCCAAGGGTCTCCAGCCACTGTAAAAAAAAACTCCAGACATGTGTGGTACCTTGTGCACATGTATGACCTTGTGCATCTGACTTATGTCGGTTCTGGAGAGTCAAACATGGGCCCTTAGGTTTCACAGGCAAGCGCCTTAAGCACTGAGCCATCCTCAAGCCCTACTAGCTATGCTTTGAAACCTGAGGTATCCTAACAGATGTAAAACAAAACAAAACAAAATCCCTCAAGTTCATCTTCACTCACAACAGGAGAAAATGCAGATAACACCAGGAAAGCCAGTGGTTTTAGAAAGTGTCTGGAAAGATATCAAGGCTTACAGGATCAAATCACTCAGGGAAATCTCTGATGCTCTGCACAGCCAGAAGGGAGGTGCTGCAAACACATGGCTTCCATCCCAAGCAGACAGCAACATGGAGTTCCTCAGTGTAGTTCTCTAATGTTAACTCTTCCTGCTATGGAAAGCTAATTAACATCCAGAATACCTAAGGGGGCCAGGATGTGCTGGTACATGTTTTCATCCCAGCAACAAGGGGCAGGGGAGGCACAGGGAAGAGTATTACTTTGAGTTTGAGGTAAGTCTGGGTCTACAGAATGACGGCCACGTCAGCCTCGTGTAGATAAGATCCTAACTCGAAAAACAGTAACAAAAGCAACAAAAAGAATAACTAAGGGATGAGGCAAGACATGGAGGGAAAATAATATTAAAATGTACCCCTGCCCCATCTAACACTGGTTGGAAAATTAGGCAAATTCATCTCAGTGATGTTTTGTGTCAAAAGAAAAAAAAAAACATTTCAAGACTACTGAGGCAGTTTAATATGAATGTGCCCCCAAAAGCAAAAAAGCAGGAATGTCCTCAAGCCTGACCTAGCACTCCCCATGTTGGTACAATCAGAGAAGTCTTATGCTTTTTTAAAAATTTGTATTTATTCTTTTCATTTATTTATTTGAGAGTGACACACAGAGAGAAAAAGAGGCAGAGAGAGGGAGAGAGAGAAAGCAAAAGTGAGAGTGCGTACCGGGTCCTCCACTCAATACAAACAAACTCCAGATGCATGCACCACCGTGTCCATCCATCTGCCTAACGTGAGTACTGGGGAATCGAGCCTTGAACTGGGGTCCTTAGGCTTCACCAGCAACTGCTTAACCACTAAGCCATCTCTCCAGCCCCTAGAGAAGTCTTCCTCTTATCTCTTGCCTAAAGGAATGCTCTAGATCTGTTTTTCTATAAACAACCTGTGCCCTTCCCTACACCCCTTTCCTAGAACTGAGGTTCCTGGAAGATTTAAATCTGATAGTGGCATTATGGCTACTCAGCCCCAAAACTTAGCATCATGGCAGGTTAGCTCAGCCTCCATTCCGAATCCATAAGTGACCCCAATTTGGGTCATAGGGCAGGCTTTACCCCCTAAAACCTTCCGTATGGCAGGAGCTCTCTATACTTTCTCCACTTGCCTCCTCTGAATCTAATAAAATCTCTCTAAACCTTACCCTATGATCTGTGAATTTCACTTCTTTAAGTTTGTAAGACAAGAATCTGGAGATACCACAAAGTTATTGGTGCAAAAGCACTCATCGGATATAAATAACTTCCTCATTTTCATGCCATACTCAGATGGTGAAGACACACATTTACAATAGGCACACACATGGTAACACTAAATATGAATTGAATGAATGAATATGAATTCTCAGTCTTATGTTTACCTTTTAGTTACTCTCCCACAATCACCTGGAGTAAGCCACTAATCCTGGGTTTTAACCAAGTTGAGGCCCCTAGAATATGAATGGAACTACTAAAGAGCCTGAGAGTCACAATGTGAAGCCAATCTTAGTACTGTCACAGCTCACAATTCTACCAACTAGTGCAACTAGGTGAACCAATGAGTTTACTGGGTTAACTTATAGAGCACAGGTGGGGTGTTATATACAGGAGTGTGGATGACCCCAAAACAGCTGCATTACTGCAAGGTCCACCGCATCACAGACTATATGAAAACAGCATGATAGCATCTACTTACTTAACCTTTCCCTTCCTAGCTTCTCCCAGGCCAGTGACCCTCCCCCTCCTTTTACCAGACAGTGTCAATAGCTCCATTAACATTTCCATAGACCTGCCTATCACTGCCTAGCTCTGCTCAATTAACTTTGACAGGCCCACTAAGAAAAGACATTCTCCACTGGCATCAGATTATATCTGGAGGAAAAACCCCTTCCTACCAGATTTTTTTTCTCTAGGTAGAGTCTAGCTCTAGGCCAGGCTGACCTGGAACTCAGTATTCACTATGCAGTCTCAGGTTGGCATTTAACTCACAATGATCCCCCTACCTCTGCCTCCCAAGTCCTTGGATTAAAGACATGCACCACCATTCCTGACCCTACAGCATTTTTCAACATCTTTGAGATCTACATATACCAAACTCACTTTAATTTTAAAAAAAATATTGGGCTAGAGATGGCTTAGCAGTTAAAGCACTTGCCTGTGAAGCCTAAGGACTCATATTCATTTCCCCAGTACCCACATAAAGCCAGATGTACATGGTGACACTTGCATCCGGGATTTGTTTGCAGTGGCTGCAATCCCTGGCACACTCATTGCCTATCTTCCTCATTTTCTTCCTCTCTCAAATAAATACAGAAAAATAAAATAGTTAAAGAAGTTTTAGAGCCAGACAGGGTGGTGCATGCCTTTAATCCTAGCACTCGGGAGGCAAAGGTAGGAGGATAACCAGGAGTTCAAGGAAACCCTGAGACTACACGGTGAATTCCAGGTTCACCTGAGCTAGAGTGAAACCCTACCTCAAAAAAAAAAATTAAATGTTAACCACCTTTGCTTCAGTTATGTTTCCTTATATGTAAGTCTGTCCAGTATCCTTATAAATTACCCGATGTTTTCATTATACAATCTTGTTATAAGGAAATGAGTAGCTCACCTCCCTGAAACAATGTAACTCCAAAAGTCCCAGTCACTGATGAAACTGTTCCTGAAGAATTTGGGTGCACTTCTGTCCTGAGGCCCACACCTGACTCTCCTCAACCGTCTGTCCTTTCTTCTACTCAGACTCAATAACTGTACTTCTGGCTCAGCCTGAAATTCTTTTCAGCTGTGTTAAGTACCCCGGCTGCACCTGGCTGGAAGGCCTCTAGATAACAAAGCTCGGAACACTGAGATGTGTTCCCACTGCTGGTGACACTTTCAATATTTCAGTAATGGCAATAGGTTTTGCCTGATACAGCTTTAAAGTCACATTTTGACATTAGTCACTGGATAGGTTTCTAAGACTGAGCAATTTAGTTTATAGTTCTGGAATAGATCTGGGAAGGGGTAAATTAAGCTATTAACCCTAACCTGGGCATGGTGACAATATCAGAATCCAAGCAGACCTATTAGAAAATTCTTAAGTAGCCCAAAAAATCCTGTTTCATAATATCCATGAGTGGGAGACAATTTCCTCCATCCTCAAGTTTCATTCACTTCCACCATTCAGCACCATTTGACATTTTTAAATCTTGTTTAAAAAGTCCCTAGGGTTTTTCCTTACACTTGGTGCCTTACATGTAAAGATGGGGCCTTCTCTGCCCTTTAGCAGCCTTAATATTCAATGCATAGGTACTATTTTCTTTTTTTTCTTAATTTTTTGTTATTTTTATTTATTTTTTGAGAGCAACAGACAGAGAGAATGAGGCAGATAGAGAGAGGGAGAGAGAATAGGCACACCAGGGCCTCCAGCCACTGCAAACGAACTCCAGACGCGTGAGCCCCCTTGTGCATCTGGCTAACGTCGGTCCTGGAGAGTCGAGCCTCTAAGCGGAGTCCTTAGGCTTCACAGGCAAGCACTTAACCGCTAAGCCTTCTCTCCAGCCCTGCATAGGTACTATTTTCTAACCAACTGAAATATTGTTTCCTGTATTTTATGCCTTCAGTATTCGGAGTAAGACATTATAGTAAAGCAAAAGCATCATTTCCTTTTCTAAAGAACCTCCACATTCTCAAGTTACAGAATTAACTCTAAAGAGAGAAGGTAAAACTCACCGATCAGCTGGGGTGGCTTGAAGACCCGGTGAGCGATGCTGACCAGCAGTCTGCATTTCCAATACTTGTCTACATGAAGGCAAACCTGCTGTGTAAGGGGTCTGGTCCCACATACATGTGTCTGGAGCCAGTTCGCCATGACCAGGCCCTGCAGCCCCTTTCTGCAGTCTGTAAGACCTGTGTGAAGCTTTTGGACCCACCCTCATGCTGTGGCACCATCCCAAGCAGACAGCAACATGGAGTTCCTCAGGGTAGTTCTCTAATGTTAACTCTTCCTGCTATGGGAAGCTAATTCCCATCAAGAATAGCTAAGTGGGCCAGGATGTGCTAGTACATGTATTCATCCCAGCCACAAGGGGCAGGGGAGGCACAGGGAAGAGTATTACTTTGAGTTTGAGGTAAGTCTGGGTCTACAGAATGAAGGCTAAGTCAGCCTGGTGTAGATAAGACCCTAACTCGAAAAACAGCAAAAAAAGCAACAAAAAGAATAACTAAGGGGTGAGGCAAGACATGGAGGGAAAATAATATTAAAATGTACCCCTGCCCCATCTAACACTGGTTGGAAAATTAGGAAAATACATCTCAGTGATGTTTTGTGTCAAAAGAAAAAAAAACATTTCAAGACTACTGAGGCAGTTTAATATGAATGTGCCCCCAAAAGCAAAAAAGCAGGAATGTCCTCAAGCCTGACCTAGCACTCCCCATGTTGGTACAATCAGAGAAGTCTTATGCTTTTTTAAAAATTTGTATTTATTCTTTTCATTTATTTATTTGAGAGTGACACACAGAGAGAAAAAGAGGCAGAGAGAGGGAGAGAGAGAAAGCAAAAGTGAGAGTGTGTACCGGTTCCTCCACTCAATACAAACAAACTCCAGATGCATGCACCACCTTGTCCATCCATCTGCCTAACGTGAGTACTGGGGAGTAGAGCCTTGAACTGGGGTCTTTGGGCTTTACAAGCAAGTCCTTAACCACTGAGTCATCTCTCCAGCCCCTAGAGAAGTCTTCCTCTTATCTCTTGCCTAAAGGAGTGCTCTAGACTGTTTTTCTATAAACAACCTGTGCCCTTCTCTACATCCTTTCCCTAGAACTGAAGTTCCTGGAAGATTTAAATCTGATAGTGGCATTATGGCTACTCAGCCCCAAAACTTAGCATCATGGCAGGTTACCTCAACCTCCATTCCGAATCCATAAGTGACCCCAATTTGGGTCATAGGGCAGGCTTTACCCCCTAACACCTTCCGTATGGCAGGAGCTCTCTATACTTTCTCCACTTGCCTCCTCTGAATCTAATAAAATCTCTCTAAACCTTACCCTATGATCTGTGAATTTCACTTCTTTAAGTTTGTAAGAGAAGAATCTGGAGATACCACAAAGTTATTGGTGCAAAAGCACTCATCGGATATAAATAACTTCCTCATTTTCATGCCATACTCAGATGGTGAAGACACACATTTACAATAGGCACACACATGGTAACACTAAATATGAATTGAATGAATGAATATGAATTCTCAGTCTTATGTTTACCTTTTAGTTACTCTCCCACAATCACCTGGAGTAAGCCACTAATCCTGGGTTTTAACCAAGTTGAGGCCCCTAGAATATGAATGGAACTACTAAAGAGCCTGAGAGTCACAATGTGAAGCCAATCTTAGTACTGTCACTGCTCACAATTCTACCAACTAGTGCAACTAGGTGAACCAATGAGTTTACTGGGTTAACTTATAGAGCACAGGTGGAGTGTTATTTACAGGAGTGTGGGTGACCCCAAAACAGCTGCATTACTGCAAGGTCCACCCCATCACACACTATATGAAAGTGGCATGAGAGCCTCTACTTACTTAACCTTTCACTTCCTGGCTTCTTCAGGTCAGTGACCCTCCCCCTCCTATTACCAGACAGTGTGAGTAGCTCCATTGACATTTCCATAGACATGGCTATCACTGCCTAGCCCTGCTCAATTAACTTTGACAGGCCCACTAAGAAAAGACATTCTCCACTGGCATCAGATTATAGCTAGAGGAAAAAGCCCTTCCTACCAGATTCTTTTTTCTCTAGGTAGAGTCTAGCTCTAGGCCAGGCTGACCTGGAACTCAGTATTCACTATGCAGTGTCAGGTTGGCATTGAACTCACAGTGATCCTCCTACCTCTGCCTCCCAAGTGCTTGGATGAAAGACATGCACCACCGTTCCTGACCCTACAGCATATTTTAATATCTTTGTGATCTACATATACCAAACTTACGTTATTAAAAAAAATATTGGACTCGAGAGATGGCTTAGCAGTTAAAGCACTTGCCTGTGAAGCCTAAGGACTCAGATTTATTTCCCCAGTACCTACATAAAGCGAGATGTACATGGTGACACTTGCATCTGGGATTTGTTTGCAGTGCCTGGAATCCCGGGCACTCTCATTGCCTATCTTCCTCGTTTTCTTCCTCTCTCAAATAAATACAGAAAAAATAAAATATTTAAATAAAATTTTAGAGATAGACATGGTGGTGCATGCCTTCAATCCTAGCACTCGGGAGGCAAAGTTAGGAGGATAACCAGGAGTTCAAGGAAACCCTGACACTACATGGTGAATTCCAGGTTCACCTGAGCTACAGTGGAACCCTACTTCCAAAAAAAAAAATTAAATGTTAACCACCTTTGCTTCAGTTATGTTTCTTTATATGTAAGTCTCTCCAGTATCCTAATAAATAAACCGATGGTTTCATTATACAATCTTGTTATAAGGAAATGAGTAGCTCACCTCCCTTAAACAACGAAACTCCAAAATGCCCAGTCACTGATGAAACTGTTCCTGAAGAATTAGGGTGCACTTCTGTCCTGAGGCCCACACCTGACCCTCATCAACCGTCTGTCCTTTCTTCTACTCAGACCCACTAACGGTTCTTCTGGCTCAGTCTGAAATTCTTTTCCGCTGTGTTAAGTACCACAGCTGACCTCTGTGGAATGCCTTCAGATAGCAAAGCTCGGAACACTGAGATGTGTTCCCACTGCTGCTGACATTTTCAACATTTCAGTAATGGCAATAGGTGTTGCCTGATACAGCTTTAAAGTCACATTTTGACATTAGACACTGGATAGGTTTCTAAGACTGAGCAATTTAGTTTATAGTTCGGTAATAGATCTGGGAAGGGGTAAATTAAGCTATTAACCCTAACCTGGGCATGGTGACAATTTCAGAATCCAAGCAGACCTATTAGAAAATTCTTAGGTAGCCCATAAAATCCTGTTCCATAACATCCATGAGTGGGAGACAATTTAGTCCATCCTCAAGTTTCACTCACTTCCACAATACAGAACCATTTGACACTACCCCTGTACCAGGTGATGATGAGGTGTCCCCTTTTCTCAACCGTGCAGGGATGCTGGTCCAGCTTTCTTGACAGAGAGGCTGACAACTCCAGGACTTCTAAGGAGCGGTGCTTTGCTTCCACCCAATGACACAGGCGGCAGGAGTCTTGCTTCTGGGTGGAACGCCACTCACATAGGTTCTTCAATTCCTTCTGGACGTGTTTGGAATAGGATTTGAATCAGAATAAAATTCCCAGGTACACATGACAGGTGCTGGGCAAGGAGGCCGTCACTCTTCAGTAACCTGTGTTGAGCACATTGACGTCCCCCCGCCCCCACAAGGAAAAGAAAGTATTTTACTTCTTTAAATGTGAGAGAGAAACAGACAGAGATAGGGAGGAGAAAGGGAGAGATAGAGGGAACTGGCACACCGGGTGCCCTACCGCACATGAGCGCCCCCTTGTGCATCGGGCTCGCATGCGTCCCGGGGATTCGAACCGGGTTCCTTTGGCTTCCCAGCAAAAAGCTCTAACCGCCAGGCCATCTCCCGGTTCCCACAGTGCCCGTGCCTGGTCTTCTTTCCCTTGCTGTTTTCCAGCTATTGCTGAGCTCCAGTAGCGGCTGAACTGGAATTCAGGACGTAGCCTGAACTTGTCATCATTGTGAGGAGCAAGTGAGGCCACAGCAAAGTATAACTGTGTTCCCAGTGGAGCCTGTGTTACGTACTTACCGTATTTTCCTTGATGTGTGTGAACGTTGCTCAGTGAACCAGGGGCACGTCCGTGATTTTCCAATACTTACCCTTTTGGTCCTTCATTCCACCTGCACCCACTGTCGGGTCACGATGGCTCTCGAGAGCCTGCGAATGCGTGAACAAACCCTCAGAGTACACGTTGGGAACCCGACACTCCTAAGTCTTCCTGGCCTGGCTTCAGCAATTTTGCCCTGGGCCTATAAGGCATGAAGAATGTGCATACTTGCATACGGGTTTTACTCATATTCTGTTTGCCCTCTCGAACTTGGGACACTTCTGTGTGTCTGCTGCCTCAAACAGACGTCAGTCCTCCGGCTAGAAAGGGGCTCAGGACTCATAGGTAGTGTCTCACTTCACCTGTAAGCTCTGCATGTCGCATGCGCATGTGACCACTTAAGTCACGTGTGTGTCAGGGGCCTCCTTTCCCTAGCGCACAGAGATTCCCTGCATGGTCGTGGCGTTCTGTGGGTCCGAAAAGCCCCCGATTCCCTGACCTAGGCTGAGAGCAAGGCTCTCAGCCTAGGTCAGGGAATCGGCTGTCTTCAGAAAATGGGTCAGTTTTATCCCATCCACAAAGGCGGCTGAGGCACGGCCATATGCCTGCCCGAGTCGCTGTTGCTCAAATTGAGCAATTTTTTCGGGTTCACCCCCTCACGTACAAGTGTTGAGCCTACTGGAATGGGGATGTCTGAAATGTGAGGGAGCAGGGCCCGGAGGGTGTGTTTCTCTGGGAATAAGAGAGCTCCAGAAAGTATCCTTTAATTGGCTGAAGGAGGAGGGCCTCCACGAGTGCCGGGCCAGCTGACAGACCAGGTGAGGCTGCCTCACACATCGAACATTCGGACATTTGACAATCGTCGAGAACGCCTGAGTCCACTCGCGTGGACTGCCCACTTTCCCCTGTCCCTGGTGATGATGAGGTGTCCCCTTTTCTCAACCGTGCAGGGATGCTGGTCCAGCTTTCTTGACAGAGAGGCTGACAACTCCAGGACTTCTAAGGAGCGGTGCTTTGCTTCCACCCAATGACACAGGCGGCAGGAGTCTTGCTTCTGGGTGGAACGCCACTCACATAGGTTCTTCAATTCCTTCTGGACGTGTTTGGAATAGGATTTGAATCAGAATAAAATTCCCAGGTACACATGACAGGTGCTGGGCAAGGAGGCCGTCACTCTTCAGTAACCTGTGTTGAGCACATTGACGTCCCCCCGCCCCCACAAGGAAAAGAAAGTATTTTACTTCTTTAAATGTGAGAGAGAAACAGACAGAGATAGGGAGGAGAAAGGGAGAGATAGAGGGAACTGGCACACCGGGTGCCCTACCGCACATGAGCGCCCCCTTGTGCATCGGGCTCGCATGCGTCCCGGGGATTCGAACCGGGTTCCTTTGGCTTCCCAGCAAAAAGCTCTAACCGCCAGGCCATCTCCCGGTTCCCACAGTGCCCGTGCCTGGTCTTCTTTCCCTTGCTGTTTTCCAGCTATTGCTGAGCTCCAGTAGCGGCTGAACTGGAATTCAGGACGTAGCCTGAACTTGTCATCATTGTGAGGAGCAAGTGAGGCCACAGCAAAGTATAACTGTGTTCCCAGTGGAGCCTGTGTTACGTACTTACCGTATTTTCCTTGATGTGTGTGAACGTTGCTCAGTGAACCAGGGGCACGTCCGTGATTTTCCAATACTTACCCTTTTGGTCCTTCATTCCACCTGCACCCACTGTCGGGTCACGATGGCTCTCGAGAGCCTGCGAATGCGTGAACAAACCCTCAGAGTACACGTTGGGAACCCGACACTCCTAAGTCTTCCTGGCCTGGCTTCAGCAATTTTGCCCTGGGCCTATAAGGCATGAAGAATGTGCATACTTGCATACGGGTTTTACTCATATTCTGTTTGCCCTCTCGAACTTGGGACACTTCTGTGTGTCTGCTGCCTCAAACAGACGTCAGTCCTCCGGCTAGAAAGGGGCTCAGGACTCATAGGTAGTGTCTCACTTCACCTGTAAGCTCTGCATGTCGCATGCGCATGTGACCACTTAAGTCACGTGTGTGTCAGGGGCCTCCTTTCCCTAGCGCACAGAGATTCCCTGCATGGTCGTGGCGTTCTGTGGGTCCGAAAAGCCCCCGATTCCCTGACCTAGGCTGAGAGCAAGGCTCTCAGCCTAGGTCAGGGAATCGGCTGTCTTCAGAAAATGGGTCAGTTTTATCCCATCCACAAAGGCGGCTGAGGCACGGCCATATGCCTGCCCGAGTCGCTGTTGCTCAAATTGAGCAATTTTTTCGGGTTCACCCCCTCACGTACAAGTGTTGAGCCTACTGGAATGGGGATGTCTGAAATGTGAGGGAGCAGGGCCCGGAGGGTGTGTTTCTCTGGGAATAAGAGAGCTCCAGAAAGTATCCTTTAATTGGCTGAAGGAGGAGGGCCTCCACGAGTGCCGGGCCAGCTGACAGACCAGGTGAGGCTGCCTCACACATCGAACATTCGGACATTTGACAATCGTCGAGAACGCCTGAGTCCACTCGCGTGGACTGCCCACTTTCCCCTGTCCCTGGTGATGATGAGGTGTCCCCTTTTCTCAACCGTGCAGGGATGCTGGTCCAGCTTTCTTGACAGAGAGGCTGACAACTCCAGGACTTCTAAGGAGCGGTGCTTTGCTTCCACCCAATGACACAGGCGGCAGGAGTCTTGCTTCTGGGTGGAACGCCACTCACATAGGTTCTTCAATTCCTTCTGGACGTGTTTGGAATAGGATTTGAATCAGAATAAAATTCCCAGGTACACATGACAGGTGCTGGGCAAGGAGGCCGTCACTCTTCAGTAACCTGTGTTGAGCACATTGACGTCCCCCCGCCCCCACAAGGAAAAGAAAGTATTTTACTTCTTTAAATGTGAGAGAGAAACAGACAGAGATAGGGAGGAGAAAGGGAGAGATAGAGGGAACTGGCACACCGGGTGCCCTACCGCACATGAGCGCCCCCTTGTGCATCGGGCTCGCATGCGTCCCGGGGATTCGAACCGGGTTCCTTTGGCTTCCCAGCAAAAAGCTCTAACCGCCAGGCCATCTCCCGGTTCCCACAGTGCCCGTGCCTGGTCTTCTTTCCCTTGCTGTTTTCCAGCTATTGCTGAGCTCCAGTAGCGGCTGAACTGGAATTCAGGACGTAGCCTGAACTTGTCATCATTGTGAGGAGCAAGTGAGGCCACAGCAAAGTATAACTGTGTTCCCAGTGGAGCCTGTGTTACGTACTTACCGTATTTTCCTTGATGTGTGTGAACGTTGCTCAGTGAACCAGGGGCACGTCCGTGATTTTCCAATACTTACCCTTTTGGTCCTTCATTCCACCTGCACCCACTGTCGGGTCACGATGGCTCTCGAGAGCCTGCGAATGCGTGAACAAACCCTCAGAGTACACGTTGGGAACCCGACACTCCTAAGTCTTCCTGGCCTGGCTTCAGCAATTTTGCCCTGGGCCTATAAGGCATGAAGAATGTGCATACTTGCATACGGGTTTTACTCATATTCTGTTTGCCCTCTCGAACTTGGGACACTTCTGTGTGTCTGCTGCCTCAAACAGACGTCAGTCCTCCGGCTAGAAAGGGGCTCAGGACTCATAGGTAGTGTCTCACTTCACCTGTAAGCTCTGCATGTCGCATGCGCATGTGACCACTTAAGTCACGTGTGTGTCAGGGGCCTCCTTTCCCTAGCGCACAGAGATTCCCTGCATGGTCGTGGCGTTCTGTGGGTCCGAAAAGCCCCCGATTCCCTGACCTAGGCTGAGAGCAAGGCTCTCAGCCTAGGTCAGGGAATCGGCTGTCTTCAGAAAATGGGTCAGTTTTATCCCATCCACAAAGGCGGCTGAGGCACGGCCATATGCCTGCCCGAGTCGCTGTTGCTCAAATTGAGCAATTTTTTCGGGTTCACCCCCTCACGTACAAGTGTTGAGCCTACTGGAATGGGGATGTCTGAAATGTGAGGGAGCAGGGCCCGGAGGGTGTGTTTCTCTGGGAATAAGAGAGCTCCAGAAAGTATCCTTTAATTGGCTGAAGGAGGAGGGCCTCCACGAGTGCCGGGCCAGCTGACAGACCAGGTGAGGCTGCCTCACACATCGAACATTCGGACATTTGACAATCGTCGAGAACGCCTGAGTCCACTCGCGTGGACTGCCCACTTTCCCCTGTCCCTGGTGATGATGAGGTGTCCCCTTTTCTCAACCGTGCAGGGATGCTGGTCCAGCTTTCTTGACAGAGAGGCTGACAACTCCAGGACTTCTAAGGAGCGGTGCTTTGCTTCCACCCAATGACACAGGCGGCAGGAGTCTTGCTTCTGGGTGGAACGCCACTCACATAGGTTCTTCAATTCCTTCTGGACGTGTTTGGAATAGGATTTGAATCAGAATAAAATTCCCAGGTACACATGACAGGTGCTGGGCAAGGAGGCCGTCACTCTTCAGTAACCTGTGTTGAGCACATTGACGTCCCCCCGCCCCCACAAGGAAAAGAAAGTATTTTACTTCTTTAAATGTGAGAGAGAAACAGACAGAGATAGGGAGGAGAAAGGGAGAGATAGAGGGAACTGGCACACCGGGTGCCCTACCGCACATGAGCGCCCCCTTGTGCATCGGGCTCGCATGCGTCCCGGGGATTCGAACCGGGTTCCTTTGGCTTCCCAGCAAAAAGCTCTAACCGCCAGGCCATCTCCCGGTTCCCACAGTGCCCGTGCCTGGTCTTCTTTCCCTTGCTGTTTTCCAGCTATTGCTGAGCTCCAGTAGCGGCTGAACTGGAATTCAGGACGTAGCCTGAACTTGTCATCATTGTGAGGAGCAAGTGAGGCCACAGCAAAGTATAACTGTGTTCCCAGTGGAGCCTGTGTTACGTACTTACCGTATTTTCCTTGATGTGTGTGAACGTTGCTCAGTGAACCAGGGGCACGTCCGTGATTTTCCAATACTTACCCTTTTGGTCCTTCATTCCACCTGCACCCACTGTCGGGTCACGATGGCTCTCGAGAGCCTGCGAATGCGTGAACAAACCCTCAGAGTACACGTTGGGAACCCGACACTCCTAAGTCTTCCTGGCCTGGCTTCAGCAATTTTGCCCTGGGCCTATAAGGCATGAAGAATGTGCATACTTGCATACGGGTTTTACTCATATTCTGTTTGCCCTCTCGAACTTGGGACACTTCTGTGTGTCTGCTGCCTCAAACAGACGTCAGTCCTCCGGCTAGAAAGGGGCTCAGGACTCATAGGTAGTGTCTCACTTCACCTGTAAGCTCTGCATGTCGCATGCGCATGTGACCACTTAAGTCACGTGTGTGTCAGGGGCCTCCTTTCCCTAGCGCACAGAGATTCCCTGCATGGTCGTGGCGTTCTGTGGGTCCGAAAAGCCCCCGATTCCCTGACCTAGGCTGAGAGCAAGGCTCTCAGCCTAGGTCAGGGAATCGGCTGTCTTCAGAAAATGGGTCAGTTTTATCCCATCCACAAAGGCGGCTGAGGCACGGCCATATGCCTGCCCGAGTCGCTGTTGCTCAAATTGAGCAATTTTTTCGGGTTCACCCCCTCACGTACAAGTGTTGAGCCTACTGGAATGGGGATGTCTGAAATGTGAGGGAGCAGGGCCCGGAGGGTGTGTTTCTCTGGGAATAAGAGAGCTCCAGAAAGTATCCTTTAATTGGCTGAAGGAGGAGGGCCTCCACGAGTGCCGGGCCAGCTGACAGACCAGGTGAGGCTGCCTCACACATCGAACATTCGGACATTTGACAATCGTCGAGAACGCCTGAGTCCACTCGCGTGGACTGCCCACTTTCCCCTGTCCCTGGTGATGATGAGGTGTCCCCTTTTCTAAACCGTGCAGGGATGCTGGTCCAGCTTTCTTGACAGAGAGGCTGACAACTCCAGGACTTCTAAGGAGCGGTGCTTTGCTTCCACCCAATGACACAGGCCGCAGGAGTCTTGCTTCTGGGTGGAACGCCACTCACATAGGTTCTTCAATTCCTTCTGGACGTGTTTGGAATAGGATTTGAATCAGAATAAAATTCCCAGGTACACATGACAGGTGCTGGGCAAGGAGGCCGTCACTCTTCAGTAACCTGTGTTGAGCACATTGACGTCCCCCCGCCCCCACAAGGAAAAGAAAGTATTTTACTTCTTTAAATGTGAGAGAGAAACAGACAGAGATAGGGAGGAGAAAGGGAGAGATAGAGGGAACTGGCACACCGGGTGCCCTACCGCACATGAGCGCCCCCTTGTGCATCGGGCTCGCATGCGTCCCGGGGATTCGAACCGGGTTCCTTTGGCTTCCCAGCAAAAAGCTCTAACCGCCAGGCCATCTCCCGCTTCCCACAGTGCCCGTGCCTGGTCTTCTTTCCCTTGCTGTTTTCCAGCTATTGCTGAGCTCCAGTAGCGGCTGAACTGGAATTCAGGACGTAGCCTGAACTTGTCATCATTGTGAGGAGCAAGTGAGGCCACAGCAAAGTATAACTGTGTTCCCAGTGGAGCCTGTGTTACGTACTTACCGTATTTTCCTTGATGTGTGTGAACGTTGCTCAGTGAACCAGGGGCACGTCCGTGATTTTCCAATACTTACCCTTTTGGTCCTTCATTCCACCTGCACCCACTGTCGGGTCACGATGGCTCTCGAGAGCCTGCGAATGCGTGAACAAACCCTCAGAGTACACGTTGGGAACCCGACACTCCTAAGTCTTCCTGGCCTGGCTTCAGCAATTTTGCCCTGGGCCTATAAGGCATGAAGAATGTGCATACTTGCATACGGGTTTTACTCATATTCTGTTTGCCCTCTCGAACTTGGGACACTTCTGTGTGTCTGCTGCCTCAAACAGACGTCAGTCCTCCGGCTAGAAAGGGGCTCAGGACTCATAGGTAGTGTCTCACTTCACCTGTAAGCTCTGCATGTCGCATGCGCATGTGACCACTTAAGTCACGTGTGTGTCAGGGGCCTCCTTTCCCTAGCGCACAGAGATTCCCTGCATGGTCGTGGCGTTCTGTCGGGTCCGAAAAGCTCCCGATTCCCTGACCTAGGCTGAGAGCAAGGCTCTCAGCCTAGGTCAGGGAATCGGCTGTCTTCAGAAAATGGGTCAGTTTTATCCCATCCACAAAGGCGGCTGAGGCACGGCCATATGCCTGCCCGAGTCGCTGTTGCTCAAATTGAGCAATTTTTTCGGGTTCACCCGCTCACGTACAAGTGTTGAGCCTACTGGAATGGGGATGTCTGAAATGTGAGGGAGCAGGGCCCGGAGGGTGTGTTTCTCTGGGAATAAGAGAGCTCCAGGAAGTATCCTTTAATTGGCTGAAGGAGGAGGGCCTCCACGAGTGCCGGGCCAGCTGACAGACCAGGTGAGGCTGCCTCACACATCGAACATTCGGACATTTGAAAATCGTCGAGAACGCCTGAGTCCACTCGCGTGGACTGCCCACTTTCCCCTGTCCCTGGTGATGATGAGGTGTCCCCTTTTCTAAACCGTGCAGGGATGCTGGTCCAGCTTTCTTGAGAGAGAGGCTGACAACTCCAGGACTTCTAAGGAGCGGTGCTTTGCTTCCACCCAATGACACAGGCGGCAGGAGTCTTGCTTCTGGGGAAACGCAACTCACATAGGTTCTTCAATTCCTTCTGGACGTGTTTGGAATAGGATTTGAATCAGAATAAAATTCCCAGGTACACATGACAGGTGCTGGGCAAGGAGGCCGTCACTCTTCAGTAACCTGTGTTGAGCACATTGACGTCCCCCCGCCCCCACAAGGAAAAGAAAGTATTTTACTTCTTTAAATGTGAGAGAGAAACAGACAGAGACAGGGAGGAGAAAGGGAGAGATAGAGGGAACTGGCACACCGGGTGCCCTACCGCACATGAGCGCCCCCTTGTGCATCGGGCTCGCATGCGTCCCGGGGATTCGAACCGGGTTCCTTTGGCTTCCCAGCAAAAAGCTCTAACCGCCAGGCCATCTCCCGGTTCCCACAGTGCCCGTGCCTGGTCTTCTTTCCCTTGCTGTTTTCCAGCCTATTGCTGAGCTCCAGTAGCGGCTGAACTGGAATTCAGGACGTAGCCTGAACTTGTCATCATTGTGAGGAGCAAGTGAGGCCACAGCAAAGTATAACTGTGTTCCCAGTGGAGCCTGTGTTACGTACTTACCGTATTTTCCTTGATGTGTGTGAACGTTGCTCAGTGAACAGGGGCACGACCGTGATTTTCCAATACTTACCCTTTTGGTCCTTCATTCCACCTGCACCCACTGTCGGGTCACGATGGCTCACGAGAGCCTGCGAATGCGTGAACAAACCCTCAGAGTACACGTTGGGAACCCGACACTCCTAAGTCTTCCTGGCCTGGCGTCAGCAATTTTGCCCTGGGCCTATAAGGCATGAAGAATGTGCATACTTGCATACGGTTTTACTCATATTCTGTTTGCCCTCTCGAACTTGGGACACTTCTGTGTGTCTTCTGCCTCAAACAGAGGTCAGTCCTCCGGCTAGAAAGGGGCTCATGACTCATAGGTAGTGTCTCACTTCACCTGTAAGCTCTGCATGTCGCATGCGCATGTGACCACTTAAGTCACGTGTGTGTCAGGGGCCTCCTTTCCCTAGCGCACAGAGATTCCCTGCATGGTCGTGGCGTTCTGTGGGTCCGAAAAGCCCCCGATTCCCTGACCTAGGCTGAGAGCAAGGCTCTCAGCCTGGGTCAGGCAATCGGCTGTCTTCAGAAAATGGGTCAGTTTTATCCCATCCACAAAGGCGGCTGAGGCACGGCCATATGCCTGCCCGAGTCGCTGTTGCTCAAATTGAGCAATTTTTTCGGGTTCACCCCCTCACGTACAAGTGTTGAGCCTACTGGAATGGGGATGTGTGAAATGTGAGGGAGCAGGGCCCGGAGGGTGTGTTTCTCTGGGAATAAGAGAGCTCCAGAAAGTATCCTTTAATTGGCTGAAGGAGGAGGGCCTCCACGAGTGCCGGGCCAGCTGACAGACCAGGTGAGGCTGCCTCACACATCGAACATTCGGACATTTGACAATCGTCGAGAACGCCTGAGTCCACTCGCGTGTACTGCCCACTTTCCCCTGTCCCTGGTGATGATGAGGTGTCCCCTTTTCTCAACCGTGCAGGGATGTTGGTCCAGCTTTCTTGACAGAGAGGCTGACAACTCCAGGACTTCTAAGGAGCGGTGCTTTGCTTCCACCCAATGACACACGCGGCAGGAGTCTTGCTTCTGGGTGGAACGCCACTCACATAGGTTCTTCAATTCCTTCTGGACGTGTTTGGAATAGGATTTGAATCAGAATAAAATTCCCAGGTACACATGACAGGTGCTGGGCAAGGAGGCCGTCACTCTTCAGTAACCTGTGTTGAGCACATTGACGTCCCCCCGCCCCCACAAGGAAAAGAAAGTATTTTACTTCTTTAAATGTGAGAGAGAAACAGACAGAGATAGGGAGGAGAAAGGGAGAGATAGAGGGAACTGGCACACCGGGTGCCCTACCGCACATGAGTGCCCCCTTGTGCATCGGGCTCGCATGCGTCCCGGGGATTCGAACCGGGTTCCTTTGGCTTCCCAGCAAAAAGCTCTAACCGCCAGGCCATCTCCCGGTTCCCACAGTGTCCGTGCCTGGTCTTCTTTCCCTTGCTGTTTTCCAGCTATTGCTGAGCTCCAGTAGCGGCTGAACTGGAATTCAGGACATAGCCTGAACTTCTCATCATTGTGAGTAGCAAGTGAGGCCACAGCAAAGTATAACTGTGTTCCCAGTGGAGCCTGTGTTACGTACTTACCGTATTTTCCTTGATGTGTGTGAACGTTGCTCAGTGAACCAGGGGCACGTCCTTGATTTTCCAATACTTACCCTTTTGGTCCTTCATTCCACCTGCACACACTGTCGGGTCACGATGGCTCTCGAGAGCCTGCGAATGCGTGAACAAACCCTCAGAGTATACGTTGGGAACCCAACACTCCTACGTCTTCCTGGCCTGGCTTCAGCAATTTTGCCCTGGGCCTATAAGGCATGAAGAATGTGCATCCTTGCATACGGGTTTTACTCATATTCTGTTTGCCCTCTCGAACCTGGGACACTTCTGTGTGTCTGCTGCCTCAAACAGACGTCAGTCCTCCGGCTAGAAAGGGGCTCAGGACTCATAGGTAGTGTCTCACTTCACCTGTACGCTCTGCATGTCGCATGCGCATGTGACCACTTAAGTCACGTGTGTGTCAGGGGCCTCCTTTCCCTAGCCCACAGAGATTCCCTGCATGGTCGTGGCATTCTGTGGGTCCGAAAAGCTCCCGATTCCCTGACCTAGGCTGAGAGCAAGGCTCTCAGCCTAGGTCAGGGAATCGGCTGTCTTCAGGAAGTGGATCAGTTTTATCCCATCCACAAAGGCGGCTGAGGCACGGCCATATGCCTGCCCGAGTCGCTGTTGCTCAAATTGAGCAATTTTTTCGGGTTCACCCCCTCACGTACAAGTGTTGAGCCTACTGGAATGGGGATGTCTGAAATGTGAGGGAGCAGGGCCCGGAGGGTGTGTTTCTCTGACAATAAGAGAGCTCCAGAAAGTATCCTTTAATTGGCTGAAGGAGGAGGGCCTCCACGAGTGCCGGGCCAGCTGACAGACCAGGTGAGGCTGCCTCACACATCAAACATTCGGACATTTGAAAATCGTCGAGAACACCTGAGTCCACTCGCGTGGACTGCCCACTTTCCCCTGTCCCGGGTGATAAAAGGTGTCCCCTTTTCTAAACCGTGCAGGGATGCTGGTCCAGCTTTCTTGAGAGAGAGGCTGACAACTCCAGGACTTCTAAGGAGCGGTGCTTTGCTTCCACCCAATGACACAGGCGGCAGGAGTCTTGCTTCTGGGTGGAACGCCACTCACATAGGTTCTTCAATTCCTTCTGGACGTGTTTGGAATAGGATTTGAATCAGAATAAAATTCCCAGGTACACATGACAGGTGCTGGGCAAGGAGGCCGTCACTCTTCAGTAACCTGTGTTGAGCACATTGACGTCCCCCCGCCCCCACAAGGAAAAGAAAGTATTTTACTTCTTTAAATGTGAGAGAGAAACAGACAGAGATAGGGAGGAGAAAGGGAGAGATAGAGGGAACTGGCACACCGGGTGCCCTACCGCACATGAGTGCCCCCTTGTGCATCGGGCTCGCATGCGTCCCGGGGATTCGAACCGGGTTCCTTTGGCTTCCCAGCAAAAAGCTCTAACCGCCAGGCCATCTCCCGGTTCCCACAGTGTCCGTGCCTGGTCTTCTTTCCCTTGCTGTTTTCCAGCTATTGCTGAGCTCCAGTAGCGGCTGAACTGGAATTCAGGACATAGCCTGAACTTCTCATCATTGTGAGTAGCAAGTGAGGCCACAGCAAAGTATAACTGTGTTCCCAGTGGAGCCTGTGTTACGTACTTACCGTATTTTCCTTGATGTGTGTGAACGTTGCTCAGTGAACCAGGGGCACGTCCTTGATTTTCCAATACTTACCCTTTTGGTCCTTCATTCCACCTGCACACACTGTCGGGTCACGATGGCTCTCGAGAGCCTGCGAATGCGTGAACAAACCCTCAGAGTATACGTTGGGAACCCAACACTCCTACGTCTTCCTGGCCTGGCTTCAGCAATTTTGCCCTGGGCCTATAAGGCATGAAGAATGTGCATCCTTGCATACGGGTTTTACTCATATTCTGTTTGCCCTCTCGAACCTGGGACACTTCTGTGTGTCTGCTGCCTCAAACAGACGTCAGTCCTCCGGCTAGAAAGGGGCTCAGGACTCATAGGTAGTGTCTCACTTCACCTGTACGCTCTGCATGTCGCATGCGCATGTGACCACTTAAGTCACGTGTGTGTCAGGGGCCTCCTTTCCCTAGCCCACAGAGATTCCCTGCATGGTCGTGGCATTCTGTGGGTCCGAAAAGCTCCCGATTCCCTGACCTAGGCTGAGAGCAAGGCTCTCAGCCTAGGTCAGGGAATCGGCTGTCTTCAGGAAGTGGATCAGTTTTATCCCATCCACAAAGGCGGCTGAGGCACGGCCATATGCCTGCCCGAGTCGCTGTTGCTCAAATTGAGCAATTTTTTCGGGTTCACCCCCTCACGTACAAGTGTTGAGCCTACTGGAATGGGGATGTCTGAAATGTGAGGGAGCAGGGCCCGGAGGGTGTGTTTCTCTGACAATAAGAGAGCTCCAGAAAGTATCCTTTAATTGGCTGAAGGAGGAGGGCCTCCACGAGTGCCGGGCCAGCTGACAGACCAGGTGAGGCTGCCTCACACATCAAACATTCGGACATTTGAAAATCGTCGAGAACACCTGAGTCCACTCGCGTGGACTGCCCACTTTCCCCTGTCCCGGGTGATAAAAGGTGTCCCCTTTTCTAAACCGTGCAGGGATGCTGGTCCAGCTTTCTTGAGAGAGAGGCTGACAACTCCAGGACTTCTAAGGAGCGGTGCTTTGCTTCCACCCAATGACACAGGCGGCAGGAGTCTTGCTTCTGGGTGGAACGCCACTCACATAGGTTCTTCAATTCCTTCTGGACGTGTTTGGAATAGGATTTGAATCAGAATAAAATTCCCAGGTACACATGACAGGTGCTGGGCAAGGAGGCCGTCACTCTTCAGTAACCTGTGTTCAGCACATTGACGTGCCCCCGCCCCCACCAGGAAAAGAAAGTATTTTTATTCTTTTAATGTGAGAGAGAAACATACAGAGATAGGGAGGAGAAAGGGAGAGATAGAGGGAACTGGCACACCGGGTGCCCTACCGCACATGAGTGCCCCCTTGTGCATCGGGCTCGCATGCGTCCCAGGAATTCGAACCGGGTTCCTTTGGCTTCCCAGCAAAAAGCTCTAACCGCCAGGCCATCTCCCGGCTCCCACAGTGCCCGTGGCTGGTCTTCTTTCCCTTGCTGTTTTCCAGCTATTCCTGAGCTCCAGTAGCGGCTGAACTGGAATTCAGGACGTAGCCTGAACTTGTCATCATTGTGAGGAGGAAGTGAGGCCACAGCAAAGTATAACTGTGTTCCCAGTGGAGCCTGTGTTACGTACTTACCGTATTTTCCTTGATGTGTGTGAACGTTGCTCAGTGAACCAGGGGCACGTCCGTGATTTTCCAATACTTACCCTTTTGGTCCTTCATTCCACCTGCACCCACTGTGGGGTCACGAAGGCTCTCGAGAGCCTGCGAATGCGTGAACAAACCCTCAGAGTACACGTTGGGAACCCGACACTCCTAAGTCTTCCTGGCCTGGCTTCAGCAATTTTGCCCTGGTCCTATAAGGCATGAAGAATGTGCATCCTTGCATACAGGTTTTACTCATATTCTGTTTGCCCTCTCGAACTTGGGACACTTCTGTGTGTCTGCTGCCTCAAACAGACGTCAGTCCTCCGGCTAGAAAGGGGCTCAGGACTCATAGGTAGTGTCTCACTTCACCTATAAGCTCTGCATGTCGCATGCGCATGTGACCACTTAAGTCACGTGTGTGTCAGGGGCCTCCTTTCCCTAGCGCACACAGATTCCATGCATGGTCGTGGCATTCTGTCGGTCCGAAAAGCTCCCGATTCCCAGACCTAGGCTGAGAGCAAGGCTCCCAGACTACGTCAGGGAATCGGCTGTCTTCAGAAAATGGGTCAGTTGTATCCCATCACAAAGGCGGCTGAGGCACGGCCATATACCTGCCCGAGTCGCTGTGGCTCAAATTGAGCAATTTTTTCGGGTTCACCCCCTCACGTACAAGTGTTGAGCCTACTGGAATGGGGATGTCTGAAATGTGAGGGAGCAGGGCCCGGATGGTGTGTTTCTCTGGGAATAAGAGAGCTCCAGAAAGTATCCTTTAATTGGCTGAAGGAGGAGGGCCTCCACGAGTGCCGGGCCAGCTGACAGACCAGGTGAGGCTGCCTCACACATCAAACATTCAGACATTTGAAATTCGTCGAGAACGCCTGAGTCCACTCGCGTGGACTGCCCCTTTCCCCTCTCCCTGGTGATGATGAGGTGTCCCCTTTTCTAAACCGTGCAGGGATGCTGGTCCAGCTTTCTTGAGAGAGAGGCTGACAACTCCAGGACTTCTAAGGAGTGGTGCTTTCCTTCCACCCAATGACAGGCGGCAGGAGTCTTGCTTCTGGGTGGAACGCCACTCACATAGGTTCTTCAATTCCTTCTGGACGTGTTTGGAATAGGATTTGAATCAGAATAAAATTCCCAGGTACACATGACAGGTGCTGGGCAAGGAGGCCGTCACTCTTCAGTAACCTGTGTTGAGCACATTGACGTCCGCCCACCCCACAAGGAAAAGAAAGTATTTTACTTCTTTAAATGTGAGAGAGAAACAGACAGAGATAGGGAGGAGAAAGGGAGAGATAGAGGGAACTGGCACACCGGGTGCCCTACCGCACATGAGCGCCCCCTTGTGCATCGGGCTCGCATGCGTCCCAGGAATTCGAACCGGGTTCCTTTGGCTTCCCAGCAAAAAGCTCTAACCGCCAAGCCATCTCCCGGTTCTCACAGTGCCCGTGCCTGGTCTTCTTTCCCTTGCTGTTTTCCAGCTATTCCTGAGCTCCAGTAGCGGCTGAACTGGAATTCAGGACGTAGCCTGACCTTGTCATCCTTGTGAGGAGCAAGTGAGGCCACAGCAAAGTATACCTGTGTTCCCAGGGGAGCCTGTGTTATGTACTTACCGTATTTTCCTTGATGTGTGTGAACGTTGCTCAGTAAACCAGGGGCACGTCCGTGATTTTCCAATACTTACCCTTTTGGTCCTTCATTCCACCTGCACCCACTGTCGGGTCATGATGGCTCTCGAGAGCCTGCGAATGCGTGAACAAACCCTCAGAGTACACGTTGGGAACCCGACACTCCTAAGTCTTCCTGGCCTGGCTTCAGCAATTTTGCCCTGGTCCTCTAAGGCATGAAGAGTGTGCATCCTTGCATATAGGTTTTACTCATATTCTGTTTGCCCTCTCGAACTTGGGACACTTCTGTGTGTCTGCTGCCTCAAACAGACGTCAGTCCTCCGGCTAGAAAGGGGCTCAGGACTCATAGGTAGTGTCTCACTTCACCTGTAAGCTCTGCATGTCGCATGCGCATGTGACCACTTAAGTCACGTGTGTGTCAGGAGCCTCCTTTCCCTAGTGCACAGAGATTCCCTGCATGGTCGTGGCATTCTTTCGGTCCGAAAAGCTCCCGATTCCCTGACCTAGGCTGAGAGCAAGGCTCTCAGCCTAAGTCAGGGAATCGGCTGTTTTCAGAAAATGGGTCAGTTTCATCCCATCCTCAAAGGCGGCTGAGGCACAGCCATATGCCTGCCCGAGTCGCTGTTGCTCTAATTGCGCAATTTTTTCGGGTTCACCCCCTCACGTACAAATGTTTAGCCTACTGGAATGGGGTGTCTGAAATGTGAGGGAGCACGGCCCGAAGGGTGTGTTTCCCTGGGAATAAGAGAGCTCCTGAATGTATCCTTTAATTGGCTGAAGGAGGAGGGCCTCCACGAGTGCCAGGACAGCTGACAGACCAGGTGAGGCTGCCTCACACATCAAACATTCGGACATTTGAAAATCGTCGAGAACGCCTGAGTCCACTCGCGTGGACTGCCCCTTTCCCCTCTCCCTGGTGATGATGAGGTGTCCCCTTTTCTAAACCGTGCAGGGATGCTGGTCCAGCTTTCTTGAGAGAGAGGCTGACAACTCCAGGACTTCTAAGGAGCGGTGCTTTGCTTCCACCCAATGACACAGGTGGCAGGAGTCTTGCTTCTGGGTGGAACGCCACTCACATAGGTTCTTCAATTCCTTCTGGACGTGTTTGCAATAGGATTTGATTCAGAATAAAATTCCTAGGTACACATGACAGGTGCTGTTCAAGGAGGCCGTCACTCTTCAGTAACCTGTGTTGAGCACATTGACGTCCCCCTGCCCCCACAAGGAAAAGAAAGTATTTTACTTCTTTCAATGTGAGAGAGAAACAGACAGAGATAGGGAGGAGAAAGGGAGAGATAGAGGGAACTGGCACACCGGGTGCCCTACCGCACATGAGCGCCCCCTTGTGCATCGGGCTCGCATGCGTCCCCGGGATTCGAACCGGGTTCCTTTGGCTTCCCAGCAAAAAGCTCTAACCGCCAGGCCATCTCCCGGTTCCCACAGTGCCCGTGCCTGGTCTTCTTTCCCTTGCTGTTTTCCAGCTATTCCTGAGCTCCAGTAGCGGCTGAACTGGAATTCAGGACGTAGCCTGAATTTGTCATCCTTGTGAGGAGCAAGTGAGGCCACAGCAAAGTATAACTGTGTTCCCAGTGGAGCCTGTGTTACGTACTTACTGTATTTTCCTTGATGTGTGTGAACGTTGCTCAGTGAACCAGGGGCACGTCCGTGATTTTCCAATACTTACCCTTTTGGTCCTTCATTCCACCTGCACCCACTGTCGGGTCACGATGGCTCTCGAGAGCCTGCGAATGCGTGAACAAACCCTCAGATCACACGTTGGGAACCCGACACTCCTAAGTCTTCCCGGCCTGGCTTCAGCAATTTTGCCCTGGGCCTATAAGGCATGAAGAATGTGCATACTTGCATACGTCTTTTACTCATATTCTGTTTGCCCTCTCGAAGTTGGGACACTTCTGTGTGTCTGCTGCCTCAAAGAGACATCAGTCCTCCGGCTAGAAAGGGCCTCAGGACTCATAGGTAGTGTCTCACTTCACCTGTACGCTCTGCATGTCCTATGCGCATGTGACTACTTAAGTCACGTGTGTGTCAGGGGCCTCCTTTCCCTAGCACACAGAGATTCCCTGCATGGTCGTGGCATTCTGTGGGTCTGAAAAGCTCCCGATTCCCTCACCTAGGGTGAGAGTGAAGCTATCACTGAAATTAGGAGGAGTATATCCACTTTCAGGATCTGTGTGAGTTCAAGGCCAGCCTGAGATTACATAGTGAATTCCAGGTCAGCCTGGGCTAGAGTAGACCCTACCTAGAAAAACCAAAACAAAAAATCCAAACAATGGGCTGGTGAAGTACCTTAACAGCTCAGGCATTTGCCTGCAAAGCCTAAAGTCCCCGGTTTGATTCCCCAGGACCCACATAAGCCAGATGCACAAGGGAGTGCATGCGTCTGGAGTGTGTTTGCAGTGGCTAAAGGCTCTGATGCACCCATTCTCTCTTTCTCTCTACCTCCCTCTCTCAAATAAATAAATAGAATATTGAAAAACTTATTTTCAAAAACCTAAACAACCAACCCCCCCCAAATAACGCTATGCCCATTCTTTCTCTATCTGTCTCTCTCAAATAAGTAATAAAATAAAAGTTTTTAAAATATTTATTATTCTTTTATTTGAGAGAGAAAGAGGCAGAGAGAGTGAGAGAGAGAGGGGAAGAGTGGGTGCACCAGGGCCTCCAGCCACTGCAAACAAATTCCAGACACTTGTGCCACCCTGTGCATTTGTCTTATGTGGGTCCTGGGGAATTGAACCTGGGTTATTTGGCTTTGCAGGCATGCACCTTAACCCCTAAGACATCTCTCCAGCCCCCCTTCCCTTTTTGTAAAATTATTTATTTATTTATTTGAGAGATAGACAGAGAATCAGAGAGGTAGAGAGAGAGAGAGAGAAATATCAGGGCCTCCACCCACTACAAACAAACTCCAGATGCATGCACTACCTTGTGATCTGGATTATGTGGGTCCTGGGGAATTGAACCTGGCTCCTTTGGCTTTGCAAGCAAGTACATTAACCACTAAGCACTCTCTCCAGCAGACCCCCACCCTTTTTTGTTTTTTTGTTTGTTTGAGGTAGGGTCTCACTATAGCCCAGGCTGACCTGGAATTTACTATGTAGTCTCAGGGTGTCTTTGAATTTACAGCAATCCTCCTATCTCTGCCTCCCAAGTGCTGGGATTAAAGGTATGCTCCACCACGTCCAAACTACATGTGAGCTTTTGAGAGTAATGTGTGAACTTGCTTTGTGGTCCTGCCACCACCTTCTCCCCCATGCTGTTCCCCACAGTGTCATGAATAGAAATAATTTTTTTAATATTATATTTTTTAATTTTTTTGAGGTAGGGTCTTGCTCTAGCACAGGCTGACCTGGAATTCACTCTGTATTCTCAGGCTGGCATCAAACTCACAGCGATCCTCCTACCTCTGCCTCCGAAATGCTGGAATTAAAGGTGTGCACAACCACACTCGGCTTATTTTTTTAATTTTTTTCTAGATTTTATTTTTATTTATTTATTAGAGACAGAGAGAGGGAGAGAAAGAGAGATAGTGAGAGAGTGAGAATGGGTGCACCAGAGACTCTAGCCACTGCAAACAAACTCCAGACACATGCGCCACCATGTGCTTCTGGTTTATGTGGGACCAGGAGAACCAAACCTGGGTCCTTAGACTTTGCAGGCAAGCACCTTACCACTGAGCCATCTCTTCAGCCAATATTTTATTTTTAATTAATTATTTAAGAGATAGAAAGGGAATGGGAGTACCAGGGGCCTCTAGCCATGACAAACTCCAGATGCATGCACCCTTATATAGCTGGAGTTATGTGGGTATTGGGGAATCGAACCCAGGTGGTTAGGCTTTGCAGGCAAGTGCCTTAACTACTGAGCCATCTCTCCAGCCCCTAGAAATAATTTTTACTTTTTTGTGATGCTAGGGATTGACCCCAGGATCTTGTGCATGCTAGACAAGTGCTCTGCCACTGAGTTACACCACAAGTCTAAGCCAGGAACATTTAAATGCTATTCATGGGCTAGAGAGATAGCTTAGCAGTTAAGGTGCTTGCCCGCAAAGTCTAAGGATCCATGTTCTACTCTCCAGATCCCATGTAAGCCAGATGCACAACGGTGAGGCAAGTGCAAGGTCAGACATGACCACTAGGTGGCACAAGTGTCTGGAGTTTGATTTCAGTGGCTGAGGCTCTGGTGTGCCAATTCTCTATCTCTCCTCTCTCTGTCTCTGTCTCTCTCCCTCTCTAAAAGAAAATAATAAATGCTATTTATGACAGAAGAGATAACTACCTTTCCATGCTTTTCTTTTTTTTTTTTTTTTCTAGCATATGCACACGTGGCTAGTGTTTTGCACATGCTCCACAAATTCTCTGTCCTTCACCTCAAACTTGAGGTCATTACCCAGCCCTCTCAGCTTTACCTCTCAGAGTCCTCTCAAGTCAATCAAGTGTCCCTATCACTGCTGTTACTATATTGGTCTCAAGTGACCAGTTTCTTATCTGAACTGCAGCAGCCTCCTGAGCTTCTAAATTTCATTTTGCTTCAATTTCCTCTCACAGATGCAAGGCTGACCTTTGAAAACCCTAAATCTGATCACATCCACTCTCTGCTAAATATCAACAGCTTGCTGTTGCTTTAAGATGAACACTCACATTTTTGTTGTTGTTGTTTATTTGTTTTGGTTTTCGAGGCAGGGTCTCACTCCAGCTCAGGCTGACGTGGAATTTACTATGTAGTCTCAGGGTGGCCTAGGACTCCTACCTCTGCCTCCCAAGTGCTGGGATTAAAAGCGTGCGCCACCACGCCCCGCTAAGCACTCACATCTTTATCCAGGCCCCAGGTTTGAACCCCCTCCTGCCTTCAGCCTTCAGCCTTCTTCTCTTCTTCTGCCTCTTTTTCTTTTTCTCCCTATTTTTTTTGAGATGAGGTCTCATGTGGCCCAGGCTAACATCAAGCTCCCTATGTAGCTATGTAGCTGTATATGCTCTTGAACTCCTGATCCTCCTGTCTTTGCCTCCTCAGTGCTCGGATCACAGGCATGTGCCTCCACACTCAGCCACTCCAGCCTCTTCCGAGGCTATCTTCCCTTTCTGCACTTCAGCACTCTTGTAGTCTTTGTTCCTTGGTCATGACAAGGTTAGGACCTGGGTACCAACTGTTCTCTCTGCCTAGAATGTTCCTCACCTACATCTTTGCTGTTTGTCAAGCAGGTTTCAGCTTAAACTCACCTCCTTTCCAAGACTTTCTCTGATAAGCTCATCTGAATTAGACCTCTTCCCCTAGCTGTCTCTATCACGTTATCGTCTTGGATTTTCACCAAAGTCCTTATACCTGTTGGACAATTTATTTATTTTTTATTTTTATTTATTTATTAAGAGTGACAGACAGAGAGAGAAAAAGGCAGACAGAGAGAGAGAATGGGCATGCCAGGGCCTCCAACCACTGCAAACGAACTCCAGATGCATGCGCCTCCTTGTGCGTCTGGCTTACGTGGGTCCTGGGGAATCGAGCCTCGAACCGGGGTCCTTAGGGTTCACAGACAAGCGCTTAACCACTAAGCCATCTCTCCAGCCCGACAATTTATTTTTTTTAATATTATTAATTTATTTATGTATTAGAGACAGACAGACAGAGACAGGACCTCTAGCCACTGCAAACAAACTCCAAACGCATTTGCCACCTTGCATATCTGGAATTTAGCTCAGGTTGGCCTTGAACTGAACTACATCTTTGGCCATTTTCATTTTCTTTCTTTCTTTCTTTCTTTCTTTCTTTTTTTTTTTTTTTTTTTTTTTTTTTTGGTTTTTCAAGGTAAGGTCTCACTCTGGTTCAGGCTGACCACCTGGAATTAACTATGTAGTCTCAGGGTGGCCTCAAACTCACGGCAATCCTCCTACCACCACCTCCCGAGTGCTGGAATTAAAGACATGCACTACACCCGGCTTTCATTTTCATTTTGAGACAAGGTCACACTGTGCAGCACAGGCTGACCTCAGATTTGTGTTCCTCCTGCCTCCGATGACTGAGGGCTGCGGTTATAGGCCTGTGCCACCTCACTTGGCTACATGCTATCTTCTGGAAATTCTCTTTTCCTTGGGTGGGGTTCTGAGTGAATTCTATGTTCTTTTTGGTAGGGTTTCACCCTAGCCTAGACTGACCTGGAATTCATTCTGTAGTCTCAGGGTGACCATGAACTCACAGAGATCCTCCTAACTCTGCCTCCCAAGTTCTGGGATTAAATGCTTGCGCCACCACACCTGGCTTTCTTTCTTTCTTCTTTTCTTTCTTTCTTTTTTTCGTTTTTGGTTTTTCAAGGTAGGGTCTTGCTATAGCCCAAGCTTACCTGGAACTGACTATGCAGTCTCAGGGTGGCCTCAAACTCATGGTGATCCTCCCATCTCTGCCTCCCAAGTGCTGGGATTAAAGGTGTGCGCCACCATGCTTGGCTCTTTTCTTTTATGTGTGTGTGTGTGAGAGAGAGAGAGAGAGAGAGAGAATTGGCACACCAAGGCCTCTAGCCATTGCAGTCCAACACCAGATACGTGCACTACCTTGTGTAAGCACCTTGTGCATTTGGCTTATGTGGGTTCTGGGGAGATAAACCTGGGTCCTTAGGCTTCACAGGCAAGTGTCTTAATCACTAAGCCATCTCTCCAGCCCAAGTTCTGTATTCTTGCTAGTCCTTTTCAGGTAACTTTCCCTGGCTCCTCCTCTTCTTCTTGATATGACTCACCCCCATTTTGGTGTTTTGTCTTCTACTTTCTACTTTTGTTTTTTTGATGTGGGGGTCTCACTCTAACCCAGACTGACCCTATAGCTCAGGCTGGCCTCAAATGCATGGTGATCCTCCTGTCTCAGTCTCCTACATGCTGGGATTGAAAGCTGTACCACCATGCCCAGCTAGTCTTTTTTGTTTGTTTTTGGTTTTCGAGGTAGGGTTTTGTTCTAGCCCAGACTGACCTGGAATTCACTATGTAGTCTCAGGCTGGCCTCAAACAACAATATCCCACCTCTACCTCCCAAATGCTGGGATTAAAGGTGTGCACCACCACACCCAGCCTACACAGTAATTTTTATTCACCTATGTATTTTCTTTTTCTTTTTCTTTTTCATCTTTCTACATTTTCATTTTCTGTTTTTACACACCAATCTCATGGCTTTGACCATTATCTTTCGGGACATGACCTGGCTTGGCCTCTCTGGAACTTCAGACCTACAAGTCCAGTTGCTTGGTAAGTACTTGCTAACAATAACTTGCTTGAACTGGAGAAATGGCTTAAATGACTTAGAAGTGGTTAAGGCACTTGCCCACAAAGCCAAAGGACCCAGGTTTGATTCCCCCCACCCCCATAAAGTCAGATACACAGGGTGGCACATGTGTCTGGAGTTTGTTTGCAGTGGCTGAAGGCCCTGGCACACCCATTCTCTCTATCTGCCTCTCTCATCTCTCTCTCTCTCAAATAAACAAAATATTTTAAAACAGATGACTTGCTTGCCTCCCAAACCTAGAATCTCCAGTGGCAGCCAGGCCGTCCTCCCAATGCATCCCCATGGTGTTTGCTATTCTGTAGAGACCTCCTGCTCAGCTTGGGCGGGGGGCCGGTCTTCCTCCTCCATGTTTCCCTTGTTTCGCTGGTGCCAAGTCTTGTAGTATCTACCTGTGGTGGCTTGAACCAGGTGTCCTCTCAGAATCTTGCTCCCCAGCTGGTGACAATTTGAGAGGTAGAGTCTTGCTGGAGGAGGTGTCACTGGGGGAGGGGAGCAGATCTTGAAGTTTATTAGCCCCTAGTTTGCCAGTATTAGTGGGCACACTCTCCTGCTGCTGATGTCCCCCTGATGTTGGTAAGGAGGTGATGTCCAGCCTCTGATCAACCATCTTTCCTCTGCCCTCATGAAGCTTCCCCTTAAGACTGTAGACCAAAATAAACCCTTCCTTCCATGAGCTGCTTTCAGTAGATACTGTGTGCCAGCAATGCAAAGGTAACCACACGGCCTCTACATTGTCTCTTTCTACAAGCATTGTAAAGTAACGTGTCCGTTGGCTGACCTGGAATTCACTATGTAGTCTCAGGGTGGCCTCGAACTCATGGCGATCCTCCTACCTCTGCCTCGCGAGTGCTGGGATGAAGGGTGTGTGACACCACACCCGACCTCTTTTTTTAGTTTTTATTTGTTTATTTATTTATTTGAGAGAGAAAGGGAGAGAGAGAAAATGGGGTTATTTATTTATTTGAGAGAGAAAGGGAGAGAGAGAGAATGGGCGCGCCAGGGACCCCAGACACTGCAAACAAACTCCAGACACATGCCACCCCTTGTACATCTGGCTTCCGTAGGTCCTGGGGAATTAAACTGCAGTCCTTCGGCTTTGCAGGCAAATGCCTTAACCACTAAACCATCTCTCCAGCCCTGTTGGAAATTTTTTAAAATCCAAAAGTGCCCAAGACAAAAGAATGGAAATGCCTTTTTTATTATGTATTTTTTATTAGTTATGGACGTATGTAAACAGCACATGTTGGTACCATCCTTGCACTCATCCTTGCCCCCCTCCAAAGGGACTCTCCTCGTTGGGGATGCCAGTTATCCCCATGGGGATTGTGGGTTGTGCATTGTGGGGGTAGCCATCAGTTATGGGGAAGAAGCAATGTCTCTGTGTGTAATGTCTCATTTTGTGGCTCTAACACTCTTACCACCCCCTGGAAATGCCTTTAGCCTTCCCCTGTCTCTCCCCTAGTCTCTCTCCCTGAATGTCAGCTCTGTCAGGTCAGCATGCTGCGTCATGTTTCCAGCGCTTCTTTTCCATTCCCACGGCCATGATCCGAACCACAGGAACGGGTTTCCATCTGGTCTCCTTGACTTTTCATTTCAGTCCAGATCAACAAACATTTCTCGAGTGTCTTCCACACACCAAGTACTGCCCTAGGTCCTGGAGGTGTGAGAACAAGCTAGATCAAGAGATCCGGAAAAAAAAAGAAAAAAGAAAATTTTTAAAAAGGGAAAAAGAAGAAGAAGAAGGAGCCAGGTGTGGTGGCTCACGACTTTAATCCCAGCACTCGGGAAGCAGAGGTAGATGGATCGCTGTGAGTGGGAGGCCACCCTGAATTCCAGGTCAGCTTGGGCTACAGTGAGTCAGGGAAAAAGAGAGAATGGGGGAGAGAGAGAGAGATCCTCACTTAAACACTGCTTAGCTTTGGGCGAGTTGCTTGGTCTCACTTTCTTCTTTGTAAAATGAGGGCAGTCACTGTCCCTTCTTCATGGGCCTGGGTGAGGACTGATGAGATGATAGAAAGCCAATACAGCACCTGGTACATCATATCTGCTCCATAAATGTCAGTGACAACAGCGCTAATGATGACCACCTTTGCCCCGGAGGAACTTCCGGTTTAATGGGGAGGCTGGAAGGATAACTAGGGAAAGAAATGACATGGTGGCTCATGCCCAGGAGGCAGGAGGAGGTAGCTGAGGCTGACCTGGAATTCACTATGTTGTCCCAGGCTGGCCTCATACTAACAGGGATCCTCCTACCTCTGCCTCCCAAGTGCTGGGATTAAAGGCGTGCACCACTACACCTGGCTTTTTTTGGACAGATGTTTTTTGGAAAAGGGAGTGAAAGAGTATAAATAAAGTTAAAAGGCTGAGGCAGAGAGGAGATTGAAAGTATGAATTTGGACTTTGTCCTCTAAGACACAAATTCTCAAAATGTGGGCTAAATACAGCCTACATCAATTTTACCTGGGTGCTAGTTCAAAGTGTGTATTTAGTGACTTCAACTTTGAAGTAGTTGCAATTCACATTGTGGAATACTATATATCCAGGGAAAGGAACGAGTTCTAGTTCTAACCACTAATAGAGATAAACACTGGAAAGTCAACACTGAATTCAAAAAGTAAGACATCCAAGTATGGTGATGCATCCCAGCAACTGGGAGATGGATACAGGAAGATAGAGGAAGAAGATAGAGAGTTCAAGGCTATCCTTGGCTACATACCAAGTTTGAGGTCAGCCTGGACTACATCATATATCAGAACATCTCCCTCCCACAAAGCAAGAAGATAGGACAGAAAAAATATATGCAAGGGCTGGAGAGATGGCTTAGTGGCTAAGGCATTTGCCTACAAAGCCAAAAGGCCCAGGTTCTAATCCCCAGGACCTACGTAAGCTAGATGCACAAGGTGGCATATGTGTCTGGAGTTCGTTTGCAGTGGCTGGAGGCCCTGGCATGCCCATTTTCTCTCTCTCTCTGTACCTCTTTCTTTCTCTCTCTCTCCCAAATAAATAAATAAAAATAAGAAAAATACACGCAAGCTGGGCATGGTGGCGCATGCTTTTATTCCCAGGACTTGGGAGGCAGAAGTAGGAGGGTCACCATGAGTTTGAGGCCACCCTGAGACTACATAATGAATTCCAGGTCAGCCTGAGCTAGAGTGAGAACCTACCTTGAAACCCTCACCCCCCCCAAAAAAATACTGTAGTAGAGGCAAATTGCAACAGAGGGGGGGAAATGTTGACTGGAGAAATTGCATAGTAGTAAAAGGCACTTGTTTGCAAAGCATGATGGTCCTGGTTTGATTGCCCAGAATCCATGTAAAGCCAGCTGCACAAAGTGGTGCATATATCTGGAGTTGGTTTGCAGTTACAAGAGGTCCTGTTGTACCATTCCATCTCTCTCTCAAATAAATATAATAAAAATAGTTTTCTTTAAAAGGGGCAAAACTAGACAGAATCTTACTTAAGCAAGTATGATGCACACAAACTTTCATGAAAATCAAAGAATTTGCTGGGCGTGGTGGCGCACGCCTTTAATCCCAGCACTCGGGAGGCAGAGATAGGAGGACCGCCATGAGTTCAAGGCCACCTTGAGACTACATAGTGAATTCCAGGTCAGCTTGGACTACAGTGAAACTCCACCTCAAAAAAAAAAAAAAAAAAAAGAAAAAAAAATCAAAGAATTTACCAATGCAAACTTTAAGATGATGGTTAACTGGAATAAAGGAGAAGGAAACTAAATTTCTGTTTCCTGTGCTAGGCGCTGGCCACACTGATTTCCTTTTTCAAATAATCCTTCCCATTGTTATTAGGTAGTCTATGTACCTTTCATGTATAATATATTTTACAAGAACAAAAAGCAAACAAACAAAAAAAAATCTAAATAGGAGAGGTAGGTATGGTGGCCCACACCTGTAATCCAAGCATTCAGGAGGGAGAAGCAAGAGGATCTAGCATGTTCTTCCCAGCCTGCTCTACATGGTTCCAGGCAGCTGATGCTGCTTAGCAAGACCTTGTCTCAAAAGATCAAACACAGCCGGGCATGGTGGTGCACACCTTTAATCCCAGCACTCAGGAGGCTGAGGTAGGAGGATCACCGTGAGTTCAAAGCCACCCTGAGACTACATAGTGAAGGTCAGCCTGGGCCAGAGTGAGACCCTACCTCAAAAAAAAAAGGGGGGGGGGATCAAACACAACAACAAAGAACATACAGGAAAACAGAACAGGCTTCCAAAGACTGACCTTTGAATCTCATAAAGCTGAGGTATACCAGGGGTGGGGCAAGGCAATCCACGTTCCTGGGCCTCAGAACAGATACCAACAGCTTCCCTTCTCCTGACCCTTTTAGTTTCCTGTAGTGCAGGGGACTGGACCCAGGGTTTCACACATGCTAAACAGGCTGCGTCTGAGTCACACATACCAAGCCATCCTTTATGTCTATCAGTCGGTGCACGTTCAGAAGACTGAAAGTTTACACATCTATAAATAATCAAACTTAGACCTGCTGTCCGAATAGGAGGTGCCTGCTGTGTTAGCACTGTTCATGTAACACATCTTGGGTTTTTTTCCCTCCGAGAAAAACTATTTCCCCATTTTACATTATTCCCATGGCGTGTGAGCATTTTTACAGCTCTAGTTGCTGCCAAATCATTTTCTAAATGTATTGTACCAGTTCACAATGTTATCAGCAAAATAAATGACTGCTGGTTTTACCACACCCTCAGCTTTAGAAAACAAATTTGCTAATTTCATAGATATGAAATTACACAGATATTCTTTTTAAATATTTGAGAGAGAGGAAGAGGTATACACACACACACACACACACACACACACACACACACACACACACACACATATATATATATATAGAGAGAGAGAGAGAGAGAGAATGAGAATGGTGTGGCAGGGCCTCTAGCCACTGCAAATGAACTCCACATGCCCCACCTTGTGCATCTGGCTTATGGGAGTACTGAGTAATTGAACCTGGGTCCTTAGGCTTCGCAGGCAAGTGCCTTACCCACTAAGCCATCTCTCTAGCCCTGCGTAGATATTCTTACATGTGGTCTTAACTTACATTTCTTTGATTACTTGAGGGACTGAACTTTTATTTTTTCCTGTTAATTGCTTTCTTGTATTTATCCTGTTGGCGGTTATTTGTGAATTCAATGCAGGAAGGGGAATCAGAAACTTGGCTATTGGATTTTGAGGAAGTCATTTACATTTACTTTTTTTTTTTCCTTTCGAGGTAGAGTCTTACTCTGGCCGAGACTGACCTGGAATTCGCTATGTAGTTTCAGGGTGACCTTGAACTCATGGTGATCCACCTACCTCTGTCTCCTGAGTACTAGGATTAAAGGCATGTGCCACCATAACCCACTAAAATGACATCTTTTTTTAAATTGAAATACTTTTTATTTGCAAGGAGAGAGAGACAGAGACAGAGAAGAGAGAAAGAAAAAGAGAGGGAATGGGTGCACCAGGGCCTCCTGTCACTGTAAACAAACTCCAGACATATGTACCACTTTGTGCATCTGGCTTTACATAGGTACTGGGGAATCAAACCTAGGCCATCCAGCTTTGCAAGTAAGTACCTTTAACTGCTGAGCCCTCTCTCCAGCTCTAGAATTACTTCTTCCTCCTGAACTGTTACTCATGCTTGCTCCCTTTCCTTTTTCCTTTTCTTTCCTTTCCTTTCCATGCCGGGCGTGGTGGCACACGCCTTTAATCCCAGCACTTAGTTCCGTTCCTTCCCTTCCCTTCCCTTCCCTTCCCTTCCCTTCCCTTCCCTTTCCTTTCCTTCCCTTTCCTGTTTTTGAAATTGCATCTAGAACCTTGCACATGTTAAGTACTCAGTCACTGAATCAAATTCTCAGCCTCTTTCTATATTCCTGAAAAAAAAAAATTAAATACAGGCCTGGGCATGTAGCTCGGTTGATAGAGTGCTTGCCTAACATGAATGAAGTACTAGGGTTGACCCTCAGCACCGAATAAAACTGTACTGGGTTGATAGGTTCACAGCACCACACCTGGCTACCAAGTACAACTAGATGTGGTGATGCACGCCTGTCAGCCCAATGTTGGGGAGGTGAGAGGGGAGGATCAGGAGTTCAAGATTATCCTTGGCTACAGAGTGAGTGTGAGGGTTTGAGGCCAGCTTGGAATATATGAGACCCTGTCTCAAAAAATTTATTTTACTCACACGTATATATGTATATTATATTTAGATAGATATAGGTGTGACCATAGCACCAACTTATCATGCGGGTGCTGGGATCCAAGCTCAGGTCCTCATGCTTATGCAACTGCTGAGGCATCTCTCCAGCCCTCTCTGTCAGTCTTTACTAACTCAATGGTGACCTAATTCCTCCAATAATTCTGTATTGCCCTCGTTTGGCAATATTAATTAGTGTAGAAATGTCCCCAGTTGTCTTTTTTTTGTTTGTTTGTTTTGGTTTTTCGAGGTAGGGTCTCACTCTAGCCCAGGCTGACCTGGAATTCACTATGTAGTCGCAGGGTGGCCTCGAACTCACAGCAATCCTCCTACCTCTGCCTCCCGAGTGCTGGGATTAAAGGCGTGCACCACCACGCCCGGCTTAATTTTAATTTTTTAATTGAAAACTTCCATAATTATAAACAATATCCCATGGTAACTCCCCCACTTTCCCCTTTGAAACTCCACTCTCCATCATATTCCCTCCCCCTCTCAATCAGTCTGTCTTTTATTTGTATCTCATCATCTTTTCCTCCCATTATGATGGTCACAAGACCATAGGTAGTGTCAGGCACTGTGAGGTCATGGATATCCAGGCCATTTTGTGTCTGGAGGAGCACGTTGTTAGGAGTCCTACCCTTCCTTTGGCTCTTACATTCTTTCTGCCACCTCGTTCCACAATGGACCCTGAGCCTTGGAAGGTATGATAGAGATATTGTAGTGCTGAGCACTCCTCTGTCACTTCTTCTCATGGTATCTTCTGTTAACTCCACTTCTCATTCCACATGGATGTAAGCCTTCTGTCATCCAATACATCAATACATGGCCTTTAAAAAGAGAATGAAGAGAAACAAAACAAGAAGTTTCTTGCAGCCCCTCTCACACACTGTCCACCTGTTCTCCATCACCCGGCACCCGTGGTACCCTCGGAGGGAGGAAGTCACACCCTTTGCCAGGGGTGGAACATCTTTCCACTTGGACTTTTAGAAGCATCATGTGGTTTCTACTCTATGAGAACACTTGAGGGAAGACAGTCATACAGGGAGCAGAACACAATGGCATTCACACACCCACACACATCCTCCTGCCTTCCTAGCTCTATTTACACCGATTTTCCAGTGTGTCTTCTCTCTCTGTTTCTCCTGTCTTCCCTGGAAACCTTATTTAAACACTTCAAGGAAAATTTCCTATACTATCTAGTAAAAACCAACTGTTCTTAGTCCCAGGTGGAGAAACACACCTGTAATTCCAGCATTTGGAAGGTCGAGGCAGGTGAAATGCCACAAGTTGGAGACTGGCCTAGGCTGCATAGCAGGATCCTGTCTCAAAAAACAAACAAAGGGGGCTGGAGAGATGGCTTAGAGGTTAAGGTGCTTGTCTATGAAGCCTAAGGACCCAGGCTTGATTCTCCAGGTCCCACATATGCACAAGGTGGCGCATGCGTCTGGAGTTTGTACGCAGTGGCTAGAGGCGCATCTTTCTCCCTCCCTTTCTCTGTCTCAAATTTAAAAAAAAAAATTAAAAAAGGGGTGGAGGGATGGCTCAGCTGTTAATTGTGCTTTCTGCATAAGCATGAAGGTTTGAGAGGGTGCTGCCATTGTAAATGAACTCCAAACACATGTGCCACTTTGTGCATCTAGCTTTATGTAGGTACTGGGGAATTGAGCCACTATGTAGTCTCAGGGTGGCCTCGACCTCACAGTGATCCTCCTTATCTCTACCTCCTGTATACTGGGATTAAAGGCATGCTCCATCATGCCTAGCTTTAAAAAAAATATATTATTATTCATTTTGAGAAGGGAGAGAGATTGAGAACGGGCATGCCAGGGTCTTCAGCTACTGCAAATGAGCTCCAGATGCATATGCCCCCTTGTGTGTACATGTGAGATTGCACACTTGCATCACTGTGCATCTGGCTAAGTAGGACCTGGAGATTCAAAGAGGAGTTTTTAGGCTTCTTAGGCAAATGCCTTAACTGCTTAGCCATCTCTCCAGTCACTGCCTTTGGTTTTTTGAGGGTCTCACTACATATCTCAGGCTGACTCTGAACTCACTATGTAACCCAGATTGACCTCAAATTCTCAACCCTGCTTCAGCCTCCTGAATACTAGGATTATAGGCATGTACTACCAAGGCAGACTTAGCCATGTTCCTTGATGGATCATTAGGTCTGTCCTTTGTCTTTAGCCTTGACATTTCAGAGGCCTTGTGAGCTATGTAACCCAGCCCAGACCAGTGCTTCATTCCACTCTGGGCTGACTTCCTGCTACAGCTTCTTGCTGTCTGGTTGGCTTTGTTCATTTGTTTGTTTTCAAGGTAGGGTCTCACTCTAGCCCAGGCTGACCTGGAATTCACTATGTAGTCTCAGGGTGGCATTGAACTCATGGCCATCCTCCTACCTCTGCCTCCTGTGTGCTGCAATAGTGTGTGCCACCACACCTGGCTTGCTTTGTTTTTGAGACAGGATCTCATGTAGCCCAGGCTGGCCTCAAACTTGATGTATAGTGGAGACTAGCCTTGATCTCCTGAGCCTCCTGACTCTAGCTCTCAAGTTCTGGGTTATAGGCATGCACCTCCACACTTATCTTAGCTTTCCATTGTTATAAATTATCACTAGATTAGGGTATTATGTCTCAAATTGTTTGGTAAAGAATCTCCAGAGTGACTGGAGAGATGGCCCGATGGTTAAGGCACTTGCCTATAAAACCTAATGACCCAGGATTCAATACCCCAGTTCCAATGTAAAGCAGATGCACAAAGTGGTACATGCATCTGGAGTTCATTTGAAGTGGCTGGAAGTCCTAGCATGCCCATTCTCTCTCTTTCTCTCTCTCTCTCTCTGCCTGCAAATAAACAAAACAAATAATAAGAAATTTTTTTAAAAGCTGGGTGTGGTGGTGTGTGCCTTTAATCCCAGCACTTGGGAGGCAGAGGTAGGAAGATCACCATGAGTTCGAGGCCACCCTGAGACTACATAGTGAATTCCAGGTCAGCCTGGGCTAGAGTGAGATCCTACCTCAAAAAACCAATAAATAAATAAATATAAAAAATAAAAAATTTTAGGGGTAATTAGGAAGTAGATGAAGATTTCATTGATACAAAACACAGCTCTCATCTCAAAGGGAATAAAAGATAATTTATTCTGAGCCAAATACAAGTGACCATGGCCCAGGAACATGGATTCAGGTTCCCTTGAAGGACATGTTCCATGTAGAAGTGGTTATATGAACTTTTATGAGGCTGACATGCTACCTACTGTGCTAACGAGATACCTGTATGGACCTTTATATAGTCACAGAACAAAACAAAGTCATAAATCGACATTTACCAAATACCCTGGTGGGGACATCAGATAGATGGGTTATAGAGAAGCAGGGAGAACCCTGTTACGGGTCTCAGGCATGGATGACGCTCTTAGTTTTGGGGTTAGTGGAAGCTATTGGTCTGCTAATAATACATTCCAGCCAGACATCCCAGGAAGCTTCATGTACACTGAAAACCTACTCACATCTCCAGGCAGAAATCAATCCTTTCTTCATTCAACAATTGCATTTCATACATGTTTGCTACCATGTTATAACCAAACTACCTGAAATCATTCACTTATGTCTACTTCCCCCATTCCACTGAAGGCTATTTGAGAGAATTTTACTACTTTGCTCCTCTGACCATGTAATAACAACCTGAATAGAATATCAAGAGCCAAGTGTGGTGGCTCATACCTATAATCCCAACACACTGGAAACTAAGGAAGGATGATTGCCGGGAGTTCAAGGTTGGCCTGGGCTACATAGTGATTTCCAGTCTAGCCTAGGCTACAATATGAGACTGTCTCAAAAAAAAATGTATTCCAAAGGTTTTGCCTCACAGAAGAAGGAATGTTAGGCCAGAGTTGAAGTGGCAGATAAATGGTTATTAAGAGGGTTAAAGAGGGCTGGAGAGATGGCTTAATGGCTAAGGCATTTGCCTGTGAAGCCAAAGTACCCAGGTTTGGTTCCCCAGCACCCACATAAGGCAGATGCACAAGGTGGTGCATGCATCTGGAATTCATTTGCAGTGGCTGGAGGCCCTGGTGTGCCTATTCTCTCTGTTTCTCCTTCTTTCCCTCTCACTCAAATAAATAAAAAATAAATAAAAATGCTTAAAAAATTCAAGAATAGGATTAAAGATAGTCCAATATCATTTTGGCTCTGGATCTGTAACATTCCAATCTTCCAGGTCACAATGTTCTAATCAGCCAGTCTGCAGAGTCCTCAACACAGGTACGGCTTTTCTAGAGAACACAACCTTCTCTCTGATATGCTGTCCCTACAATGACAGGTGGTGCTCAATGATGATTTGTGAGCAATTTCAGATCATAAAGGCCTGGGCTTGATTCCCAACTCTAACGCCTATGGCCTTGAGCAAAATACCTAACTGCTTTGTTGCGATTTCCTCATTTTACAAGTTACTGTGAGAATTAAATGAGACCTTGGATAGGGCTGGGATATAGGTCAGTTGATAGAGTGCTTACCTAGCATGCACAAAGCTATGGCATGATGGTTTATCTCCACTGTCAATTTGATTGAATCTAGAATCACCTAGGAGGCAAAGCTCTAGGCTTGTCTGTGAAGAAGTTTCTAGAATAGGTTGATTCAAGTGGGACAACCCACTCTAACTATGGGCAGCACCATTCCATGGGCTGGGGACCCAGGCCAAATAAAAAGTGGGCTGGTGCCAGGTGTGGTGACACACGCCTTTAATCTCAACACTTCTGAGGCAGAGGTAGGAGGATTGCCATGAGTTCAAGGCCACCCTGAGACTATGGAATGAATTCCAGGTCAGCCTGAGCTAGAGTGAGACCCTACCTCAAAAACGAACTAACAAAAAAGTGGGCTGATGAGATGGCTCAGCTGTTAAGGCTCCTGCCTGCAAAGCCTAATGACCCAAGTTTAATCCCCAGGACCCACATAAAGCCAGATGCACAAAGTGGCACATGCATCTGGAGTTTGTTTGCAGTAGCTGGAGGCCCTGGTGTGCCCATTCTCTCTTTTTGTCCCTCTCTCTACTTGCAAATAAATAAATAAAATATTTTTTTTAAAGTTTTTTAAGAAGGAGAAAGTGAGCTTAGCACCATCATTTGTCACTCTCTGCTTTCTGAATGCAAAGGAAATGTGACCAGCTGCTTCCTGCTCCTGCCTCCATGCCTTCCCACCTTTATGGACTCTACACTTAAGCTGTGGGCCAAAGTGAATCCTGCCTTGCTTAATTCGCTTCCATCAGCTATCCGGTTTGCTTGCCGCAGCAACAGCAAAGTGACTGATATATGTGGTTCAGTCCTCAGCACCGCAGAAACCTAGTGTGCCAGTACCTGCCTGAAAACCCAGCACTTGGCAAATGGAGGTAGGAGGATCAGAAGGTCAGGGTCATCCTTGGCAACACAGAGAATTTGAGGCCAGCCTGGGCTACATGAGACCCTATCTCAAAATAAAAGAAAATCAAAAGCTAGGCCTAGTGACACACTCCTTTAATCCCAGCACTCAGGAGGCAGAGGTAGGAGGATCTCTATGAGTTCAAGGCCACCCTGAGACTACATAGTGAATTCCAGATCAGCCTGGGCTAGAATGAGACCCTACCTTGAAAAACAAAGAAAAAGGAAAAAGAAAATAGAAAAGGCTGGAGAGATTGATTGGCTCAGTAGTTAAATGCACTTGCTTGCAAAGCCTAATGGCCTCAGTTAGGTTCCCCAGTTCCCACAGAAAGCCAGATGCACAAAGTGGCACTTGCATCTTGAGCTTGCAGTGGCAAGAGGCCCTGTTGTTTTCCCTCTCTCTGTCTGTTTGCAAATAAATAAAAATAGTTAAAAAAAAAAAAAAAAGTGGCCAGGCATGGTGGCACACACCTTTAATCCCAGCACGAAGGAGGCAGAGAGAAGGAGAAGGACTGCTGTGAGTTCAAGGCCAAACTGAGATTACATAATGAATTTCAGGTCAGCCTGGGCTTGAGTGAGACCTTACTTCAAAAAACCAAAAGAAAAGGGCTGAAGAGATAATTTGGTAGTTAAAGCGCTTGCCTGCAAAGTCAAAGGACCCAGCTTCAATTCCCCAGTACCACATAAAGCCAGTGGCACAAGGCACGTGTGTCTGGAGTTTGTTTGCAGTGACTAGAGGCCCTGGTGCACCCATTCTCTCTCTTTCTCTTTCTCTCTCTCTCTCTCTCTCTGCCTCTTTCTCTCTCTATACCCCTCAAATAAATAAATAAAATATTTTTTTAAAACGAAAAGAAAAAAGGGGGCTGGGAAGATTGCTCAGTGGTTAAAGTTGCTTGCTTGCAAAACCTGCCAGCCCAGGTTCAGTTCCCCAGTACCCATGTAAATCCAGCTATACAGTGTGGCACATGTGTCTGGAGGCACATTTGTAGTGGCAAGAGGCCCTGGCGTACCCATACTCTACATTCTACATCTGTATCTTTCTATCTCTATCTCAAATAAATAAAATGTTTAAAAAGTTCAGGGTCAAGCCAGGCGTGGTGGTGCACGCCTTTAATCCCAGCACTTGGGAGGCAGAGGTAGGAGGATCGCTGTGAGTTCAAGGCCACCTTGAGACTACATAGTGAATTCCAGGTCAACCTGAGCTAGAGTGAGACCCTACCTTGGAAAAAAAAAAGTTCAGGGTCATCCTTGGCTCCATAGAGAGTTTTTTAAAAATTATTTTTGTTTATTTTTATTTAGGTGAGAGTGACAGACAGAGAAAGAAAGAGGCAGATAGATAGAGAATGAGTGTGCCAGGGCCTCCAGCCACTGCAAACAAACTCCAGATGCATGCGCCACCTTATGCATTTGGTTTACATGGGTCCTGGGGAATCAAACCTCGAACCTAGGTCCTTAGGCTTCACAGGTAAGCGCTTAACCGCTAAGTCATCTCTCCAGCCCTCCATAGGGAGTTTTGAGCCCAGCCTGGGTTATATGAGACCCTATCTGAAAAAAAAAAAAAAAAAGTAAATAGGGGGTGGAGAGATGGCTCAGCTGCTATTCAGTGCATTTCCCACACAAGCTTGGGGGCCAGGTAAACAGCAGGGCGTGGCCCCATGCACCTGTAACCTTGTCCGGCAAAGGGAAGCAGAGATCAGGGAATTCCCCAGGCTCATGAAAAGCAGCAAGCTCCAGTGACACTGGCTTAAACAAGAATGGGGGAAGAGTGATGGAGCGGGACCCAACTTTCTGTTCTTGCCACGGCTGACAAATGCCCAACTTGAGCATGGGACACTGTCAGGACACATATATGTGCATACACCGCAGGCACTTGCACACAAACACACACACACACACACGAAAAAATCAAGACGAATCAATGAATGACACCATGTATGTAAAACACTAGCATGTTTGGGAACATGGAAAAGAGTGAGAAAATGTCTGTGACACAAACAGGTAAGTTAAATGCTTTTGTTCCTTTCTGCAAACTCAAGAGTTGAAAGATCTGAAGTTAGATATGGCAGGAGCTGTGCCAGATGTACAAGATGCGGGCTATCTGAGCACCCAAAGGGTAAGGCAAGTTAGCTTTTCCTCCAGCAAAGGGTAATGGAGGGTTATGCTGTGACCCTTAGCACTTAGAAGTTTAACGCTGGTGCTTGAAAGAGGCCTGTTTGGTGGTATGCTGTAATTTGCTATGTGGTGTTGAATTTATAGGCAGAGGAAAAAACAATGAGCTCAGAGATTGCCTACATTTATTATGGGCAGCATCAGCCCTGTCAGAGAGAAGCAGGGTGTTGTTCAGCTAGAGCATAGTCTTTTTTTTTTTTGTAATTAGCCTCATTTTATTATATATATATTGGTTTTTTGAGGTAGGGTCTCACTCTAGCCCAGGCTGACCTGGAATTCACTATGGAGTCTCAGGGTGGCTTTGAACTCATGGCAATCCTCCTACCTCTGCCTCCCAAGTGCTGGGATTAAAGGTGTGCGCCACCACACCCGGCTTTTAATATATTTTTTTATTGACAACTTCTATACTTACAGACAACAAACCATGGCATTTCCCTCCCCTCCTCCACTTTCCCCTTCATAACTCTGCTCTGTCATATCCCCTACCTCTCTCCATTAGTCTCTCTTCTAATTTGATGTTATCATCTTTTTCTCCTATTATGAGGGTCTTGTGAAGGTATTGCTAGGCACTGTAAGGTCTTGGATATCGGGGCCAAATTCTGTCTGGACAGTTGTATGTAAGGAGTGTCACCCTTCCTTTGGCTCTTACATTCTTTCCGCCACCTCTTCCACAATGGATCCTGAGCCTTGGAGGGTGTGAGATGTTTCAGTGCTGGACACTCCTCCGTCCCTTCTTCTCAGCACTATGTTGCCTTTTGGGTCATCCCAGCGGTCATTGCCATCTGAAAAGAGAAGCTTCTCTAACCAGAAGTGAGAGTAGCATTAATATATGAGTATGAACATTAAGTGTAGTGTATTCAGGGCAATTTGGTGAGAGTAATACATGCATTTGTCCAGACAAGAGCAGGCTTTATACCACTAAGGCTCATGACCTCCCCTGCCATAGGCTTTTGATTAGGTTTTCAGTACCAGGCATGTATTCCCTTTTGTTGTTGTTTGTTTTTTCGAGGTAGGGTCTCACTGTAGCCCAGACTGACCTGGAATTCAGTGTGTAGTCTCAGGGTGGTCTTGAACTCATGGCGATCCTCCTACCTCTGCCTCCTGAGTGCTGGGGTTAAAGGGATGAGTCATCAAGCCCAGCTCATGGTCTTCTTTGTACAAATTTTTTGAAGCATATTTAGCAACTCTATTTAGAAACTACCCTAAACTTCTCCCCAAACATCCAATGCCCTTAGGAACATGGATTAGTTTTCTATTGAAATCAGGTAGGCTTTTTCCCCAGATTTTTTTTTTCTGTTTTTTTTTATTTTTCGAGGCAGGGTGCCTCGAATTCACTGTGATCCTCCTACCTCTGCCTCCTGAGTGCTGGGATTAAAGGTGTGCGCCACTATGCCCAGCTTCCCTCAGATTTTTAATTTTAAATATTTTATTTATTTATTTAAGAAAGAGGGAGAGAGAGAGAGAGGGAGGGAGAGGGAGAGGCAGATAGAGAGAGAATGGGCTCACCAGGGCCTCCAGGCCCTGCAAACAAACTCCAGACACATGTGCCCCCTAGTGCATCTGGCTTATGTGGGTCCTGGGGAATTTAACCTGGGTCCTCAGCCTTTGCAGGCAAGTACCTTAACTGCTAAGCCACCTCTCCAGTCCCTTTCCCCAACTTTTTGAGACAGGGTCGTGTGTGTGTGTGTGTGTAGGTTGGAGGACAACTCTCCTTTTTCACTTTATAGCCCAGGCTGGCTTCAAGTGCTGCAGTCCTCCTGCCTTTACCTCGTGAGTGTGGGATAGCAGGTGTGCAACACCATTCTCAGCTTGTGCAGCGCTGGAACTTTGGGCATGCTGGTGTGTAAGCACTGAGACAGTTGAGCAATACCCAAGCCTGAATTCACATGTCTTTAAGCAATGACAATTAGGTTTCTTCATCTATTTTTTCATGTAGTACCTAGCTTGGTTTTTAAAATGCCGATTCTAGTCCTTGAATGCTTTTTCACTTAAGTGGCCAGCTGTGTTTCTTGAATTTAAACCTTTACTATAGTTTTGCCCTACATAAAGTTTCTTGCTGCTTCATTTTGTGTGTGTAAGGTAGGCGTGCATGTGGAGGCCAGAGGAGATTGGCATGTGCTCTCTTATTACTCACCTGCATATTTTCTTTAAAAAATTATTTATTTATTTATTTATTTATTTGAGAGCAACAGACAGAGAGAGAGAAAGAGGCAGAGAGACAGAGAGAGAGAGAGAGAATGGGCGTGCCAGGGCCTCCAGCCACCGCAAACATTGTGCACCTGGCTAACGTGGCTCCTGGGGAATTGAGCCTCAAACCGGGGTCCTTAGGCTTCACAGGCAAGTGCTTAACCGCTAAGCCATCTCTCCAGCCCTCACCTGCATATTTTCCTGAGACAGGGATCTTTCCCTCAACTCAAAGCTGCTGTCACTCAGAGAGCTCCAGAAATTTTTCTGCTCTCTTCTGCCCCTGGACTTTGGGGTAACAGATATGCATGGCCATGGCCAGCTTTTTACATGGGTTCTGGGGAGTTGCAGTTGGTGGTCTCTGATAGAGAGGGCCTCTCCTGTTTAAGTGGCAAGTACTCTTAACTGCGGCGAGCCCCCCCGACCAGCGGGAAAAGAACAATCACCACACGAGGATCCTTTTTGATCACACTTTATTGGAGAACTTCTTGGTTAACAGGAGAGCGGATGGAGAAGGACTCGGGGGCGGGGTGTACAGCTACTTTTATAGGGGGATGGGCAATGAGGCACCTACTGATTGGCTGTTATCTGCTTGCCACCACCAGGCGCCACGGGATAGGCTCAGGACAGGTTGCGTCAAGCGCATGCGCGTACCTTGAATACGGTTGGCGCCAAAGCACTGTCGTAAAAGAAGTTGAACACCACGAGGTTAGCGCCATCTTGTAATGGCGGATTAGATGTGGTTTCCTGCAGTGCCAGCGCCATCTAGTGGTGGGGACTAGATGTGGCTCCCTGCACTTAACCACTGAACCATCTTCCCAGCCCATCTTGATGCTTCAAAACAACAAATAAACAAAAACTGATTCAAAGACTTATCCTGATTTCAGAAGCATTTAAACGTGAAAGACCTTGAGACTTATTTTTATGCTACCAAGTAATGCTACTGGGTAATGAATGAGGAAGTGATTAATTTAGGAGAAAGGGGTGACATTTGAGGTGAGTCTGGGAAGTAGAGCTGTATTTCCCAGGCAGACAACAGGCTAGTTATTCCAAGCCCAGGGAAACTTCTATCATGGTCCTTATCTCAAGCTATTCTGTTCATATTGCTCCACTCCCATCAGCTTGTAAATTCCTTGAGGTCAAGAACCGAAAGAACCAATTTAAAAAATAAGCCGGGTGTGGTGGCGCACGCCTTTAATCCCAGCACTCGGGAGGCAGAGGTAGGAGGATCGCTGTGAGTTCAAGGCCACCCTGAGACTACATAGTGAATTCCAGGTCAGCCTGGGCTAGAATGAAACCCTACCTTGAAAAACCAAAAATAAATAAATAATAAAAAAATAAAAATAAATTAAAAGGGCAGGAGTGGTGGCACATGCTTTTAATCCCAGCACTTGGGAAGCTGAGGTAGGAAGATCATTGTAAGTTCCAGGCCATCCTGGGGTTACAGAGTGAGTTCTAGGTTAGCCTGAGCTAGAGTGAGACCTTACCTCAAAAAAACAAAAAACAAAACAAACAAAAAAAAGAAACAATTTTCTTTCTTTCTTTCTTTTTTCTTTTCTTCCTTCCTTCCTTTCTTTTTTTCTTTTTTTTATTTTTTTGTTCAAGGTAGGGTCTCACTCTAGCCCAAGCTGACCTGGAATGTAGTCTCAGGGTGGCCTCGAACTCATGGCAATCCTCCTACTTCTGCCTCCCAAGTGCTGGGATTAAAGGTGTGGGCCAGAAGTCCAGCCAATTTTATTTCTTAAAATGACCATATATCCCATTATTTTGTCAGTTAACTTTTATTTACCAGTCAATTTCATATTGAATAATTTTATTCATACATATGTTTATTGGCAGAATCATGTTTCTGGTACTTCTAGTACCACTTTATGCATCTGGCTAAACATGGGTACTGGGTTATCAAACTCAGGCCACAAGGCTTTACAAGCAAGTGCCTTTAATCACTGCGACATCTCCCCAGCCCTTCTTTTTTTCTTTTTTAACTCAGGGTAGAGCTATGTAGTCCAGGGTGGTCTTGAACTCATCATCCTGCCTTAGGGCTTCCAGTGCAAGAATTAGACACATGCATCACTACATCTTTTTGCTTGTCTTAAAAAATATATATTTGAGAGGGAGAGGGAGAGAGAGAGAGAGAGAGAGAGAATGGGCATTCTAACACCTCCAGACACTGCAAACAAACTCCTGACACATGTACCACTTTATGCCTCTGGCTACATGGGTCCTGGGGAATTGAACCTGGGTCCTTTGGCTTTATAGGCAAGCACCTTAACCACCAAGCCATCTCTCTAGCCCATTTTTTTTTTTGTCTTTTTTTTATGTTGTGTGTGCATGTATGAAAAAGAGTCATAAAGAGACACATGTCATACTTCATAGCCCAGGGTGGCCTAGAACTTTGGCCACCCTCCTGCCTCAGCCTTCCAAGTGCTGGAATTACAAAGGAGAAGCCACCACGTCTACTTCTGGCTTCTTTTTTGTACTCACATGCATATTTCTGTGTGTGTGTGTGTGTGTGTGTGTGTGTGTATTTTGAGATAACAGTCTTATATATTCCAGGGTAATCTTGAACTTGCTATATAGGTGAGGGTGACCTTGAACTTTTGCCTTCATTTCCCAAGTGCTGGGATTACAGGTGAGTATTACCATGTCTAGTTATCTGTGTACCCTGTTTTTATTTATATTTTTGGACTCAAGTTTTTTTAAGTTTTTATTTATGTATTTGAGAGAGTGAGTAAGAGAGAAAGAGGCAGAGAGAGAGAGAGAGAATGGGAACACCAGGGCCTCTAGCTAGTGCAAATGAACTCCAGATGCATGTGCCACCATGTGCATCTGGCTTATGTGGGTACTGGAGAATTGAACCTGTGGACCCAAGTTTTTTTTTTTTTTTTTTTTTTTTTTTTTTTTTTTAATATGGAACGCTTCACGAATTTGCGTGTCATCCTTGCGCAGGGGCCATGCTAATCTTCTCTGTATCGTTCCAATTTTAGTATATGTGCTGCCGAAGCGAGCACGGACCCAAGTTTTTATTTAACACCAGGAGAGACTGAAGGGATCTGAAGTAAAAGTGAGGGAAACCTTAGCAACTCTGAGTAAGAGAAGGTTATGTACTTTTATTTATTTATTTATATTTATTTTTATTATTTTTGGTTTTTCGAGATAGGGTCTCACTCTAGCCCAGGCTGATGTGGAATTCACTATGTAGTCTCAGGGTGGCATCAAACTCACGACGATCTTCCTACCTCTGCCTCCCGAGTGCTGGGATTAAAGGCGTGTGCCACCACACCCGGATGATTATGTGCTTTTAAAAAGTAAAAATTTGCTCAGACCCAATGGCATAATACTTTTTTTTTTCCAGGTAGGGTCTCACTCTAGCCCAGGCTGACCTGGAATTCACTATGTAATCTCAGGCTGGCCTTGAACAGTGGTGCGCCATCATGCCCAGCATGTCATAAACTTTTAACTCTAGCAACTGGAAGGTTGAGGTAGAAGGATAGCAAGTTCAAGGACTGCCTGGGCTATAGAGTGAGTTCAAGGCCAGCCTGGGTAACTTAGTGAGATTCCATCTCAAAATAAAAAGTGAAAAGAAGCCAGGTGCGGTGGTGCACACCTTTAATGGGAGGTAAAGGTAGGAGGATTGCTGTGAGTTTGAGGCCATCCTGAGACTACATAGTGAATTCCAGGTCAGCCTGGGCTAGAGTGAAACCCTACCTCAAAAAAACAAAAATAAATAAATAAATAAATGAAGTAAAATAAAAGTAAAAAGAGGGTTAGAGAGATGGTTGAGTGGGCACTTGCTTGCAAAGCCAAAGGACCCAGGTTTGATTCTCCAGTACCCACATAGGCCAGATGCACAGGGTGGCACATGTGTCTGGAGTTCATTTGCAGTGGCTAGAGGTCCTGGTGTGCCCACTCTCTCCCTCTCAAATAAATATATAAATAAATAATTTTTTAAGTAAAAAGAGGTTGAGGATCTATGGTAGAGTACTTGCTTACCATGCACAAGATCCTGCATTCAATTTCTAGCAGTACAAGAAAAACAAACTATGATGCAAATACGGTTTCATAATATGTTTGTAAGTTTCAAATTTGTGGTTTTTATTTAAGCTTTATATCAGAAATTTGTATTTGCCTCCTCCCCATCCCCCAAGGCAGGGTCTCACTCTAGCCCAGGCTAACCTGGAACTCACCCTGTGGCCCCAGGCTGGCCTTGAACTCAGGGATCCTTCTACTTCAGCCTCCAGAGTGTTGGGATTAAAGGTTTGCACCACCACACTTGGCCTTAGCCAGTCTCTTACTAAAGAAATATAGATGCTCTTCTACTTATAGTGTCACGTCCAAAAATATTCACATAAATTGAAAACATGGAAAATTAAAAATGTATTTACTACAGCTAACTTAAGGGATGTCATGACCTAGTCTAATAGTGCCCAGAGCACTAACCTTATTATAAAGTTGGGCATCTGGCCTGAAGAGATGCTTAGAGGTTAAGGCACTTGCCTGTAAAAGACCTAGGTTTGATTCCCCAGAACCCACATAAGCCAGCTGCACAAGGTGGTACATGCATCTGGAGTTTGTTTGCCCCAGATGAAGGCCCTGGTGCACCCATTCTCTCTCTATCTGCCTCTATTTCTCTCTCTCTCTCTCTCTCAAATAAATAAATAAAAATTTTAAAAATGTTTAAAGTTGGGCATCTATTGAATATCTGTAGCTCAAGATTATACTTTATTTTTTACCGTATTTATTTATTTGAGAGAGAAGAGACACAGAGAGAGGCAGATAGAAAGAATGGGTGTGCCAGGGCCTCCAGCCACTGCAAATGAACTTCAGATGCATATGCCACCTTGTGCCTCTGGCTTATATGGGTCCTGGGTCATTGAACCAAGGTCCTTTGGCTTTGCAGGCAAAGTGCCTTAACCGCTAAGCCATCTCTCCAGCCCTCAAGCTTATAATTTAAAATTCAAGGTATGGGACCTGCTGAACCTGTATTGCTTCCACACCATAATAAGTATTATAAGTCTTTTTTGTTGTTATTGAAACAGGGTCTTACTAAGTGCCCTCGGCTAGCTTCAAACTTGAGATCTTTCTGCACCAGTCTTCCAGGTGCTTGGATTACCAGGTATGTACCGCCATAAATAGAGCCACGTGGGGACCATCTGTAATGCCCAGCTTATGGATCTCACTGTGTAGTCTCAGGGTGACTTTGAACTCACGGTGATCCTCCGACCTCTGTCTCCCGAGTGCTGGAATTAAAGGTGTGCACCACCATGCCTGGCTAGGTTCTCCATCCTTAGTTGGGTCTGCCTCCTCACCACAGATAATTGAACTAATGGATCAGCGTCTGAGCTGATGATAGCCCACCTGTGTGTGTTTGTGGATGCACCTATGGGGTGAAAAAAGGAACTGAGTCAGTTTAAAGCCATTCTATAGGCTATGGAATTGGGCAACTAAGATGACCTTCAATGGAGAGGATGACATAAATGAAGGGCAACACAAGCAAAGTAGAAAAAAAAAGAGTTGTGGGCTCAATGGCTGAAAGAACTTGTTTACAAAGCGTGGTCACCTGGGTTTGATTCTCTAGTACCCACATAAAGCCAGATGCACAAAGTGGCACATGCAGCTAGAGTTTGTTTGCAGTGGCAAGAGGCTTTGGCATGCCCATATTCATTCTCTTTCTGTGTCTGCCTCATTCTCTTTGCCGGTCTCTCAAATAAATAAGTAAAAATATTAAAATAGGGCTGGGAGAGATGGCTCCGAGGCTAAGGCGCTTGCTTAGGAAGCCTGAAGACCCAAGTTTGATTCCCCAGTACCCAAGTAAACCAGATGCACAAGGAGGCATGAGTCTGGAGTTTATTTGCAGTGGCTGGAGGCCCTGGCATGCCTATTCTCTATCTCCCCATCCCCAAGTAAATAAATAAATATTTTATTTTATATATATATGTATATATATATATATTTTTTTTTTTTTTTTGGTTTTTCGAGGTAGGGTCTCACTCTAGCCCAGGCTGACCTGGAATTCACTATGTAGTCTCAGAGTGGCCTCAAACTCACGGGAATCCTCGTACCTCTGCCTCCCTAGTGCTGGGATTAAAGGCGTGCACCACCACGCCCGGCTATTTATATATTTGACAGAGAAAGAGGGAGAGAGAAAGAGAGAGGGCATGGGCATGCCAGGGCCTCCAGCTACTGCAAAGGAACTCCAGATGTGTGCCCCCTTGTGCATCTGGTTTTCAAGGTTTTTTTTTTTTGTTTTGTTTTGTTTTGTTTTTTGAGGTAGGGTCTCACTCTAGCCCAGGGTGACCTGGAATTCACTCTGTATTCTCAGGGTGGCCTTGAACTCACGGCGATCCTCCCTACCTCTGCCTCCTGAGTACTGGGATTAAAGGCGTGCACCACCACACTTGGCAACCCCCTTGTGTGTCTGGCTAATGTGGGTCCTGGGGAATCGAACCCGGGTCCTTTGGCTTCACAGGCATACACCTTAACCACTAAGCCCCCAAATATCTTTTTTTTTCTTTATTAGTTAGTTTTGTATTCAGCAAATACAGTCAGTTTGGTACCATTATTAGGCTCATCCATGACCTACCCCCTCCCCTTGGCCCCTCCTTGTTGAGGTATATGGGTCATGCATTGTGGAGTTAGCCCACAGTTATGTGTAAGATAAATGTCTCTGCATATCATGACCCAACATGTGGCTCTGACATTCTTTCCGTCCCCTCTTCCGCAAAATTTCCCTGAGCCATTTGGGTTCATTTTTGCCCCCAAATATTTTTTAAAAATTAAAATAAAAAAAGAGTTGTGAAAGAATAGAAAAAATTAAAATGGCCAGGTGTGGTGGCGCACGCCTTTAATCCCAGCACTAGGGAGGCAAAGGTAGGAGGATCACTGTGAGTTCGAGGCCTCTTTGAGACTACACAGTGAATTCCAGGTCAGCCTGGGCTAGAGTGAGATCCTTCTTTGAAAAAACAAAAAGAGAGAGAGAGATTAAAATGGAAGAAGGTGGCTGTCGAAGAGGACAGTGCAGAGCCATCCTGTCGAGAACAAGGAAGCTCAGAGGAATGAAGCTTCCTTCAGTCCTATTTTCTTGCTGCATTTTCAGCTCATGCCTATGTTGATAATTACAATACCTTGCCTTCCAGTCTTTTATCCTTTTGGAGTAAAATAAATGGGTCTCTTTCTTGTAGCCAACTAAGCCTATCCAAAACCACAGGTCATCACTGTTCATAGCCATACGTATTCTACTATGTACAGGTCCCATCCAAAGACCCAGCAACGGGAGCTGGGGAGATGGCTCAGTGGATAAAACGCTTGCCATGCCAGCATGATGACCCAAGTGGGGATCCCCAGAACCCACATTGAGCCAGATGGCACAACACAAGTGCCTGCAACCCCAGACACCCTATAGCAAGAAGGGAAGTGGAGAAGAGAGAAGCTTGCAGCTGGCTCGCCTGGTGAACACAATGGTAAACAAGAGACCCTGCCTCAAACAAGTTCACCCTGGAAGGTGAGCACCGGCCCCGAGGTTGTCCTCTGACCCCCACACATGCACCGTGGAATGTGTACGTCTGCACTCACACATGCAAATATGCATGCACACATACACACACCAATAAATAAATTAATAAACAATGATGGGCACTTAATTTCCTTCTTTCTTCCCTTTCTTTCCCTATCCTGCCCTCCCCTCTCCTCCCTTACCTACCCTACCCTATCCTTCCTTCCTTCCAGACAGTCCTTAGCCCAAAATTGACCTTAAACTGCCCATTTATCCAAAGGTGGTCTTGAATTTCTGATTTTCATGCCTCGACCTCCCAAGTCTTGGGATTATAGGTGTGGGCCACCATGTCCAGTTTATGCAGGTCTAACCCAGGGCCTCATGCATGCTAGGCAAACGCTCTACCAACTGAGCTCTATGCCCAGCCCTGGACATTTGATTTCCAGTGTGCATCTTCATCAGTAAGTGGTGCATATTTAGTTGGACACAGGAGCATCCATTTGTAGTCCAAGCCACTCAGGATGATAAACCAGGAGTATCTCCTGAGCCCAGGCATTTGAGGCTCGTTGGCAAACATGGTGAGACATTGTCTTAAAAAAAAAAAAAAAGTGTGTGTGCTGGATAGCCTTCATAGTGCTAGTAAGCCCCATGAGAGCTGCTGGAGGTCACCAATAGCATGAATGAGCAGGGACCCTGCAGACTACAAAATCAATCAGCCAGACAACAAGTACACATTTACACATTTACACATTAGTGGCACACAGCCTCTGAGGGTAACGAGCTATTCTCTGATTGGACATGAGGCCTGCTCAGTGGGAGAGAACTCATAATCTGGTACTGGGAACCAAGTCAGAATCCCATGGTCTGGAAACTCAGACTTCAGAGAGAAGCCCCCACTGCTCTCTGGAGAGGAAGAGTAGGCTACCACACCAAAAAAAAAAAAAAAAAAAAAAAAAAAATCTCAAATAACTTTGTATAACCTCTTTAACCCAAGCTGCTCTCACTCTTGTTTGGAGAATCTGCTTTATTTTAGTACTGACAGACAAAATGGAGGCGAACCAAGATCCATCGAGAAGACAAGAAGATTGTTGACTTCCCACCACGAGGCATGCCACTTCTGCTACATCCGCCAGAGCCCAGGAGAAATAACAAAAGAAGCAGAGACTTAAATACTGCTCTTACTGCTAGCCTGACAACCAGTTCTAGGGCAATGGTGACAGACATGGTGATCAGTCAAAACCTACCAAAGCAGAAATCCAGAAGCTACAGAGAGCTCAACAGTAAATCAGACAGGCAACAGGCCTGTCAAGGCTCAAAAAACATTGAGGAAGAGGGAGCAGAAAGATTGTAAGAGTCCTCTCAGTTGCTTTTTTTTTTTTTTTTTTTTGAGGTAGGATCTCCCTCTAGCCCAGGCTGACCTGGAATTCACTATATAGTCTCAGGGTGGCCTCAAACTCACGGTGATCCTCCTACCTGTGCCTCCAGAGTGCTGGGATTAAAGGCGTGCGCTACCATGCCCAGCTTTCATTCTCTATCTTTCTCTTCCTCTCTCTCAACTAAATAAATACATAGAAAAATTTTTAAAAGGGATGGAGAGATGGCTTAGTGGTTAAGGCACTTGCCTGCAAAGCCAAAGGACCCAGGTTCAATTCCCCAGTGCCCACATAAGCCAGATGCACAAGGTGGTACATGGGTCTGGAGTTTATTTGCAGTGGCTGGAAGCTCTGGTGCACACATTCTCTCCCCACTCCTCTCTCTCTCTGCTTCTCTCTCAAATAAATAAATAGAAATTTTTAAAAAAAAAAAGAGTCACACAGTAAGTCACACATACCCTGAGGCATGGTCCCTACCACACTACCCCATAGGAACTGACTGAGGCCTTCATGACCTCACAGTGAATACCATAACCCCAGTGAGAAGGGCCCTGGGTAATGGGAGCAGAGGAGAGGGGATAAAAGAGTATAACCTGTAATAATATATGTAAATTTTTTTAGAGTGTGTGGGGGGAGGTGTGATAAAAAACATTTAAAATTGGGGAATGGGGAGATGGCTCAGTGGTTAAGAGCACTTTCTGCTTCAGCATGAGGGCCTCTCAGCCAGAGATGCCAAGTCACTTACATAAAAGTCTGGAGATGGAGCTAAAGAGATGGCTCAGCAGTTAAGGCATTTGCCTGCAGAGCCTAAAGACCGGAGTTTGATTCCCCAGTACCCACGTAGAGCCAGATGCACAAAGTGTTGCACACATTTGGAATCTGTTTGCAGCGGCTTGAGGACCTGCCGCACCTGTTCTCTCTGTCTGTCTTTCTTCTAGCTCTCTTAGCTTGCAAATAAATTTTTAAAAAAATTGTATTTTCAAAAACCTGGGCATGGGCCTGCAGAGGGTGGAGACAGAGGAATCATTGAGGCTCACTGACAGACAACAAATCCAGGGTGAGGTAGACAGTCCATCTCAATAAAAGGAAAATGTGAATGAGCAATAAGAGGACACTCAACACTTCCCTCTGTTCTCTACATGCACGCACATGGGGTGCACATATCTGAACACACATGTGCATACATTATACATCACATACACAACACCACATGCACATGCGAACAAGTTAAAAATGTACCATTCATATTATATTGCTTAGTATCAGTGTTAATACAAATATAAAGCTTTTAGCTCATATGTGGATATTCCTTAAAAGCCAAAGAATATGGCTGGAGAGGTGGCTCAGCTGTTAAGTGCACTTTCTGCCCAAGCATGAGGGCCTGAGGGGGCCCAAACCCCAGAATCAAATCTCCAGATTGCACATAAATAGCTGAATGTGGTCATGTTCACCTGTAACCCCAGTCTGGGAATCATAGGATTCCTTCAAGCTCTGGAGACTCACACTAAAAAAAAAAAAAAAAAAAAAAAAAAAAAAAAAAAGGTGGGCTGGCGTGGTGGTGCACACCTTTAATCTCAGCACTTGGAAGGCAGAGGTGGGAGGATGCCATGAGTTTGAGGCCAGCCTGAGACTACATAGTAAATTATAGGCCAACCTGGACTGGAGTGAGACCCTACTTCAACCCCCCCTCAAAAAAAAAAGATGGAACAGTGATGGAGCAGGAGAGCAGGACACCTTATGTTCTGCTCTGCCACAATAGGTGAGCCCCATCCCCATTCTGCAGACCAGGCCAGCATATGGGGCGCCAGTACACACACACACACACACACACACACACACACAGCCAAGAAATATAAAACCAAATTATGAGTTAAATGTGGTGAGATTTGTTATGACAATAGTCAGAGGATGAGGTAAAGATTTATTAAGAGAGAGAGAATGGGTATACCAGGACCTCTTGCTACTGCAATCAAACTCCAGACACATGTGCCACCATGTGAATCTGTCTTACATGGGACCTGGAGAATCAAACCAGATCCTTAGGCTTCACAGGCAAGTGCCTTAACCAATAAGCCATCTCTCCAGCCCTTCTTTTTTTTTTTTTTTTTAGATAGGATCTCACTCTATCACTCTAGCCCAGGTTGATCTGGAATTCACTATGTAGTCTCAGACTGGCCTCCAACTCACAGAAATCCTCTTACTTCTGCCTTCTAAGTGCTAGGATTACAGGTGTGTGCCACCACACTCAACTTAAAAAAAATTTTTTTTGAGCATCAGGCTTTATGTGGGCTCTGGGGAATTGAACCCAGGCCATCAAACTTTGCAAGCAAGCACCTTTAACTACTGAGCCATCTCTCCAGCCCTTCTTTTCCATTTTCTTTTATTATTATTATTATTATTATTATTATTTTGTTTCTTCCAGGTTTCACTCTAGCCCAGGCTGACCTGGAATTCACTATGTAATCTCAGTCTGGCCTCAAACTCACAGCGATCCTCCTACTTCTGCCTCCTGAGTGCTGGGATTAAAGGCGGGCACCACCACGCCTGGCTCTTTTCCATTTTCTATGAAGGCATTTGCTCTTATGGTTTTGGTTTGTTTGTTTTTTGGTGCTGTAGATTTACCTAGGGCCTCACACATGCTGCACAGATACTCTGCCTCTGAGTATCTCTGCCTCAATCTTCTTATAGGTTTCTTTTTTTTTTTTTTTCAAGGTAGGGTTTCATTCTAGCCCAGGCTAACCTAGAATTCACTATGTAGTCTCAGGACAGCCTCGGACTCATGCCAATCCTCCTACCTCTGCTTCCTGAGTGCTGGGATTAAAGGCATGAGCGCCACATCTGTTTTTTTCTATTTGTGCATATATGTATTTTTCTTTTCTTTTTCCTTTTCTTTTTTTTCTTTCTTTCTTTTTGGAGGCAGAGTCTCACTCTAACCCAGGCTGATCTGGAGCTCACTCTGTAGTCTCAGACTAGCCTCAAACTCATGGTAATATTCCTATCCCAGCTTCCCAGGTACTGGGACTAAAGGCGTGCACTATCATGCCCGATTCATGTATTCATTTTTTGAGACAGGGTCTTGCTATATAGCCCTGGATGGCCTGGAACTTGCAATATACACCAGGCTGACAGCAACTTGATATGTAGACCAACTGAGGGCTGGAAATGTAACTTAGCTGGTACAGTGCTTGCCTAGCATGCACAAAGTCCTGAATTTGATTCCCAGCACCACATAAAGCCAGACATGGTGTGGTACCTGCCTATAATCCCAGCACCATGGAGGTGGAGGCAGGAGAATCAGAAGTTCAAGGTCACATTTGGCTACATGACAAATTGGAGGCCAGCTGGCTTCGTGGCATCCAGTCTCAAAAAAAAAAAAAAAAAAAAAAATCAAGCAGGCTGGCCTGGCACTTGCTGGAGACAACCTGCCTCTAGGCCTTGGGAATACTTGCATTACAGGTGTGAGCTGCCACATTAGCTTCTTATGGGTTTCATGCATCTTCTTACTTAACTACTTTAGGGCTTCTGATATTGCTTAGTAGTAGAGTGCTTGCCTAGCATACATGGCCTGGATCCTCAGAACCACAAAAAGATAGCGTGAAGGAAGAGGAAGTAAACTGAAAATGGCTGGAGCAAAAAGCCTGGAATGAAGTTGTAGTGGGCTTACTTAGCTGCTAAAGAATTTGAATCATATTGTGAAGGAAGTAATAGGAATACACACACACACACACACACACACACACACATATATATAATAGAACACTGCATTTGCATTTTGGAAAGAGCACCCTAGTAACTGAGAATCTGGTTGGCAAAAGGGAGAAAAAGAGATAATGATAAGCTAGGTATATGCCACCACACCCAGCCCCGATAATCTAAACAAGGGGGACAAAAGCTAGACACAAACCAAAACTACAATATGCTGAATATAGGGTATGAGGTGAAGCAAGGAAGCTGGGGTGTGACGGGGTCTGGTGTTTGAGTACTAATGTTAACAGAGAATGTAGCAGGATGTATTTCTAGCAGTTCTCAACCAGTCTGCATCTCAGGAGTAGAGCCAGAGGAACAAACTCAAAAAAAAAAAAAAAAAAAAAAAAAACCACCTCACTTCCAGGCCAAACTTTTCATTTCTGGGTGGGGGTAGGGGGGAGAAGCTCAGAAAAAATAAGATACCCAAGACTTTAAAGAGGAAGAGAGAAGTCCAGGTCACCAAGGCCAAGTACAGAGCTGGTGTAGTCTGTTTTCCTGTGAGAGCGACCAGCTGCATCTGACAGAGGCAGGGCACTAGAATAACTTCCCACCCTGGCAGTCACATTAGGTGCACCCAATGAAAAGAGAAGTTGAAGATCCCCCTCCCCCCAGCAACTTTGAATGTTAGAAGTCTGCAGGGACTCCAGGTCCAAGTTCACCTAGGGCCAATCCTTATGTTGGACAGAGGTGATGCCAGGAGGTCATCTTTCACCATCCTTCTACAGCCAAGGAGTGACTTTGCAGACATCCTGAGACAGACAAGGTGAAGTGAAGAAAGTGCGAAAGAGATTGGCTGATGCCTTGAAGGCAGACAAACTTGCTAAGGAGGCAGACTGAGGAGCTAAGATGAATTGTCTGAAAAAGAGATGAAAAACTGAAAACAACACTGCAGAAGTTTGCCAATGTGGTGGCCTCCAGAGAGCAGTTCACCATGAAGGAACATTCTGTTTTACTCTTCTATCTTAAATTTCTCTGTATTAAAATGTTTGTTTTTTTTTTAAACACGCCGGAACTGGGCATGGTGGTGGCACATACCTTTAATCCCAGCACGTGGGAGACAGAGGTAGGAGGATTACTGTGAGTTCAAGGCCATCGTGAGACTATATTGTGAATTCCAGGTCCACCTGGGCTAGAGTGAAAACCTACCTCGAAAATCACCCTCCTCAAGGAAAAAAAAAAAGGGGGGGGGAGGGAGATGTCTCATCAGTTAAAGGTGCTTGCTTGTAAAGCTGGCCTGCTGGGGTTTTAATTTCCTCTTACTCGTGTAAAGCCAGATGCACAAAGTGGCATCATGTGTCTGGAGTTCATCTGCAAGAGGTCCTGACATGCACATTCTTTCTCTCTCAAATAAATATATAATTTTTAAAAATAGAAATTTGGCCGGGTGTGGTGGCACATGCCTTTAATCCCAGCACTCAGGAGGCTCGCCAAGAGTTCAAGGCCACCCTGAGACTACATAGGGAATTCCAGGTTAACCTGGGCTAGAGCAAGATTCTGTCTTGAAAAAGCAAGATAAATAATTGAATAAAATTCTAATGTGGATGGGCTGTCATAGCAATTAAGGCGCTTGCCTGTGAAGCTTAAGGACTCAGGTTCGATTCCCCAGTACCCACATAAGCCAGATGCACATGGTGGTGCATGTGTCTGGATTTCGTTTGCAGTGGTTAGAGGCCCTGGGGCGCCTATTCTCCGTCTATGTGCGTCTCTCTCTCTCTCAAATAAATAAGTAAATAAACAAAACATTTAAAGATTCTAATGTGTGTGCATGTGCTGTATATACAAATGTGTGCACCATGTGCCATGCACGCGGTACCATTTCCCTGAGAGTGAGCCTCTCATCTCACTGAACTGAAGCATGTCGCTTCATGTCCACTGGCTGACCAGCGAGTCCCAGGGATCCCCTCAGAGCTTGGGTTACAGGCAGGCGCGGTCATGGCTTGGCTGTTTACGTGGGGTGCTTGGGATGGAACCGAGATCCTCCTGCTTGAGCAGCAAGCGCTCTTACTTGCTGGGCCATCTCCCCATCTCCTGGACTCTGAGATCCCTAGGGGTGACACGTGGAATGTGAAGGGTCTGCAGGACACATTGGGTGAAAGTGCTCATTAGACAGTTTGAAAAATACTGAGGGCTTTCAGATGGTCTGGATTGTAAAATACACTTGAAATCACCGAGAAGGGGACATCCCCCCCCCTCCCTTTCCTCTTCTTTCCTTCCCCTTTAAGGATAGGTTTTCATTCAGAAACCCAGGCAGATCCTCCAGCCTCGGCTCCTCAAATGCTGGGATCACACGCGTGCGCCACCACACCCTGAAGTTACTGGGAAGGGACAGAGAAAAACCAAAATAGGCTGAGGTCCTATTTCCATTGAATACCGACAGGCCGGCCGAAGGGCAGCGGAGAGAGGCACCCCTAATCACGGCGAGGAGCCCCTAGAGAAAGAACTAATTGCAAAGAACAGCAGGGAGTCTAAAGGAAGTTTGAGAGCCCTCTGGCTTTAGTGTCCCCATCTCAAAACATTCGAGATGATTCAACAGTTCGGCGACCGCCGGCGAATCTGGGCGAGGAATGAGGCCAGATTGACAGCATTTGGAGGAGCCTGGGATCCGAAGTCCTTCAGGGCAGTTTGGGTTCTGGTAATTAAGTGTAGCAGGAGCACCCTGGGCCACCTGAGCAGAGACCTTAAGTGCCCGAGTCCGGGTGCAGAAGGGTTCAAGTCAGCAGGCCGGGAAAGGGAAGCGGCTCCGGGCAGCCGCTGACACTCCCTGGAGGCTTTAAAAGCCTAGAAGCAGCAAGGCGGTGGCGGGAGTGCCCGGCTGTGAGACTAGACTGGGCGCGAAGACCGCTGCGCTCGGGCGCGCTCCGCCTCCCGGCTTCCGTGGACCGTGGGGCGGGGCCTCGAGAAGGCGGGGCCCACGTATATGACCACGCCCCCTTCCGCCCTCTGCCGGGCGGTGCGCGGCTGGGCGGGCCCCTCGGGTGGGGCCTGCGGGGTGGGACCGATGGCGCGGGGCGTGGCCTCGGGGACCGCGACTAGCCGCGCACCCAGGCAGGAGCTGCAGCTGCCGCCGCCCGCGTCTTCGAGGACTCACCGCTTCCTCACCAGAGACCCGGGCTCGGCCGCCATGTCCGCCGCGGACGAGGTCGATGGGCTGGGCGTGGCCCGGCCGCACTATGGCTGTAAGTGCGGGGGGGCTTTCGCGGTGCGGGGCTGGGGTGTGTGGGGGCCGGGCGTGCCGGGTTCCCCCGGGTGTGGCGCGCGGGGGGGGGGGAGGGAAGCACGGCCGGACGGGTGCGGCCAGGTGGCAGCGGGCCGCTGGGACCCGGAAGAGCCGGCCCGGCTGGGTGGCTGGCGACCAGGCGCTGCGCCCGCGTGCCCCCCACCCCCCAGCCCCGAGGCGGCGGGTTAGGACCCCGGAGGCCTCTTGCCCCCAGCCTGGCGCTGCTGCCGCGGAGCCCCACCCAGTGCCGCTCGGCTGGACCGAGATTGGGGAAGAAGGACGGGGTGAGGTGGCAGGAGCACGGTGCGGTGCAGGGCGTGTCCCGGGCTTCCGAGATCCGGGCTCTGCCGGGCTCCGTGGGAAGGTGCTGTGCCTTGCGAGAGCCACGCCAGGGCTAGCCGTGCGCCGCCTCAGGCTGCCTGCGAGGTGCAGTTGTGAGTCAGCCACATAAGATTTCTTGGGGTTCGCTCACTCGTCAGGATTTCAGAAGTACAATCACACACACACTCTCTCTCTCTACCTCTCTCTCTCTCTCTCCCCAAAAACCTCTGACTTCCTCATTCTCTGTGGCCATTCCCGGAACATCAGTGAACCTTACGTGGGATAGTTGGCACTGGCTGCAAGAGTGTCCTTTGGGGGTCAGTAGGGTTTCGATTTTGTGTTCTGGGAATAGTATGTTTTTAAAGGATCCTTTCACTCATTCACAGGTGTGGTTGTTTTGTGTGTGTGTGTATGTAAGATACTGCTACGTTTGTGGAATTAGAGATGAGTATAAGACAAAACCGTGTCTTCGAAAAATTTTAATCAGAGAGACAAACAGGTGTACAAATGAATGACAAGATGCAGTAAAGATGTAGTCAAGAGTAACATAGGGCGAGGAGAAGGGACTGGGGGAAGCCGTCTGAAATCAGGTGGTGACATTTGAACCGAGCTTGAAATGATGCTGTGTAGGGCAGGGTGGGGTCAAGACATGACTTAAAGAGGAAGCAACGTGAACTAAATGTAGTGTTGAGGACACAGGGCACTGTGTGTGTTGGAAACTGAGTCAGTGTGAGGAGTGGACAGTGATGAATGGAAGGGCAAAAGAGAGGGGTAAAAATCATTTCCAAGAGCAGCTCAGGTCAGACCGGGAAGAGCCTTGTCTGCTTTTCCAAGGACTTAGGAATTTATTCCATAGTTTGGGGTGAGCATGAAGGAGGCATATAGCTTCAAGGTTAAGCCCACAGGCCTTGGAGACAGGTGGATTTGGATCCAGTCCCCTTCCTCTTATTAGCCCTGGACCCAGCCTCAATTTCCTCATCTGTCAAAATAATCACAGGATTGTTGTGGACTTCGGTGAGAGAATGCATGTAAAATGCTTAGCACAATTACTACCACTTAGCTCTCAATAACTGTTGGCTGTGGCTATTAATAAAAGGGAAAAGCATGACAAGATATATGATTAGAAAGACCTCTGACAAACAAGGGCAAAATCTCTAGTCAGGTTACAATAAAATGAAGAACATGGGCCTGGAGAGATTGCTTAGTGGTTAAGGTGTTTGTAAAGCCAAAGGACCCAGGTTCAGTTCCCCAGGACCTAATCCAGGTGCACATGCCTCTGGAGTTTTTTTACAATTGCTGGAGGCTCTGGAGAACCCATTCATTCTCTCTCTGCCTCTTTCTCAAATAGAACATGTACATAGGGCCATACTTCTTTTTTTTTTTATTTTTTATTTTTTATTTTTTGAGGTAGGGTCTTGCTCTAGCTCAGGCTAACCTGGTATTCATTATGTCTTCTCAGGATGGCCTTGAATTTATGGCAATCTTCCTACCTCTGCCTTCCAAGTGCTGGGATTAAAGGTGTGCATCACCATGACCAGCTAGGACCATACCTTTTTTTTTTTTTTAAAGTCTTTAATTTTCTTTCTTTTTTAAAAAATATTTATTTATTAGAGAGAGAGAGAGAGAGAGAGAAGGCAGAGAAAGAGAAAATGGGCACATCAGTGCCTCCAGCCACTGCAAACGAACTTCACACACATGCACCACCTTGTGTATCTGGCTTAGGTGGCTCTTGTGGAATTGAACCTGGGTCCTTTGACTTTGCAGGCAAGTACCTTAACCACTAAGTCATCTCTCTAGCCTGGACCATACATTCTTTTTTAAAAAAATATTTTATTTTTATTTATTTATTTGAGAGAGGGAAAGGCAGCTATAAAGAAACTGGGTGCGGCAAGGCCTCTAGACACTGCAAATGAACTCCAGATCATGTGACACCTGGTGCATCTGGCTTACATGGGAATCAAACCTGGGTCATCAGGCTTCGCAGACAAGCACCTTAACCACCGAGTCATCTCTCCAGCCCTGGTAGGGTCTCACTCTAGCTAGGGCTGACTTGGAATTCACTATGTAGTCTCAGGGTGGCCTTGAACTCACGGCAGTCTTCCTACCGTTGCCTCCCAAGTGCTGGGATTAAAGGCATGCACCACCATGCCTGGCTGGACCGTACATTTTTTAAAAATATCTTAGGTCTGGAGAGAGGGCTTAGCAATTAAGCACTTGCCTGTGAAGCCTAAGGACCCCGATTCGAGGCTTGATTCCCCGGTACCCATGTAAGCTAAATGTACAAGGTGGCGCATGCATCTGGAGTTTGTTTGCAGTGGCTGGAGGCCTTGGCGCACCTATTTTCTCTCTCTCTCTCTGCCTCTTTCTCTCTCTCTCTCTCTGTCTCTCTCTCAAATAAGTAAAAATTTTTAAAAAATACCTTATTTATTGGGCTAGAGAAATGGTGTAGTGGTTAAGGTACTTGCCTGTGAAGCCTAAGGATGCAGGTTTGATTTCCCCATTACCCATGCAACCAAATGCACATGGTAAAGCATGCATCTAGAGTTCATTTGCAGTGGCTAGAGACCCTATTGCACCCTTTCTGTGTCTCTCTTTCTTTCTTTCTCTGTAAATAAATAAATAAATAAAAATAAAATATAAGATGGCTTCTTCCATAAGAAAATGTGAACTATTATAGTTCATATGAAAATAAAGCTAAAAGACTTAAAAAATATTTACTTAATTGAGAGAAAGAGGTCGGTGGGGGTGGGGGGCATGGAGGGGATGCCAAACCCTCCTGCCATTGCAAATGAACTCCAGACACATGCGCCATTTTGTCCATCTGACTACCTCAAACCCAGGCTGATAGGCTTTGTAAGTAAGTGCCTTAACAGCTGAGGCATGTCTCCAGCCCCAGGACCAACATTTTAAAAAGGAGCAAAATGAGTATAGTTGAAACCACATGGGTTTTTAAGGAAAGTCTTTGTGGTACCCCTGCCTATCTACTTATCCCTCAGCTGTCCTGACTCTAACTGACTAGCAGGAACTTGATTGACGGCCATGGGCTTCTTTCATTACTGAGGAAGGTTACAGGTTTGGGTATTTACATTCTTTCCTTCATGTTTTAGCTGTTCTGGATAATGAGAGACTCACCGCAGAAGAAATGGATGAAAGGAGACGACAGAATGTGGCTTATGAGTACCTTTGCCATTTGGAGGAAGCAAAGAGGTAAAGATGGGCTGGCTGTGGAGAAGCCGGGGAGAAAGGTGATGCCTTGTGAGCACAAAGATACTTCTGTGTTGTGGGGGAGACCAGTGAGGCTGGTAGTTGAAGGAATAAGAGCAGGAAGAGTGTTGATTCATGGGATCAAGTAGCCATGGGAGTGTATCATGAAACACTGATGTATATTTGTGTATGTTGAAAAATTTCCAGGTATACTGAATATTTTGGGTACTTCCAGCTGTCATACTGAATCTTGGGGATTTAAAGTTCTTATTCTTAATGTTTTACTAATTCTCCACTTTGGTTTTTATGCTGAGTTCCCTCTTCCTATAACTTGTGGAGTAGGTATTAGGTTTTGGGGACTTTTACTAGTGTAATATTGTGTAAAGGGCTGAGCGTGCAGCTCAGTGGTAGAATGCTTACCTCGTATACCCAGGGCCCTGAGTTAGATCCCCAGTACCAGGAAAAAATAAATAAAAATTTAAAAAAAAAACAAAAAACACTGAAAACCTTGTCTGACAAGGGAAGTGCTATAGGGGTAGATCTAGCCATCCACAATATTCACTGATGGCATCCTCTGTATTCTCTCTCCTCCTCTCTTTTGGTTTTTGAGCCAGGGTCATATATAGCCCAGCTGGCCTCAAACTCATGTAGCCACAGTTTGCTGTGAACTCCTGATACTGTTGCCTCCTCTTAGGTGCCGGGATTACGGGCATATGCCACCATGCCTGGCTCCTCTGCATTGCTTATGAAGTCGATGTATGGCTGCTGTTGACCTCGTGATCTTAATTTTGGGTTGTTAGTTTGCTGTCAGTTGTTCTCTTGCTTATGTTCCTTTGCAAGGTTTCAGGGTTGATAGAATTGTAGATCACATATCCTGTAAGTAAGCTTTGGTGAAAAGGTCATTGAGGGGTGAGGAAAGGTATTTGTCATCAGAGTTTAATGAAAATCAATGATGTTTCATATGGGGCTGTAAAGCAAGGGTGGTTTTTTATTTTTATTTTTGTTTATTTTATTTATTTTTTAATCATTCTCTCTTAAAATGCTATAGGAAAGTCCAGATAACAACACAACAAACATTCTTGAATCCTAGAACTAACACGTTAGCCTTTCAAATCTTGCCCTTTCTCTAAAAACCATAGCAACTCCAGTTAATGTCCCCTCTGTGCTCCTCCCCAGTCCCATTCTTCCTCCCTGGTAACCACTAGCATGCATTTGGTGTCTTCTTTTTGAAATTTTCATTTATTTATTTATTTTTAAAATTTTTATTATTTATTTGAGAGAGAGAAAGAGGCAGAGAGAGAGAGAGAATGGGTGCACCAGGGCCTCTAGCCACTGCAAACAATCTGCAGACACATGCGCCCCCTTGTGCAGCTGGCTTACGTGGGTCATGGAGAATCCAATCTGGGTCCTTTGACTTTGAAGTCAAATGCCTTAACCGCTAAGCCAGCTCCCCAGCCTATTTATTTGTTTTTAAATTTTTTTTTTTTTTCCAAGGTAGGTTCTCACTCTAGCCCAGGCTGACCTGGAATTCACTATGTGTTCTCAGGGTGGCCTCGAACTCACAGTAATCCTCCTATCTCTGCCTTCTGAGTTCTGGGATTAAAGGCGTTGTACCACCACTTCTGGCTTTAAATCATTTTTTAAAAATTTATTTTATTTATTTGAGAGAGAGAGAATGGACACGCCAGAGCTTTCAGCCACTGTAAACAAACTCCAGATGCAGGCAACACCTTGTCCATCTGGCTTATGTGGGTCCTGGGGAATCGAGCTTGGGTCCTTTGGCTTTGCAGGCAATTGCCTTAACCACTAAGCCATCTCTCCATCCCTGGTGTTTTCTTAAGTTTAGGCTGCTTCTCTGAGTTTCAAGCACTTGGGAAGTCAGAGAGGGATGTTAGTGATGATCTACATGAGCATTGTTGATAATGCTTGTCTTAATAAGTGAAAGTTTATAATTTCTGTGAAGCCAGGGGGTCAAACTCATGGCTTCATCTATGCTAAGCATGTGCTCTACCACTGAGCTTTATTCCCAGCACCCTGAAATGGACATTCAGATAGCGATGAGTGTGTTGTTAGGAAAGAGAAGAGGTTTGTAAAGGAACAAAAATATTAAATCATCTGTCACTTAAATTGTGAACTTCTGGTTAATGTTAAAGTATTGCAAACTGCATTCGGAGTCACTCTGATGAGGTGAATTGAGATGAGAAGAAATCCAGCTACTTTCCTTCTCCCACACACTGCTGTCCTGCTTTTGTTTCAGTGCTGGATTTCCACCATACTGGTATGAGGAGCTTCTTCTTTTTGTTTGTTTTTTGGTTTTCAAGGTAGGGTTTCACTCTAGTCCAGGTTGACCTGGAATTGACTATGTAGTCTCAGGGTAGCCTCCAACTCACAGTGATCCTCCTGCCTCTGCCTCCCGAGTGCTGGGATTAAAGGCGTGCGCCATCATGCCCGGTGGCTAAAACTTTTTTTTTTTTTAAAAGTATTTTTATTTCGGAGGAGACAGAGGGAGATAGATTAATTGTCCGGGTTTTATTCCCCAGTATCCCTATAAAGCCAGATGCACAAAGTAGCACATGATTCTGTAGTTTGTTTGCAGTGTCAGGAAGTCCTAGTACACCCATACTCTTCTCTCTGTCTCTCTCTCTCAAATAAATAAATACAAATACTTGAAAAACAAAACAAAACTTGGGGGCTGGAGAGATGGCAAAGTGGTGCATGTGTGTGGAGTTTGCAGTGGCAGGAGGCCCTGGCATGTCTATATTCACACTCATTCTCTCTCTTTTTTTTTTTTTTTTTTTTTTTTTTTTGGTTTTTTTGAGGTAGGGTCTCACTCTGGCTCAGGCTGACCTGGAATTCACTATGTAGTCTCAGGGTGGCCTCGAACTCTCGGCGATTCTCCTACCTCTGCCTCCCGAGTGCTGGGATTAAAGGCGTGCGCCACCACGCCCGGCTTTCATTCTCTCTCAAATAAATAAAATATTAAAAAAAATTTGGGGCCTGGAGGGATGGCTTAGTGGTTAAGGCGTTTGACTGCAAAGCCAAAGGAACCTGGTTCAATCCCCTAGGACTCACATTAGCCAGATGCACAAGGAGGCGCATGCATCTGGAGTTTGTTTTTAGTGATTGGAGGCCCTGGTGTGCCCATTTGCTCTCTCTTTCTCTCCCTCTTTCTCTTGTCAAATAAATAAATTAATTAAAATTAAAAAAAATTTGCAGCCGGGCATAGTGGTGCACGCCTTTAATCCCAGCACTGGGAGGCAGAGGAAGGAGGATCACTGCGAGTTCGAGGCTATCCTGAGACTCCATAGTGAATTCCAGGTCAGCCTGGGCTAGAGAGAAACCCTACCTCAAAAAACCAAAAAAATAAAAATAAAATAAAATTTTGCAATAGAGAAAACTAAGAAACTTGGGAATGTTATAGTCAGGAAAGACTAGGATTCCTACCAGTACCCTATTGAGGCTCCTGACAGCTCTAATCCTAATTAGTCAAGATTCCTCTCCTAGCTCTGTTGCCTCACCTGGGGAGCTGGGCTGCATCTGCACACTGCTGGGGCTGCCCTTTTCCTTTAGCACAGGGCCCAGTTTGCCTTCTTGGGTTGGCCTGGTCCTATTTCCTTTCAGCTTGGAAGAGCCCCAAGGTCTGGGATTTACAGTGCTGTGAGGCCAGGAATAAGAATCAGTGAAATCTTGGGGAAAAAGATTCGCCTCCTTGGTTCTATTTATACTCCCTCTGCTCCTCCTACTGAAAGCTCCACCTTTTAGCACAGCAGCCCTGTTGTGTGCCTTTCCCCTGTACCTTTAGCAGAGCTCATTCTTGGGAAAAGAGAGGAATGTGTGTAAAGGGATTATGAATGTGCAGAGACTGAGTATAAGAGTGTGTGTGTAGCCGGGCGTGGTGGCGCACGCCTTTAATCCCAGCACTCGGGAGGCAGAGGTAGGAGGATCGCCGTGAGTTCGAGGCCACCCTGAGACTCCATAGTGAATTCCAGGTCAGCCTGGGCTAGAGTGAGACCCTACCTCAAAAAACCAAAAAAAAAAAAAAAAAAAAAAAAAAGAGTGTGTGTGTAAAGAGACTAGCGTGTGCTGTGGGTGTGGATTTGTATTTTCCTAAAAGGCTAGGTGGGAGAATTTTAAGGGTTATATTTTCATAAAAGCATGCACAGGATAGAAAATAGAGGTTTTTGCTTGTTTGAAAAGTAGCTTCAATATGAAAATTAAGCTACTGTTATAATGAAGGATTTAAGGAATCAAGACTTTTTGTTTTTGTTTTTTTGAGGTAGGCTCTCACTGTAGTTCAGGCTGACCTGGAATTCACTTTGTAGTCTCAGGGTGGCCTCGGACTCTCCTCCTACCTCTGCCTCCTGAGTGCTGGGATTAAAGGTGTGCGCTACCACACCTGGCTGGAATCAAGGCTTTTTGCTATGGGCTGCATAGCAGAGCAAGGACTATAAAAGGAAGCCTCTTAAGTTCATGCTTAAATAAGAGTTTCCTTTTCCTTTTTTTTTTTTTTTTGCCTGCTCTGATTGGGATTTAGATTTGTTTTCACTAAAGAGTCCTTGTATGTGAGAGGTGAATGTTATTTCACCCAGTTGAAGAAGGTGATGTTGAAATGTGTGAAGTATGTAGGTGGTCAGGTCTTGGGCAGGAAAATGTGAAAGAAAGAAAGACGACAGCTCGGGTAAAAAGAAAAAGAAACAAAAAGATAACGTATCAGGCAGGGCAGAAGGAAGGCTGAAGCTGAGAGAATACGAGTGGTTTTAGAAGTTGAGAAAAACTCAGGTCATAGGAAGATGGTTAATTCTAGCACTCCCTGAGTTAGTCTAGTTAATATGTCGTCTTTCAGACATCTTATGGTATAGTCTTTCAAATTTTGTCTGGACTACCTTCTGCACCCCAGTTTATGGGGTGTAGACCCTGCACACTCCTTGCAGAAGGGAATGTACAGGCTGTGGCTGGTGGCTGTCAGTACAAGGTGTTAACAAGAGTTTAGCATTAAATAGAAGCACATTACCTTTGGTGATTGAGGAGAATTGAAAAAGTGTGTTGGAAAGAAATCTGTTCTTGAGAACAAATTCTCTTTTGTGCATACATCTTTATTGTTGGCAGGGAACATTTTCTGGGTTGGTCTCTTCAGATCGCTTTCTAAATGGTATTAAAATTCCAGGAACATGAAGACATTTACAGGCTAGGACACTGAGATCCTGAAAACAGACATTTAAGAGGCAAACAAACAAGATAGATAGGCCAGGTAACTAGGAAGAGTGGCATGTCCATCAGCTTCTAGAAATCTAGAAGGACAATTATTATTAGTAGTAGTAGTAGTATGATGGAGGGAGAAAATAGGTGTGATGGGCAGCTATAATTCCAGCACAGGGAATGGCAAGTCTGAGGCTAGCCTTAGTTACCTAAGACTGTCTCAAAAAAAAAATTGAATTAGTCAATCCCTATATGTAGCCCATGCTATCCTAGAACTCACTGTGTTCTTCCTGCCTTAGCCTCCTTAATGCTGGTGCCAGGACATCCAATCCAAACTCTCCTTTTACACACGAGAAAACTAGTCACTTCAGAAGACGTAGTGGATGGGCTGGAGAGATTGCTCAGCAGTTAAGGCACTTGCCTCCAAAGCCTAACACCCAGTTTCGATGCCCCATTACCCACATAGAGCCAGATGCACAAAGTGGCATATACATCTGGAATTTGTTCACAGTGGCAGGAGTCCCTGGTGTGCCCATTCTCTCTCTCTTTTCTTTTCTTCTTTCCCCCCCTCTCTCTGGTTGCAAATAAATAAATAAATATATTAAAAAAAAAAACCTAGTGTAGTTTGGTTCAGGGCCCATAGTATTTAGCTACTTAATGGCATGGTAAGGTTAGAACTGAAAGCATTCATGTTTTCTAAGTATTGGGGAAGTATATGGTGGCATTTCTTCCTCCTCTTTATTTATTTTATTTTATTTTTAAATGTTTTTATTTATTTGAGAGAGGGAAAGAGGCAGAGAGAGAGGGAAAGACAGAATAGGCACACCAGGGCTTCCAGCCACTGCAAACAAACTCCAGAGGCATGTGCCACCTTGTGCAACTGGCTTATGTGGGTCCTGGAGAGTCAAACCAAGGTCCTTTCGCTTTGTAGGCAAATGCCTTAACCGCTAAGCCATCTTTCCAGCCCTATTTATTTATTTTTGAGGTAGGGTCTTGCTCTAGTCCAGGCTGACCTGGAATTCACTATGTAGTCTCAGGCTGGCCTTAAACTCATAGCAAACCTCCTACCTCAGACTCCTGAGTGCTGGGATTAGAGGCATGTACCACTATGCCCAGGAATTTATTCTTAAATTGGTGAGAGATGGAAATACCCATATTCTGAAGTTTAATTTAGTGGAAACTGCTGTGGACCATCCTTTTTTTAAAAAATTATTTATTTGAGAGTGACAGACAGAAAGAGGGAGAGAGAGAGAATGGGTGCACCAGGGCCTCCAGCCACTGCAAATGAACTCTAGATGCATGTGTCACCTTGTGCATCTGCCTTACGTGGGTTCTGGGGAATCAGGCCTCAAACCGGGGTCCTTAGGCTTCATAGGCAAGTGCTTAACTGCTAAGCCACCTCTACATTCCCTCCCCTTTTTTTAAAGGCAGGGTCTCACTTTAGCCAAGGTTGCCCTCAGACGTGCCTCAGTCCTCCCATTTTAGTCTCTGAGTGCTGGGATTAAAGGCATGACTCACCACTTGGGTTTTGGACAGTCTCTTATAAGAAATGGGCTACATTTAAAATTGTGTTTGTTAAAGTGCTTGAAACTAAATACCTTCTCACATAATAACAATGTTACAAAGAGGTGCGTTCTTGCCTAATGTGGTTGCCAAAAGCTCTTCACCTAGCTTCATAGTTGAAACACTTCAAGAAATGTGAAGCTGGTGTGGTAGTGTAGCCTTCAGTTCAAATACTTGTCAGGTGGAAATTTAGAAGTTCAGGGTCATCCGTGGCTACTTAGGAAGTTCAAGGCCAGCCTGGTCTATGTGGGACCATCTCAAAAAGAAAAAAAGAAAAAGAAATGTCGAGCTGGGTTGGGTGTAGTAGTGCATACCTATAGTCCCAGCACTTAAGGGAGACTAAGACAGGAGGATCACAAGTTTGAGTCCAGACCTAGCTATGGCTAGATTCTGTAATATTAAAATTAAATGAATTAATAAATTGGAGAGTAGTTTGGCATAAGGTAGTCAGGTGGTTAGCAGTTGTCATTACTAAGAATAGTCACATAACTACTCTCATGATACTTATAACTAGGTAAAACAAACTTAAAAGTTCTAAAATGTCCTTGAAAATCCCGAATATTGAGTTATCTGGATGAAGTGAAAATAATGAGACTTTCCATCTGGTCAGGTATGCATGTGTTTTTATTTGGTTTTGCCAGCTGCTTAACCTTAGGGAGTGAGCCTACATGCACTTGGCAGAGTAGGAATCTGTGCATTGTAGAGTTGCTGTGGGGGTTAAGTGCTGGCCAGTGAGATACAGAAGGTACTTGGTAAATACATTGTTTATTCTGGCCTGTAGGCAAAGGGAGATTTAATATGAAGTTGATGAAATATAAATATACTTACGGGGGGAATTTTCTGGGCACTTTCAAGGTCTTAAAAGTTGGTAGCCCTAGCCTTTTCACTCCAGAGTTAATTTTTTAAAATTGTATTTGTTAATTTATTTATTTGAGTAAGAGAGAGGGAAAGAGAGAAAGATGTAGTTAGAGAATGGGCACACCAAGGCCTCTAGCCACTGCAAACAGACTCCAGATGCATGTGCCACCATGTGCATCTGGCTTACATGGGTTTGGGGAATTGAACCTGGGTCCTTAGACTTTGCAGGCAACTGCCTTAATCACTAAGCCATCTCTCCAGCTCCCCCCCCCCCCCCGCTTTTTTTAAGGTAGGGTCTGTCTCTAGCCCAAGCTAACCTGGAATTCACTATGTAGTCTCAGACTGGTCTTGAACTCACAGTGATCCTCCTTCCTCAGCCTCCCAAGTGCTGGGATTAAAGATGTGTACCACCACACCTGGTAAAGAGAGATGGGCATACCAGGGCCTCTAGCTACTACTACCCTGTAAGGACTCAGTTTTTAGGTAGCTGTAATCATAAATTCAGATTTTAAACAGTTACTGTATTTCATAAATAACTTTTCTCAATTTCTATATTGTATCTATAACTTACTGAGGTTTATTACAATTTAAAGCTACATTGGTTTGATTACTGGCCAAATTGAACATTTTCAAGAAGCATTTTTAACAGCTGAGCCAGAAAGTTGAACATATTCTTATATATATATATATATATATATATAATGTATATATACATTTTATTTTTAGATTTTATTTTTATTTATTTATTAGGGACAGAGGGAGAGAGAGGGAGAGAATGGGCACACCAGGGCCTCTAGCCACTGCAAACGAATTCCAGATGCATGTGCCACCATGTGCATCTGGCTTATGTGGGACCTGTAGAATTGAACCTGGGTCCTTAGGCTTCACAAGTATGCACCTTAACCACTAAACCATCTCTTCAGCCCATTTTCTTATATATTTGTCCATCAGTTTCATTTGCTTATCCAAATTTTCTGTTGCTGTTTCCCTGTCTTTTTAGAGCCATATTGTAAATTTTTGTAAGCTGTTTTATGATACTGACCTATCGTATTTACTGAATGTATTGCTCTTTGATTTTCCATGTTGTTTTTTTACTATGCAGTTTGTTTGTTTGTTTCTTTCTTTCTTTTTTTTGTATTTTTTGTATGAGAGAATTGGTGCATCAGGGCCTCTAGCCATCGGAGTCGAACTCGAGATGTGTATGCCATCTTGTGCACATGTGCAACCTTGCACACTTGTGTTACCTTGTGCGCTTACATCACCATCTGTGGTCTGGCTTGCGTGGGATCTGGAGAATCGAGCATGGGCCTTTATTCTTCACAGGCAAGTGCCTTAATCACTAAGCCATCTCTCCAGTCCCTGTTTAGTTTTATTTTGTTTGAGGTAGTGTCTCACTCTAACCCAGGGTAACCTGGAACTCACTCTGTGTTTCAGGCTGGCTTCTTACACTCAAGGTGGTCGTCTTTTCTCAACCTCTTGAGAGCTGGAATTAAATGTGTGGAGCCACCACACCAGGCCTTTTTTTTTCTTTTTTCTTTTTTGTAATTTAATTATTTTTTCTTTTTTTGATTTTTGAGGCAGGGTCTCACTTTAGCCCAGGCTGACCTGGAATTCATACTCATTATGTAGTCTTAGGTTGGCTTTGAACTCCGGGTGATCCTCCTACCTCTGCCTCCTGAGTTCTGGAATTAAAGATGTGTGCCACCATACCTGGCTGTGATTTAATTTTTTTAAGACTTTATCTTTAAATATGATATTTCTAAATTATTCTAATATTTCAAATCCCTCTCTCTTTTTTTTTTTTTTTTTTTTGAGACAGGGTTTCATGTAGCCCAGGTTGATCTTGAACTTTTATCCTCTTACCTCTACTTCGCGAGTGCTGAGATTAAAGTTGTGGGGCTCAAAACCATCTTTTTTTTACTATCAGCATTTGGTATCTAATTTGTCAAATCTTAAATTATATATAGTTCTAGTTTGGGGCCTTTCTATTATGGTGGGTCATGTTTTTTCTCTACATAGATGTATATAATTTGATTTGTTTGTATCCTTATTTCTGAGAAGCTCTCTGAAAGCCAGCTGTATCAGACAGAACTTCCAGACCAGGCACAGCTATGGAGGAAGGGATTTATTGAAGCTTACAGATCCAGGGGAAGTTCCATGATAGCAGAAGAAGCTGGCCTGCCTTCACAGGACCAAGCAGAGAGAGAGAAGCACAAGCCTAAAAGCCAAAAGCCACAGCACACTTCAGGAACTCCAGCTAGGCACACTTTGCATATCTTTAGATTGAAATCTCAAACCCACCACCACACTTTAAGATCCACACAATGGCATTGCCTCCAGCCAGATGGCTAGAAATGCAAACTACAAACAAACAAACAACTGAATATATTGGGGGCCATCTATTCTATTCAAACCACCACACCAGCTGAATTTTAGCTTGTTGACAAGAATTTTGATTTGTTTATCTATTTACATATGTGTGTGTATTGTGCATGCATGTGGAGACCAGAGGCTGACATTGGGTGTCTTATTAAATTATTCTTCACCTTCCTTTTTTTGAGACACCATCTCTCAGTGAACCTGTAGCTAGTCAACTTTTTTTTTTTTTTTTTTTTTTTTTTGGTTTTCCGAGGTAGGGTCTCACTCTAGCTCAGGCTGACCTGGAATTCACTACGTAGGCTCACGGTGGCCTCAAACTCATGGTGGTCCTCTTACCTGTGCTGGGATTAAAGGCATGCACCACAATGCCCAGCAGGTCACCTGGTTTTTAAGTGGGTGTAGGGGAGCCAAACTCATTTCCTTACTTTACCAACTGAGCCATCTCCCCAGCCCCTTGATTTGTTTTATTTAACTTTAAAAAAAAAAAAATTAAACTTAGAATTCTTGTTCCTTGAAGTATAGTGTAAACCTTTCCCCAAATTACATATTAAGGTTGGTATTGGCTTAGCAATGTTGTCTGTAATGTACACTGTTTTTTTTCCCTACCCCTGAGGATTGAACCTAGGGTCTCGGGTATGCTGTGCATGCGAGGCAGGCACTAGCACTGAGCTCATCCCTCAGCCCAAGACTCCTTGATTTATATAATATCTGTTTCAAATGCCCCCTCCCATCCCATTTCCATTTTAAGATTATTTTTCTAGCTAGTATACAAAGTAGTGGGTTTCATTATGGGATTTACATTCATGTCATTACACTTTGTTCTAATTTGTCCCCTTCCTCCCTCTGGCTGGCTTCCTTCTTTCTATAATATCTTTTTAGCTTATTATAGTTCTAGGAAATTATCTATTATACTTTTAATAATTATTTCTGATTCATTGGTTCTGTCTTGGGTGTAAGATCTGCATAGTCTCTTATGACTATTCTTCATTTCATTTGTTTATGTTAAATCATAACAGCAATGATTTAACATAAACAGTCTTCTAGAATATTTATTCTAGCTGTGTATTTCACATATCCTTTGTTTCACTGACTTGATTTTCTACTCTTGATTCCCCTCTCCTCTTGGTTCTGTTATTAGTAGTTGCTTGATGTATTAGTTTTCATTTTGACCTGTTAAGTCCTTCTCCCTTCCACTTTTGGTAATAGTAGATGGTCATAAAGAATGGGGATAGGGGCATACAGGCTCCCTTTGAGGTGGCAAAAAGGAGGGCCCTCAGGAGAACTGTTCTCCTTTCAGTCAAGAGTGTTGAAGTGAATGTGACCACAGGAGACCATCAGTAACTGGGCAGCTGAGTGTACAGATTGTCCACCAGTCAGGGTTGGGAACCTCTTATAGGCTAATAAGCAGCCCATTCATTTGACCTAATTTGGCATATATTTCTTCTGGACTTGAGACCAAAGCAATCATTGTGTTTATGTATTTTATTTATTATTATTATTATTTATTTTTAAAATTATTATTATTATTATTATTTTGTTTTTCGAAGTAGGGTCTCACTCTAGCCCAGGCTGACCTGGAACTCACTATGCAGTCTAAGGGTGGCCTTGAGCTCATGGTGATCCTCCTACCTCTGCCTCCCCAGTGCTGGGATTAAAGGCGTGCACCACCAGGCCTGGCCTTTTTTTTCTTTTTTCTTTCTTTCTTTTTTTTGTTTTTTTTTTTTTTTTTTTTGAGGTAGGGTCTCACTCTAGCCCAGGCTGACCTGGAATTCATTCTGTATTCTCAGGGTGGCCTCGAACTCATGGCGATCCTCCTACCTCTGCCTCCCCAGCACTAGGATTAAAGGTATGCGCCACCATGCCTGGCTTTGTGTTTATGTATTTTAAACCCCAATGACAAAATAGTAAAACTGTATTTGCGCTTCCAAATTGGTATGCTGTAGGAATTTCATTTTTCTGGCCTTGCTTGGTGACCTGTCTCTGATATCTATATAATTTCTTTTGCTTCACTGTGTAGCAATTTGGAAATACCTGTAGGTAGGTAGCAAGACTAGTTTTGAAGTGACTTCAGATCATTTCCATTTGGGGCTGCCTAAATAAACCCTTTGATAAGTATTTGTGTAAGAAAGTGCTGGAGGCGAAGTGAGGCCTTCCGGAAATGATTCATATTACTGCTGCTGTTTGTTTAGTTTGGGACTTGGTTGCCTAGAGATCGTATCTTTGAGCAAGTTGAGTGTGAAGTGCTAGTTTATTGCCCTTGGCCTACCTGATCAAGTCAATCAGAGCTCTGCTTCTGAATTTTGATTTTGGAAGGTTCCTAGTAGAGGTTTGATAGTATTTTTTTTTTTAACCACATAAATGGAAGATTTGGTTAGAGGTTTCTTTGAAAAGTAAAAATTTATTTGAGTTTGGATTTTTAGAAAAAAAATTTATAATTGTTTGAGCAGAATTGGTTATTTAAATAAGGCATTTTATTATAGAACGCTTAGTACTTTACCTTTAAGACAGCTAAAAGGGCTGAGGAAATGGCTCAGTGGATAAAGCACTTGCCAGCTTAAGCTGGAGTGCTTGTTTGATCCCCGGACCCTGTGTAGAAAAGCCAGAAGCCATGGTGGTGGGCTTCTCTTATCCCAGGGAGCTGCTGATTCTGGCAGCAAGGTAGGAGGCAGAAAAAGGAGAATTTCCCTGAAGCCCATGGTGAGCACAGCAAAGAATAGCAGAGTTAGAATCCAGAGCAAGGAACCCTGCCTCAAATGTAGACAGGTAAGGACCAACCTGAACATTGTCTTCTGACCCCACATGCTCTTCAAAGCACGCACGCCTGTACATGCACACCCATGCACACACAGAGAGATATATCTTTAAAATAAAAAAAAGACAGTTAAAGGAATTTCCTCAGTCCTTATAAAGCCCCAGATCCCCCAAACCCTGCATTTGCAAGGCCATCGTGACTGAAGTGTTTCCCATGTGCTTTAAGGTCAGTGTCTTCCTCTTGTATGTGTCTTCCCCCCCCCCCCCCAAGGTAGGGTCTTGCTCTAGTCCAGGTTGACCTGGAATTCACTATGTAGTCTCAGGGTGGTCTTGAACTCACAGTGATTCTCCTACCTCTGCCTCCCCAGTGCTGGGAGTAAAGGCGTGCGCCACCACTCCCGGCTTGTATTTGCTTCTTGCTGTCACCATTAGTATCATTTATTGGGTACTTACTATGTGCAGACAGGATGCTAAGCACTATATGCTTTTATCTGGTTAACTATTCTTTTTTTAGAATATAATTATTATTTATTTGCAGAGAGAGAGGGAGAGCGAGTGTGCATGAATGGAGAATATGGATGCACCAGGGTCTCTTGCTGCAAATGGACTCAGGTGCATGCTCTACTTTGTGCATCTGGTTTTACATGGGTACTAGGGAATTGAACCCAAGCTTTGTGAGCAAGTGTCTGTAACCAATGAGCCATCTCCCCAGCACTGGTTCACTATTCTTTTTTTTATTTTGGTTTTTCGAGGTAGGGTCTCACTCTAGCCCAGACTGACCTGGAATTCACTATGGAGTCTCAGGGTGACCTCGAACTCACGGCAATCCTCCTACCTCTGCCTCCTGAGTGCTGGGATTAAAGGCGTGCGTCACCACGCCTGGCTTGGTTCACTATTCTTGATGACCCATAAGGTGCTGCTTATTTACCTTTAGCAGAAGGCAGAGCTCAGAGAAGTTCATCATCTATCTAGTAGATTTCAGGTTTTGCATGGACTCCAAAGCCCTTGTTCATAACCACCATGTTTTTGCTGCTGTGGTACTAAGTCACCATCATTAATTAAGCTGAATGGTGATACATAGAATGTTATTGACATAAGCATTTATTTCCAGGAGGGAAAAATGAATTCGTAACCCTTGTCCCAAGGTCACTTTTAACTGTCTATACAGTTCAAGCTCAGGTCTGTCTGTGTAATACCAACCACTACCAGTACCCTTGACTGCTACAGGCCAGGAAGGGGCAACTCAAGACAGCTCGTGTCTAAAGACATTAGGTAATTTGTCTGATTGTCAAATGGCTGACAATTAGAGCTGTTTCCTGCCTCTTATTACGCAATGTCTTCCACCTTCCCCTCTGTATTAGGACAATTCTCTGGCCTTAATCTCCTGAGTTGGTTGAAATTTTGTGTTTAACTGGATTATTGGATGCTTCCTCATTGAGCTTTTTTTTTTTTTTTTTTTTTTTTAACTCCCTGTGCTTGGGATTGAACCTAGGGCCTCATGCATGCTAGGCAAGTGCTCCATCACTGAGCTATATCCCCAGCCCCTGTTTTTCTTCTTTCTAACCTGATGTCAGCTAAAAAAGTGTGCTCCTTCTTACCATATTCTCGTCTGTTCAATAGTGACCTCATACAGACGGGAGTGGTAAGTTGGATTGGAAATTGTCTTGGATCATTTGGCAAGAACTGTATTTTAGGAGATTGTGGGTGGAGGAAAGACTTGTCTAAAGACTTCAATTTCTTCTTTTACTCAGAATACCTTCCTGTTGACTCATTGGAAATCATAACAAAAAGCAGAAGGAACACTGGAGAGGCAGCTGCCAACCTAGGGCAGCTGTTGGGGGACTGAGAGAACACTGGGCTCTAAGAATTGTGAGAATTTTGTAGAAGGAGAAATAGAAGAAAATATTATTATTATCGTGGTAGATAATTTAAAAAATATGGTTTTGGGCTAGAGCTCAATGGTTAAGGCGCTTGCCTGCAAAGCCTAGTGACCTGGGTGATTACCCAATACCCACGTAAAGCCAGATGCACAAAGTGACACATGTGTCTAGAATTTGTTTGTGGTGGCTGGAGGCCCTGATGTACTTGTTCTTTCTCCCCTCTCTCTCTCTCTCTCTCTGCTTGCAAATAAATAAATTTAATTTAATTTAAAAATAAAGTCTTACTATATAGACCCAGGCTAAAAAATTTTTTAAGATCAATTTGGCCACAATCAGAAAACAGTTTTCTTTTTAAGGCAAGCCCAACAGACTGGCTTTTTTTTTTAAAGTTTATTATTTTTTATTTTTTATTTTTTACTTATTTATTAGAGACAGAGAGAGGGAGGAGAGAGAGAGAGAGAAATTGAGAGAGAGGGTGGGTATGCCAGGGCATCTAGCCACTGCAAACGAACTCCAGATGCATGCGCCCCCTTGTGCATTTGGCTAACGTGGGTCCTGGGGAATCAAGCCTCGAACCGGGGTCCTTAGGCTTCACAGGCAAGCGCTTAACCACTAAGCCATCTCTCCAGCCCTTTTTATGGCTTTTTTAATTTTTAATTTCTTTATTAGAGACACAGAGAGGGGGAGAGAGAATGGGCATGTAAGGGTCTCTAGCCACTGCAGACAAACTCCAGACACATGTGCCACCTTGTGCATCTGGCTTACTTGGGACCTGGAGAATCAAACCTGGATCCTTTGACTTTGCAGGCAAATGCCTTAACCTGTAAGCCATCTCTCCAGCCCTTTTATGGCTTTTTAAATAAACAAGCAAGGAAATATGCTGTATTCTCCAGTTTATTAGCTGAAGTCTTAATTTTTTTAAAAAGAACAAAGGGGTTCTAATTAGTCAAGTTTTTGGAAACATGTAGCTTAAATATCATTTGAGGATTTAAAAAATATTTATTTATTTGAGAGAGGCGCAGGGCGTGGGGGGAGAGAATAGGTATGCCAGGGCCTCTAGCCACTGCAAACTCTAGATACAAGTGCCACCTTGTGCATCTGGCTTTATGTGGGTACTGGGGAATTGAACCTGGGTCCTTAGGCTTCACAGGCAAGCACTCTTAACCACTAAGCTATTTCTCCGGCCCACCTTTGAAGAGTTTAAAGCCAGTGTTGACCAGGATACTTTAAAGCAAGTTGGCACTAAGGAAATGAATTTTGGATGAATAGTTTTTAAAATTGTTATTTATTTGCATGCAGAGAGAGAGAGAGAATGTGGGTGTGTCAGAGCCTCTAGCTGCTGCAAATGAACTCCTGATGCATGTGCCACTTTGTGCATCTGGCTTTATGTGGGTACTGGGGAATCGAACTGGGATTGTTAGGCTTTACATGCAAGCGCTTAACTGCTGGGTTATCTCTCCAGCCCCAGGATGAGCAGTTTTGACATAAAGAGTGTGAACAGAGCTGGGGAGATGGCTCAGCAGTTAAAAGCACTTTCTTGTAAAGCCTGACATCCTGGGTTTGATCGCCAGTATCCATGTAAAGCCAGATGCACAAAGTGGCACATGCATCTGGAGTTTGTAGTGGTAAAAGGCCATGGTATGCCTTTTCTTTCCCTCTCCATTGCAAATAAATAAATTATATACATATATATAAGTTATATATTATCTTATGTTTTATATATGACATTATATATATGACTGAAGAGATGAATCGACTTGCCCAACTAACATAATTTGTTTTTCTGCTGAAGGCCAGTACAAGCTTGGGATTTGAAAACCCGTGTGGCTGGGTTTCTGTATTAGTACTTCTTGAGGCATATTAATGAATGCTGCAATATTAAGGAAGAATGGGTTTAGTGGTAAAAGGAGTTTTGGAAATGCTGAGTCAGACCACATTATTATATTAACTGATAGTTTACTTAGAATCTTTTTGTTTTTTTGTTTTTCCAAGGTAGGGTCTTGCACTAGCCCTCACTGACCTGGAATTCACTCTGTAGTCTCAAAGTGGCCTGGAACTCAAGGCGACCCTCCTACCTCTGCCTCCCAAGTACTGGGATTAAAGACATGTGCCACCATGCCCGGTATACTTAGAATCTTTATCATGGGGCCATAAATTATGAATGTCTAAAAGTGTATGCATCATTTCTCAAGACCAACTTTATTACTATCCAATTCTTCTCAGAAGTAATCTATCTTGGAACCATTCCACATGCTTCTGGTTTGGGAAACACTGTTATCTATCAGAATAAAGGATTTGAGCACTATTTCACAAATGAATTTGGAACATATACCCGGTCACTCTGGTCCAGGCTTGACCTGGACATCACTATGTATTCTCAGGGTGGTCTCGAATATAAATTCTTAACATAGTCTGTTGTCTTACGTTCCTAGCTTATAGAATTAGAATTGAAACCACATTGTTTTCAAATTTGATAAGTATAATTGCTGAACTGTAGTCTGTGATCGTTAAGGCATTGTAAAGGACAGAAGTATGGTTTTTTGTTTTTTTTTTTTAAATAGGAAAGTGCAAAAAAAAAACATTCAAAAGGAAAAAAAATCACAAATTCTGCTCTAGTAAACTAGTTTCAGCTAAAACATTAGACTGGCAAAATGCCAGGACACATTGTCAATAGATAGCTCATGAGGATCACCTAAGAAAATCAGTGATACTTATGCGCAGACATGGACTGCTTCAGGAAAGCCATGTTGCAGTAACATCATTTCCTTCTGAACAGGGTCACCAGATCAGTGAGTCAGAAAAACAAGTGAAGTCTAGATTGCAGCAAGGCATTTTGAAAGTATGTCTTGTGATATTTTTGGAGACAGGTTGGATAACTGTGAATTAGATAATAATGATTAAGATTTGTAGGTGGGTCAATAAACCAGATTTTAGAAGAGGGATGATTGCTTAGTGGGTGTAAGAATGAATTAGACACTAAGAGTGATTGTACAGTATTGTAAATATACTAAAAGTCACCAAACTATGTGCTTCAAAATGGTTAAAAAAGGTGCCACACGCCTTTAATCCCAGCACTCGGGAGACAGAGGGAGGAGGATCAGGATCATTTTGAGTTTGAGGCCAGCCTGGGGCTTCAGAATGAGTTCTAGACCAGCCTGGGCTAGAGTAAGACCTTCCCTGGAAAAAACCAAACCAAAACAAAAACCCAAGATACTACTTTAAGGCACTGGAAACCATTTTGAGCTCCTTCATTGTTTAGGACAGTGTGGTAGAACTGGAAAGGATTCAAAACTGAACCTAGTCCTGCCATCAAAATGTTTCCAGATTAATTGGTCAGGCAGGACATAGACATTTGAAAAGTTACTCGACATCAAAGAAGGAAAGGTCTAAATGTCACAAGGCAATGTATGATTGCTGAGGGAATGATGCAAATAGTTACTGTGTGAGAGTTTAGATGGGAGGAAGTTTATTTGCTGGCTGGATTTTGCAAGAGTGCAAGAAGGGAAAAAACCTTTAGGGTGGGGACTTTGTTCTTTTTACTTCTCCCCATAGCACCTCTAGCCACAGTGCTTTCCACAAAGTAGATGTTTAGGAATGTAGCTCAGTTGAATGAGTGCATAGTTGTGTGTACTGTGGGACTTTTGGTGGGTAGAATTTCAGTAGTATGGTCATATAAACTTGATGTAATTTTTATGTTTTGGGTTTTGGTAAGAATTGAGGCCAGGAGTAGTATGTTCCTTAAGCAAGAGAGAATGAATTTTTTTTTTTTTCAGTACAATGCGTACTCTTGTTCAACAAAAAATGAGGAAAGGATGTCACCCTCATGTAGGTAGATAACTTTCAGAAAGTAAAGAAATACAAGGAGGGCTGGAGTGATGGCTCAGCAGTTAAAGGCGCTTGCTTGCATAGCCTGAAGCACAAAGTGGTGCATGTGTCTGGAGTTTGTTTGCCGTGGCTGGAGGACCTGGTGTGCCTGTACTCACTCTCTCTGTCTCTCCCAAATAAATAATTAAAAAATAAAAAGATAGAAATAGCCGAGCATGGTAGCACATGCCTTTAATCCTAGCACATGGGAGGCAGAGGTAGGAGGTGCACCATGAGTTCAAGGCCACCCTGAGATTATATAGTGAATAGGTAGGTCATCCTGAGCTGCAGTGAAACCCTACCTCACAAAAAAAAAAAAAAAAAAGGAAGGAAAGAAGTAGAAGGAGATACTTGACTTAAGAAAGATTAGAAGACTTTATAGCTAGAAGAGATTCTTTTCAAAGGCAGATCACGACAAAGATGACTTCTGAGGTTTCATTTGAATTGGTGGAATGGGTGAGGCTGATCAGGAAGGCTTGCTCTGCCTTTATTCTTATGTATTCATGGCTTTCTACATCTAAGTTTGATGACATCTGTTTTCTCCATAAACTTCCTCAGAGTTTGTTTCCCTCCCCCGTATATCCCATTTCATTTTATATGCTGTCTTGGCCACCTTCCCTAAGCAGAGGGAGAGCTTATTTCCTCATAAGGTTCAACCTTCTTTCTGTCTATGGTCTGACTCCTGGCCCTTGTCTTGTAGGTTTTCATTTCAGTGTGATTTTCTTAACCATATCAGGCTCCCTTTTCTATTCCTTTCTGCATAGCATATCCTTGTGCATTCCAGATCCACTCCCTCAATCCCAAGCTCTCCTGTGCTTAGGTCACTTTTTCAAGGAAAAGTTCCATATGTGACTGTTTCTTCTCAAGTCCTATGGAGGTAACACTTGAGCTGTCCTCTCCCTTCCTGAAATTTCATGCTCAGATCAACATTGACCTGATTGCTTTGCACAAGGGAACTTTTTCAGTATTTACCTTCCTTAATCTCTGCTGCATATCTCACTTTAATTCTTTCATTTGGTGAAGCTTTATTATTATTATTATTATTATTATTATTATTGGTTTTTCGAGGTAGAGTCTCACTCTAGCTCAGGCTGAGCTGGAATTCACTATGTAGTCTCAAGGTGGCCTTGAACTCATGGTACTCCTCCTACCTCTGCCTCTGGAGTGCTAGGATTAAAGATGTGCACTACCACATCTGGCTGAAGCTTTCTTTTAAGTGGATTTTTTTTTCAGACTCTGAATTTTGAACTATGTATTCAAATATTGTCCTATGTAAAAATATATTTCCTGTCTGAAAACAAGACTCTTTATCAGCCATCCTCCAGGAAGTTTAATTGGATACCCACCTTTCCCCAGCTCTGCATTGGATGCTGTGCCCTTGAGTTTCTGTAACTTACTCTATATAGCATTGTTACAGCTTTTCAGGGTTTTTTTGTTTGTTTGTTTTTGTTTTTCAAGGTAGGGTTTTGCTCTAGCCCAGGCTGACCGGCAATTCATTGTAATCTCAGGCTGGTCTCACAGCCATCCTCCTGCCTTGGTCTTCTTGGCGCTGGGCTTAAAGATGTGTGCCACCACACATGAGAGGGAGAGGAGGGGGGAGAGAGGGAGAGAGAGGGAGGGAGAAAATATGAATGGGTGCACCAGGGCCTCTAGCCACTGCAGACGAACTTCAGACACATGCACCACTTTGTACATCTGGCTTTACGTGGGTACTGAGGAATAATAGAACTCTGGTCATTAGGCTTTACGGGCAGCGGGCAAGCACCTTAACTGCTTGCCGTATCTCCAACCCAACTAACCCAACTTTTCATAGTCTTTTGTTGTTGTTTTTTGTTCGTTTGCTTTTGTTTTTGGTTTTTCGAGGTAGGGTCTCACTCTAGCTCAGGCTGACCTGGAATTCACTCTGTAGTTTCAGGGTGGTCTCAAACTCATGGAGATCCTCCTACCTCTGCTTCCCAAGTGCTGGGATTAAAGGCGTGTGCCACCAAGCCCGCCTTTTTTTTTTCTTTTGGAGGCAGGGTCTCACTCTAGGTCAGGCTGACCTGGATTCATCTGTAGTCCAGGCTGGCCTTGAATTTATAGCAATCCTCCTACCTCAGCCTCCTGAGTGCTGCTTGGATTAAAGGTATGCACTACAGTGCATGGCTACAGTTTGAGTATTTTATACTTTTCCCTAAGGTGCTGTGAACCTTAGAGGGGAGGGTTAAGTCCTTAGTGAGATTCATAGTTAACCATTTCTCCTAATTATGTTGTTTCCAAGTAATAGATTTGAAAATCAGGTTTTTGATGTGTATTGCTGTAGAGATCCCCCCTCCCTTGTTTCTAGTGCTCTAGCAGGATTTTATTTATTTATTCATTCACAAAGATATACATATATTGAGGGGGTGGGGAACAATGGGTGTTCCAGGACCTCTAGCATCTGCAAAGGAGCTCCAGATGCACACACCACTTTGTGCATCCAGCTTTACATGGGTACTAGGGAACTGAACCCTGTTAGGCTTTCCAGGCAAGTGCTTTAACCACTGAGCCATCTCTCCAGCCCTCTAGCAGAATTTTGCTCTTACAAAGAAACACATGCCTCCCTTTTATAGAGGACTCCTACCTCCATTTACTTTTCTACTTTTGTGGTGCTGGGGATCGCAAGTACTCTACTGCTGAACCCCTGGTCTTTCTAAAAGAGCTGCTCACAATTAGTAATAACTGCTCTGTAACTGCTGAGTCTTATAAATATTAGCTCTTGTCTGGGTTTAATTCAGTTGCAGAATTTTTTTTCTTGTTCTTTTGAGGTAGGGTCCCGCTCTAGCCCAGGTTGATCTGGAGTTCACTATGTAGTCTCAGGGTGGCCTCAAACTCATGGCAGTCCTCCTACCTCTGCCTCACGAGTCCTGGGATTAAAGGTGTGTGCCACTACACCCGGCTTTTTTTTTTTTTTTTTTTGGAGGCAGGTTCTCTAGCCCAGGCTGGTCTTGAACTCACCTCCTAAATGCTAAGATTATAGACATGAGCCATCACCATGCTTGGCTTCAGTTTTTTTTTTTTTTTTTTTTTTAATTTAAGATGAAAAGGTCTTTCATTGCTTCATGGTAAGTGGTAAACTAGACAGGGATGGGTGGATAGATAACTGCACATGGTAGTGTTTTTCCAGGTTATGGGTCCAAATCTTGATTTGTGCATAATCGCTAATTGGTGTGTGTGTGCGCGCATGCAATATAATATGTGTGGTGTGATGTGTGCATGGTATATGCATGTGCGTATATGCTCATGGGAACCTGCTGCAGTTGGCAAACATTGGGTTTCCACCTCCATTAATTCAGCCACCTGCTTTTTCTTGTGACAGAGTCTCATTGATTTAGAGCTTACTGTAAGTCAGCCTCAGCAATTCAGTGATTCTCCTGTCTCTGCTTCCCACAGGAGGGGTTACAGGCTTTCATGATCGTGCCCAGCTGTTTATTTGGATTCTGGAGATCCAGTCTCAGGCCCTCATGCTTATACAGGAAGTGTACTTAACTGATGAGCCAGCTCTCTAGCTGATAGTCATTCTTAACTGTTAACTTCTAAAAAACTTATTGCAGCTGGGCGTGGTGGTGCACACCTTTCTTTAATCCCAGCACTCGGGAGGTAGAAGTAGGAGGATTGCTGTGTGTTTGAGGCCAGTAAGGGACTATAGGTTAGCTAGGCTAGAGTGAGACCCTACCTTGAAAAAAAAAATATTCAAGTCTAATTTACATACCATGAAATTCACTTTCTTTTAATGATAATTCAGCATTTAGTGAAATTGGTTGTGTAATTCATCACCAAAGTCTACTTTTTAATCATTCCAGTAAGAAAGGGAGCTCATTGAAATATGATTAGACATTTAATTTTGGCAAGAAAACTTACCTTCTCCAATTCAGCTACTAGTGAAGTGATTTGCTCAGAAATGAATCTGTATTAGGTATAAATAAACACAGAAGTTAAGTGCATTATTTAAGAGAAGAAAAACATTTTTGTTTTTTAAAAGTATTTTTATTTATTTGTGTGTGTGAGAGAGAGGAAAGAAAGAAAAGCTGGGCTTGGTGGCGCACACCTTTAATCCTAGCACTTGGGAGGCAGAGGTAGGAGGATCACTGTGAGTTCAAGGCCACCCTGAGACTCCATAGTGAATTCCAAGTCAGCATGAGCTAGAGTAAGAACCTACCTCTTAAAACCAAAAAAAAAGGAAGGAAGGAAGGAAGCCAGGGGTGGTGGCTCACGCACTTGAAAGGCAGAGGTAGGATTGCAATGAATTGGAGGCCACCCTGATGACATAGTGAATTTCAGGTCAGCTTGGGCTAGAATGAGACCCTACCTCAAAAAACCAAAAGAAAAGAAAACGAAAGAAAGGGAGGGAGAGAAGGAGGGTGGGCATGCCAGGGCCTCCAGTCACTGCACACGAACTCCAGATATGTGTTCCACCTTGTGCATCTGGCTTACATGGGTCCTGGAGAATCAACCTGGGTCCTTTGGCTTTGCAGGCAAGCGCCTTAACCACTAAATCATGTCTCCAGCCCTCTTTTTTTTCTCTTTATTTTTGGTTTTTTGAGATAGGGGTTTCACTGTAGCCCAGGCTGACCTAGAATTCACTATATAGTTTCAGGTGCCCTTGAACTCAAGGCAATCCTCCTACCTCTGCCTCCAAGTGCTGGGATTAAAGGCATGCACCATCACACCCAGCTCTCTCTTTTTCTCTCTTCTTTTCTCATGTCTTTCTGTTTCCTTTTCAAATTGGTTTAACTTATACCCAGAAGTTTCTCTTAAAATGGATGCTATCGGGATTTCTCCTTTTGCTGGTATGGCTCAGAAACAAGCTTTTATTTTTTCTTACCCAAAATACTACAGTGCTTTCATGCTACTCTCCTCTCATTGACCCCTCTTCCTTTTCCATGCTGATCTTCTAGATTGAATCCTTTCTTTTTATTGTTTTTGATTTCTTTTTAATTTTTTTTTGTTTGTTTTGTTTTTTGGTTTTTTTGTTTTTCGAGGTAGGGTCTCACTCTAGCCCAGGCTGACCTGGAATTCACTATGGAGTCTCAGGGTGACCTCGAACTCATGGCGATCCTCCTACCTCTGCCTCCTGAGTGCTGGGATTAAAGGCGTGCGCCACCACGCCCGGCTCTTAAAAAATATTTTAATTTATTTATTTGCAAGCAGAGAGAAATAGAATAGAGACAGAGAATGGACAATTCAGGGCCTCCAGCCACTGCAAACAAACACCAGATGCATGTGCCACTTGGTGCATCTGGCTTTACATCGATACTGGGGAATTGAACCTGGGTTGTTTGGCTCTGCAGGCAAGTATCTTAACCATTGAGCCATCTCTCTAGCCCTGTTTTTGATTTCTTGAGACAGGTTCTCTTCCTCAGGCTGCCCTTGAACTCACTATGTAGGTTAGGATGACCGTAAATTCCTGATCCTCCTGCCTCCACCTCCCAAGTGCTGATATTATGGGAGAACATTACCCCGCCATCCCCAGTGTTAAATGTAATCTCTTTGTTCCTGTTTCATGTCACCAATCAAAGGTCTGTGTGTCCTCTTTCCTTGGTCTGACATACTTTCTTTCATCATGCTCCTCATCCCTTAGCAAAGTCCTTCAATATGAGTGGGTTCTCTTTTCTCTGGGCAGCAGCCTGCCTGCATGCCTTCTTGTAGTGATGCAGAATACTTTCTTTTTATTTTTAAAAAGTTAAAAAAATATATTTATTTGTTTATTTGAGAGTGGAGGGGTGCACCAACAAAGCGAATGGGTGTGCCAGGGCCTTGTAGCCATTGCAAATGAACTCCAGATGCATTGTGCCACCATGTGCATCTGGCCTACATGGACACTGAGGAATCAAACCTGGGTCCTTAGGCTTCACATGCAAGTGCCTTAACCATTGAGCCATCTCTCCAGCTCTGGAATGCTTTCTTGTACACTCTGTTCCTTTTCCTCTGGCCAGCACCTGCCACACTATTGACATTCCGAGACTATTTTCATGCCTAGGTGGTACTCCAGTGTGAGAGTGGTTAATGGAATACTGAGTGCAGGGACGGTAGCTGTATTTAGGAAGCTTTTAATGGAGGGCAGTCCTGGCATGGGGGCCTGTTCTGCAGGATGGGCGTTGGTAGTGCAGGAGTGGGTCTTGGAGGAACCGAATCTCAGCGGTTGGAGCAGTCAGTTCCGGCATTGGTGTGTTCCCCTTCTGTATTTCACAGAGCCGGGAAACCACTGAAGTCATGTGCTCTGCAGAACTCGTTCAGCTGGTTTCCTCTTCATAGACCCCTAATTCAGATTCCCATCCCAATTCTTTTCTGCATATGTTCTTGGTCTGGGCTTGTTTTAAGGCTTACCACAGTAGAGTTCTCAGTATAGTCATCTCTTTGTTTTGCTGGTGGCAGAATGGGTAGGGCTGAATATTTATTCCCTTTGAAAAATGTTATCAGTAGGACAAGGTAGACAGGTATTATGTAAATTACTGAGCTCAGCCTCTAAAAATAGGTTTATTTCTGGGCATTATACTGCATAAATACATAGTTATCATTATTTAGAGCTTGTTATCAAATGATCTCATCCCCACTTAGTCCTCATGCAGTCTTGTGAGGTCAGGTATTGCTCCTAATCCTGAGTTACAGATAGGACGTTGAAGCTCAGATAACATGTCATTTCCTTTCCTCTTGCTTAGAGAAGAAGCAAGGTATGTTCCTTTCTACAACCAGTTGCCACCTCTGCACTTCTGAACCTTGCTTTCTTTATTCTTGTGTTTTCAGTCCCTCCTTCATGTCCCTGAGGGTTTTTATAAAAACCCCGTGAGAATGCTCTTTACCTAAACTTGAAGAATGTTTGCTGCCTCTTCCTCCCCACTCCTTATTGTTTTCCTTGTGTCATTCTTGTGGTTTTCAGGCTGACTTTTGCCTTAGTCCTTTTGTAGAGGTCACAGAAGAATGAATATTCCCCCCCCCTTTTTTTTTGGTCCCACATCTTTTTGCCACATTTGAAGGTGGTGACAGCCTCTGAATTCCTGAAATGTTTTCCTTCCGTGATTGCCACCATGTGAAAACCTCCTGATTCTCATTTTACGACAGCCACTTTCACCTGTTACAGGCTCCTGTGCTCTGAGGCAGTTTTTCATTTTGTGTCTCCCTGGAGAGCTCATTCACCTTTAGATTTGAAATTGCTGTTTTCAAACCTGCGTTTCCCTCCCTAGTGGAGTGTCAGTCTGACTTGTATTGCCAGCTGCCTCAGGATGTTACTATCTGGATGTCCCATGAACATTTCAAGCTGAGCATACTTTAGATAGGAACTTATCCTCTTGGGTTTCTGTGGCTGTCCCTGGTCTTGTTTAATGGCATCATCTTTTATTTAGTCATCTATGTCATAAGTTGCCAAGTCATTTTTTAAAAATAAAAGCTTTTCATTTTCCTTTTATAGAAAATTTGGTAAGTTTGCAATATGTAGTAAATGGTGCCAGATTTTTTTTTTTCTGGAACCGTGTGTGATAATGTGGGTTTTCCCCGCACAGTGGATAAGTCATCTTCATTGTTGTCATCGTCATCATTATTATTACTGTTATTTTGGTTTTTTGAGGTAGGGTCTCTCTCTAACCTCAGCTGGCCTGGAATTCACTATGTAGTCTCAGGGTGGCCTCCAACTCACTACGATCCTCTTGCCTGTGCCTCCCAGGTGCTGGGATTAAAGGCGTGCGCCACCACGCCCGGCTTCTGTTTTTTTCTTTTGAGTTGTCTACTTGTGTTTCTAGCCATTTTTTCTAGGGAAATGTTCGTTGTTTTATTTCAAGTGTTTAGTGTATATCTAAATACATATATGTGTATATATGTGTGTATGTATATGTATGCACAGGAAATTATTAGCTGTTTGTTATATGTTGCATTTTCCCCTCCAGTTTCCTTTTTGTTTGTTAGTTTTTAAAATTTATTTGCGAGAAGGAGGCAGTTAGAGAGAAGGAAAAGCCCCAGGGCCTGCAAATGAACTCCAGACACATGCACCACTTTTTGCATCTGGCTTATGTGGGCCCTGGGGAATTGAACCTGAGTCCTTTGGCTTTGTAGGCAAGCACCTTAACCAATAAACCATCTCTGCAGTCCTTGTTTGTTGGTTTTTTTGTTCTGTTTTTTTTTTGTTGTTGTTGTTTTGTTTTGTTTTTTTGAGGTAGGGTTTCACTCTAGCCCAGGCTGACCTGGAATTCACTATGTAGTCTCAGGCTGGCCTTGAACTCATAGCGATCCTCCTACCTCTGCCTCCCGAGTGCTGGGATTAAAGGCGTGCGCCACCACGCCCGGCCTTGTTCTGGTTTTTTTTAGAGATGGGTTCTTGCAGTGTATCCCAGGCTGGCCTGATACTTGCCTTATAGTCCAGACTGGTCTGAGTGCAGGGATTACAGCAAGCTCTGTTTTTGTTTGTTTGTTTTTTTTTTTTTTTTTTTTTTTTTTTAGATAGGAGATAGGGTCTCATATAGTTCAGGCTGGATTTAAACTCACTATGTAGTGTAGGGTGACCTTGCATTCTTTATCCTATCTGCCTCCACCTCTCAAGTGTTGAGGTTATAGGCACGGACCACCACACCACACATGGTCTATCTGATGGTGGGGATAGAATCTAGGGCCTTGAGCCATGCAGACACTCTTCCAGCTGAACTATATCTCCAGCCCCTCTTGGCTTATTTTTGTTTTTGTTTTTGTGTGTTTCAAACAGAGTCTTGCTAAGCAGCTCAGGCTGGCCTTGGAACTCACTGTATGGTTAAAATGGTTCTCAAAGTCACAGTCTTCCTGCCTTAGCCCTATGCTCAGGTCCTCTAGTTTGTTTTCTCTTAAAGTTTTGCTTTTTTAAAAAACTTTTTATTGGGGCTGGAGGAAATGGCTTAGCCGTTAAGGCATTTGACTGCAAAGCCAAATGACTCTGGTTCAATTCTCCAGGACCCATGTAAGCCAGATGCACAAGGGGGTGCATGTGTCTTGAGTTTGTTTGCAGTGGCTGGAGGCCCTGGTGTGCTCATTCTCTCTATCTGCTTCTTCCTTAAATACGTATTTTTAAAAACTTTATTGGCCGGGCGTGGTGGTGCACGCCTTTAATCCCAGCACTCGGGAGGCAGAGAGATAGGAGGATCACTGTGAGTTCGAGGCCACCCTGAGACTACATAGTGAATTCCAGGTCAGCCTGAGCTACAGTGAGACCCTACCTCGAAAAACCAAAAAGCAAAACAAAACAAAAAACACTTAATTGACAGCCTCCATAAGTATAGACAATAAAACCATGATAATTCCCTCCTTCCACTCCCATTCCTCCCCCTGTAACCCATCCTCCATTGAATCCTCTCCCCTTCTAATTAGCTTCTCTTTTATTTTGATAAAATTGCCTCTTAGAAATTTAAAGAATTTTTTTGGCAGGCAGGAGGTACTGAGGATTGAAACCTAGGCCTGTGTATACTACACAAGCACTCTACCACTGGGTTATTTCCTGAGCACCTTTTTAAAATTGTGTGTGTGTGTGTGTGTGTGTGTGTGTGTGTGAGAGAGAGAGAGAGAGAGAGAGAGAGAGAGAGAGAGAGATCTTGGGATTTTTTTTTTTTTTTTTTTTTTTTTTTTGAGGTAGTGTCTTTCTGTAGCCCAGGGCAACCTGGAATTTACTCGGTAGTCTCAGGGTGTCCTTGAACTCACAGTGATCCTCCTATCCTGCCTCCCAAGTGCTGGGATTAAAGGCGTGCACTGCCATGCCTGGCTTAAATTGTGTTTTGAGGCAGAGTCTTATTACATTGTCCCTGCTGCCCTTGAACTAACTGTGCTATTGGATGTCCTTCTGGCTTTAAATGGGCAGCCGGGGAATTGAACCCAGGCTGGTAGATTTTGCAAGTAAGTGCGTTTAACTGCTGAGCCATCTCCCCAGCCCTCACCACCCCCCACCCTTGAAGTCACTCCATAGTCCCAGTAGGCCTTGAACCTATGGTCCTCTTGTTTCAACCTCCTTCATAGCTGAAATTTACTGGCCTGTGCAGTTGCACCCAACTACATACTTTTTTTGGGCGGGGTTTCCTGACTCTCCCTTCTCAGTCCTGGGATTACAGGTTTATGCCACCATGCCTGACTAAAGTTACTTGTTTAAAACATTTGGACTTGTTTGGTAATGAAAATTTAGGAGGCCATATAGAAAAGACTTTGTGAAGCAGATGTGATTGGGTCATCCATCAGTGTTGCCCCTGACTAGAACGGAGGAAAGTATTCTTTCTTCTTCCCGTTTGGGGGCTAGAAATGGAACCCAGGCCTTTGTGCATGCTAGGCAAGCACTGTACCACCAAGCTACATCCCTAGCCCTCTTTTCCTTTCTGTTTGAGACAAGAGCTCACTAAGTTGCCCAGGTTGGTCTTGAACCTGCAATTCCTGGACTTGGCAGTCTTCCTGTCTCAGCCTCCCAGGTAGCTGGGGTTATAGGTCTACACCACCAAGCCTGGCTAGCGGGACAAGCTTTGCATGATACATGTTGCTGACTTTTTTACCCTCACTTCTCATTGTTTCCCTGTGCTTACCTTCCTCTAGCTGTGCTGAGCTGCTCTGCCTACATCTTGTTTCTCATGTCTTCTTGCTTTTGAAAATTACATTTCTTTGGTTTGGAGGCTTTTTTTTTTTTGCCATTTGCTGACCATTGGTAAACACCTCTTCATTCTTTTCTGTTTTAAAAATACTTTTATATATTTATTTGCAAGGAGAGAGAGTAGAGAGAATGAATACACATGTCAGGACCTGTTGCCACTACAAATAAATGAGCCATTTTGTGCATCTGGCTCTTAAGTAGGTACTGGGGAATTGAACTCAGGCCAGAAGGCTTTACAGACAAGTACCCTAACCATTGAGCAATCTCCCCAGCCACCCTCCTCTTTGTTCTTTAACAATTCAATAATTGTGAATGATGTGAAACTATAAGGGAGGTTAGTAATTTGGACAATAGTTAGGAACCAACAGGTGCTGACCTTAGAGATAGTTACTGGTGTCTAACATGAAGAAATACAGAGACAAAGGCTGAAGAGATGACCTAGTGGTTAAGGTGCTTGCCTGTGAAGCATAAGAACCCAGGTTTGATTCCCCAGTACCCATGTAAGCCAGATGTACAAGGTGGCACACGCAACTGGGGTTCATTTGCACTGGCTAGAGGTCCTCACATCCATTCTCATTCATTCTGTCTCTTTCTCTCTCTCAAATAAATAGAAATTTTTAAAAAAAACAGAGATAAGGGTAAACAGTGGTTTAATATGGGAATTATAGAGATAGGCTTTATCAACTTTATATGTACTAAAACCAAATTTCTATTCATTGGAAAAGTACAGTATAATCAGTTGCAGCTCTGTTTGTAGTTGTAGAGTGATTAGAACAAAGGTCCTCGTCCTCCACTTAAGGCTAACATGATCACTCCTTGAAAATAGCATTCAGTTGGAGAATGTTCATAGATGAGTGAGAAAGATTGGGAGGAAGGAGCAGGTCCCACGATTCCTGACTGTGCTAGGTGGCATTTTGTGTGCTTTCTCTGTGTCTGGCAGTGTTCTTAGTACTTTATGTGTATTTATTTATTTTTGTTTTTCGAGATAGGGTCTCACTCTAGCTCATGCTGACCTGGAGTTCACTATGTATTCTCAGGATGGCCTCGAGCTCACAGTGATCCTCCTACCTCTGCCTCCTGAGTGCTGCTATGGAAGGCGTGCGCCACCATGCATGGCCCTGTATTATCTATTTTAATTCTCCCAATCGCTCTGTGGGTAGGTGCTATTATTATTCTCTTCACGAGAGTACTTGAAGAAATTGGAATCAACGCAAGTGTCAGTGGTGGTGGCATGTGTGACTCATAGGAGGAAAGGCACAAGTATTTTTTTCAATCACGCACCAAGCACTGTACTAGATTCTGTTTTACTTGCAATCTTAATGAATTTTTAATGACGAACCTATTTGGAAGGCCTTGCATCCCCTTTCAACACATGAGAAACTCCAGGGCGTCCCTGCCCAGGTCTGTGATCCCAACACTCAGGAGGCTGAGGTCGGTGGATCATGTTCAGAACCAGTCTGCACTACATAGTGAGACTTTGTCCCAAAGCAAAACCAGAAAACAAATGAGGAAACTGGTTAAGTGGCTTGCTGTCTTGATATGTGCCAGAGACAGCATATCAATCTAGGTCTCTTTCTAAGTTCATGGTCAGTTCTAGTCACAAGATACTTTCATTCCTTACATTGTTTTGTTCCAGAACACAGGCTAGGGTGTCAGTGGAGAACTGTTGCTAGCTTCACAAAAACTTTCTGGCTACAGGTATTCAGAAATGAACTGATTAGCAGGGTGTGATGGCTCACACTTTTTTTTTCTTTTCAAATTTTTTTATTAACAACTTCCATGAGTATAAAAAATATCCCATGGTAATATCTCCCCCCTCCCACTTTTCCCTTTGAAACTCCATTCTCCATCATATCCCCTCCCCATCTCAGTCTCTCTCTTATTTTGATGTCATGATCTTTTCCTCCTATTATGATGGTCTTATGTAGGTAGTGTCAGGCACTGTGAGGTCATGGATGTCCAGGCCATTTAATCCTGATTTAATTTATTTTATTCTCATAAACCATTGATGATAAATAGCTGATTTTGGTGGGTGAGCCACACATGGTGATTGGAGGGCAGGATTGGTACTTTGCCTCTGTTTTAGCTTTTGCCTCTGTTTATCCCTTTCACCAAATCACAGTTGGCTTTCCTACCTCTGGTTTTTTTTTTGTTTGTTTGTTTGTTTTGTTTTTTGTTTTTTGGTGCATCTTACCCAATGCAGAAGACTTCCTAAGGTAGGCATTAATCAGGACTGTTTTATAGCAGTCACACAAGGGAAGGCAAAGATAAAAATTGTGGGAGATGTTAGTAAAGCCTCTCATTTTGTTTTGAATTTAATCTAGTAATTTCAGAGAATTGGAGTACACAACATGTCTGGTAACTTGTCTGTGACTCAAGGCAAAATAATCCATTTTGTTTTTATCCATAGTCTGTCCTGTGTGTTGACATCATATTGAGAAAAGAATAAACTTTTTTCTTTGTTTTATATGCTAGTGGGTTGCTTTTGGCTTAGGGTGTAGTTGCTAGATTTGTCTCTGTTAATGAGAACCCAAATTCAACTGACCCTGAGAGCTGGGGCTGCAGCGGCTGTTTGCCAGAATGATTTTTATCTGTATCGTTTTTTTAGCAGTAAAATATTGGAAAGAAAATGATAGGATAGGTGTTCTTGGACTACAGCTCTTCTGCATACCAGCAATTGCCATTCTTTTCCATGTTGTCACCATTCTGGTCTTTAGGCTCTTAAAAGGTAGTTTGAATTGTATATTGGTTGTAAATGGGTCACGAATTTAGTTACTATGGCAACTCCTCTGCAACTCTCATTTGTTTCTTCTCACTCCCTTTCTGACAGTTTAAATTTACTCTGCTACTTGAAGGAAAAGCCAGAAAGAGACACTTACTGTCTTGAACGAAGGAAAACAACCAGCAAAGTCTCTAGTCTGTCCATTTATCCATCCGGCCTTTATTTAATTGCCTATGTAACAGCACACATTGTGGGAGGTGTTCTGAAGGAGAATAGATCTGAAAATGAAAATGAGGGACTGTTCTGTGGAATTTGAGAAAAATAGGGGATTCTTATTTTTCCTGTTTAAAAGATTTGAGATATATTCTCAATTTGAAAATGTATAATTAATACAATGAAATTTCTTCTGAATTGTAAAAGTGATTTTTTTTTTTTTTAAGGTAGGGTTTTACTCTAGCCCAGGCTGACCTGGAATTCACTATGTAGTCTCAGAGTGGCCTCAAACTCATGGCAATCCTCCTACCTCAGCCTCCCGAGTGCTGGGATTAAAGGCATGCGCCACCACAACCTGCTCCTATAAAAGTAATTATTTATGAAAGTATGATAATGCATCTCTATAGTCAAGTAATTTTGTTAGTATAAAGTACATATAGAATAAAAACAAAGTATAATAACATGTATATATGAAAGTGCCATAATGAAACCCACTATGTTGTATGCTAACTTAAAAAATTAACAAAAAGTATGTAACTCACATAACCAAGATCATACGTCTATGTACATGTTCTTTGGATTACATGTTGTTAGTATGTTAGTGTTGTTTTTCTTACAAATTTTTATTTTGCTCTTTTGAGGCAGGGTCTCACTCTAGCCCAGGCTGACTTAGAACTCTGTAGCCACAGACTAGCCTCAAACTCATGGCAATCATCCTAAGTGCTGGAACTAAATGTGTGGACCACCATGCCCAGCATCTTATAATTTTTTGTGCATATAGGGAACACGTTCAAATGTTTCCCCAATTATTATTAATTTTTTCTGAGTCAGGGTTTCTCTGTGGGTCTCAGCCTCTGTTCTTAAGGGCTGGGATAATAGGAAGCTTGTACCCAAGCCTAGCTTTTCTCTGGTGTGTGTATAGGTTCTTATAGTACCAGCTACTTACACTCTGGAAGCTCAGGCAGGAGGGTTGCTTGAACCCAGGAATTCAAGATAGCAAAACTGTTGACTCTGAAAAACAAACAACGCAAAAACCCAAGCAGCAGAATTAAGTTGTGTGTATCAATAAACATGATTTATGTTTTTTTCGTTTTTGTTTTTTCAAGGTAGGGTCTCACTCTAGCCCAGGCTGACCTGGAATTCACTATGTAGTCTCAGGATGGCTTCGAACTCATGACAATCCTCCTACCTCTGCTTCCCAAGTACTGGGATTAAAGACATGCACCACCACACCCAGCTTTTATGTTTTGTTTTTATTTATTTGAGAGAGAGAGGGAGGGAGGGAAAGAATGGGTGTGCCAGGGCCTACAGCCACTGAAAATGAACTCCAGATGCATGCATCTTCTTGTGTATCTGGCTTACGTGGGTCCTGGAGAATTGAACCCGGATCCTTTCACTTTGCAGGCAAACACCTTAACCTTTAAGCCATCTATCTGTCCAGCCCATGTTTTGTTTTTATGTGACAGTAAATTCAGTTTTCACTTTAGTCTGCTTTATCTTGAACTTTTTTTCATTTGGCTATCCAAAGATTCATTGCTTTAGTCAGGCTAGGCAAAACATAATGTTGTGGGGGAAAAAAATTTTTTTAGAATGTTGAAGAATGTGAGTATAATACCAGCCTTGTATAAATGGTGTGGAATAACTTTTCATGGGTTCTTACTCTTGAGCTTATAAAGGTTATGAAATTATTGAAAATTTGAGCATATGAACATTTAGTTCTATACATTTAGTCTGTAGCTTTCCTTAGGTATTCAAGAGACTGACTCAAAAAAATGGTTAAAAGCATTACTGTAGAGGAACTTTAGTTATGACTATTTCTTCAGTCTTATGCTCTCCTAACTGAAAGGCAACATAAAGTGGGGTGTGTTGGCACACACCATGAGTTCGAGGCCACCCTGAGACTACATAGTGAATTCCAGGTCAGCTTGGGTTAGAGTGACACCCTACCTCAAAAAAAAAAACAAGAAAAAGAAAAAGGAAAATATATGCAACATAATTTCATGTTATCCTCCACTTTGCTAAACTCTTGTGAGAGATGTTCAGTGGAGGAAAAACCAAGTTTTCATTTTCTTTCATCTGTAGCAATTTCTTCCCTGCCTCCAATAAGCCACTTAAAATTTGCTATATGGGCTGGAGAGATGGCTTAATGGTTGAGGCATTTGCCTGCGAAGCCGAAGGACCCGGGTTGATTCCACAGGACCCACGTAAACCGGATGCACAAAGTGGCGCATGTGTCTAGAGTTGGTTTACAGTGGCTGAAAGCCCTGGTGTACCCATTCTCTCTCTCTCTCCCTCCCTCCCTCCCTCTGTCTCTGTCTCTGTCTTTCTCTCTCTCTCTCTCTCTCTCTCCCCCTTCATCTTTCTTTCTCTCTCTCAGATAAATAATTTAAAATTTTTTTAACTTAAAAATTTGCTATCTATGAGAGAGAAAGAGAGAAACTGAGAGCTCTTGTTTACTTCTTTCATAGGAATTTCTTCCTTTCATAATATTAGCTAATTGGATTCTCAACTATAAAAGACCAAGAACAAATGTAAGCAATGTTGTGTCTATTACAAAAGGATGTTTTTAGCCTTCTTTTTTGAGTCAGGGTCTTACTGTAGTCCAGTCTGACTTCAAACTCACTCTGTAGCACAGGATGGCCTCTTGGTAATCGCCTACCTCTGCCTCCCAAGGTGCAGGATTATAGGACACCAAGCCCAGCTTCTTGGCTTTCTTAAAGAATAACTTTAAGATGAGATGCCTCAGTGGTTAAAGGTACTTGCCTGCAAAGCCTTTTGGACTTCCTCAGTTGGCCATGTAAAGCCAGATGCACTAAGTGGCACATGCATGCCCATATTCATACTCTCTTTAATAAGTAAATAAATATATTTTTTAAAAAATCTCTGGGCTGGAGAAATGGCTTAGCAGTTAAGGCACTTGCCTACAAAGGCTTAAGGACCCAGGTTTAATTACCCAGAACTCACGTAAGCCAGATGCATAAGGTGGTGCATACGTCTGAGTTGGTTTACAGTGGCTGGAGGCCCTGACTTTATTTGTGTCTCTTTCTCTCTCTGCCTCTTTCTCTCAAATAAATAAATATATGTATCTTTTAAAATCCTGTCTCTCAAATACAAATAGAAAAAGTCGGGGGGTGGATGAGCTGGGAAGATGGCTTAACCATTAAAGGCACTTGCTTGGAAAGCCTGCCAGACCAGGTTCCCAAGCTATCCATGTAAGTCAGATGCAAAATGTGGCGCAAAGCAGCAACAGAAGACTCTGGCACTCGTACATGCACACATACACATACAGTGTGCACACAAATGAATTTTTTTAAAAAAAGAGTAACCTAAAGACATGGGGAGAGTCTTAAGGTTCATGTAGCAGTCAGCTGGCTGTGTCCTGGAGAAGGTGTCAGTCATACTCAGTGTTTTAAGTTTCCACCATGCAGAGCTGAGCTGGTCAAATATGTGGGCATAGATCCTAAAAGTATATTGTTATATTCAATCTAAACTTTTCAGGGGCAATTGGAATTGAAATCTGTAAGGAAGAGTTCTGACCCTCTTTTTTCCACTTTTCTTGTGCAGGTGGATGGAAGCATGTCTTGGGGAAGACTTACCACCCACCACAGAACTGGAAGAGGGGCTGAGGAATGGAGTCTACCTTGCCAAACTGGGAAACTTTTTCTCTCCTAAAGTGGTGTCCCTGAAAAAAATCTATGATCGAGAGCAGACCAGATACAAGGTAAGTTCTTTGCTTAGTGCTTAGAGATGGTTAAAATACTTACTCTGTGTGAGAGTTTTTGAGAAGTACATGTCAGGTATGTGTTTGTTCCAACCAAGTATAGCCTTTAAAAAGCTTGACAGACTAGAGAAAAAAGTGCAAGGGTAAAATGTAATAGTAAAAGAACTCTGCATTTCTGCTTAGATTCTTCTAGTGATGTTGTGTATCTAGAAAGTCTCATAGTCCTGATGAATTTTGTCTTCATTCTTAGAAAGTAGAGGAAGGAAGTAGGGGGTTACCACTTTGAACAAGTTTAAGGTGTAGCTATGTCAACTTGGGAAAAAATATGCCCTACAATATCGACGTTCAGGGTAGAGTGGAAAAGTGACTTGGGCTGGGAATAATTAAAGGGCTTTCCTTGCAAGCACGATGACCTGAGTTTGGATCCCCAACACCCATGTAAATGCCCAGAGGGCATGATGGCCTGCCTGTAGTCCAGTGCTCAGGAGGTGGAGATGGGGGAATCCCAGGGCTAGCTGGGTCAGTGATTCACTTCTGAGTTCAAGTGAGAGATCCTGCTTCAGTCAATGATGTGTAGCGTGACCAAGGAAGACACCCAGTGTCAACCTCTGGCCTCCATATGCATACTCACAAACATGCACACATACCTGCATACATGTATGTTTCCACATATGCATGCACACCACACATACACATGTAAAAAAAAAAAGTGACTCGATTTCAGAAAACTGAAATAAGTGAAAAGGTCTGATTACTATGGCTCAGGGCATAGAAAAGATTAAGATGTTGACCTGACCCAGGTTCTCCCCTTAGCAGAGCTACTAAAACGAGCTTGCCTATGAATTCCCACTTGAAAAAGGATGACTGAACCATAGCCAAAGACTACATAGCCAGAGTGAATGTAAGAGGCTGACTGTCAGAATTGGGTCACACATCCTATGGAACTAAGGCTTCAGACTGATAGGGTACAAGGAGAGAGGGAGAGAGAAGAAAGGGGAGAGGAGAAGATACACCTTTCAGAAGCATGCCATCAGTGGCCTAAATTCAATTAGGCCTCACCTCCTAATAATACATTCAGCTATCAACTAATCCACTGGTGAGGTTATAATCACCTCTGTACTAGCTATTGACTAAGCCTTCAACCCATGAATCCTTGGGGCCATTTAAAAAAGGATGGCTGGCTGGGCATGGTAGTGCACACCTTTAATACCAACACTCGGGAGGCAGAGGTAGGAGTATTGCCATGAGTTCAAGTCCACCCTGAGACTACATAGTGAATTCTAGGTCAGCTTGGGCTAGAGCAAGACCCTACCTTGAAAAACCAAAAAAACAAACAAACAAAAAAAAAATAGTAGGGCTGGAGAGAAGGCTTAGCAGTTGAGATGCTTGCCTGCAAAGCCTGAGGACCAAGGTTCAATACCCTAGGACCCACGTAAGCCAGATGCACAAAGTAGCACATACATCTGGAGTTCGTTTGCAGTGGGTAGAGGCCCTGGCGTGGCCATTCTCTCTCTGTCAAATAAATAAAAATAGAAAATATTTTAGAAAAGTAAGCTTGTTCAAAAAACAGCAGACATAGGAGTTGTGGATATAGCTTGAGGTGAAGCTCTCAATTAGCATGCATGAGACCCCAGATTTAATCCCCAGCACTATTAAAAAAAAGATCTAAGGCTGGAGAGATGGCTTGGCAGTTAAGGTGCTTGCCTGTGAAGCATAAATACCCACATTCAACTCTACAGGTCCCACATAAGCCAGACACACAGTAGTGACACAAGTATGCAAGGTCATACACGTGCACAAGGTAGCCCACACATGTGGAGTTCGATTGTAGTGGTTGGAGGCCTTGGTGTGCCAATTCTCTCTCACACACATTAAAGAAAAAAAAAAGATAACAGGCTGGAGGGATGGCTTAGCAGTTAGGGTGTTTGCCTAAAAAGCCAAAGGACCCAGGTTCGATTCCCCAGAACCCAAGTTAGCCAGATGCACAAGGTGGCACATGCATCTGGAGTTTGTTTGCAGTGACTGGAAGCCCTGGAACCCCCATTCTCTCTCTAATAAATAAATAAATACAAATAAAATATTTTAAAAAATAAGATATATAGGTTTACAGGGAGTATTTTCTTTTTCTTCCTTTTTCTTTTTCTTTTCTTTTTTTTTTTTCAAGGTAGGGTCTCACTCTAGCTCAGGCCAACCTGGAATTCACTATGTAGTCTCAGGCTGGCCTCCAACTCACACTGATCCTCCTACCTCTGCCTCCCAAATGCTGGGATTAAAGGTGTGTGCCATCACTGTCAGCTACAGGGAATTTTTTTTTTTTAAGGTCACTTTTTTTTTTTTAGTCTATCTGTTAAAAACATAACACTAAACTGAGTGGTTTATGTGTACATTACCTCATATAACCTTTACAGCATATAAAGTAGGTGTTTAAGCTGGAGAACCTTAAGACTGTCTATCGCCAGTAGATAGCCAAACCATCTACTGAGAATTGATTCCAGGATAATGTCCTCCTAAATATCATGTTTGTCAAGCACATTGTACCCAGGAAGGTTCTCTGAGTGAAAGGAGTTGAGATACTTAGCTTCTTCAGTTCTTTTTTGTTGTTGTTGTTTGTTTGTTTGTTTTTGTTTTTTGAAGTAGGGTCTTTGCTAACCCAGGCTGACCTGTCACTATGTAGTCTCAGGGTGGCCTTGAACTCACAGTGATCCTCCTACCTCTGCCTCCTGAGTGCTAGGTTTAAAGGTGTGTACCACCATGCCTGGCGCTTCTCAGTTTTGAAATGGGAGTATAATGACCTTTGAGGGGCTGTTGTAAAGACTCACAAGGAAACTTTTGCAAGGAGAGTTCTTATTTAGAATTGGCCAACAGTGCCTAATGCTCTTTTTATTTCTTCTAGGCAACTGGCCTTCACTTCAGACACACTGATAACGTGATTCAGTGGTTGAATGCCATGGATGAGATTGGATTGCCTAAGGTAATTTACCTGCTACTCATGGTTCTGGAAGTTTTGTTATGTAGTTCTCATTTAGCCTGTAAAATTATTCTCCAAACCAACCTGTCTTTTTCTTTTCTTTTTTCATCCCTTTTCTTTTTTTCTCTTTTTTCATTTTTCTTCTGATAGTGTCTCACACTCTAACCAAGGCTGGCTCTGAATTCAAAATCCTCCTCCCTCATTCTCCAGAGTGCTGAAATTTCATGTGTGTACCAATATGCCTGGCTATTTTTCTTTTTGTACTAAACAGTCTCTTTTCTTCAGCTTGATTTAGGAAAAGACATGTATTCTTTTTATTTTATATTCTTTGTACCTGTTTCACCTCACCCTAGAGAAAATCACTGTGGTGATATTTACTTTGACTATAGCAGTGGTAGATTTACTTTTGTAGGTGTGGGCTTTTATCTCTCCACTACTCCTCCCACCCCCTGGAAATGTTAGACATCACTGCACATACTAACCGTGTTTATTTTGGATTGTCTCACTGTGTATTCCAGGCTGACTATAAATCCTACTGGCTGAGCCTCCTGAGTTGCAGGTGTGTATTATCACACCTGGATAATTTACATTAAAGTGATTTTTCTTAGATGAGATTCTCATACTATGAAATTCATCATTTTTCTCTTTTTTGATTTTTTTTTCTTTTTGTTTTGTTTTTCAAGGTAGAGAGTCTCACTCTAGCCCAAGCTAACCTGGAAATCGCTATGTAGTCTCAGGGTAGCCTCGAACTCACGGTGATCCTCCTACCTCTGTTTCCCGAGTGCTGGGATTAAAGGTGTGTGCCACCACACCTGGCTTCTTTTTTGATTTTTAAAAATATTTTATTTTTATTTATTTGACAGAGAAAGAGGGAGGGAGAGAGAGAGAATTGGCGTCCCAGAGCCTCCAGCCACTGAAAACAAACTCTAGACATGTGCGCCCCCTGGTGCATCTGGCTATCGTGGGTCCTGGGGAATTGAACCTGAGTCCTTTGGCTTTGCAGGCAAACGCCTTAACTGCTACATCATCTCTCCAGCCCCCTTTTTTGTTTTTTTGAGGTAGAGTCTCACTCTAACCCATGCTGACCTAGAACACATTCTGTAGTTCCAGGTTCCAGGCTGGCCTCAAACTCAAGGTGATCCTCCTATGTCTGTCTCCTGAATATTGGAATTAAAGGTGTGTGCCACCACACCTGGCTTTCCTGCTTTTTCTTAATGTTTTGCCTTAGCCCTTTGGACCTTGTGTTACTCCTGAAGGACTCCTGGCTTTTCTCATAATTGTCCTGTGCTGGCCTGGTTTTCTCAGAGACTTCCTTGTCACTGGTATGTTTGAGAGTTCAGTCCCACCAGTGTCAGGAAATACAATATATGAAGTTCTTTTAGTTACTTGACCTTTCTGTGCTTCCTGTAACATTCTTCTCCTGTGTTCCTATACGTATGTATGTATATATATATATACACACACACATATATATGTATATATATATATTGTGTTTTGTTGTTATTTCCCCACCCTCAGTTATCCTCTTAGCTCCCTCTCATTTACACCCTCCTTCTTTCCCATTAACTCCCATCTTACTTGCCTATTTTTAAAAATACTTTACTTTTATTTATTTATTTGAGAGAGAGGTTTATTTATTTATTTGAGAGAGAGGTAGAAATAGGCAGAAAGAGAGAGAGAATATAAATCAGCACTCCAGGGCCTCTAGCCACTGCAGAGGAACTCCAGATGTATGTGCCACTTTGTGCATCTGGCTTACATAGGTCCTGGGGAATCGAACCTGGGTCCTTTGGTTTTGCATGAGCCTTAAATGCTAACCCATCCCTCCAGCCCTTAAAAATGTATATACTTTTTATTTATTAGAGAGAGGGAGATAGAAAGAATGGGTACACCAGGGCCTCTAGCCACTACAAAGGAACTCCAGACTTGAGCACCACCTTGTGCATCTGGCTTTACATGGGTACTGGGGAATTGAACCTGGGTTCTTTGACTTTGCAGGCAAGTGCCTTAACTGTCCAGCTACATGCCTGTTTATTTTTGTTTTTAATCCATTGAGTTCAGTAGGACTAGTTGCATGAGATAGGTAGAAGATTTAGTTTAACTTCTTTTTTATTTTTAAATATTTTATTTTTATTTATTTATTTGAGAGAGAAAGAGACAAAGAGAATGAGAATAGGCACCACAGGGCCTCCAACCACTGCAAACAAACTCCAGACACATGTGCCACCTTGTGCATCCATCTTATGAGAGTCCTAGGGAATCGAACCTGGGTCCTTTGGCTTTGCAGGCAAGCACCTTAACTGCTAGGCCATCTCTCCAGCCCCCAGATTAACTTCTTTTGAATGGTACTCAGAACAGTGCTATTTACTACTTGTAGTAGTAGTGTTACTATAAAATGCTCTCCCCACCTTTTTTTTGGTGGTACTGGGGAGAAAACCCCAGCCTGCATGCATTCTGGAAGTGCTTTACCACTGAGCTATACCCAGTCTTTATTATTATTGTTGTTGTTGTTTATTTTTACTTATCTGAGAGCAACAGAGAGAGGAAGAGGGAGCAAGAATAGGCGCACCAGGGCCTCCAGCTACTGCAAACGAACTCCAGATGCATGCGCCACCTTGTGCATCTGGCTAACGTGGGAACTGGAAAATTAAGCCTCAAACCTGGGTCCTTAGACTTCACAGGCAAGCGCTTAACTACTAAGCCATCTCTCCAGCCCAAGTCTTTTTATTTTTTGACACAGTCTTGCTAAATTTGTCAGGCTGTCCTTCAACTTGTGATTTTCCTGCCTTAGCCTCAAAATTTTGGTGATATCCTGGACTCCTAATTCCTCTCTGAACCTTCTTCAGTTATTTGAAATACCTCTTTTATCCATCCACAGTTAAAACAGCTTACCAGCCTGTTTCTCAACTTACATCTTATTAGTCAGCATATCCTAAGTCCTTTCTCCAGACAGATCTTCCAAAGCTTGGCTTTTATCCTTTGCTCCAAAGCTTATACTTTTTCTGTGTGTGTACTATTTGCCAAGTCAGTCTTTGAAAATGCTTATAATCATGTGATTTCATCTTACATAGCTCCCTCATTTTTCTGTTGCTTTCTAGAATGTATTTTGTATATTTTAGAAAGTTATGGCTTATTATCTTACACTATATCTCACACACACAGGACTGTTTCTGCTATTTCTTTTGATTGGAAGATTTTTGCTCCAGATTCTTCTAACCAACTCCTTCAGTCATTCAGTCTTTCACTTTCTTTTCTTTTAAAAAAAAATTTGGGGGCTGGAGAGATGGCTTAGCAGTTAAGGTGTATGCCTGCGAAGTCTAAGGACCCCGGTTCGATTCTCCAGATCCCACATAAGCCAGATGCACATGGTGGTGCATGTGTCTGGAGTTCATTTGCAGTGACACTGTCTCTCTTTCTCGCTATCTCTGTCTCTAATAAATAATAAAATAAAAATAAAAATAAAAAATTTTTGGTTTTTCTTTCTTTTTTTTTAATATTATTTCTTTGTTTGAGAGGGAGGGAGAGAAAGAGAGAAAGAGGAGGAGAATGGGTGTGCCAGGGCTTCCAGCCACTGTAAACAAACTTCAGTTGCATGCGCCACCTTGTGCATCTGGCTTATGTGGGTCCTGAGGAATCGACTCGAAGTCCTTCGTCTTTGCAGGCAAACATTTTTAACTGCTAAGCCAGCCCAGTCTTTTACTTTCTTATCTACTTTTACCCTTTATTTCTCTTAATTCCTAGATCATGTTGTGTGGTTATACATTGGTATGAGAAAAGGTCTTGAAATTCAGGGCTACTTCCATTGTAAATCTCCATGTTGTTTTCCTGCTAAATTAATCTGTCAAGTATAGAGCTTCCTTCATGGCCCTCACTCTGGGTTTATCCCTGAAGCAGTGAGTAACATAGGCCTAGTCTCCAGCCTTCTTGTGGCTTAGCTCTGTGGGAATAGCCATACAGAGGAACACAAATAATTGGTCAACTGTGGTAAGTGCTACAAAGACAGGAAAATTCCCTATTTTCCCCATTGCCATGTATGCTTTCTGTTCTGGTTACTTCACTGTACATCACCCTATTCTCCCCAAGCATTATAGCACATTTTATGTTTAATGTTATCATTTTCCAATGTCTACTTATAGCAGTTTACACACACACACACACCTACCTACCTACCTACCTACCTACAGCCAGGCATGGTGATGTACACCTTAATCCCAGCACTTGGGAGGCAGAGATAGGAGGATCGCTGTGAGTTCGAGGCCACCCTGAGACTACATAGTTAATTCCAGGTCAGCCTGGGCCAGAGTGAAACCCTTCCTTGAAAAAAACAACAACAGAAAACAAACAAACACTTAGTATTTGTTGATATCAATTTGGACTTGATAGATAGTAACTAGGAAGCTTGTGATCCTTTGAAGCCGCATACACTTGCCAGTAAGTTTCCCTTCGCTGAAGTCACCTTCCCACACCTAATGCAACTTAGCAGAATAACCACATGGGGATTTTCTAAATAGTACTTTTAATTCTGTATTGTAGCACTTTTAATTCCTTGCAGCACTTAGATTTAAAAAGTCTGTTTACTTGAAAGAAGGTGTTTTTTTGCTGAATGCCAACAATGTTGTCCATAGTTTTAATTGGTTTTGTTATACTGGGGATGGAACTCGGGGCCTCATGCACACCAGACAAATGCCTTCCCACCGAGCTACACACCCCGGCCAGTTGTATTATTGACAGTTGGTGAATGTCAGGTGGAACCAGCATATGGATAACTTCTCTTGTTTCTACCTAGATTTTCTATCCAGAAACCACAGATATTTATGATCGAAAGAACATGCCAAGATGTATTTACTGTATTCATGCACTCAGGTAACCAGATTTTTTTTCTTTGCAAAGTAACAATTTAAGAATAACATCTAAGTTGGGTGTATCTCTTCCCTCCCTCTCTGACCTGGAACTCACTCTGTACCCTGGCTGCTCTTAAACTCAGGGTGATTCTCCTACCTCAGCTTTTTGAGTGCTGGGATTAAAGTGTGAGCTGCCACACCTGGCTTCCTAGTTAAATGTATCTTTTTCTTTTTTTGTCTGTGGCATAAGAATGAACTCTTTTTTTTCCCATTAACCTCAGTATTTTCAAATAGAATAGAAAGTTTTTATCCTTACAAAATGGTGAGAAACAGCTGAGTTTTTCTAGGGAGTTGTACAGAAGGGATTTATTTATTCCCATAACAGATAATTTTGTTGTAAAAACATGGTATAACCTTTCATTATTCATTTAATAACTGTGTGAATGCTGCATTTTATTCAGGGTACTCTTTTTATTTAGTCATCCAGGCCTTTGCCATTCTTAAGCCATTTGTTCATTAAGTAATTAAAAAATATTTTTTTTCATGCATGCAGAGAAAGAGAGGGAGGGAGAGAGAAAATAGGTGCTCCAGGGCCTCTTGCTATTGCAAATGAACTCCAGGGGCATGCACTACTTTGTGCGTCTATGTTTATGTGGGTATCGGGAATCAAACCCAGGTTTCAGACTTTGCAAGCAAGTGCCTTTCACCACTGAACCATCTCCCCAGCCCCCATTAAGTAATTTTTATAACAACAAAAATATAGGAGCTGGAACCAAGTATAATTTTTCATAATTTCATGGAAAATTACTTAATTTCAGGTTCCTACTTCTTAATATCAGCAAAGTACCAATTTAGAAGCAAAAGATGCTATTTCTAGAAAGAAGTAGACACTGGTCACACAATATACTACAGTAGAAGAGAATAGTGTATACTATTTCAGCAAGTTTACTTAATGGCTGTAGGCCTAAAGGAGTAAATGGTGGAAGTAAGTGGAACATGAAAATGAGATTTGTTGCCTTGGGCTGCTCTTTTCATATAGCCTATTGTATGTGTGCTTACTAAATGTTCATTTTGTGGATGGATGCGTATATAATATGGATTTAAGAATCCTGTTGAACCCCCAGTTGAACCCAAAGCCTTGTGAGCACAAGCACACACTCAACCACTGAGCTGCTTTCTCAGCTCTGCCTCCAGGGCTTTTGATAATAGTACGCTGGATTCCTGGTGTCGCCGCATCAGGAAAAGTGAATGTGGCTGACTAACGGACCTGCTATATTAGAGAGTGTAGCTATTTCAAATATATGTGTCAGAGCCCAAACCTGAATGACTGAGCACTGTGATTGGCTTAGTGTTACACGTGAGGTCTGTCTATGTTGATAACTTTGTAAAGGCTGTACCTACAATGACTGTCTAAGCTTGGCAGGCACAGAAGCCAAGCTGGCAGAATTTCCCTCTACTATTTTATGGTGCCTGATATAACCTGAGTCCCAGGCCCTCAATTCTTTGAAATGCAGATGAAGAAATAACTGTGCCTGTCTATTCACAGAGTCAAAAAGACAAAGGGAGGAAGTCTGCTATTGTTCTCCATTTCTCTTGCATACACAGTCTGTGCTTAGAAAGTATACAGAGCAGTGTGTTCTGACTTCAGATTTATGGTTTCTTTCCTCTTATTTGGTATTTTTCCTGAAAGGTGAGTTGGCAATACTTGATGTTATGTAGGAAGTGGGTGTAACTGCTCAGAGCCTCTTATCACAAGAGACAACAGCTTCCAAGGCAGGTTCCTCATTTGACAATATTAGGGGAGCCATCACTTTCCTTTGCATTAGCAGTAACTGGGGACCTTCCCCACCCATGCAGTTTTGTGCTAGTGATCAAATCTCCTGCCTTGTTTATGCTAGGCAAATGCTGTATCACTGAGCCACACCCTCACCACCTCCCCCTCCTTTAAAAAATCTTAACTGACATTGTTCCAGAGGTGGTCATTGTACCTCAGTTATATTATTTTGTAGATAACATCCCACACTCTTTTTCTGAATATGTCTGTACGCTTGCTTGCTTTTCTTCTAGTGCTTTACATTTCCAAGAATTGGTCTTGATGTAAAAAGGTTATAATCTTCTTATCCTAAACTGAGAAAAATTCCCTAAATATTTGTGAAAGTTGAGTTTAGGTTTGTAAGAGCTCATTTATTGGCAAGACCCGATAAGAATTAGTTGAGGTTAACCAGGCATGGTGGCACACGCCTTTAGTCCCAGTGAATGGAGGTGGAGGATCATCATCACTTTGAAGCCAGTCTGCAGCGACAGAGTGAGTTCCAGGTCACCCTGGGTTGAAGTGAGACCCTACCTTGAAAAAAAATTAACTGAGGTTATTTAGAATATTTATCTATTGAATATAATTATTTTATGTTTCTCAGTGGAAGAATAACATGCTTGATTAGGAATGGTGTCCCAGAACATCTTGGGGCTGTCTTATAATCCCATATACACTATAAATTCTATATTGAAACATATCTGGTCCAAAGACATTAAATAGAGACTATGCTCATTAATCACGTGCTGTGTTTGTTAATTGCCTTTGACATTTCTGGCTGCTGTGATACTCTGCAGTCTACAGAGATAATTGGAATCTAGACTGGTGACTGACACAGCTGTCTACCTCCTATTGCTGTAAAATAACAACTTAAAGAGAAAAAAGTAATTAAGCTCTACAGGATGACCCCATTGTAGGTGCCTGACAACTCGTAGGCTTGGGAGAGCACAGGGACAAAGGTTGGAAACTGGTAGGATTCCTGAAGTTCAAGTTTGAGATTAAGCTCTTCTGAATCTGGGCAGGAGTATCTGAGTCTCAATTACGATTCCATTTAGAGCTTTAGTGTGTCCCTAAAATACTCCTAATAACTCCCTAGTAATTAAAGAATGTGAAGGAAGATGGTGCCCATGTTTGTCTGTCTACTTTTTATATCAGTACTGGTACCCTTGTCCTGTCCTTACCATTGAAAGACATTAAGAGTGAACCTGCTGGGCTGGAGAGATGGCTTAGTGGTTTAGGCATTTGCATACAAAACCAAAAAGGACCCAGGTTCAATTCCCCAGGACCCACATAAGCCACATACACAAGGTGGTGCATGCGTCTGGAGTTGGAGTGGTTGGAGACCCTGGCACGCCCATTCTGTTTCTCTCTCAAATAAATAAATAGAAATAAATATTTTAAAAAGTGTACCCACTCTTGGGGCTGTGGAAGTGATGTCCTTAAATTTTAAAGTGTGGCAGCCACTTTTCTGTTTCAAAATGGGAATAAAAGACAAAATTGCTGGAGAAAAAGATTCTTACTAATTTAGATGCCAGTAGAGTATATTGGGGGAAACTACATAAGGGAACATAATACATGTATAAAAAGTTACTAGTTATTTTCCTTTGAAAAAAATTTTTGATCAGATTATAAATTTTCTAACAGAAGAAGTTTATATAGTTCTGTCGTGGCTATTCAAAGCAAAACACTTACTCATGCATGTATATAAGAATGTATGGCCGGGCGTGGTGGCACACGCCTTTATTCCCAGCACTTGGGAGGCAGAGGTAGGAGGATCACTGTGAGTTTGAGGCCACCGTAAGAGTATATATGAATTCCAGGTCAACCTGAGCTAGAGTGAGACCCTGCCTTGAAAAAAAAAAACAAAGCAGAACAACTAAAAAGAATGTATGATTTGTTTTTGTATTTCCCTGAGAAAACGATTAGTTGCTGTTGGTGTATACATTTCTAGGATTAGCTTCTGAGATGTGTGTGTATACTTTTATTATTTTACTTATTTGAGCAAGAGAGAGAGGCAGATAGAATGGGTGAGCCAGGGCTCTCATCCACTGCAAATGAACTCTAGACGTATGTGCCACCTTGTGCATCTGGCTTATGTGAGTCCTGAGGAAACAAACCTGGGTCCTTTGGCTGCTTAGGCAAATGTCTTAACTGCTAAGCTATTCCTCCAGCCCCCATATTTTTTCATTCCCTCCCTTATTGTTAGGTTGTCACTGTCTTGCTCATGTTGGTGGCTGTAAAATGCCCTTCTGATCTCTACGGATTCATTGATTTTGATCTCTAGGAGCCTTAGAATCCACTTACCTAATACAGGCATACAGACACTATCTGTAAAAGATTGATAGTATTTAGTAATACATGCTGGTTCTATAGAGCTTAACACCCAGGCTTTTCATTTCTTTGAAAAATAAAGATACATACAATGTACATAATTTGAAACTTTTAACATACCTGGATTATACTTTTCTGTCAGCAGTATGAATTTAGTTTAAGATTTGCTGTCTTGAGACTGTTCCACAGTGTCTCGTCACCACAGACTGACTTATCATAGGAAGAAAGTAAACAGAAGTGAATAGGCTGCAGTAGTATTAACTTAATGTCAGTTGTATTAACAGAAACATGCCAGTCGGATTTGTGTTTAAAGAAAATCTTTTCATTATGTTGTATGACTTGCAGGACCATATTGTTAGGTAAAAACAAAAAATGTCCTGAGTAGAATACCATCCCTGCAATGAGGGCTTGTAGGGTACTGAAAGTCTCTTTCTTCTGAGTATTTCTGTTCTTTTTGCTAATTTCCCCCTTTCATTTAAGAGTAGCAGCCAGCTACACCTGGAAGGCCTCACTCTTGCATATTGTGTTTTCTAGTTTGTACCTGTTCAAACTTGGCCTAGCTCCTCAGATTCAAGACCTTTATGGAAAAGTTGATTTCACAGGTAAGAGTTACAGACACTTGATAAGAAGTGCTTGAATTATGTGGTAAGCCTGAAAAGTCAGTACTATTTTTAAAGAAGTAGGGCTTTAAAAATACTCTTGGAAGAGAAATGAAAGAAATATAAATTGCTTTTATTTGGTATAGAACACTAAACTTAGAATTTCAAGCTGTTTCTTTCACTTACTATGTGAGCATGATTAGTGAATGTCTGCTTTCTTATATATGTTTTTTATAAGAATATATAAATATATATATTTTGAATCTGGTAACATATAAAACAGTAGTATTAACATTTAACACTAAACATGTGATGTAAAACACTATATGAAGTCTTTCCCTTTAGCAAGTACTTGTTGGGGTCAGAGTAAAGGGCAAGAGTGGGAATGAGGTGATACAAAGATTCCAGGAGCCAGAAAGCTGCCTGGGGCAGGCTTGTCCTGTGAGGGAGGTGGTTGGGAGAGCTAAGGTTCCAGCAGAAATATCGTAATCCCTTCTGAGAGCAGTGTCTCCAGTGATCTGGGGACCTCCGTCTAGAACCACTTCTTAAAGGGCCCAGCACTTCTCGCACCCACACAGTGAGGGCCCAAGCTCCTCACGTAAACTGCTGGAGGACAGCCACGTATTACTATGTGTATTTGCTGTAGTCAGATGCTTGAAGAGAGATGGCAATTTGGGAGAAAAAGGACAGTGCTAATATTGGTTAGGAGTAAGATAGATTCAAATCTTTCAACTGGTGATTATTAAATGTAGGCCTGAGAGTTTAAAATTTGGTAATAAAGCTTTTTATCTATGATAGTTTTCCTTCCAGGAAAATTGTTCATCAGATTTGAGGCCAAAGCTTACACATTGTTTTCTTTATCATTTAGCTTTCTGCCTTAGAAACAAAATTGTTGAATAGCAGCAAGCTATTTAGATTATAAAATCTGAGATATCTTGTGACTTTCTTGTTGAGCTCTCATTAAAGCTTTCATTCATAAGCTTACTGTAGAAAATGCCATAAGTAGCCGTTTTGAGAAACTGTATCCCATAGAGCTTTCTCACATTGTAGTTGTATTGATGCTGTTGATGATGATAGTAAGATTGTGCTTATGACATGTTATATATGGCATATATAATTTCACTAAATCCCCATAACAGCTCTAAGAGGCTGATGTCATTGTATCCTGTTTTATAGTTGAGGTATTTGATTGTTCTTCAAATTCTGAAATTGACTTGTTTTTCATTCTTTTGTAGAAGAAGAAATCAACAACATGAAGATCGAACTAGAGAAGTATGGAATTCAGATGCCTGCCTTTAGCAAGATTGGGGGCATTTTGGCTAATGAGCTCTCAGTGGATGAAGCTGCATGTAAGAGAACTTTCTGGGTTCAAATAGAATTCCTGCTAGCACTGGTAGTACTTACTACTATGACAGTAGTCTTGGGCATTGGGAGTTTGGCTAGCAAGTTTCAGTCTGTAGATACAGGTTTAAACGCTGCTTTCATTTTCAGTGCTCCTCTTGCTTGGAAATAAATTGCTGATTTTGCTTAGCAAACATTTAGGCTAGGTGTGGTGGTGCACACCTTTAATCCCAGCACTTGGGAGGCAGAGGTAGGAGGATTGCCATGAGTTCGAGGCCACCCTGAGACTCTATAGTGAATTCCAGGTCAGCCTTGGCTACAGAGAGCCCCTACCTTCAAAAACAAAAAACAAAAAACAAAAAACAAAAAAAGAGAAAAAGAAAAAAATTAGAAAGGAGGTTTTATATTTTAGTGCCTTTTTGAGTTTCTTTCTCCCCTTCCCCCAAGGTAGGATCTCACTGTAGTCCCAGGCTGGCCTCAAAGTCACAGCTGATCCTCCTTCCCCTGCCTCCCAACTCCCAAATACTAGGATTAAAGGCATGTGCCACCACACCTGACTTGAGTTTCTTTTTTTTTCTTTTTTTTTTTGTGGGGGTGGGGGCTGCCGTTGAGGTAGGTTCTCGCCCTAGCCCAGGCTGACCTGGAATTCCCTATGTAGTCTCAGGGTGGCCTTAAACACACAATGATCCTCCTACCTCTGCCTCCCAAGCACTGGGATTAAAGGCGTGCACCACCACACCTGGCTTGAGTTTCTTTTTCTTAAGTTATTTACTACCTAATTCAGAATAGACATTGTCTTTTCTTTCGTGTGTGTGTGTGTATACATACATACATGTATATATACATATATATATACATACATACATACATATATATATTTGCAAGCAGAGAGAGGAGAGAGACAGACAATGAAAGAATGGGTGTGCTAGGGCCTCCAGCCACTGCAAATGAACTCCATATGTGTGCACCTCTTTGTGCATCTGGCTTTATTTGGGTTACTGGGGAATTGAACCAGGGTTGTTGCTTTGTAGGCAAGCACCTTAACCACTTAACCATTTCTAGCCCCCAGGGTAGACATTTTCCTTAGCATATGTTCTTTGCAGGTTCTCTTGAGAATATTTCCATGTGATACTGCAAATTCAGTGTGGGCCATAGGTAAAGCTGTGGCTTTGTGCATCATGAGGAAGAGGTGGGATATGTAGGACTGAGGGAGCTATTCCTCCAGCCAGCCTCTCTCTGTAATAGCTAGTTTTGCAACATTGTTTTATCAGTGCCATGTACATTTATTACTCTGTGTAATCTCAGTGCTCTCTGCTTTATTTTAGTACATGCTGCTGTTATTGCTATTAATGAAGCCATTGACCGTAGAATGCCAGCCGACACATTTGCAGCTTTGAAAAATCCCAATGCCATGCTTGTAAATCTTGAAGAGCCCTTGGCTTCTACTTACCAGGATATACTTTACCAGGCTAAGCATGACAAAATGACAAATGCTAAAAATAGGGTAAGATGAGACATCTTTCTTTCTTTCTTTCTTTCTTTCTTTTTTTTTTTTTTTTTTTTTTTGAGGTAGGTTCTCACTCTAGTCCAGGCTGACCTGGAATTCACTATGTAGTCTCAGAGTGGCCTCAAACTAACGACAACCCTCCTACCTCTGTCTCCCGAGTGCTGGGATTAAAGGCGTGTGCCACCATGCCCAGCTCTGAGACATCTTTCTAATTCATATTCTTTTGTTTTGTTTTCTCGAGGTAGGGTCTCACTCTAGCCCAGGCTGACGTGGAATTCACTATGTAGTCTCAGGGTGGCCTTGAACTCACAGTGATCATACTACTGTCTACCTCCTGAGTGCTAGGATTAAAGGCATGTGCCACCACACCCGGCTCTTTTCTTTTTCTTTTCTTCAGGCAAGCCCAACACACTGGCCTTTTTTATTTTAGAGAGAGAGAGGAAGAGAGAATTGGCATGCATGCTGGGTCCTCCAGCCACTGTAATTGGACTCCAGATGCATGTACTGCCTTGTGTGCATGTGTAGCCTTGCGCATTTATGTCACCTTGTGCATCTGGCTTACGTGGGACGTGGAGAATCAAACATGGGTCCTTAGGCTTTGCAGGTAAGCACCTTAACCACTAAGCTATCTCTCTAGCCCTTATATTCTTTTCTTGTCTGATATGACTTCACTTTAAAAATTATTTTTATTGGGCTGGAGAAATGACTTAGTGGTTAAGGCGCTTACCTACAAAGCCAAAGGACCCAGGTTCAGTTCCCCAGGACCCACGTAATCCAGATGCACAAGGGAGCTCATGCATCTGGAGTTTGTTTGCAGCAGCTGGAGGCCCTGGCACGCCCATATTCATTCTCATTCTCTCTCTCTCTCTCTCTCATAAATAAAAATTAAAAATATTTTTATTGAAATTTAATGTATGTGCAATACAGTTCATCTATCTTTAAAATTAGTTTTTTTTAAGTATGTATGTGTTGTTGAAGTGAGCACAATTCACCCATTTCAGGTGTTGAGGGTTTGGGGCTTTTCTGTTTGTTTGTTTTTGGCCCCTTTTCTAGGTCTTGGTCCATGTTGAGTCCCCCCTTCCTGAGATAGGGTTTCACTCTAGTCCAGGCTGACCTTGAATTTACTATGTAGTCTCAGGGTGGCCTCGAGCTCATGGTGATTCTCCTGCCTCTGCTTCCTGAGTGCTGAGATCAAAGGCATGCACTACCATGTCCAGCTTCATGTTGAGTTTTGACAGGTGTATGTGCTCATTTAACCATCCTCACAGAGTTTCTTGGTGCACATTTGCAGTTAGTCTCTACCTCCTTCACGCCAACTCAAGAAAACTAACAATCTGCTTTTTATCACTATTTAACCTTTTCTAGAATTTCATATAAATGGAATTATACTGTAGTCATTTAATACTAGACTTTTTTCCCCTTTACTATTCTCAGATTTTTTTGTGAGTGAAAATTTGAGTGTGTTCATTAAAAATTAATGCTGCCAGGTGTGTGTGCATGCGTTTAATCCAAAGTACTCAGGAGGCTGACGGAGGAGGATTGCTGTGAGTTGGAAGCCATCCTGGAGCTACAGTGTGAGTTCCAGGCCAGCCTGGGCTAGAGTGAGACCTTTCCTGCCAAAACGAAACAAAAAAATTGTGTAAGCCAGACATGGTAGCTCAAACCTTTAATCCCAGTACTCAGGAGGCAGAAGTAGGAGGATCACCATGAGTTTGAGGTCACCCTGAGACTACATAGTGATTTTCAGGTCAGCCTGGGCTACAGTGAGACCCTGCCTCAAAAAACCAAAAAAAAAAAAAAAAAATGTGTTTGTGAGAGAGAGTGCAACATGTGTCAGAGGGCAACCTGGGGTATTGGTCCTCACCTTCTACCTTGTTTAGACTCAAGGGTTCTTGTTCACTGCTGTGTTTGCCAGGCTAGCTGGCCCGTGAGCTTCTGGGGATCCTCCTGCCTCCACCTCTCATCTTATTTATTTATTTGCAACTTCCATGATTGTAAACAATATCCCATGGTAATACCCTCACTCCTCCCACTTTTCCCCTTTGAAACTCCACTCTCCATCATATCCCCTCCCCTCTCAATCGGTCTCTCTTATTTTGATGCCATGATCTTTTCCTATTTGATGGTCTTGTGTATCCACCTCCCATCTTTATGTAGGTATGCTGAGATCATATACGTGTGCTACTGTGTCCAGCTATATGTGGGGTCTGGGAATCCAGACTCAGGTCATCAGTCTTGTGTAGCAAGTGGTTTTACCCATTAAGCTACCTCTTTGGCCCTATTAAGTATTTTTTTTTTTTGAGAGCTGATCTGTAAATATTAACATGACCCTTTTCCTTTCTCAGTTTCTTTGGGGTGAAGTATTTATTTACCATTGATGTAAGTATGTAGAAGTTATTTGTCTCAAAATAAAGAGGGTAGAGAGTCAGGGAGACCACTGTTTAAGACGACTGTTTACTTTCCACTTAAGTATGAGCCCCTCTCAGCTGGAAACTGCCAGGTTCAATTCACTTGTAAACTGCTGCAAAAACGTTGGATGTGGCCACTCACATCTGTAACCCCTGTCTGCAGAGTTTGGGGGTAGGGACGGAGACCTAATGGACAGCAGGTCCCAGTTGAGAGAGAGACCCATCTTAAGGAAATATATGGATGAGTAATAAGAAAAGGACACTGGAAGCCAGGTGTGGTGGCGCATGCCTTTAATCCCAGCTCCTAACTCAGGAGGCAAAGGTAGGAGGATTGCTGTGAGTTCAAGGCCAGCCTGAGACTACATAGTGAATTTCAGGTAAGCCTGAGCTAGAGTGAGACCCTACCTCTAAAAAACAGAAAAAACAGCAGTGGAGGGGGGGAGGCAAAACTGGATGTTCTCTTCTGGCCTGTGCATATACATGCATGGGATACACATCATGTATGTATACCACACACACACATATGCACTTAAAACTTTACACAAATTAATTCAGTCCTTGAAATTAGTAATTGAAATGTCTCAGATCAAAGTGAAAACAACCTCACACTTTTATATTCTTTTTATCTTCTATCATAGAACAGAGATTTCAAGCCCAAAGATAAGTGTCAAACTGGCCAGCAGGCAAGTAGTGTGCCTGCCTCTGTGCATCATCAGTGAGAGGCTCCAAGATTGATGCCTGCATAAGGCTCTTGGTACTCAGCCTGCTGCCTCTGGAGTAAGCAGGGTGGGGTTCATGCAGTGCTTCCTTCCCTGCCCAGCTCCGCAGAGACCCCTGCAGTCATTAGCAAGTGGATCGGAGTCTTGTTTCTAGTTACCTTCATGTAGCATTCTTTCTTGTTCTTTACGGAGGGTTTACAGTCATAACCATGCTGGTTCTTGTTTTTGTTTTTGTTATGGTTGAGAAGCACAAACATATTTCTGTGGTCTCCTTGGAGACCTGAGCTAACTTACATTTTTTACTCATTTTCAGACAGAAAACTCCGACAGAGAACGGGACGTTTATGAGGAGCTGCTCACCCAAGCTGAAATTCAAGGCAATATAAACAAAGTCAATAGTAAGTATGTTTCTGAGTTCTACTCCTTAAGGGCTATCATAGAATAATGTGAGTGTCGATCTACTTTTGGACTAAGGACATGGCTTAATGTAGTCACTTCAGATATTGGTGGATTTGGCTTGTTATAGTCTCATGTGTTCCTTTACTTGTGTTTCAACTCTCACTGTCTTCGAGCAGACCCTCAGTGCCACGGCTGCTTCTAGAATGGTCTTTTGGGCTATAGTTTCATTCTTTCACTCTATTATAAACTTTCAAAAACTATTTGTTTTGCCTTTTTTTTTTTCTCTGAGACAGGTCTCACACTGTAGCCCAGGATTGCCTGGTCTCACTTTAGCTCAGGCTGACTTTGAAACCATGGTAGTCGTTCTACCTCAGCCTACTGACTCCTGGGATTATAGGCATTAGCCATCATGTTGAGCTCGTGTTTTCTTATTTGTAAAGAATAATTGTAAATTATTCCAAAACATAGCATAACAAATTAGGTTCTATTATTTAGAAATAACTATTAACTTTTCATTCATTTTTCAAAATGTGTATTTAGTTTAAAAAATGAGATTACAATTCTTATATTGATATTTGTGAATGTTTGTGGTATGAACTTTTGAGAATTGATTTTTCCAGAGTGTCATTTCATTTTGTCACTCTTCTGGTAAAAGAGACGGCATTTGATCATCGTAACATGAATGCACCATCCTAACTAGCACTTACTGTTTTTATTTATTTATTTATTTATTTATATTTATTTTTTGAGGTAGGGTCTCACTCTAGCCCAGGCTGACCTGGACTTCACTATGTAGTCTCAGGGTGGCCTTGAATTCACGGCGATCCTCCTACCCCTGCCTCCCGAGTGCTGGGATTAAAGGCATGCGCCACGATGCCTGGCTTGCAGTTACCTTCTTATTGCTGGGAAAAAACAGCCGGGGTTTGTTTCAGCTTACCATCTCCAGGGGAATTTCCATCATGCTGGGGAAAGAATAGCATGAGCAGAAGCTGCTTACAAGATCACATGTCTTCAGGGAGGTAGGAGAGAGTGAGCTAAGCTCTTTAACACCCAGTGGGCTAGACTAATAAACTTCAGGTTCTGTCCCCAGGGACATACATCCTCTAAGCAAGGCTCCATCTCCTAAAGGCTCCACAATTCTCCCAAATTACCAGCAGCTTGGGACCAAGTATTCAAAACACATGAGCCTATAGGGGACATTTCATTCAAACCACCACACTGTCCTAGTGGAGTTCTTATGCAATATTCATGTATACAACCCACTATTAGGAGGATCATTTGCCTAATTTCCCTCATATTCATTTGATTTATTTCATGACTTACAAAGAGTCTTGACTGCAAAGTGGCACAGACCTGGTATGTCATCTCGTCTTCTTCCCCGCCCTCCCCCCATTTTGGTCCTCCAGGGCCTTCCAATCCCTTTTCCTTCTTCCTGTTCTTCTCTTCCTCACTACCTCTTCTCCCCACTCCCCTGTACCTAGGGCCTGTGCATGCTAAACACTGAGCTAGCCACAGCCCTTATCCTCATGATCTTGTGTGTCGGGTGTAATGCTGGCTAAGGTGCCTGGCACTAAATATTCATAGTCTTAGTACTTTGCTAATCGTGTTAATCACATCATCTCACCACTGTAATGCTCTTATGCCTCATCTCTTACCTAATATAAATTATACACATTATTCAAGATGTATCTCAGGCCTTGTGTAGTGGCTCACACCTGAAATCCTAACACTCAGGAGGTTGAGACAGGAGGAATACCAAGAATGTTCACTTACATTTATATATGTATAAGTGATTTGAACTTGTAGAAAAAGCATAGCTGACCTGAGGTTTCTATAGCTGTAGTAGACAGCTCCATGCTGCTGGGATGAACACCCAAACCAGATACAGTTTGGGGGAGAAATAAGATTTATTTCAGGCTTACAGATCTAGGGAAAGTTTCGTCAGTGGCAGAAAAAGCTGACTCCCACTCATAAATCCAAGTAGAGAGACCCTGCCAAGCAGCCAGTACCACAAGCAAGCATCAGCACTGAGCAGACAGCAGGAATCAAGCTTCTGTGCACACCTTTAGACCGGAATTCAGATCTGCCCCCAGAGACACCTTCTCCAGCCAGGCAGCTAGAGATCCAAGCTTTAATAAAACACCTGAGTCTATGGGGAACACACATTTAAACCACCATAGTAGCTGAAGGCACTGAGACTGCAGTGCATATGTAGAGGAAGCCCAGTTGTTACATACATTGGTTTCCTTCCTTTCTTTTCTTGCCCTTATTCCACACAAGCTTCATGAGAATGAGGGACATTTGCCTGCTTGGTTCACTGCTGTACTCATGGCATTTTGAGGACCTCAGTGGATATTCTTTTTTAAAAAAAAATATTTATTTATTTATTTGAGAGGATGGAGGGGGGTGAGAGAGGGAAGAAGAGAAAATGGGTGCATCACAACCTCTTGTCACTACAAACTAACTCCAGACACGTGCCACTTTGTGTATCTGGCTTTACGTGGGTATTGGTGAGTCAAACCCAGTCTGTCAGGCTTTGCAAGCAAATGCTTTAACCACTGTGCCATCTCCCCAGACCCTGAGTGGATATTCTTGAAGGGATAATGCCACAGAGCTCTCTTGCCAGGATTCAAGCAGGCCGTCTTTGGGAATGGCTGTTTTGACTCTCTGCATCTTTGCTTCATTAGAGCCTTGCACGGGCTGGCAGCAGATAACTCACTAACATCTTTTCCATGTGAAGCTCTTTTTCCTGGGAGAGAACTCATCCCTGCCCTCTACTGTGAAGCTGGTTTTATTATTGTTATTATTATTATTATTATTAATTTGAGAGAGAGATACAGAAATAGGCAGATAGAGAGACAGAGAATGGGCACACCAGGGCCTCCAGCCACTGCAAATGAACTCCGGATGCATGCGCCCCCTTGTGCATCTGGCTTACGTGGGTCATGGGGAGTTGAACCTGGGTCCTTTGGCTTTGCAGGCAAGCACCTTAACCACTAAGCCATCTCTCCAGCCCTGAAGCTCTTTTTCCTAAAGATAGGACCTCCATCTAAGTCTGAGTACAATAGGACTGCCCCAAAACTGGGAGAGCATTTGATTTCCTAAGATGTACAAGCATTTTAAATTTTTTATTTTATTTTATTATTTTTGAGAGAGATAGAGAGAATGGGCACTCCAGGGCCTTCAGCCGCTGCAAATGAACTCCAGACACGTGCACCTCTTTGTGCGCACTTTGTCTGGCTTATGTGGGACCTGGAAATTTGAACATGAGTTCTTAGGCTTCACAGGCAAGCACGTTAACTTCTAAGCCATCTCTCCAGCCCTGTATATGCTTTTGAATGAACCAGTGGTGGTTAGCCTGATGGCAGAGATCCTGTAGAAAGCTGGCTTTCTGGGCTTAATTCAGCAGCACATACACTAGAATTGGAACAATACAGAGAAGATTAACATGCCCCCAGCGCAAGGATGGCACGCAAATTCATGAAGCATGAAGCGTTCCTTTCGAGGTAGGATCTCGCTCTGGCCCAGGCTGACCTGGAATTCACTATGGAGTCTCAGGGTGGCCTCAAACTCACAGTGATCCTCCTACCTCTGCCTCCCAAGCGGTGGGATTAAAGGCGTGCGCCACCATGCCCGGCTTGCTTTTCTTTTCTTTTTTTTTTTTTTAAGTTTGCTTTCCTAGACAGCTAATTCTGAGAGCAGCTAGAGTTAATGGAGGTGGGTTAGCAAGGAGGTGGAGATATAAATAGCTTGAGTGCTTGTGTTACCAAGGAAACTAGAGTGTCTGAGGCCACATCCTGTGCTAGAGAGGCATGAAGTTTGACAAGTGTAGGACAATGAACCTGTCAGAAAAGCCTTTCTTTGCATAGCAAGGGTTGTGCTATTCCTGAGCTTGCTCACCCACCAAAAGAAGCTTTCTTAAGAGATTAGAGTTTCATCATTTTTATTTTTTTTTTGTTGTTTTTCGTTCTTTATATACGTAATTGTGAAGCATCACATGCATTCTTTTTTGTTTATTTTGTTTATTTTTTTTTTCAAGGTAGGGTCTCACTCTAGCCCAGGCTGATGTGGAATTCACTATGTAGTCTCAGGGTGGCCTCATGGCAATCCTCTTGCCTCTGCCTCTGCCCCTGCCCCTGCCCCTGCCCCTGCCCCTGCCTCGTGCTGGGATTAAAGGCGTGCACCACCAGCGCGACACATGCATTTTTTTATAATCGTGTAATATTCCCTCTCTGTCCCTCTCTCTCACACACACACACACATTACACACATGTGAATGAGTAAATTAATTTTTTTAATAGGACTGTTAGGGTCTGAGGGGGGTGGGCAGAACAGGGAGAAATGAGAGAAGGAAGAGGGTAGAAAGGAAGGTGGATGGACGTAATTTTGATGCACAGTATGTGCATATATAAACATAGCACAGTGGTGTGTGGGGAGATGACTGTACAGTTAACAGTGCTTGTTTGCACAGCTTGTTGGCCTGGGCTTGATTCCTTAATACCCATGCAAAGCCAGATGTACAAAAGAGTGTTTGCAGTGGCAAGAGGCCTGGTGTGCCAATTCTCTATCTGTTGTCTCTCTGTCTTTCTGTCTCTCTTTTTACTTTCAAATTAATAAATATTTTTTTAAAAGACCTTTGAAACATTGACTAAAGCTTAAATAGCTATGAAAGATCCCTTTTTGTTTTTTGTCCATGAGTAATCTGGAAGACATGACATTTTAGAGGAATATAGCATTGGATTTGGTCTGGCTTGGTGGTTCTTAAATATTTTATTTTTATTTATTTATAATTTGACAGAGAAAGAGGGGGAGAGAGAGAATGGGCACACCAGGGCCTCCAACCACTGCAAACAAACTTCAGACACTTGCGCCCCCTTGTGCATCTGGCTAACGTGGGTCCTGGGAAATAGAACCTGGGTCCTTTGACTTTACAGGCAAATGCCTTAACCGCTAAGCCATCCCTCCAGCCATTGGTGGTTCTTACAGTGCTGCCTGAATTGATACCAAGCCAAGCTTAGCCAGAGCTTGTAACTAGGCCTGGAATGTGTGTGTAACCTGAAGAACAAACAGGCTGGTTGGAACTTTTTGACTCTTGAGTTGTTTCTGCAGTCTGGAACTGAAATGGTTTGGGAGGAAGGAAAAGTATTCCAGGCTACTGTGTGAATGGGAGTTTGGTTTTAAACCTTTGCTTTTCTCCCTCAGCTTTTTCTGCGTTAGCAAATATTGACCTGGCTTTAGAGCAGGCAGCTGGGTCTGCCCTGTTCAAGGCTCTGCAGTCACCAGCTCTGGGTCTGCGAGGATTGCAGCAACAGAACAGCGACTGGTACTTGAAGCAGCTCCTCAGCGACAAGCAGCAGAAGAGACAGGTAAAAGTACTGGGGTGGAACTTGAGGGAGTTTGTGTGTGTCCACTGAACCCCATACTGTCCCTTAGGATGTTTAAGTGACCTTTTAACAAAAGTCATAATGTAACTTTTTCCTATATAAATTAGGATTTTTTTTAACCTTCAGGTAAAGTACATTTAAGTTCTGTTTTACTTTTTTTTGTTGTTGTTGTTTTGTTTTGTTTTTCAAGATAGGGTCTCACTGTAGCCCAGGCTGGCCTTGAACTTACGGTGATCCTCCTACCTCTGCCTCCCTGAGTGCTGGAATTAAAAGCTTGTGCCACCACACCTGGCTCTGTTTTATTTTTAAAGCTGTGAATTCTCTTTTTATTTTTCTTTTTTTTTTTAATTTTTTTTATTTACTTATTTGAGAGCAACAGAGAGAGAGAGAGAGAGAGAGAATGGGCGCGCCAGGGCCTCCAGCCACTGCAAACGAACTCCAGATGCGTGCGCCCCCTTGTGCATCTGGCTAACGTGGGTCCTGGGGAATCCAGCCTCGAACCGGGGTCCTTAGGCTTCACAGGCAAGTGCTTAACCCCTAAGCCATTTCTCCAGCCCTGAATTCTCATTTTTTAAAAAATTATTTCCTTATTTATTTGAGAGAGAGAAAGGAAGAGGCAGAGAAAGAGAGACTGGGCATGCCAGGGCCTCCAGCCACTGTCAGCGAACTCCAGACACATGCGCCCCCTGTGCATCTGGCTTACGTGGGTCCTGGGGAGTTGAACTGGGGTCCTTAGGCATCTCAGGCAAACGCCTTAACCGCTAAGCCATTTCCCCAGCCCAACTGTGAATTTTCTTTTAAAATAACTGATCTCCTTCCCCAATCTAACCACCACTTCAGTTCTGTCCCTCCCTCTAAGAAGAATCTGGAAGAAAATGAGGGTTGGTTTTTTTTTTTTTTTTTTAACATTCTTGCTTCAGGAATTTCCACTTGGAAAAAAAAAAGAAGAGGGAGCTGGGCGTGGTGACGCACACCTTTAATCCCAGTACTTGGGAGGCAGAGGTAGGAGGATCACCTTGAGTTCGAGGCCACCCTGGGACTACATAGTGAATTCCAGGCCAGCGTGGACTAGAGTAAAACCCTACCTCGAAGAAAAAAAAAAGCCATCCCTCAATAGTTTCCTCTGGCTAACACTGGGAAAATACTTAATGTGTGGCAAGGATAGATTGTGTGGAGCTGTATTCTGTGGATTAAAAAAAAAGAACAAACATGAAGGTCGGTCTTCTTCTGTCTAAATAAGGACAAGTATACACTTGTCAGATTCCCAGCATATGTTGGTCAGAGTAAGCTAAGTTAATGTCCTTGTAATTCCATAAACATTTGCTCACAGAACATTTCAGTGCTTTTCATGAGGTATTCTTTTAAAAATGCACTGGTATCTGGAAAGCCATTCTATCCCAGATTTGGCAAGGGCTTTTGGCCCTAGCCATGAGTCCTTTTTGGCTGCATGAATCCTGGAGCTATCACATTTGTGGCTCTCTGAACTTTGTGATCACTGTTAAGATAATGGAACTATCAGGTCTGGAGGCCTAAGCAGGAGTAATTGTCTCATACATGTCCTTTGCTTTTCTCAGAATGGACAGACTGATCCTCTGCAGAAGGAGGAGGTGCAGTCTGGAGTGGATGCCGCAAACAGTGCTGCCCAGCAGTATCAGAGAAGTAAGGTCCTCAGCAGGATGCCGTTGAAATTTCATAGTCAGGGAGGAGGGGGTACTGAGGAGAGGTGGCTCAGTGAATATCAGAGAAGTAAGGTCCTCGCTGGATGCCGATGAAATTTCATAGTCAGGGAGGAGGCGCCACTGAAGGAAGGAACCAGGCACAGACTGTGAGGTGGCAGAGGGGTACATCTGAGGTCCTTGGCCTTGCATCCCCTTTCAGCCAGGGGATGAGTGAACATAATTACCTTCCCCTATTTCCCAGCCAGTGGCGTGCTCAGTCCTGCAGGGCCTCTACCCCTTGGGCCATGATGATGGCTCACAAGGCAAGGACTGACTAGAAGCACCAAGTTTTATCCCTTATGACAGAGGAAGGAAAGAATGGAAGAATGCAGGAGGGGGAAAAGGTAGAGGTGGGAGTTAAGGGTGGCCAAGACAATCTCTTCTTGCGTGTCTGCACCCAACCTGTGATTGTGGGTAGTCCAAGGGAACAGCACTGAAGAGATTAAAAAAAGGGGGGGTTGCGCTCTCAGGGAGCCAGAGTCCCAGCCTATGGGGGTTCAAGTCAGCCCTGCACAGAAAATGGAAGTTCAAGGTGCAGGCAGTCCAGAGTGAATTAAATCTTCAGGGCTGATGGGTATGTACACCCAGGCAGTCTGTGAAGTGTAGCTCCCACCCCCCTGGTGCTTGGCTTCACCTTGGCCACCTGGAGTTGGTCCTCAACCATGGCCTAGGCAATGCCAGCCCAGTGTGGTCCACCGTGAAATTAAGTGCCACTTGCTTGATCACCAGCTGGCACAAGGTACCTGGCATGTTGGACTACCTGCTGGTCTACACAGTCTCCCATGCTGCCTGTAGGCCTTGCACATCACCAAAATTGGGAGTGTTACCCTGTGCATAGGCTCAGAGGTGGGTGAATGAGATCCCCGTAGTGGGTAACTTGGAAAGGTGTGTGTTCGGCCAACCAGACAGCCAGATGAGTTGATAGACATAGAGCAAGTATCAAATACCAGCCAGGAGTCCATGTCTTCTGTCATGGTCTCTGTGGCTAGGTGCTCAGCAGTCAAGCCACCCTCTGGCCTTGGCTGCATTCAGCATGGGTCCATCTTTGAGCTGGCTCTGTTCCTGCCCAGCTGGACTCTGCTGCGCTTAGGCTGAGGGTCCACCCCCACCATAGGGCTGCCACCACCATCTTCAAGGAGGATGAGCTTTTTGTTGTTTGTTTGTTTTTCTGAGGTAGGGTCTCACTGTAGCCCAGGCTGATCTGGACCTCACTCAGCAGTCCTAGAGTTGGCTTCAAACTCAGTGATCCCCCTACCTCTGCCACGCCTGGCAAGGAGGATGCTTTTTAAAGATTGAAAATAATACTTCAAACTTTATGGCTGATAGTGTACAGACTGTAACTTTTTTCTACAAAATTTTGCACATCCTAGCCAGGCATGGTGGTTTATGTCTATAATCCCACCCACTCAAGAGGCTGAAGCAGGAGGATCATGGCAAATTTGAGGCCTGCCTGAGTTACATAATGAAACCCTATCAAAAGAAGAAGAAAACTTGCTACACCTTCCCCACAGGGCCCCCAGCCTGCTGCATTTCTGATCTGTTTTCTGCACAGGATTGGCAGCTGTGGCAGCAATCAATGCTGCGATCCAGAAGGGTGTCGCTGAGAAGACAGTTTTGGAGCTAATGAATCCAGAAGCCCAGCTGCCCCAGGTGTATCCATTTGCTGCCGATCTTTATCAGAAGGAGCTGGCTACTTTGCAGCAACAGAATCTTGAAGTAAGTTAACAAGCCTGCCAGTGGATTTAATATCCACGGGTTAGTGCCCTTCCGTAGAATGTTTTTTTCCCAAAACTTAGTTTTCATGTTGAAGAAACTTCTAATTCCTTTGGTATTAGAGAATATCTTTCCTCTTGTTTTTCTCTCCCCTTCTGTACAGCACAGCCTCACCCATCCTGAGCTTTCGGTTGCCGTGGAGATGCTGTCATCTGTGGCCCTCATCAACAGGGCTTTGGAGTCAGGAGACATGAATACAGTGTGGAAGCAGCTAAGCAGCTCAGTTACAGGCCTGACCAATATTGAGGAAGAAAACTGTCAGAGGTGGGTGCCCAGAGCGAATGCTTGGGTCCATTATGTGGCATTCTTGTTTTTTGTTTTTTTTTTGCTTGTTTGTTTTTTAACCCGGAGGCAAGGTCTCACTCTAGCTCAGGCTTACCTGGAATTTGAATTCCAGTTCACTATGTAGTCTCAGGGTGGCCTCAAACTCACAATGATCCTCCTACCGCTGCCTCCTGAGTGCTGGGATTAAAGGCTTGCACCACACACCCGGCATTATGTGGCATTCTTTTATGAGCCAGCACTCCTGTTGTCCTTGTCATTCCCAGCTCTAGGCCTTTAGTGTTGTCATCCTGTTTTCACTCTTCTTCGATACATCTCACTCTGTATGATGCTGAAGTACATTAGAGATATACTGTGGCATTCAATTTTTGGTGGTGGTGCTTCCTAGAGCTGGAACCCAGGGCCTTGTGCACACTGGGAAGCACTCTCCCACTGAACTGTATCCTTAGCCTTGGCCCTTAGTCTGGTCTTTCCTTAAAGACATTCCTTGATTGTAGAGCTGATTTCTCTTAGAACCTAAAATATTAACAGGCTTTAAAAAATAAATGGTTTCCTTGCATGTGTATACTTTAAGGTAACTCCAGTTCCAAAACTTGCCTAGACATCTTGTCCCATAGTCTTCTCACCCCTGTTATCACTGATAATCATAAAGGTTTTTGTTTTTCTTTTGGCCTGAGCAGGTATCTTGATGAGCTGATGAAACTGAAAGCTCAGGAACATGCAAAAAACAATGAATTCATTTCATGGAATGACATCCAAGCTTGTGTGGACCATGTGAACGTGGTGGTGCAAGAGGAACATGAGCGTGAGTATACATCCTGTCCCCTCAAAAAACTGCTTAAGATGGTATTGGTCCATGAATGGTTTTTGAGTGAAAGATGCAAATTCATATAACACAAACAGCTAAGGTTGGATAGTGTTTCAAATGTCAGGCAACTGCTGTCATTGTGTATCTAATAAATCTTTCAGGAGGCAAATGAAACATGGTCTGTTACGATAAATGCTATTTTAACAAGCAGTTCTAACATGCACTACCTAGAATTAGGTCAGCTTGTGCAGGTTGAGGACCTAGTTCTCCACAAGACTTCTTGTTTCAAACATCAGCCTCAAGCTCTGGCCACTGTACTTCTGAACAATTGGTTATAAATTTGGAAGTTCCCTCTGTCCCCTCACATTCAGTAGTTTGCTAGGATGTCTCACAGAATGCAGAAAAGTGCTAAATTTAAGATTAAACTTTGAACATAAAGGATATAAATTAGAACCAGGCAAAAGAAGAGACCCATTGGGTTATGTTTGGAAGGCTTCTAAATGCATAGTTGCTATGGCCTCAGGATGTATCACCTGTTTGATACTGAACTTCATCACCAACCTGGGAAGCCCATCTAAGCCTTAAGTGTCCAGTGTTTGTACATGGGCTTTAGTCTGTACATACACATGATAGATTGAACTACTGGCCCTGTCCTTAAGCTCAGTGTCCAGCCCTTACTACTTCAACAGCATGGTTGATTTTTCCGGCATGGCCAGCTCCCATCCAGAAACCATCTAAAGGCCCATTAGGAGCCCTCCCATTGCCTACATTCAGGTGTAGTGCAAGAAACTGCTGCAAATACAAGACACTTCTGTCCCTCGGGGTATTCCAAGGGGTTTAAAGGCTCCTTGCCAGAAACCAGGGGCAAAGATCAGCCAAATTTTGTATTACACAACAGACTTCACAATTGTGGCATAGCTGCCTAAGATACCTGAGAAGTTGATGATTCTAGTTTTATTTGTATTTCCTGGAGAATATGCAACTAATTGGTGGGAAGAGATTTGTCTGAGAATGGGAGGTTTGGGCTTAGCTCTTCCATCTGCCTCTCATCTACTGTATAATCTTAGAGAAGATGTGCCTGAACCTAGTGCTTTCTTCTGTAAAAATGATGAGTTAGACTTTTCAGTTACTGGTCTTGAACTTGTAGGTATAAGACATCTTCCTATATCAGCCTCCTTAATAGCTGGGAATATAGATGTTTGCTAAAATGCATGGCTAGGTTTGGTTCGTTTATAAATTTCTTAATTAAAAATAACTTGTTTCTCTGTGCATTTAGGGATATTGGCCATTAGTCTAATTAATGAAGCCCTGGATGAAGGTGATGCCCAAAAGACTTTGCAGGCCTTGCAGATTCCTGCAGCCAAGCTTGAGGGGGTTGTTGCAGAAGTGGCCCAGCATTACCAAGACACACTGATCAGAGCAAAGAGAGAAAAAGCCCAGGTGAGCAGTCTTGGAATTGTTCTTTGGGTTCAGAACATTTCATCCTTTTTAGAACAAGGGTGGAGTTAGCAATAGCTCCCTTAATTCACTTATTGGCTACTTCCTGGGCACCAGATTCAGAGCACTGGAGAAACAGATTCATTTGAGGGACGACAATTCCACCTTCCAGGAGCTCATGGCATTTTACCCATTAGGGTTTTTGTTTTTTGTTGTAGACATGTCTCTTTAGCTGAATTCCTTCTTGAAATATAAGATCCAGAAAAATTACAATTCAGTATATAGTTACATAAATTTTCAGAACTGCACGTAACTATATAATGTAATTGGTATTCAATTTATAGCAAGAATTAGTACCCCAGAGCTGTCACTAATGTCCCCATCTAGCCTTACCTGCCTCCACATCCAGTTTGTGGTAACCACTATTTACTTGAATTTCAAACACCACAGTTCCTTTTTGAAAAAATATTTATTTATTTGAAAGAGAGAGAGAGAGAGAATGGGCAAACCAGGGCCTCTAGCTGCTGGAAACGAACTCCAGACACATGTGCCACCTTGTGCATTTGGCTTCTGTGGGTCTTGGGGAATCGAACCTAGGTCCTTTTGCTTGGCAGGCAAGCACCTTACATGCTAAGCTATCTCTTCAGCTCTGCAGTTCATTTTTGCCCTGTATTTAAATTGAACCTTAACACCCAAGCAATTTGTGTTAGGGATGGTGGAGTTGAGATTCAGTGGGTTTAGTATATTTAGTATATCACTTACTAGTGGTTACCAGCATTGCTGACAGATCTCCTTTGACTCTACTGCCATGAGAGTAGCTGAAATTTGTATATGCTAATCATGCAAGTGTAGTGTTTGATAATGATTTAAGAGGCACATTATTTAGAATGTCACTTGGTTCTGTGCATGGACTAAAGCACAACCCATTTCACAGCCTAGAATTGAGATTACAGGACCAACTGATTTCACTTAACATTAGGGAAGCTGGATGGGAGGTCTCAGTCTTCAATTCATTTTGTTGTATCTGAACTTCCCAGATTTGGTTGATCATCAGAACACTTTAAAACCTTTTTTGTTTATTTGTTTGTTTTGTTTTTCAAGGTAGGGTTTTACTGTAGTCTAGGCTGACCTGGAATTCACTGTGTATTCTCAGGGTGGCCTTGAACTCACAGCGATCCTCCTACCTCTGCCTCCCGAGTGCTGGGATTAAAGGCATGTGCCACCATGTCCAGCTAAAATCTCATTTTTTAAAAAGACAGGTTCCTGAGTTGGAGAGATGGTTCAGTGGTTAAGGCACTTGCCTACAAAGCCTGATGACCTAGGTTCAATTCTCTAGTATCCATGTAAAGCCAGATGCACAAAGTGGCATATGTACCAGGAGTTTATTTATGGCAGCTAGAGACCCTGGTGTGCCCCCTCCTCCCTGTCTGTCTCTGTCTTGCAAATAAATAAATAAATGAAATATTTTAAAAGATTTAAAAAAAATACAAGTTCCTGGGGCTGAGGAGATGGTTCTGTGGTTCAAGGTGCTTGCTCTAAAAGCCTGTCAGCCTGAGTTCGATCCCCAGCAACTGCATAAAGCTGTACACAAAGTGGAGTAAGCACTTGTTACCAACTTACCAATGGGAGGTGGCCTGAAGTTCAAGAGGCAGCTAGACTACCTTCCCAGTGGCAAAACATATCTTGAAGAAGGCGAAAGGGAGGACCACTACCCACAGGATGTCCTCTCATCTACACACACACTGTGGCACATGCATGCCCATACACACATACAAATAAATTAAAAAATATGGGGCTGAGGCAGAGGGAGGAGGATCGCTGTGAGTTCAAGGCCACTGTACATACATAGTGTACTCCAGGTCAGCCTGAGCTAGAGTGAAACCCTATCTCAAAAAAAAAAAAAAAATGTGTGTGTGTGTGTGTGTGTATGTATATATGGGTCTGGAGAGATGGCTCACTTGCTTGCATAGTCTAATGAATGACCGGGGTTCAATTCCCCAGTACCCACATAAGCTAAATGCATAGTGACACATGCATCTGGAGTTCATTTGTGACAGCTAGAGGCCCTGTTGTGCCCAGTCTCTCTCTTTCAACTCTTTGATCTCTGTGCTTGCAAATAAATAAAGAATATTTTTTTTAATGTGAGTTCTTAGCCAGCTGTGGTGGTGCACACCTTCATTCCCAGCATTTAGGAGGCAGAGAAAGGAGAATTGCTGTGAGTTCAAGGCCACCCTGAGACTACACAGTGAATTTTAGATCAGCCAGGGCTAGAGTGAGACCCTACCTTGAGCGGGGGGGGGGGGGGGGGGGGTTCTTAAGTTTTAGTGCTGCTAATTGGTGTTCTCTGATGGGTGTTTGGCTGCAATGATTTTATGTTGGTGGAAGTAATAGTGCATAGTTTTGCTTTTCAAAAAGTCCAAAGGGAGCCTGATAACATCTGTCAGAGGAGTGGGTTTGGGGAGGATAAGCCGGGTTGGATTCCATTGTCTAAAGGGAAGCAGATTGAGCATATGACTTGTAGAGTTGCTCCCGCTTGTTCTGTAAGGTTGTATGTTTTGTTTCAGTCATGGAAGTTAAATCTTAGGAGGATGTGAGTGGAACTTCAGACATTTCATTTTGCTGCAAAATAACTTTTTAGAGTTAATCAAGAATAGAAGAAAGGGAGAGTTAAAGGAAAGTTTGCTTAACATTGCATGGCCAAGCTGGATGAACTATGCTTTAGGTAGAATTGTCTTTTTTTAGGCATCAATTTAGCTTCCAAGTTCCTACGAGTATCTAGAGAGTAGTTTTAAAAATAATTATCCTTGAGTTCCAAATTTAGCAAGCAAAATGTCTTAAATTTAGTTTGTAAACTGGGCATGGTGGTGCATGCCTGCAATCCTAGCACATGGGAGGCGGAGGCAGGAGGATAAGGAGAAGCTCATAGTTATTCTCAGCTATATCGTGAGCTCAAGGCCACTGTGGGCTGTTATACCCTATCTCAAAAATAAAAATACTTAAGGTATAATTCTCTAGTGATGTATTTGTCTCTAGTATTGGTATGGGGTAATGCGTTGTAGAATGAGCCTGAAAATGTTCCTTCTAAATTTCAGGAATGTGTAAAGGATTGTCAAACCTTTACATAGAGCCAGAATTCACCAGTGAAGCCTTATGTCCTGAGGTTTGGTTTTGTGGATGTCTCTTTATTATTAATCCCATTTCCATACTTCCTATATAGGTCAATGTTAGATTGTCCTCAAGTTTTAAGTATTTAAAATTTTTTACTTATATACATGCATGGATGTGTATACCAGGATCTTTGTTTCTGAAAACGAATGCCCATCCATCTTTATGTGAAATTGAAACCAGGCCAGCAGGCTTTGCAAGCAAGCACCATCAACTGCTAAGCCCCAGAGTTTTAAGTGATTTGTGTGTTGTGCATGTTGGTATGAGTATGGGCATGTAAGTGCCATGGCACACATGCAGAGATCAGAAGACCATTTTTGAGTTGGTCTTTTCCTTTCTTTATCCTTTCCTTTCTTTCCAGGTAGGGTCTTGCTCGAGCCCAGGCTGACCTGGAATTCACTATGTAGTCTCAGGCTGGCCTCAAAGTTATGGCAATCATCCTACCTCTGCCTCCCCAAGTGCCACCACTCCGGCAAGTCCTCTCCTTTCTATCTCATCTAAGGCAGGGATTTTTGTTTCTGGATTCTCGCTGTGCTCTTGCAGTTTGCCGCACTTCCAAAACCTTCTGTTTCCTCTCTTCCCATCGCCTCATCACCATGCTGGGATTATATGCCTAAACTGTTGTCCGTTGCTCCACACACATATACATGATGTTAAACAGTTGCATCTTACTGTTTTTGATCAAAGCTCCAGGAACAAAGACTGCACTAGGTAAGCTCTTGGTCAAGTCAGGTAAGGGCAGTGGCACGTGTTCTTTTCCAGGGAATCACCACTCAGGTCAGCTGATGGCAGTTCTCAAGGCAGGTGGGAAAATGGCACTGTAAAGCTTATGGTTAATGATATTTTTTCTTCTCCTTACTGAGATTCTGTTTTTTGAGATAATTGATTGCTGAAAAGCTTTGGTTCATCAGTACCATTTTGAAAAGACTGATTGTCAGGCCTCTTCTGCCAGCGTTTGTGTTGCTTTTAGGGCAGAGAGGAGTTTTTGTTGCTGTTGATTTTTATTTATTTATTTAAGAGCAACAGACAGAAAGGGGGGGAGAGAGAGAGAATGGGCGCACCAGGGCCTCCAGCCACTGCAGACAAACTCCAGATGCGTGCGCCCCTTGTGCATCTGGCTAATGTGGGTCTTAGGGAATCGAGCCTTGAACCGGGGTCCTTAGGCTTCACAGGCAAGCTTTTAACCTCTTAAGCCATCTCTCCAGCCCAAGAGAGGATTTTTTAGAGGCCCTTACTCTACCATTTTCACCAATACCATTTTTTCCTTAACTTAAATTTAGTGCTTTTGGAGTGTTTGCTGAAAGTGAACTGTCAGTCATTGGGTAATAAAATCTGAATGCCAAGACATGGCTGGCTCTTGGGAATCACTTTTTAAAAATATTTTTTATTTATTTGAGGACTGGAGAGATGGCTTAGCAGTTAAGGCGTTTGCCTGCAAAGCCAAAGGACCTTGGTTCAATTCGCCAGGACCCATGTAAGCCAGATGCACAAGGTGGCGCATGCGTCTGGAGTTTGTTTGCAATGGCTGGAGGCCCTGGTAAACCCATTCTTTCTCTCTGTGTCTGTGTGTATATGTCTGCCTCTTTCCCTCTCTCGCTCTCTCAAAATAAATAAATAATTTTTTTTAAATGATGGCATGTAACTATAAAAAATATTTATTTATGTGAGAGAAAGAGGCAGATAAAGAATGGGTGTGCCAGGGCCTCTAGCCACTGCACATTCCAGACACATGCACCACCTTGTGCATCTGGCTTTATGTGGGTACTGGGAAATTGAACCTAGGTCCTTGGGCTTTGCAGGTAAGCGCCATAACCACTGAGCCATCTCTCCAACTTCAGGGATCATTTTTTAAATTATAAATGCCAATGACTTTTAAAACTGTCTCCACTCCTCCATGTGTGGACAAATGTACACATGCATACCTGCATGTAGATCATTAATAGCCAGCTAACATGTTCCAATACATCTGTATTGCTGATTAAGGTATTGAAATACTTTTGTTCGGTACATTGCTGCTCTCCCAGCCTTCTCAAATCTGCCACTGCAGCCCGATCATGGCACTTCCTCTCTGCAGCCATTATAGGATTAATTCTTAAACAAGTAGAGTTCATTAAGGCTCTGCTCCTTGCTGATAGGGTCATTGCTTGCTTGTATTGTATAGTTGATAACCATGTTGTATAGATTGGTATTAGGAGTGTGTTTACACATGTATATACTATAACCTTGATTGTATTTGCAATACCTTATCTATGTTCACCAATACAAACAATGCCACATAATAAAGGACAGGCTTTGGAGGAGGTTTTAAGGGTTAAGAAATGCCATTTAGGAAGGGAGTGTGCCACTCCAAACTGACTCCAGATGCATGTGCCACTTTGGGCATCTGGCTTTATGTGGGCACTAGGGAGTCAAACTCAGGTCATTAGGCTCTGCATGCAAGTGCCTTAACCACTCTCCAGCCCCAGATGACTTCTTCCCCTCCCACCCCCCGTGTGTGTAGGCACATGTGCACGTGTGTAGGTCAGAACAACATTCAGGTCGTTCTTTGCCTTTCAGTTCATTGTGAGGCAGGTCTCCCTCATTCTCACTGCTGCTGCTGCTGCTGCTAACCAATGTGTTCACCACAAGCCAAGCTTCGGAGCTTCTGGGAAATTCTCCTGTCTTCACCTCCCATCTCACCATTAAAGTGAGATTATAGAAATTTGCCACAGCTTGTGGCTTTTTACATGAAGTCTGTAAACTCAGGTCAAGCTCGGGCTTGAGCAGCAAGCACTTTATCCACTAAGCTGTCTCCCCAGCCCAACTTTAGATGATCTCCTTAGAGCAAGCATGACTGGGAAGATTTTGAGTTTTCTTATGTTGTGATAAAGTGATATATCTCTCATTCCTTCTTCAATGTGATAGAGGATTTCTGTTGGGTTTCCCTGGCATACCAAGCTATTCTCTTTCTCCTGCCTTTCATACTTTTCAGCTCTTTTGCTTATTTCTTAGAGAACTGTGTGTGCGCCTAGCTTTACATGGGTACTGAGATTGAGCCTGGGCCTGCAGGCTTTATAAGCAAGTGCCTTTAACTGCTGAGTCATCTCCGGAGACTTGCGTGTGAGGTTTATTTACACCCTTGGCTTTGCCTGACAGGAGGGAGGCAGCACTGAATGGTCAGAATTCTTGCCAGGCTCTGCCTGTCTGAATGCAAAGCCTCCAAGCTGTGCTGACAGCTTCTGCTCAGGCTGTTCTCAGCCTAAAATTGAATCAAAAACGGCTTGATTCTTTGGAAGTACTTCTCATTTTATGATGGAAGGATTTTTAGGCTGCTTCTCTTGGAGACTTGGACCTTCGATCTTGAACTTCTCCGTTTACATGGTCACAGGCCTATGACTGACTCATTGTAGCTGCACATTGGAGCTATTGTTAACATTTCCAGTACTTATTTTGAGGACTCCAGGGAATTGTGTGTGGTCATTTTCTATTTCCAGTAATAGTGACCAGTGGTAGGAAGGCTGTAGGTTTTGCAGGCATCCATGAATTGTGCTTTCATTCTGTTTATTGGTTTACTTTTTCCTCTCCTAGGACCAAGAGCTTCTTAAAACTGGGACGGGGTCAGCACTACTATAATTTTTAAGTGATTTTTCTTCCTGAAACTCCACATCTGAGAAAAATCACTGTTCTCAATTTTAGGTGCCTTTCTTGGGCCTCATCCTTCCACAGTACTCTCTATAAACCTCAGGGTTGGGCTGCTTCACTCAGTGTGGTGAGCTGTTGTGCTGCCCTCCACAGTCAGGTGGGGGAGGAAAGCCAGGCCTCCCAGAGGTTTTGTGGCTCCAGCTGTTGGGTAGTGAAACTTTCCACTTTGCCATAAAGCCCAGACACTGCCTCATCTGGCCGCAGAGTTGTAGTGCTTGACTGAGTTCTTTATTCTGCCTGATTGGTGCTGTATCAGGTTGTGTTTTATGGCAAACAATGTAAATGAACTTTTGCTAAGTGCCGGAGATGGAACACAGTGCCTGGTACATGCTAAGGAAGCACTTTACCACTGAACTACACCTCCAACCATAAGTGAATGTTTTGAGTTACAATTTATCCTAATTGCTAGTAGCTTAAGTAAGCCTCAGGTGCATGGTAATTTTAAGTTTTCTAGCCCCCTCCATCCCTACACACACACCCCTAAACGTGACTTGCACACCTAGCCATTTTAAAACCAAGGTGTCGTGCCTTTTCTGAGGAAGAGTATCTTGTTAGTCTCTTGAATTGATGCTTTCTGTAAAGGCCTTAGAGACACCTGAACAAAGGACCCTCATCTATTCTTTGAAACAGTTAGCTTATATAACCTCAGCTCCGTCACTGAAATCTAACTAGGTATCTCAATAGCTTCCAACTATGACTCACATGAAGAGAAGAGAGACATACTGTGCTAATTACCTGTGATGAATGACTGGGAAGAATTCATACTTTGCTTTTCTGAATCCGAGGATGATGGCTAGATTCTTAAAAATTGAAAAAAATATAAGAGAAGATACTTCCTTTCCTCCCTCTCTCTCTTCCTCTATCTCCCCCTCTCCCTCTGTTTAAGACAAGTCTCAAAATCTCCCATGTAACCAGAGATGGTCAATTTCTGACCCTCCTACCTCCACCTTCCCAGTGTTAGGATTATAGGTGTGCATGACCACAACATGGCTGGCTTATGTAGTGCTGAGGATTGAGCTCACTGTTTCATACATGCTAGGCAAACACCTTCAACCTTTTTTTGTTTGTTTTTTGAGACAGGTGGTCACGTAGCCCAGACTGGCCTTGAGCTTCTAATCATCCTGCATCCACTTTACACGCGCTGGGATTGCAGGCACGTGCTGCCGTATTGGCTTGAGAGGAAGATACGTCTAAGTATATGCCTTATGCCTTTCAGAGCAAATGATCACCAGCGAGCTACTTAAAAAATGTTTGTCAACATAGCTCAGAGATACTTGCACATTCATATTAATTGCTACACTATTTATAATAGGTAAGAACCAGCCTGGGGCCTGGGGAGATGACTCAGTGGCTAGATAAAGCACTTCCTGTGCAAACATGAGGGCCTGAGTTGAGAACCCCCAGCACCCTCTTAAAAAGCAGGAGGACACTGTGGTAGGCGTTTGTAGTCCCATAGTGGCACAGGTGAGAAGGGAGGCAAAAACAAGATCTGCCAGAATGCCACGGGCCACTTAGTCTGCAGAAAGTGGTGGTGAAGCTGGACGTGATGGCCCACGCCTTTAATCCCAGCTCTTGGGAGGCAGAGGGTGGAGGATAGCTATGAGTTCGAGGCCAGCCTGTTACTACAGAGTGAGTTCTTACCTTGAAAAAACAAAATAAACTAAGAAAGTAGTGCTAAACAGCGTGAGACCTTGCCTCAAAGAAGAGGGCCAACACCTGAAAGTTGTCCTCTGACCTCCACATGTGCTCTGTGGGACACGTGTGCCTGCACTCACACACACACAATATTTAAAAAAATGGAAATGGAACTAACTTAGATATCCATCAACAGATGGATTAAAAAAATTTGGTTGATGGATTGGAGACATGGCTCAGAGGTTAAAGACGCTTGTTTGCAAAGTCTCAGGGCCCGGGTTTGATTCCCCAGTACCCTTGTAAAGCCAGATGCACAAAGTGGCACAGGTGTCTGGAGTTTGTTTGCAGTGGCAAGAGGCCCTGGCATGCCAATTCTCTGTCTTTCTGCTTGCAAATAAATAAATAAATATATATATTTTTAATGTGGTTGATATACACAATTTATTCAGCCATAAAGGAAATTAAGACTGGACATGATAGTATGCTGACAAGGTGGAGGCAGAAGAGTCAGAAGTTCAAGGTCATCCTAGGCTACATAGCAAGCCGGGGATACAACTAGAGATCAATATGTTAAGCAAAATAAGCTAGATCCAGCAGGACAAATAACATGTTTCTCACATATGCAGACTCTAGATTTAAATTTATATACGTGTGTTATGAAAGTAGAAAGAGGACTATGAGAAGAAGAGAGATCTTGAAGGGGGTGAAAAGAGAGTCATGAGATACGTGGAACATGAAAGCAGAAAGCAGGAATATTTGGAGGTAGGGACTAGCAAGAGGAGGTCATGGGAAATGGCAAGGGGAGATGGGTTAGAGAAGTGACGTAATGTGCTTGTGTGAGAATGCCATATGAAACCGGTTACCTTATGTGCTCATTTACGATGATGGTTGTAAAACTCTAGGAAAAAGAAAGTAAGTCCCTTCTGCTACATCTCCTGTCATTAAAGTTTAAAATACAATCTGGTAAAAGTTTAGATTGTCTGTAATGACTCCAGGCTTTAAACGTCAAAACAAAAAGATTCTGTTTAAAGTATGACTTAGGGGCTGGTGAGATGTCTCAGCGATTAAAGGTACTTCTTGCAAAGATTGTAGGCCTGGGTTCGATTCTCCGGTACCCATGTAAAGCCAGATACACAAAGTAGTTTTGTTTCTGGAGTTCATTTATAGTGGCAAGAGGCTTTGGAACACCCATTCTCCCTTCCCCTCTTTGCTTGCAAATAATTTTGTTTTTGTTTTTGTTTTTTGAGATAGGGTCTCATTGTAGCTCAGGCTGACCTGGAATTTACTATGTAGTCTCAGGGTGGCCTTGAACTCACAGTAATCCTGTCTCTGCCTCCCAAGTGGCTGGCACCACCATGCCTGGCAATAATTTCTTTTTTTTAAATTAAGACTTGGGGCTGGAAGGGTGGCTTAGCGGTTAAGGCGCTTGCCTGTGAAGCCAAAGGATCCCAGTTTGGTTCTCCAGGACCCATGTACACCAGATGCACAAGGGGGTACATCCGTCTGGAGTTGGTTTGTAGTGGCTGGAGGCCCTGACGCACCCATTCCCACACACACACCCCTCTCTCTCAGATAAATAAAAAATATATTTAAAAAAATAAAATTTGACAGTCTTAAAAAGGTTACTAGTCACAGAGAATTTAAATTACTTCTGTATATCTTGAGCAAAGGAAACTTTCTAGACTAAGTACTATATATTGTATACACGCTTTGGCCTTTGTCGCACTATAAAAGTCCCTCCCAAGTTTATTTGCTCACTCAATTCATCTTCCTTGATCCTTGCCTTATATAGGAACCATTTCCCTCACAACTTGTCCCAAGTTTTGGTGCCTGGCTTTTTCCAGTTAATTAACCCATGTGTCTCGTATGTTTAAAGCTCATTCTTCCATATATGAGTCTCAGAGATCCCTTGTCACAGGTACCCTGACTTAAAGCTCTGTTGTTTTGTTTTTAATGATATGTAGGAAACCCAGGATGAATCAGCTGTGTTGTGGTTGGATGAAATTCAAGGTGGAATCTGGCAGTCCAACAAAGATACCCAAGAAGCACAGAAGTGTATGTATCTGCTGTTCTGCTTCTGTTGGTGGCAAGGTGTCACATGTCTCAATACTCATCTTGGTCTAGATAGAGAAATCTGAGAGCTGGCTAGTAGGTGTACTTGGGTGAAGTTGTGTGTGTGTGTGTGTGTGTGTGTGTGTGTGTGTGTACATTTTGCAGATTGCTCACTAACCATTCTCTTCTGCCATAGTTGCCTTGGGCATCTTTGCCATTAATGAAGCTGTAGAAAGCGGTGATGTTGGCAAAACACTGAGTGCCCTTCGTTCTCCTGATGTCGGCTTATATGGAGTCATTCCTGAATGTGGCGAAACTTACCAGGGTGACCTTGCTGAAGCCAGGAAGAAAAGACTGGCAGCAGGTGGGTTATGGGAAAATAAATGAGTGCCTAAAGCTAAGCACTTGAGCATATGAGGGAACAGATGTGGAGGAAAGGGACAAGCTGTAGGGAAAGATATTTGGATATGAATGTACAGTGTTAGGACTCATTTTAAAGGAGATAATATTCTAAATTTTTTTTATATTTGAGAGCGACAGAAGGAGTCAGAGAGAGAGAGAATGGGCGCCCCAGGGCTTCCAGCCACTGCAAACGAACTCCAGTCGCATGTGCCCCCTTGTGCATCTGGCTAACGTGGGTCCTGGGGAGTCAAGCCTCGAACCGGGGTCCTTAGGCTTCACAGGCAAGCGCTTAACCACTAAGCCATCTCTCTAGTCCAAGTATTCTAAATTTTGAACATTCTATTTTCCTGCTTTGTAGAAAATTTAACTAGATCAATTTTATGAGTGTGGAAAGGATGAAAATATTTGACTGTTTACCTTTCATAGTAGTTCTTATTGTCAAAGCCTGTGGGCAGTTAAAAGTAGTCAATAGTAGCTGGGCGTGGTGGTGCATGCCTTTAATCCCAGCACTCAGGAGGCAGAGTAGGAGGATTACTGCAAGTTTGAGACCACCCTGAAAGTACCTAGTGAATTCCAGGTTAGCCTGGGCTAGAGTGAGACCGTACCTTGAAAAACAACAAAAAAGTCACTAGTTGAGACACTTTCATGACCTCCTTATACCTCTACTGAGGTGCTGAATGGTTGTGAATCTTTATCAGAATAGTTTTCTGACACATAGGTCTTAGCCATAAACTTTGTTTTTGGGTTTTTTTTGTTTTTTGTTTTTTGTTTTTTTCAAGGTAGGGTCTCACTCCAGCTCAGGCTGACCTGGAATATTTTTATAATACAGGTATACGATGAAATAAATTAGATATTACATGTCCTCAATTTAATGAGCACATAGGATGGATGCCCCATTATTGTCAAAGATCCGAGGAAAGGTTTTGGGAATGGTCTTCATTTATTATCTTTTTGCTTGTTTGTTAGGTTGGTTTTGTTTTTTTGAGGTAGGTCTCACTCTTGTCCACACTGACCTGAATTAATCTTAGGCTGGTCTGGAACTCACAGCAGTCCCACTACCTATGCTTCCTGAGTGCTGAGGTTGAAGGTGTGTTCCACCACACCTAGCTGTTATTTTTTTTAATATTTTTATTTTATTTATTTGCAAGCAGAGAGAAAGAGAATGGGTACACTAGGGCCTCTTGCCACTGCAAACAAACTCAAGATGCATATTCTACTTTTAAAAATTTTTATTTATTTGCAAGAAAGAGAATGGACACACCAGGGCCTCCAGCCGGAATTGAACTGAGGTCCTTTGACTTTTCAGGCAAACTCCTCAATCGTTAAGCCATTCCTCCAGCCTGCATGTTCCACTTTATACATCTGGTAGTACTGGGAAATTGGACCCAGATTAGCAGGCTTTGCAAGCAGGTCCTTTAACCACTGAGCAGTTTCCCCAGCCCTGGTGGTCCTCATTTAGATTATCAAGCGTGACTAGAATCATTCTGTAGTGTTGAACTGTGCTGAATTGTGAGGAGTGTGGCTCTGGGATGTTCATTTCCTTTACTTTTTACCAGGAGACAATAACAGCAAGTGGGTGAAGCACTGGGTGAAAGGTGGATATTATTATTACCATAATCTGGAGACACTGGAAGGAGGATGGGATGAACCCCCAGGTTTTGTGCAGAATTCTATGCAGCTTTCTCGGGAGGAGATCCAGGTAGGTCACTTTTCTTCACATAAGGAGGGAAGTGAGAGAAAATAGTTTAGAGCTAATATTAGCTCAGAGGAGCAACACATGTGGTCTGAGGCTCCAGACTCAAATGTAGGCTGTATAATGAGCTGTTAGGGAGATATTATGGTTTGGGGGAGGGATGATGAAGCCTAAATTAATAACATCTGAATTGTAGAACTCTGTGAGCTAAATTGTGTGATTATTAAAGAAAATTCAGGTGATGGCACACACCTTTAATCCTAACAATCAGGAGGCAGATACAGGAGGATTGATGTGAGTTCCAGGCCAGCCTGGGACTACATAGTGAATTCCAGGTCAGCTTGTGCCAGAGCAAGACCCTACCTTGAAAAACAAAGCAGAGAGAGAGAGCGAGAATGAATATTCAGGTGATCCAGAGAGACCTTGCAGTGTTATGAAAACAACAGGTCCAGAACTGAGCATGTTAGTGACAAGAGACAGGTAGGGCTTTAGTTTCAGGACAGTCATGGAATTGTTAAGGGAAAGTTTAATTCCGTCCTGCAGGAAGACAGCCTAAGTTACATTTGAGCAAGTGAGTAAGAGAGGAAAAGCTAGTTTGGACAGAAAGCACTTTGTAGGGAAAGTCACTGAGAACTGGAAAGACAACGACCATCTAAGGAAAGATAATAAATAGTGTTGACTGCTGTGCTGAGGAATGCAGGCTGTATCTTGGAGCAGAGTCGTTTCTTATCCTGATTAAGCCACATGCACCTGAGATTTCACCAGTCTCCATAGGCACACTCAGGGTTAGATGGTGATTTGCATATGGACCTAAGAATTTAAACGGGATGATTGATGTTCTACTTTGAGCCCATGACCTAATCTTCTAATAGTTACCACCAAATGTGGTGCCTCCCATCCTCTACTACAACTTTTCTCTTGGTCCTTCATCAATTTCTCCCTGGAGGGAAAACCTCTCCTTTCCAAAGCTCATTCATTGTTCGTACCATCACCTAGTGCCTGATGCTACCCTCCTCCAGTTCCTTGCAAGGCCATCTCTTATATTTTCCACTATTCTACTCTGTCTCCTGGATCACTGCTTGCCCAAATTTATGGGGCTCTTTTTAAAATAAAAATTTCAAGGCATAGCCTGAGAATCCACATTTCTGACAAGTTCCCAGGTCATGCTGTTGCTGCTGGTCCAAGGACTATATTTTTAAGTATCAGCTTACATATATATAATCATGTGTCCTTTATCTTTTGGGGGGGTGGGGGTTCGAAGTAGAGTCTCGTTCTAGTCCGAGCTGGCTTGGAACTCAGTATGTAGTCACAGGCTGGTGACCCTCCTACCTCTGCTAATGTGTATACTACCACACCCAGCTATCTTTTTTTTTTTTCTTTCACTTTTTATCTTTAAAAAAAAAAAAAAAAAAAAAACAGAGAAAGTGGAGGAAAGCCCATGAGATTTTTTCTTACTTCATTATTTGCAAGGGATAGAGAGAGGATGGGTGTGCCAGATCCTTTTGCCGCTGCAAACGAGCTACAGATGAATGTACCACTTTGTTTTATGTGGGTACTAGGTAATTGAACCTGGGCCACCAGGCTTTGCAAGCAAGTGCCTTTAATGGTTGAACCGTCTTCCCAACCTGATTTTTTTTTTCTCTCTCTTGACTTTTTCTATGCTCATATTCTGTCCTTGTCTGGTACTTGGAAAGTTAGCCTGCCCCACAAGAATTCATTCTCAGTTACCATTCAATTCTTAGCTCACAACAATATAGCTTCCTGTCTATCTTCTTCTTTAGTAAAGCTCTTTAGAATTCTTCAGTCACCTTTTAATTGTCAAATGCATTTAGAAAGCCTCTGATAAACCTTCCTTAAACCCTCAGTTCTTTGGGTTTCTCCAGTACAATTCTCTCTGAAGTCAGGTGGGGTTTGTTTTTTTCTTTAACTTGTGTATGTATGTAATGATGTGTATGGTGTATGCAGTGTATATTACCTTGCGGCATCCAAGCACTCACCTGGGAGTGGGGAGAGGGCGCTTTCCTGAGGTGGCCGGAGCAGAACATCAGGTGTCTTCTGCCTGTTCCCACTTTGAAGCTGGAGTCGCTTACTGATAATAGAGCTTTCTGGTTTTTTGTGGGCCTGAGAGATCCCTAGGTTTCTGATCTCCTTGGCAGGATCAGAGTTACACACACTCGTGGACGCACCCAGCTGTTTGACATGTGATCTGGAGATTCAAACTTGGGTATTTCAGCTCCCTCGGATCCTTATGCTTGCATAGGAAAAACGCTTAACCAGAGCAATCTTGCTAGCCCTCTTCTGCTTTTGATGTTTCTTCTTTTGAGGCAGGGTCTTGATTTAGCCCAGGCTGATCTGGAACCTACTCTATCCAGGCTAGCCTCGAACTCTTAGCCTCCCCAAGTGCTGGGATTATAGGTGTGAGCCACCATGCCCATCTGATATCCCTTTTTAATCTACTACCTTCCTTTTCTCTGCTTCTGCCAGAATTGTATCTGGGTTCTGCAGGCCCTCTTTCCTTCCACATAGTCTTCTGAGTGATCTCTTTTGGGTCTGTGGCTGCAGCACTCACTTTTGTACTTTGATCCCCAGATCTCTTTACTTTAACCCTTTCTGGGACCACCAGGTTTCCTCTTCCTTTTGCAGTCTAGAAATCAGATACCTCAGACACAGCTTAACCAGAAAAAAAAAAAAAAAAATTGTATGTAAGGGGTGTGTGTCTGTCTGTCTGTCTGTCTGTCTGTCTCTATGTCTGTGTCTGTCTGTCTTGTTTTGTCCCTCTCACAGAACATGGTTCTAGACCTTGGCAGTTCAGGGACGGTATGGTGAGCTTCATGACATAAGATGTTCAGGAGCCCTCTGTCTTAGGGCTCTGACATTCTTTGCATATGGCATCCATTCTTAAAGTCATCTTTCATCCTCAATGACAGCTTGGAACTCCGTCACAGGTAGCAGTCCAGGCAGGAAGTAGGGGAAAAAGGAAAAAAAGCAACAGGACTTTTCAGCTGTCTCTCCCTGTTGAAGATCTTTCCCCAGGGTCTCACCACACTGTGCTTGCTCAGAAAAGCACTGCGGGTGACATGTTGTGTCCATTCTCATGCATTTGAGTGTGACCAAATATTTTTTCAGAGTTCCATCTCTGGGGTGACTGCTGCATATAACAGAGAGCAGCTTTGGCTGGCCAATGAAGGATTGATCACCAAGTTGCAAGCCTGCTGCCGCGGGTACTTAGTTCGACAGGAATTCCGATCCAGGATGGACTTCCTGAAGAAACAGATCCCCGCCATCTCCTGCATTCAGGTACTCACAGAGCAAGTCACCTCTGGAGCAGGAGGGGACGCCGTCAGCCCTGCAAACTGAGTGCACGAGTGCGCTTCTTCCAACCTTTCCTCCTCTCTGTAACTCTGAGCCGGCGCCACTTAGTGCCAGACACCTTTCCTTACCCTCCTGCACTTTGTGGGTAAGATTTGAACCTTGATAGAAACACTGGGTTTTGCTTCAGCAACCGGATAGCATTGTCAAATAAAGAATTCTGGGTAAGGAATTATGGCTGCACTGCTGTGAGAATTCAGTAAATCTGTAAATTGAATTCACCAATATGCCTTCCTCATCTGATAAGAAGGACAACCAGCTGGGCGTGGTGGCACTCACCTTTAATCCCAGCACTCAGGAGGCAGAGCTAGGAGGATCACCATGAGTTCAAGGCCACCCTGAGACTACATAGTGAATTCCAGGTCAGCTTTGGCTACAGCAAGACCCTACCTAAAACAAACAAACAAAAAAAAAAAAAAAAAAAAAGAGGATAACAAGTATTGCATCTGTGTGGCTGCATTTTAAAATGGGTGAAGTGTGGGCTGGAGATACAGCTCAGTGGTGGAGCACTTGCATACCATTCAGGAGACCCTAGATTCAATCTTCAGTACTAAAACAAATAAAATGAAAGAAAACTATGAAATGTTATGCTAATATCAAGGAAGTAGAATTTAGCCATTGTGCTCTTAGGATGGAGGTATGGTCTGTGTGTGCCCTCATTTTCCTCCCTCACTGTTACAAGTGCTCCTTTCTAGGGCTGGAGAGATGGCTTAGCAGTTAAGGTGCTTGCCTACAAAGTCTAAGGACCCAGGTTCAACTCCCCAGTACCCATGAAAGCAGATGCACAAGGTGACACATGCATCTGGCATTGGTTTGCAGTGGCTGGAGGCCCTGGCGCGCCCGTTCTCTGCCTCTATTTCCCTTCCTCCCTCCCTCCCTCCCTCCCTCTCTCTCTCTCTCTCATAAATAAATATTTTTTAAAGTGCCCCTTTCTGAAGCTTCATCATCAAATTGTATAGCAAGATGCAATTTATTTTTACTTCTACTGATTCTTGGGACATAATACCGTATATCCATTTGATGCCTTTAGTCACAGTGGAGAGGATACAAGCAGAAGAAGGCATATCAAGACCGTTTAGCTTACCTGCGCTCCCATAAAGATGAAGTTGTAAAGGTATGGCAGTCCTAGCCGGGTTCCTGCATATGGGGTTCAAATGTAAACAACATGATGAGATAAAGGACTCTTCTAAGCTCCAGGATCCCTTTCCCACAGATTCAGTCCCTGGCCAGGATGCATCAAGCTAGAAAGCGCTATAGAGATCGTCTGCAGTATTTCCGAGACCATGTAAGTACCCTGGGGTGTAAAGCGGAGCAGTCATATTCGTTCTGCTGTGTATCTGGTGAACTAGTCAGTAAAGGAGTCTTTTCTTTGTTCCTCAGATAAATGATATTATCAAAATCCAGGCTTTCATTCGGGCAAACAAAGCTCGTGATGACTACAAGACTCTCAGTGAGTAACTGTGGCTCAGCGGTGAAGAGTTGAGGCAGTGTTTGGGAGTCCTCAGGCCCTGGGCACTCTCCACGGAGCTCTTTGGTTGTCCTAAAGGCAAGGCTTGGGGGAGACGGTGCCACTTGTAATTTAAATCCTTTTGCTAACATGTGGCTAGATGTCTTGCTGCTTGCCATATACATTAGCCTGTGTGGTAACATAGCAATAACATGACTAGGGAGACTTACTTGATGGTTGTTCTAGCGCATCTCAGACAGTACCACTGTGTCACTAGTGCTACTGTTGTGACTGAGCTGCTACTTCCCCAGGCTTAGAACGTTTTCTGCATAGTCAGTTCTTTAATAATGCATATTTTCTTTCTGTCAGTCAATGCTGAGGATCCTCCTATGATTGTGGTTCGGAAGTTTGTCCACCTCTTGGACCAAAGCGACCAGGACTTTCAGGAGGAGCTTGATCTCATGAAGATGCGGGAGGAAGTCATCACCCTCATCCGATCCAACCAGCAGCTGGAGAATGACCTAAATCTCATGGATATCAAAATTGGGCTGCTAGTGAAAAACAAGATTACCCTGCAGGTATGGCCCAGTGCCAGCAGAGCGGGGAGCACTTTGTACGCTTCTGACACAGAGTCCCTGGGGTAGCTGACTTTCTTGTCAGCATAAGCACTTTTTTTTTTTTTTTTTTTTTGAGTCAGGCCCAATAGACTGGCTTTTTTTTTTTTTTTTTTTAATGCAAAAGAGAGAATTGGTGCACTAGGGACTCAGGTCACTAGATTCAAATTCCAGACACGTGTGCCACCTTGTGCTCTTGTGTCACCTGTGTGTCTGCTTACGTTGGTCCTTAGGCTTCGCAGGCAAGCCTTTAACTGCTAAGCCCAGCCCAGCATTAGCTTTTTGTTTTGTTTTGTTTTGTTTTTTTGTTTTTCAAGATAGGGTCTCTCTCTAGCCCAGGCTGATCTGGAATTCACTATGTAGTCTCAGGGTGGCCTCGAACTCACAGCGATCCTCCTGCCTCTGCCTCCCAAGGGCAGGGATTAAAGACGTGCATCACCATACCCAGCTAATGCTCAGCTTTTTTTTACCTGGGTGCCAGGGATCATACTCAGGCCATCACGCTGGCACAGCAAGCACTCTTACCCACTGAGCCATCTACACAGGCCCACGGCTCAGGATATTTATGTTAAGTTGGCTGTAGAATGGTTTAGGGATGGCCCAGAAGACCTTTGCATAATGCCCATAGTTTATTCTTTGAAAACCTTTTGATCTGTGCATTGGTTTTTATTTATAGGATGTGGTTTCCCACAGTAAAAAACTTACCAAGAAAAATAAGGAACAATTGTCTGATATGATGATGATAAATAAGCAGAAAGGAGGTCTCAAAGCCTTGAGCAAGGAAAAGAGAGAGAAATTGGAAGCTTATCAGCACCTGTTTTATTTATTACAAGTAAGTATAAAATTGGTAGCATAAAATTTAGTTAATTTACTTTTTCACAAAGAAGCTTTACGTACAGATCTCTCTGGAAGTATATAATTTCCACTGAGGCATATGTGAAGGGCTATCTTCCTAATGTTTTATTTTATTCTGTATGTTCTAATCCTTAAATTTTTTTTAAAAATTGGGTTTTTTTTTGCCAGCCTTTATATTTTCTAGAAATTTCTTATCCTTGGTTCTATTGCAGACCAATCCCACCTATCTGGCCAAGCTGATCTTTCAGATGCCTCAGAACAAGTCTACCAAGTTCATGGACTCTGTCATCTTCACACTGTACAACTATGCATCCAACCAGCGAGAGGAGTACTTGCTCCTGCGACTCTTCAAGACAGCACTTCAGGAGGAGATCAAGTACGGGCAGAGTTCTGCAGCCCCACAGGGCCCCTCCCACCATCATAGATGCTCAGAGTTCAGATTCAGCCCTGCCTGCACCTTTTCATTGTCTCAGTTACTCTAAAGAAGCGTCCACTTTTAAAATTGCTGATAGATAGTATTGGTAACTGCCCAAGTTGGTGGCACACCCCTGTAATCTCAGCACTCCAGAAGCTGAGGCAGGTTCATCATTAATAGGATTAACTACTTAATACCCCTAAGTCTTTAGATCCTGACAAAACATTATCATAATGAGTTCAGACATGCTCAGGTTGGTGTGACCATAGACTGGCAAAGCATTACTCTGTTCAGTATGTCTACGTATCTACCCTGTCTAGTTTACCATTTACTGTGAAGCATGCACTATCTGAAAGTAAACTAAGAGCAGCAAGGCCTGGTGGCTCATGTCTATAATCCTAACATTGGGGAGGTTTGAAGTAGGAGGACCACTGTTGAGTTGTAGGTCAGCCTGAGCTAGAGTGAGACTCTACTTCAAAAATAAGCAAAAAAAAAAAAAAATTAAAACAAATGATAGCAATGTCTCATAAATTATTAGTATAGCCTAGTTATTGCCAAATGTGAGCAACTCTTATAAAAAGACCCAGGAGTGGTGGTGCATACCTGCAATCATACCATTCAGGAGGTCAAGGCCAGGAGATCCTAAGTTTGAAGCCATCTGGGCTACAGGGAGACCTTATCTCAAAAAAAAAAAAAAAAATGCATGCACGCACACACGCACATTGTTATTTCTTGGAGTGGGAAGAATAAAAAGATTTTTTACTAAATTAATTTTGTACATATTCAATATTAGCAGGGCGTGGTGGCACATGCCTATAATCTCAGCACTGTCAAGCAAAGGCAGGGAGATCTGGAGTTGGAGGCCAGCTACATAGGGGAAAAAAAAAGTGGGGATAAGCTCCTGGTGCAAATGTGAAGGTTGCAGTCATGACCCTAAGACTGAGTGTGCAGTTACCAGAAGGTTCTGTGAGAGCTTGGAAATGCTTCTAGAGACAGACTTGACCTCTTTCTAGGAGACAACTATCTTTAAATTGGCAGATTGCAAGTTTAGTCTAAATTTAATTTGTATTTGATGTTCATAGGTCAAAGGTGGATCAGATTCAGGAGATTGTGACAGGAAATCCTACAGTTATTAAGATGGTTGTGAGTTTCAACCGTGGTGCCCGGGGCCAGAATGCCCTGAGACAGATCTTGGCCCCTGTCGTGAAGGAGATTATGGATGACAAATCTCTCAACATCAAGACTGACCCTGTGGATATTTACAAATCTTGGGTTAATCAGATGGAGTCTCAGACAGGAGAGGCAAGGTATGATACCATACCACTTTCATTTTTGTGATTTTTTCCCCCTTAAAAAAAAATAAGTAATTACTTAGATTTGCAAGATAAAATTTGTGGGCTAGGGTGCTGGAGAGATGGCTTAGCAGTTAAGGCGCTTGCCTGCAAAGGCTAAGGACCCAAGTTCTATTCTCCAGGTCCCACGTAAATCAGATTGCACAAGGTGGTACATGCGTCTAGAGTTCCTTTGCAGTGTCTAGAGGCCCTGGCACGCCCATTCTCATTTTTTTTCTCTCTCTCTCTTTCTCAAATAAATAATAAAAAATAATTTGGGCTAGGAAGATAGCTTAGGGGTTAAAAGTACTTGCTTGCAAAGCCTGCCAGCTGTGGTTCAGTTCCAAAGCCACTCACGTAAGCCAGATACAAAATGTGGCACAAGTGTTTGGTGTTCATTTGCACTCTCAAGAAGTCCTGGTGCACCCACACACACATGCATACTTGTGAGCTGGGTGTGGTGGTGCATGCCTTTAATCCCAGCACTCAGGAGGCTGAGATAGGAGGATTGCCATGAATTTAAGGCCAGCCTCGGCTACAGCAAGACCCTGCTTTAATAAACCAAAACGAACAAACAAAAGCATACAAACAAGGGCTAGGAAGATGGCCTCATGAGAAAAGGACCTTGTAAGCATGTAAGTGTGATGACCTGAGTGCAGATCCCCAACACCCACATGAAATGTCAAACATGGTAGCACGTGCCTTTAATCCCGTGATGGAGAGGCAGAGACAGGTGGAGCCTTTAGAGCCCTAGCCAAATCAGTGAGTGAGCTGCAGCTTCAGTGAGAGACCCTGTCTTAAAAAATACAATGTAGGGCTGAAGAAATGGCTTAGTGGTTAAAGCACTTGCCTGCAAAGCCTAAGGACACAGGTTCAATTGCCCAGTACCCATGTAAGCCAGATGCACAAGGTGGTGCATGCTTCTGGAGTTTGTTTGCAGTGGTTAGCAACCCTGACACACTCATTCTCTATCTGCCCCCCCATGACACCTGACACCAACCTGTAGCTTCCACACCCACACTCACCCATGTGCCCTTGCACCTGCTAATATGCAGAAACATATGCATACACACCAAACACATGCCAAGACATTTTACAAGGAACGAAAATACTGATTCCTTAGAGAACTGTGCTTTAAAGTGTTGAGCTGGTAATTTAGCAATATGAACACTTGCTGCATGCCAGGCACTATGTCAGATACGCATACATAAGAACAGTGAATGAAACAAACTCATCTCACCTTCTCTTTGTAGTTTATTAAGGAAGAGAGAAAACAAGCAAGTGCATAAAAGTCAAGGGATGTTTGATGAAGTTTTTTGTAGGGTACTATAACACAGAGTAAAAGTGGGAGCTAATGTGAGTATTAGGAAAAGCCTATCCAAGGAAGTGAAACATTATTTAGTCGAGTCTGAAAGGTAGAATGCTCTAAGTCCTAGGTGCAGACTGTTCATATCTGAACACCCTAAGGTGGTGGCCCAGGACCCTGCTATAAGCAGAACTGCAGTTGAATGGGAAGGCTTGTTCAGATTGGGATCATTATGTTTCATTTAAAGGAAGAAGAAAATGGTGTGGAGCTGGAGAGATGGCTAAGTAGTTAAGACGCTTGCCTGCAAAGCCTAAGGACCCTAGTTTGATTCCCCAGTACTCATGTAAAGCAGATGCACAAGATGGTGCATATAGCTGGAGTGCTTATTAGAGTAACTGGCATGTAACATACATAACACCCAATTCACAGTTGAAGACCTGATTTTAAATTCTAGCCCCACTACTTACCAGCTCTGTGCACTCTGTGAATTTAATTTACTTGACATTTCTGTCTTTTCGTTCACAAAAGACATGGTGCCTGCCTCAGGCTGTTCCTGGTTATTGGCCTAATATAGCCGGGTCTTTTCTGCTTTCTCAGCAAACTGCCCTACGACGTAACCCCTGAGCAGGCTCTGGCCCATGAAGAAGTGAAGACCCGGCTAGACAATTCCATCAGGAACATGAGGGCTGTGACAGACAAGTTCCTGTCAGCTATCATCAGCTCTGTGGACAAAATCCCGTGAGTACCATCAGTTGTGACCCTGAATAGAGCCGAGCAGTAGTTATCTGCTCCGTGGCCTGATTCTTACTGCTTTGTTCATCCCACAGTTACGGGATGCGTTTCATTGCCAAAGTGCTGAAGGACTCGTTGCATGAGAAGTTCCCTGATGCTGGTGAGGACGAGCTGCTGAAGGTAATAATGAAAGCTGGCAGATCCCTGCCCTTCTAATAATAGCCATTTCAGGAAGGACTTAGAAAACTGATCCTGACCATAGACTATCAACAAATGCCTGAGATTCTGGGACAGCTCATCGACTGTCAGCTTTTGAAAGCAGTTGTAAATAGAAGATATTTGCTCTCCTAATACAGAACTGTTCTATTCAATTTGAATGGCACACAATGTAGAGGTTTTTTTCCATCTTGAGTGAAATTTCTTTGAATCCTGTCTTTTCTCTGAAGAATTGCTCCCTCTGCTGGTGGCAGGTGAATAGCAGTGAGCATAATAATTCTGCTAAGGCTGTTGCTGGTAACTCTTTCTTACTTGGCTATGCTCCTTTCTATTTATTTACTTTTTTAAAATCTGAACGCTTTTTTTCTTCTCTCTCCTAGTTCTGTGCTTTCCTACAGTGAGGCCTCGATTCTAGACTTTCTGTTCAGGTGAATTAATTTTACTTTATTTTTTCTGAAACTCTAGGGGAAATGCTGTGACTGTCCTTGAATTCTTCTATAGAAGTTATGTGTTGAGTGAATTTCATTTCAGAGGCATGAACAGCCTTTGGTGTCTGCAGCATGAGGATGATGGGGAAGGGGTCATTGCTAAATAGGTCATGCTTAAGGTCTCATTTTCAGTGGGTCCCTTAGCTTCATGTACTGACAGCCCACCTGTGTGAAAGTCAAATGTGCAGGTGGATAGCAGCAGCCTTTTTTGCTGCCATGACATGTGAACAAGAGATGCCCTGAAATGTTTGATCCCATACCTTAAGAGTCATTTTTACTCTCTGTAACTGTTCTTTCATCAATTACTGGTAGTGATGTTCAGTTCTGTATACCCCCTGCATCCAACAAAATACTTTGAGGCCTTACAAGAAGATGTATGTGCATGTATGCATGTTTGTGTGTATTTTTTATTTACTTTTTCCCTACAGGACTGCATTTTCTCATTTTCGTTGCTAACAAAGTCACTGTGGCTCCCTCAGTATGGTTTTTAATACCTATGTCTCTGTTTCAGATTATTGGTAACTTGCTTTACTACCGATACATGAATCCAGCCATTGTTGCTCCTGATGCCTTTGACATTATAGACCTGTCGGCTGGGGGCCAGCTTACCACAGACCAGCGGCGAAACCTGGGCTCCATTGCAAAGATGCTTCAACATGCAGCTTCCAATAAGATGTTTCTGGGTGACAATGCCCACTTAAGCATCATTAATGAGTATCTTTCTCAGTCCTACCAGAAATTCAGGTAAGGGTAAAGGTAGAAGGTACTCAAAAGATCCTGTATATGCTTTTGTCTTGGAGGAGAAAGACAAGGTTAAATGCTACCCCTTGCTTTCCCTGGACTGCTGTGTTGTAGGGGTGCAGTTGAGGTGCTCAGGAATCAATGTTTATACAGTAAGCCTGTGTTAGCTCTGTAATCAGAGAATTAGAGAGTACTTTTACTTATTTAATTTTTGTTTTGTTTGTTATTTTTTGTTTGTTTTTTCAAGATAGGGTCTCCCTGTAGATCAGGCTGACCTGGAACTCACTCTGTAGTTTCAGGCTGGCCTTGAACTCACAGCAGTCCTCCTCCCTCTGCCTCCTGAGTACTGGCGAGAGTGCTTTTAATAGTTGTAAATTGATGTTTACTTTGAATTCATTGCCTCAGAGCAGTGTCTTAGAGATAAACAGCACAAATATCTAAGAACTGTTTTAAGGTGTGGTTGAGTGGTTCTTTGGGTAGAACTAAAACTAGATGGGAAGAAAATTTATTTCCATTGTCTCAAGGCTGCCAAACAGCAATTTCAACAGCAAACATGAGGCAGTTTCTCTAGAATTTAATTCTCTTGACTGGTTTCTGCCTGAACTCCGTGCTTGAAAGGTTTGTAGGATGTCCTTTTGCCAGCTTCCCATGCTTATGTCACTTGTTGGGGGCCTGCCACATGTGCTTATTTTCAGACGGTTTTTCCAAACTGCTTGTGATGTTCCAGAGCTCCAGGATAAATTTAACGTGGATGAGTACTCTGATTTAGTAACCCTCACCAAGCCAGTGATCTACATCTCCATTGGTGAAATCATCAACACCCACACCGTAAGTGTTGTTCTTTAATTACTTAATTTTATTGTGCTGGCATTAATTACCTTCCCTGGCTGCCGCTTACTATCTCTGTTGGCTGGCTAACTCTCGCCTTCCTGTGATCTTAATGACACCAAATTTTCTTGTTTTCCTTCTTCCTTTGCTGCTGCTTTTTGGTGGTGTTAGGAATCAAATCCAGGGCCTTGTGTGTGCTAGGCAAGGGTTCTCTAAAGTACGCCCATGCCTGGCTTGTTCTCATATCTACTACTCGATTTCTGCAAATCGTTTCCATACTGCTTGCATCAGAATTATCCAGACTAGCTACCAGGCATGGTGGTATATGCCAACAATCCCAGAAGTTGGGAGGCTCAAGTTGGAGGCTCAGGTTGGAGGATTGCTTGCCCAGTGCAAGGGCATTTACGTGTTAGGAGGAGCCCACAGGGAGCCCAGGGTGAAGGTATTCACCTGGCAGGGGGAGTGGCTAGAAAGTGTGTTCACCTGGCCAGGGGAGCACACAGCAAGACCATACATGTGGCAGAGGGAGTTCACACAGACATGGGGAGCAGGCATGGCATTCATACACGTTGCCAAGGGAGCACACGGTGAAGGGTTCCTGTCATGGGGATCGAGCAATGAGTGCATTCATATGACAGGTGGAGCTTGCATCGCGGGCATTCATGCGGCAGGAAGAGTGCACAGTCAGGGCATTCATGTGGCTAGGGGAGCACGCAGCAAGTTCATTCACACAGCATGAGGTGCACGTACCAATGGTGATCACGTGGCATGCGGAGTGGGTAGCCAGTTTCTTCACATGGCCTGGGGAGCACGCAGCAAGGGCAATCACACGGCCAGGGGATTGGGCAGCAAATGGGTTACCAAGGCAGGGGCAGCGTGCATCAGTGGCTTTCACGTGGCAGCAGGAGCACGCAGCAAGGGCATTCACGCTGCAAGAAGTGCACAGTGAGGGCAGTCACATGGCAGGGCAGTTCTAGTTTGAGTGAACCTGGGCTAGAGTGAGACCCAGGTCCAAAACAGAAAAGGGGGCTGGAGGGATGGCGTAGCGGTTTCGGTGCTTGCCTGCAAAGCCAAAGGTCCTAGGTTCGATTTCCCCAGGACCCATGTAAGCCAGGTGGATAAGGTGGTACATACATCTGGAATTAGTTTGCAGTGGCTAAAGACCCTGTTACACCCATTCTGTCTGTCTCTCTCTCTCTCTCAAATAAATAAATAAATAATAAAAAGGGCTGGGGATGTGGCTTAGTGATAGAGTGCATGCATAACTTACACAAGGTCCTGAGTTCCATCCCAGCAGTACATAAACTGGACATGACGACAAATACCTATAATTCTTGCACTCGAGGTGGTGGCAGGAAGATCAGAAGTTCCAGGTTATCCTCAGCTACATAGTGAGTTTGAGGCCAACCTGAGCTACATGAGACCCTGTCTCAGCAACAACCACAACAACAAATGAGAATCAGGGGCTGGAGAGATAGCTCAGCAGTTAAAAGCACTTGCCACTTATGCATAAGACCCTGTTGGCTGGAGACCACCAAGTTCAACTCTCCAGAACCCATGTGAAAGGCTGGGTGTGACCACACAGGTCTGTAACCTCAGGGAATGAGGCTTAGACCCAAGAATCTCAGAGGACTGTTGACAAGGTTGAGAAAGAGGCTCCATCTCAAGGAAATAGAGTTGAGAAGGGCACCCGAAGTTCTCTTCTGGCCACATGTATGCGAGCACTGACCTAGTGGCTTACTAAAATAGTGTTTTTACTGTTCCTTCTGTATGCCCCAGCCCTCTATCATGTTATTCTCACATAATCTATAATATCAATGTCATCTTCTCTGTAGCTGGGGACTTTTCCTTTGGGAGCTCCCTGTTTGTTCAGATTTTTTTCAAACAATTTCTTTCCCCTTTGGGGACATGTAGAATAAGAAATGAAAATGTGCATAAAATGTCAATGAAATTTCAGTCTTGTTCTTTTTGAGGAAATCATCTGAGAATGGGTGCACCAGGGCCTCCAGCCACTGGAAACGAACTCCAGATGCATGCGCCCCCTTGTGCATCTGGCTTACGTGGGTCCTGAGAAATTGAAGCGGGGTCCTCTGGCTTTGCAGACAAACGCTTTAACTGCTAAACCATCTATCCAGCCCTTCGTATGCTTTTCTCTGAGTGAAAAGGTTGTACACTGGCTCAAGTCATTTCTGAGCACTGCAGCAATTTCAGATATTGGAGTTCTATGTTTCATGATTCTTTTTTTGTTGTTTGTTTGTTTTTATTTATTTGAGAGCGACACACAGAGAGAGAAAGAGTCAGAGAGAGAGAGAAAGAGAATGGTTGTACCAGGACCTCCAGCCACTGCAAACAAACTCCAGATGCATGCACCCCCTTGTGCATCTGGCTAACATGGGTCCTGGAGAATCGAGCCTTGAACCGGGGTCCTTAGGCTTCACAGGCAAGCGCTTAACCACTAAGCCATCTCTCTAGCCCATTGTGGCTCTTTCTTACATGGTGTGCATTTACCCTTATGTCCAAGTCATAAGGAAAGGGCCAAGATCTCTTCTCCATGCATCACAACATATATCATTCCCCGGATCCATCACACGGTTTCCTGGTTAGCTAGCTTGTCAATCCTTAGGATGTGGCAGCTTTGTGGTGTGGCTTCATGTGCAGGTTAAGTTGGGTCTTGGGAATAGGAAGAGAGATTGAGAGTGAAAGTGGGATTTCATTGGGTCTTTGTAGCTCCTGTTAGACCACCAGGATGCCATTGCTCCAGAGCACAATGACCCAATCCACGAGCTACTGGATGACCTTGGCGAAGTGCCCACCATTGAGTCCCTGATAGGTAATGTTCTTATTTCTTTTTTTTTAATTTTTTTGTTTTATCTTTATTTATTTGAGGGTGAGAGCGAGAGAGGGAGAGAGAGAGAAAGAGAGGAAGAGAAAGAGGGTGGGCGCACCAGGGCTTCCAGCCACTGCAAACGAACTCCAGACGTGTGCGCCCCCTTGTGCATCTAGCTAACGTGGGTCTTGGGGAATTGAGCCTCAAACCGGGGTCCTTAGGCTTCACAGGCAAGCGCTTAACCGCTAAGCCATTTCTCCAGCCCTGTTCTTATTTCTTGATTCTTCTTAGAGAATGAAGGGAGAGCATGACAGAAGAGTGTAGTTGTTACCTCCTCTGTATGTGCACTGTACTAAATTATTAATATACACTGGAAAACAAAACAGATAGGATCCCCATCAACAAGTAGTGAGTACAACGGGAGAGGTTATTTCAACTAATCCTATATAATTAGAAATTATAAGTCCTATAAAAGATAGGGTATTTTTGATGGGTGTGGTGGCTCATGCCTATAATCCCAGCTGTCTGGAGACTAAAGTAGGAGAACTACCCTGGGTATAAAGCCAACCTGGGCTACAGAGTGAGTTCCAGGACAGTCTAAAGTGAGATCCTGCTTTAAAAAAAAAAAAAAAAAAAAGAGTATTTTGAGGGACAATGGTGATATTAGACTGTTGAAATAATTTTTCACACATTTATGACCTTCTATTATAGTCCTTTCCCTTTATTTGGCATACTTTCTTTTATTTCTTAGTAAAAGATGTTCTTGCCATGTTATATGTATTGGTTTATTCAAGTATTATGTTAGACTTATATCATCTTTTATTTGTATTATTTTCCCACCAAAGTTTTCTCCTTTTATTGCATTGACTCTTTCTACTCTCCCAAAACTCCAGGGGAAAGTTGTGGCAATTTAAATGACTCTAGTAAGGAGGCACTGGCTAAGACAGAAGTATCTCTCACATTGACCAACAAGTTTGACGTGCCTGGAGATGAGAATTCAGAGATGGATGCTCGGACCATCTTACTGAAGTGAGTACTGAAAGGAGGGAGGAGGAAGTGGATAGAATCCAAAGACCCCTTAGGGGGTCCTGCTGGGTCATACCTGAGATGTCACCTCTCATACTGTACTAGGCACAGGATGTGTTTACTAGTATGGTAAAATAAAATTACAGTCTTGGAAATCCTCCCCCCAGCACCTGCACTGTGGTGTTACCATGATCCTTGTGTGAGCAGTTGCCCAGGGGCCACTGTGAATGGATCTGTGCAGCCACTGCAGCTCTACTGGAGAGGAGGTAAAATTTATGGTCATGCTGAAATGCTTCCCCATCTCATTTCAGCACAAAACGTTTAATTGTGGATGTCATCCGGTTCCAGCAAGGAGAGACCTTGTCTGAAATTCTAGAAACACCAGCCACCAGTGAACAGGTAGAAATGAGGGTTCAGTGCCCATATCCCTGCAATAGATTAGCTCAACTATGATAGGTATATCCCAGGATTGGGGGTGGAGGCACAGGGAAGAGATTGGATCCTAGAGTGAGTATGGATTTAACCATAGGATGGTGGAGTTTAGGGCTTGTCTGAGAAGGTTGGTGGTTCCTAAATCCAGAAGGTGTTCTTAGGATGTGAAGTTCACTGGCCCTTACATGCAGAGAAGGGGAGCAGGGAGGAGAAAGGGAAGACAGGGAGAAAGAATGCTGATTTAGTCTAGTAGTTTATTAAATTTGTTATAATTAAGTGTCTTGGGAACCTTTTATTTGTTTAGTACTTCAATCCTTGTGATGTTCTTATGAGGCAGGGTTTTACAGATACAGAAATGAAGGCCCTCACAGGTTAAATAACTTGCCTAAGTCCATCAACTTGTAGTGGCAGAACCAAACTTGGACCCAGTTCTGTTTGACTCGAGAGTTTATGCTCTTTCCCTTCACATTAGAAGAAAGTATGATCATTCCAGTGTGGGAGGAACTACAGGCCACTGCAAATGTCACATCCCCAAATAAACTATTCAAGATATGCCACTGGAACCTTAAACTCAAAAACTTAGGTTCCTTGATATCCATGACCAAGCCATGCCTAGCACTATCTTCACAAGCCCCTCATAATAGGAAAAGATGATGATATCAACATAAAAGAGAATGATGGAGAGAGGGAAGGGGATATGATGGGGTGTGGATTTGGGAAGGGGAACATGGGGAAGGGGAGGGAATTATGGTTGATTGCCTTATAAGTAGTCAATAAAAAGAAAAAAAAAACCTAGGATCTATCATCATGGTGGTTATTGAAGTATTAAAAGTTTAAATAGGGGCCAGGCATGGTGGCACACACCTTTAATCCCAGCACTCAGGAGGCAGAGGTAGGAGGGATCACGTAAGTTCAAGGCCACCCTGAGAATATATAGTGAATTCCAGGTCAGCCTGTGATAGAGTAAAACTCTACCTTGAAAACCAAAAACAAAGTTAATAGGGCCAGGTGTGGTGGTGTACGCCTTAAATCCCAGTACTCAGGCGGCAGAGGGAAGGAGGATCACTGTTAGTTCAAGGCCAGCCTGAGACTACAGAATGAGTTCCAGATCAGTCTGGGCTAGAGTGAGTGCCAACTTTGAAAAAACAAAATGATGATAATGATGATGAAGAAGAGAGAAGGGGGGGAGAGAAAGAAAGAAAAGCTGATAGGACCGGCCATAATTGCATGCATTTTTAGTCCCAGCACTGGGTAGGCTGGGGTAGGAGGATCCCTACAAGTTCAAAGCCAGCCTAGGGCTACCGAGTGAGTTCCAGGTCATCCTAAGCTAAAGAGAGACCTTAACTCAGGGGGAGAAAAAAGTTAGTAGGGGATAAGGTTGTTGTTGAGTTGGTAGAGCACTTGCCTAACATACATAAAGCCTTGGGTTCATTCCCTTAGACTGCATAAACCTGATGTGGTTCATGTTTATAATCCTATTAAGAGGTGAAGCAGGAAAATCAGGAGTTCAAGGCCAGGCTCAACTGAATAATGAGTTTGAAGTCAGCCTGGGCTACATGAGACCCTATCTCAAAACTAGAAAACAGCCAGACATGGGGGCACACACCTTTAATCCCAGCACTTGGGAGGCAGAGGTAGGTGGATCGCTGTGAGTTTGAGGCCACCCTGAGACTATATAGTGAATTCCAGGTCAGTCTGGGCTAGAGAGCAAGACACCCTATCTTGAAGAAAAAAAAAAAAAAAAAGAAAAAAAAAAGAAAAGAAAAGAAAAAAGTTGTAGCTGGGTGTGGTGGCACACACCTTTAACAGCTCTCAGGAGGCAGAGGTAGGAAGATCGCTGTGAGTTCAAGGCCACCTTGAGACTACATAGTGAATTCCAGGTCAGCCTGGGCTAGAGCAAGACCCTACTTCAAAATACCAAAATAATCATCATTATCATCTGGTGGCTGGGGGAAGGCGCTTGTTTTCAAAGCCTGCCATCCTGAGTTTGATTCCCAATACCCACTTAAATATGTACAAAGTGGCACTTGCATCTGGAGTTAAGTATTCAAAAAAAATAGAGTACTTGCCTAGCATGTACAAGGCCTTGGGTTCAGTCTTCAGTACCACAGGAAAAAAAGGAAAAGGAAAGAGAAAAGTGCTGAGTTGAGGTTATATGTTGAGCAAGGATATGTAATGGACAAATGGAAAGTAATGAGGAAAGGTGGCAGAATCAAAGGAGAGGTTTTTCCTCTTAAGGTGGTTGTAGCATGTTTGAAAGCTGGGGACAGCTTGAGCATGCTTCCACCTGGGCATGGTGTCAAAAAGCATTAGCCAGGATTTACTTGGCACTGTTACCACATTAATGTAGTTACATACAGCAATGACTTGAATAAAATATAGTGGCTTTGGCACCCCAAAATGTCAGAGAAATTTTGTAGCCGGTAGAGTCTAGTCTCCTGATTGTACCCATTGTCCAGCATGCCCTGAGGAATCTGTGGGTTTGTAGATGTACTTTCTGTAGGTAGAATGAGGTCTGCCTCAGTATCCTTATCTGTCATCTGCTAGGGGGCCAGATTTGATCTCTTGTGTTTCAACAATGAAATTTGAGAACCTCATACATTCAAGTGCAGTTCTGCTCTATAAATCTTAAGTTTAGGGCTAGTGGAGCGAAATGACCAAGAACTTGTTTCTTTCGTCTGTAGGAAGCAGAACATCAAAGGGCCATGCAGAGACGTGCTATCCGGGATGCTAAAACTCCTGACAAGATGAAGAAGTCAGCATCTGTGAAGGAAGAGAATAACCTCAGCCTCCAGGAGAAGAAGGAAAAGATACAGTCAGGCTTAAAGAAGCTGACAGAGCTTGGGGCTGTGGACCCAAAGAACAGATACCAGGAACTGATCAATGACATTGCCAAGGTACTGCATGTGGAGATAGTGATGGTCTGGCATTGTTTAAAGCCACCTGAGAGGCTCATAAAGTTTCTCAGATCACAGCACACCTTCCAGTCATGAGTGCATTGGTGAATTCTCCAACACTAGGTCCTCATACACCTGGAGTGGTTTATCACAGAGCCTAAATTAATTGGGAAAACCTTAAGTAGAGCTTCTTGTGTCTAAGTTTTCCTTTGGCCTTAAAGAATTCCTCAGATTTTTTCATAGTTACTGTGTAATATATCAGGTCGATCGTGACCAACTTGATTTGTGAACATCACCTCCAGCAAAGGGCTCGGGGTTGTAGGCATCACTGTCAACAGCACCAAGATGTGCCTGTGCAAACACGAACTTGGTAATTGATGTCACAGTTTTTTGGTTTTTTGTTTTTGTTTTTTGAGGTGTATAGTCTTGCTCTAGCCCATGCTGACCTGGAATTCACTATTTAATCTGAGGGTGGCCTTGAACTCACAGAGATCCTCTTACCTCTGCCTCCCAAGTGTTGGGGCTAAAGGTGTGTGCCACCACTCCCAGCCACAATTCTTTTTTTCTCCCTCCCCAGACAACGTATTTAAGAGCTTTATAGGCAGATTCTAAATCTCAAAATAATTTCCCTAGTGGTGTAGAAGATACAAGTGGAATGAGGTTAAAATTTCTTTTCCGTTGTGAACACAGACTGATGCCTATTAAGAATGGTCACCATGTTCAAGGCAGAGTTAAGCATGGCTGGTTTTAGTGTTAATGGACAGTGATGATTTAACAGGCACATGCTTTGTTTTGTTATTGTCCTAATTGTAATGATTATGTCTCAGGATATCCGTAACCAGCGGAGATACCGACAGAGAAGGAAAGCCGAACTGGTGAAACTGCAGCAAACCTACTCAGCTCTGAACTCTAAGGCCACCTTCTATGGAGAGCAAGTGGACTACTACAAAAGCTACATCAAAACCTGCTTGGATAACTTAGCCAGCAAGGGCAAGTGAGTAGTTTTTTCAATGATAGAGTTTTTTGTTTGTTTGGTTGGTGGTTTTTTGAGGTAGGGTTTCAGTCTAGTCCAGGCTGACCTGGAATTCACTATGTAGTCTCAGGGTGGCCTCGAACTCTCGGCAATCCTACCTCTGCCTCCCGAATGCTGGGATTAAAGGTGTGTGCCACCACACCCAGCTATGAATAGTTTTTTTTAAAAAAAGATCAATCCAAGGAAAGAATTTGTTGGTAGTGAGGGAGAGAGGTAGAAGCAACTGAAGTGACATTGTGTTTTTGCAAGCAAGGAGTTAGAAGAGAGAGAAAGAGAAAATATAGGCACACCAGGGCCTCTAGCCACTGCAAATGAACTCCAGATGCATGCGCCATTATGTGCACCTTGCTTTACATGTGTTCTGGGGAATTGAACCTGAGTCATTAAGCCTTGCAGGCAAGTGCCTTAGCTGCTGAGCCATCTCTCCAGCCCTGAAAAAAAATTTTTTTAAATATTTTATTATTTATTTGCAAGAAAGAGAGTATGGATGTCACAGGGCCCCTTGCAATTGCAAATGACTTCAGATGCATGCACCACCTTTAATCACTGAGCCATTTCCCCAACCCAAAATTTATATATGTATGTATGTGTGTGTGTGACATACATACATACATACATATGTTTTTAACACCCTGAGCCTACTTATTACTACATTAGGTTTTGTTGTTGTTGTTGCTGTTTGTTTTTTTGTTTTTGTTTTTTCAAGGTAGAGTTTCACAAACTCGGGCTGACCTGGAATTCACTATGTAGTCTCAGGGTGTCTTCAAACTCATGGTGATCCTCCTATTCTGCCTCCTGAGTGCTGGGATTAAAGGCATGTGCCACCACACCTGGCTCTAGTTTTTTATCTGCTTCTTATTATTTTTGTACTTGCCTGGTTCCACTTGTTATACATTGTGAATGATGGTGTGGGTCCAGGATGCGCTGTGTGTGTGTTGGCCGGGGGGGGGGGGGGGGGGGCGGGGGCGGGTTCAAGGTAGGGTCTCACTCTAGCTCAGACTGACCTGGAATTCACTATGTAGTTCTCAGGCTGGACTTGAACTCACAGTGCTCCTCCTACCTCTGCCTCTCAAGAGCTGGGATTAAAGGCATGCACCACCATGCCCAGCTCAGGATGCTTTTTTCTAAGCTCCCTTTTTTTTTTCCCCAGAATATCTTAGCCTTAGAGATTAGAGAATCGTGGAAGTAGGTTGTCTACTGGTCCCAAAAATCTAGATGTGTTTCTAAGTCTCCTGCTGAGCATGGTGGGCACAGCTGTAATCATGACATTTAGGAAGCAAAAATGGCAGGATTTCCATAAGTGTGGTGCCAATTTTGTTTACATAGCAAGTTTTGAGCCAAACAGAACTATATAAGGAGGCCATGTATCAAAAAACAAAACAAGACAAAAATCTCTTTAAGGAATATTACAAAACTGAATTCCCTGATTCCTAAGGACAGGATCATATGCTTCAAGGAGAGTCTGTTACAGCTTTCCTGGCATTTGTCCACAAACCCTCAGCCTGCCCATTTTACAGGGAGACTGTAAACCCAGGGAGCTGAGGTAATCAGCCCAGGTTCTACCTGTAAGTCTAGTTTAGTCTCTATTCCCAACCTCTAATTCTAAGACATTTCCAACCTTAGAAAAGTTGAGTTGGAAGAGCACGGAGAATTCATATACCCTTCCCTGGATTCTCTGGTGTTGGGTATTTTGCTGTCTGCGCTCCCCCTTGCTGGCTCCCTCACTCCCAGTATGTGTAATCCTTTTCTCCCTCCCTGAAGAGAGGCAGTGTTGATACTGAAGGATGTTCCACCTAACCCAGCTGGGAGAGCTCACTACTGTGCCCTTAAAAAAATTTTTTTTATTTACTTGGGGGGGTCGTGTCCCAGGGCCTTCAGCTGCTGCAAACTCCAGATGCATGTGCCACCTGGCTTGTGTACCTGGCTTATGTGGGTCCTGTGGATTTGAACATGGGTCCTTTGGCTTTGCAGGCAAGCATCTTAACCGCTAAGCCATCTCTCCAGCCCTGCTGTGCCCTTTTAACAAGTGCCTGTCATTCTTTGTTCAATTCCTGACTTTGTGGCACAAAATGTTTTCAGGATCAATTTACAATTTGCCCTCCCCAGGCTGAGAGTGACAAAAAGTGACAAATGTTCTGTTTTGTTTTAATTTTACAGGGTCTCAAAAAAGCCAAGGGAAATGAAAGGAAAGAAAAGCAAAAAGATTTCCCTGAAATATACAGCAGCAAGACTGCATGAAAAAGGAGTCCTTTTGGAAATTGAGGACCTGCAAGTGAACCAGTGAGCATTCGCCTTCTAACTGTATTTTATATGCTGGTTTTTCAATTTTTGCATTCATTACCCCTTTATCTTCTTGTCCCTATTTCTCTTTCTTGATGACTCATTTATTTCTCTCAGTACTCCTCCCTCCTTAGTACTTTTTAATGTGCAGAACTAGGCCTTTATATGTCATAGAAGGACACATTTCTTTTCCTGTTTGTCTCAGGAGGGTGTGTTGATGCTGTGTGTGTACATTCCATCTTCATTTTTCCTCTTAAAAGCCAGAAGTTATTCCATCTTCTTCTCTGAGCCAAGAATAAATAACAGTGAGAAGCCTTACTGTGTTCCATTTGTGGCTAGGAACAAGGGTTACCTGCATTCTCCTTTCTGTGAAGCACGAGCTTACTTTGCACAGGGTTCATGGTCTGGCCTGACATCTCCACAGGCCCTGGGCCCCGCATTGTTGGGAAGTACATACTGAACATTCACTTGGTCAGACCCGTGAACTGGCACTGCTGACCTTTCCCTTCTTGTATCTATTTAAGAAGAAACATTTTTGTGATTCTAAAGTGTGTGTGTGTGTGTGTGTGTGTGTGTGTGTGTGTGTGTGTGTGTTTTATTGGGGATTGACCCTAGAGCTTCATGCTTGCTAGGCAAGCGCTCCACCACTGAGCTGTAGCCCACCCCTACCTACCCAGCCCTATTTTTTTTAACCATAAACCAGGTGGTTTTTGTCATTTACCCAAAATTATTTTTTGTTGGTTTTTGTTTTTTGTTTTTCAAGGTAGAGTCTTGCTCTCTAGCTCAGGCTGACCTGGAATTCATTATGTAGTCTCAGGGTGGCCTCGAACTCATGACAATCCTCCTACCTCTGCCTCCCGAGTACAGGGATTAGAGGTGTGCACCACCACGCCTGGCTTATCCAAAATTAAAAAAAAAAAAAAAAACTAATTGCAATGAGAGAGAGAAAGAGAGAAATGGGTACACAGAACAAACTCCAGATGCATGTGCTGTTTTGTGCACCTCGCTTTATGTAGGTATTGGGAAGTCAAACCCAAGCCATCTGGCTTTGCACGCAAGCACCTTTAACTCCTGAGCCATCTCTCTAGACCCATATCCAACATTTTTTTTGATAATGCTAACAAATTTTCGTGCTTTTTGCAAATATTCTTTATTGTGGCTACATGATATTCCCTATTAAATTACTATGGAACACTTAATGCTTAATTAATGGTTTTATATTATACATGTTATCCCAAGAATACATGTATGCACCTTTCTGTGTAAATCCTTTTTTGTTGGAGGAGGGGGAATGGTTCCTGGCTGTTAGCCAGGCTGATCTTGAATTTTTGGGCTCAGTTGATCCTCGCACTTCAGCCTCCTGAGTAGCTGGGACCGCAGGCACAAACTGTCATCAGGAGCGTTGTTTTTGTTTTGTATTTAGTTTTCCATGTGTGTGCGGGTACAGATGTGCATTCACAAGTGTGTGCATGCATATGAAGGCCAAAGGTCAAATCTGATATCTTCTTCACTTGCTCTCCACCATATTCGCTGAGATAGGGTCTCTTGAACCTAAAGTTCAACAATTCAACTGGACGGACTAGCCTGTGAGCCCCAGGTATTCCCTATCTGGGTCTCTCTCACCAGTGCTGGGGTTATAGGCCTGCACGGTCACACCCAGCATTTTTACGTTGGTATTGGAGGTCTAGACTCAGGTCCCTATGCTTGTTCAGCACACACTCTGCCCACTGAGCCATCTGTTCCCCAGCCTACATGCAGCCTAGGTGGACCTCAAACTCACATCTCCCTGCCTCAGCCTTCTGAGTGCTGGGATTGCAGGCATGTACCACTATTCTGGGCTATGATTTTTTTAAAAACATTTCTTTTTTTCTTTTTTGATATACTTGCTTCTAAATTAAATTTCTGATCAAAAATTACTTTGTTTTGGGTTTGGGTTTTTTTGTTTGTTTGTTTTTCGAGGTAGGGTTTCACTCTAGCCCAGGCTGACCTGGAATTCACTATGTAATCTTGGGGTGGCCTCCAACTCATGGTGATCTTCCTACCTCTGCCTCCCAAGTGCTGGGATTAAAGGTGTGCACCATCATGCCCAGTTTTGGTTTTGGTTTTTCAAGGTAGGGCTTCACTCTAGCCCAGACATACCTGGAATTCACTCTATAGTTTCAGAGTGGCCTCAAACTTAAGGCGATCCTCCTACTTGTGCCTCCCAAGTGCTGGGATTAAAGGTGTGCACCACTATGCCCAGCTTCAAAAGTATCTTTTTTGTAACTTTTTTTTTAATGAAAGAGAGAATTTGTCCAGCCACTGCAGTCGACCTCCAGACGTGTGCACCACCTTGTGTTCATGTGCGAATTTGCATGCTTGTGTCACTATGTATCTGGCTTATGTGGGACCTGGGCAGTTGAACATGGGTCCTTAGGCTTCTCAGGCAAGCACCTTAACTGCTAAGTCATCTCTCCAGCCCCTTTATAATCATTTTTAAAATATACTATTCGGGGCTGGAGAGATGACTTAGCAGTTAAGTCTGTTGCCTGCGAGGCCTAAGGACCCAGGTTCAGCTTCCCGGTACCCTATCTATCTGCCTCTTTCTCTAATAAACAAAAAGTGATTATGAAAATGCATAATGTATTCTACTTTTGTTTTTTTTGGTTTTTTTTGTTTTTTTTCAAGGTAGGATCTCACTCTAGCCCAGGCTGGAATTCACTATGTAGTCTCACGGTGGCCTCAAACTCACAGTAGTCCTGGGACTAAAGGCATGAGCCACCACACCCAGCCTGTTTTGTGGTTTTTCAAGGTAGGGTCTCTGTCTAGTCCAGGCTGACCTGGAATTCACTAAGTAGTCTCAGGGTGACCTCAAACTCACGGTGATCCTCCTACCTCTCCCGAGTCTAGGATTAAAGGTGTGCGCCACCACACTCGGCTTATTTTACTATCTTAACCATTTTTTTTTTTTTTGTTACTATTTTTTCAAGGTAGGCTCTCACTCTAGCCCATGCTGGCCTTGAACTCATGGTGATCTTCCTCCTACCTTTTGCCTCTGGAGTGCTAGGACTAAAGGAGTGTGTCACCATGCCCAGCTTTATTTTAACCATTTGTAAGGGCATAGTTCAGTGTATTCACATTATTGTGTAACAGATCTCCGGAAATTTTTCATCTTGCAAAACTCTGTACCCATTAAATAGCAACTCCCCATCTTCCTCTCCTGCCAGCCTCTGGCAGCCACCATTTCCTTTCTGCTTCTGTGTGTTTGACTTCATTAGTTACCTCACATAAGTGGAATCGTGTACTGTTTGTCTTGTGTGCCTGGCTTGTTGCACTTAGCATACTGTCCTCACAGTGCATCCCCATGACAGGATTTCCTTCGTTTTTCAGGCTGAATGATATCCCATTGTCTGTATTAACTACATTTTGTTTAGCTCTTCGTGCATTAATGGACACAGGCATCGTTCCCACTGTTGGCTGTTGTGAATAGGGCTGCACTAAACATAGTGTGCAGATATCTCCCTAGGACCCTGCTCTCAATTCTTTAGGTATTTCCTCAAAAGTAGGATTTTGCTGGATCTTGTGGTAACTCTAGTTTTATTTTATTTTATTTTATTTATTTATTTATTTGGTTTTGTGAGGTAGGGTCTTACTATAGTCCAGGCTGACCTGGAATTCGCTAAGTCTCAGGGTGGCCTTGAACTCTCAATGATCCTCCTACCTCTGCCTTCCGAGTGCTGGGATTTAAAGTGTGCACCACCATGCCTGGCTTGTAGTTTTAATTTTTTTTTTTTTTTTGAGGAGCTGCCATACTATTTCCCATAGTTATTAAGGCCATTTATACATACTGCTGCCAATATTCTCCAGTAGTGCGGAAGTGTCTGAACATGCTTTTCTCACTCTTTCCTTGCCATCAGTGAGTATGTTAGCTTTCAATACTTTTGAATTTGTCAGGTGTGGTGGCGCACGCCTTTAATCCCAGCACTCGGGAGGCAGAGGTAGGAGGATCGCCGTGACTTCAAGGCTACCCTGAGATTACATAGTGAATTCCAGGTCAGCCTGGACTAGAGTGAGACCCTACCTTGAAAAAAATCTTTTGAATTTAACAGCTTAAGAATATCTCCTAAGGGGCTGGAGAGATGACTTAGCAGTTGAGGGCACTTGCTTGTAAAGCCTGCTGGCCTGGGTTCCATTCCTCAGTGTCCAGATGCACAGTCAGTCTCACATGCATCCAAGGTTCATTTGCAGCAGCAGGAAGCCCTGGCATGTCCATTCTCTCTCTCTCTCTTCCTCTCCTCTCTCAAATATTTTTCAAAAGACCTTAAATTTTCCATTTCTTAAAGGCTGGGGAGATGCTCAGTGGGTAAAATGCCCACCATCCAAGCATGAGGCCCTGAGTTCAGATCCCAGCACCCATACCCCCCCCCCCGAGAAAAAAAGCCTACTGTAATGACACATGCCTAAATCCCAGCATAGGGAAGTGGAGACAGGTCCTGGGGCTTGCTGGCTAGCTAGTCATGTCAGTCAGGTCTAGGTTCAGTTCAGGACTCTGTGTCCAGAAAATAATAATAATAAGGTGGAGAATGACTGAGGAAAGATACCCAAGGTCAATTTCTGCTCATGTGCACCCAAAAATTTTTCCCCTCATTTCTTAGATTTCTGGTTGGGGCATTACTTTTTGCTTTAAGTATAGCTCATCCGTACTCCTGGTCAGTTTTTCCATCCTGTGATCTTTTGTCTTTCTAACTTTGTTGGGGGGGGGGTGTTTGTTTCAGCACTTTATGCATTGCTGCAATCTAATTTATTATTATTTCTTCCCTTTTTTGTCATAAATTTCCACTGTCTACCTGTGTTTGCTTCTCTTTCTAATTTGCTACTATGTACTTAGAGACCAGATAACCAAGCAAGTCCATTAAAATTAATTACTGCATGGAACAATTATCTTGAGGAAATAACTTATGAAGTGCTTCCAATTAAGAAATAAGCCAGTATCAGAGGATGGATTTTGTGAGCTCTATTTTAGCTTCTCTGTATCCTCTCTTGCATCCTTCATGGTCCTCAGCTGTTTGTGGTAAATAACTTAACTCCATGGCAGAGTTCTAGAAATCTGGAGTGATGCCCCTTGTTCACCTGGGGAGCAGCATAATCTCTCCCTTCTTTCTGGTACCCTGAAACTTCCTGGAATGTGACATATTGGGACAGAGTGATGTAATAGTAGCCATTTGGTTTTGGTTGTAGTCAGTGCACTTAGTACACAGTGCCTGCTCTTTCCAGAAAAGAGTTCATATCATTGCTTTTCACTTGACCCCTTTGCTTTGGTTTCCATGCCTCTGCCAATCCTCAAACATGCATGAGTTCAAACTGAACATCGTCCTCAGTTCACCTCTATTCAACTTCTTTCTTTTTCTCCTTTCATCATTACAGTTCAGCAGTGGCTACAAGGGAGGCCAAAAGAATTCTGGGATGTCACTCTTAACAAGCCACATGTGGCATTCCCCAGTGGCTCCTTGTTTGTAGAATTCAAGTACTTCCAAGAGAGGTAGTCATTCTTCTCTCCAGGTCCCAAAGCAAAGGCGGTGACAGATGGCATGGTCACCATGCTGCCTCACCTACAGGAGGACTTTGGTCCTGTACCTTCCACCTATGAGAACTTGATGCACTCCCTCGTTTCTCAGAGTATCGTTCCATGAGAATGTAATAATATACCTGTATATGATGATGTTTCAACAGGTTTAAAAATGTTATCTTTGAAATCGGTCCAACAGAAGAAGTTGGAGACTTTGAAGTGAAAGCCAAATTCATGGGAGTTCAAATGGAGACTTTCATGTTACATTATCAGGTGGGTATGCACCAGCCCAAACCAAAAGCCCTCTGATGAGAGAGAGTATTCTCCTCCAGGTGGGAGAAGAGATAAAAGAAGGCCCTTTGGGGAAGGCTGCGTGTGTGTGTCTGAGCTCAGCACTGAGTGGGTGAAAGAAGCCAAGGGTTGGGGGTACAGGGTGGCCTATATTGTGTGAGAATTTCCCAAAATGTGTGCAGTTTAGAACATGTTGGTTTACTAGAAGCCTCCACTCAAGTATGCTCCTAAATTGAGCTGGTTCCCTGGACTTGAAGGAAGGCCTTAAGTACAGTGTTGGCAATATAAAGAAATAAGCCTAGTCAGGAGCCTGGCATTGTTTTGTTTTGTTTTTCCAGGTAGGGTCTCACTCTAGCTCAGGCTGACCTGGAATTCACTATGTAGTCTTAGGCTGGCCTCCAACTCCTGGCAATCCTCCTACCTCTGCCTCCTGAGTGCTGGGATTAAAGGCATGCGCCACCACGCCTGGCATTGGCATCTTTTTTTTTCCTCTCATGTTGGTTTGATGTGGGTACTTAAAAGTTAGGTTCAGTCCTGAAAAAATGTGTGTAAATTGAATCCATTAAATTTTAAAAAGAACTCTGTAGTGATTGGTTTTATAACATAATTATCCCTAATTTTTATTTAGTTATTTTTTATGAGACAGAAAGAATTGGCACGCCATGGTCTTGAGCCACTGCAATCAAACTCCTGATATGTGTGCCACCTTGTGTGCTTGCATGACCTTGGTACACATGCATCACCTTGTGCATCTGGCTTACATGGGTTCTGGAGAGTCGAACCTGGATGCTTAGGATTTGTAGGCAGGTGCCTTAACTGCTAAGCCATCTCTCCAGCCCCCTCATTTTTATTTCTAAATATGTAATTCTTTTTAGGAAGGTCTGTGCTTCCTAAATGGTCTACTACTGAACTAAATCCTCCCCTATATATCAAATGTTTAAGGGGTGGGGAATCTCAGGTAGCCTCAAGCTCATTGTGTAGCTGAGGCTGGTGTTGGTCTCCTAACCTTCCTGCCTCTACCTCCCTAGTGCAGGGAATATAGGCATGTGCCACTATGTCCTACTGCCTGAATATTTTATTTAATACTGATTAAAAATTACAGCCACAGATCTCTAGCCATGTGGATGCCTTTCCTTGGCTCTGTATTTCCCTCGATAATTATAATAATTTAATCATTAAAAAATTTACAGCCATGGGCTGGAGAAATGGCTTAGGAGTTAAAGTGCTTGGTTGCAAAACCTAAGGACCCAGGTTCAATTCCCCAGGACCCATGTAAGCCAGGCATACAGTGGTGTACGCTTTTGGAGTTCTTTTGCAGGGACTGGAGGCCCTGGTGTACCCATTCTCTTCATCCCCTCCCTTCCTTTCAAATAAATGAAATCTTTAAAATATATTTTTAAAAAAATTACAGCCAGGCATGTCATGATGGCACACCTTTTAATCCCAGCACTTGGGAAGGTGAGGTAAGAGGATCACTATGAGTTCCAGGTCAACCTGGGCTAGAATGAGACTGTCCTGCCTTAAAAAAAAAAAAAAAAAAAAAAAAAAAAAAAAAAAAAAAAAAACTGCTTAGTGGGGCATGATGGCTCATACTAGCACTCAGAAAGCAGAGACAGAGGATCAGGAATATGAGAACAGCCCAGGTTTCATGTGCACTTGGGGCCAGCCCAGGCTAGATAGTGAGGCCCAAGGGGACACTAAGGAGTTGGCTCTGCAATTAAAGGCACTTGCTTGAAAAGTGTTGCTGGCCCAGGTTCAGTTCCCCAGTACCCACATAAAACCAGATACACAAAGTGGTACCAATAGTTTCTCTCTCTGACACACATACACACACACTCTCTCTCCCTCTCTCTCTCTCATAAGTAAATAAATAAAAACCCAAAGGGAGGAACTGGGAAGATGGCTTGCTATGCAAGCCTGAGGGCTTGAGTTCAGACCCCCAGCACCCATCTAAATGCCAAGTAGGCATGGCAACCCACTTGCGAGCTGAGCACTCAGGATGCAGATTGTGGGACAAGGCATCCTCAAAGCAAGTTGGCTCGCAGGAGTAGCCAAATCTGAGCCCTGGGTTCAAGTGAGAGACCCTGCCTCAGCAAATGAAACAGAGGGTAATGGAGGAAAACATCGGATACGAACCTCTGTCTCTACACACAGGTACACATTCATGAACATGCATGTATACCACACACACAAAAAAAGAAAAATACAGAGGGGTGAGGAATTAGAAAATTGAGAAGAGGGCTGGGTGTGGTGGTGCACACCTTTAATCCCAGCACTTGAGAGGAGGCAGAGGTAGGAGGAATGCCGTGAGTTCAAGGCTACCCTGAGACTACATAGTGAATTCCAGGTCAGCCTGAGCTAGGGGATGGAATTGAGAAGATTCGTAAAGCACACCCAGGCTGCAATAGCTTTGTATGTTACCACTTGATAGGGGTTTTGGGGTTTTGTTTGTTGCTGTTGTAGTGTTGGGGACCCACTAGGACCTGGTGCATGCTAGGCAGGTACTCTGCCTCTGCTCTGCCACAGTGGGTGAGAGCCTTCCTGGAGTGCCTGGGCTTCTGCACGTGCTGCCACCCTTCCTCCCTCACCAACCGCTTTATGTCTCCATCAGATCATGAGCTCCTGCATGCCTGTCACTTCCTGAAAGCCTCCCCCAGCATAGCCACAGTAGTCTGCCTTTGCCTCAGTAGCCCTGGGAGACATCCTCATCCTCTGTTTATAGTGTGTATTGACTCATTTCCCTGCCATCCCCCAAACTGTGAACTCCTTAGAAAGGTAGTATGTCTTAGTCATCTGTTTCCTTCTCTGTAACCAGTAGCCCACAGAGCATATCAAATGAACAAATGAGAAATAATTTTGTGACGCACATAGTCACACACAAAAAAAAAATCCATTTATTTCATTTGTTCACTAAGTCTATATGAGCCAGCCAGCCTGCCTAAGGAAACTCATTCTCTTGTGCACAAAATTCACTAAATATGCAAGGTGTTTTTAGGCGTAGGGGACACTTCATAGTCTCTGTCCTTATGGTATTGTTAGGATTTTCCCAAAAGATGAATTGGTTGAAATATTGGGGTCCCTTCAAGCCCCCTAACCCTTACTTTCTCCAGAGTGAATTTGAGTGTCAGTAATGCCACCCTGACTCTCTGGGCCCTTGTGTATGGCACAGTGGTGGGAAAACAGCAGCTCCTGTCAGGCCTAGACCCACATCGCTAGCTCTGTTCAGTTCAACATCTCTGAGCCTCAGTAGCTCATCTTTAAAATCTAGGTACTCACACTTCCTAGGATTTTTATCAAGACCTAAAGAGAGTGTATAATGTTCCTAATGACAAGCACAGGTAGCACCTGATCAATGTTTAGTTCCCTTTGTTCCCTTTGCCTTCAAAACAGAAAAGCTTTCTTGTGTGCAATAAAGAATCTAAAAGAGGCCAGGCATGGTGGTAAATGCCTTTAATACCAGCACTCAAGAGGCAGAGGTAGGAGGATCACCATGAGTTCAAGGCCAGCCTGGGACTACAGAGTGAGTTCCAGGTCAGCCCGAATAGAGTGAGACCCTACCTCACAAAAACCAATAGCAGCAAAAAGAAAAAAAAAAATCTAGCCAGACGAAGTGGCGTACACCTTTAATCCCAGCACACAAGAGGCAGAGGTAGGAGAACTGCCATGAGTTTGAGGCCACCTTGAGACTACATAGTGAATTCCAGGTCAGCCTGAGCTAGACTGAGACCCTACCTCGAAAAAAAAACAAAACAAAACAAAACAAAACAAAAAAATCAGGCTTGAGAGATGGCTCAGCGGTTAAGGCACTTGCCTGAGAAGCCTAAGGGACCCAAGTTTGATTCCCCAGGATCCATGTAAGCCAGATGCACAAGATGCCTGCATCTGGAGTACGTTTGCAGAGGCTAGAGGCATTGATGTGCCCATTCTCTCTTCCCCTCTGTCTCAAATAAATAATTTTTTAAAAAAAAATTTTTTTTAATCTAAAAGGGCCAAGACTGCAACTCAGTAGAAGAGTGCATATTTAGCATGCAAGAGGCCCTGTGAGTTCAAACCCTCTTATCACCCAAAACAAACAAAAAGAATCTAGTAGACTATGGGGCTGGAGATGCATCTCGGAGTATTTTCCTGGCATCCTGACATGCACAAAGATGTGGGTTCTGTCCCCAACACTATAACCTAGGAAGTAAAAGCAGGACAGTCAAAAGTTTAAGGTCATCCTTAGTTGCATAGCAAGTTTGAGGTCAGTCTGGGCTACATGAGACCCTATCTCAAATTTTTTTATTTTTTATTTTATTTTTTGAAGGGTGTTTTTCGTGGTAGCATCTCACTCTGGTCCAGGCTGACCTGGAGTTAACTGTGTAGTCTCAGGGTGGCCTTGAACTCTCAGCGATCCTCCTACATCTGCCTCCCAAGTGCTGGGATTAAAGGTGTGCACCACCACGCCCGGCTTATCTCAAATTTTTTAAAGAATGTGATAGATTTATTGAGACACATTACTAGCCTTGTCTCATTTTTGTGGTTAGTATATTTTTACCATGAATTGAAATTTCTGTCTTTTCCACATACATTAAAATTTTCTATAGCTGAAGTGAAGTGGGAAAATGCCATCATAACTTATGAACTAAGAAGACTTAAATGTTTGCACTTTAATGTGCACACTTTTTTTTTCTTTCCATGTTTGATGTATTTATAAGCAATATGACTCCCCAAATGCCAAATTAACCAGAAAGTTCCATCAGCCAGTGGACACTTCCATGCTGGGAACTTCGGCCTTGCCCCACTTCACATCTGGCACATGGGTCATGCCTTGTTCCTCCCTGCATTATGGTCTTTCTTTTCTTGTTCCAGACTTGACTGTCCTTTTTTTTTTTTTTTTCAACAGGACCTGCTGCAGCTACAGTATGAAGGAGTTGCAGTCATGAAATTATTTGATAGAGCTAAAGTAAATGTCAACCTCTTGATCTTCCTTCTCAACAAAAAGTTCTACGGGAAGTAATGGGTCATCTGCTGCCAGCCCAGAAGAAGGCTTGGAAGATATACTTCGCGGCCTCTGGAGGGTCCTCCTTTACTCCTTGGAAGCAAAGACCAGCTCAGCTGGTGCCTCAGTCAGATATACTCCCAGTGCTCCATTTTTAACCCCTCTCCCTCTGACAGGACATTGGTTGACCTTTTTTCATATGAAATTATATATTCCAGGCTTAGTCTGACCCCTGCTTCCTTCGTCGTTCTTCATCATTTAGAAAAGAGTGGAAGCCCCGCCAGTCCCAGACTCTCTTACAGTCTTTGAAGCGGTATTACTATTTTGTAAGCTTTGGTGTTTGTTTTACTTAGCAATAAGGATAGGAGGATTTAAATTCACGTTTAGAAATGAAAGCTATTGACACCAATAACATACATGCACATAAGAGTCACAATTAAAATGCCAAGTTTTCAAAAGTGCAGCTCCTTTATATTTTTGGACCATCAGTGAAATCGAAAGATAACAAAAGATCTTTGATTCTCTTCCATTCTGTCATCTTTGTGGACAGAGCTTGTACAAGTTCTGTGTTCAAATGGAGCGGTGTTAGAAAACAAGGAAATAGTGCTTTTAACCTTGACGGTCAAATGTGGACAGTGCTGTTACTGTACTGCCCTCCCTAGTTGATGAGAATTCCACTGATAACATTCAGCTCTTTAGGTAAATTCAGAGTGGGCCAAGGAGTTGTCCTGTTCAAACCAGGCCACAGAGGTGGACGGTTCCCGGAGACTGTCCACTCCATCCTTTTGACAAAGGAATGGTTTGCCCTAGTGTAGAGTGTAACTTTACAAAATTATTTGTGTCTTAAAAGTGCCTTATTAAAGCGTAGATTTATTTCTTAAAATGTGAGTGATAGGAATTTTTTAAAAATTTATGTAATGCTTTAGAATACTCTTGAGAAAGCGGTTTTTTTTTTTAATTGGTTTATCTGTATATCTGAACTCTTGAACATTTCCTTTAGCTGAAACACTAGGATTTATCTGCAGGATTGCAGAGACTCCTGCCTTAAATAGTTAAAACAACAGCCAGCCCATGTATATGCATAAGATGAAAATCAATTTTTCCCACCTATTCATCTCTTGCTGCCAACAATCATGTCTTTATAAACCCAGATATTTAGGCTTGGTTAAAAAAGAAAAAAGTTCAATTTTAAATATTGAATTTAGAAACTCTGCCCTTGGATAAAAGTCATAAAGTTTTTTTTTAAATGTGTTTTTCAAAAAAAAAAAAAAAACAGGCAAATCATGCTACTGAGCTTCCAGTTTCTCTGTTTTGGTTCAGTATTGTTTTATTATGAAACATGAAAGTTAATTTGAAAAGTTTACTCATGTATATTGAAGGCCAGTTAACCATTTAAATTAATAAATTATGTGGTGTGTCCCTATTACAAATGTAAGTTTCAGAGAAGTATCTTTCATGATTGGTAATGTAGCCAAGTCAGTGGGTACAGCCCACAGGGAGTGTGGGTACAGGGAGGCATGGGTGCCATAGGAGGACTTGCCTGTACACTAAAAAAACTTGCTTTTTATTGAATTTTGGAACATGGTTTTTTGGTAAATATTTTCTTCAAATTAAAGCCAAATGCTAAAACCTGAGGTGGTAGGACACACTGGTTTCAGGCACTTGGCAGGCTGAGACAGGAGCTAGGTCAGGTCCAACTTGGGCTAGATAGACATACTCTGTCTAAATAAATAAATAAAAATAGAATTTGTTAGAACCACCATCACCTAGAAGACTGAGACTGACAGAAGCGTGTCAACCATGTCTTCTTGAAAGAGCATACCCATCTCAAATGCTTATCCCAAAGGCCGCCTCCAAGACAGTAAAGTTTACAGTACCTTTACTAAGATGTTTCAATTATTTAGAAGGATGGTAGTGCCCAGAACACAGCTTCTAATGCAGAATAGCATCAAACGCTCTTCAAGAATTTTGATGACTGCAGAACTGTTTTAAAGGCAGAGATTGCCCAGCACACCTCAAGTCCTAGCATCGGAGCCATGTTGTGCTTGCTTTATTTATTAGCTGTAGCAGTCTCTGTCTCATCTCATCCTCCTCTCACCTGCTCTTTGGCCAGCCGTCATGACATTTACCATGAATTCATTTCCTCCCAAGAATCAGGTCTGCCCTTCGGCTTGTTGTTACACACAATTGCCTTTGTATCTCTGGATGAAATAAAAGGTCATTTGTTCCTATTTGTGTTTCTTTTTCTCAGCTGGGTTGTTAACACTGTTTAACAGGAGCTGCTAGGTAGAGTGAGGTTTAATAATTAAAAACCACAACAGAAAATAACTACCTTCCTTTTATTTTATTTTTTCTTTTTTTTGAGGCATGCCCAACAGACTGGCTTTTTTTTTTTTTTTTTAATACAAGACAGTGCAAAAGAAAGAAAGAATTGGTGCCCCAGGGCCTTTGGCCACTGCAGTTGAATTCTAAATGCATGCACCCCCCCTTGTGCACATGTGTAATTTGCACGCTTGCTCACTTTGTGTGTCTGGCTTATGTGGGACCTGGAGAGTTGAACATGAGTCGTTAGGCTTTGCAGGCAAGCACCTTAACCTCTAAGCCATCTCTCCAGCTCTTTTAATGCCCTCTTAAAAGAGAAGCACCAAGTCAGAATATTAGTTACAGAATATTACAGAATGATTTTTAGGTGTGCATTTAACCTTTTTAAAGTATATGTGCTTAAATTAGCCTTCACATAAGAATGATGTTGGAGCCGGGCATGGTGGTGCACGCCTTTAATCCCAGCACTTGGGAGGCAGAGGTAGGAGGATTACTGTGAGTTCGAAGCCACCCTGAGACTACATAGTGAATTCCAGGTCAGCCTAAGCTAGAGTGAGACCCTACCTTGTAAAACCAAAAAAAAAAAAAAAGATGTTGATTCTCTATATGTGCCTCTTTCTCTCTCAAAAATTTTTTTGATTTTTTAAATTTTTATTTATTTGAGAGTGACAGAGAGAATAGGCTTGTTCCTCAACACATGTTTATAATTGCCAATGTACTGAGTTATGAGATAAGAATGAATTTATAAGTGCATGAAATAAGCTGGGTGTGGTGGCACACACCTTAAATCCCAGCATTCAGGAGGCTGACATGGGAATATCACCATGAGTTCAAGGCCAACCTGGCACTACTGCATGAGTTTCAGGTCACCCTGAGGTGGGGGGAGCATCGGTAGTACCTGCTATTATCCATTTTAAAAGGCACAAATGAATGAAGCTCTTTTTACATCTCTTTCCCTTTGTTTTTTGTTTGTTTTGTTTTTTTGAGGTAGGGTCTCGTTGTAGCCCAGGCTAACCTGGAATTCACTGTGTAGTTTCAGGGTGGCCTAGAAGTCAAGTGGTACTCCTACCTCTGCCTCCCAAGTGCTGAGATTAGAAGTGTGTGGCACCATGCCCAGTCATTTTTTCCCTTTTTAACCTCATGTTTTAAAATATATTTTATTTATTTGAGAGAGAAAAAGAGGGAAGAATGGGCAGGTCAGGGCCTCTAGCCAGTGTAAACAAACTTCAGATGCATGTGCCCCCTTGTGCATCTGGCTTACATGGGTACTGTAGAGTCAAACCGGGATCCTTTGGCTTTGTAGGCAAACGCCTTAACTGCTAAGCCATCTCTCTAGCCCCCATCATGGTTTAAAAAAAAAAAAATTTTCAGTACTAGAGAATGAACCTAGGGCCTCACACATTCTAAGCAATCACTCCACAACCAGCCTCTATTTCCAGCCCTAAATTCATTCTTTTCCACTTCCCTCACAGTATTTTATCCTAATGCAATTTCTTCTGGTGTTGGGATTGAACCCAGGGCCTTGTGCGTACTAGTGTCAGGAAACCTTTCCTCTGGAGAGATGTGAACACACATCTTCACCCCAAATAGGGCTCAAATGGCAACCAAACTATGATATCACTAACACCAGAAGACCAGTTCGGTGAACCAGTGAGTTAATTGGGGTTACTTACAGAACATGGAGGATTATTAATAGGAACATAGAGCCCAGAAGCAGCCGCCTTGATGGGGCTCTATATGTCAAGATTTCTCCTCCAGTGCTCTGTCCTCTGCTGCAGGGCTTACAGATCATGGGAACCCCAGAGCAGCTGCACCACTGAGAAGTCTCATCCCATTCTGAATAACAACTTCCCTGTGGCTGCTTCAGGTAGCTCCTAGTCCCCGTCCAGGAGTATGGGACTGTAGAGCAGCTGTGGGCTCACTCTAGCAGCCTGGAGCTTATTCGTAGAGCATGGAGACTCCAAGGAATCTGCCTCAGTGGAGCCAGGATTACCCCTGCAGATGTTCTCCCTTCAGGTTTGGGTGGGGGGATAAGGGTTAACTTAGAGAGCATGGAGACCCCTAAGAAACCACTGTGATGGAGCTCTATGCCGTGATTACCCCTGTGGATGCTCCTCTCAGTCTTGCTGGGAGGGCTCACTCACAGAGCGTGGACAGGCCAAAGAAACCCAAGCAATGGACCAGATTGTTCCTTGCACATCCTAGGCAAGTGTTCTAGCAAGTGGGCTACATACCCCAACCCTTTTTAAAATGTAGATAGATACTGGTTTTTTGAGATAGAATCTCACACTCTAGCCCAGGCGCACCTGGAATTCACTGTGGAGTCTCAGGGTGGCCTCAAACTCAGAGCCATCCTCCTACCTCTGCCTCCCCAAGTGCTGTGATTAAAGGCGTGCGCCACCATGCCCTGGCTTAAAATATATGTTTACTTTTGACCATTTTATACATGTATGTAATGTATTTTTGTTTGTTTGTTTGTTTGTTTTTGTTTTTTGAGGTAGGGTCTCACTCTAGCCCAGGCTGACCTGGAATTCACTATGGAGTCTCAGAGTGGCCTTGAACTCATGGCAATCCTCCTACCTCTGCCTCCCAAGTGCTGGGATTAAAGGCGTGCGCCACCACGCCCAGCTATGTGATGTATTTTGATCTGTATATTTGATCAAGGTGATCATTACGTAGTCTCAGAGTGGCCTCAAAGTCAGGTGATCCTCCTACCTCTGCCTCCTGAGTGCTGAGATTAGGAGTGTGCGCCACCATGCCCAGTCCTTTTTCCCTTTTTAAGCTCTTCTCAGCTAGTCACACTTGTATCAACTCCGTTTTTTAACACAATGAGTTTAATTATGGTTGCTTACATGAGCATTGATAGGGGATTCGTTACAAAACATAGCCTTACCAGTGGCTGCAACACTCAAGGTAATGTCTCCCCCTTCCATAGTAACCATGAACTGCCAATAGCTCCTTAGTGAGAAGTGGGGCTTCATGAGCACCTCTCACCCATGCTAGAATGTTGGTGAGTCCAATCTTGCGTGGGTAAGGACAACTGCTGTGTGTTCATGAGTGCAACTGGCCATGTCATGCCCGAAGACAGTGTTCCAAAGCACTCCTCCCCATCCTTCTGCTTTTACATTCTTTCTCTACTGCAGCGTTGCCTCGACTTTGGAGGGGAGATATAGGTATCCCATGTAGGTCTGAGCATTCAATAGTCATTGATTCTCTGCACTTTGATGAGTTTTGTTTTGGTGGTGTTTTTTCAAGGTAGCATCTCGCTCTAGCCCAGGCTGACCTGGAACTCACTCTGTCATTCCAGGCTGACCTCAAAAATCACAGCAGTCCTCCTTCCTCTGCCTCCCAAATGCTGGGATGAAAGTTGTGTGCCACTCATACTCTTATTTTATTTTATTTATTTGCAAGGAGAAAGAGAATGGGCATGTCAGTACCTCTTGTTACTGCAAACAAACTCCAGATGCATGTACCACTTTGTGCATCTGGCTTTACGTGGGTAGTGGGGAAATGAACCTGGGTCAGTAGGCTTTCCAAGCAAGCGCCTCTAACCACTGAGCCAATTTCCCAGCCCAGTATCAATATTTCTTTGTTTTACCTACATAAGAGGAGGGAAAGATGATGCCATCAAAATATCTCTCGAAAGAAAGAAAGAAGAAAGGAAGGAAAGGAAGAGAGGAGGAAAGAAAGCTGGGTGTGGTAGTGCATGCCTTTAATCCTAGCACTCAGGAAGCGGAGGTAGGAGGATCGCCATGAGTTCGAAGCCACCCTGAGACTCCATAGTGAATTCCAGGTCAGCCTGGGCTAGAGTGAGCCTACATTGAAAAAAAAACAAACAAAAAAAGATAAAAGAAAAGAGAAAGTTAACAAGAGAGAAAAAGTATTTTTAAAAAATAGAAAAAAGGGTTGGAGAGATGGCTTAGCGGTTAAGCACTTGCCTGTGAAGCCTAAGGAGCCCGGTTCGAGGCTCGATTCCCCAGGACCCACATTAGCCAGATGCACAAGGGGGTGCACACGTCTGGAGTTCGTTTGCAGTGGCTGGAGGCCCTGGTGCACTCATTCTCTCTCTCTCTCTCTTTCTATCTGCCTCTTTCTCTCTCTGTCCATCACTTTCAAATACAAAAAAATAAAAAAATAGAAGTGGAAAAAGGTGGATTCAGTGGAGGAAGGGATCAGAAGGGAAGAAAGGGAGGGAGCTGGTAGGAATGGATTATGACCATGCTATATTGTCTATATTTGTAGACGTCAATAAAAAATATAAGCTGGGCGTGGTGGCTCATGCCTTAAATCCCAGCACTCAGGAGGCAGAGGTAGGAGGATTACTGTGAGTTCAAGGCCACCCTGAGACTACATAGTGAATTCCAGGTCAGCCTGAGCTAGAGTGAGACCGTACCTCAAAAAAAACAAAAAAAGGTTAAAATTTGTTTTCTGTAACCATAAAACTATTAACTCAGCCATAAAAATGGTTTGCATAATTACAACTATTGTTAATGCATGTTTCACAGTAGTAATATATCCTATTGCTTTGACAATTCTAAAAGATTTGGAATGCATTTCTTTTTGCTTTAGTTTTTTTTTTTTTTGAGAAAGAGTCAGATAGAGAGAATGGGCGTGCCAGGGCCCTCAGCCACTGTAAATGAATTCCAGACTTACATGGGTCCTGGGGAATTGAACCTGGGTCCTTTGGTTTTGCAGGCAAGTGCCTTAACCATTTAGCTGTCTCTCCAGCCCTATCTTGGTTTTTAAAATTTATTTATTCATTTATTTGAGAGAGAAAAAAGCAGACAAGAGAATGAGTATGGGTATGCCAAGGACTCCAACCACTGCAAAAGAACTTCAGACGTATGTGCCAATTTGTGCACCTGCCTTTAATGAAGGTACTGGGTAATCAAACCTGGCCTGTCAGGATTTGCAAGCAAGTGCCTTCAACTTCTATACCATCTCTCCAGCTCTTGCTTTTGTTTTTTTGAGACACTGTCTAATATAACAGGCTGGCCTCAAACTCACTATGTTGCCAAGGACGGACTTGAATGCCTGATCCTCCCACTTCTGCCCTTTCAATGCTGGGATTACAGCTGTGTGCCACCATGCCTGGCTGGAATGCATTTTTTGTTTGTTTGGTTGGTTGGTTGGTTTTGTTTTTTCAAGGTAGGGTCTCACTCTAGCCCAGGCTGACCTGGAATTCACTATGTAGTCTAGGGTGGCCTCGAACTCATGGTGTTCCTCCTACCTCTGCCTCCCAACTGCTGGGGTTTAAGTTGTGCACTACCACGCTCAGCTCTGGAATGCATTTCTCTTTTTGTTGTTGTTGTTGTTTATTTTATTTATTTGAGAGTGACAGAGAAAGAGGCAGAGAGAGAGAGAGAGAGAGAGAGGGAGAGAAAGAAATGGGCACACCAGGGCTTCCAGCCACTGCAAACAAACTCCAGACATGTGCGCCCCGTTGTTCATCTGGCTAACATGGGTCCTGGGGAATCAAGCTTCAAACCGGGGTCCTTAGGCTTCACAGGCAAGCACTTAACCGTTAAGCCATCTCTCCAGCCCTGGAATGCATTTCTTAAAATGAAAATACTTAAGACTTCTTAGTTACATTAAAAAAAATAATAAAAGCTGGGGGCTGGAGAGATGGCTTAGCAGTTAAGCGCTTGCCTGTGAAGCCTAAGTACCCCTGTTCAAGGCTCGATTCCCAGGACCCACATAAGCCAGATGCACAGGTGTTGCATGCATCTGGAGTTCATTTGCAGTGGCTGGAGTCCCTGGCGTGCCCATTCTCTCTCTCTCTCTCTCTCTCTCTCTCTCTCTCCCTCTTTCTCTCTCTGTCTGTCACTCTCAAATAAATAAATAAAAATAAACAAAAATAAATAAAGGCTGGGGTTGAGGTAGGCCAAAGGTTGATCACAAGGATGTTTAGGGCCCTGGGTTCTATACCCAGCACTCCCCCCCTCCCCCCGCCCGCCACACACACAGTTCGGTATGAAAGAAAGAAAATTAGCCCATTTGGAAAAGGATTTTATTTATTTGAGTGAGTGAGAGAGAGAAGGCCATGCCACTGCGAAAGGACTTCAGATGTGTCAGGTGTGGTGTCACATATCTTTAATCCCAGCACTCAGGAGACAGGGGTAGGAAAGATTGCTGTGAGTTCAAGGCCAGCCTGAGATTATGGAATGAGTTAGTTCTAGGTCAACCTGGGCTAGAGCGAGACCCTACCTAGAAAAACCAAAAAAAAAAAAGGGGGGGTGCGAAGGAAGATGCAAAATTTGTAGCAAAGAGCTTCATTTGTACCTTTTTTAAATGGTTTAATGTGGGTACTGGGGAATCAAATCCCTGCCAGCACACTTTATAAGCAAGCGCCTTCACCAAGGAGCAATTTCCCCAGCCCTGGGAAAGGATTTCTTTCTTTTTTTATTTATTTATTTATTTTTATTTATTTATTTTTTTGGTTTTTTGAGGTAGGGTCTCACTCTGGTCCAGGCTAACCTGAAATTAACTCTGTAGTCTCAGGGTGGCCTTGAACTCATGGCAATCCTCCTACCTCTGCCTCCCTAGTGCTGGGATTATAGGTGTGTGCCACCACGCCCGGCTCTCTTGGGAAAGGATTTCTAATCCAGTTATTAGCTCAGCCTCTTTCCCAGAACTTGGAAAGAAGACAGGGCATTGCCAAGACTTTCAAGACGACTGTTAAGTATAACCCTTATGTAAAGATAACTAGTTTAATCCTATATGCTAAAGATGCTTTGGGAATAGAAATATAGAAATAGTATGATACTCTTTATGCATTACAATGTTTTAACTTTTTAATTTTTTTTATTTGAGAGCAACAAAAAGAAAGAGGCAGAGAGAGAGAGAATGACCACGCCAGGGCCACCAGCCACTGCAAACGAACTCCAGATGCGTGTGCCTCCTTGTGCATCTGGCTAACATGGGTCCTGGGGAAACGAGCCTCGAACCGGGGTCCTTAGGCTTCACAGGCAAGTGCTCAACCGCTAAGCCATCTCTCCAGCCCTGTTTTAACTTTTTATTGTGGAAAATATGAACAGTGGTAACAGTATACTGAACTCCCACGTGTCCTCCACGCAGACTCAAAAATTGTCAACATGTGATCATCAAACTTGTTTCACTTGTACCACCACCCCCCTTGGATTATTTTGAAAACCCCAGACATAATATTTCAACCATAAATATTTAGTGTGTGTGTCTCTAGCAGTATTTTGTATTTCTCAACTGGGAGCAATTTTGTTTTCCAAGAGACATTTAGCAATATCTGGTGATAATCTTTCATTGGCCCCACACAAGGGGTGCTCCCAGCATCTACTAGGTAGATACTAGGGGTGCTGTTAAACACTTTAAAAAATATATGCTTATTTTTACTTATTTGACAGAAAGAGGGGGAGAGAAAGAATGGGCATGCCAGGGCCTCTAGCTGCTGCAAATGAACTCCAGATGCATGTGCCACCTTGTGCATCTGGGTAACATGGGTCCTGGGGAATTGAACCTGGGTCCTTTGGCTTTGCAGGCAAATGCCTTAACCTTAACCGCTAAGCCATCCCTCCAGCCCAACAACTTTTTTTTTTTTTTTTTTTTTGGTTTCTCGAAGTAGGGTCTTGCTCTCGCCCAGGCTGACCTGGAATTCACTATGTAATCTCAGGGTGGCCTTGAACTCATGACAATCCTCCTACACCTCTGCCTCCCAAGTGCTGGGATTAAAGGCTTGAGCCACCATGCCTGGCTACTTTTTTTTTTTTTTTTTTTTTTAAGATAGGGTCTCTCTCTAGCCCAGGCTGACCTGGAATTCACTGTTATCTTAGGGTGGCCTTGAACTCACAGTGATCCTCCTACCTCTGCCTCCTGAGTGCTGGGATTAAAGGTGTGTGCCACCATGTCTGGTTGCTAAAAACACCTTTGAGTGCAACAGGACAACTCTCCACAAAGAATCCAGCTTTCTTACAGATAAGGAAAAAAGAAAAAAAATCCCTATACTATTATCATACTGAAACATAATTTTCCTGGTCAGGTGTGGTATTGCACACTTTTACTCCCAGCACTCAGGAGGCAGAGGTAGGAGGATCAATGTGAGTTCAAGGCTACACTGAGAATACATAGTGAAATCCAGGTCAGCCTGGGCTAGAGCAAAACCCTACTTCAAAAACAACAAATAAAATAATAATTTTCACATTTGTCATATAATTGTCTAAACAAATTGTATGTTTGCAACAGGTGCCAAACAAGATCCACATAGGTCTGTTGAATTCTTTAATCTGCAAATTCTCCTTTTTTTCTTCTAAATGTGATGTTCTTCCTCCTGATAAAAGCATACATATCCTGGGTTTCTTATTACAGCTTTGTGCGTCAGACTCACACTCCACCTCTGGAGAGAGTACGGCAGCATTCCCACCATCACATCACAGGCTCATCTTTTTGTAACGTAAAGGCTGGCTATTGGATTCAGATGTTGCCAGTCTGACTAGTTTGATATAAAGCTTCCCGGCAGAGCTGACACTATAGTTCAGTAGTAAAGCAACTGCTTAGCATGTGTGAGGCTTTGGGCTGACCTTCAGCACTGCACCACATAAAAGGAAAAAAGTTTCTCATCAGGTTTTCATCACATATCACATGGTTCAGCAGCCACTGACAAAAAAGGCATCAATTTCTTATGATGTATTACAATATCAGAACTCCTCTTAAAAGCTCAGGGATCTTGGCACACAGTTGGAGTCTCAGCCCTTGAAAGGCTGAGGCAGGAGGATTGTCACAAGTTTAAGGCCTGCTGGGGTAAAATAGTGAGTTCCAGCAAACCAAGTTTATAGAGTGAAACTTAACTCAAAAACACAAATAATAGAGCTGGAAAGATGGTGTTGCAGTCAGGTTCTCATTGCTGGTAGAAATCACCCAACTAAGAGCAGCTTGTGGGAAAAAGAGGTTTATTTTGGCTTACAGGCTTGAGGGGAAGCTCCACGATGACAGGGGAAAACGATGGCATGAGCAGAGGGTGGACATCACCCCCTGGCCAGCATAAGGTGGACAACAACAACAGGAGAGTGTGTCAAACACTGGCAAGGGGAAACTGCCTATGACACCCATAAGCCCGCCCCCAACAATACACCTCCTCCAGGAGGCATTAATTTCAAAATCTCCATCAGCTGGGAACCTAGCATTCAGAATATCTAAGTTTATGGGGGACACCTGAATCAAACCACCACAGATGGATTAGTGGTTAAGATGCTTGCCTATGAAGCCTAAGGACACAGGTTCAATTCCCCAGTACCCACATAAGCCAGATGCACAAGGTGGTGCATACATCTGGAGTTTGTTTGCAGTGGCTAGAGGCCCCATTCTCTCTATCTGCCTCTCTCTTTCTCTTAAATGAATAAGTAAATAAATAAAAACCACTTAAAAAATAATAAATTTATTTTAAAAGAAAACACAAACTTGGCTTATTATTTCATTACTTTGTAGAACATTCATACAGAAAACAAGTAAATGCTTGATCCTCTTTACTTGCCAATTTTCAGAATGAGCTGATTCCCTAGCACCTTTTTCTTAGACCTTTTAAAAAATATTTATTTGGGCTGGAGAGATGGCTTAGTGGTTAAGCGCTTGCCTGTGAAGCCTAAGGACCCCGGTTCAAGGCTCGATTCCCCAGGACCCACGTTAGCCAGATGCACAAGGGGGCACATGCATCTGGAGTTCATTTGCAGTGGCTGGAGGCCCTGGCATGCCCATTCTCTCTCTCTCTCTCTCTCTCTCTCTCTCTCTCTGTCACTCTCAAATAAATAAATAAAAATAAAAACAAAATTTTAAAAAATATTTATTTATCGGGGCGTGGTGGCACATGCCTTTAATCCCAGCACTCAGGAGGCAGAGGTAGGGGGATCGCCGTGAGTTCAAGGCCACCCTGAGACTCCATAGTGAATTCCAGATCAGCCTGGGCTCAAATGAGACCCTACCTTGAAAAACCAAAAAAAAAAAAAAAAAAAAAAAAAAAAGACTAATGAGGTTTTTGTTTTGTTTTGTTTTTTGTTTTTTGGTTTTTTTTTTTTTTTTTTTTTTTTTTTGTAATCATGAGGAATAGGGTTAAGGACATAACTCAGAGTGTTTACCTACCATGCACAGAGCCCTGGGTTCAATCCCCAATGCTGCATAAACTTGGTATAGTGGTCCATATGTGTAATTGCAGTACTTGGGAGGCAAAGGCAGGAGGATCAGAAGTTCAAGGTAATTCGCAATTATATAATGCATTCAGAGCCAGCACAGGCTACCTAAGACACTCTCTCAAAGAATCATGAACATAGCTGGGCATGATATCACAAACCTGTAATTCCTTGGGAGGGTGATATGGGAAAGTGAAACAGGCAGATCAGGAGTTCAAAACCTATATTGGGGGCTGGAGAGGTGGTTTAGCAGTTAAGTGCTTGCCTGTGAAGCCTAAGGACCCCGGTTCGAGGCTCGATTCCCCAGGACCCACATTATCCAGATGCACAAGGGGGCGCACGCATCTGGAGTTCGTTTCCAGTGGCTGGAGGCCCTGGCACGCCCATTCTCTCTCTCTCTCTCTCTCTCTGCTTCTTTCTCTGTCACTTTCAAGTAACTAAATAAAATTTAAAAAATTAAAAAAAACCTATATTGGTTGGCTACATATCAAGTTCAAGGCTAACCTAGAGTACATAAAACCCTGTCTGAAATACAGAAAAATAGGGCCAGACATGGTGACACACACCTTTAATCCCAGCACTTGGGAGGCTGAGGTAGGAGGATTGCTGTGAGTTTGAGGCCAGCCTGAGACTACAGACTGAGTTCCAGGTCAGCCTGGGCTAGAGTGAGACCCTACCTTGAAAAACAAAAAACAATATATATATATATATATATATATATATATATATATATATATATATGTATGTATGTATGTATGTATGTATACATATATACATATATATATGTAGTGAACTCCCAGATTTAAAAAAATATTTTATTAACAACTTCCATAATTATAAACAATATTTCATGGTAATTCCCTCCTTCCCCCCACTTTCCCCTTTGAAACTCCACTCTCCATCATATCCCCTCTCAGTCTCTCCTTTGTTTTGATGTCATGATCTTTTCCTATTATAATGGTCTTGTGTATAGTTTCAGGCACTGTGGGGTCATGGATATTCAGGCCATTTTGTGTCTGGGGGGAGCACATTGTAAGGAGTCCTACCCTTCCTTTGGCTCTTATATTCTTTCCACCGCCTCTTCTGCAATGGACCCTGAGCCATGGAAGCTGTGATTGAGAGATTTCAGTGCTGAGCACTCCTCTGTCACTTCTCAGCACCATGGTGCTTTCTGAGTCATCCCAAGGTCACTGCCATATGAAAAGAGAAGGTTCACTACCAAAAGTGAGAGTAGCATTAATATATGGGAATGAACATTAAGAGAAGTGCTTACTGGGCAGTTTGATGAGCATAGTATACATTTTTAGCCAGACAGCAGCAGACGTTACAACCCTAGGGTGTTTTAAGTTTTCAGTATCAGGGATGTATTCCCTCCCATGGAGCAGGCCTCCAGTCCAATTAGAGGGAAGTTGGTTTCCACCATGACAGACATGCCACTATTGCACCTGTTGGCTCATTTGGCCTGGCTGGCCAAATATAAGGCGTGCAATGTCCACTGTTGAGTATCTTCCCTGGTGATTTCTCTCTCTCCCATTGAACTGTGTGTAGCATGGCTTTTTCCAGCTTCCTGAGCTGGTCTACATGGAGGAGGTTTTCAGCTCAGCTTCAGCAGGGTTTCTCAGTGACCTTGCAATCCAGGTATGTGGGAACTCCCAGTTTTAATAGACATTTTAAGTTGCATTTGAAGGGGGTGTTCGGACTGGGTCTCACATAAGCCAGGCTGGCCTCAAACTTATTATGTAGTTGAGGATGAGCTTGAACTCCTCTTGCCTAAGGCTCTGAGTGCTGAGATTACAGGCATGAGCTACCACACCCAAGTGGAAGAATCTTTTAGGAGAAAAACACTTTCTGAGTTCATAGCAAAACAATTAAATTTTTAAAAAACTCTTTACTTATTTATTAGAGAGAGAGAATAGGTGCACCAGGGCCTCTAGTCACTGTAAATGAACTCCAGACGCATGCACCACCATGTGCATCTGGCTTATGTGGGTTCTGGAAAATTGAACCTGGGTCCTTAGGCTTCGCAGGCAAGCGCCTTAACCATTAAGCCATCTCACCAGCCCCTCAAACAATTTTTTTTTTTTTTTTTTGGTTTTCCGAGGTAGGGTCTCACTCTAGCTCAGACTGACCTGGAATTCACTATGGAGTCTCAGGGTGGCCTCAAACTCATGGTGATCCTCCTACTTCTGCCTCCCGAGTGCTGGGATTAAAGGCGTGCGCCACCATGCCCGGCTGAAACAATTTTTTATATAGAATATTTATATACCTTAATATATGTGACTCACTTTAAAAAAAACACAAAGCTTTGATTAGCAGTATTTGCTAGTTTGGTGGCGAGTTCCTGCAGCTCTGAATTATGCACTCAAGATGCCTGCTGAACTGCAGGTAACCTAGCTTTCCTCAAGCTTCTCCATCCTCACACCGCCTCATCTCTCAGACTCTCCCTGCAGCTCTGGTGAGCCGTCCATGAATCTTCCCTAAAGCTGATGTCAAGCCACCACCCTGCTCCCTTGGTCACAGAATGTAGAGTTGGGAAGAAATGCTGACAACCTCTCCAGAGATAGCATTGAACTAATGATTTTTTTTCCAAGGATAGGAGGGCAACCGGTTATTCAAAGAACAAGAAAGGGACCAGAAAATTACATGGGTTTTAGAAATAAGTTTTGGTAAGGAAGGGAGGAGAGGAAAAGACTTAAGGGGATGGTATTGTATATATGTCAGGAGAAGAACAGATTACAGGGAGTGGAATGACCTAAGTGAGGCCAGGAGAAGAAATTGAGTAAAAGAAGGGTGGTGGTGGGGAGGGAGGGTTAATCAAAAGTCAAGATATTCCGAATAAGACACATATGAAAGCCTACTTTTTTGGATGATGGCACATCCAGAAGTCATAGACTGTTACTAGAAAATTTTCAGTGCCAGGGATGGGATACCTTCCAGTGAGTTCTTGGCCAGGGAGGTCTCTGTTGTCTCCAAAACATTATAGGCTATTGCCAAGGCCCGTGGTTTCCCACCAGAAACAGATGGTAAGACCCTATTGCTGAAGACTCCACATGCCTGGGCGGCAAGATCACTGAGAAATCAAGCTGGGGCTGAGCTGAAAACCTCCTCCCTGTAGACCCGCCAACTGAAAGCTGGAAAAAGCTGCACTGCATGCAGCCCTATGGGAGACAGAAGTCATCAGCAGTGAAAACAGTCCAACTGCTCTCTAACTGGACTGGAGGCCTGCTCTATGGGAGGGAATACATACCTGGTACTGAAAACCTAATCAAAAGCCTATGGCAGGGGAGATCATGAGCCTTAGGGGTGTAAAGCCTGATCTTATCTGGCTAAATGCATATATTATGTTCACCAAACTGCCCTGTAAGTGCTATACTTAATATTCATATTCATATATTAATACTACTCTCACTTTTGGTTAGAGAAGATTCTCTTTTCAGATGGTGGTGACCATAATGGCAACATAGTGCTGAGAAGAAGTGATAGAGGAGTGCTCAGCACTGAAATATCTTTATCACACCCTCCAAGGCTCAGGGTCCATTGCGGAAGAGGTGGCAGATAGAATGGAAGAGCCAAAGGAAGGGTAGGACTCCTTATAATGCAATCTTCCAGACACAAAATGGCCTGGATATCCATGACCTCACAGTGCCTGGTACTACCTACACAGGACCCTCATAATAGGAGGAAAAGATGATGACATCAAAACAAAAGAGACTAATTGAGGGGGGAGTAATATGATGGAGGGTGGACTTGTGAAGGGGAAAGTGGGGGAGGGGAGGGAATTATCATGGTTTACTGTCTATAGTTACAAAAGTTGTCAATAAAAAAATTAAAAATAAAGAAATAAGTCTTGGGAGGCTAGATTGAAGACAGGTTGTGCTAGGTATTTTTATCCCTTAGGATCCACACTCTACTCCTCCCCTCCTCTGTACTCTGGGAAGCTAGCCACATAGACTGCATGAACACACTTACCACTGTCCCCCAGCAGCCTCTGACTGGGTTGGCCAATGGGACACACCACCAGGAGACTGGAAGGAGTTAGGATTTATTCCACCAAGTCACTGTAAATTTGCTTCTCTTTCTACTGAAGGGTCCCTCTCCCCACAGCAGTAAGCAATCCCTCCTCAAGTCCCCCCAGGCCTTGAGCTAATAATTCCTGCTATAACTAGCCCCAAGGGGAATCTCATTATCTCTAAGCTCTGCCATGCCTCTTAATTAACTTCTCTTCAAACTACTCCATTGGAGTGTGCCACCTGTTTCCTGCTGGGTCCCTGACTGATACACAAGTGGACCCATTAAGGCCTCAAGAAGGGAGAGATCTAGTGGCTTCCCTTGAGTTGTTAGGATGGAAAGAGGTGGGTGAGTTCTAGGGATATTTTACTGATGGGGGGCGGGGAGGGTGGAGAACAGTGCACCCTGCAATCCTGGGCCCACAAGTCTTCATCATAGTCTATTCCACAATGGTGTAAGTTGTGTGCAGTGTTCCATCACCCTGCTCTGAAGCCATAATCCCTAGACAGGCATTCTACTACGTCCCCATCCTACAGCCTCTATTAAGACTCTGCGAGGTCCAACAGTCAAGAAACCTACTGAATTTCATGGAACCTAGCTTTTGCCAAATGTCTCTACGACAACACACGCCCATCCTTCTGACTTCTCTAGGGCTCCGTGAAATGCATGCTCCATGAAACCCACTCGGAACTGCTAGAATAACAAGAGGCTAAAACTTACTTTAAACACCCCATAAATATGATCATTTCACAGAAATAAATGAAAAAGAACAACAAAAAGCAGGAGGCTAGCCAGGAGTGGTGGCACATGCCTTTAATCTCAGCGCTCAAGGGGCAGAGATAGGAGGATCATGTGAGTTTGAGGCCACATAGTGAATTCTAGGTCAGCCTGGGCTAGAGTGAAACCCTACCTCAAAAAGACAAGAAAAAGCAGGAGGCTGGGGAGATGGCTCAGTTGATAAAGTGCTTAATGTGCAGGCATGGGGCTCTGAGTTTGGATCCCCAGCACCCTTGTAAATGCAGAGTGGTGTAGTGCCCCCCCTATAATCCCAGCACTCAGGAGACAGAGGATCCCCAGGGCCAGTTGGTTAATCAAACTAGCTGAATCGTCAAGCTGTGGGTTTAAGTGAGACATCCCGACGGAGAGTAATCCAAGATGCCCAACATCAACCTCTGGCCTCCACACGCACACGCAGACACATGCACATGTGTCCACATACGTGAAAACACTCAGACACACATGCACATACGCAAAGAAAAATTTGAACTTGTATCTGACATTTGCATAGAATTTTAAACTCTACAATTTTAGTTTGATAAATTTGTTTTAAAATCTTTGGGGCTGGGATGGCATAGCGGTTTAACGTGCTTGCTGCACCAGCCTGGTGACTGAAGTTCAGATCCCCAGAACCCACATGAAGCCAGATACAAGAGGCATAAATGTCTAGAATCCAAATTCACTTATGGCAATGGGAATCAAAGTCAGGGGAATCTTGAAGATCACAGGTCAGGTAGCCTGGCATTCATAGCAGCAAAAACAATAAGAGAAGCCATCTTTTTTTTTTTTTTTGGTTTTTCAAGGTAGGGTCTCACTTTAGCTCAGGCTGACCTGGAATTCTCTATGTAGTCTCAGGGTGGCCTTGAACTCACAGTGATCCTCCTACCTCTGCCTCCCGAGTGCTGGGATTAAAGGCATGCGCCACCACGCCCAGCTAAGAGAAGCCATCTTAAACAAGGTGGAAGACATGGACCAACATCACAAGTTTGTCCTCTGAGCACACACACACACAGACACCAGAATTTTCCCTCCAGCCTCTTGTTTAGTTTATTTACTTTTCCTTTTTCTTTTTCTTTTCTTTCTTTCTTTTTTTCTTTTTTTTTTTTTTTCGAGGTAGGGTCTCACTCTAGCCAGCCAGGCCTGGAATTCACTATGTAGTCTCAGAGTGGCCTCAAACTCATGATGCTCCATTTACCTCTGCCTCCTGAGTACTGGGACTAAAGGCATGTGCCACCATGCCCAGCTTTTTTTTTTAGGGTCTCACTCTAGCTCAGGCTGACCTGGAATTCACTATGTAGTCTCAGGCTGGCCTTGAACTCTGGGCGATCCTCCTACCTCTGCCTCCCGAGTGCTGGGATTAAAGGCATGTGCCACCATGCCCAGCTTTTGTTTGTGTTTTGAGGCAGGGTCTCACTCTAGACCCAGGCTGGCATTGAACTCATGGTGATCCTTTTACCTCAGCCTCCCAATAGTCTCTCTTCTATTTTGATATCATTGTTTTTCTTCCTACTATGCAGGTCTTGTGTAGGTAGTGTCAGCCATGAATATCATAGCCATTTTGACAGATACAAATTTTGGTCTTGCTAGAGGTGTAGCTCAATGGCATGCTTAGCATACATAGGTCTTTAGTTCAATTCCAAGCACACACTCACACACATTAAAAAAAAAAAAAAAAAAAAAAAAAAAACAGTTTGAGGGCTGGGGAGATGGTTCAGTGGATAAAGGTACTTGCTTGCAAAACCTGATGGCCCAGGTGCAATTCCCCAGTACCAAGATGAGGCCAGATGCATAAAGCAGTGCATGCGTCTGGATGGAGCTCCTTTGCAGTAGCAAGAGACCCTGGTATGCACATTCCCTCTCTGTCTTTCATTTCCCTCTCTCTCTCTCTCCTTGCAAATAAATGAATAAAATATTTTAAAAACAAAAGTTTGAGGGCTGGAGAGATGGCTTAGCCGTTAAACGCTTGCCTGTGAAGCCTGAGGACCCCGGTTTGAGGCCCGATTCCCCAGGACCCATGTTAGCCAGATGCACAAGGGGGCGCATGCGTCTGGAGTTCGTTTGCAGTGGCTTGGAGCCCTGGTGCGCCCATTCTCTCTCTCTCTCTCTCTCTCTGCCTCTTTCTCTGTCTGTCGCTCTCAAATAAATAAATAAAAATAAACAAAAAATAAAAATAAAAGTTTGAGATGGAGCCCAGTTGGTAGAGTACTTGCCTAGCAGACTTAAAGCTATCCTTAGCTCTGCAGAAACAGAAACAATGCATACATAGTGGCTGACAACTGTAATCCTAGCACTTGGGAGGTGAAAGAAAGACAATCAGGGGTTTAAGATCATCCTAGGAGAGTGAATTTGAGGGCATCTTGGGACACATGAGACCATGTCTCAAACAACAACAAAAACACGTAACACTTTGGTTTTAAATTTTTAGATATTTATACTGTTCAAATTTAGCCCTCACTTTCTAGAAAATAAATTTGATATGAATATATAAAGAATATGTACTTAGCTGGGCATGGTGGCACACACCTTTAATCTCAGCACTCAGGAGGCAGAGGTAAGAGGATCACTGTGAGTTTGAGGCCACCTTGAGATTACCTAGTGAATTTCAGATCAGCCTGGGCTAGAGTGAGACTCTACCTCAAAAAACCAAAAAGAAAAGAATGTATGTTACTTGTGGGGCTGGGGAGATGGCTCAGCGGTTAAGGCATTTGCCTGCAAAACTTAATGACCCCCGTTTAATTCCCTTACATAAAGTGAGATGCACACGTCTGGAGTTCATTTGCGGTGGCTAGAGGCCCTGGGAAGCCCATTCTCTTTGTCTGTCTTTCTTCTCTCAATCTCTCTCTGCTTGCAAAAGCTTGCAAATAAAACCTCTTTTTTTTTTTGTTTTTGTTTTTTTTGTTGTTGTTTTTCGAGGTAGGGTCTCACTCTAGCCCAGGCTGACCTGGAATTCACTATGGAGTCTCAGGGTGGCCTCGAACTCATGGCAGTCCACCTACCTCTGCCTCCCGAGTGCTGGAGTTAAAGGTGTGTGCCACCACACCCAGCACTGTTTTTGGTTTTTTGAGGTAGGGTCTCACTCTAGCCCAGGCTGACCTGGGATTCACTATGTAGTCTTAGGGTGGCCTCGAACTCAAGGCAATCCTCCTATCTCTGCCTCCTAAGTGCTGGGATTTTAAAGGCATGTGCCACCATGCCCAGCTATTTTTAAATTTTTCTTTTTCTTTTCTCTCTCTCTCTCTTTTTCCCGAGGCAGGGTCTCGCTCTAGCCCAGGCTGACCTGGAATTCACTATGTAGTCTCAGGGTGGCCTTGAACTCTCAGCAATCCTCTTACCTCTCCCTCCTAGTGCTGGGATTAAAGGCATGCACCACCACGCCGGGCAATGAAACCATTCTCTAACAGAAAAAAAAAAATGTTATGTGTGCACAAAGAGGCCACCTTTTCCAGGAGGCTCATGGCCATAAATGAGACAAACCAATGTGCTTGTTCATAATGACTTTCCATTTGGCCTTGGAATTCTAGCATGTGGTTTACTTTTGCTCCTGGACTTGCAGTGGGTGACAAGAGAGCAGAGACTGGAGGCTCCCTGGGGCTCTTCAGGAGCCAAAGCTCTGGAGGAGAAAGTCTCAAGGAAAGTAGGTAGCCGAGCAATGCAGGCATGTGCATGGAGCACCACATTGACACATACATGTGTATATACCACACACATCATACAATGCACATACCACACTACACACATTACACACACACACACACACACACACACACACAAAATGCAAACTATGTATGGTGGCTCAGGTTTATAATCTTAGCACTTGGGATGTAGGGGCAAGAGGGTTACTGTGAGACCCTATCTCATAAAACAAAACAATAACAAAAAAAAAAAAAACAGGTTTGGGTAAAAGTGCCTGTTGCATGATCCTTGTAGCACCCATATAAAAAGCAGGGCATGAAAAAATAAAAAATAAAAAGCTGGGCATGTCAAATTGCCATATATATATATATATATATATATATATATATATATATACATATTGGTCTTTTTGAGGCAGGGTCTTGTCTCTAGCCCAAGCTGACCTGGATTTTACTATGTAGTCTCAGGATGGCCTTGAATTCACAGTGATCCTTGTACCTCTGCTTTCCAAGTGCTGGGATTAAAGGCATGCACTACCACACCCCACTTCTAAATATTTTTATTGATTTATTTGCAAGGAGAGAGAGAAGGAGAGAAAGAATGGGCACACCAGAGCCTCCTGCTGCTGCAAATCAACTCCAGATGCATGTGCCACTTTGTGAATCTGGCTTTAAATGGGTACTGGGGAACTGAACCTGAGCTGGCAGGCTTTGCAAACAAGCAACCTTTAACCATGGGACCATCTCCTTGGCCCTGCGCTCTAAATATTTATGCCCATATTAGTGCTGCTCTCCTCTTTGGTTAGAGAAAACATTTCCTTTTGTTGATGGCAGTGAAAGACCCCAGACTTAAAGAGCCGGGAATGAATGACTGTACAGTTCTCAGCACTAAATGAGACATCTCTACCATGTCCTCCAAGCCCCAGGGAACATTGTGGAAGAGTGAGCAGAAAGAATATAAGAGCCAGAGGGTAGGGAGGAGCGCTTTAGAACACTGTTGTCTAGACTTAAAGTGTCCTTTGCATTTATGACCTCCCAGTGACTTGTTACCTGCCCAAGATCTGCACAATAGTTGGGCCCATCAACATTCTGTCATGGATGGTAGAAGAAGCCCAGGAGAAGGGGAGAAAGACATCAAAGTAGAAGAGGGACCAGTTGGAAAGAAGAAGTGGGTTAGGTGGAAGGGGGTGGAGAAGATACAAGAAAGTAGTGGGAGGAGTTTTTAAGAAGAACAGATAAAACCGGGAGTGGTGGCCCATGCTTTTAGTCCTAGCATTTGGGAGGCTGAGATAGGATCACCATGAGTTCTAGACCAGCCTGGGCTATAGAGTGAGTTCAGATTAGCCTGGACTAGAGTGAGACTCTGCTTCAAACAAAAAACAAATTAAAAATCTGACAAATAATAAATCAAGATGAAACTTAAAAAAAAAAAGCCAGTCACAGCCACATATGCTTGTAACACCAGCGTTGAGGGGGGTAGAGACAGGAGAACCACTGGGCTCCCTGGTCAGCTCCTCTAACTGTAAAGTGAACTCCTCCAGATTCAGTGAGAGAGAGAGAGAGTCTGTCCCAAGGAAAAGGGCAGAAGAGTGATGGAAGAGCACACCCATCATCCTTTTCTGGCTTCTATGTGCTTGAGTTCAAAGGCTCCTGCATCTGTACACAATACATGCATACACCACACACATGCAAAAAAGGAATAAATGCTGGGCGTGGTGGCGCACACCTTTAATCCTAGCACTTGGGGAGGCAGAGGTAGGAGGATCACCACGAGTTCGAGGACACCCTAAGACTACATAGTGAATTCCAGGTCAGCCTGAGCTAGAGTGAAAAAAAAAACAAACCAAAACAACAAACAAACAAAGGATAATAGAATAAAGGGAGATGGATCTTGGATCTGTTGGTAAAATGGTTGCCTCGCAAGCATGAGAACTTGAGTTGAGATCCTCAGCGCCCATGTAGGATGGAGGGCGTGGTAGAGCATGCCTATAATTCCAGCGCTGAGGAGGTGGAGGTAAGCGAATTCCCCAGGGAGGGATGTCAGTTTGTCTAGCTCCAGCAGTGAACTCTGTTTGGTGAGAGGCCCTGTCTCAAAATAAGGTTGATACTGGCCTACTTGCTAGCCCAAGAACCTATTTCAGGGAGCCTGCAATAGATGCTGAGAAGACTCCACACTCATCAAAGCAGAAAATCAGAGGCTGCTGAGAGCTCAAAACTGAAGGAGACTTATAACATGCCCTCCAAGACTCAGGGAACATTGCAAAAGAGGATGTAGAAAGAATGCAAGAGCCATAGGGTGGGAAGGTGTGCTATGAGGCATTGTACCCCCCTCCACAGAGACTGACTGGTGCATTCATGACGTCACAGTGAATACCAATAACCCCACTGAGGAGTGAAATGGGTGTGGGGGAGACGAACCATAAAAGTCTAACTGGATGGGAATATGACCAATATGTGATATGTTCATACATTAAAGTTCTCAATTTAAAAAAATAAGGTGGGGCTGGAGAGATGGCTTAGTGGTTAACGTGCTTGCCTATGAAGCCTAAGAACTCAGGTTCGATTCCCTAGTACCCATGTAAGCCAGATGCAGAAGGTGGCACATGCGTCTGGAATTCATTTGTAGTGGCTAGAGGCCCTGGTGTGCCCAATCTCTCCTTCTCTCTGTCTGTCTTTTCCTCAAATAAATGAAATATTTAAAAAAAAAAAAAGGTGGACAAGCCGGGTGTGGTGGCGCATGCCTTTAATCCTAGCATTTGGGAGGCAGAGGTAGGAGGATCTCTGAGTTCAAGGCCACCCTGAGACTCCATAGTGAATTCCAGGTCAGCCTTAGGTACAGTGAGACCCTACCCTGAAAAACCATAAATAAATAAATAAATAAATTTAGTTAAATAAAAATAAAAAATAAGGTGGACAGTTATACATGAAAATAACTTACATTGACCTCTGGCCTCCACATACATACATGTACACGTGCACATGCATACACATGCAAATAAGCCAAAATGAATAAGTAAATTCAAAATAAAATTAAATGAAGATAATCTAGAAATGTGCAAAGTAGACAATAAAAATTCTCAGGAGTCTTTATATTCCCAAAGGTAACTATTACTACCCATATCTTGATATGTTAACAAAAATCCTTCTATTTAAGTAGAGCAGGTCCTGTTTCAGTCCCCATAACAAAGGCTAAAAAAATAGGTCTGGAAATCAAATCAATGCTTATTTCTTGGATACTAGTTTAGCAGTCCAAAGCTCATACTGTGACTCCAGGGTGCTACTGGGCCACACCCCTTACTTCCATCATTCTGTCATTCTCAACACATACCTTCCACCCAATGGCCTAAGACAGCTGCTCCCAGTCTTGTTATCACTTCCACATTCCAGTCAGGGAGAGGAAAGAAAGGAGGGGAGGGAAGGGAAAGGAGGAGAGGAGAGAGTAAAGGATCATTCTTTGTTTAGAGGCACAATTCCAAAGTTGCCTGTGTTACTTCTGTTCACATCAGGCTGGGCAGAGCCTAGTCCCCTGATTATCCTATTTGCAAGGGAAAATGGGAAATAGATGGAAACTTAAGCTTAGAATTTCTTTTTCTTCGAGATAGGGTCTCACTCTAGCCCAGGCTGACCTGGAATTCACTATGTAGTCTCAGGCTGGTCTTGAACTCATGGCGATCCTCCTACCTCTGCCTCCTGAGTGCTGGGATTAAAGGCATGTGCCACCATGCCTGGCACCAGAATTTCTTTTCATAAAGGAAGGAGACAAGGAAGACACAGCTAGCAATCTCTAGCACAGAATAAATACAAATATATGTTTTAAAACTTTAAAAATAACAATAAAATAATAAAAATAAATAATAATAAAAATATTTTATTTATTTATATTTGAGAGAGAGACAAAGAGAGAATGAGAATGCTAGGGCCTCTAACCACTGCAAACGAACTCCAGACACATGCACCACCTTGTGTATCTGGCTTATGTGGATACTGGGGAATTGAACCTGGGCCCTTAGGCTTTGCAGGCAAGTGCCTTAACTGCTAAGCCATCTCTCCAGCCCTTAAAACTTTTTTTTTTTGTTTGTTTTTTTTTTGTTTTTCGAGGTAGGGTCTCACTCTAGCCCAGGCTGACCTGGAATTCACTATGGAGTCTCAGGGTGGCCTTGAACTCACGGCGATCCTCCTACCTCTGCCTCCCGAGTGCTGGGAGTAAAGGCGTGCGCCACCACGCCTGGCTTCCTTAAAACTTTTTTATTTCCATAAATAAGGAACTATATCAGTTACTTTTCTTGTTGCTGTGATAAAATACCCAGAAGGGAGGGCATATTTTGTCTCACAGTTTATGGGCACAGTCCATCATGCAGGGGTGTACACACTTGTGGACAGAGGCACGAGCCCTGGCTCATGCATGCAGAGGCCAGCAAAGGATGATGGGTGTCCTCTTCTATTGCTTTCCCCCCTGATTTCTCTGAGACAGACTCTCTCACTGAACTTGGAGCTCACCACTTTACCATTAGACTGGCTGACCAGGGAGCACCAGTGATCCTCCTATTTCAGCCTCCCTCAATGCAGGGGTTACAGTTGTGCTGTTAGGAGTGTGAGGCACTCCCACAAGTGAGCTGGTCACTTGTGTCCCTAGTCGGGAAACACAGTGATGAATGCTGGTGCTCAGCTCGCATTCTCCTTTTTTTTTTTAATTTTTGTTTATTTTCATTTATTTATTTGAGAGTGACAGACAGAGAAAGACGGGGAGAGAGAGAGAGAGAGAATGGGGGCGCCAGGGCCTCCAGCCACTGCAAACTCCAGATGCATGCGCCCCCTTGTGCATCTGGCTAACGTGGGTCCTGGGGAATTGAGCCTCGAACCGGGGTCCTTAGGCTTCACAGGCAAGCGCTTAACCGCTAAGCCATCTCTCCAGCCCGCGTTCTCCTTTTTATTCAGTCTGGGACCCCAGCCTATGGGATGGTGCTGACCGCATCCAGAGTAAGTCTTTCCTGCTTGGTTAATTAAACCTTTGCAGAAACACCCTCATGTACATTCTTAGAGGTGTGCTTTATGGTGATTTTAAGTCTTAACAAGTTGAGAATGAAGATTAACCATCAAGAGAAAATGCATACATACATACATACGTCTTAATTAGAAATGGAGGGCAAGTCAGGGTTACCCAGAGGTTTGAGGAAAGACTCTGACAGACAAAAATGAACAAACAAGGACTGGAGAGATAGCTTAGTAGTTAAGACACTTGCCCGCAAAGCCAAAGGACTCAGATTCAATTCCCCAGGACCCACGTAAGCCAGATGCACAAGGGGGTGCACATATCTGGAGTTTGTTTATAGTGGCTGAATGCCCTGGTATGCCCATTTTCCCTCTCTCTCTCCCTGCCTATTTCTTTCTTTCTTAAATAGATAAAAAAATAAAAATAAAAATAAAAATAAATGAACAAACAAGCGTGGTGTGGTGGCACACGCCTTTAATCCCAGCACTGGGCTGACAGAGGTAGGAGGATCGCCATGAGTTTGAGGCCATCCTGAGACCACATACTGAATTCCAGGCCAGCTTGGGCTAGAACAAGACCCTACCTTAAACAAACAAATGGACAAACAAACAAATAAAAAGAACAAACAACAGTGAACTCAAATAGAAGCAGACTATGTATAAGGAGGAGAAGAAAACATGAAAACAGACACAGTAGGGCTGGGGATATGGCTCAGCTGGTAGAGCCCTTGCCTGGCATGTGCAAGGCCCTGGGCTCAATCCCCAGTACTGCATAAAAAGAAAAAGGAAAATAAGAAGTAGCTTGAGACAGAGTAAGGACCGGCAATACACACTCATACAAGCAAGCCCCTGTGTGTGGTGGGGGATGGGGAGAATAAGACAATTATGTAGAACTGAAGGCTGTGAGTTTCCAGTTTACACACACACACACACACGCACACGCACGCACACACACACACACACACACACACACATTGCCCAGCACAATAAACAGCAACAACAAAAGAACCACAGCAGGCCACGTGACCACAAACTCCCGAGAACATGAGAACACCGAGGAAAAGGAAACTGTGTGAATGGCCTTCCCAACACCACCACTAGAAGTGAGAGAAGCGTGAAGCAATGCATTCAGACACCTAACTGGAGAGGACTTCAATGAAGAGGGCTATTCTGAGCCAAGCCAATAATCATGTTTGTAAAATGAAAGCATTCGCCCACATCACATTTCAAGAATTTTACCTCTATGTACGCCTTCTACCCCTACCACTCACCCACACCCACACCCCCAGGAACTAGTGGTAAATGTAAAAAGACCTTTTATAATATATTTTATTTATTTATTAGTATTATTTCAATTAATTAATTATATTTTAAATTTATTTACGAGAGAGACACACACACACAGAGAATGGGTATGCCAGGGACTTCAGCCACTGCAAGCCAACTCCAGACTCATGCGCCACCATATGCATCTGGCTTGCGTGGGTTTTGGGGAATCGAACCTGGATCCTTTGGCTTCACAGGCAAGTGCCTTAACCTCTAAGCCATCTCTATAGCCCCTATTTATTATTTTTTAAAATATTTTTATTAAGCCGGGCGTGGTGGCGCACGCCTTTAATCCCAGCACTCGGGAGGCAGAGGTAGGAGGATCACCATGAGTTCGAGGCCACCCTGAGACTCCATAGTGAATTCCAGGTCAGCCTGGGCTAGAGTGAGACCCTACCTCAAAAAAAAAAAAAAAAAAAAAAAACCAAAAAAAAATTTATTTATTTATTTATTTGCAAGCAGAGAGAGATAGAAGGAAGACAGACAGAGAGAATGAGTGCAACAGGGTCTCCAGCTGCTGTAAATGAACTCCAGATGCATGCACCACACTGCGCATCTGGATTTATATGGGTACTGGGGGGAGAGAGAGAGATAATGGGTGTGCCAAGTTCTCCAGCCTCTGCAAATGAACTCCAGACGCACGTGCCATTTTGTGCATCTGGCTTACATGAGTCCTGGAGAATTGAACCTGGGTCCTTTGACTTTGCAGGCAAGTGCCTTAACTGCTAAGCCATCTCTTCAGCCCAATTTTTTTGAGTCAGGGTTTCATGTAGCTCAGGCTGACTTTGAACTCATTATATAGCTGAGGCTGGCTTCAAACTCCTGGTCCTCCCCCTTTCTGTACGTCCCAAGGGCTGGATTGCAGGCATGCATTACCATGCCTGGCTTCGGCCTTTTATTAGTAAAATAAAGGTTATGTGAGCAAAGCATTACATTACCATGGCAATCAGTATGACACCTAAAATGCCACTAAGTGACTAAGAGGCAGGTAGTAAGTACACTCAGCACGGATAAGCGGGACAAACGGTTGATTCATATCCACTGCTGCTCAGAACAGCGAGCAATTAAAAACCATTAATTATTAATTTTTGGAATGTCCTATTTAGTATTTTCAGACTACAGTTGGTGGAAGGTAACTGAAGCCTTGGAAGTAAAGCTGTGGATGGTGTGGATTGTTCTACCTGTTTGTTGCAGGAGCTGGTAAGTGTGTGCATGACAGCTTTCCAATCCAGTAAGTGGCTTTGTATTTCAGAAGAGCCTTCTTTGGTGGGTCAGTTTTGAGGCCAGGCCCTCAATATTATTCCTGAACATTCAACCTAGAGCCGGTTTTTTCCGCCCTCTAAACGAGTTCTTAAGCAATTTTATACCCTGCAATAAATCCTTTAGTGCTTAAACTAGAATGGATTCTGAGTTTGCTTGCTTGCATGTGTGTTTTTGGAAACAGGGTCTCACGATGTAATCCAGTCTGACCTCCAATTTGCAAGCCTCCTGCCTCCACCATCTAAGGGCTGGAATTACAGGCATGACCCTGTACCTGGCCTGGGTTCTGTTTTTTGAAACAGAACTCAATGTAGCAAAAAGAAGACAATAAAATATAAAGGAAAAGTGTGGTAAACAGGACAAAATACAAGAGATATAAATCTAACTATAGAAAAAAAAAATCCGGGCTGGAGAGATGGCTTAGCAGTTAAGATGCTTTCCTGCAAAAAGCCAAAGGGCCAAGGTTCGATTCTCCAGGACCCATGTAAGCCAGATGCACAAGGGGGCTCATGCATCTGGAGTTCATTTTCAGTGGCTGGAGGCCCTGGCATGACTATTCTGTCATTCTCGTTCTCTCTCTTGCTCTGCCTCTTTCTCTCTCAAATGAATAAATAAAAATAAAATATTTAAAGAAAAAAATCTAGCTGGGTGTGGTCACGCACACCTTTAATACCAGCACTAGGGGGGCAGAGGTAGGAGGGTTGCCTGTGAGTTCAAGGCTACCCTGAGACTATATAGGTCAGCCTGGGCTAGAGTGAAACCTTACCTGGAAAAAAAAAAATCTAAACTCTAGCTAATAGAAATATACTCAGGTTTAATCGTCTAAACAGTACAGTGATAAGGCATATAGAAGACCCATAAAATAACAAACAATTAAGACAAGTGAATTAACACAAATCTTAAAAATGTAAGCATACTAAATGAAAAAGCATAAAGATTATTCAACATGATGTCATTTTTGCAATTTTTTTTGTTTTTGAGGTAGGGTCTTATGTAGCCCAGGCTGGCCTCAAACTCACTCTGTAGCTGAGGATGATCTGTAACCCCTTGATCCTTCTGCCTCCATCTCCCAAGTGCTGGGATCACAGTGTGTGCCATCGTGCCTGGCCTCATTTTTGTAAAATTTTAAAACACAAATCTTGGTTGTCCATATATAGTCACTGGCTCCACAAACCAGGTGTAATAAAAGCATAAATACATGAACAGTAAACAGCATATATTAATTTAAAAAGGCAAAATAAACCGGGCGTGGTGGTGCACACCTTTAATCCCAGCACTCAGGAGGCAGAGGTAGGAGGATCACTGTGAGTTTGAGGCCATCCTGAGACTACATAGTGAATTCCAGGCCAGCCTGGGCTAGAGCAAGGCCCTACCTCGAAAAACCAAAGAGAGAGAGAGAGAGAATATATGAACAGTGAGTCTGGGGAGATGGCTCAGTGGTTAAAGGCCCTTACTTGCAAAGCCTGTTGGCCTGAGTTCAATTTCTACATAAGGCTGGACAGGAATTTGATTCCAGCAGTGAAAGACCCTGGCACCCCCCAATACCACATTAATTAAAATGTACAAAAATGATACATCAATTTGAACATAAGTACTATAGTAAATTTTTTTTTTTGTTTGCTTGTTTTTTGAGGTAGGGGATTCACTCTGTAGTCTCAGGGTGGCCTTGAACTCTGGGAATGCTGGGATTAAAAGTGTGCTAGCATACCTAGCTAGGTACTGCAATTCTGGGGAGGAAGAATAACAGTGGAGTTTCAGTTATGTACAGTTTTATGTGTTCTTTTTATAAATTCCAAGCAAATGAAGCAAAATACTGGAATCAAAACCAAGGCAAGTGCTTTACTGCTGAGTGCCATCCCCATACTCCGCACAATGTTTGATATGTTTAATCTTGATCACGAGATGCCTAGGTACTATTAATACTTTTTTCTGTACTTCTCAAAGACTTCCTCATTTACATATCACAGATACTCAGGCCTGTCAGTGGCATCTTTGTGCCCATCAACACCTACGCTGAGAGCAGCTTCTGGGCTGAAAGAGAAGGGGGAATCCGCCCGCTGATGCTGGACTGTCTTGTTTTCAAAGGTGGAGTCGGGCACCTGCTGAAAGCTGGGGTTTGAAGAGGCCACGAGGTCAAGTGCAGTGACCTTGGGCAAAGGAGCCCGGGGTTGTGGGGCAAAGAGGTTGCAACTAGAGCTCCTTGGTGTCTCTAGCTGGTGCAAAAAACAAAAACAAACAAACAAACAAACAAACAATACCCGGTAGCCAGTTATCAGAAGCTGAGCTCCAGGGTAAGGTGATTTTGGTGAGGGTGGACATAGAAGGCTGCCAGGAAAACCGACGTGGAGGAGGAGGCAGCCATTCGCTCCCCTCCCCGCCGCCCCCCCCCCCCCCCCCCCCCCGCCATCCTCAGGCTGGTCCAGGGCCGCCTGGAGACGCGGGCCGAGGTCGGTTCGTTCAAGGTTAGGTCGCTCAGGTTTCAGCCGTAAGAACTAAATCCCAGTCCCTGGAGGCGGGCGGTGGTGGGGGGACGACGGGCACAACTATCCTCAAGGAGCCGCTGCTCCCAAGGCCGCCGCTAACCTGGCCATGTGGCCTGAGCGGTACCCCGGCGGCGGGTACACGCCGGCCCGGTTCTCGCTCGTCCGAGGCGGCCGCGGGCTCCCTCCCGGGCGGTCCTCCGTCCACCCGGCCAGGGCCGCGCCGGGGGCGGAGCCAGACGCGCGGGGGCGGAACCTGGGCGCGCTCGCGGGGCCGCTCGCTGGCTCCGGGGCCCGCGGCGGCGGCGGCGGCGGCGGCGGCGGCGGCGGCTGCTCGGCTGGGTCGCGCCGGGACGACAAGACAGGCTCCGGGGAGCGGCGGCGGCGGCTTGGGTGGCCTGCGGACGGAGCGGTGGCGCCCACACCTCCCGGCCCGCGCTCGCCGTCGTCCCTCGGTGTCGCCGACGCGCCATGGCCGCCTCGCCGGGCTCGGGCAGCGCCAACCCGCGGAAGTTCAGTGAGAAGATCGCGCTGCACACGCAGCGGCAGGCCGAGGAGACGCGGGCCTTCGAGCAGCTCATGACCGACCTCACCCTGTCGCGGGTAAAGAGCCCCGGCGCGGGCGGGCGGGCGGGATCCGCGGCGGCGGCCGGCGAGGTGGCGGGGCCGTGGCGACGGCGGGGTCGGACCGGGGTGCTGATGATGTCGGGGTGAAGGAGGAGAAGGGGGGCGGCGGTGAGGAGGGACAACCGCGCCTGCGGAGCGGCCGGGGCCTCGGCGCTGGCCCGCCTTCCCACAGCGCTCGCGCGTTTGTCATCTCCGTGGAGGTGGGCGCGAGGGTCGCCCGGGGCCTGCGGTGACGGACGGCAGCTGGGAAGGAGCCGAAGCCGGGGAGGCCTCAGCGGGACGATGACCACCACCTCGCTCCCCTCTCCTCTCCTCCCAACCCCGAGCCTCGGGAGGAAATCCGAGGCCCGGAGCCCGACGCGATCAGCCGGGCAGTGCGGTTTCTCATTGCCCGGACGGACATCCCATCGCCCGCGAGCCCTTGCGTGGAAGGCCGCGAGGGGTCGATCCCAACCACTCAAAAAAAAAAAAAAAAAAAAAAAAAAAAAAAAAAAACAAGCCTCCCCTCGGGAGAGCTCGGTGCAAACGCTAACTAAGTGGCATGAGGCTTTGGTACCGCGGGGTGACATACTCCCTGTCGACAGAGTGCGGCTTTCTTCCTTGCACCTACTTCGGAGGCCCTTTGCGAGGTCCCGGAGGGGTCTGCTCAGCACCATAGATTTGAGGGAGACCTGACAAGGTGCATACTCATAGCCTTTGGGGGCTAGGTGACTGACGAGGGACCCGGAGGCGACAACCCAGGGAAGCCAGGTAACGAGTGGGGCGGCTGAGGATGGAGAGCAAGAGTGGACAGTTGTGAGAGGACAGCGGTGAGGATCCTGACCTTGAAGGAGCACTGTCAGGATGGGGGGGAGGCTTTGCTCATATTGGGAGTGCGCGCTTTGAAGACAAGTTATAAACTGGTGGTTTCCCTGCTCCCCAGGCTCAGGCGGGCTGTTTTGTGGGTCATCATAGTGTTTGTGGACTTTTTTTTTTTTTAATCTGTTGTCAGAATTTTTAAATTGGATGCTTTTCTTTTACATGAAAGCCAAATTTATTTATGTTAAAAATTGAAAGGCCTTGGTAACATTCGTCCCGAATTCTCATGTGGAGCTGGGGGGGGGGTAGTGATGGTGGTTCCCCCTCAAGTGGAGTATGAACTCATAATTTGCTACAGTCCACACCACTCCTCGTCACCGTCTCCCACACAGAGGCCATTTATCATATTTATGCTAGTGTTTTGTTTTAGTGAAGTTCAGGGGAAAGTGAAATGCTTTCTGAACTTTGCGTTTCTACTACACTGAGGGGAAAAAAATACAGAAAGATAAAGAAGGCTGAGGATTTTAAGAGGTTTTCCCCTCATTACCAGTCTGACATCCATAGGCCTTTACATTTTGTGACTGGTTAGATTGAGGGATGAGTTTGCCAAGCTTAGGAAACACATTGAAAAAGATGAGTGAAAGCCTAGGATTAATATGAGGGCTGTGTTGCAGTGTGTTGTTTAGGTGCATGCCTTGTTGTTGTTGATTTTTGCATGTGTATATATGTGTGTGTGTGCGCATGTTTTGTGTGTATGTGTGCATGTGCATGTACACATGTGGAGGTCAGAGGTTGATATCAGGTGCATTCCTTAGTCACTCTCCACTTTATTTATTTAGATTTTTCAAAGTAGGGTCTCACTCTAGCCCAGGCTGACCTGGAATTCATTATGTAGTCTCAGGGTGGCCTCACACTCATGATGATCCTCCTGGCCCTGCCTCCCAAGTGCTGGGATTAAAGGCATGCGCCACCATACCCAGCCCACTTTATTTTGTTTTGAAGTAGGGTCTCACTCTGGCTCAGCCTGACTTGAAACTCACTCTATAGTCCGGGCTGGCCTCAAGGTCATGGTGGTCCTCCTACCTCAGCCTCCTGAGTGCTGGGATTAAAGGCATGTGCTGCCAGGTCTGGCTTTACTTTATTTTGCGACAGGTTCTCTCATTGAACCTAAAGCTCAGTTCATCTGGACTAGCTAGCCAGCAAGTGCCAGGGACTCTCCTGTCTCTGCGAGTGCTGGGATTATAGGTATGCATTCCTATATTCCACGTTTATGTAGGTGCCAGGCATCTGAAATCAAGCCCTTATGCTTGTTCAACAAACACTATTGACTGAGCCATCTCTTAGCCCCTACACCCTATACATTGTTTACCATGTATCAGTGTATTTAGAATTCATCTAATCTCACACAATTCATGAGTCTTCTTTGAAACATCCCTCACAGGGCTAGGGAGATGGCTTAGTGGTTAAACGCGCTTACTAGCAAAGCCTGGCAACCTGGGTTCGATTCCTCAGGACCCATGTAAAGCCAGATGCACAAAGTGGCACATGTGTCTGGAGTTATTTGTAGGACCAAGAGGCCCTGGTGAGCCCAATCTCAATCCCTGTTTCTCTTCTTGCAACTATTAAAAACAAACCAAAAAAGCACGTTGAAGCTGGGTGTGGTGGTGCACGCCTTTAATCCCAGCACTCAGGAGGATCACTGTGACTTGGAGGCCACTCTGAGAATATGGAGTGAATTCCAGGTCAGCCTGGGCTAGAGTGAGACCCTACTTCAAAAAACAAACACCCCCCCCCCAAAAAAAAGTAAGTCGGTGTGGTGGTGCATACCTTTAATCCCATCACTCAGGAGGCTGAGGTAGGAAGATTGCTGTGAGTTCAAGGCCAAATTGGGCTACAGAGTGAGATCCAGGTCAGCCTGGTCTAGAGTGAGGCCCTACTTTGAAAACAATAACAACAAAAATCCCTCATGAATGAGGTCATGAGTTACGTTTTATTTCTAATGTTTTAAAAATATTTTATTTTTATTTATGTATTAAAGAGAGAGAGAATGGGCACAACAGGGCCTCTAGCCACTGAAAACAAACTCCAGATGCATGCATCACCTTGTGCATATGGCTTACGTGGGTACTGGGGAATCGAACGTAGGTCCTTAGGCTTTGTAGGCAAGCACCTTAACCTCTAAGCCATCTCTCCAGCCCCTGACTCACATTTTTAAAGACAAAAAAATTTTTCACAGATCTTTAGTGCTCACTTAGTTTTATTATTAAAAAATAAAAGAATCAAGCCGGGCGTGGTGGCGCACGCCTTTAATCCCAGCGATCGGGAGGCAGAGGTAGGGCGGTCACTATGAGTTTGGGGCCATCCTGAGACTACACAGTGAATTCCAGGTCAGCCTGGGCTAGAGTGAGACCCTACCTCGAAAAACCAAAATAAATAAATAAAAATAATTAAATCTATTTATTTATTTATTTAGTTAGTTAGTTGAGGGGGGGGCTAGCAAAAGAGAGAATGGGTGCACCAGGGCCTTCAGCTGCTGCAAATGAACTCCAGACACATGCGCCACCTTGAGCATCTGGCTTACGTGGCTTTGCAGGCAAATGCTTTAACCGCTAAACCATCCCTCTAGCCCTTAGTTTGATTATTTTACTTACATATATTCAAGCATAAACTTGTATATACAGTCCTTTGCTTATAGCTATAATATCACCAAAACATGTACAAAATAAATCCATTCACAGTTATGAATGCAATAAATTCAAATCAGTTTTGTTTATTTTTATTTATTTATTTGAGAGCGACAGACGGAGAAAGAGGCAGAGAGATAGAGAGAGAGAGAGAGAGAGAATGGGCGCGCCAGGGCCTCCAGCCACTGCAAACGAACTCCAGACGTGTGCGCCCCCTTGTGCATCTGGCTAACGTGGGTCCTGGGGAATCGAGCCTCGAACCGGGGTCCTTAGTCTTCACAGTCAAGTGCTTAACCGCTAAGCCATCTCTCCAGCCCCCTCAAATCAGTTTTAATTTAATACAATAAATGTTATTTTGCTGAACTGAATTGAGGCTATCAGTATAAAAATGCTGAATTTAGCATGCCTAATCAGCTGTAGCTCACAGGGTAATTCAGTCACTATTTGCTTCTAATTACTGCAAGATTGTGATGTCATTTTGCCCTTTACCTGGGACAGGGAATCGTTTACATGTTAATTCTGCTTGGGTTTTGTCCTTGGCCAACTGCTAGTAAAGTAATACTTGGTTCCATTGTGTCCCTAAACACACAAATGATATAACACTGAACTTGCCTACTAATGTTTTCTTATGTAAAAATTTAAAGGATTATTTTCATGAAGAAATCACAGAATCAAAACACTCTTAGATCCTTAAGTATGTATGAGTCTCCCATGTATAGAAGACTCTGTCTAGTTTATAATTGGTAACTGGATGGCTCGTATACTAATTTCTTTTTCCTCCGAGCCTATGCTAGACTTCTCTTTGTGATTAGAGCCAGTCTAGTCCTTCAGGTTAGACTTAAATCCTATTCACCAAGTAGGTGAGTTGCACTAGATTATAGAAAAGTTTTTTCTCTCTCCCTCTCTCTCTCTCTCTCTCTTTGGTTTTTGGTTTTTCAAGATAGGGTTTCACTCTAGTCCAGGCTGACCTGGTATTCACTATGAAGTCTCAGGGTGGCCTCAAACTCACAGCAGTTTTCCTACCTCTGCCTCCATAGTGCTGGGATTAAAGGTGTGCACCACCACGCCCGGCATAGAGAAGTTTCTTCATTCCAGCTTTGGTAATTCAGTCTTATCAGGAAGCAATTAGAAAGTTTTGAGAAGAGAGTGCTAGGAAATTTAGTCCAGTGGTGGTACCTGGGATTTAACAATAAGAACAGGGAGAAAAGTAGAGACAGGTGTGCCTGAAAAGAGGCTGTTGCCTTGTTCATTCTTTTTTTAAAAAATTTTTACTTTATTTTTATTTATTTATTTGAGAGAGAGAGAAAGAGGCAGATAGAGAGAGAGAGAAAGAAGCAGATAGAGAGAGAGAGAATGGGCGCACCAGGGCCTCCAGTCACTGCAAACAAACTCCAGATGCATGCGCCCCCTTGTGCATCTGGCTTACGTGGGTCCTGGGGAATCGAACCTGGGTCCTTTGGCTCTGTAGGCAAATGCCTTAACTGCTAAGCCATCTCTCCAGCCCATTGTTCATTCTTTTTGTTGTTGTTGTTCATTTTTTAAAATTTGTTTATTTGAGAGCGACAGACAGAGGCAGATAGAAAGAGAGAGAGAATGGGCGCGCCAGGGCCTCCAGCCACTGTAAATGAACTCCAGATGCATGTGCCCCCTTGTGCATCTGGTTAACGTGGGTCCTGGGGAATCGAGCCTCGAACCGGGGTCCTAAGGCTTCACAGGCAAGCACTTAACAGTTAAGCCATCTCTCCAGCCCTGTGTTCATTCTTTACTATGTGTCTTGTGAGTTAAGTATCAGCAGTGTGATCCACAAGGTTTGTGTTTGTGTTATGTGTGTAAGATGGGATTGAAGACATGGTGCTTCTCTTTGAAGATCTCACTGATTTGCTCAACGAATACTGCATTTATAGTATATTGATGGACACTGGGGATATAGTAGTGAGCAAGCAACATGTCCTGATGGGTGTTAGGGTCTAGTAGAGGAAGACAATTAAGAAATAGGGACCAACTGGGGCATGGTGGCTCACGCCTTTAGTCCAAGCAGTGTTTGGGAGGCACAGGTAGGAGGATTGCCATGAGTGTGGGTCCAGCCTGGGGCTACAGAGTGAGTTCCAGGTCAGCCTGTGCTAGAGTGAGACCTTGCCTTGAGAAAATAAAACAAAACAAACAAAAAGAAATAGGGACCAGACTGTTTTTATGATTATAATAAAAGAGAAGTAGATGGAGCTGTGGGCATATACTGCAGGGGAGTCCTCTTCTGGTGGCCTAAGGGATCACTGGGTGTGGAGGTATATGTGTTGGGGAGAGAATGTGTTTTAGGCAGAGAACTGAGGTCCTGCAGGGGAATTAGAAGGAATTTGAGATGTGGCTGGAGACATCACAGGTATTTGGTTGTAAAGATGGGATTTGGGACTTGATCCCAGGGACAATAGTAAGTCACTAAAGAAGTTGAACCTGGGGAGATTTGCATCTTACAAAGATCCCTCTAGCTCCAGCATGGCCAGAATCCAGAAGAAGGTGGTGGCAGTGGATAAACTGTTTTGAGGCTGTAACAGCAGTTCAGGCAGGGGTCGGTGACATTGACTAGGGTGGTAGTGATGAGAAGTCAGAGTTGAACAGACTGAGCCTTAGGGGGCGTAAAAGAGCAGCTTTGGAGAATGGTTGAGGAAGGTGAGAGACGGAGGCTCAAGGATGACCTCAGTCTGAAGAGGCCTGAAGCACTGAGGGTCCTTTATGAAGCAGACCACTGGCTGGAGCGGGGTGTAGCTGTGAGGAGATGTAGAGTGTAAGGGGCCTGTGGGGCATGGAACGAATAGTTCAGCAGGCAGTTGTTTATAAGGGGTTGGGCTCAGGAGAGAAGGCTGGATGATGATGCAAATGTGCCATCTTTGGAGTGTACCCCTAAGAGATTCAGCTGTCTGGGAAGAATTTGTATAACACATACCTGCAGGTCTGGGGTGTAGCTCAGTCGGTAGAGTGCTTGTGTCGCATCCATAAAGCCCTGAGCTTGATCCCCAGCCCCACATGAGACAGGCCTGGTGATGCACAGTTGGAATTTCAGCACTTGGGAGGTAAAAACAGAAGGACCAGAAGGGCAAGATCACCTTCGACTACACGGCAAGTGCAAGGCAAGCCTGGGATACGTGAGGCCTGGCTCAAACAAACAAATATATACTGCAAGCTGGTGGTCTGTACCCTTTCTACACCCTCAGGCATCATTTTGATTTTGTTTTCTTGGCCCAAATGTATGTGTGTTTCATTAGGGCTCGCAGTGAGTACTGGGATTTTATATTAAAATATATGCAATGACTTTTGGAAAATGAGACCGTTTAGTAACACCTCACATTTGTTCATGGCAGCGATGGCCTGGTGCTGGCCCATTAGATAGGGCGCATGTGCCGTTTCCTGTGTGCCATGGTCCCCAGCCATCCCTGTGGACCGCCAGATTGCTTTCCTTACTTATCGCTCCTACTTAGCGACTGTCAGGGTTTGAATTTGTTCCCTGCTATAAAGCAAAATGTGAAGAGGGCCTAGAAGCTCAAGATGTCGCCACCATTTGGAGCGGAGGGAAGCGGGGAGGAGCCTGGAAAGGACTGGAGAGCAACCAGAGAGGCAGGAGCAAAAACCAGGAGGGTTATTGGGAGACGTGACGCGGATGTGTCCTTTGGTCTTGTCCTGAGGAGGTCATTGGTAACTTCGGTGAGAGCCACTGCATGTGCAGGATGCTGGGTGGGAGGTAGATATGAGCCGTTGAGGAGTGGGTGGGAGGAGAGGGAGACAGGGTTGGAAACTTGTTCAAAGCTTGGCGTGAAGTTTGTGTTGAGAAACCACAGATAAACTCTAGCACAGCTACCTGGAGTGTTAATTGGCTGGAATACTTGAGAAAAGCCATTGTTTTTTCACTAAGATAAACAAACAATAGATATGCTGTACAATATCTGAACCAAGAATAGAGAGAGAAGCCTAGAAAGATTAGATTTGGGTTAAAGCTGTCCTAATCACTATGTGTGTGATCTCTGGTGGCCTTCAAAATGACTCTGTGGCTTGTCTTAATTTTCACTCAATTTGGGGGTGAGTAAACAGGCTTAGAGAAGTATGTTTATTTTATTTACTTACATATTTTTGGTACTGGGATCCAAACCCAGGACCCTGTACTAAATAATCATGTACTCTGTCACTGAGCTAAATCCCCAGCCTGAGGAGAAGTATGTTTATGAGGCTGGTAAGTGGCAAAGCTGGGACTCGAATCTGGCCATCACACTGAATGTCTATCTAATCCAAGGCTTTTTAATTTTAATTTAATTTTTTCTTGGTTTTTTGAGGTAGGGTCTCGCTCTAGCCCAGGCTGACTTGGAATTCACTATGTAGTCTCAGGGTGGCCTTGAACTCACAGCAATCCTCCTACCTCTGCCTCCTGAGTACTGGGATTAAAGACGTGTGCCACCATGCCCGGCTATCCAAGATGTTTTCCCCCAGAAAGGATACCGATTTGTATCAATAGTATTTACTAAAAAGATTTTGCTGTCCCATTTGAATTGCTAAGGCACTTTTGTAAAAAGTCAGTCATGTATAAATCTATTTTTGGACTCTGTTTCATTGAGATCTCTCTTTTCTTCTCCTCCCCTTCCCTCCCCTCCCCACTATCTTTGCATGGGATTGAATCCAAGGACTCTACCACTGAGCCACAGCCTCAATCCTAGATCTCTCTTCTTCACAACAGTATACCGGGTTGCTGTAGCTTTATAATAAATCTTAAAAGCAGTTGACTTAAATCCTCTTACTTTGGCTAAGCTAGGTCATATACATACCCATATATTTTAGAATTGCCATGTCAATTTTTATTAAAATAAAACATCTGCTGGATTTTTTGCTTGTTTGTTTGGTTTGGTTTGGTGCTGGAAGTTGGATCTGGGACCTTATGCATAGGAAACATGTGTTTTAGCACTGAGCTACACTGTTAGGCTCCTTGCCAGGATTTTGATTGGAATTTTATTTTTTTGAGGTACAGTCTCCCTCTAGCACAGGCTGACCTGGAATTCAGTGTGTAGTCTCAGGGTGGCCTCAAACTCATGGCAATCCTCCTACCTCTGCCTTCCGAGTGCTGGGATTAAAGGCGTGTGCCACCACGACTGGCTTTTGATTGGAATTGTAATGACTATTCTGAGACTTTTCCAAAAAAGAATTAGTGAGGATCCTATCTCATTTATATAAACATTAAAAGAAATTCCACTAAAATGTGTGACCTTAGGCCAGATGTTGCTAACACAAGTTATAGAGTGAGGTCTGTACGGAAAATGAGTGGAGGGGCTGGAAATGATGTAATAAATGGTATTATAATTATAATAAATAATAATAATAAATATATATAATAATAAATAAAATAATAAATATATAATAAATAATAATAATTATAAATGGTAAATCCTAGCCGTGGTGATAGATAGCAAGGTATAGTGAGGGCTAGGGCGAACAGAAGAACCCAGGCCCCATGTGAAGGGAAGTTAGTGTTTGATGTTGTTTAATCTTTCAGTCAAGAGAAGTTCGAAGTCTAGATTTTCATGCAGTCTCCTAATGTTTAAAATTGAAGTTAAAAACATCGAATAAGTCAAAACTGCTTCTAGGCTGCCAGTCTGTGACCTTTGCCTTAGTCTAATTATTTTTCGATCCTTATTTTCATCATCTGTAAACATGGAGGTATTAATGACAGTCTCAAGTTTCTTTCTAGTTCAATGATTTGAAATTTCAAAAGAGAAAAATATCTCTGCAAACACGAGGGCCTGAGTTTCGATTCTGAGAATGCATGTAAAAAAGCCAAGCATGGTGGCAGGCGTCTGTAGTCCCAGCACTGGGGAAGTAGGAGGCAGGTAGATCCCTAGTGCTTGTGGGCTAGTTAGTCTGGCAGAATCTGTGAGAATCTTTGAGTTTAGTGAGAGGCTTTGTCTCAAAAAAAAAAGGTGAAGATTGATCCAGCATTGACTGTTGTCCACTATATGTGTATGCACACACATATGCATGCACACCGGTACACATATTTGTGTCACACACACATATCATATACACATATACATGAAAAAAGAGGAAAATAACTGAAAGGTTTTAGAAGTAACTGAGAATATCTATGGCAATAATAGGTTGTGAAGTTGCCCAGAGCTTTCTATGTTATGTATCACTGTCATGTGTTTTCGCTCTTAATCCTTACATCATCACCTTTGTGAAGGAGACACTGGGTTGATTTGGCCAGCCGCGTGAGAGCTCTAGGTTACAAAGACAGTCCTTCCGATCCCAAATCCAATGTTGTTTATGCTGTTGTGTCACACAGTCTCTGAGGGCTCTGGAAATAGGTCCCTTGGGAGGGAGAGCAGCTATGGGGTTCTGTAAGAAGGCCTTACTCTCTGTTGAAGGCAATTTCCTAGCTGGATTTAAAATTTAGCTCAGTTGAAGTGTCAAGGCTTTTGGGTTAGGGTTGAAGCCTTTGTGGGAACTCTCTGGGGGAGGAACTTTGGCACATGTTTGTCTTAGTAAGCCCATGCCTGGCATGGTATAAGATACACAATTAAGGTTTTATGTGAGTGAATAAATGGATTGATTGATTCTTTGAAGAAGGAATGAAGGGCTTTAGATCAAGGTAGTCAGGAATTTTGTCTATAGAGTATTTCAAGGACTGGAAGTCAAATGATTCTAGTAAGTACTTTTAGAATGTTAAATGGAAAGCTAAGAGACTTCATTCTTATGACTTACTCATAGATGGAAAAGCATATCAAGTCTTCTATTTGACTCTGAGTTCTGGACTTTGATTAATATGTTATAACATATTATATATGTAATTGATACATTGCCCTATGCAGTATGTTTGAGAAACTGAATACTATGGGTGTAGGGAAGGTAAAGCCACCCAAGGGCTTATCTGTTGAAGATGCATCTTGAACTACGGAAGCATATATATCACATGGTGGGTTTCTTTCAGGAGTACCAGGAGTAGTGGGAAGGGTAGAGATGAATCAGGACCACACCTCATTTGGTAACTGTTGAAGCTGGAAGATAGACGGGCCTTCATTGTATTCATCTCTATTTTGTATATATTTGAAAACTTTCACAATAAATTTAAGAAGTCCCTTTCATCACCTAATAGTGCCGTTGTTAGGTGTTTCTTTGTGAGTTTGTGAATATGAAAGGTAAAATTAGACACAGGAAAAGAAAGTCACAGATATAGGAATGAGGGCTTTGAGTGACACAGCTGTGGCTTGACCTCGGTCAAGTAACTGAACCCCCAGTTACCATATAAAAGCATGACAATGCAATTCCCCTTAAATAGTGTGGAGAAAGCTAGGGATGAAGTGGGCAAAACATCTGAGGACGGCATGCATCCCTGAGCTAAGGACTCAGGTCTGGTATATTTTATTATTATTAGTTAAGGATATAGTAATAACAGGGTAAAAATCTGCTCCAGGGCTCTCACTATGACTTCTTCCTTCTCTATATAAATTAAGAATGCTAAGGATTATATAACCACAGAGGTAATTTATTATTTTAGAAACATTATTTATAAAGATCAGACTGGACTACTTTTGGGTTTATAAGAACTGTAACCCGATGACTGCCTTTTGAAGGCTCATTAAATCAGTGAGATACATTTTGTACCTGTTGACTTGGCCTCCTTCAAAAAGCCCATACCCAGAGATTTAGTAATCACTCCTTGGAATGTGTTCTAAGGATTTCTGAAGAAGAAATGTTAAGTAGACATTTAAAATGATTACATAGAGCCGGGCGTGGTGGTGTACGCCTTTAATCCCAGCACTCGGGAGGCAGAGGTAGGAGGGTCACAGTGAGTTCGAGGCCACCCTGAGACAACATAGTGAATTCCAGGCCAGCCTGGGCTAGAGTGAGACCCTACCTTGAAAAACTAAAATAAATAAATAAATAAAATAAGATTACATAATGACACAGAAAGGCTTATGATATAAGCATACACAATTGAATTTATGTTTGTTGGGCATGGTGGCACACACCTGCAATCCTAGCACTTAGAAAGAAGAGGCAGGGTTATTAGGAGTTCAAGGCCAACCTCTGTTACATAGTGAGTTCAAAGACAGCCTAGGCTACATGATGTGAGACTTTGTCTCAGAAAAACAAAATAGAGGCTGGGAAGATGGCTCAGCAGTTAAAGGTGCTTGCTTGCAAAGCTTGATGGCCCAGGTTCAGTTCCCAAGTCACCTTTATAAGCCGGACACAAAAAGTGGCCCAAGCATCTGGTGCTCATTTGCAGTGGCAAGAGGCCCTGACATGCACACAGGCGCACGTGCTAGCACGCGCGCGTGCGCACACACACACACCCCTAATAAAAAAATCCAAAATAGGGGCTGGGGAGATGGCTTAGTGGTTAAGGCACTTACCTGTGAAGCCTAAGGACCCAGGTTGGATTCCTTAGTATTCACATAAGCCAGGTGCACAAGGTGGCACATGTGTCTGGAGTTCATTTGCAGTGGCTGGAGGTCCTGGTGTACCCATTCTCTCCCCCTAAATAAATAAATAAATAAAGTATTTTATTTTTTACTTTTTTTAAAATAATTTTTTTGTTTATTTTTATTTATTTGAGAGTGACAGGCATAGAGAGAAAGAGGCAGAGAGAGAGAGAGAAAGAGAGAATGGGCGTGCCAGGGCCTTCAGCCACTGCAAAGGAATTCCAGATGCATGTGCCCCCTCTTGTGCATCTGGCTAACGTGGGTCCTGGGGAACTCAGCCTCGAACCAGGGTCCTTAGGCTTCACAGGCAAGCGCTTAACCGATAAGCCATCTCTCCAGCCCTATTTTTTACTTTTTTTTTATTGTAGAGAGAGAATGGGTGCACCAGGCCCCAGCCACTGCAATTGAATGCCAGATGCTTGAGCCACCTGGTGGACATGTGCGACCTTGCACTTGCCTTACCTTTTCTGTGGCTTATGTGGGATCTGGAGAGTGGAACATGGGTCCTTAGGCTTTGCAGGCAAGTACCTTAACTGCTAAGCCATCTCTATAGCCCAATAAAATATTTGAAAAAAACCAAAATAAATAAATTGCACTTATGCTGTGATCTCTGCATGGATTGGGAAAGAACATGGCGAAGGCAAGGAAAGCAGTTAATATTTTCAGGTTGTAAATAGTAGTTTGTTTTTTCTGTAAGAAATTCTTTTATTGTTGTTAAAGATTGTACCTACACATCATAGCACATAGAGCATTTGGAATATGGATAACGTCTTTCTAAAAATAGAAGTAATAAAAAACCAGCAAGCAGCTGGGTGTGGTAGCATATACCTGTAATCCCAGCACTCCAGAGGCGGAGGCAAGAGGATCAAGAATTTAAGGCCTCCCTTGGCTACATAGACCAAGGTAAGCCTGGGTTAGACCCTGTCTCAAAACAACCACAAAAGCATATGAAACCCAACCAAAAAGAAAGAAGAGAAAGGCTGAATCCCAGGAAGCTATGGAAATCTGGAGGTTGTGATCACTTAAGTAGAAAAAGAAATTAGGGCTGGGGAGATTGCTCAGTGGTTAAAGGTGCTTGCTTGAAAAAGAAATTAAAACCAATTTATTTGTCCTTAAACTGTTCCACTACAAAATGCCACACTTTGGCCGCTCCTTTCAGAGTCTGCTGTCATCTTTGACCATTCTTGCACTCCCATTGTTTGCAGGTTCAGTTTCAGAAGCTTCAGCAACTGCGCCTCACCCAGTACCACGGAGGGTCCTTACCGAACGTGAGCCAGCTGCGGAGCAGTGCAACCGAGTTTCAGGTATTTCAGGTACCGCCACACACCTGCTCTCCTGATGTTGCGTGACACTGCCTGCAGGGTGAAAGATAGGCAGAGATTATCCCGACAAAGATTAGATTTTGACCAATAAACTAGGCCTAGGTGTAGTTCAGTCTTCTGGGAATTGCTCCAGTTCTCTTTCTGGTTTCTACAGTGCAGGCAGTGTTACAGTGTTATTTCACAAATGGGCCAAGGCAGCGCTGTCCAGTAGAAACGAATGTGAAGAGCACTTTCCTAGGATGTACAAGACCTTGAATTCTATCCTCAGCACCACCAAAAAAAGAAAAAAAGAATAAAGAAATGTAATTTGAGTTCCATGTATAAGTTAGATTTTTCTGTAGCCTACACTTAAAATAAACTGGTGAAATTAATATTATTTAAATAAAAAATTTTGGGTTTTGTTTGTTTACTTACTTGTTTCATTTGAGATAGGGTCTCATTATATAGCCTGGTTGACCTGGAACTTGCTTTGTAGACCAGGCTGGTCTCAAATTTGTGGTGATTCTCCTGCCTCTCCCTTGATTCCACTGCCATATATGGCCTTGTTTGTCTTTGTGTGTTTGTCTAGTAGACTGTGTGGTGTGGTGTGTTGTGTGTATGTGTGTGTGTAAATGCACACATGCTATATACAGTGGAGGCCAGAGTGGAATTTCAGGTGTCCCTTGTTCTTGGTTATCTGCCTATTTTTCTTTGAGACCAGAGTCTCTGCCTCAACTCAGTTGCAAAATTGTGGGAGCTGCTGTTTTTCAATCAGTGATGTTCCGTAGTCCTTCCTCCCTCACCTCCACATGCAGACTTGGGTTACAGATGTGTGTGACCATGCCCAATTTTTAAAAAATTATGTTTATTTTTATTTATTTATTTGAGGACAACAGACAGAGAGAGAAAGAAGCAGATAGAGAGAGAATGGGCATGCCAGGGCCTCCAGCCACTGCAAATGAACTCCGGGTGCTTGCGCCCCCTTGTGCATCTGTCTTACGTGGGTCCTGGGGAATCGAGCCTTGAACCGGGGTCCTTAGGCTTCACAGGCAAGTGCGTAGGTGCTAAGCCATCTCTCCAGCCCCCCCCCCCATTTTTTTTTTTTTTACCATGGATTCTGGTGGTCCTGGGCCCTCCCAAGCCCTTATGCTTAACCACTGAGCCATCTTTCCAGCCCTGTTGGTTTGAGAAAGGATCTTACTATGTAGCCCTGGCTAGCCTCAAACTTGCTATGTAGCTGAGAAGACTGAATTTTCTTTTTTTGGAGTAAGGTCTCACACTAGCCCAGGCTGACTTGGAACTTACTCTGTAGTCCCGGGTTGGCCTCTAACTCACAATGATCCTCCAAAGTCTGCCTCCCAAGTGATGGGATTAAAGATGTGCTCCACCATGCCCAGCTAACCATGAACTTTTGATCCTCCTGCTTTTACCTCACCATTGCTGGGATTACGGGGGGTGCACGTGGTTTATGCAGTGAAAGGGATCAAACCTAGGGCTTTGTGTATACACTAGAAGTGCTCTACCAACCTGAATTTCATCCCTAGCTCTGGCTTCAGTATATTTTTTTTTTAACTATTGCCTTCAAATTCTTTATCTTCTTTCCTCAGCCATATTATAAGTGCTAAATTCTTAGGCATGTGCCAATACACTCAGCTTCATTTAAGTAATTTGAATAATTATTTAAGCCAATATATACAAAATGTAATTTCAGCATATCTGCCTCTTTCTCTGTCTGTCACTCTCAAATAAATAAATAAAAATAACAAAAAATGTTTTTTAAAATTTAAAATTTTTATCTTATTTATTTATTTCAGTGAGTAAGAAAGAGAGATAAGAGGGGCAGACAGAGAGAGAGAGAATGGGCACACCAAGGCCTTCAGCCACTGCAAACGAATTCCAGACGCATGTGCCACCTTGTGCATCTGGCTTATGTGGTCCTGAGGAATTGAACTTGAGTCCTTTGGCTTTTCAGGCAAGCACCTTAACCACTAAGCCATTTCTCCATCCCTCTTTTTTATTTTTTACTATGCCTTTGAGACCAGTTGCGTATTTCACACATGAAGTATATCTCAGTCTGAAGTAACCATATTTCACCAGCTTCATGTGACTGATGACTGCCTCATTGGACATTGCAGGTTGCAGTCATTGATAATGGTTTTATTGCACTTAGATTAGAGTAGTCTCACTGAGTGCCTTAATCATTTACTAGAAAGAGCCTGACTGCCCTACTCAAAACAATGTGGGCTTGGTGTTTCAGACAATCGTATCTGATACTGTAGTTAAGCTATGAATTACACTTACTTTGCTGTCCCAGTCACTGAAAAATTAGGAATCTGTCATTCTAATTAAATGAGTTAGTATTTGGTGTTAGAAATGAGATAGAAACTTTGAAATGAGGGATCATGTAACTGATCCTTTTGGATACTTCTCCATTTGAAAAGCCAGATCTTATTTTTTGAAGAAACTTGGTTTACCTTTTATTTTTTATGATATCCAGAATATTTGGAATACATTTTAGGATTTCAGATTTTTGAATCAGGGATGCTTAACAAGTTAAGTCTATGCTAATATTTGAAAAATCTAAAAAACTCAAATCTGAGGTTGTAGGCATTTTGAATTGGAATGCCTAAACTGTACTGCTTTTTACCTTTTTTAAAAAAATATTTTTTTGTTTATTTGACAGAGAAAGAAGGAGGAAGGGAAGGAGGGAGGGAGGGAAGGAGAGAGATTGAGAGAGAGAGAGGAGAGAGAGATTGGGCACACCAGGGCCTCTAGCCACTGCAAACGACCTCCAGATGCGTGCGCCCCATTGTGCATCTGGCTAACGTGGGTCCTGGGGAATCGAACCTGGGTCCTTTGGCTTTGCAGGCAAATGCCTTAACTGCTAAGCCATCCCTCCAGCCCGCTTTTTACTTTTTTTTTTTTTTTTTTTCTTTTTTGAGGTAAAGTCTCACTTTAGCCCAGGCTAAACAACCAAACCTAATTTAAAACAACCATAAACAAGCCAGGTGTGGTGGCGCACGCCTTTAATCCCAGCATTCGGGAGGCAGAGGTAGGAGGATCGCTGTGAGTTGGAGGCCACCCTGAGACTCCATAGTGAATTCCAGGTCAGCCTGGGCTAGAGTGAGACCCTACCTCGAAAAACCAAAAAAAAAAAAAAAACCATAAACTTACAGAAAAGCTGGAAATACAGCACACATTATTATTTTTTTTTTAGGGTGGCCTTGAACTCATGGTGATCCTCTTACCTCTGTTTCCTGAGCTGGGATTAAAGGTGTGTGCCATCACGCCTGGCTGGCTACACAGGACATTTTGAGGCAGGGTCTCATTCTAGCCAAGACTGACCCGGCACTCATGGCAATTCTTTTTTTTTTTTTTCCTCTAAATTTTATTTATTTGAGAGAGAGAATGGGTGCACCAGGGCCTCTAGCCACTGCAAATGAGCTCCAAATGCATGTGCCACCTTGTGCATTTTGGCTTTATGTGGGTACTGGGGAATCGAATCTGGATCCTTCGGTTTTGCCGGCAAGCGCTTTAACCACTAAGCCATCTCTCCAGCCCCCTCATGGCAATTCTTCTACCTGAGCCTCCTGAGAACTGGAATTACAGGTGTGAGCCACCATTCCAAATACAAATAAGGCTTCTTCCTGAGAATAAATTTACTGAGTTGATGTCCCATCTTTCCAAACTGTAAGTAAGAACATTGAGTATGACTAAACCACAGCCATCAAAATCAGATAATTATCATTGATAATATTGCCATATTATTCTCAGGTCTCATTCAGGTTCTACTAAATGTTTTTTTTTTTTTTTTTTTTTTTACTGTACTCTATAGCAAAAGATCCAATTTTATTGTTATTGTCTCTATACTGCCTCAGTCTGAAACTTTTGAGTAACTTATATTTCTTTGTTTTCTTTTTCTTTTGTTTCAATTTTTATTATTAACTTTTTTGTTTGTTTGTTTTTCAAGATAGGGTCTTGAGCTGTAGCCCAGGCTGACCTAGAATTCACTATGTAGTCTCAGGCTGGCCTTGAACTCACTGTGATCGATCAACCTCTGCCTCCTGAGTGCTGGGATTAAAGGTGTACATCACCATGCCTGGCTTATTAACTTTTTGACTTCCTGCATATATAGAAACAAGTAATTTCTTTTTGACATTAAAATTCATTATTTTGCCAGGTGAGGTGGCACATCCTTTAATCTCAGCACTCAGGAGGCCGAGGTAGGAGGATTGCTGTGAGTTCTAAGACTACAGAGTGAATTCCAGGTCAGTCTGGGCTTGAGTGAGACCCTACCTTGAAAAACAAAACAAACAAACAAAAATCATTTTTAGCCAGTGGTGGTGGCACATGCCTTTAATCCCAGTACTCAGGAGGCAGAGGTAGGAGGATCACTGTGAGTTTGAGACCAGCCTGAGACTATAGAGTGAATTCCAGATCAGCCTGGGCTAGAGCAAGACCCTACCTCAAAAAACCAAACCAAAAAAAAAAAAAATTATTATTTTTAGTTGGGCATGGTGGCCCACACCCATAATCCCAGCAATGAGGAGCCTGAGGTAGGAGGATTCCCATAAATTTGAGGCCAGTCTGGGCTACAGAGTGAGTTCTAGGTCAGCCTGAACTAGACAGAGACTAGACTTCAAAAAATTATTATTATTACAGCCGGCCATGGTGGCGCACACTTTTAATCCCAGCACTCAGGAGGCAGAGGTAGGAGGATCATCATGAGTTCAAGGCCATCCTGAGACTACATAGTGAATTCCAGGTCAGCCTGGGCTAGAGCAAGACCCTACCTCAAAAAAAATTATTATTATTATTTTAAGGATAGGATAGGGAAAGGACCTATTTAAAAATATTTTTATTGGACTGGAGTGATGGTTAAGGCACTTGCCTACAAAGCCAAAGGACCCAGGTTCAATTCCCCAGGACCCATGTAAGCCAGGTGTACAAAGTGGTACACACATCTGGAGTTTGTTTACAGCTGCTGAAGACCCTGGCACACCCATTCTCTCTCTCTCTCTCTCCCCCCGCCTTCCTGTCTCTCTCAAATAAATAAGTAAAAATATTTTAAATTTTTATTTATTTGTAAGGGGGAGAGAGAGAGAGAAAGGGGATGAATATGAATGGGTGTGCCAGGGCCTCCAGCCAGTGCAAATGAACTTCAGATGCATGCACCACTTTGTGCATCTGGCTTTACATGGGTATTGGGGAAGTAAGCCTGGGCCTTGGCTTTGTAAGCAAGCACCTTTGACTGCTAAGCCACCTCTCCAGCCCTTGGTGAAGGAGAATCTCATTCTAGCCAGGCTGTAGTCAGGGTAGACTTGAACTTATGCCTGGCTTTATATATTTATTTATTTTACATAAAGGTGCATTTTATTTTATATATTACTAGTGCTCCATTAGAAAGCAAAATTTAATGAATACTATCTACAATACAGCCAAGAAATTAAATTCTTGGTCATATATCTAACAAAACATATACACAAAACGGTATTGTTATGCAGCTCAGACTGGCATCAAACTCTTTATCCTCCTGCCTCAGCCTCCAGTGTGTTGGGACTACAGGTATGAACCACCATATCTAGTCAAAAACTATTTTTGACTTCTGTGAAGTTGCCAGTTTTGAAGATTACAGGCAGTGTGTCCCTCCCCCCCCCCCCCCCCCGTGCTTGGGATTGAAACCATGCTAGGCCAGCTCTCTGCCTCTGAGCTATAGCCCCACTCCCCGCCTGCTGGAGTTTATCTGCCTGTGATTAGATTCAGATTTTGCATCTTTCACAGGAATAACACAGAAGTGATGTTGTTGTTGGGTCCCATTAGGCGTGTGATTTTGATTTGTCCTATTACTGATTTGTCCTTTTTTTTTTTAACCAATGCTGGCAGATCTGTCAGGCTTTTCTACTTTTAAGTTACTTTTTTTCCCTTTGTAATGAATAAATATTTTGTGAGGAGGTGCTTTACCCTAATCTTCATTAAACTTTCATTTTAGCATTTATTTGTCTCTCTATGTATAGTTTTCTGAATTTCTCCTTTATTCAGTGGGTTATGATGTATAACTGTTAATTTTATTTTGATGCTCACATAAACCCTCATTAGGCCAGTAGGAGTCTGTTGTACTGTGTTCCTACTGCTGAGACAAAACACCTGACTGATGTGAAGCATCAGATGAGAGGAAAGGATTTGTTTAAGCTTATAGTTTCAAGTGTCATCAAGGCAAGAATGCATGGCATGGCACAGCCTGGGCATCATTTCTTGCCGCAGCAGCTGGCAGAAAGCAGCAAGGGAGTGAGCTAGCTCGCACTGGCAAGCTGATAAATCTCCAGGTCCGCCCCTGGTAGCACACCTTTGCCAGCAGGGCTCCACCTCCCAAATTATCAACAGCTGAGGACCAGGCATTCAGAACACATGAGGCTGTGGGGACATCTCATTCAGACTACCACAGAGCCTTCTTTCTCACAGAAACATTCTTAAAAGGTTGATATAGGGCTGGAGAGATGGCTTAGCGGTTAAGCGCTTGCCTGTGAAGCCTAAGGACCCCGGTTCGAGGCTCAACTCCCCAGGACCCACGTTAGCCAGATGCACAAGGGGGCACACGCATCTGGAGTTCGTTTGCAGTGGTTGGAGGCCCTGGCGTGCCCATTCTCTCTCCCTCTCTCTATCTGCCTCTTTCTCTCTCTGTCTGTCGCTCTCAAATAAATAAATGAAAATAACAAAAAAAATTTAAAAAAAAAAGGTTGATATAAAACAGGGAACTGTGCTGGACATGGTGGCACATGCCTTTAATACTGTATTTGGGAGGCAGAGTTAGGAGGATCATGAGGCCAGCCTGGAGCCACAGAGTGAATTCCAGGTCAGCCTGGCTAGAGAAAGAAAAAAAAGGGGGGGGGGCAATCTGGAGCATAGAAGAGAGATTGAGAGAGAGAGAGAAAATAAATCTCTGTGTGTGTGTGTTTTTCAAGGTAGGATTTCTGCTCTAACCCAGGCTAACCTGGAATTCACTGTGTAGTCTCAGGCTGGCCTCAAACTCATGTTGATCCTTCTGCCTCTGCCTCCCGAGTGCTGGGATTAAAAGACCTGTGCCACCCTGCCAGGCTCTTGTTTTGTTTTGTTTTTTCCGAGGTAGGGTCTCACTTTACCTCAGGCTGATCTGGAATTCACTATGTAGTCTCAGGGTGGCCTTGAACTCATGGTGATCCTCCTATCTCTGCCTCCCCAAGTGTTTTTTTTTTTTTTTTTTTTTTTTTGAGGTAGGGTCTCACTCTAGCTCAGGCTGACCTGGAACTTACTCTGTAGTTCCAGCTGTCTTTGAACTCATAGTGATCCTCTTACCTTTGCCTGGGATTAAAGGTGTGTACCATCATGCCTGGCTTCTGGCCACCTTTTAAAAAATACATTTTCATTTATTTCTTTGTAAGGAGAAAGAAAGGTTGGAAAAGGAGAAAGGATGGGTGCTGTAGGGCCTCTTGCCTCTCTATAAACAAATTCCAGATGCACGTGCCTCTTTGGGCATCTGGCTCTATACTAGGGAATAGAACCTGAGCCGGTAGCATTTGCAAGCAAGTGCCTTTAACCACTGAGCAGTCTTCCCAGTTCTGTCCACATTTTTTGGAAACAGTATTTCTTATTAGCCTGACGCTCATCAAGCAGACTAGATTGTCTAGCTAAGGTGGCCCAGGGAACAAGTGTACTCATATTTAGCTCCCCAGCATCAGGGTTACATGCACACACCACCACAGCAGGCTGTTTGAGGAACATGGGTTCTGGGAATGAGATCAGGTCCTTATTATACTAGCAAGATAAGCACTTTACTGGCTGAGATATCTCATCAGCCCCTCAGTAACCTGTTTTATTATTTATATGTATAAATTTACCTTTTTTAGATATGAAACTCCATGCCATATAATTGTCATCACAATCCATTGAGATATAGTGATTACAGAGTTCCCTATGTCCCTTGGTGGTCATTCTCTTCCTCCACCTCAGCCTCTGGGATTTGTAGCTTGCCTTTCCCAGAGTGTCCTGTGTGTGAACGGAGTCAAAAGGCAGTGGCGTTGTGAGTGAGTCCTCGTTTCATTTAGTTTATTACATTTGAGAGTCATCTGTGTTGTTGCATGCATTCATTTCCTGTGGCTACTGGTAAAAAATACCACAAACAAGTGGCTGAAAGCAACAGGAATGTACTTTCTCATAGTTGTGAGTCCAGACATCTGAAGCCAAGGTGTCAGCAAGGCTGTGCTCTCTGAGCACTCTGGGAAAGAGTCTTTTCCTCTTCCTAACTGGTTTGCAGTTCTCTCACTGCCTTCTCTGTCTCCATTGCCACATGACTTTCTTTCCTGTGTGGCTGTGGCTGTGTCTGTGTACTAATCTCCCTCTCTTCTCTTATGAAGACATTGGTTATTGGATTTAGGGCCCTTACTGATCTAGTATGAGCCACCTTTTAACTTAATGGCATGGGCAAAGATTGCTCTGTCTTTTTAAAAAAAATTTTATTTAAGAGAGAGAAACAGGCAGAGGAAGAGAGAGAACATGGACACACCAGGGCCTCCAGCCACTGCAAACAAACTCCAGATGCATGTGCCCTCCTTTTGCATCTGGCTTATGTGGGTCCTGGAGAATCAAACCGGGATCCTTTGGCTTTGCAGGCAAACGCCTTAACCGCTAAGCCATCTCTCCAGCCCTGTCTGTCTTTTAAGATAGGAGCTCACTCAGTAGTCCAGACTGGCCTGAAACTTGTGTCAATCCTTCTGCCTTAGCCTTCTAAATGCTGAGATTACATACAGGCATTTGTCACTATGTATGGCTTTGTATAAAGTTTTTGTGTAAGTACCTAGTAGTAGAATTGCTGGATTATAAGGTAAAATGTCTATTTAATGCAAACTTTCTGTTTAATTGACTCTGAGGATTGAACTCAGGGTTTTTGATGTGCTGGGCAAGGCCTCTGCCACTGAGCCGTGTCCCAGCTAAGGCTTTAAGCTCCAAGAAACTGCCACTGTGGTTGCCAAAGAGGTTATAATTGTTTCACATTTCCACTAGCAAGGTATATGAATTCAATAACCCTGTATCTTTTTCAGCACTTGATATTTCAGGCTTAAACGTGTACAGTGACATACACCTGCAGTCCCAGCACCTGGGAGGCAAGAGGAAGAGGAGTCTCTGAATTTGACGTCTGTGAGTTCCAGGCCAGCTGGGTCTACAAAGTGAAACTCCTTTACACACACACATACACACACACTAGGACACGTAAAAGTTGTTATCATAATCATTTTAAAATGTACAATTCAATGGCGTTAAGAACATTCAGATTATTGTGCACCAAGTCTTTAGGACTCCTTCACCTTACAAAACTGAAACTCTGTACTCATTGAACAACAATCTCTGTTTTCTCCTTTTCTAACAGCTGGCAACCACTATTATACTTCCTGTCTAGAAACTGGCCTGTACTTTGTGCCTCATTTAAATGGAATCATGTACTGTTTGTCTTTCTGTCAATGGGTTGTTTCACTTAGCATTATTTCCTCAAGTTTCATCCATATTTTAGTGTGTGACAGGATTTCCTTCCTTTTTATGGGTGAATAATATTCCATTGTATGTGCATGCCATATTTTGTTTAGCCATTCATCCATTGATGGGCATTTCCATTGTCCCGCATCTTGGCTATAGTAATGTTGTGAACAGGATATGCAGATATCTCTCCAAAACAGAGTCTCAGATAGTCCAGGCTAGTCTCAAATTTGCTGGTAGCTGAGGAGAACTTTGAACTTCTGGTCCTTCTGCCTCCAGCTCCTAAGTGCTGGGATTACAGGCTTGTGTCACCATGCCCAACCTAAGACTCTGCTTCCTGTTCTTAGGGTTTATACCTAGATTTGGGAGGGTAGGTCAGATGGTAGTTGTATTTTGTACTTTCTCAGTAACTGCCTCACTGTTTTCTACAGCAGCTGCTGCATTTCACATTCTCACTTGTTGTGTACAGGAGTTCCAGTTTTTCCACACTCTGGGTAACACCTGTCACTTTTTTTCAATAATAGCCATCCTGATAGGTATATATTTCAGTATCCAAAGCATTGGTTGTTCTCACGCTTGTCTACAAGTCTCCCATTGTTCCTTTAAATATCTATTCAAATCTTTTTTCAGGTTTTTTTAAAAAATGATTTTATTTATTTGCAAGCAGAGAGAGAGAAAGAGGAGACAGACAGAGGGAGAATGGGTGCACCAGGGCCTCTAGCCACTGCAAACAAATTCCAGATGCATGTGGCCCCTTGTGCATCTGGCTTACGTGGGTTCTGGAGAGTCCAACTGGGATTCTTTGGCTTCTCAGGCAAGCACCTTAACCATTAAGCCATTTCTCCAGCCCCTTTTTTCCAGGTTTTAAAATTGAGTCGTTTGTTTTCTTATTATGAGATGTGAAAGTTCTTTATGTATTCCTAGTCTCTGGCTTGTTTCTTCCTTTTTTTTCCCAACATCTCGTCTCTCCTCTCACCACTTCCCTCTTTTCTTTTATTCCCCTTTATTTGTGTGTGTGTGTACATGTACATGCATGCATGTGCACACATACCAGGGCTTCTTGCCACTGCAAACAAACTCCAGACACTTGTGCCAATTCTGTCTCTGGCTTCATTGAGCCATCTTCCCAATCTTCCTCTTTTTTTAAGATAGAGTCTCACTGTCCTTGAACTCTCTATCTTTGTGCCTCAGCCTCTTGAGGGCTGAGATTATAGGCATTTGCTACCATGTCCAGCTATGTGGTTTTTCATTTTCATTTTCTTTTTCTTTTTCGTTTTCATTTTATTTTTATTTTTCCTTCCCTCCCTCCCTCCCTCCGTCCCTCCATCCCTCCTTCTCTCCCTCCCTCCCTTCCTTCCTTCCTTTCTCTTTTGGAGGTAGGGTCTAACTCTAGCCCAGGCTGACCTGCAGTTCACTTTGTAGTCCTAGGCTGGCCTTGAACTCACAGTGATCCTCCCACCTCTGCCTCCTGAGGGCTGGGGAGATAGTTCACTTGGTAAAACGCTTGCCTTGCAAGCATGAGGACCTGAGTTCATCCTCCAGAATCCAAGTAAAAAAGCTGAGCGTGATGGCATGTACTTGTACTCCTAGTGCTGGAGAAGCAGAGACAGGTAGGTCCCTATAGCTCACTGGCCAGCCAGTTTGGCCTTCTGGTGAGTTCCAGCACCCAGTCTCAAAAAAAAAAAAAAAAAAAAAAAAAAAAAGGTGGGGGAGACAGCACTTTGCGATTCATGCAGAAGCTAACCTGTCAGCTCTCCAGGCTCCTGTCCTCCCAGAAAAGCCCAAGTGTGGGAAAGGAGCAGACCTAGGAGGAGAGATGCATCCTGCATGCCCCACAGCTCCAGGAGCACTCCTGTTGCCAAGGACCTGAATGCCAAGTAGCTGAGGTAGTCATGGAGAAAATGAAAGAGACTGATTTTCACTAAGTATTTCCAGTTGTGTAGCACAGGGCCATGAGATGAATAAGGCCCCCATCCTTCTATACGTCTTCTCAGAATAAACACTGAGCTCTAAAGCTAAGCAATGTGAAGTACTAAGTGAAATGTTAATACTGAACAAAATCAGTAGTGCAGTAACACAGAGTGCTTAGGAACAGTTTTGAAGTACAGAGTTTGTCACTTTCTTACTTTTTAGAGGGTTTAATTTAAAAAAATATTCTTATTTATCTATCTATTTGAGAGAGTGTGTGAGAGAGAAAGAGACAGATAGAGGAAAAGAGAATGGGCACACCAGGGCCTCCAGGTGCATGCACCACCTTTTACATCTGGCTTATGTGGGTCCTGGGGATTCAAACTGGGGTCCTTTGGCTTTGCAGTCAAGTGCATTAACTTCTAAGCCATCTCTCCAGCCTGATTTAAAATTTTTTATTATTTTTTGTATGTCTAACATGGGGTGTGATATGTATGTGTGCATGTCATGTTCCGTATGCTTGCCTTCAGTGACCGAAGGGAACATTAAGTGACCCCATCTCCATCACTCTTCCACCTGGAGCCTGACTGATCCTGGAGCTTGCTGTTTTCTACAGGCCTCAGTGATTCTCTAGTCTGTTCTCCTCAGCACTGGGGTTACAGACGTACGTGGCCACCCCCGCTGTTTATGTGGGTCCTGAGGGATCAAGCTTAAGTGATGCTCTTGACTGCTGAGGCTTCCCTCCATCTATTTTGTTGGTTTTTTAAAATTATTTATTTATTTATTTGAGAGTGTGAGAGAGAGAGTCAGATAGAGAAAAAGAGAAAGAGAGAATGGGTGCACCAGTAGCCACTGCCAAAGAACTCCAGACACATATGTCACATTGTACATCTGGCTTTACATGGGTACTGGGGAATCAAACTCATGTCCTTAGGCTTTTCAGCCTTAACCCCTAAGACATTTCTTTAGCCCCCTGGTTTTTTTTTTTTTTTTGTTTTGGTTTTGTCCATCTTGGGTAGGGAAGGACAAGCAGGAGCCTCAAGCATCTACGGAGCAGGCTCTGACACTCCAGGACTGTGGAAGCCTCTCACTTCCTGCTCTGCTCCCTGAAAAGGTTATGCTCCGTTTTTGAGACAGAATTTCACTGTGTAGCTCTGACTGGGCTGGAACTCACTGTTAGACTGGCCTGACCTTGAACTTGTGATGATCCTTTGCCCTCTGCCTAAGATTTATGGTACTAGGATTGCTTGGTATGAGCCATCATGCTCAGCTTTTGTATCTGTCACTTTTCCCTCTTTTTTTTTTTTTTTAATAATTTTTTATTTATTTTTATCTGTTTATTTGTCAGCAGAGAGAGAGAGAAGAGAGACAGACAGAGAGAGAAAGGGCATACTAGGGCTTATAGCCACTGCAAACGATTCCAGATGCATGTGCCCCTTGTGCCTCTGGCTTACATGGGTCCTGGAGAATTGAACCTGGGTCCTTTGGCTTTACAGACAAACACCTTAACCACTAAGCCATCTCTCTCCAGCCCTCTTTTTTTTTTTTCCTGCACTTTTCTTCTTTCCTCTCTACCAAGTCCTGTGCTGCCCAGTATGTTCATCATTAGCCATATATATCTAATTAAGTTTAAATTAGCTAGAATTAAATACAGGAGCTATAGGTATAGCTCAATAGTAGAGCAATTACGTAGCATGCATTAGGCCCTTGCACTAGGCCCCGAGTTCTATCTTCAGTACAGAAAGAAGAGAGAGAAAAAGAGAGAAGGGGAGAGAGGGAAGGAGAGAGAAAAGAGAATATGAGTTAAATGTAAGTAAATTCAGTTTCATGGTGCACACGCTGCATTCCACGTGCTCCACAGCCCCCTGCGGCTGATGGCCCAGCATTGGACAGAGCCAAGCAGGTAGGTTGTTAGGCCACATTCTAGCTAGTGCTCACTTTTAGCACTGGATTAGCTCCTCTCAAAGTGTAGTGCTTCCCTTACCTTCCTTCTGTGGCCACCAGATGTCTGTGTCTTAGCTAGATAAGCACCCTAGTTAAGCTTTATACCAAAAACTTTTACCCCTCCTTCATTAGCACATGCATTTCAAACGAGGACACCTACAAAGTCAGGCTGGTGGAACATCATGCCGTAATGGTGGCAGTGGTTCTGTGTGGCTGTGGCAGGGCTCATCCTTCTCCAACCACTCACACAAACTAGTTGTCATTTAAATGAACAAGTGACCCTGAGAGGGCTTTCTGTTCCCCTGTTCCCTCCTTCCTTTGAGAGGAGTTAACTAGTTTTCTGTTCATTCCAAAGAAAGAAAGGGAATGTTTCTTGTGTGTCTGCTGTGTAAGGCCTTGGAAACGTGGAAATGAATCCCCTCCTTGGATCAAGGTTACAGAGGGGCTTTTCTGCTTTAAGCTGCAAATGACCTTGGAATCTCAGACACCATCCCAAAGTACTGCTGTCTTAAGTCAATACCAGCCTGTGGAGACCTCACAGTGGCTTCTATTATGTGTGGTCTTCAGAAATGTATGTATAAGCCTGGCATGGTGGTGCCCGCCTTTAATCCCAGCTCTTGGGAGGCAGAGGTAGGAGGATTGCCTAGAGTTCAAGGCCACCCTGACACTACATAGTGAATTCCAGGTCAGCCTGGGCTAGAGCAAGACTCTACCTTGAAAAAAAAACACTAAAAGAAATGTATGCATATGTAGGACCAGCTCCTAGTGTCTCTCTCCTGGAGACTTCGGTGTAGTGGCTTGTCCTTGGCTGCTACTTGCTTTGGTACTGCCTAGGGCAAGCAGTTCTGTAATGGACAATGTAGGCTTGCGCTCCCATAGACATAGGTGGTTTCACCATCCTGTTGGTCTGTGCTTTGAGCATTTCCTCAACCTCTCTAAGTCTGGTTTTGGATTTGAAAAATAGGGACGATACTAATAATTGTCTATAGTATAAACTGAGGCACAGAGGCATTAACCAGGGGGTTTGGGAACTGTAGTGTGTTGAGGGAACTAGAGTATGAAGATAACTGTTTCCTTCCCAAGCCGCTAGCTACATTCTGTTTATGTATTTTCATTCATCATAGTTTGTGGTTTTTGTGGCAGAGTCATCTGCTCAAAACTTAAAAGTGAGAGGGAATTTTGTTCCCAGGGTCATAAACCTGGGCCAACCCTACTCTTGGGTGCAGCATTCTCTCTGCCAGCCCTGACACGACATTCTTTTATCCAAATACTATTAGATAGAATGAGATAGGACAGTGATCTTGGTTTTTTGCATGAGATTTATAAGACCAGTTTACAAATCATCTTATCATGAATTATTTCCAGTTGAGATTCCTACTCGCTGCTGATATATAGTTTATGCTGTGCCTTATTTTCTTTTCCAGAGAATTACCTTATCTCTAAATTCTGTGCAGGAGTCCAAACCTTCCAAGGCGTATGCACTTTGCAGGTGTGGTTTGCTCGGCCCCAGTGTTCGGTCTGCTCACTGGGTCGCCTTTGATTTTTACTTCCAGCACTGTGTTCTTTTCTCTTCTGCCCAAGGAAGTAGTGAGAAGCCCAGAAAGTTAGCGGATTACTTAATAGTTTTGGAATGTGTATCTGTCCCAAAATAGGAACTGTGACCAAGAATATGGTTGTCATTTTTAATACCGATTTGAACTGTGCTTTTTTCCCCTCTTTCTTTTTATCTAACCATATGTGTTGAATAACAGACTTACAGAATGAGGGTGAAAAGTGGACAACTCATGAATCTCTAGTAGTCTGGAATAAAGCCTTTGTTTGAAATTATAGAAGGAGCAAGGCAACACTGGCTCCACACACCGAATTAGGAACATCTGTATCCAGGAGAGAGAGCAAGAACATTGAGCAACTGGAATGTTGCCATTCTCATTCTGCCTTCCACATGCTTCCAATTGTTCATGCAGTGAAGGATCAGCAATGGACACTTGAGGTCCCTAAAATATTTCTGGGGGCTGGGGATGTAATGCAGTTGGTAGAATGCTTGCTTAACATGCACGAAGCACCCTGGGTTCAATTCCCAGCACCGCATAAACTTTGGTGATACACTTCTGTAACCCCCATACTTGGGAGATGGAGGCAAGAGGATCAGAAGTACAAGGTCATCCCCATTACATAGTGAATTAGAGGTCAGACTGGGCTACGTGAGACTTTTTTTTTTAAGCCAGGAGTGATGGTGCTCGCCTTTAATCCCAGCACTCAGGAGGTAGAGGTAGGAGGATTGCCCTGAATTTGAGGCTACCCTGAGATTATATAGTGAATTCCAAGTCAGCCTGAGCTAGAGGGAGACCCTACTTTGAAAAACAAAACAAAACAAAGAAGACTGAGCCACATTCCTTTTTTTAAAAGAATCTTTATTCCAGAAAAGCTAGAAAGATGAGAACTTCTCCCAAGAAGTTCATCCAATGGGTAAACCCATGGCTTATTTGAAAAGAAATACTGGGCCGAGGCAAGGGGAAACTCACCAGAACTAGGAGGGTCACAAGACTGATCAAGGTTTTGTACGCTGTTGTATTTGTATTTGTAATTATAAGATTAATTCTTACTAATGAAGTACCAATGCTTGATTTAAAAAATATATTTTATTTATTTATTTGAGAGAGAGAGAGAATGGGCACGCCAGGGCCTCCAGACCCTGCAAACAAACTCCAGATGCATGTGCCCCCTTGTACATCTGGCTTACATGGGTCCTGGGGAATCAAATCCTGGTCCTTTGGCTTTGCAGATAAGCACCTTAATCGCTAAGCCATCTCTCTAGACCTCACTCTTCTTTTCATTTTTTTTTTTTTTCCCAAGGCAGGGCCTTACTCTAGCCAAGCTGACCTGAAACTCACTCTGTAGTCCAGGCTGGTGAACTCAGCCATCCTCCTACATCATCCTCGGGAACGCTAGGACTAAAGGTGTGTGCTACCACTTGCCGGCTTCGTGCCCACTCTTTTCTGTGTGGTAGACCTCTACTGTACTGTCCGTCAGACCAAACCACCATAATCCTCCAAAGCCCAGCTATGCTTATCTTGTCCAAACATACTTAGATGCCAGAAAAATACTTGTTTTGACTATTAAATCACTTTTCTATTACATTAAGAAGCTATTGTAACTTGCCCTGAATTCATTCATTTATTTTTATTAAGTGCCTGTAACTTGTGAAGTTAATTCAGAGAATGTCTGTTTGAGAAGCTTACGGCTGGATGTGGTGGTGCACGCCTGTAATTCTAGCACTAGAGGTGGAGGGAGGGAGAGCGTTCCAGAGCAGCTTGCGCTGCGTAGTGGTACTCTGTTTCAGAAACAACAAAACACTTATAGTCAAGTCTGATAGACTGTTTACATGATAATTATAGCACAGAGTCATTGACTCTAGTCTTGTCCTTCCCTTTTCCTCTCTTCCCCACTCCCCCCTTTTTTTTTCTGAGGTAAGGGTTTCATTCTAGCTCAGGCTGATCTGGAACTCCCTATGTAGTGTCAGGGCGGCCTTGAACTCATGGTGATCCTCCTACCTCTGCCTCCCTAGTACTGGGATTAAAGGCGTGCACCACCATGCCTGGGTTTCTTTATGTCTTTTTTTTTTTTTTTTTTGAGATAGAGTCTCATGTAGTTCATTACCCTCCAACTTTCTATGTCGCTGAGAATGACCTTGAACTGAGGATGATCCCCCTGCCTCCATCCCCTGAGTGCTGAGATTATAGGCATGTGCTGCCATGCCTGGTTTGTACTGTTCTAGGGATTAAACCCAGAACTTCATGCATTTTAGACAAGTAGTGTACCAACTGAGCTGTATAGCCGGGCCCAAGTTCCAACTGCCTGACCGGAAGAGGTGTCACCGTGCGTGGATCCTGGGGTCCAGCCTTAAGGTGTTACTTGGGGGCAGATCTGTTTCTAGCCTAAAGGTATGCAAGTGCCTTTAACTGCTTAGCCATCTTCCCAGACTCCTCATTTATTACTTATTTCCCCAACTCTTTCTATTCTAGACCTGCCTTTTCCCCCTGAAGGCTTTAGCCACATACAAAATTCACTCCTCACCCTTCCACATGTCTGGTCTTTTCGTACAGTGTCTGTTCCGGGTATAGACTTGACCTTTAAGTGCCAACCTTCCCCTGAAACTGTGGCTGCAAATGAGGACACAGATGGAGTCAGGCCTGTTGTGCTCTGATTTCTGTTGTTGCCTTCTTTCCAAGTCTCCTGAGCCACTTGAGCCCTGACTAGCCAGCTCTTGCCATCGCTAGGTCCCAGGCTGAGCTGAGGAAGAGGGACTCAGGCGGCTGGGCACTCTGTAATTTGGCCTCTAGTTACCATTGTTGGCCTTGTGCCTCAGCTCTGAGGACTGGACTCTTCTGAGTCCTTGCTGCCAGAATCCCATGGTAACCTGCCTTGTTTCTCTGTGCCCTTGTTTTTATCAGCTGTACTCCCAGCAGCTGAACCCAATGACCATTATGTTTTCCTGATGTCAACCACCAGCTTGTCTTTCTGATCACATTCTGGAATGTCTTAAGTTTCTCATTGTTCTACAGGGCCTAAAGTTAGGAAGCCCCTGTTCTGGGCCCTTATCTCAGCAAATGGCAACTGTGTTCTTCAAGATCCTTGGCCCAAACTCTGGGGTCATAGTTCACCCCTCTCATTTACTCACATCTACTTCAGCAAACATCCAGAAGCTGAGTCTAGTAGCATACCCCTGTAATCTCATCACTTGGGTCGTGGAGTCAGGAGGATCAGAAGTTCAAGGCAAAAATACCAAGCTTGAGGCCAGCCCAGGCTATATGAGACCTTGTATTTTTTTTTAAAGGGGGCTGGAGAGATAGCTTAGAGGTTAAGCTGCTTGCCTATGAAGCCTAAGGACCCACATTCAATTCTCCAGGTCCCACGTAAGCCAGATACACAATGGTGGCACATGCATCTGGAGTTCATTTGCAGTGGCTAGAGGCCCTGGCGTGCCCATTCTCTCTCTCTCCCTCTCTCTGTCTCTTAAAAAAAAACAAAAACAACAACAACAACAACAAAAAAAAACTAGGCCCGGAGAGGTAGTTCAGCATTGGTAATGGTGCTTGTTTGCAAAGTCTATGGCCTGGGTTCCATTCCTCAGTACCCATGAACAGCCTCATGCATCAAGTGGCACACGTGTTCATTTGCAGCAAGCAGCAGGAGGCCCATTCTTACCCCTCTCAAATAACTAAATATTAAAAAGACCTCAAACTTGGGCTGGAGAGATGGCTTAACTGTTAAGACACTTGCCTGTGAAGCCTAAGGACCCAGGTTTGATTTCCCAGTGTCCATGTAAGCCATATGCACAGAGGCACATGCATTTGGAGTTCATTTACTGAGGCTGGAGGCCCTGACATGTCCATTCTCTCTGTCTGTCTCTGTTCTCTCTGTCTCTCTGCTTGCCAGTAAATAAATATATAAACATTTAAAAAAATTTAGAACCTTGACTACTATGGTTTGATCCTCTATCCCTTCTTCTCTAGCTTCTTGAAAAAGCCTTCCTACCAGGCTGGCAGCAGGAGAATCCTATCCCCTTTCAGTGATCCTTGTAAAATATGACCCAGATTGTATCACTTCTTAGAATTCTGCAGTGGCTTCCCGTGTCACCCAGTGTAGAGCCAAAGTGCAAAGTGCATCCAATGCCATCTGCTCTTCGCTGCTTCTTGCTTGGCCCTACCACTCTTCGTGCCCACTGCTCCAGCCATACTGGCATTGTGCTCCATTCCTTTTGCCCTTCCTGGGGATTCTCTGTCAGGGAAGGTCTGATTTAAAGGCTTACTTCCTCACTTCTCTTAGCTTCTCATTCCCATCCTATCAGGCTTCAGTTTTCAACATCACACCCCTTTCCACCCTCTTCTATGTTTTATTTTTCTCCTTAGCCCTTACCACTATCCAACCCATGTATATATTGTTTTTGTTTGTTTGTTTGTTTTTGTTTTTTCGAAGTAGAGTCTCGCTTTAGCATTAGACTGACCTGGGACTCACTATATAGTCTCAGGCAGGCCTCAAACTTGAGGTGATCCTCCTACCTCTGGCTCCTGAGTGCTGGGATTAAAGGCGTATGCCTCCATGCCTGGCCATGACATATTTTTAATTTAAGTTGTTTGCATTCTGTCTTCTTCATCAGAATGTGAACACTGTGATGATAGAGGTGCTTGCTTCACCATGAACAGGGCAGATGAGAAGTGCTTCAGAATCCAACAGTGTCTGGCCAGACTAGTAGCTCAATAATTATTTGCTGAATGAGGGAATCAGGTAGTTAAATACCTCTTCTCCCCCGCTTGTAAGCACTGTCCTGAACATCTTCTATGTATTCTCTAATTATCACAGTGATCTTATGGGGTAGTATGCTTGTGATTCTCATTTTACAAGTAGAAAATTGAGTCTTTTTTTTTGTTTTTAGTTTTTTCGAGGTAGGGTCTCACTCTAGCCCAGGCTGACCTCAAATTCATTATGTAGTCTCAGGCTGGCCTTGAACTCACAGAGATCCCCCTCCCTCTGCCTCCCACATGCTGGGATTAAAGGCTTTCACGCCTGGCCGTGAAAACCGAATCTTAATAGGCTAAGTGACTTGGCCAAGAACATCTGAGCCACCACACAAATATTTAGATGGGGCAGCTTGGCAGAATGAGCATAGACTTTGCCATGTTAATAGATCTGTGTTCAGGTCTCGGCACTGTCAACAATTGGTTGAGTAAAGAACCCTTCCAATTTAACTTCCTTGCTCATAAAATATGGACAATGATTCTATCTCTCATATTGTTGAAAGGATTAATATGAGATCATGGGTATGTTTTTATTTTCATATATTTATTGGGCATTTAGGCTTTGTCTGGAAGTTTCCTCTTATAACCTTTGCCCAGTTTTCTTTTTGGTTTCTTTCTTACCAAGTTAATAAGTATTCTTTGTAGAGATATATGTTGTGTTACAAATAGTTTTCTTCATACTAGTTTTCATTGTTTGATGGTGTTTTTGGAATCTTTTTTATTCATATAGTTAGAGGTCCAGTGTTCGTGACTAATCAAATTGATGAGAATACAGATTTATTCACTCAGCAAATATTTATTGAGGACTAGAAATTTGTGGGATGTCCATTGAGTTAGGACCAGCTCTGAATCCTGACTTACAATTGGTTTTAGCAGACTCTTGAAAAAGGTTATGTTTTCTAAGATCCAAAGAGACCCAAACATTTTCTAGCCACATAATCAGAAATTTCCAAAGAGTTTTGGAATTTATGGGCTGGGCTCCAAGTTATCAGGCATCTGTTGTCTTCCCCGTGGGCAGTTTGCTTTCAGCTTGCTCCACCCTCCCTCAGCTGTGCAGCATGAACAGGGCAGAAGACGAGGACTCAGATGTCCCCTATGGGGTGAATTCCAAAGGCAGCCTCAGAAGCTACACACATAATTCATATGGCGACAACCTGGCAGGCTCTTCTGAAGTTGCATGATTTCCTATCAGGCCACCAGCTCTGCAGACCCTCCAAAGTCTTGATCTTGCAGCCCTAATGGAAAGGAGTGTGGCACCCAGATGGTGCCCACCCCAGCTCAGGTCTGGTTTGAGTCTGAACAGAAAACATAAAGCACTTGACTGGAATCGTCAGTGCTCCTGTTGGCCTTCCTGGTCCAGATTCGATTTGTACTGTTGGCCAACACAGAAATGTCTGTGGGCCTATCCACATGTGAGTCAACAAAATGGGTCTCTCAGATGCCTTTTATTTTATTTTTAAAAAATATTTTATTGGCCAGGCATGGTGGCGCATGCCTTCAATACCAGCACTTGGGAGGATCACTGTGAGTTCAAGGCCACCCTGAAACTACAATTCCAGGTCAGCCTGGACCAGAGTGAGACCCTATCTCGAAAAAAAAAAAAAATTATAGTCGCCCCAGGGCCTCTAGCTACTGCAGACAAACCCCAGACATATGCGCCATCATGTGCATATGGCCTATGTGGGTACTGGAGAATCGAACCTGGGTCCTTACGCTTTGTAGGCAAGTGCCTTAACTACTAAGCCATCAGATACCTTTTATACCATGCAAGTTTATTTCTGTGTTTTTTTTTTCTGTCTTTTCTGTCTTTTTTTTGGTGGGGGGGGGCTCAAGGTAGGGCCTTGCTCTAGCCCACGCTGACCTGGAATTCACTATTTAATCTGAGGGTGGCCTTGAACTCATGACAATCCTCCTACCTGTGCCTCCCGAGTGCTGGGATTAAGGGAATGTGCCACCACACCTGGCCACAAGTCCATTTTTTTTGTTTTGTTTTGTTTTGTTTTGTTTTGTTTTTCGAAGTAGGGTCTCACTCCAGCCCAGGCTGACCTGGAATTCACTATGCAGTCTCAGGGTGGCCTCGAACTCACGGCAATCCTCCTACCTCTGCCTTCCTAGTGCTGGGATTAAAGCGTGTGCCACCATGCCCGGCTCATTTTTTAAAATAAATATTTTTATTTTTATTTATTTGAGAGAGGGAAAGAGGCAGAGAGAGAGAGAGAATGAGTGCATCAGGGCTTCCACCCACTGCAAATGAACTCCAGATGCATGCTCCACCTTGTGCATCTGGCTTACATGGGTACTGGGGAATTGAACCAAAGTCTCCAGCCCTGTAGTCCATTTTTTTCTAAATATTTTATTTTTATTTATTTATTTGCTTGAGAGAGAGAGAGAGAATAGGCACACTAGAGCCTCCAGCCACTGCAAACAAACTCCAGATGCGTGCGCTCCCTTGTGCATCTGGCTAACGTGGGTCCTGAGGAATTGAACCTGAGTCCTTTGGCTTTGCAGGCAAACGCTAAACCACTAAGCCATCCCTCCAGCCCCATAGTCCATTTTTTAACAAAGCAGCTTCAGTAAATCTCCATACGTCTTTACAACCTGTCACCCAGCCAGGCATGCTGTAACATGTCTATAATCCCAGCACTCTGGAGGCTAAGGTAGAAGATCACAAGTTTGAGGCCAGCGTGGGCTACATAGAGAGGTCCTGTATTAAATGAAACAAAACAAACCTCCTCTGTCATCTGATGCATGCGATACATGAAATTTTCATGCTGTGCTCTGTTGTCTTGGGGTGGTGAAGTCGCTGAGGTCATGTAGCTCTCATTCCCAGCCTCCCACTAACCAGCAGTGGGATTTTAGATAAGGTCCTTAGTCTCTGTGTACCTTCACTTCCCTGGTAAGCTGTGGCAATTAAGAGTTGCTCAGGTAAACTTCTTGTGAGGATTAAGTTACTTAATACGTGTACACCTTCAGAAGAATGCCCAACACTGTTATTGCTCGGTGAATTTTACAAAGTTCCTGTACAGACTTCAGGAGGGTAGGCATAGCAACCTTCTGATGTGATTTACAATGTGATTTCAGTAAATCATTGAGGACATTTTTCCTTTCCTATGTAGGGCTAGAGAACTAAGTTTTTGCAGCTTATATAAAGCTTTATGTTGTTTTGTTTTGAGACAGGATCTCACTGTGTAACCCAGGTTGACCTGGAACTCACAATCCTGTCAGCCTCTTGGGTGCTAAGACTGTAGGTGTGCCCCAGCATGTCTAGCTTCCATTGTAAAGCTAAGTTCTTAAATTCTATGCAGGCTGGTTACATCTTAGTGATTCCTCAATGGCCCAATCAAAACACTTACCTGGCCTTTTCTGGGATCAGCCAAGGTTAGGGTCATATGAATGCCTTTGATAGTGCAGCTTCCAGGAAAAGCAGAGCTTGTCAGAGAGAAGACATGTCTGGGCAGTGGCAGAGCTGGACCAGGGTGGAAGCTAGTTCTCCATATTACCTTTCATTTCGACCCATGTGAAATTCAAGTTCTCTTCCTGTGAAGCAATCCTCTTAACTCTATCTTTGAATCAGGTTCTGACTGTCAGATTATTAAACAGAGGGAGAGGAGGCACAATTTAAGGCAGTGCTTGTCTCTTAGAGTTTTAAGTCACCACATGTTTTGGCAGTCGAACCAGCCAAAGTTTTGTTCCAGTTCCCTACAAAGTTTCACAATTGTCAGGAGTTAAGAATTGGCCCCTATGTTATGAAACAGCCAGTTTTTATACTTTAAACTTCAAAATTAAGTCTTAGTTGTTGATTATTATTTTGGATATTTTCCAAGAATCAGAATGCCATCTGTGGCAGTTTCTCCACAGGCCTTCCTGCCAGACACTGTAGTGTTTTTCCCTGTTCAAAGACAATAGTTTGTGTTCAAGGAACTCCCTGGGTAATTGAAGAAATTGGCTGTCCTGACAACAAATAGCTAATGTATTAGCTCCTTTCTGTCCTCTCAACCTCTTGAGGATGTGACTTCAGACAGCTCTCCCCTCCCATTTTCTCCTGGAAGCCTTTTTGGAGGCACCTCACCATCGAAATCAGCCTTCATTGTAGGGTTTGTGTTGTTTGTTTTTGGTCATACTAAGGATTGAACCTGGAGTCTCATATGTGCTAAGCAAATACTTTTCCCTACTCCAGCCTTCTTTTAACTTTTTATTTTGAGACAGGATCTACCTAAACTGCCCAGGCTGACCTTGAATTTGCAGTCTTTTACCTCAGCCTTCTGAGTAGCTGGGATTAAAGGCCTGTACTACCAGGCCTAGTTGAAACAGTTTCTTTTCTTCTTCTTCTCTTTATTCTTCTTCTGCTCTACCAGTGAGCCACACCTCCAGCTATTATAGTTTTCTTTCTTTTAAAAAAATTTTTAAAGATTTTTTTTTTATGTAAGAGAGTGAGTGAGAGAGAATTGGTGTGCCAGGGCCTTCAGCTACTGAAGTCAAATTTCAGACACATGCGCCCTCTTGTGCACATGTGCAACCTGGTGCCCTTGTGTCACTTTGTGTGTCTGGCTTACTTGGGACCTGGAGAGTCAAACATGAATTCTCAGGCTTCACAAGCAAGTGCCTTAATCGCTAAGCCATCTTTCCAGCCCTTTAAATTTTCATTTTATTTTATTTTATTTTGGTTTTTCTGAGATAGGGTCTCACTCTAGCCCAGGCTGACCTGGAATTTACTATGTAGTCTCAGGGTGGCCTTAAACTCATGGTGATCCTCCTATCTCTGCCTCCTAAGTGTTGGGATTAAAGGCATGTGCCACTATGCCTGGCTCTATTTTATTTATGAGAGAGAGAGAGAGAGAGAGAGAGAGGCAGACACACAGAGAGAGAATGGGCATGCCAGGGCCTTCAGCCATTGCAGATGAACTTTGGATGCATGCATCACCTTGTGCATCTGGCTTACGTGGGTCCTGGGGAATTAAACCTGGGTCCTTTGGCTTCGCAGGAAAATGTCTTTAACTGCTAAGCCATCTCTCCAACCCTCTAGTTTTCTTTAGTATAAGGGAAAATACTTTCTCATAGGTATTAAGCAGGAGTTATTTTTGTCTGATGCTGAGTATTTTTTTTTTAAATATTTATTCATTTATTTATGAGAGAGAGAGAGAGAATATGAGAATGGGCATACCAGGGCCTCTTGCCTCTGCAAACAAATTCCAGACAGAAGTGCCATTTTGTGCATCTGGCTTTACGTGGGTGCTGGGGAATTGAACCAAGGCTCACAGGCTTTGTAAGGCAAGCATCTCTTAACTCCTGAGAAATCTCCCCAACCTGGTGCTGGGTGTTGAATCCACTTCCACTGAGCTGTACTCCAGCCGCTAGGCAGACTCTGCCAGTGGTGAGATAAGAGCACAGTCACTGAGTACCTCAGCTATGCTTTGTGTACCTTGTATCATTTAATCTTCCCATCAGCACTCCAGATAGACATTATTGTCTCCATTTTACAGATGTTTAAACAGTAACATACCCCAGGTCACAGCAAGTTATAATCAGGATTCTGACCCAAGTTTATCTTCTCCAGGCCTTTGTTCTTACTTAGCAAATTAAACGAGTATAGGCATACAAAATCAGTGTGTTTTCAGTTGGGAAAAGTGTTTTACTCTCCCTTCCTTTTTCTCAGTCTGGATAGATGCCCTTTTCTAGTTCCTTGGTGACTTCAGATGTCCAGTTCAGATATTAACTTTTGACTGGCTCCTTTTAAGATTATATTCAATTTATTCACTCCCTCAGCCACTTAAATCTTGTTTGTCTTATCCTACTTTCAATCCTAAGCAAACTATTTTTTTCCTTGACTACCAAGAAAACCTGTTCTTGGAGTAATCTCAAGTCTCCCCCAAACTTAGAATTTCACACTAGAAGCTGGGTCAGGAAAGGCCAGTTAGACTAGGAGGTTGTGACCTGGATGGAAGAGGAGGTCATTTAACACCAGAGGAAACAAGTCGAAACAAGATGTCATACAGGGTCCAAAAGATCAGAAGGCCAGCGAGGATGAGAAGAGCAGACATGGCCACACAGGACATGATCTTTCTTCCACTGAAGTGGCAGCTGCTGCCTCCAGTGCCAGTGTTTATTTCTTCTAGTATCTCACCCACCATCTTGTCATTCATGAAATTGCTCAATAGACACATTCTGCCAGTCTGTGCTTGTACAGGCTGAGTAGTTCTTAAAGTTCATTTAGAGTTAATTAATTTGGAGCAATCATTTAAAAGTTTTAATATGTACAATTATTACATGTTAATTAAAAAGAAAAAGCTAAAAGTTTTGAAGCAGCTTGTAGGTTAAAGTGTAACTTGAAAGAAGGAGACTATTCAAAGGAAAGCACTTACATGCAGCAAAGCATGCCCTCAACTGGGTTGCTGCTAATGGTAGTGGCTTTAATTTAGTATAGCTCTCTTTCTGTATTGCCCACTGAAGAATCTGTAGAACCGAGTGGAGCCTGTAGTCTTTCTATGTATAGGTAAGAAAACTGAGAGCAAAAATATCAGTTAGCTGACAATTACGCAGCTATTAAATATCTAGCATGAGAGTCTTTTTAGAGTCTTTCAAATATTTTGTACTATTTGACCATCATATTTGCCCTGTTTCTGAATGAAATGAAAAATTCTTCCTTTCTTCTTTCTCTTTTCTCTCTTCTTCTTCTTTTCTTCTTTCTTGCCTTCTTTCCTTTCCTCCCTTCTTCCCTACTTCCATCCATCCCTCCCACCCTCCATCCCTTTCTGCTTGCTTGCTTTTTCTTTTTCCTCTCCTCTCCTCTCCTATCCTCTCCTCTCCTCTTCTCTTCTCCTCTCCTCCTAGCCTTCACTCTTCTCCCCTACTCCCTCCCTCTCTTCCTCCTCCACCTCCTCCTCCTTCTTATTTCTCTCTCTCTCTTTTTAAAAAAATATTTATTTATTTGCAAGGAGAGAGAGAGAGGAATGAGAATGGATGCACATGGGCCTCTAGCCACTGCATACCAACTCCAGATGCACGTGCAACTTTGAGCATCTGGCTTTGCATGGGTACTAGGGAATTGAACCCAGATTGTTGTTTTGAAGGCAAGCACCTTAACCACTGAGCAATCTCTCCACCTCCTCTCTGTGTTTGAGACAGGGTCTTATTTACTATGCAGGACAGGCTGGCTTTAAATTCACAGGATTCTCTGCTTCCCAAATGCTGGGATTACAGGTATGTTTCACTATGCCTAGCTCCTCTGCTTTCTTTCAGCCAAGGTTTCTACTATGAATATTTTGTGCTACTACTACTTCTGTTGTAATGGTCTGCTCAAAACAACTTGTCCCATCTGTCCCATGCATCACGTGTGGTGGATAAGTGCTTTGCTGATGTTATTTAGTCCTTTTAGTGACTCCAGGGTAGGTAATGTACTGTTCCTGCTTACCTACAGGGTGGATGATAGAGGCCAAGAAAAATTAAGGAACTTCATAGCCCACATAGTCACAAGTAGTAAATCCAGGATTAAGTCTGGGCTTTTTCTAGAGTTTGTGATTGTAAGTACCAACTATCCTGCTAGCCAATTTTTGTTCTTCTGTTGGTTTTCTGGAACAGAACTAATTTCTCTGAATGCAGAAGTTGAAACCTGTTAAGGAAATTCAACCAGACTATTTCTTGAAGAAAAGAAACCATTTCCGGATTTCTTCATTTGTTAACCTGTGATGTCATTAGAGCTAATACTGGCTGCTCTCTCGCCTTCACCCTCAGGAACGAAGAGTGAAGTGGAGGGAGTTCATGAAGAGTGAAGTGGAGGGAGTTCATGAAGAGTGAAGTGGAGGGAGTTCATGAAGAGTGAAGTGGAGGGAGTTCATGAAGAGTGAAGTGGAGGGAGTTCATGAAGAGTGAAGTGGAGGGAGTTCATGAAGAGTGAAGTGGAGGGAGTTCATGAAGAGTGAAGTGGAGGGAGTTCATGAAGAGTGAAGTGGAGGGAGTTCATGAAGAGTGAAGTGGAGGGAGTTCTTTAGGAACCTCAGCAGTGGTTGGGGTAGAAGCTTGACCCTTCTCTTTGGTTTTTCCCTGTCTTACATCTGCCTCTTTCTATCTTTCTTTTTTTTAAATTTTTATTTATTTATTTATTTGACAGAGAAAGAGAGAGAGAGAGAGAGAAAGAGAGAGAGAGAGAGAGAGAATGGGTGCACCAGGGCTTCCAGCCACTGCAAACGAACTCCAGACACGTGCGCCCCCTTGTGTATCTGGCTAACATGGGTCCTGGGGAATCGAACCAGGGTCCTTTGGCTTTGCAGGAAAACGCCTTAATTGCTAAGCCATCCCTCCAGCCCACATCTGCCTCTTTTAAAAAAATATTTTATTTTTATTTATTGTTTGAGAGAGAGAAAGAGAGAGAAAAGAGCACACCAGGACTCCTAGCCACTGCAAACAAACTTTAGATGAATGTGCCACTATATGCATCTGGCTTACATGGGTACTGGGGAATCAAATCTGGATCCTTAAGCTTTACAGGCAAGTGCCTTAACCACTAAGCCATCTCTCCAGCCCTCATCTGTCTCTTTTGATTGTAGAACTCAGCATCCCCAGCCATGGGGTAACAATAGGCTGTGGAGGCCTCAAAAAGACCTCTTTCCCTCTTTCCCTCTCTCTATCCCATCCTGGGCAAGTGTAAGCAGATATACCTACTAAGCTTTACCCTCAGCTGGATGTTTTCTTTATCCGCTCTGCTTGTACTACAACCCTGTCTTGCTCATTGTCAGAACTTATCTCTGAAACCTCAATTTCCAAACTACCTCTGACCCTTTAGACTTGTTTGTATTTTTTATGGATAGAAAAATCAGGAAATAGGAACTAAAGTAGCAAAGAAACCTTTGGGAGTGTATTGTTGACACGATAAGCAATAACATATGGTTTAAAACAATGATGATACTCCATAGGCAGGAGTGGTCAAAGTATGGACTCAGGGATTAGACAGCCTGGGCTCTAACACTGCCCCTGACTTTGGACTTCTAACCCTCAGTCCCTCACCTGTAAGGTGGGAATAATAATAAGTCACGGGTGTTGTGATGCACATGAAGCATCTAGAACTCTTCCTGCCTTATTCTGAATCTTGGTAAAGGGTAATTATTACCAGTGTAACAACTTAGCCTTTCCAGCCATTCAATTAGGAAAACATTTTGAGTTAATAATCAGTGTTGGAGAGAGGGTAATGAAGTTTGTTGTTGAATACATTCTTACAGATGTTGTAAACTGGTACTTATCTATGCTTCATGTTAGTATAACTATATTTATTATTTAATTTATTTATTTATTTTGGTTTTTTGAGGTAGGGTTTCACTCTAGTTCAGGCTGACCTGGAATTCAATATGTAATCTCAGGGTGGCCTTGAATTCACAGCGATCCTCCTACCTCTGCCTCCCCAGGGCTGGGATTAAAGGCGTGCACCACCACACCTGGCTCAATGTTAGTATAACTATTAAGAAGATAACAAAAAACAAAGAAATAAAAAGAAGAATGTGAGCTGGTTTAGTGGTTAAGGTGCTTGCGTGCGAAGCCTAAGGACCCAGGTTCAATTCTCCAGGTCCCACATAAGCTAGATGCACACGGATGTGCATGCACCTGGAGTTGATTGGCAATGGCTAGAGGCCCTGGTACATCCATTCTCTCTCTTTCCTTCTTTTTTTTTTTTTTTGATTTTTTGAGGTAGGGTCTCACTCTGGCCCAGGTTGACCTGGAATTCACTATGTAGTCTCAGGGTGACCTCGAACTCACGGCAATCCTCCTACCTCTGCCTCCCGAGTGCTAGGATTAAAGGTGTGCACCACCACGCCCGGCTTCTCTCCTTCTTTCTGTCTCTAATAAATAAATAAATATAAACAAAAATCTTTAAAAATAAGAATATTCATATATTCATATTCTTTGGCGGATTCTACTTTTGGAACTTATCCTAAGAGAGTAATCTAAGATGTAAAATATTTGGGACTGATAATTTATAGTATTATTTTAAATAATTGATTTTAATGTATTATAACACATGCTTAAAATTATGAATAAAAAGACTGCAGCTATATGGAAAAATAGTGGTATTACTATGTTAAGCAAAAATTTTGAAAAGAAGTACAAAATTGTGTGCACTGTTGACTATAGGGGTATATGAAGGTTCTGCACAGCAGCTAGGACATAGCTGGACGGTCTCTGGCATCTTTTTGGTGCTGCCACTCTGATACTACTCTTTATTATTTATTTATTTATTTATTCATTTGAGAGAGAGAGATAAAGAGAAAGAGGCAGATAGAAAGAAATGGCACACCAGGGCCTCTAGCCACTGCAAACGAACTCCAGACACATGCACCACCTTGTGCATCTGGCTTACATGAGTCCTAGGGAATTGAACCTGGGTCCTAAAGCTTTGCTAGAAATTGCCTTAACCACTACTTAACCTCTAAGCCATCTCTCCAGCCCTGACAGTACTTTTTTAAAAATTATTTTTATTTATTTGAGATAGAAGGAGGGAAGGGGGGAGAAGGAGAGAAAGAATATGAATGGGTACACCAGGGCCTACAGCTGCTGCAAAGGAACTCTAAACACATGCATCACCTTGTGTATCTGGCTTATGTACATCCTGGGGAATTGAACCTGAGTCCTTTGGCTTTGCAGGCAAGCGCCTTAACTGCTAAGCCATCTCTTCAGCCCCTATACTACTTTTTTTTTTTTTTTTTTTTGAGGTAGGGTCTCACTCTAGCTCAGGCTGACCTGGAATTCACTCTGTAGTCTCAGGGTGGCCTCGAACTCGCAGTGATCCTCCTACCTCTTGCCTCCCAAGTACTGGGATTAAAGGTATGTGCCACCACACCGGCCCCATACTGCTCTTTTTTAATACTGCTTTCCAAAATTACCAAGTAATGAACAGCTTAATCCATGCCTGGATCTCATTCCCCTTTGCCAACTTCTAATCTCAGGATAAGAGTACGGGCTGTGGGATACTGAGGAACGAGTCAGGGGTGCTCTAAGGGTTCACCTGCATTTTATGAAGGTTTCTTCTCAATCTTTTTTTTTCTTTTTGAGACAGGGTCTCAAAACTGAGGTAACCCAGGGTGAATTCAAACTCACTATGTAGTTGAGGATGAGCTTGGACTCTGATCCTCTTGCCTTTACCTTTAGAGTGCTGGAATTACAAGTGTGTACTACAATGCTGGGTTTTATGTAGTGCTGGGGAATCAAACCAGGTCTCATACTTACTAGGCAAGCATTCTATCAACTGAAGTATATCCCCAGCTCTCTTCTCAAATTCTTGACCTTCTCTTTGTAAATCTCAGTAGGGCAGTGAAGTGGAATATGTGGAATCAGTATGAGTGCTCTCTCTCTTTCTCTTAGTCTTTCTCAGTGCTGGGGACTGAACCCAGGGCCTCTGCTAGGCAAGTACTATACCTCTAGTCCTTTATCTCTTGCTCTTCATTTTATCACTCTTAAGACATCTTCAAGGAAATTCCCAATAGTTTCTTCAATGATAAATATGCTATACTCATGATTAATAACACTGCTAATAACTCCAAATGATAGTCATTTGGAGGAAAAGAAAAATAACTCTTTAGATGCTAACCTAGCGGCCTGTAAATTAAAGTTTTTAAAGCTATTAGGTTGGACATGGTGGCACATACCTGTTATTCCTGCTAAGGAAGGCTGAGGCAGGAGGATCTCAGCAAGTTCAAGGCCAGCAAGGGCTATATAATGAGACCTTGTCTCTCTCTGTCTCTTCCCGTCCCCCACTCCACCCCACACACATGTGGTGGCATATTTCTATAATTCCAGCACTTGGGAGATATATGTAAGAAGATCAGGAGTTCAAGACTATCTTTGGTTACATAGCAAGTTTGAGGTCATGCTGGGCTACATGAGACCTTGTCTCAGATTTTTTTTTTTTTCAAAAACTAGAACCAGGGCTGGAGGGATGGCTTAGCAGTTAAGGCGTTTGCCTGCAAAGCCAAAGGACCCCGGTTCAATTCCCCAGGACTCATGTTAGCCAGATGCACAAGGGGGCACAGACGTCTGGAGTTCGTTTGCAGTGGCTGGAGGCCCTGGCACACCAATTCTCTTTCTTTCTCTCTCTCTCTCTCCCTCTTTATCTGATAAAATAAAACTAAAACCAAACAAAAAACCATTATCATAAAAATATTTCATCATGGGCTGGAGAGATGGTTTAGCAGATAAGGCATTTGTGTGCAAAGCCAAAGGACCCTGGTTTGATTCCCCAGGACCCACATAAGCCAGATGCACAAGGTGGCACATGCGTCTGGAGTTCATTTGTAGTGGCTAGAAGCCCTGGCATGCCCATCCTCTGTGTCTCTCTCTCTCTCAAATAATAACTAAATAAATAGTAAAAAAAAAAAAAAGTATTTAAAACTATTTCGTCATAATAGCTCAAGCAACCCAGTAGTTGATGAAGTACATAGTAAAATTCTTCTGAAATAAGAACTTAGGAATGGCTGAGAATGGCTCTGAGTTCCTTTTGGTGTGTATATACTATTTGAAAGTAAAAATGATGATCTTTACTCAGGCTTAAGAAAAATTCGTACTTCAATATGCTATGCAAACAAAACAGAATGACTGCATCAGAAGGGTCTTATCAAATGTCCAGCTTGGAAATACAGTTAAGAACAAACACAAGGGACAAAAACACTTGATACAAACAGTAGTTGTGTCTCAATAGAAGGAATTTAGTTCTCCCCATTGATATGCTCCTAAATTGTGTATAATGTGGTTTTGTGTTTTTGTAATTAAAGTCTAATTAACACATATTTATTGAATACTCAGGCATGGTGATGCATGCCTGTTTCCAGGACTTGGGAGGCTAAGGCAGGATTGCTGTGAGTTTGAGGCCAGCTGGGTCAACAGAATAAGACCCTGTCTCAAACAAAAAAAAAAAAAAGCAGCTGGGTGTGGAGGTGCAGACCTTTAATCCCAGCACTAGGGAGGCAGAGGTGTAGGAGGATCGCTGTGAGTTCGAAGCCACCCTGAGACTACAGAGCAAATTCCAGGTCAACCTGAGCTAAAGTGAAACCCTACCTTGAAAAACAAACAAACAAACAAAAAAACAAAAAAACACAAAGCACAGCACCAAAACAAGCAAAAGTACATATAGCTTATGTTGAATAGAGCTTATGTTCTAGGCATTTGCTTGATGCTGGAGATCCAGTGACCACGACAAAACCCAATCACTGCTTGGTGGATCTTAAGTCCATTGGGAGAGGCAGATGATTTTACAAGTTGTAACACTGTGTGCTGACTTCAGAGAGCAGCTGGAGCACCTGAGAGGGGTCCTGAACCCAAACTACCTCAGGGAAGGCTTCCTAGAGGTGGAGATATCTGAGATCTGAGGGCTGCGACTGAAGGTGGAGCAGAGAGTGTTCGTGCAAGAGAAGTGGTATTTGTCAAAGAAAGCTTGGCGGCAAGAGAAAGCGCGCCTTGTTTGAGGAACTGAAAGCTTGATGAGACTAAAATTGTCCTGGAATATAAGGAGGGAGTGGTAGGCAATGAGGTGCGAGAGGGAAGCAGGGACCAGATGATGAGGACGTGTGTGTGTGTGTGTGTGTGTGTGTGTGTGCATACCAGAGCACAGCGTCAGGTGTCATTCCTCAGGCACCATCCACTTTTCTTGAGAAAGAGTTTCTCATTGACCTATAGTTTTGCCAAGTAGGCTAGACTGGTTGGCCGATGAGCCCCAGGGATATGCCTGTCTCCATCTCCCTATCTCCCCAGCTTTGGGATTGCAAATATATGCCACCACGCTTGTGTTTTTTTTGTTTGTTTGTTTTTTTACTTTTATTTATTTGAGAGTGACAGACAGAGAAAGAGGCAGATAGATAGAAGGGCCTCCAGCCACTGCAAATGAACTCCGAATGCATGCCCCATCTTGTGCATCTGGTTTACGTGGGTCCTGGGGAATCGAGCCTTGAACTGGGGTCCTTAGGCTTCACAGGCAAGCACCTAACCACTAAGTCATCTCTCTAGGCTTTTTTTTTTTTTTTTTTTTTAGTTTATTTATTTGCGAGGCAGATAAACAGCGAACAAGAGAGAGAAGGGGAAAAAGAAACAAAGCATGGGTGTGCCAGGGCCTTTTGCCACTGCAAATGAACTCCAGACACATATGCCACTTTGTGCATCTGGCATTACATGGGTAGTGGGGAATTGAACTGGGGCAAGGAGGCTTTGCAAACAAGTACCTTTAACTGCTAAGCCATCCACCCAGACCCAGTTTCTTTTTCTTTTTATTTATGTGTGTGTGTATATGTGTGTGTGAGAGAGAGAGAAAAAGAGAGAGAGGGAGAGAGAGAGAGAGAGAATGGGCACACCAGGGCCTCTAGCCACTGCAAACAAACTCTAGACACATGCACCACCTTGTGTATCTGGCTTACATGGGTTCTGGAGAATTGAACCTGGTCCTTAGGCTTTGCAGGCAAACACCTTAACTGCTAACCCATCTCTCCAGCCTAGGTTTTTTGTTTGTTTGTTTGTTTGTTTTTGTTTTTGTTTTGTTTTGTTTGTTTTTTTGAGGTAGGGTCTCATTGTAGTTCAGGCTGATCTGGAATTCACTCTGTATTCTCAGGGTGGCCTTGAACTCATGGTGATCCTCTTCCTACTGCCTCCCGATTAAAGGGGATTAAAGATGTGTGCCACCATGCCCGACTGCTGACCTAGGTTTTTTTTAAATGAGGGTTTTACTAAGTGCACTTTACTAAGTTTAATAAGCTATCTTCCCAGCCCAGGACTTCACTTTTTTTTTTTTTTTCAAAGTAGGGTCTCACTCTAGCCCAGGCTCACTTGGAATTCAGTATATAGTCTAAGGGTGGCCTCAAACTCATGGCAGTCCTCCTGCCTCTGCCTCCCAAATGCTGAGATTAACAGTGTGTGCCAACACAACTGGCAGGATTTCACACTTTTAAAAATTTATTTATTTATTTGCAAGGGGAGGGGGAGAGAAAGAGAGAGAGAATGGGTATACCAGGGCTTCTGGCCATTGCAAATGAACTCCAGATGCATGCACTACTTTGTGCATCAGGCTTTATGTGGGTACTGGGGAATTGAACCTGGGTCTTTCAGCTTTGCAGGCAAGCGCCTTAAGCACTAAGTCATCTCTCTAGCCTAGGATTTCACTTTTGTATTCAGGAATTTGAAGTTTGCCTTACGGGTAATGTAAAGCTGTTTGAAGAATATTTATTTGTTGTCTACTTGCTCATTTGCTTGTTCTTTCAAATTTTTACTAAAAAATACATGCTTATAAAGCATCTGAGCAAAAGGCTTTGTGTAAGCCGTGTATGAGTTTATGCACCTGTAATCCCAGCACTTGGGAGGCTGAAGTGGGAGGATCACAAATTTGAGGCCAGCCTACCCAACATGGTGAGACTTGCCCCCCTCAAACATGTATGTACACATTTTTAATTCAGTTAGATATATTATCTATCATTCCCTATAAATATAATACCAATTTCTATTCCCACCACCATTATGATAGTATCTGTCTCATTATGCTTTCTTTACCACTGAATATTTTCATTTAAAGAATTGTATTGGGGGCTGGAGAGATGGCTTAGCGGTTAAGCGCTTGCCTGTGAAGCCTAAGGACCCTGGTTCGAGCTCAATTCCCCAGGACCCACGTTAGCCAGATGCACAAGGGGGCGCACACATCTGGAGTTCGTTTACAGAGGCTGGAAGCTCTGGCGCGCCCATTCTCTCTCTCTCTCTCTCTCTTTCTCTCTCTCTCTCTGCCTCCTTCTCTCTGTCACTCTCAAATAAATAAATAAACAAACAAAAAATTTTTAAAAAAGAATTGTATTGGGGGCTGGAGAGATGGCTTAGCAGTTAAGGTGCTTGCCTGTGAGGCTTAAGGACCCAGGTTCGAGACTCAAGTTCCCTTGTAAGCCAGATGCACATGGTGGTACATGTATCTGGAGTTAATTTGCAGTGGCTGGAAGCCCTAGATGTTCTCTCTCTCTCTCTCTCTCTCTCTCTAATGAATAAATAAAATAAAATAAAATATAGTAAAAGCTACCTAACTTAAAATTTACCAACTTTAGTATTTTTATACATACTGTTCAATGATGTTGTATATATACAACATACTGTTCAATGATATGTACTCATTTCTTGTGCAAAACAGATCTCCATAACTTTTTCATCTTATAAAACAGAAAGTCTTTACCCATTAAATAACTCCACATCCCTTCCTCTTAGCCCACTATTCTGCTTTCTGTTTCTATGAATTTGACTGTATTGCATCTCATAAGTGAAATCAGACACAATTTGTCTTTATGTGACTGCTTCTGTCACTCAGTGTAATAACCCTCAGGGTTCATCCATGTTGTACTGTCAGACTTTTCTTCCTCTTAAAGGCTTAATAGTTAATGTTGTTTGTATGTGTCACATTTGGTTGACCCATTTTTCTTTTCTTTTCTTGTGTGTGTGTGTGTGTGTGTGTGTGTGTTTTTCCATCATCTTTTTTTTTTTCAAATTTTTATTGACAACATCCTTGATTATAAAAAATATCCTATGGTAATACCCTCTCTCCCCCCACTTTCCCCTTTGAAACTCCATTCTCCATCATATCCCCTCTCCATCTCAATCAGTCTTTTATTTTGATGTCATGATCTTTTCCTCCTCTTATGATGGTCTTGTGTAGGTAGTGTCAGGCACTGTGAGGTCATGGATATCCAGGCCATTTTATGTCTGGGGGGAGCACGTTGTATGGAGTCCTACCCTTCCTTTGGCTCTTCATTCTTTCCGCCACCTCTTCCGCAATAGACCCTAAGCCTTGGAAGGTGTTGATAGAGATATTACAGTACTGAGCACTCTGGTCACTTCTTTCCAGCACCATGATGCCTTCTGAGTTGTGGTTGACCCATTTTTCTTATGATGGACACTTGAATTGTTTTCACCCCTTGACTATTGCACATAAAACTGCTGTGAAAACAGCTGTACAGATACCTTTTTTTTTTTTTTAATTTCAAGGTAGGTCTCGCTGTAGTCCAGGCTGACTTGGAATTCACTGTGTAGTCTCAGGGTGGCCTTGAACACACAGTGATCATTCTACCTCTGTCTCTATATAGTTCTGGGATTAATGGCTTATGCCATCATGCCTGACTTTTCAGATATCTTTTTGAGACTCTTTTTAGTTTTCTTGGATATATACCAGAAGTGGGATTGCTGGACCATATGCCCATTCTACTTTTAGATTTGTTTGTTTTGAGATGGGGTCTTGCTGTGTTGCTTAGGCTAGCCTAGAGCTTCTGGGCTCAAAAGGTACGTTCAGGTAGCTGGGACCACAGCCATGCAACAGCATAGCATACTTTTTTTTTTTTTTCAACCAGGGCTTCGGGCATGCTAGGCTGTACCACTGAACTTCATTCCCAGCCCCCAGCTTTGTTTTGGTTTTGAGGAAGTGCTATACTCTTCCCTGTATCAACTATACCATCTATTCCTAGAACAGTACCTAACAGGTTGTAATTTGTCTATATTCTTTCATTGATTTGAGAGAGGCAGATGAGAGAAAGAGTCAGAGAGGGAGAGAGAATGGGCACACAAGGGCCTCCAGCCATTGCAAACAAACTCCAGATACATGCACCACCTTGTACATCCGGCTTATGTGAGTCCTGGGGAATCAAGCCTCGAACCAGGGTCCATAGGCATCACAGGCAAGCACTTAACCGCTAAGCCATCTCTCCAACCCTTGTCTATATTCTTTTAACACTTGTCCTTTTCTTTGGTGAGCTTGGTGGTTCTTTGTTCTTTATGATAACTATTCCAGTGGGTATGATTTTATTTTTGCACTTCTCAAATTATTAGTGATTTTGAGTACTTTTTCATATGCTTGTTGGCCATTTGTAAATCATCTTTGAATAAATGCTTATTTAAGTTATATCTATTGTCATGTTTACCAAGCATGAAACAAGTAAAAAATTTAAACTGATGGGTTTTATGTTTGAGTCAGAGTTTCTCTCACTCTAGCCCAGGCTGACTTGGAACTTACTCTGTAGCCCAGGTTGGCCCTGAACTCACTGTAATTTTCCTACCTCAGCCTCCAAAGTGTTGGGATTAAAGGTGTGAGCCACCATGCCCAGCTAAGTTTGCATTTTCAAATTCTGAGTGAAATTCCTTCACCCGTCAAATAAAACCAAGTAAGCCCTGTGTGTTGGGCACAATTCTAAAAAGCTGAGACACACAAAACAGACTGAGCCTTGTTTTAGGTTTCTGTGGCCATTTGCTGGTCCTATTCTGTAGATTGTGTTTGTAAGACTTTGCTCATTTTTTATTGAGTACTTTATTTTTATTGGTATATAAGAACTCTTTATTATATGTTAAGTATATTGGTTTTTGGGATATTAGTTTTCTATTGCTTTGTTTAAAATTGCCATGAGTCTCATGGCTTAAAACAGCACACATTTTACCTGGCAGTTTGTGTAGTTAAGGAGTTCCAGACATGGCTTAAGTGGGTTGCCACCTTCAGGATCTCACCAGGCTTTAATCCAGATATTGGCAGAGGCTGTTGCCTCATCAGAAACTCAACTGGGGATATGCTTTTGAGCTTCCTCGCTTGTTGGCAGAATTTACTTCCTTGTGGTTATAACACTAAGGTAACAGTTTCTGTATGCAGCTCTTCTCAGCTTCTAGAGGCCACCCTACAGGTTGTGCCATATGGCCTTCTCTAATATGTCCCTTTATTCCTTCTTCAAGCTAGGAAGGAGGAATCTTTATAGTGCTTCTGCTAGCAAGACTGAATCAGGAGCAAAATCAGAGCGACAGCCCATCACCATTGCTGTAGACCCTTAGTAGAATCAAGTTGTGGGTCCTTCCTACACTCCAGGGCAGGGGATTACACGAGGCGTGAACACTAGGAGGTAGGGACTGTTGGGGCACCCTTTGCTTTATTTACACAGTCTTCTGTGTGTAGTCCAAGTATGCTATTGATTTAGAAACTTGATTAGGAGGTTTCTGCTCTGTGTGTCAACTATGTGGGTCTTTTTGTAATATGTTATAATTTCTAGTATGTTTAGAATATACTTCCTCACTTTAACATTTCTCCAACATTCACTTTTTAAAAATATATTTTATTTATTTGAGAGAGAGAGGAGAAGAGGCAGAGAGAGCGAGAGGGAGAGAATGAGCACGCCAAGGCCTCCAGCCACTGCAAACGAACTCCAGCCCTTTGTGCATCTGGCTTATGTGGGTCCTGGGGAATGGAACCAGGGTCCTTTGGCTTTGCAAGCAAACGCCTTAACTGCTAAGCCATCTCTCCAGCCCTCAAACATTCACTGTTTTAATTTTTTTTTTTTTATTTTGCAGGCCTGGGGAGATGGCTTAGCAAGTTAAAGCACTTCCCTATAAAGCCAAGTGACCTGGTTTCAGTTCCCCAGTACCCATTTAAAGCCAGATGCACAAAGTGGCGCATGTGTCTGGAGTTCCTTTGCAGCAGCTGGAGGCCCTGGTGTGCCCAGTCTCTGTCTGTCTGTCTGTCTCTGCTTAAAAATAAATGAATAATTTTTTTAATTTGTATTTTAGGGACTAGAGACATTGCTCAGTGGTTAAAGGCACTTACTTATAAAACCTAATTGCCTGGATTTGATTGCCCAGTATCCAGACACACAAAGTGGCACATGTGTCTGGAGTTTCTTTGCAGTGGCAGGAGGCCCTGGCATGTCCCCATTTTTATTCTCTCTCTCATAAATAAAAAAATATTAAATATTTTATTTCTTTATTTATTTTGGAGATAGAGAGAGAGAGAGAAAGAAAGAGGCACATAGAGAATAGGTGTGCCAGGGCCTCTAGCCACTGCAAATGAACTCCAGATATATGTGCCACTTTGTGCATCTGGCTATATGTAGGTACTGGGAATCAAACCTGGCCTTTGGCTTTGCAGGCAAGCATCTTAACCGCTAAGCCATCTCTCCAGCCTAAAATGCAAAGTTTTTAAAAAATATTTTTTGGGGCTAGAGAGAGGGCTTAGTGGTTAGGATGCTTGCCTGCAAAGCCAAAGGAACCAGGTTCAATTCCTCAGTACCCACATAAGCCAGATGCACAAAGTGACACATGCGTCTGGAGTTCGTTTGCAGCAGTTGAAAACCCTGGTACACCCATTCTCCCTCTCTCTCTCTCTCTCTCTCTCTGTCTCTCTATCTGCCTCTATCTTTCTATCCCTCTCTCTCTCAAATAAACAAAATAAATAAGGTTAAAAAATTTAAATTTGTATTTTATTCTAACACTATTACTATTTCAGAATTTATCTTTTAAAACATTTAAAAATTTTTAATCATTTTATTTATTTATTAGATACAGAGGGGGGGGGGAGAGAGAGAGAGAGGGCACGCCAGGGCCTCTAGCCACTGCAAACAAAAGTGCCGCGATATGCATGTGGCTAATGTGGGACCTGGAGAATTGAACCTGAGTCCTTAGGGTTTGCAGGCAAGTGCCTTAACCACTAAGCTATCTCTCCAGCCCCAGAATTTATCTTTTTTTCTTTGTTCATTTTTATTTATTTATTTGAGAGTGACAGAGAGAGAGAGAGACTGGGCGCGCCAGGGCTTCTAGCCACTGCAAACGAACTCCAGATGCGTGCACCCCCTTGTGCATCTGGCTAATGTGGGTCCTGGGGAATCGAGCCTTGAACCGGGGTCCTTAGGCTTCATAGGCAAGTGCTTAACCGCTAAGCCATCTCTCCATCCCCAGAATTTATCTTTTTGATGTGAGATGGAGACAGACCCTAATTTTTCCCTCGATAGCCAAACTATGATCTCAATTTTGAATTATTAAGCCTGAGGTTTTAGGTTTGTTTTTGTTTGTTTGTTTGTTTGTTTGTTTTTTGTTTTTTGTTTTTTGAGGTAGGGTCTCACTCCAACCCAGGCCAACCTGGAATTCTGAAATTCACTATGTAGTCTCAGGCTAGTCTTGAACTCATAGTGATCTCCTACCTCTGCCTCCCGAGTGCTGGGATTAAAGGTATGCACCACCATGCCAAGCTATTTTGTGTCTTTTTTTTTTTTTTCAGTCAGAGGCTCACTATGTAGTCTAGGCTAGCCTCAAACTCATATCCTTCTGCCTCAGCCTTCTAAGTGCTGACATTAGAAGCATGTGTCACCATACCTGGTGAGCAGTCTTTTTAATACGGTTCTTCCTGTTTCATTGACTTGGCTGTCTGTTCCTCACCGTGTTGCCATATCTGTATATTATTGTAGTTCTATAAAATTGCCCTGATTTTAATTTTAGTAATACATTTTGAAATATTTCCAGGTAAGCCTGGGCTAGAGTGAGACCCTACCTCAAAAAAGCAAAAAAGAAAAACGAAAAACGAAAAAAAAGTATTATATGAACACAGATATTCATATGGTCTAAAATTAAAGATAAGTGAAAAAGTGTTCAGTCTAAAGTATCACTTTTATCTCTGCTTTAGCCTCCCAATTCACTTCACACAGGCAACCAATGTTACCACATTTGTTTATTTGTTTAGGGACAATTTATGTATATGCTCAGTGGGAATATATAGTCTATATTCCCCCAATTTGTGTGTGTGTGTGTGTGTGTAATGTGTGGTATGATATGTGTTGTAGTGTGTGTTCACATAGTGTATGCGGGTGTGTGTGCAGATCTGTGAGCCCCATGTACCTACCTATATAAACATCTACCATGTGTGTAGAAGCCAGAGGTGAACATTGGGTATCCTAGCACTGTTCCGCTTGTTTCCTTGACACTGAGTCTCACTGGACCTGGAACTGCCTTCTTTTTTCCTGATCATACTAGCCTACCATCCAGACCCACTGATTCTCCAGTCCCCACCCCCATCCCCACCCCAGGACTGGGGTTACAGGCCTTTTTTATGTGGATGCTGGGGATTGAATTCAGATGGTTTCAGGCCCTATCAGGTCCTCATGCTTGCCCAGCAAGTGCTCTTATCCTGGGCCATCTTCCTAACTGATAGGGTCTCGTGTAGTCCAGGCTGGCCTTGGACTCACTGTACAGCTGAGGGTGGTCATGGACTTCTGATCTTCTTGCCTCTTGCCCCACCTTCTGAGTGTTCAGATTACAGGCATGTGCCACCATGCCTGGTTTAAGCAATGCTGGGGATGGAACCCAGAACTCTCTGCAGGCTACACAAGAACTCTACTAACTGAGCTACATCCCCAACCTCTTATATTTCTGGATCTTCCTTTTTTTCACTTAATGTATCTTGAGGATCTTTCCATCTTAATTCTTTTTTATTTTTTATTTTATAAGAGAGCAAAAGAGGGAGAAAGAATTGATGCACTAGGGCCTTAGCCACTGCAAACAAACTCCAGATGTGTACACCACCTTGTGTGCATGTGTCACCTTGTGCATCTGGCTTATGTGGGTTCTGGGGAGTCAAACCTGGGTCCTTAGGCTTTGTAAGCAAGTACCTTAACCACTAAGCCATCTCTCCAGCCCTCCATATCAATTCCTTTTTTTTTGAGGCAAGCCCAATAAGATGGCCTTTTAAAAAAAATTTATTTCTATTTACTTATTTATTTATGAGAGAGGGAGAGAGAGAAGGAGAATGGATGTGCCAGGCCTCTAGCCACTGCAAACGAACTCCAGATGCTGCACCACCTTGTGCACTTCACTTACATGGGGCCTGGAGAATCAAACCTGGATCCTTAGGCTTCACAGGCAAGCGCCTTAACCATTAAGCCATCTCTCCAGCCCAGTTTTCTTTATGAGAGAGAGGGAGAGAATTGGCACACCAGGGCCTCCAGCCACTGTAATCGAACTTCAGACTCATGTGCCGCTTTGTGTGCATGTGTGACCTTGCATATGTGTCACCTTGTACGTCTGGCTTACATGGGATCTGGGAGTCAAACTGGGGTCCTTAGGCTTTGCAGGCAAGCGCCTTAACTACTAAACCATCTCTCCAGCCCTCCATATCAATTCTTGGACAGTGTTGTTGTCTTTTGTAATGCATACTGTCTTCTACTGATGAGTGTACCACAATTTATTTAGCTCATTTCCTGGTCACAGGTCTTGCATACACACTTTGCTGCAGTGAATGGTATACACATATAGTTTCATATACAAGCTGTTGTAACTGCAAGAAAAATTCCTAGAAGCAGATTGCTCGAGCAATGGGTATACACATATAGAGGTTCAGTAAATGCTTACTGTTCCTAGGAACTGTACTGGTTTATATCCTTACCTGCTATTAGAGTGTCTGTTTACCCACATCCTCCCAGAGCTTTGTCAGACTTTTCGATCTTTGTTCATCTTGTAGATCAAAAGTCATGTCTAGATGTAGTTTCAACTTGCATTGCTCATATGAATGGGGTGTGTTTTTTTTCCTGTTTTATGGGCCATTTGGATTATCTTTACTTTGTACACCTCTTGCCCTTAATTCTTTTGGGTGTTTGCTTTTTTTTTTTTTTTAAGAGAACTTCTTATATTTATAAAAGGGGCCATTTATCTGTGATATGAATCAAGTATTTCTCAGCTTGCCACTTTTTTTTTTTTTTTTTTTGGTTTTTCAAGGTAGGGTCTCACTCTAGCCCAGGCTGACCTGGAATTCACTATGGAGTCTCAGGGTGGCCTCGAACTCATGGCGATCCTCCTACCTCTGCCTCCCGAGTGCTGGGATTAAAGGCGTGCGCCACCACGCCCGGCTAGCTTGCCACTTTTATTACTTCTTTATGATGGGATTTTCATGCAGACATAAGCATTTCTATTTATCAAAATTTTGTCATTTTTTTATTACTCCTAATTTTTTTTATCATAGAAAATAGTCTTGTTTCTGATTATCTATATATTTAGGAAGAAGAGTTTATTGAGTACACTGTACAGGAATAACACCTCATACTATTTTTGGCATCTATTTTTAACAGTAGTGGGGATTGGACTCAGGATCTTGTGTGTGCTAGGCAAGCACTTACCACTGATATAGGACCTTTGTTTTTAAATTCGTCTTTTTGTGTTTGTGCATATGTGTATGTGTGCATGTGTATGATGTGTGTGTGGGCATGTGGGCATGTGTATGTGGAGGCCAGAGGTCAATATCCTGTTGGATATCTTCCTTGATTGCTCTCTACCTTACTTTGTGGACAGGGTCTCTCACTGAACCCAAAGCTCACTGAGTAGGCTAGACAAGCTAGCTAGTGAATCCTAGGGACCCTCCTACCTCTGCCTCCTTAGTTCTGGGATCACAGGTACACCCTGCCGTACCCAGCATTTTTTCAAAATTTAAAATTTTTTTTGTTTGGTTTTTTGAGGTAGGGTCTCACTCTAGCTCAAGCTGACCTGGAATTCACTATGGAATCTCAGGGTGGCCTCGAATTCACGGCGATCCTCCTACCTCTGCCTCCCGAGTGCTGGTATTAAAGGTGTGTGCCACCATGCCCGGCTTCATACCCAGCATTTTTATGTGGGTGCTGGGGTTCCTTATTAGGGTCCTCATGTTTATACAGCATGCATTTAATCCACTGAGCCATTTGCCCAGCGCTAAAATCTTTGGTTAACTAGGAGCTTATATTATGCTAGTATAAGATTTGGAGTGTGGCTCTGGTTTAATTTTTTTCAGTTGCTAGTCAGCTGTTCCAGGACTTGTGAAACATGCCTGCAGAGCAGGTGAGTTCAAGGCCAATATGGGGTGTATAGCAAGACCTTGTCTCAAAAAAGCAAAAGGGGCCGGAAGGATGGCCCTTCTCCTCCAGCCTCATGCCAGGCTTGGCCATGCTTTAATCCCAGCACTCCCAAAGCTGAGGCCGAAGGATTGCTGAGAGTTGCAGGCCAGACGGCTACAGAATGAGACCCTGTGTTAAAAAGATTAAAAAGCAAGATAAGGACTAGGAGGATATGTGCCTTATATATGAAAGGTCTTATATTCAATTTCTAGTATTACAAACAAAATAGAAATAAAATTTTAAAATGAAAAGCAAGGTACATAGTATATTAGTTATAGTAGATTAGCCACTATTTGTGTAAAAAGGGAGGAATAGAAGTGATATCAATTCATATTTGCTCTGCACACATAATCAGTTTTTGAAGGATCCACAGGAAGCCAATACTCTGGTTATACATTGAGAGGCAGGAACTGTGTAAAAGGGAAATGAGGTTGTAGGTTGCCTCAGCACTTTTCCTTCTATCTATCTATCTGTATGTATGTGTATATATATATATGTATATGTATGTATATGTATATATGTATATATATATATAGTTTAATATTTTATTTTTATTTATTTATTTATTTGATAGAGAAAAAGAGAGAGAGAGTGAGTGAGTATGGGTGCAACAGGGCCTCCAACCACTGCAAACGAACTCCAGACGTGTGCGTCCCCTTGTGCATCTGGCTAACAAGGGTCCTGGGAATCAAACCTGGGTCCTTTGGCTTTCCAGGCAAATGCCTTAACCACTAAGCCATCCTTCCAGCCAGCTATCTATCTATCCATATACTTTTTTTTTTTTTGGCTTGTCAAGATAGGTTTTCGCTCTAGCTCAGGCTGACCTGGAATTTACTATGTAGTCTCAGGGTAGCCTCAAACTCGTGGCGATCCTCCTACCTTTGCCTCCCGAGTGCTAGGATTAAAGGCATGTGCCACCACGCCTGGCCTATCTTTATATTTTTAATTGTTGAGAATGTAAATGTTTATTACAATACCTTGATCTGTAATGGTTGGTTGTCTTTAAAAGTAATAATTCCAGTAGGACCTGAATTGTTTGAGTTACTGATGGCTCTAAATTTCATGATTTGTTTGTTCTGCATCTAAGAGAGTCCCTAAGAAGCAGCTCTTGCTACAAACTTTGCCTGTATTCAACTCTCTGCCATGGGGGAGAGGGGAGCAGCAGTCTTGTGAAAACAGCCCTGGATCTCTGGTCTGGGAAGAGGACTATGGTCTGGTACTGGCTGTTCCTCTTAACTTCAGTGAGCGTTAAGGCTGGCTGACAGGGAAGGAAAAGAGGAAGAAGGTAGTTAGTAGCTTGCTGAGGTGGAGGCTCACACCAACTCTCCAGGTCCCAACAGTGGTACATACTAGTGGCAGCTAATCCTACAATGTTGTCTCCCCATTACCTCAAAATTTTTCCAAGAAATAAACAAAAGAAGCAAGGCTATAATCTCAGTACTCAAGAGGCTGAGGTAGAAGGATCCCAATGAATTTGAGGCTAGCCTGGATTATATACTAAGTTCTAGATCAGCTTGGGCTAGAATAATACTGTATAAAAAAAAAAAAAAAGTCCAAAACAAACAGATGGGGAATCTGGTGGACCTATCTTCTACTTTTGGTAGCTTAGTTCCTTGTGGGAACAATGGTCATATGGTGATACAATTTTAGCAACTTCACATCTGGGCAAATGCCTTCGAGAGTTGGTAAATGCCTTGAGGACACTTTGCCGCTAAGCCTGAAGGAGAACATACCAGAAACATGTTGCATAAAAATGGACTAGCTTGCTGGGAATGGAGTCCGTTCCCATGTTCAGAGGGATCTGGGGGCAGCTGAATGGCCTCTTGTGAGGATGCTGCGCAGTTGCTTGGCTGACCTGGAAGGCCGTTCCGAACTCTTGTGACTGTGTGAAGCCTGCAGAACAGGACACTGTGTGTGCCTCATCGTGAGCAAGAAGCCAGATGAAGATAAACACCCTTATGGTCCTTTAAACTAAAAACAGGACGGAAGGGTTGTGTTCTTTTTTAACTCAGTATTCTTTATTTAGAATTACCATGTGTTATTTTATCTAACTAAATATTATAGATTATTTCATTCTTTCCAGACATACTTTCTCCAATGCTTTTCTGTTCCCATTATGAAATTAAATACTTGTTTTATTCTTTATTCATTTAATTAATTTATGTATTATTTCATAGTTCTGGCAATCAAACCCAAGGTCTTGTGTATGCTAGGCAAGTGCCCTACCACAGAGGTACATGCCCAGCCCTTATTTTATTGTTTAAAGACATCAACAATAGAATAAAAGATAAATTAATAAATATAAAAAGAAGAAAGAAAAAGACTCTAAAACAAAGATATCAGTAGTCTGTGAAAAAGGGGAGCTGTTTTGTTTAGCCAGTGGCCATATGATAGAAAATTTGGCCTTCATCTCTCACTCTTTTTTTTTTTAAGTGCATGGATAGAAGTCATTAGATGGAAAAAGTACCCTTAATTTTTACAGTGTCATAACTTTAAATAAACTTTTCATTTGTAAAGTTAAAATATACCCCAGAGTAGAAAATAAAGAACTCCTAAATATATTCAGCATTAGTTTCAGTACCTTCCATATTTTTTCTTGTTTTAATTTTAGTACTCAAAATTGAGCCCAGGGGGGCTGGAGAGATGGCTTAGTGGTTAAGCGCTTGCCTGTGAAGCCTAAGGACCCCGGTTCGAGGCTCGATTCCCCAGGACCCACGTTATCCAGATGCACAAAGGGGCGCACACATCCGTTCTGTTTGCAGTGGCTAGAAGCCCTGGTGTGCCCATTCCCTCTCTCTCTCTCTATCTGCCTCTTTCTCTGTGTCTGTCGCTCTCAAATAAATAAATAAATAATGAAGAAAAAAATTAAAAAAAATTGATCCCAGGGCTTTGTGCCTGGCAGGCAACTGCTAAATTATATCTCCATATCCTCAGCCCTTTTTTACTTTTTAATTTGAGACAAGGTCTCTCACTATATTGCCTAGGCTGGCTTTGAACTCACTCTATAGTCCAGGTTGGCCTTGAACATTAAATTCTCCTGCTTCAGCCTCCTAGTAATTCAGACCTACACCACCAGGCCTACTTATAGTATCTTACACATTTTGTCATTCTTGTTTCTGTATCTTCCTTAGGTTTTAAAAAATATTCATTTATTTAAGAGAGAGGAAAGGAGAGGGGGATCTGTTATGCTCTTCCTTACTTCCCACAGCAAACCTGGTGTGGTCCTTTGTAGAAGATTGGACCCTAAATTCAGTTTATCAATAAGGATATAGGTTCTGTGTTTAAAAAAATAATAATAAAATAGGGCTTGAGAAATGGCTTAGCAGTTAAGGCGTTTGCCTGCAAAGCCAAAGGACCCAGGTTTGATTCTCTACAACCCTCATAAGCCAGATGCACAAGGGGCACATGCGTCTGGATTTCGTTTACAGTGGCTAGAGGCCCTGGCATGCCCATTCTCTCTCTGTCTCTCTTCTCTCTCTCTTCTTGCAAATAAATAAATAAAATTATTAATAATAATAATGAAGGAGCAGGGCATGGTCATGCATGCCTGGAATCCCAGGTGGGAACAGGAGGAATTCAAGGTCATCTCAGCTACATAGTAAGTTTAAGGTAGCAGGGTCTGTATGATACATTATCCCCAAAATTAAAAAAAAGTGCCAAAGCACTGCCCTTTCAGGGGTCATAGGGACTCTGAGGGTCCACCCCTGCAACCTTGGAAGACACGCTTCCTGAGACAGCACAGTACTTGCAGGCTGCTGGGGGGGAAGCCTGTGCTGGCTGTAGGACGGTTAGAGTTTAGAGGCGTTCTGTGAACTGAAAACCCATCCTCTGGCATTCCTGGACATTCCCAGGCTCTGACAATCAGAGGGCAAAGGAAGATGGAGCACTGCAGTCACTGGAGCCTGGCAGTGGACCTACAGGTCTGATCCGGAGGTTTGTCAAGCCTTTTGAACTTTAACACACACACACATTCATTTCCGCCCCCTCTCAATAAGAATCTGTAACCAAACAATGAAATCCTTTATGATTCTGCTCAGTTTATAAGACAGAACTAAAATGATCCATGAACCCCATAACATTGAATAACTAGCATCCTCTTTGTTGTGGGCAGGTCTTCCTTGCTTTCTCCCCATGTCATGAGAACCAAAGGAAGTGCTAGTGGTAGCTGGGATGAGGATCTGCTATTGGGAGGAGAGGCACAGTTATTCCTTGGTTCTGCTTGCTCTTTTGAAAAGAGGGATCCTATAACATCTTCTGTTCAGCCTATGTGTATATAAACCCAGCTTGTGGAACTTGACTTAATTCCTAATCTCATTAAACTCTCTCCTCTTCCCTGTCAGAGGTGTATTCAGTACCAGGGGTTAATCTTAGAAATTTACAAAGAATGTGGGCTGGAGAGATGGCTCAACAGTTAAGGCACTTGCCTACAAAGCCTAAGGAACCGCCTTTGATTCCCCAGTGCCCATATAAAATCAGATATACAAAGTGGTGCATGCATCTGGAGTCCGTTACCAGTGGCTGGAGGCCCTGTCATGCCCATTTTCTCTGTCTGTCTCTCTTCTATCTCTCTCTGCTTGCAAATAAATAAAAATATTTTTTTTAAAAAAATGTGTCATTTAAAGCTGGGAGTGGTGGTGCACACCTTTAATCCCAGCACTTGGGAGGCAGAGGTAGGAGGATCACTGTGAGTTCGAGGCCACCCTGAGACTACGTAGGGAATTCCAGGTCAGGATGGACTACAGTGAGACCCTACCTCGGGGGGAAAAAAAAGGATCATTTAAAAACAATTACTGGGGGCTAGAGAGATGACTTAAAAGTTAAGGCACATGCCTGCAAAGCCTAAGGACACAGGCTTAATTCTCCAGGTCCCATGTAAGCCAGATGCACTTGGTGGTGCATATATCTGGAGTTTGTTTGCAGTGGCTAGAGGCCCTGGCAAGGCCATTCTCTCTCTCTCTCTGTCTCTAATAACTAAATTAAAAAATTAAAATTAAAAACAATTACTGGGCTGGAGAAATGGCTTAGCAGTTAAGGCTCTTGTATGCAAAGCCAAAGGACCCAGGCTCGATTCCCCAGTGCCCATCTAAAGCCAGATGCAATCAGGCTCGCATTGCTGGCAGAAATCACCTGACCAAGAGCAACTTTTTTTGGGGGGGGGATAAAAGGTTTATTTTGGCTTACAGACTCAAGGGGAAGCTCCATCATGGCAGGGGAGAACGATGGCATAAGCAGAGGGTGGACATCACCCCCTGGCCAACATAAGGTGGACATTAGTAACAGGAGAGTGTGCCGAACACTGGCAAGGGAATACGGCCTATAATACCCATAAGCCCGGTCCCAACTGTCTCCAGGAGGCATTCATTCTCAAATCTCCATCAGCTGGGGGCCTAGCATTCAGAACACATAAGTTTATGGGGAACACCTGAATCAAACCACTACATTCCGCCACTGGCCCCCATAAAGTGATAACTATCCATGGTGTAAATGCAATGCATTCAGTCCATCTTTAAAAGTCCCCATAGTTTTCATCAATCCTAATGATGTTCAAACATTCCCATAGTCCAAGATCTTTTAAGTGAGCCATAATACCAAAAAACTCCCCCAAAATTCCATAATGGCACAAAATAAACATTTATACTGAAAAATACGGCACTGGGCATAGCAAAGAAATATTCAACCAATACAAGATTTAAAACAACCAGGGCAAACATGAAACTCTGTAGCTCCAAGTCCAACAACTCTAGCCATTGAAAAGTCACCAAGTCCTATAATTCTAACCAGCAACAATTCTCTGGAGTTCCAATTCTGCCCTTCCAGCAAGGCTACTCACAGTAAACTTATCCAGGCTTAGCAGCTTTCCTTAGCAGCCATCTTGTGGTCCCGGCATCTCCACTGGGTCTCCACTGGGTCTCCACTGCAATCCACAGTTCATCCTCACGGCCCCATGGGGTCTCCATGCAGGCATCCAGCAAACCTGCTTCACACTGCCCATGGCCATTTCCAAAACACAGGACCATATTGCAAGTTCAATGATCCTGTCTTTCTTGCATTTCTTTTTGTTTTGTTTTGTTTTGTTTTCGAGGTAGGGTCTCATTCTAGCCCAGGCTGACCTGGAATTCACTATGGAGTCTCAGGGTGGCCTCGAACTCACGGCGATCCTCCTACCTCTGCCTCCCGAGTGCTGGGATTAAAGGCGTGCGCCACCACGCCCGGCTTGCATTTCTTTTTTTAATTTTTTTGTTTATTTTTCTTTATTTATTTGAGAGAGAGAGACAGAGAGAGAAAGAGGCAGAGAAAGAGAATGGGCACACCAGGGCCTCCAGCCACTGCAAAAGAACTCCAGATGCATGTGCCACCTTATGCATCTGACTTATGTGAATATTGGGAATCGAGCCTTGAGCCGGGGTCCGTAGGCTTCACAGGCAAGCGCTTAACCGCTAAACCATCTCTCCAAGCCCCTGTTTCCTGCATTTCTTATACTCCACAATACAGGCGGGGTGCCAATTTGTTAATCCAGGCTGGAATAAAGCAGACTTTGAAGAACAGGATACTCCTTCAGCATTCAGGCTTGTTCGAAAGACTTCATTCTTTCTGTTCCAAGGTAGGTCAGCTGGCCCAATCTCAATGGTTGTAATCTTTCATACAATTGCAGCTGAATGGGCAGAAGTTTCAGCTCAAAGATTTCATTTTTATTTTTTTCTGTGCCATATCCCTCTGCTCACACCAGTCTGTTTCTATGCAATGCAGCCCTTCACAACTTCTCAGGTCATGACTACAATAGCTAGCCTCTCACACAAACAGCTTCTAGCCCAGTCCAGGAAAAGCTTTTTCTCACCCTCAGAAGCCATACCTTACAGTCCATAGTTCTTACTGCATTCAGGTCTTTCAACTCTGACCAGAATAGTCCATCAAGCTGTATTATAGCATTGCAAGGCATTTCTTAGGCCAAGGTTTCAAATCCTTCCACATTCCTCTTGAAAATCAGCTCCAAAAGGCCAAAGCCACACAGTCAGGTGTCTAGCAGCAAATGACATCACTCTTCAGTACCAACATTACTGTTGCAGGCAGGTTCACATTGCTGGTACAAATCACCCAACCAAGAGCAGCTTTTGAGAACAAAGGGTTTATTTTGGCTTACAGGCTTGAGGGGAAGCTCCATGATGGCAGGGAAAACGATGGCATGAGTAGAGGGTGGACATCACTCCCTGGCCCACATAAGGTAGACAACAGGAACAGGAGAGTGTGCCAAACACTGGCAAGGGGAAGCTGGCTATAATACCCATAAGCCATTCCCCAACAATACACTGCCTCTAGGAGTCATTAATTCCAAAATCTCCATCAGCTGGGGACCTAGCATTCAGAACACCTAAGTTTATGGTGGACACCTGAATTAAACCACCACAGTGGTACATGCATCTGGAGTTTATTTGAGTGGCTAGAGACCCTGGTGTGCCCATTCTCTCCCTCTCTCCCTCCCTCCCTCTGCCCCTCCCTCCCTCTCCCCCCCCCTCTCAAATACATAAATAAAAACAATTGTTTTTGTTTTTGTTTTTGTTCTTGTTTTTCGAGGTAGGGTTTCACTCTAGCTCAGGATGACCTGGAATTCACTGTGTTGTCTCAGGGTGGCCTTGAACTCACAATGATCCTCCTTCCTCTGCCTCCTGAGTACTAGGATTAAAGGCATGCACCACCATGCCTGGCTAAAAATAAAATATTTTTTAAACCCCAAAGGCTGGAGAGATGGCTCAGTGGTTAAAGGCACTTGTTGAAAAGCCTGACAGCTTGGGTTCGATGCCCCAATATGCATGTCAAGCCAGAAGTACAAAGTGGTACATGCATCTAAAGTTCATTTACAGTGGCAGGAGGCCCTGGCATGCCCATACTCTCTCTCATTCTGTCTGCCTCTTTCTCTCTGTCTCAAATAAATAAATAAATAAAAATAAAAATAATTATCAAGAACTGAAGAAACAATGGTGAAAAGAATCTAAGAGCCAAAGGAAGGGGAGGAGCGCTTTGCAATACTGTCTTCTAGACACAAAATGGCCATGGCACTCATGACCTCACAGAGGCTGAAGCTACCTATGCAAGCCCTGCATTATAGGAGAGACTAGGAAAGGGTAACACTAGGAGCCCTGATATGGTGACAGACTGGGTCTCAAGGTGCCAGCACCTACTTGGATCTGTTAATAGGAAGGAAAAAAATGATGACAAAATAGAAGAGGCCCTAGTTGGAAAGAAGAAGGAATTCAATGTGGGGAGGATTAAAGAAGGGGGAAAGGGATGATAATGGGAGAGGGTTATGATTATGGTATATTGTCCATATGTATAAAGGTGGTCAATAAAAAGTTTTTAAAAATATTTTATTTTTATTTTCTTATGAGAGAGAGAATGAATGAATAAGAATTGGAGCACCAGGGCCTCCAGTCACTGCAAAATGAACTCCAGCCCCTCAATGAAAAGTTTTATAGGGGCTAGAGAGATGGCTTAGTGGTTAAGGCACTTGCCTACAAAGCCTAAGGACCCAGGTTCTATTTCCCAATACCCACATAAGCCAGATGCACATGATAGTACATGCGTCTGGAGTTCATTTACAGTGGCCAAAGACCCCAGCGTGACCATCCTCTCTCTCTGTAATAAATACATTTTTTAAAAGTAAATAGTTTTTATGAATTTTTTTAAAAGCTAAAAAACTAAATACCATTATAGGCAAGCTAGATGTCATTCTGTAGAGCTCAGTGAAGGGTTTAAGTGTGACCTCAGGCAGGGCCAAGCATTAACTCACCCTATCTACTACCTTTCCTTCCAGTAAAACTTGCTACTGACCTCCTAGCCTATCTTTATTGGGATGGTGGGAAATAGCTACAGATAAAAGTATACAGAAGAATGTAGAATGACTGAGGCAGGATTTTTATTTTTATTTATTTATTTGAGAGCGACAGAGAGAGAAAGAGGCAGATAGAGAGAGAATGGGCGCGCCAGGGCCTCCAGCCACTGCAAACAAACTCTAGACTCGTGCACCCCCTTGTGCATCTGGCTAACATGGGTCCTGGGGAATCAAGCCTCGAACCGGGGTCCTTAGGCTTCACAGGCAAGTGCTTAACCGCTAAGCTATCTTTCCAGCTCCAGGATTTGTATTCTACAAGAGGAAGCATGGTTTGACCGCTGAATAGCTTTGAGACTTTTAGCTAACTAACTATAAAATATGAGGTAGTTATCTACCCCAAATGAGATAGTTAGGTTATTATCCATCTATAAGTGTGCTATTTATACTATAATACTATCAGATCTATTATCTGAGCCATTATTCTTTCTTTAAATTTTAAATTTTCAGTAGATTGTGTGTGTGTGCATGTGTGTGTGTATGCATGTGTGCACGCCTGCACGTGCATATATACATGTAGTACTGAGGACTGAATTCTGGGTCTTACACATGTGTGCTCTACCACTGAGCTACAACCTCATGTAAAAACATTTTTGGTTTTTTTGTTTTGTTTTGTTTTCCCTTAAGATTGGCATTATTAGCCGGGCGTGGTGGCGCATGCCTTTAATCCCAGCACTCGGGAGGCAGAGGTAGGAGGATCGCTGTGAGTTCGAGGCCACCCTGAGACTCCATAGTGAATTCCAGGTCAGCCTGGGCTAGAGTGAGACCCTACCTCAAAAAACCAAAAAAAAAAAAAAAAAAAAGATTGGCATTATTATGTAGCCCCAGCTAGCCTTGAACTTGTGATCTTCCTGCCTCATCTTCCACAATGCTGGGACTGTATACATGCACCACTGTACCTGGTCAGAAAGATTCTTTTTTGCTTTCTTTTATATATACCATCAAAAAGTACACTTAAAATATCAAAAACAGGGGCTGGGAATGAGTTAGTGGAGTGCTTGCCACACATGCCTAAAGCCCTGAGTTCAATCCCCAGCACCACATAAAACTGAGCATGGTAGGGTATTTCTGTAATCTCAGCACTTAGGAAGTAGAGGCAGGAGAATCAGAAGTTCAAGATCATCCTCACCCACATATTAAGTTCCAGGCCAACCTGGGCTTCATAAGACCCTGTCTTAAAAAAAAAAAAAACTCACTCAAAAAAATATTTTTACTGTATGTATAGTGTGCTTGCAAATGGTACATATGTGTGCTGGCGCACATGCATGTGTGGGGGCCAGAGGCTGGCATAGGGTATATTCCTTGATTGTTCTCTGCCTTATTTATTGAGTCAGGGTCTCTCATTTGAACCCAGCGCTTGTCAATTTACCTAGTCTACTTAGCCATCTTCCTCCAGCAATCTCTTATCTCCACCTTCCAAGCTCTGGGATTACAAGAGAGCTGCGACACCACTCAGCATTTACGTGGGTGCTGGGGATCTGAACTCAGGTCCTCATTCTTGTACAGCAAGTACTTTACTGACCAAGCCATCTTCCCAGCCCCAAGATACAGGGCTTCTTATTAACAACAATGATATGCCAGCAATGTGGTATAGCTACTGAGTGTTAATGCAAATATAGGTCAAATTGATTAGATCTATGTGTCCACCTTGGAGAGGAAGTAATTCCCCTGTAGAAAGGTGAATAATTTAGCTGCAACTTTCAGCATGTCTCTCAGCTGTTGTAGCTTTCAGAGGATACATAAAGAGTTCTGGGTCAGGTGTGGTGGCGCACGCCTTTAATTCCAGCACTCTGGAGGCAGAGGTGGGAGGATCTCTGTGAGTTCAAGGTCAGCCTGGGACTACAGAGTAAGTTCCATGTCAGCCTGAGGTAGAATGAACCCAGCCTTTTAAAAAAATATTTTTACTTATTTATGAGAAAGAGACAGACAGCCTCAGGACTTCCTTACTGCAACCCTGGGTATTGGGGAATTGAACCCAGGTTATCAGGTTTTGAGAGAAAGCACCTTTAACCACTGAGCCTTTTCTCCAGCGCCAGAAAGTACTTTTTTTTGTTTTGTTTTTCAAGGCAGGGTCTTACTCTAGTTCAGGCTGACCTGGAATTCACTATGTAGTCTCAGGGTGGCCTCGAACTCATGGCAATCCTCCTACCTCTGCCTCCTGAGTGCTGGAATTAAAGGCGTGCGCCACCACGCCCTTCAGTCTCTTAGTGGGTGACTTCCCTGACAGACTACTGCTGTAACTCATTTAATAGGCAAGGCGGGTCCCTATTAATTGACAAGGCTAAAACCAAATATAGTTTGGATTGGATTAAGGTTTGATACAACAAGAACAACATTGAAGTTAGGCTTTGGTAATCATCCTCCCTAAACTAAGTCCACATAGTAATTAAGAGGTTCGAGCCAGAAGTAACTCCTAAATTGGCAACTGTGGATAAAAAAGATAGGTGGAACGGGAAGTTTAGACATCATTCCAAGAGCTCCTTGCTTTGGGGAATACTTTCAAAAGGTCATAGGCTAAACTCCTAGAGCCCAGCCAGGCATTAACTGTGCTCAAAGGCCCCTCGGTAAAAGTTTTATGTTTTCAAGTATGTTTAACACACACACATATCCATGTAACTGAGACTTACTTGAACTTCTGGTCCTTCTGTGTCCACCTCCTGAGTGTTGGGATTACAGGTGTAGACCACTATATCTCATTTATAAGGTGCTGAAAATCAAATCTTCATGTATGCCAGGCGAGCACTATAACAACTGAGTTATGTCCCCAGCCCTGTGAATATATCACTATATTAACAAAGAACCATCCTTGTTTCCTTGGCACTAAGACATCTGTCTCTTAAAATTACTTCTGTCTTGGGACTAGGGGGATGGCTCAGTGGATAGTGCTCACTGCTGAAACCTGAGTACCCAAGTTTGATCCTCAGACCCCATATAAAAAAAAGTAAAAGCCAGCCGGGCGTGGTGGCGCACGCCTTTAATCCCAGCACTTGGGAGGCAAAGGTAGGAGGATTGCTGTGAGTTCGAGGCCACCCTGAGACTCCATAATGAATTCCAGGTCAGCCTGGGCTAGAGTGAGACCCTACCTTGAAAAACCAAAAAAAAAAAAAAAAAAAAAAAAAAAAAGTAAAAGCCTGGGGCGGTTAAGGCGTTTGTCTGCAAAGCCAAAGGATCCCGGTTTGATTCTCCAGGATCCACGTAAGCCAGATGCACAAGGGGGCACATGCATCTGGAGTTCGTCTGCAGTTGCTGGAGTCTCTGGCACACCCATTCTCTCTCTCTCTCTCTCTCTCTCAGATAAATAAATAAAATATATTAAAAAAAAAAAAGCCTGATGATGGTGAGATGGGAGGCCGAGACAGGAGAATTTCTCAGAAGCTCTTGGCAAGTGCACCAAAAAGACCAGTACAGCAGAGTGAGATCCAGAGAAACCCTGCCTCAAATGAGGTGGATTGGTAAGGATGGACCCCAGAGTTGTTCTCTGACCTCCACACACACCACGGTTCACGTGACCCACACTCGTACACTCACCCGTTCATGAACACATATACACATGTATGCAAACACACAAAAATAAATTTAAAAATAAAAAAAATGGGCTGGAGAGATTGCTTAGTGGTTAAGGCACTTGCCTGTGAAGCCTAAGGATCCAGGTTCAGTTTACCAGGACCCACATAAGCCAGATACACAAGGTGGCACATTCATCTAGAGTTCATTTGCAGTGGCTGGAGGCCCTGGCATGCCCATTTTTTTCTCTCTCTCTTAAATAAATAAAAGAAAAAGTTAAAATTTAAAAAATTACTTCTGTCTTGAAGCTGGGTGTAGTGACACATACTATAATCCCAGCATTTGGGAGGAAAGGTTTGAGGATTGAGAGTCCAAGGCCAGACTTCACTACATAACGAGTTATAGGCTAGCTTGAACTCTGTCATAACAAAAAGACTACTGGCAAGATGGCTCAGTGGATAAGTGAGTACCTAAATTCAGGTCCCCTAGAACCCATAACGCTGGATGCTGTGGCCGGTGCCTATAATCCCAGTTCCTCCAGTGGAGGGGTGAAGGCAGAGACAGGATGCTCATCCAGAAACTTGTGGGTCAGGTAATTTAGAGAGCACAGCAGTGAACAGTGAGAATGAAACCCTGCCTCAGCATGCAGGGTGAGGACCAGCAGCTGAAGCTGTCCTCTCACTTCCATGACTTGCATGCACCTGCACTCACACGAGCTCTCCCATGCACCATACAGCCTCCAGTAAAAATAATAAATGACAACAAGATTACTTTAATCCTAGCACTTGGGAGGCAGAGGTAGGAGGATCTCTATGAGTTGGCCAACCTGAGACTACAAAGTAAGTTCCAGATCAGCCTGGGCTAAGTGAGACACTACCTTGAAAAACCTTTAAAAAAAAAAAAAAAAAGATTACTTCTGTTTTGGGTAATCAGGAAAAATCTTTGTATTAATAGTAGCTCTGTATTTAGATATTTTTGTATTTCCTGAAATATCACATGAATACAGCTTAAAACCATTAAATAGCTCATATCCCAGGTATTATTTGGCTCCTATGAAACTATAACTCTGAAAGGATAAATTTTACATGGAAGGCAACATAAAGATTATATGTTATTTGCTTCATTAAAAATATTATAATTTTTTGGTTTTTAAAAATATTTTATTTATTTGTTTGTTTGAGAGAGAGGCAGATAGAGAATGGGCACACCAGGGCCTCTAGCCACTGTGAACAAACTCCAGATGCATGCAACACTTTGTGCATCTGGCTTTACATATGTACTGAGGAATCGAATCTGGGTCCTTAGGCTTTGCAGGCAAGTGTCTTAACCACTAAGCCATCTCTCCAGTCAGTGTGTGTGTGTGTGTGTGTGTGTGTGTGTGTTTGAGACAGGTTCTCACTCTGTGCCCAGGGAACTCATTCTGTAGCTCAGGGTGGCCTCAAACTTAACATCTGAAAAATATCAAGAATATACCCTTAGCATTCTTTAGCAAAGGATTTTGGATTTATTGACCATGGATTTATCTTGACTGTGTTTAAACTTTCATGTGCAACCTTTGCATGTTTTCCATTTCCATTTAATTAAAACCCTTTTTTTCTCCCCAAACTCAAGGGTTGCACACTCATGTGTCTAATGTAATGATTCAGGGAAATGATCTGGGTATATTATATTAAACATAGGAGAGTGGTGTCTTACTTACATGAAGGAGCATCTCTCAGCTTCAGCCTGTTATTGTCATGTGGGAAGGTGGACCAGTGTGGCCAAGATGTTCTGATGTTTCTGTACAAGCCTCAAATAGAATTTTTAAACATTGAGAACCCAGTCAAAAAATTTTAAAGTGGGATGGAGAGATAGCTCAGAGGTTAAGGCAGTTGCCTGCAAAGCCTAACAACCTGGGTTCAATTCCCCAGTACCCAAGTAAAATTGGATGCACAAAGTGACACATGAGTCTGGATTTTGTTTGCAGTGGCTAGAGGTCCTGGTGTGCCCATGTAGCGCGCTCTCTCTCTCTTATCTCTCTCTCTCTCCTTGCAAATAAATAAATAATAATAATAAAATATAAAATATTCTATGGAAAGTAAAATGAGTATCCCACAGCATGTCAGTTTACTTCTATCTTAAATATACCACTTTTACATTTCTTTTTCAAAAATACTATTTAGTTACTTATGAGCAGAGAGAGAGATACAGAGAGTGAGCGAGCGAGAGAGAGAGAGAATGTGTGCACCAAGGCCTCTTTCCACTTGCTCCAAATACATGTACCACTCTGTGCATCTGACTTTATATGGGTACTAGGGAATTGAACTCCAGGCTGACAGGCTTTGCAAGTAAGTGCCTTTAACTGCTGAACCATCTCTTTAGCCCCTCTTTTATATTTCAAGTGTACTCCTTAGTTTTGGGGATTTGGTATATGAAACCATAGTCCCCTGATTCTCAGTTTCCCAATTGTGACAATTTACACATTAAAGACTTTTGTATTTTGAGTTTTTTTCCCCCGTAGTGTGAGACTTTAACATGGTTCTTTAAAGACTGTTTTTAATAGATTCTATAATTACATAGAAACAGTGTCACATGCTACATCATTTTATTTACTTTGACACACAATGCAATAATAGAATTAGATATTCAGTCTTTGGGTCTGTGGACATATCTCAGTTGGTAGAGTGCAAAAAAAAAAAAAGTATTAAAGAAACTTTTTATCTGTTATCAGTTATTGTTCTTGAAGGTGAATGACAATGTCATGGTCAGAGGCCAACTCTTCTCCTCTCTCTCTACAGCAGTCATTTCATCAAGCTGATAGTGTTCGCGGAACCCGCCACCATGGGCTGGTGGAGAGGCCAGCCCGGAACCGCTTCCACCCCCTTCACCGAAGGTCTGGGGACAAGCCAGGGAGACAAATATCCTTTTTCACTATCTGAGGGGAGTGTGAGTTTTGAATGTTTGAGACATTTTCAAGATTTCTCTTCCCAGTAGTTCTCTTGTGGCCTCAAAATCTGCATTTTATCTGATGAATGGAGGAAATAAAAATGAAGGAATTCAAAACTAGAACCAGCTCTACAGCCAAATTGGGAAACCATTGGAGTCACTTATGAAGTTCTGTCTGGTGAAAAAGACTGAACACAAACAACATGAACTTCTGCCCCATGGCATGGCAGGTGTTCTCAGCATTTTCTTTAGAAATCAGCTGTCAAGCCTGTCTTTGAATCAAGTTAGAGAAATTTAGCCAAAATAGACAGGCTGATTGATGTTATTTATGTTTCGATTGACCTGATGAACTGCTTTTGAAACTTAAAGAAGAAATCTCCTAAGAGTTCTCTTTGTAGCGTTTCTAACTCAATAAATGACAACTAAAATGTAAACTTGGTGTTTAGGAAAATTCTTACACAGAGATGTGTACTTTATACCAAAGTGTGTGTTACTAAGTAGCACTAAAGGAAAGGAGCCAGCAAATTCATCTGACAGTTGTATTTAGGCAGCACTTGTTAGGGGTGAAGGAGTAGGATGGGGGTTGTATTCTGCGGTGGGACCAGCAATACTGTGCTCAGGACTTTGGGGATATAGAACTGAGCTGGGTTTTGTGGAAAAGGACACGGAAGTATGCCAAGAGGCCTTCTCTCACTTCACTCTTTCAGGCACAGGGGTGGAGGAAGGAGCAGAAAGGCGGGGTGAGTCTCCTTGCAGAAAGCTGAATTCCTGGCAGTGATGGTAGAGTTGGCTTCACAGACCTAGAAACCAGGAAGTGGGGGAGGGCACTCATGTTTACTGAGCACCTACCCATGCCAGGCACTGTGCTGGGCAATTTATGTGTCACTTAGTCCTCGAAACTCAATGAGTCGTTTATTTTTTAACCCCCATTTTCCCATGAGAAATCTGAATGTCAGAGAACCAATTCAACTGCTGTGCCTGAAGTAGCCTAAGCTGGGCCCACGCCATGACAATGAACCATGCACAAGAGGAACCCGCTGTGAGGAGTTGTGGGGGTGCACTTTTCTTGCCTTCAAGGTCCTTTGAATTGTAACTATTGGGAAGCAAAGATGATGATTGCAGAGAAGGCCGATTTCTTTCCTTTCCTCCCCGACAGACATACCTCATGTGGTCCACAATAGTGCATGACTTCTAGTTTCATACATGATATAGCCATCAGGGAACACAAAAGGTCACAAATGATCTTGAGAATTCTTTTCTGGAATGAGTGATAATTTTGACAGAATGCAGAAGTAAAAGGAACTGCACTTTAGCCAGCTAGCACATGTGGGCGTGGAGTAGCACACCAGACAATTGTCTAAATTGCTTGGAATTTTTAAGCAAAAGCCTGAATGTTTTTCTGAGTGATTTAACAATGTAGACACTAGGGAGTAGCTCAGTGCTCTGCTTGCCTGGCATTCTCAAGGCTCTGAGTTCAAGAGAAAGAATTTTTTTCTGATGGTATTGCTCAGTGGTTGAGAGCCTAGCATGTGTTTAATTCCCCCCTCCCCCCCATGAATTAAAGAAAGGGAGGAAGGAAGGAGAAAGAGAAAACAGACAAACAAATTCCAGGCCAGCATGAGCTACATAGTGAGACTCTATCTCAGAAAAAAAAAAAAAAAGAGGGGGCTGGAGGGTTACCTTAGTGGTTAAGGTGCTTGCTTGCAAAGCCAAAGGACCCAGGCTGTATTCCCCAGTACTCACATAAAGCCAGATGCACAAGTGGCGCATGCATCTAGAGTTTCTTTGCAGTGGCAGGAGGCCCTGGCCCTAGCACACCCATTCTCTCTATATATCTGCCTCTTTCTCTCTTCTCCTTCTTTCCCTCAAATAAATAAACAAATAAAATATTTATAAAAGCTGGGCGTGGTGGCACACTTGGAAGGCAGAGGTTGGAGGATCACCAAGAGTTTGAGGCCACCCTGAGAATACAGAATGAATTCCAGGTCAGCCTGGGCTAGAATGAAACCCTACCTGGAAAAACTATATATATATAATAAATCCTACACCTCCTCCAAAAAATACAACCCAATACTGTATATCTTAACTTCTCAATTCCTTCTTGCTCTTGGTGATACTCTTTCTATATTTTATATTATACATTTTTGCTATAGATGCATGTATATGTATGTATATATGGCCATCTCTGATATTTTTTGAAACGAGTATAATCTAAATATATCTATATATGTACAACTTTATCAACCAAAGAAATACAAGGTAAAGGAGCTGAGAAAGAAAAAGGAGAATTATTCATTTGGAAATTATTTATGAAGTGTCTACTAGTGGTCAGTCACGCACCATTTTGTGAACATATCAGGGGCACATAACATCCCCGTCCTCAAATTGATCATAGCCAGTGGAAGGCAGCTGGGTTAGCAAGTGGTCATAGCACACTGCAGTGTCTGGAACTAAAGAAGGTGCCCAGGAGTGGTGTGAGCACACGGAGGAGCAGCTTGAGCCAGTTGAAAGGACAGAGAAGATATCCTGGAGGGAGATCTGAGGCCGGAGGGATAAGTAAGAAGTAAGGGCATGGTGTGTCCACTTATTAACAGATATTCATGGAGCCCCTTCCCTGTACCCAGGCACTATCTTCAGCAGTGATGACAAAGTGACAGTTGAGATACTATTCCTTCCTTCCTTGAGTTTAGAGCCCTTTGGGAGATGACAGGCAGCAAAGTGGCAAAAAAAGAGGGGGAGACTAGAGAAAGAAAAAGAAAGGAAGGAAGGAAGAAAAGGAAATGACAATCTTATATAATATAAATTGTAAATATCAGAAAGGAGGTGGTTCAGAAAGGAATGATCTAACAGAGGTGATAGAGTGTGCAAGACCCCAGAAGAGACTGCTTTCTGTGTTCAGGAGATGCTGTCTACCTCTGCAAGGACCCCAAGATATAACCTGACTCTCAATCCACTTCTGAGAGAGCACCAGCAAAGCTTGTCAGCTCCTGAGGGAAAGGACAGCAAAAACCAAATGAATATTCAGATAAAGTTGTTCGCCAGAGAGTATGAGTCTGATTCACTGATATGAGCCATCTCTCTGTGGTCTCTTCCTAAGTCCCTAATTGGGATCCTGGACCTGGACATCTGCTGATGCAAACAAAGTTCTTTAGTCTAGGGGTGCCCACTAATGAGCCAGTGAGTCCCTTTGAAGAATCAGGAGACTGTGAACACAAGTGAAAATAAAACGTGAGATGATTTGACATCTCAGGTGTTATCTCATTCAGTATTTGGAGGAGGAAACCTGAGTTCTTTTCTTTCCTGGCCTATATTATATTGGTTGTAAAATGATGCTTTTTTTTTTTTTTTTTTTTTTTTGACGTAAGGTCTCACTCCAGCCCAGGCTGACTTGGAACTCACTCTATAGACCAGGCTAACCTTGAACTCACAGTGATCCTTCTATCTCAACCTGAATGCTGGGATTAAAGGTGCGTGCCACCATGCCCAACTAAATGATGCATTTAAAACTGTTCCCTTCACATTTGTCTAATACCTTTTCAATGAGGTTTTGCCATTTTGAATGAGAAAACAGGTTTTGATTTTTATTGGTACGAACAGAAAAAAAGTGATTTCGAATTCTCTTGTTGCAGTTATTTCTTGGCTTGGATGTTGTTTTAAGATGGCAGACAGACTTTGATAAGGGTCAGCCCGGGACACTGTGATCACAGATAAAATGAACATTGTCCAACAAATACTTCAGCTTCCCGCCAGAGTGGGCAGCCACAAGGAGCGGGCTCAGACACAGGAGATGCCTTCTGCAGTAGGCGGCCATATTGCAGAAATGGCCAGGCCAATGGGCCATGCTGTTGGCATATGTTACTGTTGCAAAGACCAGGGCATTGCCAGACTTGGCTCTGGCCGATCCTCACCACCTGCAGGCAAAGGAGAGACACCACAAAGGCTGTTTCTGGCTGGGACTGGGTTGGGAGCTCAGTGTAGAAATTTCTACTTTTGGCAGCAGTCCACGCCTTTAGTAGTCCTTCTCTCTCCTCACTTTCCAAGAGCAGCAAACCAGCTTCATCCTGAACATCATCCTGTTGAGTTTCTGAACTATTTCCATTAATTTGCAGCAAATGAATATTTATTTTATTCATTTATTATACAGAGAGAGAAAGGGAGAGTGAGAAGTATATGTATATATGTATGTATATAGAGAAAGAAAGAGAGAGAAGTATATAGAGAGAGAGAGAAAAAGAGAGAGAAGTATATATATATATATATATATATATATATATATATATATGGAGAGAGACAGACAGACAGACAGACAGAGACAGAGAGAGAGACAGAGAGAGAGAGAGAATAGGTACACCAGGGCTTCTAGCCATTGCAAACAAAATCCAGACACATGAACCACCTTGTTTGTGCATATGGCTTTACGTGGGTTCTGAGGAATCAAACCTGGGTCCTTTGGCTTTGAAATCAAGTGCCTTAACTGTTAAACCATTTCTCTAACCCAGTGAATATCTTTTGACCCGTGAACAATACATTAAAAAAGAAAAGGTACACTAGAGACTCAGAAATAATCCCTTGTACTGGGAAAAATGCTTACTACACAAGCATGAGGACCTGAGTTTGGATGCCCAGCACCCATATCAAAGTGCCAGCATGGCAGCATATACCTATAACTCCAGAACTGGAGAAGTGGAGGTAGGAGAATCCCTAGGGCTTGCTGGCTAGCATAATACAGCCCAAACAGTGAGCTCTAGGTTCACTGACAGACCCTGCCTCAAAAAGTAACATGGAGCCGGGCGTGGTGGCACATGCTTTTAATCTCAGCACTGGGGAGGCAGAGGTAGGAGGATTGCCGTGAGACTCCATAGTGAATTCCAGGCCAGCCTGGGCTAGAGCAAGACCCTACCTCAAAAGAACAAAAGAGGGCAGGCTGGAGAGATGGTTTTGCGGTTAAGGCGCTTGCCTGCAAAGCATAAGAACTCATGTTCAAATCTCCAGGTCCCACATAGCCAGACACACAGTGATGCAAGCGTGCAATGTCACACATGTGCACAAGGGGGCACATGCATCTGGAGTTTGTTCACAGCGGCTGAAGGCCCTAGAACGCCCATTGTCTCTCTTTCTCTTTCTCTCTCTGTGTCTCTCAAAAATAAATTTAAAAGGCAGGGTGGTGCTGGAAAGATGGCTTAGCAGTTAAGCTGCTTGCCTGCGAAACCTAAGGACCCATGTTTGACTCTCTAGGTCCCACGTAAGGCAGACACAAAGTGATGCAAGTGTGCAATATTGCACATGTGCACAAGGGGGCACACATGCCTGGAGTTCAGTTACAGTGGCTGGAGGCCCTGGTGTGCCAATTCTCTTCCCCCTTTCTCTTTCTCTCTCTCTCTCTCTTTCCTCTCTTTCATGCACACACATGTGCATAAAAAAGGCCAGTCTGTTTAAAAAAAAAAAATGGCCAGTCTGTTGGGCTTGCCTCAAAAAAAAAAAAAAAAAAAGTAACATGGAGAGTAATCAAGTTAAGTCATTGACCTTTGGCCTACACATAAACATTGCACACATGTGCACGCACACCTGCATGCATACATACTCAAAAAGAAAAAGAGGTGGAGGGTCTGAAAGAGATATAATTTTTTGTTATTTTTACATATTTATTTATTTATTTGCAGGGGGAGAGAAAGAGAGATATGGGCACAGCAGGGCCTCTTGCCACTGCAAATGAACTCTAGATGCATATTTTGTGCATTCTGGCTTTATGTGAGTACTGGGCCATGAAACCCAGGCTGTTGGGTTTTACAAGCAGGCACCTTTTTAACTGCTAAGCCATCTCTCCAGCCTAGAATATTTTTATTTATTCATTCATTTATTTTAGAGAGAAAATGAATGAATGAATAGGTTGCCAGGGCCTCTTGCCCCTCATGTGCCACTTTGTGCATCTGGATTATGTTGGTACTGGGGAATTGAGCCAGGGCCAGCAGGTTTTGCAAGCAAGCAAGCACATTGTTTAATTGCTGAGCCATCTCCCCAGCCCGAGATCTGGTAGGGTTTTATTTGACTTTTGTTTTTTGGAGGTAGGGTCTCACTCTAGCCCAGGCTGACCTAAACTCACTTTGTAGTCCCAGGCTGACCTTGAACTCACAGCAGTCCTCCTACCTTGGTCTCTCCAGTCCTAGGATTAAAGATGTCAAGATTTGGTTGTTTGGGTCTTTTAAATTTTGTTTATTTATTAGGAGAGAGAGAGCGCGCGAGTGCACACACACCAGGGTCTCCTGCCACTGCAAACAAACTCTAGATGCATGTGCCACTCTGCATCTGGCTTTACATAGGCATTGGGGAATTGAACCCAGGCCTTTAGGCTTTGCAAGCAAGCACCTAAACCATTGAGCCATCTCTCCAGCCCAAGATTTGTTGTTTTTTTTTTTAATACTTTTTTATTTACTTATTTGCAAGGAGAGAGAGCAAGTGCATGTGGGCATGCCAGGGTCTTTTGCCATGGCAAATGAACTCCAAATGCATGTATCTCTAATGTGCATCTAGCTTTATGAGGGTACTGGGGAAGTGAACCTGGGCCTGAATTCTGTTTTTTCAAAGGAAGAAAGACAAATGTTTAGAACGTTCCTCAACAAAATTGAGAGTGCTGCTATGAACAGTCTTGAAGAGATGCCTGAAGCCCTGTCAGAGTTAGGAGTCTCTCCCCTCTGGAGTGTGCCTGCCTTTAATTATTTAGAACACAGATTTATAGGACACTAGTTTTTGAAATTCATGGCCTGTTAAATCTGACAAACACAAGCCGGGTGTGGTGGCGCAGGCCTTTAATCTCAGCACTCAGGATCGCCAGTGAGTCCGAGGCCACCCTGAGAATACAGAGTGAACTCCAGGTCAGCCTGGACTAGAGTGAAACCCTACCTTGAAAAACGAAAAGAAAACAAACAAAAAAAATTGACAAACACTATGCTCTCTACTCTTGGAGTCTTACGGTACAGAGTGGCTTTGAGAAATTCTGTGGTTAAGAAACTTCCTGTCTTCAACTGAGGGCTTCTAGTTTTTACCTAACATCCACATCACCTCACAGGACAAGGAAATACTGACCTTGAGAACTTTAAAGGAAAAAGATCTGATTTCTGAATCCCACATGCAGCCTGCTTACCTCATGTGTGAGGAAAATGGAGGATGCAAAGACTTGAAAAGATCCCACAGGGAATACCTCTTCTGAAGTTTGACTGTAAGATATATTCAGGAGCGTTGTAGTTAAACAAGCATTGTGGCTGTGGAGGCTGGGGCAGGAGGATTGCTCTGGTTCAAGACCAGCATGCACTGCATAGTGAGTTCAAGGCCAGCCTGGGCTAGAATGAGATCCTGTCTGGGTGGGGGATGGGGTATGAGGAGCATAGTTAAATATCAAGGAACAAGAAAAGTACAGTAACAGTAAAGATGTGGCTTAGAAAATAGGAAGAAACCAGTTGTAACTAGTTTTATATATTAAATCTCATCCTAGAATTTGTCTTGTTGGGTGGGCTCTGTTAAGCATAGTCCCAGTTCACTTACCCTGCCAGCTACTTGGAAGGTCATAAGCTTGCCCTACAAACTTGTCCCTGGCAGGAGACAAAGTTCTAGAGCACAGAGGAGAAAATGACCAGCCTCCAACAGCCTCCAGGCTACCTCTAGAAGACAGTTAAGATTTTTTTTTGTTTGTTTTTTTGGTTTTCCGAGGTAGGGTCTCACTGTAGCCCAGACTGACCTGAAATTCACTGTGTAGTCTCAGGGTGGCCTTGAACTCAGGGCAATCCTTCTGCCTCTGCCTCCGAGTGCTGGGATTAAAGGTGTGCGCCACTACACCTGGACAGAAGGCAGTTATGAAGCTCTACTCTAGGTGTGCTTACCACATGGAGACAGGAAACCAAGAGAAGAACCTAGCCAGACGTGGTGGCGCACGCCTTTAATCCCAGCACTCGGGAGGCAGAGGTAGGAGGATCGCCGTGAGTTCGAGGCCACCCTGAGACTCCATAGTGAATTCTAGGTCAGCCTGGGCTAGAGTGAGACCCTACCTCAAAAAAAAAAAAAAAAAAAAAAAAAAGAGAGAGAAGAACCTAAAGTTAGACAACACCAAAAAAAAAAAAAAAAAAAAAAAAAAAAGACTGGGTGACTTGTTTTTACCTTCCCTGGCTCAGAACCCCCACCCACTGTTGGTAAATGGCCAACAGATGTCCTCTTATCAGCTGAAAGAAGAGCTGGTCCACTTCCTGGAGAAGTGTGAGAGCTAATCCCTCACCCTCCTGAGGCTCCGGATTGGAGGCCCCTTGTGGATGGGTGAACTCAAGGACGGTTTTCCTGTGCTGACTGCAGGGACTCAGGGAAGAGGGGCACTGGGATGACTAAGCAGAAGTGAGGGCCCCTCATTAAACGCAATAAAGTAAAACAAGAGGCACACAGGAGAGGGTGAAGGGGTTCAGGTGGATTTTAGGTGAAACGTGAGCTATCCGGGGCACTTTTGGAGGAAAACCAAACAGGCAGGTGGAAACTTGAACTTGGGATCCACAAGAGCTGGAGGCATGGACTTGTGAGGCACTGGCCTAGAGCCTGCCAAGGCTGGGACCATGAAAGTAGGGATACCGGCTTTGCCACCTGAGAGAGGGGCATAAGCCAGTCTCCGAGGGTCCTCTGAGCTCCCGTTGTGGCTGGTATCAAGGATTCGAGTCCCCAGTGGATGTGGGCTAGGACTAGGAGGCCACAAGACCCCAGGGAACACCCCAATAGAAGGTAAAGGAGGAGCCAAAGAGCTCCCAGAAGGATGAGAGTGTGGTAATGTCTTTCTTCCATTTTTTTCTTCTTTCATTCTTTCTTTTCTTTCTTTTGAAAGACATTTGTATTTTCCTTTATTTTTTAAATTTTCTGTTCATTTATTTATTTGAGAAAGAGGCAGAGAGAGAGAGAGAATGAGCATGCCAGGCCTTCCAGGTGCTGCAAACAAATCCCAGACACATGCCACCTTGTGCATCTGGCTTACATGGGTACTGGGGAATCGAACCTGAGTCCTTAGGCTTCATAGGAAAGTGCCTTAACTGCTGAGCTATCTCTCCAACCCTCTGTAATTTTTTTTTGAAGCAGGCTCTCACTCTGTCCTAGGCTGACCTGAAACTCAGTATGACCTTGAACTCATAGCATTACTCCTAGCCTCCTGAGTGCTAGGATTAAACATGTGCACCACCCTGCTTGATGTTTTTCAAATTTCAATTTCTAAAGCTGGGTTTGGTGGCACATGCCTTTAATCCCAGTACTCAGGAGGCAGAGGTAGGAGGATCGCCTTGAGTTTGATGCCACACTGAGACTACATTGTGAATTCCAGGTCAGCCTGGGCCAGAGTGAGACCCTATCTCGAAAAACCAAAAAAAAAAAAAAAAAAAAAAAAATTCAATTTCTACTTTCCTCCATTGCAGTCACCTCTTCCTTGCTTTTTAAAATTTCTTTCCTTGTTTAACCTTTTCTTTATCCCTCATTTTCAAGCTTAACTAGCTAAGTTTTACTGCCTAAGCAGGAGCCACTCTGTGGCTTGTGAAAAACTCCCCTGTGTGCATCTTCTGCTTGTATTCTAGCAACCAGCAGGCACTCCAGAATTGCCTACTGAGTTAAACAACAAATCCAAGTATAGAAATAGAGGTTTTTTTTTTCTCCTGTCTGCAGGTTGATCGTTAGGACCTCTCACTGTTGAGTAATTAAAACCACCTGATTGCAGTTTTCTTGTTCTTCTTTTTCTTCTTCCCTCCACCCCCCCTAGAGGTAGAGTCTTACTGTAACCCAGGCTGACCTGGAATTCATTCTGTAGCCCCAGGATGGCCTTGAACTCACAGCAATCCTCCTAACTCTGCCTCCTGGGATTAAAGGTGTGTGCCACCATGCTTGACTTATTATTATTATTACTATTTTAGGGCTAGAGGGATGGCTTAGCAGTTAAAGCGATTGTCTCTGAAGCCCAAGGACTCATGTTCAACTCTCCAGGTCCCATGTAATCCAGATGCACAAGGTGATGCACACGCACAAGGTTGCACATGTGCACAAGATGGTGCACATGTCTGAAGTTCAGTTGTAGTGGTTGGAGACCCTAGTGTGCCAATTCTCTCTTTCTCTAATAGAAAAAGATTAAAATAATTATTTATTTTTATTTGAGAGAGACAGAAAGAAACAGGCAGAAGGTGAGTATGCAAATGTATGCCAGGGCTTCCCAACACTGCAAACAAACTCCAGATGCATGCCCCACTTTGTGCATCTGGCTTTACATGGGTACTGGGGAATCAAAACCTCAGGCTTTGCAAGCAGGTGCATTTAATTGCTGAACCATCTCTTTAGTCCCTGTATGCAATTTCCTGACATCTTCAGAAGTACAGACCTTCCTCTAGGTTTTCCTATATATAGTTTACCTATATGCTTGTAGCATTAGGTTCTGTCGGTGTCTTAGATTTTTAACTATCTACCATTTTAAATGAGACAGAACTACAAAAAAGAACTGAGGGATCATATCTTCTAGCTATTGGACCTTTTGTACATATGAAAAATGTCAAAAATTTACTACAAATCTATGTTGTAATATACATTGAGCAGGCTAAAATGCAAAAGTACTAGAATTCAACATTGAAATAATAAACATTTGATCATTATGTCTAACTTGGATCATCAACACTATGTAACTGGACAATGAGTTTCAAGATAGACAGTGTTCTAAGAAACCTGCTAAACTCCTACTTTATGAAACAGCTTTTGTGAGGAGAGATTAATCAACTTCTGCAGAAAGGAGAAAGGCAGACAGTGTCTCCTCCCTATTGGCTTTGCCAACTACAAAATCCTGATGTGCTCATGCCTTACAGGGACTCTTACTCCCTCAGCACCTTGGTCTCTTCTCTCCCCTGCTGCCATCTGCTCTGTACCTCAGTGGTGAAGCCTAATAGTCAAGTTGAAGAAATATGTCTCTGGAAAAATCTCTGTGTCATTGCATTAGCTCAGGGTCAGATCAAGAACTAAGATAATGAGGGCAGGACAAAGAAAATGAATACCTAGAAAATGAACCTTGTGATCGTAAAGCTTTTTTGGCAAAGGACACATTTTTACACTGACTCACTAAGAGCTCACGAGTGTCCATGGTTTCCTAATTCCAGATCCTGTATTCACTTGATACCCAGCCCAGGTTCACAGGGCAGGTCCCCTTTCCATCAAGACTCCTATTTCCTCACGAGCCCAAGCAAGTGCTACTTCTTTTCTAACTCCCATCCTTCTTGTGAGTACACCCCAAGCACATAGCTTCTATTTTCTGGGGTCCTTGTGCTAGTTCACTGTTTTCTGAGGCAGTGTGGCTTAAGTGCCATCTGGAGCTTCAGAGGCACTGACTGTGGGTTTGGCTCCTGACCTCCATGCTAGCTGTGGGATCTTAAAATGCTCAACTTTTCTAGAACAGAGCCTCTGTTTCTCCAGCCATGAAATGAGGATGGCATCATCTTCCTCCCTGAATTACTAGGGTTACATAAGAGCATGAACTCATGAGCACATAGTAGGTGCTTAGTATAGCCAGTCTCATGTAGCTGATGTCTTAATGTATATCTTTTATCCTCTGTATCCCTCCCTTAAGAAATAAAGATTTGGAAACTGGGTGCTATGGCTCATGCCTATAATCCCAGCACACTGTAGGCTAAAGTAGGAGGTAGCTTGAATTACAGAGTGAGCTCCTGGTCAGCTGAAGCTAGATGAGACCTTGCCTTAAAAATAAAAAGCCAGGTGTGGTGGCACACACCTTTAATCCTAGCACTTGGGAGGCAGAGGTAGGAGGATCGCAGTGAGTTCAAGGCCACCCTGAGACTACATAGTAAATTCTAGGTCAGCCTGAGCTAGAGTGAAACCCTACCTCAAAAAAAAAAAAAAAAAAAAAAAAAAAGTAGAAAGGAAGGAAGGACAAAAGGAAAGGAAAGGAAACAAAGAAAAAGAGAAATAGAAAGGATTGGGATCAAAGGCATTATTATTATTATTGTTGTGTGTGTGTTTTATTGACAACTTCCATAATTATTGACAATAAATGATGGTAATTCTCTCCCTCCACTTTCCCCTTTGCAACTCCACTCTCCATCATACCCCTTCCCCCTCTCAATCAGTCTCTCTTTTATTTTGATGTCATCATCTTTTCCTCCTACTATGATGGTCTTGTGTAGGTAGTATCAGGCACTGCATACAAGGTCATGGATATCCAGGCCATTTTGTGTCTGGAAGAGTGCATTGTAAAAAGTCTGACCCTTTCTTTGGCTCTTAAATTCTTTCTGCCATCTCTTCTGCAATGCACCCTGATGAGCCTTGGAAAGTGTGATAGAGATGTTTCAGTGCTGAACACTCCTCTATCATTTCTTCTCAGCACCATGGTGCCTTCTGAGTCATCCCAAGGTCACCGTCATCGGAAAAGAGAAGCTTCTCCAACCAAAAGTGAGAGTAGCATTAATATATGGGTATGAACATTAAGAGAAGTGCTTACTGGATGGTTTGATGAGCATAGTATATATGTTTAGCCAGACACCAGCAGCCGTTACACCCCTAGGCCTCATGACTTCCCTTGTCATAGGCTTTCAGTATCCGGGATGTATTCCCTCCTATGGAGCAGGCCTCCAGTCCAATTAGAGAGCTGTTGGTTTCCCCCATAACAGACATGCCACTATTGTACCCATTGGCTCATTTGGCCTGGCTGGCATTATTGATAATTTCTAGATGTACATTGTTTAATAAGTGACATAGAAGACAAAAAGAATAAGCTTGAGCCAGGCATGGTGGAGCACGCCTTTAATCCCAGCACTCAGCAGGCAGAGGTAGAAGGATTGCCCAGAGTTCAAGGCCACCCTGAGAATACAGAGTGAATTCTAGGTCAGCCTGGGCTAGTGTGAGACCCTACCTTGAAAAACAAACAACAAAAACAATAACAAAAAGAATGGGCTTGGATTTAGTGAAAGTGCTTTAGAAATGAGCCAGGACTTCAGGGAAGCTATGTCCGCACAGGGAGGAGAGGACCTGGCATTAGCAAAGGGAGAGGCAGGAAAGTACAGGATGTATTAGTAGAACCCAGACAGCTAGGGTAGACAAGGGCCCTGTGGCCATATTGTAAAGCACCATAATTATCAAGCCAATAAGATCTGATTTTGCTTTTCAGGCTGAAGAAAATCATTGATGAGTCGTTTTGTAAGAGGAGAAAATATGATTAAAATTGTCTTAAAACAGTCCTGTGAGTGCAATTCACTAAATTGATACAAACTGCTCTGCTGGTATTCTGTCTCATTTGTCTCTCCATGTATTGGAAATGTGTCCTCAGGCATGCTAAACCCTATGAGCAACACAGAACTCATAAAACAGAGCCTTTGATAGCACAGGAATATATATTTCTCTATAGGTGTAATGCAACTGTCTTGATTATAACTAATAGGAATTCATCTTAATTTGGGAAAGGGAACTTTTAGTCAGGCATGGTAGCACAAACCTGTAATCCTAAAACTTGGGAAGCTGAGGCAGAAGGTTTGCTATAAGTTCAAGGCCAGCTTCGGCTACACTGCAAATTCTAAGTCAGCATGGGCTACATAGAATGATCCAGTCTCAAAAAAAAAAAAGGGTGCATGCCTTTTATCCCAGCACTTGGGAGGCAGAGGTAGGAGGATCACCATGAGTTCAAGGCCACCCTGAGACTACATAGTGTATTCCAGGTCATCCTGGGCTAGAGTGAGACCCTACCTCAAAAAAAAGAAAAGAAAAAGGAAGGGGCCTGGAGAGATGGGTTAGCAGTTAAGGCATTTGCCTGCAAAGCCAAAGGACCCAGGTTCAATTCCTCAGGACTCATGTAAGCCAGATGCACAAGGTGATGGATGCAGTTTGTTTTCAGTGGCTGAAGGTCCTGGTACACCCTTTCTGTCCCTCCCCCCCCCCCACCCACAGTCTATCTGCCTCTTTCACGCTCTCTCAAATAAATAAATAAAAATAAAAAATATTTAAGAAAAAGGAATGGTATTTTAAAAATATATTCTTTAAAAAATTTATTTGACAGAGAAATAGGCAGAGAGAGAGAGAGAGAAATGGAGGGAGGGAGGGAGAGAATAGGCATGTCAGGGCCTTCTAGCTACTGCAAATAAACTCCAGATGCATGCGCCACCTTGTGCATCTGGCTTACATGGGTCCTGAGAATTTGAACCTGGGTCCTTTGGCTTTGCAGGCAAGTGCCTTAATGGCTAAGCCATCCCTCCAGCCCAGGAAGGGTATTTTTTGTTGTTTTACTTTTCAGTACTAGGGATTGTCTTGCACATGCAAGACAAAAGCTTTAACATGAACTATATCCTTAGCACCTTTTTAAAAAAATTTGAGACAGGGTCTTCCTAAGTTCTCCACTTTGGCCTCAAACTTGACACTTTCAGCCTCCTAAGGAAAAAGAAAATTTACTAAAAGCTCACAGACTACTGCTGGGGAACTATATATCATTAAGCCTCTATCTCTGTGATACTACCTCTGTGCTAACTTCTTGTATAGGCAAGCTATCTCTCCAAGAGGAGCCACCCAGATACCTCCATTGGGAGTACTCCTTCCCTCTCAAAAGCACACTGTCTCTCCTTGGACCTGTTTCTGTCTTGAGACCATCTCTGAACCAATCACTATTTCCAAGGGAATAAGGTACCTTGAATAAAACTAACTAGGCCTGAGTCCATCCATCCCATAGGACAAGAGAGACTTGCATAGAACGATACCTTACCAACTTTGGGATAGGAGTAGAGGCAGTTCTTGAAATAGAAGATGTTGGGTAGAGAAGAAAAGAAAGGAAAAGAAATGCCCTACATGACTCACATGAAGCTGGTTAGATGATGAAGGAATAGACCTCCCTTTAGGAAGCTGATAAGAGCGTGTATGAGAGAAGGAGCTATCAAGTGTAGGGATCAAGTAAGAGTGAAGGACTCAAGTTTTCAACCTCCCTACTTTCAGTTTCTTCGTTCTTTTTGTATGTGTCCGTGTGTATGTGGTGTGTGGTGTATGTGCATGTGCATGTGTGTACACATATGCATATGTGCATGCCCCATGACCCGTGTAGAGGCCCAAGGAAGATGTCATGTGTCCTCCTCCATCACTCTTCTGCCTTTTTTACCCTGATGTAGAGGCTCTCACTGAACCTCGGGCACCCTGTTTTGGGATTAGAGTGGCTCACCAGGGATCCACCAGGCATCCTTCTGTCTCAGTCCCCTCCCTCCCTCCCTCCCTCCCAGAGCTGGGGTTACAGACATGTGCTGCCATGCCTAGCTTTTTAAGTGGGTGCTAGCGATTGAACTCAAGTCTTGCATAGCACTATTCTTATTCACTGAACCATTCTAGCCTCCAGTTTCTTACTTTTGCTTCAACTTCCATTAATTTTATTTTCCTTTATTAAATCTCTACTTTGATGGAAATACTTTTGGAGCCAATTACTCTTCACAGCCCCTGGATGAAAGTTGGCCAAGGTAAGCAAGCTGTATTGTGGGGGGGGGGATATATATATACACACACACATATACATACATACATAAATAGTTTTTTGAGGTAGGGTCTCAATATAGCCCAGACTGACCTGGAATTCACTATATAGCCTCAAGGTAGCCTTGAACTCTCAGCAATCCTCCTACCTCTGCCTCCCAAGTGTTGGGATTAAAGGAGTGTGGCACTACGCCTGGGTGAAAAAAATATTTTAAAATATGAGCATGTCATTTTTTAAAGGTGTTTCACTTTGCTTTATCCACTTTAAATGTTGCTTAGACACTTCTATCTATTATTTTTGTTTGTTTGTTTTTTTGAGGTAGGGTCTCACTCTAGGCCAAGCTGGCCTGAAATTCACTATATAGTCTTAGGGTGGCCTTGAACTCACAGTGATCCTCCTACCTCTGCCTTCCAAGTGCTGGGATTCAAGTTGTTCACCAACATACCCAGCTTTATTAATTATTTTTATTATTTTTTTTAATATTTGAGCTAGGGCCTCATGTATACCAAGCTGGCATCAAACTCATTGTGTAGCCATGGATGACTTTGAATTCCATGATTCTCCTGCTCCCACTTGTCAAGTGCTGGGATTATAAGCTTGTGCCACCATGCTCAGCTGGTCATTTCAACATAAAACACAATTATTTTTTTCTTAGAAGACAAGTTTTGAGCTGGGTGTGGTGGTATATGCCTATAATCCTAGCATTCAAGAGGTGGGAAGATCACAAGTTCGAGTATATAGTGAGACCTTGTCTCTAACAACAATAACATCAAAAGATTTTAAGTCTTGGGACTGAAGAGATGGCTCAGCAGATAAGAACACTTCCTGTGTAAGCATGAGGGCCCTAGGAGGCCTGAGAGAACTCTCAAATCTGAGCCCAGGGACTCACATAAACAGCTGGGAGTGGCCCATACACATCTGTAACCCCAGTTCCCAGTCCTACAGGGGAGTAGAGACCCGGGAATCGCCAGAACTCCTAGGTAAATAAACTAAGCTTCAGGATCAGTAGACATTCCTACTCACAAAAGAGTGGGCAGGATGAGCAATGGAGCGGGACATCCAGCATTCTGCTCTGGCCACTGTAAGTGAGTGTACCCCACTGCAGGCAAGTGCATGGGGTGCTGGCTGCACAGGCCCAGAAATGTGCACACACATGCATTACATATGCATGGTTGGGTGTGGTGGCTCATGCCTAAAATCCCAGCACTTGGGAGGCAGAAGTAGGAGGATTTCTGTGAGTTCAAGGCCAGCCTGAGCTACAAGGTAAATTCCAGGTCAGCCTGGGCTGAAGTGAGACTCTGCTTCAAACAAACAAACAAACAAGCAACAACAAAAAGGTGGGGCTGTGGGGAGGATGGCTCAGCAGGTTTAGGAGCACTGGCTACACAAGCATGAGGGCCTGAGTTTGATCCCCAGCACCCTCATAAAAACAGCCAGGCATGCTTGTACATGCTTATAACCCCAAAGAAGAATGGGGCTGGGACAGGAGAATGGCTAAGTCTAACCAAAAAATAGCACAAGCTCCTGGTTCACAGAGAGACTGAGGGAAATAAGGTAGAAGGAGGGATAGAGAAAGATACCAGACATCCTCATCTGGCCTCTGTGCACACAGAGCACACACACATGCACACAATATATTTCAAAAAAATTGCCTTCTGGGTTAAGATCTCTTCTGCATCCATTCTTTGGGCAAATACTAAGAATGGGCATTTAACATGGGTAATGTAGTCTGGGTCTGAGAAAGGAAGTCAAGGTGAGAAATAACTGGCCCTTACCTTACATAGGTTTCAACTTCTTCAAGAGTCCTGGGATTCAAGTTTGTAGGATAAATGCAATATTTTATTTTAAGCCAGAAAAGGTAGCTCTCCAAACTGATATTCTTATAAGAATATCTATCGCCAAGAAAAAGTATCATGCTTCCCAGAGCACTGGGATCAGTATTTTTATAATCTGGGTAGCTAACAGTTCTGTTGCTTCATGGCTATCCACATAGGAATGCAAAATTTTTGCATTTAGGATTGATTGCCAAGGCACCTCCGCCATTTACATCAAGGTAAATGATGAGGGGTGGGTTTTATTTATTTGTTTACTAGATACAGAGGGAGACAGAGAAAGAGAGAGAGAGAGAATGGGCGCACCAGGACCTCTAGCCACTGCAAACAAACTCCAGATACATGTGCCATGATGTGCCTCTGGCTAATGTGGGACCTGGAGAATCAAGCCTGGGTCCTTAGGCTTCCCAGGCAAGCACCTTAACCGCCAAGCCATCTCTCCAGCCCGTTTTTTAAAAAATTATTTATTTATTTAAGAGAGAGGAAATGAGCACGTCAGGGCCTGCAGCCACTGCAAACAAACTCCAGATGCATGTGCCACCTAGTGCATCTGGCTTACCTGGATCCTGGGAAATTGAACCTCGGTCCTTTGGCTTTTCAGGCAAGCACTTTAACCACTGATCCATCTCCTCAGCCTGTGGGTTTTTTTTTTTTAATTCCTCTGAAATAAGACCTCCTTTCAAAATATTTATTTACTTATTTATTTAAGAGAGGTAGAGTAAGAGAGAATGGGCATGCCAGGACCTCCTTCTTCTGCAAACGAACTCCAGACACATGTGATGTGCCACTCTGTGTGTCTGGCTTTATGTGGGTATTGGAGAGTCAAATCTGAGCTGTAGGACTTTATAAGCAAACACCTTTTAACCACTGAGTAATCTCTCTAGTCCCTTAAATAAGACCTACTGGGCTGGAGAGATAGCATAGCTATTAAGGCGTTTGCCTGCAAAGCCAAAGAAACCAGGTTCAATTCCCCAGGATCCATGTAAGCCAGATGTACAAGGTGGCTCATGCGCCTGGAGTTTGTTTGCAGCAGCTGGAGGCCCTGGCATGCCCATTCTCTCTATCTACCTCTTTCTCTGTCTCTCTCCCTCTCTTTCTCAAATAAATTTAAAAATATTTTTTTTTAAAAAAGACATCCTGTCCTCTAGCAAGGTCAGCTATAGATTTGACCAACATCAACAGGCAGTCAAAGGTGCTGATTTTCCCTTTTGTTAGCTCTCTGCATGTCCAGCCAGCTGATCCTATTCGATGGGTTTGTGATAGTTATCCTGGAAATGAGAGCTCTTAGGCCCTGCGCAATCATTCTGTGTGGCCTTTTTTCAGTGCTGAGCAAAGAAATTAAGGCCTTGGCATTTTTAGGTAGCTCAGCTTATGCACCAGGTAAATAGAAGAGTGAGTTTTCAGCCCTGATCTGAGGATCTCCTTTGCTCCTGTGGATTAAACTGCTTTGATGTTGTTGTTTTGGTGTTTAAAGGCAGCAGCATCCTTGGAAAGAAGAAAAGCATCCTGGATTCCGGCTAACATCTGCACTTAACAGGTACATGGGCATGTTTCCTAGTAGAAGTAGACTTTAATGAAGGAGACCATTTTGATGGTCCTGATAGTCTTTTCATATTGTCTTGCTGCCAAGTTTGTTTGTGTCAGCACGGGTTAAGAACATGAGGTCTGGAGGGAGACCACCACAGTTTGCCTCTTTCCATGTGACCGTGAGCAGGATAAGTATCCTATACTTCAGTTTGTGCATCTGAACATGGAGGTAATTGTATGTAGTGTGGGATGGCTATGTGGATTAAATAAAATAATTCATGGGAAGCACAGATATTCGATAAACATCAACTACTTTTTAAAATTTTGTTTATTTATTTACTTGAGAGTGACAGAGAGAAGGAGGGAGAGAGAGAGAGAGAAAGAGAGAGAGAATGGGCATGCCAGGGCTTCCAGACACTGCAAATGAACTCCAGACACATGCACCCCCTTATGCATCTGGCTAACGTGGGTCCTGGGGAATCAAGCCTTGAACCGGGGTCCTTAGGCTTCACAGGCAAGCGCTTAACCACTAAGCCATCTCTCCAGCCCTCAACTACTTTTTTAAAAAATATTTTATTTAGTTATTTATGAGAGAAAGAGACAGATAGAGAGAAAGAGAGAATGGGCACACCAGAGCCTCTAGCCAGTATATATGAACTCCAGACACATGTGCCCCCTTGTGCATCTGGCTTAGGTGGGTTCTGGGGAATCAAACCCAGGTCCTTGGGCTCCACAGGCCAATGCCATAACCGCTAAGCCATTTTCCCAGTCCCATCAATTACTTTTATGAGCACTTTGGGGACATGTTTTAGGAATTTATGCTCCTGGGTCATTTTCAGTCCTGGTACTGCAAGAATGAGTGTCATTTTCAGTTTTAAGATGTTAAATGACTGGGTCTGGTGGCACATGCCTTTAGTGCCAACTCAGGAGGCTGAGACAAGAGGATTGCAGTGAGTTTGAGGCGAGTCTGGGACTACAGAGTGAGTTCCAGGTTAGTCTGGGCTTAGAGTTAGACTCTACCTTGAAAAAAAATTAATTTTTTTAAAAAAGAGGCTAAATGACTTGCTCGAGGACTCTTAGCTATGTAAAGGGCCTGGGATTTAAAATAATATAAAACTTGGAGTTGGGCATGGTGGTTCATCCCTGCAATCCTAGCATTCCAGAGGCTGAGGGTCACTCAGGAAGATCACAAGTTCAAGACCAGCATGGTCTATATAACTAGACCTCTTGTCTCAAAAAAAAAAAAAAAAACCTTTCACTAGTACGAAACTGTAAACATACACAGGAGAAAGCCTTGAAGTATGTTTCAGTCTTGAGCAGAATTCTACCAGTCTCATTTCTTCTCTACCTCCCATTTTGTATGTCAATCCCGTGGCTAGCTAAATAAAGCATTTCACTTGTAAATTTTTCTTAGCAGTGTAAGGCCAATGAGAACCTCATCAAAATAACCACAATGCCTTTAACAAAAGTAACCATAATTCCTTCACATGGTCCGACATCCATTCTATAACCCCTATGTCTCTTTGCACTTGTTTGCTATTCTCTTGACTCTATGAAGTATCTGGAAGCTCCCAGGGCTCACCTGGTCTCTCTTGCATCCCAAAGCTTCTTGTCACCTCTTCCCTCCAATGCCATGTGGCTTAACAGTCACTTGAGGCGGTCTCTTGGAATGGACCATGAAGATGCATTTTAGACTAACTTGAAGTTGCTTGCATGTCCTCTATAGGCAGTTTGACCCTTAGAACCAAGGCTATGTATAAACTAGAGCCATCTAGGAGAATTTGAGAAATTTGCTACTGATCAGTGGTTCCCAAACTTTTTGTCTTGGGACATTTTATACTCTTAAAAAATACTGACGCCCTCAAAGAGCACTTCTATATAAGTATACCTGTTGATATTTCCACTGATATTACAAATCAGATCTAGAGATTTTTAAAGTTATCTATTAAAACACCAGTAACAAACCCATAACATACTAACATAAGTGTCTTTTTTAAAGAAGCACAATTTTATTTTCTAAAACAAAATAAATGCTGAGAATAGTTGTATCAGTGTACCTTTCACAACGTTCTTGAAGGCAGCCTGGTTTTGTATGATTTCAGCCTGTGGTAGCATCACACAGCTGCTGGGAAGCCCAATTCTACCATGAGAGAATGAGAGTGAAAAGGCAGGGACAGTTGTATCATTTTGAAAATAATCTTGACCTTCCATTCTCCCTCAAAGGACTTGATACCACTGTTCTAGGTGATCCTTCACATAGGAGCAGGTGTTCTCAGACGGGGAAAACCTAGCTTAGTCATAGATTGTACTGGTTATAGCCTATCTTCTAAGTTGCAAAGAAAAGGAAGGTCTTAGATGAAGGCTATAAATGTGAAATAGCTTGCCAGACCATTAGCTTCAGAATGTAAGGCTACAGTACAAACTAAAATCTTCTGGGTATGCATGTGGTGGTCCTCAGAGGCTCTTGTTGATGTAAAGAATTGCAGGTAGGTCCTGACTCTTCATTTTGTGGATGATTGATTATAAGTCGATTATTCTTGCCTTCTTTTCCACTAGTAAAATTCAACAAAGAAACTGCATTTCACTAAGAAAAAAATGGATTTTCAGCCAGACTCTCTCCTCCCCTCCTTAGGACCAATTCTGATTCTGCTCTTCACACAAGTGCTCTGAGCACCAAGCCCCAGGACCCCTATGGAGGAGGGAGCCAGTCAGCCTGGCCTGCTCCATACATGGGTAAGACACACAGGCCCCTGCTAACAACGTCTGCTTTCTCATTCTGCCCTGTGGGGACTGAGAGAGAAGCTTACGAGGTATATGCACTTTTCCAGTTTGACGGTCTTCAGAGAAGAGCTCCTCGCAGGGGAAGTGTGGATGCTTGTGACAGAGTTAGAATATGACCCTTCCAGTGCCTACTCTAGAATGTCCCCTTCCCATGCTTCTTCCGTGGTATATGCTTCCTTATTGGCATCTCTTGACCCTCTAGCTTCCCCTTCCTCATGGCACCAGCCCTTTTCTAGGGACTCTTACAATCACATCTTAGGTGGTCTCCATTTCCAGCTTTACATCCCTCCAATCTAGCTTTCTTTTGGGTTCTCAAGAGTCCTCGTTTGTTACTGCTAAGAGCAGCTTGGAGGCAGCGTGACTGAACCCCCAGGATGAGGCACATTCTCCGGGGACCAGCAGCACTGGCACAAGCGACCCCCTGGGAGGAGTACTGGAGGAAGACCAGGGGACAGACAGAGCCAAGGAAAAGGCTTCTGTGTAGGAAAGCATGCCCCAGGGAGCGAGGCGAGGAAGGAGACAAGCTCCTTGTTCCCCGTCTTGCTGCTCAGAGCACCATTCCTCACCTCTCGTGGGCCAGCGAGTGTCCAGGAGCAGAAAAGCCAAGAGCAGGAAAGAGCAGACTCACGCCAGCCAGCTCGCATAGTCTGCTTCCACCATGAGCTCAAGTGTGCTCATTGTTTTCTAGTGCTGGAACCCTCAGTTGATCCCCTCAAGTCAAAGAAAATGAGTCCAAACCTTTGGAGTGATGTGGGCCCCAGGATCTGGCCCTACATACCTCTTTCCTTTCTCCCTGCTCCCCAGGCCTCACTTCCCATGTCAGCTGTGTGAACCATCTGGAGTTCTATTGCTGTTTCCTGCTGTTCCCACTCTTCTGGTAACTCACTCCTTCTTTGCCTGCCGGGCCAACACTTCTTTGCTGTGAATCCTCAGCTGTGTCTGCACTTCTGTGGAGCCTTCCATGACCTTCCTCCCTCTGTTAGTCCCAAACCACCAGTATCCTCTAATGTCCCAACTCCTACGTGCGGGTGCTCTCCCACCTGCCGTGCTTGAGTGCGCCTTGTGTAGACATTGCTCTCTTCTGGGCTTATTTAGATTTCTTGAAGGCAGTGGCTGAAAGGTCTTGTTCTGTCCAATACCTAATGCAGTGTCAGGTAACAGGAGCCTTCCCTGAAGGGAAGTTGCAAAGAACACTCACAGCGGCTTACTGAGCACCCCTAAAACTCACTCGAGGAGCTTATGTCTGACATGCACTTGAAGCAAGTCGGCTTCATTCAGACACTCTCCAAGTTTCCTTTTCCAGGCTTTCGGTCTAGAAAGAACACATGCTTGAATTATCCATTCCATATATAGAGTGATCCTGAGAGGGATGATTGGGAATAAATTGTCTTTGGCCAAGATACCAGCTTTTCTGGTTTTCTTTATTATTATTATTATTTTTTTTTTTTGGTCTATTTAAGGCCTAAAATGTCTGTTCCTTCAATGGACATTCATGGCCTTACTTCCTTGCAGACAGTGGGGATGGGATGTAATAGTAATTGTTGCTATATTTGTTTCCTTCATTTGCTCAAATGATCATTTGCTTGTAAAACATGAGAGTTTTCAGAATTGGTGAGGGATGTCTACCCATGTTTCCACACATGGGAATGAGAGCAAAGTTGGCAGGGAGGCTGGAATTGGATATAGGTCACTGCACACTGCTTAGAGAAGCGGAGTGTGTGGGAAGTTAGAGTAGGTTACCTTCAGAATAGGTAGAGATGGAAATATATAAACAAAGCTTTAAAAAGCAGAGACTGTAACCAGTGGGGGTCCTGGTGAGAACAGCAAGTTCTTCATGACCCTGGACTGGGAGGCAACCAGCTTGATGGATTTTTTTTTTTTTGTCCTGGGACCCCTTTATTTCTGCCTCTGTATTATTCGCCGTGCAGAGATTACACTTCTCTAAAAGGGACTAAATGCCTAGAGAGGAGAAGGGCAGTGTTGGCAATTTAAGTAAGGAGTTTTCAAGAAAAGAAAGTAACTAAAGGCATGAAATTGAAGTGTTTATTCGAAGAGTAATGAAGCCTCTGAGGGAAGAGGCCTGCAGGCGTGAGGGTGACTAAGAACAATAAAAGGACAGTGTGAATCCAAGTAGCCTGGGCAGTAAGAAAAAAAGGAAGGGAGGAATCCCAGACAAGTTTCTTGGGTTGGCCTGAGAATCTTGGTGGTCTCTGCTTTTCAAATCAGCAGTTAGCAGTTGTGAGGCCATAGTATCTGCCGACCATGGAAGGTGGGCTGGCATCCAGCGTGGATGTCTGAACCGTGTGCCTGCTCCTGCAGTGGCCTTGCAAGTATCACAGAACTCAGAAACACATCCAAATATGGATGTGTTTACATGGGAAAGCCAGTGTGTTTAAAATATTATTCAAGTCTCCAAGGATGGGAATTATTTCTGGAAAATTATATTTGTTGGTGGGAGCTATTTTAAATGGTTTTTATGTATTTTCCCCCTGTAATTCATTAAAGTTTTTCATTTTCTTTCCTTTTGGATTTTAAAAATATCAACTAACTTCACAAAAAGGTATTTCTTTTTATAAGACCAACCAAATAAAGATTTAAGTGATGGGAAAATATAATCGAAGACCAGAACTAGGTTCTTTAGTCGGAGCAATGACAGCTGTTCTTTCTTGGGAATCTTTCCTTATCAGTTATGGAACCTTACTTTGTTGCCGTTGGGAGCAGGTGATATGGGGGCATCTGCTTGTAGCTTAGCTACATGAGCCATCAACTATATGATTCACTCACCAGTAGAGTTTGTGTCCCCAGAAAGTAAAGCCATTAGCCTGCCACATGCTCAATAATTTTTATAATGGTTATTGATTTTCATAACAATTAGACATAAGTGATATGCAGTTGTAAGTGACAGAAATAATCTTTTATACAACCAAACAGGGTTTTAGAATTTTCTCTTCCTTAATTATTGCTCTGACAGCATGTGCTCACATGTACAGATATATAGGCAAGCACACTTGCCCTGCCCCATAGTTACATGTGGAAGAGGGGATTGCAGTGTCCCTGGCTCTTCAGGGAGCAGCCTGGGCTGAAGGCAGAAGTGTGCAGGACTGTGACCTCATACTGCCACCCAGGGACCAGTGCTCCTATGCCTCTCTTCCGGGGAGGGTGAGGAACTTGCTTTGTACCCAGTAAGCATTCAGTCAGCAGTAAGCTCTGATTTTCAGAGTGAAGGAGAAGGTTTAAAATACAGATAATCCGGGCTGGAGATATGGTTTAGCAGTTAAGGTGTTTGCCTGAAAAGCCTAAGGACACAGCTTCGATTGCCCAGTACCCACGTAAGCCAGATGCACAAGGTGGGGCATGGGTCTGGAGTTCATTTGCAGTGGCTGAAGGCCCTGGCATGCCCTTCTTCTCCCCCTCCTCCTTCTCCTTCTCCTCTTCCTCCCCCTCCTCCTTCTCCTTCTCTCTCTTCTCTCTCTCTCTCTCATAAATAAATAAATAAATAAATAAATAAATAAATAAAGCAAATAAGCCTGAGAAATGTGAGCCTGTTAATGATACTTGTTTGTGTGGCACAAGCATCTTGGGTCTAAAAAGTGTCAACAGGATGTCAGAAGGGCCCAGTAGGATGTACTGTGGTCAGTGGATCTACTATTTGAAATCAAGACTGTGCAAAGAGTTATTTAGGCTTGCCAGGCATGGGAGTTACATAAAAGGAACATGGTCTCAGATGTGCTTAGTTAGGTTAGCCCTCTGCAGCTCCATGGTTGCAGATTTTCTGGAACACAGTTGTGGCCTTGGTCATAGCTGGCCCATCCCCTGTGGGACTTAAATTAATTATGTTTTAGATAACCAGTTGCCACTGGCTTCTTCTTTGATATTATTTATTTATCTGAGAGAGAAAGAGAGGGGGGGGCAGAGAGAGAATGGATACACCAGGGCCTCCAGCTGCTGCAAACAAACTCCAGACACCTGTGCCAACTTGTGCATATGGCTTACATGGATCCTGAAGATTTGAATATGGGTCCTTTGACTTTGCAGACAAGCACCTTAACCACTAAGCCATCTCTCCAGCCCTTCTTATTTATTTATTTATTTATTTATTTTTGGTTTTTCAAGGTAGGGTCTCACTCTAGCCCAGGCTGACCTGGAATTCACTATGGAGTCTCAGGGTGGCTTCGAATTCATGGTGATCCACCTGCCTCTGCCTCCCGAGTGCTGGGATTAAAAGTGTGCACCACCATGCCTGGCTTTTTTTTTTTTTTTTTTTTGAGGTAGGGTCTCACTCTAGTCTAGGCTGACCTGGAATTCACTATGGAGTTTCAGGGTGGCCTTGAACTCACGGTGATCCTCCTACCTCTGTCTCCTGAGTGCTGGAATTAAAGGTGCGCCACCATGCCCAGTGCTTCTTTTTGTTTTTAACCCTCATAGCTGTGCCCTTTGGTATTTTTTTGTACCTAACAGTAAAAATTCCAGTCTTGGGAAGCCAGACGTGGTGGCGCACGCCTTTAATTCCAGCACTTGGGAGGCAGAGGTAGGAGGATTGCCTTGAATTCGAGGCCACCCTGAGACCCCATAGTGAATTCCAGGTCAGCCTGGGCTAGAGTGAGACCCTACCTCGAAAAACCAAAAAAAAAAAAAAAAAAAAAAAAAAAACCTACAAAAATCCAGTCTTGGCTATTTCAATTCTGCTGATTTAGAACTAAAATCAGTCGTTACCTCCACTTCCTCTGGTCACTTAGGTGAAACCCCTGCAGGTGATATTTAATTCTCTCATTCCCCCTTTCCTCACCACCATACAGCAGCCTTGCTCTGCTCCTTCTCTCCCTGCAGCGTGCCTCAGATTTGCCTCCTCTTTTAGTATCTTTACTTCTGTACCTTACTTTTGTTGCTTCTCTTTTTGTTGTTTTTCTGTTTTTTGTTGTTGTTTTTTTTTTTTTTTTTTTTTTTTTTTTTTTTTTTTTTGGTTTTTTGAGTTAGGGTCTCACTCAAGCTCAGGCTGACCTGGAATTCACTATGGAGTCTCAGGGTGGCCTCGAACTCACGGTGATCCTCCTACCTCTGCCTCCCAAGTGCTGGGATTAAAGGCGTGCGCCACCACGCCCGGCTTTAGTTTTGTTTTGTTTCTGTTGTTTTTTTCGAGGTAGGGTCTCACTCTAGCCTAGGTTGACCTGGAATTCACTATGTCGTCTCAGGGTGGCCTTGAATTCACGGTGATCTTCCTGCCTCTGCCTCGAAAATGCTGGGATTAAAGGCATGAGCCACCACACCCTGCTCCTCTGTTTTGTTTTTTTGAGATAGGCTGTCAATCTATTCCAGGCTGACCTTGGATTCACAGTCCTCCTTCCTCCACCTCCTTTTTTTAAAAAAATTTTTTTGTTCATTTTTATTTATTTATCTGAGAGTGACGGAGAAAGAGAGGAAGAGGCAGATAGAGAGACAGAGAGAGAATGGGCACGCCAGGGCTTCCAGCCACTGCAAACGAACTCCATCTGGCTAACGTGGGTCCTGGGGAATCGAACCTCGAACTGGGGTCCTTAGGCTTCACAGGCAAGCGCTTAACCACTAAGCCATTTCTCTAGACCCTGACTCCTTTCTTAAGACATCAGTCCATCCCAAATTGTGCCTCGTCTGTAGGGGCTGGGAAGACATCTCAGTCACTCGGTCGGTAAAGTGCTTATGGCACAAACATGAGGACCTGAATTTGGATCCTCAGCACCCATGTAAAAACCAAGTGCGGTGACATGTGCCTGTAATCCCAGCACTAGGGAGGCAGAGACAAGAGACTGGCTGGCTGGTCTGGCCAGAATGGTTAGCTCCAGATTCAGTGACAGACCCTGTCTCAAAAAATAAAGGTAGCCCGGCTTGGTGGCGCACGCCTTTAGTCCCATCACTTGGGAGGCAGAGGTAGGAGGATCTCAGAGAGTTCAAGGCCACCCTGAGACTACATAGTGAATTCCAGGTCAGCCTCAGCTAGAGTGAGACCCTACCTTGAAAAACCAAAAAAAAAAAAAAAAAAGCTGGGCATGGTGGCGCACGCCTTTAATCCTAGCACTTGGGAGGCAGAGGTAGGAGGCTTGCAGAGCATTCGAAGCCACCCTGAGACTGCGTAGTAAATTCCAGATCAGCCTAAGCTAGAGTGAGACCCTACCTCGAAAAACCAAAAATAAATAAATAAATAAATTAATTAATTAAATTAAAAGTGAAGGTGGAGCCTGATTGAAGAAGACACTGAGGTTAGCCTCTGGCCTTCATACACATATGTGCCCACACACATGCACACACAACACACACCATAGACATGCAAAAACAGAGAAAAGAAAAATCTGTAAAGCTAGCTTTAATCCAACTCCTTTGTTCTCTACCCCATCCAAATCACTGGCAGACTTCTTCCATCCAGCCTGTCTCCCATTCCTCTCCTCGTTGTGTTGCAGTCAGACTATACCATTCCCTGCCCCTGCTATATACATCTTCTCCCCCCCCACACACACACCTTCTCTTTACTTCTCTCCCTTCCTCCTCCTTCACTGGGACAACCCCTTCAGCCTTCCAATTGTCTGGATTCCTCCAGGCACAGTAAATTATTCAGGAGCATGAACATTCTGAAGGCACAGAACTAGCAGTGTGATCCTGGGCATGATAATAGGCACCCACCTTATACAGCTGCTGTGCAGATTACATGAGCTCATTGTGTGAGGCACCTGGCTCACAGTAAGCTGCCATTATCACCTTCCTCTGTATCTTTCACTGCCTGACTCGGTGGCAAAGCCTGCCTCCTGCCCCAGGCTGAAGCAAAGGGTGGCACTAACTAGATATCACATGAGTAATCTGTTTGCCTCTCAATTTCATGTGGTGGCCCTCAGTTGACTCTTCAATTTGAAGCCTTAGTAATTAAACCTGGAGTGTCTTGATGATGAAGAGATGCTTCAACCTACTATACTAAATCATTACATAAAGCTCAATTTTTTTTAATAGGATAATCACATTTTAGTGATCAGTATATTCAAGGTCTCTGGCCCTTGTAAAAAATAGGGTGGAGAGATGGCTCCATGATTAAAGGCACTTGCTTGCAGAGCCTAAAGGCCTGGGTTCAACTCTCCAGTCCCCACATAAAGCCAGATGCACAAAGTGGTGTATGCATTTGCTGTTCGTTTGCAGAGGCAGGAGGCACTGGTGCGTCCATATTCCCTCTCTTCCTTTCTCTCCTGTCTCTCTCCTTCTCTCTTAAATAAATAAATAATATTTTAAAAACAAACCACATCTGGCCAGTTGGCTCAGGTGGTTGGAATGTGGTGGTAATGAAAACAAACCTGCACATTTGAATTGCAGCTTCTCACCTCTGCTCTGACGGTGTTGTCTGTGGTGTTCCACTTTGTCTTCCTAGACCTCATTTTCTGATGCTCTTCTGTTCCCACAGCCTTTCTTTTCTTTTTCCTTTGTAATATTGTACAAAATTTTATTACTGTTATTTGTAAGCAGGGGAAGAGAGGGAGAGAGAGAATGGGCACTCTAGGGCCTCTTGCCACTGCAAACCAAATCCAGATGAGTGAACCACTTTGTGCATCTGGCTTCAAGTAGGTACTGGAGATTTGAACCTGGGCCTCAAGCTTGCAAGCAAGTGCCTTAACCACTAAGCCATCTCTCCAGCCCCCATGTAGCCTTTAGAAGAGTAAGGCTCTGATTGAATCAGCACCGTTTTACTCCAGTGCTCTAAAAGTTGGCCAGTTCTCCCTCTTCTTCTCTCTTCTCCAACTCCTTTGTTTGGGAGGGGGTGCTGGGAACTGAATCAATGGCCTTGGGCATACTATGCAAGCATGCTACTGAGTGACATGCAACATGAAATTCGTATACCTTCTGAGTCAACATTTGGAAATGTTATAAACATTTGAGGGTTGGGCTCCCTAGGTTCTCCATCTTAATGCACTAAAATAAAGTTTTCAGCCACTGACTTAGATTCTGCTTTCTATGGAACTGTGGAAAATTCTCTTTTGTGATTATGTTTAAGTTAAGGACCTTTTGGTACTCCTGTGTTCTGTCAGTGTTGATCCTGTACCTAGGTTCCACTAAGATTTTGTAGCCTGTTAAAGAATTTGCTACCATGTTCTGCCTTCCTGTCTACACTGTATCACCTGTCCCTCCAACTAGCATTTAGCATAAGAATGTGCTAAATAACTGTTGAATTGGTGATTATTAGGTATTTCATTTCAGCTTTATAAAGCAGTTAGGTTAATTTCTAATTTAGCGTCCGCCAGAGACTTTATCTAAACTGTAAATGAGCTATATTCAAAGGCTTAGATTTACATTTCTTGTGCTGATTCTATGCTGAAAACTCATCTAGGATAATTGGTTTCTTCAAGGAGAATGGGAAGCTGTTATGTTCTTGGCACAGTTCTTTAGTTCAGGCTTAGAGTCATGGGAAGTACTATACTTTGTCATCTGTCATATACTTCATGGTTGACTGGTCTTTACTCAGCCAGGATTTATCACAGGTTTTTACAACTTTATGAATGGCTGCCACACATACCTTTTAAGTTAGCTTAGAATCTAGATATGTTTTTCAGATCACTTGATTGTGTAAGACTGAGGTAAATATCAACAGTGACATGGACTCTGAGTTTTCTGCCCTCTTCCAGGATAAAGCTTTTGGATATGTTATAAACCAAACTTTTTTGCTTTGGGATTTGGAGACAGGCTTTCAGGCTTTGTAAATGTGTTTCTCTTGAAACAGAAATAGCAAGAAAATTTTAAAGTGAGACACTTTAAAGGAAAAGTACACAGGCATCAACTTTAGACTCAACATAGTACATTAATTTTAGTATGAATGCTAATGCCTTGAATGAGCTGTGATATATCAAAACTGCTATAGAGGCTGGGTGTGGTGGCACATGCCTCTAATCCCAACACTCAAGAAGCAGAGGTAGGATAGCTGTGAGTCTGAGGTCAGCCTAGGACCACATATGAATTCCAGGTCAGCCTGGACTAGAGTGAGACTCAACCTCAAAACAAACAAACAAACAGAATAACTGCCATAGAATTTTCAAAATTGTATTTCAAATTTAAAAAGTTACTAATTCAAGAATAAATAAAAACGAAAGCATTACATGATTTTTTTTTCCCCTTTCCTACCAGGTTTCTGTGATGGTGAAAGTGACGGCCATGGGGAAGGTATGAATAGAGCTCACTCACCTGTGGCAGAATGGGATGCTGACTCTTGCTTGTATAATCTTCTTTCTTCAGATTTACCTATTAATACTTGGGTCTTCATGACTCCCCAAAACGCTGTCAGCTGCTGAATGGATTAGTTTTCTGAGATGGCCTAGAAAATTAGGCTAGACATGATCAAAGCTATGAGAAAGGAAATGTGTGACCAGATTACAGAAGTCCATTGTTATCCAAGTCCCCACAGTCCCATAGTCACAAGGTTGTGCAGGGAAGCAAAGTTGTAACCACATGGACATGTGAATGCATTGATCACTTAAAACAGTTGCTTTTTCCAGTGCCCTTCTCTCCTCAGCACTGTTTCTGCCCACTTAAAAATTCTTTGTGAGACCCGGGCATGGTGGCGCACCCAGCACTTGGGAGGCAGAGGTAGGAGGATCGCCTTGAGTTCGAGGCCACCCTGAGATTACATAGTGACTTCCAGGTCAGCCTGGGCTAGAGTGAGACCCTACCTCAAAAAAAAAAAAAAAAAAAAACAGCTGTAGGCAGCTGCCTAGGTTGCCTTGTACCTAGGCAAGTGTTACATGGCTGGGAGAACAGCAGCCTATAGCTGGTTGGCATTCTGGGCCTGGTGCATGCCAACTCCGTTGTGAACTGTACCAGGATGTCAGCATAATTTAAAAAATAATAATAATAAAGCTGAGTGTGGTGGCGCATGCCTTTAATCCCAGCACTCGGGAGGTGGAGGTAGGTAGGAGGTAGGAGGATTGCTGAGAGTTTGAGGCCACCCTGAGACTACATAGTGAATTCCAGGTCAGCCTGGGCCAGAGTGAGACCCTACCTCAAAAAACGAAAAAAAAAAAAAAAGAAATTCTTTGTGAGTAATTGATATATTTAAATAAACAGTGCAATGAAAATGAAAACATGAGCTGAGGATGTAGCTCAGTTGGTAGGATACTTGCTTAGTGTGCTCAAAGTCCTGGGTTTGTTCCCAGCACAACATAAGCTGGGTATGGTGGCACTCAGGAGATAGAGGCAGGGGCATCAGAAGTTCAAGATCATCCTTGGCTACATAGAGACCTTAAGACCTGCTTGGGATGAATGAAACTCTGTCTAAGAAAGAGAAACGGGAGCTAGAGAGATGGTTTAGTCATTAAGGCATTTGCCTGCAAAGCCAAAGGACCCAGGTGTAGTTCCTCAGGACCCTGTGCACATGCGTCTGGAGTTTGCAGTGGCTGAAGGCTCTGGCACACCCATTCTCTCCCTTTCTCTCTCCCTCTTTCTGGCAAATAAATAAATAAATAAAAAGAAGATTACTGTTAAAAAAAAAAAGAGAGAAAGAAAGAAAAACGCTGGCAGGGTGGGAGAGAAATGAGGAGGAAAATGCAAATTTATTCCAAGATGAAATTATAAAATTTACAGAAGATACTAAACTATAAAGCCAATTAAAATCATGTCGCAGATTGCTGAAATGATGCTCAAAGCCATTGACAAGTGAGTGTCCAACCTGTTCATTCATTCGTTCTGTTTCAGGCACTGTTTTCTTTTCTCCAAATATTTATAAGCTGATATTTAATTTGCATAACCCAAAACTGAGCAGTTAACTTAGGGTTATATGTCACAGAGATCAAGCTCATGGGGAAGATTGCACATCAAGAACATCTTGCATGTGAGGCACAGTCCTGTTAGCATCCTGCATATTCCTTTTTTTTTTTTTTTTTTTTTTTTTTTTGAGGTAGGGTCTCACTCTAGCCCAGGCTGACCTGGAATTCACTATGAAGTTTCAGGGTGGCCTCGAATTTACGGCCATCCCCCTACCTCTGCCTCCTGAGTGCTGGGATTAAAGGCATGCACCACCACGCCTGGCCATATTCCTTTTCTAAGAAAACCATCTTAGGTGTCAAATAAGATCATGAAAAGTTGAAATATCAATAAATATCCAGTCCACTAAGGCAGAAATAACTGTCAAGGTCATCCCCAGTGAATCTTTGAAGAATTTCCAACCAAGCTGTATGGGAAAAGAAACTAAAAGCAATGGACTCTTTAAAGAAAACATTCCCTGTTAAGGCATTGGAGCCTGTCCCAACCGTATTTCTTTTTTTTCTTTTTTTTTTTTTTTTTCGAGGTAGGGTCTCACTCTAGCCCAGGCTGACCTGGAATTCACTATGGAGTCTCAGGGTGGCCTTGAACTCACGGTGATTCTCCTACCTCTGCCTCCCGAGTGCTGGGATTAAAGGTGTGCGCCACCACGCCCAGCTTCCCAACTGTATTTCTGTAACCAGTCTCTTCTGGGTGCTAAGTCCTGAAGCTACCTTGCTTGTCCCTTGAAACATTTCTCAGTCCCTCACAGTAAAGTTTGAAACACTCATCTACTGTTTTCTTTCTTTCCTACTTTGTGAGTGAGTGAGTGTGTGTGTGTGTATGCTTGTGTGTTTGCAGATGTATGCATCCCATGCCCACGTGTGAGCTTATATTTCTGAAGCATTTATATTATTGGTTAGTAAAACCTGAACAAGAATGTTGATGAAGTAAGCTGTTCAAGAGAGTGATCTGGGCTGAGGAGATGGCTCAGTGGTTAAAACACTTGTCACACAACTGTGAGGACCTGAGTGTGTATCCTCAGAACCCACATAAAGCCATACATGGTAGTGCATGTCTGTGATCCCCGCATGCCTGCAGTGAGATGGGGAATAGAAACAGGAGCATTCCCAGAAGTTTACTGGCCAGTTATCCTGGCTTACACAGCAGCAGTCAATAAAAGACCTTGCCTCAAACAAGATAGAAAGCAAGGTCCCACACCCAAGGTTGTTCTCTGACCTCCACATGAGCCCCATGACATATGTGCCACCCCCATACTCACACGAAGGAAGGTAGGAAGGAAGGAAGGGTGGGAGGATAAAAGGATAGAGAGTCATTTGAACATCAGGATTGAGAGACACTTAGGAACATTGATAAAATTTGGGATATCTCAGTAGAAATGACTTTTGTTTTGATGGCACTGTTGGCAATGCAGCATGCTCTTCCTGTGCTAGCAGAGAAATTATATCATCATTTATATTTAATCCTAGGAGTCCACAATTGTAACTATATCCCAAGCTTTATTAATTTGAAAATTAAAAAAAAAAAAACTTACTTTAAAGCCAGGTGTGGTGGTATATGCCTTTAATCCCAGCACTTGGGAGGCAGAGGTAGGAGGATCACTGTGAGTTCAAGGCCACCCCGAGAATACATAGTGAATTCCAGGTCAGCCTGAGCTAGAGTAAGACCCTACCTCGAAAAACCAGTAATAATAATCATAATGATGATGCTAAAGTAAGGTTTTTGTTTGTTTTTTGGTTTTTGGTTTTTCAAGGTAGGATTTCACTGTAACTCAGGCTGACCTGGAATTCACTATGTATCCTCAGGGTGGCCTTGAACTCACGGTGATCCTCCTACCTCTGCCTCCCAAGTGCTGGGATTAAAGGTGTGTGCCACCAAGCCTGGCAGCATTATTATTTTGAACATTTTTTCTTCAAATTCATTCTGAAAGTTGGGTTTCTGTTTGTCTGTCTGTCTGTGACAGGATCTCATGTAGTCAAGGCTGGCCTTGAACTGCTGATCATCCTGTCTTTACCTTCCAAGTGCTAGTGTGCACTACTGCACCCAGCTTTGATCCTTGTGTAAGTGACCTTCTGGGATCTGTTATCCATGTTATGGATAACATGTGGGGCAAGGACAAGATAGTCATGACAGTTACACTGGGGTTATGTGGTCACCAGACTCCAACAGCACCTCTAGTTCTGAGCAGTCACTGGTCTGATGGTTAATCCCCCTCCTGACACTCATTTCCTCAGGGCTTGTCTTTGACCTCTGGTGGCCATCTGATAATAAAAAACTTTCCCCAGTTTGGTGGTTGGTGGTACAGCCTTTTTTTTTTTTTTTAATTTTTTTGTTTATTTATTTATTTGAGAGCGATCCTGGGGAATTGAGCCTCGAACCAGAGTCCTTAGGCTTCATAGGCAAGCACTTAACCGCTAAGCCATCTCTCCAGCCCTGGTACAGCCTTTTTATTTTGTTTTGTTTTTGTTTTTTGAGGTCGGGTCTCATTCTAGCCCAGACTGACCTGGAATTCACTATGTAGTCTCAGGGTGGCCTTGAACTCACGGCAATCCTCCTACCTCTGCTGCATGAGTGCTGGGATTAAAGGCGTGCGCCACCACGCCTGGCTCTTTTTTTTCTTGGGGGGAGGGAGGCTTCTTGTTTTAACTGATATAACTGAGAATGTTAAAGGACAAAGCCCTGGAAGAGTCCCTTCGTACAAAGACAGGTTGTTTATGGCATACGAGAGCCATGAGACCTCCCTTTATCCACCCAGCCTCAAATCTAGCAGTGGGTTATTGACTTTTCTTCATTCCTAACCTCAACACATTAGCGGGTAACTTCACTACCATTGTGATTGCCATGTGCCATTCTTCATCACTTTCCTCGTTTCCTCTTTTCTGTGTTACTCTCCTTACCCCTTCTTCAAGCCTGTAGAATCCTTGATTTAGCCTCCACATCTGATTTCTGCTTTATTCAGTTGTTGCCCATACTTCTCCTCTCACTAGTCCTTTTGCTCGTTTTCTGCTCTCTTGATTGTCCTTCCCTGGAGCACCCAGCTCTGGAGGTGCTGTTTTCTTGCTGCTTTGTCCTGCAGCAGTCACGTACCTATAGCACTCCCAGGCTTCTCCCTGGGTTCTCTGCTACCTCGACAGTGACATTCAAAGCACCTTCCTAGTACTCTGTCAATAAATATTTGTTGGGCATGGCAGCACAATCCTAGCACTCGAATCAGAGACAGGATAGCCACAAGTTTGAGGTCAGCTTCAGGTACGTAGTAAGTGCCACATCCACCACCGTTACATAGTGAAACTCTGTTTAAAAAGAAATCACTTTTTTTCCACAAAGATAATTTGTTTGCCTAAAGGTAGGATGGCTGCCTTCTAACACAATGAATATGCTCCTTTTTTCTCTTTAGTAGCGTCTCTCCCTGGTCCACTGAAAGAAGAGAATCTGCTAAATGTTCCGAAGCCACTGCCAAAACCTCTGTGGGAGACCAAGGAGGTGGGTGAACAGTACTTAACCATGCTCGTTGTCACTTGATGCCTGCGCTGCGGAAGCCATTGTAAAATCCTGCAGAGGCAGAAACAAGAGAATTGGAAAAAAGGGAGAGAGGATTTGCCTGGAGACAGAAATAGGAAAGCAATACTAGGGAATGATGTTTCAAGCTAAAGTTATCATAATTGTGTTGATGAATTAGTATATTAGTATCTCTTGACTTCCTAATTTTCACATGAATTTACTCATTCCAAAAATAAAGCCTTGGAGCTAGAGAGATGGCTTAGTGGTTAAGGCGCTTGCCTGTGAAGCCTAAGGACCCCTGTTTGAGGCTCAATTCTGATTCCCCAGGACCCACGTAACCCAGATGCACGAGGTGGCACATGCATCTGGAGTTCATTTGCAGTGGCTAGAGGCCCTGGAGTGCTATTCTCTCTCTCTCTCTCTCCTCTCTCTCAGATAAATAAATAAAAATAAAATATTTTTTTTGAAAAAATAAAGCCTGTTATCCTGGCATGCCCATTTGTCCATTCTCATCCATTCCCCTCCTCTCTCTCCCTCCCTCCCCTCCCTTCACCAATAAATAAATAAATATATGAGTCTGGGGCTGGAGGGATGGCTTAGCAGTTAAAGCGTTTGCCTGCAAAGCCAATGGACCCAGGTTCGATTCTCCAGGACCCACGTTAGCCAGATACACAAGGGGGCGCATGCGTCTGGAGTTCGTCTGCTATGGCTGGAGGCCCTGGTGTGCCCATTCTCTTTCCTTCTTTCTCTGTCAAATAAATAAGTAAAAATAAAAATATTTAAATAAATAAATAATAAATATTTAAAATAAATAAATAAATAAATATTTAAAATAAATAAATAAATAAAATATAAGAAAACAAAACAGGTCTGAAGCCAGGCATGGTGGTGCACGCCTTTAATTGCAGCACTCAGGAGGCAGAGGTAGGAGGATCTCCATGAGTTCAAGTCACTCTGGAACTACATAGTGAATTCCAGGTCAGCCTGAGCTAGACCCTACCTCGAAAAACTACCACAACAACAACAAAAAATATGAGTCTGGAGAGATGGTTCAGCAGTTAAAGGTACTTGCTAGCAAGGCCTGACTGCCTGGGTTTTGTTCTCTAGTACCATTCACATAAAACCAGATGCACACAGTGGTGCATGCATCTGGAATTCCTTGCAATAGCAAGAGGCCATTTCCTTCCTTTTGCTCTCTCTCTCTCACTTTCTCTTTTTTTCTCTCTCTCCTTGCAAATAAATAAAAAAATTAAATAAATAAATAAAAATATTTTTAAAAAATAAAGCCCATTAAGCTATGTTTACTTTGTTAAAGTTCCAGACTCTGGTTACAGGTCATGGACAGGTTTCTGTTTGATAGCCAAATAGTTCTGCTGTGCAGCTTCTGTTGTGAATTACTCTTGCCTTTGACCTGAGTTTTCTGAGAGTTACTAAATGAGTCATCTGTTGATGGTGACTTCTATAAGCCTTTGAGTATATGTGTCTCAAACCACACTAGCTGACCTCCACCTCATTTTGTAAACCTCACCCACCTTGCATAGAGAGGGAGGCCCCGAAGCACTTGGCATTTCTTCTCTTAGGGAAGCTGTCTCAAAAGATGTTCCCGTTCCAGCTCTTAGTGATGGGCCAGTTGTGGTTGTTCTATTTTCTCTGTACTTAACTGCTTCACCTGTTATAATCCCGTTGGTCCAGATCCATTTTCTTCCACCAAGCTACTAAAGTCTCTGCTAGCATTAAGGTGGTCTTGAAGGTTTTATTTTGACATTTTTAAAAAATTTATTTGAGAGTGACAGACAGAGAGAGAAAGGGAGAGAGAGAGAAAGGGAGAGAGAGAAAGAATGGGTACGCCAGGGCCTCCAGCCATTGCAAACGAACTCCAGATGCATGCACCACCATGTGCATCTGGCTTACGTGGGTCCTGGGGAATGCCAGTCTGAACCAGGGTCCTTAGGCTTCACAGGCAAGCGCTTAACCACTAAGCCATCTCTCCAGCCCTATTTTGACATTTTGACCAGATGTGTCTAATTTTTAATCTTTGGAAGCTAAAACTAGCTACAACATAAAATTCACATTGTGAGGGCTGGAGAGATGGCTCAGCAGTTAAAGTACTTGCCTTGGGCTAGAGAGATGGCTTAGTGGTTAAGCGCTTGCCTGTGAAGCCTAAGGACCCTGGTTCAAGACTGGATTCCCCAGGACCCACGTTAGCCAGATGCACAAGGGGGCGCACGCGTCTGGAGTTCGTTTGCAGTGGCTGGAAGCCCTGGCGCGCCCATTGTCTCTATCTGCCTCTTCCTCTCTCTGTCTGTCACTCTCAAATAAATAAAAAATAAATAAAATAAAGTACTTGCCTATGAAGCCTAACAGCTTGAATTTGATTCCCCAGTACCCATGTAGAGCCAGATGCACAAAATGGCTCATGCACCTAGAGTTAGTTTGCAGGGGCTAGAAGCCTGGCACACCCATTCTCTCCCTATGTCTGTCTGCTGGGCATGGTGGCCCACGTTTTTAATCCCAGTACTCAGGAGGTGGAGGTAGGATGATTTCTGTGAGTTCCAGGCCAACCTGAGGCACAAAGTGAATTCCAGGTCAGCCTGAACTAGAGCGAGACCCTACCTCAGAAAAATAAAAAATAAAATAAAACAAATCACATATTTAAGTACAGGAGAAATAGCTCACTGTGTCCTAGTGACTGTGAAAGGCACAAGTGTTTGAGGGCTTTTGTTTGAAAATAGTTATGTTCTTTCCCCTGCAACGGGTCTGTGGGCACCTACTCTCTTCCAGGTCCCAGCACTGCTCTCTAGAAAGAGGAGCTCAACCCCCTTGGCTCTTATAGATTTTTAATATTTATTCCTGCCCCATCTCAGGTCATAGTCTGGTTGGATTATTCATTTTCTTTGACATTAATTCTCTCCTTTGCCATGTTTTGCTTTTCTATTTCCTTTTCTTTCTCCTCTCAAGCCAAATGAAAAAGGAATGTTTATTTGAAATCCCATAAAACATAGGCCTCTTTGAAAGATATAATATCCACTACAGTATAAATTAATAAATCACCAAATTAAGAAAATACACCAGTGTTATAGCTTCATTTTTGGCTGGAAGTTTAAGAATTTTAAAACTATGCTCAAAACTTAAATGGGGCCTGGGAAGATGGCTCCGCAGCGTAAGGCACTTGCCCACAAAGCTCGAGGGCTGGGTTCAGTTCTCCGCCACCCATGTAAAGTGGGGTGCACTGAAGTGCCTCCCACATGCACGCTTACAAATAAATAAAATTTTTAAAAAAGTAGATGAAGGGCTGAGAAGATGTCTTAGTGTTCAAAGGTGCTCACAAAGCCTGCCAGCCCAGATTCAATTTCCAAGCCACCCACATAAGCCAGATGCAAAAAGTGGTACCTGCATCTGGCATTTGTTTGCAGTAGCAAGAGACCCAGCCATACTCACACACACACGCACACACGCACTAAAATGAATCTTAGCAGCTTCTCTGTGAGGATGCCATTAATGTGTGCCTGTTCTCACTGGTTGTGACTGGAGCTGCAGGATTTGCATGAAGACGCTTTTTGGGCACTTGAATTTAGCTTTATAGTAAATCTAGCTTTCTTGTCTCTTCTCAGATCCAGTCCCAGTCAGGGCGCCCTCGATCCTGTGATGTTGGAAGTGGAAAGTAAGTAATAGTCCTTTTACGTCTCTTGCTTTGTCACAGAACTCTAGGAATGTAACTTGCTATATGTAAATTGAAAGCCAACTCTATTTGCATAAAACGATTGCTTTTTGGCACTTATATTTCATGTATTGGAGGCAATTCAATTATATAACTGCAAAAGCAAATAAAACCAACATTAATATGTTTGAGAATAGCCCAACACAAAACTTACAAACTTACCTGATAGAAGCATAAGCATGTATCAACAGGATTCCCCCAGCCTTGGGCCTGTGGTAGGCCATGGACATCAGCTGACAGGAAAGGAAAGCGTCAGTGTGACAGTTGGCAATGTAGAAGTTGATTTTAAAAGCTTCTGGGGGCGGCTGGAGAGATGGCTTAGCGGTTAAGCGCTTACCTGTGAAGCCTAAGGACCCTGGTTCGAAGTTAGATTCCCCAGGACCCACGTTAGCCAGATGGGGGTGCATGCACCTGGAGTTCGTTTGCAGTGGCTGGAGGCCTTGGTGCACCCATTCTCTTTCTCTCTCTCTATTTGCCTCTTTCTCTCTCTGTCTGTCCCTCTCAAATAAATAAATGAAAATAAATAAAAACAATTTTTTAAAAGTTTTAAAAAAAAGTTTCTGGGGGGTGGGGGAGATGGCTAGGTAGTGAAAGGTTCTTGCTCTCAAAGCTTGCCAGCCCAGCTTCCATTTCCCATTACCCACATAAATCTAGATGCACATGTGACTGGAGTTTGTTTGCAGTGGCAGGAAGCCCTGGTGCACCAAATCAATCAATCAAAATATTTCTCTCTCTCTCTCTCTCTCTCTGTCTCTCTCTGAGAGTGATGTGTGTGTGTTTGCAAATAACTAAATATATATATTTTTAAGTTTCTGTGAGTGAGACTAAAGAGATAGCTTAGTCAGTAAGTGCTTGTCTTGCAATCGTAAGGACCTTAGTGTGATCTCCAGAACCCACATAAAAATGCTGGATGTGGGCTTAAGGGATGGCTTAGCAATTAAGGCGTTTGCCTGCAAAGGCAAAGGACCCAGGTTCAATTCCCCAGGACCCACATTAGCCTGATGCACAAGGGGGCACAAGCGTCTGGAGTTCTTGTGCAATGGCTGGAGGCCCTGGTGCTCCCATTCTCTCTCTCTCTCTCTCTCTCTCTCTCTCTCCTCCTTTCTCCGTCAAATGAATAAATAAATATTTTTTTAAAAAAATTCTGGATGTGGTGGCATGCATTTCAGTTCCAGCTCTAAGGAGGAGGCAAAGACAGGTAGATCCCTAGGGCTGACTGGCGAACCAGTCTAGCATAATTGGTGAGATCCAGATCAACAAGAGATCCTGTCTTAGGACTGAAGAGATGGCTTAGCAGTTAAGATGCTTGCCTACAAAGCCTAACAACCTGGGTTCGATTCCCCAGTAAAGCCAGATGTACAAGGTGTCATGTACATCTGGAGTTTGTAGAGGCTAAAGGCCCTGGCACACCCATTCATATTCTCTCTCGCTCTTTCTCTGCCAGGCTTTTTATCAGACTAAGGTAGGAGATAGGAAGATTGCTGTAAGCCAGTCTGAGACTACATAGTGAATGTCAGGTCAGCCTGGGCTAGAGTGAGACCCTGCCTTGGAAAAAAGAGAGAGAGAGAGAGAGAGAGAAGAAAAAAATTTTTTAAATAGCTGGGCATGGTAGCATATGCCTTTAAAATCCCAGCACTTAGGAGGCAGAGATAGGAGTATTGCCTTGAGTTTGAGGCCTCCCTGAGACTACATAGTGAATTCCAGGTCAGCCTGGGCTAGAGTGAAACCCTACCTCAAAAAAAAAAAAAAAAAAAAATGGAGAGATGGCTTAGCGGTTAAGCACTTGCCTATGAAGCCTAAGGACCCCAGTTTGAGGCTCAATTCCCCAGTACCCATATAAGCCAGATGCACAAGGTGGCACATGTATCTGTAGTTCATTTGCAGTGGCCCTAGTGCACCCATTTTCTCTCCCTTTCTTTCTCTGTCTGTCACTCTCAAATAAATTTTAAAAAAAATCCAGGTGTGATGGTGCACACATTTAATACCAGCACTTTGGAGACAGAGGTAGGAGGATCGCCATGAGCTCTAGGCCAGCCTGAGACTACATGGTGAATTCCAGGTCAGCCTGGGCTAGAGCGACAGCCTACCTTGAAAAAAAAAATGTAGATGGCATTCCTGAGGAATAACACCTGAGTTTGTCCTCTGACCTCCACATTTTTATTTTTATTTATTTATTTATTTATTTATTTATTTGAAAGTGACAGAGAGAGAGAGAAAGATAGATAGAGAGAGAGAATGGGCGCGCCAGGGCCTCCAGCCACTGCAAACGAACTCCAGATGCATGAGCCCCCTTGTGCATCTGGCTAACATGGGTCCTGGGGAATCGAGCCTTGAACCGGGGTGTTAGGCTTCATAGGCAAGCACTTAACCGCTAAACCATCTCTCTAGCCCTGGCCTCCACATTTACCTACCTACACACACATACCAATATGTGGGTTTCTATGATATGATTAAGTGGATCATGTGATCGCCTGTGAAATATATATAGGTGAAAAATGAAATTTGTGAAGAAGATGAAACTAAAGGAGAATAGGAGATGATAGATTGTAAAGCCCAAGTATGGACATACAAAGAGGGGGTCAGTGGACGTGTCAGTTGAGGCACAGCTTATCCCTTGTTCTTGGAATGGCTGGAAGAACCCTCTGCATTGGTCTGACTCCTGCGCTGAGCAATGTCTTGAGAGAGTCTCATGGAGCTATTTGTCACAGTACCTCTCAGTATAGTCCCACAGCATGGAACTCAAGACAGCTCAGAAACAGCAAGTCTTCCCAGGACCTAAACAACGCTGTTCGAAGTGGAGTCCTTGTATGACCCAGCTTGGTACAGCACCCATTTTAGAGAGTCTGTTTGTGAAGGAAATTGACTTCAGGCCATTTTTTAAGTATTATTTCACAAAGCCTCCCATGAGTATTTCATGGCAGCTCATTCAGGTCACTCCCCACTGAGTGCTTGCAGCTTCGATTTTTTTTTTTCCAGTTAAATATAAACCCATAATTAACAACCTACTGAGCTGAGAAGAGGACTGACCTACTCAGAAAGCCTGTCACAGACAAGGCAGGACAAGGAGACCAGCCCACAAGGAATGTAGGAACTGCCCACAGATAGGGCCAAGACTCCCCTCAAGGACACATGTTTGGGCTGATCCCACAGATGTGTGGACACTCCAGGCTCCAATAGCCTGTGTCACAGAACTGGGCAGCAATACATTAGTCCAGGAGTGTTTTGAAGCCAGTATTTGTTAGATAAAGAAAGTTGCTTTCTTGCTCTTCTGTTAGAGGTAGCATTCCATTCAGTGTCTTCCGTTTGCACAAATATTTACTAACTTCCTAATTTTAGGCACCAGGTACAGCAATGAACAAAACAAGTCAAGTCCTGTTTGCAAGGAATTAATGTTCTTAGTAGAACATCAGTTAAACTTATAGTTGGCTACAAAGAAGTTGATTTTAAAAGTTTCTGTCAGGTTGGAGAGATGGCTTAGTGGTTAAGGCACTTGCCTACAAAGCCAAAGGATCCAGGTTCAATTTCCCAGGACCCACATAAGCCAGATGTACAAGGTGGTACATGTATCTGGAGTTTATTATTATTTTTGTTTATTATTTATTTATTTGAGAGAGACAGACAGAGAGACAGAGGCAGGTAGAGAGAGAGAATGGGTGTGCCAGGACCTCCAGCCACTGGAAACTAATTCCAGACGTGTGCGCCCCCTTGTGCATCTGGCTAACGTGGGTCCTGGGGAATCGAGCCTCAAACTGGGGTCCTTAGGCTTCACAGGCAAGCGCTTAACTGCTAAGCCATCTCGCATGTGGAGTTTATTTGCAGTGGCTGGAGTGCCAATTTTTTTTTTCTCTCTCTCTCTTTCTCTCAAATAAAATAAAAGTTAAGCCCGGGTGTGGTAGCACACGCCTTTAATCTCAGCACTTGGGAGGCAGAGGTAGGAGGCTTGCCATGAGTTCAAGGCCACCCTGAGACTACATAGTGAATTCCAGGTCAGCCTGGGCTAGAGTGAGACCCTACCTCAAAGAAATTAATTAATTAATTAATTAAAAATTTTAAAAGAAAGGCTGGAGAAATGGCTTAGTTGTTAAGGTGCTTGCCTGCAAAGCCAAGGGACCCACAAAGCCAGGTGGCCCATATGTCTGGAGTTTGTTTGCAGCGGCTGAAGGCCTTGGCACGCCCATTCTCTTATCTGCCTTTCAAATAAATAATAATATTTTTTTAATTTATTTGAGAGAGAGAGAAAGAGAGAGAATGGGTATGCCAGGTCCAGCCGTTACAAATGAGCTCCAAATACTTGTGCCATCTGGCTTACATGGGTCCTAGGGAATTGAACCTAGATCCTTTGGCTTTGCAAGCAAATGCCTTAACCACTAAGCCATCTCTCCAGCCCAATAATAATAAAAATGTTAAGAAAAAAACAGTGTGAATGGAGCTGTGAGATAGGCGATAAAGTGCTTGCCTTGCAAGCACAAGAACCTCAGTTCAGCCCCCGTGCGTGGCGTGGAGGAATGCACTTACAATCCTAGCTGTGACGAGGCAGAGCCAGGTGGATCCTTACGGATAAAAAAGAGTCAATAGCATGTATGACGATTTGGTAAATGAAGTGAAGGAAAAGAAAGTAAAGGAAGGAGATGGGCAATGATGGGTGCTGAGGATGGCCTTTACCATGGGGCAACATGAGGCCGAGTGCAGCAGGAAGTGAGGGAGGAGGGGCCCAGGCAGAGGGGACAGCAGTGCCAAGGCCTCAAGGCAGGTCCCACCCTGAAACATGGGGTCACTGGAGGTCGTTTGAGCTGGGGACCGCATGGCCTGCCTTGTTTCAGATACATTGTGGTAGTGACAATGTTCAGGAAGTGACAGTGCTGGTTTCTGTCAGCTGCAGTTGTTTTGAGTGCTACTAGTGACGAGGCTCCCATTGGTCACGTCGGTGCTTCCTTCCTTGCTGGTGTCCTTGGACACTATATCCCTCCCTCATCTCTCTCTGCATTTATTCCCACCTGCTTGCACAGGGGTCTTTCTTCTCTCAGCCAAGGATCCCACCTGCTCACTCTCATAGCCAGCAGCTCTTGGGTCTGTTTTATTTCTTTAGTCCATGAACTTTTACCCATCACCAGCTCTACACTTTGAGCCATCTGAAAGGTATTATTTACGTTCAGATGTTTTCTGAAACACTTCTTCCTTACCCCTTCACTAGTCCCTTTCCTGCAGACCCATTTCCCTCCATCTTCCACAGTTAGCCTGTTCTCACCCCATCTCGCCATCCGCTTCTATGGCCATGGACACAGGTTCCTTCCTGCTCAAGGTGGATCGCATTCCCCATTCCCTGGCCTCCCGCATGCTGGCTTTTCTACTCTCCTTTCCTTTAGTTTCTACTTCCACTGTTCCAATAGAACTGTCCTCAAGAACGCCTGTCACTTCCTCTAGGACTTCAGCATTGGACATCCCAACTACATGTCATCCTATATGGCAAAAACTCTGGGTCTAAAATAGTGTTTGTGTTGCTGCCCTTTGTCCCATTTCAGTGGCCCCGTCTTAGTAGAGAGTTAGCTCACTGTGACACAGGCCAGAAGCCCAAGGATCGTTCTTGAGGCCTCTCCTAGATGACTTCGGCGTACACCCCCACTTCTCCATCCCTGTGCTCCCATTTGATTTGCTCATCAGTGTTGCCACTTGCCTTCTCTGCCTTCGAGCTCTGCTGCTTGACCCCCAGGTCTGTCAGCCACACTATTCTAAGAAAACTGGGCATGTCTTCCCTCTGTGTTTAGCCTTAGTGACTTCTTGTCCTCAGCACTCTGTCCAGCCTCAGATTTTCCCTACCTGCTTCTCCAGTTCCACTTACGCCGTGCCACATCCCTCCTTACCTTAACCCTGTGCAGTGCCAGTCCTCACAGTCCTCAGGCACGCACGCTTTCATCCTTCCTCCCTTGCCCCTGATGGCCTCTGCCTTAGTGATCTTCCTGCCAGCCTCACCTGATTCTTCAGCCTTCCAACTTAGCACCCATGGCCTCCAGTAACCTTCCTCTCACCCACTGGTGACTCCCTCCCTACCACGTACCACCAGGCTTTGTCACTGTAGGACTGAGTTGTATTATTTTACAGGTGTGCTCTTTTTTTTTTTTTTTTTTTTTTTTTTTTCGAGGTAGGGTCTCACTCTAGCCCAGGCTGACCTGGAATTCACTATGTAGTCTCAGGGTGGCCTCGAACTCACGGCAATCCTCCTACCTCTGCCTCCCAAGTGCTGGGATTAAAGGCATGCGCCACCACGCCCGGCTTCAGGTGTGCTCTTTATAGCCCGTCTCCCGCTTTGTCTGGGTCTCTTAGAGGCCCTGATGGCAGTGGTTGCACCTGGTTCTGTCCCATGATGTCTATTGTGTGAAGTGAGGTGTCCTTTGAATTATTCGTTCCCCCTGCTCTTAGCTCTTGGGGTTTCTCCAGCCCTTCCTCTCCAACCCACTGTTCTTTCTTCAGTCAGACCTGGGCCACTTCATGGGCCTTTTTTTTTTTTTTTTTTTTTTTTCGAGGTAGAGTCTCACTCTCGCCCAGGCTGACCTGGAATTCACTATGGAGTCTCAGGGTGGCCTCGAACTCACAGCAGTCCTCCTACCTCTGTCTCCCTAGTGCTGGGCTTAAAGGTGTGTGCCACCACGCCCGGCTTCATGGGCCTTTTAATCAGTTCCTGATGCCTGTCTTTCTACTCCCCTTAGCCATCCCCCACAGCGTCACCACAGCAATATTTCTAAAGTCTTCTTCTCTAGTTTGTCCTGGACTTCCTCTCTCCTATAGTCTCTGGCCCAGACTCTTTCGTTTTTTTAATTGGTTTTTGTGGTAGGGTCTCACTCTAACCCAAACTGATGTGGAACTCTATCTGTCATCCCAGGCTAGCCTCGAACTCCTACCTCTGCCTCCTGAGTGCTGGGATTAAGGCATGCACAGCCACGCCCAGCTTCTAACCCAGACTCTTTTGTTGTTGTTCTTCTTCTTCATTTTTATTCATTTATTTGAGAGCGACAGACAGAGAGAGAAAGAGGCAGACAGGGGGAGAGAGAATGGGTGCGCCAGGGCCTCCAGCCACTGCAAATGAACTCCAGACGCGTGCAGCCCCTTGTGCATCTGGCTAACGTGGGTCCTGGGGAATTGAACCTCGAACCAGGGTCTTTAGGCTTCACAGGTAAGTGCTTAACTGCGAAGCCATCTCTCCAGCCCTCAGACTCTTCATTACAGCATCTTTCTTTTGTTTTCTCATTGCTCTCTCTCACTGTACCTCCTCACACTCAGCCCTAACACCTGACCTCGACCATGCCAAGCTCCTTATGGTTCCATGAGCATGGGTGTTATGTCCCTGCAAAGCCTTTCCCTCTACAACTTGCCCTGGCACTGACTTTTCTTGTTTTTATGCTCCCGATGTCATTTGGACCCCTCCTTTGAGACTCAGCACAGCATGCTGCTTACTGGCCTGTCTCTCCTGTCTGTGAACTCCAAGGATAGGACCTCCTCAGAAAAGGCCTTGGAGGCTCTTCTCTTTAGAGGACCTGCTCCCAGGGAGTACAGAATCCAAGGGACCACATGAACCCAAAGTACGCACTCCCTACGCACCAGGGAGTGGCTAGGAGGGAAAGCATGACCACATACATGTCCTCCAGCACAGAAACAGGGCTGGGTAGGAAGAGAGAAGATATGGCCTAAGGACTGGACTGCCTCTTTGTGTGTGTGCCTAGTGCAGAACCCCAAGCATTCCAGGAATTCTATATTTGAATATGACCTTCCAGGCTATTAGATAGATATAATTTGTCAAGTTGCAAAAACAAAACAAGCCTTTAATCCCTGCACTTGGGAAGCAGCAGTAGGAGGATCGTTGTGAGTTCAAGGCCACCCTGAGACTACATAGTGAATTCCAGGTCAGCCTGGGCCAGAGTGAAACCTTACCTCAAAAAAAATACACAAAAGAAAAAATAGAACAAAGGGACTGGGAGATGACTAAGCAGGTCAGAGTTCTTGCATGAAAGCATGAGAACTTGAATTTGAGTCTGGGCACCACATAAAGGCTAGGCGTGGCCACACATGCCTATAACACCAGCACGGCCAAGGGTAGAGATAGGAGGGTTGCCGGAGCTCCCTCGTCAGCTAGTCTAACTGAAAACACTGCAAGCTCTAGGCTCAGTGAGAGCCACTGTCTCGAGGAAATAACGTTGAAGAGTGATAGAGGACACCGACGTCCTCCTCTGGGCTGCATCCCTGTGTGCATGTGGAGCATGTTTATATATCATACATGTGCACACACACCATACACAGACACAAAAGCAAAACCAAGTTTGGGCTGGAGGGATGGCTTAGCAGTTAAGGTTCTTGCCTGCAAAGTGCAAGGACCCAGGTTCAATTCCCCAGGACCCACTTAAGCCAGGTGCACAAGGTGGTACATGAATCTAGAGTTTGTTTGTAGCAGCTGGACACCTTGGTGTGCCCATTCTCTCTCTCTCTTTCCCTGGCTCTTCCTCTCTGTCAAATAAATTAATTAATTTAAAAAAAAAAAAAAAAAACAAGTCTACTTAAGGGTTTTTCCTTTGACTAGTAACCTTTTTTTTTAATTTTTTTTTATTTTTTGAGGTAGGGTCTCACTCTAGCTCAGGCTGACCTGGAATTCACTGTGTAGTCTCAGGGTGGCCTCAAACTCATGGCGATCCTCCTATCTCTGCCTCCCGAGTGCTGGGATTAAAGGTGTGCACCACTACGCCCAGCTAACCTTTTTAAATATTTTTATTTGCAGGCTGGAGAGATGGCTTAGTGGTTACGGCATTTGCCTGCAAAGCCAAAGGACCCAGGTTATTCCCCAATACCCACATAAGCCAGATGCACAAGGTGGCACTTGTGTCTGGAGTTTGTTTGCAATGGCTAGAGGCCCTGGTGTGCCCATTCTCTCTCTCTCTCTCTCTAACAAATAAATAAATTTTTTGAAAAGGAAAATATTTTTATTTGCTGGGCGTGGTGGTGCATGCCTTCAATCCCAGCACTTGGGAGGCAGAGGTAGGAGGATTGCCATGAGTTTGGGGGCAACCTGAGACTACAGAGTGAATTCCAGGTCATCCTGGGCTAGAGCAAAACCCTACCTCCCAAATCCAAAAAAAAAAAAAAAATTATTTACAAGTAAGGGTTGCTGGGAGAATGGAACATCAGGGCCTCTTGCCCCTACAAACAAACTCCAGACACATCCACCACTTTGTGCATCTGTGATTATGTTGGCACTGGGAAATCAAATCCTTACTGGCAAGCATTGCAAGCAAGCACATTTAACTGCTGAGTTGTCTCCCCAGCCCCATGACTTACAATTATTTTTTTATTAACAACTTCCATGATTGTAAACAATAATCCATGGTAATGCCCTCCTTCCCCCAACTTTCCCCTGTGAAACTCCATTCTCCATCATATCCCCTCCTCCTCTCAATCAGTCTCTTTTATTTTGATGTCATGATCTTTTCCTGCTATTATGATGGTCTTGTGTAGGTAGTGTCAGGCACTGTGAGGTCATGGATATCCAGGCCATTTTGTGTCTGGAGGGAGCATGTTGTAAGGAGTCCTACCCTTCCTTTGGCTCTTACATTCTTTCCGCCACCTCTTCTGCAATGGACCCTGAGCTTTGGAAGGAGTGATAGAGATATTGCAGTGCTGAGCACTCCTGTCACTTCTTTCCAGCACCATGATGCCTTCTGAGTCATCCCAAGGTCACTGCCATCTGAAAAGAGAAGATTCTCTACCAAAAATGAGAGTAGCATTAATATAAGGGTATGAACATTAAGAGAAATGCTTACTGGGTAGTTTGATGAGCATAGTATATACATTTAGCCAGATAGCACCAGACGTTACACCCCTAGGGCTCATGACTACCCCTGTTTTAGTTTTCAGTATCAGGGATGTATTCCCTCCCATGGAGCAGGCCTCCAGTCCAATTAGAGAGCAGTTGGTTTCCACCATGACAGACGTGCCACTATTGCACCCGTTGGCTCATTTGGCCTGGCTGGCCAAATATAAGGCTTGCGGTGTCCATTGTTGAGTATATTCACTGGTGATTTCTCTCTCTCCCACTGAACTGCATGCAGAACGGCTTCTTCCAGCTTTCTGTCAGCTGGTCTACATGGAGGAGGTTATCAGCTCAGTTTCAGCAGGATTTCTCAGTGGCCTTGCAGCCCAAGTATGTGGAGTCTTCAGCAATAGGGTCTTACCATCTATTCCTGGTGGGAAACCAAGGGCCTCGGCAATGGCCTATATTGTTTTGGGGTTATCAGGGACCTCCCTGGCCAACAACTCACTGGAAGGTATCCCATCCCTGGCACTGGATATTTTCTAGCAACAATCTATGGCTCCTGAGTGTTCCATTGTCCAAAAAAGTAGGTTTCCATATGACTTATTTATATCCTCTTAGATTTTGATTAGCCCTCCCTCCACCTTTCCTTTAGTTGATCTCTTCCCCTGACCTTACTTGGGCATTTTCACCCCCATTAATCTGTTCTTCTACTTACATATATACAACGTCATCCTATCAAGTACCCCCTCCCTTCCTTTCTCTTCCCTTTATATCTCTTTTCTAGCTTAGTAGACTTTGCTACTGAGTTTTCTTCCTACTCACACAGAAGTCCAATCATCTGTAGCTAGGATCCACATATGAGAGAGAACATGTGACACTTGGCTTTCTGGACCTGGGTTACCTCACTTAGTATAATCCTTTCCAGATACATCCATTTTCCTGCAAATTTCACAACTTCATTTTTTTTTTTTTTTTTTACCGCTGAGTAGAACTCCATTGTATAAATGTGCCATGTCTTCATTATCCACTCATCAGTTGAGGGACATCTAGGCTGGTTCCATTTCCCAGCTGTTATGAATAGAGCGGCAATAAACATGGTTGAGCATGACTTACAATTTTTGAAGGTTAAAATGGAGGCCAACATGGCCTCTCATTTGTATGCTTGCCCCAGGCCTCTAAATGTCAAGGATGGGCCCAACAGTGTATAGACATGTTGCAGGGCTGGGGAGATGGCTCAGCAGTCAAAGACACTTAGTTAATTATATACCTTTCTTGTTCATAATTTACCTTTGCACCTAGCCTAGCATACAGTGACCAGCCACTAGATTTTGATTAGTGAATAGAAACATGCTTTTCTCACTTTAAGATTTAGAAAATTGGGCTGCAGAGATGGCTCAGCAGTTAAGGTGCTTGCTTACAATGCCTGAAAACTTGGGCTTGATTCCCCAGTACCCATGTAAAGCCATATGCACAAAGTGACGTGTTTACCTAGAGTTAATTTGCAGTGGCAAGAGGCCTTGGAACACCCATTCTCTCTCTCTCTCTCTCTCTCTCTATCTATCTATCTCTCTGTCTCTATCTTTCTGTGGTTGAAAATCAATAAATGTATTTTTTTAGTTTAGAAAATTTGCTGGTATGATGGCACACTCCTTTAATCCCAGCACTTGGGAAGCAGAGGTAGGAGGATCTCCATGAGTTCAAGGCCATCCTGAGACTACAGAGTGAATTCCACTATAGCCTGGGCTACAGTGAGACCCTGCCTCAAAAAAATTAAAAAATAAAAATTTAGAAAATTTATGGCCACACAGGATGGCTGTGAGTTCAAGGCCAGCCTGGGGCTATAGAGTGAGTTCCAGGTTAGCCTGGGCTAGAGTAAAACCCTGCCTCAAGAAAAAAGAAGGAGGAAGAGACGTTTTATTTATTTGTATTTATTTGCAATCAGAGAGAATGAATAGATGTTCCAGAGCCTCTTGCCATTACAAATGAACTGAAGACATGTGCCCTATTTTGTGCATCTGGCTTGCATGGGTACTGGAGAATCGAACCCTGCCTGGAAATTTTGATCATTGATATCCATTGCTCTTATTTGACTAGGAAAAGGTTTCATGCATGTGCCATTTCCCAACAGTTCAATGCACTGTAGAAGGTAATACTTTGTTTTGTTTTGTTTTTCAGTGCTTTCCCATATAATGGTCAAAACATAGGCCTCTCACCCTTTCTGGGGACCCTGAACACTGGAGGGTCGTTACCAGATCTAAGCAACCTTCACTACTCGGCACCCCTCCCAGCCTCCCTGGACACCAGCGACCACCTATTTGGTAGTATGAGTGTGGGGAGCAGTGTGGGCAGCCTTTCAGCTGCCACGACTCACCTGGGGGTAAGAAGCTCCTCTGGTAAGTACGCGCTGCTTGCATGGGGTTTTTGCTGGGTCCCCTGGTGGCTTAACCACAGGTGGCCCTGGCCGTGTGGTCCGTTTGATGCATCAGTGAATGAGAGTGACTGTATCTCAGTTACAGACAATAGTGCACCTCCTTGCAGCTGCTGACCCTCTGACATCTTTCTTTAGGGGTGCGGGATACTAGTTCTGCCGTAGTTGCTAAGCCTGGGGACAGCTCTGCTGAACCTCATGCTTCATTTTATCATAAGCTCAAATATCCAGGGGACTTGGAGAAGAATATCTGGGAGTCAATAAATAAGTGCCTTTCTAAGTTGACTGACCAATGTTAACAGTTCTTATCAGTATGTGGTGATATTTCCCTATATCTCCTCAGTTTCCCAATGGATTTCAAAGGAGAATATTTTCAATTTTAGATAATTTACAGTAACAATATTTATACATAATATACATTTATTAAGTCAACATCTACCCTTCAAAGTTATTCAAGTTTTCAAAAGTGCTTAAAGATGTGATACTAGCTGTAATGAATTGATACACACAGTGCAACTTGTTACTGTACTGATATAATTTCCACAGCTCAGACCCTATGTGAAAACATGTTTCATGCGCTTGAACTGGGCACAAGCTCTTGTCAGTGTCTAGGACCACCCCCACTAGGAATTGTGCTGTGGAATGTTCCATGTAGAAGGGATCCTCAATGATAGTCTGTAGGTGGAAGAAGTGGTGCTGGTTTCTGCTGTGGGCTCAGTCAGAACTTGACCCCCACATGGAGGTGGCCTCTGTAGGGCGGTCACTGGGAAGTCCTCAGTGATGTTAGCGGCACTGCTCTGGCCCAACCTCACTTTAGATTTGCAGAATTAATTTCAGAGACCATCTTTATTCACGTATTAGGGCCTTGGAGAGGGCGAATCACTTTATTACCATTGATAATAAACAAAAGCATGCCTTTGATCCCAGCACTTGAGGCAGAGGTAGGGTCTCACTCTAGCCCAGGCTGATCTGAAATTCACTATGTAGTCTCGGGCTGGCCTTGAGCTCACAGTGATTTTCCTCCCAAGTGCTTATTAACATAAAGCACATTTATGCTCATCCCAGTTCCTGGCACAAGAATAACGGGCTGAACTATGTTGCCAGGTGAGACATGTGCGATAGCTCCATTCCCTTCATGGAGGGAAGCTACTCTGGCCAGGCCTGTGCCAAGAACTGAGGATCCAGCCGAGCATAGGACAGAGTACTGGCTGCATGGAGCTCATCCTTTAGCAGCCTGTGCTATGGACATACCATCCCCAAACCCTTCTGCTCACACTAACAGTCCTCTCCACCCAAAGAAGGGACCAGCAGAAAGGTCCTTTTCTTTCTTTTCTTTTTTTTTGTTTTGTTTTTTGAGGTAGGTTCTCACTCTGGCTCAGGCTGACCTGGAATTCACTATGTAGTCTCAGGGTGGCCTTGAACTCACTGTGATCCTCCTACCTGTGCCTCCTGAGTGCTGGGATTAAAGGTTTGCACCACCACGCCTGGCTAGAAATGTTGTTTTCACTGAGTTGGAATCCACCGTCATGCACATTCTGAATGTCCCTTCCTATAACTCCCCGTGAACTGAGGGTGGGTTTTACAGGACCCAGGTGGTACGCTTGGGACGGATGCCCATAGGGCCTCCTCTCTCTGGATTGGAGCTTAGCTCATCACCCACCGACCTGGTCTGGCTCTCCCAGTGGTTGTTTTCACAATCTTATTTCTCTTTGGAAGCAGCAATTCTCTTCTTGCTCATGCGAGACGCTTGGCAGCGCCTCTCAAGTGTGGGTGCTTCTCTTCCTTGTCATTGCTACATCTGAGACATTTCCAGTAGGAGTTGCCCAGGAACTCCTTCATATACAGAATCATCATCACATATGGGTAGTAGGAAGTTTTCTTTACTCTGAAAAACAGAAGATTTGGTCTGAAATTATAACCAGAAACTTGTGAATTTGTTATCTTGCAGGTCTCCAGAGTTCTCGGAGTAACCCATCCATTCAAGCCACGCTCAATAAGGTTGCGCTGTCCTCATCCCTCAACAGCCACCCACAGACATCTGCTGCCAGTGCATCTGCCCTTCACCCCTCGCTCCGTCTCTTCTCCCTTAGCAACCCATCTCTTTCTACCACAAACCTGAGTGGCCCCTCTCGGCGCAGGCAGCCTCCTGTCAGCCCACTCACGCTTTCCCCTGGTCCTGAAGCACAGCAAGGTTTCAGCAGACAGCTTTCGGCAACCAGCCCACTGAACTTATATCCTGCATCCCAGGTGAGAAAAGACAGAGCAACCAAATTCTACAAGCTGGAGCAACTAGATGTGCTTTCCTTTACTGGGCTAGTTTGGACTCGGGCTGTTACTGCATATTGCATCCTTGAGATCAGAAAGCAGTCACTTCTCTCTTCTACCTGTGTGTGATTCAGAATGCAGTCACCATTTTCTAACACCAGGTCCATGACGTTTATTGCTCTTAAGCAAATCTTAAACAATTATAGTCACTAGCTCAAGAAACTGGGGCTGGGAAAAGGTGAAGAATAGAGATTATAATCCAGATATGCCCAGGATAGTGAAAGGATTTTAAAACGGGTACAGAAAATTAGTTATTGACTCTGTGACTACATTATAGGGGAAAACCAAAGAAAACAGAACCTTCCTGAGACCTCGGTAGTGGGTTACGCTTCCTTCGTTACCACTGCAGAGTCAGAAATAGTACTCTTTTTTTGTTTGTTTGTTTGTTTGTTTGTTTATTGTTATTTATGTGAGAGTGACAGACAAAGAGAGAAAGAGGCAGAGAGAGAATGAGCGCGCCAGGGCCTCCAGCCACTGCAAATGAACTCCAGATGCGTGCATCCCCTTGTACATCTGGCTAACGTGGGTGCTGGGGAATCAAGCCTCAAACCAGGGTCCTTAGCCTTCACAGGCGAGCACTTAACCACTAAGCCATCTCTCCAGCCCAGTACTCTTTTTTTATTTTGCTTGTTTGTTTTGGTTTTGTTTTTCAAGGTAGGGTCTCGCTCTAGTCTGGGCTAACCGTGGAACTCACTATGTAGTCGCAGATTAGCCTCGAACTCATGGCAATTCTCCTACTGCAACCTCCTGAGTGCTGGGATTAAAGATGTGCACCACAATATACTTGGAGTATATTTTTAAGTTACAGGCCAATTGTAGAAATAGAGGAGTTGAAAAGTCAACTTGCTGACTTGCTGACTTTTTATTTTAAATTCTTAGGGTGGTTCTATTTACCCTAGTCACTAATAAATATATTTTTAACCTATTGGTCACACCCTAGGTACATTATAATATCATTAACTACTCACCACTTCACGTAAATGAGTAATGGGTTAGCAAGGAGGAGTTGTTAGAGCACAAGGGAAGAAGTTAGACGATCTGATCTTGTTATTAGTCACTCTTTACCAGTTACTGGCTATGGGATTCTGACAATATGAGTAATCCCTTATGGGGGAGAGTTAGAGGGAATTTCGTAATTGTTTTTTAATGTTATTGGATTGCCTTTAGTTTTGTCTTGCAAGATTAATTTATAGGCTATAAAAGTATGTTCATTTTCCAGCTACATATTAAAAATATTTTATTTTTATTTATTTATTTATTTATTTGAGAGAGAGAGAGAGAAGAGCAGAGAGAGTCAGAGAGAGAATGGGCATGTCAGGGCCTCCAGCCGCTGCAAACAAACTCCAGGTGCATGCGCCACCTTGTGCATCTGGCTTACGTGGGTCCTGGGAAATCAAACCTAAGTCCTTTGGCTTTGCAGGCAAGTGCCTTAACCACTAAGCCATCCCACCAGCCCTTCCAGCAATATATGTACATATATATATATATGTATATATATATACATTTATATATATATATATATATTTAGTTTTTTGAGGTAGGGTCTCATTCTAGCTCAGGCTGACCTGGAATTCACTATGTAGTCTCAGGGTGGTCTCAAACTCACGGTGATCCTCCTACCTCTGCCTCCCGAGTGCTGGGATTAAAGGCATGTGCCACCCCGCCCGGCTTCCAGCTATATTTTTAAGGAAATTGTACGGATATAAGACATCTTCTTTCCAATGTTTTTGTTTGTTTGTCTGTCTGTTTGCTTGAGGTAGGGTTTCACTGTAACTCAGGCTGACCTGAAACTTACTCTATAGTCCCAGGCTGGCTTCAAATTCACAGCAGTCCTCCCACCTCAGCCTCCCAAGTGCTGGGATTAAAGGTGTGCATCACCATGCCTGGCCAGTGTTTTGTTTGTTTGTTTGTTTGTTTGTTTGTTTTTTTATGAGAGAGAGAGAAAGCTAGAGACAGAGAGAGACGGAAAGAGAATTGGTGCACCAGGGCCTTTAGCCACTGCAATTGAACTCTAGACACACATGCCACCTTGTGCATCTGGCTTATGTGGGTTCTGGGGAGTTGAACCTGGGTCCTTAGGCTTTGCAGGCAAGTGCCTTAACTGCTAAGCCATCTCTCTAGCCCCAGTGTTGTTTTTTGTTTTTTATTTTTTAATATTTTTATTTATTTATTTTCAAGCAGAAAGAGTGAGAGAAAGAGAGAGAATGGGCATGCCAGGGCCTCTAGCCACTGCAAATGAACTCCAGATGTATGTGCTACCTTGCACATCTGGCTGTACATGGGCATTAGGGAATCGAGCCTGGGTTATTAGGCTTTGCAGGCAAGTGCCTTACCTGCTGAGCCATGTCTCCAGCCCAATGGTTTTTTTATTATTATTTATTTATATTTAGATTTTTTTAAAGGTCAGTGTTATTCATGCACATAGTTTTAAAAGGTAACTAGTTCTGAAGGGCTTGTTATAAAATAATCGCTGTCTCCCCTCTCATTAACCATATTTTTCACTGCCTAGAGTTGGCTGTTTTCGACCATTTTAGCTAATCTCTTTGGTATAAACATGTTATTTCATGGTTTATTTGTTCTAGAGTTTTGGTGTTATGCATTATCTAATGATATCCTACCATCAAAGATTACAGTTTAATTCTCTTTCAACTTTCTCACAATCTCTCTGTCTGTCTCTGTCTCTCTGTCTCTCTCTCTCACGCACACACTACATACATACACATTGTTCCTGCTTCCCCTCATTTATTATAATTTTGGTTAGGACAGTACTCAGTGTTTTTGCTTCTATAGGTGTGATAATATAGTCAGTTGAACCTTATAGTATACTATGAAATAACAAAATGACCATTTGTTTTCCTCCTGTGAGTTAATATATTACTGTTGTTGTTATAGTTAGTCTGGCTTGCTAGTTCAGTCCCAAACTCTTGATATTGGGTAGATCTACTCTAAACACACCTAAAATCAAATCTTAGGCTGGAGTCAATTTGCCAATAGCCATGTAAAGCCAGATGCACAAAGTGGCAAATGCATCTGGAGTTTGTATATAGTGGCAAGAGGCCTTGACCTTCCATATTCTCTCTCTCTCTTTCTCTCTCTCTCTCTGTCCCCTTGAAAATAAATAAAAATATTTACAGAAATAAATACGTGAATAAATAGATGAAAACATCTTCTGGTGTAGAGAGATGGCTCAGTGGATAAAGCACTCACTGTTGAAGCCTGAATATCTGAGTTCAGTCCTTCCTATACTCCACCTAAAAACCTGAAGCTATGGTGGACTTCTGTAATCCCAGTGCACTGATGATGAGATGGGAGGCAGACTCCTGCTAGTGCGGCCAGCGAAGAACCAACAGCCAAGCAAAATCTCACCAGCAGGGCCAGGCGTGGTGATCCACGCCTTTAATCCCAGCACTCGGGAAGTAGAGGTAGGAGGATCACTGTGAGTTCAAGATCAGCCTAGCACCACAAAGTGAATTCTAGGTCAGCCTGGGCTAGAGTGAGACCCTACCTCAAAAAACAAAACAAGGAAGCCGGGCGTGGTGGCGCACACTTTTAATGCCAGTACTTGGGAGGCAGAGGTAGGAGGATCGCCGTGAGTTCAAGGCCACCCTGAGACTCCATAGTGAATTCCAGGTCAGCCTGGGCTAGAGTGAGACCCTACCTCACAAAAACAAAAACAAAACAAAAAAAAAAAGGGCTGGAGAGATGGCTTAGTGGTTAAGCACTTGCCTGTGAAGCCTAAGGACCTCAGTTCGAGGCTCAATTCCCCAGGACCCAAGTAAGCCAGATGCACAAGGGGGCGCACGCATCTGGTGTTCATTTACAGTGACTGGAGGCCCTGGAGTGCCATTCTCTCTCTCTCTATCTTCCTCTTTCTCTCTCTGTTGGTCTGTTGCTCTCAAATAAATAAAAATAAACAACAACAACAGTCTCATCAGCAGAGCATGATCAAGAGAAAGAAGAAACCTACCTCAAAATGAAGTGGAGGGCTGGAGAGATGGTCAGACAGCCTAGGTTTGATTCTCCAGTACACACATAAAGCAGGTGTAGAAAGTGGTGCATGCATCTGGAGTTCATTTGCAGTGACAAGAGGCCCTGGAATGCCCATGTTTTCTCTCTCTCTGTCTTCCTCTCTCTTCTTGCAAATAAATAAAAATATTTTGAAAAATAGCCAGGTGTGGTGGGGCATGCCTTTAATCCTAGCACTTGGGAGGCAGAGGTATGAGGATCATCTTGAGTTTGAGGCCAGTCAAAATTCTAAACTGAAATTATTTCACCCAGGGATTTTTGGATGTATTGATCTGTCCCATTCTTAGACCTAGTACTTTGAATAAATTCGTACTTATTTCTCTCTAGAAACAAGATTTTCTTTTTGCTCCCAGTAATGTGAAACTTCAGGCTAATAAGGCTCAGCAGGGGTTCAGGTGGTTGATGGGTTACTTCAATCTGGAAACGTATGTCCATCATTTCCTCAGTGACTTTTCCCTCCTATTTTCTCTATGTTCCCCTCTCTCTTCCTTTTCCTCCCCCGCCCCCCATCTCCCTCCCTCTCTCTCTCTCTGTCTCTTAGTAGAGTCGCACTCTAGTCCAGTATGACCTAGAACTCTATATACCTCACTGGCCTCAAAACTCAGTGATCCTCCTACCTCAGCCTCCCGAGTGCTGAATTAACAGTGTGTGCCCCCATGCCCGGTTTTCTCTCTTCTCTCTGGAACTCCAGTTGTATGAATCATGAGCTTTTCCTCTAATGTCTTATTTTCTTCTCACCTCTTTTTTTTCAAACTTTTTTTTATTAACAACTTCCATGATTATAAAAAATATCCTATGGTAAAGCCGGGCGTGGTGGCACACGCCTTTAATCCCAGCACTCGGGAGGCAGAGGTAGGAGGATTGCCATGAGTTCGAGGCCACCCTGAGACTCCATGGTGAATTCCAGGTCAGCCTGGGCTAGAGTGAGACCCTACCTTGAAAAACCAAAAAAATATATATATATCCTATGGTAATGCCCTCCCTCCCCCCACTTTCCCCTTCGGCACCTCTTTTTTATTCAGTCAGTCATTTCTTTTGCTTTCTGGAAGAAACTCTTCTCTGGAATTTTTCACTTTTATCTCATTTTTTAATTTCCAAGAGTTCTTTTTTCTGAATGTTCTCTTAAAAAATATTTTATTTATTTATTTGCAAACAGAGAGATACAGACTGAGAGAGAAAGACAGAAAGAATGGGTACACCAGGACCTCTAGCTGCTACAAACAAACTCCAAATGCATGTTCCACTCTGTGCATCTGGCACTGGGGAATTGAACCCAGGTTGCTAGGGTCTGGAGGTGTGGCAGACAGCCTCAGGTTCACTGAGATGAGCTTCCAGACCAGGCACGGTTATGAAGGAAGGGATATTTATTGATGCTTACAGATCCAGGGGAAGTTCTGTAATGCCAGAAGAAGGTGGCCTGCCTTCACAGGTCCAAGCAGAGAGAGAAAGAAGCCACAAGCCTAAAGGCCAAAAGCCACACAGCACAGCACACTTCAGGAACTCCAGCCGGGCACACTTTGCATATCTTTAGGTTAAAATCTGAAACCCACCACCCCACTTTAAGATCCACCCAGTGACACTGCCTCCAGCCAGGTGGCTGCAGATGCAAACTACAAACTAATAAAACACTGAATATGTTGGGGGCCATCTATTCATACCACCACAGGAGGCAAGCCCTTAACCACTGAACCACCTCTCTAGCCCCTGAATGTTCCCTTTTTTTATAGCATCATAATTGTGTCAAAGGTTTGCTTTCAGATTGTTCAGATTGTCTGAAGAGCACTATTCTTGTCTGACACCTCAGCATACATTTGGATTCTGGTAGTTCTGTGATTCGAGTTGGAAAAGAAAGGCACAAGTGTGAGGATCTGATAGGGAAATTTCTGATCAATCCTGTGTCTTTAGGTAGAAAACTTCACCTTCTAGTGTCTAGAGACCATTACTTTATTCTCTCCAGAAACCAACCTCTGGTCTCCTGGCCAGCATCGGGGAGGAACAAGGGCATTAGCAGTACAAGCAGCAAGGTTCTGAAGGGAGGGCCAGCTGCTCCTCCCAGAAGCTCTGCCTAGACCCTCCTGGTTAGTTTCACCCCTGCCCTTGCGGTCCCCAGCTATAGAGTCTCATAGGGATTCAGTACACTATAGAGTCCCTTAGGGATTCGGTATGCTATAGAGTCCCTTAGGGATTTGGTACACAAATCAGATCCACCTCATGGCCCGTTAGCAGTTACCTTTCTCAGCTTTGCTGTTTTCCAACTTTCGTTACCATTTTCTTTTCTGCCATTATCTTGTTCCTCCAATTATAGTGTTTAGGCTTAGTATTGTTTATTCATAATTTCTGCCATTTAATGTTGTGTGACTTGTTGTAGTAGGGCTTGGGAGGCAGCCCAGCTAAGGCCCTTTTCTAATCTTCATCTCCAACCAAAAGTCATGACCTCGAAAACAAAACAAGACATACTTTTCACTGAGAAGACAGAGCAGCTGTATTCTTGTTTGGTAATACAGAAGAGATGTAACTGAATGGGAAATGCTTTGAGAGGAAGTAAGATTTGAGATACACTTTGAAGGAACAGAAACAGGCCTCTCACAGTATAGCAAGATACCTTGGTGAGGAAAATCTTGGGCTTTTGTCACACTTTAACTTTTCCTAATCCTAAAAGACTTACTACGATCTCAGAAGCTAATTTGTGATTTTCTTTATTTTATAGATGGTACCCTCGGAGCAAAGCCCACTTTCCTTCTTGCCCACAGAAGCTCAAACCCAAATGTCCCCACCTCCCCCTTACCCCACACCCCAGGAACTGCCCCCAACTGTCCTACAGCCCCATACCCATGCCCAGCAGCCCCCTGCTCAGCAGCCCCAGGCAGCCTCCTCCCTCCCACAGTCAGACTTCCAGCTCGTCACTGGCCAGGTAAGTCCCTCCAGGAATATTGGTGAAGTGGGAATGCTTATTTCACTCTGAGTTCCAACTAAATGGTCACGTTCTTCCCCCAAAGGGCTCGTCTCTGACCAACTTCTTCCCAGATGTGGGCTTTGACCAGCAGCCCATGAGGCCAGGCCCAGCCTTTCCTCAGCAGGTGGGTGGTCATCCTGGCCCTCCCTTGATGCATGAACTGCATTATTTAGGCTGTGTCTTATGTAGAGCTCACAATCGGGCACTCATGGTACCTGCCCTGTTTCAGCTGTGTTCCCTCCGTCTCCCCTTGGCCTCAGTTCTGGTGCTGGCTCTCTTACGTAGGGTCAGGCCTTAGCAGAGGAACTGTTTCAACATTGGCAGACTTTACTAACACGCTAGTCATAGAGGTATAGAATTGTTAATACTGAAAGGGTCATAGCAGCCAACGCCCTTCTGTTAAGGAATCTGAGAGACAAAGAGGCACAGGGCCCAGCCCCAGTGGTGGAGTTGGAAAGTTCTGCAGTGCTACGTCCGCAGGACTGATGATGCACCCAGCAGTGTGTGTCTCCTCCAAGAACTTGGTCCAGGGCTGTGGGGCAGGTCCTTCCACGAGGTCTTTTCATTCAGCCTCTTTGTTTTGCTTTTGTGTTTCTTCCAACACTGACCATTTTTAATACTCCTAGATTTTACAGTGTTCAGTAAATGTGGGTCAGGCTCCAGGGTAGATTAAAGAGTGAAGGAAGGGTTGACCCATCTTCAGACTTAATAATAGTAAAACAAATAATGATAGCTATTTCCTAAGTAGGCCATGGCGAAGTCTTGTGGTGAGAACCAGTGGTCCCTGCTTTCTTAGGATTTTGTTGCAGTTTGTTTTGTTTTGTTTTGTTTTTCTGTGGTACTGGCCAATAGACCCAGGGCCTCATGCATCTCAGGCTCGTACTCCAATACTGAGCTACATCCCAGCCCTACCTCTGTTTTTTATTTTATTTTTTTTTTATTTGAGAGTGACAGACAGACAGAGAGAGAGGCAGACAGAGAGAGAGAGTGCACACCAGGGCTTCTAGCCACTGCAAACGAACTCCAGACGCATGTGCCCCCTTGTGCATCAGGCTAACGTGGGTCCTGGGGAATCGTGCCTTGAACCGGGGTCCTTAGGCTTCACAGGCAAGCGCTTAACTGCTAAGCCATCTCTCCAGCCCCCTACCTCTGTTTTTTAAAGAGCCAGTATCAGTCAGCAGATTGTAAAAAAAATAAAAATAAAAATAAATAAATAAATAAAGAGCCAGTATCAGGGCTGGAGGATGGCTTAGTGGTTAAGGTGACTGCCTGTGAAGCCTAAGGATGCATGTTCAACTTTCCAGATCCCATATAAACCAGATGCACAAAGTGATGCAAGTGTGCAAGGCCACACATGTGCACAAGGTGGCACACATGTCTGGAGTTTGATTACAGAGGCTGGAGGCCCTGGCATGCCAATTCTGTCTCTCTTATTAAAAAAAAAAAAAAAAAGAAAAGAAAAGAAAAAAGAACCAGTATCAGTATAAAGGCCCAGACTGAGTGTGAAAGGAAAAGCTTGCCTATCTCATGTTTGCAGACACCAGAGAGAAAGTGCACCACTTCGTGGTCACAGATGGGTTTTGAATGGCTCCACAGACAATGAGACTAAGGAACAGGAATGTCCAATACCCAGAGAGGCTGCTGAAACCATGGCCACTGGTGTCTCCTGGGATCACGCAGTGGGCTGACCAGTGTGTGGATGGGGAAAAGTCAGCCACACTGTGGACCTCAGGGACCCCTCCTTCCCCCTAGTGACTGCCTGCCTGATGGTATTCTGCTTCCATGACCACACAGCAGAGCCCTCTGGGATCCCAGAAAGAAGGGACTATAAGACAGTCTGTGTGTCTGCCTTGTGTGGGAACACGCTGCACATGCCCACGCATGCAGAGCTAGTTCCTCACAGTGTGACCTTTGATGCTTCAGGTGCCTCTGGTGCAGCAAGGTCACCGAGAACCACAGGACTCATTTCATTTGAGACCAAACCTGTATTCCAACTGCGGGAACTTCCCAAGCACCATCCTGACAGGTGAGTGTGTGCAGCCCTCGGCAACTTCACTGGTGTCATTTTGCAGTGTTTCTATAGAGATCTGTGTAAGAGAGTGGACTCATAGCATTATATAAACCAAGTTCCCTGGCTCAGCTTGACCATGAGGACAGGGCAGTCAGTCAAAACTTTTCTGAAATATTTATTCTCAGGTGACTAACAACTACTCAAAAGGAAAAACCTTTCAAAAGTTTAGTTTTAGCTTGTTGTGATTAATGCCTACCTGAAATCCCAGCAGATAGGAGTTTGAGAGAGGAGGATTGCCATGAGTTTGAGGCCAGCCTGGGTTACATAGTGAGACTCTTATCTCAAAAACAGGGTCTGGGGGGATGGCTCAGTCGATAAAGTGATTGCCACAGGAACATGAATAACTGAGTTCGAATCTTCAGAATCCACATCAAGTCACTGTAGTTCTAGTGTTTGTGATCCTAGGAGACCTAGCATGTGAAGGGAGTGGAGACAGGAGAATCACCTGGAAGCTCTTGGGCCAGCTAGCATGGAGAACATAGTGTTGAAAAATGAAACAAGAGATTCTGCCTCAAACAAGGATAAAGATGAGGACTGACACCCAAAGTTGTCCTCTGACCTCCACATGTGCACTGTGTCACGTGTGCACCTGTGATCCTACACACAAACACACACATATACCCAAAAAAAAGTTAGTCAGGTGTGGTGGCACATGCCTTTAATCCCAGCACCCGGGAGGCAGAGGTAGGAGGATCACTGTGACTTCAAGGCCATCCTGAGGCTACATAGTGAATTCTAGGTCAGCCTGGGCTAGAGTGAGACCCTACCTTGGTGGGGGGAGGGGCTTATTTGCTGGGTGTGGTGGTGCATGCCATTAATCCCAGCACTCAGGAGACAGAGGTAGGAGGATCGCTGCGGGTTCAAGGCCAGCCTGAGATTACATAATGAATTCCAGGTCAGCCTGGACAGGGGTGAGACCCTCGCTCGAAAATAAAAAATAAAAAATAAAAAAAGGTTGATTCCGGGGCCAAGAGCAGTGGGCCTGTGGTAGTCAGTACATGGGTTCTCTCTGTCCTGGCTGGGGAAATGACAGGATAGCCTTGTAGGGACTGCTGTCAGTTACTCTCTTTGTAGCCTGGGGCCCTCATGTCCCCTAGTCAGCTCTGTTTTCCCTCTCTGCTCCTTTCAGAAGATTCAAGCACCAGCCTGTTCAAAGACCTTAGCAGTGGGCTGGCAGGCATGCCCGAGGTCAGCCTGAATATGGACACTCCATTTCCATTGGAAGAGGAGCTCCAAATTGAACCCCTGAGCCTGGATGGACTCAGCATGTTAAGTGACTCCAGCATGGGCCTGCTTGACCCCTCTGTGGAAGAGACGTTTCGAGCTGACCGACTGTGAGCGAAATGCAACACAGCAAGCAGGAGAATTTATGAAATGGCCAAAATAGAGAGGATAGAATGGAGCCAGCAAACGCCCCTGGATATTAGTTATCTCAGCATGGGAGGAAGGAACCAGTCCCAAGGCTCCAGGCTTTCAACTGAGGTCCCGTCTCAAACACCATGGCTTTGCCTCGGCCCTGTAGTACAAGTTGTACTGCTGCAGGCTGGCTGCCTTGGCGCGCTTCTGATGAACTGGAAGCTCATCCTGCGACCCTTCTTTTTATTGCCATCTAGTCAGACAGTATGTAAGAGTAGAAAATGCCATGTTAACAGAAGAGCGTAGTGTTCAGAACCACGGATCGCAGCCAGCACTGAAGACAAGACCTGATATGGGAAGCAGTCAGGGGCCACAGGCCTGGAGCATTGGCTCAGCATCATACAACGGTACCAGAGCACCACAGTGTCTTTCTGCCTGGCCACCAAGTCGAGGCACCTCCAGCTGGTGGACATTCCGGGCTTAGCCATGGCTTTTTCAGATGCCTTTAATTAAAATATGAAGAAGTTGTCTAACCACCGATCCCAGGACAGGCTTGAGTTAGATAAACTGAGTGCCAGTTTGTTTCCTCCTAGTCTGTAATATCTTTTTTTCTGCTGCTTCAATACACCTTTTCCTTATAGACAGGAGGAAGAGGGCGATTCTTATTCAGTCACTGAGAAAAGCCCCCGGCAACAGGTGAGCCCCACAAGAACAGTGTTTCTTCCTGGAGGCTGGGGAAGAAAGAGGGGGCCACAGAATGTCACAGATGCAAGATGTCCTCTGGACAAGCACACTTGCCATTCTACAACCCTGCCGAAGGGAGCTACCGGAGGTCCTGTCAGACCCACAGCCACTGAGCTGCCCCATTGCTTCCCAGCCCAGTTTCTCTGTGCATCAGGGGAGCGGGCAGGGACTGTGCCTTATTCCCTGTTGAACCCCTGGTCCCTAACAAGTGCCTGGCACAGAATAAGTGCTGTGTGACTCCGTGTGGAAGGCAGGCATGGATGAGTGAATAACTGCCGTGCAGGAAGGCAGTCTAATCTGTAGCTATCCTACTCCTTGCCAGATCTTCTCAGACTTCCAGCTTCCTCACACTTGTGCCTATGCTTAAGCTAAGCGTGCACTTTAATATGCTTTTAACACTAGATAGTCAGATCCATGATTATCAGACTGGGCATCCATTCTCCTCAGGGTTGTGTACCTTGGTAACTAGGTGGGAATTTTGCCTTCTGAGTGCATCAGAATGGCTGAGTGAATCAAGCTGCCCAAGGGTGGGACCTGAAGGAACCTGACTAGGCCTCCACCTTAAAAGATCTTCCTTCTCAGATCCACGTTTTACTCTAAATTACTTAAAATAGATTCATCCTTTGAGATTCAAGAAATAAATTTATCATACACGAGGCCTAGTGCATGGGGCATCAGTATTCATTAGCACCTCGTCATTAAGAATAGTTTCACTGGGTTCCCACACCAACTGCCTCTTACTTAGCCCTGAATGGGGAAAGTGATGATGCCCACTTAGCACCATCGGGGAGGAGCCAGGGATGAGAAGATAGCGTGGAGAGCCAGAGTCCCCCTGAAGTAGAGGCGAGATGCCAGAACCTTTGGACGCTGCTGCCCTTCTCAGAGATGCAGGGAGGTCACTGAAGGTCACTGACTACCCTGCCTAGAGAAGCAAGGCTGCACATGTCTGTGCCTGTGGCCAGAGGTGTCTGCATTCTGTATCTTACCTCTCCACACCTTCTGGGGCCTTCTTTCTGATCTCTCAAACAACCCTGGTGGTGCGTCACTCTGCCTTCCTTGGGAACCCAGAATTCCTGTTCTCCCATTTGCCTCCATCTCTGCTGTTGAATTGGGAAATCAAACTAGTACCCTCCTTGTCCGGTTTCCACCTCAGGAAGGGGCCTCTGGCCTCTGCTTGCAAGCTCTATTCCCAGCAAAACTCTCAGATGTTCTTATGCCTGAGATCTCAGAAGAGGGTGACTTTTCAGTTGTCATGCTGCCCGGTCACCCCCATGTGCTCACAGAAACCAGCACCTGTGTCTGAAATCCTGAAATCGGATATCACCTTTTAGGCAGGGAATAGTGCTAATGTAAATTGTAGGGTTCTTTTTGAAGAACAAAGGTCCCAGCACAATCTGCTCTCTGCAGAGTACCTTTCCCATGGGGATTGTGGGGTCAAGGTCCCTGTGCATTTCACATAGCAATTTGCCTTACAATGGGAGACACCCTCCCCCCATCCCCACCACCACACACACCAAGCCTGATGTGATGAGTTGCTTTGCCACATTGTCCAGGTGACTGTGGAGTGCAGGGTGCAGTGCAGGCACGTTGGTGAAGAAGGCAGCGTGGCGTGGCACTGGATAAATGTGTCCTTAAGGCCACCACCTAATCTTCTTGTGAGGTTTGGGCAACTAGACAGCCCACCGTGTCTAGAAGGTACTGCAGACACATGGGGACAATGTCTTCCTGCCCCTCCATGCAAAAGCCTGCACTCACTGCTGCCTTTGTGACAGACCTGCCATGGGCCTCAGCATTGGAAGTGGCGACAGACTTCCACAATTCTGCTTGACAATATCCAGCTATGTCACATCAGTCGTACTCACTCACTCACAGTTTCGCAGCATGTGTTTCCATTGCTTCCTGTATGGTTATGGGTTCTGGGACACAGGGCCTGAGGAGAAAACGATCAACGTCAGTTCTCCTTTGTCCTGTCTCCTTTCTCCTAAGTCTACTATTCCCCAAGCTTAAACGTGTATTCAAGTCCAGAAGCATATTGGAATATGTTTCCCATTCTGACTCTCTCGATGGTCCTTCTGATTTCTGCACAGATGGCTCCCAGTGCATTTCCATTGCTCCATGGATGGGACCATCCCAGCAATTAATCAGACTTCCTGCCAGTGTCCTAACCCCTGGGCCCTTTGTTAAACAATATTTAAAGATCGGACTTTGTATAAAGAAGCTTCCAAGTTTTGTAATGCATCATTTTACATCTTTCGTAATTAAAAGCAGCACAAAATTATTGTCCCTGGTCGTGATGTTTTTCTTTGGCCTCATGTGTGATGGAATGGTGGGAAGCTTCTCTTGCTGTCTTCTATCTGGTTGGCCTGGAAGGGGTTCAGTCTCCTGCCTCCTCCTACCCTCGCGCTCCTCCCTCCCCGCTGCCCTGCCCTTGACCTATCCTCCCTGCATTGAATTCTGTTGAATTCTGCCCCGGCCCTTCTCTCAGCATGCCTGCCTCTCCTGGTTCCTCTTCCCTCCTTCCCAGCCTGGTCTCCCGGGCAGTGATTCCCACGATGCTCTCAGCATCCTGCTCTGAGCCACCCTCCACACGCCTGGACTTCCCTTCAGGAAAAATCCAGCTAGCCCCTCTGCTGGGTAACCCAGTCAGTCGGTGGCTCACCTCATGGACCTCACCTGGCCTTCTGGTCCAGCCATCCCAAGCATCAGACCCAGCTCTCTCTGGCCATGCCTGCTCCCTACTTTATTCCCTCTCCCCCTGAACTTGCTCAAGTTCGTCCCCTTCCCACTTGGTCCTACCCCACCTGGGTGCCATTAATCTGCTCCTCCCAGAAGGACTCACTGCCCTTCTCCTAGGCCTACATCAGCCTGGGCATCTGCCTCAGTCTCCTCCTTCCTAATAAGCTGTAAGCAGTCTTTCCTCAAGCCTATCTTCTTTACACACCATAAGCTCTTTCCTTTCTCAGAAGAGCTCACCTAGCATTGCCACCCACACCCTATCTGAAAATTTGCTCTACCTTCAGTCCCTACCCCACTCACCCTTTCCTGACATTGAAGCCCTATATTGGGACACTCCTCTTTTCCTTAAATCCTATCTTTGGCTCTAGTAAACCTTTTCTTGTTCCACACTCAGGTCTGTGTCTCCTGTGTGGGTCCTGTTCTGCTGTGGTCTTTTCTCCTTTGAGTCAACTATCCCCAGGCCACTTCACCCAGATCCTCTAAGCTAATGACCTTTCCCTTCAGACCTCTGTCCCCACCTGCCTGTCAACTCAGGCTTACCCACACTCCACCTCATATACCTTCCGCTTAGCCTTTATAAGTCTGGGTGAGAGGGGCCTGAGAGAGCTCTATCGGTTTAGTGCTTGCCCCACAAGCATGAAGACCTAAATTCAATCTCCAGAACCCACATACAAAATGTCAGTTATAGGACTGGAGAGACGGCTTAGCAGTTAAGGCGCTTGCCTGCGAAGCCTAAGGACCCACGTTTGATTCTCCAGGTCCCACATAAGCCAGGCACACAAAGGGAAGCAAGCGAGGTCACACATGCACACAAGGGGGCGCACAGTGGCTGGAGTTCAGTTGCAATGACTGGAGGCCCTGGCGCCAATTCTCTCTCCCACTCCTCTCTGACTCTCTCTCTCTCTCCCTCTCTCTCTCTCTCATAAAAAAAAGAAAGAAAGAAAAGAAAAAAGGCCAATCTGTTGGGCTTGCCTCAAGAAGAAAAGAAAAGAAATGCCAGTTATAGCCAGGCGTGGTGGCGCACACCTTTAATCCCAGCACTCGGGAGGCAGAGGTAGGAGGATTGCTATGAGTTCGAGGCCACCCTGAGACTCTATAGTGAATTCCAGATTACCTGGGCTAGAGGGAGACCCTACTTCGAAAAAAAAAAATTTTTTAACCACCAGTTATAGTAGCATATGCTTATAATCCCCACAGTGGGGAGGTAGAGTCAGAAAGATCACTAGTGTTCACTAGCCAGCCAGCCTAGACCAATTGGTAAGCTGTAGGCCAATGAGAGGCCTTGTCTCCAACAAAGGAAGAGGGCTGAGAGATGGGTCTGCAGTTAAGGTGCTTGCTTGCAAAACCTGATGGCCTGGATTAGAGTCTCTAGTTCCCACGTAAAGCCATGTACATGTATCTGGAGTTCATCTGCAGAGACTAGAGGACCTGGCACACCCATATTTGTTCCCCTCCCTCTCTCATTCTCTCTTGTGTACCCATATTCATTGTATCTATCCATCTCTTCTTGAAAATAAACTGATAAGAACAGATATTACACTTGATCTTAGCCAAAAGGCCGAGAAGCGATCTCCTTACAAATAAATAAATAAAAATATGTTTACAGAAAAAGGAAAAGGTGGATGGCATTCATGAGGATGTTACCCAAGGCTGTCCTCTGGCCTCCACATGTATGTGCACACAAAAACACATAACGCACATGCATTTAGAAAATTTGTGTAAAGCAGGTATTGCACCTCATGTGCCTTAACCACTAAGCCATCTCTCCAGCCCCTCATCTCCTTTTGACACCCACCTTCCCCTCAGGATTTGGAGACTGCTAGGATTGGGGTATACCTATTTACTTGATTTTTACCTCCTACTGCCTGGCACGTAGTTAGTGCCTAATGAATTCTTCCTAACTCTTGTCCTGAAGGTCACAGCCTCCAGCTCGATGCTGCAGAGTGAACCCTCTCCACACCCCTTCTCTTCTCCCATGCGGCCTGAGCCGCATAGAGCTTTCTCAGACCCCTGGCCCCTGGCCCTGCTCCTTCATAATCATCCCATTTGGCAGCCTCTGCCTCTGCCTCTTCTCAGCAGAGAGACAACTCTTATTTAATCTTGCTGCACCTCTAAAATGGAACAACGTCCTTTCATGGCATGGGTTTGGTAAAATGAACTTGTACAATTGTAACTAGTTGTTGCATGAATCTAACATCCTTTCAAAGACTGTATACATCAACCCTTAGAAATACTGGATTTGTACAACTTTGATTTGAAATACCAAACATTAGTACAGGAAGAAATGTTTAAATGGGGGACTGGAGACATGGCTTAGTGGTTAAGGTGTTTGCCTGCGAAGCCAAAGGACCCAGGTTCAATACCCCAGTTCCCACATAAGCCAGATGCACAGGGGGGCGCACGCATCTGGAGTTTGTGGCTAGAGGCCCAGGTGTGCCCATTCTCTTTCTGTCTGTCTTCTCTCTCTCTCTCTCTCTCTCTCTCTGCTTGCAAATAAATAAAATAAAATAATCTTTTAAAAAAAGAAAAGAAATGTTTAAATGGATTTTATATTGGTTCTGCGTGCAAGTATGGAAATTAAATGTGGCCTTATAGGTGGCTGTGTCCCAACATGGACACTAGATGGAGCTGAGACCATAACAATGGCTCTCAGAACTGGGGAACAACCAGATGGAGCCACCTCATCCCCTAGATTCTCGGTCTCTGGAGGAGTGGTGTTAGTGAGGACTGAATCTCATGATGACAGAAAGAAGTGTCTTTAGTGACCACTGCAGACTGTCAGTTACCTTGCATCACACGTCTCTTACAGCAACCCGGTAGCAATACAGGTCAAGGATCACTTCTTGGGTTTACGGAGAGGCTCTGGGCCACCCAGCTAAACAGATAGGGAGCAAGGTCCTGCGCCAAGTGGGTCTGGCTGCTAGGCCTCGTACCATTTGTCTCCTCACTTGCTGCAGCACCCGATCTCCAGGGCTTGGACGTGCAGCTTGAAGTTGGGTGTGTTTGTGTGTGCCTGTCATCTCAGTACTTGGGAGGTGAAAGTAGGAGAGTCATTTCAGGGACAAGGACAGCTACACAGCAAGATTGAGGCCAGCCTGGGTTACATGAGACCCTGTTTCAAAAAAGAAAAAAGTATGTGACTGGGAAGATGGCTCAGAGGTTAAGGGCACTTACTACGTAAACATGAGGGCCTATAAGAGCCTGAGACCACTAGAGTTCAGTTTCCCCAAGAACCTATGTAAAAAGCTGGGTGTGTTGGGCTGGAGGGATGGCTTAGCAGCTAAGGCGTTTGTCTGCAAAGCCAAAGGACCCAGGTTCAATTCCCCAGGACCCACGTTAGCCAGACGCACAAGGGGGCACATTCATCTGGAGTTTGTTTGCAGTGGCTGGAGGCCCTGGTGTGCCCATCCTCTCTCTCTCTCCCCCCCTCTTTCTCTGTCAAATAAATAAATAAAATAAATTTTTTTTTAAAGGTGGGTGTGATCACACATGTCTATAACCCCAGTATGCAGGGACAGAAACCAAAGAACTGGGGCTCACTGACTGAAACTGGAGCTCTGGATGAGAGACCCTGTCTCAAGGAAATAGGTGGCTGTGCAATAGAGAAGGGCCCCTGAAAATCTCTAACTGCTGCATGAATGGGCACAGCACATTCAACTGCACACACATGTACAAACACCACTCATAGTCTACTCACACACACACACACGCCTCCTAAAACATCTGTTTGAAGGGTCTGTCTGGTCAACAATTTCCTCCACTGTGGAGCCACCAGTGAAATGAACGGTACCATTTACTCTGCAGAGGAAGGTTCTGAGCAGCCCCTGAAACGGTCCTGTGGAGCAGGCACAGTCTCTGCCACAGGTGCTACCCCGGGCAGGGCAGTATGCTCTGCTAAGATGGAGCCCAGGTAAAGGACAAGATTGTTTTCTCTTTTCCAAAAATGTACTTTATTTATTTAGTTAGTTAGTTAGTTGTTTTTTCGAGGTGGGGTCTTGCTCTAGCCCAGACTGACCTGGAATTCACTATGTAGTCCCAGGTTGGCATTGAACTCACAGCGATCCTCTTATCTCTGCCTCCCAAGTGCTGGGATTAAAGGCATGTGCCATCAATGCCTGACTTTAATTTTAATACTTTTATTTACTTATTTGAAATAGAAAGAGGAAGAGCTGGGAGTGGTGGTGCACACCTTTAATCCTAGCACTCAAGAAGCAGAGGTAGGAGGATTGCCATGAGTTTGAGGCTACTCTGAGACTACATAGTGAATTCTGGGTCAGCCTGGGCTAGAATGAGACCCTACCTCAAAAAAAAAAAAAAAGGTAAATGAAATAGAAAGAGGCAAAAAGAGTGAGAGAGTATGAGTGTGTCGAGCCTCTTGCTACTGTAAATGAACTCCAGATGCATGCACCACTTTGTGCATTTACATGGGTACTTTACATGGCTTTACATGAGTACTAGGGAATTGAATACAGTCACATGTAGTCTGCACACTTTACATGGTACATGAATGCAGGCTGACAGGCTTTACAAGCAAGCACCTTTAACCACTATGCCATCTGCATAACCCCAGAAATGTACTTACTTTTAAAGGGTGGGGCTTTGCTGGAACTGGAGAGATAGTTACCAAAGTGCTTACCTTGCAGGCGTGAGGACCTAAGTTGCATCCCTAGGACCTACCTACATAAAAACGCCAGGCATGGTGGCACACGCTTGTAGTCTCAGTACTAGGAAGATAGAGACAGGCAGATCTCTGGGGCTGGCTGGTCAACCATAGCCTACTTGATAAGCTCCAGGCCAATGACAGACTGTCTCCAAAAAGAAAAAAATGTGGACATGAGGGGCCTGGAGAGATGACTCAGCAGTTAAGGCATTTGCCTTCAGAGCCTAATGACCTGAGTTTGATTCCTCAGTACCCACGTAAAGCCAGATACACAAAGTGGCACATGCATCTGGAGTTTGTTTGCAATGGTTGGAGGCCCTTGGCACACTCATTCTCCACCTCCACTCCTTGCTTGCAAATAAATTAAAAATTTTTAAAGGGAAGGGGGACTGAAGAGATAGATTACTAGTTAAGGTTCTTCCTACAAAGACTAAGGACCCATGTTCGACTATCCAGGTTCCATGTAAGCCAGACTCACAGTGATGCAAGTGTGCAAGGTGGCACATGCACCACAAGAGGGCACACGTGTCTGGAGTCCGATTGCAGTTGCTGGTTGCCCTGGTGCGCCAATTCTCCTTCTCTCTTTCTCTCCCTCTCACTGTCTCTCTCTCTCTCTCCCCCCTCTCTCTCCCTCTCACTGTCTTACATAAAAAGGGAGGGGGGAAGGAGATGGCTTTACTGGCTGAGGATGGAATTCAGTGGTAGAGCATTTGCCTAATGTATAAGACCCTGAGTGGGGGGGGCGCTGGAGAGATGGCTTAGTGTTTAAGCACTTGCCTGTGAAGCCTAAGGACCCCGGTTCAATGATTGATTCCCCAGGGCCCACGTAAGCCAGATACACAAGGGGGCACATGCACCTGGAGTTTGTTTGCAGTGGCTGGAGGCCCTGGCGTGCCCATTCTCTCTCTATCTGCCTCTTTCTCTCTCTGTCTGTTGCTCTCAAAAAAATAAACAAAAAATAAACATTTTTTTTAAAAGACCCTGAATTCAATCCCTTGCACTGTGGATAGAGGCGAAAGGCTTTGCTTTAATAAAAACAGTGCATGCTCATTAGAAGAAATGCAAGTGACGATGAAGAGTACCAAAAACAAGGTTTTCAAGTAGTTTGGAAACCCGCTCCCTCGGAAGTAATAATGGCTGATACCTAGAGGGCATCACTGGAAATCCTGCAGATATTCAGAGAAAAAGGCAGGTAGGTGGTTGGAAATCTTGACAAAAATGGGCGCCTGCAATAATGCTCTTTTTTAAAATAAGTATTTAAATTTAACCGAATAAAAGGAACTCTAAATGTAACTGAGGAAATTGCCAAGCCACAAATAGTTGTACCACTTCTCGTGCTTCTAAATTACTTCTCTAAAGAAACGTACAGAGACAGGATTCATTCTTGCAGCAGGTTGGGGCTACAGATGGCATCTCCCAACAACCTGTGATTTAAGATGAGGAAATGAGCTCACTGCCACTTCCTAGTTCCTTCCCCTCCCTCACGTCGTGAGTTCATGTGTTCACATTGTCCGAGTTTACACTGCGTACATCCTGTCCTGTAACCTTCGCTCCCACGATTGTTTGGCCTCAGATCCAGCTGTGGATCCCCTGCTCCAGCCTGTCCTTTCAAAATGGGATTTCCCATTCCTGTGTTATTCTTTGTAATCAAGGAGTCTTTCCAAGAAGGGATTAGTTGGGCACAGCCATTGGTCTGCAACTCCGAAGTGGGAGTAGGCGGGCTATAAAGCTGCCTGATTTATGTCCAGTGAAATAAATGTATATAAAAAGGTCCAATATGAGCCGGGCGTGGTGGTGCACGCCTTTAATCCCAGCATTTGGGAGGCAGAGGTAGGAGGATTGCTGTGAATTCAAGACCAGCCTGAGACTACACAGTGAATTCTAGGTCAGCCTGGGCTACATACAGTGAGACCCTACCTTGGGGAAAAAAAAAAAAAAGTCCAACACTATACTTTCCAATGTGATTACTTGCTAAGAACCTCAGACCTGGGCTGGGGGGATGCCTCAATGGGTAAGAACACTTCTGTGCAAGCATTAGGACCTGAGTTCAACGCCTAGCAAACAAAAAGAGCCAGCCGTTGCTCCTATAACGTCAGTGCTGGGGAAGATAGACAGGAGAATCGCTAGGGCTCGCTGGTCAGCCAGTCTAATTGAAAAACAGGGAGCTGGGCTGGAGAGATGGCTTAGCGGTTAAGTGATTGCCTGTGAAGCCTAAGGACCCCGGTTTGAGGCTCAATTCCCCAGGACCCACGTTAGCCAGATGCACAAGGGGGCTCACATGTCTGGAGTTCGTTTGCAGTGGCTGGAGGCCCTGGCATGCCCATTCTCTCTCTCCCCCTCTTCCTCTCTCTGTCTGTCGCTCTCAAATAAATAAATAAAAATAAACAACAACAACAAAAAAAGAAAAACAGGGAGCTGCAGGTTCAGTGAGAGACTATCTCAGGGAAATAAAGCGAAAGATCAGTAGAGGAGGACACTAGACGCTTCCTCTGCCCTCTACATGGGTGTGCACAGGGCATACACTCCCCCCCAAATAAAAAGAAGGCTGGAGAGATGGCTCCGTGATTAAGGTGCTTGCCTGCAACACCTAATGACCCAAGTTCCATTCTCCAATATCCACATAAAGCCAGATGCAGATGCACAAAATGGCACATGCATCTGGAGTCTTGTTTGTAGAGGCTGGAGGCCCTGGTGTGCCCACTGTCTCTGTCTATCTCTCTGATTGCAAATAAATAAAGAAAAAAAATTAAATAACCTAAGATTTGGAGTTGTATTTGGTTGAAGTTTTAGGGTTGAAATTTTTTTTTTTTTTTTTTTTTGAGGTAGGGTCTCACTCTAGCCCAGGCTGACCTGGAATTCACTCTGTAGTCTCAGGGTGGCCTCGAACTCACAGTGATCCTCCTACCTGTGCCTCCCAAGTGCTGGGATTAAGGCGTGCACCACCACGCCCGGCTAGGGTTGAAATTTTACAATTTGGAAATAAAGGAAAGAACTGAGGTAGAGAGTCAAAGCCAATGAGCTGTCTGTAAACATGACCTTGGCCTTGGCCTTGGCTTTGGCTTGGTAGCACAGCTCACCCTTCTATACTTCTGCCACTGTCATGAGCAGAGCTTCCCACTGGCTAGCCCTCAGTTCCAGAACAAGACTGGACAGACCTCAACCAAAGCTGTGCCCAGCAGCCAATCTAGCCAGGCCCAGCTGGAATGGGCAAGGTTGTCCCAGGCAATCTGAAGACACATGAGCCCGAAATAAATGTTTCTAATGGTAAGCTACTGAGTTACAGAGCCATTTGTTACCAGACTTGCCATGGCAAATAACTAATAGTCATTCTGCTTCCTCTTTCTGGTTCAGTTGAACTCTCTTCTTATGCCCTTTCTTCTTTCCTTTTCCTTCCTTCTTTTTTTGGGGGGGGTGCGGTGTGGGGGTTCTAGCCCAGGCTCACTTCAAACTCACTTTGAAACTGAATTTAGCTTGAACTCCTAACCTTCCTACTTCCATCTCCCAAGCTCTAAGATCATAGGCATGTGTCACTCCACAAGGCCTGTGGCTCTGCAGAGGCCAGAGGTTGATATTGGGGGTCTTTTTCAATCACTCTCCATCTTATTTCTTGAGACAGGTCTCACACTGAACCCAGAGTTCACCAGCTTGGCTGTCCACCTCTGGAGATCTGCCTTTCTCCACTTCCTCCTAAGCAACAGGGTGCACATGCTTCCTCACCAGACATTTGTAAATGTGGGTTCTGGGGTCGTGCTTGCACATTAAGCACTTAACAATTGAGCCATCTCCCTGGTCCCCAAACTAGACCCATTAACAATGGGATCTTGGATTGCTCAGTAGTTAAAACATATTATAAAGGGTATAACTGAGACTGTGGCTCAGTGGTAAAGTGCTTGCATAACATACCCAAGGCCATAGGTTCAATCTCCAGTACTACATAAACTATATGTAGTAGAACATGCCTGTAATCCTAGAACTTGTAAGGCAGAGGCAGGAATATCTAGGAATATCTTGCAGAGAAAAAAGAAATGAAGAAAAGAAAGCAAGGGCTGGAGGGATGGCTTAGCGGTTAAGGCATTTGCCTGCAAAGCCAAAGGACCTAGGTTCAATTCCCCCAGGACCCACGTTAGCCAGATGCACAAGGGGGCGCATGTGTCTGGAGTTTGTTTGCAGTGGCTGGAGGCCTTGGCACACCCATTCTCTCTCTCTTTCTCTGTCAAATAAGCAAATAAATAAAAGAAAGCAAGCTAAACAGGAAAAAAAAAAAAAAAGAATGGAATCTTGATGGACTGGAGGGATGGCTTAGCAGTTAAGGCATTTGCCTGCAAAGCCAAAGGACCCAGGTTTGATTCTCCAGGACCCACGTTAGCCAGATACATATGGGGTTGCATGCATCTGGAGTTCAGTTGCAGTGGCTGGAGGTCCTGGCGTGCCCATTCTCTGTTTCTCTCCCTCCCTCTTTCTCTGTCAAATAAATAAAAATAAAATATTTAAATTTAAAAAGAAAGGAAGAAAGAAAGAAAGAAAGAAAGAAAGAAAGAAAGAAAGAAAGAAAGAAAGAAAGAAACTAGAATGGAATCTTGGGGGCTAGAGAGATGGCTTAGCAGTTAAAGTGCTTGCCGGCAAAGCCAAAAGACCCAAGTTCCATTCCCCAGCACCCAGGTAAGCCAGATGAACAAGGTGGTGCATGTGTTTGGAGTTCATTTGCAATGGCTGGAGGCCCTGGTCCACTCATTCTCTCCCATCCCATATATATAATGTGCATGTCTCAGGAAGCAGACAGAGGAAGATTTGAGTTCAAGGCCAGCCTAGGACTACAGAGTGAGTGCTAGGTCAGCCTGGGCTACAGTGAGACTCTACCTAGAAATAAACAAAAATCAAACAAACAAAAAGAAATGGAACCTTCTTCAATTGGCTTTTGTGGGGCAAACCTCCGGGGGCCTTCTTACTGGTTTCAGGGTGAAGCCATGCAAACTGGAGGCTACTTGCCCCTCCCCTCTAACGCCGGGCTAGTGGAATCAATCCCATGACACTTGCCCCATCCACACAGTCCCATCAGATGCTCTCTCCCAGGAGTGGGCAGCTTGAATGAGAGAGACACAGAGTCTGGGACTCGCTGAGATTGAGCCACATTAATGGCAGTGCCCTGGAGAGGAGGCCCCGGGAGGCGGGTGGTTCCGCGGTTCTCAGTGTCTGTGCCACTCTGCTGACTCCTGGGTACTCCGGGGGCAGCGCTGCTCCATCTCACAGCTTGCCAACAAAGACTCCTTAAGGAATGGCCCGGACTTTAGATTGTCCAGACTGTTAGGTCCACAAACAAGCCCCCCATTCCCCTATCCCCCTCCCAACAAAAAGACTTTATAAAACCTAACCTTTACAAACCCGCCGGGGGGCGGGGGGCTGTACTCTTCTCTCATGAGAACTCATGTCTTTCCCAAATAAAACTTTTGCTTTATTTCGAAAAAATAAAATAAAATAAAATAAAATAAAATAAAATAAAAAGAAAAAAAATAAAAATAAAAAAAAATAAAAAAAAAAAAGGAGTGGCCCGGGATACTGCAGCTCTGTCTCCTCACTGCCTGGGTGGCTGACCTGCCATTGGGTCTCCTGCAGCTGATCCTCTTTTAGGGATTAGACAAGTCAGTAGAAGCTGGCACAATGTTGGATTCCTGCTCTGGAGTTTTCTGAAGCTACAGCTCTCTGGCCTGGCTCTGGGAACTTACACACACACACACGCCACTGAGCTGCATTGCTTGTTCACTTCCCACCCAGGGGCCAAGAGCATTCCCCGTGGCAGGACGTAGCCATCGCTGGTCCCGCAGAGTACTGGCCGCTCAGTGAAGAGTTGTCTGTACCCAAGGACTTCCCGGCATCTACAAATTACTAAGCCATTTCCAAGGCGTTGACATGGTGGTCATCCTTGGCATTTCTTAAACTGTGCCCTGAATCCTTTCTGTCTAAAAACACTTCGTCATGGAATGACCAGTGGGCCCCATGAGAAAATGGTTGCCAACAGGTAGGGCTGGATGAAAGAGAGTGAGAAACTTTGAAAGAGCCAAAGGGAGAGAAAAGAAAAGGCACAAGAGAAAAGCGAGGACAAGAGCACACCACAGAGCTTCCAACATGGAGAGCCAAGTGGGGCCCAGGCCCCAGGACCTATCCCTGAATATTCTCACTACATACATTGATGGCCAATGTTCACATCAGGAGCCGAGGAAATGGGTCAGCAGTTGAAGGTGCTTGCATGCAAGCCTGCCAGTCAGTATGTAAATTCCCCGTGTAAAAGGTAGATGCAAAAAGTGGTGGAAGCAGCTGGGCATGGTGGCACACACCTTTGATCCCAGCACTGGGGAGGCAGAGGTAGGAGGGTCGCCATGAGTTCGAGGCCACCCAGGTCAGCCTGGGCTAGAGTGAGACCCTACCTCAAAAAAAAAAAAAAAAAAAAGAAAGAAAGAAAGAAAGAAATTAGTAGAAACATCTGATGTTTGTTTGCAAGACACTCTGGCACATGCACACACGCACACATGCATGTGCAAATATGTGTATATATGAATGGCCAAGGAAACACTTAAGGCTAATACTGACTGGAGAGGGCATCATTACTTCCCCCAATGAATAGCACCCCTAGGGATCTCTCATAGCTTTGCAGTGACCATTTCAAGATTTAGGGCCCACAAGGAGGTCCCTGATGCCCCCAGAACATTACAGGCTATTGCCAAGGCTCTTGGTTTCCCACCAGAAACAGATGGTAAGACCCTATTGCTGAAGACTCCACATGCCTGGGCTGCAAGGTCACTGAGAAATCAAATTGGAGCTGAGCTGAAAACCTTCTCCTGGTAGACCAGCTGACAGAGAGCTGGAAAAAGCTGTGCTGCATGCAGCCTTATGGGAGACAGAAGCCATCAGTAGTGAAAGCAGTGGACACTGCAAGCCTGAAGTGTGGCCAGCCAGGCCAAGTGAGCCAACGGGTACAATAGTGGCATGTCTGTTATGGGGAAAACCAACTGCTCTCTAATTGGACTGGAGGCCCGCTCCATGGGAGGGAGGCTACATGCCTGGTACTGAGAACCTAATCAAAAACCTATGGCAGGGGAGGTCATGAGCATTAGGGGTGTAAAGCTTGCTCTTGTCTGGCTAAATGCATATATTATGCTTACCAAACTGCCCTGTAAGCACTTAATGTTCAAACCCATATATCACTTTTGGTTAGAGAAGCTTCTCTTTTCAGATGGCAGTGACCACTGGGTGACCCAAAAGGCAACAGAGTGCTGAGAAGACTTGACAGAGGAATTTTCATCACTGAAACATCCCTACCGCACCTTCCAAGGCTCAGAGTCCATTGTGGAAGAGATGGTGGAAAGAATGTAAGAGCCAAAGGAAGGGTAGGACTCCTTACAATGCAATCTTCCAGCCACAAAATGGCCTGGATATCCATGACCTCACAGTGCCTAGTACTACCTACACAGGACCCTCATAACAGGAGGAAAAGATGATAACATCAAAATAAAACCGAGACTAATGGAGAGAGGAAGGGGATATGATGGAATGTAGATTTGGGAAGGGGGAAGGAAGGGAGTTATGGTTTATTGTCTATAAGGATGGAAGCTGTCAATAAAAAGGCAAGAAAAAAAAATCCGGGAGTGGTGGTGCATGCCTTTAATCCCAGCACTTAGGAGGCAGAAATAGGAGGATCACCGAGAATTGGAGGCCACCCTGAGAATACATAGTGAATTCCAGGTCAGCCTGTGCTAGAGTGAGACCTTGCCTCAAAAACAAACAAAAAAAAAAAAGATTTCAGGCCCACCATAGATAGGTCTACATTAAAGTTTGTTAAAAGTCAGCCAGGAAGCCGGGCATGGTGGCACATGCCTTTAATCCCAGCACTTGGGAGGCAGAGGTAGGAGGATCCTCCTGAGTTCGAGGCCACCCTGAGACTACATAGTGAATTCCAGGTCAGCCTGAGCTAGAGTGAGACCCTACCTTGAAACACCAAATAAAAAAAAAAAAAAGAAAAAGAAAAGAAAGTCAGCCAGGTGTAGTGTGGTGGCTTGATTCAGGTGACCCCCATAAACTTAGGTGTTCTGAATGCTAGGTTCCCAGCTGATGGAGATTTGGGAATTAATGCCTCCCGGAGAGAGTGTATTGTTGGGGGTGGGCTTATGGGTGTTATAGCCAGTTTCCCCTTGCCAGTGTTTGGCATAGTCTACTGTTGCTATTGTCCACCTTATGTTGGCAGGGGGTGATTTCCACCCTCTGCTCATGCCATCATTTCCCCTGCCATCATGGAGCTTCCCCTAGAGCCTGTAAGCCAAAATCAGCCTCTTTTTCCCAGAAGCTGCTCTTGGTTGGGTGATTTCTACCAGCAATGTGAACCGGACTGCAACAGTAAAGTGGTACCGAGGAGTGGGATTGCTGCTAGACACCTGACTATGTGGCTTTGGCCTTTTGGAGCTGATTTTCAAGAGGAATGTGGAAGGATTTGAAACCTTGGCCTAAGAGACGCCTTGCAGTGCTGTAAGTACAGCTTGATGGACTGTTCTGGCCAGAGTTGAAAGACCTGAATGCAGTAAGAACTATGGACTGTGAGGTTTGGCTTATGAGGGTGAGAAAGCTTTGCTTGGACTGGGCTAGCAGTTTGTGTGAGAATCTTGCTGTAATGCCCATGTCCTGATAAGTTGTGCAGGGTTGCTTTGCGTAGAAATGAACTGGTGTGAGCAGAGGGATATGGCACAGAAAGAAAAATCTTTGGGTGAACTGCTGCCTGTTCAGCTGCAATTGAGAGATTACAACCTTTGAGATTGGGCCAGCTGATCTACTATGGGACAACAAGAAGAATGCAGATTCTTTTGAAGGGGCCTGAGTGCTCAAGGAGTGCCCTATTTTTCAAAGTCTGCTTTATTCCCCCCTGGATTAAATTGGCACCCTACCTGGTATTGTGGAGTATAAGAAATGCAGGAAAGAGAGAGTCATTGAGTTTGTGTTTTGGAAATGGCAGTGTGAAGCAGGTTTGCTGGTTGCCTGCATGGAGACCCCATGAGGCTGTGAGGATGAACCCTGGATTGCAGTGGAGACCCAGTGGAGATGCTGGGACCATGAGATGGCTGCTAAGGTGAGCTGCCAGCTTCTGATGAAGTTTTCCAGGACTGTGAGTAGACTAGCTGGAGGGGCAGAATTGGAACTCCAGAGACTTGTTGCTGGTTAGAATTATCAGACTTGGAGATTTGTCACTGGCTAGAGTTGTTAGACTTGGAGCTACAGAGTTTGGTGTTTGCCCTGTTTAAATCATGTATTGCTTGAATATTTCTTTGTTATGCCCAATGCCATCTTTTGCAGTGTGAATGTTTATTCTGTGCCACTATGGGTGTTTTGGGAACTTTTTGGTATTATGGCTCAGTTAAAAGATCTTGAACTATGGAGATGTTTGAACATCACTGGGATTGATACAAACTATGGGGACTTATAAAGCTGGACTGAATGCATTGTATTTTATATCATGTATGGATATCAGTTTATGGGGACCAGGGCAGAATGTAATGGTTTGATTTAGGTGTCCCCCATAAACTTAGGTGTTCTGAATGCTAGGTTCCCAGCTGATGGAGATTTGGGAATTAACACCTCCTGGAGACAGTGTATTGTTGGGGGCAGGCTTATGGGTGTTATAGCCAGTTTCCCCTTGCCAGTGTTTGGCATAGTCTCCTGTTGCTATTGTCCACCTTATGTTGGCCAGGGGGTGATGTCCACCCTCTGCTCATGCCATCGTTTCCCCCTCCATCATGGAGCTTCCCCTTGAGCCTGTAAGCCAAAATCAACCTCTTTTTCCCAGAAGCTGCTCTTGGTTGGGTGATTTCTACCAGCAGTGCGAACCTGACTGCAACATGTGGTGACACACGCCTTTAATCTAAGCACTCAGGAGGCAGAGGTAGGAGGAGGGCTGTGAGTCCAAGGCCAACCTGAGACTACATAGTGAATTCCAGGTCAGTCTGGGCTAGAGTGAGACCCTACCTCAAAAAACCAAAAGGAAAAAGAAAGAAGTCAGCCTGCTAAAATGATCATTATTTGTATATGTCATGATTCTAGACCTGTAAGTTTGGAGAAAATTGTGATGTGTATCACAAGAAGATAGGATGTGATTCCATACACCTCTAACCCCAGCATTGAAGAGAATGAGACAGCAAGATCACCAGGCTACATAGAGAGTTCCAGGTCAGCCTGGGCTACACAGTAAGACCCTGTCTCAAACAAAAAAAAAAACAAGCTGGGCATGGTGGAGCACACCTTTAATCCCAGCACTCAAGAGGCAGAGGTAGGAGAATGGTCATGAGTTCGAAGCCCCCCCGAGACTGCATAATGAATTCCAGGTCAGCCTTGGCTAGATCAAGACCCTGCCTTACAAAACCAATAACAACACACACACACACCCTCTATAAGAAACAAGCATTAATGAAGAAGTAAATTGAGATAACAGCTTGAGTACTACTTATAACTTTTCATCTGAGCTCAAAAGGGGCTGAGAGATATAGCTTAGATAATAAAATGCTTGCCATGCAGGCATGAGAACCTGAGTTCAATCCACAGAACCCATGTGAAGAAAAAAAAAAAAAGCATGGTAGTGTATGCTCATAATCCCAGCACTGGGGAGGTGAACCCAAGTGGATCCATGGGTCTAGCCTACTTAGTGAGGTCCAGGCCAATGAGAGACCTTGTCTCAAAAAAAGATGGACAAGGGTCTAAGGAGCTGATTCAGTGGTTAAAGATGCTTGCTTGCAAAACCTGCTCATTCTGGTTCAATTCCCCAGCCACCCACATAAAGCAGCAGCAAGAGACCCTGGTGTACCCGTGTGTGTGTGTGTGTGTGTGTGTGTGTGTGTGTGTGTGTGTACACACAAAAATAAATAAGAAAAAAATTTTTTTGAGAAAAAGGCAGAGAGAGAGAGAGAAAATGAGTGTGCCAGGACTTTTAGCCTGCTGCAAACAAACTCCAGATGTGTGCGCCCCCTTGTGCACATGTTTGACATTGCACACTTACATCACTGTGTCTGGCTATGTGGGAGCTGGAGATTTGAACATGAGTTCTTAGGCTTTGCAGGCAAGCACCATAACCACTAAGTCATCTCTCAAGCCCAAGAAAAAATAATTTAAAGGTGGACAGCACCTGAGGAACAACACCCAAGATTGTCCTCTTCCCTCTACACACTCACATGTGTAGTGCACAAGAACATCCACACATTGTCACACACACACACATATACACACATATACACACCAAAAAATAAAAATTCTACAAAGAGCTAGAAACTACATTGGGATTACTCCTGCTATCAGAAATTAGCACTAAAGGCTCTTGTACGGTGAAAGACAAATCGATGGCGAAGCAGTTACCTGCTTGTGGCCGGGACAACCAACCAGAAGCAGCTATGGAAGGAAAATGTTTATTTCCGGCTTGCAGTTCGTTTTGAGGGGAAGTCTCGTCATGGCGGGGAAAGATGGCAGGAGCAGACAGCCGGTCGTCCCATCTCATCAGCAGGGAGGAATGCGTGCACAAGCGGGCTGGGCTACAACATTCTAAGCACCCCCACCCCAGCAACACACCTCCTCCAGCCCCACCAACTTGGAATTAGGTATGAGGCTTAATCACAAACACTAGGGGCGGTGGGGAATGCTTCACATTGCAACCACTGAGACGGGGTTGGACTGGAGGTTAGCAATCCCACTCCCAGGGTGCTCAGGAGGGACGCCTGTAAAGGGGGGCGGTCCTGGCCTCAGAGACTTGCCACACCCACTGTGATCTGGACAAGAGGCAACAGAGGTCCTGGCAGCTGCAAGGTGACTGGCCAGGTGTGGCAAGGGTGCTGATAGCAGATAGCAGAAGACAGGGACCGATGCTGGGAAGTGGGGTATTTACACAGAGCCCTTTATAAGTAAGATAAAACCCAGGTCCAATGGGAAAACCAGGGCAAGCATTTGACCGGATATTCATAGAGAAATACAAAAAGATAACCATATGAAAAGATTCTGGGTCTCACTCACGACTAAAGCTATGTTAATTTAAACAACAGTGAGATACATATTGCTCATCGGGATTTTTGAAAGACTGCCTATTCTCAGGCTGGTCGGGACGGGGAGGAAGAGGGCTGACTGTATTACTTTTAGGTTGAAAACTGGGACAATCTGGAGGACAAATTGGCCTCCACTATCAAGAGAATTATTAAGGTCCTGAAAGAAAACATGATGAAATATTTTTATTTTCTTAGAGAAAAGCTTCTCTCTCTCTTTTGTTTTTGTTTTTGAGATAAGGGTCTAGGCTAACCTGGAATTCACTATGTAGTCTCAGGGATTCTTTTTTTTTTTAATTTTTTACTTATTTATTTACTTATAAGTACAGAGAGAGAGAGAAAGAGAATATGGGCATACCAGGGCCTCCAGCCACTGCAAATGAACTCCAGATACATGTGCCACTTTGTGCATCTGGCTTTATGTGGGTCCTGGGGAATCAAACCCCAGTTGTTATTTTTTTTGCAGGCAAGTGCCTTATGTGCGAAGCCATCTGTCCAGTCCCCTTTCTCTCTCTTTTTTTTTTTCTCTTTCTTTCTTTCTTTTGTTGTTGTTTGTTTTTGAGGCAGTTTTTAGCCTAGACTGGCCTTGAACTCACTCTGTAGCCCATTCTGGCCTTGAACTCATGGTGATCTTCCTACCTCAGCCTCCTGAGTGCTGAAATTATAAGCATGAGGCACCACACTTGGCTCAAGGAAACCTTTCTAGCTGGGCGTGGTGACACATGCCTTTAACCCCAGCTTCAGGAGGCAGAGGTGAGAGGATCACTATGAGTTCCAGGTCACCCTGAGACTACACAGTAAATTCCAGGTTAGCTTGGACTACAGTGAGACCCTAGCTTGAAAAACCAAAAAAAAAAAAAGTAAAGAAAATCTTTCTAAAATTCTCTCTCTCTCTCTCTCTCTCTCTCTCGCATTTACCTTTTTATTGACAACTTGCATAATTATAGACAATAAACCATGATTTCCTCCCCATCCCTACTTTCCCGCCTCACAAATCGATCCTCCATCAAATCCCTCCCCCTCTCGATCAGTCTCTCTTTTATTTTGACGTCATCATCTTTTCCTCCGATTATGATGGTCCGTTGTAGGTAGTGCCAGGCGCTGCAAGGTCATGGATATCCAGGCCATTTTGTGCCTGGAAGAGTGCATTGTAAGCAAGTCCTGCCCTTCCTCTGGCCCTTAAATTCCTTATGCCACCTCTTCTGCAATGGAGGCAGAGGTAGGAGGATCACCATGAGTTCAAGGCCACCTTGAGACTACATAATAAATTCCAGGTCAGCCTGAGCTAGAGTGAGACCCTACCTCGGAAAACAAAAAATAAAATAAAAAATAAATAAATAAAATAAAATCTTTAAAACCTTCTAAGGGCCTCTGATGGTGAGCTACAAGGTCTGTCCCAGTTGGCTCCTCCTTCTTCCCAGTCTCATGTCCATCTTTCTCTATCTTTACTAAGTCCAAATGTGCCAACCTTCTCCCTTCCCCTTCTACCCAGAAGTCTCTGAAAGCAAGCACTGAGCAATATTCCCAGCTCCTAGAAGTCTCTTTGACCATCATCTTTCTGTGCCTGCTTTCTTGTCATTTTAGGTCCCCTCTTCAGAGGGACTTCCCCGACTGTCTCATCACCTCACCCTGGCACTCTCTCATTACTGCTAGCACTGGTTTCTGTCTGAAATCATCTTACTTTGGATTATTGTGCCAGGCGTGGTGGCGCACACCTCCCAGCACTCAGGAGGCAGAGGTAGAAGGATCACCGTGAGTTCAAGGCCACCCTGAGACTACATAGTGACTCTGTAGCCCCAGGCAGATCTTCAACTCACAGTGATCCTCCTACCTCTGCCTCCCAAGTGCTGGGACTAAAGGTGTGCACCACTACACCCAGCCCCAGTAAGAACTCTTGCTTATAAGCAGCAGGCTCCTCTCTCGCTACCTCTGCTAAAGAGGAATTTATTAGAAGATATCGTTTGCCACATAAAATCTCAAGAAAACCCAAGAGCTAGATTTAGAGGCCATTCACCTGAAACAACTTTGTCCTGGAGGGCACTTTATAGATGGACACCTCCGCTGGGATGTCTTCTGCTTCTGGAAGCCAGTAGATCTGCCACCATCCCAGCTACAGAGAATTCAGAATCACTTAGCCCCGTGGCATGTTAAGTGATATGTGGTACCCAATCTACCATAGACTGGGAATGTTTCTGACAGCCATGCTTGGAGGTGAAGTGAGTAGAAGATGCACATCCTCTACAGTCTATCTCTTATATACTTAACACCATCGCCTACTCTTTTGCATAATTAGAATTTATAAACAATAGAGCCAGGTAGCTCTGAGAGATGGATCCTCAAAACTCAGCCAGACAGCACACAGTGACATTTTGGCAACAACAGACTACAATGGTGATCCCATAAGATTATAACAGAGCCCGAAGAGCACACACTGAAGAAGCAAGGGAGAGGGAAATAAGAAGAAAAAGAGGAGGAGAAGGAGGAGGAAGAGGAGGAAAAGAAGGTGGAGCAGCTTGTATACACTCCAACAAGCTCCTTAAAGATGTTAAAAAAAAAAAAAAAAGCAAAACCAGGCGTGGTGGGGCACGCCTTTAACCCCAGCACTCAGGAGGCAGAGGTAGGAGGATTGCCGTGAGTTTGAGGCCACCCTGAGACTACATAGTGAATTCCAGGCCAGCCTGGGCTAGAGTGAGACCCTACCTCGAAAAAAAAAAAAAAAAAAAACAGCCAGGCTTGGTGGTGCACACCTTTAATCCCAGCACGTGGGAGGTAGAGGTAGGTGGATCACTGTGAGTTCAAGACCACTCTGAGACTACATAGGGAATTCCAGGTCAGCCTGGGCTAGAGTGAGACCCTACTGCAGAAAAGTTAGAAAACAGAGGCTGAGGAAATGACTCAGTAGATAACATGCTCAGTAGATACCACGCAAGCTGGAGTACCCAAGTTTGATCCCACAAGGATTCTGACACTGACTGTGAGATGAGAGACAGACAGAATTTACCAGAAACTAAAAAAAAAAAAAAAATCATAAAGCTGGGTGTGGTGGCGCACACCTTTAATCCCAGCACTCGGGGGGCAGAGGTAGGAGGACTGCCATGAGTTCGAGGCCAGCCTGAGAATACATAGTGAATTCCAGGTCAGCCTGAGCTAGAGCAAGACCCTACCTCAAAAAAAATCATATATAATAAACTAAGGTTTATTTCTTTTGAGGCAGGGTCTCATGTATCCAGGTTGCAAAAATATACATAGTGGAAGATAACCTTGAACTTCCTGCCTCCACCTCCCAAGTGCTGGGATTACAGAGATGTAGCATTATATATACCTGGCAATTCACTGAAGGAAGAATTCTCTTTTTGGCTTGATTTTTTTGGGACAAGGTCTCCCTATGTAGTCCAAACTTTCCATGAACTTACATTCCTCCTGCTTTAGCCTCCAAAATGCGAGAATTACAGGTTTGCACCACCACATTCAGCCTTTTAATCTTTTTTTTTTTTTTCTGGCCTTTTCGAAGTGGGGTCTCACTGTCTGACCCAGGCTGACCTGGAACTCACTATGTAGTCTCAGGCTGGCCTTGAACTCATAGTGATCCTCCTGCCTCTGCCTCTCAAGTGCTGGGGTTAAAGGTGTGCTCCTTTTAATGTTTTATACTATATTTTAATGTATGTACCATTTTAATGTATTTTATTTATTATTTCAAGGAGAGAGAGAAAGAAGGGAGGAGAGAGGTGTGCCAGGGTCTCTTGCCTCTGCAAACAACACCACTTTGTACATCTGGCTTTATGTGGGCACTGGGGAATTGAACCCAGGCCAGCAGGTTTTGTAAACAAGTAACTTTAACAATTGAACCATTTCCCCAGTGTGGTGGTTTGATTCAGGTGGCCCCCATAAACTTAGATGTTCTGAATGCTAGGTTCCCAGCTGATGGAAATTTGGGAATTAATGCCTCCTGGAGGGAGTGTATTGTTGGGGATGGGCTTATGGGTATTAAAGCCAGTTTCCCCTTGCCAGTGTTTGGCACACTCTCCTGTTGCTATTGTCCACCTTATGTTGGCCAGGGGGTGATGTCCACCCTCTGCTCATGTCATCGTTTTCCCCTGCCATTGTGGAGCTTCCCCTCAAGCCTGTAAGCCAAAATAAATCTCTTTTTCCCAGAAGCTGCTCTTGGTTGGGTGATTTCTACCAGCAATGTGAACCGGACTGCAACAGTAAAGTGGTACCAGGAGTGGGGTTGCTGCTAGACACCTGACTGTGTGGCTTTGGCCTTTTGGAGCTGATTTTCAAGAGGAATGTGGAAGGATTTGAAACCTTGGCCTAAGAGATGCCTTGCAGTGCTGTAAGTACAGCTTGATGGACTATTCTGGTCTGAGTTCCAAGACCTGAATGCAGTAAGAACTATGGACTGTGAGGTTTGGCTTATGAGGGTGAGAAAGAGCTGTGCCTGGACTGGGCTATCAGTTTGTGTGAAAAGCTTGCTCTTATGCCCATGTCCTGAGAAGTTGTGCAGGGTTGCTTTGAGTAGAAATGAACTGGTGTGAGCAGAGGGATATGGCAGAGAAAGAAAAATCTTTGGGTGAACTGTTGCCCATTCAGCTGCAACTGAGAGATTACGACCTTTGAGACTGGGCTAGCTGACCTGCACTGGGGCAACAGGAAGAATGTCGATTCTTTGGAAGGGGCCTGAGCTCTCAAGGAGTGTCCTGTTCTTCAAAGTCTGCTTTATTTCCCCCCTGGATTAACAAATTGGCACCCTACCTGGTATCGTGGAGTATAAGAAATGCAGGAAAGAGGGTCATTGTGTTTGCAACACGGTCTTGTGTTTTGGAAATGGCCATGGACAGTGTGAAGCAGGTTTGCTGGATGCCTGCATAGAGACCCCATGGGGCCATGAGGATGAACCGTGGATTGCAGTGGAGACCCAGTGGAGATGCCGGGACCATGAGATGGCTGCCAAGGAGAGCTGCCGGCCCTGATGAAGTTTTCTAGGACTGTGAGTAGCCTAGCTGGAGGGGCGGAATTGGAATGCCAGAGACTTGTTGCTGGTTAGAATTGTCGGACTTGGAGACTTGTCACTGACTAGAGTTGTTGGACTTACAATTTGAGCTTAATGTTTGCCCTGGTTGTTTTAAATCTTGTATTGGCTGAATGTTTCTTTGCTATGCCCAATGCCATCTTTTGCAGTGTGAATATTTATTCTGTGCCATTCTGGGTTTTTTTGAGGTTATTTTTTGGTATTATGGCTCAGTTAAAACATCTTGGACTATGGGGATGAATGAACATCATTGGAATTGATAAAAACTATGGGGACTTTTAAAGCTAGATGAATGCATTGCATTTTACATCATGTATGATTATCAGTTTATGGGGGCCAGGGGCGGAATGTGGTGGTTTGATTCAGGTGGCCCCCATAAACTTAGGTGTTCTGAATGCTAGGTTCCCAGCTGATGGAAATTTGGGAATTAATGCCTCCTGGAGGGAGTGTATTGTTGGGGGCGGGCTTATGGGTATTAAAGCCAGTTTCCCCTTGCCAGTGTTTGGCACACTCTCCTGTTGCTATTGTCCACCTTATGTTGGCCAGGGGGTGATGTCCACCCTCTGCTCATGTCATCATTTTCCCCTGCCATCATGGAGCTTCACCTGGAGCCTGTAAGCCAAAATAAATCTCTTTTTCCCAGAAGCTGCTCTTGGTTGGGTGATTTCTACCAGCAATGTGAACCGGACTGCAACACCTAGCCTTTTTTGTTTCCTTTTATATGTTTAGATACACACCATTGTATGTTTGATTTTGTTTTAATTTAATTTTAAGTTTTTGGTGGTGTGTGTGTGTGTGTGTTGTTTTTGTTTTTTTTTTTTGTTTTATTGAGGTAGGGTCTCACTGTAGCCCAGGCTGACCTGGAATTCACTACGGAGTCTCAGGGTGGCCTCGAACTCACGGCGATCCTCCTACCTCTGCCTTCCGAGTGCTGGGATTAAAGGCGTGCGCCACCACGCCCGGCTGTTTTTTGTTTTTTGTTTGTTTGTTTTTTTTTTTTTGAGGTAGGGTCTCACTTTAGCCTAGGCTGACCTGGAATTCACTCTGTAGTCTCAGGCTGGCCTCGAACTCATGGTGATCCTCCTACCTCTGCCTCTCGAGTGAGTGCTGGGATTAAAGGCATGCACCACCATGCCCGGCTTTACCTGCAGGTTTTTCATGCAAGTCCCTTTAACTGCTGAGCCATCTCTCCAGCCTCCATTGAAGAAATGGCACCACTGGGCTACAAGTGCCTTCAGTATCGGAACAGTCCATACAGGCGTGTTGTCTGGGAGCCACAGGTGACGCTACACAGCCCAGATCCCATGCAGATCTGTTTAATCCGTGATGCTCACAGTGACATCGCCTGATTGACATCGCCTGATGAGTTTCCCAGAACCTGTCCTGATGTTAAATGACACAGAATGCAGTTCATTGAACATATTTACAATCATTCTTTTGAAATCTTTCTCAGGCATTTTCTCTAACTCGTTTTCACTAGAGGTCATTTCTGAAGCATTGATGCTTTTTGGTGGATTTATATTGCCTTGGTTTTTGGTGTTTCTTGTGTTATAATGTATGTATTTTTGCATCTTGGATTAAGTTACTGCTTAGATTTTCCAGTTAGCTGGGTATCCTTTGCTGTATCTATTGATCTGATATTGTATATCTTCTATGTAGGAGATTAAGATGTTAGGTGTGGCTCTTACCACTCTCAGAGTATCTAGACACGTGGTCCTAGGGGTTAAGTTTGCCTGCTATGGGAGTATTCAAATAGGTTGAGTGGAATAAAATACAGGTATATTCTAAAATTTAACTAAACCCTATACACATTCAGTCAAGAACATCACCGAGCATTTATGCAAGATTAGGTATTATAAAAACCAGATCCTCTATCAACAAAGAAGTTAAGATTTCTGGTCTGTTGAGGGATCCAAGTCAGCTTGTGACCAGGTGAGACCCTTCCCTGGTTCAATCCCAGTTACCTCTTTGGATGCTTTTGGTCTCAGTCAAGTTGCTGGCTGGGATGTTGGGCCGCTGTTCTGCTTTCTGGAACTGGGTACTGGCTTTTCCTGTGGGGCAAACCAAGCCTGGCAACTGTGGCCCTGCAGATTGGCGCCCCTGATGCTGGATCCCCGCTGCTGCCGCTGGAGCTGCCGCCAGAATGCAGTTCAAAGAGAGTCTGAGACCTTGTTGCACAAGTTCAGGGCGTCCTGCCTTTCCCTTACCATCTTGCCCACGTGTTTCTTAGCTGCTTGCTTGGGGTACACGCTGGGTTGGCACCATGTGAGCAGCGGTCATGCCCTCAGTGCCTGGAATGTCATGGGTATTCAATGATGTTTGTTAATGATGTGTTCACGAATCTCCTCTCATCCTGAATACAGCTGGCCTAAGAACCCGTGATATAATGCAGAAATGACTGTGTGACCTTGAAGCCTTGACTCCTATGGCCAATCGCCTCATTCTTTGGTTATTTTCACCTTATGTGTACAAAGCCAAAGATTATCATGGACCAATAACTTAGAGGCTCTGGGAGAGGTTTCTGCCCAGTTTAGTCAGTCAGAAGGGGTCTGACCTCCTAGACACTGTGCTTGACAAGTCCAGTACAATAGAGTGACATCTTACCTGCAGATAGATGCTAATGTCTCCATGGCAGAATGTATCCCATATGTTCACAGTTACTCATGAAAATTCCTTAAATTAGTCGGGTGTGGTGCACACACCTTTAATCCTAGCACTTGGTAGGCAGAGGTAGGAGGATCACTGTGAGTTCGAGGCCACCCTGAGACTCCATAGAGAATTCTAGGTCAACTGAATTTCCGCACTATACAGGACTACCTATCAGCTAGTTTTCCTCCCAAAGAGGGGACAAATGTTTGTTTCTTTGGTTGATGCCAGAGGAAGTTAAAGGTTTGCCTTGGGTCATATTGTTGTCCATGTGCAAGCCCCACTACTCATGAAGAGAAAAAAAAAAGATTTTAATAATCAAGAAGGGGGCTGGAGAGATGGCTTAGCAGTTAAGCGCTTGCTTATGAGGCCTAAGGACCCCAGGTCGAGGCTCGATTCCCCAGGATCCACGTTAGCCAGATGCACAAGGGTGCGGACGCGTCTGGAGTTCGTTTGCAGTGGCTGGAAGCCCTGGTGCGCCCATTCTCTCTCTATCTGCCTCTTTCTCTGTCTGTCACTCTTAAATAAATAGATAAAACAAAAAAATATTAAAAAAACAATCAAGGATAGTAGGCAGCCAGGCATGGTGGCGCACACCTTTTATCCCAGCACTGGGGAGGCAGAGGTGGGAGGATTGCTGTGAGTTCGAGGCCATCCTGAGACTACAGAGTGAATTCCAGGTCAGCCTGGGCTAGAGTGAAACCCTACCTCAAAAAACCAAAATAAATAAATTAATTAAAAGGAAAGGTAGTCGGGGTCCTGCCTCACTCAGGTCCTCCTCCTAGTGGGCCCCAACCTAGTAAGCTAGATGCCTAGAGCAGCTGTCCCCTCCCCCTGAGCCTCAGTGTCCCAAGGTGGGCTCAACTTGAGGACCTTTCCCATTTCAGTCCAGGTATGCTTCACAACCAGCCACATGCAAGGACTGGGGCCCCTAGAGATCCCCCAGGAAATGGAGGAGCCCCTGAGGCTTCCATCCCCGTCCCCCACTCTCCTTCCTTCTGCTCTGCCTCTGTGCCTGGTTACATCCCCGAGGAGGCTCGACGGCACGTTTCCAAGCTGTATTTATTGAGCACTTGCAAGGACGTGTTGAGGAAACATCGACCTTACCTGCCGATGTGGGGGTCATCACCACAGAGCTCGCCAGGCCATCTCTGGCCAGGACCAGCCCTCGGAGCCAACTCTGGGCTCCACAGAAGCTTCCTGGACACATCACTACACCGCGCACACTGAGAAAGAGGCCGGTGGGGCCAACGAGATGGCTCTATTGGCAAAGCTCTTGCCACGCACGCGTGAGGTCCTGAATCCAGATCTTTAGCACACATGTAAAAACCAAGTACACAGTAATCCCAACGCCGGGGAGGTAGAGACAGGAGGACCCCTGGGGCTCACTGGCCAACCAATCTAGCCAAATCAGTGAGCTCCAGGTTCAGTAAAAAGTCATGTCTAAAAAAACCAGAACGCTGACCTCTGGCCTCCACATGCACACATGTGTGCCCAAGCACATATAAACATCCATGCACACCACACCCATATACACATACAAAAATAAAAGAGAAGCCGGGCATGGTGGCACATGCCTTTAATCCCAGCACTGGGGAGGCAGAGGCAGGAGGATCTCTATGAGTTCGAGGCCAGCCTGAGACTACATAGTGAATTCCTGGTCTGCCTGGACTAGAGACCCTACTTTGAAAAAAAAAAAAAAAAAAAAAAAGAAAAAGAAAAAAGAAGAAAAGAAAGGCTGTACTTTCTGTACCATGGGGACAAAAATAAATACCCAATCATTTAATTGTCATTCCTCCAAAGCATTGACTTCATGACTGAAGATAGAAAAAAAAAACAGTGTCTGAACAAAGAGACATACTTAGCAAATTTTATTATCCTGACTGACATGCCAACTCCCATGCCTTGGGAGAGGCGATACTGAATAGTCGCTCCTACCCCCTCCCAGCAAAAAAAAAAAAAAAAAATGATATAAGTAAGTTACCAGACAGACACAAAACAGCAGCGCTAGCTCCTGTCTAGCTAAGGCTCTTCCTGGTGACTGACGGCAAAATGTGCAGATGTAAGGCGCAGGGGCCCTTCCTCCAGGTTCAGCCTGAGGAGGCTGTGTCTGGTGGTGACAGGGCTGGCTTCCAGCATTCTGGGCTGAGGGCAGACACAGGGGCAGCTAAAGCGGGGTCTTTCTGTCCCTCTGTCTTTCTTGGCCTATGCCTCTGTCTCTCTGAATCACACACACACACACACACACACACACACCTTGTCTCTTTCTTTGTCCTTCCCACTCTTCAGCGCTCTGTCTTCCCACCTCTGTCTTTCTGGATTGAGATGTCTCATCCCTGCTCCCTGCACATCCGCTTTCTCCCTCCTTGCCTCTCTGTAGATCACTTGGTTCTTGGATGGCCCTCCCAGGTTTCCAGCCTCCATACACTAACTGGCAGTGTCACACTCGGAATCCCCAGGGCAGAGGGCCACTGGCCCAGCCTTGAAGCATTGCCCTCTGCGTTGACAGCCCCTATTTGTCCTATGAAGGCAGTGGATGGGAGGAGGAGGATTTGGGGTGGGGGCAGAGCCCTCTCTTGGGAGTGGCAGTGCGGTGAAACTTTTTAGACAAAAGGGTAGAACCTGGGACACACCTTAAAAACAGCTATTAAGGCTGGGCTTGGTGGCGCACACCTTTAATCCCAGCACTTGGGAGGCAGAGGTAGGAGAATCGCCATGAGTTTAAGGCCACCCTGAGACTCCATAGTGAATTCCAGGTCAGCCTGGGCTAGAGTGAAAACCTACCTCGAAAAACCAGCTATTTAGGGCTGCATTGCTGCATGTTTGTCCAGACCCATCAAATATACATGAGAGTGAACCTGAATGCAACGTCAGCTCTGAACTCTAGCAGTGATGTGTCAAAGTGGGTTCAATGACTCTAACGCATGGCCCTCTCCAGTGGGGATGTCGAGAAATTGGAGACTGCATTTGTTGGGCAGGGAATTAGGGAAACTCTACCTTGCTCTTTAGTTTGCTACGAATCTAAAACTGGTCTACATATAACCTTTTAAAATTAATTTTTTTAATGTTCTATGTCAAGAGTCCCCCCCCCCCCCAAAAAAAAAAAAAAAAACAGTATTCAGGAAAGTCTCTGGGGAAGAGCCTATAGGCAGATTTCCTGGGGCACTGTGCCCCCTCTAAGGGGTTTTATAATTATATGCAACTTTTCAGGCTGAGCAGGGATTACTTCCGCCTGTGGCATTGAAGGAGAGAAGGCTGATGCCCTGGTTCTCCGTTTTACAGGCTGAATTGTTTCTCAGCCCCGTCACATCTTTCACGAGGCCTCTTCCTAATCTGAGGATACTATAATTATAGATCATGCCCTGACATTGCTGAGAGTCTATGTAAAAACTTGGCCCAGAAAGACTCTAATCAAGATATGCAGTTTCCTTGATTTAATGTGGCCAAGATTTTGTCTTAAAAATTCTGCATATTGTCAGAGACGCCTTTGGGAACAGAGCCATTTCCAAAGACACCCTCCCTGGATCTCAGGGAGGGACCAGGAAGGCTGGTGGCAGCCAGCAGAAGACACCTCCAAGACACAACTACTGGGGTAGAAGGTGGGGTGACCGGTCATGGCTCTTGATGCAAAGTCATGTAGAGTAAACCACAGGAGAGAAATGGTGGGGGGGGGTTGGTTGGGAGGGAGAGAGACAGGGAGATGCCTGCATTGGCTTCATAAAAAATAAATGTGCCACTGGGCATGGTGGTGCACGCCTTTAATCCGAGCACTTGAGAGTCCGAGGGTGTAGTATCACTGTGAGTTTGAGGCCACCCGGAGACTATATGGTGAATTCCAGGTCAGGTCAGCCTTGGCTAGTGTGAGACCCTACCTCTAAAAACCAAGCAAACAACAACAACAACAAAAAAAAAAAACCCTAAATGCAGGCTGGAAAGATAGCTCAGCAGTTAGAGGCACTTGCTTGCAAAGCCTGACAGCCTGGGTTCAATTCCCTACTATCCATGTAAAGTCAAATGCACAAAGTGGTACATGTGTCTGGAGTTTGTTTGCAAAAGTTGGAGGCCCTGGCACACCCATACACATGTGCCACGGCTGACCTGCCTCTTTTCTCTGTCTCTCTCTCTCTCTCAAATAAATTAATATTGAAAAAAATCCTAGAAATTGGAAAGATTTAAAGTTAAAGTTAAAGGCACTTGTTTGCAAAGCCTAATGGCCTGGGTTTGATTCCCCATACTCACGTAGGGCCAGATGCACAAAGTGGCGCATGTGTCTGGAGTTCATTTGCAGTGGCTTGGAGGCCCTGGCATGCCCATACTCTCTCTCTCTCTCTCTCTTTCTCTCTGTCTCTGTCTCTCTCTCTCTCACTGTCTGCCTCTTTTTCTCTCTCTATCTCAAGTAAATAAATAAAATAAGCCGGGCGTGGTAGCACACGCCTTTAATCCCAGCACTCGGGAGGCAGAGGTAAGAGGATTGCCATGAGTTCGAGACCATCCTGAGACTCCATAGTGAATTCCAGGTCAGCCTAGGCTAGAGTGAGACCCTACCTCGAAAAACCAAAAGAAAAACCAAAAATAAATAAATAAATAAAATAAAAATCTAAATGCAACAGAGTTCCTTCACCCTGTATCACACAGAACGCCAAATGTTACCAAATGCCTAACTCTCCCCCATGGCTTTGTACTTGGGCTGGAGAGTTGGCTCAGTGGTTCAGGCCCTTGCTCCCAACGCTTTGTCCTTTCTCCGAGAATAAGGTACTGGAGTCCAGTGCTCACCACCTTACACCACAAAAAGTAGCTCTGATTTAAAAAGATTCTTACTTATTTATGTGAGTATACATTTATAAATGCTGCAGTGCACACGTGCCATGGCATGTATGTGGGGGTCCGAGGAGTTGTCTATGCTCCATCTTCTTGGTGACAGGCTCTTTTGCCACTGCACACAAGTCTGGCCCAAAAGTGGCTTTATGTGAGTGCTAGGGAATTGAACCTGGGAGGGCAGGCCGGCTTTGTAACCAAGCACCTTTAACCACTGGGCCGGCAGCTCTAATTTAATCTGGACAACACATTTTCCTATTTTTTGTTGTTATTGTTGCTGTTTTTGAGGTAGGATCTCACTCTAGCCCAGGCTGGCCTGGAATTCACTATGTAGTCTCAGGCTGGCCTTAAATTCACAATGATCCTCCTACCTCTGCCTCCCAAGTGCTGGGATTAAAGGCATGTGCCACCACACCTGGCTTCATTTTCCTAATTTAAATGTTATTTGATTCATTGCATGTTAAACATTAAACAGCAACAGACCCCTAACCTCAACCTTCAAGTCAAATTCGTAAGTGATTTGTCTTTTGATATTTACCCAAATACTATATATACTTCTACGACTGTTGGGTTTTTGTGGATTTTTGGTTTGCTTGTTTGCTTCCTTTTTTGAGAGAGGGTCTCATGTAGCCCAGACTGGTCTTGTATATGTTCTTTTTTTTTTTTTTTTCAGTTTTTCAAGGTAGGGTCCCACTTCCCAGGCTGACCTGGAATTCACTATGTAGTCTCAGGGCAGCATTGGAACTCACAGCAATCCTCCTACCTCTGCCTTCCAAGTGCTGGGCTTAAAGATGTGCACCACCAAGCCTGGCTTCAGACTGGTCTTTAAACTCACTGTATGTAACAAAAAGCCTGGAATTAAATACATATATATAGATGTAGCCGGGTGTGGTAGCACATGCCTTTAATCCCAGCACTGAGGAGGCAGAGGTAGGAGGATCGCTGTGAGTTCAAGGCCACCCTGAGAATACAGAGCGAATTCCAGGTCAACCTGGGCTAGAGCACGACCCTATAAATAATACTTTTATAAATAAAAGTATATATATTATTATTTGAGAAAGAGAGCGAAAAGGAGAGAATGAGTATGGCTACACCAGGACCTTTTGCTGCTGCAAACAAACTCCAAATGCATGCACAACGCTTTGTGCATCTGGCTTTATGTGGGTATTAGGGAATCGAACCTAAGCTGACAGGTTCTAGAAGCAAGTGCCTTTAACTGCTGAGTCATCTTTCCAATCTTCAAATATGGCTTTTTGTTTTCCAAGGTAGGGTTTCACTCTAGCCCAGCTGGGTTTTTTTGTTTGTTTGTTTTACTTGCACCAACAGCTAACTTCCGACTACCATGGAAGATGAAAGTTGAATTTTCCACCAGGTGTGGTAGCGCACGCCTTTAATTCCAGCACGCAAGAGGTAGAGGTAGGAGGATCACCATGAGTTGGAGGCCACCCTGGGACTACATTGTGAACTCCAGTTCAGCCTGGGCTAGAGTGAGACCCTACCTCCAAAACCCAAAAATAAATAAACAAATAAAATTCCTTTTGATACACCCTGTTCCTCTTTAGCACCCATTCACAAACATATTCAGACAGAAAGTATGATGTTTAATTAAGACAGAAAGTATGATGTTTAACCTAGAAACTGCTATCAATACACTATCCACCATGAGAAGAGCATCAAGCTCCATGAGAGAGCAGGCATAGATTTTCAGAAGAGGTGGCAGAGAAAATGAGACTTGAAGAGCAAGCCTGTGATAGTGAGAGGTCAATGGAAGAATAATAATAATAATAAATAAATAAATAAGAGAGAGAGAGACGGCAGGTGCAAAGGCCTGAGGAGTGACAGACAGTGCAGTTTCCTGGAGATGTAAGGCGCTTGTGTGTGGGGACATCAGCAGGGAGCCAGCTGCACCCTGAGGACAATGAAATGTAGGGAGTTGAATGCAGAGCAGTGTGGAATTCAGTCAGGATGGATGGGAAGGGCTTGACTGAGGCAGTTCCTAGTGAGAGGTGACACTGGCCCGGAGGTGACAGTCAGGCATGAGTCAGGCATCTGGTTAGATGGGGGTGCCCATCAAGAGAGTAAAGGAGCCAGGTATGGTGGCGCACACGTCTTTAATCCCAGCACTTGGAGGCAGAGGTAGGAGGATCACCATGAGTTCGAGGCCAGCCTGAGAAACAAGTGAATTCCAGATCAGCTTGAGCTAGAGTGAGTGCCTACCTTGAAAAAAGAGACAGAGAGAGAGAGAAAGATTGAGAGAGAGAGAGAGAGAGTGTGTGAGTGTGTGTGTGTAAAGGAGAAACGGATGGCCTGGAAGGGAAGAGGGGGTACTGGGGAGACAGAAAGACTGGTGAGGAACTGTGAGGTCTGGACTCGGGTCCCTAGTAGCCACATAAGAATGCCAGGCATGGTGGAGCATTCTTATGGTCTCAACATGGTCTCTTATGGGGAGGTGGAGACAGGTGATGGCCAGCCAGTCTAGCCTAATCGGTGAGCTCCAGGCCAATGAGAGAGCCTGTCTTAAAACAGAAATGGACAGTGTTCTTGAGATCCTCTGGCCTCCTCACATACACACATGAACATACACCACATACATCCACATGGAAAAATTTTTAAAAAGTCAGAAGGGAAGAGGAGTTCCCATTCAGCCATAGAGTTTGAGGTGCCTGTGGGATATGTGGGCTGGAACAGAGGAGGAAAAAAAAAATAAGGCTGGAACAAGGTGGATACATTTTTTTTTTAATTAATAGTTGGCTTCAGAATTTCTGTGAAGCAATTGGCTTTGTGTGGGAAAATGTCGTGCTAAGAGCTTGCCTTAGAAAGTGAAACTCCCACTCCTGAAGGCTGGGGGTTGGTGGATCTAGAGCTTCAGAGGAGAGACACTTTGAAGGGAAGAGAAGCTAAGAGGGAAAGGAAGAAAAGAAAGCAAGATAGCAGGAGACCAGGCAAGGCATTATTAGACTCAGTTTGGAATACCTTTGGAACCACACAGTCTTACAAGCCAAAAATAGAGTGTGATTAAATAATATGGGGGAGGGGCTAGGAAGATGGCTTAGTGGTTAAGGCGCTTGCCTGTGAAGCTAAGGACCCAGATTCAGTTCCCCAGAACCCAAGTAAGCCAGATGCACATGGTGGTACACGTGTCTGGAGTTTGTTTGCAGTGGCTAGAGGCCCTGGTGCACTCATTCCCCTCTCTAACAAATAAGTAGATAAAAATATAAACATATTAGCCAGGTGTGGTGGCGCATACCCTTACTCACAGCACTTGGGAGGCAGAGGTAGGAGGATCACTGAGAGTTTGAGGCCACCCTGAGACTACATAGTGAATTCCAGGTCAACCTGAGCTAGAGTGAGACCTTACCTTGGAACCTCCCCCCAGAAATAATAATAATAAATAAAATATTTAAAATAATATTAATAATAATTAAAGTGGTGGTGCACACCTTTAATCCCAGCACTCAGGAGGCAGAGGTAGGAGGACTACCGTGAGTTCAAGGGCACCCTGAGACTACATAGTGAATTCTAGGTCAGCCTGGGCTAGAGTGAGACCCTACCTTGAAAAACCAAAATAATAATAATAAAATAATAATAATAATAATAAATGTGGGGGAACCAGAGTGGAAGCTGAGTTGTCTGCCAGCATCTCCCAGGTGCAAACAAGCCAGATACCAAGGGAAGATGGAGCCCCAGAAGCTTTGGGAATTGGAAGAACCCCAGGGAGGCCTTGAGTTGAACCAACTGTCAGACTGCTGTTAGCCTTATTTCCCTCACTGAATTATCCCAGGGTGACATAGAGTGGACAAGGTCCCCAGATGGGAACAGAATGGGAAAGGAAGGCGCTAAGCTATCTGAGGCCCATGTGTAAGTAGCCTGATCTTATGAGGGACACAGGGAGAGAGAAGACAAGAGGTCCAGAAGGGTAGGTGGTGCCAGGAAACAGCATGCTGGGCACTGAAAAGAGTCCACTGGAGCTGGTACCAGGAAGTTGTCTGGGCCTGAGGAGGAAGCAGATGAGACACAGAGAGCGGGGTGGGGAACTAGATGGAATGAACTGTTTGTTCCCCCACCCTCCAATGCTTCTGTTGAAATCCTAATCCTCTTGAGCCTAGGGAGGTGGCCCTGCCTATAACCCCAGCAGTTTACGGGCAGGAGGATGGAAAATTCAAGGTCAGAGCCTGGAGCGGTGGCCTGGGCCTATAATCCCAACACATGGAAGGTAAAGGCAGGAGGATCAGGAGTCAAAGGTCTCAGGAAGGGGAGGGAGTCCAGGAGACATGCTCAACAAGAAGGACGTGAGCGTCTGTAGATGATGCTAACTAAGGAGGGCACAGTGAGGAGACCGAGGCTGAACACAGTAAAGCCTAGACTTTATGGCTCCTGACTCACAGGAGGGGAAAGGATGGAGAGCTGGCCTTGGGGACAGGAGACCCACGCCACCCAGTTCAGGTCAGCGTTTGCTGAAAGAGCCCATCTATGGGTTCTCTTTGCTCTGTGCCAGTGGAAGAAAGGGTGTTTAGAGGGCAGGGAGAGGACTGAGCTGAGAGGCTGGAAAAGTGGGTTGGAGGAAAGGGAGAAAAGAGCTGGCTGGGTTGGAGAGATGCCTTAGCGGTTAGGCGCTTGCCTGTGAAGCCTAAGGACCCCGGTTCGAGGCTCAGTTCCCCAGGACCCACGTTAGCCAGATGCACAAGGGGGTGCACTCGTCTGGAGTTCGCTTGCAGTGGCTGGAAGCCCTGGCATGTGCCCATTCTCTCTCTCTCTCTCCCCCTCCCTCTTTCTCTCTCTGTCTGTCATTCTGAAATAAATAAATAAGAATGAACAAAAAAAATGTTTTTAAATTTAAAAAAAAAAAAAAAGAACTTGCTGTGGAGCTGCAGTGGATGGTGCGAGGGCTGGTTGTCGCCAGTATCCGTCCCCCCTTCTTTCCTGGCACTGGAATATTCCACTGGCCATCCAAGGACCAAGGCCGGGTTGGGTTTTTGGTTTTGTTTGCTAAGGTCCTCCTTTCAGACTGAGAAACCCCAATACACACCCTCCCAGGCTGTGGCCTCAGAGTTTAAGGAAGTTCCTGAGCTTCTTGCTCTGCACGGAGAGTTGTTTCCCCAGACTCCAAGTCCGCTTCCTCCAGCACCCACGGCCCAGGCGGCCAGGTGCTCCCCTTGTTTCTTGTTTTTGTTTTTGTTTTTCAAGGTGGGGTGTGACTCTCCAGAATTCACTATGTAGTCTCAGCGTGGCCTCCAATTCACAGCAATCTACCCTCTGCCTCCCAAGTGCTGGGATTAATTGATTAAGCCCATCACTGAAGAGTTGAAGGCAGGAGGATCAGGAGCTTCAAGGTCATCCTCAGCTCCATAACAAGTTTGAGGCTAGACCCTTTCTCAACAAAACAAAACAAAAAGCAAGGGCCTGAATGTTTTGCTAAGATGACTTAGCAGTTAAGGCACTTGCCCACAAAGCCTAAGGACCCAGGTTCAATTCCCCAGGACCCACCTAAGCCAGATGCACAAGGTGATACATGTGTCTGGAGTTCATTTGCAGAGGCTAGAGGCTCTGGCAAGCCCATTCTCTCTTTCTGCTTCTCTCTCTGTCTAGTAATATATAAAATAAAATAAAACACAAAACAAACAAAAAGGATATACAAAAAGGCATAAAGTAACACAAAACACCCACTCTAAGGAAAACAGTAGAATTGAAGACCCCAGAGAAGCTCCTCTGGCAACATGCCTTTGCCCTGCCTTGAAAGACCTATTGTCTTGAGCCCAGGGTGTCTCCCACCCTTCCCACCAACCATGGCCACACAGAGAGGACCTCTGGGGAGTCAGCAATGAGAAAAGATGAAAACTACATGTTAGAGATACAAGCAATAGTGGACACAGGGACCAAAACTGTCTGTCACGAGCACATTAATGCACAAGGAGTGACAAGTGTAAGGGGACCTTTGGACAACCCACAGAATATTGACAGAGTAATGGGGCCTGGAGTGGGACTGGCCCCTCCAAGCTGCTTCCGGCCAAGGGCCTCACCAATATTCAGGTGAGGAAGAGGCTGTCACTCAATGCCGGGGTTGAGCTGTGGCCTCACTGGTGTAGTGTTTCCAGAGCCTCAGCATTTGCAGGAGGCCATTCCAGAATGTGGGTGGGTTTTTCCTAACAAGTCAGTACTCAGATGGGCCTACCCACCAGGCTCACATTTGACCAAGAAAATAAAAGGAAAGCCCTATTGGATTGTTGGGACGAATTGGAGTACTTCCTCGGGGACAGATGAGTGAGAGGCTGTTGGTTGACATTTAACTAGAGCTCCAGATTGAACAAACGTCTCCTTGTAGTCTGTCCAAGTCAGCAGGGAAGTAGACTGGACTTGTTCTGCCTGCCCTCCAGGCTGTTGGCTAGCACTGTCCTCCCACTCATTTGGGCTCAGGCCACCAGCATGAAATGTGGTCAGCTGTCCACGCTTCCACCAAGAGTTTTTTGCTAGAAACTTCTTTCTCTCTCTTTGTTCTTGTTATGGACCACTTATTGTTTAGTCTGCTCAGACCACCTTAACAAGATATTGTAAACTGGGTAGCTTAAAAAATAAAAATTTATTTTCTTTAAAAAAATTTTTATGTATTTATTTGCAAGGAGAGAGAGGGAGAAAATATGGTTGCTCCAAGGCCTCCTGCCACTGTAAACAAACTCCAGATGTATGTGTCACTTTGTGCATCTGGCTTTATGTGGGTAACTGGAAAATAGAACTTAGGCCATCAGGCTTTGCAAGCAAGCACCTTAACTACTGATCCATCTATCCAGCCCCCCCCCAATTTATTTGCTTGCAAGCTAAGTTTCATTCCAAGCCCTGGTCTCTCATCTTATAGATAGCTACCATCTTACTGTATGATCAAATGACCTCTCTTTGTGTGTTTCCACAGACAGAACTCTGGCCTTAGTTCTCTTTCTTTTAAAAAAATTTTGAGCAAAACAAAACAAAAAAAATTTTTTTTGAAAGCTGAGTGTGGTGGCGTACACCTTTTTTGTTGTTGTTGTTTGTTTTTTGGGTTTTGTTTTGTTTTTTGAGATAGGGTCTTGCTCTAGTCCAGGCTGACCTGGAATTCACTATGTAGTCTCAGGGTAGCCTCAAACTCACGGCCATCCTCCTACCTCAGCCTCCCAAGTGCTGGGATTAAAGGCGAAGGCCACCATACCCGGCTCTGGTGGTGTACACCTTTAATCCCAGCACTTGGGAGGCTGAGGTAGGAAGATTACTATGAGTTCAAGGTCAGCTTGAGACTATATGGTGAATTCCAGATCAGCCTGAGCTAGAGTGAGACCCTACTTCAAAACATCCCCCCCCAAAAAAAAATGAAATGGAGAGATTACTCAGCAGTTAAATGTGCTTGCTTGCTCCAGTAGTCATATAAAGCACAAAATACTGCCTGCATCTGAGTTTATTAACAGTGGCTGGAGGTCCTGGCATGCCCATTCCCTCTTTCATTCTCTCTCTCTCTCTCTCTCTCCTTGCAAATAAATAAAATATTTAAAAATAATTTGTGTGTATGTATATATATGTATATGTATATACACATGCACACGCCATTGCACATGTGTGGTTGGAGGACAACCTCAGTGTTTCTACTCTCCTACATTCTGTTTTTGTTGCTTAGTTTGTTTTACTACTTTTTTTATTCCAAGACATTTTTTTCACCTTCTTTTTTGAGACAGGGTCTCTCTCTTATTTTTAAAAAAAAATTTTTTTTTTTAAATTTCTTTGAGAGCAAAAGATAGAGAAAGAGGGAGAGAGAGAGAGAATGGGCAGGCCAGAGCCTCCAGCCACTGCAAACAAACTCCAGACACGTGCATCCCCCTTGTACATCTGGCTAACGTGGGTCCTGGGGAATCAAGCCTAACCTTGAACTGGGGTCCTTAGGCTTCACAGGCAAGCGCTTAACCACTAAGGGCTCTCTCCAGCTTCTCTCTCTTATTTTTGTTATTGCTGCTTACAAGCTTCTGGAGTCTCCTGGCTTCACCTCCCATTGCCAGAGATGGGCTTGGATCACAGACAATTGTGCCATTTTGTGTCCAGCATAACATGGGTCCTTGGGAATTGAACTCTGGCCGTCAGGCTTGCAAACAAGCACCTTTCACAGCTAAGCCAACTTCCTAACCCCAACATTAGCTTTCTTATAAACAGACCAAAACAAACCTAGTGGATTAGGGCCACATACTTATATAGGGCCCCATGCTTGTGGCCACATAGAACATTAAGGCTCCAACATATGAAGTATGGAGGGTACGGTGCTGTCTACAGCACATGGACAAGCCCAGCAATTGCTCATAATCTGATCCCTGACTCCAGAGGAAGAAGCATTAGAAATGCCTTGTGTTTCTTCTCTTCTGTGTCCTGTGTGTGCTGTGGATATATGTGTATGTAAAAAGTCTTCAATTGGGACACCTAAGATTTGTGTACTTTGGAACTGGAGAGATGGCTCAGCGGTTAAGGCGCTTGCCTGCAAAGCCTAACGAGCTGAGTTTGGTTCCCAAGTACCCATATAAAGCCAGATGTACAAGGTGGCACATGTGTCTGAAGTCCATTTGCAGTGGCCAAGCCCCTGGCACACCCATTTTCACTCTCTCTCTCTGTCTGCCTCTTTTTTTCTCTTTATCTCTCAAATAATAATAATAATAATAATAATAATAAGGGCTGGAGAAATGGCTTTGTGGTTAAGGCATTTGCCTGCAAAGCCAAAGGACCCAGGTTTGATTCCCCAGGACCCACATAAGCCAGATGCACAAGGTGGCACATGCATCTGGAATTCATTTGCAGTGGCTAGAGGCCCTGGCATGCCCATATTCTTTCTGTCTGTCTCTCTTCTCTCTTTCTCTCTCCTTGAAAATAAATTCATTAAAATAATAATAGGGGCTGGAGAGATGGCTTAGCGGTTAAGGTGTTTGCCTGCAAAGCCAAAGGATCCCAGTTTGAATCTCCAGGCCCCATGTAAGGCAGATGCACAAGGAGGCGCATGCATCTGGAGTTCATTTGCAGTGGCTGGAGGCCCTGGCATGCCCATTCTCTCTGCCTCTTTCTCTGTATCAAATAAATAAATATAAAAAAATAATAAATTTTTTGGTTTATTTATTTTTATTTATTTATTTGAGAGTGACAGACAGAGAGAGAAAGAGGCAGAGAGAGAGAGAGAATGGGCACACCAGGGCTTCCAGCCACTGCAAACCAACTCCAGATGCGTGCGCCCCCTTTGTGCATCTGGCTTACGTGGGGCCTGGAGAATCAAGCCTCAAACCGGGGTCCTTAGGCTTCACAGGCTTAACCGCTAAGCCATCTCTCCAGCCCAATAATAAATATTTTTGAAAGATTTGTAAACCGGGCGTGGTGGCACACACCTTTAATCCCAGCACTTGGGAGGCAGAGGAAGGAGGATCGCTGTGAGTTCAAGGCCACCCTGAGACTACAGAGTGAATTCCAGGTCAGCCTGAGCTAGAATGAGACCCTACCTTGAAAAACAAAAAACAAAACAAAGATTTGTAGTCAGGCATGGTGGCATGCATCTTTAGTCCCAGCACTTGGGAGGCAGTGGTAGGAGGATCACAGTGAGTTTGAGGCCACCCTGAGACTACATAGTGAATTTCAGGTCAGCCTGGGCTAGAGTGAGACCCTACCTCGAAAAACCAAAATAAATAAATAAATAAATAAATAAATAATTGTGTACCTTGCTGTATGTTTTGCTTTGAATATGAAATGCTCTCCGTGCACTCATGTGTTGAGTGCTTTGGTCCCCAGCTGTCTGCGCTCTTCTGGGAGGTGGTGACTTTGGTTGGTAAGGTTTATTACTAGGAGAGTATCTTTGAAGCTATAGCACGTCCTAGTCCCTTCCTGTCTCTCTTTCCTTGCTTTCCTGCTGCCATGAGGTTAGTAGCCTCTGCCACACATTGCTGACATCATGTGCCATGGCTTACCTTAGGCCTAGAGCAGTGCAGCTAGCTGACTTTGCACTGAAACCTATGCAACTATAGGTCAAAATAAATCTTTTTGGCCTGGAGAAATAACTCAGCAGTTAAGGTGTTTGCCTGCAAAGCCTAATGACCCAGGTTCGATATTCTAGTACCTATGTAAAGCCAGATGCATAAAGTAGCACATGCATCTGGAGTTCATTTGCAGTGGGTAGAGGCCCTGGCACACCCACTATTCTCTCTCTCTCTCTCTCTCTCTCTCTCTTCTGCTTGCAAATAAATAAATCATTCAAAAATAAATAAATAGGACTGGAGAGAGGGCTCAGCAGTTAATGCACTTGCTTTCAGAGCCTAATGACCTAAGGTCAGTTCCCCAGGACCCATGTAAAGCCAAATGCACAAGGTAGCACATGCATCTGGAGTTAGATTGCAGTGGCTGAAGGCTCTGGCACACCCATTCTCTCTCTCTCTCTCTCTCTCTCTCTCTCTGTCTCTGTCTCTCACTCTGCTTGCAAATCAATTAAAAATATTTTTTAAAAAACTGGGCCAGGCGTGGTGGTGCACACCTTTAATCCCAGCATTTAGGGGGCAAATGTAGAAGGATCACTGAGTTCGAGACTACATAGTGAATTCCAGGATAACCTGGGCTAGGACAAGAGCCTATCTGGTAAAACCAACAACAACAACAAAAAATTTTCTTGCAAGCTAGGTTTCATTCTAAGACCTTGTCTCTCAGCTTGTGGATGGCTACCATCTTGCTGTATGATCATATGACTTCTCTTTTGTATATTCCCACAGATGAACTCTGGCCTTAGTTTTCTTTCTTTCTTTCTTTTTAGTTTATTTGAAAGAGAAACAGGCAGATAGAGGGACAGAGAGAGAGAGAGAGAGAGAGAGAATGGGAAAGCCAGGACCTTCAGCCACTGTAAATGAACTCCAGACATATGCACCACCATGTACATCTGGCTTATGTGAGTCCTGGGGAATTGAACCTGGGTCCTTGGGATTCTCAGGCAAGTGCCTTCAGCCTAGTTCTCTTTCTTTAAAAAAAAAAAAAAGGTGAGCCAGGTGTTGTGGCGCACGCCTTTAATCCCAGCACTCGGCAGGCAGAGGTAGGAGGATTGCTGTGAGTTCGAGGCCACCCTGAGACTCCATAGTGAATTCCAGGTCAGCCTGGGCTAGAGTGAGACCCTACCTTGAAAAACCAAAAAAAAAAAAAAAAAAGGTGAATTCCAGGTCAGACTAAGCTACAGTGAGTGCACCCTACCTCAAATAATAATAAATAAGTACATAAACAAATAAATAATTGGGGCTAGAGAGATTACTCAGCAAGGTAGCACTATGTAGCCCAGGCTGGGTTGAATTGACAGTCCTCCTGCCTCAGCCTCCCAAGTGCTGGGCTTGTAGGCATATATCACCATGCCCAGCTAGACCAAACTTTTGGCTTTGTTGATTTTCCCCAGTGTTCTTATTTTTCTCATTCATCTGATTTCTTCTTTCATCTTTATGATTTTCTTCTGTTTGCTCTTTCATGTCTGAAGTTCTTCCTTCCTTTCTAACATAAGTGCTCAGTGCTATGAGAATACCAGGCCACAAGGACAGTCCTGACCATTGGATCAAGCTTTATCTGAGGGCAGCCCCAGTCCAAGCCCACGTGTTCTCAGCTCTGAGAACATGAGAACCACCTGGTGAGCATCTAGAAAGAGCCATGCCTCAGCCACACCCCAAGCCAATTCCACCACAATCTTTGGGAATGAGGTGCAGGATTAGGAGCTGTCTGTCTTTGTACAGTCAGGACTGAGAAACATCCTCAAGACACCTCCATGTCTCAGACTGTCCTGTGGGAAGAACAGTTTCATTTTTCACTTCCAGTTGTTGTGTTATTTTATTGACTGATACTAACATAACATAACAACATAACAAACATGAAAATGATTCTGAAGGCTTGTAGAGGTTTCCTTTATGAGAAGTAATATACTGTCGTCATGTTTTGGTTTTCAGTCCTGAGATTTGAACCCAGGGCTTCACACATACTGAGCATGCATTCTACTACTAAGCTGTATGCCCAGTCCTCTTGGTTTGTTGTTGTTGTTGTTGTTGTTGTTTGTTTGTTTGAGGTAGGGTTTCACTCTAGCCAAAGCTGACCTGGAATTCACTATGTAGTCTCAGGCTGGCCTTGAATTCACAGCGATCCTCCTACCTCAACCTCTGCCTCCCAAGTGATTGGATTAAAGGCGTGTGCTCATGCATCTGGAGTTCATTTGCAGGGACGAGAGGTTCCAGTGCACCCATTCTCTCTCTATCTCTTTCTATATATCTTTTATCTCAACAAATATATATATAGTTTTTCAAAGTAGGGTTTCACTCACTCTAGCCCAGGCTGACCTTGAATTCACTATCTACTCTCAGGTGGCCTTGAACACACAGCAGTCCTTCTACAACTCTGCCTCCTAAGTGCTGGGATTAAAGGCGTGCACCACCACAGCCAGTTCAAATAAATATTTTTTTAAAATCCTTGTCTCCCTAAAGAGACACCTTAAAAAAAAACAGACAATCATTCAGGTGGATAGATTATCTCAACAGTAGTTATATCTCTTCATGGACAAATAGCAGTTTGAGAACCACTATAGTCCAAGAACCATGCTTTGAGTGGCACTGAATGCTTCTTTTCTATATGAATCCATAACTCCTTCTGACTGTTTAAATTGTGTTGGGTTGTCAGTGATAGAGAGAAGATTCCAATCAAAGCAGGCTACCATCAACAATCCATCTGTGTTACAGTCATGAGTTCACGGTTGCTCCCTTAGTTTATGTGGTACTGGAGATCAATCCCAGGGCTGTGTGTGTTACATATTCTATCAACTGACCTACATCCCCAGTCCCACTTTTTGTTTGTTTGTTTTTTATTTTATTATTATTATTTATTTATTTGAGAGCGAAAGAGGCAGATAGATAGATAGAGAGAGAATGGGCACGCCAGGGCCTCCAGCCACTGCAAAAGAACTCCAGACACGTTGTGCCCCCTTGTGCATCTGGCTAATGTGGGTCCTGGGGAATCTAGCCTCAAACCGGGGTCCTTAGGCTTCACAGGCAAGCGCTTAACTGCTAAGCCATCTCTCCAGCCCCTGCTTTTTTTTTTTTTTTTTTTTTTTTGAGGGTTTCTCTCTAGCTCAAGTTGACCTGGAATTCACTATGTCATCTCAAACTCATGACAATCCTCCTACCTCTGCCTCCCAAGTGCTGGGATTAAACTGATATATACTCTTTTTAAGCAGAAAAGTTAGATGACTTTTTTTTTTGTTTTGTTGTTTCCACCATATCTAGAGGCCTTTCCACTAGTCAGCTGGTGGCCTGATGGCCATCAGGTCACTTGGGATCTGCAGTCAGCTTGGATGAGAGCAGCATGTCTAAACCTCAGCTGTCCTGCTACGTGTGCCATGTGAGCAGGCAGAGTCCTTGCCCTCTCCCAACACTAAACATCAGCTGTAGCTCCCCACCGCGGCAACCACGAATGTCCCAGACATCGCCCAGTGCCCCTCGGGTGGCAAAGTCATCCCTCATTAACAACCACTGATGTCCCCCGGGAGTCTGTGGAAGACTTCCTGGAACAAACCCTAGGAAATCTGGCTCCTCAATTGACACTCATGCCAGCGTCTGTCCTGTTTCCCTGTTTGGCTAATTGGGATAATGGCTCCAGGGAACCTTACAGGAAGCTGTTGGGCCTGTAAGGGGTCACTGGTGTGAAGTGAGGAGGATGCTGTGTCACGGGAGGGCCCCCCTCCACCGCCATGGGATGTAGGGTGCTGACTGCAGAGGAGGAATCACACTGCTCAGACTCCTGGGCCTCACCCCAACCTCTTTGTAATGTTAGCCTTGTTTAATCTTTCCTTTCACTGTCACTAAGAGAAAGTGCCACTTAATTTTTACCAGCTGCTGAGTGAGTCGTAAGCATCAATACAACATCACCCAGAACCAAAATGAATCATAGGGACAAATGGGACTTTTTTTTTTACCTCCTTATGAAAGTGACTAAAATAGCACCTTGTCCTTTTAGAAAAAAAAAAAAAATACAAGGTTAAGAAGAGGTATAGGGGCCTGTCGTGGAATCCACGTGTTTGTGTAAAATAGTTAAACTGCAGGTCTCCAGGGAAGGTAGTGGGAACTCAGCTGGGCACGGAGACACTGGCCTGTAACCCCAACACTGAGGAGGCTGAGGCATATGTATGGTGAGTTCAAGGCCAATCTGGGCTGACTAGCAAGGCTCTGTCCAAAAAATAAAATAAAATAAAGGTGGAGAATCTTTAAGAGGAAGGACCTGGGAGGTCATTAAGTCACTGGGGCACCACTGGAAAGGATTAAGAAAGTTCTTGAGGGCTAGAAGATGGCTTAGTGGTTAAGGCACTTGCCTGCAAAGTCAAAGGACCTGGATTCAAATTCCCAGGACCCATGTAAACCAGATGCACAAAGCAACACATGTGTTTGAAGTTTGTTTGCAGCAGCTAGAAGGCCCTGGCGTGCCCATTCTCTCTCTATCTGCCCCTTTCTCTCCCTCCCTCCCCCCACTCAAATAAATAAGTAAATGAAAAAATTCTTCAGATCATGCTCAACAAACTCACACAATCTCAGAAAGACAAGCCCCATGGTTTCACTTTTCTATGGTTCCTAACCTGGACCAGCTCAGTTGCTGACATACCTGATAGGCAACTCAAGGTCCAGACAATAGGGATGGAAGGGTTTGAGGGGGATGGGAAGGGGAGGCTGGGGAAAAACAAACACAAAACTAAATCCAAAATGAACTGGTACTATAGAAACCTTTATCCTTGGAGATAGACTAAAAGATATAACCCTCAACAGGAGTAAGGGGGGAACACCTGAAAAGAAGGGCCCTGGAGAGGGTGGGATGAAGCCTAAGCTTTTTTTTTTTTTTAAAAAAAAGGGTTTTTTTTTGGTCTCTGGCCCGTAACTCCCAGTACCAGAAGGTAGCCACTACCCACAATGAGCTGTTGAGAGGAGAGACCTACGAGGTACCCAAATCAAGACAGCTTTCTGTCAAAGCACTTGATTGTCCACTTGAGGCAAAAGCTAAGACCCTATTGCTGAAGACACCATATGCTGCTGACACAGAGCATGGAGAGATCCTGGTTGAATCTGGAAGAGAACCAGTCCCCAGACAGCCTGTCTAGTGCTGGAAATTGCTGCATGAGGTACTGGGGCAAAGTGGCCAACAACAGTATGAGCAAGCAGGGGTCTAAGCTACACAGAAGCAACCAGCCTGGCAAGAAGTACATACCAGTGCAGTGGTGGCACACAGCCTTGGTGGGTAACCAATAGCTTTCTGATTGGCTAAGATATTCGCTCAGTGTAAAGGAACCCATATCTGGAACTGGGAACCACATCAGAATCCTTTGGAGACAAAGATGATGCTCTCCAGTGTCCAGTTATCACTAGTCTTTGGCTAAAAGAGGGGTTACATGCATCAAATTCTCCCTGAATTAATTCTGCTTATCCCATTTAGACTATGCTGACTTCATTCTCCATTGAAGAATCTGTTCTTCTTTTTCAGAAGATAGCAAGACTGGAGAAGATAAACTACCCCTCACACGTCAGCCAAGCCACAGCTGAATCCACAGAGGAATTGGGGAGACGAGCAAGAGTGCTGCTTGCTCAGTGAATCTGATAATCAGTGCCAGGGTGAAGGAAACAGACCCTGAGGATACTCAACACCTACCAAAGCAGAGATCCAGGGGCTGCTCATCACTGAAGTATTTGAACTTAAAAATGACTATTTGCAGGATGGAGTGATGGTTTAATGGTTAAGATGCTTGCCCACGAAGCCTAACCATCCAGGTTCGATTCCCCAGTACCCATGTAAGCCAGATGCACAAGGTGGCTCATATGTCTGGAGTTTGTTTGCAGTGGCTACAGGCCCTGGTGCACCCATTATCTCTCTGTGTCTGCCTCTTTCTCTGAAAGAAAGAAAGAAAGAAAGAAAGAAAGAAAGAAAGAAAGAAAGAAAGAAAGAAAGAAGTTTTTAAAACGGATGTTTGAGTAGCTGACTTGAGTTTCACACACACACACACAAATCATTCAGTGAATTTTGGCTTGGGATTAGGACAGAATGTCTTACAATTTCTGAAATAAATGCCCCTAAACATACTTCAGCCATTTTGTATTATGTATGCGAATCAGCATTCTCATCATTGATGTTTATGAAATCAGAATATCATTTAAGGGCTGAGGCTATGGCGCAGTTGGTAGAGTGTTTGCCTAGCATGAGTGAAGCTCTGGGTTTAATCCCCAACACCACATAACAAACCAGGAATGGTGACGCACACCTGTAATCCCAGCACTCAGGAGGAAGAGGTAAAATGATCAGAACTTCAAGGACCTCCTCAACTACACAGTGATCTTGAGGCCAGCGTGAGCTACATGGGACCTTGTCTCTAAAAATATATATTTAGAAATATCATTAATAAATACATATGCAACATTCAACTCTGAATAAAACATTGAAAATGTTCTGTCCTACAGTATCAGTTATTCAGCCAGTTCTTTGTGTGAAAATAAGCCGGGCATGGTGGCGCACACCTTTAATCCCAGTACTCGTGAGGCAGAGGTAGGAGGATCGCCGAGAGTTCGAGGCCACCCTGAGACTACATAGTGAAGTCCAGGTCAGCCTGGACCAGAATAAGACCCTACCTCAAAAAACCAAAAAAGAAAAAAAAAAAAAAAAGCAAGCACATCATCTCAATAGTATATAAATTTGCTTTCATCTTTAAAAAAATATTTATTTACTTATTTGCAAGCAGAGAAAAGGAGAGAATGGGCAATCTCCCCAGCCCTGCTTTCATCTTTTAATAAAATGATTTATTTTTATTCTTAATTTTTTTCTTTAACTTTCTCTTAATTTTTTAAATTTATGGGACAGGTAGGAAGAGAGAGAGGGAACGGGTGCACAGTGAACCGACAGGCAGCCCTGTGTCCCTGACTCCAAGAAGCCACCCTTCAGGCTCTCCAGGTGCTGTGAGGAAAAGAGGCAGCTCCTATGTCCCCAGGACGGCTGGGAGCCCTCCACAGTACAGGCCTCTCCCTGAGCAATCTACTTCCTCAACCTGGGCCTCGGCCTCTCTGGCAACAGGCTGCCGCAGCCTTCCAACCTCTTCACAAGCCCGAAGTGGGTGGTCAAACAGTGATGATGCAAAAAAGACCACCTGCACCCAAGATCTCCTTCTCTCCACCTCCCACTCGGGGCTGTCCGGATTCCCCCCTCCCTGGTTCCTGAAAGGACTCTTACTTAGTAAGATGGCTAATGACCTCCAGAGAGCTGGGCTGAGGCCGGCTAGAACCTGACCATGGGAAAGTGATAGCTGGCGCCACCCACGGTCGTCAGTGGGAACTGCAGGCACTAAAAGGCACCCTCTGAGGTGCTTCAGAAATAGTGGGGCCTAGAGTCCTGGGACTGAGTCCATCCTTCTTCACTTAAATTTTCCATTCATTCATCTTTTATTTGTGTGTGTTTGTGTTTGTGTTTGTTTTTCGAGGTAGGGTCTCACTCTGGCCCAGAGCTGACCTGGAATTCACTATGTAGTCTCAGGGTGGCCTCGAACTCTCACAGCGATCCTCCTACTTCTGCCTCCGGAGTGCTGGGATTAAAGGCATGAGCCACCACGCCGAGGCTCATTCATTCAACTTTATTGTGCACAGCTTGGGCCAGGCACTGAAGTAGGCTCTTGTTAGATTCATAGACATAGACTATGAGGACAGAGCCACCTATCTAGGCGTTCATCAAAGAATCATGAAAAGTTACAAAAACAACGAGAACACCTGCTGGAGGGAAAGTACAGGGGTTATCCAGTGACTCTGATGTGGCCTGGAAGGTCAGAGGAGAGGCTTGTAGGCTGAGATGGGATTGCTAGTAGGAATGTGGAGGAAGGAGAGGACAGCAGATGGGGGTGGTGCGTGTGGGAGACAGGATCCCCCAAGTGAATAAGACCAGCAGCTGGCAAGCGTAAAAGTGCGAGGTGAGATGGATAGAAATCCAAATGTTTTAGCTATTTATTTGTAATTTATTTCTCTGTGTGTGAGTGTGTCCCACATGCTTGCCTGTGGAGAGCAATGCTTGCCTACAGCGGCCAGAGCAGAATGTTGGGGTCCTACTCCATCACTCTCCTGCCTTCCATTTGCTTTGAGCTGGCATCTCTTTACTGACCCCCGATGTCTCATAATTCTCGGGTCTCAGGTCTCTGCTCCCCTGGGAGACTAGGACTACAAGTGAAGGTAGCCAGGCCCAGCTGTTTATGTGGGATCTGGAGATTCGAACTCAGGTGGTCTCAGGCCTCCTCAGGTCCTCATGCTTGCTCAGGAGGTGCCGTCTCTCTAGCCTGAAATTGGGGTTTTGTCCCTGCTCCACCATCTTCGTGGCATGCCCTTCTCCTACCCCATTCTGAAGGGCTTTGGCATTTCTGAGCCTCTGTTGTATAGTTCACTCCTTTAATCCTTCTCGTCCCAGGACAACGTGCTCCTGGGGTCACCTCTCGCAGGCTTGATCTCTAACCTGAAGGCAAATGTCACAGAGGCCCACCCAGGCCTTACTCTCCTTCCACATCCTCACGGGTGACATTGTCTGGACTGTCACTTTGTTTCTGCCTCCTCCCCCTCATACTGGAAGTTAACCTAGGACTTATTAGACAAACACTGTACCATTGAGCTATAGCCCCAGTCTTGTCTTACTTTTTTTTTTCTTTCAGTCAAAATTTCACTAGTTTCCCAGGCTAGCCTTGTACTTGTTCTGTAGTTCAGGCAGACCTTGAACTTTGGATATTCCTGCCTCAGCCTCCCCAGTAGTTGAAATCACAAGCCTCAGCCACCAGGTCCAACTGTGAGCTGTTACTTCTGACAGAACCAACTAACTAACTAACTAACAAACTAATTTTCATTTCCCCAAGATCCAGGTTTTAGATCTCTTGGCCCAATGTTCATTGCCACATAGATCCCTGTTCACAATCTTATACTCAACAGATTGTAGAATTAGAATATATCTTGCTTTTAGCCAACTGTAGTGGCACGTGCCTATAATCCCAGCAGGAGGATCAGAAATCCAAGGTTATATTCAGCTAAAAACAAACAAACATACAGGGGTAGGCATGGTGGTGTACACCTTTAATCCCAGCACTTGGGAGGCAGAGGTAGGAGGATCGCCATGAGTTCAAGGCCAGGATGAGAGTACAGAGTGAATTCCAGGTCAGCCTGGGCTAGAGCAAGATCTTACCTTGAAAAAAACAAAATATCGACAACAACAGGGGGTTGTGAAGATGGCCTAGTGGTTAAAGGCACTTGTTTGTAAAGCCTGTAGGGTTCAATTTTCAAGCCACCCACATAGGCTACACACAAAAAGTGGCTCAAGTGTCTGGCATTTGTTTGCAGCGACAGAGGTCCTGGTGCACCCATACATACACACACACACACACACACACACACACACACACAAATAGAAAACCTATTGCTAAACCGTGCAAGGTGGCACATGCCTTTAATCCCAGCACTCAGGAGGCAGATAGGAGGATCACTGTGAGTTCACGGCCACCTTGAGACTACATAGTGAATTCTAGGTCAGCCTGAGCTAGAGTGAAACCCTACCTCGAAAAAATAAAAAACAAAACAAAACAACAAAAAAAAGGAACTACCCGAGCTAGATGTAGTGAAAAACACCTATAACCCCAGCACTGGGGAGATTAAGCCAGGAAACACCTGAGTTTAAGGCCAGCCAAGGCTACATCACAAGACCCTGTGTCAAATTAAAAATAAATAAATACATAAAATTACCTAAGACCAAAGATCTTGAACAGAGCCTGAGAATTTGACCTGAACTTGCCAAACTTGGTGCAAATGGAGCCCTTCTTGACACTGATAAGGAAACTGAAGTTAAACAAAGAGCTTTGATGAGCCAACTATTGAAGTGGCAAGGAGCTCCCAGCAAAGCTAAATTTAACTCGGCTTTGCTCTAGATCCCAAACCGCAAACTTTCTCTTTTTTTACTCTGTGTGTGTGTGTGTGTGTGTGTCCCTATGTGTGGGTGCGGGTGCGCGTGTGTATACTGTGTGTGTAGGCCAGAGGTTGAAGTTGGGCATCTTCTTTATCACTCCCTACCACATTTATTGAGGCGGGGTGTCTGCCTGAACCCAGAGCTCGCCAATTCAGTTAATCCAGCTAGCTGGCTTGACTTGGGGATCCACCTGTCAATGTCTTCAGATCGCTGGGATTCCAGGCATTCATGAGGGTGCTGGGATCTGAAGTCAGGTCCTCATGCTTGTGCAGGGACTGCTTTACTATTATATTTCCATCCAGCTCTCTGGGGTTGGGCTGTTCAGTCTGGATGATGGCTATAGGAGGGGTTTACCCCATTATCTTTTTTTGGTTTGAACATTTTCATAATAATAAAAGTTTTGTTGTTTTTAAAAAATATTTGCCGGGCGTGGTGGCGCACGCCTTTAATCCCAGCACTCGGGAGGCAGAGGTAGGAGGATCGCCGTGAGTTCGAGGCCACCCTGAGACTCCATAGTGAATTCCAGGTCAGCCTGGGCTAGAGTGAGACCCTACCTCAAAAAACCAAAAAAAAAATAAAAATAAAAAATATTTTATGGGGCTGGAGAGATGGCTTAGCGGTTAAGCGCTTGCCTGTGAAGCCTAAGGACCCCAGTTCGAGGCTCAATTCCCCACGACCCATGTTAGCCAGATGCATAAGGGGGCACACGCGTCTGGAGTTCGTTTGCAGTGGCTGGAGGCCCTGGCGTGCCCATTCTCTCTCTCTCTATCTATCTGCCTTTCTCGCTCTGTCTGTCGCTCTCAAATAAATAAATAAAAAATGAACAAAAAAATATATTTTACGTATTTGCAAGCAGAGAGAAGCTGACAGAAAGAGGGAGAGAGGATGGGTGCACCAGGGCCTCCAGATGAGCGCACCACTTTATCCATCTTACCTTATGTGGGCAGTGGGGAATGGAACCCTGCAGGCAAGCACCTTAACCACTGAGCCATCTCTCCAGCCCCTGTTGTTTTATTTTATAAGGCAAGCTCTCACTGTAGTTCAGGCTGGCCCCAAATTCAATGTGGTCCTTAAGCCTTAGGATCTGGGGAGCCGGCACGATGTGATTGCAGGTGTGAGCCACCACACCTGGTTTTTATAATACAGATTAATCTAAGAGAGAAATAATGTCTTTATTTTCTTCCCCTCTCCCCCGCACCAGCTCATCTTTATTGCTGGTGGGGTGTTGTTTTCTTTTGTGGTTTTTGGTTTTTCGAGTTAAGAGTTTCGCTCTAGCCCAGGCTGACCTGGAATTCACTGTGTAGTCTCAGAGTGGCCTTGAACTCATGGTGATGCTCTTCCCTCTGCCTCTGGAGTGCTGGGATTAAAGGCTATGCCTACTCACCTGACTGACTCACCATGCTGGTACAACCCTTAACTTCCTGCTTTGAGAACATGGGCAGTCAATCTGGTATGGGAGTCAGATGTGCTCTGAAGTTGCAGTCACTTTTTCTTTTTCTTTTTTTTTCTTTTTTTGCTCCTTTGTTCTTCTAACCATATGTGCATGTGAGTGCACATGAGTGCGTGTGTGTGTGTGTGTATGTGTGTGTGTGTGTGTAGCTCTGAGAATTTCTGAGTGGGGAGGAAGTAGTTCAGTCTGCTTGTCTCTGAGCAGCTGTTGGCTTTTAGAATAAAGAGGTGGCTTGCCTTGTTTCTGATTCAGATGCAACATGAGACTTGCTTGCATCCACAATGTCTAAATTTAAACGCCCATCTTCTCCCCTGTAAGACGCAATCCTCTGCCTCCATTATGTTGCAGGGGCAAATCTGGCTCTTTCCACGATGTTTAGGTTAGATCTGCAAGGGGAGCTTATGGCGAGACACTGCAAGGACACGAAGCAGCATGTCCGGAAACCCCCAACAGCTCAGCGGGCTCCTTGGACTGGGATGCACAGCTTCTGCAAGTGTCCAGGTCAGAAGGGAAGCCCAGGAGCATAATCAGTCAAGGTCACTGTCGCATCTAAGGCTTCATGCCCACTTTCAGCCATAGCTCATTCCTTCTCACATCTTCCCACTCCTGTTTTCACATCAGGAGAAAAACAAAACAGTCTCTCTTGACCAAAATTTGAGGCCCATGATAGTGAATAGAGACAGTATCAGTGTGTTTTTTTTTTTGTTTGTTTGTTTGTTTATTTGTTTCTTTGAGGTAGAGGGTCTCACTCTGGCCCAGGCTGACCTAGAATTTACTATGTAATCTCAGGCTGGCCTCAAACTCATAGCAACCCTTCTACCTCTGCCTCTCGAGTGCTGGAATTAAAGGCATGGGCCACCACCATGCCCGGCTTTGAGGTTTTTTTTTAAATTTATTTTTTGTTGTTGTTGTTGATTCTTATTTATTTGGGGGAGAGGGAGAGAGAGAGAGAATGGGCGCGCCAGGGCTTCCAGCCACTGCAAACGAACTCCAGACGCGTGCGCCCCCTTGTGCATCTGGCTAACATGGGTCCTGGGGAATCGAGCCTCGAACCGGGGTCCTTAGGCTTCACAGGCAAGCACTTAACCGCTAAGCCATCTCTGCAGCCCTGTTTTTTTTTTTTTTTAATATATTTTATTAGGCTCTCCCATCTCCCTCTGTTTGCAAACAAATAAATAAAAACTATTTAGCTGGCAGTGGTGGCACACGCCTTTAATCCCTGTTCTCAGGAGACAGAGGTAGGAAGATCACTATGAGTTCCAAACCAGCCTGAGACTATATAAGTGAGTCAGCCTGAGCTACAATGAGACCCTACCTCAAAAAATGAAAAAATAATATTAAAAATATTTTATTAACTTGCAAATAAACAGAGAGAATGGGTGCACCAGGGCCTTTAGCCCTACAAACTCCAGACACATGTACCACTTTGTGCATCTGGCTCTATGTGGGTACTGGGGAAATCAAACCCAGACTATCGGGCTTCAAGCAAGTATTTTTAAGTGCTGAACCATCTCTCCAGCCTTTTTGTTTTTTTAAATGTTTAGTTTTGCTTTTCGAGGTTGTATCTCACTCTCTAGCCCAGACTAACCTGGAGTTCACTATATAGTCTCAGGGCGGCCTTGAACTCACAGCGATCCACCTACCTCTGCCTCCCAAGTGCTGGGATTAAAAGCATGCGCCACCATGCCCGGCTTTTTTCTCTTTAGTGTTTATTTATTTGAGAGAGAGAGAATGGGTGCACCAGGGCCTCTAGCCACTGCAAATGCACTCCAGATGCATGCGCCCACTTGGGCATATGGGTCACATGGGAATTGAAACAGGGTCCTTAGACTTCACAGGCAAATGCCTTAGCCACCAAGCCATCTTTCCAGCCCTAGCCCCACTTTTATTTTCTGTCTCCCTCACTCCCTTTCTACTTCTCTCTTTCTCACTAAATCTTTCTGGAGTTTAAGTTTTATTAATCTCAAAGAATCAAATCTCTATTTTTCTGGGTTTTTTTAAGATTTACTTTTATTTATTTATTTATGAAAGACAGAGAGAGAGATAGAAAGAGAGAGAATGGACATACCAGGGCCTCTAGCCACTACAAATGAACTCCAGATGCATGCACTACCATGTGCATCTGGCTTACGTGGGACCTGGAGAATCGAACCTGGGTCCTTAGACTTCGCAGGCAAGTGCCTTAACTACTAAGTCATCTCTCCAGCCACTTTGTTTTGTTTTTTAATTAATTTTATTTATTTATTTGCAAGCAGAGAGAGAGTGGAAGAGAGAGAGAGAATAAGCACACCAGGGTCTCTAGCTGCTGCCAATGATATATGTGCCACTTTGTACATCTGGCTTTATGTGGGAACTAAGGAACTGAACCTGGATTATTGGGCTTTTCAGGCAAGTGCCTTAATTGTTGAGCCATCTCTCTAGCCTACTATTTTTGTTGGTTTGCTATCGCACTGTTTTTGTTGGTTTTTATTATTTGCTTTTTTTCTATCACCTTGGATTTAAATTAGTTTCTCTTTCTAGTTACCTAAAATGGAAATTAAACCATTGATTTGAAATCTTTCTTCTTTTGTACTGTAAGCACTGAAAGCTAGAAATTTTCCTCTGTAGTTTTACCTGTATCCCATAAGTTTTGATATGTTATCATGATGTTTTAGTTAAAGCTATCTTGGGCTGGAGAGATGGCTTAGCAGTTAAGTTGCTTGCCTGTGAAGCAGAAAGGACCCATGTTGGACCCCCCCCCAGAACCTGCGTAAGCCAGATGCACATGGTGTTGCATGCATCTGGAGTTCATTGGCAGTGGCTAGAGGCCCTGGTGTGCCCATTTTCTTTCTCTCTCTCTTTCTATTTCTCTAATAAATAAATAAATAAAAATAAAATATATTTTATAAAAAGAAAGAAAAGAAATTTCTGTCAATGAACTACTCTGTATGCCACCCTGTCACAGCAACTAGCAAATGAATATAGTAGGTAAATGAACACATGTAGGATTAAGTATTCGTGATGAACAGACCCTTTTAGTATATGAAAGTTTTCTTCTCATATCTGTTAATATGCCTGATCTTGAAGCCTGCTTTATTTGATATTAACATTACATAGCAGCTTTCTATGTGTTCTTATTCTTGTTTATATTTCTCATTATCTTATATCTACATAATATTTCCTTATTCTCTTACTTTTGCTTTATTTATTTAACGTGTTGCTTAAGAGTGAATAGATTTGAATGATTTTTATCTTGTTTGATAATCTCTGCCTATTAATTGAAGTGCTTAATTCACAGTTAATGTAATGATTGATAAACTGGGTTTAACTCTGCATTCCTGCTATTTGTTTTCGGCTCCTTCTATTTGCTTTGTCCTTTTTTTTTTTTTTTTTTTTTTTTGTTTGTTTGTTTAGTTTTGGTTTTGGTTTTGGTTTTGGTTTCTTTGAGGTAGGGTCCTGCTGGAGCTCAGGCTGACCTGGAATTCACTATGTAGTCTCAGGGTGACCTTAAACTCACAGCGATCCTCCTACCTCAGCCTCCCAAGGGCTGGGATTAAAGGTGTGTGCCACCATGCCTGGCTCTTCTCTCTCTCTCTCTCTCTCTCTGTGCCTCCAATTAATCAAAATTTTAAAAATATTTTATTAACCGGGCATTTTATTTATTTATTTATGAGAGGGAGAGAGAATGGGCACGCCAGGGCCTCTAGTCACTGCAAACAAACTCCAGACATATGTGCCACCTTGTGTGTCTGGCTTACATGGGTACTGAGGAGTTGAACCAGGGGCTTTAAGCTTCACAAGCAAGCACCTTAATCACTAAGCCATCTCTGCAGGCCCCTACTTCCACCACTTTTAACCCTTATAATACGTGATTGGATTTTTGTTTGGTTTTGCTTTGGTTGTTTTTTGCTGTTGTTATTGGAAGCAGGGTCTCATTCTAAGTCAGACTGACCTGAAATTCACTCTGTAGCACAAGTTGGATCACTGTTAGTGATCCCCCTGCCTAAGCCTCCTAAGTCCTGGGATTACAGATATATACCACCACACCCAGTTTATAGTCATTATTTTTGCTTGACTGGTTTTTCAAATGAATTATAAGAAAATAAATTAGGGCTGGAGAGATGGTTCGCCTGTTAAGGGAACTTCCTGTGCAAATATAAGTGCCTGAGGAGGCCCGAGAGACCACTCACATTTGAACCCCAGGACCCACATAAATAGCGAGGCATGACCATACCCATCTGTAACCCCAGTCCCATAGTGGAGCAGAGACCCAAGACTTGCCAGAGTCTTGAAAAAAATGGCAAGCTCCAAGATCAGTAAGAAACTAAGCCAGGTGTGGTGGCGCACGCCTTTAATCTCAGCACTTGGGAGGCAGAGGTAGGAGGATCGTTGTGAGTTCAAGGCCACCCTGAGACTACATAGGGAATAACTCCAGGTCAGCCTGGGTTGGAGTAAGACTTGCACATACACATGCATGTACCACCCCCCCCACATCTTACATACACATGCATGCACTATACCATGTACACACACCACATTACACATACACATACATGTACCACACACAGCACATTACGCATATACATGCATGCACCACACACACACATCACATTCCACAAGTATAAGCAAGAACTATACGAGGGCTGGAGAGATGGCTCAGCAGTTAAGGGCATTTGCTTGCAAAGCCTTACATCCCTGGTTTGATTACCAGTACCCAAGTAAATCCAGATGCACAAAATGGCACATACATCTGGAGTACCTATTCAGTGGCTAGAGGCCCTGGTGTGCTCATATTCTCTCTCTCTCTCTCTGTCATAAATAAATAAAACTTTAAAAACTATATATTTAGGGCTGGAGAGATGGCTTAGCAGTTAAGGCATTTGCCTGCAAAGCCAAAGGACTCAGGTTTGATTCCCCACATAATTCCCTAAGGTGGCACATGCATCTGGAGTTCGGTTGCAGTGGCTGGCAGCTCTGGTGTGCCCATTCTCTCTATATATATGCCTCTTTCTATCTCCTCTGTCAAATAAATAAAATAAATAAATATTTTTAAACTATATATTTATATATATTATTTATTTATGAGAGAGAATGGGCTCACCAGGGCCTCTAGCCACTGCAAATGAACTCTAGACACATGTGTCACCTTGTGCATCTGGCTTATGTGGGTCTTGGGGGTTTGAACCTGGGTCATTTGGCTTTGCAGACAACAGCCTTCACTGCTAAGTCATCTCTTCAGCCCCAAAACTATATGATATTTTATATTCATTCATATATGATGCTTTTCATTCCTTCCTGTGGATCTAAGTCTTTATCTGATACCCTTGACCGTCAGCAGGACCTCTTAGAGAGAGCAGTCTGAGGCTGTCTGATGACTCTCATCTGTTGCTTATTTGAAAACATGTAGCCTTCATGTCATGGCTCCTAAGACCTGTGGGTCCCCTGTGGCTGTAGTCAACTAGAAAAGATGTACAAGTTCTTAGCATATTGATGTCAATCAAATCAAAGCATTGCTTTTTATTTTTTCTGCTGAGATGCTGAGTGAGGAAATGATAGTTGTAGTGGCCAACACTTCAGAAGACATGAACAAAACCCAAGCTGTTTCAATTGTGTCAAGGGCAAAGCTGCGTGGGCCTCGCTTTGCCTGCGCCTTCCCCTCCCTCTGCCCATCAGAGCAGCAGTGCTTCTGACGTAATGGGCCCAGGGCCAAAGACCACTGGGCATAGTGTCAGTGAAGCTTTTGTCAGGCGAACTTTGATGTCTCTGCAGCTCGAGGCTGTACACAGCGGCACGGTTCATGGGGGACAGTGGTTCCTTAGGTTGGGTTTCCGAAAGCAAATATTGAGACAGGTGTCATGTGCAAATAACTTGTTAGGGAAATGTTCCCAAGCTGGGCATGGTGGTGCACACCTTGAATAATAGCACTCTGGAAGGTAAACTGGGAGGAGCACTGTGAGTTCGAGGCCAGCCTGAGGCTACAGAGTGAGTTCCTGGTGTGTCTGGGCTAGAGAGAGACCCTACCTCAGAAAAACCAAGTGATCCCAGGACAAACAATGAAAAGAATGGGGAGCCGGGCGTGGTGGCGCATGCCTTTAATCCCAGCACTCAGGAGGCAGACGTAGGAGGATCGCCATGGGTTCGAGGCCACCCTGAGACTACATAGTGAATTCCAGGTCAGCCTGGGCCAGAGTGAGACCCTACCTTGTAAAACCAAAAACAAACAAATTAAAAAAAAAAAAAGAAAGAAAGGAATTGGGAAAAGAGGAAGAGGAAGAAGGCAAGCACAGGGTGATGTTGGCTGAGTCCCAGGCTTAGCCTGACTTGGACGGGAGCTCTGAGGTCAATTGCCCTTCACAGTTTGACTCACTTCAAACAAGAGAGCTGGGCCTCAACGTCCCACCACCAATCAGAGGCCATGGGCACACAGAGGGTGGACACCTAAACTGTCAGGCACTCCTGACTTCTGTGTGCTTGTGCAAAGCTGTCCAGGAACCCAAGGATGAGTACTTGGACAAAGGCACCAGGTGAAGCCATTAGATTAGGGACATTATGTATGGGGTTCTGGTTTCAACCCTCTGCACCAAAAGAAACTGAAAACTGAAAAATACTGGCTGGAGGGATGGCTTAGTGGTTAAAGGCACTTGCTTGCAAAGCCTGACGGCCTAGGTTAGATTCCCCAGTACCCACATAGGGCCAGATGCACAAAGTGGTGCATGCGACTGGTCTTTGCAGTGGCAAGAGGCCCTGGTGTTCCCCTTCCCTCCCCAGGACCCACATAAGCCAGATACACAAGGGGTGCACACATCTAGAGTTTGTTTGCAGTGGCTGGAGGCCCTGGCACGCCCATTCTCTCTCTCTCATAAAGAAAAAGAAAAATATTTTTAAAAAAGAAAAGAAAAAAGAAAAGGGAGGGCTGGAGAGGTGACTTAGCAGTTAAGACACTTTCCTGCAAAGCCTAAGGACCCATGTTTGGCTCTCTAGATCCCATGTAAGCCAGATGCACAAAGGTGAGGCAAGGGCAAGGTCATACATGCTCACTAGGTGACACAAGCGTCTGGAGTTCAATTTCAGTGGTTGAGGCCCTGGTGTGCCAATTATCTCTCTCTCTCTCTCTTTCTAAACATAAAAAAGAAAGAGAGAGAGAGAGAGAGAGAGAGAAAGGAAGGAAGGAAGGAAGGAAGAAGGAAAGGAAGGGAAAGGTGTGGTGTCGCACACCTTTAATCCCAGCACATGGGAGGCAGAGGTAGGAGGATCACTGTGAGTTTGAGGCCAGCCTGAGACTACATAGTGAATTCCAGGTTAGCCTGGGTTAGAGTGAGACACTACATCAACCCCCCACAAAAAAGAAAGGGGGGGCTGGAGAGATTGCTCAGTGGCTAGAGGCACTTGCTTGCAAAGCCTGCCAACCCTAGTTTGCATAAAGCCATATACACACAAAGTAGCACATGGGCCAGGCGTGGTGGCGCACGCCTTTAATCCCAGCACTCGGGAGGCAGAGGTAGGAGGATCGCCGTGAGTTCAAGGCCACCCTGAGACTCCATAGTGAATTCCAGGTCAGCCTGGACTAGAGTGAGACCCTACCTCGGAAAAAAAAGAAAAAAAAAAAAAAAGTAGCACATGGATCTGGAGTTTGTCTGCAATGGTGGGAGGCCTTGGGTGCCCATTCTCTTTCTCTCTCTCTCTTAAATAAATAAACAAATAAATTAGGGCTGGAGAGATTGCTTAGTGGTTAGGGCACTTGCCTGCAAAGCCAAAGGACCCAGGTTCAATTCCTCAGGACCCACATAAGCCAGATGCACAAGGTGGCACATGCCTCTGGAAGTTGTTTGCAGTAGCTGGAGGCCTTGGTGTGCCCCTTCTCTCTCTTCCTCTCCCTCTCTCTCTCTCTCTCCTTCTCTCTCAAATAAATAAAAATAAAATGTATTTTAAATTAATTGATTATTTTTTAAAGATTTATTTTTATTTCTTTATTAGAGACAGAGAGAGAGGGAGAGAGAGAATGGATGCACCAGGGCCCCTAGCCACTGCAACTGAACTCTAGACGCATGCGCCAGCATGTGCATCTGGCTTAAGTGGGACCTGGAGAATTGAACTTGGGTCCTTAGGTTGTGCAGACAAGTGCCTTAGCTACTAAGCCACCTCTCCAGCCCTAATTAAAAATTTTTTTAAAGGAAGGAAGGAAAGAAGTTAGGGAGGGAGGGACACTGAGGCTGAAAAACAGCAGAAATGGTAAAAGGACCTGAAGGCACACAGGCAAAGCTACCAGGAGAGTTTGCCACAGCAGGGTTTCGGAATGGAAAACCATGACACATGTCTTTAGGAATGCTTCACATCAGTGGTGGTGCACACCTTTAATCCCAGCACTCAGGAGGCAGAGCTAGGAGGGTCACTGTGAGTTCGAGGCCACCCTGAGACTACATAGCGAAATCCAGGTCAGCCTGAGCTGGAGTGAGACCCTACCTTGAAAAAAAAAATGCTTCACACTGATTTAGAGGCTGTCATTAGCACTAAATTTCTTTTAAGTGGGTTCTGCTGGGAGTCCAGTGCAAAGCAGCATGGGCCAATCTAATCTGTTCACTATTCAAGATGAGAATGTCCTGTCTCTCTTTGATGCTGCTTTGTCTTATCCTGGCAAGAACACTGGTTTAAAAAAAAAAAAATCAAAGCTGTTTGGATCAGGCCTGTGCACACATCTTAACCAATTGTCAATCGTCAACATCATATTTCATCTTTTTTTTTTCTGTCTACCTTGCCTGAATTTATAGTGAAAACCTTATGTCTGAGAGAATTCACAGACTTACTTGTTTGATCTATAAAGTATATGTCCAGTGATGTTAAGAAACAGGGACATTTCAAGCTTTTAACAACTCCTTGATGACAACAGTATGTGTGATATTTTATACATGGTAATATTTCTTTGTTGTTGTTTTTGAGGAAGAGTCTCATTGTAGCCCAGGCTGACTTGCAACTCACTCTGTAGCCCAGGCTGGCCTCGAACTAACTGAAATTCTCCTACTTAAGGCTCCTCTGAGGGATGGGATAAAAAGCCTGGGCCGCCACACCCAGTTTGTAAATGATGATAATTCCCCTGGATGAAGTTAACACAATAATATCATTGTGGATTGTGCCCTTCAATTACAGGCTTAAAATGGCAGATAGACGGTACTGTGGTCCACAATAAAACACACTGGAATACATCAGTAGCAACCAAAATTCTCTTACCGTGCCCCTTCCCCCCCCCCTTTTTTTTTTACCATGCCCTTTTATTTATCTGTCACTCCATGAGTCAGCAAGCAAAGCAAAGGAGAAGACTCTTGAGCGCCCTCAAGTGGCCATATGAGGAATACTAGGTTGACATGAGCGTAATACCCTCAGTCTCTTACTGAGGGAATTTCCTCCCTGCATTTGGAATCTGGTCTTGGAGCACAAAAGTGTGTTTTTGTTGTTTGTATGTTATTGTTTTCAAGGTAGGGTCACGCTCTAGCCCAGGCTGACATTTGAACTCGCTTGGATCCTCCTACTTCACACTCCAGAGTGCTGGGATTAAAGGCGTGCACCACCAGGCCAGGCTTCAGAAATGTTAAAAGCAGTTATGAAGCCGGGCGTGGTGGTGCGCGCCTTTAATCCCAGCACTCGGGAGGCAGAGGTAGGAGGATCGCAGTGAGTTCAAGGCCACCCTGAGACTACATAGTAAATTCCAGGTCAGCCTGGGCTAGAGCGAGACCTTACTTCGAAAAACAAAAGAAGGGTTTAGCGGTTAGGCGCTTGCCTGTGAAGCCTAAGGACCCTGGTTGGAGGCTCGGCTCCCCAGGACCCACGTTAGCCAGATGCACAAGGGGGCGCACATGTCTGGAGTTCGTGTGCAGTGGCTGGAGGCCCTGGCGCGCCCATTCTCTCTCTCTGCCTCTCTCTCTCTCTCTCTGTCTGTCGCTCTCAAATAAATAAATAAAAATCAACAAGACAATTTAAAAAAAAAAAAGGAAAACAAAAGAAAAAAGCAAAAGAAAAAAGAAAAACAGTTGTGAGGGCTGGAGAGATGGCTCAGTGGTTAAGGCACTTGTCTGTTCACTTCCCCAGAACCCACATAAAGCTAGATGCACATGGTGGCGCATGCATCTGCTGGAGTTTGTAGTGGCTAAAGGCTGGCTAGCTAGCTTTCTTTCTTTCTTTCTTTCTTTCTCCCTCTCTCTTTCCTAACTAACTAAATAAATAAATAAACAAACAGTTATCAGAGGAGCTTGGTTGGTGAGTAAAAATAAGAATGGGAGGTCTGGCCGGGCGTGGTGGTGGACGCCTTTAATCCCAGCACTCAGGAGGCAGAGGTAGGAGGATCGCCGTGAGTTCGAGGCCACCCTGAGACTCCATAGTGAATTCCAGGTCAGCCTGAGCTAGAACGAGACCCTACCTCAAAAAGGAAAAGACAAAGGAAGGAAGGAAGGAAGGAAGGAAGGAAGGAAGGAAGGAAGGAAGGAAGGAGAGAGAGAGAAAGAAATAATGGGAAAAACTTTTTTAGAACAATTTGTTGTTTCACAGCAGAGTTAAGGGAAACATACCAAGCCTCCCCTAAGACCAACACCCTCCGCCACAGTGCATTTTTCTACAGTTGATGAGCCCACAGGACATATCATCATCCTCAGAGGCACATGGTGGCCCACATCTGTAATCCCAGCACTAAGGAGGCAGAGGCAGGAGGATCTCAAATTCCAGGCCAGCCTGGGCTACATAGTGAGGCCCTGTCAAAGAGGAAGAAGATGAAGAATGAGGGGGAGAAATCAGAGGAGGAGGAGGACTGGCTTCTTTCCCTACTAGGAAGCATTGCTATTTCTTCCAGGTCTTTTTTTAAAATATATTTTATTTATTTGACAGAGAGAGAGAATGAGCACACCAGGGCCACCAGCCACTGCATGTGAGCTCCAGATGCATGCTCCCTCTTGTGCATTTGGCTTACATGGGTTCTGGGGAATCAAACCAGGGTCCTTTGGCTTTGCAGGCAAATGCCTTAACTGCTAAGCCATCCCTCTAGTCCTGTCCCCCAGGTCTTTTTTAAAGTATTTATACTTACTTGTGTGCATGCAGCTCTGTGTGTGTGTGTGTGTGTGTGCGCGCGCGCATGCATGTGCCAGGGTCCCTTGCCACTACAAATTAATGCCAGAAGCTTGCACCCATTTGTGCAGGTACTAGGGAATCAAACTGAGGCCCACAGGTTTTACAAGCAAATGACTTGAATGGCTTAGCCATCCCTGGGCCCTCCCTGGGGAGAGGAGAGAGAGCGAGAGAAAGAAAGAAAGAAAGAAAGAAGAGAGAGAGAGAGAGAAGAGAGAGAGAGAGAGAGAATGGGTGTCTCAGGGCTTTTAGCCACTGCAAACGAACTCCGGATACACGCACCATCTTGTGCATCTGGCTTTACATGGGTAGTGGGGCATGGAACCTGGGTCTTTTGGCTTTGCAGGCAAGCACCTTAACTGCTAAGCCACCTCTTCATCCCCATGTACAAGGTTTTGTTTGCTTGCTTGCTTGCCTGCATGTCCAGGTTTTTTCTTTGTTTTTGTAGATTTTTCTGTGGACATAAGTTTTCAGTTCTTTTGGGTAAATACCAAGGAATGTGGTGACTGAATGGCACAGAAGGACTACGTTTATGGGGCTGGGATGTAGTTCAGTTGATGGAGCGTTTGCCTAGGATGCAGGAAACCTTGGGTTTGGTTCCCCAGCACCACAAGAGCCAGCTGTGATGTACACCCTATAATGTTAGCTCTTGGGAAGTGGAAGATAGAGGATCAGAAGTTCAAGAGCATCCTTAGCTACTCAGCAAGTATGTTTGGTTTCATAAGAAACTGCTAACCTGGGCTGGAGAAATGGCTTAGCGGTTAAGCACTTGCCTGTGAAGCCTAAGGACCCCGGTTCAAGGCTCAATTCCCCAGGACCCACGTTAGCCAGATGCACAAGGGGGCGCACGCGTCTGGAGTTCGTTTGCAGTGGCTGGAGGCCCTGGCGCGCCCATTCTCTCTCTCTCTCTCTCTCCCTCTTCCTCTCTCTGTCTGTCGCTCTCAAATAAATAAATAAAAATGAATAAAATATTAAGAAAAAAAGAAACTGCTAACCTGTCTTTCAAAGTAACAGTACTATTTTACATTCTCACCAGCAGTGAGTGAGTTCCACATCCTTGCAGGCTGTGGTGCTGTCAGAGTTCTGGACTCTGGTCATTCCAAAGCTTGTTACAGTATGTAATTACTGTTTTAATTTGCATTTATCTTATCACATATAATGTAGAGCATCTTTTCATATGCTTATTGGCATGTGAAGTATCTGCTAAGATGTTTGGCTCATTTTAAAATCAGATCAGGGCTAGAGAGATGGCTTAGCAGTTAAAGCACTTGCCTGCAAAGCCAAAGGACCCAGGTTCAATTCCCCAGGAACCACCAGATGCACAAGGGGGTGCAGGCATCTGGAGTTCATTTGCAGTGGCTGGAGACTCTGGCATGCCCATTCATTCTCTCTCTCTCTCTCAAATAAATAAATAAAATAGTTTTTAAAGATACATTAAAATCAAATTATTTTATTTTCTTATTATTAGTTTTAAGAGATCTTTGTAGGGGCTGGGAACACAACTTGGTTGGTAGAGTGCTTGCCTAGTGTGTGTGACTCCCTTGGGTGATTCCCAGCACTACATAAACTGGGAATGGCGAAGCATGATTGTAATCCCTGCAATCAGGAGCTGGGGTGGGAAAGTCAAGACTGACCTCAACTACGTAGGGAATCTGGCCTGGGCTACATGAGACCTCGTCTCAAAAATAAACAGTGAGGGCTAGATGGATGGCTTAGCAGTTAAGGCACTTGCCTGTGAAGCCAGAGGACCCAGGTTTGATTCCCCAGAACCCATGTAAGCCAGATGCACAAGGGGGCACACATGTCTGGAGTTCGTTTGCAGTGGCTAGAGGCCCTGTCATACCCATTCTCTCTCTGTCTCTCTTCTCTCTATCTCTCTCCTCTCTGCTTGCAAATAAATAAATAAAAATTATTTTAAAAATAAAAAGTAAGGCTGGAGAGATAGTTTGATAGTTAAGGAACTTGCCTGCAAAGCCTAGCAACTTGAGTTCAAGTCCCCAAGTGCCCACCTAAGGCTGGATGCACAGGGTGGCACATGCATCTGGACTTCATTTGCAAAGGCTGGCTGGACACCTTGGAATGCCCTTTGTCTCCTTTCTCTCTCTCTCCTTGCAAATAAATAAAAAATAATAATAAGCCAGGTGTGATGGCACACACCTTTAATCCCAGCACTCAGAAGACTCAGGTGGCAGAGGTAGGAGGATCATTGTGAGTTTGAGGCCAGCCTGGAACTAAAGAGTGAATTCCAGGTCAGCCTGGGCTAGAGCGAGATCCTACCTCAAAAATAAATAAGTATAAAGTTTTTGAGCTGGAGAGATGGCTTAGTAGTTAAGGTACTTGCCTGTGAAGCCTAAGGACCCAGGCTCAACTCCCCAGTATGCCAGATGCATAAGGTGGTACATACATGTGGAGAAGAGGGCTCAGTGGTTAAGGCACTTGCCTGCAAAGTCTAACAACCTGGGTTTGTTTCCCCAGTACCCTCATAAAGCCAGATGCACAAAGTGGTGCCTGCATGTGGAATTCATTTGCAGTAGCTAGAGGACCTAGTGTGCCCATTTTCTCTCTCTCCCCCCCCCCTTGCAAATAAATAAATAATTTTTTAAAAAATTATTTTTATTTTTACTTATTTATTTGAGAGCGACAGACAGAGAGAGAAAGCAGCAGATAGACAGAGAGAGAATGGGTATGCCAGGGCCTCGAGCCACTGCAAACAAACTCCAGACGCGTGCGCCCCCTTGTGCATCTGGTTAACGTGGGTCCTAGGGAATTGAGCCTCCAACCAGGGTCCTTGGGCTTCACAGGCAAGCACTTCACTGTTAAGCCATCTCTCCAGCCCCAATAGATAATTTTTTTAAAGCTGGCTTATCACATCTTCCAACACTTATCAGGGTCCATCGCAGAAGAGGTGGTGGAAAGAACATAAGAGCCCAAGGAAGGGTAGGACTCCTTAAAATGCACTCTTCCAGACACAAAATGGAAAAGATGATGACATCAAAATACAAGAGAGACTGAAGGAGAGGGGGAGAGGATATGATGGGGAGTAGAGTTGTGAAGGGGAAAGTGGGGGGAGGGAATTATCATGGTTTATTGTCTATAATTATGGAAGTTGACAATAACAATAAAAATTAAAAAAGAAAAACAAAAAGAAAGCTGGCTTGTGGAGGTGGGTAATGTACCCAGAAGCCATAGATATTAGAAAAATTTCAGTGCCTAGGTGGGATACCTTCCAGTGAGTTGTTGATCAGGGAGGCTCCTGATGCCCCCAAAGCTCTTGATTACCCAACAGAATTAGATGGTATGATCCTATTGCTGAAGACTCCACATGCTTGTGTTGAAGGTCATTGAGAAATGAAGCTGGAGCTGAGCTGGAAGCCTCCTCCCTGTTGACTAGCTGTCAGGATGCTAGAAAGATCTATGTAAGCCAGGCATGATGGTGCATGCCTTTAATCTCAGCACTTGGGAGGCAGAGGTAGGAGGATCGCTGTGAGTTCGAGGCCTGCCTGAGACTACATAGTTAATTCAAAGTCAGCCTGGGCTACAGTGAGACCCTATCTCAAAAAAAAAAAAAAAAAAAAAAAAAGCTATGCAGCCCGGTGAGGGAGAAAAGTCACCAGCAGTGTTAACCAGCAGGGGACACTACAAACTCTATGGCTGGCCAGCCAAGCCAAATGCACAACTGGTGCAATAGTGGCATGTCTGTTGGGAGAGAAACCAACTGCTCTCAGATTGGATTTGAGGCCTGCTCCAAGAGAGGGAATCCTGCCTGGTACTGAAACCCTAATGAAAAGACTGTGGCTATGGAAGTCATTAGCCCTAAAAGGGGAAGTACTTCAGTGGTCTGGCTAAATGGATCTATCATGCCCACCAAACTGCCCTCTAAATGTTTATGTTTATGCCCATATATTAATACTACTCTCACTGTCAAAAATAAATAAATAAATAAAGCAAAGCAAAACAAAACCAGAAAGGCTTTCCTGAAGTGAGGTAAGGCAATTCCATATTTGTGTGTTCAGCAGTGTTGTGAAGGACTCACAATCCTTCTAGCTCTTTCTCTAGCCTCCCCAGGATAGGTTCTGTTCTGGAGATAATGAGGCTGTGGCAGCTCCGGGCATTACATCAAGGCTCAACGATGATGAGAAAGAAAGGGGGGAAAAAAAGGATTCTTCCTGGGAATCTCTTTTTGGGAATGAGGAAACTTTTCTTGGATGCTTCCCTGTGAGATTTGCCTTCATGTCTCATTGGTTAGAACCCTATGACATATCAATGTTGGTCCAATCGAAATTGAGATTGAAAGGTGGCTATCTAATCAAGACTTGCCCCTGGCCGGGTGTGGTGGTGCACACCTTTAATCCCAGCACTTGAATGTGAGTTCAAGGCCACCCTGAGACTACATAGTGAATTCCAGGTCAACCCGGGCTACAGCAAGACCCTACATCTAAAAACCAAAAACCAAAAAAAAAAAAAAAAAAAAAAAGACTTGCTCCTGAGTTCTAAATAGTGCTAGCTGTGGGGCAGTTACATAGATGCATGCGCAACAATCAAGGTTCTAAAAGCAAAAATCAAGGCTCTAGTATGAAAGAAAAAAAGTGACTGGGGGCTAGAGAGATGGCTTACTGGTTAAGGTACTTCTCTGCAGTTCCTCAGTACCCATGTAAACCAGATACACAAAGTGGTGCATACATCTGGAGTTCCTTTGCAGTGACTAGAGACCCTGGGATGATCTCTCTCTCTCCCCCGCCCCTTTCTCTGTCTGCCTCTTTCTCTCTGAAATAAGTAAATAATTTTTTAAAAATTTTTCTAGGGCTGAAGAGATGGCTTAGCAGTTAAGGTGCTTGCCTGTTCCCCAGGACCCACATAAGCCAGATGCACATGGTGGCACATTTGTCTGGAGCTCATTTGCAGTGGCTAGAGGCCCTGGAATGCCCATTCCCTCTATTTACCTCTCTGTCTCTCTCTCTCCCTCTCCAATCAATAAATAATTTTGTTTTATTTTTGCTTTTCAAGGTAAGGTCTCACTCCAGCATAGACTGACCTAGAATTCACTACATAGTCTCAAGGTGGCCTTGAATTCTTCCGAAATCCTCCTACCCACCACACCCAGCTCAAATAATATATATATTTTTAAATATTTGATTTTTATTTATTCATTTGAGAGAGGGTAAGAGGGAGAGAGAGAGACACACACAGAGAAAGAGAGAGAGAATGGGCATGGCAGGGCTTCCAGCCACTCCAGATGCATGCGCCCCCTAGTGCATCTGGCTAACATGGGACCTGGAGAGTCAAACCAAGGTCCTTTGGCTTTACAGGTAAACATCTTAACTACTAAGCCATTTCTCCAGCCCTCAAATAAAATATTTTTAAAAGAATAATTTTTCTTTTTTGGTTTTTCAAGGTAGGGTCTCTAGTCCAGGCTGACCTGGATTTCACTATGTAGTCTCAGGGTGGCCTTGAACTCATGACAATCCTCCTACTCTGTCTCCTGAGTGCTGGGATTAAAGGCTAGCACCACTACATCTGGCCATAAAAAGTTTTTAAAGTACTTTTTAAAAAATTGGGGAGGTTGTATGATGGCAGGAGTGTATGAAACAATTCCAAGAGGTTTTTCATTATTTGGAGATAGTAGTAGAGAGGGTGCATTTTTTGGGGGGGGGGGGTTGAGGTAGGGTCCCACTCTATCCCAGGCTGACCTGGAATGCACTATGTAGGCTCAGAGTGTCCTGGAACACACAGCGATCCTCCTACCTCTGCCTCCCAAGTGCTGGGATTAAAGGTGTGCACCACCATGCCCAGCTCAGAATTGGATTTAGGTTTGTATTTTATTTTATTGTTTTGAGATAGGGTGTCATGTAGCTGAAAGGATGACCTTGAATTCCTGCTGCTCCTTGCTTAGCCTGTCAATTGCTGGGATTACGGGCATACACCACCATGCCCAACTTTGTATTTGCTTGTTTAGACAGGAAACTGGACCCAAGATGCAGAGCAGGCTTTAGATAGAGGACAGGAAGGAAATGAAAGCCAACCCCATAGGGGTGTAACATCTGCTGATGTCTGGATAAATGTATATACTATGCTTATCAATCTGCCCAGTAAGCACTTCTCTTAATATTCAAACCCTTATATTAATGCTACCCTCACTTTGGGTAGAGAATCTTCTCTTTTCAGATGGCAGTGACCTTGGGATGACTCAGAAGGTATCATAGTGCTGGAAAGAAGTGACTGAAGTACTGAGTAACATCTCAATCACACCTTCCAAGGCTCAGGGTCTGATGCGGAAGAGGTGGCGGAAAGAATATAAGAGCCAAAGGAAGGGTAGGACTCCTTACAACGTGCTCCCTCCAGACATAAAGTGGCCTGGATATCCATGACCTCATAGTGCCTGACACTACCTACACAAGATCATCATAAGAGGAGGAAAAGATCATGACATCAAAATAAAGAGAGACTGATTGAGATGGGGAGGGGATATGATGGAATTTCAAAGGGGAAAGTGGGGGAGGGGGAAGGTATTACCATGGGATATTTTTTATAATCATGGAAAATGTTAATAAAAATTGAGAAAAGAAAAAAGAAAAAAAAAGCCAACCCCAGCAAGATAGAGGTCCTTGCCACAGGGCTCAGGCTGGTGGCATATCAGATGGCATTGGTGGCAAGGAGAATTACACTAGGCAAGAGATATCTGCTTTGTGAGCATGGGTTTGCAGGATCACAACTTTTTAAAAAAATTTTATTTATTTTATTTATTTATTTGAAAGTGACAGACAGAGAGAGAAAGAGGCTGATAGAGAGAGAGAGAATGGGCTTGCCAGGGCCTCCAGCCGCTGCAAACGAACTCCAGACGCATGCGCCCACTTGTGCATCTGGCTAACGTGGGTCCTGGGGAACCAAGCCTTGAACCGGGGTCCTTAGGCTTCACAGGCAAGTGCTTAACCGCTAAGCCATCTCTCCAGCCCAGGATCACAACTTTTTGTTGTTGTTTGGGTCTTTTGGTTTTTTTGAGATAGGGTCTCACTCTAGCTCAGGCTGACCTAGAATTCACTATGTAGTCTCAGGGTGGCCTTGAACTAACAGCAATCCTCCTACCTCTGCCTCCTGAGTGCTGGAATTAAACTTTTTTTTTTTTTTTTTGGTGGTAGGGTCTCACTCTAGCCCAGGCTGTCCAGGAATTGGAATTCACTATGTAATCTCAGGGTAACCTTGAACTCATGGCGATCCTCCTACCTCTGCCTCCCAAGTGCTGGGATTAAAGGTGTGTACCACCACGGCTTTTTTTTAATGGTGAAAGAAAATGAAGTATTATAATGCTGGGTCTTCCAGGACTTGTTGAAGAGAAAAAAAGCCTAAAAGGCTTTAAGACTGCAGTAATTATTTAATGTTATTAGCTTGAGTCAGATGTAATAGAGGTTTTATATTTGAAGCACATTTTAATATTTATTGTCAGCAAAGGCCAGGCATATCCAAGAAGGTATGTATTTGTGAAATCTTGGTGAGCTCACTCCCTGGAGGATAGCTACTTCCCTAGAAGAAAGTGAGTGTCTCTCTTTCACTGATAATTTATGTCGCCAAATAGGCTAGGGACAGACATAATTATAATTTATTTTAGCAGCTTTGTGGCCCTGAAAGGCACAGAAGAAAGAAAGATTAAGAAATCTCTTTTGAGGTCTTTGAATGAGAGGGAGGCCAACAGAAGGCTGCTAACATATTGGATAAGAGCAGTTTCCAGGAAATGTTATCTAAATCATATTTAAGAAGTAGGGAGTACAGGAGCTCTGAGCTGAAATTGTGGATTAAACACACATGTCTAGAGTCACTCCCTCCAAACCTCTGCTATACTACAGTAAAGTGATTTAAAAAAGAAAAAAACAACTACAAGCTGGGAGTGATGGTGCACGCCTTTAATCTCAGCACTTGGGAAGTTGAGGTAGGAGGATTGCCATAAATTTGAGGCCACCGTGAGACTACAGGGTAAATTTCAGGTTTGCCTGGACTAAAACAAGACACTACCTCAAAAAAACAAACAAACAAAACAAACCTACAATATATCCACAAGGATGAGGAGAATAGAAGGAACAGCAACAATTTTTTTAGAAACTAGAAAACAGAAGACTTGTAACTCTTAGCAGAGCCAGAAAGGACAGAAGGACAGTTCTAGGGCTAATAAAGAGAAAAATTGGCTCACACAATTATGGAACTAATAAATTCAAAAACTGGGCTGGAGAGATGGCTTAGCAGTTAAGGCATTTGCCTGCGAAGCCTAAGGACCCTGGTTTGATTCCCCAGAACCCACATAAGCCAGATGCACAAGGGGGCGCATGTGTCTGGAGTTCATTTGCAATGGCTGGAGGCCCTGGTGCGCCCATTCTCTCTTTCTCTCTGCCTCTTCTTCTGTCTCTCTCTCAAATAAATAAATAAATAAAATATTTTAAAAATAAATTCAAAAACTGGTGGTGCAAGAGTCTCTGGGAGAATAAATGTTCTTGTTTAAAGGCCACCAAAGTGCTGAGGATGTAGCTCAGTTGGTAGAGTACTTAGCATGCATGAAGCCCTGGGTTGTAACTCCAGCACTGTATAAACCAGTTGTGGTGGAGCACAGATCAGAAGTTTGGGCTGGAGAGATGGCTTAGCGGTTAAGGCACTTGCCTATGAAGCCTAAAACCTAGGTTCAATTCCCCAGTACCCATGTAAGTCAGCTGCACAAGGTGGCACATGTATCTGGAATTTGTTTGCAGGGGCTAGAGGCCCTGGTGCACACATTCTCCTATATATCTGCCCCCTCTCTCAAATAAATAAATAAATAAATATTTTAAAAAAAAAACAACTGAAATTCAGTTGTGCGTGGTAGCGCACGCCTTTAATCCCAGCACTCAGGAGGCAGAGGTAGGAGGATCGCCATGAGTTCGAGGCCACCCTGAGACTACATAGTGAATTCCAGGCCAGCCTGGACTAGAGTGAAATCCTACGTGGAAAAAAAAAAAAAACACAGAAGTTCAAGGTCATCTTCCACAATATACTAAACTAGTTGAGTAGCAAAGTTTGAGCTACTGTAGCAAAATTGAGCAAGCTGGAGGCCAGCCTAGGATAGGTGAGGCACGGAAGGAAGGAAGGGGAGAAAGAAGGGCCCAATGTGGCCAGTGAGGTCAGGACCAATCAGAAGTTCAAGGTCATGTTCCACAGTATAGCAAACTGTGTGTCAAGGGAAGCCAGCCTTTGGCTCTAGTCAACTGATTAGATGAGGCCCGCTCATATTGTACAGGGTGTTATGAGCTAAATGTTCACAGCATATGTTGAAGACCTATTCACTCCCCTCCTGTCGCAGTATAATGGCATTTGCATGGAGGTGGGGGACTCAGGGAGATACCAGTCTGGAATTCCTGTCATAAAAGAGACATGAGAGACGTGTTTCTCTCCCTGAGCCCTGTGAGCACTCAGAGAGAAGATGAGCACCTTCCATCAGGAAGAGGGCTTCCAGGAACCAGATCAGCAGGTACCATGATCTTGGACTTCCCAGTCTTCCTAACTATAAGACATCGATTTCTGTTGTTTAAGCAGCTTTTATGGCTTGGATCTGAAACATCCCTACAGGCTCATTTGTTGGAACAGCAGCCTCTATTTTGGAGATTGCGAAATCTTTGGGACATGGGGTCTGGCTGGTGGACGTCAGCCACTAGGGCTGGGTCTCTGGTTCTGCCGGAGCATTCTGCTTCTTGGACATCAAGGATAGGGACATGCTTGCCACCAACCCCTCTCACTGTTGTGGATGTCACCACACTTCCCCTGCTATGATGATTGAAACCCCCCTGAAACCACAAGCCAATTAATGAACTTGCTTCTGCCAGGTATTTTGTCAGTATGGTGAGAAAAGTAGCTAATTCAGACATTCAGTTAATGGTACTTTGCTAGTCAGCAGCCCGAGCAAGCCAAGACAGGATGTCCACTGTTTAAATGCTCATCTCATCCAAAACCTTGCTCAAGCAGAACCAAAATTGGATTTTACCAAATACTTGGGCCTCCCTGGCCTCATCAAGTTGATGTGTGAAATGCATGACTGCGATATCTAAAAATAGAGAGTATCTATTACTGAAATGGAGTGTTAGGGGTTCAGGAACGTCCTTGAACCCCAAGTCCCAAGGTTTGTGTTTGTTTTTAACCAAAGAATTGAATGAAATAAAACTGATCTTTGGGCTGGAGAGATGGCTTAGCAGTTAAGGCACTTGTTTCTGAAGCCTAAGGACCTATGTTCAATTCTCCAGTACCCATGTAAGCCAGATGCACAAGGTGACACAGGCATCTGGAGTTTGTTTGCAGTGGCTGGAGGCCCTGGTGTGCTCATTCTCTATCCGCCTTTCTCTCTCTCTCTCTATCTCTCTCTCTCTCTCTCAAATAAATACATAAATAAATAATATTTTAAATAACCATTTTCTGTAGTTTGGAATTGCCAATTCTTTGGTTAATTTACAGATATAAACTCAGGCCTTAGGGTTCCAGGAAACACCCAGAACCCCATATTTATCTGTTATATTACCAGATATCTCTGGAGTTGGGAGTAAAGTGGAGTTGGAAATAAGGGGGGGTATTAGATAAAGGTCTTTAAATTTTCTCTATCTTTTTACCTCCTCCAAACCTCTGGGCAGCTGTCCCTCTCTTGCCTCCAAGATGAGTCATTATAGTCCCTGAAGACTGTGAAATAAGTCTGTAGGGTGACAACATTAAGCAGAGCTGAAGTTGTGGTATTGTTCCAAAACTAAGAAATTAAGTGACTCTTAGTTTATTTCTATAACATAATAGCACAGACATAGACTGATTTTTGTTTGTTTGGTTGGTTTGGTGGTGTTTTTTTTTAAATTTTTTTTTCTGAGGTAGGGTTTTGCTCTAGCCCAGGCTGACCTGGAATTCACTATATAGTCTCAGGGTGCCCTCGAACTCATGGCAGTATTCCTACCTCTGCCTCCTGAGTGCAGGGATTAAAGGCGTGCGCCACCATGCCTGACTTGTTAGGTTTTGTTGTTGCTGTTTGTTTGTTTGTGTTTGAGGCAGGGTCTCACTATAGCCAAGGCTAGCCAGGAACTCACTGGAACCCCAGGCTGGTCTTGAACCGACAGTGATCCTCCTACCTCAGCCTCAAATTACACTGTTTTCTTTCTGCTCTGCAGACTGGGAAATAAATCTACGGTTAAGGGTTGTGCATCCACTGAGAACCTTCTTACTCCCTTATCCCACAGCAGAAGATGGAAGGGCAAGAGAACGTATGCTACAGTAAGAGAGGGCCAGAGGCGTGACAAAGCCCTCTCCTGATAAAGAGCCCACTTCCGTGTTAATGACACAAATCTACTCCTAAGGGCAGAGCCTGAGTCAGGGTAAGGAGGAAGTCCCGTGCTTAAAGCCTTAGAAAAACTTACCCGGAGGTAGTTTGATCTTAAGGCTAGCCAGTCCTCTCTCTGCTGTTCTGTTTCTGTTTCCTCCTTACAAATGCCACTGTTCTGCTGTTGCCCAGTGTAGGACTTCATCCCACTTGGTAGCGGGAAATTAAGAATAAAAGCCAATTAGAGCTAAAGATGAATTGTTATAATTTTGTCTTTTGTCCAAACCAAATTGGCATCAAATCAGGTCAGGCCCCATTGCCCCTCAGCCCCTCGGAGGCTGGTGGGGACCATCTGTGAACATTTGCTGTTCACGAAGGAGGTCATCCAGGACCCCCAGAAGTCTGCCACATAAATATAAACCCAAAAGGGAGAGTAATAGGGGGAGAAATGGTAGCATTGCAGCTTTTCATACTGTGGAGTCTGTTGAGTCCTTTCTCTCATGACCACAAAAAAATCAAGCCAGGTGTGCTGGCACATGCCTTTAATCCCAGCACTCGGGAGGCAGAGGTAGGAGGATTGCCATGAGTTCAAGGCCACCCTGAGACTAGATAGTGAATTCCAGGTCAGCCTGGGGTAGAGTATGATCCTACCTTGAAATCCCCCTCCCCCTGAAAAAAAAAATCAAGTACACAGGTGACAAGTAGGGAGTAAAGCAAGGATTTATTGAGAAAAGGGTGAAAAGGCCCCAGAGTGTCAGGAGAAACTTGCTTAGGATTTCCACTGACACCCAAAGAAGAGAAAGAAAGGAGAAAAGGAAAAGTAATGTGTTCTGAGTGAGAGCTCAGGAAAGTGGGCAGGCTTAGCTGTGAGGACCTGTAAGCACAGGCAAGGGGCTTCTGGGGGGTGGGCATTAATACGTGACCTCATTAAGGGGATAACTAGTCCTCACGCCTCCTTCACATGTCTTTAGGAGAGAGGTGGTGAGGTTGGGCTCTTGACCAGGTTTAACAATTAAGGGAGAGGACCAGAGATCTAATACCTTTCCCTCCTCCCCCCAATTTTTTTTTTTTTTTTTAGATAGGGTCTCATTCTAAATCAGGCTAACCTGAAATGCACTATGTAGTCTCAGGCTGGCCTTGAACTCATGTCTATTCTGGTACCTCTGCCTTCTGAGTGCTGGGATTAAAGGCGTGCATCACCACGCCTCAGCTCTCCTTTTTTTTTTTTTTTCTATTTTTTTGAGGTAGGGTTTCACTCTAAGCCCAGGCTGACCTGGAATTCACTATGTAGTACAGGGGTGGCCTCAAATGATTCTCCTACCTCTGCCTCCTGAGGGCTGGGTCATTAAAGGCATGCACCACCACGCCGGGCCCTTCTCCTTTTTATATGGATTTTATATGCTACAAAGGGTCAAGTGTGATGGTTTTCTTTTTAATTACCAGAGAAACAAGAGGTATAACCTATCCTTTGAAGCCTTCCAAGCCTGCTAATGTCTGCCTACCTACAACAATAGGTCAGGAACAGATGAGAGAGAAAAGGAGGAAAAAAAGAGAAAGAACTTTTACCTAGCTAGATCGAGAGCTTTTGTGGTGCTGGGGACGGCACCCAGGGCCTTGAGCATGCCAGACAAGTCCTCAGCTGCTGAGCAAACCCCCAGCTAAAACGCTGTCTTTACGCTTTGTTGTGTGTTTGTGTGCGTGTGTGCCTGTGTGGGGCCTGTGCGCACGCCTGCATTGGCTATCGTGGAACATAGAGTGTCCCCTTTTATCATTCTTCTGACTGTTCTTCTTTAAAAATAATTATTTACTTATTTATTTAAGAGAGAGAGAGAATGGGCATGCCAGGGCCTCTAGCCACTGCACATGAACTCTAGACACATGGGCCTCCTTGTGCACCTGGCTTTATGTGGGTCCTTGGGAATCAAACCTGGGTCTTTGGGCTTTGCAGGCAAGCACCTTAACTGCTGCAACTGCTGCTGAGCCATCTCTCCAGCCCCTGTCTATTCCTCTAATTCTTTTTTTTTTTTTTTTTTTTGGTGTTTGCAGTGGCCTGGAAGCCTTGGCATGCCCATTCTCTCTGTGTCTGTCACTCTCTGCTTGCAAATAAATAAATAATTTTAAAAATATTTTTATTTATTTATTTGAGAGAGAGGGAGGGAAAGGCAAAGGGGGGATGGGCACATCAGGACCTCTAGCCACTGCAAACGAACTCCAGATGCATGTGCCACCATGTTCATCTGACTTACATGGGACCTGGAGAATTGAACCTGGGTCTTTAGGCTTCACAGGAAAACACCTTAACCACTAAGCCACCTCTCCAGCCCCTTGTTTTATTGTATTTATTTATTTATTTTGTTTTTTCGAGGCAGGGTCTCATTCTAGCTCAGGCTGACCTGGAATTCACTATGTTGTCTCTCTAGAACTCAGGGAAATCCTCCCACCTTTGCCTCCCAAGTGCTGGGAAGAAAATAATATATATTTAATTTTTATTATTGACAACTTCTATAACTATAGACAATAAACCATGATAATTCCCTCCCCCTCACTTTCCCCTTCACAACTCCACTCTCCATCATATCCCTTTCCCCTCTCAATAAGTCTCTCTTTTATTTTGATGTCATCATCATCATTTTTTCCTCATATTATGATGGTCTTGTATAGGTAGTGCCAGGCTCTGTGAGGTCATGGATATCCAGGCCATTTTGTGTCTGAAAGAGTGAATTTTAGGGCTGAAGAGATGGCTTAGCGGTTAAGCGCTTGCCTGTGAAGCCTAAGGACCCCGGTTCGAGGCTCGGTTCCCCAGGACCCACGTTAGCCAGATGCACAAGGGGGCGCACGCGTCTGGAGTTCGTTTGCAGTGGCCGGAGGCCCTGGCGCGCCCATTCTGTCTCTCTCTATCTGCCTCTTTCTCTCTATGTCTGTCACTCTCAAATATAAATAAATAAACAAAAAAAAAATTTTAAAAAAAGAGTGAATTTTAAGTCCTACCCTTCCTTTGGCTCTTATATTCTTTCTGCCACTATTTCTGCAATGGACCCTGAGCCTTGGAAGGTGTGATAGAGTCACTGCAGAGCTGAGCTCTCCTCTGTCACTTCTTCTCAGCACTATGGTGTGTTTTGAGTTATCCCAAATGTCAATGCCATCTGAAAAGAGAAGCTTCTCTAACCAAAAGTGATAGTACCACTGGGCGTGGTGGTGCATGCCTTTAATCCCAGCACTCAGGAGGCAGAGGTAGGAGAATTGCCGTGAGTTCGAGGCTACCCTGAGACTATGTAGTTAATTCCAGCTCAGCCTGTACCAGAGTGAAACCCTACCTCAAAAAAAAAAAAAAAGTGAGAGTACCATTAATATATGGATATGAATATTAAGAAAAGTACTTACTGACCAGTTTGGTGAGCATAATATATGCATTTAGCCAGATACCGGCAGACATTACACCCCTAAGGTTCATGACTTGCCCCACCATAGGTTTTTCAGTATCAAGGATGTATTCCCTCCTGTGGAGCAGGCCTCCAATCCAATTAGAGAGTGGTTGGTTTTCCCTATAACAGACATACGACTATTGCACCCCTTAGCTCATTTGGCCTGGCTGGCCAAACTTAAAGCTTGCAATGTCCACTGTTGTGTATTTCCACTGATGGCTTCTCTCTCTCCCATGGAGCTACATGCAGCATAGCTTTTTCCAGCTTTCTGTCAGCTGGTCTACATGCAGGAGGTTTTTAGCTCAGCTCCAGCAGGATTTCTCAGTGACCTTGCAGCCCAAGCATGTGGAGTCTTCAGCAATAAGGTCTTACCATCTATTCTTGTTGGGAAACCAAGAGCCTTGGCAATTGCCTGTAATATTTTGGGGGCATTGGGGACCTTCCTGGCCAACAACTCACTGGAAGGTATCCTATCCCTGGCACTGAAAATTTTCAAGCAATAATTTATGGCTTCTGGGTGTGCCATTGTCCAAAAAAGTAGGATTCCATATGACTTAATCATACCCTCTTAGATTTTGATTAACCCTCCCCCCATTCTTCCTTTGTTTAGTCTCTTTCCCTGACCTCATTTAGGCCTTTCCACCCCCAGTAATCTGTTCTTCTACTTACATATATACAATACCATCTCCTAGGTCCTCCCCTCTCCTCCCTCCCTTATAGCCCCTTTCTAGCTTACAGGCCTAAAACATTTTTTTAAAGATTTCTATTTATTTATTTATTTATTTATTTATTATTTATTTATTTATTTGAGACAGAAAAATGGAGAGAGAATTGGTGCTCCAGGGCCTCTAGCCACCACAAATGAACTCCAGACGCATGAGCCACCATGTGCATCTGGCTTATGTGGGACCTGGAGATTTGAACCTGGGTCCTTAGGCTTCACAGGCATGCACCTTAACTGCTAAGCCATCTCTCCAGCCCAACAAAAAATTTCTTTTTAAATACTTATTTATTTATTTTAAGAGAGAGAGAAAGAGACACAGAGAGAATGGGCATGCCAGAGACTCCAGCCACTGCAAAGGAACTCCAGATGCATGAGCCCCCTTGTGCATCTGGCTTACATGGATACTGGGGAATCGAATCTGAGTCCTATGGCTTTGCAGACAGGCACCTTAACTGGTAAGCCATCCCTCCAGCCCTAGTCTAGTCAATTTTTAAGTTCTTCAGTAAACCCTAGTCCTCTTACCTCTGCCTCCCAAGTGCTGGTATTAAAGGCATGCACCAGCATGCCTGGCCCAACTTCCTTTTTCTTTCTTTCTTTTTTAATTTTTTTGTTTATTTTTATTTATTTATTTGAGAGTGACAGACAGAGAGAGAAAATGCAAAGAGAGCGAGATAGACAATGGGCGCATCAGGGCCTCTAGCAACTGCAAAGGAACTCCAGATGCATGTGCTACTTTGTGCATCTGGCTTACATGGCTACTGGGGAATCAAGCCTCAAACTGGGGTCCTTAGGTTTCACAGGCAAGTACTTAACCACTAAGCCATCTCTCCAGCCACCCCTTGTCTTTCTTTTTAAAATTTTTTATTGAAAATTTCCATAATTGTAGACAGTAAACTATGATAATTTCCTCCTTTTCCCTCTCCTACATTCCCCTCCTCTACTTTCCTTTTCACATATCCACCCTCCATCTTATCCCCTCCCCCTCTCAATTAATCTTTCTTTTATTTTTTTCTCCTTTCTTTTTTTAATATACTTTTAATGGACAACTTCTATATTTACAGACAACAAACCATCATATCTCCCTCCCCTCCCCCACTTTCCTCTTCATAACTCTGCCCTCCATCATATTCCCTCTCTCTCTCCATTAGTCTCTCTTTTAGTTTGATGTCATCATCATCTTCTTCTAATATGAGGGTCTTGTGTAGGTATTGCTAGGCACTGAGAGGTCTTGGATATCGAGGCCAATTTTTGTCTGCACAGTTGTATGTAAGGAGTGGTACCCTTCCTTTGGCTCTTACATTCTTTCCGCCACCTCTTCCACAATGGACCCTGAGCCTTGGAGGGTGTGAGATGTTTCAGTGCTGGACACTCCTCTGTCCCTTCTTCTCAGCACTATGTTGCCTTTTGGGTCATCCCAGTGGTCATCACCGTCTGAAAAGAGAAGCTTCTCTAACCAGAAGTGAGAGCAGCATTAATATATGAATATGGACATTAAGTATAATGCTTTCAGGGCAATTTGGTGAGAGTAATATATGCATTTATCCAGACAAGAGTAGGCTTTATACCCCTAAGGCTCATGACCTCCCCTGCCATAGGCTTTTGATTAGGTTTTCAGTACCAGGCATGTATTCCCTCCCATAGAGCGGGCCTTCAGTCCAATTAGAGAGTAGTTGGTTTCCCCCAGAGCAGACATGCCACTATTGCACTTGTTCAGTCATTTGGTCTGTCTGGCCAAACTTGAGGCTTCCAGTGTCCACTGTTTTCACCACTGATGACTTCTGTCTCCCATAAGGCTGCATATAGTGCAGCTTTTTCCAGCTTTCAGTTCGCTGAGCTACAGGGAGAAGGTTTTGTGCTCAGCACCAGGTTGATTTCTCAGTGACTTTGCTGCTCAGGCATGTGAAGTCTTCAGCAATAGGGTCTTACCATCTCTTTTTCATGGGAAACCAAGGGCCTTGGCAATAGCCTATAGTGTTTTGGAGGCAACAGGGACTTTCCTGGCCAACAACTCACTGGAAGGTATCCCATCCCTGGCACTGAAAATTTTCTAGTAACAATCTATGGCTTCTGGATGTGGATATGCCATTACTCAAGAAAGTAGATTTTCAAATGTCTTATTCAGAATATCTTGAATTTTGATTGACCCTCCCCCCACCTTTCTTTTATACAATTTCCTTTTTCTTAATCCTACATCCTCTGATCCTTACAAACTGAAGTAATCTGATGGTAACTAATCAGTTACTTTTCTTTTGCTCCATCTGTCTTATAAGGAAAGTGACTTTGAAATGATATATACTTTTGCTTCTTTCAGCTCTTCTGTCTAGAAAAGCATTCTTCTGTTCAGCCCATCAGAATATGTTTGCTTTCTTATTGACTAAAATGTCATAGGAGTCTAGAACTGAAATAAGCTAAGCATGGTGACTCATACCTGTTGGAGAAGCTGAGACAAGAAGAGTGCCTTGAGTTTGAGGTTAGTCTGGACTACATAGAGACCTTGTCTCAAACAAAAATCAACAGAAGCCTTTATTATCTCAAAATAATAAAGACATAATAAAAACATATCTCAACATAATAAAGGGTACTTATGACAAGCCTACAGCCAACATAATACTAAATGGAGAAAAACTTGAAGCTTCTCCACTAAAATCATGACATTGTCCCCACTTTTATTTAATATTGTACTAGAAGTCTTAGCCATAGCAATAAGGCAAGACACACACAAAAGGGATACAAATTGGAAAGGAAGCGATCAAATTATCATTATTTGCAGATGACATGATTCTATACATAAAGGACCCTAAAGACTCTGCCAGCAAACTGTTAGAGCTGATAAATACCTATAGCCATGTAGCAGGATTCAAAATAAATGAACAGAAATCAATAGCCTTCCTATATGCTAACAACAAACACACAGAGGATGAAATCAGAGAATCACTCCCACTGCATCAAATTGCATCAAAAATAAATAAATAAAGTACCCTGGAATAAACCTAACCTAACACTCAGGTGAGAAATTGCAGAAGACACTAGGAAATGGAAAGACATCCCTTGTTCTTGGATCAGAGGAATCAATATTGTGAAAATGGCAATCTTACCAAAAGCAATCTGCACATTTAATGCAATCCCCATCAAAATTCCAATGGCATAATTCACAGAAATAGAAACAACAATCCAAAAATTCATTTTGAAGCACAAAATACCTCAAATATCTAAAACAATTTTGAGCAACAAAAATAAGGCTGGTGGTATCACCATACCTGATTTTAACCTATACTACAGAGCCATAGTAACAAAAACAGCATGGTACTGGCACAAAAACAGACATGTAGAAAAATGGAACAGAACAGAGGACCCAGATGTAAGTCCGGATATTCTGATATTCAACAAAAATGCCAAAAATACTCATTGGAGAAAAGACAGCCTCTTCAGCAAATGGTGCTGGGAAAACTGGATATGTATCTGTGGAAGGATAAAAATAGATCCTTATCTCTCTCATGCACAAGAATTAAGTCCATATGGATCAAAGACATTAATATCAGACCTGAAACTCTGAAACTGCTAGAGGAAAAAGTAGGGGAAACCCTCCAACATATTGGTCTTGGCAAAGACTTTCTGAATATAACCTCAATTCCTCAGGAAATAAAGCCACAGATTAACTGCTGGGACCTCATGAAATTACAAAGATTTTATATGGCAAAGGACACTGTGAATAGAACAAAGAGGCAACCTACCAAATGGGAGAAAATATTTGCCAGCTGTACACCTGATAGAGGATTGATATCTAGGATAGGGCTGGAGAGATGGCTTAGTGGTTAAGGCATATGCCTGCGAAGCCTATGGTCCCAGGTTTGATTCTCCACGTCCCACATAAGCCAGATGCACAAGATGGCACATGCATCTGGAATTTGTTTGCAGTGGCTGAAGGCCCTGGTGCACCCATTTTCTCCCTCTCTCTCTCCCCCTCTCTCTGTCTCAAATAAATAAATAAAATAGATAAATAAAAATATTTTATAAAATATCTAGAATGTACAAAGAACTCAAAAAATTAAATAATAAGAAATCAAACAATCCAATTAAAAATGGGCTATGGAACTAAATAGAGAGTTCTCAAAAGAAGAAACATCTAAGAAATTTTCTATATCCCTAGTCATCAGGGAAATGCAGATTAAAACTATGTTGAGATTCCATCTCACTACTGTCAGATTGGCTACCATCATGAAAACAAATGATCATAAATGCTGGCGGTGATGTGGAAAAAGAGGAACCCTTCTACACTGTTGGTGGGAATGCAATCTGGTCCAGCCATTATGGAAATCAGTGTGGAGGTTCCTGAGACAGCTAAAAATTGATCTACCATATGACCCAGCTATAGCACTCCTAGGCATATATCCTAAGGACTCATCTCACTACCTTAGAGATACTTGTTCAACCATGTTTATTGCCATTTTATTCACAATAGTTGGGAAATGGAACCAGCCTAGATGTTCCTCAGCTGGTGAGTGGATAATGAAGATGTGGCACATTTACACAATGGAGTTTTACTCACCGGTAAAGAAAAATGAAGTTATGAAATTTGCAGGAAAATGGATGGATCCCGAAAGGATTATACTAACTGAGGTAACCCAGGCTGAGAAAGCCAAACATTGCATGTTCTGTCTCATATGTGGATCCTAGCTATAGATGATTGGACTTCTGTGTAAGTGGGAAGAAAACTCAGTAGCAGAGGCCAGTAAGCTAGAAAAGAGATATAAAGGGAATAGAAAGGAAGGGAGGGGCTATGTAATAGGATGGTATTGTATATATGTAAGTAGAAGAACAGATTAATGGGGGTAAAAAGGCCTAAGTGAGGTCAGGGGAAGAGATTGAGTAAAGGAAAGGTGGATGGAGGGTTAATTAAAATCTAAGATGATATAAATAAGTCATATGGAAACCTACTTTTTTGGACAATGGAACACTCAGAAGTCATAGATAGTTACTACAAAATTTTCAGTTCCAGGGATGGGATACCTTCCAGTGAGTTGTTGGCCAGGGAGGTCCCTGATGTCCCTAAAACATTACAGGCCATTTCTGAGGCCCTTGGTTTCCAACCCGGAATAGATGGCAAGACCCTATTGCTGAAGGCTTCACATACTTTGGCTGCAAGGTCACTGAGAAACCCTGCTGGAGCTGAGCTGAAAACCTCCTCCATGTAGACCAGCTGACAGAAAGCTGGAAGAAGCCCACACTGAATGCAATTCAATGGGAGAGAGAGAAATCACCAGTGAAGGAAGATACACAACAGTGGACACTGCAAGCCTTATGTCTGACCAGCCAGGCCAAATGAGCCAATGGGTGCAATAGTGGCACGTCTGTTATGGGGGAACCAACCACCCTCTAATTTGATTGGAGGCCCGCTCCATGGGAGGGAACACATCTCTGATACTGAAAACCTACAACAGGGGTAGTCATGAGCCCTAGGGTATAACGTCTGTTGGTGTCTGGCTAAATGTATGTTCTATGCTCACCAAACTGCCCAGTAAGCACTTCTCTTAATGTTCATACCCAAATATTAATGCTACTCTCACTTTTGGTTAGAGAATCTTCTCTTTTCAGATGGTAGTGACCTTTGGATGACTCAGAAGGAACCATGGTGTTGAGAAGAAGTGACAGAGGAGTGCTCAGCACTGCAATATCTCTATCACACCTTCCAAGGCTCAGGGTCCATTGTGGAAGAGGTGGTGGAAAGAATGTAAGAGCCAAAGGAAGGCTAGAACTCCTTACAATGCAATCTTCCAGGCACAAAATGGCCGGGATATCCATGACCTCACAGTGCCTGACACTACCTACACAAGACCATTATAATAGGAGGAAAAGATCATGACATCAAAATAAGAGAGACTGATTGAGAGAGGGAGGGGATATGATGGAGAGTGGAGTTCCAAGGGGAAAGTAGGGGGAGGGAGGGAATTACCATGGGATATTGTTTACAATAAAGGAAGTTGTCAATAAAAAATAAAATAAGGGGGCTGGAGAGATGGCTTAGTGGTTAAGCGCTTGCCTGTGATGCCTAAGGACCCCGGTTCGAGGCTCGATTCCCCAGGACCCACGTTAGCCAGATGCACAAGGGGGCACACACGTCTGGAGTTCGTTTGCAGTGGCTGGAGGCCCTGGCGTGCCCATTCTCTCTCTCTCTGCCTGTCACCCTCAAATAAATAAACAAAAAAAAATTTTAAATAAAATAAAATAAAATAAAAAAAGGGCTGGAGAAATGGCTTAGTGGTTAAGCACTTGCCTGTGAAGCCTAAGGACCCCGGTTCAAGGTTGGATTCTACAGGACCCACGTTAGCCAGATGCACAAGGGGGCGCACGCATCTGGAGTTCGTTTGCAGTGGCTGGAGGCCCTGGCATGCCCATTCTCTCTCTCTGTCTGCCTCTTTCTATCTGTTGCTCTCAAATAAATAAATAAAAATGAACAAAAAAATTAAAAAAATAAATTAAAATAAAATAAACAACAGCAGCAACAACAACAACAAAAAATTAAATATGGGCTGGAGAGATGGTTTAGCAGTTAAGGTGCTTAACTACAAAGCCAAAGGACCCAGTGTTCGATTCTCCAGTACCCATGTAAAGCCAGATGCACAAGGTGGCCCATGAGTCTTGAGTTTGTTTGCAGTGGCTAGAGGCCCTGGCAAGCCCATTCTCTCTATCTGCCTCTTTGTCTCAAATAAATAAATAAAATCTAACTAGTTATCATTTGTTTGTTGGTTTTGTTGGGCTTTTTAAAATATATTTTATTTAATGGGTCCTAGAGAATTGAACTGGAGTCATTTGGCTTTGCAGGCAAACGCCTTAACTGGTAAACCATCTCTCCAGTCCCTGTTGGTTTTTTGTTGTTGTTTGTTTCAGGGTAGGATTTCACTCTCTGTTATTTCTCCTATGCAGCCTAGAATTTGTGATCCTCCTGCCTCAGCTTCCCAAATACTAGGATTACAGGCATAAAATACCACACAAATGCCTGTAATCTCAGCCTTGATGAGGTGGTGGCAGGAGGATCAGGGATTCAAGGACAGCCCTGAGCTACATGAGATCCTGTCTTGTTAAAAAAAAAAAAAAAAAAAAAAGGGTGGGGGGGCTGGAGAGATGGCTTAGCAGTTAAGGCCTTTGCCTGCAAAGCCAAAGGATCCCGGTTCGATTCTCCAGGACCCACGTAAAGCCAGATGCATAAGGGGGCACATTTGTCTGGAGTTCATTTGTAGTGGCTGGAGGCCCTGCTGCACCCATTCTCTTACTCCCTCTCTCTCTGCCTCTTTCTCGCTCTCAAATGCATAAATAAAAATAAAGTTGTTTTTTTTTTTTATAAAAAGGGAGCTGGAAAGATGGCTTAATGGTTAAGGCACTTGCTGGCAAAGCCAAAGGACTCAGGTTCTATTCCACAGTACCCACATTAAGCCAGATGCACAAGGTGGCACATGAGTCTAGAGTTCATAGTTCATTTGCAGTGGCTAGAGGCTCTCTCTATGTGTGTCTTGCTCTCTCTCTTTCTCTATCTCTCAAATAAATAAATAAACTTTTTTTTTTTTTTCAAAAGGGCTGGGCATAGTGGCTCATGCCTTTAATTCCAGCAGTTGGGAGGCCCAAGTAGGAGGATTACCATGTGTTTGAGGCCACCTTGAGACCACAGAGTAAATTCCAGGTCAGCCTGAGCTAGAGTGAGACCCTACCTTAAAAAAAAAAAAAAAAAAAAAACTCCATCCTGGTAGATTTACAGGAAATAAAGGCTCTCACCCTGTGTAAGCCTAGGACCCTCCACACTAGACATCTGTTGAACTTTGGGTCCTGGAAACTGTATCCCACAAGCTTGATATAGCTATCAATGCTTCTTTAAGACAGCACGGAATTGGGCTAGGGCCACAGCTCAGTGGCAGAGTGCTCAAGGCCCTGGGTTCAATGTCTAGCACTGCAAGACCAAAAAAAAAAAAAAAAAAGAAAAAGAAAAAGAAAGAAAGAAAAAGTAGTATGTAACCGGACAGTGTGGTGTGTGCCTAATAATCTCAGTAACTGAGAAGTTGAAGCAGGAGGATCCTAGATCTCTAGTTCAAGGTCAGCCTGGACTACCTCAAAGGACCCTGTCTTAAACACATGAAAAGACAATATGGAGTTAATCCTGGGCCCTCTGGTATAGTCCACTGCAGGAAGGGGTGGTTCCCCTATCCCCAGCTCCTGGACAGATGGCATCTGCTAGAGGAAGTCCACTGGCTGGGTATCCTCTGGGAATTAACAGACTGTACAGCAATAGGTGTTTGTAGCTCAGGCAATGGCACTGCTGTCCCCTAGTGGGATGGGGCTCAGTGAGTGCCATGGCTTTCTATCACTCAGCCAGTGTCCCTGTTAAAGGACAGGCTCAAGCCAGATGTGGTGGCACACACCTTCAATCCCAGCACTTGGGAGACAGAGGTCGGAGGATCACTGTGAGTCCAAGGCCAGCCAGCCTGAGACTACAGAGTGTGTTCCAGGTCAACATGGGCTAGAGTGAAACCTACCTAAAAAAAAAAAAAATCAGGGCTGGAGAGATGGCTTAGCAGTTAAGCGCTTGCCTGTGAAGCCTAAGGACGCCGGTTTGAGGCTCGATTTCCCAGGACCCACGTTAGCCAGATGCACAAGGGGGTGCACGCGTCTGGAGTTCATTGGCAGTGGCTGAAGGCCCTGGCACATCCATTCTCCCTCTCTCTCTCTATCTGCCTCTTGCCTCTTTCTCTCTGTCTGTCACTCTCAAATAAATAAATAAAATAAAATAATCAAATAAAAAATAAAGGACAGAATAAGAGGCCCACACATGTGGCCAACTTCTTAACACAGATGCTTTGCTCAAAAATAATCTCGGAGCCGGGCGTGGTGGCGCACGCCTTTAATCCCAGCACTCGGGAGGCAGAGGTAGGAGGATCGCCGGGAGTTCGAGGCCACCCTGAGACTCCATAGTGAATTCCAGGTCAGCCTGGGCTAGAGTGAAACCCTACCTCGAAAAACCAAAAAAAATAAAAATAAAAATAAAAAAAAAATAATCTCGGGACTAGAGAGACAGCTTAGTGTTTGAGGTGCTTGCCTGTGGAACCAAAGGACCCAGGTCCAATTCCCCAGAACCTATGTAAGCCAGATGCATCTGGAGTTGGTTTGCAGCCACTGGAGGCCCAGGTGCACCCATTCTCTCCCTCTTTCTCTCTCAAATAAAAATAAATAAATAAATAAATAAATAATTTAAAAGATAATCTCATCTTCATATTTATTTACTTGTTATTATTATTACTTTAAATTTTCATTTATTTATTTGAGAGAGAGGGAAAGAGGCAGATAGACGGGTACGCCAGGGCCTTCAGCCACTTCAAATAAACTCCAGACGCATGCACCACCTTGTACATCTGGGTCTTTGGGAATAGAACCTGGGTCCTTTGGCTTTGCAGGCAAGTACCTTAACCACTAGGCAATCTCTCCAGCCACCCCCCCTTTTCCTAGGGTCTCACTCTCACCTCAGGCTGACCTGGAATTCACTATGTAATCTCAGGCTGGCCTCGAACTCATGGTGATCCTCCTACCTCTGCCTCCTGAGTGCTGGGATTAAAGGCAAAGCACGTGCCACCACGTCTGGCCCCACCCCCCTTTTTTTAAGGAAGGAAAAGTTTATTTAGGCTTACAGATCAAGGACACAGTCTGATGTGGCAGGGAAGGCATGGTGACAAGAGCTTGAAACAGCTGGTCACATTCAGTCCACAATTCATGTTGAGCTGCCGCAGGAATCTGGCCATATTGTTGCACTTGAAGTACTTGGGCAGCACCACCTTCGTAAATTGGCCCTGGTTAAACACATGCAAGCTGTTCTCACTCGGGCTCCAGCAGATGAGCGGGTCCGTGGGGGGTCGCTCACAAGGGACCTTAGCTTGCTCAGGAAGGGCCGGACATTGCTGGGTCCCCCAACACCAGGGCCCAGGGGCAGATCCATCTCCAGCGTTGGCTGCAGAGAAGAGTGGCTGAGGGCTGGGCTTGTGACAGCTCTTCAGGCCACACATACAACCCAGGCCCTCCCATGGCTTTCGCCTAGCAATGGGAGTTCTCTCTTTTTAGCAGCCTGGCCCGTGAAAGAAGTGTTGTCTCATTTTCACATTTATTATAAGACTGTTACCTAAAAATTGTCCCCTTCAAGGTAAAAAAAAAAAAGAAAAAAACTTTTGCCTCAGGGCTGCTAAAAATATGAATAAAAACACAGACATAGGGACTGGGGAAATGACTTGGTTAAAAGTACTTGCTTGCAAAGCCTTCTGGACCTGGTCTAATTCCCCAGCCATCCACACATTTGCAGTGGCAAGAGACCCTGGCTCATGTGTACACAGACACACACACATGCAAATACATACACACACACACATACATGATCACTTTTTACAGTTGTGACTGATATTTTTATTTTAAAATATTTTATTTATTTGCAAGCAGAGAGACAGAGACAAAGACAAACAGAGAGAGAGATAGAGAGAGAGAAAGAGGGAAAATTGGTGCACCGCCAGGGCCTCTAGCTACTGCAGACAACTCCAGATGCAAGCATCACTTTGTGCATCTGGCTTTACATGGGTACTAGGGAATTGAACCCAGTTCATTAGGCATTTTAGGCAAGCACCTTAACCACTGAACCATCTCTCCAGCCCAAATAAATATATATATTTTTAAAGAACACAGACAGCTGGGCATGTGGTGCATATCTTTAATCTCAGCACTCAAGAGGCAGAGGAAGAAGGAATGCTGTGAATGTGAGGCCACCCTGAGACTACATAGTGAATTCCAGGTCAGCCTGGACTAGAGCAAGACACTGCCTTGAAAAAAAAATTTTTTTTTTTTGAGGTGGGACAGGGTCTCACGTAGTCCAGGCTGTCCTTGAACTCCTTTCTCAGCTATTACAGGTACATGTCACCACATTGTGCTTGGTGTGTTTGTGTCTTCCTCCTTCCTGGACTGTGCTGCTCTGAGCAGTAGTTCTCTGGGGCCTAGCACAGCGGCTCAAAAATAGAGGTGTGGAATTGAATTTTGGCCCATGAAAAAAGAAAAAACCACTGGTAGTAGGATGTGATGACTGTCCCCTGGGGATAGAGTTGAGCAAAGCATGGCAGGCAAGTGAAGTGTCCAAGATTTGGAGGGCAGTGGGCTGGTCAAAGATGCCCAGATGGCAGAATGCCCAAGCTCCCTGAGCAGGAAAAGCCCAGGTAAACTAGACAGTAACACAAGGATAGTGCCAAGGAATTCAAGCCACTGGTCCCATGGCCAAATCTCGCTCATGCTTGGGCAGATAACACTTTATAGAAACTAGACATGATGATCTGGGTGATGGAAGACAGGAGTTGCTGTAAGAGGCCAGCCAATGAACACTAACCACTGGCATCGGGGAGTAGAGGGGAAAGACAGAGGCCTGGGCACAGCTGTCCAGACATTAGCTCTATCTCTCGTTCCAAGGCTGCTTCATTCAACAGCTCACAGTTGTGAGGACATTCAAATTCCAGTCTTGGGCTAGAGACATGGCTTAGTGGTTAAGGTGCTTGCCTGCAAAGCCTAAAGACCTGGGTTTGATTCCGCAGTACCCACGTAAAGCCAGATGTACAGGGTGGCACATGCATCTGGAGTTTGCTGCAGTGGTTAGAGGCCCAGGTGCACCCATTCTCTCTCTCCTCTGCTTGCAAATTAATTGATTAATTAAAAATAAATAAATAAGCCAGGCGTGGTGGCTCACACCTTTATTCCCAGCACTTGGGAGGCAGAGGTAGGATGATCACCATGAGTTCAAGGCCACCTTGAGAATACATGGTGAGTTCCAGGTGAGCCTGGGCTAGAGACCCTACCTTGAAAAAACAAAATAAATAAATAGGGCTGGAAAGATGGAGGTTGTTTATAGTGGCTGGAGGCCCTGGTGTGTCCATTCTGTCTGTCTCTCTCTCTTATCTCTCTCTGCTTGCAAATAAATAAATAAATAAATATTTAACAAAATTCCTCTCTTAGGTCAGGCTCCTATCTGGTCGCAGATTTTTCTTTTTATATTTTATTTTTCTTTATTTATTTGAGAGAGAGAGAGAGAGAGAATGGGCATGCCAGGACCTCCAGCTGCTGCAAATGAACTCCAGATACATGCACCTCTTGTGTATCTGGCTTACGTAGGTCCTGGGGAATCGAACCTGGGTCCGTTGGCTTTGCAGGCAAGTGCCTTAACCACTAAGCCATTTCTCCAGCCCTCAAAGCCCTATTAAATGGTGGCTGTGACACAGGTCTTCCAGCCCTCTGGGTACAGTGCTGCATGCAACAAGCAAGGAAAAATCTTCTAGAAGAGGAAGGGAAAGAAGAGAGGCCTACCTGCTTTTCCCACTCTAAAGAGCCAGGGAAGGTCCTTGGTGTGCCCCACCCTCTATAGGTAGGCTTAATCATAGCATCCAAGAAGAGGTCATGGTGACAAACCCCTCAAAGCTGAGCTAGATGTCACCCTGTATAGCAGCATCCTTCTCCTAGAAGGCCCATCAGCCCTTGCAGCTGGGTGCACATCTGGATGAAGCAGTCGAGCTGCATGGTAGGACTGGCAGATCGCGGGCAACAGCAGGAGATACAGGAGCTGGGTGAACCGAGAGCTCAAGTTGTAGCTGACTTGGGACAGAGTTGGCTGAGGTCTCGTGTAGCTAATGGAGCTTAAGCAGTCCTGGTCGTACTGTTAGAAGATGCTTTTCCACTCTTGGATGAATTTCCACAGGGCCGAGGAACCACAAGACATCAATGCAGCTGGACTTGGTTTTGTCAAACATGTTTATCATTATAAGGTATGTCTTGCCATTGAAAGAGGAGCAGCCAGGGTAGGCTTGGGCCTGCTTCGGCACCCTGATGGAGACGGAGCCACTGTGATTGGCCTCCACAGACTGAAACCAGTAGGCCTCAGAATCCACATTGGGAGGGGTTACACCCTATCCATAAGGCCTGGGCTGCTGGGCACCATAGGAACTTGGAGGTGGCTGACCATAGGGGTACTTGGAGCTGTAACACCATTTAGTACTTTTGGAGTTCCAGAGAGAAGACCCCCACTATCAGAGTATCTATAAGGCTCTCTACCAGCTGGTGGTCCATAAGACCCTCCAGGGCCTGAGCTAGGGTAAGACTCTGCCTCCAGGGGTTGGGGTGGGGAAGAACAGCCTCCAGGCTGGAAAAATTGCTTAGCCATTAAGGTGCTTGCTTATGAAGCCTAAGGACTCAGGTTCAATTCCCCAGAACCCACGTAAGCCATATACACATGGTGGCACATGCAGTTGAAAAAAGTGGAAAGAGGAGGATCAGAAGTTCAAGGTTTGAGCCTGGGTTTTGTGACACCCTATCTCAATCCCTCCCCTCACAGGGCCACAATTCCAGTGGTAACAATCAGCTAGAAGTGAAGCCAGCCATGATGGCCCATACCAAGGTAGGAGGATTGCTGAGTTTAAGGTCAGGCTGGGCTAGAATGAGACCCTGCCTAAAAAAAAAAAAAAAATATATATATATATATATATATATATATATATATATATATATATTTTAAAAGGCACTCACATAAAGCCAGATGCACAAAGCAGAACATGCATCTGGAATTTGTTTGCAGTGGCTGCAGGCCCTGGCACATCCATTCTCCCTCCCCCCCTGCTAGCAAATAATAAATAAGAAAAAAACTTTTTTTTTTTTTTTTGGTTTTTCAAGGTAGGGTCTCACTCTAGCTCAGGCTGACCTGGAATTCCCTATGTATCCTCAGGGTGGCCTCAAACTCGTGGTGATCCTCCTACCTCTGCTGGGATTAAAGGCGTGCGCCACCACGCCCGGCTAGGAAAAACTGTTTATTTTTTCAAAAAGTTTTGGGGCTGGAGAGATAGCTTAGTGGTTAAGGGGCTTGCCTGCAAAGCCAAAGGACCTCAGTTCGATTCCCCAGGACCCATGTAAGCCAGATGCACAAGGCAGCACATGCATCTGGAGTTCATTTGCTGTGGCTGGAGGCCCTGGTGAGGCCATTCGCCCCCCCCCCCGTCAGATAAATAAATAAATAAAAATAAAATAAAAAAGAAGTTTTGGGCTGGAGAAATGGCTTAGCAGTTAAGGCTCCTGCCTGCAAAGCCTAAGGACTCATGTTCAACTTTCCAGATCCCACGCAAGCTAGACACACAAAGGTGAGGCAAGCGCAAGGTTGCACATGCCCACTAGATGGCGCAAGCGTCTAGAGTTCGATTTCAGTGGCTGAGGCCCTGACGCCAATTCTCTATCTCTCCGGCTTCTCTCTCTCTGAAACAAAACAAATAAATAAAAATTTTTAATAAAGAGGAAAAAATAATTTTCACACTGGCACTGTGCACATCCCTAGAAGGATCTAAGTCTGCGATCCCTTTTCCCGGTCAAACACAGTTTGCAGTTGCTCCGGCAGAGAAGTGGGACAGGGGCCGAGTGAAGAAAAACCGCCAAAACCTCAGAGACAGACGGTCAGATGGAAGAGACCAGAACACGGAGACAGCTCCTGGCTAGGAACTGGCAAGTCCCCACTGTCCTCGAACGCCAGCAAACTTCAAGCCTGTCACAGCCCACGCTCCAACTACCTTCACCCACACAGAAACACACACACAAAAACAAAGACTCCAACTAGCACCGGAAGCCAGGCATTTAACCATAGTTATCTGACCCAGCCTTCCGGGCTCCGATTGGGCGTAGGGCATACGTGACGTAAGATGTTCCTGCCCCAGAGGCGGGAACAAGTGCCAGGTACAACGCTATTGGCCAGATCCCTCAGGCTGCCGCCAATCGGAACCTCTCGCTTTGCGGCGCGAAATGAGCTGGCGCCCCGCGCTGGAGGGGCCGTCGGGGCGCGCGGAGTTTGATCCGGGTTCCGCGGGTCTCGGCCCGGAGCCTGCGAGAGAGGTGAGTGCGGCGTGAGCGGAACCAGTGCGGAACCATCCCCGCGCCCTGTGGCCCGGCCCAGAGTCGCAGACCTCGGCCGGGTCCTCCGTGGTGCGGCCCGGTTCGCCTAGGCCCTTCCGTGCGGTGGTCTGCCGGGAGGAAAGCGATTCGCTAACGGCCCCCCGGGGCTGTAGAAGGAAGGTGAAGTGGTTAATGAAGGACAGACTGACCACCCACATGTTACTTAAAGCGGTCTGTCACACGGCAGAAATGATCTCTTCCGTTTCTTGGAGCTTGCTTTCTTTCTTTCTTTCTTTCTTTCTTCTTTCTTTCTTTCTTTCTTTCTTTCTTTCTTTCAAGAGGTATGGTCTTGCTCTAGCCCTGGCTGACCTGGAATTCACTATGTAATCTCAGGCTGGCCTGGAACTCAGGGCGATCCTCCTACCTCTGCCTCCCGAGTGTTGGGATTAAAGGCGTGTGCCATCACGTCTGGCTCCTGGAGTTTTTGTTAGGACTAAATGACGTAAATTGCGACAAGCGCTTCAGAGTACCTGTGGGTTTTTCTGAGGAGGTAAAATCACTCTCGGTTTATGAGGGCAAGCTGAGGCACAGGGGGTGTCGCGTTTGGCTATTCTGTACTATAGAACAAAGTTGAATTAAGCTTCCTTACTCCCCAATGCCTCAACCATAAAAGGATTCTCTAACCCCTCCCCGTCTCTCACTTGCACTTGGGCCACCTAATGGCTGAGGTGGACTGTGCACCCACCTGACAGCTGTCAGGGCCCCCATACAGATAAACAAGACTCCTGTGCTACAGTCTACTTTAAGGAATAGGGGTGGGAATGATTGATTGAGAGGTCACAAGATGATGGAGTAGGGGAGAGGCAGAAGTCTGAAGAATAGTAAATTTAATTGAGTCAATTTTTTTTTTTTTTTGAGTAAAGGTCTCCTTCTTCAATCCAGTCTGTCCCACAATTTGCAGGACTCCTGCCTCAGCTGGGATTACAGGAGTCAACCATCATACCCAGCATGAATCAGCCTTGGGCTGCTAGTCTTGTCAGAATGTAGCTTATAATGTTTAGTATAGGAAATGAACTTTCTGGAACTTTCAGTGCCAGTCACCATGTTGGACACCCAATACATACAACTTGCCAGTCTAACAGTAACTTAGGTAACTAGTACCTTCATTTTACTGATGAAAAAGGCAACAGTTATAACTAAAGAACCATTGTGCTAGAACACTGCTGGGGAATTACTCATCTACTTTAGGTTAGTGTTACTTGTAGGAAGGAGGAAAGGAGAGGAGAGGAGAGTGAATAGAATTTTACATATGTATGTGTGTATATATATATATATATATTTTTTTTAAATGTTCTTTTAGTTATTACTCATTTGAGAGAGAGAAAGAGGCAGAGAGAGAATGGTGCACCAGGGCCTCCAGGGGCTGCAAATGAACTCCAAACACTTGTGCTACCTTGTGCATCTGGGTTACATGGGTACTGGGGAATGGAACCTGGGTCCTTTAGCTTTGCAGGCAAGTGCCATAACCACTAAGCCATCTCTCCAGCCCTAAAATTTTTATTTATTTGCACATGTGCACGTATGCACATGCATATACTAGGGCCTCTTGCAGCTGATAAACACCAGGCACTTGAGCTACTTTCTTCATCCAGCTTATGTGGATGGCTCAGGAACTGAACCATGGCCTTAGCAAACAAGTTTGACTGCTGAACTGTCTTCCCAGCTCCAAACTAGTTTTTAAATTATATTTGATTTTGGGTTCACGAAGGCCAGGCTGGCCTTGGGCTTAATATGTAGTTGAGGATGACCTCAAATTCCTGACCCTCCTGCTTCTATCTTGCAAACATTGGAGTTATAGGTAGGAGCCACAAGACCCAGCTATTTAAAACATATCTGAAATGTTTTATACCTTTAAAAGAAAATATGGAATGTAACATCTGTAACTTTGATTGTTGGGTACATATGTATTTTATCATTTGTCTTTTTATATATTTATCTCAAGGGAGAAAGACTAGAATAGAACTATTCCAGGCAAAAGCCTGCTAGGCACTTGGAAGGTAGATGCAGGAGGATCAGAAATTCAAGGCCATTCTCAGCTACATAAAGAGCATGAGGCCAGCATGGACTTCTTGAGACCTTGTCTTGAAAAACCAAAAACTAAACCCAAATCCAAAACAACCCCTCTCCCCCCCAAAAAATTTCATGATCCTCTTTGGTCATTCCAGCTACCATTTCATGATAGGTACATTGGTGTCCCACTTTGCATACAGCTTGATGTGTGTACTAGGGATCAAACTAGGGTTGGTAGGTCATCTCCCCAGCTCCTAATGTTAAAGTAATTCATTTATTTGCACATAAAGAGAAGATACAGGGAGAATGGACATGCTAGGGCCTCAGCCACTGCAAATGAACTCCAGATGCATGCACCACTGTGCATCTGGCTTTATGTGGGTACTGGGGAATCAAACTTGGGTTGTTAGGCTTTGCAGACATGTGCCTCAACTGCTTAGCAGTCTCTCCAACCCTTTAATTCTCAGGGTTTTTTTTATTATTTGTTTTTATTCATTTATTTATTAGAGAGACTGACAATGGGTGCACCAGGGCCTCTAGCCACTGCAGATGAACTCCATATGCATACACCACCTTGTGCATCTGGTTTACGTGGGACCTGGAGAATCGAACATGGATCCTTAGGCTTTGCAGGCAAGCACCTTAAATGCTAAGCCATCTCTCCGGCCCTATTTTTAGTGTTTTGAGGTAGGGTCTTGCTCTAGCCCAGGCTGACCTGGAATTTACTATGTAGTCTCAGGCTGGCCACAAACTTACAGGAGTCCTCCTACCTCTGCCTCCTGAGTTCTGGGATTAAAGGTGTATGCCACCATGCCCATGCCCTAAATTTTTTAAAACATTACAATATAGGCAGAATGTTGTACTACAGATTTCTAGAGTTTCCTCATCTTTAATTCCTGAAACTTCATACCACTGGATTAGCTACTCATTTCCCTTACCTCCCTATACTTGGCAACTGCCCCTGTGCTGTATGGAATCATGCAGTATATGTCTTTCTGTGGCTTCCTAATTTTTCTTAGCAGACTGTCTTCAAGGTTCATCTGTGTTGTCTCATGTTATAGGATTTCTTTTTTCCATAGTATGTGTATATTACTGTATGTCTGTACCATTCCATTGTACCACTGTAAAGGAAATCCCATTTCCTCTGTACTCTATACCCACATATTTCATTTCTGTCATAGAGTTCAGTTTTTATTTATTTATTTATTTATTTATTTATTGAGATAGGGTCTCATGTAGCCCAGACAGACCTCAAACTCACATGTGGCTGAGGATGTCCTTAAACTTGTAGTAATCTTCCTGTGTTCACCTCCTGAGAGCTGGGATTAGAGACATGCACTGCCATGCTCAGTTTACTCAATGCTAAGGATTGAACCCAGCGTTTTGTGCATGTTAGACAAGTATCCTGCCAACTGTGCTACATCTCCAGCCCAAGTTTCAGGGTTCTGAATAGTACTGTGGAGACTTTTCCTACGATTTAACTCAGCTTTGACTCTGCAGGTAGACCTCATTTGTTAGAGTTTTAGTCCCATGAAACTCTACCCCCTCATCCACCCGTCCTGGGTTTTTTTGTTTGTTTGTTTTGTTTTCAGTTTCAGGAATCTTGTGCATGCTAGGCAAGCACTCTGCCACTAAGCTCTATCCTCAGCCCTTTCCTCCTTTTTTTTTTTTTGTTGTTGTTGATTTTTTTCAGATTTACTTATTGATTTATTTGTTTGTTTGAGAGAAAGAGGCAGATAGAGAGAATGCCAGGGCATGCCAGGGCCTCTAGCCTCTGAAAGCGAACTCCAGATGCATGCACCCCCTTGTGCATCTGGCTTATGTGGGTCCTGGGGAATCAAACCAGGGTCCTTAGGCTTCGTAGGCAAACACCTTAACCCCTAAGCCATTTCCCCAGCCCCTTTCCTCCTTTTTTTTGAGATAGGATCTTGCCATCCTCCTGCCTCAGTATCCTGAGTGCTGGGATTCCTGGCATGCCCCACCATATCTGGCCCCCTATCTTCCTTTTCTTTAGACTCCAATCATAACAGGGGGATGCTCATGTCACCTAACCGTTGCAAATCACAATCTCACAGTCCTGGTTTGAAGTTCAATAATTTGCTAGAATGACTCACAGAACTCAAGGAAAATAGTTTGCTTATTAGATTACAGTTTGGAAAGGATACAGCTCAGGACAGGTCTATGGAAGAGATGGCATAAGCAAGGAATAGGGGAGTGGGGTGGGGCATCTGTACCCTCTGTAAGTGCATGTGTTCACCACTGCAGAATCTCTTAGTGCCTCTTCCTTTTGGGGTTTTATGTAGCTTATTACCTAGGCATGATTGATTACATCATTGCCAATGGTGATTAAGGCAGTGTCCAACCCCTCTTCCCTCTTGGGAGCAAGTGTGTACTTAAGCCCAAGCTGTTGGGTCAAAGAGTATATGCATGTTTTACTTTATAATGCTTTTTTAAAAACAAGATGAAATTTTCACCAGTGTATTATATATTTTGTATTGTTCAACATCCTTGCTAATAATACTTGGTATTGTTGTTGTTTTATTTTATTCCTTTGAGAGAGAGAGAGATGAAGAGCAGAGAGAGAGAGAGACAGAGAATAGGCGCACCAGGGCCTTCAACTGCTACAAATGAACCCCAGATGCATGTACCACCTTGTGCATCTGGCTTATGTAGTCCTGGGGAATCGAACCTGAGTCCTTTGGCTTTGCTGGCAAGTGCCTTAACCGCTAAGCCATCTCTCCAGCCCTGTTTGTTTGTTTGTTTGTTTGTTTTAAATCAGGATCTCATGTAGTTGAGGATAACCTTGGCCTTACCCAAGTGGTGTCACCATGCCCAGGCTAGCCTAGAACTTTATGTAACCCAGGCTGGTCTCAAACTTTTGGCAGTCTTCTTGTCTCAGTATCCTTAAGTGCTGGGATTACAGGAATGTGCCACTGTGCCTAGGTTTCTTGGGGCCTTTTGCATGTTATTTGAGAAATCTCTTAGAAACCATGAGGTTATTTATTTATTTATTTATTTTTGGTTTTTCGAGGTAGGGTCTCGCTCTAGCCCCGGCTGATTTGGAATTCACTTTGTCTTAGGTTGGCCTCAGACTCAACGGCGATCCTCCTACTTCTGCTTCCCAAGTGCTGGGATTAAAGGTTTGTGCTACCACACCCAGCTAGGTTATTTTTTGTTATGTCCTAGAAACTATCATGATTTATTTCAGTGATTTTTCTCTTATGATTTATTTATTTATTCATTTATTTGAGAGAAAAAGAGAATTGGTATGCCAGGGCCTCCATCTGCTGCAAATGAACTCCAGACATGCATGCCACCTTGTACATCTGGATTATGTGGGTCCTGGGGAATCAAACCTGGGTCTTTTGGCTTTGCAGGCAAGCGCCTTAACTGTTAAGCCATCTCTCCAGCCTAGTTCTTTAATTTTTTAAATAATGACTTGTAGTTTTCTAAGTGGATGTCATGGACATAGTTCATCTATATTTGGAGGTATTTAAATATTGATGCCATTGTAATTTTTCTGACATTTTATCTTCTAATTGTCCCTCAGTGACTTATGAAAATAGAATTGATATTTGTGTATTGATCACCTCCAACGATCCTTTATAAAGAGCTCCTGCACCAAATCACTGCAAACTTGATGGCATAATTTACAGAGATTGCTTTTACAGTTGTGCAGTTCAGAAGCCTGAGTGGCCTCATTGGACTAGAGTCCCTTCCGGCAGTCTCCAGGATTGCGCATTCCCTGCCCTTTTCACCTGCTTCAGGATGACTGCTTGTTGGCTCCTGGTTTTCCTTCTTCTCTGTAAGCCAGCCACCTCAGGCTGCGTTCTTCTCAAGCTATCTCTCTGGTTCTTTCATTTGATTCTCTCTTCCACTTAAACAGAGACTTCTAGGGCTGGAGAGATGGGTTAGCCGTTAAAGTTCTTGCCTGTGAAGCCTAAGGATCCAGGTTCGATTCCCCAGTACCCACGTAAGCCAGATGCACAAGGTGGCACGTGCGTCTGGAGTTTGTTTGCAGTTGCTAGAGGTCCTGGTGCACCCGTTCTGTCTCTATCAGCTGCTTTCTCTCTTTCAAATAAATAAATAAATAAATAATTTTTTTTTTAAAGAAACATTTCTGGAGCTGGAGAAAGAGCCCAGTTGGTCAAGTATTTGCCTTGCAAGCATGAGGAACTGACTTTAAACAATGCTGGGAAACAATGCTAGGTTAGGGTGGTGGCTTGCACCTGTAATACCTGCTTCGGAGAGGCCCAGATGGGAGAATCCCTGGGGTTCACTGACAAGCCAGTCTAACCTAATTGGTGAGTTCCAGGCCAATGAGAGGTTGTGTCCTAAAGGAGGTAGATGGCGTTCCTGAGGATGACACACAAGGTTGTCCTCTGGTCTCTACACCCACGCATGCGTTCACCTGCACACACGCAAGCACACATTCAACATGGTTCCATTGGCTCCACCTGCAGAATGCATGATAGTCTTCCTGGTGTGTTTTCCTTTCTCACATTGGCTGTGTGGGACCAGCTGCTTTCTGCTCATGCCACCACACTTTTAGATATTTTGGGATATTGTGCCTCATCAATGCAAAAGGTAACTAATACAGACCCTGTGACAAAAAAAAAGAGAGAGAGAGAGAGAGAGAGAGAGAGAGAGAGAGAGAGAGAGATGGCTCAGCATTTAAAGGCACTTGCTTGCAAAGCCTGCCAGCCCTGGTTCAATTTCTCAGTATCCACATATAGCCAAATGGAAAAAGTGGCACATGCATCTAGACTTTGTAGGCAAGAGGCCCTAGTCTGCCCACGTTCTCTCTGCATGCATGTATATACACATATACATGTATACATACACACACACATACTTTAAAAGAAAACTCAGGGCTGGAGAGATGGCATGATAGTGGTTAAGGCATTTGCCTGCGAAGCCTTAGGACCCAGGTTTGATTCCCCAGTACCCACATAAGCCAGATGCACAAAGTGACACATGTATCTGGAGTTTATTTGCAGTGGCTACAGGCCCTGACATGCCCATTATCTATCTCTATCTCTCTTTCGGTTTTTCAAGGTAGGGTCTCACTGTAGCCTAGGCCGGCCTGGAATTTACTATATAGTCCCAGGCTGGCTTTGAACTCATGGAGATCTTCCTACCTCTGCCTCCCAAGTGCTGGGATCAAAGGTGTGCCCCACTGTTGCAGTCAGGTTCACATTGTTGGCAGAAATCACCTGATCAAGAGCAGCTTGTGGGAGAAAAGGGATTGTTTTGGCTTACAGGCTTAAGGGGAAGCTCCATGAAGGCAGGGGGAATGATGGCATGAGCAGAGGGTGGAGATCTCCTTCTGGCCAATATCAGATGCACAGCCGCAACAGGACAGTGTGCCAAACACTGGCAAGAGGAAGCTGCTTATAATACCCATATGCCCACCCCCAACAATGCACTGCCTCCAAGAGGCTTTAATTTCCAAGTTTATGGGGGACACTTGAATCAAACCACCGCAGCCTTCATACCTAGAATATCTCTTACCTCTCTCTCTCAAATGAATAAATTATATATGTGTATGTATGTATATATATGTGTGTGTGTGTGTGTCAGGTGTTTGCAATAGCTAGAGGCCCTGGCACACCCACACTCTCTCTATGTTTCTCTCTGTCTCTCAAATACATAAATAAAATATTTTTAAAAATTAAAAAAATTCAGGTCTGGAGAGGTGGCTTAGTGGTTAAAGGCACTTACTTGCAAAGCCTGTCAGCCCAGTTTTGATTTCCTAACATTCATGTAAAGCCAGGAGATGCTGGCATGGCCCCCTTTCCAAACACATACAAATAATTTTGTTTTAAACCCAAAACAGAGCTCAGGGTTGGGGAGATGTCTCAGTGAATAAAGCACTTACTGCACAAGCCTGAGTACCTGAATTTGGATCCCCAAAACCCTATATAAAAAAAATCCAGAGGCCACCATAGGCTTCTGTAATCCCAGCACACTGACAGCAAGGTGGCAGGTGGTTACTGGAGAATTTCCCAGAAGCTAGTGTACTGGCTTCCAGGTGAATGCAGCAGTGAATGACAGAAGACCGTGCCTCAAATGAGGTGAGAGGCAAGGACCAAATCCAAGTTGTCCTCTGACCTTCACACAGGATTTATGGCATGAAAACAACCACATTCACATCCAGGTTTTTAAGACAGGGTCTCATGTAGCCCAGGTTGGCCTCAAACTCATTATGTAGCCAAAGATGACCTTGAACGTCTTCCTCCAAGGATTACAGGCATTCATCCAGTTTGTGCACTGCTGGGCATTGAACCCTGGGCTTTGTGCAAGCTAGGCATGCACTCCACCAACTGACCTACATCCCCAGCCCCCTAGCCTATTTTAAGGTCAACCATTTAGAAGCCTTAATTCCATCTGCAACAGTAAATCACTTTTACTATATAACCAAAAATATTCACAGCTTCTAAAGATTAGGATGTAAACCTCTTTGGATCAGTGGGGTATGAGGTAGTATTCTGCCAGCTATACTTGCTTAAGAATTTTAGTAATTTAGGGCTGGAGAGATGGCTTAATGAGTAAGGTGTTTGCCTACAAAGCCTAAGTAAGGACCCAGGTTCAATTCCCCAGGACCCACCTAAGCCAAATGCATAACGCAGCGCATGTATCTGGAGTTCATCTGCAGTGGCTAGAGGCCCTGGTGTGCCCCATTCTATCTGCCTGTCCCCCACCTCTTTTTAAAAGAATTTTACACCAGTTGTGGTGGCGCACATCTTTAATCCCAGCATTCAGGAGGCAGAGGTAGGAAGATTGCTGAGAGTTCAAGGCCACCCTGAGACTATATAGTGAATTCATGTCAGCCTGGCTAGAGAGAGACCCTACCTCGCAAAGCAGAGCAAGAGGCTGGAGAGATGGCTTAGCAGTTAAGGCGTTTGCCTGCAAAGCCAAAGGACCTTGATTTGATTTCCCCGGACCCACATAAGCCAGATGCACAAGGTGGCACCTGTGTCTGGAGTTCATTTTCAGTGGCTAGAGGCCCAATGTGCCCATTCTCTCACACTTGCTCTCTCAAATAAATAAATTAAATTAAAAAAAAAGAAAATCAGAACAAAACAAAAATTTTAGTAATTTAATCTGAAGGTTATTTTAGATGTTACATATATACGAGTATATCTTCTGTAAATATTAATTTATTTGCTTTTTTTTTTTTTTTTTTTTTTTTTGGTTTTTCAAGGTAGGGTCTCACTCTAGCCCAGGCTGACTTGGAATTCATTATGTAACCTCAGGGTGGCCTCAAACTCACAGCAATCCTCCTACTTCTGCCTCCAAAGTGCTGGGATTAAAGGTGTGTGCCACCACATCTGACCTGACCTTAAACTTTTTTTTTAAAATATTTTATTTATTTGGGCTGGAGGGATGGCTTAGTGGTTAAGGCATTTGCCTGCATAGTCAAAGGACCCAGGTTCTGTTCCCCAGGACCCACGTTAGCCAGATGCACAAGGGACGTACACATCTGGAGTTCATTTGCAGGGCTGGAGGCCCTGGCATGCCCATTCTCTCTCTCTGTCAAATAAATAAATAAAATATTTTTAAAAATATTTATTTTTTAGAGAGAGAGGGGCAGATAGAGAGAAAGAGAGAATGGGCACACCAGGGCCTCTAGCCACTGCAAACAAATTCCAGACACATGTGCCCCTTGTGCATCTGTCTTACGTGGGTCCTGGGGAATCGAACCAGGGTCCTTAGGCTTTGCAGGCAAACACTTTAACCACTAAGCCATTTCCCCAGCCCCTGACCTTAAACTTTTGATAATTCTGCTCTTGCCTCCCAAGTCAAGAGCTCTTTTCCTTTTGTTTTTTCAGACAAGGTTTCATGCAGCCCAGACTGGCCTCAAACTCACTATGTAGCTTGGGCTAGCCTTGAGTTCTTGATCTTCCTGCCTCCATCTCCTAACTACTGGGACTGTAAATATGTACCACCATATCTGGAATTCAGTTCTCTGATTAGACAGACATCCTCAGAACAGAAGCTACTTCTGTGCTATTCCCATCTCTGGGTTCCCAGTTTCCTTCATGTTGTGGCCCAAGAACTTTTCAGAGAATACATCAAAGTGGGATATATTCAAGAATTTGTTTCATCTACCAATAATCTAGAATAATGACCAATAACCCATTTGTAAAGGAGCAGATAATAAATATATTATGCTTTGCAGCCCAGGCAGTATCTGTAACTACTGAGCTATGAGTACAGAGGCAACCATATGAAGTATGTAAGTGGACAAATGTCAGACTTGACTGGCACAAAACAGACAGCACCTAGATTGGTCCTGTGAGCCATAGCTTACCCATTCTTGTACTTATTATTTGAAAAAACATGTATTAAGTAGTGATTCCTTTCACTATTTTGCTCTGTTTTTCTCATATATTATCCATTGCATTTTAGAGGTTGGGTTTTTCTTTTTTGAAAGATGAGTATTATAATGTTTAAATTATTATATTATACACATATACATAAATAAAACCTGGAACTCACTCTGTGGTCCCAGGTTGGTCTCAAACTCACAACCATCCTACTGCCTCTGCCTCGTGAATGCTGGGATTAAAGGCATGTGCCACCATGCCTGGCATCTTATGGTATTTTAATTAGTATTTTATGGGCCAGGGAGACAGCTCAGCTGGTAAGAGCAGCATGAAGACCTGAGTTTGATCTGCGACACTCATGTACAAAGCCAGGCACGGGTGTAGATGTCTATAAACCCAGCACTGAGGGAGAAAGAGTCATGAGGATCACTGGAGCTCCTTGGTCAGTCACTTCCAGGTTCAGTGAGGGACTCTGCCTCAGAGAAATAAGGCAGAAGAGCGATAAAGAACACACAGCATCTTCCTCTGGCCTCTGCACACATGTACACAAAGTACCCACATCTGCACGCACGTTTCCATACATTACACACACCACATAGTATATGCACAAAAAGAAACTTTTGTCAGCCCATAAACTGATTTGCAATGAAGCTATGCTTATGATATTTCAAGTGTTTTTTTTTTTTCTCCCAGTAATATTTGGTCATTTTCTTCATATCAGTTTTAACTGTCTTTTGTTAGGTTAATTGCTAGTTGTTTAATATATTTCATTGCTATTGCTAATTGAATGTCTTTTAAAAATTGTATTTTCTAGTTAGTTATTACTACTACATGAGGATGCATTTAGCTTTTGAGAATTTATATTTATCTTTTATTTTTTCTGACGTTTTAATTGCCTATCGTTATGACTGATTTTCTTTGGATTGTATTGGTATGTAATCAAGTTGTCTACATGTAATGATAATCTTGTTTCCTCTATCCTCTTTTCTTTTGGCCTTGGAAAGAATGGCCCATGTGAGTGAAAATAAAAGAATGGCTTTGATTTTGCCCCTATTTATTTATTTTTAAATTATTTATTTATTTATTTATTTGAGACAGAGAAAGGCAGAGAGAGAGAGAGAATAGGCATGCCAGGGCCTCCCAGCCACTGCAAACAAACACCAGATGCATGTGCCGCTTTGTGCATCTGGCTTATGTGGGTCCTGGAGAATCAAACCGGGATCCTTTGGCTTTGCAGGCAAATGCCTTAACTGCTAAGCCATCTCTCCAGCACCCCCCCCCCCATTTATTTTTTAAAATAGTATATTTATTTATTTGAGAGAGAGAGAGAGAGTGGGTGCATTAGGACCTCTATAGCTGCAAACAGACTCCAGACACATGTGTCACTTTGTGCATCTGGCTTTATGTGGGTACTGGGGAATCGAACATGAGTCCTCTGGCTTTGCTGGAAAGCACCTTAACTGCCCTCATTTATTTATTTATTTTTATTGGGTTTTTATTTATTGATGTTGTTTTTTGAGTTAGGGTCTCACTCTAGCCTAGGCTGACCTAGAATTCACTGTGTAGTCTCAAGGTAGCCTTGAACTCATGGAAATCCTCCTATCTCAGTGTCCCAAGTGCTGGAACCAAAGTGTGTGCCACCATACCTGGCTTTTTTTTTTTTTTTTTTTTTTTGAGGTAAAGTCTCACTCTAGCCCAGGCTCACATGGCACTAACTATGTAGTCCCAGGCTGTCCTCAAACTCATGGTGATCTTCCTATCTCTACCTCCTGTAGTCCTGGGATTGAAGACATGAGCCACCACACCTGGTAGGTTTTTTGGGGTGTGTGTGGCTTGTTTGTTTGTTTTGTTTTTTCGAGGTAGGGTCTCACTCTAGCTCAGGCTGACCTGGAATTCACTATGTAGTCTCAGGTTGGCCTCGAACTCACGGCGATCCTCCTACCTCTGCCTCCCAAGTGCTGGGATTAAAGGTGTTTACCACCATGCCCAGCTCTACTATGAATTTTAAAAGAGAGGCAAAACCTGGGCTAGAGAAATGGCTCAGTGGTTAAAGGCCCTCGCTTGCAAACCTGAAGGACTGGGTTAGATTCCCCAGGACCCATGCAAAGCCAAATGCACAAAGTGGCATATGCATCTAGAGTTTATTTGCACAAGCAAAAGGTCCTGGCATGCCCATTCTCTCTCTCTCCACTTTCTCTCTGTCAAATAAATATATTTAAAAAGAGAAAAGAAAAAAGAAAGAGGCAGCTGGGCATTGTGGCACACTGTTTTAATCCCAGCATTTGAGTGGCAGTGGTAGAAGGAGTGCTGTGAGTTCGAGGCCATCCTGAGACGACATAGTGAATTCTAGGTCAGCCTGAGCTAGAGTGAACCCTACCTTGAAAAATAAAAAAAAAAAGAAAAAGAAAGGAAGGAAGGAAGGAAGGAAGGAAGGAAGGAAGGAAGGAAAGAAAGAGGCTGGGGCTGGAGGAATGGCTCAGTGGTTAAGGCGTTTGCGTCCAAAGCCCAAGGACCCAGGTTCAGTTCCCCAGTACCCACATAAATCCAGATGCACAAGGTGGCACATGCGTCTGGAGTTATTTGCAATGGTGAGAGGCCCTGGTGTGCCCATTCTCTCTCTCTCTCTCTCATAAATAAATAAAATACATTAAAAAAAAAAAAAAGAGTGGTAAGCCAAGTGTGGTGGTACTGCATGCCTGTAATTCTGGTACTGAAAATCTGGGGTAGAAGGATAAGTTTTGAGCCAACCTGTGCTATATAAGACGACTCTGGTCTCAGCCAAAAGAAAACAGTAGGAAAGGGAGTTATAACTATCTGAAACAAATTGTGTGTGTGTGGGGGGGGGTGTATATATGTGTGTATACCCATGTGGCGCCCTGTGCAATTACCTGTGGCAGGGTGTGCTTGCCTGCAGTGGTCAGATGGGAACACCTGGTATCCCACCTCCATCTCTTTTCTACTTATTTTTACCTGAATTGGAGTCTTTGTCTTTTTCTCTTTTTTCCGAGGTAGGGTCTCACTGTAGCCCAGGAATTCAGACCTGGAATTCACTATGTAGTCTCAGGCTGTCCTTGAACTCACGGTGATTCTCCTGCCTCTGCTTCCCGAGTGCTGGGATTAAAGGCGTGCTCCACCACTCTCGGCTCTTATTGGCATTTTTCTCATAAGCCCAGTGATTCTGTGGTCTTTGTTCCCCATAGCACTGGGTTTATAGACATACATGGCCATGCCCAGCTATTTATATGGTTCCTGGGGATCAAACTCATTCATTTCTCAGGCCTCATGCTTGCACAGGAAGTGCTCTTATCTGTTGAGCCATTTCTCTAGCCCTGAGGTAATTTTTTTTTACTATTCCATGGTTCACAGCTGTCTTTCAGAGTGGCTTGAGCGGTACCTGACCCTGGGTGATGGCTCAGCAATACAACTTGTTACACGAGGGATATAAATGTACTTGGCAAAACTATTTTGGGCTGAAACCAGATGTGTGAAGCCTGGTGCCTTGCTGGTAACCCTTTGCTCTCAGTGATGGTGCTCTTTCTTCCCTGGTTTTGCCTTTGGGCAGAGAATTCGCTTGTTCTCCCGTTCTCTGGTTTTGAGTTTGCTTTGATTGTTCCTCCCTCCTCACTTCCTGTCCAGTTTCCACTTACCCTTCAGCCCTAGGCCAGATCTCATTTTTCTGTAAGCCCTTTCCTAATAATTCTTTCTCTAAAATCCATTGTGCTGATGTTAGCTTTGTGTGGAGGAAGAGGGGAATCCAGGTCATTTTGTTATTCAAGTGAGCCTTCAGCTAATTAAAGATTATATATTTGAAATGTCACCAGATGTAAATGTCAAAGCAATCTGTTGACAAAAAGGAAAGAAAGAAAAGGCTCATATTCTCTGCACATTTGGAACAATGCCTATTTGAGTCAAGTCTTTCACCTCGTCAGTAAACATTGTGGATAATGCAAAGTACCTAATTCCACTGATATGCACCCCTTTTTAGGGCCATGGCTGCTGTTCCTCTCAATAATCTGCAGGAGCAACTGGAGCGTCATTCAGCCAGAAAACTGAATAATAAATTGAGCCTTTCAAAACCAAAGACTTTGTAAGTATATTGTTGCCTCACTATCATGTAGGCACCAACTCACAGTGTCATACAATCAAGAACGCTTGTCTCAACGCTCTTTGTTTGATGCAGGATCTTGCTGTGTGGCTCACCCTGCCTTAGAACTCACTGTAGCCCAGGCTGGCCTCAAACTTGCACTAATCTTCCTGACTCGGCCTGATAGTACTGAGATTTCAGGTATGGCCATGATTCCCTGCTTTTTGCAACTGTTACTGTATAGACAAGGAAAGGAAGCCCAGGGGCTGCTGTGTTTTAGCAAAGTCAGGTGGTAATCAGTCAGCATCTTCCCACAGTTCCTGGCACAAGACACTTGTTCAGTAAAGAGTACTTGAATCAGTGAATTTTCTTATAAGTTTGGGCAGGTTGGTATACATCATATTTTAATATAATCTCATGCCCTTTACAAAATAGTGTGTAAGATCGGCTATCTGCCTGTGAGTCTTACTCTAATATCCTAATGACATCTAGTAATTTGTATTTCCACTGTGCCCTTGCCAGGTTGTAGGCACTGTTCTAGGTGCTTGGCTTTAAAGTGACTACTGATCTTTATGTCATTAAATCCAGAAAATAGCCAGGATTCCTGCCTTCTTTCTGTCCTTCAGATCTCAATATAGCTCACGCTTTTATTTTTATTTTTTTAAGCTTTTTGAGGTAGGGTTTCACTCTGGTCCGGGCTGACCTGGAATTCACTATGTAGTCTCAGGATGGCCTCGAACTCACAGTGATCCTACCTCTGCCTCCCAAGTGCTGGGGTTAAAGGCGTGCACCACCATGCCTGGCTAGCTCATACTTTTTAATTCTTTTTCAGTAAATTTTTTTTTTTTAATCAGAGAAGCCAAAAGTAGACATATTTGAGTTTCTTCCCTTTTTTTTTTTTTCCCCACATAAGCTATTGCCTTCTGAAAGTGCTATTAATTAAGGACTAGTAGCCTGAGAAATAAAGTTTGGGCATAGCTTATGTATTCTCAAAGCCAAATACTTAGCCTGTGAATGGGAAGAATCAGAGCATACTAAGTACAATTTAGGTTACCTGATAAATTTTAAAACCATAGAGGGAGAAATAGATTCTGTGCTCATTTGTAACACCATTAATATAACTTGCATTTGGATTATTTTTTAAAAATGGAATTTTATAGGATGGGTGGATTTGTCCAAATGAATCCATCTAGGGGCTGGGGTCGTGACTCCTTGGCAGAATACTTGATTAGCATGCATGGGACCCTGGGTTTACTCCCCAGCACCCAAAACAAATGAATTCATTTAATTCAGTTTTCTCTTTGTTTTTCAGAGGCTTTACTTTTAAAAAGAAAACTTCAGAGAGCGATGTGTCTGTAACCAGTGTGTCAATAGTAAAAACACCTGTGTTAAGTAATAAAGATGTGAATGTGGCTGAGGCCTTTCCCTTCTCTGAGCCTTTGGTCTACACACCCTGTCAGCAGACGAAGGTTGATGGCTTCTTAAAAACCACGCCAGCAGGACAGCAAACAAAGGGGACCAGTTCAAAACCATCACCAGCAGATTTGTCGCAGGATCCGTGGGAAACATTATGTACTAACCCAAACACCCCAGATAGAAACAAATCCCACACTGCAACTTTCAAGAAACTGGAATTTAGTTCTTCACTGGATTCTTTGGACCCCATCAATGATTGGGATGATATGGACGACTTTGATACTTCGACATCAAAAGCATTTATTACACCATCCAAAAATAACGTCCTGAGAGTAAGCACTGCTCAGAAACCAAAAAAGACTAAGAGAAACACTTTTAAGGCACCTAATAAAACAAACAGAATAAAGGCTGATCTGACCTCCTCTGCTGAAAGCCAGCAAGTGGATTTAACTAAGGAGCAGAATGATGACTTGGAATGCTTAAGCAGCGATGTGGTTTGCATTGATGATGACCCCCTTTCCCAAGAGCTTATAAAGAAAGCAACTCCGGAAAGTCTCTCTCTGAAAAATCACTCGGGAGATGAAAGAGGTAAAATCATTCCATCTTCATTCCAGTATACTGACAGTATTTCTTAATTTAAAGCTAAGCATTGGGAACAACAGTATGATTTTTTTTTTTTTTTTTTTGTCCTTAAGGATGTTAGTCTCCATTGATTTGCCTATTTAATGAATATTCTTTCATTCTTTTGTTTGTTTGTTTGTTTTTTTGTTTTTTGAGGTAGGGTCTCACTCTGGCCCATTCTGACCTGGAATTCACTATGCAGTCTCAGGGTAGCCTCGAACTCACGGTGATCCTCCTACCTCTGCCTCCCAAGTTGCTGGGATTAAAGGCGTGTGCCACCACGCCTGGCAGAATCATTCCTTTTTTTTTTTTTAAGCACAGTCTCACTATGGCCCAGGCTGGCCTCAAAATCATGACAATCCTCTTACCTCTCAGGTTCTTAAGTACTGGAATTAAGGGCATGCACTCCCACATATTTTATTTATTTATTTACTTGAAGGGGCTGGAGAGGAAGAGGCAGATAGAGAGAAGAATGGGCACGCCAGGCCCTCCAGCCATTGCAAACTCCAGATGCACATGCCACCTTGTACATCTGGCTTACATGGGTACCAAGGAATTGAACCTGGGTCTTTAGGCTTCTCAGGCAAGTGCTAAGCCATATCTCCAGCCCCATTTTCCTCCTCCTCCTCCTCCTCCTCCTCTTCTTCTTCTTCTTCTTTTCTTCTTCTTCTTCTTCTCTTCTTCTTCCTTCTTCTTCCTCTTCTTCCTTCTTCTTCTTCCTCTTCTTCTTCTTCTTCCTTCTTCTTCTTCCTCTTCTTCCTTCTTCTCCTCCTCCTCCTCCTTCTTTTCTTCTTCTTCTTTTTTCCCCCAAGATAGGGTCTCAGTCTAGCCCAAACTGTCCTGGGATTCACTTTGTAGTCTCAGGGTGGCCTCGAACTCATGGCAATCTCTGCCTCCCAAGTACTGGGATTAAGGGCATGTGCCACCACATCCAGCTGTTGGCTACTTTTGAAACAGGATAGGATGCAGTGAAATTAAGGTATCAATACCTGGAATAGCTCTGTGAGGCTTTATTTTGTTTCTGTTTGATTTTGGAGACAGGATCTCCTGTAGCCTAGGCTGGCCTTAAATTCTGTATATGGCTGAGGATGACCTTGAATTCTTCTGCCTCCAGCTCCAAATGCTGTTCTGTGATTACAGGCATCTGCCACCAGTTCTGTTTTTGTGTGTGTGTACATATGCGTATGCAAGTCAAAGAAGCACCTCAGGAATTCCTCAAGAATGTTGCCTACTTTTTTTTTTTTTTTTTTTTTTTTTTGAGACAAGTTCTCTCATTGGCCTGGAGCTCCCCATTTTGACTCGACAGGCCGGCCAGGGATTCTTTTGTTTCTGCCTACCTAGCACTGGAATTATAACCACATGCCCCACACCTAGCATTTTCTTTTCTTTTTTTTTTTTTTTTGTTTTTTTGAGGTAGGGTCTCACTCTAGCTCAGGCTAACCTGGAATTCACTATGTAGTCTCAGGGTGGCCTCGAACTCACAACAATCCTCCTACCTCTGCCTCCCAGGTGCTGGGATTAAAGGTGTGCGCCACCATGCCTGGCTCATTTCCTTCTTTTTTTTTTTCTTTTTTCTTTTTTTGTTGTTGTTTTTTGGTTTTTGATTTTTTTTCCGAGGGTAGGGTCTCTGGTCCAGATTGACCTGGAATTCACTGTGTAGCCTCAGGGAGGCCTCGAATTCACAGCAAACTTCTTACCTTTGCCTCCCAAGTGCTGGGATTAAAGGCATGCACTACTACACCCAGCTTCTTTTTTGTTTTTGTTCTATTTTATTTTATTTATTTTATTAGACAGAGAGGATTGGTGTGCCAGGGCCTCAGTCACTGAAGTCAAACTCCAGACTCTTGCACCACCTAGTGGGGATATGCGACCTTGTGCTTGCCTCACCTTTGTGTGTCTGGTTGGTTTACTTGGCATCTGGAGAGTTGAACATAGGTCCTTTGGCTTCGCAGGCAACCACTAAGCCATCTCTCCAGCCTTTACTTTTGTTTCTTTTTTTTTTTTTTTTTTTTGGTTTTTTCAGGTAGGGTCTCACTCTAGCCCAGGCTGACCTGGAATTCACTATGGAGTCTCAGGGTGGCCTCGAACTCACGGCGATCCTCCTACCACTGCCTCCCGAGTGCTGGGATTAAAGGCATGCGCCACCATGCCCGGCATACTTTTGTTTCTTTTCTTTTCTTTTCTTTACTTTTCTTTTTTTTTTTTTTTTTTTGAGGCAGGGTCTCACTTTACCCCAGGCTGACCTGAAACTCACTCTGTAGCCCCAGGCTGGCCTCGAACTCATCCACCTACCTCTGCCTCCCTAATGCTGAGATTAGAGGTGTGGGCCACCATGCCTGGCTTAGCATTTTCGTTCTTTCTTTCATTCATTCATTCTTTCATTCATTCTTTCTTTCTTCTTTTTTGTTTTTGGTTTTTCAAGGTAGGGTCTTGCTTTAGTTCAGGCTGACCTGGAATTCACTATGTAGTCTCGGGGTAGCCTCGAACTCTTGGTGATCCTCCTACCTCTGCCTCCCAAGTGCTGGGATTAAAGGCGTGCGCCACCATGCTTGGCTATTCTTTTTTTAAATATTTTTATTTATTTATTTGTGAGAGTGAGGGGAGAGAGAGAGAGAACGAGAACGAGAGAAGGGGTGCTCCAGGGCCTCCAGCCACTGAGAACAAACTCCAGATGCATGTGCCACTTTGTGCATCTGGCTTCCGTGGGTTCTGGAGAATTGAACCTAGTTCCTTTGGCTTTGGAGGCAAGGGCCTTTACTGCTAATCCATCTCCCTAGCCCTAGTCTCTTTTATTTTGATGTCATCCTCTTTTTCTCCTATTATGAAGATCTTGTGTACGTAGTATTTGGCACTTCAAGGTCATGGATATCCAGGCCATTTTGTGTGTGGAAGATTGTATTGCAAGCAGTCCTACCCTTCCATTGGCTCTTACATTCTTTCCACCACCTCTTCCACAATGGACCCTGAGTCATGGAAGATGTGATAGAGATATTTCAGTGCTGAGCACTCCTCTGTCACTTCTTCTCAGCACTATGGTGACTTTGAGTCATCCCAGTGGTCACTACCATCCAAAAAGAGAAGCTTCTGTAACCAAAAGTGGGAATAGCATTAACATATGGGTATAGACATTAAGAAAAGTACTTACAGGTCAGTTTGGTGGGCATAATATATGCATTCACCTGGTGTTTTTATTTTTATTTATTTTTTTATTTTTGGTAACACAGTATTTACTTATTTAGTGTTTTTTATTGACAACGTCCTTAATTATAGACAATAAACCATGATAATTCCCCCCTTCCCCTTATCACCTGGTGTTTTGGGGGTTTTTTGTTTGTTTGTTTTTTGAGGTACGTTCTCATTCTAGCTCAGGCTGACCTAGAATTCACTTTGTAGTCTCAGGGTGGCCCCAAACTCATGGCGATCCTCCTACCTCTGTCTCCCAAGTGCTGGGGTTAAAGGCATGCGCCACCATGCCCAGCACCTGGTATTTTTATGTAGGTGGTAGGGATTGATCTCAGGTCTTCATGCTCACAAGGCAAGTATTTTACAAACTATGCTATCTCTCCAGCCTTGTCTTTATTTTAGAAAAGAGAGACAGAGAGAGGTAGGATGGACATACCAGGGTGTCCTGCCTCTATGAATGAGCTCCAGATGTATGCACCACTTTGTGCATCTGGCTTTACGTGAGTACTGGGGAATCAAACTTAAGCCATCAGGCTTTTGCAAGCAAGCAAGCGCCTTAAACTGCTGAGCCATCTCCCCCGGCCTTCCACTCCATTTTATTGTTTTTTAATTTTATTTATTTATTTTTTTTATCTTCCTTTATATTTATTTTTTCTCAATTTTTATTAACATTTTCCATAATTATAAAAAATATCCCAAGGTAACACCCTCCCTCCCCCGACTTTCCCTTTGAAATTCCATTCTCCATCGTATCCCCTCCCCATCTCAATCAGTCTCTCTTTCATTTTGATGTCATGATCTTTTCCTCCTCTTATGATGGTCTTGTGTAGGAAGTGTCAGGAACTATGAGGTCATGGATATCCAGGCCATTTTATGTCTGGAGGGAGCACGTTGTACCCTTCCTTTGGCTCTTACATTCTTTCCGCCACTTCTTCCACATTAGACCCTGAGCCTTGGAAGGTGTGATCGAGATGTTACTCAGTACTCCAGTCACTTCTTTCCAGCACTATGATACCTTCTGAGTCATCCCAAGGTCACTGCCATCTGAGAAGAGAAGATTCTCTACCCAAAGTGAGAGTAGCGTTAATATAAGGGTACAAATATTAAGAGAAGTGCTTACTGGGCAGTTTGATAAGCATAGTATATACATTTTTCCAGACATTAGCAGATGTTACACCCCTAGGGCTCATGACTACCCCTGTTTTAAGTTTTCAGTATCAGGGATGTGTTCCCCCCCATGGAGCTGGCCTCCAGTCCAATTGGATGGCAGTTGGTTTCCACCATGACAGACATGCCACTACTGCACCCGTTGGCTCATTTGGCCTGGCTGGCCAATTATAAGGCTTCCACTCCATTTTAATTATGAGTAATTTTTTGTTTGTTTGTTTTTGTTTTTCAAGGTAGGGTCTCACTCTAGCTCAGGTTGACCTGGAATTCACAATGTAGTCTCAGGTTGGCCTTGAACTCATGGTGATCCTCCTACCTTTGCCTGCCAAGTGCTGGTATTAAAGGTATGCTTCACCATGCCTGGCTCAACTATTAGTAATTAAAAATATTTTTTCTTTTTTTTTAATTTATTGCAAGAGAGGAGATAGAGAAAAGAGGTTGACAGAGCCTGGGTACACCAGGGCCTCCTGCCGCTGCAAATGAAGTCCAGATGCATGCACCACTGTGCATCTGGCTTTACATGGGCACTGGGGAATTAAACACAGGACAGTAGGCTTTGCAGGCAAGTGCCTTCATTGCTGAGCCATCTCTCCAGCCCTTATTAGTAATTTTTTTTGGCATGTGTGTAGAGTTGTATGTGCAGTCTGTGGAAGTTGATGATGGTGTCTTTCTCAATAGTTCTCTGCTATAATTTACTGTGACAGGCTCTTTGACCGGAACCCAGAGCTTGCCAGTTCAGCTAGCAAGTACCCCAAGAGCTAGGATTACAAGTAGGCCCCCATACCTACCTGGCATTTATGTAGGTGCTATGGATCCAAACTCAGGTTGTTATATTTGCACAGCAAGCACTTAGCACTAAGCCATCTCTGGTCACAGATTTGATAGGAAAGTCTTGGAGCTTCCAATCTTCCTGCCTCAGCCTCCCAAGTAGCTGGAATCATAGTCCTATATTACCAGGCCTGGCTTAAGCCATTCTTCTGCCTCAGCCTCCCTAATAGCTCAGACTAAGGTGCATTCCATACCCTGAGACTAAATTTTTATAAACACCTGGATTCTGTCAAGGTTGCTATGGAGTGAGAGAGGGTTGAAAAATTCGCCAGGGCGTGGTGGCGCACGCCTTTAATCCCAGCACTCAAGAGGCAGGTAGGAGGATCGCCATGAGTTCGAGGCCACCCTGAGACTCCATAGTGAATTCCAGGTCAGCCTGGGCTAGAGTGAAACCCTACCTCGAAAAACCAAAAAAAAAAAAAAAGAAAAGAAAAATAATTGATGAGCTAGAGAGATGGCTCAGTGGTTAAGGTGCTTGCCTGCAAAGCCTAGTGGTTCGATTCCTCAGTACCCATGTAAAGCCAGATGCACAAGGTGGTGCATACATCTGGAGTTTGTTTGCAGTGGCTAGAGGCCCTGGCATGCCCATATTCTCTTTCTCTGTCTCTTATCTGTCTGAAAATAAATGATTTTTTTTGTTTTTATTTTTCTTGCTTTTCTTTTTAGGGGCCATGCTAATCTTCTCTGTATCATACCAATTTTAGTATATGTGCTGCTGAAGCGAGCACTGAAAATATTTTTTTTTCAGAGTTCCAGGTTCAGCTCTATTACCTAGTAGAAACCCAGTCTTTGATACATTGAAATAAACTGTTCCGGGGTTGGAGAGATGGCTTAGCGATTAAGTGCTTGCCTGTGAAGCCTAAGGACCCCTGTTCGAGGCTCGATTCCCCAGGACCCACCTTAGCCAGATGCAGAAGGGGGCGCATGCGTCTGGAGTTCGTTTGTAGTGGCTGGGGCCCCTGGTGTGCCCATTCTCTCTCTCTCTCTCTGCCTCTTTCTCTCTCTGTTGCTCCCAAATAAAATAACATAAATATTTAAAAAATAAACTGTTCCAGAGTTTAATTAAAAAAAAACAAACAGGGCTGGAGAGATGGCTTAGTGGTTAAGGTGCTTGCCTGCGAAGCCTAAGGACCCATGCAAACAGTGGTTAGATGCCACAAAGTAGGTGGTAATTCCTTAATTGTATGCATGTTGTAAGGCCTAAGGGCTCTTCCATCGTTGTCAAGGGGAGTGGTAGCCTTCTCTTCTTTCATATAAAACTAATTTTTGTTTTGTTTTGTTTTTTTGAGGTAGGGTCTCTAGCCCAGGCTGACACGGAACTTACTCTGTAGTCTTAGGGTGGCCTCAAACTCACAATGGTCCTCCTACTCTGCCTCCTTTAATCCCAGCACTGGGGAGACAGAGGTAGGAGGATCACTGTGGGTTTAAGGGCACCCTGAGACTATATAGTAAATTCCACGTCAGCCTGGGCTAGAGTGAGACCCTGCCTCAAAAAATTTGCTACATGTTATTTAAACATGAGTAAAAAACAGAAAAGATAAACATGTTGATTCTAAGCATAGGTTTCATCATTTCACTTGAGAAGGGCATGAAAATCCCTAAGCAAGTGTAGGCCTCAGTCTAGCCTTGGACTTTCTCCAGGTGATTCACTAATCATTTATGAAGAAGTCAGCCAACATTGACCTATGGAAGATTCTTGTGCAAGGTGCTGTGATTATTTATGACTTCCCCAAAGCACTCACCCCTAATGCTCACCTGTCTCCTTTCTCTCATTAACTATTAAAATAACCTGTGTTTGTCACCTGTTTGGTTTTAGATAATTCTGGAAAGATGAAACTTGAAGTTGAGTTCCATTCAGCTGAGAACTCTCTGTGTCTTAAGCTTGATGATGATGATGATGATGTAGATTTTGTTCCGCCTTCTCCACAAGAAGAACTTACTTCTACTGCTTCCTCCTCTTTGAAATTCTCTAGGTAAAACAGCTAATAATTAATAAATGTTATTTTTTCTGGGATTGTGTAAATACTGTAATTTAGTTATATAATATCCTTCTGACAAATATGTACTTTGTGCTTCTGCAGTTTATTTTATATGTAAATGAGGCATCCAAAATTGCTGTTAATTTATTTGATTGTTTGGAGACTATTCTTGCCATGTAGCTCAGGCTGGCCTTGAACTCAAGATCCTCCTGCATCATCCTCCCAAGTACCAGGATTACAGGTGGGGAGGGGGATTGTATGTATGTGGAGTGTTTGTGGTGTGGTGCACCTGTGTATGGAGCTGTGCGTGCCCCATGCACACAGGTGCAGAGGCCAGAGGAGAATGTCAGGTATATCCCTCCATCGCTCATCTTACCACTGAGTCATCTCCCAGCTCCTGAATTTTTATTGTATTGGTTCAGGGGCTGAGGCAGGAGAATAGCAGTTCCCAAACTCAGTCTATTTACATGTAAAGATACATACATTACTATTTATTTATTTTGGGGGGGGTTGTTGTTTTTGTTTTTATTTTATTTATTTATTTTTTTGAGGTAAAGTCTCATTCTAGCCCAGACTGACCTGGAACTCACTGTGTAGTCCCAGGCTCATCTTGAACTCATAATGATCCGCATACGTCTGCCTCAGAGTGCTAGGATTAAAGGTGTGTGCCACCACGCCTGATGAGTTTGTCCTTCTATTTTTTTTTTTTTTTTTTGGATTTCACCTCTCATTTATTCATATTTTGAAAATATCCACCTTTTGTGTCCTACTGCCATCATCTTAGTTTAAGCCACCGTAATTTGTGGCCTTGATCAATACAACTACTTCCAGACTCGCCCATTAGTAACGCTTCTTGCCCTCCACCAACCTATTCTCCACAAAGAGTAGAGTGAGCTTTTCACGTGTGCATTGGATCCTACTTAACAGTTCTTCCGAACTGCCTGGTCTTAGGTTGTTTTGCAGATGATAGTCTGAAATGTATAAAGCAGCCAAGACAGTCAGCATATTCTTTCTAGTCCTTCCTCATCTGAGACCAAACTTCTTGTTCCTACTCTCCAGCCAGACACTTCTTCCAATTCCTTGAACAATACAAATTTATTCATGCCCTGATCTCCCTCTCACATATCAGGTTTTCTGGGACATTCATTAAGCCCCCCCCCCCCCCTTTTCTAAAAATATGTCTTGACCTTAACTGTTTTTTTTTTCTTTTCAATTTTTTTTATTAACAACTTCCATGATGATAAACAATATCCCATGATAATGGCCTCACTCCCCCTACTGCCCCCTTATCTTTTTGGTTTTTTCAAAGTAGGGTCTCACTCTAGCCCAGGCTGACCTGGAATTCACTATGTAGTCTCAGGGTGGCCTAGAACTCATGGCAATCCACCTACCTCTGCCTCCCAAGTGCTGGGATTAAAGGTGTGTGCCACTATGGCCAGCTAATTTTTATTTATTTATTTATTTATTTATTTATTTTGAGAGAGAGGCAGATAGAGTGAGATAATGGGCAAGTGCTGGGATTAAAGCCTTGTGCCACCACGCCCGTCTGGTTTCTTGAGGCAGAATCTCACCGTGCTCAGGCTGACCTGAAGCTCACTCTGTATTCCAGGCTGGCCTTGAGCTCATGGTGATCCTCCTACCTCACCCCACCCCACCCCTGAGCCACCACACGTGGGTATTTAGTCATATTGTAACAGAAACAGATCCCTGTACTCTATCCTCTTAATTAGACAAGGAAGGAGATATTTTATGTATAACCTCATTTACTTCCTTCTGGTTTATGCTTTAAGAGATAAGTAGTACTGTGGCCAGAGTTGAAATGTGATTACTGTTTGATTACAAAACTAAAGAACTAAGCTCTCCTCTCTTCTTTTCCTTACTGATAGAAACTCGAAACTATAGAAAGTTATAAAATGGAGCAAAAGTTTACATGGCATCTAAACTCTAAACTAGCATTCTCATCTAATCAGTGGAACAGCTGAGGCCAGCAAGGAGCAGGGCATTGCTCAGGAGGAAACAGTTAATGGGCAAATGGGCCAAGACCCAGTGTCCTGCTTTCTCCTGCACCATACCAATTCCTTGTGGAATGCCTAGCTTTTTTCTTTATTTTATTTTATTATTATTTTTGTTTGTTTGTTTGTTTATTTGAGAGACAGAGAGAGAAAGAGGTAAATAGAGAATGGATATACCAGGGCCTTCAGCCAGTGCAAGTGAACTCCAGACACGTGTACCATCTTGTTTACATGGGTCCTGGGTAATCGGGTCCCCTGGCTTTGCAGGCAAGTACCTTAACCACTAAGCCATCTCTCCAGCTTGCTTTTTTCTTTTCTTTTCTTTTCCTTTTTTAAATTTTTTTGTTTATTTTTATTTATTTGAGAGCAACAGAGACAGAAAGAGGCAGATAGAGAGAGAGAATGGGCACTCCAGGGTCTCCAGCCACTGCAAACAAACTCCAGGCACGTGCGCCCCCTTGTGCATCTGGCTAAGGTGGGTCCTGGGGAATCGAGCCTCGAACCGGGGGTCCTCAGGCTTTGCAGGCAAGTGCTTAACCACTAAGCCATCTCTCCATATTTTTTTAATTAAGAAAAATGCAGGGTTGGAGAGATGGCTTAGCGGTTAAGGCGCTTGCCTGAGAAGCCAAAGGACCCAGGTTTGATTCCCCAGAACCCACATAAGCCAGATGCACAAGGTGACACATGTGCACAGGTGGTGCATGTGTCTGGAGTTTGTTTGCAGTGGCTAAGGCCCTGGTGCACCAGTTCTGTCTCTCTCATAAAAAAATAATAATAATAAAGCGGGGCTGGAGCAGTTGCTCAGCGGTTAAGGCCCCTGCCTGCAAAGCTTAACTACCTGGGTTCGATTCCCCAGTACCCATGTAAAGCCAGATGCGCAAAGTGGTGCAGGTGCTTGGAGTTCCTTTGCACTGGCTAGAAGCCCTGGCTTGCCCATTCTTTCTTTTTTGCTCTCTCTCTCTCTTCTCTCTCCTTGCAAATAAATAAATAAAATATTTTTCAAAAAAAATTGTATATTGGCCACACAGAAGGAAAAAAGGGACTCAAAGTAGAATAGAAGCTATTGGGGAAGAAGAGGGCTTCAGTAGGAGGGGTGTGAGTATGAGGGAACAAGAGAAAAATGAAGGGATTATGAAAGCATATATTTATATACATGTATAAAATTGTCAGTAAACAAGGTAAATGTGTAGTGGCTGGGGAGATGTCTCAGTGAGTAAGAAGGCTTGCTGTGAGAGCATGTGAACATTAGTCCCATCCTCAGCACTCACATTAAAAAATATATCTAGCCAGGCGTGGTGGCGCACGCCTTTAATCCCAGCACTTGGGAGGCAGAGGTAGGAGGATCGCCATGAGTTAAAGGTCACCCTGAGACTACATAGTGAATTCAGGCCAGCCTGGGCTAAAGTGAAACCCCACCTCAAAAAAACAAAAAATGTGTGTGTGTATCTAGGCATGGCCACGCATACCTGTAACGCCAGTGCTGAGTAGGCAGAGACAGAGGATCATAGGCCCAGTGGCCAGCTCATCTAACTGAAAAACAGTTAGCTCCAGGTTCAACGAGAGACGCTGTCTCAAGGAAATAAGGCTGTCTTCAATATCTACACGTGTGTACAGGGCACATGCATCACACATGTATTCCACACATACCAAAAAGTCCATAGAACAAATAACTTTTTTTTTGGTAGGGTCTCACTTTAGCTCAGGCTGACCTGGTATGGAGTCTCAGGGTGGCCTCAAACTCACAGTGATCCTCCTACCTCTGCCTCCCAAGTGCTGGGATTAAAGGTGTACATCATTATGCCAGGCAGTGAACAAATAACTTTGTAGCCACTTTAGAATTGTTAATAAGAGAGAAGAGGGCTTAGTGGTTAAGGTGCTTGCCTGAAAAGCCTAATGACCAAGGTTCAATTTTCCAGTATCCACATAAAGCCAGATAGATGCACAAGTGGCACATACGTCTCAAGTTCATTTGCAGTGGCTAGAGGTCCTGGTGTGCCCATTCTCTTTCTCTCTCTCTCTCTCTCTCTCTCTCTCTCTGCCTGTTTCGCTCTCAAATAAATAAAATATTTTTTTAAAAAGAGAGAAGAAAGCCTGGCATGGTGGTGCTTTTATCCCAGCACTTGGAAGGCAGAGGTAGGAGACTCGCTGTGAGTTCAAGGACACTAGCCTGGGCTAGAATAAAACCCTACCTTGGGAAAAAAAGAGGAAATATTTTTAGGGTTTTTTGTTTGTTTGTTTGTTTGTTTGGGGGTTTTTGTTTGTTTGTTTGTTTGTTTTTGTTTTTGTTTTTTCAAGGCAGAGTTTTGCTGTAGCCCAGGCTGACCTAGAATTAGTCTCATGGTAGTCTGAAACTCATGGCAGTATTCCTACCTCTGCCTCTCAAGTTCTCAAGTGCTAAGATTAAAGGCATGCACCACCATACCCAGTTTTTTTTTTTGGGGGGGGGGGTCCAGCAGGGTTTCAAAGTAGGGTCTCGCTATAGCCCAGGCTGACCTGGAATTTACTCTGTACTCTGTAGTCTCTGGGTAACTTTAAACTCATGGTGATCCTCCTATCTCAGCCTCCCAAGTGCTGGAATTAAAGGCGTGCACCACCACATCCAGCCCATAGCTTATTTTTGGGGGGCAGAGTCTCACTTCTAGTCCAGGTTGACCTAGGACTAGACCTCAAACTCATAGCAATCTCCTGAATGCTGGTACTGAAGGCATACTCCACCATGCCTGGCTGAGAAGAAATATTTTTAGTTCCACAATTCCAACAATTTTCTTTGTCTGTGTTTGGTTTTAATATTTTTTAAAACACCCTTTTTTGTTGTTGTTGTTGTTTTGTTTTTCCGAGGTAGGGTTTCACTCTAGTCTAGGCTGACCTGGAATTCACTCTGTATTCTCAGGGTGCCCTCAAACTCACAGTGATCCTCCTACCTCTGCCTCCCGAGTGCTGGGATTAAAGGCGTGCGCCACCACGTCCGGCTTAAAACACCTTTATTTATTTATTTAAGAAAGAGCATGCAAATAATACACATACTTACCTACCAGAGGGCCATGTAAAGCACTTTGTAATCTCTGAAAAGAGAGCTGTTGGGCTGGAGAGATGGCTTAGCGGTTAAGTGCTTGTCTGTGAAGCCTAAGGATCCCAGTTCGAGGCTAGATTCCCCAGGACCCACATTAGCCAGATGCACAAGGGGGCGCACGCATCTGGAGTTCGTTTGCAATGGCTGAAAGCCCTGGCGCACCCATTCTCTCTTCCTCTCTGACTCTCTCTCCCTCTCTTTCTCTCTCCCTCTTTCTCTCTCTGTTGCTCTCAAATAAATAAATAAAAATAAACAAAAATAAAAAAAAAGAAAGCTGTTAATTATCAGTTTCCAGAGAAAGCAAAATGACACTTGGGCTGGGTCTTCAAGAACAGAGATGATTTGGGTACAGAGAGCTTGGGTGGCAGACTTTCCAAATTGAGAAGAGAGCAGAAGCAACATCCCTAAAATAGTCAAAACAGGGCTCACAAGGAGAGTGAGTGGTATCATTTAATTGGAGCCTCGTGTTCTTGAAAGGACATAGCTGGAGATGGAAGTTGATGGGGTCTCTTGGGACCAGAAGATGGGAGACTTAGATTTTAAAATGGAAGAGGTAGGCTAAGTATGGTGATGTACTACCTTTTTTTTTTTAGTTTTTCGAGGTAGGGTCTCACTTTGGCTCAGGCTGGCCTCGAACTCATGACAGTCCTCCTACCTTTGCCTCCCAAGTGCTGGGACTAAAGGCATGCGCCACCATGCCTGGCCAGTTCCTACCTTTTAATCCCAGCATTTAGGAGGCAGATGTAAGAGAAGTGCTGTGAGTTCAAGACCAACCTGGGACTGCAAAATAAATTCTAGGGCTAGAGAGAGACCCTACCACGGGGGGCGGGGGGGGGGGGGCGGATACCTGTTTCCCAGGTATTGAGGCCTGTGACCTCAGCAGCACTCAAAAAGTGGAAGCAGGATCATTTTAAGGCCAGCTCAGCCACAGCCTGTTTGAAAAAAACAATGAAAGCAAGTGTGTTTCTCTTATCTGCTATCTGTTGCATATTGTTTAGTTATAGTAGGAGAAAATGTGTACATTTATTTGGTCTAATCTGTAGTGTTGTTGGCCTATTTTTTTTTTTTTTGATAGTATGTTAAAGGATCTTGATGACTCTGACAGAGAAAAAGACATTCTTAGCACATCGAAAGACTGTTTGTTAAAACCAGAGCAAATGATGCCACCGGAACCTGATCCAGAAACCACTACAGACTGTGACGGTACAGAAAGTATTTTAGACATATGTATGTTCCAACTACTTATGTTTGTAAACAAAGTACGATTATATTTTCATCCTATAGCAGTGTGTATAGGTGCACCAGGGCCTCGTGTCACTACAAACAAACCTAGACACTTGTCCAGCTGACATGGACAGTTTGAACTCTGGGCAGGCAGGTTTTGCAAGCAAGCACTTGTAACCACTGTGCCGTCTTTCCAGCCCCTTGACTCTTCTTTATAGATAAGGACTGGGAAGATGGCTTAGCTGTTATGGGTGCTTGCCTCCAAAACTTGCCAGACTGGGCTTGATTCCCTACCCTTGTAAAGCTGAATGTACAAAGTAGAGTATATATCTGGAGTTCATTTGCAGTAGCAAGAGGCCCTGGCACACCCATTCTCTCTCTTCTCCCACCTTCCTCCTTCTCTCTCTTTCTCTGTTTTTTTTCTTTCAAATCAAATATACTAAAATGTTTTAAAAAATAAAAGTCAGGCAGGAGAGATGGCTTAGTGGTTAAGGTGCTTGCCTGTGAAGCTTAAGGACCCAGGTTCAATTCTCCAGGTCCCATGTAAGCCAAATGCACAAGGTGGTACATGCATCTGGAGTTCATTTGCAATGGCTAGAGGCCCTGGCCTGCCCCCCCCTTTTTTTTTTTTCTTTTTTCTCTCTCCCTCTCTCTGTCTCAAGTCAAAATAAATTTCTTTCAAAAAATAAATAAAAATGAAAGTTAAGGGCTTGAGAGATGGCTTAGTGGTTAAGGCACATGCCTGCAAAGCCTAATGACCCAGGTTTGATTCTCTAGTACCCATGTAAAGTTGAATGCGCAAAGTGGTACATGCATCTGGAATTCGTTTGCAGAAGCTAGAGGCCCTGGCCTGCCCATTCTCTCCCTCCCTCTCTCTTTCTCTGTTTGCAAATAAATAAATAAAATTAAAAATAAATACATGCTAAGTTGATATGGATTTGTAGATCCTCCTCCTTTCTGTGTGCTCTGGATATGGGTCTGTGCACCATTTAAAGTTTAATATTTTTGCTTGTCTGTTACAATTAGTTCTCGTCTTCTTTTTTTCCTTTAGTACTGGGGATTGAACTTAGGGCCTCTGTACTCTACTACCAAGTATGTTGCTAGTCCTTTTGCAATTCTAATTTTTTTCTGTATAAATTATCCAGTAGCTCTGTAAGACTGAAAATAGCATTTCCTGCACTGAGTCTGGAGTGCTCACCACTACACCATGGAACCTAGCAGTCCCTCTTTCCACCTTTGAGCTCTGCTTCCCAGAGACACATGCAGACTGGAAATGTGTTTGTTTTTATTCCTAAAGTCTTTCTGGTATTGTTTCTTTTTGTCTGCTCTCTTATACTCCCCGTCCCCCACCCCCTTACAATTTTGCTGTACCTGGGACTTCTGCTCTTTGAATTTTAGACCTCCCTATCTTGTAAGACCTTAATTATCTTATATATTTTCCTTCTCTTGCTTTTCTATATTTAGCAAATTTTCTCAATTTTATCTTTAGCTTTCCTGTATATTTATCATTTTTATCCAGTCAGTTTCTAAGAGCTCTCTTCTACTCTCTGAGTAGTTCTGAAAGGCTGTCCTTCTTGGCACATGCTAAGCTTTTCCTGTGGCGTGTTTGCATGTGGGCATGTAGTGTGCTCTGGTGCTTTTGTTTCTTCTGAGTTTCTTTCTATTTTGGTCTCTGAATTTATTACTAGAGATGTTCCTGAAGTATCTGGTGTCTGAGACACTACTCTAAGAGCCCCGCAATGTAAACTAATCCTTATTCCAGCCCATTAAGGTAGTTTCTGTTATCTCCATGTTACAAATAAAGAAACTAAGGCACAGAGGATTTAAGTAATTATATAGTTGCAGAAATAAGATAGCACCAGGAACTGGTGAGGTAGCTTAGTCAGTAAAGTGCTTGCTTTGCAAATGTCAGGACCTGAATTTGTTCTCCAGCATCCATGTAAAATGCTGAACACAGTGGAGTGCTCCCGTAAACTCAACACTGGGGAGGCAGAGATAAGAAGATCCCTAGAGCCCACTGGCCAGCTAGTCTAGCCCAAGTGGTGAGCTCCAAGTCACTGAGAGACCTTGTTTCAAAGTAGGTGGAGTGCATTCCTGAAGTTGACACCCAAGGTTGTCCTCCAGCCTCCTTAGACACAAATGTGGACGGGCACATATTTGCACCCACATGCATGCCACACACACACGCGCGCACGCGCGCAAGAAAAAAATCCAGGCATGGTGGGTCACATCTGTAATCCTAGTACTCAGAAAGCTGAGGTAGGAGGATTGCTAGAGTGAGTTCAAAGTCAGTCAGTCTGAGCTAGAGGGAGACCAGCAGTAGACCTAGGATTCAAATCAACAGCCTGCAGGCTCTTGCGCTCACCCTGATAACCACTGCACTATCCTGTATCTGTATCATTTTCACTAATGCGAAGGTTCTTAGGAGAGGGACATAGACAGAGCCCCCTACAATGTCATGAGGTCTCTCATTTAGCTGACTTTAGTTAATTTATCACCTCTGATTCACCTAGTTCTGAATCTTCAGGACATTTCTCTTCCTTTGCCATGGAATTGCACAAGACCCAGCTATAAGGGCTCTAGAAAGGTCAAAGTCTGAGGCAGGAAGAAGCTGTGGCCTGCAATGGAGACCTGTCACCTACTCCTGACTTTGTGTGCATAGCACATTGGTTAAACCTTCCTGGGAACGGGAGAGATGGTCTAGCAGTTAAGTGCACTTCCGGCACAAGCATGAGGAGCTGAAGGGGCCTGAAACCACCAAGTTTGAATCACCAGAACCAGTGTAAACAACTGGGTGTGGCTGCATGTGTCTGTAACCCCAGTTCCACAAAGGGGAGCAGAGACCAGAGAATCTCCCAGGTTTGTGAAAAACAGCAAGTGTCACCATCAGTAAGAGGCTCCCGCTCAAAATAATGGGCAGAAGAGCAATGGAGCAGGACACCCGATGATCTACTCTGGTCAGCTCAAGCTAGTGAATGAGTCATTGTGAGGACACATGCAAACACAACACTGTACTATCCTACACACACACACACACACACACACACACACAGAGAGAGAGAGAGAGAGAGAGACAGAGAGAGAGAAGTCCCTGAGACCATGTAGCCCAGGTAGCCTCCAACTCACTATCCTCCTGCCTCTGCCTCCTGGGATTGCAGGTGTGCACCATGATGCCCAGCTCTGAGTTTTCTGTAAAATGAAGAGAATAATATCTGCCTTGCTGGGTTGTTGTCAGGTTTCAAGGTACACTGTAGGCCTTTAGTGCATGGCAGCTAGGATCATCTTCCAGTCTACTAATCCTTCCAAAGAAGGAAGTACATTAAGATGGCTGCTTTGTTTTTATGAACTCTCTTTGGCTCCATAATTGTTTCCTCTTTTTAGCACTCACAAAAGCAGCCAGGTGATAACATGTTCTAGAATTTTGCCTTGATTTGACACCAAGGTCACTAGTTTTTAGGTGTTGTTTTTTAATTTTTAACTGGAACAGTGTTTGTTGTCTTTACTTTCCTTCTGTTCTACAGTAGGTGTCTTGCATCTCTGCATCCAGGGCTCTAAGGTTTCATTTGAGGGTGTCCTTTGTTGTCTGGGGTGTAGCCTGTCTGGCAGGGCGACCTGAGCGCCTTCCTACCACCTGGGCACTCTTGTCTCTGCACCTGCCTTGTCTTTGAGGTCCTTCAGCCGTTGTGCACTCCCCGTCCCCAGGAGGCTCCCACTACTCACACAAACCACCGAAGTGGCAAAGGGACTCAGCAGCGCCACCTTGGCCGCTCCTCTCTCACATACGTTTCCAGTCACCAGTAGAAGTCCACATTTGTCAGGTCATTCTCACACAGCTAGTTGTCCCCATACGGATCTATAGTCTCCTTCGTTGCTCTTGCTGTCCTTTCTGACCTTGAAACCCTTTAGCTGGCTGTGCTTGATCTACAGCCTCATTTTCTTTGAGCATTTTTGCCGCCTTCTTTTTCTCTTTGTCTCCTGGGAATACTGGCTTCTCTGCAGCCCATGTAAACTAAATTTTTTTCTCCCACATATCTTAAGCCCTTGAAGTTGAGCAGGCATTTTCTTTGCTTACATTGCTGCCTTAAACCATTTGTTTGTTTCCCTTCATCTAAAACATTAGCTCCTTTGAAATCCTCTTTTAGTTATATGGCTTAATAAAGAAGAACGTGGGGGGAAGTTTGGGGTTGCAACTCAGTGGTGGAGCATTTGCCCGTCATGTTTCAAGCCCTGGGTTTGATTCTCATTGCTTATATGTAATTGCTTTCTAGCCAGACAGATAAGTTTACAGCAGGAGCTCATTCACGTGATGGACCACATCTGTAAATTAGTTGATACCATTCCTGTTGATGAACTGAAAGCTTTGAGTTGTGGGAATGAGCTGCTTCAACAGAGAAACATAAGGTATCTTGATTCCCTCCCCCCACTCCTCCTTCTGGTATGTATGATTACATTTCTACCACTTCGAATAAAAAAAATAGGCAAAATGGCCAGGCATGGTGGCTCATGCCCTACCTTGAAAAAAAAAATTTTATGTGGGAGGTAAAATATCCAGGTTTTTTTTCTGGCCTCGTAATTGCATAAAAATTATCATCATGTTACTTTTAAATTCATTTACTTTTTGGGGGGGGTTGGGTTTTTTATTTGTTTTTTGAGGCAGGGTCTCACAGTGATCCTCCTACCTCCTTCCTGAGTCCTGGGATTAAAGGTGTGTGTCACCATGCCTGCCTAAATTCATTTATTTTTTTTAGACCCTTTCTTTAGGGTTTGCATGCAATTTTTTTTTTTTTTTAATTTTTCGTGGTAGGCTCTCACTCTGGCCCAGGCTGACCTGGAATTCACTATGGAGTCTCAGGGTGGCCTTGAACTCATGGCTATCCTCCTACCTCTGCCTCCCAAGTGCTGGGATTAAAAGCATGCCCCACTGTACCCAGCATTGTATTCAAATTTTAAGACTGGAGAAAAGAAGAAATATTTGTCTACAGTTTCCTTTTGGGTTGAGAACTGAAGGTAAACATTTGTGTGTGCCATAGTACAGTACTGATATTTAATATCTTCTCTTTCTTCTCTTCAGAAGGAAACTCCTAGCAGAAGCAGATTTTAATAGAAATGATGTCAGTCTTCTGGGTTCAATGTGGAGACACAGGCCTGATTCACTTGGTACCACTGTGGAAGGTGATTCCTGCCCTGTGAGGAATCCTGTCAAGGAGTTAGATTTTCCATGCTTTCCCTCAAATTCTCTTTCCCCTGGGGAGTCTTTACTGACTACCACCCCAGGAAAGACAGGGTTCTCAGCTGCTGTGAAGAATCTCGCTGAAAGACCAGTTCTGAGTTCCCATTTACAGAAGTCCTTTGTAAGTAGCAACTGGGCTGAAACACCAAGGACAGAAAAAAGAAATGAAAGTTCCTATTTCCCGGGCAATGTTCTCACAAGCACTGCTGTGAAAGATCAGAATAAACATGCTACCTCAGGAACTACCGTAGAAGAAGAAATCCAGGCTTCCTATGATATTGACAATTTTGACATAGATGACTTTGATGATGATGATGACTGGGAAAATATAATGCATAATTTAACAGCCAGCAAATCTTCCACAGCTACCTACCCCCCTATCAAGGAAGGTAGGCCAATGAAATCATTATCAGAGAGAATTTCTTCAGTCAAGACAGACTGTCTTCCTGTGGCATCTACTGCTCAAAATACAAACTCCTCAGAGTCAATTCAGAATTGTACTGGTAAGTTTAAAATAAATTGAATGCTTAAATATTATAGAAAAATAAAACTGTCCAAAATAGGAATTGGATCACAAAAACCATAGCAAGTCATCACTGCCTGAAAACCACATTGTTTTTATGCAAATCTTCACTGATAATATGAATTACAAATCACAATTTCAAAAGCTAGTTGCTCTTTGTCTCTGTAGCAGCTGTAGTTTTATAAAATGTGTAATTATAACCTATTGTAGTAAAGCTCGAAAGTCATTGCAAATGGGCTTTGCCTTGAAACTAACACTGTCTAGTCCCTAAAACAAGAAAGCTCATGGGGACCAAGTTTCTAGTTCTTTTGGATAAAAAGAACAGATAAAAGCCAGGCATGGTGGCGCGTGTCTTTAATCCCAGCACATGGGAGGCAGAGGTAGGTGGATCACTATGAGTTCAAGGCCACCCTGAGACTACACAGTGATTTCCAGGTCAGCCTGGACTAGAGACTAGAGTGAAATCCTACCTCAAAAAAAAAAAAAAAAAAAAAAAAAAAAAAAAAAAGCAGGTAAATTTATTTATTATTTATTTTGTTTTTTTGGGGTAGGGTCTCACTCTAGCCCAGGCTGACTGGAATTCACTCTGTATTCTCAGGGTGGCCTCCACGGCGCTCCTCCTACCTCTGCCTCCGAAGTGCTAGTATTAAAGGTGTGTTCTACCACACCAGGCAAATTTATTCATATCTATTTTTATTTATTTATTTATTTGACAGAGAGAGAGAGACAGAAAGAATGGGCGTGCCAGAGCCTCCAGCCCCAGCAAACGAACTCCAGATGCATGTACTCCCTTGTGCATCTGGCTAATGTGGGTCTTGGGGAATTGAACCTGGGTCCTTTGGCTTAGCAGGCAAATGCTTTAACTGCTAAGCCATCCCTCCAGCCCAAGAACAGATAAATTAATATGCAAAAATGTGCATACTTTTTAGCAGCCTGCATTGCAGAGAAATGATTCTTTTATAAGGTAATGTCTTATGTCTTACAGTATTAAAGTATAGAGCAGCATAAGAATTTGAAATCGGCGATTCAGTCAATACTTACTGAACCAGGCATGGTGGCTCACACCTGTAATCCAGTACCTGGGTAGAGGGAGGACTGTGTAAGGCAGAAGAATTGCCACTAGTTGGTTGGAGGCCAGCCCAGGCTAAAGAATGAGATCTCTTCTCAAAACAGCTAAAGAAAAAACATCAATATTCATTTAGTGCTCACTATGTGCCACATACTGTGCTAGGGTTTGGGAACACTACAGAGATTCTGTCTTGCAGCTCACAGTTTAATTAGAGGAGTTTTGAGAGGAATGAACTAAGCTACTGTCAAAGCTTCAAAGTAAAGCCAAACTTAATTTTAAAACCTTACATCAGCCCTATAAAGTTATCACAAAGTATGTTTTTGTTTTTTTTTTTTACCAAAACAAGTATACATGTGCAAAGTTTTATGAAGTACAGCCTTCCCTATTTTTGCCATCGATGACTTAATACCTCAGAGGTTGTCTTACAGTGATGCTGTTGACCTTTAAAATAGCCACTAATGGATTTATTTTGGTATCATGTTAGAATGTGTCATGCTTGATGTCTGCAATTATCTTTGAGGCCATTGAGTGTTGAGTGAGAGCAGCTGCCAGAGCGGATGTGTGAGGATCTCTTGTTCTCCTGAGCCACAGTTGTCCCAGTGAGGATACAGAGCAGGGTGAATACGAGAGACTGTGGAAGAATCTGAGAAGTCAGGCTTCAGACCAGTGTGCCTGGCTAAGCTGTGACACCATTCACAGAAATAGAGGAGTCAGGAGACAGAGTGAGACGTGGAGAAAAAGTGAGAGGGCTATTTTCAGACTTGTTGCACTAAACTGTTGGGAAATCATTCAGGTAGACAAATGGATGTGTCAGGATGAGAAATCAGAAAGATAAGAGAAAACTAGGCATTCTCTGCACATGGGTTTTGTTTGAGATCATAGGACTTAAAGCATTCCAAGTAAAAATATATAAAGAACCCAGGAGAAATGGAGCCAAGGGAATTTAAAGCTAGCAGATAACTGGGTGTGGTGGCACATGCCTTTAATCCCAGCACTTGGGAGACAGAGGTAGGAGGATCACTGAGTTCGAGGCCACCCCGAGACTACATAGTGAATTCCAGGTCAGCCTGGCCTAGAGAGCAAGACCCTACCTCAAAAAAGAAGAAGGAGAAGAAGAAGAAGAAAAGGAAGGAAGGAAGGAAGGAAGGAAGTCAGTCAGTCAGGATTGTCTTGTAGGTCAAGGGAGAAGAAAGCATGAAGTCAGTGGTAGTGGTAGGAACTGCAGAAAAGTCAAGGACTTAACGCAAAGGAAACCTCAGCAAGATATAAAATGTGCCAGAGAGAAAGATGTGCTGGTGGCTCTAAAGGGGAAGGATGAATACCCAAACCATGTCATTGCATTAATGTACTGTTGTTTTTTTCCCTTAACATTGATTATTTTTTGTAGACAAGTCGGCACAAAATTTAACTTCCAGAAATCTGAAACATGAACACTTCCAAAGTCTCACTTTTCCTCATACAAAAGAAATGATGAAGATTTTTCATAAAAAATTTGGCCTGCATAATTTCAGAACGAATCAGCTAGAGGCGATCAATGCTGCACTGCTTGGTGAAGACTGTTTTATCCTAATGCCCACTGGTATGCATTTTTAGATAGGATTTGGCAAGTATCCATTGGCAGATGTTAAATAAAAGCCCTTAATACAAATTTTTTTTTAAATACACAGTATTTTTTATCACTTAGGGACTTTTTAAGCTTCTCATACCATAGAAAGAAAGTATATCACCTCATAATCTCTGTTCTAATTGTTGACATCGATAGGGTTTATGGGTCCTTTTAAGATTGTTAACTCAAAGCTCTTGGGCTGACCTAAAGTAGATTTTTCCTTTGGGAATCTCTTTTTTCTAGTCTAAGTGAGCCTGGGAAGGAAATAGAAAAATCTCTGTTAGAGACAGACCATTTCTGGGAGATCCTCTGATAGTGTTGCATGATGGTTCAGATCATCAGCTGTGGAGTGACGTGGGCTTACAGTGCAGCTGTGCCGCTTTCCAGGCAGTTGGGGCCATGTGGACATGGCACTTTACTCTTGGGACCCCTTCATGGGAGTGGTGGGGACGTGCCTGCCTCACAGAGCGTAAGAAAGAAATGAACAGACCTTAGTGTACAACATTAGCACAGATCTTTTTTTTTTTTTTTTGGTTTTTCGAGGTAGGGTCTCACTCTAGCCCAGGCTGACCTGGAATTCACTGTGGAGTCTCAGGGTGGCCTCGAACTCACGGCAATCCTCCTACCTGTGCTTCCCGAGTGCTGGGATTAAAAGCGTGCACCACCACGCCCGGCTCTCTGTCTTTTTTTATATAACCTGCCTTGTTAAGATCTTGAGCAGGTCAGTTGTCACCATTTCCATGTAATGCTCACTGGGCATCTGAATTTTTTTCAAACTGATCTTAAGTTTAGACATTGTTGGCTTATTAGCTTTTCAACTTTTATTAACTTAGTGATCACTGTGCTTGTTCCAACTCTAATTCAAAAACTCTGATATTGAAAGGACTTTGGTATTGATCTACTCAGGGATTTTCCTGGGCTGTGATCACAGTGTACTTTAAAATCCTTTCTACCATTTCAACCTTTTCACTCATACACACACACACACACACTCCAAAGAAAGTTTCTTTCAGATAAATTTTTTTTTCAACTACTGGCCTAGTGCATTTTGCAAATGATAAAATTGAGGTCTAGTCAGGTTAAATGACATGTCTGAGTTCATCCAGCTAATTAAGTGGCAGACAGTGTCTTTAGTCTCAGTGTCTTGTTTTTTTTTTTCCCCTTGACATTCCCACATGCACACCAAAATGAAATTTACTATTTATGGGAAAAAGAAGAGATATAATGTATACTTTTACAATAAATTGATCTAAAATCTGTTTAGCACCAGCTTTTGCCATTAGTAGATGGATGAAATTGAAAATTAAGTTGAACATAATCATTTTAGTTATTTTTGAAATGTGCACTTGGGAATGAGGGTAGAGTTGAGTGGTAGAATACTTGCCTACCATGTACAAGGTCTTGGGTTTGATCTCCAGCACTGGAGGAGAAGGGGGGCCGTATTTATTGCCTCACAATTTTGAATTAGTTACATAGCAAAAAAAATTTTTTTAATTAAATTTATTTATTTGCAAGGGGCAAGAGAGAGGAAAAAGAGAATGGGTGCACCAGGGCCTAATGCTGCTACAAACTCCAGACACTTGCTCTGCTTTGTGCATCTGGCTTTATGTGGGTAATGGGGAATCAAACCCAGGCCTTCAGGCTTTGCAAGCAAGCTCCTCTAACCACCGAGTCATCTCTCCAGCTCAAACATTTGTTGCATACTGGTAGCTAAAGTTCAGTGCTAGGAGACTCGGAGTCTCAGTACTGAGACCCAGGCTGGGAATATCGCTCAGAGGTAAAGCTCTTGCCACTGTATATAAGGTCTTGGGTTTCATTCATCCTTAGCACAGAGGTGGGGAAGGAGTGCATATTAATACTGAACCAAGACTTTTATAGTTTTTTACTGTTGTATATTTTATTGCACTACATAGAAATCATTATCTTAGTTCTCAAACTTTTATTTTTAGAGGCCTTATATGCTACCAGAAATAAAAACATTTACTGTATTTGGATTTCCAGGTAGACTCTTTAAACATGTACATTGATTTCAGTTTCTTACTGGAATTCTTTCTTTTGCTATAGTATATGCCTATAAAGGATTCCTGAAATATTTCATTTGTATATTATTTAAATTTTCTAGAATTCATTTTACTCATGATAACAGATTTTTGGCCACATTGGCAATATGGCTTGATGTCCTGTTAATAATTTTGAATATTATATTTAATTTCATTTGTAATTTTCACCTTCATGTTCTCAAGATGAAAGCTGACAGAAGTTTTTGTGTTACTTCTCCTTTAGGAGGTGGTAAAAGTTTGTGTTACCAGCTTCCTGCCTGTGTTTCTCCTGGAGTCACTATTGTCATTTCTCCCTTAAGGTCACTAATAGTAGATCAAGTCCAAAAGTTGACTTCGTTGGATGTAAGTAATAATGTGAAAATATTAATAAAAGTGTGCCTTAGAAACACTCATACTTCAGTGCTTTAGGTAGTCTTTTGACTTTCTGTTGTTTATGAATTATAAGAATAATTCATGCTACATTGCAGGCTGAGGACTAGAGAGATGGCTCAGTGACTAAAGGCACTTGCTTGCAAAGCCTGGTGGTCTGGGTTCTGTTCCCCTGTACCCATATTAAACCAGGTGCACAAAGTGGAGGTCATTTGCAATGGCAGGAGGCCCTGGCAAGCCTACTTTTTCTCTCTCATTCTATCTCAAATAAATAAGTAAATCACAGGCTGGCTTCAGACTTGCTATGATGACCTGGCAGGAGGAATCCTCCTTCCTTGGCCTCCTGAGTGCTGGGATTACAGATGTGCACCACTATACCCAGATGGGAAGGCTATTTTGAGTCATGCTTAATAAAAATAATTTTTTTTTCTTGCCTGTGGTGGTGGTGCACACCCTTAATCCCAGCACTTGGGAGGCAGAGGTAAGAGGATCACTGATTTAAGGCCACCCTGAGACTACATACTGAATTCCAGGTTAGCCTGGGCTAGAGCAAGACCCTGCCTCAGGAAAAAAAAAAAAAAAGCTGGGTATGGTGGTGCACATCTTTAATTCCAGCACTCAGAAGGCAGATGTAGGGGGATTGCTGTGAGTTCAGAGCCAACCTGAGACTACATAGTGAATTCCAGGTCAGCCTGGGCTAGAGTAAGACCCTACCTCGTGAAAAAAAAAAAAAAAATCTTTTTCCTTAGGAATTTTAAAAAATATGTGTAAGCTGAGCATGGTGGCACACACCTTTAATCTCAGCACTTGGGAGGCAGAGGTAGGAGAATTGCCATAAGACTACATAGTTAATCACAGGTCAGCCTAGGCTAGAGTGAGACCCTACCTCGAAAAAACAAAACAAACAAAAAAAAGTGTAGTAACCAGATGTGTTGGCATATGTAATACAAGCACTAGAGAAGCTGAGACAGAAGGAGAACAGGTTCTAGGCTAGCCTGGGCTACACAATGAGATGCTAACTTAAAAATTAAAAAAGTATATGCACTGATTATTTGTTATATAGTGAGATACTTGTTTTTTTTGATAAGTTCAATATGTAACTTATAAAATATTTATAAAATCTAAAAATACATTTGTGTCAGATTAATGTATAAAATTTAAATTACTACTTTTATCCTTAGATTCCAGCTACATATTTGACGGGTGATAAAACTGACTCAGAAGCTGCAAATATATACCTCCAATTGTCAAAAAAAGACCCAATTATAAAACTTTTATATGTTACTCCAGAGAAGGTTTGTATTTATATCATTATTTTTAAATTGTAATAGTAAAGTCCAACAGAATACAGTTTTTTAAAAAACTTTAATTTTTAATGTTCAATATAGTGCAAAGAATTCCTATGTAACTTTCATCCAGAAACTCCAAGCAGTAGTATTTTGCTATAATTACTTTATTGGGTTCTTTCTCTAGTTCTTTCCTGAAGCATTTAAAGAGTGAGTTGCACATATAATACCCTAATTAGTTCATTGTGCACTTCCAAAAAATAAGGAATTCTCTTAATAAAGCCATAGTATAATTATCAAAGTCAGGAATGTACACTGGTATATCATCACTCAGCCTATAAAACTTCTTCCAGAGGTGGCAGAAAGAATGTAAGAGCCAAAGGAAGGGTAGAATTGCTTACAGTACAATCTTTCAGATACAGAATGGCCTCGATACCCATGACCTCACAGTGCCTGATACTGTCTACACAAGACCTTCATAATAGGAGGAAAAAATGATGTCAAAATAGAAGAGAATCTTAATTGAAAAGAAGATATTCAATGGAGGGTGGATTTGAGAGGGGGGAAAAGGGGGTAGGGGAGGGAATTATAATTTATTGTCTATACTTATGTAAACTGTTAACTAAAAAGTTCAAAAGGGCTGGAGAGATGGCTTAGTGGATAAGATACTGGCCTGTAAAGCCAAAGGACCCAGGTTCCATTCCCTAGGACCATGTAAGCCAGATGCACAAGGTGGCACATGCATCTGGAGCTCCTTTGCAGTGGCTGGAGACCCTGGGACACCCATTCTCTATCTGCCTCTTTTTCTCAAATAAGTTAAATATTTTTTTAAATTAAAAAAAAACTTCCAATTTCATCATTTGCCCTAATAATGTCCTTTGTAGCAAAAGAAAACCTCAATTCAGTCTTTCTTTTTTTTTGCGGGGGAGGGGTGCAGGGGGATTTATTTTGGCTTATAGGCTCTAGGAGAAAGCTCCACATTGGCATGAGCAGAGGGTGGAGATCACCCCCTGGCCAACAGGTAGACAACAGGAACAGGAGAGTGTGCCGCAGTTCAGTCTTTTATCTAAGCAGTTGCACTCTTACTGTTCTTGATTAAGTGGAAAGGCCAGTTATTTTGAGAACTGTCCCTCAGTTTGAGTTGTCTTATGTTCCTTCCTGATTAGATTCATACTCATTTTGGCAGGAATATCACAGGTATGGGGATATGGTCGCATGCACACTATCAGCAGGCACTTGATGTCGACTCATCCTATTATTGATGATGTTAGTTCCCCAATCACTTGATATGGTGGTAGCTGCCAGACTTCTCTGCTGTAGTTAACTCTCTATGTTTTTTGTTTTTGTCACAACTAGTAGAGATCCTGTTGTAGGATAGTCTGAGACAGGATATGTGTATATATATATCTTATCAGGCAGCAGAATTTTACCCACAGGTTTTAGTACCATGTTGATTCTTCCCCAAATCAGTTATACTATACCAGATATCAAATTTTGATTTTACCAGTTTAATTCATCATTTCACTATAAGAAGTAGCCCTTTTATCTTGGGTATTTATGTCAGTCTGAACTTGTGGATTCTTAATTTAGAGGGTGACAACCAATTATTATCTTGTATTTTGACATTCTAATTGTCCCAGATTTGACCAGTGAGAGAGTGCCCATCACCCCAGCATCTGGGTCCTTTTCATATGTCCTTGTCAAGAAGTAGGTACTAGTCATGCTTCCTGCTACTGAGATGTTGCTTCCAGACCCTGTCCTGGACAGCTTCAAAGAATGAATGAACATACATACATACAAGTTGTGCATATAATTTTTCCCCAAGTATCATGCATGCAATTTAACACGCATCTAAAATCCTACTGCCCGTGTTAACATGTGGTAGCCCTCTTGTCGAGGCAGAAAAAAGTTTTTTTTTCTTTTTTTTTCTTAATTTTTATTAACATTTTCCATGATTATAAAAAATATCTCATGGTGCTACCCTCCCTCCCCCCACTTGCCCCTTTGAAATTCCATTCTCCATCATATCCCCTCCCCATCTCAATCAGTCTCTCTCAGAAAAAAGTTTTTGAATCATTGACCTAATAAGTAAACTATTTTAGAATGTGGGTCAACACTCTAAAATGTCTGATTGGCTATTTTTCATTAATTCTCTTTAGAGATTAAGATAAGAACCAGTCGTATACGAGATAGTTTTAATACAGCTTAATTGTAATGGAACTTAAAGACAGCAGAATCTTTCAGTTGATGTGTGTAAATACCTCATGTATCCCTGTCCAGGTCTGTGCAAGTAACCGGCTTATTTCCACTCTGGAGAATCTGTATGAAAGGAAGCTCTTGGCACGTTTTGTTATTGATGAAGCACATTGTGTGAGTCAGGTAAGTACTGTTTTCACATCTTGGAATGTCATGAAGTTTATACTACCAGTAGTGTACATAACTTTGGAACTGAAGAAGAGCCCACAGTGGTGAACTGTTCTGATGATTCACTGAAGAACAATGATTTTTAGTAAATTGATTTTTGTGGACTGTTTGTATAAGGGAGTCCAAGTAATCCGAGAGCAGTATTTTTTTTTTTTCCAACTAGTGGGGACATGATTTTCGCCAAGATTACAAAAGAATGAATATGCTTCGCCAGAAGTTTCCTTCTGTTCCAGTGATGGCTCTTACTGCCACAGCGAATCCCAGGGTGCAAAAGGACATCCTCACTCAGCTGAAGATTCTCAGACCTCAGGTGTAAGTTGTTCAAAGACATGCATTTCAAAAACCCTAGGCAGTGGTCCTCAGAATTGCTGCACATTAGAATCACCTATGGGGCTTTCACATCAGAGCCCAGTATGCACCCAAGAACAGCCAAGTACAGGAGTTGGGGCTGGGAGCTTTAAGTTGTCAAGCTACTTCAGTCTACAGCAAAGTTTGGTAACAGGCTTTACTTCACGTACCAAAGGAAAACTCTCCTAGCCCATATTTTGCATGTGACCCTGGCATAGTCCTAGTAATAAATTACTTTTTAAGGCTTGCAGGCTTTTTGGTTTTTCGTGGTAGGGTCTCACTCTAGCCCAGGCTGACCTGGAATTCACAATATAGTCACAGGGTGGCCTTGAACTCACAGCAATCCTACCTCTGCCTCCCAAATGCTGGGATTAAAGGTGTGCACCACCATGCCTGGCCTCATGTCTTTTGTATTTGTGTGTTTGTCTTGCTTTTTCAAGGTAGGGTCTCACTCTAGCTCAGGCTGACCTGAAACTCATCATATAACCCAAGCTGGCTTCAAACTCACAATAATCCTCCCAATCTCTGCCTCCAAACTGCTAGGAATAAAGGTGTGCACCACCACACCCAACAGGGTAAAATTTTAAATCACAGCTTTTGTTCATTTGAAAATGACAAGCTAGCATAGTGGCCCATGCCAAATGCATGGGTATTTGAGTTGGAAGGGTCACTTGAGCTTAGGAGTTCAAGATCAGCTTGGACACAATAAGAAGGCGCTGTCTCAAAAAAGAAAAAGAAAGAATGAAAATACAGACACGGTGGCTGTATGAAAATAACAAGAGATAGGAGCAGTGCTCGAGTTTCATACAAAGGATATGAATGAAGTCATGCAATTAACATAGTTGTGGAGGCTTTTGCAGATTAAACCGGTAGCTTCCAAATTGTCTGATCTAAACCAAGCAACTCAAGCAGCACTTTGGGTTTCTTCTGGTCTTTAAATTGTTTGGCTCCAGCGGAAAATATTTCGTTACTAATACCATTTTTACTATAGCACTAATGGTCACACCCAAGTGCAGGAATTTCAGAGTTTTCAAACTTTTTTTGTTTTTGTTTTTCAAGGTAGGGTCTCACTCTAGCCCAGGCTATCCTGGAATTCATTATGTAGTCTCAGGGTGGCCTCGAACTCATGGTGATCCTCCTACCTCTGCCTCCTGAGTGCTGGGATTAAAGGCGTGCGCCACCACGCCCAGCTGGGTTCTCAAACTTTTTTCTATGTGTAGTCACAAAATTTGGAATGGGATGTTTCAGTTTAATCTCACAAAGAGAGGAGTATTTCTAAAATGTGAGAGGAGGGAGATTTGCTTCCAAAGTAGGTAGGTATGTAACATTTCTATATTTAAATGTCATATTTTAGATTTGAATAAATACCTTATGCTAGAAATTTCTTTATACAACTGCCACATCAATTTGTGACATATTTTTCTTTGTTTAGTTGGTTGGTTGATAAGTTGGTTTTGGTTGTTTGAGAAAGATTCTTGCTATGTAGTCCTGGCTACCTTGTCTTCTTTTATTTGTTTGGTTGGTTTGGTTTTTGTTTTTTTTCGAGGTAGGGCCTCACTCTAGCTCAGGCTAACCTGGAGTTCACTATGTAGTCTCAGAGTGGCCTCAAACTCATGGTGATCCTCCTACCTCTGCCTCTCCAGTACTGGAATTAAAGGCATGCACCACCACACCCAGTTTACCTTGGCATTTTATATAGTATTTCATGTATTCACCCATACAAAAGATATACGAGGTATGTAATCCTGTTTTCCCATTCTATAGATAAAGAAACTGAGTTACAGCTGGGTATGGTAACAGATAACTGAAATCCCAGCACTTAGGAGGCAGTGGCGGGAGGATCAGTAGGTTAAGTCATTCTCAATACATAGTTTGATACCAGCTTGGGCTACAGGAAACCCTGTCAATAAAGAAAGGGGCCGGTATAGTTTACACTTTTAATCTCAGCACTCAGGAGGGAGAGGTAGGAGAATCACTGAGTTCAAAGCCAGCCTGAAACTGCCGAGTGATTCCAGGTCAGCCTGGGCTAGAAAGAAACCCTACCTTGCAAAAACCAGAAGAGGGAGGGAGGAGTAGGGGAGAAAAAAGGATGGGAAGGGAGGAGAAAGACGGAGGTAAGGAGAGAAGGAAAGAAAAGAGTGGTTGGGCTGGCTGGGGACATGGCTCAGTGGTTTACTTGCCAGCCAAGCATGAGCAATTGAGTTCAGATCCCCCAGCACCCACATAAACCTGGACGCTGTAGCAGGCATCTTGTCAGACACTGCCGGTCACATTATGGAGACCAGACCGGCAGCATCTGTAATCCCAGTGTACCCTGGTGAGAAGGGAAGTAAAGACAGGAGAATCCACCTGAAGCTCATGAGCCAGCTCGCCTAGTGAATGGAGCTGGGAAGGAGACCATGTTTCAAATGAGGTACAGATACACACTGATACTCAAAAGTTGTCCACTGACCTTTCCCAGGAGGGCCATGGCACACACACACACCCACATGTGCACACACAAATACAGACATGCCATAACACACTCAAAAAAAAAGGAAGGAAGAAAGAAACTGAGTCATAAAGAAATTAAATGGTGGGGGGGGGCGCTGGAGAGATGGCTTAGTGGTTAAGCGCTTGCCTGTGAAGCCTAAGGACCCTGGTTCAAGGCTCAATTCCCAAGGACCCATGTTAGCCAGATGCACAAGGGGGCACACACATCTGGAGTTCATTTGCAGTGGCTGGAGTCCCTAGCATGCCCATTCTCTCTCTCTCTCTCTCCCTCCCTCCCTCCCTCCCTCCCTCCCTCTTTCTCTCTCTGTCACTCTCAAATAAATAAATAAAAATAAAAATAATTTTTAAAAAAGAAATTAAATAGCTTGCACAAGTTCATACATCTAGCAGGTGTTGGAATGTAGACTTAAACTCTAGCAATCTAGTTGCAGAGCCCTTTAAATACTACTCAAAAAATGCAAAGAGGAAGTTGTTGCTAGAGATGTAAATTTAGGCTGTAGGTCCTCAGAAAGCCTATATTATACCCCAGCGGCCCAGCCTAGCAACTTGCTTAATGAGGTGGAGAGAGAGAGGTTTGTAAAGGACACAGGTATTATAGGATGAGTGGTTTTCTAAAAAGTTTGAGCAGCTGTATTGAGACCTACTTTACATGCCATAAAATTTACCTATTTAAAGTATACAATTCAGTGGGGTGTTTTTACTTTTTTCAGGAAGTTGTACAACCATCACCACTATCTAATTTTAGAACATTTTGTCTCTTAAGAGGCTCCATTCCCATTATCAGCTAATCCCTTTTCCCTTTGCCTTGGGCATCCACTCATGACTTTCTGCCTTTATAGATTTTTGCCTATTCTGGACATTTCACATACAAGTTGATTATCTCAAAATACTTGGGACTAGAAGTGTTTGAGATTTTAAATTTGTATAGATTTTGGAATATTGCATATATACATGTAATGAGGTATATTAGAGATGTACCTCAAGTCTATAAATGAAATTAATTTATTCATATCTTATACTCATGACTGAGAGGCTTTAAATTTTTATTTATTTGCAAGCAGAGACAGAGTGTGTATGTGTGGGGGGTTGGGGGAAGGGTCCCAGAGCCTCTTGCCACTGCAAAGGAATTCCAAATCCATGCCCGACTTTGCTCATCTGGCTTTATGTAGGTACTGGGGATTTGAACCTGGGCCATCAGGCTGTGCAAACAAGTGCCTTTAACTACTGAGCAATCTCCAACCCTTATTTAATTTAAAAAAATTTTAATTTTAATATTTTTGGTTTTTCAAGGTAGGGTCTCACTCTAGCCCAGGCTGACCTGGAATTCACTATGTAGTCTCAGGGTGGCCTTGAAATCACAGCAATTCTCCTACCTCTGCCAATTCTTTTTTGTTGTTGTTGTTGTTGTTGTTGCCTATGCATCCCAAGTGCTGGGATTACAGATATGTACCACTATGTCTGATCCTTTTTTTTTTCTATTCAAGTAATATTCCACTTTATAGCTACTATTTTACAGTTTACTTATTATTTCTTCATCAGTTGATAACTATTTGAACTGTTGTTTTTTGTTTGTTTGTTTATTTATTCATTTATTTTTTGGTTTTTCCAGGTAGGGTCTCACTGTAGCCCAGGCTGACCTAGAATTTACTATGTAGTCTCAGGGTGGCCTTGAACTCACAGTGATCCTGATTCCCAATCCTTCTGCCTCCTGAGTGCTGGGATTAAAGGCGTGTACCACCATGCCAGGCTCATTTTTCATATTTTATTTTTATTTATTAGAGAGAGTGTGTGTGAATGGGCACACCACAGCCTCTAACCACTGCAGATGAACTCCCGATGCATGTGCAGCCTTGTGCATCTGGTTTACATGGGTCCTGGGGAATGGAACCTGAGTTCTTTGGCTTTTCAGTCAAGTGCCTTAACCATTAAGCCATTTCTCCAGCCCTGTTTTCATTTTTTCATCTTACAAATAAGGCTTCCGTGAGCACTGCGTGCAGGTTGTCACAAGGATACATGTTTTCCATCTTCTTGAGTATGTATCTGGGAATGGAATTGTTGGATCATAGAGTAACTGTGATTATCTTTTGAAACACTGTTAATTTCCAAAAAATCAACATACTTTTCTGTGTCCAGGGGTATAAAAGTGCTGTTTCTCCATCTTCTCACTAACCCTTGAGAATTTTTTTTTATTATTATGGCCATGTGAAGTGTTAGGTAAGGGATATTTAAACAGGAAGGGAATGAGAATTCAGGAATGAAGAAGTTCATGGCATGGAAGTATAGGTCAGACTCAAAGGATAGCAAATAATCTTTTAGGTAGTGAGGAAACAAATGGGATGGTACTGGACAGGCAGCTTGAGGTCAGATTGTGGAGGGACTTCCATATCATGATGGTGATGTTTGAACCATGCTACAGGCTCTTTGACCTGGGAAGTAGCTTGATCTAAACTGTATTTTTCAGCTGGAGAGATGGCTCAGCAGTTAAGGCACTTGGCTGTAATGCCCAACAACCCAGGTTTGATTCACTAGTACCCATATAGAGCCAGATGCAAAAAGTGGCACATGCATCTGGAGTTTATTTGCAGTGGCTAGAGGCCCTGATGGATCCATATTCTCTCTCTCTCTCTCTCTCTTTCTCTCTCTCTCTCTTGTCTCTTTGTTGCTCGTTGCAAATAAATATTAAACTGTATTTTTATTTGAGTGAGAGAGGCTCAAATAAATACATAAATTGAGTGGAGATGTCCAAATGGCCAAATAAATTGATGGTCTGATAACTGACATCAAACTAGCAGAAGGAATTAGACAGAAGACGTTAGCAAGAAGACAGCCCTTTAAGCTCACTGCAGGCACCTAGTAGAGAGGTGATGGTGGTAGCAACAAAAGAAGAAGGGAACCAGGTCAAGAGACAGGAGTCACCTGCAAAACTGGAAGTGATTTCCAAAAGGAAGTTTACTGTAGTTTCTAAGGCAGGTGACTGGTGTCACTGACCACAGATGGACATGCAGGAGTATGAGGGGATTGAGGGAAGTATGAGTAATTAATTTGATTTTAGGTGTGTAGTGTCTGAGATGTTTAGGGAATGAATGGAGATGTCCAAATGGCAGTTTTCACATGGCCTTCTAAGAGAATCTTGGAAATCTTTGTACCACTTGTAATTTTTATTTATTTATGTTTGGTTTTTTGAAGTAGAGTTTCAGTCTATCCCAGGTTGAATTCCTGGAATTCACTACGTAGTCTCAGGATGGCCTTGAACTCACGGCGATCCTTCTACCTCTGCCTACCAAATGCTGGGATTAAAAGCAGCACCACCACATCCAGCCCTAGTAATTTATTTTAAGTTTATTTAATACAGAGAGAAAGAATGGGCATACCAGGGCCTCTAGTCACTGCAAATGAATTACAGTTGCATGCATCACATTGTGCATCTGGCTTACATGGGTACTGGGGAATTGAACCTGTGTCCTTTGGCTAACCCTCAGTTGTAATTTTTAACTTCACACCTAAACTTTTTCAGCATGAGTTTAAATAGAGTGCAGTACAACTGGCCATTATATGGCATAGACCCATAATTCCAGCTATTTCAGATGGGGTCAGCTGAGACAGGAAAATCACAAGTTCAAGGCCTGTTTTGGTTATACTGAGTTCAAGGCCAGCCTGGAAAAGTTAGTGTGACCCTGTCGTAAAAGAAAAAATGGACTGGAGAAATATGCAAAGCCTAACAGCCAGGGTTCAAGTCCCCAATACCCACATAAAGCTAGATGCACATGGTAGCTATCTGGAGTTTGTTTGCAACAGCTGGAGGCCCTGGTGTGCCCATTTTCTGTTTGTCTCTCTTCTCTCTATCTCTCTCTGCTTGCAAATAAATAAATAAAAATATTTTTTAGGCTGGGCATGGTGGCTCACACCTTTAATCCCAGCACTCAAGAGGCAGAGGTAGAAGGACCACTGTGAGTTCAAGGCCTCCCTGAGACTACATAGTGAATTCCATCCAGGTCAGCCTGAGCTACAGTGAGACCCTACCTTGAAAAACTAAAACAAAAAAATATATATGTGTGTGTGTGTGTATGTATAACAGCTTAGTAGTTAAGGTACTTACCTATGAAGCCTAAGGACCCTGGTTTGATTCTCTAGTACCCCTGTAAAACCAAATGCACAAGGTAGCACATGTGTCTAGAGTTTGCTTGCAGCAGCTAGCAACCTAACGGGCCCATTCTCTTTGTCTCTCTTCTCTCTATCTCTTACCTGCTTGCAAATAAATAAATTAAGTACAATATTTCTAAAAGTAAAAAGGGCTGTGGATGTAGCTCAGTTGGTGATGTATTTTCCTCACACAAAACCTTGTATTTGATCCTTAGCACCACATAAAATAGGGCGTGGTGGTACATCCTTGGCTAGATAGCAAATTCTAGGCCAGGTTGGAATACATACAACCCTATCTCAAAGCAATTTTTCTTAAAAAGGTCTGAGGATATAGCCCAATGATAGAGTGCTTGCCTAGCATTCCTGTGGCTTTAGGTTCAGTTCCCCAGTAACACACATATGCAGTGTGGTCTGTTCTAAACAGCAACATTGTAAAACAATTTGCTACCTAGCTCTTTAGTTTTTATCCAGAATATAAATATTGAAACAATTTTGGTCCACTATCAGACCTTGTGCTAGGAGTATAGCTCCTTGACAGAACACTAGCCCAGCATACTAGAAAACCTGTTTAAGATCCCTAACACTGGAAAAAAGAAAGAATAATGGAAGGAAGGGCTTCATTTTTGTGTTTGTTTGTTTTTCGAGGTAGGGTCTCATTCTAGCCCAGGCTGACCTGGAATTCAGGGTGACCTCGAACTCATGGCAATCCTCCTACCTCTGCCTCCTGAGTGCTGGGATTACAGGTATGTACCATCGCACCTGGGTTGATTCTTTTCTTTTTTTAATTTTAATTTTATTTTATTTATTTATTTGCAAGCGGGAATGGGGCGAGATACAGAGAATGGGCACACCAGGGCCTCTAGCCACTGCAAACAAACTCCAGGCACATGCACCACCTTGTACATCTGGACTACGTGGGTACTGGGGAATTGAACCTGGGTCCTTTGGCTTTGCAGGCAAGCACTTTAACCACTAAGCCATCTCTCCAGCCCCCCAGCTTGATTCTTTAACAGTGAGATATTTTACACTTTTTCCTCCCCCTCTCCGCACTCAGAATTTTATCCTAAGGTTATGTATATATGTTTGTGTGTGTGTGTACTTTAAATACTTTTTTATTTTAAATATTTTTATTTAGTCAGGCATGGTGGTAAACACCTTTAGTTCCAGCACTTGGTAGGCAGAGAGATAGAAGGATTGCCATGAATTTGGTGGCTACCCTGAGATTACATAGTGAATTCTGGGTCACTTAATATTACTTACTTAATTAATTAATTAATTAATACTTAAAATTATACCTACATACCTACATATATATATATATATATGTCCAGCCATAGTAGCGCATGCCTTTAATCCCAGCACTTGGGAGGCAGAGGTAGGAGAATCGCTGTGAGTTCAAGACCACCCTGAGACTACATAGTGAATTCAGGCAGCCTGGGCTAGAGTGAAACCCTGCCTCAAAAAACCAAATATATATATAAATATATATGTGTGTGTGTGTGTGTGTGTGTGTGTGTGTGTGTATATATATATATATATATATATATATATATATATATATATTTGCAGAGAGAGAGAGAATGGACACACCAGGGCCTCTAGCCACTGCAAACAAACTACAGATTCATGTGCCACTTTGTGCATATGGCTTTACATGGATACTGGGAAATCAAACTTGGGTTGTTAGGTTTTGCAAGCAAATACCTTAACTGCCGAGCCATTTTTCCAGCCTCACTAAGATTTTATATATATATATATATATAATGTGTTTTTTGTTGTTGTTGTTATTTTTTGTTTTTCAAGGTAGGGTTTCACTGTAGCCCAGGCTGACCTGGAATTCACTATGGAGTCTCAGGGTGGCCTCGAACTCAAGACGATCCTCCTACCTCTGCCTCCCGAGTGCTGGGACTAAAGGCGTGCGCCACCACACCCAGCTTTTTTTTGGTTTTGTTTTTGTTTTTGTTTTTGTTTTTGTTTTTCGAGGTAGGGTCTCACTCTAGCACGGGCCAACCTGGAATTCACTATGTAGTCTCAGGGTGGCTTCGAACTCACACTGATTTTCTCAAGTTCTGGGGTTAAAGGCAGTGCCACCACACCTGGCTTGTTTTATTTATTTATTTATTTTTTTTTTTTTTTTTTTTTGAGGTAGGGTCTCACTGTAGCTCAGGCTGACCTGGAATTCACTATGTAGTCTCAGGGTGGCCTCGAACTCATGGCAATCCTCCTACCTCTGCCTCCCTAGTGGTGGAATTAAAGGTGTGTGCCACCACACCTGGCAGGAGAATACTTCTTAATGAGTTGGGATTTTTTTTGGTTTTCATTTAGTTCACATGTCTACAGATGAATCAGTTCTTAGTTCTTACTTTTCTAGATGCAAACCCTGGGAAATGTTGTTCACAAAAACATGCAGGGAATGAGAGGCATTTTATTACAGTAGTGACACTGAATTATTTGAATTCCTTCTGAAGCATATGCCAGAATTACATCATGATCTGTCATCAAAATTACTTTTAATCGTCTGTCAACTGATGTTTCAACTGGGGCGTACAAATTTTGTGGGAGGTAAAGAATTGGAAAGTATTTGACTAATAAAACAAGCAGTATCATTATTTACTCACTTTATTATTTCTGGGAAATATACCCTGAAAAAAGACTTTATTGGATTTTATCTAATGATTAGGAAGTATTTTTCCTTGTTTTCAAGAAGAACCTGTACCCTGTATCCAATATTTTTGGAAATCTCCTGTTAGTTTCAGTTCACTTTTCTTTCTTTTTTAATATTTTATTTATTTATTTACTTGAGAGAGAAAGAACGGGGGGTGGAGAATGAGAGCACCAGGGCCTCTAGCCACTGAAAATGAACTCCAGATACATGCGCCACTTTGTGTCCCTGGCTTTACTTGGGTACTAGGGAATCAAACCTGGGTCCTTAGGCTTCGCAGGCAAGTGTTGTAACCTCTAAGCCATCTCTCCAGCCCTCGCCCTTCTTTTTATTTTTTTATTTGGATTTTGTTGTTGTTGTTGTTGTTTGGGGAGGTAAGGTCTAGCTCTAGCCTAGTCTTACCTAGAATTCACTGTAGAGTCTCAGGCTGCCCTCAAACTCACAGTGATTCTTCTACCTTGGCCTCCCAAAGACTAGGATCAAAAGAGTGTGCCACCATGCCTAGGTAGGCATTTCTTTTGTTGTTTATTTGTTTTTATTTTGAGGTAGGGTCTGGATCTAGCCCAGGCTCAACTGGAATTCACTAGGTAGTCCCACACTGGCCTCAAACTCACAGTCCTCCTGAGTACAAGCTGTGTACCACCACACCCACCTTAGGCAATTCTTCTAATGCTCTTTTTCCATCCTTTTCTTTGGTGGGGGTTAGAGTCTCACTATGTAGCCCAGTCTGGCCTTGAACTGTCCATTCTCTAGCCTGGTTTGAAATTATTGTTAAATAGTAGTGTCACAAGAAAGACTCTCCAAGTAATACACCCTGTTGCAGTGACAGGAATGAACCCTTTTGAAGTGGAAAGTCACCACATCTAGCCAGGCATGGTGGTGCACACCTTTAGTCTCAGTACTCAGGTAGCTGGCGTAGAAGTATCACCGTGAGTCTGAGTCCAGCCCAGGCTAGAATGAGACCCTGCTTCAAAGTCATCACATCTGAAATCTGAACCTCCAGTAAGGGCGCAAATCCTTTGTTCCCAAGGTTACTCCTCCCCCTTAGCATTAATAAGTAAAGAAGGTAGAGACAGGAAGTCCTGTTAAGCTGCCAACAGTTTTTGATGCTTTCATTAAGAAAATATAGCTGGGCGTGGTGGTGCACGCCTTTAATCCCAGCACTCAGGAGGCAGAGGTAGGAGAATCTGTGAGTTCTAAGTCAGCCTGGGCTAGAGTGAGAATCTACCTCAAAAGGAAAGGAAAGAAAGGAGGGAGGGAAAAGAAAAGAAAATGTAACCTACAGCCATACTGTATTTTGGTTTGTTTTGTTTGACGTCCTGGAGGTTTTACATCCAAGAACAATGGATAGTGGTAAAAATCTCAATGGTGAAAGGTGATTGTACTTATAAAGCGGGGAGAGGTTTCTGCGCCGGGAAAAGGGGGAGGAGTGACCAGTAGGATATGTGAAGTGTGGGGTCATTCTCAGGTTCGTCCTTAGAAGAAGTGCATATGAACACAAAGGCTTGGATTCCCTTAAAAGCATCTCTGTTTGTGTGCCCTTACAAAGCCTTTGTGGGCCCCTAAGGGCACGCGTACCCCATTTTTAAACCTAGTCTAAACACATGTTGGAATGTACTTCAGAACTCTGAAAAGAGGCCCAAGCTGAGGGCCAGTGGAGGTTCACAGGAGTGGGGTTTAAAGCTGCGAGTGCTGAAGGGCTTCCTTAGGAAGAGAGAAGACAGCCAGGCATTTGGAGGTGCTTTTCATTTAAGGGGTAAGAAAAGGAAGAAGAGAAAGAGTGGGACAAGTCAGTGATGTAGAGGGAAACCCCACAGGCACGTTCAGCATGGGCATGTAGTAGGGGGAGGTGAAACAAAATGAGATCTGAAAGACTGCCGCCCCCAGGCATGCCAAGCCCTCCCCAGTCACTGCTGCCTGTGGCTTTAGCCCACTGAGAGTCCAAAACAGAAAGCCCCTGGTTTTCCTCTGTCTTGACCGCCCAGTCCCTGTGCCAAGTGCCTCCCTAGCACACATTACTGCTAATGGTCATTTTTGTTTCCTTCTGTCAACTCAGGCTTTGTGCTTTAACTGGAACTTGTTCCACAGTGTTTTATCCTTCCCATGAATTGTAGACTTGGAACCTGGACTGGTAGAAGGACACTGTAACAATCCTCCCTCCTTAATTTTAAGAGCAGTGGGTGGCTGGAGAGATGGCTTGGCAGTTAAGGAGCTTACATGCATAGCTTATGACCCTGGTTCGAGTCCCCAGTGCCCACATAAATTCAGATGCACCCACTGTTGCATGCACCTGGACTTTGTTTAAAATGGCTGGCGGCCCTGGCACGCCCACTCTCTTTCTCTCATCTATCTCTCTCTGCTTGCAAATACATAAATAAAAATATTTTTTAAAGTTTTAAAGCTATGGGGGCACAACAATTTTTTTAATATATTTTATTTATTTATTTTCAAGGAGAAAGAGAATGGGTGTGCCAGGGCCTCTAGCCACTGCAAACGAACTCCAAATGCATGCACTACTTTGTGCATCTGGCTTAACATGGGTACTAGGGAATTGAACCCCAGTTGTTAGGCATTGCAGGCAAGTGCCTTAACTGCTAAGCCATCTTCCCAGCCCTGTTTGTTTTGTTTTTCTGAGGTAGGGTCTCGCTGTAGCCCAGGCTGACTTGGAATTCATGATGTAGTCTTAAGGGTGGCCTTGAATTCACAGGATTCTCCTACCTCCCCCTCCCAAGGGCTGGGATTAAGGTCATGCCACCACACCTGGCAACAAAAACAACAATTTTAGTAGAATGGTAGTTGTGGGAAAAGAATAGAAGTGATGAGAATTTAAATTGGGTATATGATTACTTGGTTGGTAGGGACATAACTATACCTTCTGAGAAGCCTGCCATGGAAGGGAAAAAGAGTTAGAGGAGATAGAATATAGGGTCAAGAGAAGATTCTAGTGCTTTCATAATTGTGATCCTATAACATATTCTGAGTCAGAAAGGAATAATTTGTAGGAATCTAAAAATACAAGATAGAAGATAATGGAGAGAGTGAGCAAAGGAAACATAAGGAAGGAAGTGGGGTGCCAGGAGCTATCACCTGGAGGAAGAGCATGTCCATAGCAAAAGCAAAATGGCCCCATGGCCTGTGGGGTCTGGTGCCCCCCTCAGGTCTGTATGTATAAAGTAGCTTAATTTTTTGGGGGGGGGGATTGAGGTAGGGTCTCACTCTAGCCCAAGCCAACCTGGAATTCACTATGTAGTCTCTGGGTGGCCTTGAACTCATGGCAATCCTGATCCACCTACCTCAGCCTCCCTGAATTCTGGGATTAAAGGCATGCACCACCACACCTGGTCTCATGGTTTTGTTTTCTTTTCTGAGGCAGGATCTCATGGTAGCCCAGGTGACCTGGAACTGTTCTGTCCAGACTGGTCTCAAATTTCTAGCCTACCATGTGCTGGCCTTCCATGCTTTTTTAAATTTTTTATTATTTAAATAGCCTTTTAGAGCCAGGTGTGGTGGCACAAGCCTTTAATCCTCCTCACAGGAGGATCTCTGAATTCGAGGCCAGCCTGGGACTACAAAATGAGTTCCAGATTAACCTGGGCTAGAGTGAAACCCTACCTTCAAAAAACAAAACAAAAAATAGCCTTTTAGTCACTTCTGCTTTTAATCTACCTCATTTTTTTTTTAAGGTAGGGCCTTACTCTAGCCCAGGTTACCTTTGAACTCATGGCAGTTCTCTGATCTCAGCCTCCCAGGTGCAGGAATTAAAGCCATGATTCACTATGCCTTGCTAATCCACATTTTGAGTACTAGTCACTTGATTTACTTTGTTGTCTTTTCTACTGGTGTTTCTTTATATAATCCTTGCTTTCATCATCTCATCCCTCAGACTCTTCCTTCATTATTATTTTCTCTCTCTCTCTCTCTCTCTCTCTCTCTCTCTCTCTCTCTCTTGTTTTAAGAGGTAGGGTCCCAACTCTAGCCCAGGCTGACATGGAATTCACTAGGTAGTCTCAGGATGGCATTGAACTCATGGCAGTCCTCCTGCCTCTGCCTCCCAAGTATTGGGATTAAAAGTGTATGCCACCACCCCCAACTGATTTTATTTTTTGATAATTTCATTCATATATATATATATATATATATATATATATAATGTATTTTGGTCATATTTATCCATTATCCTCTCTTATCTTCCTCCTACTCTTATAAATGCCTTCTTTCCAAGTAGTCCCCTTCCTTTAAAAAATATATATTTTTTTTTTATTTATTTGAGAGAGAGAATGGATACACCAAGGCCTCTAGCCACTGCAAACAAACCCCAGACATACGCACCACCTTGTGTATCTGACTTATGTGAGTACTGGGGAGTTGAACCTGGGTCTTAGGCTTTGCAGGCAAGCCCCTTAACAGCTAAGCCATCTCTCCAGGCCCTTATTTTTTGAGGTAAGGTTTCCCTTTAGCCCATGCTGACCTGGAATTCACTATAAAGTCTTAGGTTGTCCTTGAACTCAAGGCAAGATCCTCCTACCTCTGTATCCCAAGTGCTGAGTTTAAAGCTGTGCACCACCACACCTGGCCTCTTCCTACTTTCACTTCTTTTTATTTTTGACACATGGTTCAGTTAGGGTTGCTTGCATGAGTATAAGTCAGGGGTTATTGGCTGGAGCTTAGGCTACACCACTGAAGAACATGACTCCAGGGCTGCAGAGATGGCTTAGTAGTTAAGGCACTTGCCTGCAAAGTCAAAGGACTTCAGTTTGATTCTCCAGGACCCACATAAGCCAGATGGACAAGGTGGAACATGCGTCTGAAGTTTGTTTGCAGTGGCTGGAGGCCCTAGAGTGCTCATTCTCTTCTTCTCTCTCCCTCCCTCCCTCTTTTTCTCTTGTTCTCTCAAATAAATTAAAAAAAAAAAAAAAAGAACATGACTCTACTTGCCCTAGTGACCATGAACTGCCAGTAGCTGTTCTGGAAGGGGAGAGTCTCGTGAGCCTTCTCCCGTCCATGATGGACTGTGGATGGGCTCAGTCTTGTGCAGGAGGCCAAGCTGCTGTGAGTTCATGAATGTGACAGCCATGTTGTATCCAGAAGAGCATTCTATAGCACTCCTCCCCATGCTCCAGCTCTTATATCCTTTCCACCTGTCTTCTGTATGTTCCCTGAACATGGAGGGAGTAATAAAAGATGTTCCATTTTAAGACTAAGCCCACAATAGTTGCATATTCTCTGCATTTTCACCAGCTATATGCCTTTGTGCATTAGTCTGTGCTCACTACAAAAGGAAACATATGAGGGCTAGAGAGATGGCTTAGTGGTTAAGGTGCTTGCCTATGAAGCCTAAGGACTCAGGTTCAATTCCCCAGTACCAACGAAGCCAGATGCACAAGGTGGTACATGTTTCTGGAGTTCATTTGCAGTAGCTAGAGGCCCTGACATGCCCACTTTGTCTCTCTGCCTTTCTCTCTCTCTCTCTCAAATAGATAGATAAATAAATAAACAAATAAAAGAGGGCTGGAGAGATGGCCTGAGCTGCAATAACAGAATATCATAGAATGAGTGGCTTAAACCATAGAAATTTATTTCTCAGGCTGGAGAGATTGCTCAGCACTTAAAGGCACTTGCTTGCAAAGTCTGACAGCCTGGATTCAAATCCCCAGTACCCATGTAAAGCCAGATACACAAACTGGCACATGCATCTGGAGTTCATTAGCAGTGACAAGATGTCCTACCATGCCCATTCTCCCTCCCTCCCCCCTTCTCTCTTCCCTCTCTTCCTTTCTCTGCTTCCAAATAAATAAATATATAATTTTTTAAAGAAATTGAGCAGGACGTGCTAGCGCATTCCTTTAATCCCAGCATTTGGGAGGCAGTAGGAAGATTGCTGAGAAGTTGAGGCCAGCCTGGGACTACAGAGAGTTCCAGGACAGCCTGGGCTAGAGTGAGACCCTACCTCAAAAAAAAAAAAAAAAAAAGAAAAAGAAAAGAAATGATTTCTCACAGTTCTAAAGGCTGGGCAAGCAAGGTCAGGGTGCCAGTGGATCCCTGTCTGGTGAATTTCCTCTTACTAGTTTATAGATTGTGGTGTCCCTGTGGAGCCGCATGTGTGGAGGAGAGAGAGTCATCCAGATCTGTTTATTTAAGACACTAATCAAGTTATCTCCCAAGGGCTCCACCTCCTAATGCCTTAGAACTGGGGGAGGGGTAAGGGTTTTGGGCAGAACACATTCCATCTAGGACAATGACTACAGTTGTCTTCCTTTAGGTTTAGCATGAGCTTCAACAGACATAATCTGAAATACTATGTATTACCAAAAAAGCCTAAAAAAGTGGCATTTGACTGCTTAGAATGGATCAGAAAGCATCACCCACGTGAGTACATCCTGTCATGAAGTGTGTCTGAAAGTAACGGGTAAAATGTCCTCTTAGTACTACAATTGAATATATTAAACTGCATATTAGACATTGCTTTTTGCAATATGATAGCATTCATTTGCTGTTTACATAAGACTATTATAATTCTGAAATCTCATTTGGTAGATAACAATAAACCCTAATAAAAGTATGTTAATGACTCCCTCATACACACCTACATTATAATTCTTGGTCTCAGTGTCTTTCTTCTGGCTTCTAGCAGGCTGTGTTATTCATACAGCCCTTTGTTCTAGTGCCTTTGTGCTATGGTAACTAAAATGAGATTCATGTTCATAACAGCTAACCATGTAACCCGTTTTCTACTACATGAACATTTTCCCATGACTTTTGTAAACTTAGAAAGCACTTTTAACAGTTACAGTATATTTTATTTCACAATTCCCTATTTTAATTATTCCCATATGTCGCCCATTAAAATTGGTTGGTTTACGCCGGGCGTGGTGGCGCACGCCTTTAATCCCAGCACTGGGAGGCAGAGGTAGGAGGATTGCTGTGAGTTCGAGGCCACCCTGAGACGCCACAGTGAATTCCAGGTCAGCCTGGGCTAGAGTGAGACCCTACCTCGAAAAACCAAAAAAAAAAAAGGGTTTTTTTTTTTGTTTTGTTTTGTTTTTTTTTTCCTCAAGATAGGGTCTTGCTCTAACCCAGGTAAAATTCTTTCTTACCAAATTCTTTGGCAGAAGTTCTTGTACCACTTTATTTCCTGTTTCCTGAAAAGAAACTAAGTCAAAAGGTATTTCTCAGGGTTTTGATAAATATTGCCTTAGGTTTTCTACAAAATTTGTATTAGACAGGGCATGTACTCCTTAAATCATAGAACTCAGGAGGCTGACATAGGAGGATCACTGTGAGTTCAAGGTCAGCCTAGGCCTTGAATGAGACCCTGCTTCAAAAACACAAGACACAGGGCTGGAGGGATGGCTTAGCAGTTAAGGCATTTGCCTGCAAAGCCAAAGGACCTACGTTCGATTCGTCAGGACCCATGTTAGCCAGATGCACAGGGGGGCCGCACGTGTCTGAAGTTTGTTTGCAGTGGCTGGAGGCCCTGGTGCACCCATTCCCTCTCTCTCTCTCCCTCTTTCTCTGTCAAATAAATAAAAATAAAATACACAAGACACAAAACCAAAAAAACTTGTCTCTGGATGCCTTCCCATTGTAGAACCAGTATAAAATAGAGCTCAGAATTTGTCCAGGTCATCTTTGCAGGGACAGAATCAGAAGTCAGATCTTGATTCTAGTGTTCACGGATTCTTTGCTTGAATTACTCTGTAATAATCCTGGACTATGAGAACACTATAAGATCTATTCACGGTTCATGCATTTCTAAGAACATACTGTAAATTGTGTTGTTATTTAAGCTGAAAGTCCTCATTTCTCATTACTATTTTGGCCTCTTGGCAGATGACTCAGGGATAATTTACTGCTTGTCCAGGCGAGAATGCGACACAATGGCTGACACGTTACAGAGAGCCGGTCTGGCTGCTCTGGCTTACCATGCTGGCCTCAGTGACTCGGCCCGAGATGAAGTACAGCACAAGTGGATCAACCAGGACGGCTGCCAGGTAGTGCTTCCCGCAGCAGCATACCGAGGGGTGACCTTTCCTAGCATGGAAGCAAATTGGCATGTGGAGAAGGCAATTTTTTCTGTTGTTATTTTCTTGTGACAAGGTCTTGCTATGTAGCCAAGGTTGGCCTCAAATTCAAGGCAGTCCTTCTTCTACCTTCTACCTGGCTTGTTTTCAGTCTTAAAAGGTAATAAACATCAAAATAAAATAAACTGAAATGGGAACACGGTAAATAACATGAGAATATTATGAGGGATAAAACTAAAATGCTATTTATTAGTAATACTAAACCCAGATTCCACTGAAGACTGATATAACCAAGGGAGACTTCAGACTTCAGCAGGATAGTTGAAACAGATGAGGTAGTCAAACAGATTATAAATTAATTCATAAGGGCTGGGGAAATCGCTAAGCCAGTAAAGTGCTTGCCTTACAAGCATGAGGGCCTAGGTTCAATCCCTAAGAACCATGTAAAAATGCCAGGTATGCTGATGCATGCTTGGGATCTTAGCGCTGGGGAAGCAGAGACATGCAGATCCCTAGGGCTCGCTAACAGCCAGTCTAGCCTGGCTGGTGAGTTCCAGGTCAGTGAGAGAACCTGTCTCAAAAAAGTGGACAATGAAGCCGGGCATGGTGGCGCACGCCTTTAATCCCAGCACTTGGGAGGCAGAGGTAGGAGGATCACCGTGAGTTCGAGGCCACCCTGAGACTACATAGTGAATTCCAGGTCAGCCTGAGCTAGAGTGAGACCCTGTCTTGGAAAAAAAAAAAAAAAAGTGGACAGTGGGGCTGGAAAAGATGGCTTAGCAGTTAAAGCGCTTGCCTGTGATGCCTAAGGACCAAGGTTCAATTCTCCAGGTCCCATGTTAACCAGATGCAGATTGTGGCACATGCATCTGGAGTTCGTTTGCAGTGTCTAGAGGCCCTGGTGCACCCATTCTCTCCCTCTCTCTTCCTCTCTCTCAAATAAATAAATAAATAAAATATATTTTTTTAAAAAATGAATAAAGAGGGCTGGAGAGATGGCTCAGCTGTTAAGGCACTTGCCTACAAAGCCTAACAACCCAGGTTCGATTCACCAGTACCCACGTGCTACATAGTGAATTCCAGGTCAGCCTAGGCTAGAGCAGACCCTAACTTGAAAGAAAAAAGTCAGGAAAAAAAAAAAAAAAAAAAAAAAAACAATGGGCATTTTTTTGTGTGTTTTTTGTTTGTTGTTTTTCAAGGTAGGGTCTCACTCTAGCCCAGACTAACCTGGAATTCACTTTGTAGTCTCAGGGTGGCCTCGAACTCATGGCAATCCTCCTACCTCTGCCTCCCGAATGCTGCGATTAAAGGCATGCGCCACCATGCCTGGCTTTTTTTAAATATTTTTTTAAAATTTATTTATTTAGACAAAGAGAAAGAGACATAGAGAATGGATATGCCAGGGCCTTTACCCACTTCAAACTAACTCCAGATGTATGCACCACCTTGTGCATCTGGCTTACATGGTACTGGCAAATTGAACCTGGATCCTTTGGCTTTGCTCTTAACCACTAAGCTATCTCTCCAGTCTCCTAACCTAATATAATCTCTTATTGTATCTTTTTTTCTTCTACTTTCTTCTTTTTCTTAATTTTCTTTTTAATTTATTTTTTTATTGACAGCGTCCATGATTATAGACAATAACCCATGGTAATTCCCTTCCTCCCCCCACTTTCACAACTCCACTCTCTACCATATCCCCTCCCCCCTCAATCAGTGTATCTTTTATTTTGATGTCATCATCTTTTCCTCCTATTGTGATGGTCTTGTGTAGATAGTGTCAGGCATTGTGAGGTCATGGATATCCAGGCTTCCATCTGAAAAGAGAAGCTTCTCTAACCAAAAGTGAGAGTAGCTTTTTAATATATGGGTATGAACATTAAGAGAATGCTTACCAGGCAGTTTGGTGAGCATACTATATACACTTAGCCAGACACCAGCAGACAATACACCCCTATGGTTCATGACTACCCCTGTGGTAGGTTCTTAGTATCAGGCTCCCATGGAGCAGACCACCAGCCCAATTAGAGAGCAGTTGGTTTCCCCCATAACAGACATGCCACTATTGGCACCTATTGGCTTAATTTTCATTTATTTGTTGTGGGGGGTGTACCAGGGTCCTAGTCCACTGCAGATGAACAGCAGATGCATGCAGCACTTTTTGTGTCCGGCCTTACATGGGTGCTAGGAATTGAACCTGAGCTTCCAGGCTTTACAAACAAGTTCTTGGAGGCTGGAGAGATGGCTCAACAGTTAAAGGCACTTGCTTGCAAGTAAGTTTTTTTTTTTTTTAACAGCTGAGCTAATTTCCTCAGCCCTTTTTATTTATTTATTTGACAGAGAAAGGAGAGAGAGAGAATGGGCACATCAGGGCCCCCAGCCACTGCAAACGAACTCCAGATGCATGTGCCCCCTTGTGCGTCTGACTAATGTGGGTCTTAGGGAATTGAACCTTGGTCCTTTGACTTTGCAGGCAAACGCCTTAGCTGCTAAGCCATCCCTCCAGCCCTCCTCAGCTCTTTTAAAAACAACAATATATATATATAGGCAGTTTCATGAAGCCCAGGCTGACTTCAAACTCACTATACAGTCAAGGATGACCTTGAACTTCTGGTCCTACTGCCTCCACCTCGCTGGTGGTGCTGGGTACCATGCCTGGTTTATGCAGTACAGAGGATCAAACCCGGGGTTTTCTGCATACTAGGCAAGCATTCTGTCCACTTAGCCACATCCCCAGACTAAATCTTTTTTTGTTTTGTTTGTTTCAAGGTAGATTTTCACTCCAGCCCAGGCTAACCTGGAATTCACTCTGAGTCCCAGGCTGGCCTCAAACTCAAGGCAGTGTTCCTACCTCAGCCTGTTTTGAGTGCTAGGATTAAAGGTGTGTACTACCATGCTCAGTTCTTTTTTTTTTTTTTTTTAAGATTTATTTTTATTTTTATTTATTTGAGATAGAGGGAGAGAGAGAGAAAGAGAATGGGCACACTATGACCTCTAGCCATTACAAACGAACTCCATATGCATGTGCCACCATGTGCATCTGGTTTATGTGGGACCTGGAGAATCAAACCTGGGTTCTTAGGCTTCACAGGCATGTGCCTTAACCGCTAAGCCATCTCTCCAGCCCTGTTTTTTTTTTTCTTTCTTTCTTTCTTTTTTGTTGTTGTTTGCTTGCTTTTTTTAATTAAACTTTATATTAGTAGAAACATTCTATAATTTAGATATGTATTTATACTATATAATTTTGATCAAGAAAGCTATTTTTCTTTTTTGATCTAATTGTTTTTGCTCTTAGACTAGCTAATCCTTGCAATCAATTTGTAATGTTAGAGATCTGGATGTGGTGGCTATGGCCTATAGTTCCAGCTTCTGGAGGAGTTGAAGCAGGAGGATCTTGGTTTCAAAGCCACTCTAGGAAATATAATGAGACTATCTCAAAAATACACAAGTTGGGGCCCGGCATGGTGGTGCACACCTTTGATCCCAGCACTGGTGAGGCAGAGGTAAGAGGATTGCTTTGAGTTTGAGGTCACCCTGAGGCTACATAGTGAATTCCAGGTCAGCCTGGGCTAGAGGGAGACACTATCTCAAAAAAAAAAAAAAAAAAAAGAACTTGAGATTGCAAATTCATTTGAATGGAGATAGTCTGACCATAGACAAATATATAATCTTAGCTTATACCTTCTAGTAGGGTCTCACTCTAGCTCAGGCTGTCTTGGAATTCACTATATAGTCTCAGGGTGGTCTCTAACTCTCAGAGATCTTCCTACTTCTGCCTCCCAAATGCTGGGATTAAAGGCATGAGCCACCACACCACACCTGGGTAACAGTCTTAATCTTATTAGATTCAGGAGCATTACAAAACTTGGTTGTTTTCTTTACAAGGAATGATTATAGCCTGAAGTTTAAAAACAACTCAGAAATAAGGAAGTTAGAATTCACAAAGCCAGTTTTTCCAGTTAGAGAAATATGCCTTCACTGTTTGAGCTTAGAGATGCACAGCTGTGAACCTAATGCCTGGGAGGCCGACGCAGGTGGAGAATAAATTCGAGGCCAGCATGGGCCTTGCATGTAAGCAAGATCCTGTCTTGAGAAGAAAAGAGAAAAAAAGAGCTTTTAGAAAGTTGGCACCTACACACTATTTTTCACATCCAGGTGCCCACCTAACACTAGGAGATGTACCTGTCTTCATAGAAACTTGCAGGTCACTCTTGGAGCTATGGGCTGGTACCTCTCATTTGGGCAGCCTTTCCACCTTCTAGAGGCTGCAGTAGACTTCCTTTCCTTAGAGATTTCCCTTTGATCAAGGAGCTATGAATTTACATACTTGAGTAATGTAGAGTACAGGCCACTGTAAGCCCTTGTTGAGAAATACACTCACTTGCCATCCATGTGCCCATGGCCTATAGTTCCTCTTGCTGGTATTCACAGTTACTGAAATCATGTCATTTGCTTTACTCTGGCTGCTAGGTATTTCTGTTGCTTTTGAAATACTAGTCTTGCTGTAGCAATACATTTTTGTAAGTGCCAAAAAAAAAAAAAAAAAAGGAAAAGAAAAAAAGACAGCTTTATTTATGTAATAGAATTTTGCCTTGGAGATGTAGCATTTTGGTTTGGGTTAGATAGGTCCTGAAATAGATACTCTGGAAAACAGATTTGTCAAGCTACTGAGATTGAACTATCACCCCACTTCTGCTAAATAATTTGTATGGGTCAGGGTCAACTATCCTTGGCCTTTTTGTTTTGTTTTTGTATAGGCAGTTCTCAGGCTTTGACCTACAGTTAGAAGTTCATGAGGGTGGGCTTTGAAACCAGCTGTTGAGTTAAATGAGTTAGCATATGATCGATCAGCTAATATCAAGACCGATGATAAACCCTGGAACTGGTGAGAATGTCACCATTTTCTGGATCATGAGAGGAACTACACAGCTGTGAACCCATGAGAGCTGGGGTTCCAGGACCACCCCGAATTCAACAAGGTACTTCAGCGTGGCTATCATGGCTGTATAAACACCCTCCACATCTCCATATCAGAACTATATAGAGCAAACTTCTCAGCACACAAGGACACTCGCAGTTGATTCTGCCTCCCTCAGATGATATGCCAAGTTACACAAGGGTATCTCTACCTTCTTGAGTCTGAATAGAGTTGCAGGTTATCATCATGAAATCTCACCTTAGTTATGCTAAATACAGGGAAATGTTAAAATATTTGGTGGTTGTGTGAAGCCATTTTAATGTGAGATGAGGGATAGAGCTTTTAAAAGCATCTATTATTGAAATGTTTCTTGAAATGCATTATGTGTCTAATAGGCTTTTGATCATATCAGGTTATCTGTGCGACAATTGCATTTGGAATGGGAATTGACAAACCCGATGTGCGATTTGTGATTCACGCATCCCTCCCTAAATCCGTAGAGGGATACTACCAAGAATCTGGCAGAGCTGGAAGAGATGGGGAAATATCTCACTGTCTGCTTTTCTATACCTACCATGATGTGACCAGACTGAAGAGACTTATAATGAGTAAGCCAAGCTCCACTGGAGACATTCTGTTATATTCCATCCCATGAGAGTAATCGACTGCTATTATAGTATTTTGGGTCATATTTTCATTAGTCATAGAAAAATTGAGGATTAACATATATTGGAAATTTTAGTTTATTTTAAAAGTAGCACATATTTGTTTCACCAAGTCAAATGATACAGATACATACAAAGCAGAAAATTTTCAAACCAAGTGTCATAATCTTGCCCCAAGAAAAAAAAATCCAGTTAATGGTTTCCTTTACATTCTTCCAGACCTAGTAGTCTCATGCACCCTTACAGAGAGCTCACATCTCAAAGGAAATTAGAAATAAAATGAATCTGTGCTTTTTTTCAGTTAACACTGTGATATAATCATTCCAATTAATATTTAGAATGCCATACTGTGGTTACTAAACCAGTCCCCTCCTAATAGATATTTAAATTGTTTGTTGTCTTTGGCTATTGTCAACCATGCATTATTGAACATTCTTGCACAGATGTCTTTGGGCATTCGTGCAGTTATTTATACAGGAAAAGTTTCTAGACAGTACTACTTGGACAACATGAATCTGTATTTTAGAATTTTATTATGTCATTTGCCCATAATTTTTCTACTTCATTGTAATAGTTAAATATATCTCCTGAGATAAAGAGAGACAGAAAGAGGCAGATAGAACCGGGTGTGGTTTTCTTTAAAAGGAAGGAAGGAAAGAAGGGGCAGATAGAGAGACAATGGGTGCACCAAGGCCCCAGCCACTGCAAAATGAACTCCAGATGCATGTACCACCTTGTGCATCTGGCTTACATGTGTCCTGGGGAATTGAACCTGGGTCCCACTAAGCCATATTGAACCTCAATATATCTGATTTATATGGATATATCTGAATATATCGAGTTAATTATAATATAATGTCACTGACACAATGCTATTATAGGTTTGGGGGTTTTATTTATTTATTTGAGGTAGGGTCTTACTGTAGGCCACGCTGACCTGGAATTCACTATGTAGTCTCAGGATGGCCTCAAACTCACAGTGATCCTCCTACCTCTGCCTCCCGAGTGCCAGGATTAAAGATGTATTCCACCATGCTTGGCCAGTAATTTTATTATTTAATATTTAAGGTATATTAATGTAGCCAGACTTCATAAAAGATACCTGTAGTGCCAGAACTCAGGAGACTGAGGACAGCCTGGTCAACCCTGTCCTGAGAATCAGTTGTATGAATCTATTCTAAATACTGCAAATATTTTCTCCTTTTATTTTCTATTGTAATAAGTGTATTTTTTTTTTTTTCTGTGCTCTTCATCTCTTTTAGTGGAAAAAGACGGAAACCACCAAACAAAAGAGACACATGTCAATAATTTGTACAGCATGGTACATTACTGTGAAAATATAACAGAATGCAGGAGAATACAGCTTTTGGCTTACTTTGGTGAACATGGATTTAACCCTGAGTTTTGTAAGAAATATCCAGATGTTTCTTGTGACAATTGCTGTAGAGCAAAGGTAAAGTAATATATCTTTCATTAATTAATGAAATTGCCAACATGTGCTGTTCTTTTAATTTAAGAAAAGTAGGCCAGGTATGGTGGTACATGATTGTAATCCCAGTACTTGGGAGGCAAAGGCAAGAGGATAATTCAAGCTCGGGCTGGAGAGGCGGTTAAGCGCTTGCCTGTGAAGCCTAAGGACCCCGGTTCGAGGCTCAATTCCCCAGGACCCTCATTAGCCAGTTGCACAAGGGGGCACACTCATCTGGAGCTCTGGCGCACTCATTCTCTCTCTCTCTCTCTGCCTCCTTCCCTCTGTTGCTCTCAAATAAATAAATTTAAAAAATTCAAGCTCATTCTTAGCTACATAGTGAGCTTGAGATCATCCTGGACTACATGAAATTCTGTCTAAAAATAAATAAATAAAACATCTGAAAGGATACAACATAGGATTTTTTTTTTTGTATCTTTTTTTATTTTTTTATTTTTTTTTTCTCCATTTTCATAGGATGTTTTTTAAATTCAACTGTAGCCAATATTTAGAGAGCTCATCTTAAAAGGATGATTATAGCATGTAGTATGTTTTAATTCAAGTCTTTTAAATTGTTTGGGAAAACAGAAATTATGATGTAATCCCAGATCATAGGAGGCTGAGGAAAGGAAACGAGTTTGAGGCCAACCTGGGCTACATAGTGAGACTGTCTCAAAAAAAAAAAGAATAATGAGCCAGGTGTGGTGGTGCACACCTTTAGTCCTAGCAGAGGCAGAGGAGGTAGGATTGCCGTTGAGTTTGAGGCCACCCTGAGACTACATAGTGAATTCCAGGTCAGCCTGGACCAGAGTGAGACCCTACCTCGAAAAACCAAATAAACAACTAAATTTTTAAAAACCAAAAATAATAATGATGATGATGAGCCCATGTAGATGCTATTAGTCCCAGCACTCAGAAGGCTGAGATAGGAGGGTCGCCATGAGTTCCATGTCAGCCTGTACTAGTGTGAGACCCTGTCTCAAAAGAAAAAAAAAAGATCATGGCTTCTCTATAAGTTTACTGTCATCTGTTCTTAAAATAGCCTTGGTAGGCCATTAAATTCATTCACTTTATTCGTTAGGTACTTGTACCTATCATGGCAATGATCTTCCCTCTTCCTCTGTCCATATGCCCCCTCTGCTGGGACAAGATCTCATTCTAGCCCAAGCTGTCCTGAAACTCACTGTGTAGCCCAGGCTGGCCTTGAACCTACAATGATTTTCCTACCTTAGACTCTTGAGTATTGGGATTATAAGTATGTCCCACCATGCCCTGCTTAGCTTCATGCTTTATTTTTTCAAAGGGGGGGTCTCACTCCAGCCTTAGCTGACTTGGAACTCACCCTGTGACTCAAGCTGGCCTTAAATTCATAGTGTTCCTCCTACCTCAGCCTCCTGTAGTTTCATATTTTAATATTTTCAGTGCTCTGCTGTTTAAAGAACATCTTCACACTTGGTATTTTATTTAAAATATCAACAGTAAACCAGAAGCTCATAATGGATGTGGTGTAGTCCTCAAGCCACAGGCTGGAAGGGAGGTAGACATGTCAGTAAAATACTGTGTAATAACTAGAGATTATAGCACTAATGGAGAGAGGGTAATTCACTCCTGATGTGGAATCTGCAGGTCCCTGGCCCTCTCCCACTTACCTTGGAAACATTCTTAATCAGACCACTCGGTCAACAGAGCACCTGCTCCATAATAGGCTCTCTTCTAGGAATCTAGACTACCCCACTGAGCATAATAAAAGTCACAGTCCCCATAGTTACATGTATATATATATAACTATATATATACATATATATTTTTTTTTAATTTGAGAGAGAGAAAGAGAGAGGAGGAGAAGAGAGAGAGAATGAGCATACCAGGGCCTGCAGCCACTGCAAACGAACTCCAGATGCATGTGCCACCTTGTGCATCTGGCTTACTTGGGTCCTGGGGAATCGAACCTGGGTCCTTTGGCTTTGCAGACAAACGCCTTAACCACTAAGCAATCTCTCCAGCCCTAGAGTTACATTTTAATAGAGGGAGGCCAGTTACAAACAGTGTACACGATAAGAGTACATAGCTGGGAGTGGTGGTACACATCAATACTTTTAGCACTTGGGAGACTGACACAGGTAAGGCCAGGCTAGGCTACATAGAAATCTTGTCTCAAAAAAAGCAAGCAAAAGCCGGGTGTGGTGGCCTTAAGTCCTTTAATGCCAGCACTCAGGAGGCAGAGGTAGGAGGATCACTGTGAATTCAAGGCCACCCTGAGACTACATAGTGAATTCCAGGACAGCCTGGGCTAGAGCAAAACCCTACCTCAAAGAAAAATCCGGAAAAAGAAATATATATCCTTCTATATATTCTTTTTTGCTTGGGTGTTTTGTTTTTGTTTTGTTTTTTAAGGTAGGGTTTCGCTCTAGCCCAGGCTGTCCTGGAATTCACTATGTAGTCTCAGGGTGGCCTTGAACTCACAGTGATCCTCCTACCTCTGCCTCCCTAATGCTGGAATTAAAGGCATATGCCACCAAGCCTGGCTAGGATAAGATATTCTAAATACAGTGGCATTGAAGTCATTGGGAAGATGAGATGTGGTTAACTGAAATACTGTCTAGGTAAGGGTACTCTTGGCAAAAGCACTGCTTAGAACAAAGCCCATCTGGTGGGATCTATTCATGGGCCACTTGAGGATAGCCAGGAAGCCCATGAGACTGAGTATGGGTTGAGAGCCCGACAAGCTCCAGGATTAGTAAAGGTGGCACACAGCTTCAGGTTTGCTGAGATGAACTTCCAAACCAGGCACAGTTATGGAGGAAGGGATATTTATTGAAGCTTATAGATCCAGGGGAAGTTCCGTAATGGCAGAAGACGCTGGCCTACTTTCACAGGACGAAACACAGAGAGAAAAGCCGAAAGCCACACAGAGCCGGGCATGGTGACACACACCTTTAATCACAGCACTCAGGAGGCAGAGGTAGGAGCATCGCCGTGAGTTCGAGGCCACCCTGAGACTCCATAGTGAATTCCAGGTCAGCCTGGGCTAGAGTGAGACCCTACCTCGAAAAACCAAAAAAAAAAAAAAAGCCACACAGCACAGCAGCACACTTCAGGAACTCCAGCTAGGCACACTTTGCATATTTTTGGATTGGAATCTCAAACCCACCACCACACTTTAGGGGTGGACCCTGAGATCTACCCAGTGACACCACCTCCAGCCAGGTGGCTGAAGATGCAAGCTGCAAACTAATAAACACTGAATATATTGGGGGCCATCTATTCAAACTACCACAGTAAATAAATAAATATTAAGGGCTGGAGAGATGGCTTAGAGGTTAAGGCACTTGCCTACAAAGCCAAAGGACCCACATAAACCAGATACGCAAGGGGGCACATGTGTCTGGAGTTTGTTTGCAGCTGCCAAAGGCCCTGGAGCTCTCATTCCCCCCCACCACCACCATTTCTCTCTCTCAAATAAATAAAAATAAAATATTTTTAAATAGCATTTAAGTTGTAGTAACCTTAATCTCATTATCTTAATTATAGCAGATGGTATCTTTTTATTCATAGGATTATAAAACAAGAGATGTGACTGATGATGTGAAAAATATTGTCAGATTTGTTCAAGAACATAGTTCATCACCAGGGATAAGAAATATAGGTCCTTCTGGAAGGTTTACGCTGAACATGCTGGTCGACATTTTCTTGGGTAAGACATCTGCTTTATTTGAAAGATATCAGTTGAAATTAAACATCTAAGGCTGGACATGCTGGCGCACACCTTCAATCCCAGCACTCAGAAGGCTGAGGAAGGAGGATCGCTGAAAGTTCAAGGCCAGCTTGAAACTACAAAGTGAATTCCAGGTCAGCCTGGACTAGAGTAAGACCCTACCTCAAAAAAACAGAAAAAGATCCCAGCACTCAGAGGCAGAGGTAAGAGGATCACCATGAGTTCAAGGCCACCCTGAGACTACATAGTGAATTCCAGGTCAGCCTGGGCCAGAGTGAGACCCTACCTCGAAAAAAAAAAAAGTAAACAAAAAAAAGAAAAAGAAAAAAAAAAAAGTGCTGGAGGGATGGCTTACCGGTTAAGGTGCTTGCCTACAAAGCCAAAGGACCCAGGTTCAGTTCCTCAGCATCTACATCAGGCAAGATGTACAAGATGGCTTATGCGTCTGGATTTCCTTTGCAATGGTTGAAGGTCCTGGCATACCCATTCTCCCTCTCTCTCTCTCTCTCTCTCTCTCTTTCTTTTCTTTCTCTTTCTGTCTCTCAAATAAAATAAATTTTTCTAAAGAAAAAAAGTAATTAAGATATGGGGTTGTTTTTTTGTTTTGTTTTGTTTTTTTTAATTTGAGAGTGACAGACAGAGAGAGGAAGAGACAGATAGAGACAGAGAGAGAATGGGCACGCCAGGGCTTCCAGCCACTGCAAACGAACTCCAGACGCGTGCGCCCCCTTGTGCATCTGGCTAACGTGGGTCCTGGGGAATTGAGCCTCGAACCAGGGTCCTTAGGCTTCACAGGCAAGCCCTTAACCGCCAAGCCATCTCTACAGCCCCCAAGGGGTTGTTTTGTTTTGAGATACAATTTCTAGTCCAGGTTGGCCTCAAACTTAAGTTTGTAGCTGAGGTTAAGCTTTGAACTCCTGATCTTCCTGCCTCCACCTCCCTTGTGTGGGGCGTTGTGCATGCTGACTAAGCTATATCCCTAGTCCCAAAGTGAGGGGTTTTCACATACAAAAGATGATAATGCTTACACAAGTTTGTCTAATGAGCAAAATGTGACTTTCTTGGGGAACTAAGCAAACTATAGTTGGAAGCCAACTATAAATTGGCCTCCATTTCAAGATAGAGCCCTAACCCTAAGTATCTGCCTTCCTTTCTGCTTGAGGCTCTGTTAAAGTGATAGTGAAGGACATTGCTCTAAGCAGGAAGGAAAGGAAACAGCTTAATGTAAGAAGTTCTCTCTGGTTGGAGAGATGGTTCAGCAGTTAAGGCACTTGCCTGCAAAGCCTAACGATCCACATTCAGTTCCCTAGTACACACATAAGCCAGATGCACCAGGTGGTGCATGTGTCTGGAATTCATTTGCAGTAGCTAGAGGCCCTGGTGTGTCCATTTCTCTCCCTCTCTCTCTTCTCTCTCTTTTCTCCCTCTGCTTATAAATAAATACAATTTTTTTTAAAGTTCTTGTCCACATATTCTTAACTGTGGTTACAGAAGAGAATGGGATGTAAATTCAATCTCAGTGACCTAAAAATACAAGTATAATAAATAAGAATAAAATAAGTGGAGCTGGAGGCTTAGTGGTTAAGGCACTTGTCTACTAAACCTAAGGACCCAGGTTCGATTCCCCAGGACTCACATAAGCCAGATGCACAAGGTGGCACATGAGTCTGGAGTTCCTTGGCAGTGGCTGGAGAATTCCAGGTCAGCCTGAGCTACAGTGAGACCCTACCTCAAAAAAAAAAAAAAAAAAAAAAAAAAAAGGCTGTAAGTGAGCCAGGCATGGTAGCACACACCTTTAATCCCAACACTCGGGAGGCAGAGGTAGGAGGATCACTGTGAGTTTGAAGACAGCCTAGAACTACAAAGTGAGCTCCTGGTCAGCCTGGGCTAAAGTAAGATACTACCTTGGAAAACAACAATTAAAAAAAAAATAAATAAATAAATAAAATAAATAAAAAAACAACAAGAAGAAGAAGAAGTAGGGCTGGAATGGTGGCTTAGCAGTTAAGGTGCATGCCTGTGAAGCCTAAGGACTCAGGATCAATTCTCCAGGTCCCATGTAAGCCAGATGCACATGGTGGCACATGCATCATCTGGAGTTCATTTGCAGTGGTTAGACCCTGGCATGCCCATTCTCACTCACTCACTCTCTCTCTCTCTCTTTTTTCTGTCTCTAATAAATAAAAATGAAAATGAACTCTTAAAAAAAAAAAAGAGCTGGGCGTGGTGGCGCACGCCTTTAATCCCAGCACTTAGGAGGCAGAGATAGGAGGATCAATACTTACCTGGCAGGGGAGATACCGTGATCACAGAGATAGGAGGATCAACGTGAGTTCGAGGCCACCCTGAGACTACAAAGTGAATTCCAGGTCATCCTGGGCCAGAGTGAGACCCTACCTCGAAAAATAAAACAAGGGCTGGAGAGATGGCTTAGCGGTTAAGCACTTGCCTGTGAATCCTAAGGATCCCGGTTCGAGGCTCGATTCCCCAGGACCCATGTTAGCCAGATGCACAAGGGGGCACACGCACCTGGAGTTCATTTGCAGTGGCTGAAGGCCCTGGCGTGCCCATTCTGTCTCCCTCTCTCGATCTGCCTCTTTCTCTCTCTGTCTTTCACTCTCAAATAAATAAATAAAAATAACAAATTTTTAAAAAATAAGTAAAGGCTTCTAATGGTCATAACTTCTTACATAGTAAAGAGGGAAGTGACCAGAAATAGATAAGTTACAAAAACAATAGATGCACCAGAAGTATATTGTATATAGCTAGTAAATGGAGGAAAATGAAAAAGGTAGATATAAATAATCTTTCACAGGGTTGGAGAGATAGCTTAGCAGTTAAGGCACTTGCCTGCAAAGCCAAAGGGTCAAGGTTCAATTTCCCAATACGCACGTAAGCCAGATGCACAAGGTGGCGCATATATCTGGAGTTGGTTTGCAATGACTAGGGCCCTAGAATGCCCATATTCCACCCCCCCTCACTTCTCTTTCTCTTTTTTTTTAAAAAGACCCCCCAAAAGTAATCGTTCATACTTGGGGGTGTCAGTGCATAAATGTCAGGTGGTGATCCTGGCTGGAGGATTAAAGGACCATAGGAGTTCATGTTCTATATCTAGGAACCCTCTAGAAGCATTGAAAGTAAAAAACAAAAGGTGATGCTGGACTGGGAGTAGCTCAGTGGTAGAGCACTTACATAACATGTTCTAGGCCCTAAGCTTGATTCCCTAGCACTGTGCAAAAGAAAGAAAAGATTGCCATGGAGAAGTGGTGGAAGCAAGAGGATCAGGAGCTTTTAGCTGCATCAATAGTACAGTTACCCTAGTACAGTAGTATGAAGCTGCTGGCACTTAGATGAACTCTTCTGGTTTTTTCAAGGTAGGGTTTCACTCTAGCTCAGGCTGACCTGGAATTCACTATGTAGTCTTAGGGTGGCCTCGAACTCATGGCCATCCTCCTACCTCTGCCTCCCGAGTGCTGGGATTAAAGGCATGCGCCACCATGCCCGGCATACTCTCTCTTTTTTTATATTTCTTTGTTCTGATTTTCTGGGGATTTTTTTCTGATATAATTTTTAAATTATTTTATTTATTTATGCAACAGAGAAAGAGGTAGAGAGAGAAAGAGAGAGAATGGGCACGCCAGGGCCTCCAACCACTGCAAACAAACTCCAGACGCATCTGTGCTCTGGCTCACGTGAGTCCTGGAGAATTGAACCTGGGTCCTTTAGCTTTGCAGGCCAATGCCTTAACTGCTAAGCCATCTCTCCAGCCCCCTGGGGTTTGGTTTGTTTTATTTTGTTTTGTTTTGTTTTTCAAGGTAGGGTCTCACTCTAGCCCAGGCTGACCTGGAATTCACTTGGTAGTCTCAGGGTGGCCTCAAACTCATGGCAGTCCTCCTACCTCTGCCTCCCAAGTACTGGGATTAAAGGTGTGCACCACCACGCCCGGCTCTTGTTCCTCCCCCACCCTCACCCCCACTTTAGCTTTTTTTTTTTTTTGGTTTTTCGAGGTAGGGTCTCACTCTAGCCCAGGCTGACCTGGAATTCACTATGGAGTCTCAGGGTGGCCTTGAACTCACGGCGATACTACCTCTGCCTCCCGAGTGCTGGGATTAAAGGCATGCGCCACCACGCCCGGCTAACTTTAGCTTTTTCTATTGACAACTTCCATAATTATAGACAATAAACCATGATAATTTCCTCCCCTCCCTCACTTTCCCCTTTACAACTCCACTGTCATCATATCCCCTCCCCCTCTCAATCAGTCTCTCTCTCTCTTTCTCTCTTTTTTTTTGTTTTTGTTTGTTTTTTGGTGTTTTTTTTTTTCAAATTTTTATTAACAACTTTCATGATTATAACAAATATCCCATGGTAATACCCTCCCTCCTGATATAATTTTGTAAGCTGTAAATGCAACATTTTTCAAAGGAAAGTCTTAATTTTGCTGTGGTTTTTGATCAATGCCTCATGAAGCAATGGGGGGGGGGGGGGCGAGGGTGGAGCACAAGCGTGGAGTGCATGGGCGCCAGAGAAGAGAAGAAAGCGCATGCAGCCGCAGGAATCTTCGACTCACGCTCAGAAATGCTCATTATCCAGAGCTCAGGGTCTCTGTGTGCTCTGAGCTTTCCTGTGGAACAGATGAACCCTTCTATTTGTCCAAACATGTCCTCTCCTGTGTGTATGACGACACACCTATATTTACTCATGTAACTTTTTGTGCCTATTAGGGAGTAAGAGTGCAAAAATCCAGTCAGGTATATTTGGAAGGGGATCTGCTTATTCACGACACAATGCCGAAAGACTTTTTAAAAAGCTGATACTGGACAAGATTTTGGATGAAGACTTATATATCAATGCCAATGACCAAGCAATTGCCTATGTGATGCTAGGAACTAGAGCTCAAACCGTGCTAAATGGGCATCTAAAGGTAGGGTATTTTAAATGTTTATTGTCACAATGAGTGCACTAAAACATGTTAGAGCAAAATTGAGTGTCTTTTTTTAATTTTTTTTTATTTTTATTTATTTATTTGTGAGTAACAGACAGAGAGAGAAAGAGGCAGTTAGAGACAGAGAATGGGCATGCCAGGGCATCCAGCCACTGCAAACGAACTCTAGACGCATGCGCCCCCTTGTGCATCTTAGCCAATGGGTCCTGGGGAATCGAGCCTCGAACTGGGGTCCTTAGGCTTCACAGGCAAGTGCTTAACCGCTAAGCCATCTCTCCAGCCCAAACTGAGTGTCTTAACTGGATGTGGTGGCACACGCCTTTTAATTCCAGCACTTGGAAGGTAGAGGTAGGTGGATCACTGTGAGTTTGAGGCCACCCGGAGACTACATAGTGAATTCCAAGTCAGCCTGAGCTAGAGTGAAACCCTACCTCGCAAAAAACAAAACGAAAAAAATTGAGTGTCTTTTCAAAGCTTACATGTACTGAATTTATATGTACTGTCCCGTAGGAACATGCTATCATCTTAATTGGAAAGAAATCTTAAAATTAAACTCAATTACTATGACATTTGTCTGAATGAATGTAATGGGTTATCAGGTCACTAAATGCTCCTGTCATTGGATACGCGTTTATCAAGAAGCTGTGGTGTGGCGGGCCCTGGAGATAGGAAAGTGGAGACTGCAAAGCCTCTGTTCCTAAGTGACTTACTCCTAGTTGGCAGGAGAGAAATAGAAACAAATGCAACTAAGACCTGAGAAAAGCCTTGCTTGGGTTCAAGTGTCCCGTCTACCCCTCCTGTGATGGCTTTCTCTCTCACTAAGGTAGACTTCATGGAAACGGAAAATTCCAGCAGCATGAAAAAACAAAAAGCTTTAGTGGCCAAAGTATCTCAGAGGGAAGAGATGGTTAAGAAATGTCTTGGAGAACTTACAGAGGTCTGCAAGTCTCTGGGGAAAGTCTTTGGTGTCCATTACTTCAATATCTTCAATACGGCCACTCTCAAGAAGCTTGCAGGTAAGAGCCTGTGTGCTTCGCTCTCTCTCACATGGCCTGGATTTGTGGATCAGAAGTTATTTCATCTTGAAAAGGGACTTTTGGGGTGTGTCTGTATTGTTGCTGTGTTGTTGTTTCTAAAGATTTATTACTGAGGGCTAGAGGGATGGCTTGGTGGTTAAGATGTTTGCTTGCAAGCTAAAGGAGTCAGGTTCGATTCCCCAGAACCCGCGTTAGCCAGATGCACGAGGGGGAGCACATGTCTGGAGTTCATTTGCAATGGCTGGAGGCCCTGGAGCGCCCATTCTCTCTCCCTCCCTCTTTCTCTGTCAAATAAATAAATTAAATTAAAAATTTTTTACATCTCCTTTTTAAAAAGATGTATTATTTATGAGAGAGAGAGGGAGGGAATGGGCACACCAGGGCCTCTAGCCATTGCAAACGAACTCCAGACTCATGCGCCACCATTGTGCATCTGGCTTATGTGGGACCTGGAGAATTGAACCTGGGTCCTTAGGTTTCACAGGCATGCACTTTAACCACTAAGCCATCCCTCCTGCCCAGCCCTGTGTTTTTGTTTGTTTTGTCTTGTTTTTTAATTTATTTTATTTTTTGGATTTTTGAGGTAGGGTCTCACTGGAGCCCAGGCTGACCTGGAATTCACTCTGTAGTCTCAGGGTGGCCTCAAACTCATGATGATCCTCCTACCTCTGCCTCCCGAGTACTGGGATTAAAGGCGTGCACCACCATGCCTGGCCCTGATGTGTGTGTGTTTTTTAATTGTGTGTGGGTGGGTGTGTATTATATGCATGTGTATGTGCCCATGCACAACCCATGCACTAGCCTGCAGTAGGGTCACTTCGCCTTTGGAGGCCATAGTGGAATACCAGGTGCTCCATTTCTCATCTGCCCCTTCTTATTTTAGCTGGAGCTTCTTACTGATCCCAGAGCTTGCCTTTTTTTTTTTTTTTTTTTTTTTTTTTTTTCATTTAGGTGAGGTCTGGTCTCTGTTCCCCTATCAGACTGGGGTTAGAGGCATGCATGGCCATACCCAGCTGCTTAGGTGAGTCCTGAGAATTGAACTCAAGTGGTCTCTGAGGCCTCCTTGGGCGCTCATGCTTGCACAGGAAATGCTCTTAGCCACTGAGCCAGCTCTCCAGCCCAGATTTTGCCTCTGTTGTTTTTCGTAAGACAGAGAGAGAGAGAAAATGGGTTCACCAGGGCCTCAAGCCATTGCAAAGGAACTCTAGACGCATGTGTCCCCTTGTGCATCTGGCTTGTGTGGATCCTGGGGAATTGAATCGGGATCCTTTGGCTTTGCAAGCAAACGCCTTAACTGCTCCAGCCCTTTTTCTTTTTCCTTTTCTTTTTCTTTCTTTCTTTCTTTTTATTTCTTTTTTCTTTTTTTTTCTTTTCTTTTTGTGGGTGTGTGTGTGTGTGTGTGTGTGTTGACACGGTGCCTCACAATATAGTCCAGGCTAGCCTCAAACTCTCAATCTTCCTGCGTCAGCGTTTCAAGTGCTGGACTCACAAGCCACCATGCTGGGCTTTTAAATGATAAGTATGTCTCAGTCTAATTAATTTTATTTATTTAGTCTCTATTGAAAACTCGGAGAAACCAGTTAAGCTCATTCTTGAGGTAAAAATATTTAAGATATATAGTTTTTTTCACTTTGCTCTAAGGCTGTATGTTGAATATGAATAATTTCAATCTATAAAGCCAGATGTCAATTATTTGTGCTGACAATATTATATGCCTGCCTCATCATGCTTAGCTATTTATGTTCAAATGTCTTTGCAATGAAAAGCTAAATTCCTTATGAAAGAAACTGTCTTATGCTTTGAATCTTTATCTGGCATACTGCTGTGTCTTTATTTAAGAAATACTTGCTGATCTGAGTTATTTCTATGGGTTGAGATAACTCAACCCAAAATTTGAGTAGTAAGGTCTCTGGAAAAGAAGTTGTTCTTTTTTTTTTTTTTTTTTTTTTTTGGTTTTTCGAGGTAGGGTCTCACTCTAGCCCAGGCTGACCTGGAATTCACTATGGAGTCTCAGGGTGGCCTCGAACTCACGGCGATCCTCCTACCTCTGCCTCCCAAGTGCTGGGATTAAAGGCATACGCCACCACGCCCGGCTATAGAAGTTGTTCTTATAATCAACTGGTGTGTGTCACCTTCTGTGCTCTTGTTTCATGAAGTCTCCCCTGTTCCATTCTTGTCCCACAAACAAATCACTTGCTTTTTAAATTTTTATTTATCCATTAGAGAGAGAGAGAGAGAGAGAATGAGCATACCAGGGCCTCTAGCCACTGCAAACAAACTCTAGACACATGTGCTACTTTGTATATCTGCCTTATATGGGTACTGGGGACTCGAGCCAGGGTCCTTAGGCTTCACAAGCAAGTGCTTTAACTGCTGAGCCATCTCTCCAGCACACAAATCACATTTTTTATATAAAGAACTCCCCCCAGGTAGAGTCTTACTCTAGCCCGGGGGCTGACCTGGAATTCACTATGTTGTCTAGGGTGGTCTCGAACTCGTGGCAGTCCTCCTACCTCCGCCTCCCGAGTTTAATCCCGAGTGCTGGGATTAAAAGCATGTGCCACCATGCCCAGCTCTTTTTTTTTTTTTTAATTCTTTTATTTATTTGAGAGAGAGGGAGAGAAAAAGAGGCAGATATATAGAGAAAGAATGGACATGCCAGGGCCTTCAGCCTCTGAAAACAAACTCCAGACACATGCACTGACTTGCACATCTGGCTTACATGGGTCCTGGGGAATCAAACCAGGGTCCTTCGGCTTTGCAGGCAAACGCCTTAACCACTAAGCCATCCCTCCAGTGCACAAATCACTTGCCCTTGTCTTTGTTTGCCCATGCATCATCATTGACATTCCCATTCTAGGTTTGGGTTTGGGTATTTGGGTTTGTTTTATGGTGCCAGAGGCTGGGAATTTAACCTAGAGTTACATACATGCTAAACATGGGCTCTACCACTGAGCTACTGTCCCTTCCCATCCATTCTGTTATAAGGGGATGCTTTCTTGGTGAGACCAGAAGGTATCAACAACAGGTTACATATCTCTCAGTGACAAGAATGTCATATTGTTTCAACAAGTCTAAGCTGCTTTTTTAGGTCATATAAAGTACTAGGTGGGATGAAGAGAAGCCTCCCCAATTAACGGTTAAAATACTAGGTGCTGCTTGCAAAATTAAACAAAAAACAAAACTAGAAGGCTGAGGAGGTGGCTCAGCAGTTAAAGGTGTTAGCTTTTAATCCCAGCACTCAGGAGGCTGAGGTAGGAGGATTGCTGCTAGTTCAAGGCCACCCTGAGACTAGTAAATTCCAGGTCAGCCTGGGCTACAGTGAGACCCTACCTTGAAAAACTAAAAAATAAAACAAATAAAAAGGTCTGGAGCTGGAGAAATGGCTTAGTGGTTAAGGTGCATGCCTGCAAAGCCAAAGGACCCAGGTTCAATTCCCCAGGACCCACGTAAGCCTGATGCATCTGGAGTTTGTTTGCAGTGGCTGGAGGCCCTGGTACACCCATTCATATTCTCTCTCTCTTTCCCTATTTCTCTCTCAAATAAATAAATAAAAATAGAATTGTATTTTGGGGCCGGAGAGATGGCTTAGCAGTTAAGTGCTTGCCTGTGAAGCCTAAGGACCGCAGATCAAGGCTTGATTCCCTAGGACCCATGTAAGCCAGATGCACAAGGGGGCACACGCATCTGGAGTTCATTTGCAGTGGATGGAGGCCCTGGCGTGCCCATTCTCTCTGTGTCTGTTGCTCTCAAATAAATGAATAAAAATAAGCAACAAAAAGTTTGTATTTTTTTATTAATTTATTTTTTTATTAACAACTTGCACAGTTGTAAACAATAATCCATGGTAATGCCCTCCCTCCCCCCACTTTCCTCTTTGAAACTCCATTCTCCATCATATCCCTTCCCCCTTTCAATCAGTCTCTCTTTTATTTTGATGTCATGATCTTTTTCTCCTATTATGATGGTCTTGTGTAGGTGGTGTCAGGCACTGTGAGGTCATGGATATCCAGGCCATTTTATGTCTGGAGGAGCATGTTGTAAGGAGTCCTTTGGCTCTTACAAAGAATTATATTTTTGAAAAACTATAAGGGGCCTGGTGTCATGGCACACGACTAATGCCAGCACTTGGGAGGCAGAGGTAGGAGAATTACTGTAAGTTTTAGGTCAGCCTAGACTAGAGCAAGACTCTACCTCAAAACTAATATATATAAATCTATGAGAGGCCAGGGCATACTTCTAAACACATACACACAGAAAGAGAAAATAAGTAAACTATGAAATACGGTCATTTCCTCAAAGACAGTACTTTTTTTGGGGGGGGGGATTTTTGAGGTAGGATTTCACTCTAGCCCAGGCTAACCTGGAATTCACTATGTAGTCTCAGGGTGGCCTTGAACTCACTGCAATCCTCCTTCCTCCCAAGTGCTGGGACTAAAGGTATGCACCACCACACCTGGCTATTTTTTTAAATCTTTTTATATACATTTACTATTCATTCATTTATTTATTTAAGAGAGAAAGAGGCAGATAGAGAATGGGTGCACCATGGCCTTCCTTCACCTGCTGCAAACAAACTCCAGATGCATGTGCCACCTTATGCACCTGGCTTACATAGGTCCTGGGAAATCGAACCTGGGTCCTTTGGCTTTGCAGGCAAGTGCCTTAACTGCTAAGCCATCTCTCCAGCCATTTAAATATTTTCCATTTACTTGAGAGAGAAAGAGACAGAGAGAGAGAGAGAGAGAGAGAGAGAGAATGGATGTGCTAGGGCCTCTTGCCACTGCAAATGAACTCCAGACACATACATGTACCACTTTGTGCATCTGCCTTTATGTGGGTACTGGAGAATTGAACCTGGGTCCTATGGCTTTCCAGGCAAGTTCCTTAACCACTAAGCCATGTCTCCAAACCTGACAGTGCTTTATTAATGGCAAATTAATTTCCCATTACTCTGTCTCAGGACCTTTTTGCATTCACAGCCACTTTTCTATGCTAATAGTCTTTTTGAAGTCATTTCATGTGGTAAACTCGCTCTGTAAGGTACCAATAACACAGGGACTTTGTAACCTGCTGACATATTAATTATTAAATAACTGACTACATTCTCACATGCACAGGCAGTAGCAACCGCAAGGCAGCTGCCGTTTGGCCATCAGCAGTTCTAAGACATATCTTGACTTCAGGAATGCTAATGTTTGAAAAAACTGTGTGGTTTAAAATCAATTTTTAAAATGGTGTATGTGTGTGGTTTTTTTTTTTGTTTGTTTGTTTGTTTGTTTTTCCTAGACTATTAGTATCTTTTTCTAAGTGGTCTCCTTTACCTCCACATGATGTACATTTCAATCATTCCTAAACCACTAAAGGTACAATGGCTCTCTAGGTAAAATACAAGTTCTGTGAAGGGTCTACATTTCTACCTCCCTCTCCTACCTCGCCTTTCAGTAGCCCTCTGCATAAACCTTCTGTTCTGTCCCAGTCCAGCGCTTCTCCTCCAAACGTAGCAGTGAGGTGAAAATCACAGCTTGCAAAGGACTTGAAAACCACCCTTTGCTCAAGTCAGGGCAGTGATTATTACTCCCTCTCCCCCTAAAGCCAGCACACCCAGCCCCCAGAACGCACCCAAGCCCCACCCCCTGGCTCCACCACTTCTTCTGGTCCGCTCCATCCTTGCTGCTTCCTGCAGTGGCATCCAACCAGGCTGCCATTTCCACTTGTCCTCAGAGAGCAGCCATTGTGACCTTTGAATGACAGGCTTGTCCGGCCACAAGATGGATGGGCCATCTCTGCAGAGGACTCCAAATGTCCTACTTGTTGCTTCACCCCATGTGCAATTAACCAGAGGAGGAACAAGATAGAACTGGGGGCAGCCATGGTGCGGCTGGGGTGGGGTATGCCAGTCTGCAGTGCAAAGAAGGAGCTAAAAATAGAATGTGGGTGTTCACAACAAATACAGGGACATCAGTCTTGCAGCTCGACAAGTCTTGGCAGTGGAGACAGTGGGCAAAACCTGAGTGTGCTTAGTCTGAGCACACAGGTCCTGCCCTCCAGCTTCACCCAGGCTCTTGGTTTTCTCCTACCCACTGGCCTGGCTTCTGAGCCTTTGCTGCTGAAGTAGAATGTCGGGTCCTGCCTTCCGGGCCTGCGTGCCGGCTTGCCAGTGCTAACGTTGCCTTTATGAAAACTGGCCCATTTGCCCTGTGCTCAGCAGTAGTTGGCACTTAGCATACATGAGCTGAAGCAATGAATAAGCTTGAATTCAGTGGGTTTTCTATGGGTGGTAATTTAAATTCTTAATTTTATGTCCATGCACAGAATCTTTATCTTCCGATCCTGAGGTCTTGCTTCAAATTGATGGTGTCACAGAAGACAAGCTAGAAAAATATGGTGCAGAAGTGATTCCCATATTACAGAAGTACTCAGAGTGGACAGTGCCAGGTTCAGTATCCAGCCGAATGTGTTTTCCAAAAGTCTGTTTTAATGTTAAGCAATGCATCTCACTGAATTAGCATTATGTGATTAATGCTTCCCTACAACCTTGTCACACTGAAGTTCAAGTCGTCAGAGCAACCTCCAGGGTTGTAGCAGGCATTCTTGTGGACCCTGGTACTTAGGTCCCAGGAAAAACAATCACTGGGGCTCTAATGGGGACCTGTGGGTCCAGGCATTGCTGGTTCTTGTAAGGCAAGTGCCCAAGGAATCACAAACCCTGGGAACTGTCCCAGATCTGCCACCATCTCACTGTGTGATCTTTGGCAGGCCACCAGCAACCTCTGTGTGTTTCAGCTGTGTCCTTATCTGAGGAAGGAACATACTATCTAACAAGCATGTCTAAGATAAAACTGTACAACTTATGTTCTTTGGAAAAATGAATATGTCATTGGAATGCTCTTGTTATTAGTCATTAGAAGAGCCTGCCTGAGTGAGGGCTACTTTGGGCCTAGCCTGCAGTGCCTCCTCACAAGCCCTAGCACTGCATTGTGGAAGGCACAGGCTAAGTAAAAGTGAGAGCAAAGGGATATTTTTGGGTTGGTTGGTTGGTTTCTTTCAAGATAGGGTCTTGTTCTAGCCCAGGCTGACCTAGAACTCACTCTGTGGTCTCAAGCCACAGTGGTCCTCCTACCTACCTCCTCGTAAGTGCCTCCTAAGCCCTGGGATTAAAGGAGTGTACCACCGCATCTGGCAAAAATTGTATTTTGTTGTAGAGGATGGTAAACAGGAACAGGCAGAGTGTGCCTTCTGCTAACAGGCCATGCAATAAGTTATTACCCAATAGACCTGCCAAATTCAATGTTTTCCTATTTCCCTAAGGGCCCTAGGGTAGCAGAGTCTTCTCAAGGCTAATGGAAATGAACAGAATGAGAAATAAGTATGTATTTCAAGCTCTCTCCATGATGTTTTTTATCCATTAACAAAGTGCTGAAAAGTAGGGTTTTCATAAATTCCTTTATATGGTAATTATTCCATTAAAAGCCATGCTCTGGATATATTTAACAATCTCTTGGTAGGAAATTATATTTGGTGGGGCTTTTGCTGACGCAAGACAAGGCTGATGGGGGAAGGAACCCAGCAGCATGGTGGCCATCACGCCTGCGTGTTGAAGGCTTTGCACTCAAGCTGCGACCAAGAGCTTTGCCTATCGCTGATTGACAGGCGAGAGAAGAGGGAGGCATACCACAGGGCTGACAGAGCAGGACATGGAGCGGGGATCACTCTGACCTCAAAAAGGTTTTTTATACCTTAGAATGCAAATACCTATGGAAATTACCAACATCCTTGCAAATGTGTGCTTTCACAGGGGCCCATTTTTTGCATAATATGTGAAATGTTTATAACATTATACAAAGAGGCCCATAAAGAATAAAATATGCTTCAAATTTTCTGGTTCCATTTATTAAGAAACTATTGTTTAAAGATGAGGGGAAACTTAGTTTGTTTCCCTTGTCTATGTTGGGCTTATTTTTTCAGCATATTTAAAACGATAAATAAAATTGCCTTACATTTGTGTAGAACTCTTCAAGTCACTTACCAGGATTAAGTGTATAATGCAAAATGAACACAAGTCACATATAGCAGAGTGTGAACTAAACCTGGTGTCTCTTGTTGAGTTAAAGACAATCATAAATTTTGTGTGTATGCACATAGCTTCTTTTTTTTAATTTTTATTTATTTTTATTTAAGAGCGACAGACAGAGAAAGAGGCAGAGAGAGAGAGAGAATGGGCGCTCCAGGGCCTCCAGCCACTGCAAATGAACTCCAGACACGTGCGCCCCCTTATGTATCTGGCTAATGTGGGTCCTGGGGAATCAAGCCTCGAACCTGGGGTCCTTAGGCTTCGCAGGCAAGCGCTTAACCGCTAAGCCATCTCTCCAGCCCTGCACATAGCTTCTGAAGGTTTTCTGTCTGCTGCTTGTGTTACCCTAGTTGCTGTGGGATTACCGACACACAGCACTGCGTCCACCTTTACATGGGTGCTAGGCATGCAAACTCAGGTCCTCACGCGTGTACAGCAAGCACTTTACACACTGAGCCATCTCCCCAGCCCCATCCAAATGGTTTTTTGTTTGTTTGTTTGTCTTTGGTTTTCCAAGGTAGAGTCTCACTCTAGCTCAGTCTGACCTGGAATTCACTATGTAGTCTCAGGCTGACCTCAAATTCACGGTGATCCTCCTACCTCTGCCTCCTAATTGCTGGGATTAAAGGCGTGCACCACCACGCCTGGCCCCTACAAAATTAAAAATAAAAAAAAATTATGAGGGAGAGAATTGGCCTGCTAGAGCCTCTAGCCACTGCAGTAAAACTTCAGACATGTGTGCTACCTTGTGCACATATGTGACCACGTGAGTCTGGCTTGCATGGTTTCTGGGGAGTCAAACCTGGGTCCTTAGGCTTTGCAGGCAAGCACCTTAACTGCTAAGCCATCTCTCCAGCTTTTTTGTTTTTTAATAATGATTTTTTTTGTTTTGTTTTTTTTGGAGGGGGACCTCCAAAGTAGGATCTCACTCTAGCTCAGGCTGACCTGGAATTCACTATGTAGTCTCAGGGTGGCCTTGAACTAACAGTGATCCTCCTACCTCTGCCTCCCGAGTTCTGGGATTAAAGGCATGCATCACCACGCCCAGCTAATATTTTATTTTTATTTATTTATTTGAGTGAGAGAGAAAGAACTAGTATGCCAGGGCCTCTATCCACTGCAAACGAACTCCAGACACATGCGCCACCATGTGTATCTGGCTTACGTGGGTTCTGAGGAAATCAAACCTGGGTCCTTAGGCTTCACAGGCAAGCACCTTAACTGGTAAACCCTCTCTCCAGCCCTAAATAATGAATTTTTACTCTCTTTCTTTAAGAATAAATTCCCACTGAGCACACTGGGGCTTTTTAAAGTAGAAGTGTTTGGTTCTTGCTGAGTTGTTGGGTCTCTGTGGCAGGGAAGCACCACAACAGCAGCTAGGTTTTGGCCACCCGGACCCTGTGCTGCGCATCTCCATACAGAACACATGGCCTAGCACAGGCTCACCTGTCAATACCTGTGCTTCCTACTTGTAGCTGAGGAGAATTCCCCAGGCATAAGCCTGTCCAGCAGCAGAGGTGCAGGAAGGAGCACCGCGGAGGAGCCCAGCAAGGAAGTGCCCGTATCATCTCACTACTTTTCCAAGCACACCAGAGATGAAAGGAAGAGGAAAAGGATGCCAGCCTCCCCAAAGCCCAAGAGGAGAAGAACCAGTTACGGCGGCTGCAGGGCAAGGGGGTATGTTCTTTGATGTCTTTGCAGTATTGGCTGTGAGGGCGGAAAGGATGAAAGTACATATAACTGCGCCAGTTTGCTTGGAGGCATTTATTAAAATTAGCCGTTATTAAGTCTTCTTTAGTTAATGGACTGATGGTTAAGGCCCAATCCAAAATAAAAACGTTACTTCAGATTGGGGGGGGGGGTTGGTTTTGTTTTGGGGGTGTTTTTAGGCAGGTTCCTACTCTAACCTAAACTAACTTAGAACTCACTCTGTAGCCCAGGCTGGCCTCACACTCACTGATGATCCTCTTACATTAACCTCGTAAGTGCTAGGATTAAAGATATGAGCCACCACACTAGCTTTAATATTTATTTATTCTAGAGAGAGAATGGGTGTGCCAGGGCCTCCTACCATAGCAAATAACTCCAGACACGTGCCATTTTGTGCATCTGACTTTACATGAGTACTGGGGAATATTGAACCCTGGCCTGTCATGTTTTGAAAATAAATGCCTGTAGCCACTTTTTTTTTGGGTTGGGGGGGTTTCAAGGTATGGCCTCAGCTTTTGGCCGGGCTGACCTGGAATTTACTATGTAGTCTCAGGCTGGCCTCGAACTCACCATGAGCCTTCTACCTCTGCCTCCTGAGTGCTAGGATTAAAAGCGAGCACCACCACGCCCTGCTGCTTCAGAGTTTTTAACTCATCTATACATAATTAAGTTGTATCTAAAGGGGTTTGTTTTGGTTTTGGTTTCGGTTTTTCAAGGTAGAGTTTTGCTCTTGCCCAGGCTAACCTGGAATTCACTATGACTATGTAGTAGTCTCAGGGTGGCTTCAAATCATAGCTATCCTCCTACCTCTGCCTCCCAAGTGCTGGGATTAAAGGCATGCGCCACCACACCTGGCCCCTCAATCTTCTTGGTAGTTGAAGATGACCTTGAACTTCTGATCTTTCTGCCTTCGCCTCTTAAGTGCTAGGATTACATGTGTACACTACACTACCACACCCAGTTTCTGCGGTGTTGGGGATGGAACCCTGGGCTTCATGTGTGTTAGAAATAAGTTACATCGGGGCTGGAGAGATGGCTTAGCGGTTGAGCGCTTGCCTATGAAGCCTAAGGACCCCGGTTTGAGGCTCGATTCCCCAGGACCCACTTTAGCCAGATGCACAAGGGGGTGCATGTGTCTGGAGTTCGTTTGCAGTAGCTGAAGGCCCTGGCACGTCCATTCTCTCTGTCTGTCTTTCTCTCTCTGCCTCTTTCTCTGTCTGTCACTCTCAAATAAATAAAAATTTAAAAATTAAAAAAAAAAAATAAGTTACACCGGCCTAGCACGGTGGCGCATGCCTTTAATCCCAGCATTCGAGAGGCAGAGGTAGAAGGATCATCATGAGTTCAAGGCCACCCTGAGAATAAAGAGTGAATTCCAGGTCAACCTGGGCTAGAGTGAGACCCTACCTTGAAAAACCAAAAAAGGAAGAAAGAAGGAACGAAGGAAGGAAGGAAAGAAAGAAAGAAAGAAAGAAGTTACACATCCCCAGCCCTCCCTGCTGTCTGGTAATGCCCTGGAGCCTCAACCTCCCAGGCCTTAGGGCCTTAGCAGAGTAACTGAGAAGAGACCACAATGGGGAAGCCTGGGGACTGTGTAAGTGGCTTCCCTTCCCTCTCCCTCCCCTCCACTCTGGGCAGATGGTGTCTGCCCTGGGTGCTCTCTGCACAGGGAAGAGCAAAGGTAACATGAATGCTTCTCTCCATAGGACTGTGTCAAATAGCCCAGGTTCCCATCTCTGCCAGGGCCCCTCCACCCTCTTTCTTGCACCCATGTCATCATTCCAGAGAGTGGCCCCCGAATAACCGCCTATTCTAACAGAATTGCTTAGAAACAGGGAAACAAGGCTTCAGTCAACTTTTGCAAGCTGTTGTGTTTGCTTTTGCAGTTTTTCTACCTCTTTTCCTTCTGGGTGATTATCATCAAAAAAAAAAAAAAAAAGACTGAGTGGGGGAAGAGAAAGGAAGGCAACTTCACCAAATTGTCATTTCTTGTTAACTCCATAAACAGACATCTTACATGTGCTAACCCTTATGCCAGGGCACAGAAATTAAAGGCAATCATAAATGTTGGTTTTAAGCTTGTGGTTTTTAGTGCGCAAGTGACCAGCAGATCTTCTTCAGAGAAGACATTTTCTCATTCCTTTGGTTTATTCCTCTGCCTTGGGAAATGCTCATTTCCTCAGTCACTCATAAAGCATGGGACCTTAAAAGGCTTCTGGTCCAGTTCCCTGGGGTTTAGGATTGAGAAACTGGCTTGGCCTGCATGGGAAGGGCTTTTGCCTAAGGCTAACTTGTCTGAAGCCTGCCTCCCTGGTCTCAGTTTCAGAGGTAGGACTGGACACTGGCCTGTCTCAGCTGCTCAGAACACTTTCACTTCTGCATGTCTGTGAGCACTTAAAAATGTGGGTGACCTCTCATCCCATTTTTACTGATTAACAGAAAGCAGACCATGTGTCACAGTGTTTGTTGCTGCTGGCTCCCTTATTTAATTCTCGCAGTATTTGTTTGCTAGAACGAAGCTCTTTGCAGGGTCACCTAGAGCCTAAATAAGTGGTAATGAAACTAATATCTAAGCCAGATCTGGTAGCGCATGCCCGTCATCCTAGCAACCCGAAGGTGGAGGCAGGAGGATCACAAGCTTAAAATCAAACTCTGCTACATATGAGCTTGGTGGCACACGCCTTTAATCCCAGCATTTAGGAGGCAGAGGTAGGAGGATCACAGTGAGTTCGAGGTCACCTGAGGCTACATAGTAAATTCCAAGTCAGCCTGGGCTAGAGTGAAACCCTACCTTGAAAAAAAAAAGAAGAAGCAATTCTTAGCTGGGTGTGGTAGTGCACACCTTTGATCTCAGAGGCAGAGGTAGGAGGATCGCTGTGAGTTTGAGGCCAGCCTGAGACTACATAGTGAATTCCAGGTCAGCCTGGACTAAAGCGAGACCCTACCTTGAAAAAACAAAACTCTTTCCTAATGCCCACCAGTCAACTTTGTGCCTTGCTTCACCAAAGCAGCAGCCTCTGCATGCCTGGGTCCTCCTGGCTTCCACAGGCAGCTCACCTGCTTGAGTCCCCACTCCCTGTGCAATGAAGGAATACCTGTGGCTGCCAGCCAGAGCCCTTCACCACCACCACCACCTCTCATCTGCTGCATGACACACAATGGGCCGCTTGTGTTCTGGGTTCTCTGAGTGGGAGGAAAATGGATGGCCCGTTGAAATGGAGGCTGCCTTTGGCAGATTCTTTCTGTAAATCAACACAAACAGCAGGTTTTTGCTCAGGGCTTAATTTTTCAGCAGGAAATCAACATAGGGCTGTAGCAGATCTTTGCCAGATCTACAGTGACGCTGCCTTCCCTCCAGCATGAGGTTTCAAATGTTGAAAAACCACTCTTCACCCAGCCCAACAGAGTACCTTGACCCAGAGCCCATGGCCCCAGGTTCCCTGGACTGCAAATCAGCTGGGAGGCCACTTACTGCCCTCAGCTCTGGAACTGATGATGGTGGTCCTTAGTAGGTTTGCAGAGCTCCGAGGGGCTGCCAGAGGTGAAGCGACCTTACTTGTTGCTGTGAACAAGCAGGCAGGGTGGTGTGTTTTATTGGGGAAGGGGGGCGGGATTGCTCTCCTCAGATCAGCAAGAGAAACATTGTGCAGGGAAGATTCAGCTAGGTTGTGGCAGGGGCCTCTTCCATGCTTGGATGAGGCGGCAAGTGAGGAGAATTGGCAGGTCTCAGTGTAGCTAAGGGAGCTGCTAGCTACGTGGCCCTGACACATGCCAGACCACTGCATGGGGCAGCTCCTCCGTCCCCAGGGAGCCACATTTGCAGCATTCCCCGTGGCAAGCACGGCTAGAAAGAAGCCACCCAGGGGTTCTGATCCATCTCCACTCTCCCACAAAGCTGCCTTGTGCAGAACTGCCCATACAGTAATTCTAGCATGTCTGCTGGCCAGAGATTTGGAGCCTTGAAAAAGATACTTTCACTTCCTTAGATAGCTTCACTTCCTTTATTTGGTCAGAATAGATCCCGAAGCCTCTAGCTGAAGGCGATGGAAGGCGTGGCTGGAGAGAGGGTCTGTGGGTTGGTCACAGGCCATAGAATTAAGGAACAATCCTTGGCATTTTAGAAGAACAAATTTGGGGCAAATTTGTGTGGTGAGCAGCAGTCCTTTTATTCTTGGAGGGGTAGGAAACTTGCCCTCCCCGTGATGTTGATAAGCACGAAATGCAAAAACAGCACCAAAGAAACTCCTAACAAGTTGAAGGGAAAAAGACTATTCACTTTTGCTTTCATTTACCATGCTAATTTTCTTTTCTTTGTCACATTTTAGGGGGTCTGCCGCATGCAGAAAAACGTCTTCTAAAAGTAAGCCCTCCGGCGTAGCTGGAGCCGGTCCAGCCTTGCATGGTTCTCAAGCAGCATCGGGAGCCAGTAGAAAATTGGGGATTATGGCTCCACCAAAGCCTATTAATAGACCATTTCTCAGGCCTTCGTATGCATTTTCATAACAGCCCGTCTCAATATACATAGATCTTCCTGTTTGCCAGCATCCGACCATCTGTGAATATAAAGCTGTTATAGTCTGGTTGCACCATTTGAAGTTTTTACTCCTATCTATTAATATTTAAATAAATTATGTGCCTGACAGTGTTTTTTTGTTTGTTTGTTTTTTGTGAAGGTCTTTTTTGGTGTTTTTTTGTTTGTGGATTTTGTTTTTTGTTTTTTGTTTTCTGTTTTTTTTTTTTTTTTTTTTTTTTTTTTTTGGTGTTTTGAGGTAGGGTCTCACTCTGGCCCAGGCTGACCTGTAATTCACTCTGTAGTCTCAGGGTGTCCTTGAACTCACAGAGATCCTCCTACCTCTGCCTCCCAAGTGCTGGGATTAAAGGCATGCACCACCACGCCTGGCCTCTTTTTTGTTTTTTGAGGTAGGGTCTCACTCTAGTCCAGGCTGACCTGGAACTCACTCTGTAGTTCCCAGGCTGGCCATGAACTCACAGCAATCCTACCTCTACCTCCTGAGTACTGGGATGAAAGGCATGTGTCACCACCACAGGTCTTATTTTTAAACAGCATTTTCTTTTGAATAGCATGTTTTGCTGCCCCTACGCTGTTTCTGGAGCAGCGTAAGCAGCAGCAGCAGCAGCAGCGACTGCTGAGTCATCTACCCTGCAGAAGTTCTGAGTGTGACCTGAAACCCCAAAGGCAGACGCTAAGGCAACAGCAGCACATTGCAAACCCTTTTGTGTGAGATAGCCTCAACAAAACTAAAAGACAAACAACAGAGAAAAATAGATTACAGAGAATTCATTCCTGTAATATATAAAGAGTATCTATAAATCATTGAGAAAAAAGTCAGAAAACATCAGAACAAAGGCTGTGAATAGGCTAGTCTTAAAAGAAGAAATTCAAAGGCCCACAAATTTGTGAAAAATACTCTCCCTTATTAAAAGTATTAATTAAAACCATAAAATCCCATTCTTTCAGTTGTCAACAGTAGAGCTGGGCATGGTATCGCTCATCCATAGTGCTAGTGATTCCAGGGGCTGAGTCCAGAAGATGAAAGAGCCCGGCGTGGGGGTGCGTGCCTTTAACGCAGCACTTAGGAAGGAGGCAAAGATAGGAGGATCGCCGTGAGTTTGAGGTCAGCCTGGGCTAGAGGGATACCTTACGTCAACATCCCCACCCTCCCAAAAAAAGAAAAGTTTAGCATAGTGGTGCATGCCTTGAATCCCAGCACTTGGAAGACAGAGGTAGAAGGATCACTGTGAGTTCAAGGCCAGCCTGGGACTACAGGATGAGACCCTACCCCAGGGGGAGGGGAGAAATACACTGGATGAAAATAATCAAACAGATTTTACTAGCAGCAACACATTAAATATTGAAGACCTCTTGGCTTGCCCTTAGAGTGTCACCTTAACCCCACTCAGGAGGGGTGAGCCAGAAATCTTGCCTGGGCCAAAGGTGTTTGTTTATGTGTTTGAACATGAGCCACTGGGCCACTGTCTGGTACTTCAGGACTAAGACAGACCTGTACATGCCCTTTATTAAAGGGGCTACCTACTTCCTGCTACCTCAGACTTCCAGCTCTGTTTAGTGGAGAGGACTGGCCGGGTGACTGCTTAATGCTGTAAGCTTAATACACCTTTCTGAACTGGCAAGCTCTCACTCAAATTGTGGGTGAGGAGGAAGTGGAGGACCAAGTAGCCAGCACTGAGGCCTAGCTAATGTTCCCCTGGAGAGCTGTGGTCCAGGGAGAGGCCCTACAGGTTTGCAGCAGCCACTTTTTTTTTTTTTTTTTTTTTTTTTTTTTTTGAGGTAGGGTCTTGCTCTAGCTCAGGCTGCCCTTAAACTCACGGCGATCCTCCTACCTCTGTCTCCGGAGTGCATGGACTAAAGGCGTGGACAAGCAAATCTATACCAGGCCAGGAGGATTAGGAGTTCAATATCCTCAGCAACCTTGTGAGATGGGCCACTTGAGAAATTGTCTCAAAAAAAAAAAAAAAAAAAAAAGGTAGGCCGGTGTAGTGGTGCACACCTTTAATCCCAGCACTTGGGAGATAGAGGTAGGAGGATCGCTGTGAGTTCAAGGCCAGCCTGAGACTACATCATGAATTCCAGGTTAGTGTGGGCTAGAGAGAGACCCTACCTCGAAAACAAAAAGGTAGGGGGAAAGCCGGGCGTGGTGGCGCACACCTTTAATCCCAGCCTGAGACTACATAATGAATTCCAGGTCAGCCTGGGCCAGAGTGAGACCCTATCTTGAAAAACCAAAAAAAAAAAAAAGGTAAGAGGAGAGGGGGTGATTCACTCTACTTCCTGACAGGATCCTAGAGCCTACAGACCTTATACGGTCTAGCAACCACAAGTGTGAGAGCCAGCTTTATGGCCTGCTGGGGGGAAAACGTCCTAGGTTAGACTGTGGTCTCTGCCCAGTTCCTCCTGCCCCAGGAGCGAGCACAGAAAATGCAGGCTACCTCCAACTTGGCTCCAGCCTGACCAGACACCCCGGGAAATGTAGCTGTTCCACATGGACACCCCTCAGGAGAGCAGAAGCATGCAACGACAAATGACAGCAAAGCCACTTTGAGCTGGACTCCCATGAGGGTGCTCCAGACACACAGATCACCGCCTGGGGAGGGTGAGAGGCAAATCCCCCAGGATGGTCCAGTCTGGCACCATCCCTGGCCCACCTTCCCCTGGGCACAGCCTCATTCCCCTACCTTGGCCAGCACCCCCCCAGATCTCTTCAGCCGCATGCGTATCCCACATAAGAACTGGGAACATGGAGAGAGCCCAATCTGTGCCAACGCCATCCAGGAGCTCCCATAATGTAGTTTATCTTTTTTTTCTTTACCCAGAATTCAGAGAGGTTATGTAACTTGCCCAAACCCACACAGCTAGGAAGTGGTAGTAAGTAGGGTAACACGCATCTCCGTGTGCCTTAGAGTCCCAGTGTGCATCTGTTGTCCTGGTGTAATAATTAACAGCTTCCCTTCACTCTCAAGTGTTCTAGTTAGGACGAATTACACGCAATCCAGGCCTGTGCTCTCTCGAGAGTCTGCTCTTTCCCTGGGCAATCCAAACTCCCAGCACCCCCCCTTTTTTTTTCCAAAGCCTCAGGGGCCTCCTGCTCTGACCTGCCCTGCTTGCAAAGGCAGGCTCCAGGGGCAACAACGGCCCGCAGGATCCGCCAGCCTTGCTGAGCTGCGGCTTCTCCACAGAGGAAGCGGAGGCTGTAGCCCAGGGCTGCCTGCTCTTCTCGAGAGCTGCTGCATCTCCACCTCCCACAGCAGCCGAGAGAGCCGCTCTGAGCCTCCAGGCCCACCCTGTCCTTGGAAGGCTCCAGAGGCCCAGCTCCACTGCTGCTGCTGCTGCTGCGTAGGTGGGGTGCTGCCACTGGCTTTCACAGTCCTGTGTCACACTCTGGTGGAGGGGGCAGTATGGCAGGCTGGGAAGAACCCCCAGGGGCTCTCGCATCCCTCACGTGGCAAGCCATAGTCCACCTAGGGCCTGCTGGGCACTATAGTCCCTGAGCTCGGTTCCCAGGTGTTCTGAGGTAAGGGCTGGATTTCTTAAATATATTTTATTTATGTATTTGAGAGAGACTAGGCACGTCAGGGCCTCCAGCCACTGCAAACGAACTCCAGATGCATGTGTTACCTTGTGCAGCTGGCTTACATGGGTCTTGGATAGTCGACCTGGGATCCTTTGGCTTCGTAGGCAAACGCCTTACCCGCTAAGCTATCTCTCCACAAGGGCTGGATTTCTGCAGCTGTACAAGGCAGACCGAAGCTGTGGGGACCACCAGCACCCTAGTACCTGGCAAGCTTAGGCTTCCGAGGCATGCACTGTCCTGCTCTTCTTCACCCGCTCCCAAAGGCTCCCTCAGCCTATTAGCAGGAAGGGAGGGGCATGACCTCACAATGGTTAGGGTGGCCTATAGACCCTGTTCTGATGATAACTGAAATGACAGAGACAAGACAAGGAGCCAGAGCCTGGGCTGGAGACATGGCTTAACGGTTAAGGCGCTTCCCTGCAAAGCCAAAGGAGCCAGGTTCGATTCCCACATAAGCCAGATGCACAAGGGAACACACACATCTGGAGTTCATTTACAGTGGCTGGAAGCCCTGGCGCACCCATTTTCACTCTCTCTCTCTCTCTGTCTCCCTGCCTAATTCTGTATCTCTCTCTAAAATAAATAAAAGACATTTTTTAAAAAGCCAGAGGCTTGGGCTGGAGAGATGGCTTAGCGGTTAAGCACTTGCCTGTGAAGCCTAAGGACCCTGGTTCAAGGCTCGATTCCCCAGGACCCACGTTAGCCAGATGCACAGGGAGCGCACGCATCTGGAGTTCGTTTGCAGTGGCTGGAGGCCCTGGCGCGCCCATTCTCTCTCTCTCTCTCCCCCTCCCTCTTTCTCTGTCTGTCACTCTCAAATAAATAAATAAACAAAACAAAACAAAACAAAAAAGCCAGAGCTTGAATCCACAGAGCCCCAAGAGAAGGTGATGCACCTCGCTCCCCAGGAGGACCTGAAACTGGCTGTCTATGCAACAGGTGCGGACGCTGAGGACTTGTATATTCAGGCTCAGCTGCACAATTCCACAACCCTGAGGGTTTGGGGATCAGGACAGTGAGGAAGGTGCGAGGACAACACTGATGGCCTCTAGGCTGAGATCTGTCTGTTCAGGGAAGGAGGACTTGTATGTCCCCATGGGTGCCACGCCCTGCTGTGGACACAGACCAGGTGGTGGCCTGGCCTGGCCCCATTTCAGGAACTTCAGGGTCCTTTGCCCAGTGCTGGGTTAGAGGGAGCACACACAGAGCTCCACGTGCCCGGGGGGAAGGCTCCCTTGTGGAAGAATTGCAGATGCTGCTCCTTGGGAGAGAATGGTGGGTAAGCTGGGAAACTCTGACCTAGCGAGCCTCACTGTGTTCTGGAAGCATTCGAAGAGTCTCCATCAACAGTCTCTGATGTCCCAGCTTGGAAGGAGGACACCAGCGACAGATACCAAGACTTGTAGCCAGAATCCAGCTGCAGCTCTCCCATAGGAAGGGTCTGGAGACATTCCTAACCCCGGCCCGCTATGACCAATGAGACAGCAACCCCATTAAAGCCACAGAGAAGTCTCAGCATGGGAGCCATCTGGGCAACTGGAGTTAACCACGCAGAGACGTGTGCCCATTGACAATACCTTTTGCATAACTGTGTGTTCCTGGTGCGAGGGTGAGGACTTGAGCACTTAGGGTCACCCAGGATCCTTTGTACACCCACCTAGGTGGGGTACCAGAGTCAGCAAGATACTGTCCCATCCTTGGCAGCCAAGCGGCCTAGCAAGCTCTGTGGCTTCTCTGAGCCTGTATATACGTATTTATTGTACTGGTGCTTATGTCTATGCTATGTATGTGCTTTTGACTGACCTGTGGCCTCAACCCTCTTTTTACTTTGATTTTTTTTTCTTCATCTTTACAGGTTTTATTAGTGTAGTTACTGTCTCATTGCTGGGATAAAACAACCAACCAAAAGCAGCTGAGGAAGGGCTGGAGAGATGGCTCAGCAGTTAAAGGTGCTTGCTTGGAAAGCCAGATGAACTGAGCTGGAGTCTAGTACCCATGTGCCCACATAAAGCCAGACACACAAGGGGGCATAAGTGCTTGGAGTTTGTTTGCAGAGGCTGGAGTCTTTGGTATGCCCATATGCTTGCACTCTCTTAAATAAAATATGTATTTCTTTTTGGGGGGCTAGAGAGATGACTTAGCAGTTAAGGCACATGCCTGCAAAGCCTAAGGACCCAGGTTCAATTCTCTAGGACCCACATAAGCCAGATGCACATGGTGGCACATGTGTCTGGAGTTCGTTTGCACTGGCTAGAGGCCCTGGTGTGCCCATTCTCACACACACACTCTCTCTCCCTCTGTCTGTCTCTAATAAATAAATAAATAAAAATAAATCTTAAAAAAATATTTATTTTTGTCAAAAAGATGGTGGGACCAGGCATGGTGGCACATACCTTTAATCCCAGCACTAGGCAGGCAGAGGTAGGAGGATCACTGTGAGTTCAAGGCCAGCCTGAGACTACATAGTGAATTCCAGGTCAGCCTGGGCTAGAGTGAGACCCTACCTCAAAAAACAAACAAACGATAGTGGTCTGGAGAGATGGCTTAGTGGTTAAGACACTTGTCTGCAAAACATAAGGACCCAGGTAAACCAGAGGCACAAAGTGGCACATACATCTGGTGTTTATTTGCAATGGCTATAGACTCTGGTGCACCCATTCTCTCCCTCTCTCTCCCTCATAATATTTTTTTAAAAGAAGATGGTGCCGGGAGAGTGGTGGTGCACGCCTTTAATCCCAACACTCAGAAGGTAGAGGTAGGAGAGCCACTGAATTTGAGGCCAGCCTGGGACTACAGAGTAAGTTCCAGGAGTGAGATCCTGTGCCTGAATAAAAATAAAACAATTAAAAAAATTTTTAAAGCCAGGAATGGTGGTGCACGCCTTTAATCCCAGCACTCGGGAGGCAGAGGTAGGAGGATCTCTGTGAATTCAAGCCAGCCTGGAACTATATAATGAATTCCAGATCAGCCTGGCCTAGGGTCAGACTCTACCTGGAAAAAAAAAAAAAAAAAAAAAAAGCTGATGGGAGGGAGAAAAGTATTTATATTGGTTTACAGTCCCAAGGGGCAGCTTCATGATAGCAAGGGAAAGCATGGCATGAGCAAAGGCTGGACATCACCTCTACCTCAGCAGGTGGAAACAGTAGCAAGAGCATGAGCCAAGCTCTGGTGACATCCCTGAACCCACTCCCAATCACACTCCTCCTCCACCAAAGCTCCCCCCAAAACTGCTATCAGCTGGGGACCGAGCGTTCAGAACACATGAGTTTATAGGGAACATCTGATCCAAACCACCACAATTAGATTATAGCTAGAACATAAGGGAGGGAAATGTGGAGCTCTTTCCCAAGGAGGCAAAGGGGGTTTGAGAAGCCCCAAACTTAAAGGAACAAGGGAGGAGAGAGTACAGGGCACTCAGGCCCATGAGAAGGCAAGAGTGGGGTAAAGCCCCTCTTTTTACTTTGTATTTTGAGACAGTCTCACTAAGTTGCCCAGACAGACCTTCACTGGCGTTCTCTGGAGAAGCTGAGATTACACCACCAGCACCGACTCAATGTGTACATCTTAACATCGATGTTAGCACTGCTTCCCTGCAAGTGTGAATATGTGAGAGAGAGAGAGAAACGATGATGATGATATGTCACTCTTGGCCCAGGCTGGCCTGGAACTCCTTTCTTTAGAAATTTTTTTTTTATTTGTTTATTTGAAAAGGTCAGGCAGAGAGAGAGAGAATGGGCGCGCCAGGGCCTCCAGCCACTGCAAACGACCTCCAGATACGTGTTCCCCCTCGTGCATCTGGCTAACGTGGGTCCTGGGGAATCAAGCCTCAAACCAGGGTCCTTAGGCTTCACAGGCAAGTGCCTAACTGCTAGGCCACCTCTCCAGCCCCTGAACTCCTTTTTTTTTTTTTTATTAAAGATTTTATTATTTATTTATTTATTTATTTGAGACAGAAAGAGAGAGAGAGAATGGGTACACCAGGTACTCTAGCACTGAAAACGAACTCCAGATGCAGGTGCCACCATGTGCATCTGGCTTATGTGGGACCTGGAGAATCGAACGGGGGTCCTGAGGCTTCACAGGCATGTACCTTAACCGCTAAGCCATCTCTCCAGCTTTTTTTTTTTTTTTTGAGGTAGGGTCTCACTCTAGCCCAGGCTGACCTAGAATCCACTATGATGTCTCAGGGTGGCCTCGAACTCACAGGGATCCTCCTACCTCTGCCTCCCGAGTGCTGGGATTAAAGGCATGCGCCACCACACCCGGCCTTGAACGCCTTTTTAAAAAAAAAAAAATTTTGTTTATATGTGAGAGTGAGAATGGGCATGCCAGGGCCTCCAGCCACTGCAAACTAACTCCAGACATATGCTCCACCTTGTGCATCTGGCTTATGTGGGTTCTGCGGAATGGAACCTGGGTCCTTAGGCTTCACAGGGAAGTGCCTTAACTGCTAGGCCCTCTCTTCAGCCCTTGAACTCCTAAACTCCCAAATAACTGGTTACACAGGTATATACTACCACGCCAAGCTGTGGGCATCCTTTTGGTCAGATATTTCCTGAGTATTTGCTGGCCAGAACACCGAGCTCCAGGCCCTGGCCCTCAGCACGATGATAAGTAATGAGGAAACACCCAGAAATAGAAAGCCAGTGAAAGCATTATTAGAGTGTGTGTTGGGGGGGTGATATACCCAGGCCAGTCCCAGCCAACTGCAAGTGGGAAGTGTGCCCAGGAAGTGGATTGGCCATGTGAGTTCTACGCCAGGGATCTGGTGTCTGGTCATCCCTACTGGCCCTGTGTGCCATGCCCTCATTGTCCTCTCTTTAACTCCTAACAATAGCAGGACCCAGAACTCACCATCTAGGGAGTTGCTCCCATGGCAGAAGCCTCCAGCCTGGCCCCCTCCCCACATTGAGGGATGAACATGCTGGGTCAAATCACTTGCCTGGGTACCGGGTAGAAAGATGGGCAGACAGAGCAGGACCAGCCCATCTAGAAGCATGGTCTGTTCCCTCAGAAACTCATGTTGAGCGGGGCTTGGTGGTTTATACTTAGAATCCCAGCTGAGGTAGGAGCCCAAGGCCAGACTGGGATACAGAGTGAGTCCCAGGTCAGCCTGGACTAGAGTGAGACTCTACCTCAATAAAACACTAACAAGCCAAGCATGGTGGTGCACACCTTTAATCCCAGCACTTGGAAGGCAAAGGTAGGAGGACTGCTGTGAGTTCACAGCTACCCTGAGATGACATAGTGAATTCCAGGTCAGCCTGGACTACATACAGTGAGACCGTACCTTGAAAAACAAACAAACAAAAAACAAAGTAAGAGAGAGAGAAGGAGGGAAGAAAAAGAAACCTGTTGATTGTTTTTTTAAACAAAGTCTCAAGCTGGTCATGGTGGCGCACGCCTTTAATCCAAGCAGTCGGGAGGCATAGGTAGGAGAATAACCATGAGTTTGAGGCCACCCTGAGACTACATAGTGAATTCCAGGTCAGCCTGGACTAGAGTGAAACCCTACCTCGAAAAACCAAAAAGACAAAGTCTCATGTATCCCAAGCTGGCCTCACACTTGCTATGTAGATAAACATGACCCTGAACCTCTCATCCTCCTGCCACCACCTCCCAAGCGCTGGGATTACAGGCACAGACATACCCGGTTCGTTTGTGCAGTGCTGGGATCAAGGCCAGGGCTCCGTGCATGCTAGGGAAGCGCTCTACCAACCGAGCTACAGCCCAGCGACTGGGGACGGGTGCTTTAGGGTGTGATTAGGTCTTCAGAGGGACTGATGCCTTTCCCAAGGGCTAGGTTCATGCTCCAGCACTGTGCTAGAGACTTCACAAGTGGTCCTCATAAAGCAAGTCTACCCTTCATGTTTTATGTCTTGGGCATGCCCCCACCTACCCTCCCAAATGTGTGCATGTGCGCACACACAAACACACACAGTAGCCGTTTCATTTTCTGCCACAATTGAAAACTGCACAAGGCCTCCCCAGAAGCCAAGCAGATGCTGGTGCCATGATCCTGGACTTCTCAGCCTTCAGAGCTATGAGCTAAATAAACCTCTTTCCTTTATAAGTGACCCAGTTTCAGGTATTCCATTATAGCAACAGAAAGCAGACTGAAACAGACACTACCCACCCCCCACCCCCCACCCCCTGCAACCAGGCCCTGCCTGCATGCATCATTCTCCGCTCAGACCTGCCTTCTGCTTCCAGACCCAGCTTCTGCCCCAGGGCTGCTGCACACCAGGTGCCTGGACACTGAAAGACGAGGGCTGGGGAAGCGGCTCGGCCGAGACAGTGCTTAACGCACAAGCATGGGGGCCCTAGACTGCTTGCGTTGGATGCCCAGCACCTACAATAAAAAGCTAGACATAGAGGGCTGGAGAGATGGCTTAGTGGTTAAGCACTTGCCTATGAAGCCTAAGGACCCCGGTTCGAGGCTCAATTCCCCAGGACCCATGTTAGCCAGATGCACAAGGGGGCGCACGCTTCTGGAGTTCATTTGCAGTGGCTGGAGGCCCTGGCGCACCCATTCTTTCCCTCTCTATCTCTCTCCCTCTTTCTCTGTCACTCTCAAATAAATAAATAAAAATTAAAAAAAAAAAAAAGCTATGCGTAAGCCAGGTGTGATGGTGCTCATCTTTAATTAATCCCATCACACCAGAGGCAGAAGAAGGAAGATTGCTGTGAGTTCAAGGCCAGCCTGAGACTATATAGTCCAGGTCAGCCTGGGCTAAAGCAAGACTCTGCCTCAAAAAAAAAAAAAAAAAAAACCTAGGCATGGCTACATGTCCTTTGGGGGGTAGAGACAGGGAAATCATTGGAGTTTGCTGGTCAGTCATTCTGACTGAAAAAGCAGCTTCAGTTTCAGTGAGAGACTCTATCCCCAAAATAACAGAATCAGAGAAGGACACCTGATGTTCTCATCTGGCCTCTGCCCATGGGCACATGGGGTAGATGCATCTGTACATACAAGTGCATACTTGTTGCACAGACCATCCCACACATACATATACAGATATGTGCCAAAAAACAACCTGGGCTGGTGCGGTGGTGCACGCCTGATCCCAGCACTTGGGAGGCAGAGGTAGGCAGATCACTGTGAGTTCCAGGTCAGCCTAGGCTAGAATGAGACCCTGCCTTGCAAAACCAAAAGAAAATAAATAAGCACCTAAAAGATGGAATGGTGGATGGTTGGATTGGTGAGTGGGTGGATGGATGGATAGATGGAAAAATTGATGGAGTAAGTAGGCAGAGGGGTGGAGGAATGGATGGAGTAGGGTGGGTGGGTGGGTGGATAAAGGGGTGTGTGGAGAGGATAGCTGAGGTGGCATCTGTTTAGGCAAGGGAGCATAAGATGGGAGGATGGGGACAGGGCCATGGGCCCTATGAGGCTGAAGCCCTGAGTCACTGAGCCTCCAGCTTCACCAAGACAAATGACAGTTGCTGGTGGGCCTCGTTATCCACACACAATTTCTTCTGTATGCATTGATGTTTTTAGTTAGTCTTATTTGATCCCAAATAGCTAGCCAAGTTCCCCCTTGGAGTGACCTGGAGCTATGCCATTCATTACACACTTTTTTTGTTTTGTTACTTTTATTTATTTACTTGAGAGCAACAGAGAGAGAAAGAGGCAAATTGAGAGACAGAGAGAGAGAGAGAGAATGGGCACGCCAGGGCTTCCAACCACTGCAAACAAACTCCAGATGCATGCGCCCCCTTCTGCATCTGGCTAATGTGGGTATTGGGGAATTGAGCCTCCAACGGGAGTCCTTGGACTTCATAGGCAAGTGCTTAACCGCTAAGCCATCTCTCCAGCCCCACACTTTGTTTTTTAAGTAGAAACTTTGTACGGGGACAGGTGCTGGAGAGATGGCTTAACAGTTAAGGCGCTTGCCTGCAAAGCCAAAGGACCTAGGTTTGATTCCCTAGTACCCATTTAGAGCCAGATGTACAAGGTGGCGCATGCATCCAAAGTTTGTTTGCAGTGGCTGGAGACCCTGGCGTGCTCTCTCGCTCTCCCTCTCCCCCCCCCCCCCCGCTCTCTGTCATAAATAAATAAATAAAATATGTAGAAAAAAATTGTATGGACACATCATATGTTGGTATCATCATTTCCCTCCTCCCTTCCCCCATTTCCCTGAGGGCCCTCAGTGGGATTGCTGGTATTCACCGTGGGGTTGTGGTTTATGAGTTGTGAGAGAAGCAGTCAGACATTGTGAGGGTTGGGGGGAGGGAATGTGCTAAGATTCTTCCAGCCCCAGCATCCGCTTCCAGATTCTTCTCTAGTCCACACACCTGGAGTTTACCTGTGGGGTGGGGGGCCCTTCTGTGAGGGTGGAGAGGCAAGGAGAAGTTGGGACTTCAAACTTTGATCAGAGGATCCCACCTGCACAGAGCTTCAAATCCCAGGTAGGAAGGCAGAAATCCCCGGCAGGAACCGACTCTGGCTGCAGTGTCTGCTTCCTGGGCAGGCCACTGGGAAACCAGCTGATCTGACAGATATGGAAGGGCCAAGAGTTTGCATTGTGTTTTGTTTTGTTTTGTTTTGGGGGGGGGTAGGGAGGGATTGAGATAGGGTCCCACTCTAGCCCTGGCTGACCTACAATTTACTATGGAGTCTCAGGCTGGCTTGGAACTCACAGCAATCCTCCTACCTCTACCTCTGCCCCTCCCCACCCCCACCAGTGCTGGGATTAAAGACATGGACCACCATGATTTTTTTTTTTCTTTTACAAACTTCCTGGTGCTGTTGCTGTGGTTTTAGGCCTACTGGTGGGGACTTGTCAGCTCCCGTGGATGAAAGAGCTCCAGAGCTCACCCTCAAGGTGCTAGGGACCTCAGCTGCTGGGAATGTGCTGGGAATTGTGGCCTTGGGTGAAGCACAGTCATGTGAGCTGCCGCCTGCAGTTCTTTTCCCTCTGGAGGTGCTGAGGAGGGATCCCAGAGCTTTGCGCATGCTGGGAAGGCACTCGGCCACTGAGCTACGTCCCCCACCCCCCACACCCCCGGCCCCTCCAAAGCACACCTCAAAGAGCCTTGGCAGCAAGGAACAGCAGCACCACGCCCAGCCTGCGCTTTGCAGAGTGTCCTGGAGGCAAAGGGCCCTCCTAGAAATCGTGGAAGCTACTGTGAGCTGACATTTCCCAGGCCTTGCCAGCCTGTAAGGTCAGGCGAGGGCCTATCACCACCAAACCCGCTGGAAAACAGAGCTGTCTCCCAGCCGGCCAGGCAAATGCAGTTTCACGATACGGTCTGTCTAGGGCTCCTAGACAGGGGCATTAGGCGTCAATAGAAGACAGAGGTTTTCTTCAAAAATGTAATCTCGGGGGCTGGAAAGATGGCTTAGCGGTTAAGTGCTTGCCTGTGAAGCCTAAGGACCCCGGTTCGAAGGCTCAATTCCCCAGGACCCATGTTAGCCAGATGCACAAGGGGGCGCACGCGTCTGGAGTTCCTTTGCGGTGGCTGGAGGCCCTGGCGCGCCCATTCTCTCGCTCTCTGCCTCTTTCTCTCTCTGTCTGTTGCTCTCAAATAAATAAAAAGAATTAAAAAAAAATTTTTTTAATGTAATCTTGGATCTGGAGAGATGGCTTAGTTGTTAAGGCGCTTGCCTGAAAAGTAAAAGGAGCCAGGTTTGATTCCCCAGGACCCACATAAGCCAGATGCACAAGTGGCACATGCGTCTGGAGTTCGTTTGTGGTGGCTAGAGGCCCTGGCATGCCATTCTCTCCCCGCTGCCCCCGCTGCCTATTTCTCTCTCTCTCAAATAAATAAAGAAAAAGAAAAATAATACAAAATTAAAAACAATGAGATTTCAGTGTTGCTTAGAGCCTATGCTTGGACCCCAACAGGATCCTCCAACCCACTGGGCTGGGATCAGACAAGTCTTAGCAGGAGGGGCCCAGCCTCCCCTTCCAAGTTTGTAGCAAAGAAGCCTACCAAATGGCTCTGGGCTCAGATTTCTTGGGGTCAAAGGCCTATTTTACCACTTACTGTGTGACCTTCAGTAAATTGCTTAACTTCTCTGTGCCTCACAGAGAGCATAACAGCGTACCCCTCTGACAGAGACTGTTATGAGGCCTAACAAGATAGTGTAACCTTAGCAGTGCCCGGCGCGCACTGAACGTGAACTGTCATTAACACATAACACATGGACCCGGCCCATGTGATCTGTGCGTGGTTGTACAAAAGGTGATTGAGAATGCCAGGCATGGTGGCGCACGCCTTTAATCCTAACACTTAAGAGGCTGAGGTAGGAGGATCAACATGAGTTCAAGGCCAGCTTGAGACTACATAGTGAATTCCACGTCAGCCTGGGCTACAATGAGAACCTACCTCAAGAAAAAAAATAAAATAGGGCTGGAGAGATTGCTTAGTGGTTAAGGCATTTGCCTGCAAAGCCGAAGGACCCAAGTTCGATTCCCCAGGACCCATGTAAGCCAGATGCACAAGGTGGTGCATGTGTCTGGAGTTCATTTGCAGTGGCTGGAGGCCCTGGCATGCCTGTTCTCTCTCCCTCTCTCTCTCCTTTCTCTCTCAGTCTCTCAAATAAAAATAAAATAAAATAAGTTTATTGAAAAACTGGAGGTAGCTCTCACTCAGTAGGTTTAGCCATTTCAACCCAATTCGTTGATGAAACTGCTATTTAAAGAGAGAAAAACAAACAAACAACAACAACAAAGCTTGGTGTGGTTAATCCCAGCACTTGGGGAGGGGGGCAGAAGTAGGAGGATGGCCATGAGTTCAAGGCCACCCTGAGACTGCATAATGTATTCCAGGTCAGCCTGGACTAGAGTGAGACCCTAACTACCTCAAAAAAAAAAAAAAAAAAAAAAAAAAAAAAAAAGGAAGAAGAAGCAGAAGCAGAAGCTTGGACTAAGAGTGTGGTTCAGTGTAGAATACGTGCTTAGCCTTCATAAAGCCCTGGGTTTGGTCTCCATCACCAAAAACAATAGAACCTCTTTCAAGTATGACCACATCCAGATACCCATAAGCATACTGATTCTGGAGACTGGCAGAACAGGTAGAGAGCACCCCATAATATAGGCTCAATCCAGTAAGGACCCGTGGCGGATCCAAGATTGGAAGTTGGAGGCACAGACTCCCCAAGTGCATGCATAATTTGTGTGCTAGTCAAAGGGACCAGTGCCCTCAACAATTTAAGAGACCCTACCTCAAAGAAGCTAAAGAGGGCCTCTGTATTTCCCCCCATACACACCCCCAGCCAGAACAGCCACTCCCAGGACTGTGTTGAAACCAGCAGACAGGCTGTGGTTAGGATGGGAAGCCTCTCCTTTCCTGACAGCCAGGCTCTCCTCACCACGAGAGACAGACACGCCACCAAACGAAATGCTGAGGGCCTATTACAAAGCATGTGGAGCCCCAGGCACTAGCGTATTAGTACCATTAACCTAGGAGCTGCCTGAGAGCTTGCTGGGCACATAAGCCCAAGAGAGCCAGGCTGGAGGACTTGTCTTACCAAGATGGGGCCAGGCGGGTACTCCGCAGGGCACTGGGGCAGCCAGGCAGGGAAGGTGTAGATGTGTGCACTCTTTGTAGCTTAGACACAGCAAGGCGTGGTGGACCCGGCTGAGTCAGGCTCTGGCTTATCTGTTCCCTGAGCCCAGCTTCCTCCCTTACTAATGGGGTCCCAAAGGAGATGGTGGCCCTGTGGCCGCTCTGAAGAGTCCAGAGCCCAGGCCTGTGGAGGATGCCTGATGGTTTCACCTCCTCTCCGGGGTTTCTGGATCTAATGGGCCGTCATAACCATGGTCACTGGGTCTCTAAGAGCCTGAAATGTCCCAGTGTGCATCCGTGGACTTCTTGAAGCAGGGCCAGTGCTGTGTAAGCTGGAGCCGTGGTCATGGCTCATGCACTCTTAAGACACTTGAGGGGCCACTGTCAGCACCCTCTTTTGGCAAGTGCTGTGCAAGGAGTTCTGGAACTGAGCAATCCAGGGGTCCCCAGAGGATGATGTGTGGGATGCGGGGGAGGGAGGAAAGGAAGTTTAGCATGGAAAGATCAAAGCGGGGTGGTGACACACGCCTTTAATCCCAGCACTCGGGAGGCAGCGGTAGGAGGATCGCGGTGAGTTCGAGGTCACCCTGAGACTACATAGTGAATTCCAGGTCAACCTGGACTAAAGCAAGACCCTACCTTTAAAGAAAAAAAAAAAAAAAGAACGAAAGAAAAGAAATGGTCCAGAGGGAAATTAAACTGCAGCTTCCAGGTGGGTGAGCAGTAAGCTTCTTTTCCTCATCTCTGACCCTCCAGGACAACATCTGTCACTTTGTCACTTACTGGCTAGGTTTAGTTTGAACTCCTTGTCCCCGTTTCCAGCACCGTGACGACTGAAGACTGGCTCCATTCTCGTCACCACATGCTGCATGCTCCCCACAGCCAGGTGCTCAGGGTCCCGTTCCTCCCCCTTTCAAAACGGAGGCCACAGAACAGACGCGGGTGGACAGGATTCACCGGAGGTGCCGCATGTCACCAAGCTGGTCCCACTGGGTCACCACCTAGATGGGACAGGATGAGGACAGAACTGAGAGCTGACAGGACCTGGGACATCTCTGTCCAACTGCCCTGTCAAGCTCTGCCACCCGGTCATGACCCAAACTGCTCGGCAGCTGGATATGGGACCCTCCCAGAAAAGCCAGCCCAGCCCCGTCTCTAGCACCCTCCCAGACTGCCCATCTTTCCCGATGCTGCTTCGCTCATCCAGCTGTTTGGCTCAGATTCTCTGCTGATAGTGCTGTTGGGGGGCTGCTACAGAATGGGGCAAGAACGGGGAGGGGTGTTCACCCCGAGAAGTTCAGACTGTGGGTGTACGAGTGGCCTTCCCCTGGTGACAGTCATGACCACAGTTCCCTAGCGGAAGGCCACAGCCAAGTCCTCTGTGAGGCCCAGAAATGGGAACAGGGCTCCTTGCGCCACATACAAAGGACTTGCCTGTCCTCAGAGGCCACCTACCCTGATCCCAGGCACAGATTTAGAGTCTGCATTTCCAATTCTTCAATCCGACCAGTTTCTGACTCCCTGTGGGTCCTGTCTGAGCCTCCTCGGTCAATAGAATGGAGGCTATGATCAAATCTCACACCCACTTGAATGTCGCAAGACTGTTCCAGGTTCAAGTCCGTGAGCACTTACATAAGCAGGGATGCATGCCTTTGATTTGACTAGAAGGCAAATGCCCCGGGGATGAGTCAGCTGTCCTCAGCCCCAGGCTTACATACCCACCTGCACTGGGAGAGGAAGTCTCCGGAAGGCGCAGCTTGCAGAACAGAAGCAAAACGCAGGGACCTGCCTTTGACTGACGCTGCTGGGGGAGTTGAGACTGGAGAAGCAGGCTGACTAAGCACACCGAATCTGTCCAGACCTGGGGAAATGGTAAGAGGGCTGGAGAGATGGCTTAGCGGTTAAGGCATTTGCCTGCAAAACCAAAGGACCTAGGTTCGATTCCACAGGACCCATGTAAGCCAGATGCACAAGGGGTCACATGCATCTGGAGTTCATTTGCATTGGCTAGAGACCCTAGCGTACCCATTCTCTCTCTGTCTCTCCTCTCTCTCCCTCTGCTTGCAAATAAAGAAAAAAAAATTTTTTTAAAGAAGAAGAAGTCATAGGAAACATAAACCACAAACCAAGAAGACAGCCTCCAGGGCCCCGTCTCAGGGATTCAGAGCAGTAATGTGGCAGTGGACACAGCCCTGGTTAGAGCCAAAGGAGACCTGTGGTACCAGTGAAGGTAACCTCAGTGGTGGATGGCTCTGCCCAGCACACCCCTGCACTCAGGCTGACAAAAAGCAGACTGAAGCCCTCAGGGAGAGAGTGGGGACAGGAGCCAGGCATTGAGGCAGGGTCTCACTGTGCAGCTCAAATAGACTCAAATGGGATCCTTCTGCCTCAGCCTCCCCCGTGCTGAGATCACAAGCCTTTGCTACCACGTTCGGCTTTCACAATTGTCCTTCTGAGGGCTGGTTTTAGTGTCAGAACAAGCTGAGTGTCTGGAGGAATTGGCTAACCAGCAACAAGAACTTGCACGAGATCCTACAGCAAGTACCAAGCCAGGGGAGGAAATCACATGAGGACATGAGCTTAGACGAACAGGAGCAGCCATGTCCTTAGGTCATAGCAAGGCCAGCCTCGGACTAGTGATTGAGTTCCAGGTCAGCCTGGGCTAGAGTGAGACCCTATCTCAAAAAGAAAAAAGGGGTCTGGAGATGCTTAGCAGTTAAGCACTTGCCTGTGAAGCCTAAGGACCCTGGTTCGAGGCTTGATTCCCCAGGACCCACGCTAGCCAGATGCACAAGGGGGCGCACGCGTCTGGAGTTCGTTTGCAGTGGCTGGAGGCCCTGGTGCACCCATTCTCTCTCTCTCTCTTTCTCTCTCTCTCCCTCCTTCTCTCTCTGTTGCTCTCAAATAAATTAATAAAAATAAACAAAAAATTTTAAAAAGAAAAAAGAAAAAAGGGGGCTGCAGAGATGGCTCAGTGGTTAAGACACATGCCTGTTTTATTTCCCAGTACCCACATAAGCCAGATGCACAAAGAGTTTGTTTGCAGTGGCTAGAGACCCTAATGTACCCATATTCATTATCTCTCTCTCTTTCAAATAAATAAAATATTTTATAAAAAAAGAAAAAAGAGAGCCGGGCGTGGTGGTGCACACCTTTAATCCCAGCACTCGGGAAGCAGAGGTAGGAGGATTGCCGTGAGTTCAAGGCCACCCTGAGACTCCATAGCGAATTCCAGGTCAGCCTGGGCTAGAGTGAGACCCTACCTTGAAAAAAAAAAAAAAAAAAAAAAAGGAAGAAAGAAAGAAACATTTCGTCTACTGCCATACCACCCGAACACACCCAACCTTGGTTGGTCTCGAAAGCTAAGCAGGGTCGGGCCTGGTTAGTACTTGGATGGGAGAAACATTTAAAAAACAAGGCTAGAACGAGACCTTACCTTGAAAAAACAGCAATAAAAAATTCAAACATATTTTAGGGCTGGAGACATCGGTCAATGATTAAAGACACTTACTTGCAAAGCCTGATGGCCTGGTAGCCATGTAAAGTCAGATGCACAAAGTGATGCATGCTTCTGAGGTTTGTTTTCAGTGGCAGGAGGCCCTGGTGTGTCCATCCTCCCTCAAATAAATAACTAATAATAAAATTTCTATTTATTTATGTATTTGCAAGCTGAGAGAGAGGTGGAATGGGCATATAAGAGCCTTTTGCCACTGCAAACGAACTCCAGATACATGTATCACTTTGTGTATCTGGCTTTATGTGGGTCCTGAGGAATCAAACTTGTGCCATTAGGCTCAACAAGCAAGCATGTTTAACCACTGAACAATCTCTCTAGCCCAATTATATATATATATATATATATATATATATATATATATTTTTTTTTTTTTTTTTTTTTTTTTTTTTTTTTTCTTTTTCAAGGTAGGGTCTCACTCTAGCCCAGGCCTAAGTGAGGTCAGGGGAAGAGATTGAGTAAAGAGAAGGTGGAGGGAGGGCTAATCAAAATCTAAGATGATATAAATAAGTCATATGGAAACCTACTTTTTTGGACAGTGGAACAAGCAGAAGCCATAGATTGTTACTAGAAAATTTTCAGTGCCAGATACGGGATATCTTCCAGTGAGTTATTGGCCAGGGAGGTCCTTGATACACCCAGAACATTATAGGTCATGGTTGAGGCTCTTGGCTTTCCCACCAGGAATAGATGGTAAGACCCTATTGCTGAAGACTCCACATACTTGGGCTGCAAGGCCCCTGAGAAATCCTACTGGAGCTGAGCTGAAAACTCCCTCCATGTAGACCAGCTGACAGAAAGTTGGAAAAAGCTACGCTGCATACAGTTCAATGGAAGAGAGAGAACTCACCAGTGGAGATACTCACAGTGGACACTGCAAGCCTTAAATTTGGCCAGCCAGGCCAAATGAGACAATGGGGGCAATAGTGGCATGTTTGTTATGGGGGAAACCAACTGCCCTCTCATTGCACTGGAGGCCTGCTCCATGAGAGGGAATATATCCCTGATATTGAAAACCTACAACAGGGGCAGTCATGAGCCCTAGGGGTGTAACGTCTGCTGTCTGACTAAATGTATTTACTATGCTTATCAAACTGCCCAGCAAGCACTTTTCTTAATGTTCATACCCACATATTAATGCTATTCTTAACTTTTGGTTAGAGAAGCTTCTCTTTTCAGAGCTAGAGTGAGACCCTACCTCAAAAAAACAAACAAACAAAAACTCGCCTGACATGGTGGCACATGCCTTTAATCCTAGCACTCAGGAGGCCAAGGTAAGAGGATTACTGTGAGTTCAAAGCCAGCCTGAGACTATATATTGAATTCCAGGTCATCTTAGGCTAGAGAGAGACCCTATCCTCAAAAAAAAAAAAAAAATTCCAGGCATGGGGCACACGCCTTTAATCCCAGCACTCTGGAGGCAGAGGTAGGAGGATTGCCATGAGTTCAATGCCACCCTGAGAATACAGAGTGAATACAGGTCAGCCTAGGCCTACCTCGAAAAACCAAAAAAATATTTAGGACATGGGAAGGGGCAGTGTGTGTAGCCAGAGTGTCACCTGTATGCCTCCCTTTCTCTATCTTCCTTCTTTTATGTAGTTGAGGATGATATTGAACTCTTATTTTTCTTTGTTTTTAAAGATTTATTTAATTTTTTAAAATTTATTCACTAGAAAGAGAGAAAGAAAGAGGCAAATAGAGTGCCAGGGCTTCCAGCCACTACAAAGGAACTCCAGATGCATGCACCACCTTGTGCACCTGGCTTACGTGGATTCTGGGGAATTGAACTTGGGCCCTTTAGCTTTGCAGGCAAGTGCCTTAACCACTAAGCCATCTCTCTAGCCCAAACTCTTTTTTTTTCTGGTATTTTTTTTTCTGAGCATCATTCACAGCTCTCCTTTTTTAAATTAATTTTTTCTTTCTTTTTTTTCTTCTTCTTCTTTTTCCTTTTGTGGATTTTCGAGGTGGGGTCTTGCTCCAGCCCAGTCTGATCTGGAATTCATGTAGTCTCAGGAGGGTCTCAAACTCAAGACAATCCTCCTAACTCTGCGCCTGGCTTTATTTTTTTAATATTTTATTTACTTTTTTGTTTTGTTTTGTTTTTTGAGGTAGGGTCTCACTATGTAGCCCAGGCTGACCTGGAATTCACTATGTAGTCTCAGGGTGGCCTCAAACTCATGGTGATTCTCCTACCTCTGCCTCCCGAGTGCTGGGATTAAAGGCGTGCACCACCACACCCGGCTTATTTATTTATTTTTGCAAACAGAGAGAGAGAGAGAGGGAGAAGAGAGACACAGAACAGACACATAGAGAGAAATGGGCTAGAGAGATGGCTTAGAGAGTATGGGCGCACCAGGGCCTCAAGCCACCACAAATGAACTCCATATGTGCCACTGTACATCTGGCTTCATGTGGGTACCGGGGAATTGAACCTGGATCATTAGGCTTTACTGACATCTTAACCTCTGAGTCATCTCTCCAGTTCTAATTTAATTATTTATTTATTATTTATTTGAGAGAGAGAGAAAATGAGCATTCCAGAGCCTCTAGCTACTGCAGACAAATTCCAAACACATGTACCACTTTGTGCATATGGTTTACGAGGGTACTGGGGAGTCAAACCTGAGTCCTTAGGCTTCACAGGCAAACCCTTAACCACTAAGCCATCTCTCCAGCTCTAATTTTTTTTTTTTTTTTTTGGTTTATCAAGATAAGGTTTTGCTCTAGCCCAGGCTGACCTGGAATTCACTATGTAGTCTCAGGGTGGCCTGGAACTCACGATAATTCTCCTGCCTCTGCTCCCAAGTGCTGGGATTAAAGGTGTGTGCCACCATGCCTGGCTTTTTTATGTGGAGATAATCTTATTTACTTATTTACTTATTTATTTATTTTTTGAGGTAGGGTTTCATTCTAGCCCAGGCTGACCTGGAATTCACTATGTAGTCTCAGGATGGCCTTGAACTCACAGCAATTCTTCTACTTCTGCCTCCTGAGTTCTGGGATTAAAGGCATGTGTACGTCTAACTATTTTTCAATATTTTTATTTATTTATTTGAGAGAGAGAGAAAGAGGCAGATACAGAGAGAGAGAATGGGCACACCAGGGCCTCCAGCTGCTGCAAAGGAACTCCAGATATATGTGCCACCTTGTGCATCCATCTTATGTGGGTCCTTGGGAATTGAACCTGGGTCCTTTGGCTTTCAGGCAAGTGCCTTAGCCACTAAGTCATCTCTCCAGCCCCCCCCCCTTTTTTTAACCACCATGCCCAGCTTTATTTTTATCTTAAACTCTTAAGTGCTCTACCTCCCAAGTGCTGGGATTACAAGCATGCATTACCATGCTCAGTTTCCATGGTATCAGGATTATGGCAGTTTGAATGAATGTTCCCCATAGACTCAAGTGTTGTTGTTTTATTTTGTTTTGTTTTGAGGTAGTGTTTCACTCTAATCCAGGCTGACCTGGAATTCACTATGTAGTCTCAGGGTGGCCTCAAACTCATGTTGATCCACCTACCTCTGCCTCCCAAGTGCTGGGATTCAAGACATGCACCACCATGCCCAGCTACACGTGGTTTGTATTTATTTTGTTTGTTTGTTTGTTTGTTTGTTTGAGAGAGAGAGAGTCAGAGAGAGAGAGAGAGAGAAATGAATGGACACACCAGGGCCTCCAGCCACTGCAAAGGACTCCAAATGCATGCACCACCTTATGCATCTGGCTTATGTGGGTCCTGGTGAGTTGAACCAAGGTCCTTTGGCTTTGCAGGCAAGCACCTTAACTGCTAAACCATCTTTCCAGCCCTACAACTGTTTATTCTTTTTTAAAAAATTTTTTTGGTTATTTTTATTTATTTATTTGAGAGCGACAGACAGAGAGAGAGAGAGAATGGATGCGCCAGGGCCTCCAGCCACTGCAAACAAACTCCAGATGCATGCGCCCCCTTGTGCATCTGGCTAACGTGGGTCCTGGGGAATCGAGCCTTGAACCAGGGTCTTTAGGCTTCGCAGGCAAGCGCTTAACCGCTAAGCCATCTCTCCAGCCCCAACTGTTGATTCTTAAAAATATTTTATTATTTATTTATTTGAGAGAGAGAGAGAGAGAATGAGCATGTCAGAGCCTCTAGCCATTGAAAAGGAATTCCAGATATGTGCACCACCTTGTGAATCTGGTTTACATTGTGTGGTGGTTTGATTCAGGTGTCCCCCATAAACTTAGGTGTCTTAAATGCTAGGTTCCCCAGCTGATGGCAATTGAAAATTAAAGCCTCCTGGAGGCAGTGTATTGTTGGGAGTGGGCTTATGGGTGTTATAGCCAGTTTCCTCATGCCAGTGTTTGGCACACTCCCCTGTTGCTATTGTCCACCTTATGTTGGCCAGGGGTGATGTCCTCTCTCTACTCATGCCATCGTTTCCTATGCCATTATGGAACTTCCTCTCAAGTCTGTAAGCCAAAATAAACCTTGTTTTCCCACAAGCTGCTCTTGGTTGGGTGATTTCTACTAGCAATGCAAACCTGACTGCAACAGTAAAGTGGTATGGAGGAGTGGGATTGCTGCTAGACACCTGACTGTGTGGCTTTGGCCTTTTGGAGCTGATTTTCAAGAGGAATGTGGAAGGATTGGAAACATTGGCCTAAGAGACATCTTGCAGTGCTGTAAGTACAGCTTGATGGACTATTCTGGTCAGAGTTTCAAGACCTGAATGCAGTAAGAACTATGGACTGTGAGGTTTGGTTTATGAGGGTGAGAAAGAGCTTTGCTTGGGCTAGGGCTACAGGCAGTTTGTGTGAAAAGCTGGCTGTTATGCTCGTGTCCTGAGAAGTTGTGCAGGGTTGCTTTGCATAGAAATGGACTGGTGTGAGCAGAGGGATATGGCACAGAAAGAAAAATCTTTGGGTGAACTGCTGCCCGTTTAGCTGCAATTAAGAAATTACGACCTTTGAGATTGGGCCAGCTGACCTGCACTGGGGCAATGAAAGAATGTAGACTCTTTTGAAGGGGCCTGAATACTCAAAGAGTGTCCTGTTCTTCAAAGTCTGCTTTATTCCCCCCTGGATTAACAAATTGGCACCCTACCTGGTATTGTAGAGTATAAGAAATGCTGGAAAGAGGGTCATTGAGTTTGCAACACGGTCTGGTATTTTGGAAATGGCCATGGGCAATGTGAAGCAGGTTTATTGGATGCCTGAATGAAGACCCCATGGGGCCATGAGGATGAACCGTGGCTTGCAGTGGAGACCCAGTGGAGATGCTGGGACTACAAGGTGAATGCCAAGGAGAGCAGCTGGCCCCATGAAGTTTTCCAGGACTGTGAGTAGCCTAGCTGGAGGGGTGGAATTGGAAGTCCAGAGACTTGTTGCTGGTTACAATTATCAGACTTTGGAGATTTGTCACTGGCTAGAGTTGTTGGACTTAAAGTTAGAGTTTGGTGTTTGTCCTGGTTGTTTTAAATCTTGTATTGTTTGGATATTTCTTTGCTATGCCCAGTGTCATCTTTTGTAGTGTGAATGTTTATTCTGTGCCATTATGGGTTTTTGGGGGGTTATTTTTTGGTATTATGGCTCAGTTAAAAGATCTTGGACTATGGGGATGTATGAACATCATTAGAATTGATAAAAACTATGGGGACTTTTAAGGTTGGATGAACACATTACAGTGTGAAGCAGGTTTGCTGGATGCCTGCATAGAGACCCCATGGGGCCATGAGGATGAACCGTGGATTGCAGTGGAGACCCAGTGGAGATGCCGGGACCATGAGATGGCTGCCAAGGAGAGCTGCCGGCCCTGATGAAGTTTTCTAGGACTGTGAGTAGCCTAGCTGGAGGGGCGGAATTGGAATGCCAGAGACTTGTTGCTGGTTAGAATTGTCGGACTTGGAGACTTGTCACTGACTAGAGTTGTTGGACTTACAATTTGAGCTTAATGTTTGCCCTGGTTGTTTTAAATCTTGTATTGGCTGAATGTTTCTTTGCTATGCCCAATGCCATCTTTTGCAGTGTGAATATTTATTCTGTGCCATTCTGGGTTTTTTTGAGGTTATTTTTTGGTATTATGGCTCAGTTAAAACATCTTGGACTATGGGGATGAATGAACATCATTGGAATTGATAAAAACTATGGGGACTTTTAAAGCTAGATGAATGCATTGCATTTTACATCATGTATGATTATCAGTTTATGGGGGCCAGGGGCGGAATGTGGTGGTTTGATTCAGGTGGCCCCCATAAACTTAGGTGTTCTGAATGCTAGGTTCCCAGCTGATGGAAATTTGGGAATTAATGCCTCCTGGAGGGAGTGTATTGTTGGGGGCGGGCTTATGGGTATTAAAGCCAGTTTCCCCTTGCCAGTGTTTGGCACACTCTCCTGTTGCTATTGTCCACCTTATGTTGGCCAGGGGGTGATGTCCACCCTCTGCTCATGCCATCATTTTCCCCTGCCATCGTGGAGCTTCCCCTTGAGCCTGTAAGCCAAAACAAACCTCTTTTTTCCATAAGCTTATCTTGGTTGGGTGATTTCTACCAGCAATGCAGACTTGACTGCAACACATGGGTACTGGAGAATTGAACCGGGGTCCTTTGGCTTTGCAAACAAATACCTTAACCACTAGGTCATCTTTCTAGCCATGAAGTGTTTTGTTTGTTTGTTTGTTAGTTTTCAGAGGTAGGGTCTTACTCTAATTTAGGCTGACCTGGAATTCACTATGTAATCTCAGGGTGGCCTTGAACTCATGGCAATCCTCATACCTCTGCCTCCAGAGTGCTGGGATTAAAGGCATGTGCCACCACACCCAGCAAGTGTTTTTTTTTTTTTAATTTTTATTTATTTATTATATGAGAAAGAGACAGAGAGAATGGGCATGCCAGGGCCTCTAACCACTGCAAACAAACACCAGATATATGTGCTACTATGTGCATCTGGTTTACATGGGTCTGGAGGAATTGAACCTGAGTCCTTAGGCTTCATAGGCAAGTAGCTTAACTGCTAATCTATCTCTCCAGCCCCTTTTTAAAATATTTTTGGGGCTGGGGGGATAGCTTAGCAGTTAAGGCATTTGCCTGCAAAGCCAAAGAATCTAAATTTGATTCCCCAGGACCCATGTTAGCCAGATGTTCAAGGTGGCTCACGCATCTGGAGTTCATTTGCAGTAGCTGGAGGCCCTGGTGCACCCATTCATTCTCTCTCTCGTGACCTCTTTCTCTGTCAAATGAATAAATAAAATTTAAAAATTTAAAAATATGTTAAAAAAATTTATTCATTCGAGCCAGGCATGGTGGCGCACGCTTTTAATCCCAGCACTTGGCAGGAGAAGGTAGGAGGATCACCATGAGTTCAAGGCCACCCTGAGACTACAGAGTGAATTCCAGGTCAGTCTGAGCTAGAGTGAGACCCTGCCTCAAAAAAAATTATTCATTCATTCATCAAATGTTTTATTATGGCTGATAACTTGGGTCTCCAGCTGCCTGGCTGGAGGAGGTGTCACTGACATCAGATCGAGGGGTCCAGCCCTGAGGTATGTTTGGAGGCAGACCTGACTTCCAGCCCAAAGGTATGGAGATCAATCTGAGCTCTGGTGGGAACCTTGCTGCTTGCTGCACATTATATATACATATATATTATTTATTTATTTATTTGAGAAAGAGAGAAAGAGGCAGATAGAGAGAATAGGTACACCAGAGCCTCTAGCCCCTTCAAATGAACTCCAGACACATGAACCATGTTGTGCATCTGGCTTACATGGGTCCTGGGAAATTGAACCTGGGTCCTTAGGCTTTGCAGGCTAGTGCTTTAACTGCTAAGCCATCTCTCCAGCCCTACTTTTGTTTTTTACCAGCTGTTTGATTTTTACCAGCTCTCTGGTTGGATGCTTGGATGGAAGCAGCCTCTTCTGCCATTGATGGAAATTCCCTCTGGATCTGTAGGATTGAAGTAAATCCCTTCCTATCATAAGCTGTGCCTGGTTTAAGCGTTCATCCCAGCAATATGAAGCTGTCTTCTACATAATTTGGTACCAGGAGTGAGGTGTTGATGAGTTGAATATGACCATGTGGAATTTGGTGTTTTGGAACTTGTGTGCTAGAAGAAGAATATGTATGGACTTGGTACTTGTGGCTACAGATGCTTCACAGTGTGGTAAGCCAAGTTTTATGGGCTGTTCTGATGAGACTTTGAAAATGCTAAATGAAGAGAAAAATTGTTTTGGGAGGCTTTGCATATGAACTTTCAAAGGGGAAGGAAAGAGCACAGAGAACATTGTTGGAACTGGGCTACTGATATAAAGGCTGGCTGCGTTCTATTGCCCATGCCCAGAGAGTTTGATCAAGATTGAATTTGAAAGTAATGGACTGGTGTTCTTGGCAAAAAATATAGAACTGGGAGATATATGATTTATAGTTGGAAAAAATCCAAGCAAGTTTAAAATTACAGGCACAGAGACAGATTTTAAATTACCAAAACTGCTATTGACAAGCAGATTACTACCACTAAGGGTCCTTTACATTGAAACAATGGAAAAGATGCCTGAGGTAAGTTCCACCCAGGGAAGATGGAAATGCAAACTCTTTTGAAAAGAGATGATGACTAAAAGAAACAAACCTGTTCTTCAAGGACATGACTTATTTCCTCCCTGGATTAACATATGGCTGTATGGCTACACACCTGGCATTGGTTTCTGAAGCATGAAAAATGCTGAGAAGTTGGTCTTGAAGTGCACACAGAGTTCCAGGAGCCACTGCTGAGATATGAGCAGGGCAATGTCCCCTGTAGAGAAGACAGTGAGGCCATTGTAAGATGGACAGTGGTTTGCAATGGAGACCCGAGGATGTTTTGGATATACCAGATGTCATAGTCAGCTTCACATTGCTGGGATGAACCTGCAGGCCAGACTCAGTTATGGGAGGAAGGGAACTTATTTGAAGCTTATAGATCCAGGGGAAGTTCCATAATGGTGGAAGAAGCTGGCCCCTTCACAGATCCACGCAGACAGAAAATACTACCACCAACATCATAAGCAAGCACACTCTAGGCACCCAGGCAGAATTCCTGTACTATGCATTCCTTAGGCTGGAAATCAGGTCCACCCCCAAACACACTTTAGGGCCAGACCCTAGGATCCACTCATAGTGACATCAAGTTACAAGTATGAATAAAACTGAATCTAACTGGGTGTGGTGGTGCACACCTTTAATCCCAGCACTCGAGAGGCAGAGGTAGGAGAATCGCCATGAGTTCGAGGCCACCCTGAGACTACGTAGTGAGTTCCAGGTCAGCCTGGGCTAGAGTGAGACCCTCAAAATACAATTAAAAAAAAAAAAAAATCTTCTGAATCTCTTGGGAATCATCTATTCAAACTACCACATCAGGACTGTGCAAGGGCTACCATGAGTACTATTGGCTTGGGATGGAAGTTTTCCCTGGCTACTCGGCCCAGTGTGAGTGATGGAAATTGGAAATCCAGAGACTGTTGTCACTGGTTATGGATGTTGAATTTGAACTGCAGATATTTGATGTTTTTCTGATGGTTACTGATTTGGCATTGGTCTAGTCTCTTCTTGTTATGCCTTATAGCAATAGAAATATTTACTCTGTGCCATTATATGTTCAAAGTATGTAACTTGTTTTGATTTTACAGCACTCACTACTAAGAAACAGTCTTTCCAGGTGTGGTGAGCAAACTCTTAGTCCCAACACATGGCAGGCAGAGGTAGGAGGGTGGCTGTGAGTTCAAGGCCAGCTTGGAGCGGCAGACTTCTAGGTCAGACTGGGTTAGAGTGAGACCCTACCTCAAAAAAAAGAAAAAAGAAAAGAAAAGAAAAAAGGGCTGGAGGGATGGCTTAGTGGTTAAGGCATTTGCCTGCAAATGCAAAGGACCCTGGTTCGATCCCCCCAGGACCCATGTCAGGCAGCTACACAAGGGGGCACACACTTCTGGAGTTTGTTTGCAATGGCTGGAGGCCCTGGCACACCCATTCTCTCTCTCTCTCTCTCTCTCTCTCTAATAAATAAATAAAAGTAAAATATTTTTTAAAAAAAGAAAAAAGAAAAAGCAAGACAGACAGTCTTGAGCCTAGCATGATGATGCACACCTTTAATCCCAGCACTCGGGAGGCAGAGGTAGGAGGATCACCATGAGTTCGAGGCCACCCTGAGACTACATAGTGAATTCCAGGTCAGCCTGGGCTAGAGTGAAACCCTACCTCGACAAAACAAAAAATTGGGGGCTGCAGAGATGGCTTAGCAGTTAAAGTATTTGCCTGCAAAGCCAAAGAACCTTTGTTCGATTCCCCAGGACCCATTTAAACCAGATGCAGAAGGTGGCACATGAGTCTGGAGTTCACTTGCAGTGGCTGGAAGCCCTGGCACACCCATTCTCTCTCTCTGTGTCTCTCTCCCTCCCCCCCCCCCCCCGTTTCTCACTCTTTCAAATAAATAAATTAATTAAATTTAGAAAACAAAACAGTTTTGAATCCCAGGCGAGACTTAGGTTTTCTTTTTTTTTTTTTTTTTTTTTTGAGGTAGGGTCTCACTCTGGCTCAGGCTGACCTGGAATTCACTATGTAGTCTCAGAGTGGCCTCGAACTCTCCGCGATCCTACTACCTCCGCCTCCCGAGTGCTGGGATTAAAGGCATGCGCCACCGCGCCCGGCTCTAGACTTAGGTTTTCTTAAAATTGATACAGGCTATGAGGACCTTTGAAGTTGGACAGAATACAATTTATAATGTAAGATGGTTATGAGTCTATTAGGGGCCAAGGGGCAAAATGTAATAGTTTGAATATATGTCCCCCATAGACTCAGGTGTTTGTTTTTGTTTGTTTATTTTTTCTAAGGTAGGGGCTCACTCTAGCTCAGGGTGACCTGGAATTCACTGTGTAGTCTCAAGGTTACCTCGAACTCATGGCAATCCTCCTACTTCTGCCTCCCAAGTGCTGGGATTAAAGGCGTGCGCCACCACGCTTCACTGCTCAGGTGTTTTATTAAAGGTTATAACTTAGGTCTCCAGCGACCTGGCTGGAGGAGGTGTTACTGGGGGGTGGATCCTAGAGTCCAGCCCTAAAGTGTATGTGGGAGCAAATCTGATTTCCAGCCCAATGATATGGAGAGCAGTCTGAGCTGGGGGGCGGGGGGCGTGTTCCTGCTGCTTGATGCCCTTGGTGATTGCTGCTTTGGTTTTTACAGGCTGTTTGGTGCTTTCTCTCTGCTTGGATGTATGGGAGCAACTCCTCCCATAATTTTTAAAAATATTTTATTTATTTATTGGAAAGACAGAAAGGCAGATAGAGTGAATGGGTGCACCAAGGCCTCCAGCTACTGGAAAGAAACACCAGATGCATGCATCACCTTGTTCATTTGGCTTATTTGGGTTCTGGGGAGTTGAACCTCAATCCTTAGGTTTTGAAGGCAAGTGCCTTAACCGCTAAGCCATCTCTCCAGCCCAGCTTCTTCCATAATTGATGGAACTACTTCCCCCACTGGATCTTTTTTTTTTTTTTTTTTTTTTCAAGGTAGGGTTTCACTCAAGCCCAGACTGACCTAGAATCTACTATGTAGTCTCAGGGTAGCCTCAAACTCATGGCAATCCTCCTACCTCTGCCTCCCTAGTGCTGGGATTAAAGGCGTGTGCCACCACATGAAACCCTCTCTCTGTCTCTCTTTCTCTCACACACACCCAAGAAGGAGAAAGAAGAGACAAAAACAAGGGAGCCAGGTCTTGAGAGCTGTGTGGACAAGAAGCCAAGAACCCTGCACCCAGTGAAGTCTTTCAGATTTATAGAGAACATGGAAAAGGTCAGAGAATATAGCATCCATGAGCCCATTTGGAAATAACACCTAAAGTGCTTGGCAATGGAATCTAGGTAACCATTTAAATGGGTACTTTGGGACTGGGGAGATGACTCTATGGCTAATAGCACTTGCTTACAAACCTGCTGGCCTGGGTTTGAGTTGCCAGTATCAACATAAAGCCAAATGCACAAAGTGGTATGTGTGTCTAAAGTTCATTTGCAGTGACAAGAAGCCCTAATTGGGCCCATTCTTTCTCCCTTTCTCTTCTCATATATAAATAAATAATATTTTAAATTTTATTTACTTATTTTTGGTTTTTCAAGGTAGGGTTTCTTTCTAGCTCAGGCTGACCTGGAATTCACTATATAGTCTCAGGGTGGCCTTGAACTCATGGCAATCCACCTACCTCTACCTTCCAACTGCTAGAATTAAAGGCATGTGCCACCATGCTCGGCTATAAAAATATTTTTTAAAAGTTACTTGCTTTTTGACGTAAAACCATGACTCTTCATACAAATATAAAAAGAGCACGTCAAGGGCTGGAGAGATGACTCAGTGGTTAGGTACTTTCTTTTTTTTTATTGACAACTTCCATAATTGTAGACAATAACCCATGATAATTCCCTCCCTTCCCCCACTTTCCCCTTTGAAACTCCACACTCCATCATACTAAGGTAATTTTTTTCTTTTTTTTCTTTTTTTTGTTTTTGTTTTGTTTTTTCCAGGTAGGGTCTCACTCTGGCCCAGGCTGACCTAGAATTCACTGTATAGTCTCAGGAGGGTGGCCTTGAACTCATGGTGCTCCTCCTACCTCTGCTTCCCAAGTGCTGGGATCAAAGGCAAACACCACCATGTCTGGCTTCATACTAAGGTACTTTCTTGCAAAGCCTAAAAGCCTAGGTTTGGTTCCCCAGTACCCACATAAAGCCAGAAGTTTAGAGTGATGCATGCATCTAGAGTTCATTTGCAGTGACAGGAGCCCTGGCATGACTCTCTCTCTCTCTCTCTCTCTCTCTCTCTCTCTCTCTCTCTCTCTCTGCTTGCAAAAAAAATAAATAATTTTGCCGGGCATGGTGGCGCATGCCTTTAATCCCAGCACTCGGGAGGCAGAGGTAGGAGGATCACCGTGAGTTCGAGGCCACCCTGAGACTACATAGTGAATTCCAGGTCAGCCTGGGCCAGAGTGAGACCCTACCTCAAAAAACCAAAAAAAAATAAATAAATAAATAATAATAATAATAATAATAACAATAATTTTTTAAATAAGAAAATTTATTTAACTGGTTAAGTAATTAGAGAATAATTATATGACATATGACAGTTAGTTCAAAGGAAAATTGGAGGCAATGAAAGCATGCCGAGTGGACTTACATATTTATGCAAAGTTGATCAATATCCAAGGGCAACAAGTGATTGCATTATATTGAGCACAATGTGCTGCTGTAAAGTGTGTCTTTGTTGTTGTTGTTTAGTTTTTCGAAGTAGGGTCTCGCTCTGGCCCAATCTGACCTGGAATTCACTATATAGTCTCAGGGTGATGGGATTAAAGGCGTGCCTCACCACACCGGGCTTGCTGCAAGGCTTTTACAACTTAGATTTGATGAAGACACAACACAGGTACTCTAAATTAAGTCTGAATTAAGTCTCTGGAGTTGGGAGCACACATTAGTGGCAGAACCCTTGTCTAATGCATGAAAAGTCCCTAGGTGCCCCTCCCTGCACAGCAGAAAGAAAGGGGAAAAAATTAGTGGCTGAAGGCTGTAGCTCAATTAGTAGAGTACCTGCCTAGCATACATAAGGTCTTGCGTTCAATACTCAGCACTACATAAAACTGGATGGGCGGGGCGGGGGGAGCTGGAGAAATGGCTTAGCGGTTAAGTGCTTGCCTGTGAAGCCCCTGGTTCGAGGCTCAATTCCCCAGGACCACGTAAGCCAGATGCACAAGGTGGCACATGCATCTGGAGTTTGTTTGCAGTGGCTGGAGGCCCTGGCATGCCCATTCTCTCTCTCCCTCTCTCTCTCTCCCTCTTTCTCGCTCTGTCTGTCACTCTCAAATAAATAAAAATAAACTAACAAAAAAAATTTTTTTAACTGGACATGGGGGGTTGGAGAGATGGCTGAGTGGTTAAGTGCACTTCCTGTGTAAGCATGAGGTCTAAAGGCAGGCCTGAGATTGTCTGAGTTCAAATCTTCAAAACCAACATAAAGAGCTGGGTGGGGCCATGCATGACTGTGACCCCAGTCTTATGGGGGGTAGAGACTGGAGAATCACTGAGAGCTCACAAATAGCAAACTCCAGAATCAGTTGGAGATCCCATTAAAGGAAAACTAGGCAGGTGAGTGATGGAAGGTGATGAAAGTGATGAACCTGACGTTCACCTCTGAGCCCCACCAGCAAGCACACAGAGTACAGCATCAGCATAGGCATAGACATATGCGAAACACACTACGCACACACAATTTTTAAAAAGCTGGGCATGGTAGTGCTCCCCATAATCCCAGCACTCTGGAAGTAGAGGCAACAGGATCAAAACTTCAAGGTCATTCTCAGCTACACAGCAATGCCAATCTGGGTTACATGACGCTGTCTCAAAAAAATAAAATGTTGGGCTGGAGAGATGGTTTAGCGGTTAAAGCACTTGCCTGCAAAGCCAAAGGACCCAGGTTTGACTCCCCAGGACCCACGCAAGCCAGATGCACCAGGGGGCACATGCTTCTGGAGTTCGCTCATAATGGCTAGAGTCCCTGGAGTGCCCGTCCTCCCTCCCTCTGCCCCTCCCTCCCTCCCTCCTCCCCCACCTACCTATTTCTGTATCTGTCTACCTGCCTATTTCTGTATCTCTCTCTCTCAAATAAATAAATAAAAATAAAAAATAAAAATATTGAGCCAGGCATGGTGGCACATGCCTTTAAATCCCAACACTTGAGAGACAGAGGTTGTAGGATCACCATGAGTTCAAGGTCAGCCTGGGACTACAGAATGAGTTCCAAGTCAACTTGGGCTAGAGTGAGACCCTACCTAGAAAGAAAGGAAAGAACGAAAGAGGGAGGAAGGGAGGAAGGAAGGAAGAAAGAAAGAAATTGATGAGCTGGAGAGATTGCTTAGCGGTTAAGGCATTTGCCTGCAAAGCTAAAGGACCCAGGTTCGATTCCCCAGGACCCATGTAAGCCAGATGCTCAAGATGGCACATGTGTCTGGAGCTCATTTGCAGTGGCTGATGGCCCTGGTGTGCCTATTCTGTCCTCCCTCTCTCTCTCTTTATCTCTCTCTCTCTCAAATAGGTAAATAAATAAGTTGAGTATAGACTGGAGAGATGGCTCAACAGTTAAAGGTACTTGGTTGCAAAGCCTGTCAATATAGCTTTGATTCCTCAGTACTCATGTAAAGGCAGATGCACAAAGTCATGAATGTGTCTGGAGTTCATGTGCAGTGGCAAAGGCCCTAGTGCACCCATCCTCTTTCTCTCTCATACACATTCTCGCTGCAAAGCCAAAGGACCCAGGTTCAAATCCCCAGGACCCACGTAAGCCAGATGCACAAGGTGGCACATGCATCTGGAGTTTGTCTGCAGTGGCTGAAGGTCATACCCTTTCTCTCCTCTCTCTCAAAATGAATAAAATAAGCCAAAAAAGATTTTTTTAAAGATTTACCTAATATTCAGCAAATTTTCTTCTATTTCTTTTTTTCTGTTAAATTCAAAATTAAATCATTTTAAGCCAAGTGTGGTAGGGTAAGTCTGTGACCCCAGCACTCAGAAGGCTGAGACAATGGGATTGTACTGAATAGTTGAGGTCAGCTTGGGCTACATAATGAGACTTTGTCCCTCCCTTCTCCAAAAATGAAATAAATTAGAACAGGAGTGATATAATCCTATTGCAATCCATGGCAATGGAGACCAAACCCAGGGTCTCATAAATGCCAAGCACACACTCTACACAATCTGTCACTCCAATCCATCTTTTTTTTAAAAAAGTTTTTAAAGGAAGATTCTCACTCTAGCTCAGGCTGACCTGGAATTCACTATGTAGTCTCAGGCTGGCCTTGAACTCACAGTAATCCTCCTACCTCTGCTTCCTGAGTGCTGGGATTAAAGGCATGCACCACCACACCTGGTTTGGGATTTTTTTTTTTTTTTTTTTTTTTGGTGTTGTTTGTTTTTTTGGGGTAGGGTCTCACTCTAGCTCAGGCTGACCTGGAATTCACTATGTCATCTCAGGGTAGCCTCGAACTCACGGCAATCCTCCTACCTCTGCCTCCCGAGTGCTGGGATTAAAGGCGTGCGCCACCATGCCCGGCCGGATTTTGTTTCTTAAAGACTTACTTTTATTTGTTTATTAGAGACAGAGAGGGAAAGAGATACACTGAGACAGAGAAAGTGAAAATGGTTACACCAGGGCCTCTAGCCACTGCAAACGAACTCCAGATGCAAATGCCACCATGTGCATCTGGCTTACATGGGTACTGGGGAATTGAACCTGGGTCCTTAGGCTTCATAGGCATGCGCCTTAACCGCTAAACCATCTCCCCAGCCCCTGGGGTATTTTTTTGAGGCAGACTCTCACTCTAGCCTAGGGTGACCTGGAACTTATTCTGTAGCCCCATACTGGCCTTGAACTCTGCAATCCTCCTACCACAACCTCCCAAGTGCTGTATGTATGTATGTATATAATTTTCTTTATTTGAGGCAGGGTCTTATTATAGCTCAGGCTGGACTAGAACCTAGAACTCAAGCATGCTGGGATTGGAATCACAATCATGCGCCATCGCACCCAGTGGAAGCTGGCATTTTTTTTTTTTTAATTTCCTTGGTTTTTCGAGGTAGGGTCTCACTCTATCCTTTGCTCCTTTGCTGACCTGGAACTCACCCTGTAATCCTAGGCTGGTCTTCAACTCATGGGGATCCTCCTAACACTGCCTCCCACGTGCTGGGATTAAAGGTGTGCACCACCACACCTGCCATGTTCTTTTTTTTTTTAATTTATTTGGGAGTGGGGAGAGAGTATAGGTGCACCAGGGCCTCATGCTGCTGCTGAAAAAAAAAAAAAAAAAAAACCTCCAAATACATGCACCATTTTCTGCATCTGGCCTTGTGTGGGTAGCAGGGAATTGAACTCAAGGTTGTCAGGCTTTACAAGCAAGCGCCTTTAACCACTGAGCCATCTCCCAGCCCTGAAGCTGGGGGGATTTGTTACCCCTTTGTACTTTCTGTATTGCTTCTTTTGTTTGAGAATGAGCATGTGTCATATCATTTTTGTAAACCAGTAGTTGTCACCTTTATACTCACTCCTGGAATGATTCCTCTTGAGAAGCCAGAGTTGAGAGTCACTTCTTTTTAAACTCGAGTGTTTTGCTTTTTTTTAAAAAAAAAAAAAAGAAATTATCTTTATTTAGGAGAAAGAGAATGGGTGCCCCAGGGCCTCTAGCCACTGCAAACAAACTCTAGATGCCTTCAAATATTCCTTTAGCCTGCTTTTCTTGTGGAGAGTCATTATTTCTTGTCTATTTGAATGGATAGCTTTGCAGGATAAAGTAACCTTGGTTGATAGTTGTTATCTTTCCAAGTCCTTCTGGCTTTTAAAGTTTGTGTCGAGTAATCTGCTGTGATCCTGATGGGCTTGCCTTTGCATGTGATTTGATTTTTCTCTCTAACAGCTTTCAATATATTTTCTTTGGTTTGTGTGTTTGGTAGTTTGATTATAATATGGTGAGGAGAGGTTCTTTCCAGGTTGTGTCTGTTTGGTGTTCTAAAGGATTCCTGTATCTGCATTGGCATCTCTTTCCCAATTTGGGGGAAGTTTTCTTCAATGATTTTGTTGAAAATGCCCACTATGCCTTTGGAGTGAAATTTTTCTCCTGCTACTCTATAGAGCCTTGTGGCTGTGGCCACGCAAACCTGATACCGGCGCTTCTGCCTGCTTCTGTGGTCTCTAGAAGCTTTGGATCTCTCCTACTTCTCTGCTGCAGTTGATAATTTCTTATACACCTCACTTTTTAGTAGAAGAGTGTATTTTGCTGTTTTTTTTTTTCTCTTTGCTTTTTCTCCCCTAGGCTGCTTTGGCGTGGTTCCTGTGCCACCATCTTAACCGGAAGTCCTACGAACTCTAGATGCATGGCTACTGGGGAATCAAGCCTGAGTCCTCAGGCTTTGCAGGCAAGTGCCTTAATTGCTAAACCATCTGTCCTTGTTTATTTCCTCCCGTGTGCTGGGATTAAAGGTATGCGCCACCACTGCCCGGGCTCCAAGTTTTTTTTTTAATTATTAAATTATTATGTTTAGAGCAGGGTGAGGTGGCACACGCCTTTAATCCCAGCACTCGGGAGGCAAAGGTAGGAGGATCGCCTTGAGTTTGAGGCCACCCTGAGACTACATAGTGAATTCCAGGTCAGCCTGGGCTAGAGCAAGACCTTACCTGGGGGAGGGGGGAATACTTGGGCTGGAGAGATGGCTTAGTGGATTGCCTATGTAGCCTAAGGAATCAGATTCAACTCCCCAGGACCCACCTAAGCCAGATGCATGGGGTGGTGCATGCATCTGGAATTTGTTATCAGTGTCTGGAAGCCCTGGCACACCCATTCTCTCTATCTGCATCTCTTCTCTCTCTCACTCACTCTTTCTTTCTCTCTAAAATAAATAAATAAACAAAATATTAAAAAAAAAAAAAAAAGCCGGGCATGGTGGCATACGCCTTTAATCCCAGCACTTGGGAGGCAGAGATTGGAGGATCAGCATGAGTTGAAGGCTACCCTGATACTACATAGTGAATTGCATGTCAACCTGGGCCAGAGTGACACCCTACCTCGAAAAAAAAAATTAAAGCCAAAACCAAAAAAATATATATATATATATTACATTTATTCAGAGAAAAGGAAAAGAAAATACAGAGAGCTTCAGCCATATGGGAGGCAGGAGGGGTTGGGGAGCACTTGTGGGAGTAAGGTCCCCCCATCTCAGCCCAGCAGGAAAGAGGTGAGGGGCCTTGCTTACTGGAATAGGGACCTGGAAATTGAGGAGAGATGCCAACCTGACCTGGAAGTCACTCTGTAGTCGCAGGCTGGCCTTGAACTCACAGTGATCCACCTACCTCTGCCTCCAGAGAGCTGGGATTAAAGGCATGACCTACCACGCCTGGCTAACTTAGTTTTTTGTTTGTTTGTTTGTTTGGTTGGTTGGTTGGTTGGTTTTTCGAGTTAGGGTCTCACTCTAGCCCAGGCTGACCTGGAATTCACTATGGAGTCTCAGGGTGGCCTCGAACTCACTGCGTTCCTCCTACCTCTGCCTCCCAAATGCTGGGATTAAAGGCATGCACCACCACGCCCGGCTCTAAATTAGGTTTTAAATTTAATGTAAATAAGCTTTTCAACAGGACTATGTAAGGACCAGGTCTCTGAAGGCCACAGCCACCAGACACACTTCCCTCACGTACAGTCCCAGCTCCCGTCTCCCTTTCTAGTCACTCAAGCCACATGCTTTATCCTCTTCCTTTTTCTCTTCCTCCTCTTTCTCCCTCAGTCTCCATACCCTGCTCCTGACATCAAAGTCTCCCTGGAATCTTCCACGGACTGGCCAACCTCTCCTTGGTGTCCCTCCCACAGGCCCTCTGGGCTGAACTCCATGGGCAGGCTTGGCCCTGCGTCACCCCCCTGGCTCAGAGCCCATGGGTCCTCGTGCCTAGGAGGCAGGAAGGCACCATGCGTGGGCCCCCTCGCCAAGTTCCCTGCAGTGCAGGACTGTTTCTGCATCTGAAAAGCTGGGGACATGATAAGCTCCTTGATAGGAATAAAGAAGATAATGCATGAAGCCTAGCTATTTTTAGTTTAAGGGTTGTTGAAAGAATGATAATGAGCTCAAAGGAGGGTGAGAGATAAAAAGGGGACATCAAGGAAGTAAGGAAAGAAAGTGACACAAAAGGCCAAACATGGTGTGCACACCTGTAGTCCCAGTACCACTGGTACCAGGAAAGTTGAGGCAGGAAGATTGTGAGTTTCAGCCAGAAAAAAAAAAAAAAAAGCCGGGTGTGGTGGCGCACTGGGGGGGGGGGGGTGTGCAGAGGTAGGAGGGTCCTCGTCTGGGGGGGGGGTGTGCAGAGGTAGGAGGGTCCTCGTGAGTTTGAGGCCACCTAGAGACTACATAATGAATTCCAGGTCAGCAATTTTAACTGAATGTGGTGATAGATGCCTTTAATCCCAGCACTGGGAAGGCAGAGGTAGGAGGATCACTACAAGTTCAAGACTAGCCAGGGACATATGCTGAGCTATAAAGTGAGACCCTGCCTCACTGTCCCACCTCCGAAAGAAGGAGGTGATACAAAGTTGAAATGGAAAAACAGTTTAGTTTTTCCTGGGGAGACAGGGCTTCCTGGGGGGGGGGGTTGGTTTAGGTTGAGTCAGCAAGGGCCACGGGGATGCCTCAGACCCCACGAAGGGGATTCCATTTTCAGTCTTATCTCTTACAGTCTTAGTTCTCCATGCCCAACCCATTTAGAACCCTCACCTTACATAACCTCCAGGAGCTCCCACAAAGTTACCCAAATCCTGCCTCTAAACATGGCAGTAAGCTCCTGGGTGAATAGGCCCAGAGCGAACTCCAGCTTAAGCACCAGTCCTAAAACCCCTGGGTGAACTGGGTCGCCCCCAGGAGGGTGGGTGAATTTCAGGGCAGCGGGGGAGGGCGGGGGCTGTCACAGCCATGTCCCAGTCTCAGGAAACGGTGGTGTGAACTCTTCCCCTCTGGTGCTCCGTCTGCTATGAGGGCGGCTCTCAGTTCAGCACTCCTGGCACGGAGAGGTGACAGGCAGAGCCCGAGAGCTCTGGAGCCCTGAGCCCCATCAAGACATGAGCCCCGACCCCACCTAGCAGTTCCTGCTGGGCAGTGAAGGCCCATCCACCTTTATTCAATCCTGCTCGCTACCAGGTGACCCTTTCACCTGTGAGGTAGGTCAAGTGTCACCATTTTACACACAGGGAAACGAAGGCGAGGTGTGGAGGATGAGTCCACCTGGCTCTGAAATTTTCCATCTTCTTCACACAGCGCCAGAGTCAAGAGGGCCTGGGGAGATGGCTCAGTGGTTAAAGAGGCTTTCTTGCAAAGACTTCTGGCTCTGGGATCAATTCACCAGTACCCATGTCAAGCCAGACACACAAAGTGGCACATATGTCTGGAGTTTGTTTGCAGTGGTAAGAGGCCCAGATGCACCCATACTCTCCCTCTCTTTTTCATATATATATATATATATATATTTTTTTTTTTTTAAGGTAGGATCTCTCTCTAGCCCAGGCTGACCTGTAATTCACTATGGAGCCTCAGGGTGATCTTGAACTCACTGGTGATCCTCCTACCTCTGCCTCCCGAGTGCTGGGATTAAAGATGTGCACCACCACACCTAGCATAATTTTTAAAGATATTTTATTAATTTGCGAGCTGAGAGAGGTGGGGAAGAATGAGTGCACCAGCCTCTTGCCACTGCAAAGGAACTCCAGATGCATGCACCACTTTTTGTATCTGGCTTTATGTGCATACTGGAGGATTGAACCCAGGCCATCAGGCTTTTTAGCAAGCACCTTTAACTACTGAGCCATCTCTCTAACCCCAAATAATTTTTTTTTTGGTGGGGGGAGTGGGTGGTTTTGAGGTAGGATCTCGCTTTAACCCAGGCTAACCTATTCACTATGTAGTCTCAGGTTGCCCTCAAACTCACAGAAATCCTCCTACGTCAGCCTCCCAAGTGCTGGGATTAAAGGTATGCACCACTATGTTTGATAGAGAGAGAGAGGGAATGGGCATACCTGGGCCTCTTGTCATTACAAAGGAACTCCAGCTGCATGCGCCACTTTGTGTATCTGGCTTTACATGGGTACTGGGGAATCATCCAACTTCGGTTGTTAGGTTTTTCTACATGCAAGTGCCTTAAGTGCTGAACCATCTCTCCAGCCCCCAAATATATAAATTTTTGTTTGTTTTTTGAGGTAGGATCTCACTCTGGTCCAGGCTGATCTGGAATTCCCTAAGTAGTCTCAGGGTAGCCTCCAATGCTGGGATTAGAGGCATGCACAACCACGCCCCGGCTTCCCAAATACTTTTTAATGGAACCAAGCAAGCAGTGGGGCTGTCTCTGAGGCATGTGGGAAGCCTTTGCGGTAGCGTCTAGGGGCATCGAATAGGCAAAGTGTCTACATGGAGATAAAAGCTTTGAACACCTCCTGGATGCCCAGAATCTCAGATCCCCAGCTGTTGGACACACTTGTTACTGATAGTCTTTCTTAAGACAGGCAGTACTGTAACAATTACTCTGTCCTACATCCCTTTGCATGTGAGTGCACAGGAGAAGTTGAGGGGAGGGCAAGCCCTAGCAGGCCCCATAAGTGGGATTTTGGATCTTATGCCAAGAGGGAGCAGTTTAAAAGAGGGCCAAGTTCAGCCCAGAGCCAGCAGGCCCCAGAGTTGTCTCAAGGCACTGGCAGGCTTTCTTGTTATGCGAGCTTTTGTCTTTGGCAGAGGGCAGTGCTGGGTGCCAGGCTTGTGTGCAGCAGGAGCACAGCTGGGCTGGGCAGGTTGGTATAGAAATCAAAGAAGGGCTGTAGAGATGGCTGAGCAGTTAAGGAGCTTGCCCGCAAAGCCTAATGATGTGAGTTTGATTCCCAGTACCTATGTAAAGTCAGATGCACAAAGTGGCACATGCATTTGGAGTTCATTTGCAGTAGTTAGAGGCCCTGGCAAGAGCATCCTCTCTGTCTGTTTTTCTTCTATCTCTCTCTGCTTGAAAATAAAAAATATATATATATTTTAAAAATCAAACAAGAAGGGCTGGAGAGATGGCTTAGCAGTTAAGGCACTTGCATGTGAAACCTAAGGACCCATGTTCTATTCTCCAGATTCCACATAAGCCAGACACAAAGGTGAGGCACACACAAGGTCGCACATGCATACTAGGTGCCACAAACATCTGGAGTTTGATTTCAGCAGATGAGGCCCTGGAGCCAATTCTCTTCTTTCTCTTTCTCTCTCCCTCTTGCTCACTCTCACTCTCTCTAAAAAAAAAAAAAAAAAATCGAAGCCAGGCATGGTGGCGCACGCCTTTAATCCCAGGACTCAGGAAACAGAGGTAGGAGGATCGCCATGAGTTCGAGGCCACCCTGAGATTACACAGTGAATTCCAGGTCAGCCTGGACTAGAGTGAAACCCTACCTCGAAAAACAAAAATAAAAACAACAACAAAAAAAAAATCAAACAAGGAAGCTGTCTGTGGTGGCACTCAGGAGGCAGAGGTAGGAGAATCCTTGTGAGTTCAAAACCATCCTGAGACTACATAGTAAATTCCATCCAGGTCATCCTGAGCTAGAGGGAGAGCCTACCTCAAAAACCTCCCACCCCAAAGAAATCAAACAAGGAGACTAACTAGGAGAGCAGAGGGTTTCCTGCTGGGCTGCTTACAGTGAAGAAGCCTAACTCTGACCTTGAAGGAGGGTGTGGGGGTGGGGGGTCCTCATAGGGCTGATTGATCTGGGCTAGGGGCTGGCTCAAGAAGTGGCCAGCCATGGCACCAAGTTTAAGGCTGAGTTTAACCAACCAGAATTCCAGGATCAGATTTAAACTTTAATTTTAGAAAAGGGAAACTCCTTCCCAGAAAAGGACTCAGGTTGTTTATGGAAAAACAGATAAGGCAAGAGTTAAGGAGAAGCCAGATTCTCCTCTGATCTCTAGCAAAGTGGAGACTGCAAGGGCAGGCCTGAAAACCTTTCTGATGTTTATTTTTGGGGCCTAGTCACCCTAACTGCCTCACCTGTACATCTGGAATTTTTTTTTTTTTTTTTTTTTTTTTTGTATTTCGAGGTAGGGTCTCACTCTAGCCCAGGCTGACCTGGAATTTATTCTGTAGTCTCAGGGTGGCCTCGAATTCACAACGATCCTCCTACCTCTGCCTCCCAAGTGCTGGGATTAAAGGCGTACCTTGGAATTTTTTGTTTTGTTTTGTTTTGTTTTGTTTTTCAAGGTAGGGTCTCACTCTAGCCCAGGTTGACCTGGAATTCACTATGTAGTCTCAGGGTGGCCTTGAACTCATGGCAATCCTCCTACCTCTGCCTCCCAAGTGCTGGAATAAAAGGCGTGTGCCACCATGCCCGGTTTAAAAAAAATATATTTTATTTGTTCATTTAAGAGAGAAAGAAAAAGGCAGAGAGAGAAAGAGAAAGAGAGAGAGAGAGAGAGAGAGGGAGGGAGGGAGAGAAAATGGGCACACCAGGGCCTCTAGCCACTGCAAGGAACTCCAGATGTATGTACCAAATTGTGCATCTGGATTATGTGGGTACTGGGAAATCAAACCTGTGTCCTTAGATTTTGAGGCAAGTGCCTTAACTGCTAAACCATCACTCTAGCCCTTCTCTTACCTCTTGCCTCCCAAGTGCTGGGATTAAAGGTGTATGCCACCAAACCCACAGCCGTGTGTGTGTGTGTGTGTGTGTGTGTGTGTGTGTGTGTGTTGAGGTAGTATCTCACTCGGTAGCCAGGCTGGCCTCAAGTCCCTATAGAGCTCTGGTTGGCCTTGGACTCAAGGTCCTCAAAAGTGATTCTCTCGGACTAGAGAGATGGCTTAGCAGTTAAGGTGTTTGCCTGCAAAGCCAAAGGATCCTGGTTCGACTCTCCAGGACCCACGTAAGCCAGATGCACAAGGGGGCACATGCATCTGCAGTTCATTTGCAGTGGCTGGAAGCCCTGGTGCACCCATTCTCTCTCTCTCTCTCTCTCTCTCAAATAAATAAAATATATACTTTTTGAAAAGTGATTCTCTTGCCTCAGCCTCCTCCATACCAGCATGACAGCCATGAGCCACCACACCTGGCTTTAGTCAATTATTTCTCCACTGTCCTGCTTTTCTGTTCCCTTCTTACAAACCCGCTCCTTGCTATAGCTCAGTGGGAGGCGCCATTCTGTCTTCTGTTCTGCATAACAGATCTGATTAGATCTGTACTTAAATTTGTCTGTTGACAGTGGTTTTAGACACAAGGCTAAAATAAACGTCCACACTCACACCTCTGTTCTTGGTGAGTCAGGACCGACTTGTGTGCAGAGTGAACCCAGGGAACAAAGCCGCTCGCCGGGCTACCTGAGGTCCTCTCGTGAAAACAAAACTAGTGAGAGGAAAACAGGGCCGGCAGTGTGCCCAGTGCACATGCGTGTAAATGTTAACGGAACCATTATCTATGGAAACAGGAGCTGCCATTTGCCGCGTGCATTTGCTCGCATCATCTCACGTGATTGGAGGAGGACAGCTGAGGAAAACGAGGCAGAGGAGGATGCAATGCTCAGGAGGTGACATCACTGACCCGAGCCTGGCCAGCAGTGACCCAGGATTCTTGACCCAGTAGGAAGCCCTACAAGATAAGCCAGCTAAGGGCTTGGCATGAAGTAGGTGCTTAGTAAAGACCAGTTTCTCCTGCCCTTCCTTCCCGTCCACCTATGAGTCCTGTGGGGCCCTACAGTTGCCTGTGGCCTAGGTAGTGGAGAATGAACAGTGTCTTAGGTCGTGGGAACAGTGTCCTAGGTAGGAGTGGGTAGTGAAGGGTAGGGGGTGAGCCTGGCATTCCTCACCCCTTCTTAGCTTCTCCCTTCCCTCTCCTGCAGCTGGCCCTTCCAAACCTCCCATCAGCTATGTTGGGAAACCTCCCTTCATCTCCTTAGCCATGTCGGTAACAGGGTGTGGCTCTCAACCCAACCAAAGGCACTTAAAAATAGCTCTAAATTCAGTAAGTGACTGTGACCTGGGCTTGAGTGCTTCTGCAGGTCACCTGGGGCTGCCCGCAGGATAAGTACAGACCCACACAGGACCCTACCCTACCCCAACCTCCCTCCCCCAAAACAAACAAACAGAAACAGCCCTTCTCCCCTCCTGAAGGCTTGCTCACAGAAGTGACTCAGCTTGCAGCTCTGATGAAATTTCACGTTTTATGGACGAGAGGTGTTTTCAAAACAGCCGTGGAAAACGAGCCAGAAGCTGCGGATGGGCAGAGATCTGGTTCAGAATCCCTCAGCCTTGCTACAGGCAAGGTCTTGGAACTGCAAGAATCCCCCCAGCAGGAGATGCCCAAGGGTACCTGTCTGGGTGCTGGCACACAGGCCCCAAAGCCACGTGGAGACCTGCCCAGGTCACATCCTTAGCTGAGGAGGGAGGCAAGCGACTTCAGATGTGCCTAAGGGACCGGCATGCCGGGACCTCCTAGGGGACCAGAGTCTCCCAGGAGCCTCTGGGCTTGGCCAAAGAAGCTGGGGAAAGCCACAGGCAGTGTCTGCCTATGTAGCCTATGAGGCTGAGAAAGGAAGATGGCTTCAGCATAGGGGTTTGAGGCCAGCCTGAGCACCATAGTGAGACACGGTCCCTTCAAAAAGCAGGGCCAGCTGGGCATGATGGCACACGCCTTTAATCCCAGCACACTCAGGAGGCAGAGGTAGGAGGATCACTGTGAGTTCGAGGCCACCCTGAGACTACATAGTAAATTCCAGGAGAGCCTGGACTAGACAGGGATAGGGGCTGGAGAGATGCCTTAGTGTTTAAGGTGCTTGCCAGCAAAGCCTATCAAACCCAAATTCGATTCCTCAGTACCTATGTAAAGCCAGATGCCCAAGGTGGCACATGCATCTGGAGTTTGTTTACAGTTGCTAGAGGCCCTGGTGTACCCATTCTCTCTCTCTCAAATAAATAAAATGGTTTTTGTTTTGTTTTGTTTTGTTTTTTAAGTGGGGATGGAGGGCTGGAGAGATGGCTTAGCAGTTAAACGCTTGCTTGTGAAGCCTAAGGACCCCAGATCGAGGCTTGATTCCCCAGGACCCATGTTAGCCAGATGCACAAGGGGGCACAAGTGTCTGGAGTACGTTTGCAGTGTCTGGAGGCCCTGGAGTATCCATCCTCTCTCTCTCTCTCCATCTGCCTCTTTCTCTGTCTCTCTCTCTCTCTCTGTTGTTCTCAAATAAATAAATAAAAATAAACAAAAAAAATTTTTTTAAGTGGGGATGTGGGCTGGAGAGATGGATTAGCAGTTAAGGCGCTTGCCTGCAAAGCCAAAGGATCCAGGTTGATTCTCCAGGACCCACGTAACCCAGATGCACAAGGGGACGAATGCATCTGGAGTTTGTTTGCAGTGACTGGAGACCCTGGCATGCCCATTCTCTCTCACTTTCTACCTCTTTCTCTTTCAAATAAATAAATAAAATATATTTTTAAAAATTTAAGAAAAAAAAGTGGGGATGGAAGCCAGGCGTGGTGGTGCATGCCTTTAATCCCTGCACTTGGGAGGCAGAGATAGGATTGCCATGAGTTCGAGGCCACCCTGAGAGTACAGAGTGAAATTCCAGGTCAGCCTGGGCTAGAGTGAGACCCTACCTTGAAAAAAAAGAAAAACAAAGTGAGGATGGGGGATGCTGGAGAGCTGGCTTAGCAGTTAAGGCATTTGCCTGCAAAGCTTAAGGACCTTGGTTTGATTCCCCAGGACCCATGTAAGCCAGATGCACAAGGTGGTGCATGCATCTGGAGTTCATTTGCAGTGGCTGGAAGCCGTGGCGTGCCCATTCTCTCTTTTTCGCTCTGCCTCTTTCCCTCTCTCAAGTAAATAAATAAAAATAAAATATTTCAAATTTGAAGAAAGTGGGGATAGAGGATTGGAAGCCTGTAGATCAGTTGTAGAGCACTTGCTTAGCATGCATGAAGCCTTGGGGTTCCATCCTCAACACTGTCCCCCTCAAAAGCATATTATTGGGGTGGGGGGCAGTGCTTCACTGTGCCAGTTTGGTGGAGGGCCACTCAGCAAAGGCAGTCTCAGTCTGGCTGTACCCCTCCCCCGACTATTCATGGGATGCATCCATACTCACAGCCCCCTACACACCATTCATTCATTTATTCATTTGATAGTCACTGATTAGACACTTTCTTCCTTTCTTTCTTGGGGGTAGGGGGCGGCATAAGGTCTTGCTTTAGCCCAGGCTGACCTGGAATTCACTATGTAGTTTCAAGGTGGTCTTGAACTCATGGCGATCCTCCTACTTCTGCCTCCTGAGTGCTAGGATCAAAGGTATATGCCACTACACCCACCTATTGGACATTTTGTAAAGCTTTTTTTTAAAAGAATAATTCTATTTATTTATTTGCAAGGAGACCGGGGGGGGGGGGAGAATGAGAATGGCTGTGCCAAGGCCTCTAGTCACTGGAAAAGAACTCCAGATGCATGCATCATTTTGTGCATCTGGCTTTATGTGGGTACTGGGGAATTAAACCTCGGTCATTAGGCACTGCAGGCAAGTGCCTGAATCACTGAGCTATCTCTCCAGCCCCAAGAACATTTTCTTTTTTATTTATTTATTTGAGAGAGAAAGAGGCAGAGAGAGCAAAAAAAGAAAAAAAAGTCAGAGAGAGCCGGGTGTGGTGGTTCACGCCTTTAATCCCAGCACTCAGGAGGGGGCAGATGTAGGAGAATCACCATGAGTTCAAGGCCACCCTGAGACTACATAGTGAATTCCAGGTCAGCCTGGACTAGAGTGAAACCCTACCTCGAAAAACAAAAACAACAACAAAAAGCCGGGCGTGGTGGCGCACCCCTTTAATCCCAGCACTCGGGAGGCAGAGGTAGGAGGATCGCCGTGAGTTCGAGGCCACCCTGAGACTCCATAGTGAATTCCAGGTCAGCCTGGGCTAGAGTGAGACCCTACCTCGAAAAACCAAAAAAAAAAAAAAAAAACAACAACAACAACAAAAAAAAAAGAGGCAAAGAGAGAGAGGGGGAGAGAAGAATGGGAGTTTGAAGCCAGCCTGGGCTACATGAGAGGGTATTAAAAAAAAAAAAAACAGGAAAGAAAAGAAATTAAGACAGAAAGGGTTTCGACATCAGGCAATGAAGAGAAGAAATGGATGAGGCGGGCAGAGATGGAACTGCGCCTACAGGAGAACTTACCACATGATAGAGAGGCTTCTCCTGCTAGTGGGGAGAAGACAGACACATTTATAAATGTGTTGGGACAAGTGGTGATCCATATGGGAGGAATAAAATTAGATCCTCACCGACTCCAGGTGGATTCAGGGCTTACATGTGAATAACAAAACTTTAGCACACTGAGAAAAAAAAAAAGATACAGGAGAATATTTTTATGGCCCCAGGCTAAGAAATAATCTCTTTTTAAAGTAAACTTTCAAATTACAACATGCTCAAAGAACAGTGTACAGATTGTAAGTGTGCAACTTGATAAGATTTCACAAAGTAATTCCAGCTGTGTACTCAGCAGACAGCACGTGACCAACACCTCCCACCGCCCCCTCGTGCCCCTTCATAGGGAAGAACGTCTTAGGTAGGCACAAGGGCTGCGGGTGTAGCTCGGTAGTAGAGCATGTGGTTATCATTTGCTAGGACCTGGGTTCAATCACCAGTCCCGCAAGAAAAAAAAAAAAAGGAAGTCAGGCATGGTGATGCACGCCTGCAATCCCAGCAACTGGGAGGTGGAGGCAAGAGAATCAAAGTCGTCACTGGATACCTAAGTAAGTTCAAAGCCAGCCTGGGATAAATGAAACCGTCTCAAAAAAAAAAAACAAAGCCAAAAAAGCAAAAGGCCTTAGGCGGCTGGGGTTAGAGCTCTGTTGGTAGAGTGCTTTCCTAACATACAGCAAGCGCATAAATGAGGTGGTAGTACTTTACTGTAATGCCAGCACTCGGCAGCTGGGGGAAGGAGAATCACAAGGTTATGTTCATCCTCTGCTCCATAGTGATTTCCAGGTCAGCCTGAGGTACACGAGATCCTGGGTTTTTATTTTAAAAAATATTTTATGTTTTTAATATTTTATTTTTATTTATATATTTAAAAGACAGAGATAGATAGATGATAGATACAGACAAATAGAGAGAATGAGCATGCCACGGCCTCTAGCCACTGCAAACAAACTCCAGACTCATGCGCCACCTTGTGCATCTGGCTTGACATGGGTCCTGGGGAATCGAACCTGAGTCCTTTGGCTTTGCAGGCAAGAGCCTTAATCACTAAACCATCTCTCCAGTCCTGTTTGTTTTGTTTGTTTGTTTGTTTGTTTGTTTGTTTTAGCCCAGGCTGACCTGGAATTTACTCAGTAGTCTTAGGGTGGCCTCAAACTCATAGCAATTCTCCTACCTCTGCCTCCCAAGTGCTTGGATTAAAGGTGTGCGCTACCACACTGACTTCAAGTAAGTAAATTTTTAAAAATTAATTTCTTTTTTTTTCTTAATTTTTATTAACATTTTCCATGATTATAAAAAGTATCCCATGGTGCTACCCTCCCTCACCCCACTTTCCCTTTGAAATTCCATTCTCCATCATATCCCCTCCCCATCTTAATCAGTCTCTCTTTCATTTTGATGTCATGATCTTTTCCTTCTCTTATGATGGTCTTGTTTAGGTAGTGTCAGGCACTATGAGGTCATGGATATCCAGGCCATTTTATGTCTGGAGGGAGCATGTTGTAAGGAGTCCTACCCTTCCTTTGGCTCTTACATTCTTTCCGCCACCTCTTCTGCATTAGACCCTGAGCCTTGGAAGGTGTGATCGACATGTTACTCAGTACTCCAGTCACTTCTTTCCAGCACTATGATACCTTCTGAGTCATCCCAAGGTCACTGCCATCTGAAAAGAGAAGATTCTCTACCCAAAGTGAGAGTAGCGTTAATATAAGGGTATAAATATTAAGAGAAGTGCTTACTGGGCAGTTTGATAAGCATAGTATATACATTTTTCCAGACATCAGCAGATGTTATACCCCTAGGGCTCATGACTACCCCTGTTTTAAGTTTTCAGTATCAGGTATGTATTCCGCCCCATGGAGCGGGCCTCCAGTCCAGTTGGAGGGCAGTTGGTTTCCACCATGACAGACATGCCACTATTGCATCTGTTGGCTCATTTGGCCTGGCTGGCCAATTATTAGGCTTGCACTGGTGATATCTCTCTCCCATTGAACTGCATGCAAAATGGCTTCTTCCAGCTTTCTGTCAGCTGGTCTACATGGAAGAGGTTATCAGCTCAGTTCCAGCAGAATTTCTCAGTGGCTTTGCCACCCGAGTATGTGGAGTCTTCAGCAATAAAAAATTAATTTCTTAAAAAAACTTAAGCCCCTAAAATGAAAATAAATTGCCAAGTTGATGATCAAAAAGTGATAGTAATTGGATAATTGGGCAAGGGATTCAAACATGCTATACAAGCCAGGCGAGGTGGTGCACACCTTTGATCCCAGCACTCGGAGGCAGAGGTAGGAGGATCGCCATGAGTTCGAGGCCAGCCTGAGACTACATAGTGAATTCCAGGTCAGCCTGGGCTAGAGTGAGACCCTACCTCGAGAAAAAAAAAAAAAAACAAAAACAAAAACATGCTATACAAATATTCTATCATTGAGCTACGGCCCCAGCCTGTTTGTTGTTTTTCTTTTTCCTTTTTATTTTGAAACACCATCTCACTAAATTGCCCAGTCTGGTCTTGAACTCCCTCTGTAGGCCAGACATCTTTCTGTCTCAGCTTCCCAAGCAGCTGGGATTATAAGGCTGTGTCACCAGGTCCAACTCTGTGCCATTTCTATTATGCCTTCACCCCCACCCCCATCCTGTCCCTTCTACCTTGCTCAAGTCCCCACCCCACAAAGGCTTGGACTGGTGCAGTAGCCTCCTCATTGACCTCTCTGTCCCTCTGCACTTGGCCTCAAAAAGGCCACCTCTGTATTTACAGTGCTGTCTTGATCAAAAGCACAGGGCAGAGCTGGGCATGGTGGTGCACACCTTTAATCTCAGCACTCGGGAGGCAGAAGTAGGAAGATCGCCATGAGTTCGAGGTCACCCTGAGACCACATAGTGAATTCCAGGTCAGCCTGGGCTAGAATGAGACCGTACCTCAAAAAACCAAAATAAATAAATAAAAGAAGGCATAACGCAACACCCAGTGGCTTCTTGACCTGAAGCAGAAACTCTTGGTGGCTTTTGATTCAAGAAAATAAAGGTGGGGCTGGAGAGATGGCTTAGCAGTTAAGGCGCTTGCCTGCGAAGCCTAAGGACCCAGGTTCGATTCCCCAGTACCCATGTAAACCAGATGCACATGGTGGCACATGCTTCTGGAGTTCATTTGCAGTGGCTAGAGGCCCTAGCATGCCCATTCTCTCGCTCTCTGTCATAAATAAATCAACAAAAATTAAGTATAAAACCAAAATAAATAAATAAATAATTTTAAACAGAGAGTGAAAGGACTGTTTATTCTGCTCACAGACTCTGTGGGCCAGTAATTTAGAGCCAAGCTCTGTGGAGGCTTCAGCTGGAACATTCTGAGAAGTAGAGGCTGGAATCCCAAAAACGCCTTCATGAACATGGGTAGCTGCTGTGCTGGTGACGGGTTAGAGTCCTGCCATGGGTCCTACCTGGGCTTCCTCTCCACATGGTGGATGGGGTCAAAGATCAAGCATGGAGGAGAACTCACAGAGAGAGGGGGAGAGAGTGTGCTTTGGCCCTGGAGGCCAAACAGCATCACTTCCACCACATTTTATTCAACAAGTAGCCACTGGGCCTGTTCCAATGCAGACTAAAACAGACTGCACCTCATTTGGGTGTGGAAGGCTCTAGAACTCCTGGGACCAGAGCAGATATGTTTCTGGGGCCATTTTTATACAGTAGACACAGGGATATATTAGAATTTAAATAGGACTGGGCTGGGGCAGAGTAATAACACCTCCAGGCATTTGTCCTGGCTCCATCCTCACCAGGACAGGACCTATTTGTTCATGGCACAGTCTCAGCCTAGCCCAGACTGGCATCGAACTCACGGCGATTCTCCTACACCAGCCTCCTGAATGCTAGAATTATAGGTGTGAGCCATGCTTTCACATGATTTCATTTATTCATTGTTGTCTGTGTGTATGGGTGTGCCAGGGCCTCCTGCTGCTGAAGAAGAACCTCAGATGGCTTTACATGGGTGCTAGGGAATCAAATGCAGGCCATCAAGCTTTGCAAGCAAGCACCATTAACCACTGATACACCACTCCTGGCTTTTTTTTTTTTTTTTTTTTTTTGCAAGCAGAGAGACAGAGAGAGCGATATAGAAGAGAGACAGAGAGAGAATGGGTATGCCAGGGCCTCTAGCCACTGCAAATGAACTCCAGATGCATGTGCCCTTGTGCATCTGGCTTATGTGGGTCCTGGGGCATTAACCTCTAAGCCATTTCTGTAGCCCCTCTCCTGCCTTTTGTTTATTTGTTTTGAGGTAGGGTCTCACTCTGGCCCAGGCTGACTTGGAACTCACCCTGTAGTGCCAGGCTGGCCTCAAACTCATAGCAATCCTCCTACTTCTGCCTCCCAAGTACTGGGATTATGGGTGTGTGCCACCATACCTGGCTCTTTTCTTTCCTTTTATTTTTATTTATTTATTTTTATGAAAGCACTTGCTATATAGCTCTGTCTGGCCTGGAACTTGCTATGTAACTTGAACTCTTTCTCTTCCTACCTCCACGTCCCACGTGCTGGCTTTACAGCATGCACCACCATGCCTGGAGTAATCTTTTAAATTTATAAGGCCTGGGGTCCTCATCTGTCATATAGAAATGGATATTCTATGGGACAGCCTCATACGAAGATTGTCCCACCCCAAAATGCCAGTGAAAAACTGAAGAGCCCTGCCAGTCTCTGCAAAGGGAGGTCATGGCGAAGGAAGGATTGTGGTTCCCAGCTCAGTCACCAGCCCTCGGCAGCGGCTGTGGCTGTTGACGGGGCTTGCTGAGTGATGGCATGGGGACATGCAAGAGTCCCAGAGGGCCACCATAACAGCAGAGCACCTGTGGCCATAGCGGTTCACCCCAAGCCTGAGGAGACCGTGAAGCATGGTGGGGGAGGGGAACGCCTGTGGCCTGCGCCTGTGCCTTCCGCTCTCCATGCCCTCTTTCCATGCCTGCCTGGCCCTCAGGGACTGCCCCGCCAGTCACATCCCGCCATCAGCCCCCAGAAGGACCCTGACTCAGCAGCAAGGGCAGGCAAGAGGATGTGGGGAAGTGTCACGTCACTGTTGGTAGTCATCGTCCGTCTGTCTGGCTCAGTTCCCGGCAGGGAGTCAGCACACACACACACACACACACACACACACACACACACACCATGGGCATGGGCAGAAGAGTGACGGAGAAGGACACCCCATGTTCCACTCCAGCCCATCGCAGGCAAGTCTATGCATACACTACACACACATATATACACACACGTACACACCACATTGCACATACACAAGCAAAAAAAAAATGCAGCCTCAAGTTCTTCACCAACCAGTAATTAGCAGTCTTGGGCTTTTGTTTGTTTTGCAGTACTGGGATGGAACACAGCACGTCACATACATGAGACCACTGCTCTACCACTGAACTACAGCCCCACGATGTAGACCTGAGAGAAATAGCTAGTAATACAACTGAATGTATAAAGGAAGCTTAGATACACACACTGAGTAAAACCCAGGAAGAATAAACAGCAAAAGATCGACTGACTGGGCCTGGTGGTGCAGACCTGTACTTCCGGCGACTTGGGAGGCTGAGCATGCATGAAGCATGCAACTTCAAGGTCAGCCTGGGTTACAGATCCAGCTCATGGTCAGCTTAGGCAACTTAGGGAAATTCTGGCTCAAAATAAAAATAAATAATTTGGCCCAGCACTGGGGAGGCAGACGTAGGAGGATCCTTGTGAATTCAAGGCCAGTCTGAGACTACATAGTGAATTCCAGGTCAGCCTGGGCTAGAGTGAGACCCTGCCTCAAAAATAAATAAATGAATGAATAAATAAGTACATCACTGTAAACCACACACACTTGCCTCTTCTTCCTCCTATCAGCCTCTCATCCCTCCCTGCTGTGATGTGAGTGGGCAAATGGAAATGAGGACCAAAGAATGAATCTGGGGCAGCCAGTGTGGGCAGGTGCAACCCTCTTCTACTTCCAACTAGGAGTGTCACAGGTCTACCCACCCTGGTCCCAAAGGCCACTGAGAATCCTCTCCAAGAATGAGAGGGACTTTAATCCATTATTCTCCCTCCCAATACCAAGAAACACCCCAAGGGAGGCCATAGGGAATGTGGGCACCAGTGGGAGACTGGGAATGTCTTAGCTACTCTTCAGAGTGCAAGAGCACCCCTGGGCCGCTTGTCCTTCTCCAAATAGAGTAGAGATGGGTTCTCTCACCTCCCAAGCTCGGCCGTGTGTTTTGGCTCTGGTGACTACACAGCTGGTATAAGGTAGACTTTTTCCATGGAAAGGTGTGGATCACAGGCTGGGCTCTTGCTGCTGGAAAAGTCCCCATGTCAGGTCATCATGCCAGCTGTCCTCTCTGAGCACCTTCTGTGTGCTGGGCACTGTGCCAAGTGGTTTATAGCATTAGTTCATCCCATACTTGTGACATAACAGCAGGGGAGTATCATTATCCCCATTTAATGGATGAAGAAACTGAGGCTCCTGGCTTTGCAAAGTTAAGCCTCAGGTCAGCTACCTCAGTGATGGGTCAGGCATCTGGAATAGAGATGACCTGTCCAGAGTGGGGTGTCATCCTAAGGCAAGTTTGCTCTGCTGGGCCCCCTATGTCACACACTCAGCAGAAGACACCATTCCTGCCACCTGAAAATCTGACCAGGACACAGCCCCTGGGGCAGAGTTCAAATGGACATGTGAAGTCAGCGGCCCCCAACATCTGTCCACTTCTGCCCAGCTGACTCATGGATCTCAAAAAGTTCAAATTTTATAAGGTCATTTGAGCACCCTGGGACTTCACACTCTGCTTGTTGACATGTGACGCTAGAATGGCATCTTTCATTGGGCATGTGACACATGGGTGCTGTCTCTCCAGCACATCACCCAAGCACAGCTGTATCATCTGTGCGCCATAGCTCCCAGCCTACCAAACCAATACAATGGAGCCTTGCTATGTGGCTCAGGCCTGACTCGAACTTGTGGCAATCCTCAGGCCTCAGGCTCCCAAGGGCTGAGATCACAGACATGTGCCTCCTCCCTTAGCTCGAGTGGATAAATCCTAGAACATGAACAGTGACTGTCTGAGACACTGTGCAGTGGAGAACACTTTTTATTTATTTATTTACTTATTTAAGAGAGAAGAGGAGAGAGAGAGAATGGGCATACCAGGACCTTCAGTCACTGTAAACAAACTCCAGGCACCTGCGCCATCATGTGCATCTGTCTTATGTGGGTCCTGGGGAGTCCAACCTGGGTCCTTTGGCTTTGTGGGCAAGTGCCTTAACTGCTAAGCCATCTCTCCAGGCCCCCTCCTTAGTTTTTGATTGATTAGTCTGCCAGGCTAGGACAAAGACATGTGGAGACGCAGTGCTACGAATTTGGTTTCACTGGAACCCTCAAGTGGCCTGTCTCACGCGGACCCTCGAGGAGTTCCCCGAATGCTCCCCATAGGTGGTGTCCCAATAACCCACTTCTGTGAAGAGGAGCCCTGGGAAAACGTTGCTGCTAAGGAGAGGGGTTTTGCATTGGTTCTGGCTTTACATAGCCACTTCCTGCCCCAGATACAAGCTCTATAGAGCCCACACTGGGGTTTATCCGTGAGGTCACAGCTAGTGTCTTAAGGCCTTCAACTCTGAGGATTCCTGTCACAAAGAACAGCATAGTCAGGTGACCTCCTTTCTCGGCACATACCCAGGACGTAAGCCCAAACCCACTGCTGACCCAGAGGTGACTTGCAAATTCAGACCTGTTTCATGTGACTGCAGTAGTGGAAACTTGTGACCCTCCCTAGGGTGCATTGTACTTTTTATTTGCTTATGTATTTTGGGGTGCTGAGGACCAGGAGCATTGCTCCTGCTAGGCAAGTACTCTATCACTCAGACACACTGCCAGCCCCACAAGTGTAGTTATTTATTTATTTATTTTTATTTGACAGAGAAAGAGGGAGACAGAGAGACAGAATGGGCACATGCCAGGGCCTTCAGCACTGCAAACGAATTTCAGATGCATGTGCCCCCTTGTGCACCTGGCTAACGTGGGTCCTGGGGAGTTGAACTTGGGTTCTTTGGCTTTGCAGGCAAATGCTTTAACCGCTAAGCAATCCTCCAGCCCCACAAGTGTATTTTTGTCGTTGTTTTCAAGGTAGGGTCTTACTCTAGCCCAGGCTAACCTGGCACTCAGTCTGTAGTCCCAGGTTGGCCTTGAGCTCACAGTGATTCTCTACCTCTGCCTCCTGTTGGGATTAAAGGCATGCATTGCCACGCCCAGTTCCCAAGTATGTATATATATTAAAAATATTTTACTTATTTATTTGCAAGGAGGGGGGTGGAAGAAAATGGGTATACCAGCGCCTCTAGCCACTGAAAATGGACTCCAGATGCATACTCCACTTTGCGCATCGGGCTTTATGTGGGTACTGGGGAACCAAACCTGGGTCCTTACACTTTGCAGGCAAATGCCTTAACCACTGAGCCATGTCCCCAGCCCAATTTTTTTTTTTTTTTTTTGGTATATGTGTCTTGTTTTGTTTTTGGTTTTCCAAGGTAGGGTCTCATGTTAGCCCAGGCTGATCTGGAATTCACTATGTAGTATCAGAGTGGCCTCAAACTCACAGTGATCCTCCTACCTCTGCCTCCCAAGTGCTAGAATTAAAGGCAAACGCCACCATGACCAGCTCCACATGTATTTTTTTAATTAATTTATTTATCTGAGAAAGAGAGAGAGAGAGAATATGAATGTGTGCACCAGGGTCTATAGCCACTGCAAAGTAACTCCAAACTCATGTGCCACCTTGTGCATATGGCTTTATGTGGATACTGGGAATCAAACCTGGGTCCTTTGGCTTTGCAGGTAAGCGCTTAAATGCCAAGCTGTCTCTCTAGCCCTCCAAGTGTATTTTTTTAATGTTCCTTTTTTTTTTTTTTCTTTATTGGCAGTACTGGGAATCAAATTCAGGGCCTAGAGCACGCTAGGCAAGTACTCTACTACCAAGCTACCTCTCCAGCCCACCATGAGTGCATTTATAGTTTTTGGTTTTCCAAGGTAGAATCTCAGTCTAGCCCAGGATGACCCAGAAATCACTATATAGTAGCCTGAGGCTGGCCTCAAACACAAGCAATCCTCCTACCTCAGCCTCCCAAGTGCTGGGTTTAAAGGTGTGTGCCACTATGCCCAGCCTGTTTGTTGTTGTTGTTGTTGCTGTTTGTTTGTTTGTTTGTTTGTTCGTTGTTTGAGGTAGTGTCTCATTCTAGTCCCAGGCTGGCCCCAAACTCACAGTGATTCTCCTACCTCTGCCTCCTGAGTACTGAGACTAAAGGCATGCACCATGCCTGGCTTATGAGTACATTTTAGAAGCAGAAAACTGGGCTGGAGAGGTTGCTCAGTGGCTAAAGCATTTGCCTACAAAGCCTAATGACCTAGGTCCTATTCCTTAGTACCCACGTAAAGCCAGATGCACAAAATGGTGCATGTATCTGGAGTCCGTTTGCAGCGGCTAGAGGCCTTAGTGTGACCATTCTCTCTGTCTCTCTCTCCTCTGTCTTTCTCTGCTTGCAAATAAATGAATAAAAATATAGATATTAAAAAAATAAAAGCAAGGCTGGAGGAATGGCTTAGCAGTTAAGGCACTTGCCTACAAAGCCAAAGGACCTAGGTTCCATTCCCCAGGACCCACATAAGCCAGATACACAAGATGGCGCATATGGCTGGAGTTTGAAACAGCTGGAGGCCCTGACATGTCCATTCTCTCTCTCTCTCTTTTTCTACCTGTCTCTCTCGCTCGCTCTCAAACAAATATAAATATATTTCTTTATCGAGATAGGGTCTCACTGTAGCCCAGGCTGACCTGGAATTCACTATGTAGTCTTAGGGTGGCCTTGAATTCACAGCAATCCACCTACCTCTGCCTCCCAAGTGCTGAGATTAAAGAAGTGCACTACCATGCCCAGTTTAGAAATAATTTTTTTTAAAGCAGAAAAGTAGGTTGGACAGATGGCTTAGCAGTTAAGGCGTTTACCTGCAAAGCCAAAGGACCTCCATTCAATTCTCCAGGACCCACACCAGATGCACAAGGTGGCACATGCATTTGGAGTTTGTTTGCAGCGGCTGGAGGCCCCAGCGTGTCCTGTTCTCTCTCTCTCTCTCTTTCTCTCTCTCTCTCCCCCTCTGTCTTCCTCTCTCTCAAATAAACAAATAAAAATAAAATAAAATAAAATATTTAAAAATAAATAAAATAAAGCCGGGCGTGGTGGCCGCATGCCTTTAAACCCAGAACTTGGGAGGCAGAGGTAGGAGGATCATAGTGAGTTCGAGTACATAGCTGAATTCCAGGTCAGCCTGGGCCAGAGTGAGACCCTACCTCAAAAAACCAAATAAATAATAAATAAATAAATAAAATAAAGCAGAAAACTAAGCAAAAAACAGAAAGGGGCTGGAGGGATGGCTTAGCGGTTAAGGTGTTTGCCTGCAAAGGACAAAAGGACAAAAAGCCAAAGGACCCTGGTTCAATTCCCCAGGACCCACATTAGCCAGATGCACAAGGGGGCACTCGTGTCTAGAGTTTGCTTGCAGTGGCTGAAGGCCCTGGCATGCCCATTCTCTCTCTCTCTCAAATAAATAAAAATAAAATATTAAAGAAAAACAAAAAACAGAGAGGTGCAGCCCGTAGTATTTTTTTTAAATATTATTTATTTATTTATTTCACAGAGAAAGGGAGAGAGAGAGAGAATGGGCGTGCCAGGGCCTCCAGCCACTGCAAGCAAACTCCAGACGCATATGCCCACTTGTGAATCTGGCTAATGTGGGTCATGGGGAATTGAACCTGGGTCCTTTGGCTTTGCAGGCAAATGCCTTAACCACTAAGCCATCCCTCCAGCCCAGCCCTTAGTATTTTGAGGCAGGATTGCCTCCAATTCGAGACTAGCCCAGGTTACATAAGGAGCAGCTGGCCAGCCAAAACTACATAGCAAGACTGTCTCAAAACAAAACCAAACAAAATTTTAAAAAAAATCTCAAAAACCTAAGTTCCTCTAATAATAGAATTCCAGACACTGTGGCAAGTGGAAGGGGAAGGATATGGGGGTGCCTGCTGCTCCTCCAATCAGCCTGTGCTGATGACCTCTCAGGCTGGCTGCACCCCACCCGTGTCTGTTTGCTAAGCCCTGAGCAGGCCTCTGCTGTTTCCTCCTGGGACAGTCTTGTTTGGCTGTGATAGGTGATTCTACTCCACCCTGTTTCCCAAGCCTTCTGGGTCGTAGGGCTCCCCACCCAGTTCTGAAGGCCAAGGGAAAAGTTTTGTGCTGGAAGAGCCATGGATGGTTCCAAAATTTCAAAAACTAAAATGGGGGAGGAGGGGAAGTGCTTTGCAAAGTCCCCAAAATGTCCTGAGCAGGAAAGTCGGAGCCCATAATCACACCTCCATCCAGTGCATATGCCCTTCCATAACCACCTCGCCCAAAGACTGCCCTGTCTAGGTGGTGCCAACAGAGACATTCAAAGAAATGTCAGGAAGCAGTAGAAGATGCATTTTAAAAGTTTTTTGTTTATTTTTATTTATTTATTTGAGAGAGACAGAAAGAGGCGGCGGGGGGGGGGGAGAGTATGGTCACGCCAGAGCCTCCAGCCACTGCAAACAAACTCCAGATGCACGCACCACCTTGTGCATCTGGCTTACGTGGGTCTTGGGGAATTGAGCCTCGAACCAGGGTCCTTAGCCTTCACAGACAAGCGCTTAACAGTTAAGCCATCTCTCCAACCCTCTATGCATTTTTTCCATACCAGGGTCTCATGTATCACAAACTGGTCTTAGACTTGCTATGTAGTTGAGGATGACCTTGAACACCTGATCCTCCAACCTCAGCCTTGAAAATCCTGGGATTATAGACATGTGCCATCACGCATGGCTTCTAGGTGTCTCACATTGTGTTTTCATATAGAATCTTTTTTTTTTTTTCTTTTGAGGTACAGTCTCGCTCTAGCCCAGGCCGACTTGGAATTCACCATGAAGTCTCAGAGTGGCCTCAAACTCATGGTGATCCTCCTACCTCTGCCTCCTGAGTGCTAGGATTAAAGGCATGTGCTACCACACCTGGCTTTTTAAAGTAAATTTTATTTATTTATTTATTTTTAATTTTTGTTTTTTGTTTTGTTTTTTTTGTTTGTTTTGTTTTTTTGAGGTAGGGTCTTACTCTGGTCCAGGCTGACCTGGAATTAACTCTGTCATCTCAGGGTGGCCTTGAACTCATGGCGATCCTCCTACCTCTGCCTCCTGAGTGCTGGGATTAAAGGCATGCGCCACCACGTCCGGCTGTTTATTTTTAATTTTTTTGTTCATTTTTATTTATTTATTTGAGAGCGACAGACAGAGAGAAAGAGGCAGAGAGAGAGAGAAAGATTGAGAGGGAGAGAATGGGCGCACCAGGGCTTCCAGCCACTGCAAACGGAACTCCAGATGTGTGCGCCCCCTTGTGCATCTGGCTAACGTGGGTCCTGGGGAATTGAGCCTCGAACCGGAGTCCTTAGGCTTCACCTGGCAAGCGCTTAACCGCTAAGCCATCTCTCCAGCCCTATTTATTTATTTTGAGAAAGAAAGAAAGGCAGAGAGAGAGAATGGGCACACCAGGGCTTCTAACCACTGTAAACCAACTCCAGACACATGCACCGCTTGTGCATCTGGCTTACATGGGACCTAGAGAATCAAATCTGGGTCCTTAAGCTTTGCAGGCAAATGCCTTAACCGCTAAGCCATCTCTCCAGCCCCACTGGCTTTTTTCTTAATTATTTTTTAAAAATATTTTGAGCTGGAGAAATGGCTTAGCAGTTAAGGTACTTGCCTGTGAAGCCTAAGGACCTAGATTTGATTCTCCAGGTCCCACATATGCCAGATGCACAAGGTAGCACATGTGTCTAGACTTCATTTTCAGTGGCTAGAGGCCCTGGTGTACCCATTCTCTCTCTCTCTGTCTCAAATAAAAATAAATTTAAAAAATATATTATTTTAATTTAATTTATTTATTTGAGAGACAGAGAGAAAGAGGCAGATATATATAGAGAGAATGGGTGTACCAGGGCCTCCAGCCACTGCAAATGAACTCTAGATGCTTGAGCCACCTTTATGTGGGTACCGGGGAATCAAATCTGGGTCCTTTGGCTTTGCAGGCAAGTACCTCAACTGCTAAGGCTGTCTCTAGCCCCCCCCCCCTTTTTTTTTTTGTTTTTCAAGGTAGGGTTTCACTCTAGCCCAGGCTGACCTAAAATTCACTATGGAGTCTCAGGGTGGCCTCGAACTCACGGCGATCCTCCTACCTCTGCCTCCTGAGTGCTGGGATTAAAGGCATGCACCACCACACCCGGCTCTAGCCCTTTTTTAAGACTTATTTTTATTTATTTATTTATTTGACAGAGAGATTGAGAGAGAGAGAGATTGGGTGTGCCAGGGCCCCTAGCCACTGCAAATGAACTCCAGACATACGTGCCACCATGTGTATCTGGTTTACATGGGTACTGGGAATGGAACCTGGGTCCTTAGGCTTCGCAGGCAAGTGTCTTAACCCTAAGCCATCTCTCCAACCCTAATTATTTTTATTTTTTATTTATTTGAGAGAGTGAGAGAGGGAAAGAGGCAGAGAGAAAGAGAGAGAATGGGCACACCAGGGCCTCCAACCACTGCAAACAAACTCCAGACGCATGTGCCACCTTGTGCATCTGGCTTACGTGGGTCCTGGAGAATTGAAATGAGGTCCTTTGGCTTTGCAGGAAATGCCTTAACTGCTAAGCCATCTCTCCAGCCCAGCCCTAATTACTTTTAATATGTGTGTATTATGCATATGTACGTATATGATGTGACGTGTGTGCGTGGGTGCATGTGTGCCATGGGCATGCATTTGGCAGTCAGAGGACAACTTCAAGGTGGTTTTCCTCTCCTTTCACCTTGTTTTGAGACAAGGTCTCTCTTATTTTCTTTTGTTATTTTTTGTTGTTGTTGTTTATTTTTATTTATTTATTTGAGAGTGACAGACAGAGAGAGAAAGAGGCAGAATAAGAGAGAGAGAATGGGCATGCCAGGGCCTCCAGCCACTGCAAATGAACTCCAGACGCGTGCACCCCCTTGTGCATCTGGCTAACGTGGGTTCTGGGGAATTGATCCTCGAACCGGGGTCCTTAGGCTTCACAGGCAAGCGCTCAACCGCTAAGCCATCTCCCAGCCCTCTCTTATCTTCTTGCCATTGCTGTTTGGGAGCTTCCAAATTGCTTTGTTTATTTGTTTGTTTCGAAGGTCTCAGGATAGCTCAGGCTGACCTGGAACTCACTCTGTAGTTCCAGCTGGCCTTGAGCTCCCAGTGACTCTCCTACCTCAGCCTCCCTAGTGTTGGGACTAAAGGCATGTATCACCATGCCTGGCTCACTCTCTCTATTAAATATTTTGTTTATTTATTTGAAAGAGAAAGAGAGTGGGTATGGGCATACCAGGGCATCCTGTCTCTGCGAATGAACTCCAGACACATGTGCCATTTTGTCCATCTGTCTTTACGTGAGTACTGGGGAGTCAAATCCAGGCCATCAGTCTCTGCAAGCAAGTGCCTTTAACCACTGAGCCATCTCTTCAATATATATACATATACTGTTTTGTTTCGAAGTAGGGTCTCGCTGTAGCCCAGACTGACTTGGAATTTACTCTGTAGTTAGGGATCCTCCTACTTCTGCCTCCTGAGTGCTGGGATTAAAGGTCTTTTTTTTTTGTCAGCCGTGTGTGTGTGTATTTAGCCCTATATATTTTTTTCTTATATATATTTTTTGAGACAGGGTCTTATGTAGCCCAAACTGGCCTCAAACTTCCTAAGTAACTGAGGATGACCTTGAACTCCTGACCCTCCTGCCTCCAACTCCCAAGCGCTGGGATCATGGGCATGCACCAATCGCACTCAGCTTCTAGATGTTTTAAATGGCAAAAGTTTGGGTTCGAGAAGAGCTCAAATCCACCCCACCTGACATCTGTTCATGGTGAGCAAGATGACAACCATATGGGATGTGCAGGATGTGGCCTCTTACCTGGGCTTTGCCTGACATGTCACCTTGGACCACCTGGACAGCAGAGCTTGGCTTCTACAGCCAACCATATCGCTCTAGCAAAACTAAAGCCCAACTGCTGCATGGGGCAGAGCCTTGGGGACAAGGTGCTGCCTGGTTGGGGCAGCAGTAGGGGTGGTTAGCATCCTTGGGCCTGAGCTGACACTGTCCTCCCTGGCTACCTGCATGAGCAGGTGGGTCTCTTCTGGTGACCCTCACCTAGACAGTCAATGGAGATGACTATATGTGTTACTCCCCAGAACCTGGATATCCTATCTTTCAGGTCCCCACTCTGGGCCACTGTTTAGGAGGTTGGCAGCGAGCTCCAACAATACACTGCCACCAGGTTATAGTCTTGAGACTGGAGCCGTGAATCTGCCAGTTGCCAGGAAATCCCACGAAGCTAAGACTTGGCTGTGACTTGGGAACTAAGTTTGGCCTGAGCCCCTGGCCACTCTGTCTTCTGGAGATGGAGTTCCAGGTTCAGGTGCCAACAGTGAATAAGGACAAGCACTGTGAGAACAGAGGAGGCAGGGAAGGAAGAAAGACAGGAGAGGAGGGTGGGTACCACAGGGTGAATGGCTAGAAGCCTCTGTCTCTCACTGGAAATTGCACCTAAGGTCTCGGGCATGCTAGGCAAGCACTCTGACACAAAGCTACAGTTCAGCCCTGCACCAGCCCCACATGCTTTCACCTTGAGCCCTGCTAGCCCCAGCCCAGTGGGGCCTGCCAAGGACTCTGCAAGAACATACAGAACCCTTAGCCCTTTGCCAGGCCCTGACACGGTGTCATTGTGGCAGTCAGACATAGACCATTATCTTCTAAATGGCATTTGTGGTGTGTGTGTGTGTTAATTCAATTTGATATTGGGTGAAAAGAATCCGGGTCACGTGGCCAGACTTGGAGTACTTTGATCCAGGACTCTAGAGAGAAGGAACCTCAGGAGTCCAGGCCCTAGCAAGGACCATGGCCACTTAGCTTCCCTTCCACCCTTGTTCCTGGCCCTGTGTCCTAGGTCTGGCTAAGGTGTACACTCATTACCAAGAATTGATAGCAAAGGCAGGGCATGGTGACGCACACCTTTAATCCCAGCACCTGGGAAACAGAGGTAGGAGGATCGCCATGAGTTCAAGGCCAGCCTGAGACAACATAGTGAATTCCAGGTCAGCCTGGGCTAGAGTGAGACCTTACCCCGAAAAAAAAAAAAAAAAGAATTAATAGCAAAGACTGTAGTTAGTTCCCTGCCACCAGCCCTTAGTTGTCCCTGGAGTCAGACAGACACAGCTACTGCTTCCTATACAGGTGACTTGGGACAAGTTCTTCAGTGCCTCTAAGACTAATGGTTTCGGGGAGGAGTTGTGTTTTATGTTTGTTTCGCCTGGGACTACAGTGAGTTCCAAGTCAGCCTGGGCCAGAGTGAGACTCTACCTTAAAATAAAATAAAATAAAATAAAATAAAATAAATAAAATAAAAATAAAAATAAACTGAGCGTGGTGGCGCACACCTTTAATCCCAGCACTTGGGAGGCACGGGTAGGTGGATCGCCATGAGTTTGAGGCCACCCTGAGACTGCATAATGAGTTCCAGGTCGGCCTGGACTAGAGTGAGACCCTGCCTTGAAAAACCAAAAAAAAAAAAAAAAAACCTGGGGTGGGAGAGATGGCTTAGCAGTTAAGGTGCTTGCTCGTGACGCCTAAGGACCAAGATTCAATTCCCCAGGACCCATGTAAGCCAGATGCACAAAGTGGCGCATGTGCCTAAAGTTCTAGGCTAGAGGACCTGTGTGCCCCGGCCCCCTCTCTCTCTATCTTTTTGTCCTCATTTTTTTTTGACAATATCTATACTTAGAGACAATAAACCATGGTATTTCCCTCCCCTCTCCCATTTTCCCTTTCACAACTCTGCTCTCCATCATATCCCCTCCCTCTCTCCATTATGTCTCTCTCTATATATATTAAATATATATATATGTGTATATATATTTATATATATATGTATGTATGTATGTATATATATATATATTGTTGTTGTTTTGTTTTTGTTTTTGTTTTTGTTTTTCAAGGTAAGGTCCCACTCTAGCCAACATTGACCTGGAATTCACTATGTAATCTCAGGGTGGCCTTGAACTCATGGTGATCCTCCTACCTCTGCCTCCCGAGTGTTAGGATTAAAGGCATGTACCACCATGTCTGGTTTATAAAATATTTTTTAACACTTATTTATTTGAGAAAGAGAATGAGGCAGAGGAAGAGAGAGAGAAAGAATGGGCACTCCAGGGCCTCCAACCATTGCAAACGAACTCCAGATGCATGTGCCACCTTGTGCATTTGGCTTACATGGGTCCTGGGGAATTGAACCGAGGTCCTTTAGCTTTGCAGGCAAGCGCCTTAACCACAAAGCCACCTCTCCAGCCCTTAAATGTTTTTTTAAAAGGTGCCTGCAGAGTGTCTGGCTTTTTATTTTTATTTTTATTTTATTATTTATTGATATTATTTATTTTGGTTTTTCAAGGTAGGGTCTCACTCTAGCCCTGGCTGACCTGGAACCCATTATGTAGTCTCAGGGTGGACTTGAACTCACAGCCATCCTCCTACCTCTGCCTCCCGAGTGCTGGGATTAAAGGCGTGCGCCACCACACCCAGCTTGCATCTGGCTTTTTTGTTGTTGTTGTTTTGGTTTTGGTTTTTCGAGGTAAGGTCTCACTCTAGCTCAGGCTGACCTGGAATTCACTATGTAGTCTCAGGGTGGCCTCAAACTCATGGTGATCCTCCTACCTCTGCCTCCTAGTGCTGGGATTAAAGGCATGCGCCACCACACCTGGCTGCATCTGGCTTTTTAAATAAATAAATATAAATAAAAAAGAAAAGCTTTGTATGTAAAGACTTCAACCTGGTGTCATTCACAACAAATTAGACACTGAAATTATTTTCATTCTTGTCCTGTCAGTATGACCACCTTACATTTACTGTTGACATACGGTTTCACTGCCCAAATCTGCGTTTGTGTCCATGATTGTGTTGGCATCAAGCAGTCCCTTTTAATTGCTGCTGGCTAACAAGAGAGAACAGAGGCGGATTTAATGCGTAAATGATGTGATGAAGCCCAGTGAAGTCCAAGTGATGTAACAGCCCACTGTGCAAACAGAAGTACTGCAGTCATCCAAAGAGGGAAAGGAGGGGGAGCACTGAGTCATCCCAGCACGTGGCAGCATCCAGAGGCATGTCACACTCAGAAGAGAACTGCTCCAATGGGTCTTCTCACCACAAGTGGCAATTCAGTTTCAGCCAGACATTATCATCCTTTCCCATTCAACTGATATTATTGTTGCTTTGCATTTTCCTGGGTTTGTAGTTTTCATTCATTCATTCATATTTGTGACACTAGAGATAAAACCCAGGGCCACACACATGCTAGGTAAGTGCTCCACCACTGAACTATACTTCCAGCTCTGTCTTTACTTATCATCTGTACTTCTCGGATACAGATGTATTGCTAAGTGGAAAAAATAATAAGTAAATAATAATAAATATGAAAAAAGGAGAGCATAAAAATATGTAGATAAGGGCTGGAGTGATGGCTTAGCAGTTAGAGCACTTGCCTGCGAAGCTTGGGGACAGAGGTTCAATTCCCCAGGACCCACGTAAGCCAGAAGGCACAAGGTGGCACATGCATCTGGAGTGGCTAGAGACCTTGGCATGCCCTCTCTCTCTCTCTCTCTCTCTCTCTCAAGATTTAATTTTTATTTATTTATTTATTTGACAGAGAAAGAGAGAGAGAGAGAATGGGCGCATCAGGACCTCCAGCCATTGCAAATGAATTTCAGACGTGTGCACTCCCTTGTGCATCTGGCTAACATGGGTCCTGGGGAATTGAACCTGGGTCCTTTGACATTGCAGGCAAACACCTTAACCACTAAGCCACCCCTCCAGCCCCAGTCTCTCTCTCTCTCTAGATATATGTGTATAAATATATATATTTTTTATTATTATTGGCAAAAAGAAACACTGGGGTTATGGTGGTATATATTGTATTTCTAGCACATGGGAGGCAGAAGCAGAAAGATTAAGAGTCCTAGGTTGCCAGGCGTAGTGGCGCATACCTTTCATCCCAGCACTCAGGAGGCAGAGGTAGGAGGATCACCATGAGTTTGAGGCCACACTGAGACAACATAGTGAATTCCAGGTCAGCCTGGGCTAAAGCGAGACCCTACCTTGAAAAAACAAAAACAAGTTTCAGGCCAGCTACAACTACATAGCAAGTCCCAACCTGGGCTTCAGAGTGAGATCTTGTCTCCAAAACAGGAGAGAAGCAAGGAAGGAGAAAAGAAAGAAGAAAGGCTGCAGGGATAAATCAGATGCAGAGAAAATTAGTATCAGATGTGGAAGGGCAAAGGTAACAAACAGCAAGATTGCTTTGTGAGAATTTCCTCTGTTTTGACCTTTGAATCAGGCAGTATCTATTCATCTTGAGTTGATGGTCACATAGGGGGTGTAAGAGGCAAGGTATGCACAGAACTAACGTAGCTGGTCATGATAGCACATGCCTGTAATCCCAGTTCTCAGGAGGTGGAGAATGAGAAGTTGCAAGTTCAACCGTAGCCACATAGTGAGTTTAAAGCCGGCCTGGGATACATGAGACCGTGTCTCAAGACAACAGCAACAACTACAAAAAAAAAAAAAAAAAAAAAAAAAAAAAATGATGTACATTGACCTCCTGGGGGAGGCTCCGTGATGCCTGTCATGTAAAGGCAATGTACAGAGTTCAAGTTTGAGTCTGTCTGCCTGACAAGAGAGAACTCATTGCTTCCTAGGCGAATAATCTCCCTAGAACTGAAGCTGCAGATTCTTCTCTCTGAAACTTATAGAGAGACTTCTCGCTCTGAAACTCCAGGTCAGGAAGGTGGGGCCTGCTCAGACACTGAGGCGGGCACTGAGCAGCACAACCACTGTCCCCATGTGGCTAGGCCACCAGGGTCCCCTTAGAGACCTCTGCTTGCTGATGTACTTGAAATACATTCTAGATCCTCTCTTCCCCCAGCAGAAACCAGAGCCTGGAAGGGCAGCTAGGAAAGTCCCACTGGTCTTAATCAGCACATTCATGTGTCCCGGCAGCCTGCCCACATGTTCCACATGTGTGAAACAAGTTGTGAGGTAGGGCCTCGGAGAACTGTTCATTGACCTCTGACCTTAGGGTAAGGGGTGAAGGGAATAAGCGACTTGCCAAATGGACACAAAGGCACCTATGGGCCACCCAGGAGTTAGGCCACACCAAAGGCAGTGCTGAACGCAGCCAGGCACGTGGAGACTGGCGACTCTCCTGCCTGGAAAGAGAGTAAGCACACAGCAGTATCAGAAGAGCTGCAGAGAGAGGAGAGATTCGACCAGAAAGCCTGGGTATGGGACTGGAGAAATAGCTTAGCAGTTAAGGCATTTGCCTGTGAAGCTTAAGGATCCAGGTTCAATTCCCAGTGCTTACGTAAGCCAGATGCTCAAGGTGGTGGTGTTCACAATGGCTAGAGGCCCTGGCGTGCCCATTCCCTCTCTGTCTGTCATTCTCTCTCTCAGGGTAGGAGGGTCTGCAGGCCAGCTGGAGGAGGTAACACAGACACAGCCACTGTGGCTTCCAGGCCTTGTGCTGAGCACCTACTTGTCATGGGTAAGCTGGGTACTGTTTATATCGTGCTTTATAGATTCCAAAATTGAGGCCCTGGGAGGTTAGGCAATTTAGGGGCATTCAAGCACACTATACCGCCTCCTGTCAAGTTTTGGAGGGTGGGGAACGTTTCAGTGATTCACTGGCACAAATGTGATGGAAAAATCAATGTGTACTACTGTGACAACACAGGTGAGCAAGACTTGTCCAAGAAAGTAAAGTGTGAACCACAGCCGAGCCACCCACACGGCTTTGCCTGAGTGAATGGGAGTCTGATTCAGCCACAGCTCAGCCCTCCTGTAGAGGCAGAAGGAAGAGTAGTGTAAGTGGGTAGGCTGTCTCCTTTCATACTCACCCACCCAAATCCTGAGTTCTCCTCTTCCTATCTGTCTCTGAGCAGGCTCCTTAGGCCTCAGTTTCCCAGCCTGTGAAATGGGGATGACAATAATAGCTGTGTGTGTGAGAGAGAGAGAGAGTAGAGCCAGCAGTGAATGGGGCAATCCTTGTCATAAGACATAAGCACAGGGCCTGACAGGGTGAGCCAATGACAGCTTTGTGAGTTTTGGCTGTTAACTCAAAGCATCCCTTTGTTGCCGAGTTTCCTGTGAAAGATGCCCACAGGGGTGTGGTTGAGGGAGAAGCAATTGAACCCAGACTGCCCCTGTCAGCTCTCGTTCTGTAGAGACCCCTCTTCCCAGGAGAGATGTGCAAAACTTCTCCAGCTGTCCATATTCTTCCAGGCCAGTTCAGAGACCACACACTTGTGTACAGGTTTGGGGAGGTCACTTGGCTTCCCCAAGCCATCTCTATATGTCATCTCAGGAGGGTTACTTATAGTGCATCCTATATAAAGTCCCAAAGTTTCCCCTATAGCACATCTTCCCACAGTAGACAGAGGGACCTTTAAAATGAGGCAAATTATAGAGCTGGTTAAAGTACTTTATTTTTCTTTCTTTCTTTCCTTCTTTTCCTCTTTCTTTCTTTCTTTCTTTCTTTCTTTCTTTTTTTTTTTTTTTTGAAAGCCTGCTGCCCTGGGTTCAATTCCCCAGCACCCTGTAAAGCTAGACACAAAAGGTGACACATGCACCTGGCATTCGTTTGAAGTAACAAGACACACACACACACAGGTAAATTTTTTATTTTTTAGGTTTTTCAAGGTAGGGTCTCACTCTAGCTCAGGTTGACCTGGAATTCACTATGGAGTCTCAGGGTGGCCTCAAAGTGATAGCAATCCTCCTACCTCTGCCTCCCGAGTGCTGGGATTAAAGGCATGCGCCACCACGCCTGGCTACAATTTTTTTAAAAGGGCAAATTAGGGGCCAGTCATGGTGGTACAGTCCTTTAATTCCAGCACTTGGGGGGCTGAGGTAGGAGGATGGTTGTGAGTTTGAGGCCAGCCTAATTCCAGGTCAGCCTGAGCTAGAGCAAGAACCTACCTCGAAAAAATAAATAAATAAATAAATGACAAAATCAGAGCTAGGGCAATGGGTTGCTTGCAGAGTTAAAGGTAGTTGCTTGCAAAGCTTGCTGGTGGCCGGGTTTCAATTCCCCAGTTCCCAGACAAGTATCTGGGAGCTCATTTGCAGCATCACAATTGTGGCACACCCATTCTCTTTCCTCTCTCTCTCCTTGGAAATAAATAAATAGATCTTTAATATAAAACAAAATAAAGGCACTTGCTGGCAAAGCCTGTTGACCCATGTTTGAGTCTCCAGCCCACGTTACAGCTGGGTGCAAAGTGGTGCACTCATTTGTGATCCCAGTGGGCCTACAACAATAGGAGATGGAGCCAGGAGGATCCAAAGCTCAAGGGTCAACTACACTGGCATTTGTTTGCAGCAGCAAGAGACCCTGTCTCAAAGAAGGTGGAAGAACCAGGAATAGATGGTAAGACCCTATTGCTGAAGACTCCACATACTTGGGCTGCAAGGCCACTGAGAAATCCTGCTGGAACTGAGCTGATAACCTCCTCCATGTAGACCAGCTGAGAGAAAGCTGGAAGAAGCCATTCTACATGTAGTTCAATGGGAGAAAGAGATACCACCAGTGAAGATACTCAACAGTGGACACTGCAAGCCTTATAATTGGCCAGCCAGGCCAAATGAGCCAACGGGTGCAATAATGGTACGTCTGTCATGGTGGAAACCAACTGCCCTCCAATTGGACTGGAGGGCCGCTCCATGGGGGGGAATACATCCCTGATACTGAAAACTTAAAACAGGGGTAGTCATGAGCCTTAGGGGTGTAACATCTGCTGATATCTGGAAAAATGTATATACTATGCTTATCAAACTGCCCAGTAAGCACTTCTCTTAATATTTATACCCTTATATTAATGTGACTCTCACTTTGGGTAGAGAATCTTCTCTTTTCAGATGGCAGTGACCTTGGGATGACTCAGAAGGTATCATAGTGCTGGAAAGAAGTGACTGGAATACTGAGTAACATCTCGATCACACCTTCCAAGGCTCAGGGTCTAATGCAGAAGAGGTGGCGGAAAGAATGACGAGCCAAAGGAAGGGAAGGACTCCGTACAACATCCTCCCTCCAGACATAAAATGGCCTGGATATCCATGACCTCATAGTGCCTGACACTACCTACACAAGACCATCATAAGAGGAGGAAAAGATCATGATGTCAAAATGAAAGAGAGACTGATTGAGATGGGGAGGGGATATGATGGAGAATGGAATTTCAAAGGGGAAAGTGGGGGGAGGGAGGGTATTACTATGGGATATTTTTTATGATCATGGAAAATGTTAATAAAAATTGAGAAAAGAAAAAATAGAAGGTGGAAGAGGGGCTGATGAGATGGCTTAGTGGTTAAGGTTCTTGCCTATGAAGCCCAAGGACCCAGGTTCAATGCCCCAGTACTCACGTAAGTCAGATGCACAAGGTGGTATATGCATCTGCTGTTTGTTTGCAGTGTATAGAGGCTCTGGTGCACCCATTCTCTCTTAAAAAAAAAAAAAAAAGGGAGGCAGAGGTAGGAAGATTGCTGTGAGTTCAAGGTCGCCTTTGTGGTGATCCTCCCACCTTGGCCTCCTGAATGCTGGGATCAAAGGCATGCGCCACCACGCCTGGCTTTTTTTTTTTTTTTCTTAATTTTTCTTAATTTTTATTAACATTTTCCATGATTATAAAAAATATCCCATGGTGCTACCCTCCCTCCCCCCACTTTCCCCTTTGAAATTCCATTCTCCATCATATCCCCTCCCCATCTCAATCAGTCTCTCTTTCATTTTGATGTCATGATCTTTTCCTCCTCTTATGATGGTCTTGTGTAGGTAGTGTCAGGCATTATGAGGTCATGGATATCCAGGCCATTTTATGTCTGGAAGGAGCATGTTGTAAGGAGTCCTACCCTTCCTTTGGCTCTTACATTCTTTCCGCCACCTCTTCCACATTAGACCCTGAGCCTTGGAAGGTGTGATCGAGATGTTACTCAGTACTCCAGTCACTTCTTTCCAGCACTATGATACCTTCTGAGTCATATACCTGGCTTTTTATAATCAATTTTTAAAAATTGTTTTATTCATTTGAGACAGAGAAAGAGCAAGAAGCAGAGAGAGAAAGACAGAATGAGCACATCAGGGCCTCTAGGCACTGCAAATAATCTCCAGACACATGTGCTACCTTGTGCAATTGGCTTACATTGGTCCTGGGAAATCAAACCTGGGTTCTTAGGCTTTGCAGGTAAGTGCCTTAACCTCTAAACCATCTTTCCAGCCCTATAACCTTTTTAACAAGGGCACATTGCCAGGTGTGGTGGTGCACACCTTTAATCCCAGCACTTGGGAAGCAAAAGTAGGAGTATCTCCATAAATTCAAGGCCACCTTGAGACTACGTAGTAAAATCGAGGTCAGCCTGGGCTAGAGTGAGACCCTGCCTCAAAGAGCCAAAACAAAAAAAGGGGGATGGGGGGGTCAAATTACTCAAGCTTGAAACCAGCCTGGACTGTTTAGTGAGCTCCATGCAAACAGGAACTCATAGGGAGCCTTATCTCAAAAAAAAAAAAAAAAAAAAAAAAAAAAGGAAGAAAGAAAAAGAAAACAGGTAAACAGGTTAGATTAGCACAATTCTCTAAAACATGGCTCATTACTCTGAGCACTCTGGCATCCAGACCCAGCCCATCACTTGTTCCATGATCTAATTCTCGACACCCTCATCTCACCTCTTCCCATTGTCACCCTCTCTCTCCATGCTCCAAGTGTTTGCTCCCCAAGCATAGGAACTCAAGTTTTTGAGTCATGTCTCTTCACCTGACACCCTTCCTCCAGTTCCTCATACCTTCGCCTCTTTTTCTGAGCTTTGGCTTACAGATTACTTCCTCCCATCAGCCTTCACAGAAACCCCAGGGTCAGGGGCTCTCCTCCCCCACATTATCCTCATCATCATTAATTATTTTTATTTATTTATTTGAGAGACACAGAGAGAAAGATTGAGAGAGAGAAAGAAGGGGCACGCCAGGGCCTCCAGCCACCTGCAAATGAACTCCAGATGCATGCACCCCCTTGTGCATCTGGCTTACATGGGTCCTGGAGAATCGAACCCAGATTCTTTGGCTTTGCAGGCAAATGCCTTAACCCCTAAACCATCTCTCCAGCCTGATTATTAATTTTTTTAAGAAATATTTATGCTGGGCGTGGTGGCGCACGCCTTTAATCCCAGCACTCGGATGGCAGAGGTAGGAGGATCACCATGAGTTCGAGGCCACCCTGAGACTACATAGTGAATTCCAGGTCAGCCTGAGCTAGAGTGAAACCCTACCTCAAAAAAACAAAAAGAAAAAATAATAAATAAATAAATAAAGTAAAAATATTTATTTGGAGATGGAGAGATGGCTTGGTGGTTAAGGCACTTGCCTGCAAAGCTAAAGGACCCAGGTTCGACTCCTCAGGACACACATAAGCCAGATGCACAAGGTGGCACATGCATTTGGAGTTCGACACACCAATTCTCATTCTCTCTCTCTCTCTCTCTCTCTCTCTCTCAAATAATAAATATAAATAAGGGCTGGAGGAATGACTTAGCAGTTAAGGCGCTTGCCTGCAAAGCCAAAGGACCCAAGTTAAATTCCCCAGGACCCACATAAGTCAGATGCACAAGGTGGCACATGCATCTCGAGTTTGTTTGCAGTGGCTAGAGGCCATGGCACTCCCATATTCTCTCTCTTTCTCTCAAATAAATAAATAAAACTAAGAATATTTTAAATATAAATAAAATATTAAAAAATATTAGCTGGGTGTGGTAGCGCACGCCTTTAATCCCAGCACTCGGGAGGCAGAGGTAGGTGGATCATCGTGAGTTCGAGGCCACCCTGAGACTACATAGTGAATTCCAGGTCAGCCTTGGCTAGAGTGAGACCCTACCTTGAAAACCAAAAAAAAAAAAAAAAAAAAAAAAAAAAAAAATTTTATTTAGCCAGGCATGGTGGCGCACTCCTTTAATCCCAGCACTCGGGAGGCAGAGGTAGGAGGATCACCATGAGCTCAAAACCACCCTGAAACTACATAGTGAATTCCAGGTCAATCTGAGCTAGAGTGAAACCCTACCTGGAAAAAAAAAAAAAAATTGCTTGCAAGCAGAGAGAAAGAGAAAGAGAGAGAATGGACCTCTAGCCACTGTAAATGAACTCCTGATGCATGTGCCACTTTGTATATCTGGCTTTACATGGGTACTAGGGAATCGAACCTGGGTCGTTAAGATTTTGCAGGCAAGCTCCTTAACCACTGAACCATCTCTCCAGCTCTATTATTATTATTTTTTTTTGCATGTGTGTGCAATCCTCAGACACACTTTTTTTTTTTTTTTTTTTTTTTTTGGCAGAATCTCACTCTAGCCCAGGCTGATCTAGAACTCACTATGTAGTCTAGGCTGGCCTCAAACTCACAGTGATCCTTTTACCTTGACCTCTCAAATGGTGGAATTAAACACATGTGCCACCATACCTGAGCCATGCCTGGTTTATTATTATTATTTTGGCTTTTCAAGGTAAGGTTTCACTCTAGCCCAGGCTGACCTAGAATTCACCATGTAGTCTCAGACTGGCCTTGAACTCATGACAATTCTCCTACCTCTGCCTCCCAAGTGCTGGGATGGAAGGAATGGGCCATCACACCCAGCTCATTTTTTTAAATTAATTTATTTTTTGGTTTTTTTTTTCATTATTTAAAAAAATTATTTGAGAGGAGAAGACAGAAAGAGAGGGAGAGGGAGGAAGAGAATGGGTGCACCAGAGCATCCAGTTCCTGCATATTCTAGAAGCATGCACTATCTTATGCATCTGGCTTACATGGGTCCTGGGGAATCAAACCCGGTCCTTAGGTTTCACAGGAAAGTGCCTTAACCACTAAGCCGTTTCTCCAGCCCTCATTATTTTTTTTTGAGACAGGGTTACACTACGTAGTCCATTGAATTTGCAATCCTTTTGTCTCGGCCTGCCAAGTGCCGGGATGACAGATGTGCACCATGATGCCCAACTTGTGGTGATCAAACCTAGAGCTTAGTGCACGGTGGCAAACATTCTACCACTGAGCTATGTTCTTATCCCCTCCTTAGTACTGTTTCCTAAATGGCTCATGATGATCTGGACTTCCCACCTGTCTCCCTCACCTGAACAGGTACAGTGGAAGAGGTCCTACATTCAGAAATTTGATCAATAGGGCTAGAGAGATGGCTTAGCCTTTAAGGCATTTGCCTGCAAAGCCAAAGGACCCAGGTTCAACTCCTCAGGACCCATGTAAGCCAGATGCACAAGGTGGCACATGCATCTCTAGTTTGTTTGCAGTGGCTAGAGGCCATGGCACTCCCATATTCTCTCTCTCTCTGCATGCATCTGGAGTTCGTTTGCAGTGGCTAGAGGCCCTGAGCTCCTATTCTCTAACTGCCTCTTTCTCTCTCCTCGCTCTCTTTCTGTCTCAAATAAATAAATAAAAGTAAAAATATTTACCCTGGCGTGGTGTTGCATGCCTTTAATCCTAGTACTCGGGAGGCAGAGTTAGGAGGATTGCCATGAGTTCAAGGTCATCCTGAGAATACAGAGTAAATTCTAGGTCAGCCTGTGCTAGAGTGAGTCCCTACCTCAAAAAAACAAAAAAGAGGGGCTGGAGAGATGGCTTAGCGGTTAAGGCATTTGCCTGCAAAGCCAAAGGACCTCAGTTTGACTCCCCAGGACCCACGTAAGCCAGACGCACAAGGTGGCACATGCATCTGGAGTTTGCAGTGGCTGAAGGCCCTGATACACCTATTCTCAAGTCTTTCTCCCTGTGCCTTTCTCTCTCTCAAATAAATAATAATAAAAATATTTTTTAAAAAAAGCAAAAAAGAAAAGAAATTTTAACTGGGTGTGGTGGCACATGCCTTAAAAATCCCAGCACTCGGGAGGCAGAGGTAGGAGGATTGCTGTGAGTTCAAGGCCACCCTGCGACTACATAGTGAATTCCAGGTCAGCCTGGACCAGAGTGAGACCCTACGTCAAAAATCAAAACAAAACAAAACAAAACCAGAAAGGAAGGAAGGAAGGAAGAAAGGAAGAAAGAAATTTTGATTAATATCAGAAAGGTGAAACACCTAGCTCAATTATGGAGGTCTCCATCTGCTCAAAGACACCTAGCTTCCCAGTGAAGGTTCTTCATGGTCTGCCTCACAGCCTTCCCTCAGGGCCTCTCAGGCATCCCCCCTGCTGAGTACAGTTCCTCAGGTGAGCACCAGTCTATAAAGAGCAGCTGGCACATGGTGCCCAGCTCTGCTCCCCAGGTGCGTTGTGCCCTCTGGAGAGAGTGCTGCCCTCTTCCACTTATTAGCTGATTTGTTCCCCAGCAGTGTTTGTTTAGGGATTAAAGTTCGTGGAGGAGCCTGTAATTTCCAGACCTGTTTCTTTCCTGGCACTCCACAGTACACTTGTTATTTTATTTTCTCATGCCCCTGATAATACTGTTCCAGACAAGTTGGTTTTATAGCATCATCCAACGGAAAGATTCTCCAAAGTTTTCCTAAGCTGGAGGATGGGCTGGCTTCTCCAGAGACTGCGGCCAACTCCAGGTTCCTTTACCTCCTTCTCAGGTCAACCCTGCACTCACCATTGTTTTCTTTTCTTTTAAAATATTTTATTTTATTTATTAGAGACAGAGAGAATGGGCACTCCAGTGCCTCTAGCCACTGCAAAGGAACTCTGGATGCATGTTCCACCTTATGCAACTGGCTTACATGGGTACTGGGGAATTAAACTTGAGTCCTTAGGCTTTGTAAGCAAGCGCCTTAACTGCTAAGGCATCTCTCCAGCCGCACCCCCCCCCTGACTTTTTTTGTAGTTTTTCAAGGTAGGGCCTCACTCTAGCCCAGGCTGACCTAGAATTTACTATGTAGTCTCAGTGTGGCCTGGAACTCACGGTGATCCTCCTACCCCTGCCTCCCCATTGCTTAAAGATGCGTGCCACCACGCCTAGCTTTTCTTTTCTTTTCTTTTTTTTTTTTTTTTTTTTTTGGTTTTTCGAGGTAGGGTCTCACTCTAGCTCAGGCTGACCTGCAATTCACTATGGAGTCTCAGGGTGGCCTCGAACTCACAGCAATCCTCCTAACTCTGCCTCCTGAGTGCTGGGATTAAAGGCATGCGCCACCACACCCGGCTTAGCTTTTCTTTCTTTCTTTCTTTTTCTGGTTTTTTTTTTTTTTTTTTTCAAGGCAAGGTTTCACTCTAGCCCAGGCTGATCTGCAACTCATTCCTATAGTCCAGGCTGGCCTTGAACTCATGGTATCCTCCTACCTTTCCTTTTCCCTTTTTCCCTTCCTTTCCTTTCCTCCCTTCCTCTCTTTCTTTTTCTCTCTGAGACAGAATCTCATGTCTCCCAGGCTGGGACTATAAGCCACTACACCCAGTTTGTGCAGTGCTGGGTATCTCACACAGAACTTTGTGTATGCTAAGTACTCTGCCAACTGAACTACATCCAAGTCTCTCTTTGTGTTTGTATAGTATGTGTTGTGTGCAATGTATGTTATATATGTACATGTGTGTGCAGGTGTGCACATCGTGTGTGTGTGCATGTGGAGGCCAGAAGAGAATGTCTCCTCTATAGCTCTTTCGTTTGTTTCCTCAGGATGGAGTCTTTCACAGAAGCTGGAATTTTGGGTTAGACTGACTGACCAGTGATCTCCTGCGATTTTACTATCTCCACTTCCCACAGGGCTGGGGTTGCAGGCATGTGTGGCCATACCCAGGTGTTTTTTTTTTTTAATTTAATTTATTTATTTGAGAGTGTGAGAGAGGGAAAGAGGCAGAGAGAAAGAGAGAGAGAATGGGTGTGCCAGGGCCTCCAGCCACTGCAAATGAACTCCAGATGCATGTGCCCCCTTGTGCATCTGGCTTACATGGGTCCTGGAGAGTTGAACCGGGATTGTTTGACTTTGCAGGCAATCACCTTAACTGCTAAGCATCTCTCCAGCCCCTCTTTTTTTTTTTTTTTTTTTTTTTTTTGAGTATCAGTCATGAAATGGGCTACACCAAGAATGAATTTGCAAAATAATGCCCTTCAAACACTAAAACTTCAAACAACTAAAAACAGCCTTATTGAGATATAATTGGCACACTCTAAGTTGTTTGCATTTAAAGTATACAACTCAATACATTTTGACATATGTACACACCTCTGAAACCATCACCACAATCAAGATAAGAACTTGTCCATCATCCCATAGCTTCCTCCTGCCCCTCCCTAAGCAACCACTGATCTGCTTTCTAAATACATATTTAATGCTAAGATGTCTCATCTATTTCCCCACCTTCATCAACAGAATATGATCCCCCCCCCCCCAAGGAAAGATCTTGCTCTAGGCCCAGGCGGACCTGGAATTTACTATGTTGTCTCAGGGTGGCCTCGAACTCATGGTACTCCCTCTACCTCTGCCTCCCAAGTGCTGGGATTAAAGGCATGTACTACCATGCCTGGCAAGTTTAGATTTTTGTTGATGGTGTTTATTGATCCTTTTTTTAAAAAAAATTTTAGAGAGAGAGAATTGTCACACCAGGGCCTCAGCCACTGCAACCAAACTCCAAATGCTTACACCACCAAGTAGGCATGTGTGACCTTGCACTTGCCTCATCTTTGTGTGTCTGGCTTCATGGGATCTGGAGAGTAGAACATGGGTCCTTAGGTTTCACAGGCAAGTGACTTAACTGCTAAGCCATCTCTCAGCCCTGACCCTTTTAAAAAATATTTTTATTTATTTATTGGCAAGCAGAGAGAGATAGAAGAGAGACAGAGAGAATGGGTGCACCAGGGCCTCCAGATGCTGCACACAAATTCCAGATGTGTGTGCCACTCTGTGCATCTGGTTTTACATGCATACTGAGGAATCAAACCCAGGTTGTTCATTAGGCTTCACAGGCAAGCACCTTAACGGCTGAGCCATCTCTCCAACCCAGAAAATGATCCTTGATTCAAGTTGTCATTAACATTAGAAAAGTGATATCACGAAGATGGGTAAGATCTCCTGCCCTGAACACTAAGTGGTCCCATTATCATACTGCCATATGAAGTGACTTGTGGCTTAAAAGCAATCTCTGTGCACAATCCCTCGCCAACAACCCCTGCTGCCTCCAGCACTGGTGCGTCGTCCACTGCCACTCTGTGACTTTCCCATTCTCAGTGTGGATCAGAGGCTTCCATTTACTTTGTTACTGGGAATGACTGGGCAATGTCTGGGAATCTTGAGCTGTTACCACCAGAGCAGGTGTGCTGTTGAATGTAATATTTAGAGACCAGGAGGTAGGGTGAGGGGCTAGGGTTCTACAGTGCCCAGTCAGGCCTCACAACAGAGACTAATCTGACCCAAAAGTATGTAATAGTGCTCATGTGAAAAAACCCTGTTCTAGATGATAAACTGGAAAACTCAACAAAAATGAAGGAAGGGCAGCAGGCTTATTAGGCTACAAGGTCATGGAAGTCAAAATTCAAAGATCTCTTAAGTTTCAGGTCACAGAGACAGGCTCTGGCTTCCTGAGGACAAGCCCTAAGGGACCAATCACTGAGCCACCAGGGCTCAACATCCAACAGGTACTCTAATGGCTGGCAGATAAGACTGCACCCAAAGCTTTTATTAGGTACATAATTGTGGGTAGCACTGGCGGGGCATGGAAGGCAAGGCCAAAAACACGGACGTGGCCAAAGGAAGCCACTAAACCACCAAGTGACTGGGCTGTGGGAAGCCGGGTGTTTAAAAAAGGTAAATGCAGACCCACCCCCAATAAATGGGAAAATAAGAAGGGCTGGTCATGTCGGGATCCAGTCCCAACGTGACCAGATATGTCACCACCAAATCACTTCTAGCTTCCAGCTCCTCCCCCCACCCACAGACACCCAGTTGGCCTGTCATATAAAGGGGTTTTTCCCAAAGTGGTTTAGCCAGAACCGGGAGGGCCCTGCCCGATGGGACCAGCAGCCAGCGGGGCAGCAGTGGCAGTCAGGATGGATCCCGGCTCCTCTGGAGCTGCATGGTGAAGTATGGGCATGCTTTACTCAGTTCTGCATGACTTGAAGGTTTTGTTCTTGCGTTACAGGAGCTACGTAGACACTCCTGAGCATGCAGGTAAGCAAAAAGAAACCAGAAAGCTCTCTGCTCGCCCTTTCAGAGAAAGCACCGATTAAACTTGCTTGTGCATCCTTCCACCAGGCAGGATGTTGTGTGTGTTGCGATTAAAGCTAAGGGTGGTGGCTGCTGCTGAAGGCTTTGTTTGAGGTGCCTCAGATGGGGAAGATGCTTGAAATATACACTCCCGGGACACCCCAAGGGGACAATGGGACTAGGTGGATTTAGGACTATTGCTTTCTGTAGTTACTCATGGATTAGCTCCAAATCCAAGGATAATGAGAGACCCGGATGGCCCCTTCCTTTGCTGTTCCTTCTGGGAAGTCAGGGGAACACCCGCCCCCTTACACATCAGACCCTGCGTCTCCCATCTCTAGGCTCCTGTCACTCTGAGTTCTACTAACTGCTGTGATAAGTGTCAGACGGGCCGTGGTGGCACACGCCTTTAATCCGAGCACTCGGGAGGCAGAGGTAGGAGGATCACCATGAGTTCGAGGCCACCCTGAGACTACACAGCAAATTTCAGGTCAGCCTAAGCTAGAGTGAGACCCTACCTCGAAAGAACCAAAAAAAAAAAAAAAGGTGATACATGTCACCAGTCTTGGACTCCTAAAGCCCCAAGTCACAGAGTTGAGAGCTGAAGGTAGCTTAGTTTCCTGAGCCCTTAGGTCTCGGGTCAGTGGATGGGTAGTGATAACGAGAACAATACTTGCCTACAGAACTTGTTTCAGAGAGATAAGAGGATGGAATTTTCAGAAAGAGGGTGGCTTTCATATTCTTCCTAGCAGACTGGTTGCAAAATAAGCTTACATAAACCCTCAGAATATGAGAGGAGCAGCAGGTGCTCAACTGTTTGGTCCCTTCTACATACACCCTTCCCTCTTGGTGAAGTACCTCTGAGCAACACCATTTAATAGAGTCTGCTTTTATGCAGGCATGGCCTGAGGCATAAACTGCCAGGGCAGCCTTCAGAGTTCTGGGGAGTCTTCCCCCCTCCAGAGACCCAATCCCCTAAGATGGGTAAGGGCCCCCCAAGGCAACCCTACTGCTTTCTTTCAGAGGCTGATCTTTCTTCTAGGAAAGAGGACAAGTGGGAGGGGCTCTGGGGGACTCCCATACTAGGTGGGGCCAGCCCTGTCCCTATTTCCCCTCAATGGGGTGCTCTTGCTCACAGCCTAAGGAAAAACTGTGACTCATTTCCTGCCTCAGTCTCACCGCAGGAGTATTGTTCTCCCAACTTCGCCTTGCCCTGGTAGGGGGCTATCCCAGAGTGGCCCCACATCTTGACTCCTTCTAGGGGGAAGTCCCCAATCTGGGAGGGCCAACACGATTTATGGATTGACTTATCTTCTAACTTCCACATGCTCTGTGCCTTCCATTTCTGTGGCATTGCATTAACTGAATTTCATAAAGAAATCGAGGCTCGGACAAATTAAGGTTGGTACACAATGCAAGAGTGTCCCAGGGATTTGAACTCTTATTTTGCTGGTTGCCTTTTCACATGGGTTACCTTAGGAATACTTTTTTTCCTTTTCTTTCTTTCTTTTCAAGGTAGGGTCTCATCTAGCCCAGGCTGACCTCAAACTCACAGCTATCTTCCTACCTCTGCTTCCCCAGTGCTGGAAGTAAGAGACCTGTGCCACCATAGCCAGTTTCCTTTGTTTTCCCCCAAGATTTATTTTTTATTTATTTGAAACGGAGAGAGATAGAGAGAATGGGCGCGCCAGGGTCTCTAGCCACTGCAAACGAACTCCAGACGCATGCGCCACCATGTGCATCTGGCTTATGTGGGACCTGGAGCATCAAACCTGGGTCCTTAGGCTTCGCAGGCATGTGTCTTAACAGCTAAGCCATCTCTCCAGCCCTCCTTGGGTTTTTTGAAGGAGTCATGCTATGTAGCCTTGGGTTGCATGAAAACTCACTATATAGCTCAGGCAGGCCTTGAGATTACGGCAATCCTCCTGCTTTGGCCACCTCAGTTCTGGGATTACAGACATGTGCCACCACACATGCCTGGCTCCTTAGAATATTATTTAACCTTCCTGGGACCAAGTTTCCTTTTCTGTAAGATGTAGTTCCCAAAACACCTAATGGAAATGCATAGAAAATGCACTGTATGCACCCTATGGGGTTTGTGGAGAGGATAAAATGAGTTCAGACAAGGAATGGCCTTAGAATATTCGGTCAGTGCCTGGCTTCTAGGAAGCATTCCGGTGTCATTTGTTTCTCTATCCAGGAACCTGCGTTAAGGACATGAAAGGAGGCAACAGGATAGGATGATGCGGCCAGGTTGTCTCACAGGGAGCAGGAAGGGATGGGCTGAAGCTGCTGGCGACCTTGGAATAACGCAGCCTGGGAAGCTCTTGGCCGCATTTCCACTTCTTTCTCAGCTCAAGCAGTGTCGACCTCAGCCAAGTAGCACAGACGTTTTCTAGGGCAGGGACCCAGCGAGGGAAAGGCTCCGGCTGGTATATTGCAAGTAGCGTGGAGTGAGGCTCTGCCAAAACCCCACGTCTCTTCCAGATTATGAGGCCTGCTAGTTGTGGAACTTTCGGCAAATTATTTAAACGTTGTGCGCCTCAGTTTCTTTATCTGTAAAGTGGGATTAATAATATCTGAAAAGATTATGTAGATTAAATAATGTACATAAGATAATACAAGGTGGTTGGCCCGGAGCCTGGCTGGCTCTCTGTTGATGTGGAGAAAAGAAGTTTAAAAACAAACATAAAAGGAGGTGGGCTATTTCTGTTTATCCACCTGTATATACAGAAGCAAATAAAACCGTGGCTCGTCCAACCGGGAGGCCCGCAAGGGCTGCCCTGGCGCTGTGAGGTCCGATCTGGCAGTGGAGCACTCCAGGTTTGCCATCCCAGGGCGCTTCCATCGATCCAGCCTCAAACTCCACGCTCAGGGCCCGGGGCCTTGGGGGGGATCGAACCGGGCCAGCCTCCCAGGCCCTTCCCCAGCCATCCCGCCCGCGGGTGCCGAGTTCGAGGCTCCCAGAACGCCTGCCCAAGGAAGCTGGCGGCGCTGAGAGCCGAGCCTCGGGCGGACGCGCGGACGGTGGGGTCCGGGGGAGGGGGGATCGCGCGCCGGCGGCGGCCCCCACTTCCTACCTGCCCCCCGCCGGGAGCCGGAGACCGGGGGGCGCTCCGGAAGGCCACGGGGCCCGGGTGCGTTGGGACGCGCGGTGCGGGCGCTCGGGAACGCGGGCCCGGCGGGGCGGGCATGGGCGGCGGGGCCGGAGTCGCCGGCGGTGGCGGCGGCGGCCGGGGAAGCGCGGAGGTGGCGCCGCGAGGGGGAGGGGCGCGGCGGCGGAGGAGGAGGAGCCCGGGCCGCCGCCGCCACCGCCGCCGTGACAGCGGCCCGAGTAAACAAGCCGCGCCGCCGCGGCCGGGCCGCTGCCCCCCCACCCCGACCCGCCAGCCCCCGCTCCCCGCCCGTGCCGGAGCCGAGGCCGAGCCCTGCCCAGGTCTCCGGCCCGGGGCCGAGGCCGTACCGCCGCGCCTCCCCGCCTCCGCGCCGTGACGCCACCGCCGCCGCCGTCGCCGCCGCCGCCGGGCGCGGGGGGACCGCCCGAGCCAGGCCCCCGCCGCCGGGCTCTCCGCTCGGCCGAGGGGCGCCCGTGCCGCCGCGGCGCTCAGCCTGGAAAAGTTTCCCGGCCCGGCTCCCCAGGGTAAGCGGCGAGGGCGCGCGGCCCGGGGAGGCGGCCAGGCGGACTGGGGAGCCGGGCCCCGGGGTCGGTGGTGGCGGTGGATGGCGGGGCAAGAGAGAGAAGAGAAGCGGGCGGGCCGCACCGCGGTGCCGGGGAAGCGCGGTCCGCGGCCCGGGCGCCGGCGAGGGAGAGCAGCCACCCGGGTAGACCTGCCCCGGGCCTCGCCGCCCGCCGCGCTCTGGGAACCGGCTGTGGCTCGGCGCCCCGGGCTGCTGCTGCTGCTGCTGCTGCTGCGGGAGCACGGGCGCCCCGGAGCCCACCTGAGCACGCGCGGCCCCGGCCCGGACGCGGCTCGGCCCCGGCCCGCGCGGGTACTTTTCCGCTGGAGCCCGGGGCGAGCCCTCTGACCTCAGGAAGCGCCGGGCGAGGCCCCTGCTGGGGGACCGGCCGGCCAGAGGATTCCGGAGGCGCTGGGTGCTCCCGCCTCCCCGCCGCCCTCGGGGGCTCGTCGCTGGCGGCCCCGGGGACGGCCTGTGCCCCGCCGGCGACGGGGGGACGCTCTGGGCGGGGGAGAGTGGTCTGCGCTCCTCCCCGCCGGGTCCTCGCCCTGCCCCGCACACCTGCGCGGCCCGAGCCGCCGCGGGCTGGATTCGCGGGCGCGCTGCAGGCCGGCTCGGGGATGTTTCGGGCTTGAGGCCTGGCCGCGGCCCCTTGCCTGTCCCTATGGGGTGGGTGACCGAAGGGTGGTCTGCTTGCTGCACAGGTCTGACGGTCAGTACTCTTGTCTGGTCAGTACCTACTTTCTCACCGCCCACAGCCCTTACACACTTTCATCTCCCTGAGAGCGCTGGGGTGTGTGTGTTTCTCCTCTCTCTCTCTCTCTCTCTCTCTCTCTCTCTCTCTCTCGACTTGGAAAGTGCCAGGGCAAACACAGGTGATGTGGCCGAACGAGGGCCAGCTGGCCAGGTGTGGATACAGCAAAAGAGAACGGTCATTTTTTTTTTTTCTTATTGTTGCCTATGTTGGGCTTTCACATAAAATTTGAGGTTTTTTTTTTCTTTTCTTTTCCTTTTAATGAGGGTTCTGTGGCTTTAAAACAAAGTTTGAAAACCGCTGGTCTAACAGTTTTTAACTACCAAGGAAACTGAGGCCCAGAAAGAGGAAGTGACTTGTGTAAGATCACACTGCGTTTAGTAGTTGAGCTCCAGACTAGGTTAGAATTTCATGGGAGTCTCCCAGTGCCTGTAACAGGACCTGCCTTGGGGTCCCTGCTGGAAAAAAAAAAAGAGAGAGAGAGAGATCTGATTGGGTTTCCCAGCAGCCTTAAGTGGCTTGCTCTGCGGCTCTGTCCCAGCCATACTCCCAGTGCTTAGGAAACAGCAGCCGCACCTGGAGGTAGGTGCATTCCTGTCTTCCCCCCCTCCCCTGGTTGCATTTTGTGTTGTCCTGGTTCTAAGGAAGGAGAAAAAGGGCTTTGCTCAAGAACACACTCGGAAAGAGCATAGCAGCTCTTCCTGTGGCCAGGCCCGGGAGTTTGAATGCCAGGCAAGACCCACCAGGAGAGGCTAGAAATAGGGGAGAGCCTTCTGGTTTGAGACAACTGGGACTCAGAGGGTGAGTCAGAGTCTGGGATGGGGGCTGGGGAGAAGCCCGTTCATTCATTGTTCTCAGCTCCTGCTCTTTGTGTGTGTGGAGGGGGGGGGGTCCTCCCTCTGTGTCTGATGCTGAGGTAGGGCTGTCTAGGGGGCTTCCGGGGTCTGGAAGCCATAACCAACCCTCACCATAGCTAGGGACACTGGGTGAAGGGAGGCAGACCATCTTTCTTGGGGGGAGGGGCATCTGGTCAGTTGTGCCTCAAACTTGCTTGCTTTTTGGGTGCTGCAAGGTGATTAAGTAGTTGGCTAATCACCCTTAACACCAAGCAGCTGTGGCTCTGTCTACAGCGTGTCAGGACCTGGGTTCGACCCAGATGACTCTAGCCTTGATGTAGAGGCAGCAGGTAGGGCTCACAGCTCTGTGGTCAGGGGTCTTTGCAAGCTATCTGGACCAAGAAGTAGCTGTGTGGCCAGCGGGGGACAATGAACCCTGTTTCTGTGTGGCTCTGCCCATGGCTTCCACATGGGGGCTTTGGCTGGGGCACCTGGCTACCCAGTCATAGCTTACATCAGTTCTCTCAGAGGCAACATTGCTCTGTGGCTCCCAGGCCTGCCCCTAAGCCGGGTGGACTCTGCCCCTCAGGGTGTGGAGTCACTATTATGGATGTCTCCTGCCATCAGCTGTCAGGTTATTTTGGTGTAAACTGAAAATACTTCAGGAATTGTGACTGGAGTTGCCCCCCCCACCCCACCCTGTGGGGTGGGCTTGCAGCAGCCAGGGAGGACCTGTGTGGCTGGCAGCAGGCTTTGGGGAAGCAAGGGGTTCCACTGGCAAGCAGGCCTGCCCAGCTCTCCAGAGCCTCGCTGTGTTCTGGATCTTCACTTGGCCACCTCTGGGGCTAGATCATGGCATGGAAATGGTCCCTTTGGGCAGGCTCGAAGGCATTCTAGGTGCCTGGCTCAGACCTGATATCCCCAGCACCCCACTAGGATGTTTCCCAGCAGCTCTCCTCCTCGGGAGCTTGGTTTGTGGCTCTTCAGGGGCCCTATGTCGGGACAGTTATGTGGCCCCAGGCAGAGAGGTCCTGCTGTCTGTTTGCTGAAGGAGGAAAAACAGCACATGCACTATTGATTCAGCCTCACCTTGGTGCTCCTGGCTCAGCAGCCGGTGTTTGCCCTCACTTCCCGGCTCAGATTACGCAAGGTGGTGGGCCTGGAGCAAGGAAGGGGGGCCCGCTGTGGGCCCCCAGACCCCAGCAGGGCAGGATTGTGTGGCCTCAGCTTTCCCTGGGAAACACTTTAAAAAGAGAGAGAAACTGGGCCCCTGCTTCTAATGATGGCTGCCCTCAGCCCTAGAGGGAGGTGAGGCCTCAGGAATTCCTTGTGCTCAGTGCATGGCCCTCTTAGTCCCCTTCCCAACTGAAGTCACCCACTCTTTTCTGTTAGGGGCTATGAGTCTTTTTCAAATATCTCCCTATAGCTAACCTGTTTTGCTGAGCCAGGACACCCTAGTGAGTTGGGTAGAACAGTACATTAAAAAAAAAAAAGACCTTTAAAAAGCCAACCTTTTATTCCTTTATAAAATATACCTAGGTATTGTGGAGAATACACAATGGCACAAAGAAGAAAGTAACAATTACTAGTCATAACTCTCACCATCTTGAGAGAACCTTTGTTAGCATTTTTGGGTGTCTCCTTCCAGATTTTGTTTTGGGTTATGTATAAATATGCATGTATAAATAGTTTTTAAACAACAAAATGCCATAATGTGTGCATACAGAGTTTTAATGTATATCCCCCCCCCCATTATGGTGAGTGTTTTCTTTTTGATTTTTTATTTTATTTGTTTATTTACTTGCAAGCAGAGATAGAGAATGAGAATGGCTGTGCCAGGGCCCATAGCTGCAAAACAAACTCCAGATACATCTGCCACTTTGTGCATCTGACTTATATGGGCACTGGGGAATCGAACCCCAGTCATTAGGCTTTGTAGACAAATGCATTATCTGGTGAGCCATCTTTCCAGCCCCTTGTTTCTGATTTTAAGTGGCTTAAGCATTGATCCTTCTCTTGTGTTATGCTTGTGTTATTGGTGGAAAAGGGCTTGGGAGGGGAAATGGTTAGTCCCTGTGTTTATCTGGCTGACTTTTCGGGCTAAGGGGGCTAGATTTCTTCAGGAAAGAAATAGGGAATTTTATTCCAAGGTAGGGTCTCACTTTAGTCCAAGATGACATGGAATTTTGTAGCTCCAGGCTGGCTTTGAACTCACAGCAATCTTCACACCTGGCTTTTTCTTTTTTTTATAATTTTTGTATTTTTTTATTTTTCAAGGTAGAGTTTCACTCTAGCCCAGGCTAACCTGGAATTCACTATGTAGTCTCAGGGTGGCCTTGAACTCAAGGCGCTCCTCCTACCTCTACCTCCCAAGTGCTGGGATTAAAGGCATGTGCCACCATGCCCAACTCTTTGTTTTGTTTTTCAAGGTAGGGTCTCACTCCAGCTCAGGCTGACCTGGAATTCACTGTATAGTCTCAGGGTGGCCTCGAACTCACAGCGATCCTCCTACCTCTGCCTTGTTTTGTTTTTTGAAGCAGGGTCTCACTAGTCCAGAATGACCTGGAATCCACTCTGTATCCCAGGCTGGTCTTGAACTCACAGTGTTCTTACTACCTCAGTCTCTCAGGCTCTGGGATAAAGGCATGCACTCAGTGGTTTTGGTTTTTTTGTGTTTTTGTTGTTGTTGGTTTTTTAGTTACTGCTCTCCCCTGAAACTCAATTTAGGCCTTAACTGAGCCTTGGAGGTAGGAGGAGCAGTCTTAGTGCATGACTGGAGAGGGACTGATTCTCTTCCCCTTCCCTCTTGTTCCTCTCAGAGCCTGCAGCCCGCATCCCGCCCTCAAGCCCTGCCCATCTCGGCCCCATGCCCCCACCAATCAGCCCCCGGCCACGGGCAGTGAGCAGGCACGTGGGAACCGAGGCCCTGTGACCAGGCCAGGGAGACGGGAGCTCTGGGGTCCCGGCCGCCTGTCCCCCCATGGAGCTGAGGCCCTGGTTGCTATGGGTAGTAGCAGCAGCAGGAGCCTTGGTCCTGCTGGCAGCTGATGCCCGTGGCCAGAAGGTCTTCACCAACACGTGGGCTGTGCACATTCCAGGAGGTCGAGCCGTGGCTGACAGCGTGGCACGAAAGCATGGGTTCCACAACCTGGGCCAGGTAGGCTTGTTAACCTGGCCTGTCGGCCAGGGCTTAGGGCATTGTCCAGCAGTGGGGCAAGTGATGGCAGGAAGTTTTGCACCAGGTAACAAGACTATTGGGCTTGACTTCCAGGCTTCTGGGCAGGAAATGGGCTCTGGGGTGGCCAGTGGGATGGAGCAGTGGCTTGTCCTGCCTGTAGGCTTTTAGCATAGGTTGCCTAGACAACCAGCATATCCCGGTGAGGGTGAGTCCCCTTCTGTCCCTTACATGTTCTTACTGGGTCCTAGGTAAGGAGCAGATACCCACCCCGCCTGGCATAGTGAGCCTCCCTTGCAGCCTTGTCCACCCCCATCCCTGCCTCCCCCAGGGACTGACAGATGGAAGCCCATCTCCGTTTCTCTGCTCTATTGCAGATCTTCAGTGACTATTACCACTTCTGGCATCGAGCAGTGACAAAGCGGTCCCTGTCGCCTCACCGCCTGCGGCACAGCCGGCTGCAGAGGGAGCCTCAAGTGAGTGTGGCCCCCGCCCCTCCTGCTGCTCTCCTCCCCTTCCTGCTCTGAGGAGTCCCTGTCCTCCCCCGCTGACACCCACACCATTTCTCTCCTCCCCCCCGCCCCCCTCAGGTAAAGTGGCTGGAGCAGCAGGTGGCAAAGCGGAGAACCAAAAGGGATGTGTATCAGGAGCCCACAGACCCCAAGTTCCCCCAGCAGTGGTACCTGGTATGTTGCCTCCTTAGGCCCTGGGTCCTAGTCCCCAGCTGTACCCACACACCCACTGTGAGGTCGAATGGATAGATGAGGCTAACTGCTTGGCAGCTTTCTTTGATTCTTTCTGCTGAGTAGTCTGCCCTCAGCCCCTCCTGCCAGTCTGGGGCTGCTGTCCCAGAATCTTAGGTTTAAAAGCTGGGACCGGTGGAGAAAGAGGCTTGTGGGTGGGACAGGGTTCTTTGAGTTAGTCTTGACCTCTTAGTTAAATATCCAGCAACCTCTGGTAAGTGATGGACTGGTTGTCGCTGCAGTCTGGAGTCACTCAACGAGACCTGAACGTGAAAGAGGCCTGGGCCCAGGGCTTCACGGGGCATGGCATTGTGGTCTCCATCCTGGACGACGGCATCGAGAAGAACCATCCTGACTTGGCAGGCAATTATGTGAGGATTGGAGGAGGGAGGTAGTGATCCCTGGCAAAGGGAGCTGTCAGGGGCTGGCCTATTCTTCCATGGTGTTGAGGACCCTCTTGGTGATGGCTACATTCTTTACAGGATCCTGGGGCCAGTTTTGATGTCAATGACCAGGACCCTGACCCTCAGCCTCGGTATACACAGATGAATGACAACAGGTGAGAAATTGTAAGCCTCCAGCCTCTGCATCCTTTCCCTTCTTCCACCAAGGACATAGGACTGAGCCTGGGTGCCCCGTGTCCCACTCAAGAGGCTGCAGTCTTTGTTCACAGTCCTGGTTCTCAAAGGGAGGTTTTGGTTAGCTCAAAGGTGACTATAGAAAGTGGTGCTGCTCGTGCACATGGAATGGTGGCTGTGAGATTGAGGCTGGTGCTGAATCTTCCTGCTTCTCAGGTTGTGGTTGCTGCGCTCTGTCTACCCCACTAATGCTGTGCTCTTGGCCCTGGCAGGCACGGCACACGGTGTGCAGGGGAAGTGGCTGCAGTAGCCAACAATGGTGTCTGTGGCGTAGGTGTGGCCTACAACGCCCGCATTGGAGGTGAGTGTGGGCTTTGGCCCCTCTATCCCGCATTGGAGGTGGGAGTGTCTCTCTTATGGGAATTTTCTCAGCTTGCTTCCAGTCTGGTCAGTGCCTGCCACCTTCCCACTGTGTGTCCCATAGCGTAGATAGTATTGATATTCTATCCAGTGTTCTTAGCACTCAGAGAGCTGGAAACTTGATGCTGATGGCACCATGGGGTGGGGTGGGAGGCTCTTAGCAGGAATCTCCCTAAATCTTTGCAGCACAGGCTTTGATTACTTCATTCCTCTCAAACTTGAGATTTTCTAGTCCAGAATGTGGTTGGGAGCAGAAGGTGGTGTCCTCTTGCCCCATTTGGGTCTTGTTCTCAGAAGAGAGTGGCAGTGATATTAAGAGGCAGCTGGACCCATACAGCATCTCTCTCCCCTTTCTTCGGCCAGGGGTGCGCATGCTGGACGGCGAGGTGACTGATGCAGTAGAGGCACGCTCACTGGGTCTGAACCCCAACCACATCCACATCTATAGTGCCAGCTGGGGCCCCGAGGACGATGGCAAGACTGTGGATGGACCAGCCCGTCTTGCTGAGGAGGCCTTCTTCCGGGGGGTTAGCCAGGTACAGTGGGGGTCCTGGCCCAACCCTGGAAACCAGGCTCACCCTTGGGAGGTTGGTTGGGTCCATCATTTTCATTGCTCTCTTCCTTTGTTTAATTTATTCATTCTCTGTGTGTGTGTATATGTAGGCGTGCACATACACACGCCTATACATCTGCCTGCCTGTGCTTGTGTTCAAGACAAGGTCTTCCTATGTACTTTAGGCTGGCTTAGAACTTTCTGTGTAGCCCAACCTGACCTTGAACTCATAGTCCTCCTCCCTCAGCCAGCTGGGATCACAGGTACATACCACCACATCTGGATCTTGTATTTAATTTTAATCTTACACAAAGTGCTAAGTTAAATTTAAGTGTTGGGGGCTAGAGAGATGATTCAGTGGTTAAGGCTCTTGCCCATTCAGCCTAACAACCCGAGTTTGATTCCCCAGGACCCACGTAAAGCCAGGTACACAAAGTGGTATGTGCGTCTGGAGCTCATTTGCAATGGTTAGAGGCCCTGGTGTGCTCATTCTCTCTCTTCTGTCTCTCTCTGTACTGAGTGTGGTGGCACACACCTTTAATGCCAGCACTCAGGAAGTAAGGTTGCTGTGAGTTTGAGGACAGTCTGAGACTGTATAGTGAATTCCAGGTCTGCCTGGGTTAGAGTGAGACCCTACCTCAAAAAAAAAAAAAAAAAAAAAAAAAAGTGTTGGGCTGGAGAAACAGCTCAGTCAGTAAAGTGCTTGCTTCACAAGCAGGAATGCCTGAGTTGATTCCTGTGCCCACATAAAATGCTGGAATGGTAGCGTTCGACTGTAAGCTCCATACTGGGAAGGCAGAGACATGAGGATCCCTGGGCCTCGCTGGCCAGCTAGTCTCACTGGTGAGCTCCAGGCCAACTAGAGACCCTGCCTCAACACATACGAATGATGTTCCCGATGATGTCACGCAAAGTTGTTTTCAGGCTTCCACATGCATGCGTACACATGTTTGTACACACTCATGTCCACACAAATACATACACATGTGTGTACAAAAAATGGTATAACACATGAAGGAATGGGGACTGAGGGTATAGCGTAATGGTAGAGCATGCACTTAATACGTTTGAGACCCTGAGTTTTGTTTCACTGGTTGGAAGGTTTGCATTGTTGGGTGATTGAGCCCAGGCAAGTGCTGTGCCTCTGAGCCATATCCCTAGCCTGAGGCACTGAGTTTGATCATATCCCTCCCAAAAATAATATTTGTTTGAGAGAGACACACATACAGAGAGAAATAAAGTGTAGGCTTTCCAGGGTCTCCTGCCAGTGCAAACAGATTCCAGACACATGTGCCACTTTGTCTAGAGTTACGTGGGTACTAGAAAATTGAACCCAGGCCATACGGCTTTACAAGCAAATGCCTTTAACCACTGAGCCTCCAGCTCCAAAATGATGTAAGTTAGCCAGGTGTGGTGGTGCACGCCTTTAGTCCCAGCACTTGGGAGGCAGAGGTAGGAGGATCACTGTGAGTTAGAGGGTAGCCTGAGACTGCACAGTGAATTCTAGGCCAGCTTGGGCTAGAGTGAGACCCTACTTTGGAAAAAAAATGTAAATAAAAATCACCCATCACGGGCTGGAGGGTTGGCTTAGCGATCACCCATCACCACACTCCCTGGGGGTCACCACTATTTAATTTTGTACACAGACCTAAGATTTGCATTCATTCTGATCCACTTTCCCAGTCAGTGATAGCATCTTCGTGCCAAGCCTCCCCCACTATCCTGAGTGACCCTAACCCACTTTGTCCACAGGGTCGCGGTGGGCTAGGCTCCATCTTTGTCTGGGCCTCGGGGAATGGGGGCCGGGAACATGACAGCTGCAACTGCGATGGCTACACCAACAGCATCTATACGCTGTCCATCAGCAGCGCCACACAGTTTGGCAATGTGCCCTGGTACAGCGAGGCTTGCTCGTCCACACTGGCCACCACTTACAGCAGCGGCAACCAGAATGAGAAGCAGATTGTGAGTCTTGCCTAAGACTGGGCACTGGGAAGGGAGGCTGCTTGCTGGCTCTGCTCAGGACTCCCTCAGATTCTGTTTTTTTGTTTTTGTTTGTTTGTTTTTGGAGGTAAGGGTCTTTCTGTAGCCCAGGCTGACCTGGAATTCACTATGTAGTCTTAGGCTGGCCTCGAACTCTTGGCAGTCCTCCTACCACTGCCTCCCTAGTGCTGGGATAAAAGGCGTGCACGACCACGTCTGGCTCAGATTCTATTTGTTCTTACCCACATGTAGCTGAGAGCTGCTCAGGCCCTCATGGAAAGTGAGCTGGGGTTGCTTCCAGACTCTTGAGGGCTGTGAAGCCCTTATGAAATGTAGACTGTCAGCTGGGCATGGTGGCGCACGCCTTTAATCCCAGCACTTGGGAGGCTGAGGTAGGAGAATTGCTGTGAGTTCAAGGCCACGCTGAGACTACATAGTGAATTCTAGGTCAGCCAGGGCTACAGCAAGACCGTACCTCCAAAAACAAAAAGAAAAAGAAGAAATGTAGACTGTCCCTCAAAGCATACCTTGTGCTCTAATCTCTAGTTGAACCATCTTATTCCTTAGGAAACTTGGCCACAGAAGGGTCCAGGGTCCTTGCAGTGGCCTGTCCACAGCAGTTAGCAAGGTACAATCTGGGACCCAAGTGTCTTGATTGATCTTGCCACCTATGGTACTCAGCATATATAGACAAAGGAAGGGCAGACAGGTAGAACTTTAGCCACTGTCTTCTCCCTCCTCCACCAAGGCCTCTCAACACTGTTATCCTCTGGCAGGTGACCACTGACTTGAGGCAGAAGTGCACAGAGTCTCACACGGGCACCTCAGCCTCTGCCCCCTTGGCAGCTGGCATCATTGCTCTCACCCTGGAGGCCAAGTAAGTGGGCGAGTGGCAGCCTGTCCCTACCAGTGCTCTCTGTAAGGCAGTCATTAAGTCTCCAGCTGCTGTCCAAACAAACTAAGCCCCAGCCTCTCCCTCTCTTGCAGTAAGAACCTCACTTGGAGGGATATGCAGCACCTGGTGGTACAGACCTCCAAGCCAGCCCACCTCAACGCTAATGACTGGGCCACCAATGGTGTGGGCCGGAAAGGTGAGAGTAGGGTGACCCCAGAGGTCTAGGCTGCAAGGTAGCTTGGTGGGCACTCCCACCTCTCTGCTAACCCTGCCTCTCCTGCCTCCACAGTGAGCCACTCATATGGCTATGGGCTGTTGGATGCAGGCGCCATGGTGGCCCTGGCCCAGAACTGGACAATGGTGGCCCCCCAGCGCAAGTGCATCATCGACATCCTCACAGAGCCCAAGTGAGTACAGAACCCAACCAGGAGGGAGGAAGTGGCCCTGAGAGCTACAGCGGCGCCTGCTGGTCATTTCTGGCCAGGCTGACCCCTCTTGTGGTGCTCTCTGCACAGGGACATTGGCAAACGACTAGAGGTGCACAAGACTGTGACTGCATGCCTGGGCGAGCCCAACCACATCACCCGGCTGGAGCATGCTCAGGCACGGCTCACCCTGTCCTACAATCGCCGCGGTGACCTGGCCATCCACCTAGTCAGCCCCATGGGGACCCGCTCTACCCTTCTAGCTGCCAGGTGCTCACCCTGCTCCCTGCCCACCCTCATGGCCCACATTTATTACCTCATTCAACTCCCAGTCCTGAGTGGGCCACTGTCGGCGCTTGGGGAGGGAAAGCTATATCCTTGGGGAGGAAAAGCTGTATCCTGTGGGACTGTCTCATCACAGGAATCCCTGGCTTCTGTCCATATGTCCACGTGACGTGTGTATGTAAAGTGCCTCACACTTCTAGAATTCTCAGATTATATATGGCCTGTTGGGGAACAACTGAGCCAATAAGCATTTACAACGCAGTGGAGTTGGTGCCATCGGGGTGGGGTTTGGGGGAGCAGCACATGGCCTGTGTATCACGGGCTAGGTGATCCTGCCTGGGATCCCTCCCGAGACCTCAGATGGCTTCATGGCACTCCCTTCCCCCAGGCCACATGACTACTCCGCAGATGGGTTTAATGACTGGGCTTTCATGACAACCCATTCCTGGGATGAGGACCCCTCTGGCGAGTGGGTCCTGGAGATTGAAAACACCAGCGAAGCCAACAACTATGGTACTGGGGACACTTGAGGGGTGGACAATGAGGATGAGAGCTGGCATGTGGGACCTGGGATGCTGATCTGGTTCCTGCACCCTCTAACTCTTGCCTCCTCCCAATTCTGGCACAGGGACACTGACCAAGTTCACTCTTGTACTGTACGGCACAGCCCCCGAAGGGCTTCCCACACCTCCTGAGAGCAGCGGCTGCAAGACCCTCACGTCCAGCCAAGCCTGCGTGGGTCAGTAGTGGGTGCTACTGGGGACAGAGAACAGGGCTGGGGGTGAGGGAGAGTAACGCAGCGAATTACCTATTAGAACAGGAGAAAATGGGGTCTCAGGAGCTCCTGGGGCTTCTGCAGACTGGTGATTGTGGTTGGAGCTGCAGGTTTGTGGCACCACCACAACCTGAGGTAGAGGGCTTAGTGGCTCGGAGGCTGTGGTCTCCATTGACACCTGCTCTCCTCCTATGCCATCAGTGTGCGAAGAAGGCTTCTCCCTGCACCAGAAAAGCTGTGTCCAGCACTGCCCACCAGGCTTCACACCCCAACTTATTGATACACACTACAGCAGCGAGAATGACGTGGAGACCATCCGTGCCAGCGTCTGTGCCCCCTGCCACTTTTCGTGTGCCACATGCCAGGGCCCTGCCCCTACAGACTGCCTCAGTTGCCCTAGCCACGCCTCCCTGGACCCTGTGGAGCGGACATGCTCCCGGCAAAGCCAGAGCAGCCGGGAGTCCCGACCCCAGCAGCAGCCACCTGGGTTACCCCCAGAGGTGCAGGTGGAGCCACGGCTGCAGGCCGGGCTGTGGCCCTCACACCTGCCTGAAGTGGTCGCCGGCCTCAGCTGCGCCTTCATCGTGCTGGTCTTCATCACTGTCTTCCTGGTACTGCAGCTGCGCTCAGGCTTCAGCTTCCGGGGGGTAAAAGTGTACACCATGGACCGTGGCCTCATCTCCTACAAGGGGCTGCCCCCCGAAGCCTGGCAGGAGGAGTGTCCATCTGACTCAGAAGAGGATGAGGGCCGGGGCGAGAGGACCGCCTTTATCAAAGACCAGAGCGCCCTTTGACGAGCCCACTGCCCATCCCCTCAAGCTGATCCCCTCCTTGGGCACTTTTTAATTCACCAAAGTATTTTTTTATCTTGGGTCTGGATTTGGACCCTAGCTGGGAGGCAAGAGGGGCAGAGACTGCTTCCCACCCCACCCTGGGGTCTACCTGGTTTCCTGATGTGAGGCACCAGGATCAGCTGGGTGGGGAGAAGGCCTCTCCTCAGGCCAAGCCCCCCTCCATGTGGAGAAAGGAGTGAAACCTTAAGGGCAGCTTTCCAAGGCCCAGGCCCCAGCCAGAGTTCGTGTGGAGCAAAGAGGGGCGGCCTTTCTCGGGGTTCCTGACCCAGGCTGCAGCCTTGCCCTTTCCCTGTCCCTCTAAAGCAATAATGGTCCCCATCCAGGCAGCAGGGAGGCTGGCTAGGAGGTACTTGAGCGAGGAGGCCACCTCTCCAAGGGCTTTTGCATCCCTGACCCTATACCCACGCTGATGAGCCTTGGCAGAAGCCACGATCATAGGAAGGGACCAAGGCATTACAGGCGCTGACTGGTGTGCCTGGGTGTGCACGCCCCTGGTGTGTGTGCACTCCAGGCCTCCACCTCAGCTGACAGCCAGGCTGAAGCTCCATGGGGCCCTATGCTGGTGTTCCGACCACCCTCTTCTCCCATCAGGGCCCAAGGCCCTTTTTTTCTGAGCCTGGGGCTGCCTGGGCTGTTGGCACTCAGTCCCCAAGCCCCTGGGTGGGTGGTGGGGAGGGACGGTGGCCCAGCTGGCCTCTCCCGCCTCCCACCCGATGCTGCTTTCCCCTGTGGGGATCTCAGGAGCTGTTTGAGGATATATTTTCACTTTGTGATGATTTCACTTTAGATGCTGATTTTTTTTGTATTTTTAATGGGGTAGCAGCTGGACCACCCACCTCCTCACACCCGTGCCCACCCTGCTCTTCCCCTGGCTGCCCAGCCTGAGGTGTAGGGGGCTGTAGCATGTTGCTGAGGAGTGGGAAATAGCTGAGCCCCAAGTCCTAAAGAGTCAGGCTGGCCAGGTGGGCTCTAGGAAAGGGAGTCATGGTGGGAGGGGTAGGCTGACATCTGTGTTTCAAATGGGGCTTGTGCCAAGGGCTTATTGGTCACTGGCTATCCAAGTGCCAGGGGTGGGCAGGTGGTGGTACCAAGCCCCTTTTAACACTGTGCCCTGGTGGAGAAAGCACTGACCTATGATGCCCCCAAACCCCCTCTTCTGACGTGCCTTTTGCACCCCTCCCATTAGGACAATCAGTTCCCTCCCACCTGGGAGCCCCCTTTTCTTTCCCTTAGCCCTTCCTGGTACCCAGCCACCTGCCCAGGGGTGCCTCCTCTCCTATCCACCCGCCTTGTGGCCATCCCGGCTGGTTTTGTAAGATACTGGGTTGGTGCACAGTGATTTTTCCCTTGTAATTTAAACAGGCCCAGCATTGTTGGTTCTATTTAATGGACACGAGATAATGTTAGAGGTTTTAAAGTGATTAAACGTGCAGACTATGCAAACCAAGTCTGGTCTCCAGTGATGATTTTGCTCTTCCAAGGACCCCTGATTGTGTCCAGCTGTTGGGACTGGGGACTGGTTTGGTCTAGTGGTATCCTGATGGTCTGAAGGCGAGTCCAAATCAGAAGGCCAAGTGCCTCCAGGGGGTTCCAGGGCCTCCTGCAGGGAGCAGGTGCACCAGCCCCCTGCACAGACTCAGCAGCTGTAAGTGGGGGCAAGGCTGATGCGATCTGGCCACCAGCTGTAGGATGGAGGCCTAACTGAACCAAGATGACATGCTTGAGGGAGCCTGAGTCTTGTTTGAGAAAATCACCATGCCTCCCCATCGGCCTTGCCCCATGCTGGCCGGGGCCTCCCTTGGGACCCAAAGTCCTGCCTGGATGTGGGAGAACAGGATGGGGTTAAGGGTACCTGGGCCTGAGAAGCGGGCCTCTCCTTAGTATATTTACTTGGAAATTTTATTCAAATGGAGGCTGGCGCCTGAGTTCTCCTTAGGGAATCCCAATAGTGTGGGGAGGGCCTGGCCTAGGCTTCCGCCTCCCCTCCTGGGCCTCCCTGATACCCTAGCATGGTGCCCAGACCCACCCTTGTCCCCACAGTTTGCACACCCTGGGCTCAACACCTTGCCCTGAACCCACCCCCACCCCACCCCCCCTTAGTGCCCCTTTCTGGTGTTCCCTGGGTGTTTGCTGGGCCCTGGGGAGTGCCTGGCCCATAGGCCACTGTGCATGACCATTCTTTCCCAGCCTCCTCCTCCCTTCCGTTTCCGTGGCTGGAGGCTGTGGCCCAGGGTACTGAGAGCAGGAGTGGAGCCTCCCCCGCCCCTCAGCCGGGCTACTCCCACCCGCCCCTTCCCCTCTGTGGGCCCGCCCCGGGGCCTGGGCCAACTGAAACCTGGGGAGGAGGAACATCCCTTAGAATCAGGAACTGGCCTGGCCTGGGGGTCGGTGCAAGGCCGGAGTCGTCAAAGGCTGCCCCAGGAGCAGCTGCAGACACCAGCCACCGCCAGTAACTTCTGCTTCAAGGCCCAGGAGGTGATGAGGGAAATAGGTAGGGGTGGCAGTGGGTGGGCACCAGACAAGGGTCGGGCAGGCATTCTGGGAGTCTGACACCTTGAAGGGGTGGTGCTAGGGGGTCTGGGAGAGGCAAGACTTCCCCAGTGGCCAGGCCTCTTGGCTATGGTCTCCGGAGGCTGCAATCCAGCTAGCCGAGCACTGTTGAGAGCCCTGGCACCGCACCCAATAACACCCAGGAATGGTGTTGAGTGAAAAGAGGGTTCTAGGCTGGTTCCTAGTCAGTTCTGGAAAAGAGACAGCTGGTGACTGCTGCTGGGACTTGGTCCGGAGCATGGGATGTAGCCAGGGCTGGCTCTAGGCCAGGCTGCTATCTGTACCTGTTGCTATGTCTTCAGGGCAGGACCCCATACTCCTGCCCACTTGCAGCAGCCTCTTTGTCCCATCCCTCCATCTCCAGCTGCTGCCTGGTTCCCACTGACGGCCTTCCTTCTGCCCCAGCACGCCGCTATGGGCTTCTCTTCGGAGCTGTGCAGCCCCCAGGGCCACGGGGCAGTGCAGCAGATGCAGGAAGCTGAGCTCCGCCTACTGGAAGGCATGAGGAAGTGGATGGTGCAGAGGGTCAAGAGTGACCGGGAATACGCAGGACTGCTTCACCACATGTCCCTGCCGGACAGTGGAGGCCAGAACAGGAACAGTGGCCTGGACAGCCCCGTCAGTCAGGTAGGCTTCTATGCCACCTCATCTGCCCACCCTCATATTTTCCTGAAGCCCTCTGGGGTGGAGTTGGAGATGTGGCAGGCCCAGCCTGTAGGAGCCATTGTCCTGTCTTTCCTGTTCCATGCTTCGCGATAGTCCTGGGCTGAGATCACCAGCCAAACCCAGAGCCTGAGCCGGGTGTTGCGGCAACATGCAGAAGACCTGAACTCAGGGCCTCTGAGCAAGTTGAGCCTGCTGATCCGGGAGCGGCAACATCTGCGCAAGGCTTACAGCGAGCAGTGGCAGCAGCTGCAGCAGGAGCTCACCAAGGTAAGTCTGCACCAAGGGGGCGCTGCTCGTCTCTGTCATATGAAGCCTTTGATGGTTGGTGAGGTCTTGTTGCTTTGTTTTGGAGTCAGGGTATCCCTCTAGTTAGCCCAGGCAGCCCTGCACCTCTGTAGCTCAGGTTGGCCTCAGACTCGTGGTGTTCTTCCTACCTCAGCCAGCACACTAAGTTTGTAGACTTTTTTTTTTTTTTTTTAGTTTGGAGACTTTTCAAAAGGGGGGTGGTTTTGCACAAGAGTTGCTATCTTGAGGATCTTGGGGAAGTGGAAGTCCCTGACCGCAGTTCTGGCCCCAGGACTGCCTGTCCTGCCCTGCTGCAGCTTCCTCCCTCCACCCCCCCACCCCCCACCTCCCCACCCAGCTTGGGCTGGCTGGCTGGCTGGCTGCAGGGCTTATCCATACATTGTCTGTGCCTGGGCAGAGTGAAGATAGACCAGGATGGGTGAGGCCAGATGGGGAGCTCAAGTCTGTGTGCTTCCTCCAGCATGGCTCTGGGGTTAAACTGGGAGAGGGATGATTTGCCTTTGTCTGTCTTTGGTTTAGGATTGTTCTTGCCAGGAGCCCCGGAGGTAGGGCAGCAGCGGGGCCGCTGACAGTTAAAGTCAGCCTGCCTAGCACTGCATTCCAGCAGCTAGCTCTTCAGTTGCAGCCTGCGTTATCTAGAGCTGCTATTTCTCGGTGCCCTCCAGTCCCCCATTCACACTGCGCTGGCGGCGTACCTCCCAGCACCACACCCCTTCCACTACCACATCATTCGTCCTTGCCACAGACCCACAGCGGCCCCTGGTGGCCAGCCTGACCTAACTGCTCTTTCCCTAGATTATACAGTTAATTCAAGAGTCTGCTCATATTTGTATAGGTAACTTTTTCGTTTTAATAGTTTAGTAGGTAGGCTCTATGCAGTTGCTTTTTTTATTTGAGAGAGAGAAAGATAATGGGAGTGCCAGGGTCTCCTGCAACTGCAAGTGAACTCCAGATGTATGCACCACTTTATGTGTCTGGCTTTACGAGGGTACTGGGGAATCAAACCCAGTCAGGCTTTACAAGCAAGCGCCTTTAACTGCTGAGCAATCTCTCCAGCCCAGTATATGTAACTTTTATTGGAATATATTATGGGGCTGAAATGACAGAATGGGGTAATTGCCACAGAGTTACTATAACATACAAGACTAAAATATTTATTAGCTGGCCCTTTAAGAATACTGGCCAAAACTGGGCATGATAGCGCACGCCTTTAATCCCAGCACTCAGGGAGGCAGGGGTAGGAGGATCACCACAAGACTACTCTGAGACTCCATAGTGAATTCCAGGTCAGCCTGGGCTAGAGTGAAACCCTACCTTGAAAAACAAAAAAAAAAAAGAAAGAAAAGAAAAGAGAATACTGGTCAAGGCCAGGCATGGTGATGCATGCCTTTAGCCCCTGCACTCGGGAGGCAGAGGAAGGAAGCCAAGGCTCAGAGGAGCAGGGTGGAGCTTGTGCACTATGTCCCAGCACTTAAGCAGGAGCGCTGGGATGAGAACACATATTGGGTCACCACCTAGTGTTTTAGTGCTAGGAACATACTGTGAAGGCCCCATGCAAAATAAAAACGTGGAAATTATGAAAAGGAGCTAAAGAAATGGCTCAGTGCTTGCCGCCCAAGTATGAGGATCTGAGTTCAGATCCCCGGCACTCACATAAAAGCCAGGCACACCGCCCTTGCACTTGGAATCATAGCACTGGGGAGATGAAGGCAGGATGATCCATGGGGCTCCAGCTTCAGTGAGTGATCCTGCCTCAAAAACAAACAAATAAATAAATAAGGGGGGATGGAGAGATAGGTTAGTGGTTAAGGTACTCGCCTGCAAAGCCAAAGGACCCAGGTTCAATTCCCCAGCACCCACATAAAGTCAGATGCACAAGGTGGTGCATGCGTCTGGAGTTTATTTGTAGTGGCTAAAGGCTCTTCATCTCTCTCTAGATATCTGCCTTTCTCTCTATCAAATACATAGGTAAAAAATTTTTAAAAATAAGGTAGAACGTAATTGAGGAAGACACCCAACATTGACCTCTGACTTCCACATACACACACACACACCTACACATATATGTATGCTATATATACACACAAAAGAAGTCACTAAGAATTTCAAAAGCCAGGTGTGGTTGCACAGGCCTATCATGCCTGCACTTAGGAGACAAAAGCTAGAGGAGGGTCACCACAAGTTTGAGGAGAGCCTAGACTACGTGAGCTCCAGGCCAGCCCAGGCTATAGAGCAAGACCCTGTCTCAAACAACAACACAAATTCCAAGATGGTGACAACAGAACATGAAATCAAGCCTGATGCCCTTTTGTATGTGGAGTGCATGTGAATGAGCTGAAGCTGGCCCTGCTCACCACCAGAAGCGCAGTTACAGCTTTCCCTGGCCTCCTTTCTGCCTCCCCCAGATCCTGCCCAGAGCTCAGCTTCTCTGACCTTAGCTTTTGCGGCCAATTTCTCCAAAGTCTCCAGACCCTTGCAGAAGGACAAGCTTGGATGCATGCTGCCAACCTGGATAGCAGAACCTTTCCAGAATTCTCCATTCTTTTTTTAAAAAATATTTTATGTATGTATTTGACAGAGAAAGAGAGAGGGAGAGAATGGGCATGCCAGGGCCTCCAGCTGCTGCAAATGAACTTCAGACATGTGTGCCCCATTGTGTATCTGGCTAACGTGGGTCCTGGGGAATTGAACCTGGGTCCTTTGGCTTTGCAGGCAAATGCCTTAAACTGCTAAGCCATACCTCCAGCCCCTCCATTCTTTTTTTTTTTTTTTTGAGAGAGAGAAATGCAGATAGATATATAGAGAAAATGGGTATGCCAAGGCCTCCAGCTGCTGCAAATGAACTTCAGACACACGTGCCACCTTGTACATTTGGCTTTCATAGGTCCTGGGGAATCAAACCTGGATCCTTTGGCTTTGCAGGCCAGCGCCTTAACCACTAAGCCATCTCTCCAGCCCAGAAATCTCCATTCTTGAGAACTTGTCTCCCCATACTAGTCACCCCTTTCTCCCCAGACCCACAGCAATGACATTGAGAAGCTGAAGAGCCAGTACCGGGCCCTGGCACGGGACAGTGCCCAGGCCAGGCGCAAGTATCAGGAGGCCAGCAAAGGTTTGGAGCTTTCCTTATTGGCAAGGAGGGGAATCCTAAATCACTGTTGATCTGTCCATTGGCTCCCCAGTGAGTGGGTGGCTCAGGGATGACAAGTAAACGCACAGACATAGACCTCTATCACCCCTTGCCTGGCAGACAAGGACCGAGACAAGGCCAAGGACAAGTATGTGCGCAGCCTATGGAAGCTCTTTGCCCACCACAACCGCTACGTACTGGGCGTGAGGGCCGCCCAGCTTCATCACCAGCACCATCACCAGCTCATGCTGCCCAGCCTGCTGCAGTCACTGCAGGACTTGCACGAGGAGATGGTGCGCATCCTGTAAGCCCATAGCCCTTCCCCATCCTGATTAGTAGTGAGACAAGCTTGGGGAAGTGCAAGGCATGGAGGAGACAGCACACTGATGGCTTATTGGAGGCCCACAGCCTCAACTCTTAGAGTGGCTGCCAGGCCACAGATGAGTATAGCTTGTCTGTGGAGTACTCCCTGTGTACCACACACTGTCCACAGGATCTCTCTGGGTTCTTGCTACTGTGGCCATCCTGGCACAGAGTAGGAAGTCAGGGGGAGGGGTTAAATGACTTGCCTGTGATCGTGAGTTAGCACTTTAGAATAGATGGGGAAGTCAACTCAGCATTGCCTGTGAACCCGTATACCCTAGACTGAGCTGCCCCCTGTGCTCAGCCTGAGGCCCATGACTCAGGGCATCCCATGGTGGGGGCGGGTGGGGAGGAAGGAGATCCTGCAGGAATACCTGGAGATCAGCAGTCTGGTGCAGGACGAGGTGGTGTCCATTCATCGGGAGATGGCTGCAGCTGCTGCCCGCATCCAGCCTGAGGCCGAGTACCAAGGCTTCCTGCAACAGTATGGGTGAGTCAGTACTTGTCCTCACACCCGCTGGGTGCCAGGGCTTCTGGCCTGTTCACTGACGAGGCCCTGTCAACCCCACAGGTCCACCCCTGATGTCCCACCTTGTGTCACCTTTGATGAGTCACTGCTTGAGGAGGGGGAGCAGCTGGAGCCTGGGGAGTTGCAGCTGAACGAGCTCACTTTGGAGAGTGTGCAACACACGTGCGTGGTGGCGTGGCCCTTAGGCCAGGGCGGGCTCCCCACAGACTCCCCATGTGTTGATGTGGGTAGGACCAAGCAGCAGGCTCGCTTGGCTCTGCGGGGGGGGGGGGGGGCGTTGCGCACTGCATGTGAGGGGCACAGCCTTAACTGTGCCCTTGCCATTGGATGCAGGCTGACCTCCGTGACAGACGAACTGGCTGTGGCCACCGAGACGGTGCTGAGCCGGCAGGAGATGGTCAGTCAGCTGCAGCGTGAGGTCCAAAACGAGGAGCAGAGCACCCACCCCCGGGAACGGTAAGCAGGACCCACCTGCATAGCCTCCTGACCCTTCCATTATGCCCAATAGCTGCAGACTGAGCCTCCCTCTCTCTCTCTCTCTCTCTCTCTCTCCACCCTGCCCCTTCCCTGTTCTTGCCTGCAGGGTACAGCTATTGGGTAAGAAGCAGATGTTACAAGAGGCAATTCAGGGGCTGCAGGTAGCACTGTGCAGCCAGGCCAAGCTGCAGGCCCAACAGGAGATGTTACAGAGCAAGCTGAACCAGCTGGGCCCCGGCGAGCCCCCTGCCGTGCCGCTTCTGCAGGATGACCGCCATTCCACGTCATCCGCGGTGAGCCAACCCTCTACTGCCCTGTCCTCTCACATCAACCATGCCTGCCTGCAGGGGCTGTGCGCCTCATTTTCACCCTCCCCCCTCCCCAAGCCTGGCCACCCGCTGACGTCTGTCCCTGGCCCCAGGAGCAGGAGCGAGAGGGGGGAAGGACGCCCACATTGGAGATCCTTAAGAGCCACTTCTCTGGAATCTTCCGCCCCAAGTTCTCTGTGAGTGGTGCCCAGGCTGGGCCTGGGCCTCTGCCCATCTAGGTGGGCCAGGTCAGGGGTGTCAGATTTGCTCCCCAGACCTCCCACCTTGGTGTTTTGGGTTGAATCCTTGGATACCCTTGAGAGGAGCCCTGGCCAGGCTGCTTTCATGGGGGGGGGGGCATCCCTCTTCCCTCTGGGATCCCAGGTACCCCTCTACCCCTTCTTCCCTACCACACCTATATGCTGTATGAACCTGCAACCTTGGCTACCCCATGGCTTTACCTGTCTTAGGAGGGATGGGAGTGCTGTGGCCAGAGGAGAGGGCACCAGCTTGGTTGGGGTATGCCAGCCTGGGCTTACCATATCAGCTCTGCCCAGATTGAACCTCCTGGGTCAAGCTATTGACCATTCTAGGGCTACAGCCATGTGTAAGGATGAGAGCTGATGGGATAGGGAGACCTCAACTAGCCCGCCCAGTGACCCCTGCATCTTCCTGTCAGCTCCCCCCGCCACTGCAGCTCATTCCTGAGGTGCAGAAGCCCCTGCATGAGCAGCTGTGGTACCACGGGGCCATACCGAGGGCAGAGGTGGCTGAGCTGCTGACGCACTCCGGGGACTTCCTGGTCCGGGAGAGCCAAGGCAAGCAGGAGCACGTGCTGTCGGTGCTGTGGGACGGCCTGCCTCGGCACTTCATCATCCAGTCCTCAGAAGTGAGTGGGGCCCGGACGCCAAGCGTTCGAATCCCCACCCCTCTCTTTCCATCTACTCTCTGGGGGAAATGGCTGGAGCCCAGGTATAGCTGCTATATCTTAGGTATCTCCTCTAACCCAGTTGGAAGCCAGATACCACCACCCAGGTCCCTGTAACATGTCCTTCCTCAAGAACAGGGGCATCACATGATGGTACACGCCTTTGATCTTATACACTCGGGAGGCAGAGGTAGGAGGATCACCATGAGTTCAAGACCACCCTGAGACTACATAGTGAATTCCAGATCAGCCTGAGCTAGTGCGAAACCCTACCTCAAACCCCTCCCCCCCCAAAAAAAAAGAAAGAAAGAAAGAGGAGAAAGGAATTTCCCAGAATACTTAGCAAAGGCACTGGAGAGTGGTGCCCATCAATCCTAATACACTCATTCTTTTTTTTAATGGTTTTTCAAAGTAGGGAGGGTCTTGCTGTAGCTGAGGCTGACCTGGAATTCACTATGTAGTCTTGGTGGCCTCGAACTCACATAAGCCCCCTACCTCTGTCTCCTGAGTGCTGGCATTAAAGGCATGTGCCACCATGCCCCCAGCTCTTTCCCCTCTTTCTGTCCTCTCCCAGGCCTCAGCCTCCTCACCAGTAGAGGCTGCTGACCCCAGGTTCCCCTTCCCCACAGAACCTGTACCGACTGGAAGGGGATGGCTTTCCCAGCATCCCCTTGCTCATCGACCACCTGCTGTGCTCCCAGCAGCCCCTCACCAAGAAGAGCGGTGTTGTCCTGTACAGAGCTGTACCGAAGGTGAGCCCTGCGGCTAGTCAGACCCCTCTCCCCCACAGTCTACACAGACTTTGAGGTAAGCTCACCCCACACGGTGGCTGGCCTCTTTTTAGGTTTGCAGTGTCAAGGCCGTTCCCATCCATGAGCTATGCATGGTGCTCAGCCTGGTCACCTGAATGTGATTCTAATAAGGGTCAACGAAATAAAGAAAGAAAGAGAGAGAGAGAGGGGGGGGGGGAAGGAAGGAAGGAAGGAAGGGAAGGAAGAGGGCTGGAGAGATGGCTTAGTGGTTAAGCACTTGCCTGTGAAGCCTAAGGACCCCGGTTCGAGCTCAATTCCCCAGGACCCATGTTAGCCAGATGCACAAGGGGGCACATGCATCTGGAGTTCATTTGCAGTGGCTGGAGGCCCTGGCACGCCCATCCTCTATCTATCTGCCTCTTTCTCTCCCTGTCTGTCTGTCACTCTCAAATAAATAAATAAAAATAAACAAAAAAGTATTAAAAATGGGCTGGAGAGATGGCTTAGCAGTTGAACGCTTGCCTGTGGAGCCTAAGGACCCTGGTTCGAGGCTCGATTCCCCAGGACCCACATTAGTCAGATGCACAAGGGGGCGCACGCATCTGGAGTTCGTTTGCAGTGGCTGGAGGCCCTGGTGTGCCCATTCCCTCTCTGTCTGTCGCTCTCAAATAAATAAATAAAAATAAACAAAAAAATTAAAAACAAAGTATTAAAAAAAAAAGAAAGAAAGATCAATACAGAGGGGCCAAGACAGACATAGCATTGGTGGGAGAGTTTTTCAGTCCTTCACAGAGCCTTGCTGACTTTTAACTCCCTAACCTCTCTTCCCCAGGACAAGTGGGTGCTAAACCATGAGGACCTGGTGTTGGGTGAGCAGATTGGAAGGGTGAGTGTACCTCAGCCACCCCCCGTCCACCAAGTCTCCAGCAGCCTCCTGGTGTCTGCCTACCTGCTTCCTCCATCACCCCCCACCACCAAGCCACACTTCAGTCCTCACTTCTAGAATCCTGTTGAGCCTCATTGCCTCAGTCTGATTCCCAACTTGTACCCCTGACCCCCTGTTCAGGAAGCCAGCTTCCCACCCCACCCCCAGTTCCTGGCTCCTCAAGAGGCACTTGTGTTGTGGGGAGGCATCTTTGTCAATGTGAGCTACAAACTATCTGCCACTTTCCTAAAAATCAGAATGCTTTTCTAACCAAGAGGAAAATGATAATCAGGATTTTTCCATGTCACTTCTCAGAAAATGTGGCATCTCAGGTAACTTTCTACAGCTGTCCATGTCCCCAGTAGGGGGCAGATTCCTAGAGAGCCAGGGTGAGCAACTAAGTAGGGACCAAATGAGCTGTCCCCTTGAGCTGAAAAAGGACAACAGTGCCAGGAAACTATGGTAGGAGCCCGAGGTTGTTTCAGGGGAACTTCGGTGAAGTGTTCAGTGGACGCCTACGAGCAGACAACACCCCTGTGGCAGTGAAGTCTTGTCGAGAGACACTCCCACCTGACCTCAAGGCCAAGTTTCTACAAGAAGCAAGGTGGGTGATAAAACAAGGATGAACTGAGCTGGAGAGATGGCTTAGCAGTTAAGGCACTTGCCTATGAAGCCTAACGACTCAGGTTCAATTCCACAGTACCCATGTAAACCAGATGCATAAGGTGGTGCTCATGTCTGGAGTCTATTTGCAGAGGCTACAGGCCCTGGCACACCCATTTTTTCTCTCTTTCTCTCTCTCTCTTTCTCTTTTTTTTTGGGGGGGGGGTGTGAGGTAGGATTTCACACTGGCCCAGGCTGACCTGGAATTCACTATGTAGTCTCAGGCTGGCCTTGAACTCACAGCGATCCTCCTACCACTGCCTCCCTAGTGCTGGGACTGGGATTAAAGGTGTACACCACTATGCCCAGATCAAATATTTTTTTTAATATAAGGATGAGGGGCCTGGAGAGATGGCTTAGCGGTTAAGGCACTTGCCTGCAAAGCCAAAGGACCTCAGTTCGATTCCCCAGGAACCACATAAGCCAGATGCACAAGGTGGTGCACACGTCTAGAATTTATTTGCAGTGGCTGGAGGCCCTGACATGCCCATTTTCATTCTCTCTCTCTCTCTCTCTTGCTCTGCTTCTTTCCCTCTCTCATTAAATAAATTGTTTTTTTTGTTTGTTTGTTTGTTTTTTTGTTTTGGCTTTCAGAGGTAGGGTCTCAGTCTAGCTCAGGCTGACCTGGCATTCACTGTGTAGTCTCAGGGTGGACTCGAACTCTCGGCGATCCTCCTAACTCTGCCTCCCGAGTGCTTGGATTAAAGGTGTACACCACCACACCCGGCTAAGAATAAATTATTATAAAAAAAAAAGAAAAAGAAAATGTAAGGATGACCTGGGCTGGGGAGATAGCTCAGTGGTTAAGGTACTTGCTTGCAAAGCCTGACGGCTCAAGTTCAATTCCTCCTCCCCAGCCCCTGTACCCACGTGAAAGCCAGATGTACAAAGTAGTACATGCTTCTGGAGTTAATTTGCAGTGGCAGGAGGCCCCGGCACAGCCATACTCACTCAATCTGTCTCTCCTCCAGTTTTATAGTGGGCGTGGTGGTACACACCTTTAATCTCAGCACTTGGGAGGCACAGATAGGATTGCCATGAATTCAAGGTCACACTGAGAAACTGCATAGTGAATTCCAGGTCTGCCTGGGCTAGAGCAAACCCTACCTCAAAAAGCAAAAACAAACAAGCAAAAATAACCCTATTATTGCAAGGTTGACCAAAGGTTCCATGTACGAAAGGGTTACCCTGGGCAGTATCTTGCATGATGTCTATGTTATTTAATCCTCCAGGCCCCCTCACACTGGGGAGTACCCATAATGCCAAGGGGTATTGGCTCTATCCCAGGTCACGCATTCAGGGTGTTTGGCCATCAAGGCCAAGCTCCTGTCCCTATGGCCTTTTCTCATCCTCTCTGGGGCTCCTGGTGGGAGGCAGGAGAGGTGACAAGTGGTGGGGCCGTGAGCACAGACCTCACGCGGTCTAAGCAGCGGCTCCCTCCAGGATCCTGAAGCAGTACAACCACCCCAACATCGTGCGTCTCATTGGCGTCTGCACGCAGAAGCAGCCAATCTACATTGTCATGGAGCTGGTGCAGGGTGAGTGAAGGTGCTGGTTCCCAGGGCGGAGACCCAGCCTGCCAGGCGACCCTCACACCAAGCTCAAGATTGCCCCTGCCTCTAGGAGGCGATTTTCTGACCTTCCTGAGGACAGAGGGAGCCCGACTGCGGGTGAAGACTCTGCTACAGATGGTAGGGGACGCGGCCGCAGGCATGGAGTACTTGGAGAGCAAGTACTGCATCCACCGGTGAGTGGGCTGGAGGCCCTGGAAGCCCCTATCACAGTGGGGTGCTGTTACTCTAGGCCCCCCTGCCACTGGGCATCACCAGGGGGAGTTGGCCTTTCCTGATAGAACAGAAGAGCCAGAAGCCAAGAGCAGGTTTTTTGGTTTTTTTTTTTTTTTTGAGGTAGGGTCTTACTGTAGCTCAGGCTGACCTAGAATTCACTATGGAGTCTCAGGGTGGCTTTGAACTCATGGTGATCCTCCTACCTCTGCCTCCCGAGTGCTGGGATTAAAGGTGTGCACCACCATGCCCGGCATGAGGACCAGTTTTGTCTGTAGTATTTGGCCCAGGCTGGGCAGGTTAACACTGGCCGAAGCAGATCCCTTCTGTGCCTCACCCAGGGACCTGGCTGCTCGGAATTGCCTAGTGACAGAGAAGAACGTCCTGAAGATCAGTGACTTTGGGATGTCTCGGGAAGAAGCTGATGGGATCTATGCAGCCTCAGGGGGCCTCAGACAAGTGCCTGTGAAGTGGACTGCCCCTGAGGCCCTTAATTATGGTACCTGGCCTTCACCCACCCCGGACTACAGAGCTGGGTGTCAGGCATGGGTGGACTTTGAGCCCATAGATGTGGACAGTCCTCTCATGCTTGCCCTTCCTCCGCTGTAGGCCGCTACTCCTCAGAGAGCGATGTGTGGAGCTTTGGTATCTTGCTGTGGGAGACCTTCAGCCTGGGGGCCTCACCGTATCCCAACCTCAGCAATCAGCAGACGCGAGAGTTCGTGGAAAAGGGTAAAGTCAGCTAATGCATGGTGGTGTCTCAGAGCCAAGCCCCCCCCCCCCATGCTCCAGCTGGATGCTTCATCCTCTCTGCCTCCCATTGGGGCAGCATAAGACTAACCCGGTATCTACCACAGGTGACAAACCTGTCTATGCTAGGCCATGCATTGCTTCACACATGTAATTGAGGTGGGATTTAATAGGCCCCTTGTGCAGATGGGAAAACTGAGGCGCACAGTTGCAAAGGTCGTCTAGCACATAGTGGGTTGGAGATTCGATTAGGGTCATTAGTGGACAGGAGGCCACTCCTTAGGGGCAGTGTGGCTTAAGCAGTCTGCCCCAGGGGGACTCCCTCTTCCTCATGCTCGGTGTGTTGTGTCTGTCCTCACAGGGGGCCGCCTACCCTGTCCAGAGCTGTGTCCTGATGCCGTGTTCAGACTCATGGAGCAATGTTGGGCCTATGAGCCTGGGCAGCGGCCCAGCTTCAGTGCCATCTGCCAGGAACTGCAGAGCATTCGAAAGCGTCATCGGTGAGGCGGCGGCCCCTGGCAAGAGTGTACCTCCTCAGCAGCTCCCACTCAGCCGTGGACAGCTCCAAGTCCTGGGCTCTAGCCGTGCTGTTAGCAGGGTGCAACCTCCGCGCAGGCTCTACGTCCCTGCTCTTGCTGGAGCATCCTCCCCCAGGCAGAAATAATAAAACCACGTGTGCTCATCAGGTGCTCTTGGCATGTACACTCTCTGGGGGCCAAGTCTTAGAAGAAGGCAAGCAGGGCCCTTATGGTGGCCATGGAAAGGGGGAACACAAGAATCCACCCGGAGTAGAGCTGACATGATTTGAGACAGAGCTGGGGGTGCTTGGGTGCTATGCAGTCTTTGGCCAGATGGTGGCGCTGTTCCCTGGAATAGGATCTCAGCCCTGTGGAGATAAAAAGTAAGCAGTTAGTCTGGAAACCCAGATGGAGGTACAGGATAGCGACAGCGGTGTGAAAACCATTGGTTTATAAATGTTAGAGGGTATCTGACACTATGCATGTATGCATGTGAACAATAGTTGTATAAAATTCACAAGCGGAGTTGCATGCAAAGGAGACTAATTTGGCTGAAAAGAAAGAAAATGAAGCCGGGAGTTGTGGTGGTGTACAACTTCAGTCCCAGTACTCAGAGAGGTAGAAGGATCATTGTGAGTTTGAGGGAAGCCTGAGACTACATAGTGAATTCCAGGTCAGCCTGGGCTAGAGAGCAAGACTTTACCTCAAAAAGGGTGCTGGGGACATAGCTTAGTGGTTAAGGTAACCCTAAGGACCTAGGTTCAATTCCCTAGTATCCACATAAGCCAGATACACAGGGTGGTGCATGCATCTGGGGTTTGTCTGCAGTGGTTAGAGGCCTTGGTGTGGCTATTCTCTCTCTTCTCTATATCTGCCTCTTTCTTTATCTCTCTCTCAAATAAATAAATAAATAAATAGATAATATTTTTTAAAAATTAATAGAAAAGACAAGGTAGTGTGGGATTGAAACAAACAGAAAAAAAAAACAGAAACTAAAAAATATTTATGAAATCAGAAACAAAGCAATAAGGACCATGAAGCAAGGCTCTGGTATAGCTCAGTGGTAGAGTACTTGCCTGGCATGTACAAGGTCCTGGGTTTCAGTACCAACACTGCCAGATAAAGAACCATCAATCCCAGCTCTCGGGAGGCTGAGATGGGACAAGGCCAGCCTGAGACTAATTCCAGGTCAGCCTAGGCTAGAATGAGACCCTACCTCAAAAAAAGAGACAGACAAACAAACAAACAAAAAAAGAACCATCAAGCTTGGGACATAGCTCAGTAATAGATTGCTTCCTTAGCATACAAGAGGCCCTGGGTTCAATTCCCAAGAACAAAACAATTATTGTCTATGCATGGTAGCTCACACCTGTAGCATCAATTTTCAAGAAAATAAGAGAGCTTGCTGGGCGTGGTGGTGCACGCCTTTAATCCCAGCACTCGGGAGGCAGAGGTAGGAGGATCGCTGAGAGTTTGGGGCCATCCTGAGACTGCATAGCGAATTCCAGGTCAGCGTGGACCAGAGTGAGACCCTACCTCGATAAACAAAAAAAAAAAAAAAAAGGAAAATAAGAGAGCTCTATATCTTGCTTAAAGAGCTTGGGGGCTGGAGAGATGAGTTAGCAGTTAAGGTGCTTGCCTGCAAAGCCTGAGGACCCATGTTCAACTCTCCTGATCCCACATAAGCCAGATGTACAAGGTTACACATACTCAAGATCACGCATGCACACAAGGTGGCACACATGTCTGGAGTTCGACTGCAATGGCTGGATGCCCTGGTGTGCCAAGTCTATCTCATTTAAAAAAATTTTGCCAGGCGTGGTGGACCATGCCTTTAATCCTAGCACTTGGGAAGCTGAGGTAGGAGGATTGCTGTGAGTACAAGGCCACCCTGAGACTACATAGTGAATTCCAGGTCAGTCTGGGCTAGAGTGAGACCCTACCTCAAAAAAATTTAATTAATTAATTAAGAGCCAGGTGTGGTAGCACATGCCTTTAATCCCAGCACTCGGGAGGCTGAGGTAGGAGGATCGCCATGAGTTCAAGGCCACCCTGAGACTACATAGTGATTTCCAGGTCAGCCTGGGCTAGAGTGAAACACTACCTCAAAAAAAAATTTTTTAAGAGACTGGTGCTAAAGAAATGGCTCAGTGATCAAGGCGCTTGCCTGCAAAGCCTAATGACCCAGGGGTGCACAAGGTGGCACAGGCATCTGGAGTTCATTTGCAGTGGCTAGAGGCCCTGGTGTGCCCATTCTCCCTCTCTCAAATAATTTCTCACAACAGTCATCTTACCTCTGCCTCCCGAGTGCTGGGATTAAAGGCGTGCGCCACCACGCCCAGCTTTATGCCACTTTTGAACTGCAGATACTTTTGCATTCAGCTTACATGGGGGGGGGGGCTTGGAAACTGAACCCAGGCTCTCAGACTTTGCAAGCAAGTGCGTTTTATCACTAAGCCATCTTTCCAGCTCTCCGTCTTTGTGACAGAGTTCATAGTGTAGCCCAGGCTGGCCTTGGGCTTACAATAATCCCCCTACTTCAGTCTCCTAAGTGCTGGAAAAATAGTGAACCACTCTGCCTGGTTTAAGATCCTCATTTTGAGATGGAGCCGGAGTGAAAACTCTGGGGAAGAGAGCATTGCCTGCCAAGCACGTGTCACTAGGGGAAAATGATTCCAAGAAAGGAGTCAGCCAGGCATCGTAGGGTCTCTTACTCGTACAAAGAGGGCACCAGGTATGACCAATCCAGTGGCAGAGTCTCAGCTAGCACCTTGGGACTCTGGGGATCCTCGAGAAATCTCAGGTATCTGGTTCGAGGACCAACCAGCCAAGCTAGTGGCCAGTGGAGTACAATGATCAGCAGTGGCTGTGCAGCCACAGTTTGAAATCGTGCACAGAGAAGGCAACTTCATCCGACGGGCAGAGACGCGGCTGCAGAGCCTGACCTGGCAAACTCCAGTGACAATCCACCTTGCTATAATTTCACTGCCTCATGAGCAGTGGCCAATGGTCTAGCAGTATGGTGCCTGGTGGCAGAACCGCTGGACAACTAAGTCGCAGCCTGTATATATAGGAAGAGCATTATGGCACTTGAGTGGGAGACACATCCAAGAGGGGTTCCGTGGAAAAGGACCCTTTCACCATGAACATCATTGCAGCCAATGGGGTCAGAATTATACTGCTTGGTTAAAAAAAAAAAAAAAAAAAAAAAAAACAGCCATTGTCACCTAGGACATGGCAAGCTATCTAGTGCTGAGACCAAACCAAAGCCAAATGATCCCAATGCTGACACAAGGCCAAAGAAACCTGGCAAATATGGCTGGACACTAGTTCCATAGCTGAGTGACCAAGAGAGTTCCTTGGTCTGAACACCCCTTGAGCGTGCCATTATTGTATGTTAACTGTGTGCAGACAGTTTCTTCTAGGTATGGCACAGCAGTTCCTAAACACAGAGAGGGTGAGGCTGGTGAGATGGCTTACCAGTTAAGGTACATGCCTGCAAAGCTTAAGGACCTAGGTTCAACTCCCCAGAACCCTTGTAAGCCAGATGCACATGGTGGCGCATGCATCTGGAGTTTGCAGTGGCTGGAGGCCCTGTCATGCCCACTCCTCTCTCTCTCTCCCTCAAACAAATAAATAAAGAGCCGGACATGGTGGCACACACCTTTAATCCCAGCACTCGGGAGGCAGAGGTAGGTGGGTTGCTGTGAGTTCACGGCCACCCTGAGACTGTATAGTGAGTTCCAGGTCAGCCTGGACTAGAGTGAGACAATACCTCAAAAACTCAATAAATAAATAAATAAATAAAATAAACACAGAGGCTTGATTCCCCAGTACCATGTAAGCCAGATGCACAAGGTAGCACATGCATCTGGAGTTTGTTTGCAGTGGCTGCAGGCCCTGATGCACACTTTCTCTCTCTCTGTCTTTGTCTGTCTGTCTGTCACTCTCAAATAAATAAAAACAAACAAAGAAACCAGCTGGGCATTGTTGTGCATGCCTTTAATCCCAGCACTTGGGAGGCAGAGATAGGAGGATCACCATGAGTTTGAGGCCACCCTGAGACTACATAGTGAATTCCAGGTCAGCCTGGGCTAGAGTGAGACCCTACCTTGAAAAAAAAAGTCCTAAGTGAAGTATGTTGCCTATGTCTTCTCTAGATACATTCAGTCAGACAAGAGTGATTCTTTTACCACCAAAAGTACTGCTTTGACTTGACATTTCATGCTCTGGGTCATTGACAAGTGGCTGTGTCACCAAAGTATGGAATGAATTCCTTTTTAATGTTTTTATTTATTTACTTGCAAACAGAGAGAGATAAATGAGAGTCAGATAGACAGAATGGGCATGCCAGGGCCTCGAGGTGCTGCAAACTCCAGATGCGTGGGCTACTGTGCATCTGGATTTATGTGGGTACTGGGGGGAACTAAACGCAGGTCCTCAGGCTTTGTAGGCAAGAACCTTAACCACTGAGACATCTCTCTAGCCCTGGAATGGACTCGCCCAGGCTGACCTGGAACTCAGGGCGATCCTCCTACCTCTGCTTCCCAAGTGCTGGGATTAAAGGCGTGTGCCACCATGCCTGGCTGGAATGGACTCGGAAAGAAGAAACTAACAAAGGTAGGTAGGTGGTCAACCAAAGCCAGTGACCTTCCCCCCTCCCCCCCCCCCCAGAAAACACATCTCACAAGACAGAATGCGGACTCCTACAGGATAATGGCAAGGAATCACATTTCAGGCAGATGCTGTGGACTCTAACCATGGAAACTTCCAACACAGGTGGTTCTCAGAATGTTCATCTCTGAGGCTGGCATGGGGAGAGGAGTTTCCAGCTGGCTGGACTAGACCCAGTCCCACATACTAAGTTCTTATGCTTCCTTTTCCCTCTCATGCTGTGGCACACAGCCTCAGGTTCGCTGGGATGAACTTACAGACCAGGCACGGTTACGGACGAAGGGATTTATTGAAGCTTACAGATCCTAGGGAAGTTCCATAATGGCCGGAGAAGCTGGCCTGCCTTCACAGGTCCAAGCAGAGAGAGACGCACAAGCCTAAAAGCCCAAAGCCACACAGCACAGCACAGCACACTTCAGGAACTCCAGCTAGGCACGCTTTGCATATCTTTAGATTGAAATCTGAAACCCACCACCATACCTTAAGGCCTGCCCAGTGACACTGCCTCCAGCCAGGTGGCTGCAGATGCAAACTACAAACTAATAAAACACTGAATGTATTGGGGGCCATCTATTCAAACCACCGCACATGCCTACCTGTGGAAATTAGGCAACTAGAACCTGTGCTAACAAAGAAAAGCTGGGATGGGATTCTAGCCTGGTTCTCTCTTTCACATGCCCGTACAAATCAAAACCTTTTTTTTTTTTTTTTCCCCAAGGTATGGTCTCATTCTAGCTGAGGCTGACCTGAAATTCACTATGTAGTCTCAAGGTGGCCTCAAACTCATGACAATCCTCTTACTTCTGCCTCCCAAGTGCTGGGATTAAAGGTGTGCGCCATATGCCCAGCCAATTACATATCTTTTTTTAAGACTTTATTGATTTGAGACAGAGGAAGAGACAGAGAGGGAGAGAGAGAATGGGCGCACCAAGGCCTCTAGCCATGGCAAATGAACTCCAGACACATGCACCACCATATGCATCTGGCTTACATGGGACCTGGAGAATTGAACCTGGGTCCTTAGGCTTCACAGGCATGTGCCTTAACTGCTAAGCCATCTTTCCAGCCCACAGATCTTTTTAAAATATATTTTATTTTTATTTATTCATTAGAGAGAGAATGGGTGTACCAGGGCCTCTAGCCACTGCAAACTCCAGATACGTGCAGCACCATGTGCATCTGGCTTATGTGGGTACTGGGGAATCAAACCTGGGTCCTTAGACTTCACAGACAAGCACCTTAACCCCTACGCCATTTCTCCAGCCCTACAAATCTTTAGTATATAGCTTGATCAATGTGTACACAAGCATATTTTAGTGGTAGAGGGTTTGCCTAAAGCCCTAGAACTCCCAGCACTGCTTGGTGGTACATTCCTGTAATCCCAGCACTTGGAAAATAGTGTCAGGAAGATAAGAAATTCAAGGTCATCCTTAGCTACATATTGAGTGTGTGGGCTCCCCACCACTTGGATCAGAACATTCCTGTCTCCTCAAAGGTTCCCTTCTGTCAAGTCCAGTAACCACTAAACACACTGGGGAAGGGCTAATAGGGTTAGAGGATTGTTGCTGCTGCTCTAGGCGAGCCTGCCACACTTAGACTCAGCCAGTTAGGTGACAGCCAGCCCAGGCAGTTATTTACCTATACAGACAACAAAGCAAGTCAGCCTTGTGTCAGCTTCTGAAGTCCCTAGTTCCACAGGACAACCCTGAGGGACCAGATGACAGGGGGCATTATAGTGGCTTTCTGTTGAGGAGAGGCAAACTCTTGAGTTACCATCAAACAGTTTCTGGGGTGAAGGGATCAGGACTTAACTGAAACAAGGAAGAGGGGTGTGAAATGGTTAGGCACAGTACTTTCCAGTAATAGACCAAGCATCATCACTCATTATCGGTGCTTATATTTTGTCCAGGAAACTCACTGCTGCAAATTTGTCCTAAGATAATGTCTCACTCTGCTTAGTTCTTACAACAGAATTTCATAAACTGGGGGGGGGGAGGGTAATCAATAAACATTTCTCACAGTCCTAGGCCTGTGCAGTCCAAGATCTGTATGAGGATATTGTGTGTGTGGTGAGGGCACACTCTATAGTGTGTAGGTGGCCCTTAGCGTGTCGTATGAGCATATTGTGTGTGTGGTGAGGGCACACTCTATAGTGTGTAGGTGGCCCTTAGCGTGTCGTATGAGCATATTGTGTGTGTGGTGAGGGCACACTCTATAGTGTGTAGGTGGCCCTTAGCGTGTCGTATGAGCATATTGTGTGTGTGGTGAGGGCCCGCTCTGTGGTATGTAGGTGGATTTTAGTGTGTTGTATGAACATATTATGTGGGCCTACTCTATGGTGTGTAGATGGTTCTTAGCATGCCTTCATGAAGTGGAAGGGACAAGACATCTTTCTGGGGTGCTTTTAGAAGGGTATTAATTAAAAAGTGTCTCTGGGGCTGAAGAGATGGCTTAGTGAGCAAGGTGCTTGTCTGCAAAGCCAAAGGACCCAGGTTCAATTCCCCAGTACCCACATAAAGCCAGATGCACATGCGTCAAGACTTTGTTTGCAGTGGCTAGAGGCACTGGCACATCTTCTCATTCTCTCTCTATACATCTGCCTCTCTGTGCCGCTCTCAAATAAATAAGTAAAATATTTTTAAAAACTATTCTAGGGCTGGAGAGATGGCTTAGCGGTTAAGCGCTTGCCTGTGAAGCCTAAGGACCCCGGTTCGAGGCTTGATTCCCCAGGACCCACGTTAGCCAGATGCACAAGGGGGCGCACGCATCTGGAGTTCATTTTCAGTGGCTGGAGGCCCTGGTGCGCCCAGTCTCTCTCTCTGTGTCTATTTCTCTCTGTCTCTCAAATAAATAAATAAATAAATAATTTTTAAGAATAAAAAAACTATTCTAAAAAGTGTTTCTGAAGGTTCTGCCCTCATGAGCTAGTCACTTCCCCAAAGCCCCATTTCCTGATGTCATTACATAGGGAGGGTAGAATTTCCTCATGTAAATTTGAGTGCAGGGACCCATTTGTGGCTATCATCCTGTTTCAGCCTCCAAGTGTTGGGATTACCGGCCTGTGCCACTAAACCCAGCCAGATAACAATTTTTCAAGAACTAAAAAGTGGAATTCATGATGCTTATTGCAGCATATCTTATTATGCTGCAAAATTATAAGCCAAGGCCAGGTGTGGTGGCGCACACCTTTAATCCCAGCACTCTGGAGACAGAAGTAGGAGGATGGCAGTAAATTCGAGGCCACCCTGAGACTACATAGTGAATTCCAGGTTAGCCTGGGCTAGAGTGAGGCCCTACCTCAAAAAAAAAAAAATTACAAACTGAGGACTGGAGGGATGGCTTAGCGGTTAAGGCATTTGCCTGCAAAACCAAAGGATCCCGGTTCAATTCCCCAGGACCCACGTTAGCCAGATGCACAAGGGGCCGACGCATCTGGAATTCGTTTGGAGTGGCTGGAGGCCCTGGTGTGCCCATTCTCTCGCTGTCTCTCTCTCCCTCTTTCTCTGTCAAATAAAAAAATAATAAAATAAAAATATTTAAAAAACTTAAAAATCAAGATGCCCAGAAAAAGAACAGACGTGGTCTGAAGAGATGGCTCAGCAGTTAAGGCTCATGCCTGCAAAGCCTAAGGACTCAGGTTCAACTCCCCAGTACCCAAGTAAGCCAGATGGAAAAGGTGACATACGCATCTGGAGTTTGTTTGCAGTGGCTAGAGGCCCTAGTGTGCCCATTCTATTTGCCTTTTTTTTCTCTCTCTCAAATAAACAAATAAAATATTGAGGGAAAAAAAAAAAAACAGATTGGTCAGCCTGGGCTAGAGTGAGACCCTACCTTTAAAAAACAAAACAAAAACCAACAAAAAAATGTTAACAGTATGATATGCCTTAACCCTGGGTAGCAGGAAACTGAGCGACGAGGGAGGCAGTGCCCTTAAGAAGCTTGTCACAAAGCCGTGAGTGGTGGCGCACGCCTTTAATCCCAGCACTTGGGAGGCAGAGGTAGGAGGATTGCCATAAGTTCGAGGCCACCCTGAGACTACACAGTGAGTTCCATCCAGGTCAGCCTGAGCTAGAGTGAGACTGTACCTCGAAAAAACAAACAAAAAAGAAAGAAGGAAGAAAGGAAAGAAAGAAAGAGAAGAGAGAAAGAAGGAAAGGAAGGAAGGAAGAAAAAGAAAAGAAGCTATCACTACCCAAAACTGAGGCTACGTAGGACCTAACCGGCCGGGCCGCGGCAACGCACCCGGGGTTGTGCAGTTGAGGAGATCTCGGAGAATGTTTCTGCTTGCGTGTGATGCTTTGCTTACTTTTGGAGGATTCAGGAGAGAAACATCATCATAATAAAGTTGCGCGCCCTGCCCGGGATTCCGCAGCGAGCCGGGGCTCTGCTCGGCCCGCGGCTGCGCACAGACCCCCGCGGCCGCCGCCGCCGTCGTCCCGGGTCGCCGGCGCGCACAAAACGGGCGGAGCCGTGGGAGCCTGGCCGGGCCGCGGCGCGCGGAGCTCCCGCCGCTGCGGGGGACGCCGGGGTCGGGCTCGCGGAGCCCAGGCGCGCTGTCCCCGCCCGCTGTCCCCGCGCGCACCGACGCTCGGCCCCGCGGCCGCTGGAGGCGGGCGGACCGGCGCAGGGAGCGCGCGGAGACGGCCTGCCCCCCCCCCCCGCGGGAGCGCGGCTGCGGCGCCGAGCCGGGGCGGCGGGCGGCGGTCGTTCGCCTGCGCAGCTGCCCGCGAGCGGGCCGCGGTCCCGGGGGATGTGCGCGGCGACGGCTCGGCCGGCGGGGCCTCGGAGCCGGACAGAGGCCGGCCGGAGACGGTAACGGGCCGGGCGGGCGTGGGGGGTGGGGAAAGGGCTCCGGATGCTTGGGTCGGAGCCGGAGCTTGGGCGATCCCGAACGACGGCGGCGCTCGGGGTCGGTGGAGGCGCGAGGCCCGGCTGCGGCCCGCGGCCCCCGGTCGGCACAGTCGGGGAGGGGGCTGGGCCGGCCGTAGACCCGGCGGCAGGTGCCTGCTCTCCGCTGAGATCCAACTCCCTCTCCCCAGCTCCACCCACCTTGGCCTCGACCCAATCTCCAAGGGCTAAAAATATTGCCCCAGGCTCCCGAGTGCAATCAGATCGCGCTAAGTAGGGCACGACGCGGAGGTGACAGAGGGGCCCGCGGAGCTGACTCCCTGCCCAACGCCGCGACGCCCACGCCGGCTCAGCAGCTGGTGGCCTCCCTGTGCCCGGCAGGCAAGTTGGGGCCCACAGGGCACGGCCACCGTGGGTTCTCTGAAGTTTCCCTATAAGGGAGCAGTGCCTGGCCTCTCCCTTACTCAGGGGACTTTCAGCATCGCCCCAAGCGCCCTATAATCAAGGCTGGAAGTTGTTTTTATTTTTTATTTTTATTATTATTATTATTTTTAAACTGCAGGAATCAGTACAAGCAGAGAGAACACTAGAACTGGCTTCATGTTAGAAACATGAGCATCTTTCTTCTTTAAAAAGGAATTCATTCTGTATTCTTCCAGAGATAAGATCTGTGCCTGGCACTGTTTCTGCTGAGTGCCACTCTGATTCATAAAGACACTGGGGAAGGCTTGCCTACTCTCTTTGGCCTGTGGCCTGCAACTCTTAAGTGAAACAAAGTACAGACCAGGGTACTTACTGGTCTGAAGAAAGATGCACGTGGCCAGGGAACCTGGACGGCCACTCTATGGGCAGGGCCCTGAGTAAGCTGGTTGCCATCAGGAGCGGGGCGCTGTGGTCCCCATTGGGTTTTCCAGGCTCGGCTGAGGAAGGGCAGAGCAGTTGTAGGAGGAGGCAGGACCAGCCCCAGAGGTGCCGCGTATTTGTGCTTTCTGAGTCTTAGCCTGGATAATAAAACCAGAGTTTGGTAAAAACCCACAGCTTGTATGGGGATTTGGTGCTTCAAAGCTTGCTTTGAAAGAAAATTTATTTATTTATTCATTTATTTGAGAGGTAGAGCGAGAAAGAAATTTGGGGCCCGCCAGGGCCGACCGCTACAGCAAACAAATTCATGTGCCACTTTGCGTGTCTGTCTTTATGTGTATACTGGGGAATTGAACCCAGGCAAGCACTTTTAACCACTGAGTCATCTTTCCAGCCTGAAAAAAAAAAATTTTTTTTTTTCTTTTGGAGGTAGGGTCTCACTCACTCTCTAGCTCAGGCTGACCTGGAATTCACTATGTAGTCTCAGGGTAGCCTCGAACTCTCGGTGATCCTCCTGCCTCTGCCTCCCGAGTGCTGGGATTAAAGGCATGCGCCAGCACGGCCGGCCCTGAATTTTTTTAATTTAAATTTTTATTATTTATTTGCATGTGAGTGTGTGTGCGTGTGCCAGGGTCTCTTGCTACTGTCTGGCTTTACATGGGTGGCTGGGAAATTGAACCCAGGAATGTTGACTTTGCAAAGGAGTGCTTTAAACTGCTGAACCAGCTCCTCAAACCCAAAGTTTACCTTTTTTTTTTTTTTTTTTTAACTGGAGTCAGGCAAATAGGGACACTTGGGGAACAGCGCTTGGGAACTTGGGGCATTCGGTGGGAAGAGGAACAAAGGTACTTTGCGTGCCAGAGCTACAGATTGTGTTTCTCCTGCTAGGTACGTGTGGGGACCATTATGAAGCTGAAAAAGCAGGTGACAGTGTGTGGGGCTGTTACCTTCTGTGTAGCAGTCTTCTCACTCTACCTCATGCTGGACCGAGTGCAGCGTGACCCCGCTAGACACCAGAATGGTGGGAACTTTCCCAGGGTGAGTCACACCTCAGTTTGCTAACCGCTTTCATATGCAAGTCACCTCACCTGGGCCGGTAGAGTTAGGGCAGCCCAGGGCTGGAGCACTCCCCTTCTTTCCTCCCTTCCTGTCCTTCCTTTTAAGTATTAGAGCCTTGCATGTGCGTGCCAGGCACTCCCTCTGCCACTAAGCTGTGTCCCCAGCCCCGGAATACGGCTAATAGGTTTTCTTTCTTTTGGGGGGTTGGTCAGTGCGTGCTGAGGATCACACCCAGGGCCCTGTGCGTGCTAAGCCCATTATCTGCTTCTAGCCCTGGTAGGAGGCTAAAGACAGTGAAGGCAAAAGAAAAGGGAGCCAGGCCTGTAATCCCAGCTCTTTGAGAGGTAGGGGCAAGAAAGTCACAAGCCTAAAGCCTGGCTGGGCTAGAGTGAGTTCAAGGCCACCCTGGGCAGCTTACTGAGACCCTGCCACAAAATAAAAAGTAGAAAAGAAGCCGGGCGTGGTGGCGTATGCCTTTAATCCTAGCACTCAGGAGGCAGAGGTAGGAGAATCGCCATGAGTTCGAGGCCACCCTGAGATTACATAGTGAATTCCAGGTCAGCCTGGACTAGAGTGAAACCCTACTTTGAAAAATCAAAAAAAAAAAAAAAAAAGTAAAAAAGGGATAGACAGATGGCTCAGCGATTAAGAACACTTCTTATGCAAGCATGAGGACCTGAGGAGGCCCAAGAGACTACTCAAGTTCTGTCCCCAGGACCCACACAAACAGCTGGGCGTGGCCACCTACTTCTTTAACCTCAGTTCCTGAAGGGGAACAGAGACCTAAAAGCTCATGGGAAAATGGCAAGCTCTGGGATAAGTAAGCTCAAAAAAGAACTGGTGGGAAAGTGAGGGAACAGGACTCCCAAGGACCAATGCTCCGTTCTGGCCTGCCACCACAGACTACAGACGAGCACATAGGGTGCCACATAGCCACATATATATGACTACATCATATACACCATACCATACACACACATACAAAAAAAATTTTAAAGAGAAAGAAAGAAAGAAAAGTGGCAGTGTCCATTGCCATTCTGTTCTAAGTTCTTGGCAGACATGGCTAATTGATTGCAGCGTTCTTGCCCGTTTAGCTATGTGCAGTCCTAGTGGACACAGGCGCACCGGCAACACAGGTTATTAAGCACAGGCACATGAGATGAAATGGTTGCCTGCCTGGAGCCGGGGGGGGGGGGGCGATGCTACTTCTAACTCAAGTGGCCGCAGGAGTGATGTGCAGAATGCTTCATCTCTTCAGGCCCATGGCCATGATTTGGATTGAAGAGGGGCATCATAAGAAAGTTGGACCTCAAGTGTTGACCCCTAAGGAGGGGCCCCCCTGTGACCTAGGAGCCGTGAGTGATGGCTGTCTATTTTGTCTCGGCAGAGCCAAATTTCTGTGCTGCAGAACCGCATCGAACAGCTAGAGCAGCTGCTAGAGGAGAACCACGAGATCATCAGCCACATCAAGGACTCGGTGCTGGAGCTGACAGCCAATGCCGAGGGCCCACCTGCCTTGCTGCCCTACCACACAGCCAATGGCTCCTGGGCTGTGCTCCCAGAGCCCCGGCCAAGTTTCTTCTCCATCTCCCCCCAGGACTGCCAGTTTGCTTTAGGGGGTCGGGGCCAGAAGCCAGATCTGCAGGTAAGAGTCACAGTTGGCAGGGACCTGCAGTGGCCACAGATGGGCACTGAACCGCTTTCATCCATGGCAGATGCTAACGGTGTCAGAAGAGTTGCCGTTTGACAATGTGGAGGGAGGCGTGTGGAGGCAAGGTTTCGATATCTCCTATAGCCCAAACGACTGGGATACTGAAGACCTGCAGGTGTTTGTGGTGCCTCACTCTCACAATGACCCAGGTGAGGACCCAGCAGGCCTTAGAACAGGGGTATAGGATAGGTTTTTTGACGGCAGACATAAAGGAGGGGCAGGCTGAAAATAGTAGCATCCTCAGAGGACCTTGTGTTGCCTCCCCAGGCTGGATCAAGACCTTTGACAAGTACTATACAGAGCAGACCCAGCACATTCTCAATAGCATGGTGGCCAAGCTGCAGGAGGACCCCAAGCGGCGTTTCCTCTGGGCAGAAGTTTCCTTCTTTGCCAAGTGGTGGGACAACATCAGCGCCCAAAAGAAAGCAGCAGTGCGAAGGTCAGTGGTGGTTGGAAAGGTGTGGGAGAGCCCTCAGCTTGGTAGGTCTCTTCTTATGCTATGGGCGCCAAGCAGACAGGGAAAGAGAGTAGTGAGGCTTTGTGGGTCTCTAGCATTAGGAGAAATCGGAACAGTCAAAGTGTAAGTAAAGAGAGCGCATGGGTCTGGAGAGATGGCTTAGCGGTTAAGGCGTTTGCCTGCAAAGCCAAAGGATCCCAGTTTGACTGTCCAGGACCCATGTAAGGCAGATGCACAATGGGGTGCCTGCATCTGGAGTTCATTTGCAGTGGCTGGAGGCCCTGGCATGCCCATTCTCTCTCTCTCTCTCTCTCTCATAAACAAAATATATTTAAAAAGAGAGAGAGAAGCTGGGAGTGGTGATGCACACCTTTAATCCCAGCACTCGGGAGGCAGAGGTAGGAGGATTGCCGTGAGTTCAAGGCCACCCTGAGACTACATAGTGAATTCCAGGTCAACCTGAGCTAGAGTGAGACCGAGACCCCACCTCAAAAAACCAAAAAGAGAGAGAGAGAGCGCATATGGAGCCTTCCCTATTGAAGTACAGACAGAGGTACCAAGATAAGCAGGGCTCAGGCAGTGTCAGGGTGGGCTGGAGTGAAAGGAGGGTGTTTGTTCTTTTGTCCCAGGTTTGGGTAAACTAACCAGGTGAGGTCCATGCATGCAGGCCTTAGCATTATTTGGTTTGCAGGACCAGGCAAGGGTTCATGCCCCATCTTCAGTGTGTCTTTAACCTTCAGGCTGGTGGGAAATGGGCAGTTGGAGATTGCCACAGGAGGCTGGGTGATGCCAGATGAGGCCAACTCCCACTACTTTGCGTTGATTGACCAGCTCATTGAGGGACACCAGTGGCTGGAGAGAAACCTGGGTAAGTCTGGGCCTGGGCATGGGAGTCTGGCCCAATAGCTGGGCCTGAATGCTGTGGCAAGGGGCTATGAGGCACAGGGATTGGTGGTGGCGAGGGTCCATTCCAGGCTCATGTGGTCTGGCATGGTAGCTGAGGCAGGAGCTAGCCCCACAGTGTCTTAGAGGCTGGAGTCTAGGGACCCTGAGCGATTGTGTGCCTTACTCAGGTGCAACCCCTCGATCCGGCTGGGCAGTAGACCCCTTCGGACACAGTTCCACCATGCCTTATCTGCTGCGCCGTGCCAACTTAACCAGCATGCTGATTCAGAGGGTGCATTATGCCATCAAGAAGTACTTTGCTGCCACCCTCAGCCTGGAATTCATGTGGAGGCAGACATGGGGTAAGGCCAGGTAGGGTCGAGAGGGACACAACAGTGTAGTTTTCACTGGGTTCAGAAATCAGGCCCCGGGCTGGAGAGATGGCTTAGCGGTTAAGGTGCTTGCATGCAAAGCCAAAGGACCCAGGTTCTGTTTCCCAGTACCCTTGTAAAGCCAGATGCACAAGGTGGCTCTTGCATCCAGAGTTTGTAGTGGCTAGAGGTCTTGGTGCACCTGTTCTCTCATCCTATCTGCCTCTTTCTCTCAAATAAATAAATATTTAAAGAAAAGAAAATAAATCAGGTCTCCATGATCCTTTAGGGCAGGCTGCCAGAAACCTCTGTCCTTCGTTAGGGCGTAGAGTCTTATTGACCTCTGGCTTCTGCAGGGCCCAAGGTGCCCTATGTGCACATCTCCTTGAAGGAGCTCTGGGCTCTAGAACCTTTCGTCCTTTCTTTCCCTTGGCCTGTATTCCTATCACGGTCTCAGTCCACCTAGAGCTTTGCCCTCTCTCAGGGCTGCCTTTGGCCAGCACCCTCATGTCCCTGTGCCCAGCGGCCAGCGGGTGGCTGACCCTGTGGTGTGTCTTCCATAGATTCAGACTCCAGCACAGACATCTTCTGCCACATGATGCCCTTCTACAGCTACGATGTTCCGCACACCTGTGGCCCAGACCCCAAGATCTGCTGCCAATTTGATTTCAAACGCCTGCCTGGCGGGCGCATCAATTGCCCTTGGAAGGTGCCACCGCAGCCCATCACAGAAATCAATGTGGCAGACAGGTATCTGCTTTCAGCCTTGTCTGAGCATGATATTGGTGGTGGGTTTTGTTGTTATTGTTTTCTTTTTTCCCTGAGATAGGGTCTCACTCTAGCCTAGGCTTACCTGGAACTCACTCTGTAGCCCCAGGCTGGCCTCAAACACAGGTGATCCTCATACCTCAGCCTCCTGAGCACTGCTTGTACCACCACGCCTGGCTAGTTTTTAGTGTTTTTGTGATAGGTCCTTGTTTTGTAGCCCAGGCTAGTTTCAAACCGTCAATTCTCCTGCCTCAGCCTCCCAAGTACTGGGTTTACAGGCGTGTGACACCACACTCAGCTAGCCCTGGCATTTTGCTCCTCAGAGGAGTCAGGTGACCTGGCCTCTAGTTTGGGCTGTGCTGCTGGAGACTACGTGATACTGATGGCATCTGGACGAAAAGGAGGGGTCAGCTGGTGAGTTCAGGCTGGGCAGCCGTGCAGCAGATCCTTACCTGCTTCTCTGGGAAATTGGATGGAGCTAAGGGTGCTTTCGTTTTCCAGAGAGGGTGCTCTGTGCTGTCTTACCACACCGCCAGCTGCCTTGCTTGGCTGCTTGATGGACTCAGCAGTGCACAATGCATTTTCTCTTTCTCTCTGTCTAGACAAGGTCTCATGTATCCTAGTCTTTTTTTTTTATTGTCAACTTCCATAATTATAGACAATAAGCCATGACAATTCCCCCCACACACTTTCCCCTTCACAACTCCACTGCCCATCATATTCCCTCCCCCTTTTAATCAGTCTCTTTTATTTTGATGTCATCATCTTTTCCTCCTATTATGGTGGTCTTGCGTAGGTAGTGCCAGGCACTGTGAGGTCATGGATATCCAGGCCATTTTGTGCTAGACTGGTCTTGAACTTGCTATATAGCCAAGGGTGACTCTGAATTCCCAATCCCTCCCAAGTGCCAGGTTGCCAGAAGTGTGCCAGTACACTCAGTTTTCATGCAGTGCTGGGGATGGAGCCCAAGGGCTCTTGCACGCTAGGCAGTAACACCTTAGCCTCATTCCGAGCGATTCTCACGTTGGTACCATTGCCTACAGACTTGCAGCTGCCATGCCTTCATTCAGCTCGGGTGCTCTTCACCTCCTGCCAGTCAACCAGCTGGATCTTCTGTGTTCGTTGGGTCCAAATCCCATTCAGATCCACTCAGTCCTGCAAGGCAGCCTCCAGCTCTGAAAAAATAGACCTGTTTCCTTTGAGAAAATAATTAGAGATCCCCCAAAGATGTCACTGTGGCTGAAATCAGCTCCCCTATGAAAGTGCTGGTTCAGGGTGATCTAAGGATGAGTTGGCTAGAATGTTAAGAATAAATATATTAGGACTAAGGAGATGGCTCAGCAGGTAAAGGCATCTGCTTGCAAAGCCTGTTGGTCCTGGTTCAGTTCCCCAGGACCTGCGTGAAGCCAGATGCATGAGGTGGCACATGTGTCTATAGTTTGTTTGTAGTGACAGGAAGCCCTTGTGCATCCATATACTTTCTCAAATAAATAAAAAGATTTTTTTAAAAAAAGAATATATAAGTAGCAGGCCAGCCGTGTTTGTACTTGTAATTTTAGCATTTAGGAGGCTGAGGCAGTATGAGCATTAAATCAAGACCAGCCTGTACCTAGCATAGTGGAACTCTGTCTTAAAAGTAAAAGTAGCAGCCAGGTGTGGTGGTGCGTGCCTTTAATCCCATTACTGGAGAGCAGAGGTAGGAGGATCTCTGTGAACTCAAGGCCAGCCTGGGACTATAAGTGAGTTCCAGATAAGCCTTGGCTACAGAAAGACCCCACCTCAAAAAAAAAAAAAAAACAGCAATAAGAATTATAACAAGTTGAACTGGTTCTTATGTTGCAGTCCTCTGATTTCTATGCTGTCCAAGAGGTAAAACATGACCAAAGGGAAAGAAAGTGGCCTTTTGTTTTTAGGAATCTAAATGCTGGTTGCAGGCAGGAATCTGGCACTATTAAGCAGGCATTACTTTTCCAAGAGAGAGGCTATAATCTGTGATGTTGGCCCCAGTTCACAGAGAACAGCCAGAAGAGAGCTGTGCCTGGGGCTTTGGAAGGTTTGCTGGGCTGATAAATAGGACAAGCAGTGTTTGAGGAGCCTTCCTTAGAACAAAATTGAAAAGGACAAGCTAGGCCAACACAGCTAAGTAGATTAGTAACTGCACTGTGATACCCATAACATGCTACTTAGGTTGGTTTTTATCTTTATTTTATTTTTTTATTTTTTTATTTTTTTTATTTTTTGTTTTTTTGTTTTTTGAGGTAGGGTTTCACTCTAGCCCAGGCTGACCTGGAATTCACTATGTAGTCTTAGGCTGGCCTCGAACTCACAGTGATCCTCGTACCTCTGCCTCCTGAGTGCTGGGATTAAAGACATGCACTACCACTCCCAGCTTCTTTAATTTTTTTTTTTTCTTTTGGTTTTACGAGGTAGGGTTTCACTCTAGTCCAGGCTGACCTGGAATTCATTATGTAGTCTCAGGGTGGCCTTGAACTCATGGTGATCCTCCTACCTCTGCCTTCCAAGTGCTGGGATTAAAGGCATGTGCCACCATGCCTGGTGCTTCTTTACATTTTTTTTTTAATTATTTTATTTAGTTATTTTTTGGCAGGGGGGTTGAGGCAGGGTCTCACTCTAGCCCAGGCTGACCTGGAATTCACTATGTAGTCTCAGGTTGGCCTCGAACTCACATCGGTCCTCCTGTCTCAGCCTCCCAAGTGCGGGGATTAAAGACGTGGGCTGCCGTGCCTCGCTCATTCTTTTGTTTGTTTATTTGTTTTATTTTTTTAGGATAGGGTCTCACTGTAGTTCAGGCTGACCTGGAATCTCAGGGTGGCCTTGAACTAACAGTGATCCTCCTACCTCTGCCTCCCGAGTGCTGGGATTAAAGGCATGCGCCACATGCCCAGCTTTTCATTTTTTTTTTAATGAGAGAGAAAAAGAGAATTGCCACACCAGGGTCTCCAACCACTGCAATCAAACTCCACATGTGTGCGACATCTTGTGCGCATGTGCAACCTTGCACACTTGTGCCACCTTGTATATCTGGCGTATGTGTGATTTGGAGAGTCGAACATGAGTCCTTGGGTTTTGCAGGTAAGTGCCTTAACTGATAAATCACCTCTCCAGCCCTCAATATTTTTAATATTTATTTTTATTTATGTTTATGAGAGAGAGGGAGAGTGAAAGAATGGGCACGCCATAGTCTCTAGCCACTGCAAATGAACTCCAGAATTATGTGCCACCATGTGCTTTGGACTTATGTGGGTTCTGGGGAACTGAACCTGGGTCCTTAGGCTTTGTAGGCAAGTACCTTGACTGCTAAGCCATCATTTAAAAAAATCACTTATTTATTTTTAATTTATTAGAGAGAGAGAATAGGTGCTCCAGGGTCTCTAGCTACTGCAAATGAACTCCAGACACATGCACCACCTTGTACATCTGGCTTATCTGGGTCTCAGTGAATCAAACCTGGGTCCTTTGGCTTTGCAGGCAAGCGCCTTAACCACTAGGCAATCCCTCCAGCCCTCTCTCTCTCTCTCTTTTTTTTTTTTTTTTTTTGAGGTATCGTCTCACTCTAGCATAGGCTGACCTAGAATGTACTGTGTAGTCTCAGATTGGCCTCAAATTCACAGCATTCCTCCTACCTCTGCCTCCCAAGTGCTGGGATCAAAAGTGTGTATGACTGCACCCGGCTTCATGTAAGTTCTCAGAACTTTTGAGAAGTTGTTTGCCTAAGACCACTCAGCTAGCAGTGGTGGAGCTGGTTCAGACTCTGGGCTCTTAAAAGACTGCAGTGCTATGCTGCATCACACACAGGTAAACAGAAAGGAGCTGCAGTTTCAGAACCTGGATCCCCAAAACCAAACAAGAGTTTTCAGGAAGGAATGTAGGCTTCCTCTGTGAGCTTCACAAAACAGATATGAAAGTTGAGGATGAAGCTGGGTGTAGCGGCACATACATGCAATCCCAGCACTTGGGGGGATGTGGCAGGAAGATCAGAAGCTCAACATCATCCTTGACTACATAGTGAGCTCTAGACCAGCTTGGGATACGTGAGACCCTGGCTCAAAAAAAAAAAAAAAAAAAAAAGAAGAAGAAGAAGAAGAGGAAGAAGAAGAAGAAGGTAGGGGGCTGGAGAGATGGCTTAGCGGTTAAGGCGTTTGCCTGCAAAGCCAAAGGATCCTGGTTCGACTCTCCAGGACCCACATAAGCCAGATGTACAAGGGTGCACATGCTTCTGGAGTTCGTTTGCAGTGGCTGGAGGCCCTGGAGTGCCCATTCTCTCTCTCTCTCTCTCCCTCCCTCCCTCCTTCTCTATCTGAAATAAATAAAATATTTTTTAAAAAGAAGGTAGGGGCTAGAGAGATGGCTTAGTGGTTAAAGGCACTTGTATGCACAGCCTGATGGCCTGGGTTTGATTTCCCAATGCCCACATAAAAGCCAGATACACAAAGTGACACATGTATCAGAAGTTCGTTTGCAGTGGCAAGAGGCACTGGCACATTCTTCTCTAATTCTCTTGCTCTTTATCTCTGCTCACAAACAAATAGTCACATTAAAAAAAGAAAAATTTAGGGCAGGAGAGATGGCTTAGCACTTAAAGCACTTGCCTGCAAAACCAAAGAACCCACGTTCGATTCCCCAGGACCCACATAACCCAGATGCACAGGGTGGCACATGCATCTGGAATTTCATTTGCAGTGGCCAAAGGCCCTGGTATACTCATTCTTTCTATCTGCCTTCTTTCTATTTGCCTTTCTCTCTCTCTAATAAATAAAATAAGAGCCGGGCATGGTGGCGCATGCCTTTAATCCCAGCAGTCAGAAGGCAGAGGTAGATCTCAGAGATTGCTGAGAGTTCGAGGCCACCCTGAGACTACATAGTGAATTCAAGGTCAGCCTGAGCTTGAGCGAGATTCTACCTTGGAAAATCAAAATAAATAAAATAAAATTTTTTAAAAATTAAAAAGAAGCCGGGTGTGGTGGCACACGCCTTTAATCCCAGCACTTGGGAAGCAGAGGTAGGAGGATCGCCTTGAGTTTGAGGCTACCCTGTGACTACGTAATGAATTCCAGGTCAGCCTGAGCTAGAGTGAGACTGTACCTCAAAAAATAAAAAACAAACAAACAAAAAATTAAAAAGAAGGTAGGCAGTTGCTCACAGACTCTCATTTCTGAGCCTGTCCACTTTTTTAAAGTTATAACTCAAAAACCATACATACATTTTCCTTTTCCCTTTCTTTCTCTATGCCAACTGAAATCTTAAACATGCTTGCACTGAAACTTAAGGGCTTTCCATCTTTTTCTCAACAAATCTTCTTTGCCTTACTCAAAAAAGAGTCATCATCATCATCAGGGTATGGTGGCGCATGCACACCTTTTATCCCAGCACTAGGGGGTGCTGAGTTGTAGGATCAGCCTGAGTGAGAGTGAGAGACCCTGCTTTAAAAAAAAAAAAAGGCTGCAGAGATGGCTTAGCAGTTAAGTCACTTGCCTGTGAAGCCTAAGGACTCATGTTCAACTCTCCAGATCCCAGGTAAACCAGACATACGAGGTGACACAGCAAACAAGGTTGCACAAGTGCTCAAGGTGGCGCATGCATCTGGAGTTCTGTTACAGTGGCTGGAGGCCCTGGCGTGCCAGTTCTCTCCCTCTCAACCCCTCCCCCCCTTGCATTAAAGAAAAAAAAGGCTAGTCTGTTAGGCTTGCCACAAAAACAAAAGAAAACAACAACAAAGAAAAGCAGAAAGAAATGAAAAAGTTAGCTTGGGATGAAGATGAAAGGCCTTGCTGCAGCCATGCCATGGCTTCATAGCAGAGGGAGACTGGGGGGTGCCCTGCAGATCCATTGGTGTCAGTGCACACTGCTTCTCTGGGGAGCACCCTCCCCAGCCGAGGTGGGTGGTTCTGTCTTCCCTTTGCAGGCCAGCCCACCCTGTGTGCAGGATCAAGCGCCTGATTCAGAGCCGCTGGCCAGAGTACTGCCTAGGAACAGATTGTAAACTGCTTTGTAGGGACCAAGTAGGCAAAAGAGAGCTCAGGACTGTGAGAGCATGTCTGTGATGAAACTGCGGGCTACCTGTGGGGAAGAAGGACTGGTTTGTCCTGTATGGTGTCACAGGACAGAAATGGAGGGAGGAGACAGGTCCCGTCAGTTATAGCTTAGATTAAGGGAGAACTCTGTAGTTGTCAGAATATGGGTGCCCTGGGACCAGTTTCCCTTCTCAGGAGGTTCCCCCCACCCCCACCCCCGCAGGACAAACTACGCAGTAGGGCTGTTTCAGAGGGGCTGACATAGAGTGGCTCTGATTTTAACCTTGAGACTTTGTTGGGCTTGTCGCCTGTCCTGCTCCAGGGCAGCCCTGCTCTTGGATCAGTACCGGAAGAAATCTCGACTGTTCCGAAGCAATGTCCTACTGGTGCCTCTGGGCGATGACTTTCGATATGACAAGCTCCAAGAGTGGGATGCCCAGCTCTTCAACTACCAGCGGCTCTTTGATTTCCTCAACAGCAAGCCAGAGCTCCACGTGCAGGTTGGGGGCCACACAGGCACTTGGGGCAGGACCTCTGTAGTAGATGGGGGGTGATGCAAGCAGGCAGCCCAGGACAGGCCTCTGTAGTGCTACATTCTCCTTCCTGTGAACAGACTTGCTGCCCGGGCCTCCAAAGCCTAGCTGTTCTCATTCTTGGGTAAGGTTCTCTTTCATGTCTGAATCCATCCATTCCTAGACTTCCCAGCTTCTGGGCCAGGTCTAAAAGAATGGGTGCCTGTCTCCTCAGCTACAGCATTGTGGAGTGGTGGCCAGAGGTCTCAGAAGGCTCTGGAGCTAATGGGAGCCTATTCTGGGATCCCCACAGGCCCGGTTTGGAACCCTCTCTGAGTATTTTGACGCACTGTATAAAAGGACAGGAGTGGAGCCAGGGGCTCGGCCTCCAGAATTTCCTGTGCTCAGTGGGGATTTCTTCTCCTATGCTGACCGTGAGGACCATTACTGGACAGGCTATTACACTTCCCGTCCTTTCTACAAGAGCTTGGACCGAGTCCTAGAGGCCCACCTGCGGTGAGACCTGACCACCTTCCCCTGCTGGGATAGAGTCAGCCTTTGGGGTATTGGAGGGGCCGGGCTGCAGGAGAAAGGTGGGTGGGAAGGAAGAGGGTTACCAGCAGAGTGGAGCTCATGGGTGGAGTTCGGTGGAACAGAACAGGCGTGCGCTGACTTTTCTCTCTGAGCAGTGGGGCAGAGATCCTCTACAGCCTGGCCGTGGCTCATGTGCGCCGCTCTGGACTGGCTGACAGATACCCGCTGTCTGACTTTGCCTTTCTGATGAAAGCCCGGCGAACCCTGGGGCTCTTCCAGCACCACGATGCCATCACTGGCACTGCCAAGGAGGCAGTGGTGGTAGACTATGGGGTGAGGTAGGAGGAGCCTTGCCCTCTTTCCCCACCATCCCAAAGAGAGGATGTGGGAGGTGGTCGGTGGGCAGGCTGCTGAGAGTTGATCCTCTTGACAAGACAGACAGCCTTCCGGGAGCCATTTCTTTCTCCCTCTCTCCTGCCCACCACAGGCTGCTGCGCTCCCTGGTCAGTCTGAAGCAGATCATTGTCAATGCTGCTCACTATCTGGTGCTGGGAGACAAGGAGACCTACCACTTTGACCCCAGGGCACCCTTTCTTCAAATGGTGGGCCCCCTCCTGCATCTGCCTGGGGACCCTCTGGTGGGGGCAGGTGCCTCAAGAGCTGATATCTGTGGGTTCTGTTCCTCCTCTTCTCCCTTTTCTGTCTGGGGGTGTGAATTTCATGTCCAGCACAGCTGGTGTCCCGTATTGTGGACCGGCGAGGCTGCACCCGTCACTGCTCTTCCTTGCTGCTCTCTCGTTTGCAGGATGAGAAGCGCGTAAGTCACGATGCCCTGCCGGAGCGCACAGTCATCCAGCTGGAGTCCTCACCCAGGTGAGCCGGGCCTGGCCGGCTGTGCAGAAGCAGAGCCTCCACCACGCCCCCAGCTCCTCCTCGAGCCAGGTCCGCACTGCTGGCAGACATCACCCGGCCAAGAGCAGCTTGTGGGAAAAAGATGGTTATTTTGGAGTACAGGCTCGAGAGGGAAGCTCCATGATGGCAGGGAAAACGGTGGCATCAGCAGAGGGTGGACATCACCCCTGGCCAACACCAGGTGGACAACAGGAACAGAAGAGTGTGCCAAACACTGGCAAGGGAAATCAGGCTATAACACCCATAAGCCCGCCTCCAACAATACACTGCCTCCAGGAGGCTTTAATTCCCAATTGCCATCAGCTGGGGAGACTAGCATTCAGAATACCTAGGTTTATGGGGGACACCTGAATCCAACCACCACACTCCTGCCTGCCTGCACTTGCCAAGCCACCACGGGGACCTTGTCCTCACTGTTGTCGCTGCCCTGCTACTGGTGCAGCAGGCTCCTGGCTCAGCCAGCCTTCCGCCCACAGGTTTGTGGTGCTCTTCAACCCTCTGGAACAAGAGCGGCTCAGTGCGGTGTCCCTGCTGGTCAATTCTCCCCGGGTGCGTGTACTTTCAGAGGAGGGTCAGCCCCTGTCTGTGCAGATCAGTGCATACTGGCACTCTGCCACTGACATGGTCCCCGACGTCTACCAGGTGAGGCAGGGACGGGCCCTCGCTGCTTACAGTACTTCTCCTGGAGCCTCCCTCCCCGTAATCACCTGCTCCCACTTTCCTGCTGTGGCTCTGTTACTCCCTAGGATGGGGACAGGTGTCTTGGGGAGAGCAGCTGACCAAGGTGATAGTCACTCATGGGATTTGTCCCTGAAAGGAAGGTGAAGGCTACTGTGGTAATGATGACATTGAAACGGGCACAGTAACTGCTTTCATCATCTGATCACTTCATCTACTTATTTGAAATGAGGTCTTGTATATGGCTCAGGCTGGTCTTAAACTCCTGGGCTTAAGCAATCTTCCTGCCTCAGTTTCCCAAGTAGCTATAGGCATGCCCAGTTCAATAAAATAATTATCAAAAGCTTTTTTTCTCTTTCTTTTCTTTCTTTGTTTTTTTGAGGTAGGGTCTCAGTCTAGTCCAGGCTGACCTGGAATTCACTGTGTAGTCTCAGGGTGGCCTCAAACTCATGGCAGTTCTTCTACCTCTGCCTCCGAGTGCTGGGTATAAAGGCCTGCATCACCATGCCTGGTTAATAAATAAAAACATTTATTTTTAAAATATTTTTATTTGACAGAAGAGAGAGAAAGAGAGAGAGAGAGAGAGAGAAGGAATGGGTGTGCCTCTAACTGCTATAAACATACTCCAGACGCATGTGCCATCTTGTGCATCTGGCTTACATGGGTCCTGGAAATCAAACCTGGGTCCCTTCAGCTTTGCAGGCAAACACCTTAACTGCTAAGCCATTTCTCCAGCCCCCTATTTATTTATTTTAATTTTAAAATAAATTAATCATTTACAAGCAGAGAGATACAGAGAGAGAGAGAGAATGGGCAAGCCAGGACCTCTAGCCACTGCAAACAAACTCCAGACACATGTGCCACGTTAGGCATCTGTCTCACGTGGGTGCTGGGGAATCAAACCTGAATCCTTAGGCTTTGTAGGCAAGTACCTTAGCCACTAAGCCATATCTCCAGCCCCAATAAAAATATTTAAAATTTTTTAATGAAATTAAAAATAAAAGAAGTTTAGGCTGAGGAAAGAAGCCCTGTGTCTGGCATTGATGCTCAGCTACAGCCTATGCTCCTCTCCCCTGCTGTGCCCACAGGTGTCTGTGCCCATCCGCCTGCCAGCCCTGGGCTTGGGTGTGCTGCAGCTGCAGCCGAGCGCAGATGAGCCCCACACACTACCCTCCTCCGTGCGCATCTACCTGCATGGCCTGAAGCTGTCTGTCAGCAGGCATGGAACATTCCCTGTCCGAATCATAGACTCAAGCACCAGTGACTTTGCAATCAGCAACCGCTACATGCAGGTCTGGTTCTCCGGCCTTACTGGCCTCCTCAAGGTAAAGGGCTACAGGTGGTGGGGCGGGCCCAGAGGAGGGGGTGGGCATCAGAGGGATTATTCAGAGCCGCCTCCTGTCATCTGAAGGACAGGGCCTTGGGTACGAACGTTCTCACCTCTGAGCTCTGAGCACAGGGAAGCTGGGTGTGTTAGTCATCTGCTGTAACAGATACCTGAGGTCAGCAGCTTATAGAGAAAAGGCTTGTTTTGGCTCACAGTTCAGGGGTTTCAGTCCACAGGCAGATTCGTTGAGTTTTGGGCCTGTGGTGAGGCAGCATGTCATGATAAGGAGCAAAGCACCTCACAGCCAGGGTAAGAATGAGAGACAGAGCAATAGCCAGCCAGGCAGAGAAACAGAGGCAGCCTGGGTGTGGTGACTGGTGCCTGCAGTTCCATCAATTGAGAGGTAGAAGTGGGAAAATCAAGGATAATCTGAGGTCATCTTCAGTTACCTATCAAGTTTGAGGCCAACCTGGACTACATGAAACTGTCACAACAACAACAACAACAACAACAACAACAAAAATAATAATGTGGAAGATGGGGCCACAGAGGTGGCTCAGCAGTTAAGGCACTTGCTTGCGAAGCCTAAGACCCATGTTCTACTCCCTAGATCCCACATAAGCCAGATGCACAAGGTGAGGCAAGTGCAAGGGCGCACATGTGCACTAGGTGGCACATGGATCTGGAGGTTGATCACAGTGGCTGAGGCCCTCGTGTGCCAGTTCTGTCTCGCTCTCTGTAAAAAAAAAAAAAAAAAAAAAAAAAAAAATTGTGGAAGAGGTGGAGTCCCAGATGTCCCCTTCAAGGATGTACTTCCAGTTACCTAAATCCTCCCTCCAGGTCCCCGCCTCTTCAAGATCCCGCCAACTAGTAGCTTAGGAAACAAGCCCTCAACACATGGGCCTTTGAGTTCAAGGCCAGCCTGGAGCTACAGTTTGTTCTAAGTCAGCCTAGGCTAGAGTGAGACCTTGAAAAACCAAAAAATTTAAAAATTAAAAAAAATCCAAATTGTAGCTCTGGGCGTGGCTCCTTGGGGAAGTTAGTCCGTGCCCTCCCAGGGGGAGGCCTGACATAGTGGTGTGGGGCCAGGGGTCAGGGCTGTGTTTTTTGGCAGAGCATCCGGAAGGTGGATGAGGAGCAGGAACAGCAGGTGCAAATGCAGTTCCTTGTCTACGGCACTCGTTCATCCAAAGATAAGAGCGGAGCCTACCTTTTCCTGCCCGATGGCGAGGCCAAGGTAACTGAGAGACTGCTTCAAGAACTGGGCGGCCCATAGCAGATGCTAATGGGGAGAGCCTTCCCTCATGGTCACTGCTTGCTGGAATCTTTGTCTTTGCTGCCTCTGGGGTGTGAGTGGGCTGGGTTCTTAACTGGTTTTGGTGTCATTCAGCCTAGAGTATCAGACCAGAGCCTGCAAGCATGAGGACTTCCCTGGCCCAGCCCTGGGTTAATGTACTCCTGCTTTGTGCTCTGTGCTGCGAGTTCAGTGGCCACCTGCTCTTTCTCTAGCCCTATGTCCCCAAGAAACCCCCTGTGTTGCGTGTCACCGAAGGCCCTTTCTTCTCAGAGGTGGCTGCATACTATGAACACTTTCACCAGGTGATCCGGCTTTATAACCTGCCAGGTGAGCCCTTTGGGTGGGGAGGGACATGAGTGTGGAAGTGTGGGCTTTGCAGATTAGGACCCACTTCTCCTCCACCTCTTTTATGCCTACATACCTGTCCCCAGATGTGTCATTTGAGATGGGGATGCTTGAATCTCTTGGAGAAAAGGTCACCAGGAGCATCTTGGGGCTGTCAGGAGGGAGGCTGGGGGGAGCCTCTCCTGGCCCAGCTTCTCAGGCTCTGCTCGCCTCACCCCCTGTCTCTGTGCCCAGGAGTAGAGGGGCTATCTCTGGACGTGTCCTTCCTGGTGGACATTCGGGACTATGTGAACAAGGAGCTGGCTGTGCGCATCCACACGGACATCGACAGTCAGGGCACCTTCTTCACCGACCTCAATGGCTTCCAGGTGATGGCTGGACCCCATGGAGCAGAACTTGGGCTGTTTTTTGGCCTCTAGCACAGGCACTGTGTGGGTGTGCTGTGCGAAGGAGTAGAAACAAGAATGACCAGGAATGCTTTCAGACTGGGGTCCCTTCAGAGCACAAATAGTACCCAGGGGCCCCTGACCTGCTGGTCTTGCCCCCACAGGTGCAGCCCCGGCGATATCTAAAGAAGCTGCCCCTGCAGGCCAACTTCTACCCTATGCCAGTCATGGCCTACATCCAAGACACACAGAGGCGCTTCACGCTGCACACTGCACAGGCCCTAGGTGTCTCCAGCCTCAGGAATGGTGAGTGGGAACTGGAACTCAGCAGAGGGTACACAACACGCAGCAGCGCCAACCCCTGCCTCTAGGTCTGTCTGTCTGTTGGCCTCCTCACCTCTTTGCAGAGCTCATCACACCCCTGCTTGCTCCTGTCAGTCACACTTGGTACATCTTCTTCTTTGTTGGGGACAGCTGAGTGGCTCAAGAAACATCAGGGTCTTGAAGGGTGACTCAGCTGAGGTGTACAATTCTGGTACATAGGGATGGTTTAAAAAGCATGCACAATGTTATAGTGAAATATTTAGGAAAGGAGACAGATATATATGCACAGATATATGCTTAGTAAATTAGATGACATTCTTAGGCATCAAAGATAGCCAGGCCTAGGGCTGGACATGTAATCCCATAATCCCAGCTACTTGGAGACTAAGGTAGGAGGATCACAAGTTCAAGGCCAGTCTGGGCAATTTAGTGAGAGTTTTTTTCAAGATAAAAAGTAACTCTGTCTCTCTCTGCCTTTCTCCCTCTCAAATAAATAAATAAAATATATTTTAAAAAATGGGCTGGAGGTATGGCTTAGTGGTTAAGGCATTTGCCTGCAAAGCCAAAGGACCCTGGTTCGATTCCCCAGGACCTACATTAGCCAGATGCACAAAGGGTCACACACGTCTGGAGTTCATTTGCAGTAGCTGGAGGCCCTGGCATGCCCATTCTCTCTCTCCCCCTGTTTCTCCCTCTCAAATAAATAAATAAAATATATATTTAAAAAGTAAAAAAGGTGGTGGTTGGAGAGATGGCTTAGCAGTTAAGGTGCTTGTCTGCAAAGCTGAAGAACCCACATTTGATCTCTCTCTAGATCCCACATAAGCCAGACGAACAAAGGTGAGGCAAGAGCAAGGCTGTACATACCCACTAGGTGGCGCAAGCATCTCGCATTCTATTTCAGTAGCTGAGTCCTCAGTGTGCCAATTTTCTCTCTCTCTCTAAAAAAAGGGGGGGAATCAGGGGTAGTGGTGCATGCCTTTAGTCCCAGTACTCAGGAGGCAGAGGTTGAGGATGGCTATGAGTTCAAGGCCATCCTGAGACTACATGGTGAATGCCAGGTCAGCCTGGGTGTTGTAGTCAGGTTCGCATTACTGACAGAAATCTCCTGACCAAGAGAAGCTTTTGGGGAAAAAAGGGGCGTATTTTGGCTTACAGACTCGAGGGGAAGCTTCATGATGGCAGGGGGAAATGATAGCATGAGCAGAGGGTGGACATCGCCCCCTGGCCAACATAAGGTGGACAATATCAACAGGAGAGTGTGTCAAACACTGGCAAGGAGAAACTGGCTATAATACCCATAATTCCGCCCCCAGCAATACACTGCCTCCAGGAGGTATTAATTCCCAAATCTCCCTCAGCTGGGAACCTAGCAGTCAGAATACTTAAGTTTATGGGGGACACCTGAATCAAACCACCACACTGGGCTAGAGGGAGACTCTACCTCGAAAAACCAAAGGGGGGGAAAAAAAAAGTAAACAGACAGCTGAGGAGATGGCTCAGCAGGCAGGAGTGCTTGCCATCAGCATGAGGGCCTGAGATGAACTGAGCTCAATCCCCAGGACCCACATGAACAGCCACTGGACATGGCCACATACATGTGCAACCCAGTCCTGTGGGGAGTGGGGACTGGGACATTGCTGGGCCTGTGAAAACCGCAGCTGCGCATTCAGAGAGAGAGAGACACTCAAGGAACCGTGAAGATGAGCAATAGAGGAGGACATCTAATGGTCTCCTTTGGCCTCTGTGCCTGTGAGTGTACCCACACATACTACATATGCAAAAAGAAAGTAAAGAGAAGGCTAGGGATGGAGCTCAGTGGTAGAAAATTTACCTAGGATGGGCCAAGTGCTAGATTCAATCCCCGGTACTGAAAAAAGAGGTAAGGGAGTTGAGGAGATGGGTCGGTGGTTAAAAGCTGCCCAGCTCAAGTTCCTTCCCTAACCACCCACCTAAAGCCATATATTTACTTATTTATTTTTAAGCAGAGAGACAGAGAACATGGAATGAATGGGCGTGCCAAGGCCTCCTGTCACTGCAAATGAACTTCAGACACATGAGCCACTTTGTGCATATGGCTTTATGTGGGTACTTGGGAGTTGAACTCTGGCCATCAGGCTTTGCAAGCAAGTACCTTAACTGCTGAGCCAACTCCAAATATATATATATATAATTTTTTTTTTTCTGAGGTAAGGTCTCGTTCTAGCTCAGGCTGACCTGGAATTCACTATATAGTCTTATGCTGGCCTTAAACTCATGGCACTCCTTCTACCTCGGCCTCCCAAGTGCTGTCATTAAAGGCATATGCCACCACATCTGGCTCTCATTTATTTATTTATTTGCAAGCAGAGAGAGACAGAGAGGATGCGGGCACCAAGGCCTCCAGCCACTACAAACAAACTTTAGATGCATGTGCCATTTTGTGCATCTGGCTTTACATGGGTACTGGGGAATTAAACCCGTGTCGTTAAGCTTTGCAGGCAAGTGCCTTAACCACTGAGATATCTTGCTAGCCCCAAATATGTAGGTTTGAGGAGTACTAATGACTACCATATCACACCCCAGGTGGCTCCCATAGCCTCAGGGCAAAATGAAGTGTGACTTGCTAGTTGGTTGTGCCTTCAAGATCTTCCATCTATTGGTGACAAGCGCCTAAACCATTAAGCCATCTCTCCAGCCCAGTCTTCCATCTTTTGGAAGGACCCTTTGTGATGGCTGAGCTTAGTATTGGGTCAAGACTGTTGATGCAGTGGTGAGGAATGTCAGGCTTGCTTTCCCTTGTGGGAGAAACATGGCTCCCCTACCCTCTGCCAGGAGCCATTGGGACTGTCTTCCTTGTGACTCCCAACTGCAGCCCAGTGTCTCCTGCTTGATGTTCTCTGTGCTCCTCTAGGACATGGTATACTAAAAAAATGACTATTGCCAGGCGTGGTGGTGCGCTCCTTTAATCCCAGCACTTGGGAGGCAGAGGTAGGAGGATTGCCATGAGTTCGAGGCCACCCTGAGAATACAGAGTGAATTCCAGGTCAGCCTGTGCTAGAGCGAGATCCTACCTTGAAAAAACAAAAAACAAAACAAAACAAAAAGATTATTTTCTATAAAAGGGGCCTATTTTAGGGTTTGGGGATGGATTCTTGTCCTTGCTCAGAGTAAGGTCTGTGGAGATGAAAGGGAAGATCACCCCGCTCTAAGAGAAACTGCTGTGGGCTTCTGTGGGAAGAAACTCATCAGCTTTGCGGTAGTATTTTCTCCAAGCAAATTACAAAAGGAAAGCCGAGATGGTTCACTGCCATCTCTTTTCCCTGGGGCAGCCTCTGCTTCATGTGCCACCTGCCTATCCTCTACACAGCCTGCTTCTGACGACAGGGTGGCCACTACAGACTAGCCTGGTGGACCTTCTGGCTGCTGCCAAGCAGAACAAGAGCAGGAGATGATGTGTTAGCCACAGCTGAGTATGTCCAGCCTGAGAAAACTGAGTATGTCCAGCCTGAGAAAACCCACCTCAGATCAGGGTCGCTGCAGCGGCCTGCAGCTAGGTACCGCTCAGTTTTCCAACTCTTTCTTTCTTTCTTTCTTTCTTTCTTTCTTTCTTTCTTTCTTTCTTTCCTTTCCTTTCCTTTCCTTTTCCTTTCCTTTTCCTTTCCTTTCTTTTCCTTTCCTTTCCTTTCCTTTCCTTTCCTTTCCTTTCCTTTTCCTTTCCTTTCCTTTTCCTTTCCTTTTCCTTTCCTTTCCTTTTCCTTTCCTTTCTTTCCTTTCCTTTCCTTTTCCTTTCCTTTCCTTTTCCTTTTCCTTTCCTTTCCTTTCCTTTTCCTTTCCTTTCTTTTCCTTTCCTTTCTTTCCTTCCTTTCCTTTCCTTTCCTTTCCTTTCCTTTTCCTTTCCTTTCCTTTCCTTTCCTTTCCTTTCCTTTTCCTTTCCTTTCCTTTCCTTTCTTTCCTTTTCCTTTTCCTTTCCTTTCCTTTCCTTTCCTTTCCTTTCCTTTTCCTTTCCTTTTCCTTTCCTTTCCTTTTCCTTTCCTTTTCCTTTCCTTTCCTTTTCCTTTCCTTTCCTTTCCTTTTCCTTTCCTTTCCTTTTCCTTTCCTTTTCCTTTTCCTTTCCTTTCCTTTCCTTTCCTTTTCCTTTCCTTTCCTTTCCTTTCTTTCCTTTCCTTTTCCTTTCCTTTCCTTTTCCTTTCCTTTCTTCCTTTCCTTTCCTTTCCTTTCTTTCCTTTCCTTTCCTTTCCTTTCCTTTTCCTTTTCCTTTCCTTTCCTTTTCCTTTCCTTTCCTTTCCTTTTCCTTTCCTTTTCCTTTCCTTTCTTTCCTTTCCTTTCCTTTCCTTTTCCTTTCCTTTTCCTTTCCTTTTCCTTTCCTTTCTTTCCTTTCCTTTTCCTTTTCCTTTTCCTTTCCTTTCCTTTCCTTTTCCTTTCCTTTCCTTTCCTTTCTTTTCCTTTCCTTTCCTTTCCTTTCCTTTTCCTTTCCTTTCCTTTCCTTTCCTTTTCCTTTCCTTTCTTTCTTTTCCTTTCCTTTTCCTTTCCTTTTTCCTTTCCTTTTCCTTTCCTTTCCTTTTCCTTTCCTTTCCTTTCCTTTCCTTTTCCTTTCCTTTCCTTTCCTTTCCTTTCCTTTTCCTTTCCTTTTCCTTTCCTTTTCCTTTCCTTTCTTTTCCTTTCCTTTCCTTTCCTTTCCTTCCTTTCCTTTCCTTTCCTTTCCTTTCCTTTCTTTCCTTTCCTTTCCTTTTCCTTTCCTTTCCTTTTCCTTTCCTTTCCTTTTCCTTTCCTTTCCTTTCCTTTCCTTTCCTTTCTTTCCTTTCCTTTCCTTTCCTTTCCTTTCCTTTCCTTTCCTTTCCTTTCTTTTCCTTTCCTTTCCTTTCCTTTCCTTTCCTTTCCTTTCCTTTCCTTTTCCTTTTCCTTTTCCTTTCCTTTCCTTTCTTTCCTTTCCTTTTCCTTTCCTTTCTTTTCCTTTCCTTTCCTTCCTTTCCTTTTCCTTTCCTTTCCTTTCCTTTTCCTTTCCTTTCTTTCCTTTCCTTTCCTTTCCTTTCCTTTCCTTTCCTTTCCTTTCCTTTCCTTTCCTTTCCTTTTCCTTTCCTTTCCTTTCCTTTCTTTCCTTTCCTTTCCTTTCCTTTTCCTTTCCTTTTCCTTTCCTTTTCCTTTCCTTTTCCTTTCCTTTCCTTTTCCTTTCCTTTTCCTTTCCTTTCCTTTCCTTTCCTTTCCTTTCCTTTTCCTTTCTTTTCCTTTCCTTTCTTTTCCTTTCCTTTCCTTTCCTTTCCTTTCCTTTCCTTTCCTTTCCTTTCCTTCCTTTCCTTTCCTTTCCTTTCCTTTCCTTTCCTTTTCCTTTCCTTTTCCTTTCCTTTTCCTTTCCTTTCCTTTCCTTTTCCTTTCCTTTCCTTTCCTTTCCTTTCCTTTCCTTTTCCTTTCCTTTTCCTTTCCTTTCCTTTCCTTTTCCTTTCCTTTCCTTTCCTTTTCCTTTCCTTTCCTTTTCCTTTCCTTTCCTTTTCCTTTCCTTTTCCTTTCCTTTCCTTTCCTTTCCTTTCCTTTTCCTTTTCCTTTCCTTTCCTTTCCTTTCCTTTCCTTTCCTTTCCTTTCTTTCCTTTCCTTTCCTTTCCTTTCCTTTCCTTTCCTTTCCTTTCCTTTCCTTTCCTTTTCCTTTTCCTTTCCTTTCCTTTCCTTTCTTTCTTTCTTTCTTTCTTTCTTTCTTCTTTCTTTTCTTTCTTTTCTTTTCCTTTTCCTTTCTTTCCTTTCCTTTTCCTTTCCTTTCTTTCTTTCTTTCTTTCTTTCTTTCTTTCTTCTATGTAGTCTCAGGGTGGCCTCAAACTCGCGGCAATCCTCCTGAGTGCTGGGATTAAAGGCATGTGCCACCACGCCCGGCTTGTGGGGTTGTTGTTGTTGTTGTTGTTTTGTTTGTTTGAGGTAGGATTTCACTCTAGCTCAGGCTGACCTGGAATTCACTGTGTTGTCTCAGGGTGGCCTCAAACTCACGGCGATCCTCCTACCTTTGACTCCCGAGAGCTGGGGTTAAAGGCGTGTGCCACCACGCCCGGCCCAACTGCTTCTTTATTCTGCTTTGTGTGCCTCTCCTGCTGGAGTTTCCTGCGAGGCTTCTGGCCTCAGGTGCCACTCCTAAGTCACAGTGATGAACCGCCAGGGCCAGCACGTGGGCCTCTTGTTTCCTCACCTGTAGAAGTAGAGCAGGGGCCGCGCTTGGCTCCCGCCTGGCTATAGGATTGCTGGACTCACTCTTCTGAGTCACTCAGCTTTCCCCATCTCACTGGGCTTTTTCCTGAAAGCCTGGGGTGGGGATTTCTAAGGACTATGCCTGCTTGGAAATGGGGTCCAGGGCTCACTGTTAACTTCCCCAGGCCAGCTGGAGGTGATCTTGGACCGACGGCTAATGCAGGATGACAACCGGGGTCTAGGACAGGGGCTCAAGGACAACAAGATCACCCGCAATCACTTCCGTCTCCTGTTAGAACGGCGAACCATGGGCAGCGAGGTAAAACTTGGATCCAGAGGACAGTGACAAGAGCAAGCTCAGCCCTGTGGGTGGCTCTGGGGGCTCTGGAGCTGAAAGAGGGCAAGGGACAGGCAGCATGGTTAATTCCCTACTGTTGTGGCAGGAGGCCATCTGGTCATAGGCTGACCCATCTCATGCAGCCTGATAGCTGCTCTCTGAGCTGCACCCAGTCATCTGTGGCTCTGTCATGCCCATCTCTCACCTTCCTCTGTGCCACCCTCGTCTTCCTCCCCAGGCCCCAGCTATCCTAACTCTCCTCCAGCCCCGCTCATCTCATGGCTTTCTTTGCCTCACCAGCCTGGCTTTTTCTCCAAACTGGCAGCCAAGCTTAGGGGCATGATCTTTCCCAGCAGCAGGATCGGGGACCGAGAGGTAAGGGGCATGGTGGCCTAGCATGAGCAGGCTTATACTGTAGTTGGGGCCTGCCACCTAGTGTCCTGAGGCTATGGCTTAGTTGCTTGTCCCTCCTGCTGTGCTGTGGGAGGTGGGTGCATTTGGTGCCACTCATTGGACTCTATTCAAGTAGTAGAGGGTGATCCTGACCTCCTGATCCTCCTGCCCCCACCTCCCAAGTGCTGAGATTAGAAATATACACCACCACACCTTGCTTATTGCTTTTAATATTGTACTATTATTATTATTATTTTGGTTTTTCAAGGTAGAGTCTCATTCTAGCCCAGGCTGGCCTGGAATTCCCTATGTAGTCTCAGGTTAGCCTTGAACTCACCAAGATCCTCCAACCTCTGCCTCCTGAGTGCTGGGATTAAAGGTGTGTGCCACCACACTTGGTTTAATATTTTAGTTTTTTAAATATTTATTTATGAGAGAGAGAGAATGAGCATGCCAGGGCCTCTAGCCACTGCATATGAACTCCAGACATCTGCCCCCTTGTACATCTGGCTTACATGGGTCCTGGGGAATCGAACCCGGGTCCTTAGGCTTTGCAGGCAAATGCTGTAACCGCGAGGCCATCCCCAGTCCCCTAATATTTTATTTTTATTTACTTACTTATTTGTGAGTGAGAATGAGTTAGATGAGGGGGGAATGGGCATGTCTGGGCCCCTAACCACTGCAAATGAACTTCAGGGGCATGCGCCGCTTTGTGCATCTGGCTTATGTGGGTCCTGGGTCCTTAGGCTTCATAGGCAAGCACCCCAAGTGCTAAGCCACCACTCTACCCCTGATTGCTGCTGTTGTTTGTTTGTTTTTAAATGTAGGGTCTCACTGTAGCCCAGGCTGACCTGGAATTCACTGTGTAGTCTCAGATGGCCCTACCTCTGCCTCCCAAGTGCTGGGATGAAAGGTGTGTGCCACCACACCCAGCTCCCATTGTTGTTTTTAAAGACAGGTTCTCATGTAGCCCGGCTCCCCTTGAAATGATCCCCCTGCCTCCATCTCCTTAGTGCTAGCTGGGCTTACAGGTGTGTACCATCACACTGGGATTTTTTTGTGGCTATTTAAATGAATTAAAACTAAATAATTTCATTTTTCATTCATACCAGCCACGCTTCAATCCCTCAGTGGCCCCATGTGGCTGCTAATTGCAGCAGGCAGTGTGTCCCGGGCCAGAGCACGGTGGAAGCCTCGGCAGACTGTAGAGGCCTTGAGTGCTGGCCGGAGTGTGAAGAGCATGGGAGGACCTGGGAGGGCTGTGCTGGGGACGGCCCTCAGCATGTCACTGAGCAGAGGGAGCAGAGTGGCTCTGTGGGAAGGAGACAAAGCAAGGATGACAGTGCAAGGGCTCTTCAGACAGACTGTTGGTGGCTTGAAGTGAGCCATGGGTGGGAGAAAGAAGTTGAGGTGTCTGGAAGAAGGATGGGTGCTGCCTGGGTCTGGAGGTCAAGGTAGAGGGGAAGGCGACTGTGAACAGCAGGACAGTGCCAGCGACAGAAATCAGCACACAGAGAAGCAGTGACTTTTGAGGAAAGTTCCATGTGGTCCTGTCTGAGAGGCTCAGGACTTGCGGGCCTGAGTGTCAGGCCGGCACTGTGGATGTCTGCCTCTCTGTTTTGTCTTCTATCCCCCTTCCTTCATCTGTCTGTGAAGGGTAATGGCTTTGATAATGGTGTGTTGCTCATGACAGCATTAAGAAGATGCCTAGTTGGACTGGAGAGATGGCTTAGTGGTTAAGGCATTTGCCTGCAAAGCCAAAGGACCTAGGTTCAATTGCCCAGGACCCACATAAGCCATGTGCACAGGGTGGCACACACATCTGGAGTTTGTTTACAGTAGCTGCAGGCCCTGGCGCATCCATTCTAGCTACCTGCTTCTCTCTCTCTCTTCATAAATACGATTAATTTTAAAAATTTTAAAAAGGAGGCCTAGCAAATAATTTTTTTTCGAGGTAGGGTCTCACTCTAGCCCAAGCTGACCTGGAATTCACTGTGTAGTCTCAGGGTGGCCTTGAACTCATGGCAATGCTCCTACCTCTGTCTCCCGAGTGCTGGTAAATAAAATTTTAAGAAACAAGGAAAAAGAAGAGGCCTAGTGAAATGGCCCTGTCTGAGTTGAGTGTGCTCATGAAGTGTAAGAGGTGCCAGGCCCAAGTCCATATGCACTGGAAAAACTCTCCTCAAAGGAACTGGCCTGCCTCACCTTCACCCCTCAGCCTGCTTGTGCTCCCTCACCCTTGCCTTGGGCCCATCTTGCAGGTTCAGGATGACCATTCTACCAGCTACCCATCCCTCCTCAGCCACCTGACCTCTATGTACCTCAACACGCCCCCACTTGTCCTGCCGGTGGCCAAGAGACCGCTCCCAGGCCCTAGTCTGCGCTCATTCCGCCCTTTGGCTTCTATACTGCCTTGTGACTTCCACTTGCTCAACCTGCGCACACTCGCGGCTGAGGTAAGTGTCTCTGACTCTTCCCCACGTGCTCCTCCCTGTCCAGTCCATGCCTGCCTTCTGTACAGGGGTACTGCTGCTGCTGAGCCTTGCCCAGCTGCTGAGCCTCCACTGCCTTCCTTCCTGCCTGTTTCCCAGGAGGACACCTCGCCCTCAGCAGATGCCGCACTCATCTTGCACCGCAAGGGTTTTGACTGTGGCCTTGAGGCCAAGAACTTAGGCTTCAACTGCTCCACAAGCCAAGGCAAGGTGAGCAGGGCCCAGGTGTATGAGACAGGATGCCTGGTGGGGGCAGCGAAGCTGGCCTTCAGGACAGGGTGAGAGCCTGCCGGAACTGGACTAGGGTTGGTGGCAGATGGGAAGAGGAAGCCTCATTCCAGGGCTTGTCAGTGAGAAGGGGGTGGGGGGCTGTCATCTTGTATTTTCAGTTACTGAGCCTGGCAGGGCAGCTCCATACAGACATGGAGCTGGAGAACTTCTGTTTCCTGAGGTGGGGCCTGTATTGAGCAAAGTGAAAATATCAGAAATAAAAATCCCAAGACCATCATGTGCTCCTTCGCAAGCACTACTCATGGCATCAGCTGGCACTGATCATTCTCTTTGCTGGTGCTGGTGACTCAAGTGAACCAAGGCACAGGTTGGAGTAATGGTGCCCACCCTGAGGTCCTGACCCCGAGATTGGACACCAAGTCCTATATGAAGGCACATTGCTCCTGAGAGGGGCCATAGCTTCTATCAGATACTTTCTATTTTTTGCATTTATTCAAATATCTATCTATCTATATACACACATATATATATGTGTATATATATATACACATATATACATGTGTGTGTGTATACACACACACACACACACACACACATACACACACACATATATATATATATTTGGTTTTTTCAGGTAGGGTCTTACTATAGCCCAGGTTGACCTGGAATTAGTCCCAGTCTGGCCTTGAACTCACAGTGATCTTTCTTCCTCAGCCTTTGGAGTGCTGGGATTAAAGGTGTGTGCCACCATGCCCAGCTTAATTTAATTTTTTTCAAGATGAGGTCTCATGTAGCCCTGGCTGTCTTCATATATTTCTGTGAAGCTGGCCTCAAACTCACAGAAATCCTCTTGCCTCAGTCTCCTAAGTGCTGGGATTATGGGCATGTCCCACAAACTCTACTTTATTACCTTTTTAAGAATCTGACAAAAAGAGAGAATCTGACAGAAAGCAAGGCATGGCTCACACCTACATTGCTAGCACATGGGAGACAGAGGCAGAAGGATTTCTGTGAGTTTGAGGCCAGCCTGGGCTACATAAGCCCTCATCTCCAAGAGTCTGTCTCAAAAAATCGACAAAGAGTGGGATGGAGAGATGGCTCAGCAGTTAAGGTGCTTGCTTGCAAAGCCTAACAACCTGGGTTCAATTCCCTAGTACCATGGAAAGCCAGATGCACAGTGGCTTGTACATCTGGAGTTTGTTTGCAGTGACTGGAGGCCCTGGAATGCCCATTCATTATGTGTGTGTGTGTGTGTGTGTGTGTGTGTGTGTGTGTGTGTGTGTATGTATATATATGTATGTATATATATGTATGTGTATATATATATATATATATTTGGTTTTGTGAGGTAGGGTCTCACTCTAGCTCAGGCTGACCTGGAATTCACTATGTAGTCTCAGGGTGGCCTTGAACCCATGGTGATCCACCTACTTTTGTCTCCCAAGTGCTGAGATTAAAGGAATGCGCCACCACACCTGGCAATAAATAAAAAAAAAAATCAACAAAGGGGACTGGAGAGATGGCTTAATGGTTAAAGCACTTGCCTGCAAAGCCTAAGGACCCATGTTCAACTCTCCAGATCCCATGTAAACCAGAGGAACAAGATGACACAAATGCAAGGTTGCACATGCACACAAGGTAGTGCACACATCTGGAGTTCAATTGCAGTGGTTGAAGGCCCTGGCATGCCAATTCTCTTCCCCTCTCTTCCTCCCCCAACTCTCTTGCTCTCTCTCATAAAAAATTACAAAAATAAAACCAACAAAGGGTTGCTGGGTATGGTGGTGCACGCCTTTAATTCCAGCACTTGGGAGGCAGAGGTAGGAGGATCACCATGACTTTGAGACCAGCCTGGGACTACACAGTGAGTTATAGGTCATCTTGGGCTTAGAGTGAGACCCTACCTTGAAAAACAAAACAAAAAAAAAATCAACAAAGGAGGCTGGAGAGATAGCTTAGCAGTTAAGGCACTTGGCTGCTAAGCTTAAAGACCAAGGTTCGATTCCCCAGTACCCATGTAAGCCGGTGGCACATGTGTCTAGAGTTGGTTTGCAATGGCTAGAGGCCCTGGTGCACCCATTCTCTCTCTTAAATAAAATAAAATTTAAAAACAACAAAGAAAGGGGTGGAGATAACAAGCACTATAAATGGGGTACATTATTTACTGTGGCAGGACCCAACACAACTATGCATCTTATCTCTGCACAGGTAGCCTTGGGGAGCCTCTTCCATGGCCTGGATGTGGGGTTCCTGCAGCCAACCTCCTTGACATTGCTGTACCCTCTGGCCTCGCCCTCCAACAGCACTGACATCTCTCTGGAGCCCATGGAGATCGCCACCTTTCGCCTCCGCTTGGGTTAGGTTAGGGCTTCTGTGGCCTGAAGAGAAAGCTCATCTACAGAGACTGCCTCTTATTTGACACCAACATCACTGGGTATCCTGTCCCAATGTGCCCATGAGAATTGTGACAGACTGGGCTCTGCCCTCACTCGCTTTATTGCTGCTGCTGCTGCTTCTGTGTTTGGGGCAACCCATAGACCCAGTAGTGGGCAGGTAGGGCAGATGCCAATAGGACAAGGGAGAGGAGCCCCTTGGTCAGGGTGGGCCATGCCAGACTTTGCTTTGGGTGGTGGGTGTGTGCCCAGCTGGGCACAGATTCCAAATCTATCCTTTCCCCAAAATGGGAAGTAGGAGGAGTGGGCAGACAGAAGAGGCCAGGGAGGCTGAGTGGTAATGGCCCAGCGTCAGGTGACTGCACGCGAGAGCCAGCTCTGAGGGAACCCTGTGAGCATGCGGAGCCCACGCATCCCGTGTGAGGAGCAGGAGCAGAGTGGTTCTGGGAGGAGGGAGGAGGGAGGGGAAGGAATCCGTTTCTCCTAAGAGCCCGAAAGCCTTGCTGCTTTCTGTAACGGCTCTATGCTAAGTGCTACCTGGCCTGCCTGCCCTGCCAAGGGGCTGCAGGGTGGTGGTAAAGATTTGCTAGAGACTGTCATGGCCAGATGTCCTAGGACACTTCAGGTCCCCAAGCCCGTTCCATATTGGATGCTTGGTGGTGTGTTGATTTGTGGGGTGGTGGCAGTGGCGCCCTGCCTGCCTCCTCTGTTCCCTTTACTTCCTGTACTTCTGCCCTCATGAGCTCCTGTCATGGGGGTTTGGTTCTGGAAAATAAGAAAGTGGAGCCTCTGAGACCCCTGTGCTTGGTCAGCTTGAGAAGGTGTTCGGCACCAGGTCTGCCTATCAAGCTTTGGTCTGTCTGCAAAAATACTCCTACTTGGCATGCAGGACGAGGAAGACGGAGACCAGATCAGGAGACTGTATGTTGCTCACAAGCCCTCATTTCAACACTGGTTAACAGAGAAACAGTTATAACCATTTCTACAGATGCTGAAAAGATTCTTGGTAAAATTTAAACTCTATCCCTTATTAAAACTCTCAGTCAGTGAAGACTAGCAAGAAACATCCTCATCTAGATAAAGGTCTGTTGGACCCTGAAAATAGCATCCTAAAGAATCAAATAGTGTAAAAACAAAGAAAAGAAAGAAAGAAATAGTGCAGGCATTCCCACCAGAGTTCAGCTAGCTAGGGGCATGCTGTCATTTAGTAATGTCCTGGTACCACTAATCCCTATTAAAGAAGAAGAGAATTATAATTGCCACAGTTTTTAGACCATACAGCTTCCTACCTATGAGAGCTGAGTCAACTGAAGACCTAGCTGGGCATTCTGTGAGCTGCCCCAGTGCTACACAAGTTCCTGTGAAGGCTTTGGTCCTCCCTAAACCAGCCCATAAAGTCAATGTAATTCCAGCAAGATTGGATCCTTTTTAAAATTCAGCAGGTTCTGAAGTTCATTTGGAAGAGGTACAGGAATATCAGAAGGTTATGAGTAGCGATGGTGATGTGCTGGCTGGTGGTGCCAAGGCAGGCAAAAGCTCTTGCCCTACCACAGTTCCCAAAGGACTGGACCAGTCTCTCTTGCCAGCATGAATTCAGCGAGCATGACACACTGGGTGAGACAAACCAACAGGAAACATGGAAAGTTCAGAGCCAGACCAAGGAACTTAGAGATTTGATATATGATAAAAAGGAATATTTGAAGTGGAGAAAAGATGGATTCTGTTTAATAAATAGTACTTTGAGACAACTAGCTATTTGTTAGTTAGATCTCTACCTCAGTTTCCACAAAAGCTAGATCTTGAGGGAAAGAACAAAACTGAAAAATTATTCAAGAAAATATATTTTTATACCTCTGCTATGGGAAGATCTTTTGTAAACATAGGATGAAACAAAAAAAGACATGCTAGGGGAAAAGATAAACAGGTTTTGCCACAAGATATATATATATATATTGAAAGTGTGCTATGGGAAACAAGAAGAAAACACAAATGTGAAATAGAGAAAAATATTTGCAGCACCTAGAAAAAAAAAAAGTGAATCTACTTAAGAGAAAACCTTGCTTTGGGGTTCTAAGAGGGCATCATCAGGACCTACTGAGCAGCCATGTGAAGACGAAGTGACAGGGCTGAATCCCAGCAGGTCCTCCAGGCTGCAACCAGCATCAGGCCACACAGTTTGTGGACTCCTGCTCATGCCATGGTAGAAGAAATAGGATTCTCAACATGAAGTGCTTAGTATGGAACGTGGTATGAGCTATAACTCTCTTAGTAAAGGATGCTAAGAAACTCTATTACAGCAAGTGTTACTTGCTAGCATATGGTTTGTAATAAGATAATAGGGGAGAATCTGTGAACCCCTAGGAAATTAGCAGAATAAAGGCTATTCTTTGGAGGTTTTAGATGTGCAATGAAATTATTCATCTGACAGGAACTATGTTTAATCTCACACACTTTTTTGGAGACAGTCTCACTAGTTTCCTGGCTGGCCTGAAACTCGCTATGTAGACAAGGCTGGCCTCAAACTTTGGTAATTACCTCTACATCCCAGTGCTGAGATTCCAGGCGTGTGCCACCACACCTGGCTGGCATGCATATTTAAAAATGATCTAAGGCAGCACTGTCAAAATGTCCGGAATCACCGGAGTGCCCCACGTAGGTGCAGGTTCCCGCCTGTTGTGAATGGGCTTCTCCTGCCACCTGGGTGCTACAGTGACCTGTAGGGGGACAGCCACATGTGACTGACAGGAGCAAGACACAAAAGCTTGTTTTAGCACAAGCCGATTCCCAGGTCCCCAGTGCTGGGATTGCAGGCACATGCCAGCGTGTTGGTTAGAATTTCGTTTTTCTTAATTCTGTTTTGAGGTGGCGTCCCACTGTAGCCCATGCTGACCTCAACATCAGTGAGCCTCCTTCCAAGTGCTGGGTCCAAGATGTGCACTACCATTCCTGGCTAGAATTTCCTCTTCTTTAAAAAAAAAAATTGGGCTGGAGAGATGGCTTAGTGGTTAAGTGCTTGCCTGTGAAGCCTAAGGACCCCCGTTCGAGGCTCGATTCCCCAGGACCCACGTTAGCCAGATGCACAAGGGGGCGCACACATCGGGAGTTCGTTTGCAGTGGCTGGAGGCCCTGGCGCACCAGTTCTCTCTCTCTCTCTCTCTCTCTCTCTCTGCCTCTTTCTTTCTGTGTCTGTTGCTCTCAAATAAGTAAATAAATGAACAAAAAAATTAAAAAATATTTATGTATTAGAGAGATAAAGAGACAGAGTGAGAATGGGCACACCAGGGCCTCTAGCCACTGCAAATGAACTTTAGAAGCATGTGCCACCTGGTGTATCTGGCTTTATGTCAGTACTGGGGAACTGAAACTGGGCCCTTAGGCTTTGTAGGCAGGCAGCTTAACCACTAAGCCATCTCTCTCCAGCCCTAGAATTTCCTTTTGTCTTTGGTTTTTCAAGGTAGGGTTTCACAGTAGCCCAGGCTGGCCTGGAATTCACTATGTAGTCTCAGGGTGGCCTTGAACTCATGGTGATCCTCCTATCTCTGCCTCCTGAGCGCTGGGATTAAAGGCGTGCGACACCACGCCCGGCTGCCCCAGGTGCTTTGCGAGGCAAGCGGTAACCCGTAAGCATGGAGCTGTGGCGTTGAAGCATTGCAGGTGTGAGAGTTAATCAAAGCTGGAACCAGGCCCGATGGTGGTGCACACCTTTACCACAGCAGTCCCGAGACTGAGGTGGTACCACTGTGAGCTTCAGACGGTCTGCATGGGCTGGAGTGAGACCCTACCTCAATAAAAGCAAAAACTTTGAACCAGATAGTTACCAGAAGTGGGTAAAATACATCTTTATCCCCCTCTCAACCCATCCTGTTTCACAAAGGAATGGGCTGTATGGCCATTTAGAAGTGTAGAGAAAAAGGCAGACTATTTTAAGTGCTGGATCCATCTGCAATGTGATCTGGGTTCAGACAGCACTGGGATATGGCTTGCCTAGGGCATGGATAACCAGGAACACCTGTGCAGAAAGAGCGTTATCTCTAACGTGAACTTGAGTCTGTCACTGGTTAGTAGAAAAGACCCTTGTGAAGGCTGGAGAGATGGCTTAGTGGTTAAGGCACTTGCCTGCAAATTGAAAGGAACCAGGCTTGAGTCTCCAGGGCCCACTTAAGCCAGTTGCATGCATGAGTCTGGAGTTTGTTTGCAGCAGCTGATGGCCCTGGCATGCCCTTTCTCTCTCAGATAAAATATTTTTAAAAATAAAAATATATTTTTTTAAGCCGGGCGTGGTGGCGCACGCCTTTAATCCCAGCACTCGGGAGGCAGAGGTAGGAGGATCACCATGAGTTTGAGGCCACCCTGAGACTCCATAGTGAATTCCAGGTCAGCCTGGGCTAGAGTGAGACCCTACCTCAAAAAAATATATATATATTTTTTAAAAAGACCCTTGTGAGGTCAGGAAAAGTAACATGTGTCTGGAGTTCCAGCTCCTCAGAAGTCAGAGGCAGGAGGATCACTGAAGCCCAGGAGTTCAGAGCAAGCTTGGGTAACATAGAGACTACCTCTCCCTCAAAACCTCCAAAATATTAGATGTCAAATTACACCTACTAACAAAAAAAAAAAAGACTCCCAAAAGGGAAGACAGGTCAGCTTTTTGGTAAGGCTTACTGTCCAAATAAAGATCTTCAGGGGAGGACTGGAGAAATGGCTTAGCAGTTAAGGTGCTTGCCTGCTAAGCCTAAGGACCCATGATGGATCTCTCCCCAGATCCCATTGTAAGCCAGACGCACAAAGGCAAGCTCAAAGTTACACATGCCCACTAGGTGGTGCAAGTGTCTGGCGTTTGATTGCAGAGGCCAAATCTGTCTCTCCATCTTTGGGGAACAAGATTTTTCTTCCCTAAGGAAAATGTGTGAAAGAGGGGTGACAGGAAGGGGAGCAGATCCTTCACAAGACCCCAGTCTCTCTGGGCCAGTGGACAGCAAAGTTCACATCAGAACAGTTGCTGGGACTAGCCAGGTCTACTTTTGACTTCTCTTGTAAATAATAAACCTGGGGCCAGGTGTGGCGGTGCACACCTTTTAATCCCAGAACTCGGGAGGCAGAGGTAGATGGATCACTGTGAGTTTGAGACCTCTCTAAGATTACATAGTGAATTCCAGGTCAGCCTGGGCTAGAGCTGAGATCCTACCTCGGAAAACTTAAAAAAAAAAAAAAAAGAGAGAGAGAGAGAGAATAAACCTGGGGCTGGAAAGATAGCTCAGCAGTTAAAGGCACTTGCTTGCAAAGCCTGATGGCCTGAGTTCAGTTCCCCAGTATCCACATTAAAGTCAGATACACAAAGTGGTGCATGCGCCTGGAGTTCATTTGCAGTGGCAGGAGGCCCTAGTGTGCCCATTCATTCTCTCTCCTTGCACATAAAAATAAAAACAGTATGCTGGGCTGGTGGTGCACGCCTTTAATCCCAGCACTCGGGAGGCTGAGGTAGGAGGATCGCCATGAGTTCGAGGCCACCTTGAAACTACATAGTGAATTCTAGGTCAGCCTGGGCTAGAGTGAAACCCTACCTCGAAAAACCAAAGAAACAAAAAGAAACAGTAAAGAATAAACCTGAACTGAACATGACTTGGTAATTAGGGGAGCCTGCACAAAGCAAGCCCCGGATGAAGGCTCTTTAACATCTACAATGTGAGAGGGTTGAAGATTAGAAGTGACTTCAGGTGTGAAGGTCCTTGAAGGAGGAAGCATGGATTTCTTTGTAAGAATGCTATGTTTGAATATGTTCCTCTGGAATTCATGAGGAAACATATGCAATGCCCCAAAGTTAAGAGGTGGGACCGTTAGGAAGAGATGAGGACAAGAGTATCTCCCTAGTAAGGGGAATTACAGCCATTGTAAAAAAACAGGCTTCCTGTCCTCCCACACAAGGGAATAGAACAGCCTCAAAAAGGAAGGGAATTCTGACTCATGCGTCAAGGATGAATGTTGAGGGTGTCATGTTAAATGAAGTAAGCCAATCACAGAAGGACAGCTACGATGTGATGCCACTCGTGTAGTCAACACGTACCGTAAAGCTGGAGTCACTGTTTAATATGCCTACTTCCAGTCTGCAAGACGACAGTTCTGAAGATGGATGGTGGCACAGCACTGTGAATATACTCAATCTTACTCTAGTTTTTTTTGTTGTTTTGAAACAGGGTGTCAAGTAGCCCAGGCTGGTCTTGAACTCACTATGTAACTGACTCCACCTCCCAAGCGCTGGAATTGCAGGCCTTTGGCATCATGCTGGCCTCTACCCTTAGAAACGGTTAAAATAAACTGGGCATGGTGGCGCACGCCTTTAATCCCAGCACTCGGGAGGCAGAGGTAGGAGGATTGCCATGAGTTCAAGGCCACCCTGAGATTACATGGTGAATTCCAGGTTAGCCTGGGCTAGAGTGAGACCCTACCTCAAAAAAAAAAAAAAAAAAAAAAAAAGGTTAAGATGAGGGCTGGAGAGATGGCTTAGCAGTTAAGGTGCTTGCCTGTGAAGCCTGAGGACCCAAATTTGATTCCCTAGAACCCGTGAAAGCCAGATGCACATGGTGGCACATGCATCTGGATTCTTTTGCAGTGGCTAGGGGCCCTCACACACCTGTTATCCCTGTTTCTTTATTTTTATTTTGTTCATTTTTATTTATTTATTGAGAATGACACAGAGAGAGAAAGAGGCAGAGAGAGAGAGAATGGGTGCGCCAGGGCTTCCAGCCACTGCAAACAAACTCCAGACGTGTGCGCCCCTTTGTGTATTTGGCTAACGTGGGTCCTGGGGAATCGAGCCTTAAACCGGGGTCCTTAGGCTTCACAGGCAAGTACTTAACCACTAAGCCATCTCTCCAGCCCTTTTTTTTTCTGTTTCTAATAAATAAAAAATATTTTTTTAAATGGTTAAGATGAAGCTGGGCGTGGTGGCGCATGCCTTTAATCCCAGCACTTGGGAGGATCGCCCTGAGTTCGAGGCCACCCTGAGACTCCATAGTGAATTCCAGGTCAGCATGGGCTAGAGTGAGACCCTACCTCAACCCCCCCCCCCGAAAAAAAATAAAATGGTTAAGATGAAAACAAAATGGCTAAGATGAGCAGGTTGTGGGGACTCATCTGTAATTATAGCACCAGGAGGCTGAGGCAGAATGATTACTGAGAAGTCCAGGCCCTCCTGGGCTAGAGCAAGACCCTACCTCAAAACAAACAAGTTTTCATATGTACACTATACTATAACTACTAATAATAGCTACCCAGGAGGCTGGGCAAGAAGAGCTCTTGGAACTAGGATCAGAGGCCAGTCTGGGCAACATAGCAAAAATCAAGAATTGTGGGTGTGATGGCACACGCCTTTAATTCCAGCACTCGGGAGGCAGACGTAGGAGGCTCACTGTGAGTTCAAGACCATCCTGAGTCTACATAGTGAATTCCAGGTCAGCCTGGGCTAGAGTGAGATCCTACCTCGAAACCCCCCCCACCCCCAAAAAAGGAGCAACTGAATTTACATGGGTACCAAGGGAATCGAACCTGGGCTGTCCAGCTTTACAAGCATGCACCTTTAACCACTGAGCCATCTCTCTAGCCCTTATTTTTATTATTATTTTTGTTTGTTTGTTTTTCGAGGTATTTGAGAGCAACACAGAGAAAAAGGCAGATAGGGAGAGAATGGGCGTGCCAGGGCCTCGAATGGGGGGCCCTTAGGCTTCACAGGCAAGCGCTTAACTGCTAAGCCATTTCTCCAGCCCTCTAGCCCTATTTTTATTTTTATTTCAGTCTCAGGGTGGCCTGGAGCTCACGGTGATCCTCCTACCGCAGCATACCAAGCGCTGGGATTAAAGGTGTGCGCCACCACACCTGGCTAAAAAGTATTAGGGAGAGAGAGCAAGGGAGGGGGCCAGAAATATATAGAGAATGGGCACGCCAGGGCCTCCAGCCACTGCAAACGAACTCCAGATGCACGCACCACCTTGTACATCTGGCTTACCTGGGTCCTGGGGAATTGAACCTAAGTCCTTAGTCTTCGCAGGCAAGCACCTTAACCTCTAAGCCATCTCTCCAGCCCTAGACCTATTTTTTGAGGCAGGGCTCCTGTAGCTCAGGGTGGCTTCTAACTTACCGAAGGTATGATCTTTATTGACCCCGTGCCTCCACCTTTCAAGTGCTGGGATTATAGGCGAGCGCCAGCACGCGGAGCTGGCTGGCTTCGAGAGCCGAGCCGTCTTTACCTTCACGGTCAGCTTGTTGCCCCTCTGCTCATGCTGGGATCCTCACTGGGGGAAACACTTCAACCTGAAGCAGCCTCTGACCTAACAAGTCCCTCATCCCACAGGCGATCGCATTTCAGGGAAGTCTAAGAGCCCTCAGAGGAGCCGGGGGTGCAGCGGCGCTGCCTGTAATACCAGCAATACTCGAAGGTGGAGGCAGGATTGTCGTGAGTTCGAGGCCAGTCTGGCTTAAATGAGATGCTGCTCCAAAAGACCAAAATGGGAGGGGGGGGGAGGGACGAAGAAAAAGGGGTAGGAGAAAAAGGAAGCATCTGGAACCAAAAATCCTTGACCAGGCGATTCCTTCGCGAGGAGACTCCGCCCATCTCCCCGGGACGGGTCGCCCCAGGGGCGTTTCCGGGTAGCCCGGAAGTTCCTGCCGCTTAGCAACCGCGGGAAGCAGCAATCCCTAGAGGCCAAAGTCTACCGACTGCAGCCTCTGAGCTCCCGCTGTAGTTTGGTTATGGGGAAAGGGAAGTCCCCCAGGGGCCCAGGATGTCGTTGCTAGGGTCTCTCCCGTTCCTAGCCATAGTTGCCAGTGGCAGTCCTTCCCATACACCCCCTTCCAACTGAACCAAACTATCAGATCCCCCCAGAGAGCCACATACACACCGCCCTGATAATGACACATCTCGCTGCTACAGGAGGCCCCAACCCAAGGGAGCTCATGCCAGGGCCGGAGAACGGAAGACGGAAGAGCAGCAGCAACTTAAACCTTTACCCCGAATGCTTTATTCCTCATAACGACAAATAATCCAGTGTTTATACAAGCCCAAGTCCCTGAGGGTCCAAAGGTCCTATCATGTAAAAGAGCAGAAAGACCCAAGCCTTGGGGAAAGGCCAGAACACAAGGATGGATGGGATGCATCGGATTCCTCTATCCGAGGCTCAACGTTGTGAAAAAAGTGTAGATGGTTTTACCCTTTGATGTCTAGGCTGAGTGCAAGAGGGAAGGAGATGGGGAAGAGCTGGAATGCCGCAGTGAGGATCCGGATTGGTGGCACCTGACCAGAGCCCGAGCCCCTGGCCGTGGCCCAGCACTGCTTACTTAGAGCGTCAGCCCTCGCTCCTTGAACAGCTGCTTTAAGGCCTCTTCCAGTTGCTGGTTTGTCCCTTGAAGCCCCTTCACCACCTGTGCTGCCCACTCGAAGTATTCCTGGACACGATGTTCTGACCATCCTGCATAAGAGTGGACAGAAACCCACTAGTGGGATGTCAAGGCCAGCATGGTCTTTTTTTTTTTTAAGGTATTTATTTACTTATTTGAGAGAGGGAGAGAGTGAGGAAGAGGCGGGGTGGGTGGGGTGAGGGAGAGAATGGGCACATCCAGGGCCCCCAGCCTCTGCAAACGAACTCCAGACACATGGGCCACCTTGTGCATCTGGCTTACATGAGCCCTGGGGAATCGAAACTAGGTCCTTAGGCTTTGCAGGCAAGCTCCTTAACCACTAAGCCACCTCTCCAGCCCCAGCACTGTCTTTTTCCCACTTCTTTGCAAGGCCACGAGGTCAGTTCCTGATGGAGTGAGCTGCCAGCTTTCCCTTGGCCCAGCTATTTCTATTTTTACCTTATGAAAGAAGACCATTCTAGTAGGTTTAGTTGGGGGGAGGGGATTAAGTCTGTTTAGGCTTATTTCAGGGGAACTAACCAACCTGTGTCTTGGGGAGCTGGATACCCCTCCCTTGTCCCTCAGAACCAGTGGGGGAGCATACCCTCAGGGGTGCAGCGATTTAGGTCCCTCAGATTGTACAGCTTGTCTGCCAGCTTCACCAGTTTGGCCCCTGGGCTGCTGTGAGGCGCCTGTTCTACCTGTTGTCGCTTTCTCTCAAGTTTGGGTAGAGTCTTGTCATCCGTTACTTCCTCCACCAGGCGCCGCACCTCTGTCCCAAAGTGCATCTCCACCTCGTCCAGGGTGGTGTCTGTATCTTCCACAGTGTCATGGAGCAGGGCCGCCTGGGGGACAGGCTGCCAATTCAGTCCTGTGATACCAGCTAAGGGGTACCCAGGGTTGAATGGGACTCCTCCTCCCCACCCCTAACTTCCTGGCCGAGAAGGGTCAAATTACCTGTAACACCACAATGTCAGTGATTCCCGCCTCATGGGTTAGGATCCGGGCCACACCTGACAGGGGCAAAGCAGATGTCAGACCAGAGGAAGCCACAGCGTTATGGGTTTGGAGAGCTAGATGTGGCTCTCAATAGCTGGGTGAAACTTGGAAAGCCTCTTGCCTTTTTTTTTTTTTTTTTTTTTTTTTTTTTTTTTTTGAGGTAGGGTCTCATTCTATAATTCTGACCTGGAATTCACTAAGTAGTCTCAGGGTGGTCTCGAACTCACAACAATCCTCCTATCTCGGCATGCGTCACCACGCCCGGCCCCTTACCCTCTCGGAATATCGACCGCGCCAAAGGGCGGTCAATGCTTACTGCCCCAGGTTGTTGTGGACATAACCGGCGTTAACTCCCCTAACGTGCTTGACACAGAGCTTGGGGACAAGGTAGGCGCTCACAGAAGCATATGCCCTTTGCCTTCCCTTCCCAGCCAGTCCCCATCCCCCAGGCGTCGCAAGGACTGCTCCCCAACAGGAGCGCCCACCGATGGGGTGGTTGATGTAGGGAGTCCCTTCGGGATCCTTCCGTCGTTGTTGTCGGTGCTTGCGAGCCGCGAAGTCCGCAGCCTCCAGTAGCTGCGCTGCCTCGGAATCCATCGCGCGGGCTTGCAGCCTGGCGCCGGGATAGAGCGTCTGCAACGCCCCCTCGCGCTTCGGAGGCCCAAGGATGCAGGAGACCCCAGTTCTCTAGGGGTTGAGATAGGCCGGGTCAGAGACCTGATGTGGGGAGCTGCCTTCGTGCTGTGCACTGCTGGGGACCCAAGAATATAGCCAGGCTTTCTGGGAGCCTACAGTCTGTAGAGGGGACAGAGGACAAACCAGAACGAAGACAATGGCCTCACAGTGGGTTAAATGCCAAGTGGGAAAGGCAGCGAGGATGGCGGGGCCATGGAGAAGAAGCAGTTCAACTAGCTTCAGAGTCAGAGAGAGGCAACGCCTTCCACCAGGAGCAATTTTCTACCTGTCATTGGGCAAAGTGCACTAAACACAGTTCACCAGGGCGGGAGAGATGGCTTAGCAGTCAAGGCGTTTGCCGGCAAAGCCAAAGGACCCAGGTTTGATTCCCTAGTACCCAGGTAAAGCCAGATGCACAAGGAGGGGCATGCATCTGGAGTTTGTTTACAGTGGCTAGAGGCCCTGTCGTGCCCATTCTCTCTCTCTCTCAAATAAATAAATAAAATATTTAAAAAGAAACAAACAGCCGAGCGTGGTGGCGCACACCTTTTAATCCCAGCACTCGGGAGGCAGAGGTAGGAGGGTCACCATGAGTTTGAGGCCACCCTAAGACCCTACCTCGGAAAAACCAAAAACCAAACCAAACCAAAACAAACAAACAAACAAAAAACATAGATTGCCCTACAGGGTCAGGCTATCATGGGCGCCTGAGCCTCCCCTTTGGACTGTGGTCTTCTGAAGAATTAGACCCTAAACTAAGAGTCCTGCTAATTGCTTCAGATTTATCCTCCCAGTCAGCAGCAATGTTTATATATTTATATAGAAACTCTCTCTGTTTTTTTTTTTTTAATAGAGCTAGAGCAAAAGCTGCGGTGTTTTCTTGTGCCATAAGGCTCCTGCTTCAGTCCCCAGACACACATTAGTGGCCCTTGAGATGATAAGTCTTGTCCTTGCTCTTTGGGGAGTATGATGCTGCCTGACTTGGGTAGGCACTGGAATAATACTTAACTCTGCTGGCTAATGGCTTTGGGCCTTCTGGAGAAATTCATCTATCTCTGAGGTATGAGGGATAAGGGAGATGGAGGACTCCTCCAAAGGTCTTCCCTCAAAGATGGAGGTGGCCAGTTGCTAAGTACATTCTAATTAAATTGGGAGCTTTTGTGTTTGGGCTAGTAGCTGGGGGAGATGAGGCTCAGGGGAAAGGTTAATGGAACAGACGTTCAGCTAGCTTAGCGGTTGCCGTGCTGCAGTGGTTAGGGAAGAAAGCCCCACAGGCTGGAATGGAATGGTCAGAATTCCCTGGGCTTCCAGAGCAGCCTAAAAGTTGGGAGAGTGGGTAGAAGAAACATATTTGCCTCTCTGTTTTTGTTTTTCAGGACAATGGCTCAACTTCTTCATCCTTCATTCCTTCCTAGCCCTCTGAGCCCTTACCCTTTCTGCTTAGAAAACCTTGGGCAATTTGAAGCTACATTGTCCAGCAGGAGATAGGAACTCCATTGCTTTCATTTCTCTAAAAGTCTGTGGCAGAGAACTTTCAGGTTTATGTTAATGGTGCCCTAGGGCTTAGAGGCTTTGATTTTTTAAAATGTTGTTTATTTAATTATTTATTTGCAAGCAGAGATAGAAGAGAGACAGAGAGAATGGGTGTTCCAGGGCTTCCAGCCACTGCAAATGAACTCCAGACACTTGCACCTCTTTGTGCATCTGGCTTTATGTGGGTACTGGGGAATTGAACACCAGTCATTAGGTTTTGCAGGCAAGTGCCTTAACCGCTGATGCATCTCTCCAGCCCTAAGAGGCTTTGCTTTTCAATTCTTTATTTGTCTGCTGCCATGGCTTAGAAAGACATATTAGGCTTTCTAGGACCAATACTGAGGTGGAAGTGACCTTTCATGGGCTTCCAGAGACCAGGGCCTTTGGTGACAGGACTGTCCATAGGGTTGTTGCTCTTTCTCAGCTGGATAAACCTTGCCAAGCCAACGGATCTCTCAGGTACACCTCTTCCCCCTAGCCCCTGAGAGTGAGTGAAATGGGCTACTGGGGCGGGGAGGGTGGGGAACCTGTGTCATCTCCTGGTAGTAAGTGAGCCCTTTTGCACTGTGAGAGGGGCAGAGTGGGGTGCGGGCAAATCCCTCGTGCTTATCTCCAGATCCCTCGCCTCTTTCCAGCGCTGGCCCACCACCCGCATTTGTGCCAGACCACTCGGGATGCTGATGGCCGCCACTACCCTGGTTTCTTCTGTCCTCGCCTGTCTGATAGTCCAGAGGAAGCGTACTGCTGCCATTTGCAGGGTGCAGGGGCCTCCTGCTGCACGCGGGATGATTTTGAGGCCCTTTATCAAGTTAACCTGTCCTCTCTCCCGCCCCCACCCATCTTTAGGTGAGAACTGTAGCCCCAGAGCCTCACTAATAGGGTCCTCTAGTGTCTGGGGCTCTATTCCTGAATTCTGGGGCGGTAGGCTTAAGGTTTAAAGACTAGTGGGGTGGTGGTGGTGGTGGTGGGGAAGCCGCGTAAATCATGATCGCAAACAACCGTGAAGTAGCTGGTAACCGGGAGCAGAGTGTGTTTGCCATGGATTACACAAACTGTAACAGGGGGTGTTAATTCTGAATCTGGCGCTCTCTCTCTCTCTCTCTGTGCGTGTATGGTGGTCAAGAGTTATACAAATTATAGTAGGGGGTGTTAATTCTGAATCTGGCGCTGTGTGTGTGTGTTGTGTCCATGCATTCACAAATTGTAGTGGGGGGGGTAATTCTGAATCTGGCCACAGATGTCTTCATCCATGGGGTACCTGTGAGTTCCCAAATCTGTACGTATAGCGTGTGTCTGCATGCCTATTTATCGCGCACGTTGCCCTCCCAGGCCAGCGGCGCGATCGAGATGCTCTCTCCCCCTCTTTCAGGGGCCCAGGCCCGCTTCTGGCTCTGGGCTTCTACAGCCTGCTGCTGGTGGCTCTGATGACCGCAGATTTCGTGCACTTCTTCCGCGGTCGCGGCCCGGGCGCGAGGCCTAGCTGCAGCCGCCGCCGCCGCCCTCTACCCCCTCGCTTTCGATCGTCCGCTGCGCGCCCTCTGCGGGTCCCGCCGGGAACAAGCTAGGCGCGCTCCGGGCGTCGCTGCGCCCGCGGCCGGCCGCAGAGCACCGCCCCTTCCCGGACGCCACCTCCCCGCCCGCCCGCCCGCAGCTCCGCTCCGCCCGGCTCCGGCTCCACCTCCGACGCACGGCCCAGGCGGGGCAGTTCCCCGGCATCTTCCTCGTACCGGACACTGCGCCTGCGCGGGTCCCGGAGTTTTTTTTCCCCCCTCTTTGCGATGACTGTAAGTGGTCCAGGGGTTTCCACCCCGAACCCCGACCTGTGGTCCCCGGGGTGCCCGATTAGCTCCCGGCTGCCTTCTCCCCTATCCTTAGCCCTCTGCGGAATTCGCCCGGGATCTGTCCTAGCTGCTCGGCCCTGAGCCCACCGCCTCTCTTTTCCCCAGGCCAGCTCCGTGGAGCAGCTGCGGAAGGAGGGCAACGAGCTGTTCAAATGCGGAGACTACGAAGGCGCCCTGACCGCCTACACCCAGGCCCTAGGTCTGGACACAACGCCCCAGGACCAGGCCGTTCTGCATCGGAACCGGGCCGCTTGCCACCTCAAGCTGGTGAGGGAGTCGAATTGCTCTAAATCCTGGTCTACCCCCAGCCTCGGTTTGCCCATCGCGGCTGCTGTTTGTGTCCCCGGTTGGGTATTCCCTGACCAACCCACGGTTGCCAGATGTCTTTGGGCATCTGGGTGGTGGTGGGTGGGAATGGAACAAGAGTGCCTGTGATGCCCCACTCGTTCTCTAACTACTGATCTTCTCTTACAGGAAGATTATGATAAGGCAGAAAAGGAAGCATCGAAAGGTAGGGGAATGTGGGTCTTCTGTGGTGGGCGAGGATTCTGGAACCCACTGAGCTATTCATTCCTTTTCTCCTCCGGTGGCCCCTGAAACACATCGGCCTTCTTGCTTTCCCACTTCCTTGGGCCTTTCCTTTTCTGCAGCTGCCCTCACTTTTTCTGAGGCTGAAGCACCAGGCTCCACATTCGTACCCCCACCTTCCTCTGGCCCTCGAGATCTTTCCCCCCTGCTCTTGCCTGGAGACGGTGGCTGGCCTCTTGGGTGCTGACAGAGCTCCTGTTTGTGCTCAGCCATTGAAAAGGACGGTGGGGATGTCAAAGCACTTTACCGACGGAGCCAAGCCCTGGAGAAGCTGGGCCGCCTGGACCAGGCTGTCCTCGACCTGCAAAGATGTGTGAGCCTAGAACCCAAGAACAAAGCGTTCCAGGAGGCCCTGAGGAGCATTGGGGGCCAGATTCAGGAGAAGGTGTGTGGCACACTGAGGTATATTGGGGATTGACCAGTAGAAAAGGGATCTGGGTCAAGGGTGTAGACCCATTTCTCCAGAGATAAGCTACTGGTGGCAAATGAACATTAGCAACATTCATCCTTTCTGGCGGTTAGGGCAAAGCGCATTGCAATATTAGAGCGGTATTGTTTCATGCGTGTAAAAGTTGGTCCACTTGGCAAGAAGGAATGAAGTGAGGCAGGTGATCGACTGGTGTGGCAGTGAGTGTGTGGACTCTTACGACTGCGAGAGCACGTGTGAATTGGTATACGTGGCTGAGATTGGCCCTGAACTCCTGCCTCCACCTCCCAAGTGCTGGCATTACAAGAGAGTGTCACCAAATCTGACTTCTTTCAGCCTTGTTTGTAGTGAGGAACTCTTGGAACTTGCCTAATGCCCAGCACGGATGGAAATGGCTAAACTGATTGGATCAGTGTTGTAGTTTCTGAGAAGTGGATTAGGTGTAATCACAAGGAGGGCTGGCTAGCACTTGGTGAATGAAAAAGTCAAATATACAAAGCATCTACAGGCAAGTGCTCTGCTACTGAGCTCCAGGTCCAGCCTAATAATGCGTATAGTATGATGTCATTCATGCTAAGTGATCTAAAGACATACCCGAAACAATATGAAGTTTTTGCTTTTGGGTATACTTGTATAAATACATATTAAGTAAAACTGTAAAAAATATTTTATTTTTTATTTATTTATGAGACAGAGAGAGAGAGAGAGAGGAAGAAACCGATAGAGAATGGCCATGCCAGAGCCTCCAGCCACTGTAAACGAACTTTAGACACATGTTCCACCTTATGCATCTGGCTTACGTGGGTCCTGGGGAATTGAACCTGGGTCCTTTGGCTTTGCAGGCAAGTGCCTTAACTACTAAGCCATCTCTCCAGCACTGAAGACTTTTTTTTTTCAAGGTAGGGTCTCACTTTAGTCCAGGCTGACCTACTTCTGCCTCCCAAGTGCTGGGATTAAAGGTTTGTGCCACCATGCCTGGCTTAAAAATATTTTGTTGAATTTTTTTTGTTGTTGTTGTTGTTTTGAGGTAGAGTTTCACTCTAGTCTAGGCTGACCTGGAATTCACTCTGTGTTCTCAGGGTGGCCTTGAACTTATGGCGATCCTCCTACCTCTGCCTCTTGAGTGCTGGGATTAAAGGCGTGCACCACCACGCCTGGCTTGAAAAATATTTTTAATAATATGCGTGGAAATGGTAACATTGGGGGGCAAAGAACAGGATTAAGAGGATTTTCTAAAAGTGACCTTGATTTAACGCATGCATGCGCACACGGCATCACTGGAAGAGTTAGCAGCCACTTCATAACCTTCCAGCTTGCTTGCAAGAGATGTGACAAGTTTGGGGCCACAATGACATTCTTACGATGACACACCTAGATGGCACTACTAGGAGTCGGTTTCTTTATGGCTAACAAGATACCTTCCTTTCTGAAGACACTGCCTTTAGCATAGGTTGTTGCCCAAGCAGGAAGTTTAGGAGCTGCTCAGCAAGTCTCTGCCTGTCCCCAGTAGCTAGGTGTTGGCCCTGAGCTCTGAGCCCAGACATCCTCCCTGTGCTTCCCAGAGACAAGAGCCGGGCCTCAGGGAAGCCAGAGAGAACGGATAGGAAGTACAATGTCTGTGGCCGAGAGAAGTGATTTCTTCCATGCCTTCCTGGTTTGTCCTAGGTGCGGTACATGTCCTCAACAGATGCCAAAGTGGAACAGATGTTCCAGATACTGTTGGACCCAGAAGAGAAAGGCACTGAGAAGAAGCAGAAGGTATGGGCCCTGGAGTGGGCTGGTGGTAGCCCATAGCCCCCTGCTTACTAGTGTTGACCAGAGACGCTTCCTGGACAGGAACTTTCAGGAATTAGAGCCTTAGCGTAGTGTGAACCAAGGGAAGTAAACTAGTGTTTACAGTGCACGTTGGTGGCCCGCCCTGTGTCAGAAGATGTGTTAAAGCACTGCCTTGCTTTTCAGGCTCTGTTGAGGACTGAGGACCCTGTTTGCTCTAATATCAACTCTGAAAGCAGTTTCTTCTATCTGCCTACAGAGAAGGAACCTGAATTTCAGAGGTTAAAATTTGTGGCTGGTGCCTCTCAGGTGCTAAAGCGAAGCAGTGAGGTCCAGGGTTTGGGGTTTCTGGACACCACAGTGTGTGCAATGTCACTGTTAGAATATGCTGTCTTTGGGGCTGGAGAGATGGCTTAGCGGTTAAGCACTTGCCTGTGAAGCCTAAGGACCCTGGTTTGAGGCTTGATTCCCCAGGACCCACGTTAGCCAGATGCACAAGGGGGTGCACGCGTCTGGAGTTCGTTTGCAGTGGCTGGAGGCCCTGGTGCACTCATTCTCTCCCTCCCTCTCTCTCTCTATCTGCCTCTTCTGTCTGTCTGTCACTCTCAAATAAATAAATAAAAATAAACAAAAAATTATTTAAAAATAGAATATGCTGTCTTTGAAACAGGCTTCTCAGAATCTGGTGGTGTTGGCCCGAGAGGACGCGGGAGCTGAGAAGATCTTCCGGAGCAATGGGGTTCAGCTCTTGCAACGCCTGCTGGACACAGGAGAGACTGACCTCATGCTGGCAGCCTTGCGTACGCTGGTGGGCATTTGCTCTGAGCACCAGTCACGGGTAGGTGGGATAGAGGGTCTACTTATCCATCATTCCATCCCTGATCTTAAAAGACAGCTGAAGACATGGTACTTGCTTGCAAAGTCTGCTGGCCTGGGTTCAGTTCCCCAGTACCCACGTAAAGCCAGATGCACAGAGTAGCGCATGCATTTGGAATTCATCTGCAGTGGCAGAAGGCCCTGGTGCACCCATTCACTCTCTCTTTATCTGCTTGCAAGTAAATAAATAAAAATAGAAATAATTTTTTAAAAAAAGAGCCAGGTGTGGTGGTGCACACCTTTAATCCCAGCATTGAGGAGGCAGAGGTAGGAGGAGCACCATGAGTTTGAGACTACAGAGTGAATTCCAGGTCAGCCTGGGCTAGAATGAGACCCTACCTCAAAAAACCAACCCCCCCCCCAAAAAAAAACAACCTTGAGCCAGGCGTGGTAGTGCATGCCTTTAATCCCAGCACTCAGCAGAGGTAGGAGGATCGCCATGAGTTTGAGGCCACCCTGAGACTACATAGTGAGTTCCAGGTCAGCCTGAGCTAGAGTGAAACCCTACTTCAAAAAACCAAGTAAAAATAAATAAATAAATAAATACATAGCAGAAGTATAATTTCTCCTTGCAAATAAATCAATAAAATATTTAAAAAAAAAGAAAGAAAGGTAGGCCAGGCGTGGTGACGCATGCCTTTAATCCCAACAGTCGGGAGGCAGAGGTAGGAGGATCACTGTGAGTTCAAGGCTACCTTGAGACTACATAGTGAATTCCAGGTCAGCCTGGGCAGGAGTGAGACCCTACCTCGAAAAACCAAAAAAAAAAAAGAAAGAAAGAAAGGAAAACTAAAAGGCCCAGGAAAGATCCAAGTAAGTTAAGATGGAATAAAGCCAGAAAGGGGGAGCGTGGGCCTCCTCACCTGACTCTGCTTTCCTGCGGCCGGCACACAGCTAGCCACTGCCTCATGGTTGACCAGAAAAGAGCTCTGTCCTTGCTCTAAAGATCAGACTGGCTTTTCCTCTGGCGAGCGGTCCTCACAGTGAGTGATATCAGTGATGTCACCCACATCTTCAGCTTGGAGACATGATATATAGGACCGGACCCTGACCTAATTAGCAACATAAACTGTGGTGTCCAGGCATGGACAGTACAGCAAGAATGGTCCTGCTCCTGAGGTGCTGTCCAGTATGGTGAAGACCATGCCTCTAGGTCTGGTCTGAGCTAGCTGGGCCCAGGAGACAGGGATGTACTTGATCCTTGGCTGCATGTGTCTGTATGTATATATGTATATTTAAACACATGGTAAAGCTGGGTGTGGTGGCCCCCACCTTTAATCCTGACACTGAGGAGGCTGAGGTAGGGGCTACAGAGTGAGTTCTAGGTCAGCCTGGATTACAGTGAGACCCTGCTTCCAGAAAAACAAAAATAAATGAATGGATAAATAAATAAATAAGTAAATAGAAAGACAGGGTAAGGTTTCCCTCTATAGCCCAGCCTGGCCTTGAACTCATGGTCTTCCTGGGATGTCAACCATACACTGCAGTGCTGGGCTCCTTCATTGTAGTGTTCAGTGAAATTTCTTTTTCTTCATTTTCTCTTTCTTCCTTCTTTCCTTCCTTCCTTTTTAATTTATTTGAGAGACAGAGAGAGAGAATGAGTGTGCCAGGACCTCTCGCTGCTGCAAACAAACTCCAAATGCATGCTCCACTTTGTGCATCTGGCTTATGTGGGTCCTGAGGAATCGAACATGGTCCTTTGGCTTTGTAGACAGGAGCTTTAACTGCTAACCCATCCTTCCAGCCCTCTCTATTTCTTTAAGAGAGAAAGAGAGAGAAGGAGCGAGAGGGGGAGAGAGACAGAGAGCATGCCAAGGCCTCTAGCCACTGCAAACAAACTCCAGACACATGCACCACCTTGTGCATCTGGCTTATGTGGGTCCTGGGGAATCGAATCTGGGTCCTTAGGCTTCATAAGCAGGCGTCTTAACTGCTAAGCTATCTCTCCATCCAGCCCTCTTTTCTTCTTCTATCTGTCTGTCTGTCTGTCTATCTATCTATCTATCTATATATATATGTATATATATATATATATTTTTTTTTTTTTTGAGGTAAGATCTCACTGTAGCCCAGGCTGACCTGGAATTCACTATGTAGTCTCAGGCTGTCCTTGAACTCACAGCAGTTCTCTTACCTCTGCCTCCTAAATGCTAGGATTAAAGGCAAGTGCCACCATGGTAGGCAGAGAGAGAGAGAGAGAGAGAGAGAGAGAGAGAGAGATAAACAGAGAGAATGGGCATGCCAGGGCCTCTAGCCACTGCAAACAAACTGCAGATGCAGGTGCCACCTGATGTATCTGGCTTTATATGGGTACTGGGAAATTGAATTTGGGTTGTTAGGCTTTGCAGGCAAGTACCTTAACTGCTGAGCTATCTCCCCAGCCCCAGTGAAATTTCTTTTTTTTTTTAATTAACAACTTCCATGATTGTAAACAATATCCCATGGTAATGCTCTCCCTCCCCCCACTTTCCCCTTTGAAACTCCTTTCTCCATCATATCCCCTCCCCCTCTCAATCAGTGTCTCTTTTATTTTGATGCCATGATCTTTTCCTCCTATTATGATGGTCTTGTGCAGGTAGTGTCAGGCACTGTGAGGTCATGGATATCCAGGCCATTTTGTGTCTGGAGGGAGCATATTGTAAGGAGTCCTACCCTTCCTTTGGCTCTTACATTCTTTCTGCTACCTCTTCCACAATAGACCCTGAGCCTTGGAAGGTGTGATAGAGATATTGCAGTGCTGAGCACTCCTGTCACTTCTTTCCAGCACCATGATGCCTTCTGAGTCATCCCAAGGTCACTGCTATCTGAAAAGAGAAGGTTTTCTACCAAAAGTGAGAGTAGCATTAATATATGGGTATGAACATTAAGAGAAGTGCTTCCTGGGCAGTTTGATAAGCATAGTATATACATTTAGCCAGACATCAGCAGATGTTACACCCCTAGGGCTCATGATACCCATGTTTTATGTTTTCAGTATCAGAGATGTATTCCCTCCCATGGAGTGGGCCTCCAGTCCAATTAGAGGAATCAGTGAAATTTCTTGAAGCCGAGCTTGGGTTATATTTCTGGGTCTCCTTTGGTTAAGAATGAGAGAACCGCCAGGCATGGTGATGCATGGTTGTCACTGGAGTTAAAGTATTTCTTGTTTTTTTCTCACTGAAGCCATGGAGAGTTTTTGCTCTCTGCCTCCTCCATTTGTTTTTGTATGGTATCACTATGAAGCCCTGGCTGGCCTAGAACTTATGGGTGATCCTTCTCTCTCTGTGCTGGAATTACAGGCATGTATCACCACTCCCAGCCAGAATGTTTATGTCAGAGAGCTTTTGCAGCGGAAAACTTGGCATGACCCCAGGACACACCATTAGACAGGCCTGCTTTGTTTTCACTTGGAACTTCCACCCAAATGTTCGCTCACTCTTTGGCCATACTCTCCAGCTCGTGGTTAGGAACTACTATGGCTTGATGTTAAAAATAACTAAAAAACAAAGGGTGCGAACAGTGTATATATAATGAGTTGAGTTTTGTAAGTTTCAGAACTTAAATTGTAAAATCTCTTAATGAAGGTATTTTTAGCCAGGCATGGTGGTACATGCCTTTAATCCCAGCACTCAGGAGGCAGAGATGGGGGGATCACCATGAGTTCAAGGCCACTACCCTTCAGGTCAGCCTGGGCTAGAGAGAGACCCTATCTTGAAAAAAAAAAAAAAAAAAAAAAAAAGAATGGCTATGGCTACCCCTCACCAACCAGAGGTTTCTGTCTGCCTCACCCTCACCCCAGACTGTGGCAACCCTGAGCGTCCTGGGAACTCGGCGAGTGGTCTCTATCCTGGGTGTGGACAACCAGGCTGTGTCATTGGCTGCCTGCCACCTGCTGCAAGTTATGTTTGATGCCCTCAAGGAAGGTGTCAAGAGAGGCTTCCGAGGCAAAGAAGGCGCTATCATTGTGGGTGAGTGGAAGCAGCTCTGGCCTTTAGATGGGGAGGTCATGGGGGGCTGGGGGCAAGACTGAACCAGATTGGCCAGTGCTTTTAGGACCCAGACTTGAAGCTGTAAGTTGTTCAGGAATATGGCATGATAACAGTATTTTACTCTAGATTGCTTTTTTGTTTGTTGAGACAAGGTCTCACTGTGTAACCACGGCTGGTCTGGAACTAACTATGCAGCCCAGACTCATCTTGAGTTAAGCCTCTCCTCCAGACTCTTGTGAGTGTATGCTACCATACCCATCTTTTACTTTAGTTTTTTTTGTTGTTTGTTTTTTTGAGGTGGTCTCACTCTAGCTCAGGCTGACCTGGAATTCACTATGTAGTCTCAGGGTGGCCTTGAACTCACAGCGATCCTCCTACCTCTACCTCCCGAGTGCTGGGATTTAAGGCGTGCACCACCATGCCCTGCTTACTTTTTTTTTTGTTGTTGTTTTTTGTTTTTTGAGGTAGGGTCTCACGCTAGCCTAGGCTGACCTGGAATTCACTGTGTAGTCTCAGGGTGGCCTCGAACTTATGCCTCCTGAGTTCTGGGATTAAAGGTGTGCACCACCGTGCCCATCTTACTTTAGATATTTTAAAAAATATTTATTTATTTGAGAGAAAGAGATGTACAGAAATAGGTAGGTAGAGAGAGAGAGAGAATGGGCATGTCAGGGCCTCCAGCCACTGCAAACGAACTCCAGGTGTGTGTGCCCCCTTGTGCATCTGGCTTACGTGGGTACTGGAGAGTCCAATCTGGGCCCTTTGGCTTTGCAGGCAAGCACCTTAACCGCTAAGCTATCTCTCCAGCCCCTCACTTTAGACTTTTTTTTTTTTTTTTCGAGGTAGGGTCTTGCTCTAGCTCAGGCTGACCTGGAACTCACTATGTAGTCTCAGGGTGGCCTCAGACTCACGGTGATCCTCCTACCTCTGCCTCCCAAGTGAACCACCACACCTGGCTTACTTTAGATTTTTTTAAAAAATATTTATTTATTTATTTATTTGCAAGCAGAGAGAGAGAAAAGAAAGAAAGAGGCAGAGAGAATATGCATGCCAGGGCCTCTAGCCACTGCAAACAGACTCCAGATGCATGCACCACTTTGTGCATCTGGCTTTACTTAGGCACTGGGGAATCATACTCCAGTCTTTAGGCTTTGAAGGTAGATGCCTTAACTGCTGAGCCACCTCTCCAGCCCTTTAGATTTTAAGAAGCCAAGACACTTGAAGGGAAGCTGGAGCTCGGCCCAGTGCTCAGGATGCAGGTCCCCTTTTCTCTGTGACTCTCTGGCTGTTGGGGGAGTTCAACAGTCAAACAGGGCTGGACCACTGGAGAGCCACTCCTGTCTTCTTTTTGTGTTGTGTTTTATCTTGCTGCTGAGGACTGAACCAGGATGTCTCGTGTGTTATCACTAGTGTGTTCTTGTTGTCAGATCCTGCCCGGGAGCTGAAGGTCCTCATCAGTAACCTCTTGGAACTACTGACTGAAGTGGGAGTCTCTGGCCAAGGCCGAGACAATGCCCTGACCCTCCTGATTAAAGTGGTTCCCCGGAAATCACCAAAGGACCCCAACAACAGCCTTACACTCTGGGTCATTGACCAAGGTAGGTGATACAGTCTTGGATGGCTGAGGCCTGCTTATTCCTAGGAGTAATAAGAAAAGTAGCAGTTGGGCTGGAGAGATGGCTTAGCGGTTAAGCGCTTGCCTGGGAAGCCTAAGGACCTCGGTTCAAGGCTCGATTCCCCAGGACCCACGTTAGCCAGATGCACAAGGGGTTGCATGCGTCTGGAGTTCGTTTGCAGTGGCTGGAAGCCCTGGTGTGCCCATTCTCTCTCTCTCTCTCTCTCTCTTTCTCTTTCTCTCTCTGTTGCTCTCAAATAAATTTAAAAAAATTAAAAAAAAAAAAAGAAAAAAAAGAAAAGAAAAGTAGCAGTGAACTGGGCGTGGTGGCGCACACCTTTAATCCCAGTACTTGGGAGGCAGAGGTAGGAGGATCGCCGTGAGTTTGAGGCCACCCTGAGACTACATAGTGAATTCCAGGTCAGCCTGGGCTAGGAGACCATACCTTGAAAACAAAAAACAAACACGCAAACAAAAAAGTAGGAATTGTACTTTGCTATATTTCTACATTAAAGTGCCCTCATATGTCTCCTTAGACAGCTCAAAGTTAGACCCTTCAGGTGTGTGTGTGTGTGTGTGTGTGTTGTGTGCACATGCACATTCATTGGACAGTCCTGAAAGTAGGTGAACAGAAGGGCTGGGTCAATTTTCTCTATTTGAAGTTTTTCTTGGTTAGGATCTATTACCACTACACTGGGAGAAAATACACATTTTAGTATATAAATTCATACTGCTCATTTCCCAAAAAGATAAATAAGAAAAGCTTGCAAAGGTTCTTCTTAAGAATCATTTGCACGGAGGCCGGACATGATGGCATACAACTCTAATCCCAGCACTCAGGAGGCAGAGGTAGGAGGATCTCTGTGAGTTCGAGGCCACCCTGAGACTACATAGTGAATTCCAGGTCAGCCTGGGCTAGAGTGAGACCGGACCTTGAAAAACCAAAAAGAGAGAGGGAATCATTTGCAATGATTCTTTAAGCCTGACTATTCTCCCGTAGCTCTTACAAAGCAGATCCCTCAAAACCTCAGGACAGGGCTGGAGAGATGGCTTAGCGGTTAAGCGCTTGCCTGTGAAGCCTAAGGAGCCCGGTTCAAGGCTCGATTCCCCAGGACCCACGTTAACCAGATGCACAAGGGGATGCACACGTCTGGAGTTCGTTTGCAGTGGCTGGAGGCCCTGGTGCACCCATTCTCTCTTTCTCTCTCTGCCTCTTTCTCTCTCTGTCTGTCGCTCTCAAATAAAAAAAAAACAAAAACCTCAGGACACAGCCTGATAGGCGGTCCTGTCTCACTGGCAAGCCAGCTACCCTGTGCTGCCCTTCCGTGTCCTTTCTGACTCGGAGGGAGGAGCCTGCTGGGTACGCTGTCTAAATGGAATATCTTTCCAGGTCTGAAAAAGATTCTGGAGGTGGGGGGATCCCTGCAGGACCCTCCTGGGGAGCTCACGGTGACAGCAAACAGCCGCATGAGCGCCTCCATCCTCCTCAGCAAGCTGTTCGATGACCTGAAGTGTGATGCCGAGCGGGAGAATTTCCACCGACTCTGTGAGAACTACATCAGGTAAGGGAGTCTGTGCCTCTCTCACCACCAAAGGTGTCAGCAAAAAAAAAAAAGCTCTGATTCTGTGCGGAGGGACAGAAATGACAGGCTTTGAGCAAGAAGGGTGGACTTAGGGAGGATAATCAAAGTGGTCCCAAGGCTTTTTTTTTTTTTTTTTTGAGATGGGAGCTTGCTATGTAAGTAGACCAGGCTGCCTGGACCATCTGGGCTCAGTCCATCCTCTCACTTCTACCTCCCAAGTAGCTGGTCTTACAGTTCTATGCCACTGTGTCTGGCCCAGAACCCCCTTCTTGTTCCAAAGTGACTGTACTAAGGGAGCTTCTTTTTCTTTTTTTCTTTCTTTATTATTATTTTTTATTATTTTCATTTTTGGTTTTTCAAGGTAGGGTCTCACTGTAGCCCAGGCTGACCTGGAACTCACTACGTAGTCTCAGGGTGGTCTCGAACTCATTGCGATCCTCCTACCTCTGCCTCCCACCACGCCCCACCTCTGCCTCCCACCACGCCCGACTCTTTATTTTTATTTATTTTCTTTTTTCTTCAAGGTAGGGCCTCGATCTTCCTACCTGTGCCTCCTGAGTGCTGGGATTAAAGATGTATGTCATCATGCCTCACTTATTTATTTATTTACTTAAAAAAATTATTTAGCCAGGCGTGGTAGCACACGCCTTTAATCCCAGCGCTCGGGAGGCAGAGGTAGAAGGATCGCCATGAGTTCGAGGCCACCCTGAGATTACGTAGTGAGTTCCAGGTCAGCCTGGGGTAGAGTGAGACCCTACCTTGAAAAAACCAAAAAAAAAAAAAAAAAAAAAGGTTTTTTTTTTTTATTTTTTTATTCACTTGAGAGACAGAGAGAGAAAGAGAATGGGAGCACAAGGGCCTCTAGCCACTTCAAATGAACTCCATATGTATGTACCACCATGCATATCTGGCTTACATGGGTCTGAGAAATTGAACCTGGGTCCTTAGGCTTTACAGGCAAATGCCTTAACTGTTAAGCCATCTCCTCAGCCCTATTTATTTATTTAGAGATAGGTCTTGCTCTAGCTCAGACTGACCTGGAATTCACTATGTAGTCTCAGGGTGGCTTCAAACTCAAGGCGATCCTCCTACCTCTGCCTCCTGAATGCTGGGATTAAAGACATGCACCACCATGCTTGGCCCCTATTTTTATTTATTTATTTGCAAGCAGAGAGAGAGGAGAGAGAGAGACTGAATGGGCATGCGAGGGCCTCCTGCAAATGAACTCCAGATGCATGTACCACTTTGTGCATATGGCTTTAGGTGGGTACTGGGGAACTGAACTCGGGATGTCAGGTTTGTAAGCAAGAGCTTTTGACGGCTGAGCCATCTCTCCAGCCCAGGCAGCTTCTTTTTAAGTTGGTTTTCCAAAACTGCAATGAGTGTGTTAAGCACGTGTGTTTACTAAACACTTAATGGGTATTGGTTCTAACACACAGCAAAATATGACAGTCTTGCCCTTGAGCAGTTTATAGCTGTGTGGAAATAACTGACAGTAAATTATGAACCAAATGGAGCGATCTGAAATCTTCAGTGTAGGAAAGGAAATGAGCAGGATGATCTGTGTGAGATGAACCTCCGTTAGGGGTGTGGCACTGGCAAGGGTGAAAGTGAAAGGGTGGATAAAGAAAGTTGGGGGCTGGGCAGGTGGCTCAGTGATTAAAGGTGCTTGCTTGAAAAACCTGTTGGCCTGGGTTCGATATCCCAGCACCCTTGTAAAGATACAAAGTGAGCCGGGCTTGGTGGTGCATACCTTTAATCCCAGCATTTGGGCGGCAGAGGTAGGAGGATTGCCATGAGTTCAAGGCCACCCTGAGACTACATGGTGAATTCCAGGTCAACCTGGCTAGAGTGAGATCCTACCTCAAAAAAAAAAAAAAAAATCAAAGAGGTGCACATACACACGCACTTACACACAAACAATTAAATATAAAGTGAAAGAAGATTGGCAACTTGTTCTGGGAGAAATACCTAGTTTTCCTTCCTCTTGGTAGCCTTTCTTGCTGTTTCTGTCCAAGAAGTGTCAGGTGCCCAGCCAGTGTAGGGGAGGGGTGAGAAAGGCTGTCTGTGTCTGCTTTGGCATGACGACTGTCATTCTGTGCCCCTCAGGAGCTGGTTTGAGGGCCACGGGCTGGCCGGAAAGCTACGGGCCATCCAGACAGTGTCATGCCTCCTGCAGGGCCCGTGTGATGCCGGCAACCGGGCCCTGGAGCTGAGCGGTGTCATGGAGAGCGTGATTGCGCTGTGCGCCTCTGAGCAGGAGGAAGAGCAGCTGGTAGCCGTGGAGGCTCTGATCCACGCTGCTGGCAAAGCCAAGCGGGCCTCGTTCATTACTGCCAACGGTGTCTCGCTGCTCAAGGACCTGTACAAGCGCAGCGAGACAGACAGCATCCGCATTCGGGCACTTGTGGTGAGATGAGAGGCCTGGGGAGGGCAGGCACCTAAGCAGGGGTACTGGCCTGCTGGTGTCTCATGGGGGCAATCTTAGTACTTTGGGTGAAGGCAAAGGTTTATTCTGGGTTTCATCAGAGCCCCAGGTGTGGGCCTGGTTCCGCCCACCACAGGGCTTCTGGAACATCAAGGGGGAAGAAGAACCAAGTACAGAAGATGTTTGAGGGAATGCAGGGTGGCTCATGCCAGTCCTTTGTTGGTCAGAAAGGCCTGTGGAAAGACAGGCAGCCTCCCCAGGAGCTGGCAGTTTAGGGTTTTCCTAGTCATCCAGGACCCAGCTCCAGCTATACACTGGGAGTTGGGACATTTAGTCCTGGGTTTCTCCATCCCGTAAGGATTTGGGCCATGGTCTTGTTTTGTTTGAGACAGGGTTTCAGCCCAAGCTGTCCTCAAAAATCATTTTAGAGCCGGATGTGGTGACGCACGCCTTTAATTCCAGCACTCAGGTGGCAGAGGTAGGAGGATCGCCATGAGTTCAAGGCCACCCTGAAACTACATAGTTAATTCCAGGTCAGTCTGGACCAGAGTGAGACCCTACCTTGAAAAACAAACAAACTAATAATAATAATAATAATTTTAGAGCTGAAACTGGCCTTGAATTCCTCCTGATCATTCTCCTTCTACCTCCCGAGTGCTGGGATTGCAGGTGTGCACCACCATGCCTAGTGCGCAAGGCTTTTTGTATGAGGTAGAAAGGGGAGAACAGTTGGGAAGGGTAGGGCTCAGAAGACTGGTGGCCAGTGTGTCATTGTCTATCACACAGTCATGTGACTGCCTCAGTAGGTGGCTGCTGCCCAATGCTCCTGTCGCCTGTGGGGAGGGTGCTGATTTGTGCGCATGGTCCCCAGAGCTTGGTCGAGTGACCAGGAGGGAGCCCAAGACAGGCAGCTGGTCTTGTCTTCTTCCTCCAGGGACTCTGTAAGCTTGGCTCAGCCGGAGGGACTGATTTTAGCATGAAGCAGTTTGCCGAAGGCTCTACTCTCAAACTGGCCAAGCAGTGTCGAAAGTGAGTCATGTCTTTCTCCACCTGTGGGGCAGATCTGAAGAGGGGTTGGGGTAGTGGGTGGAGCTTCCTCAGGCCTTGCTGACTGACCCCGGCAGGGGTTGCTCTCCTCCAGGCAGACCCTCCTGGATCTTGGCTTGTGAACTGTGTCACAAGGGTATTCAAGCCTCTGGCTTTCTTCCTTGTCCTGGTTATTCCTTCCTGCTACCCACTTTTTTTTTTTTCAAGATAGGGTCTCACTCTAGCTCAGGCTGACCTAGAACTCACTCTGTAATTGCAGACTGGCCTCAAACTCACAGCAATGTTTCTACCTCTGCCTCCTGAGCACTGGGACTGAAGGTATGCACCGCCACACCCAGCAACTGGGAAGAACTACTTTTTTTTTTTTTTGGTTTTTCGAGGTAGGGTTTCACTCTAGCCCAAGCTGACCTGGAATTCACTATGTAGTCTCAGGGTGGCCTTGAACTCATGGCGATCCACCTACCTCTGCCTTCCAAGTGCTGGGATTAAAGGCATGTGCCACCACACCTGGCTTTTTTTTCTTTTCTTAAGAGCTACTTCTTTTATGTTTCTTTTTTCCCTTCAGGATAGGGTCTCATTCTAGCCCAGGCTGATCTGGAATTTTCTTGTTTTTTGAGATAGGCTGTCACTCTGTAGCTCATGCTGGCCTGCAGTTCATGATCCTCAGCTCCTCTGAGTGCTGGGGTTACAGGTCTGTGCCACCCTGCCTGGCTCCTGCTTCTCACTTGTGACAGTCATCCCCTGTCCTGCATGTCCTAGGTGGCTATGCAATGATCAGATCGATGCCGGCACTCGGCGCTGGGCCGTGGAGGGCCTGGCTTACCTCACCTTCGATGCCGACGTGAAGGAAGAGTTTGTGGAGGACGAGGCTGCTCTGAAGGCTCTGTTCCAGCTCAGCAAGGTAGCTCCGATGTTCCTTTTGTCAGCCTGGGGGGTGTGGCCTAGGACCAGAACTGACTAGGCTTTGGCATGTCTTACCAATGGCCCTTGTGGCCTGAGGAAGATAGAGCTGGTGGCTCTGTGTGGTGTGGGCTCTCACAGTATCAGGAATGGCAGCTTAAAAAATAAATAAATAAAATAAAATAACAGAAGCCAGTGTGGCATACATCTTTAATCCCAGCACTTGGCTTGGGAGGCGGAGGTAGGAAGATCGCTGTGAGTTCTAGGGCAGCCTGGGACTACATAGTGAATTCCAAGTCAGCCTGGGCCAGAGTGAGAAGAAGAAGAAGAGGAAAAAAAAAAAAAAAAAAAAAAAACACAGAAAGGAATGGTAGCTGCTTTGGAGAAATTGGGAGAGTCAGGTTGTGAGCCCCGAGTCTGGAGCCTGGGGGGGAACGGGTGTTTCCTCTCATTCTAGTGCTCAGGCGGGGCAGCAGAGCGCGGGCTGCCACCCTGGGTCTGGTCGCCTGGCTGCCTGGCTGACACAGCGCCCTCTGCTCCTGGCAGTCCGACGAGAGGTCGGTGCTCTTTGCGGTGGCCTCGGCACTTGTCAACTGCACCAATAGCTACGACTATGAGGAGCCTGACCCCAAAATGGTGGAGCTGGCCAAGTATGCGAAGCAGCACGTGCCTGAGCAGCACCCAAAGGTATGGGGTGGGGGGGAGGCGATAGAGGGAGCTGGGGATCACTGTTGTTTGGAACCAGCCGAGCTGGGCATCTTCAGCAGCTGGCCTTCCTTTAAGGTGGCTGTTTCCCTCTGTCTTGACTGTTTCCATGTTCATCAGTTGTCTGCTGTGAAAAGGGTCCATCTTTCCCTGTCCACTTAGTCAGGACCCCCTCCCTAAGCTGTCCCCTTCCCCAGGACAAACCAAACTTTGTGAGAGCTCGCGTGAAGAAACTGCTGGCTGCAGGCGTGGTGTCAGCCATGACGTGCATGGTGAAGAGCGAGAGCCCCGTGCTCACCAACTCCTGTAGAGAGCTGCTCTCCAGGTGAGCCCGCCTGCCGCTCCCAACTCAGCCTGGAGCCGGGCTGCGCCTTACAGAGGGAGCAGGTGCCAGGTCCCGTGCTCTGGTCCTCTTGGCACGAAGGGGCCACCTGCTTGGCTGCCTTACTTGGCTGAGCCCACGAGTGTGTCTGCCTGCCAGAGTCCCAGCCCCACCCGCTGCTGACCACACCTTCTCCCGCAGGGTCTTCCTGGCTTTGGTGGAAGAGGTGGAGGACCGAGGCACTGTGGTTGCTCAGGGAGGGGGCAAGGTAAGCCGGGTCCTGACCCCTTCCCGATGCTCAGTCATCAGCCTATAAAGCGTGACTCAATGGCTGCTGCGCCACAGGCTGGGCTTGGTTGGACGTGATTAGTAACCAGCAGGAACATCTTCCTGCAGAGCGAGGGATGCTGATGTGGGTGTGCTCCTCCCAGTCCTATGAAGAGCCTGCCTTTGCTTGCTTTTGCCTTAGGCCCAGCACAATCTGTGTTTAGCTCTTAATAAGTGTTTGAGGGAGCGTTTGGGTAGTTTAATGAGAAACCTCAAAAAGGGGAACAAGGTCTTAGCAGGGAGTGCCCGCCAACCTGGAGAAAGGAACGGGCATCTGGGAGGGCCTCAAGGCCTGAGGGTCTGGTGGTACCCCCCAGGCCCGTCCTGGGTGCTGATGGGCTTGTCTCAACAGGCTCTGCTTCCACTGGCCCTGGAAGGCACTGATGTTGGGCAGACAAAGGCAGCCCAAGCCCTTGCCAAGCTCACCATTACCTCCAACCCAGAGATGACCTTTCCTGGCGAGCGGGTAAATATCTCCTTGTCTCAACGCTGACCTGTCTTCTCAGTGGACTGTGATGGCCTCTGGCCTGGGCTCCTCCTAGAGACAAACAGGAAGTGACACTTTGCTGAACCCTGGGTGGGGGACAACTTTAAAGAGCAGCCTTCTCACGGGGCTTGGGGGGGTGGGTTTGGCTTCCCTGCTGTGGGTTGGGGGATATGAGGATGCTGTGGCAAGTGGCCTGATGGGTGGTGTGTATATCACAGATCTATGAAGTGGTCCGTCCCCTTGTTTCCCTGTTGCACCTCAACTGCTCAGGACTGCAGAACTTTGAGGCACTCATGGCCCTAACCAACCTGGCGGGGATCAGCGAGAGGCTTCGGTAAGGTCCTGTAAGATCTGGGCATCGAGATTTGGGAGCATCTATTGTTTTGGTTTTTTTTTTTTTTTTTTTGGTTTTTCGAGGTAGGGTCTCCCTCTAGCCCAGGCTGACCTGGAATTCACTATGGAGTCTCAGGGTGGCCTCGAACTCACGGTGATCCTCCTACCTCTGCCTCCCGAGTGCTGGGATTAAAGGCGTGCGCCACCACGCCCGGCTTGTTTTGGTTTTTTGAGGTAGGGTCTCACCTTATCCTAGCCTGACTTGGAATTCACTATGTAGCCTCAGGCTGGCCTTATACTCACGGTATTCTTATACCTCAGCCTCCCAAGTGCTAGGATTCAAGGTGTGCGCCACCATGCCTGTAGTTTGGAAAACACTGTCTCTGATCGTTGGCTTATTTGAGCCTCACAGTGATTCCTTTGCACCATACAAGTAACACATAGGTCAAGGGTGGCACCAAGGGAGTCACTGCAGGCTTTGGACTCACACTGTCTAGGTCCAAAGCTGATTTACTGAACTGTGCATATAGAAGCCCAAGCCTGGTGTCAGGTCCTGGGGCCCCGACTGTACTCTCACCCTCCTCTCCTCTGTTGATACTTCCTGACTCACTGTATAACCCCAAGCAAGTTCTTCAACTGTTCTGCCTCAGTTTCCTCCTCCGCAAACTGGATGTTTGTAGTATCTAGATCATGGTATGGAAGTGAGGAGAGTTCATTGAGAAAATACATGTTAAAGTCCTTATCTCAGCTGGACATGTTGGTTCATCCTGTAATCCCCACACCTGGGAGGGCAAGGGAAAAGGGTTACTGCCAAGTTCCAGGCCATCCTGAACCATACAGTGAGTTCTAGGCCGGCCTAGGCTATAGAGCTTGTCTCAACCCCTCACCTCTCAAAAAAAAGTCCTTAGTATACAGGTGCCTGCTCCTAGCAGCGTGCAAAGTCAATGTGCATTAGCTCTCATTACTATTTGTTACCTTGAACACGGTACCATTCAGCCCAGTTTCCACTTGTGCAAATTAGTCATGGTAACCATGCATGTGCCTTGAGTGTGGAGTACTGGTGAGTGTTAAGTAAGATAGTTCAGGCCTGGAGAGATGGCTTAGTGGTTAAGCACTTGCTTGTGAAGCCTAAGGACCCCGGTTTGTGGCTCAGTTCCCCAGTACCCATGTAAGCCAGATGCACAAGGTGGCACATGCATCTGGAGTTTGTTTGCAGTGACTGGAGGCCCTGGTGCACCCATTCTCTCTCTCTCTCTCTCTACCTCTTTCTCTGTCTGTCTCAAATAAATAAAAAACAAACAAAATGTTTTTAAACAGTAAGATGGTTCAAGCATCCTGGGGCGCTGGTGAGTATTAAGATAATTCAAGCAGCTAGTCAGGTGCAGTGCTCAAATGTCCAGTTAGCACCACTGTCACCACCATCCTGCTCTACTAAGTTCCAGCATTTCCTTTTTTTTTTTTTAATTTTTTGTTTATTTTTATTTATTTATTTGAGAGCAACAGACACAGAGAGAGAAAGAGACAGAGAGAGATGGGCGCCCCAGGACCCCCAGCCACCGCAAACAAACTCCAGGCGCTTGCGCCCCCTTGTGCATCTGGCTAACGTGGGTCCTGGGGAATCGAGCCTCAAACTGGGTTCCTCAGGCTTCACAAGCAAGCGCTTAACTGCTAAGCCATCTCTCCAGCCCATTTCCAGCATTTCTTACAATCCTATGCTGTCCTTTAGCCTGGCCAGAAAGCACTGTACTTCATACTTGGGGCAGAAGGGTCCTTAGTTGTTGCCAGGGGAACTCCTGAACTTAGGGCATCACCGTATAGAGATGGGCTTATGGGCTGTGGATGCAAGGGTTCTGATCACGCCGACCTCCATCCTGCAGACAGAAGATCTTGAAGGAGAAGGCTGTGCCCATGATTGAGGGCTACATGTTTGAGGAGCATGAGATGATCCGCCGGGCAGCCACGGAGTGCATGTGTAACTTGGCCATGAGCAAGGAGGTGAATGTCGATTTCAGTGGTTCCCACAAACCCACACTGTGCTGTGTGTCCAGCTGACATGGTCCTCTCCCCTCTTCTGGCCACAGGTGCAGGATCTCTTTGAAGCCCAGGGCAATGACCGGCTGAAGCTTCTGGTGCTGTACAGTGGAGAAGATGATGAACTCCTGCGGAGGGCAGCTGCCGGGGGACTCGCGATGCTCACCTCCATGCGGCCCTCGCTCTGCAGCCGCATCCCACAAGTGGTTAGTGCCTGTGCTTGGCGGGATAGGACAAGGGCACCACAAACTCCTTGCAAGGTGGTGGGTGGGAGCAGTCACAGGGAGTGGGTGTGTTTTCCACCACCAGGATTGAGTTTCTTGCTGAATGGCCATCCTTGCCCTGTTTCCTGCAGACTACACACTGGCTAGAGATCCTGCAGGCCCTGCTTCTGAGTCCTAACCAGGAGCTGCAGCACCGGGGTGCCGTGGTGGTGTTGAACATGGTGGAGGCCTCCAGGGAGGTCGCCAGCACCCTGATGGAGAGCGAGGTGCTGGAGATCCTATCAGTGCTTGCTAAAGGCGAGGCGAGCCCGGTCACCAGAGCTGCTGCAGCCTGCCTGGGGAAGGCAGTGGAATACAGGCTCATCCAACCTAACCAGGATGGAGAGTGAGGGCTGACCCTGGGCCCAAGGCTAATGTGCACATGACACTGAGCACTGAGAACCAGGACAGCAGCCGCTTTGGCCATTGGGGCTAGGACACTGGACACTTGCCTCTCCTCCCCAGCTGTTTTGAGTTAGGGACCACAGTCACACAGCCCTGCTCTGCTGGCACTGCCTTCCTCAGAAGGGCCCTATTTGTGCACTACTGTAGAGAGCCGGATGTGGGGAGGTGTATCCCAACCCTGCCGAAGGATTCTGGGCATCAAGAAGGACACCTGGTATCAGCCTCACCATCACCAGCCGTGAACATCACCTGAGCCTTCTAGTAGGCCCACCCCTCCAATAAAGCGAGTGGAACTCAAGTGTGTGTGCCCTGTCTCTGTGCAGGCAGAACTGCTGGGGTTGGAGGTTCATGGGCCAGTGTGTGCTGAGTGCGCCGTTGTAAAGGAGGCCAATAGATCGTCGTCGCACAAACCCACATTTTTTTTGGGGGGGGGGCGGGCAGGGTCTCACTATGTAGCCCACCCTCAGAATGTTGGGAATCATAGGAATGTGCCACCATGCCCAGCTTGAATTGAGGAGCCAAGCTTAGGAAGCTGATCAAACTATAGTTTCCTTATAATAAGTGATTTTAGGGTAGACTCATATGCTGGCCTACCAAAGCATTTGTATGTGAGTTTCCAGTGACCTCCATTTAGCAATGCTTGGGATACAGAACTAGTATGCACTTCCCTTCCTTAGAAAACCCAGGTCCTTTCCGTAGCTGAGCCGGGCTAGAGGCCAGCTGTGAGTATGAACCCGCTTCCCACCTCCTAGGGACCCATTTCCCGGAGCCGGAGTCTATACTTGAAGCTCATTGGCTTAACCGATGTAAGTGACGGAACTTGAGCCAATCAGCGGAAGGTGGAGGCATCTAATACTACTGCTTCCTGTTTGCCCATCAGTCCTGCGCGTGCCCAGTAGCGACCCCCGGGGCTTGAGAATGGCGGGTCTTGGGAGCTGCTCTTCACCAGTTCTTTCCCTCGGATCCTCATGGGTGTTCCCTCAGTGGTCCTAACCGGAGCCCCGGCGCCCCGCGGGTGTCCGCGCTAAGCCGAGGTATCGGCTCAGCGGAGGCCCTGAGTGCAGGTGAGCGAGTCCCGCGGTCGCCCTTTTCCCAGGGGACATCGTCGTCCCAGCCAGCGATTGGCTCCGAGCAGGATGCTGCAGCCAATTGGCTGCCTGTCCTGCCGCGCGGCTGCTTCAATTGCGACCTCGGCGGCACCTAGTGGTGGGGCTGCTGCTTCCCGGCGTTTGCACTGCTTCGCGAGGTTGGCTACAGAAAGGATTTGCCTGGGCGGTTGAGGGCTCCTTGAGTTGGAAGTGAGCACGAAAGGGATCAAGAGGCCAGAAGCTGTGGTTGTAGTTCTGGCTTAAAAGCCTCGAAAATGCCGGGCGTGGTGGCGCACGCCTTTAATCCCAGCACTCGGGAGGCAGAGGTAGGAGGATCGCCGAGAGTTCGAGGCCACCCTGAGACTACAGAGTGAATTCCAGGTCAGCCTGAGCTAGAGTGAGACCCTACCTCGAAAAACCAAAAAAAAAAAAAAAAAAAAAAAAAAGCCTCGAAAATGGGGGCTGGGGTGATAGCTGAGCAGTTAAGGAGCTTGCCTGCGAAGCCTAAGGACCCGCGCTCTATTCCCCAGGACCCACATAAGCCAGATGCGTCTGGAGTTCATTTACAGCGGCTGGATTCCCTGACGCGCCCATTCTCCTTCTCTCTACCTGCCTATTTCTCTCAAATAAATAAAATAATTTTTTTTAAAGTCTTGAAAATGGCTGGGTTTGGGTGGTGCACGCCTTCAGTCCCAGCACTGGGGAGGCAGAGGTAGGAGGATCACTGTGAGTTCAAGGCCAACCTGAGACTACATAGTGAATTCCAAGTCAGCCTAGGCTAGAGCGAGAAAAAAAAAAAACCAAAAATAAATAGATAAATAAAAAGTCTTGAAAATGGCTGTGAATTTCTGATCCAACCGAACCGACTGTAGGGAGGGCCTTGCTGTCGGAACTTTCCCCAGTTAAATGTGAGCGCCTGTTTATATAGCTAAGTTGATGAATCATTTTATTGGACCAAAGTAAGAGCACAATTAAAGTTCGAAAATTATGTCTAGATGCCGCTGAAAACCACTAGGAGAGCCAACGGTCATTTTTGTCAATCTGCTGCATTTATTTATTTATTTTTGTTTTTTTCCAAGGTAGAGTAGGTTGACCTGGAACTCTTTAGGTCCAGGTCTCTTTAGGTCCAGGTTTTGGCTTCGAAATCACAGCGATCCTTCCTACCTATGCCTCCCAAGTGCTGGAATTAAAGGCGTGTGCCACCACTCCTGGCTTAATGTGCTGTATTTAATAAGTTAAGACTGTATGTAAACATTGTTTTTTATTTGCATTTATTAAAAACAATTCTGTGAGAGAGCTACAAGCAGCACCTGGAGTTTGTTTGCAGTGGCTGGAAGGCCCTGGTGTGCCCATTATCTCTGTCTCTCTTTATTTTTGCAAAAAAATATTTAAAAATAAATAAATAGCCGGGTATGGTGGCGCACACCTTTAATTTCAGAACTTGGGAGATCAAGGTAGGAGGATAGCTATGAGTTGGAGGCCCACCTGAGACTACATAGTGAATTCTAGGTCAGCCTGGGCTAGAACAAGACCCTACCTTGAAAAACCAAAACTAAAATAAAATAAAACAAACAAATAGAAATTAGATGTAATTGGACTGCAGGCCGCAGGGGTGCACACGTGGGCTCCGGAGCGATGGAAATACTCTGTACTTGCCCTATCTGGTGGGAAGAGCACTTACATCGAGTGGGTGAGATTTGGTTTAGCTCTGTGCTGGTTGTGCAATTGGGAATCTTAAAGAAATAAGGCGACTCGACTTCCCAGGACTGTGAAAGATAAAGTGCTTGAGGCTGGGGAGTCGGAGGTGGGTCTTCAGAACTTGGTCTAGTGTCCAATGGCCGCTTGTGACCTGGGAAAGAGTCCAGCTCCATACGATTCAGAGTCGTAAATCTAGTGACCCTTCAGGCAGGTCGCGGGATGGACCGGCTGCTCCTGTGGTCAGGAGGATGGCACCCTGTCTGTCCACTTTATAGATACCGCAGCTGCGGCTCCTGGAAGGCCCAACTTGCCCGTGTCCTGTTAGTGGCCCATTTGCCAGAATCTCTTCATCTCTTCGGGTTGCAACCTTAACTTCCCTACCCTGGGCCCAAACCCAGCCAGGTGACAGCCGGCCGTCTGAATGCCCAGCCTGGGATGGCCGAGGAGCCTCACGGGACCTGGTTTGGCTTCGGATTCCGTGGCTTCGGGCAGGCGCTGGGCTCTGGGCGCGGGGGTCAGGCGGTGCTCAGCCCCGAGCCCCTGCGGGCTGGCGACCACATCCGCGCCGTGAGCGCGAGCTGGAGCTACACCGCGCTGGTGACCCGTGAGCACCCCCTCCCCACCGCCCCAATTCTAGACACCCCAACCCCTCTCCATCTGCCTTCCGGTTCCCATCACCCCAGGGTCGCTCTCCCAGGCTGGCCCCATCATCTCCTAGGGTGGGCCCCATTCCTGTCCAGGAACACCGTTCACTCCCAACATCTGGCCACCCTGCCAGGTTTTGGGTCCGGTACGTGTCCCCCCCCCCAATAAGCCTGTCTCCCCGGTAGGTGGAGGCCGTGTGGAGCTGTCGGGCTACGCCAGCGGTGAGGCCAGCGACTGCAGAGACGTGTGGGCTTCCGAGGGGCTCGTGGTGGTGCTGCGCGCCGGGCCGGGGTCCCGGGAGGAGCTGCAGGGCTGGGCGCCCGGCTCAGCGCTGCGTGGGGAGCCCCTCTGGGCGCAGACCGCCTTGGTGCCAGAGGCGGAGGCCCAGCGGGAAGACCCGCCAGGAGGTGATGGTCTAGCCACGAAGCTGCCGCTGCTGCCAGGCTCCCATGCCCACCTGAGCCCTCAGCCGCCCTTCTGCCAGCCCCTGGCTCCAGAGCTGCGGGCGCGCCAGCTGGATTTGGGTAACGAGCACGTGTTGCTGCTGTGCGCTGCCGGCCAGGTGTTCTCCTGGGGCGGAGGCAGGTGAGACGCAGCTGGGTGTGATCAGGGGAAGCTCCTGTATGTGCCCATAGCTGACGAGGGTCTCCTTTGCTTAGGCACGGACAGCTGGGCCATGGGACTCTAGAGGCAGAGCTTGAGCCAAGGCTGTTGGAGGCATTGCAAGGCCTACGCATGGCTCAGGTAGCAGCTGGTGGCTGGCACTCTGTTTGTGTGAGTGGTGAGTGACATAGTGCTCATGATCTAAGCCCATGATCTTGTCCCCCCCCACCCCTTTCTCTTGCTCTTTCTGGTTTTGGTTTTATGAAACAGGGTCTCATGTGGTCTTGAACTTGCTATTTAGTCATAACTGGCTTTGAACACCAGATCCTCCTGCCTCCTGAGTGCTGCTGTTAGTGATTTTTGGCATTAGGGCTGTTGCTCCAACCCTGTAGTGTTAGAGCAGCGGTCCTCAGAGAGGGAAAATAAGTGACAGGGACAGGAGGCTTTCTTTATTTTTATTAACAACTCCCATGATTGTAAACAATATACCATGATAATTCCCTCCCTCTCCCCCCCACTTTCCCCTTCACAACTCCATTCTCCATCATATCCCCTCCCCCTCTCAATCAGTCTCTCTTTTATTTTGATGTCATGATCTTTTCCTCCTATTATGATGGTCTTGTGTAGGTAGTGTCAGGCACTGTGAGGTCATGGATATCCAGGCCATTTTGTGTCTGGCACGTTGTAAGGAGTCCTACCCTTCCTTTGGCTCTTACATTCTTTCTGCCACCTCTTCTGCAATAGACCCTGAGCCTTGGAAGGTGTGATAGAGATATTTCAGTGCTGAGCACTCCTCTGTCACTTCTTCTCAGCACTGTGGTGCTTTCTGAGTCATCCCAAGGTCACTGGCATCTGAAAAGTGATGTTTCTCTACCAAAAGTGAGAGTAGCGTTAATATATGGGTATGAACATTAAGAGAAGTGCTTACTTGGCAGTTTGATAAGCATAGTATATACATTTAGCCAGACAGCAGCAGATGTTACACCCCTAGGGCTCATGACTACCCTGTTGTAGGTTTTCATTAACAGAGATGTATTCCCTCCCATGGAGCGGGCCTCCAGTCAAATTAGAGGGCAGTTGGTTTCCCCCATAACAGACGTGCCACTATTGCACCTGTTGGCTCATTGGCCTGGTTGGCCAAATACAAGGCTTGCAGTGTCCACTGTTGGGTGTCTTCACTGGTAGTTTCTCTCCCCCATTGAACTGCATGCAGAATGGCTTCTTCCAGCTTTCAGGGACAGCAGTCTTTCTTTTTTTTTTTATTTTTTTTATTTTTTTTTTAATTTTTTTATTTGAGAGTGACAGAGAGAAGGAGGCAGAGAGAGAGAGAGAGAGAGAGAGAATGGGCGCGCCAGGGCTTCCAGCCACTGCAAACGAACTCCAGACGCGTGCGCCCCCTTGTGCATCTGGCTAACGTGGGTCCTGGGGAATTGAGCCTCGAACCGGGGTCCTTAGGCTTCACAGGCAAGCGCTTAACCGCTAAGCCGTCTCTCCAGCCCCAGGGACAGTAGTCTTTCAATGGGACCAGTGGCAGGCAAGTTTGAAAAGGGCCAAAGGCTACCTTAGTGGATTTGAAAGGCAGTCATTAGGGAAGTTCTGGGGATACAGTGTTGGGGACCACAGTTCGGCAACACAAGGAAAGAGTGAAAATGGAGAAGGTCTAGCGAGGGAGTTGAAAAACTGATCAAGCTGGGGCCGTGTGCCAGCCCATATTCCCTGCTGCTACAGGGAGATCTGGACAGGGGAACTTCTTAAGCCTAGAGTTGGATACCAGCCTGGGTAAAGAAGTAAGATTCCATCACTCTAAAAGAAAGGGTGAGCTGGGTGTGGTGGCACACACCTTTCATCCCAGCACTAGGGAGGCAGAGGTAGGAGGATTGCAGTGAGTTTGAGGCTACTCTGAGACTACATAGTAAATTTCAGGTCAGCCTGTACTAAAAAGCCAGACCCTACCTCAAAAAAACAAAAAGAAAAGGAAAAAGAGAGAAAAAGAGAGTGGGGGATGCATTTAATTCCAGGACTTTGGGAGGCAGAGGTAGGATTGCCATGAGTTCAAAACCACCCTAAGACTACATGGTGAATTCCAGGTCAGCCTGGGCTACAGCGAGACCCTACCTTGAAAAAACCAAAGAGAAAGAAAGATGATCAGAAGGCACTGTATGGGCAAGGAATCTGGCACAAGGAAGCTGCTGGGACTTGGTGGGGGATGTACCTTTGCCTGGAGGTGTGTTTGGGCAGGATAAGCTTTGGGCACCAAAACCTGGTGTGAGGAGCTCGTAGAGGAGGTGGGGTGGGTAGAGGGGGTTCATGGATCCTCTTTGTTTCTTTCAGAAACTGGGGATATTTATACCTGGGGCTGGAACGAGTCAGGGCAACTGGCCCTACCTGCAAGGAGCCTGGCAGAGGATGAGAAGACAGTCACATGGGAAGGTGAGGGTCATCTTTCCAGAATATTGCTGTCATTCCTGACTCCTGGCTGTGTGCTGATCACAGAGCTACAGTGCTTAGGAGGAGCATGACACAACCTTGTCACCATAGGACACAGCACAGGATTCTAAGCCCCTTACAGTAGGGCATGTTGGCAAAGGTGGTGTCAGTCTTGACACTGTACAGCCTACAAGCCTAAATCCACCTCCTGTAGAATGAAGGTTGAGGGCTGCACTCTGCAGCTAGAAAATGATGTGCTTTGTAGAGCTGTTATAGGAAGAAGATAATGTGTGGGTGAGATTTAGCTCCATGCTCAGTATTAAATGTCATTATAACTGGACGTAGTGGCGTGCGCCTTTAATCCCAGCACTCAGGAGGCAGAGGTAAGAGGATCACCATAAATTTGAGTCCACCCTGAGACTATGTAGTGAATTCCAGGTCAGCCTGGTCTAGAGTGAGACCCTACCTTGAAAAAACACAAAACAAAAGTAATAAATAGGGCTGTAGGCATGGCTTAGCAGTTAAGGTGCATGCCTGTGAAGCCTAAGGACTCCGGTTTGATTCTGCAGGTCCTGCGTAAGCCAGATACACATGGTGGTGCATGCATCTGGAGTTCATTTGCAGTGGCTAGCTAGAGGCCCTGGCGTGCCCATTCTCACTCTTTCTCTCTCTCCCTCTCTCTGCCTCTAATAAATAAAAAAAAAAAAGTAACAAATAAAGTAGCATTACAACCATTCCCAAATCACAGGACTGGATGAAGACTGTTCCAAAGGAGAGGAAGCAGCCAGGGCCAAGGATGGAGTCCCTGTCCCCTTCATAGCTGTCCAGCCCTTCCCAGCTTTACTGGATCTTCCCCTGGGCTCAGATGCAGTCAAGGCCAGCTGTGGGTCCCGGCACACGGCTGTGGTCACACGTGAGTAGGGTGGGCTCAGGCTGGAGCAGGAAGGTACTGCATCCCACTTTTTTGCTTTGGGCCACAAAAAAAGAGCATTGACAACCTAAAATCTTTCTTTTGCATTTCTATGTATTTATGTGTGTGTGTGTGTGTGTGTGTGTGTGTGTGTGTGTAAGCACATGGGTGCATATGTGCACCTTCCAGTATCTCATCTGGATTTACATGAATGGCTGGGGAATTGAACCCAGGCTGGCAGGCTTTGCAAGCAAGCACCTTTAACTACTGAATTATCTCAGGGGTTTGAGGCCAGCCTGGGCTACATAGTGACTGTCTCAAACTACAGCACAACAAAGAAATGGAAACAGAACAAAGAGGGAGGGAGGAAGGGAGAGAGAGGAAGACAAGTTACGTCTATATCTTTAACGTAACTCCTCAGTATATCTAACCCAGAAGTACATCCTTGCAGGAGGCGGCTAGTGTCCATTCTCCATTTACATGCACAGGCCAGCACTAGACTCTCAACCTTAGTAACCATATAATGTGGGCAAATCAGCTGACATACAGGAAAATAAACTTTTATTTCCCTTCTTTTTTTTTTCAAGGTAGGGTCTCACTGTAGGCCAGGCTGACCTGGAACTCATTCTGTAGTCCCAAGGTTGGCCTCTAATTCACAGCAGTCCTCCTGCCTCTATATATTTATTTATTTGCAAGCAGAGAGAAAAAGGGAGTGAGAGAATGGGCTTGCTAGGGCCTCCAGCCCCTTCAAACAAACTCCAGATGCATGTGCCACTGGCTTCATGTGGGTACCAGGGAATCAAACCCTGGTTGTTAGTCTTTGCAGGCAAGCACCTTAACTGCTAAGCCATCTCTTCAGCCCAGCCTTTCCGTTTTTTTTCCCCCTTCAATTGGATCCTTTACCACCTCAAATGTGGTTAGGCAGTTGTAAGAGCAGGTACTGTTCTGGGCCAGGCCTATCTCAGGAGAATTGTAGCACTCTGGCAGTGGGTTGTGCCAGGCCAGGATAGACAGGTGTCTTATCAAAGAACAGCAATGACAACTTATTTTCCCTTTGGTTGCAGGGACAGGAGAACTCTACACCTGGGGCTGGGGTAAGTTAAAGGGCTGTTTTTATGATCCTTAAACTAAGGGCAGTGGGGGAGGACCTGGGCATACAGGGCAGGTGACAGAGCAGCAAAGAATAAAGGAAACAGGAATCTTAGCCTGATTGCTGGGAGTGGGACTGAAAAGCCATGTGACTGTCCTTGGAGTGGGCACAGATCTAGGCACACTCAGAAGAAGGTCCAAGACCCGACATCAGAGAAATGAAATGGCACGGGCACAACTCTTGCATTCATAAAACATCTTTGTGGTGGTAGTTTGGTCCCGGCAGAGAAAGGGGAAACTGGATGTGATGGCTCACATGTGTAATTGGGAGGCTGAGTGAGTTCAGGGCAACATGAGCTACAGTAGGCCCTGTCTCAAAAAAGTATAAAAACAGGGCTGGGAAGCCGGGCGTGGTGGCACATGCCTTTAATCCCAGCACTTGGGAGGCAGAGGTAGGAGGATCACCGAGTTTGAGGCCACCCTGACACTACATAGTGAATTCCAGGTTTCTGGACTGGAGTTAAACCCTACCAAGAAAAAACAAACAAACAAACAAACAAAAAACAGACAAAACAGGGCTGGGGTGTGGTTAAAGATGCTTGCTTGCAAAGCCTGCCGGCCCAGGTTTGACTCCCCAGTAACCAAGAAAAAAAAATGCACAAAGTGACACATGCATCTGGAGTTTATTTGCAGCAGCAAGATGGTACACCCTTACACACATTCTCTCACCAATAATTTTTTTTTCTTTCTTGGTTTTTCTATGTAGGGACTTACTCCAACCCAGGCTGACCTGGAGTTCACTATGTAGTCTCAGGCCTCAAACTCACAATGATCCTCCTATCTGTCTGTGCCTCCCAAGTGCTGGGGTTAAAGGCATGCACCACCACATCCTAATTTTTTTTTAATATCAAAAAAATTGAGAAAACAAGAAAACCTGGTGTAGTGGTACATGCCTTTAATCCCAGTGCTTGGGAGGCAGAGGTAGGAGGATAACTATGAAAGGCCAACCTGGTACTACAGAGTTTCAAGTCAGCCTAGGCTAGAGTGAGACTACCTTGAAAAAACCATAATAGAAAGTGTGTAAAATGGAAGAGCAGAGGGCTGGAAAGATGGCTTAGCAGTTAAGGTGGTTGCCTGCAAAGCCAAAGGATCCGGTTTAGATTCTCCAGGACCCATGTAAGCCAGATGCACAAGGAGGCACATGCATCTGGAGTTTGTTTGCAGTGGCTGGAGGCCCTGACATGCCCATTCTCTCTCCCTTTTATTCTGTCTCAAATAAATAAAATATATTTTTTTTAAGTTTTAAAAAAATGGAGAGCAGAGCTCTATATATCTTGGCATAGTTAGCAAGACAGTCTGTAGGAGCCTCTTGGGGATCCCAAGGCTTGCCTGAAGGGATACTTTCTGGAATTGGCCTCCTAGATTCAGAGCAGGACAAGCAGGGATGTGAGTATAACCCCAGCCCCACACTTGTCTTTGGGCTGGCTGGCTTTCTGGAGGAGAAAAGCAAGGGCCAGCAGAAAAAAAAAAAGAAGAAAAAAAAAAGGGCTCTTTTCATTTCAGGTAAATATGGACAGCTTGGCCACAAGGACAGCGCCAGCTCAGATCGGCCTTGCCGTGTAGAATACTTTGTGGAAAAGCAACTCCAAGTCAAGGCTGTCACCTGTGGGCCCTGGAACACCTATGTGTATGCTGTAGAGAGAAAAGCTGACACATGTATGTATGAACATAAGTTCTTAATAAATAGAAATATTCATAAATAAACATCCAGCATATTAGATCAATAAAGATAATACTTAGAAAACTCCCATTCAGGTCAAGGAAAACCACTGCTCACACCAAAGCCCTGCCTCTTTTTACACCTCCTCATCACAGCCCTCTCCCTTTGTTTTAGGACATGGTTGTCAACTTTGCTACACTTTGGAAACCCATGGGCAGCCGGGAAAACTCATGCTTCAGGCCTGCTTACTAGACCATGAATGGATCAGAACCTCTGGGTGTGGGTCTAGACAGTAGTAGATTTGAAAGTCTCCCCACCTCATCTTAGGTAATTTGGATGAACAGCCAGGAATGGAAACCACTGAGAGTCAGCTTTTGCCATTCAACTCCATTTCAAAACTTATGATTTGCACATTTGTGTCTGGGCACACCAGGGTCTCTTGTGGCTGTAAATGGACACCTGTCTGGCATTATGTGGGTGACTGGGAAATTGAATCTGGGCAATAGGCTTTGCAAACAAGCACCTAAAGGTGCTTTGAGTACATTTTCACTTAGAACCTTACCACCCTTGGATTCATCTTTTTTAAAAAATACTTTTTAAAAATTTATTTGCAAGCAGAGAGAGAGACAAGAGACAGAATGGGCATGCCAGGGCCTACAGCCACTGCAAACAAACTTCAGATGTGTGTACCACTTTGTATTTGGCTTTAAATGGATACTGAGGAATCAAACCCTGGTCATTAGGCTTTGCAGCCCAGTGCTTTAACCGCTTAGCCATCTCTCCAGCACTGGATTTATTATTTTTTTCCGAGGTAGGGTCTCACTGTAGCCCAGGCTGACCTGGAATTCACTATGTAGTCTCAAGGTGGCCTCGAACTCACAGTGATCCTCCTACCTCTGCCTCCCAAGTGCTGGGATTAAAGGTGTGTGTCACCATACCTGGCTTTTTTTTTCTTTCTTTCTTTTTTTTTTTAATGTAGGATCTTGCTCTAGCCCAGGCTGACCTGAAATTCTCTGTAGTCTCAAGGTGCCTTCAAACTCTCAAATTCATGGCAATCCTACCTCTGCTTTCCGAGTGCTGGGATTGGATTAAAAGCATGTGCCACCATGCCCAGCACTTTATTCCTTTTGATGGTTGTATGATTTGTATGGACATATCAAATTTCCTTTGACTAATTAGCTGATGGGCTTTGAATTGTTTTTACTTCTTGGCCTTACAAATGCTTCTAGGAACATGTCTGTGTGTGAGCATGTGTATAGTTGGGCATAATACCTAGGAGTAGGAATGCTGGGGCCTATGGTGACTAAATTTTTCAGGCTCCACAAATTACTTTCCATTTACATACGTCATCTTACATTCCTAACAACACAGAAGTGGCATCATTTGGTCTTGATGTGTTATGCCTTATTATTCAATTTGCTAATATACATATTATAGTTGTTTTCAAGGTAGTCTCACTCTATAGCCCATGCTGACCTGGAACTCAACACGCCTGGCTAATTTTTTAAAACTTTTTTTTTCGAGGTAGGGTTTCACTCTAGCCCAGGCTGACCTGTAATTCACTATGGAGTCTCAGGGTGGCCTCGAACTCACGGAGATCCTCCTACCTCTGCCTCCTGAGTGCTGGGATTAAAGGCATGCGCCACCACGCCCGGCTTAATTTTTTAAAACTTATTTTATTTATTTGACAGAGAAAGAGAATGTGCATGCCAGGGCCTCCAGCCACTGCAAACTACAGACGCGTGCGCCCCCTTGTGCATCTGGCTAACGTGGGTCCTGGGGAATCAAATCTGGGTCATTTGGCTTTGCAGGCAAACGACTTAATTGCTAAGCCATCCCTCCGGCCCTAATTTTTTTTTTATTGGTTTTTCGAGGCAGGGTTTCACTCTAGCTCAAGATGACCTGGAATTCACTATGTAGTCTCAGGGTGGCCTTGAACTCATGGCGATCTTCCTACCTTTGCCTCCCTACATGCTGGGATTAAAGGCATGCGCCACCATGCCCGGCCTAAGATATTTTATTATTTTTTATCTTTTTGGTTTTTCGAGGTAGAGTCTCATTAGCTCAGGCTGACCTGGAATTCAGTATGTAGTCCCAGGGTGGCCTCAAACTCACAATGATCCCCTACCTCTGCGTCCCAAGTGCTGGAATTAAAGGCATGTGCCACCACGCCCAGTTTAAAAACATTTTTGTTTATCTGGGCATTTTGGCACCTGCCTTTAATCTTAGCACTGAGGAGGCAGAAGGAGGACCACTGTGAGTTTGAGGCCAGCCTGGGACTAGAGTGAGTTCCAGGTCAACCTGGGCTAGAGACCCTACCTTGGAAAAAAAAAAGAAATTAATGCCAAGTATAGTGGCACCTACTTTTTTTTTTTTAAGTTTATTTATTTGAGACAGAAAGAGAGTGTGAGAGAATGGGCGCTCCAGCCACTGTAAATGAACTCCAGACACACATGCCACCATGTGCATCTGGCTTATGTGGGACCTAGAGAATTGAACCAGGGTCCTTAGGCTTTGCAGGCATGCGCCTTACCACTAAGCCATCTCTCCAGCCCCGTGGCACCTACTTTTAATCCTAGCACTTGTGAGGCTGAGGTAAAAGGGCAGCTTTTGAGTTTGAAGCAAGCCTGAAGTAGAGTGAATTCTAGGTCCTGGGCTACAGTTGAGACCCTGCCTCAAATACACAAATTACTATTTTTCAGCTCTTTTACCTTCTTTATCAGCCCAGTTAGAGGCTTACTGATTTTATTGCTTTTTGTTTCTGGTTTCATTAATTTTCTCTCCTAGAAATTCAACTTTATTGCTTTCTGCACTTATGTTTATTGTCAATTTATTTTACTTCCTTTTTTTTTTTCCCATTAGGGTCTCGCTGTAGCTCAGGCTAACTTGGAATTCACTTGTGTTTCAGGCTGGCCTCGAACTCACAGCAGTCTTCTTACCTTTACCTTCTGAATGCTGGGATTAAATGTGTGTGCTGGGATGGCTTAGCAGGTAAGGCACTTGCCTGCAAAGCCAAAGGACCCAGGTTCAATTCCCCAGGACCCACATAAGCCAAATGCACAAGGTAGCACAAGCATCTGGCGGCCCTGGCGTGCTCACTCTTTCTCTCTGCCTCTTTCTATCAAATAAATAATTTCTTAAAAGGTGTGTGCCACCATGCATAGCTTCTAGTTTTCGAAACAGGGTCTCACATAGCTCCTGTTTGCCTCCAACTTGGCATATAGCCCATGGTGGCCTTGAATTTCTGATCTCTGCCTCTACCTCCTACATGTTGGGATTACAGGTGTGTCCCATTATGCCTGGCTTCTTTTTGTGGTTTATGTGAATGCTTAAATTACTAAATTGAGACTAATGTAACACTAATAATAGCCACAATACCCAGTTTGTGCAATACTGAGGATTGAACCCAAAGCTGGGGCATGCAAGGCAAGCAGTCTACTAACTGAACTACAACCCTAGTCAAAAGATCCTGGAGAAATGCACAAGAGAATACACAAATCATTATTATTCTTTGGTTGTGTGTAGATTATGAACTTCAAATCACCTGTGTACTTCCTTGAGCTCAGGTCTCTCCCTTAACCTGGAGCTGCTGTTTTTCCCATCAGCGAGCCCCATGATTCTCATCTTTTGGAGCGGGTTCTAGGATAAATGAATGGAACAGTCTCAGGCCGTCCTAGACCCTTTTGTTTAAGTGGCACATGTTCTTAACCACTGAGCCATCTTCCCCAGCCCCCAAATTTCTCCTAAGTTCTTTTAGTATTCAACCCATAGGCCAAACCAACCAAAAGTTGATTTAGAGAAAAGTAAGCGTAAATACAGTTTTTGAAAGGTAAATATATACATTTTAATTTATTTTCAAGAATGTTTTTATATCTTAAAAACAAGACATATATATATATGACTGAACAGCCTGATGATACCTACAGACCAAGTGTACATTGATAAGCTTTTAAGAACCATTTAATGTGTTGACAGCAGTGCTGGTGCAAGCAGACAGAATAAATAATAGTGCTTCGGGAAGAGCAGTAGTGATGGATGGCGTAGGTAAAGGAGCCTCATTGTGGATGTTATTACAGGAACAACTCCCCAGTAGTGACATGTGCAAAGTTGCTGATCTCCACAACAGAAATGGCCCAACCCACGCAGACAGCCTCTCCACTTAATTGGCAACTACAGGGGAACAGGTACAGTGGGCACAGGGACAGGAGAATTGAAGCCAGAGAAGAACAGAATAAACAGCATACACAAGCATGTGTGTTCATGCACACATACCCCCCCAAAGGGATTGCACTATAAAACACAACTGTACACAAGTTAACAAAGCCCCCCATCCTCCCTGCTGCAGTGGCAGCAGGTTCGGTCATTTTGAATGCTGACATAAAAGACATCCTCCTCAGTATGAGTGCTGGGGACAGGCCTTTGAGCGAGAACAAAGCTACCATAGCTATAACATTAACTGAATATCCCTAGACAAAAAAGATGTTAATCGCTAATTTGTAAGTATACAAGCCAGATTATATGGCCAATACCCCAAAGTTAAGCATAGTCAATAATTTTCTTACATGATGGTGAAATAAAACCTTCATTGTGCTTTTAGTAGAATTATGGGGTAGAGAAAGTGATCAGATCTCAGATAGCAAAATTTGTATTTACTGCTATAAACTAACTTTTAAGGTATTCCTCAAGTCAAAAAATAAAAAGTCTCCATGGACCCACTACACCTATGAAGTATTTTCATTGATCACACTCATTCTTGTCTAAGTTAGGCCCATGATCACAGAACCTTTCCAGGGTTTCAAGCACACCTAAACTGAAGAAAAATTATGAAGTCACCCTGTGTGAAATCAGTACGTCCAATCTAGGCACAGAAAGCCACAGCTGGCTGACTGGTCAGGGACTCTCAGAACTGGATGTTGGTTGAATTGAGGATTCGAGAAGAAGCATCAGATTTGGAAGCCTTTGAAAGTTCCCGCTGTTAAAAAATAAATAAAGTAATTTATTTTACCCCCCCATCATACATGGCCCTCCATTCTAAACACAATTAAATATTAGAACCCCCACCCCAGGCAATTTCAGAGACAGAGGACTCTAGCAAGGTTGTGCTAGGAACAGACGGTAAGGACCTCTGAGCACTATTGTGTTAGTCACAGGCCAAGCGCATGTGCACATGCTCCTGCCCACTGTCCTCAGCCAGTCCACTGTTAAAACCTCACCAAGAGAAGGCCCTTGTACTTCACAAAGCTACTCTTGGACTTGCAAGCCAAGTAAGCAACAAGCTTTGCTTTCTTTCATTCTTGCAATACTGGGAATAGAACCCAGGGCCTTGCACATGATGGAAGCTTTGGTTTCTTGGGCCCTTTGCAAACATTGGGCCAAGCCATTTATCTACCAATCCCTGGGGCTGAGGACCTTGCAACCTGCTGGTGATCTGATCTCATGCTGGAGCACATGGTGGAGAAGCAGAAGGTAAAGCATGAGTGGCTACAGAGAAATACAGGTATTAGCAGAGGTTAGTTTAGTGACTTTGGTGCTGCCTGAAAATCTATTAAGCACAGCAGTCACTATCAGATGAACCCCTCCAGCTTAGCCAGAGATGGATGAAATGATTTGCCTGAGCAAGCAAAAAAAAAAAAAAAAAGTTGGATTTGTCAACCAGTAATTAGCCAAGTAGAACCAGAGGCACCCATTTCTGTTGGCAGAAACACTACCACACATGTAACTGGAAAAAAGTGCCTAAACATGAAAAGAGCTTGTGTTCTAAACTGGCCATTGCTGTGGAAAACTATCCATTCTTCTTCCCTATGGTAACGAGAGGAAGTGGCCTAGGCTTTAACTCAGTACCCCCAAGGGTGAGGGTGGCCTTACCTCTCAGTAGTAAGACACTGAGGCAAGAGAGAACAGCTAGTTAAGACACTGCAGCTAATGGAAGCAAATTCAGAGCAGGTACAAGAGGGTGAGACCATGCTGTGAAAACTTACTTTCATCTGTAATGTATGCTTCAAACATACATTAGCATTCAACGTGATAGAAATAAGCAGAGGTGAGAAAATGAGCAGCAAAGTGGGAGATTCAGTGCTGAGGGGTTAGTAAGGCACATACTCCAGGAAGTAATCAGCACACAGGTCAAGAACCTCAGTATAAGCAGCACACAGCTGGGGCTCCCATCCCCATGTGATGGGCCCTCTATTCTTTCCAGCACATTCTAGGCCTTTGAGGCACAATTGGTTTTTTTTTGTTGTTTTGTTTTTTTACTTCTGGTAACATTAAAAAAAAATCTTTGGTTAACCTTAGGTATGGCTGAGAATCCAATTCAAGTCTGAACAAGTTTTCTTACTAATCAGGAGGTTCATCTATTGGAAACAGGAATTAATTATTTACTTTTGAACCCCATAATAGGAATTCCTGCTTACTTCACCTTTTTTTTTAAAGGAGGGTCTCTATGATGATGCAGCTGAGATTGTGGATTAGTGTAGTCCTTGAGCCCAGATGGTAATGAAGCCAGCAGACAACAGATAAGTTTAGAAAGGTGACAAGGGACATGCAGGGGTTGCCATACAGACCTGAAGCCCAACAGTGGAGCTGTCAGAGAGGGATGGATCCTTCTAAGAAATAAGAATTAGGACAATTACCAAGAACTCCACCGAGAGAGCACCAGGGCAGTGATTAACGGTTACCTCCTGCAGCCAGGGAGTGGTCAGGCTTAAACATGGTCCAGGTTAAATGTCTCATTGTCCATACCAACTTCCTTCCTCTATAACCTCTTAAACCACCCACACCCTCACCATGATCAAGGCAGGAAAGGGATTCTCAGCATCTAAGGTAACTGTCCTGACTGAATAGCTTGGGTGCCCTTGGAAGATAACCATGCTGCCCCAACTGTGTGCTCCCCAGAAACTGGTAGATATTAGAAAAGGTGAATTACCGCAAACTCAGAATAGGTGCTGGCAACAGAATTAATGCTGAAGTTGCGCTGGAGGGGGGTTGAGCCAGAGTACCCACCGCTCAGGATGCTGCCATTGAGCTCCAGGTTCTCCTTATTGGCCCCAAGCCGGACAGCTCGAGGTGTTTTCTTCCCAGAAGAGATGGTAGTCACAACTGGCTGCAGAGAAAGTAGACAAATCCATGCATCACTGCACACATACACACACACACAGACTCCAAATGCTCCCTGTCTATGCCACATTTATGTTCATGTCAGTAATCCTATACTTTTAATTTTAAAAAAATGTGACTTCTAAGCCAGGCATGGTGCCACACACCTTTAATCCCAGCACTCAGGAGGCAGAGGTAGGAGGATGGCTGTGATTTTGAGGCCACCCTGAGACTACATAGTGAATTCCAGGTCAGCATGGGCTAGAGTGAGACCCTATCTCAAAAAAAAAAAAAAAAAAAAAAAAAAAAGTGACTTTTGCTGGGCATGGTGGCGCCTTCATTCCAGGCACTCAGGAAGCGGAGGTAAGAGGATCACAGTGAGTTCAAGACCACCCTGAGACTACATAGTGAATTGCAGGTCAGCCTAAGCTACAGCAAAACCCTCTACCTCGAAAAAACAAACACAAAAAAAGGGGTAGTGACTTTTGTGCTGGAGAGATGGCTCAGAAGTTAAAGAAATTTGCTTGTCAATCCAGTAAGCATGTAAAGCCACATGCACAAAATGGAGCATGCATCTGGAGTTCATTCGCAGAAGCAGAAGACCCTGACATGTGTATACTCTCTAATGACAATAAATAAATATGACTTTTGTTTATGTGCTATTAGCCCTGAACTCAGATCTTACAGATCACGTGTGTTGAGCCCAGCCTGAGTATTTGAAAGGCTACCATACTTTCTGGCACAGTCCATACTTCTCAGTAGGTCTAGTGATCAGTGTCACTAGCCTGTATCCCATCTACAGGGCCGGAAATTGAAGCTGGCTAAGCTTGAAGACCACCTGATCTACAGTTTCCCTGACAGCCCAGTGAAGGTTACTGATTGTTTTCCCTCAGTCTCAGACCAGTTTCTAATGCCCAGCTTCTTAAACTGTGGACTATAGCCAGGCGTGGTGGCGCACACCTTTAATCCCAGCACTCGGGAGGCAGAGGTAGGAGGATCGTCATGAGTTCGAGGCCACCCTGAGACTACATAGTGAACTCCAGGTCATCCTGGGCTAGAGTGAGACCCTACCTCAAAAAACAAAAACAAAACAAAACAAAAAAAAACTGTGGACTGTGATCCCACATGGGGCTGCATACCTGAATATGGGGGCTGTGAAAAATTAGGCAACGCAGTTTTCTAAATACATAACAACCAAAACTGAATTCAAAATCAAATGTGTCAGTCTTACTTCTGGCAGTACTCACCCCTGTTGCACCACACTTCACTGCAATCTTGGTTCTAAATGCCACACGTGTGCACTTAGCATTGTGCAGGCCACCATGCCACACTGTGCCAATGAGCACAGTCTTAAGTACTTCAGCTTAAGACTGCCATATATTTTGAATTGCATACGGAGCAGGGGGCCTCTGGGCAAACAGGTAGTACACAGGGATGTGCTTGTACAGATGACTAACCTTGCTGCCAGAAGGAGGAAGTCGAGACACGGGAGACCGGTACATTGTCCCCCCAAAGACAGGCCGAATGCTGCTATTGGGTGTAGCACTGGACATAGTGGTGATATTCAGCTGAGAACAGACAAATAACTGATGTGAGATAATGTCATCAGCTTTTCCAACAACCTATCTCTACCCTAAAGAGAAGTGTGGGAGCAGCCAGGAAAGAGGGGCTCCTATGGTAGAGTCTGCTGTGTATAATGTGGCATAGCTTTAAGTAAACTCAAAAAATGTTTCCGGACTGGAGAGATGGGTTAGTGGTTAAGGTGTTTCTCTGTGAAGCCAAAGGACCCTGATTCGATTTTCCAGGTCCCACATAAGCCAGCTGCACAAGGGGCACATGCGTCTGGAGTTTGTTTACAGTGGCTATAGGCTGTGGCATGCCCATTCTCTCTCTGTCTCTCTTCTCTCTCTATCTCTGGTTGCAAATAAATAAATAAAAATAAATAGATAATAAATTATTTAAAAAATTGTTTCATCCAGGCGTGGTGACACACATCTTTAATCCCAGCACTCCGGAGGCAGAGGTAGGAGGATCACCTTGAGTTCAAGGCCACCCTGAGACTACACAGTGAATTCCAGGTCAGTCTGGGCTAGAGTGAGACCCTACCTCAAAAGACCAAAAAAGGAGGCAGGCGTGGTGGCACACGCCTTTAATCCCAGCACTTGGAAGGCAGAGGTAGGAGGATCGCCATGAGTTCTAGGCCACCCTGAGACTTCATAGTGAATTCCAGGTCAGCCTGAGCTAAAGTGAGAACCTACCTCAAAAAAAAAAGGGGGGGGGGGAGGGCTGGAGAGATTGCTGAGTGGTTAAGTGCTTGCCTATAAAGCTTAAGGATTCTGGTTTGAGGCTTGAGGCTTGATTCCCCAGTACCCACGTAAGCCAGAAGCACAAGGTGGTGTATGTGTCTGAAGTTCATTTGCAATGGCTAGAGGCCCTGATGTGCCCATACTCTCTCTCTTTCTCTCTGCCTCTTTGTCTGTCGCTCTCAAATAAGTAAATAAAAACAAGCAATCAAACCACAAGCCAAAATAAGTTCTAAAAAAAAAGTTTTGGGGCTGAAGAGATGGCTTAGCGGTTAAGCACTTGCCTGTGAAGCCTAAGGACCCTGGTTCAAGGCTTGATTCCCCAGGACCCATGTAAGCCAGATGCACAAGGGTGCATGCATTTGGAGTTCGTTTGCAGTGGCTGGAGGACCTGGTGTGCCCATTCTCTCTGCCTCTTTCTCTCTCTCTTGTCTGTTGCTCTCTCAAAAAAAGGTTTCACCTGGGTGTGGTGGCGCACGCCTTTAATCCCAGCACTCGGGAGGCTAAGGTAGGAGGATTGCTGTGAGTTCAATGCCAACCTGAGACTACATAGTGAATTCCAGGTCAGCCTTGGCTAAGTGAGACCCTACCTTGAAAAACCAAAATAAATTAACAAATGAAAGAATGTTAAACTGGTATATAACTACTTATGGCACAAGACATCTACTATTTGACCCAAACATTTTACCCAAGAGAAACAAAAAGCATTTATTTGTATATGGATTTACACATACATCTTCATAGCAGTTTTAGCTGAAACAGCACAATGCTAGACACATTATGTGCCTGGACAGGCAGATTGGGATATATTCATAGACTGGAATATGGTTCAATAAATAACAAGAACAGGCTTACTGATACATACAACATGGGTGAATCTCAAACAAAATTGTTCTGAGTCAGTTGTATATGCTTTTTTTTTTTTTTTTAATTTTAGAGAGAGAGAACTGGTGTGCCAGGGCCTCAGCCACTGAAATTGAACTCTAGATGCTTGCACCACCGAGTGGGCATGTGTGACCTTGTGCTTGCCTCACCTCTGTGCCTCTGGCTTACATGAACATGGGTCCTTAGGCTTCACAGGCAAGTGCTTTAACTGCTAAGCCGTTTCTCCAGCCTGTGTACAATGCCTTTAATCCCAGCACTGGGGAGGCTGAGGTAGGAGGACTGCCATGGATTCAAGGCCAGGCTGGGGCTACAGAGCAATTCTAGATCAATGTGGGCTAGAGGGAAAACCTGCCACACACACACACAAAAGGTACTAAATGGAAGAAGTCACCCAAAAAATAATTCCTGTATGATTCTATTTAAAATATCAGAAAATGCAAACGAATCTTTGTGACAAAGTAAATCCCTGGTTGCCAAAAAGCTGAGGAAGAAGGAAGGAAATATAAAATGATACTAGACATCTTTGAGGGCTATGGATTTGTCCATTATATTGAATGTGATAGTACCATAGTGCATACATATCAAAGTATACATCTTAAACATTACATATAGCCAATAAAGTTACAAATTTTTTTCTTTTAAATATTTATTTAAGAGCAAAGGCGGGGGGGAGGGGGGACAGAAAGAATGGGTGCACCAGGGCCTCTAGTTACTGAAACAAATTCTAGATGCTTGTATCCCTGTGTCCATCTGGCTTTATATGGGTACTGCAAAATTGAACCAGGGTCATCAGGCTTGGCAGGCAAGCGCCTTAACAGCTGAGCCATCTCTCCGCCCCCAAACTCTGCCTCAAAAACAAACAGGGCTGGAGAAATGGCTCAGCAGTTAAAGGCACTTGCTTGCAAATGTTTGACAGCCTGGGCTTGATTTCCCAATACCCACATAAAACCAGATGCACAAATGGTGCTTGTGTCTGGAGTTCATTTGCAGTGACAAGAGGCCTTGGTGCACCCATACCATCTCTCCCTCTCTCCTTGCAAATAAACAAACAAACAAACAACAAAGGAACAAAGAAACTATAAAATGCTAGGCACATGTTTAGTGTGATGCCTCACACATATAATCCCAACACTCAGGAGACTGAGGCAGGTGGATTATTATGAGTTCAAGGCCAGTTTAGGCTACACAGTGACTTAAGTCAGTCAGTCAGTGAGATCCTGTCTCAAATAACAAAAATGTCTGGCACGGTGATTCATGCCTATAATCCCAGTAGAGAGATTAGGCAGGAAGAGCGATTTGAATTTTAGGTCAGTCAGAGCAACAGAGCAAGATCCTACCTGAAAAACTAAAATAGGGGGCTGGAGGGATGGCTTAGCAGTTAAGGCGACTGTCTGCAAAGCCAAAGGACCCAGGTTCAATTCCCCAGGACCCACGTAAGCCAGATGCACAAGGGGGCACATGCGTCTGGAGTTCGTTTGCAGTGGCTGGAGCCCTGGCACCCCCATTTTCTTCCCCCCTTTCTCTGTCAAATAAATAAAAATAAATAAAAAAAAAAAACTAAAATAGGGGCTAGAGAGATGGCTTAGCAGTTAAGGCACTTGCTGGCAAAGCCAAAGGACCAGGTTTGATTCCCCAGTAACCCATGTACATCCAGATGCACAAGGAGGTGCAGCACACATGTTTGTTGTGGTTAGAGGCCCTGAGGCCCCATTCTCTCTGGGCATGGTGGCACATGCCTTTAATCCCAGCACTTGGGGGACACAGATAGGTGGATCACTTGTAAATTCGAGGCCAGCCTGAGACTACACAGTGAATTCCATGTCAGCCTGTGCTACAGAGAGACCCTACCTCAACATACACACACACAGAGTAAAACAGGGGCTGGAGAAATTAAAGAGCTTGCCTGCAAAGCCTAAGGACCCAGGTTGGATTCCCCGGTACCTACATAAACCAAATGCACAGGTGGCACATGTGTTTGGAGTTCATCTGCAGTGGCTGGAGGCATTGGCGTGCCCATTCTCTCTAGCTGCCTCTTTCTCTCTCTCTAATAAATAAATATTTAAAAACAAAACAAAACAAAAAGAAGAGCCGGGCATGGCAGTGCACGCCTTTAATCCTAGCACTCAGGAGGCAGAGGAAGAAGGATCACCGTGAGTTCAAGTCCACCCCGACACTACAGAGTAAATTACAAGTCAGCCTGAGCTAGAGTGAGACCCTACCTCAAATGCCCCCCAACCCTCCCCAAAAGTGACTGCTATAACAGAATTCTACAATGGATAGAAAATTGGAGCAAAAGCTAGGCGTGGTGGCGCACACCTTTAATCCCAGCACTCAGGAGGCAGACAGGAGGATGGCCGTGACTTCGAGGCCACCCTGAGACTACATAGTGAATTCCAGGTCAGCCTGGGTGAGAGTGAGACCCTACCCTGAGCAAAGCCGGGCGGGGAGCATCACTATGAGTTTGAGGCCACCCTGATACTACATAGTGAATTCAAGGTCAGTCTGAGCTAGAGTGAGACCCTACCACAAAAAACCAAAAAGAAAAAGTTGGAGGGCTGGAGAGATGGCTTAATGGTTAAGGCACTTGCCTGCAAAGCCAAAGGACCCAGGTTTGACTCCCCAGGACCCATGTAAGCCAGATGCACAAGGGGGACGGCGCACGCATCTGGAGTTTGTTGGCAGTGGCTGGAGGCCCTGGCATACCCATTCTCTCTCTCTACCTTTTTCTGTATCTTTCTCTCAAATAAATAAAAATAAAATAAAATATTTTAAAAAATTGGAGCAAGATTGTTAGAAAAAGAGCCGGGCATGGTGGTGCACACCTTTAATGCCAGCACTTGGGAGGCAGAGGTAGGAGGACCACTGTGAGTTCGAGGCCAGCCTGAGACTACATAGTGAATTCCAGGTCTGCCTGGGCTAGAGTGAGACCCTACTTCAAACAAACAAACAAACAAAAAAGATTGAATTCCAGGTCAGTCTGGGCTAGAATGAGACCCTGCCTCAAAAAAGCGAAATCAAAAAATAGTAATAGGAAAAAAAAAAATAGTAATAGGGAGAAGTGATGGCTTAGCAGTTAAGGTGTTTGCCTGTGAAGCCCAAGGCCCCTAGTTTGATTCCCAAGGACCCACATAAATTTGTTTGCAGTGGGTAGAGGCCATGCTATGCCCTTTCTCTCTCTCTTTAAAATAAATAAATAAAAACAAAATATACTTAAAAATAATAATAAAAGAATAAAACAGTCACTTTCTAACCTCCTGCTTGAGATTCCATTTATTAAAAGGATGAAAGTTCTTTTCATGCACTACTCTGACTATCTGTTTGAGTTACAGGCTGATAAACTTCTGAAAACTTCACCATCACAGAATACTGGCAGTTATTGGCTCTCGGGAGTTTAATACAAGTTCTTCATAACTGGCACACAGAAAAGCTGCCACCCCTTGACTGTCAGTTTAAGCTACCAGCACTGAACTATTCTTATTCTTAATGGGCTTTGGCATAGAGGGGCAGAAAGTCGTTACCAGGACACAGGGTAAGAGAGGGGGAGAACTCTAGCTTCTTTACTCCCTGTGAGCAGCACTAGTGTGTGACAAAGATCAGGTTTACCTTGCGTACTTTGCCAGGGGTGGTGGGAGTCAATCCTCGCCGCTTGCTAGGTGTCCGCGGAGCACTGCCGTAGAGCATCTCTGTCTCCATTTGCTTCTTGTTCTTCAGTTGCTGTATGAAGACCAGAAGCATGTGATGCCCAGTAACACAGCAGGTCAGAAACTTGGGTCCAAGTGTCCGCAGCCCAAAGGAACTATTGCAGTCTACCTATTGGTCTACCCACCCTGATCCCGACACAGGCTGAGCTACTCAAATTGCTATCCTCCTCTTTTTCCAATTTGTGCGCATACTTACTCTTTCCTGCTTGGCTTTTTCTTTCTCCAACCGATGCATTTCCCATTGTTCTGTAACATACTCTATGAAATTTTGTCCATTCACCACAAATGCTGTTGATTGCTCTTGTTCCCACTTTTCAATCCGTGCTTTCAACTCTTCCTCCAGCTAAATCCAGAAACAAGGACATGTTAATTACTTAAAATCTTTGCTGTTAATCTCAAATGAAATGATATCCTTCCCAGAGTATTATCAGCTAGCTGGACTTACATGGATAGGCCCAGGTAAGTGAATAGGAATTGAAGGATGGAGATGGGTCATTCAAGACATGTACAAAAGGAAAAAGGCAAGAACCCAGCTTGAAGAGGGAAGATCAGTAACATAACTAGATAGACACATTATGAACAGGACTATGGAAACAGTTACTACCTAGGGTTCAATATGGAACAGACTTATTATCTGTGAAAAGGTAAGTAAACTGAGGCCCTTGGTTTCCCACCAGGAATAGATAGTAAGACCCTGTTGCTGAAGACTCCACATACTTGGGCTGCAAGGTCACTGAGAAATCCTGCTGGAGCTGAGCTGAAAACCACCTCTATGCAGAGCAGTTGACAGAAAGCTGGAAAAAGCTATGCTACATGCAGTTCAATGGGAGAGAGAAAAATCACCAGTGAAGATACTCAACAATGGACACTGCAAGCCTTATATTTGGCCAGCCAGGCCAAATGAGCCAACGGGTGCAATAGTGGCACATCTGTTATGGGGGAAACCAACCACCCTCTAATTTGACTGGAGGCCTGCTCCATGAGACAGAATACATCCCTGATACTGAAAACCTACAACAGGGGTAGTCATGAGCCCTAAGGGTGTGACATCTGCCGGTGTCTGGCTAAATGTATATACTATGCTCACCAAACTGCCCAGTAAGCACTTCTCTTAATGTTCATACCCATATATTGGTGCTCTCACTTTTGGTTACAGAAGCTTCTCTTTTCAGATGGCAGTGACCTTGGGATGACTCAGAAGTCACTATAGTGCTAAGAAAAAGTGACAGAGGAGTGCTCAGCACTGAAATCAAGGCTCAGGGTCCATTGTGGAAGAGGTGGCAGAAAGAATGTAAAAGCCAAAGGACGGGTAGGACTCCTTACAACGTGATCTTCCAGAAGCAAAATGGCTTGGATATCCATGACCTCACAGTGCCTGACACTACCTACACAAGACCATCATAATAGGAGGATAAGACAATGAAATCAAAATAAAAGTGACTGAGGGGGAGGGGATATGATGGAGAGTGGAGTTTCAAACGGGAAAGTGGGGGGGAGGGAGGGAATTACCATGGGATTACAGTATTTACAATTATGGAAGTTGTCAATAATAAAATAAAATAAGTAAATCCAATGAAAAAAAAGGTAGGCAAATTATGTCTCAGTATCTCAGTTTCCTCATCTGTAAATATGGAAATAACATTTGCCCACAAGATATTTTGACACTGCTGGGCATGGTGGCACACGTCTTTAATCCCAGCACTCGGGAGGCAGAGGTAGGAGGATTGCTGAGAGTTCAAGGCCACCCTAAGACTACTGAGTGAATTCCAGGTCAGCCTGAGCTAGAGTGAGACCCAACCTCAAAAAACAAAAACAAACAAAAAAGAAAAAAAAGAAGATATTGTGACAATGATATGAATAAATGAAAACACTATGAAATAGTACCTGGCAGAAGTAAATAAATGTTATCTAGTACTATTACTAATAGAACACATAATGAAATCTAGAGTACTTTTGTATAAACCTACTTGCCTTATGTTAATGGGTCAAACTGTTGCCCCATAATTCACTACAGTCCTAACCCCAAGTGCCTCACTGTGAGACAGAACAGCATCCAAATAAGATCATGAGATGGGCCCTAATCAAGTAGGGCAGAGACACAGGGAGAAGATGGCCATCTATGAGACATGCAGAGGTCTCAGAAGAAATCAGCCCTGTCAATGACACTTTGGTCCTAGAAGTGTAAGAAAATGCTGTTATTTAGGCTTACTGCTTTATGGTGCTATGTTATGACAGGCCTAGCAAATTCACAAACGCTGACAGTTGCTACACTGAAGGCCCAATACACACTTCTGATGTCTGCCTAGATCTGGAAAGGAAGACAAAGCAAAGGGCACACGAGGAAGGTATCTTCTAGCTAGGCACCAAGAACTCTGACCAGTATTACCTTAGGGAGTGTTTTCTGGAGCTTGGCTCGTTGCTTTTCTTCTTTTAGAAGATTTCCTCCTCGGTTTGTAAACCTACTTGGATCTGAAGCTTTTCTCTGAAAATATATTTTATTTAGAGTAAAACTCAGATTAATTAATTACTTCTGGTAAGAGTCTTTGCTCTCTTAAGCCAGGTGTGGTGGTGCACGCCTTTAATCCCAGCATTTAGGAAGGAGATACAGCAGAGGTAGGAGGACTGCTGTGAGTTTGAGGCCATCCTGAGACTACATAGTGAATTCCAGGTCAGTCTGGGCTAGAGTGAGACCCTACCTTGAAAAACCAAAACCAAAACCAAGTAAATAAATAAATGAGTCTTTGCTCTCCTAAATTGTGTATTATTAAAGTCATTAAAGTGACTTTATAAATTTTACATTTCTATTCTCTCAGCATTGTTCGAGGTCAAGGGCACATATGGCCACATGCAAGGTTATACACTGGAGTTTTAATATAAAAGCTTTTTAATATAAAAAAATAGGCTAGGTGTGATGGCATACACCTTTAATCCCAGCAGCACCGAGAAGACAGAGATAGGCAGAGATCACTGTGAGTTCAAGGTCAGCCTGGGTTAGAGTGTGACCCTATCTCAAAAAAAAAAATCCCGCCCCCCCCCCAAAAAAAAGGAGCAGCAAATGTTATAGGCTCCTTTCTGTCTGGATGTTAGATGATGACATGTTACAATAGGATACAAGGTAATGTGGAGAGATTGGAGGGCGACATTCAGGGTGGAGCCCCTACCTGTCCACTAACATCTGACACACTGACACAGAATGCAGTTTAACATGCGCATAGCCAGTAGGTTTATGTATAATCTGGGTTTCATTAAACACACAAAACAAACAAGTATAAAATGGGAAGTGAGGCTGGGCGTGGTAGCACACGCTTTTAATCCCAGCACTCGGGAGGCAGAGGTAGGAGGATCGCTGTGAGTTCTAGGCCACCCTGAGACTACATAGTGAATTCCAGGTCAGCCTGGGCTAGAGTGAGACCCTACCTCCAAAAAACCAAAAAAATAAATAAATAAAATAAAATAAAATGGAAAGTGAGGGGGTTGGGGATAAGTGCTTACCTAGCAAGCACAAGGCCCGTGTTTGGTCCTCAGCACCAAGTTAAAAAAAAAAAATGAAAAGTGAGGGGTGAGTACGTGGCTCAGTGGAAGATTACTTGCTTAACATGAGTAAAAACTTGAGGATTCCCAGCACTGTTTAAAAAAAAAAAAAGTATGATGGGCTGGGAATATAGGTGAGTGACAGAGTATACACGAGGCCCTGGGTTCAATTTTTCGCACCATGAAAATAAATAATTAAAAAAAATCTGTTTAATTTACTCATTCTCTTCTTTTTTTGGGGGGGGTGTGTGGAAGATGGGACGGGGACAGGGGCAGGAAGGTTCAAGGTAGGATCTCATTCTAGCCCAGGGTGACATGGAACTCACTCAGTAGTCTCAGGATAGCCTTAAACACAGAGTGATCCTCTGCTGGGACTAAAGGTGTGGGCCATGCCTTGCTCTTTTCTGTTTTTTACTTTTTTTCATTTGTTTGTTTAATTTATTTGCAAGCAGACAGGGAGACAGAGAGAGAGAAATAGCGAGGAGACAGACACAGAGAATGGGCGCACCTGGGCCTCTAGCCACTGCAAAGGAACTCTATAAGCATGTGCACCTGATAACTTATGTGGGTCCTGGGGAATTGAATCTGGGTCCTTTAGCTTCGCAGGCAAGCACCTAACCACTAAGCCATCTGTCCAGCCCTGTTTGTTTTTTGAGGTAGAGACTAGCTTTAGCCCAGGCTGACCTGAAATTTACTATGTAGTCTTGAGGGCAATCCTACCTCTGCCTTCTCAGTGCTGAAAGTTAAAGGCGTGCACCACCATGCCTGGTCTGTTTCTATTTCTTAAAATATTTTATTTATTGGTGGGGGGATGAGAGGAAGAGAGGGAATGCCAGGGCCTCTAGCCACTGCAAACTCTAGAGGTATGTGCTACCTTGTCCATCTGGCTTTACATGGATACTGGGAAATTGAACTTGGGTCCTTAGACTTTACAGGCAAGTGCCTTAACTGCTAGACCATCTCTCCAGCCGTTTTAATTTATTTATTTTTTTTATGAAACAGAGAGAGAACTGATGCGCCAGGGCCTCCAGCCACTGTAATCAAACTCCAGATGCATGTGTCACCTTGTGCGCATGTGCGACCTTGTGTGTTTGCATTACCTGTGTAGGACCTGGCTTACATGGGATACGGAAAGTTGAATGTGGGTCCTTAGGCTTTGCAGGCAAGTGCTAACGTAATTATGTAACATCATAAATTACGTTTATTGGGCTGGAGGAAAAAGGCTTAGCGGTTAAGGCACTTGCCTGCAAAGCCAAAGGACCCATATTCAACACCCCAGTATCAACATAAGCCAGATGTACAAGGTGGTACATGCTCTTGGAGTTCCTTTGCAGCAGCTGCAGGCCCTGGCACACCCATTTCTCTATCTGCCTCTCTCTCAAGTAATTTTTTTTTGTTGTTGTTGTTTTGAGGTAGTGTCTCACTCTAGCTCAGGCTGACCTGGGATTCACTCTGTAGTCTCAGGGTGGCCTTGAACTCACAGCAATCCTCCTACCTCTGACTCCCAAGTGCTGGGATTAAAAGTGTTATTTATTTGAGAGTGACAGACACACAGAGAGAAAGACAGAGACGGAGAGAGAATGGGTGCGCCAGGGCCTCCAGCCACTGCAAACGAACCCCAGACACGTGTGCCCTCTGTGCATTTGGCTAATGTAGGTCCTGGGGAATCGAGCCTCGAACTGGGGTCCTTAGGCTTCATAGGCAAGTGCTTAACTGCTAAGCCATCTCTCCAACCCCTTGATAATTTTTTTTAAAAAGTAAATTAGGGGCTGGAGAGATGGCTTTGCGGTTAAGGCATTTGCCTGCGAAGCCAAAGGACCTAGGTTTGATTCCCCAGGACCCACATGAGCCAGATGCACAAGGGCACATGCATCTGGAGTTTGTTTGCAGTGGCTACAGGCCCTGGCACACCCATTCTCCCTCTGTCTGTCTGTTTGTCTCTCTGCTTGCAAATAAATAAATAAAAATAATTATTTTTTAAAAAGTAAATTAGGGGCTGGAGAGATGGCTTAGCACTTAAGCGCTTGCCTGTGAAGCCTAAGGAACCCGGTTCGAGGCTCGATTCCCCAGGACCCACATGTCTGATGCATAAGGGGCACATGCATCTGGAGTTCGTTTGCAGTGGCTGGAGGCCCTGGCATGACCATTCTCTCTCTCTCTCTCTCTCTCTCTCTCTCTCTCTATCTATCTATATATATATATCTGCCTCTTTCTGTCTGTCTGTTGCTCTCAAGTAAATAAAAGTAAACAAAAAATTATTTAAAAGATTAAAAAGAGTAAATTAGGTTTACTACTCAAAAATAGGGGCAGATAATCAGAATATTTTTGTTTATGTGTGTGTGTGTGCACATGGAGGGGTGTGGGGAAGGGAGATTAGTGTGCACATGGAGATCAGAGGACAACCTTGAGTATTGTTCTTCAGGAATGCCATCCACCTTTTTTGAGACAAGGTGTCTGCCCCACTGGCCTGATTAGGGTAGACTAGCTGGTCAGTGAGCCCCAGCACCGGGAGGACAAGGCACCACCACTGGCAGTATTTTTATGTGATTTGGGGATAAATTTTTTTTAAAAATATTTTTATTTTTATTTATTTGAGAGATAGTGACAGATTGAGAGAATGGGTGCACCAGGGCCTCCAGCTGCTGCAAATGAACTTTATATGCATGTGCTACCTTGAGAATCTGGCTTACATGAGTCCTGGGGAATTAAACCTGGGTCCTTTGGCTTTGCAGGCAAGTGGCAAGTATCTTAACCACTAAGCCATCTCCAGCCCTCTGGTCATTTTTGAGAGGCAAAGCTTTACTGATTGACCTATCACCCAAGCCCTCAGAAGTACTCCTGACAACCTGGAAGCCATCTTGGGAACTCTTCTGAATTGCTTGATTGGTATAGCCTAGAAACAATAACTGGTGTGTGTGTTGTGTGTGTGTGTGTGGGGGGGGGTGGAACAACAGCAAATCATTTCTTTCTTTCCTTGCCTTTTTTTTTTTTTTTTTTTTTTGATGTGGGTCTTTCTTTAGCCCAGGTCGACCTGGAACTTAGCTCAGCCTTCTGAGTGCTGAGATAAAGGCATGTACCACCATGCTGGGCCTCTCTTTCCCCACTTAAATGTGCATGTGCCAACCAGGGACACTGCTGTAGCTCTCTGTTCCTGTTTCCTTGTCAGTGATTTCAACCAAAAGTAAAGAGCACTTGAAGACTAATTCTAAAATCTCACAAGTCTTTCCACTTCTGAATCCTATTTGTTTTCTGCCTGAAAATAAACTTTCTCTCCCTTACTGGGTCTCACTCAGACTAGCCTGGAACTCCTGCCTCAGCCTTCCAAGTGCTGGGGACTACGGGGGGGGGGGGGGCACCATATCTGGCAAAGGCATGCTTTCATCTCACTCCAGAGAAAACAGACAAAAACCTAGGGCATTACCTCAAACTCCAGGAAAAGCTTCCAGCTTTCTTCCCACTTCTGAACACCTTCAAAGAGTTCTCTGTGAGCTTCATAGTAGCTTTTTAACCGTGCAATCTCAGCATCATGCAGCTGGAGCAAGTTTTCTGTGTATTCCTCTGCAACAGATAGCCTTAGTAGTTAAAAAAAAAAACAAAAAACAAAAAAACTAACCAAGTGTGGTGGTGCACACCTTTAATCCCAGTGCACTAGGGAGGTAGGAGGATCCCTGTGAGTTCCAGGTTAGTCTGGCCTAACATCAAAATAAAAATAAAAATAGGGCTGGAGAGATGGTTAAGGCCCTTGCCTGCAAAGCCAAAGAACCCAGGTTCATTTCCCCAGGACCCATGTAAGCCAGATGCACAAAGTGGCGCATGCGTCTGGAGTTTGTTTGTAGTGGCAGAAGGCCCCTAGTACAACCATTCTCTCTCTGTCTTTTTCTCTCTCTCAAATAATTTATTTAATTAATAAATAATAAAAATTAAATAAATAAATATCCCAAAAGCTCTTTCTTGGAGCTAGAAAGATGACCAGCAGTTAAAGGTGGTTACTTGCAAAGCCTGCTGACTTAGGTTCAATTCCCAAGCCATCCGTGTAAAGCTGGTGTTCAATTGCAGCAGCAAGAGCCCTGGCACACCTATTAACACACAAATAAGTTTTTTTTTTTTTGAGGTAGGGTCTCACTCTAGCCCAGGCTGACCTGGAATTCACTATGTAGTCTCAGAGTAGCCTTGAACTCACAGTGATCCTACCTCTGCCTCCTGAGTGCTGGGATTAAAGGCATGTGCCACCACACCCAGGTCGTTGAAGAATATTTTTAAGGCAAGCCCAACAGAATGGTCCCCCCCCCCGCATTTTTTAATGTGTGAGAGAGAATTGGCACACCAGGGACTCAGCCACTGCAATCAAACTCCAGACCTTGTGGCCCCCTGTGCACTTGTGTCACTGTGCACCTATCTGGCTTACATGGGACTTGGAGAGTCGAACATGAGTCCTTAGGCTTCGCAGGCAAGTGCCTTAACTGCTAAGCCATCTCTCTAGCCCAGGAATTTTTGAAAATTCTTTCAGTGTTTAGTATTCCAATTAACTATTCTACCATAAAATGGAGTTTTCTTCCTTGTAATAATATGCTACAGGAATAAGTTTACATATATTATTTAATAAAAGAGCCAGACTGGGAAGATGGCTTAATAGTTAAAGGCATTGCTTACAAAGCCTGGAATACGTCACAACATCTGTTGAATTGTTGGGTACTTTCATCCTCTGTTCTGTTTAGGGCACTCTAGAACTCCAGTGGGCTCCCTGATTTGGACTCCTCCAGCTCTGGAATAGGGTTAGGCTTTTACCCACTGATGCCTCTGGATTCTGTTGTCAAAATGTGTGTACCTTAGTGTCCTCATCTCATGACATGAAGATTAACTGAGGCAGTATTTTTAAGGCTTGGCATTACATGCTCAAAGCAGAAATCCACAACTACCTGGTGAGTGTTTTGGGTTTGTAAGAAACAAGTGAGCAGGCCACATCAAGATCACCACCTTTGTACTAACCAGAATAATAAGGGGCAAAAGCCTGTCTCTGCTCCTGGCTATAAAAACACTGGTCCCAGTACTGAACCAACTCCACTCGAATTGCCTCAATCACTTTCTTCATGTTTTGCATTTTCAGTTCTTCCAACCGATCCAATTCTAATTGCAGCTGAGAAAAAAAATACATGCTAAAGGTTACTGTCACACTTTTATATTCACTTAGTTTTGTAAAAGTTTCTCCCTATTTGAATAAAACTACAACACAAAGCTACACAGGTAAATCAACAAGCTTTATAGTAGTTTAAACAACAGAAATCTGGAGCTCGGGGAGAGCGGCCTGTGCGATGTGGCCATGGCATGGGTTCTGCATCAGTACACCGACAACCCCGATGGCACTGAATGCCACCGCAAGGCCTGCATTGCCACCGGCTTCATGGGCCTGTACACTGTAGCCTTCAGTGTCACCCTAAACCCCGCGAACACCATCCTCAAAGGAGTGGTGAGAATGGGCCAATACACATTCACTGTGGCCCCGGAGCTGTTTCCAAGGCAGAAGGTGGGACAGACAGGCTTTGTGCCAATAAAGCAATGTGTCCCATGTGACAAACAAACAAACAAATCTAAGGAATGTGCCAATGAAATAGAAGGTAAACAGGCTACTTGCAACTCTTTGGTGGCTAAGAGAGAAGCTAGTAAGGACATGAGACTGGAGCCAGAAATGTTAAAGAAGACTGCTTACACAGCCCTCATTGGGCTTCTTACCGCATTCCTGATCTTGGCTTTTGACCCAGTCGTAATTGTGGCCACAGATTCTCTCTCTTCTTCAGGTATTTCTAACCTGTCCCAGAGCTCTCGGATTTGAGCCCGCAGCCCCTCACACACAGCTTCATTTTGTGATTTTTGCACTTCTAGCTGTAGCAAGGAAAGGCAATTGTCAAAGCCAAATAGCACAGCAGCCTCCTAGAGAGAAATCTCTGGACCCACAAGGAGAGGAAGTACTTTTATGAGATTCACATTCATTCCTTTATAGTCACATTGTTTCTCTCTCTCTCTCTCTCTTGGAAGACAGGCTCTCACTATGTAGCCCAGGCTGGCTTTGAACCTAACTTAGCCTCCTGAGCACTGGGATTGCAGTACAAGCATATGACAACATGCCTGGCTCACTTCCACATGAACGCTAAAAGGCATGTTTTAGAGCCTTCTGAACACAAGCTAGATACTTATGGTAGTATCTCAGACCTGAGGATTAAGATTGAAATTATGAAAATTTTTTTCAATAAACCATTAAGCTAATGTTACTCATCTAAAATTTGTTTCATGTCCTTAGAATATTAAATTTTACATTGTACATATAGTTTTTTTAAACTAAAAAGTCATGGCTGGTGCTATTTTATCTTCCCTTATTCTCTTATGTTGGCTCCTTACTTAAAGACTGAAGAAAGAGCTGTCACAGGACTGGGGAGATTGGATAAGAGCACTTGTCCCACAAGCATGAGGACCCAAATTTGATCCCTAATACCCATGTAAAAGCTGGGTGTGCCCATACATGCCTATAACCCCAGCCCTGAGGAGAATGGAGACGGAAGAATTGCTGGGGCATGCTGGTCCCTCAGACTGACCAAAAAGCAGCAGTTCCAGCCTTAATGAAGGACTCTGTCTCAAGGAAACAGTTCAGAAGAGTGACAGAGGAGGACACCCAACATTGTACTCTGGTTTCCACACACATGTACAACGGTATATACACTCTACATACACATGCAACATACCACGAACATACACACAGAAACAAAGAAAAAGACTTCAAACTTCTGTATACTATCAAAATCCCAGGCCATAATTTGAGATGTCACCTGCTGCAGCAGTTTCTGTAGTGTTGTAATATTCTCCAGTGATAAACAAAAGGCACTTTCATCTTCACACACAACATCTCTTTCAAAGCTGGTATCTGGAGTGTGTTCTAATTCTTCCATACACAGTATAATTTGTCTCTTTATACTGACAAACTGCTCATGTCTAGATTCCTATAAAACAAAAGTATTATAAGATGCCTAGAAAAAGACCAAATACACCTTTAAGATGTATGAATGCAGGCAATATACCTTTGTTTCCCTCAAAGTTGCCACATGCTGTCTGAACAGGTTCAGCTCTTCTAAAGTGGGGACAGAGGTGCTGTCAATATCATAGAGAGGCATGCAAAGAATTTCACACAGCTCGTGATCTTGTTCTTGAAGTAGCTTAAGTTCCTGCTTTCTTTCCTTTTTCTGTTTTCTCATCAGCTCTACTTGAGTGCGCAAATCTTTTTCTAGTTGCAAGACAGTTGATTCTCCTTCTTCCTGTATAAGATAACATACCAATATTATACAATCCCAAGTGATTCCTTCATATGATGACAAAGACAACTAGGAAAGCAGACTTTTAGTTATTTACAAATAAGTGAACTCAAGGCCAGCAGAACAAGGCACAGAGATGAAGGGTAAATAGGTACCAGAGCCTTCTTTTTTCTGACAAAGTGTCTTACGTAGCTCAGGCTGGCCTCAAACTTGCTACATGTAGCCAAGGATGACCTTGAACTTCTGATCCTCCTGCTTCCACCTCCCAAGTGCTAGGATTACAGGCATGCACTATATTGATATTTTTGTTAAAAATAAATTGTTATATATTGAAGCCAGTGTGGTGGTGCACACCTTTAATCCCAACTCTTAGGAGGCAGGCATAGGAAAATCACTGTGAGTTTGAGGCCAACTTGGGACTACAGAGTGAGTTTCAATCAGTCTGGGCTCCAGTGAGACCCTACCTTGAAAAAACAAAACAAAACAAAACAACAACAACACAAAAACCTGGCATGTGTGCATAGACATGCCAGAGTCTCTTGCTCCTGCAAATGAAAGTCCATGTAGCTTTTACATGGGTGGCTGGGGAACTGAACCTGAGCCAGGAGGGTTTGCAAGCAAGCGCCTGAGCTATCTCCCCAGCTTAGTTTTTTTGTCAACTCCAATTTTGTTTTTTTCAAGGCAGGGGCTCACTCTAGCCGAGGCCACGTAGGCCTGTGCTGGCCTTGAACAGCAATCCTTCAATGCCTGCATCCTGAGTGCTGGGATTAAAGGTGTGCACCACCACAGCTGGAAACACTGTATTGGATGGGCTTTGTGTCAGATAATTGTGCCCAAGCATTCTGCACATGCTTAAGATAATAAGCAAGGCTAAGCTATGATGTTTGGTAGGCTAGGTACAAAACTTTGACATCTGATGGCTTTACTGGAATATAACCCTACTGTAAGTTAAGCAGCTGTACATGTGCAATCATCACTATCATTTACCTTCAGAACTCATTTCATCTTACAAAACTATTCATCTAGCAAAAGGTTCTCATTTACCCCTCCCACTCACTTCAGTCCTTGGCAAAACTGTTCTACGTTCTGTCTCTATGAATTTGACTACACTAGGTGCCAGGGCACAGTTCAAAAGGTGTATGTAAAAGGAATGGGAAGCTTATTTTGTTTAGCTAGAGTGATGCATCTAGATCAAACTGAAATACCCTAATAATTCCATGACCATCACCTTATCAATGACAATTTAGTAGTCTCTGTTCTATTCCTAACTGATAAACACAGCTTCATTTAACATTAGTTTAAAAATGGCCATGGAATTTTAAAATATATTTAATTTATTTATTTGAGAGAAGGAGAGGAATAGGCAGAGAGAATGGGCACGCCAGGGCCTCTAGCCACTGCAAATGAAATCCAGACACATATGCCACCTTGTGCATCTGACTTATGTGGGTACTAGGGAATCGAACGTGGACCCTTAGGCTTTGCAGGCAAGCACCTTAACTGCTAAGCCATCTCTCTAGCCCCACAAAAAGCTTTTGATAACCTATCACCTATCTACAGGGCAACTCTATATATATGAAGATTATTTTGCTGGAATTAATGAGCCAGGCAACAGGTTTCCCATTTGCCATCACTAACAGAAGTAAGTTTTCCTCGTGTAGTCCCAAGTCTGCATCTCATGCTCAAGCTGGTCGCCATGTACCTGAAACGGCTTCACATGTAGCTCACTGCACAGGGTGCTCAGCTCTCTCTGGCAGATGGAGATGCTTTTTAGAAGCCTTTCCTTCAGGCTTTCCTCTTCAGCAATCATCCTATCCAGGAGATCCTATGAGAGAGAAAACAGACCGTGGAAATTTGGGGCCACAAGAGACTTAATAAAACAAACAACACCATTGGCTGGAGAGATGGTGTAGCGGTTAAGCGCTTGCCTGTGAAGCCTAAGGACCCCAGTTCGAGGCTCGATTCCCCAGGACCCACGTTAGCCAGATGCACAAGGGGGCGCACGTGGCTGGAGTTAGTTTGCAGTGGCTGGAGGCCCTGGCATGCCTATTCATTCTCTCTCTCCCTCTCCCCCTGTCTGTCGCTCACAAATAAATAAAAATGAACAAGAAAAAAAAAAAAAAAAAAAAAACACCACCAAAACCCAACATCAACACCAAATCTTTCATAACTCCAAAATTCAAGGAAGGACTTTAGGGTCTGCAGAGATGACTCAGTAGGAAAGAGCACTTGCTGAGCAAGCATGAGGACCTGAGTTCCATTCTCAACACCCATGTGAATAGCTGGGGGTGGTCAAGCACACCTATAATCCCAGCTGAAAGGGAAAGAGACAGGAGGATTGCTGGATGTTACTGACCAGCAGGTCTAACCAAAAACAGTGAATTCCAGGTTCACCAAGACTCTGTCTCAAAGAAAAAAGGTGGAAGAGCAATAGAGGAGGATACCCTCTCTAACCTCCATACCATGCACACAGGGTGCATGCATATGTGTGTGTGTCTCTCTCTCTCTCTCACACACACACACCAAAAAATACTGAAGAACAAAAGAACCAAAACCACAGCTGGAAAGATGGCTTAGTGGTTATGGTGCTTGCCTGAGAAGCCTAAGGACCCAGGTTCAATTCCCCAGTACCCATGTGAGCCAGATGCACAAGGTAGTGCAAGCATCTGGAGTTCATCTACAGTGGCTGGAGGCCCTGGCATGCCTACTTGCTCACGCACTCTCTCTCATAAATAAAATATTAAAAACAAAAACAAAACACCAGAAGTGCCTGTGATATTCTATATGGGTGAACAGATGTCACTCTGGCATCTGTTCATCTCTACTTTAAGTCAGACAACAACACTCTTCCAGTCCCACTGGAGCAAGATCAGCACTGCTCAACTCACCTTGATGTGCTTCTTTACAACCTCAGTTCGCTGTAAACGCTGCTCCTCGGGAATCCCAATTAGTTCCCATATTTCCCGTAGGCGAGTTAGGGCTTTCTGGAGGCACACAATGGATTCCTCTGCTAGCACCTCACTGAAAGGCAGAACACTTTGCCTATTAGATCCATCCTCACTACGGCAAGATTAAAAGCAGCATTTTTCAGGCCCTAACCTAACTAGTAGTTCCTCAGCATCCTTAATGCTAAAACAAATTGAGAACAAGTTTAATTCACCTTAAACCATTCCCTTTCCCCACCAAATGCCACAGTAACAAAACTATTACATTCAGTCTTCTAGGTAATATTCAGAACCTAGACTCAGGATTAATGATGATTCCATGTGTGGCAGTGTTAGACTGAATTACAAATGCTTTTTTTTTTTTGAGGAAGTGCCTCACCCTAAACCATAGCAATCCTCCCACTTCATCCTCCCAAGTGCTGGGATTAAAGGTGTGAGTTCCACACCCAGTTTACCAAATACCATTTTGTTTTGTTTGTATGTTTTTTCTTTTGTTTTGAAGGTAGAGTCTCTCTGTAGCCCAGGCTAATCTGGAACTCACTCTAGTCCCAAGCTGGCCTTAAAGTCACATTAATCATCCTCCCTCCGCCTCCCAAGTGCTGGCATTAAAGGTATATATCACCAGGCCTGGTTTACCAATTACTTTGGTAAACAGCTGGACACGGTGGCTCATGCCTGTAATTCCAACACTTGGGAAGCCGAGCAAGGAGGACTGCTGTGAGCTTGTGAATGACCTGAGAAACATAGAAAGTTTCAGGCCAGTGTGAGAAAGAGAATGAAGACTCTCACAAGGAAACAAAACAACAGTTGGATAGGTGCTTGCTTCCCATGCCTGAGGCCCTAGGTTCAAACCCCAGTGCTCCTCTGCTGCACCACCATCAAAATAAACAAGCACAATAAAATAAAACCCAACCACGTCACAACTATTTATTTTTAAAAATTTATTTATTTGAAAGATAGATACACAGAGAGTATGGGTACACTAGGGCCTCTAGCCACCACAAACGAACTCCAGATGCATGTGCCCCCTTGTGCATCTGGCTTATGTGGGTACTGGGGAATTGAACCTGGTCCTTTGGCTTTGCAGACAAGTGCCTTAACTGCTAAGCCATCTCTCCAACCTGCAAGTAAGCATCTTTAACCACTAAGTCGCATTTGTCCATTGCCTGCACACCACTCCCCTAGCTTGATTCTTTCATAACCCAAAGAATGGCTAACATTAAGAACATCAAGGGCTGGAGAGATGGCTTAGCGTTTAAGCGCTTGCCTGTCAAGCCTAAGGACCCCGGTTCGAGGCTCAACTCCCCAGGACCCACGTTAGCCAGATGCACAAGGGGGCGCACGTGTCTGGAGTTCGTTTGCAGTGGCTGGAGGCCCTGGCACGCCCATTCTCTCTGTGTCTCTCTCTCTGCCTCTTTCTCGCTCTGTCTGTCGCTCTCAAACAAATAAATAAATAAATAAATAAATAAATAAAAAAAAAAGAACATCAAGTACTGGTGAACATGTAGTCAGGTCAAAACTTTCACACACTTCTGGCACGCTGTGCAAATTGATACACATTAAAAATGTTGGGCTGGGCACTCAGGAAGTAGAGGTAGGAGGATTGCGGTGAGTTCTAGGCCACCCTGAAACTACATAGTGAATTCCAGGCCAGCCTGAGCTAGAGTGAGACCCTACCTCGAAAAAAAACAAAAAGTTGGGCTGGGGTTGGAAAGATGGTTTCACTGTTAAGGCTCTTGCCTGCGAAGCTTAAGACCCAGGTTCGATTCTCCAGAACCCCTTAGCACATGCATCTGAAGCTCATTTGCAGTGGCTAGAGGCCCTGGCATGCCCATTCTTTCTAATAAATAAAAATATAATAAAATGAAATGTTGGACCAGGCATGGTGGCCTTTATTCCCAGCACTCAGGAGGTAGAGTTAGGTAGGATCACTGTGAGTTCAAGGCCACCCTGAGACTGCATAATGGATTCCAGGTCAGCCTGGGCTTGACCAAGACCCTACCATGAAAACCCAAAAATAAATAAATAAATGTTGGGCTAGGCATGGTGGTACATATACATTAATTCTAGCTTTCAAGAAGCTGACACAAGACAGTGAGTTCAAAGCCAGCCAGGGCTATCTAGCATGAACCTTAAAACAAACCAAAACTTGGCAGTTGGCAATATCTACTAAAATTGAATCCAGCAGTTCCACTTCCATGTATGTATCTAGCAGAAACAAACACAAATGTACAAAGACACAAGTGAGAGTGGTCAGAGGACATTAACCCTAATTGCATGGGATGTGTAGACAGCATAGATATTCATCAACAGACTAGATCAATACTAAATTCCTACAACAAAATACAGCAATGAAAGCAAATAAATTGTACAAAGTATAGTTAAAGCTCAAAACATTATGTTGAACTATGCTAAGTGAAAGAAGTCAAACACAAATGCTACATATGATTCCTTTTTATGAAATTCTAAAAAAAAAAAAAAGGCAAAACTATAAGAAAGCAAATTTGCTGCCCAGACTAAGGAAAGGGGATCAACTGCAAAAGGGCAAAAGGCAAGGTTTGAAGTGATGGAATGAACAGTCTAGAGAGAACGTGGTGACAGATATATAATAGTACCACTATTAAAACTGTACATAAGGGGGCTGGAGAGATGGCTTGGCAGTTAAGCGCTTGCCTATGAAGCCTAAAAGGATGCCGGTTCAAGGCTCGATTCCCCAGGACCCACGTTAGCCAGATGCACAAGGGGGCACACGCATCTGGAGTTCGTTTGCAGTGGCTGGAGGCCCTGGCGCGCCCATTCTCTCTCTCTCTCTCTTCCTCTTTCTCTGTCTGTTGCTCTCAAATAAATAAACAAAAAATATTTTTTAAAAACTGTATATAAGGGGTAGAGAGATGGCTTAGTGGCTAAGGTGCTTGCCTGCAAAGCCAAAGGACCCAGGTTCAATTCCCCAGGACCCATGTAAGCCAGATGCACATTCTTCTAGAGTGGCACATGTATTTGGAGTTCGTTTGCAGTGGATGGAGGCTCTGGCACACCCACTCATTCTCCCTTTCTCTCTCTCTCTCAAGTAAATAAATACAAATAATACCTCGAAAAACAAAAAATAAACTAAAAATAAAAAAAATAATAAGCCAAGTGTGATGGTGCATGCCTTTAATCCTAGCACTAGGGAGGCAAAGGTAGAAGGAATGCTGTGAGTTCAAGGCTACCCTGAGACTACATAGTGAATTCCACGTCAGCCTGGGCTTCAGCGAGACGCTACCTTAAAAAACCAACAACAAAACCCCTGTACATATAGGGACCAGAGAGATGGTTCAGTGGTTCAGGTGCTTACCTGAAAAGCGCCAGTATCCACATAAAGCCAGATGCACAAAGTGGTGCATGCATCTGAAGTTCATTTGCAGTGGCAGGACAGCTTGGCGCACCCAATCTCTGTCTCTCTGCTTGCAAATAATAAATTTAAAAAATGCAAAAAAATTTTACCCTTAATCCCAGCATCCAGGAGGCAAAGATGAGAGGATTGCCATGAGTTCAAGGCCACCCTGAGACTACACAGTGAATTCCAAGTCAGCTTGGGCTAAAGTGAGACCCTACCTTGGAAAACAAAACACAAAAGAACCCTGTACATGTAGCTGGGCATAAAGGCACACCCCTTTAATGCAGCACTCAGGAGGCAAAGGTAGGAGGAATGCTATGAATACAAGGCCAGCCTGATACTACACAGTGAATTCCAGGTCAGCTTGGGCTACAGTGAGACCCTACCTTGAAAACAAATAACAATAACCAAATAAACTGCACATGTAGGGCTAGAGAGATGACTAATCTGTAAAGCCTAATAACCTCTGGTTCGATTGCCCATGTAAAGCCAGATGCACAAAGTGGCGTATTTGTCTGGAGATTTTTTTTTTTTTTTTTTTTTGAGGTACAGTCTCACTCTAGCTCAGGCTGAATCTGGAACTTACTTTGAAGTCTCAGGCCTGCCCTGAACTCACAGCAATCCTCCTATCTCTGCTTCTGGAGTACTGGGATTAAAGGCATACACCACCATGCTTGGCTGGAATTCTTTTGCAGCAGGAGTTCCAGGTACGCCTATACCCCCATTCTCTCTGCCTCCCTCCCTCTCTCTCTCAATAAATAAAAATAAAAAATGTACACGTAAAACAAGCCAGTCTCATTGTTTGTAACTTGTACCTCAAACCTTAAAAAACAAAAACCTGTGCTCGCTTCGGCAGCATATATACTAAAAACTGGAACGATACAGAGAAGATTAGCATGGCCCCTGCGCAAGGATGACACGCAAATTCATGAAGCGTTCCATTAAAAAACAAAAAAAAAAAACTTATAGACAGCAGGATAACAAAGAAACTAGAACTATGCTCTGCTACCCATCAGCCAGGGGCCTGGACCAGTCCTTAAACTCTTGTGTGCTCCCACAGATGATGACCCTGTTTCTGTCTCAGAGCATCCAATGATTCTATGAGTCACCAGCCCAGGTCTCCATCTAGTTCTCAAAAATCTTGGAACACTCATAAAAAAGCTTAACAAATTCGCATCCAGTCCTTTCTTTAGCCATGAAATCCCAGTTTAAGGGCTGCCTGTCCTTGAAGAAAAAGTTTAGTGCAGATACCCGTTGCCTATACCACAGAAAACTACCCAGATATAATTGAGTATTTAGCAAAGTTTACTGGTATGCTAACCCAAAAAATAATTTAAAAAAAAAGGTAGTGTTTACTGCACTCCATTAATTTTATTTTATATTTGGTTTTTCAAGGTAGAGTCTTGCTGTACCGTAGGCTGACCTGGAATTCGCTATGTAGTCTCAGGCTGGCCTTGAACTCACAGTGTTCCTTCTACCTGAGCCTCCCAAGTGTTGGGATTAAAGGCATGTGCCACCATGCCTGGTTATTTTATTTATTTATGAGAGACAGGGACAGAAAGAATGAATATGGGCGTGCCAGGGCCTCTAACCAGTGCAAACAAACTTCAGACAAATGTGCCACATGTACATTTGGCTTATGTGGGTACTGAGGAATCAAATCTGGGTCCTTGGGCTTCACAGGCAAGTGCCTTAACCACTAAGTCATCTCTCCAGCCCTCCATTAATTTTAGAAATGTTAACAAGTAATTAAGGTATTTAATATAATCTAAGTTGCTTCTCCCTGGAATCATGCCTTTTGCATCCCATCTTGATAACAAAAGAATGCATGTATCAAAACTCTTGATATTAACATCTTATCAAAAATAACTTTCTTGAGCTGGGCGTAGTGGTGCATATCTTTAATCTCAGCACACGGGAGGCAGGATCATCATGAGTTGGAGGCCACCCTGAGACTACATAGTGAAATCCAGGTCAGCCTGAGCTAGAGTGAGACCTTACCTCAAAAAACAAACAAAAAAAAATTTTTTTTCCCTCAAGCTGGAGAGATGGCTCAGCTGTTAAGGTGCTTGCCCATAAAGCCTAACAACCAGAGTTTGATTCCCCAGTATCCACATAAAGCTGGAAGTACAAAGTGGTACATACATCTTAAGAGTTTTCAGCAGTTGAAGGCCCTGGTGCAACTATTCTCTCTCTGCCAGGTGTGGTGCGTGGTGGCACACACCTTTAACCTCAGCACTCGGGAGGCTGAGCTTTTGTTGTTGTTGTTTTTTTTTTTTTGCCAACATTTGCTAATTTATAAAAATCTAACCTAGGTTTTTTTAAAGTATGTATATATAATATATATACACATATATGTATAATACATATACATATATATGTGTATATATACATTATTTATTAATATGAGGGGGAGGAGAGGGGGGAGAAAGAGAATGAGTATACCAGGGCCTCTAGCCACTGCAAACTCCAGACACATGCGCCACCCTGTGCATCTGGCTTTACATGGGTACTAGAGTATCAAACCTGGGTCCTTAGGCTTTGCAGGCAAGTGTCTTTACCATTGAGCTCTCTTTCTAGCCACCTAACTAGGCTTCTGTGAAAACAAAATCCAATGCCAGGTGCACACCTTTAATCTCAGCACTTGAGAGGCAGAGGTAGGAGAATCGCTGTGAGTTCAAAGCCAGCCTGAGACTACATAGTGAATTCTAGGCAAAAAAAGAAAAGAGAGAGAAATCCATCAGGCCCATGTTATCTTCTCCCCTCAAAGGAATCCTACTCTCCTCAAGAAAGAGTCTGACCACTTTCAAAGGAAAGGTCTTCTTCTAAAACCTCTCTCCAGGTTTGCCTTGATCCTCCACCTGTCATGCCAACCCCACCTCACTCCCAAGCCTGCAGCCAACAGAACTTCCAGATCATACCCTAGCCTAGTTACACACATGCAGCTCACTTTCTGATACCCTGTGCTTTTGCACACTTGGTTCCCTTCATCTGTCACAGCCTTCTCTGAACAACTGTGAACATGTCACTATCACTACATCTTTGACCATCTCCATTTTTTGACAGACCCCAAGGCACAGTTTTTCAATAATTTAGAAAGAAGTGGCTTTGCAAGGCTCTTGGTTGCCCATCAGAACTAGATAGTGAGACCCTATTGCTGAAGATTCCACATGCTTGGGCTGCAGGTCACTGAGAAATTAAGCTGGAGCTGAGCCACAAGCCTCCCCTATTAACTAGCTGTCCAAGATGCTGGAAAGAGCTAAGCAGCACACAATCTTTGGGAGAAGTCATTAACAGTGTTAACCATCAGTGGACCCTGAAAGCTTTGTGGCTGGCCAGCCAGACCAAACATACCAACTGGTGTAATGGTGGCATGTCTGTTTTGGGGGAAACCAACTGTTCTCTGATTGGACTTGAGGCTCACTCCATAGGAGGGAATTCATGGCTGGTACTGAAAATCTAATCAAAAGTCTATAGCAAGGGAGGTCATGAGCCCTAGGAGAGAAACTACTACTGTTATGTTTGGCTACATGGACATTCATGCCCTCCAAACTGCCCTCTAAATGCTTGTGTTTATGCCTATAAACTGTTGCCATTCTCACTGTTGGTTAGAGAAGCCTATCTTTTCAGGTGACCACTATGGTAACTCAAAAATGGCCAAAGTGCTGAGAAGTATGACAGTGGAGTGTTCAGGACTAAGTGAGACATCCCTATCACACCTTCCAAGGCTCAGGATCTAAAGGGGAAGAGGAGGCAGAATGGATGGAAGAGCCAAGAAAGGGTACTACTGCTTACAATGCTGTCTTCCACACACAAAATGGCCTTGAAATTCATGACCTCACAGTGCCTGATGCTACCCTCCACAAGAATGAAAATAAATAAATAAATAAAATATGGCATCAAAATAGAAGAGAGGGCTGGAGAGATTTCTCAGTAGTTAAGGTACTTTCCTGCAAAGCCCTTTGACCCAGGTTCTATTCCCCAGTACCCACGTAAAGCCAGAAACACTAGGTGGTGCATGCATCTGGAATTCATTGCAGTGGCTGGAGGCCCTGGCATGTCCATTCTCTTTCTCTCTGCCTCTTTCTCTCTTTCTCTCTCTCTCTCTCATGGCCCTGGCATGCCAATTCTGTGTCTGCCTCTTTCTCTCTCATAAATAAATAAATAAAACACAAATGAATTCCAGGTCAGTTTGGACTAGAGACCCTGCATCAAAAATCTAAAACCGGGCTGCAGAGACGGCTTAACAGTTAAGGTGTTTACCTGCAAAGCCAAAGGACCCCAGTTCCAATCCCCAGGACCCACATAAGCCAGATGCACAAGGTGGTGCATGCATCTGGAGTTCATTTGCAGTGGCTGGAGGCCCTGGCGCACCCATTCTCTCTCTATCTGTCTCTTTCTCTCTCTCCCCCCCCCTCTCAAATTCAAAACCAAAACAGTGGAAGGGGGATTTGGGAAGGGGAGTGATGGGAGAGAATTATGATCATGATGTAGAGTGTCTAAATGGCAATAAAAAGTTTTTTAAAAATGCCGGGCATGGTGGCACATGTCTTTAATTCCAACAGTAGGGAGACAGAGGTAGGAGAATTGTTGTCCTGAGACTACATAATGGATTCCAGGTCAGCCTGGGCTAGCGCAAGACCCTACCTCAAAAAACAAACAAACAAAAAACCAAAAAGTTAAATTAACTTTTCTCAGTGGACATAAGGAAAAACAGCTTTAAGATCAGTTAATCCACATAGATGTATGTTAAAACAAACTGCTATACAGCCTAGTGTTCCTTCTGTCAACTGGAGTGTGAGCTTGTGGGATAGAAGGAAGCCTTCACGCAGCAAACCAGTTGAAAAAAAACCTGATGACAAACACAAAGTATGAGGATGCCACTTTTGGTTCTTTCCTCCAGAGGGCTTATGCAGTGACTCAGCACGGAGGCTTCCCGGCTTCCAGCCTTTGAATGTGAAGTGCCACTGGCATATCTGGTGGTAGTCTCTCATTCACTCCTCAATAAACAACATTGAAATGCAAAAAAAAAAAAAAAAAAAAGTGAGCCAGGCATGGTGGCTTACGCCTTTAATACCAGCACTCTGGAGGCAGGGGTAGGAGGATCACTATGAGTTCGAGGCCAGCCTGAGAATACATAGTGAATTCCAGATCAGCCTGGGCTAGAGCGAGACCCTACCTTGAAAACAAAACAAAACAAACAAAAAAAAGAAGTGGGCTGGGTATGGTGGCCTAAGCCCAACACTCAGGAGGCACAGGTAGGAGGATCAGGCCCCACACTAAGACTACACAGTGAATTCCAGGTCAGCCTGGACTAGAGGGAGACCCTATCTTGAAATCTCACCTCCCCCCAGCAAAAAAGAAAGTGGCTCTGAATTTCTGCCAAAGATTCCCTGTGATTCTAACTTCCAGATAACATTAAGTTTATACACTCTCAAATCAGTAACACATGCAGAAGGTAAGATGATCTTTTTTGCATGTGTAATGTTTGGTGTGGTATATATGTGTGTGCCCTGAATGAATGCATGCTGAGTGCGGAGGAGAATACATCACTCTTCCTTGAGATGGAGTCTCTCACTGACCAGTAAACCTCAGGATCCTCTGCTCTCTGCTCCCCAGAGTTGGGGTTAAAGCATGTGTGGCCATGCATGCCTAGCTATTATATGAGGAACTGAGCTCGAACCTTCTCCATCTGGCTCACATGCTTGCACTGCAAGTGCTCTTGCCTACTGAGCCATCTCCCTGACACAAATGAACTTTTTGAGCAGACATTTGTCCAGAGATCTACTAATGGCCAGTAAACACATGAAAAGATGTTCAACATTAGGCATTGAGAAAATGTAAATCAAAGCAAATTAAACAATGAAATACCACTTTATAGCACTGTGGCTATAATTAAAAAGTCCGGCCAGGTGTGGTAGTGGACGCCTTTAATCCCAGCACTCAGAAGGCAGAGGCAGGAGGTGAGTTCCAGGCTTACCCTGAGACTACATAGTGAATTCCATGTCAGTCTGGGCTAGACCCTACCTCAAAAAACCTCCCCCCTTCAAAAAAAAAAAAAGTCCAGTAACGCCAGGCATGGTGGCAGAGGAGGTAGGAGGATTGCTGTGAGTTCAAGGTCAGTCTGGGCTAGACTGAGACCCTACCTCGAAAAACAAAAGCCCAATAACAAATATTGGTGAGAAAAATAAGACTTTCATATACTGCTTCAGGGAAATACGAAATAAGAGTCATTTTGGAAAACAGTCTAGCAGTTCCTCAAACACAGTTATCTTAGAACCCAACAATTCCACCACCAGGCATTAACCCAAGAAAATGGAAAAGATGACCATACAAAGCCTCATATACTAATTTCCTAAAAAAAAAAATTATTTATTTGCAAACAGAGAAAGATAGAAGAGAGAGAGAATGGTTACATCAGGGCCTCCACTCACTGCGAACAAACTCCAGAGCCATGTATCACTTTGTGTATCTGGGTTTACATGGGTACTGGGGAATCTAACTTGGGTCCTTAGGCTCTGCAGGCAAGCACCTTAGCCACTGAGCAATCTCTCCAGCTCTAATTTTTTATATTTAACTTTTAAAAATATATTTATTTATTTGAGAGAGAGCAAAAGAGGCAGAGAGAGAGAGAATGGGCGCACCAGGGCCTACAGCCACTGCAAACAAACTCTAGACGCATGCGCCCCCTTGTGCATCTGGCTAACATGGGCCCTGGGGAATCAAACCAGGGTCCTTTGGTTTTGCAGGCAAACACCTTAACTGCTAACCCATTTCTCCAGCTCTAATCTTTTTTTTTTTTTGACAAAAGGTCTCATGTAGTCCAGGCTGATCTCCAACTTACACAGGATGCTTTTTTCAACAACAAAAATTACTTATTGGGCTGGAGAGATGGCTTAGCCATTAAGTGCTTGCCTATGAAGCCTAAGGACCCCGGTTCGAGGCTCAATTCCCCAGGACCCACGTTAGCCAGATGCACAAGGGGGCGCACGCATCTGGAGTTCGTTTACAGAGGCTGGAAGCTCTGGCGCGCCCATTCTCTCTCTCTCTCTCTCTGCCTCCTTCTCTCTGTCGCTCTCAAATAAATAAACAAAAAAAATTACTTATTTGTTTGCATGCCTATGTATATGTGTCAGAGCCTCTTGGCGCTGTAAAAGAACACCAGATGCTTGAATCACTTATTTTCTAAAATTTATTTGCAAGGAGAGAGAGAATGGCACACCACGGCCTAGGGCCACTGTAAATGAACTCCAGACACATGTGCTAGTTTGTGCATTTGGCTTTACATGGGTACTAGGGAATCAAACCCAGGCTGTCAGGCTTTGCAAGCAAGCACCTCAACTGCCGGGCCACCTCTCCAACTATGAGCCACTTTTTTTGTGGGGGGGGGCGGTATTTGACTTACATGGGTGGTGAAGAACTGAAGGTGGGCCAGCAGGCTTTGCAAGCTAGCACCAATAACCAGTAACCATCTTCCCAGGCAGTTTCTGAGACAGCGTCTGGCTATGTAGCCTAGCCTAGCCTTGAACTCTCAGTGATCATTCTGCCTTGACTTCCCAATGCTGGGGTTACCGGTATGAGTGACTATGCTCAAGAATGTTTATTAGTGGTATTATCTATAATAACTAAAAGGCTATTGTATACAAATGACTGTTGTATAATTAACAGGTAAAATACGAGGTAAACAAGGGGATATTATTTCACAATAAACCTTATAAATAAACATTACGCTAAGTCACAGATGTCACAAAAGACCACATAGGCTATGGTTCCATTTATATGAAGCATCCAGAATACACAGAAAGTAAACTTGTGGCTGTGGAGTGTGGGCCATGCAATGACTGCTAGTGAGACCTTACAGGGTGTTGAAAATAGTCTAAAATTAACTGCAGTGATGATCATACAACTCAAAATATTCTTTAAAAACAACAGCAACAACAAAGAATTGTATATTTCACATACTTATCAGCCATATACATGGTGCGTAGGACTTTGGAGTGATTATTATAAACACCTGGCACATGTCTGATTTTTTAAAATTTGGAACGGGGTTGGGGAGATGGCTTAGAGTTAAGGAGCTTGCCTGAGAGGCCTAAGGACCCATGTTCAATCTCCAGATCCCATGTAAGCCAGGCGCACAAAGGTGATGCAAGTGCAAGGTCACACATGCACACTAGGTGGGCAAGCGTCTGGGGTTCAACTGCAGTGGCTAAAGCCCTGGCATGTCAATTCTCTCTCTTAAAAAAAAAATTGGGGGCTGGAGAGATGGTTCAGCAGTTAAGGTGCTTGCCTGCAGAGCCAAAGGACCCAGGTTCAATTCCCCAGAGCCCACATAAGGCAGATGCACAAGATGGTACATGCGTTTGGAGTTCGTTTGCAGTGGCTGGAGGCCCTGGAGCACCCATTCTCTCCACCCCTCCCTCTCTATCTATCTATCTGCTTCTCTCTAATAAATAAAATCCCCCTCCCCCAAATTTTTAAAAGTTGTTAAAATAGAAAAACTTCAAAATGCTTAATAATTTGGTCAAATCACATTTAAAACTTGCCAGGCGTGCTGGCACATGTCTTTAATCCCAGCATTTGGGAGGCAGACGTAGGAGGGTTGCCATGAGTTCAAGGACACTCTGAGATTAGTGAATTCAAGGTCAGCCTGAACTAGAACAAGACCCTACCTCCAAAACCAAAATAAGTAAATAGCAAACCTGGGTCCTTAGGCTTCACAGGCAAGTGTCTTAACTGCTAAGTCATTTCTCCAGTCCAATAATTTTTTTAAATTATCTTTTTATTTTATTTATAAGAGAGAGAAAAAGAGTGAGAGAATGGGCATGCCAGGGCCTTCAGCTAGTGCAAACGAACTCTAGATATATGGACCACCTTGTGCATCTGGCTTACATGGGTCCTTTGGCTTTAGGCCAGTGCCTTAATTGTTAAGCTCTCTCTCCAGTCCCCAATAATATATTTTTTAATGTTTTTATTTTTATTTATTTGCAAGCAGACAGAGAGAGACAGAATGGGTCGAACTCCAGACCCATGTGTCACCCTGTGTATCTGGTTTTTACACGGGTACTAGGGAATCAAACCAAGGTTGTTAGGCTTTGTAGGCAAGTGCTCTAAACCACTGAGCCATCTATGTCTCCAGCCCCAATCCACTTATTTTTAAACAATATATTTATTTGAGAGAGAAAGGAGAGGAGAGGGAGAATGGGCACACCAGGGCCTCCTGCCACTGCAAATAAACTCTAGATGCATCCACAACTCTGTGCATCTGGCTTTATGTGGGTACTGGGGAATAGAACCTGGGACTTCAGGCTTTGTAAGAAAGTGCCTCTAACCACTAAGCCATCTCTCTAACACCTCCCTCCATCCCCCTGCCTTTATTGAGAAAGGGTTTCATGTAGCCAAGGCTCCTAATTCTCCAGCTTCCACCTCCCAAATACTGGGATTACATGTATGTACCACTTCCCCCCCCCTTCTATTTTTTATGATCAGGTCTCTCTATGCAGTACAGGTTGGCTTGCCTCAAACTCCTAAGCATTACAGGCATAGGCCACCACACCTGAGACAGGGTCATGCTAGGTAGTGTAATCCTCCTCAGGGATTACATGCCACTAGGCTGACTACCAAAAAAAAAAAAAAAAAAAAAAAAATTAACATGCATGTGTGTATATATGGTCTTTTAAATTAAAAAAGATTTATTTGTAAGGAGAGAGAGAATGAGAATTTAAATTGGTACACCAGGGCCTCTAGCCACTGAACCTAGGTCCTTAGGCTTCTCAGGTAAATGCCTTAACCACTAAGCCATCTCTTCATCCTCTTTTTAAATTACACTTATTTGTAAGCAAAGAGAGGGAGAGAGAGAGAGAGAGAGAAGAGAAGAGAAGAGATACAGACAGAGAGAACGGGAGTGCCAGGGCTTCCAGCCACTACAAACAGACTCCGGATGTATGTGCCACTTTGTACATCCAGCTTTATATGGGTACTGGGAATGAAACCCTGGTCGTTAGGCTTTGCAGGCAATCACCTTAACTGCTAAGTCATTCTCTCCAGACTCCCTCCCCACAAATATATTTTTGAGTAGGAGTTTCCTTTCAATACCATTTAGAATTTTATGAGTGTTCAGAATGCATCTTTAGTTTAAATCCATAAAAGCTATATAATGTCCTTCATCAGATTAAAATATATAGGATCCTTAGCTTTATATTGAGTTGGGTTTTGCGGTGTTACTAAAGATTTGTACTGCACTGCCACTCTCCTAAGGGCACATTTGGGTTGGGGGTGGTCAGAACCAGTTATCAGGGAACCAAGAATCTTACAAAACCTTGGGAAAAGTCAACGGATCAACAACTACTAGTTACTTAATATAGAACCTTCACCCACTACTTTCAGAAAGCCAACTTATAGCCTTAACACAAAAATCCTGCACACTATTATTTTTATGAGAAAATTGGCATTCACCCACTTGTTCAAACGGACACGTCTCGTCCAACTTTAAGCTGGACACTCCCCAGCGGTGTCTGGGAAACTGTTAAGACGACCGGAAAAGAATTCCATAATTGGGAGTTTCTTCGCTAGCAAGGAAACCAAGCCAGCTTTCTAATTCAAGGAAAACGTTGACACTACGGGCGAGACGCACAGGAAAGCAACAGTAGTACACTTGAGGTTTCTCGAGTTGTTTTCTTTGGGGTTTGGGGACAAGTGTCGCTTGGCAGCTCAGGCGGGCCTCAAGCTCGCGGCTACCGTCCTGCGTCGGCCTCCCGAGCGCTCACCTTACAGGTGTGCTCCAGCACGCACGGCTTCACTTAGAGAAAGGCGCCGCCGCCGCCACCTCCAGCACAGGTTCAGCGCTCGGGGCCCGGCCGCACCTGGGCGCCGGCCTCCCTCCGTGGCCGCTCTCCGCCCGCGGGCCCCCGCAGCTCGCCGGGGTGGGGACGTGCCGCTGCCGCAGCCTGAGCCCCAGCCGCAGGCTGCCGTGCGCCCCCGGCCCCCCTCGGGCGTGGCGTGGCTCCCCCCGCTCCCGCTCCCCGGTGACCCGACCCGCACCTTCTTCTCATGGCGGACACTCCGAGCAGTCGAGAGTCAAGACCCCCGACCTCCCTCACGCGGGACCAGCCGCAGCAACCACCTGCAGACGCCGCCCGTCGGGTTCCGAGTCGCCGCTCCGCGAGCCGTTGGGCCCCGCGAAGTTCAAAACGAGCCCGGAGGCGGGGCCACCCCGCAATTGGTGCCGCGGCCCGCCACTCCGCACGAAGCCCGGCCTCCGCCCCGCCCCCCAGAGAGGCGGCCCCCGTGCCACTGGGCCGCGGCGAGGGCGGAGCGTGCGCGCCGGGCGGGGAAAGCGGGCGGGCCGGCCTCACGTCTGCGCCTGCGCCTGCGCCTGCGCTCCTCCGCTCGCAGGAAAGACCTCTTTCAGCGCCTGCCTGAGCTCCGAGTTTCCCTCCGGAGCCAGTGACGTCACCCCAGCCGCACCCTGCTCGTGCCGTTTGGATTCAAAGCGAGCGCCAATTCCCGGGAGGTTTGGGAAGTTGCTCGGAACGCCTGACTGCCCAGCAGCCTCCTTCTAATTCTCCACCTGGGCAGCTGGCTCCGGGCAGTGGGGCAGGGATTAGCAGAAAGTTTAGCGCCTAGTTTCTCTTTTACAGAAACCGATCCTGGGAACTGATCTTTGGGTAGGAATTTTCCCCAGATACAGGAAACTATTCTACCTGAGTACCTCTTTAGACTTGTCATTAGGACAAATCTATTAGGTAAGTTATTATCGCCACTGTACAGAGAGAAAACTCTCAAAAAGGTTTGAGTGATTTTCCAGCACTCAGAGGCTGAGGAAGGATGTAATTCTGTACGCTTCGCAAAAAAAGGGAATGACTTTGCCAAATTAAACAGTGAACACACAGAGATAATGTGGACGTGGCTTTCTTACAAACTACAGAAATTTATATAAATTATGTGAAAACTTTAAAACTTGAAAATGATGTCAACGTTGTATCCTTTCCTCAGTGAACGTTATATCTCTTAAGTGCACCTGTATCACATTTTTCCAATAATTCACCTAATATGCAGGCATGTGCTTAATTGTAATGATGAAATAAATATTTTCATAACACAAAATCTTTGTATCTTACATTATCTTCTTATGATTTATTTTCCAGAGGTTTAACAGAACCCTCTCTTTCCAAAGACGTTGTACACATCTAGACTACCCTCAGAGCAGTGCTGAGTATTACTAAACTTTTAAACTTCTGCTCAGTTCATAGACAACGAATGACATTTCATGCTTGATTATACCTGGCTGATTCATGCTAGATTATAACTGAAATTGCCTACTTTTCATATACCGACTGGCCATCTGTATCTTCTTTATTTTATTTTATTTATTTGAGAGAGAGATAAGGTGGGGGGAGAGTGAGAATTGACGTGCCAGGGCCTCCATCAGCTGCAAACCAACTCCAGATACATGTGCCACCTTGTGCATCTGCTTAAGTGGGTCCTGGAGAACAGAACCTGGGTCCTTTGGCTTTGTAGGCAAAAGCCTTAACCGCTAAGCCATCTCTCCAGCCCCCAACTGTATCTTCTGTAAATTCTTATTATTTGCTTTTCCTCTAAGGGTAAGGATACCTCACCTGACCTCTAGAATCACATTTTCCTTACTTTCAGAAAAAACTTCAATGACCAGGGATTGTAGCGCCTGTAATACAAGCACTTGGGGAGGCAAAGACAGGAGGATTGCCGCAAGTTCTAGGCCATCTTGGTCACCATAGTGAGTTCCAAGGCCAACCTGGGTTACACAGTGAGACCCTGTCACTAATAAAGTGCTTCTTTAAAGCAATAATAATAACAAATATTTTCTCAAAAGTGTGATAACCACTGAATCCATCCTCCTTTTCTGTGTTTTTTTTTATTAATTTTTTTAATTTTGGGGGCAGGGTCTCTTTCTAGCCCAGGCTGACCTGGAACTCACTCTGTAGTCCCAGGGTGGCCTCAAATGCTCAGTGATCTTCCTACCTCAGCCTCCCAAGAGCTGGGATTTATAAGTGTGAGCCACCACATCGAGCTAAATCCATCTTCATTTTACAGCTGAGTAAACTCTCACACAGAGCCAGCTAGTATCTCTTACAAGGAAGAACTGGAGTAGACCTAAAGTTACCAGAATCTATGCTATGCAGTGTATGAAGCCCCCAGAACAGCCCTCCTGGGCTCTTACTAGTGAAGACGGGAGTATGTCCAAAACTACAAGATAGGGGCTAGGGAGACGCTCAGCTAAAGGTGTTTGTTTCCAAAACTACAGGATCTTCCATTTGAGAACACAGATTTTTATTTACAATGATATGCAAATCAGATTTAGCAAAGGATATCTCCTCCCCCTCATATCTCAGCAGCATGAATTATACATCATAAAAGAGTAATTGCCCAGGGACAGGATCTGAATTCTCTCCTCAGACATGTTCTCTAAGCCCCAAATTAGATTTCATGGTCCCCAGCTATGAGAAGGCAGTTAGGGGATACTTTTTCAGCTAGCTGGGTGTCAAACACTTGCATCACAGTGAGGAACATGTCCAAAGAAGACTTCAACACTGGCCAGGAAAAGTTCAGGCTTTCACTTCACTCATGGCCTCCATAAGACGAGCACTGTTTGTGATAGCCGTTGTCAGAAAAATGAATCTGTACCCTGAAGAGTCAAGATGAGCAGCAGAAGTGACTAAAAGCAGATCTTAGTTCTCCAACAGAAACCATATCAACTTTCTTTAGATCCACAGTGTCCGTAGATCAGAGCACCAGTTTACAAAAACAGAAACGTCAGTAATGGCTAGCATGGTGGCACATGGCTGCCACCCCAGTACCAGGGAGGCTGAGTCAGGAGAATGAGACACAAGTTTAAGGCCAGCATGGGCTAACTATCAAGACCTAGCCGGCTCCCCTCCAAAAATAAAAAAATTAAAATTAAAATTAAAAAATGGGAACAAAATCCAACAGTAACAGTCTTCGACTCTTGAGCACCACAACACACCCAGCTTGGGTGTACTGGGCTTCCTGCGTGGGTCTACACCAGCTCATAGTAAGGCTAAGGAAGTTGTACCATGCAAGGAGGAAAGCATTCTGGTACAGGGCACATTGAACCCTAATGCCCACACCAGCCTGTTCTTGCCCTATTGTTCTCTTACCTTTCTCTCTGCCCAGGAACCTCAGGGCTGAGATCTCTGAGAATGTGCAACCCCCCAAGAATACCACCAAAATGAGGCGCAGGGACTCGCTGGAAGCCTTGTCTTCCTTGGTCATGTCTGTGAAGATCAAAACAGAGTCCATTCTCCACTGACATGCTACTAGCCCAGGCTGATGCCTCCAGCCACCTCTCATTGGCACCCTGCCCTTCTGGCAATGCCACATACCTGTGAATGCGAACTCACTGCAGTTTAGCAGCCGTACCACCTCATCAAGGCCCTGCCAACTTCGCCGCTCCAGCACCTGGGAAAATGTAAGCACTGGTTCAAAGTCTGCTAATGGTATGAGACTTAAGAAAGGAAGGGTACAAAAGCCAGAATCATGTTTTGTTTTGAATCATTTAAAAACATTTAATTTAGCCAGGCATAGTGGCACATGCCTTTAATTCCAGCACTCAAAAGGCAGAGGTAGGAAGATCGTCATGAGTTCAAGGCCACCCTGAGACTACAGAGTGAATTCTATATCAGCCTGGACTACAGCAAGATATTACCTTGAAAATAAAAATTTTAATTAATTTATTTATTTGAGGGAGAAAAATAGGTAGATACGAAGAGAGAGAATGGGCATGTCAGGGCCTCTAGCTACTGCAAACACAACTCCAGAAACGTGTGCCACCCTGTGCATCTGCCTTATGTGGTGGGTCCTTAGGCTTTGCAACCAAGTGCCTTAACTACTAAGCCATCTCTCCAGCTTACTTTATTATTATTATTCTTTTATTTTTGGTTTTTTGAGGTAGGGTCTCACTCTAGCCCAGGCTGACCCGGAATTTACTATGTAGTCTCAGGGTGTCCTCGAACTCATGGCGATCCTCCTACCTCTGCCTTGCATGTGCTGGGATTAAAGGCGTGCACCACCATGTCAGGCCTTCCAGCTTACTTTAAAAAAAAAAAAATTATAGCACTCGGGAAGCAGAGGTAGGAGGATCACCATGAGTTTGAGGCCACCCTGAAACTACATAGTAAATTCCGGGTCAGCCTGAGCTAGAGTGAGACCCTACTTCAAGAAAAAAAAAAAAATTGCCAGGCATGGTGGCACGTGCCTTTAATCCTAGCACTTGGGAGGCAGAGGTAGGAGGATTGCCATGAGTTTGAGGCCACTCTGAGACTACATAGTGAATTCCGGGTCAGCCTGGGCTAGAATGAGACCCTGCCTTGAAAAACCAAAAAAAAATTTTAAAAACTTTTTTTATTTGAGAGAAGCAGATAGAGAGAATGGGCACACCAGGGCCTCTAGCCATTGCAAACAAACTCAAGATGCATGTGATACCTTGTGCATCTCGTTTTACATGGATACTGGGGAATCGAACCTGGGTCCTATGGAATTACAGGCAATCACCTTAACCACTAAGCCATCTCTCCAGCTCAAATTAAAAAAATATATTTTATTTTATTTATTTAACAGAGAAAGAAGGGGGGAGAGAAAGAGAATGAACGAGCGCACCAGGGCCTCCAGCCACTGCAAATGAACTCCAGATGCGTGCGGCCCCTTGTGCATCTGGCTAACATGGGTCCTAGGGAATCGAACCTGGGTCCTTTGACTTTGCAGGCAAACTCCTTAACCACGAAGCCATTCCTCCAGCCCCACATTTTTTTGTTTCCAAGGTAGGGTCTCACTCTAGCCCAGACTGACCTGGAATTCACTATCTAGTCTCAGGCTGACCTCAAACTCACAGCCACCCTCCTACCTCAGCTTCCTAAATTCTGGGATTAAAAGCGTGTGCCACCATGCAGGGCTTCCAGCCCAATTTTTTAAAAAAATATTTTTATTGGGGTTGGGCATGGTGGCACATGCCTTTGATCTTAGTACTCAGGAGACAGAAGTAGGCAGATCACCATGAGTTCAAAGCCACCCTGAGACTACATAGCTAATTCCAGGTCAGCCTGAGCTAGAGTGAGACACTATGTCAAAATAAATAAATAAATAAATAAATGATTTAGATTTTTTTTTTTTATTAGAGATGGTTTAACAGTTAAGGTGCTTGCCTGGCAAAGTCTAAGGACCTAGTTTCAATTCCTCAGTACCCATGTAAAGCCAGATGCACAAATTGGCACATGCACCTGGAGTTCATTTGAAGTGGCTATAGGCCCTGGTGTGCCTATTCTCTCTCTGTCTGTCTCTCTTTGCTTGCAAATAAATAAAATTTTTAAAAAGCCAGGCATGGTGGCGCACACCTTTAATCCCAGCACTTGGGAGGCAGACATAGGAAAACAGCTGGAGTTCAAGGCCACCCTGAGACTACATAGTGAATTTCAAGTCAGCCTGGACTAGAGCAAGACACTATGTTGAAAAACAAAAAACAAAATTATTTATTTCCAAGCAGAAAGAGGTAGAAGAAAGACAGAGAGAATGGGCATGCCAGGGCCTCCAGCCACTGCAAATGGACTCCAGATGCATGTGCTACTTTGTGCATCTGGCTTTATGGGAAATCGAACTCAGGTTGTTAGGCTTTGTAGGCAAGTGCCTTAACCGCTGAGCCATCTCTCCAGCCCCAGTATTATGTTTTTGCTAGTTACATGAGCAGTGAAAGTTGGAATGGTCCAGGAACCAAGAGAAAGCAGAAAGAGGAACCAGGAATGGGAGCAGGAGTGACTTTTCCCACCTGTTCAATGATTCGGCAGCTTAGAGGCACGTAGGCACCACTGAAGACATAAGCCATGTCTCGGGGTACTTTCAGGTCATACTCGCCATCTACCCGTGGGATCTGGAAAACAAAGGAATGAAATCAGGCAAGCAGCAGCTCAGCTCTCTAACCTTTAAAGGGTCAGGTAAAAGTAACACAACTAAAGAGGCAAGTGGTGAAGGTCCTAACAGAAAGGAGTCCATAACCAAGGTGACTATCTGTATTCCGTAACCTGCCAGGTCTCTCAAGGGGTCTCCTGCTCCTTGTGAAGGGGCTGGAGGAAAAGGTTCTCCTTTTCTACTAGTCCCTCTAGCCCCTTTCAGGGAGCCAAGGAACCAACACTTCTAGCTGTTCTCTAGCAAAGCAGGTGCTCCTTATGTGTTTACTGAACAGTGAATCTTCATGTCTTATTATTAAATTAAGCTCATGCTATAAGTCTACCAAAGAAAGGACCTCCATAAAAGTGCAATGATATTAAAGGTATATATGGATTCAAAGTACAAAGAAAGAAACCCACGCTCTCCCCTGTCCAGCCCTGTTCCACATACCAAATTCAGCTTTTTGCTGATGGCACGAAAATTGCTCCTCTTGGCCAGAGAACTGAAGGCATCAGTGATTTTTCCTGTGGAAGAAATCTGTGCTAGGTTCCATCTAAGGTCTATGGATTCACAACACAGTCATGGATGACACTATTAAGACAGGATCAATACACCCAAAGCCCCTTCCCCAAGCTTTTCAATAGAGCTCACTGGAACTGATCAAGACATACCTCAGCATACCTCTCCCTATTCACTGTTTTTCTCTGACAGGGTATCAGCTGCCTACTATAGTGTACAGCATAACCCCAGTTTAAAGGTTAGGTGTTGGCCTCACAGTAAAGCCAACCTGACTTACTGAGTGACTCTGGACAAGTCAATTGCTCTATACCTCAGTTTCCTCTCTGTAACATGAAGGAAAAAACACTTTTCTCTTTGAAGACTAAATAAAAAAACAAAATCATATGTAAGAGGTTAGTACATACAAAGTGTTCAACACATGAAAACTTAATCTTACTAGAAATAGCTGCTGGGAGTGGTGGCACATGCCTTTAATCCCACCATTTGGGAGGCAGAGGTAAGGAGATTGCTGTAAGTTCAAGGCCACCCTGAGACTACATAGTGAATTCCTGGTCAGCTTGGGCTGACTCTAGTAAGAACCTCCTCAAAAATAAAACAAAACCAAAAAGAAAAAGCAGCTGTAGTGATGATAGTAATGATATGGAATCACAGCTCCCAAACCTTCCATCCCAGGGGATCTGCCTATTGCAAGAAGAGAAACAACTCCCGGGGAAAGGAGATGGTGTTCCCTGCTTACCTGCAGCCTTGTCAGTCACCAGCTTGCTCACTTTACTCTCCATTGCCGTGAGGGTGTCCCCCGGGGCCTGCTCTGTTAGTAGTCCAGCTCGCCGCAGATTGGAGAAGGTTAGCAGATGCTCAGGGCCGTAACTCTGAAGGAATTGCAAGTCAGCTATTTACTGAGTGTTCCTCAAACAACAAGCATGGCTAGGTGACATGGAGAGCAGGGCAAAGGAGTCCACAGCTGTACTCTGCCATCTCTCCCCCAAATGAGCTCATATGTTTGTAGAATTTCCTCTTCAGAAATAACATCAAGGAGAAATACAAACCAACAAGAAACTACTGAAGGGCTGGAGGGTGGTTAAGGCATTTGCCTGCAAAGCCAAAGGACCCAGGTTTGATTCCCCAGGACCCAAGTTAGCCAGATGCACAAGGTGGTGCATGCATCTGGAGCTGGTTTGCAGTGGCTGGAGGCCCTGGCACGCTCATTCTCTCCCTCTTTTTCTCTCTCAACTAAATAAATAAAAAAATTAAAAAAAAAACTACTGAAAAAAAAAATCATGAGAAGGGAGGAAATGATCTTAAGAGCAAAACAGTAATGGAATACATGTAACAAGAAAGCAGAAGTGAGGACTAACTGGAGGAAGAAAGTGTAATCAGCTGGAATGGGAGAGGGGGCACAGGAAGAGCAGTGGGGGAGAGGAATGAGAATAAAATATGACACATGCATGAAGATGCCATAATGAAACTCATTACTTTGTATGTTAACCTAAAAAAATTCAGTTAGGGCTGGAGAGATGGCTTAGCAGGTAAGGCATTTACCTATGAAGCCTAAGGACCCAGGTTCGATTCCCCAGAACACACATAAGCCAGATGTACATGGTGGCACATGAGTCTGGAGTTTGTTTGCAGCGGCAAGAGGCCTTGGTACACCCATTTTTTCTCTTTCTTTCTCTACCTCTCCCTCATAAATAAATGGGAAAAAACATTTTAAAAATTCATTTAAAAGCCAGGCGTGGTGGTGCACGCCTTTAATCCCAGCACTCGGGAGGCAGAGGTAGGAGGACCACCATGAGTTCGAGGTTACACTGAGACTACATAGTGAGTTCCAGGTCAGCCTGGGCTAGAATGAGACCCTACCTTAAGAAACAAACAAAAAAAAAATCATTTAAAAAGTGGGGGCAAAGCCTCCAGGTCCCATGTAAGCCAGTTGCACATGGTGGCGCATGCGTCTGGAGTTCATTTGCAGTGGCTAGAGGCCCTGGTGCGCCCATTCTCACTCACTCTCTCTCTCTCCCTCTCTCTGTCTCTAATAAATAAATAAAAATAAATTTAAAATTTTTTAAAATAAAATAAAAAGTAGGGGCAGGCTACTAGATCAAGAGTTTTCAGATCAAGTTGGAATATCTTAGTTCAGATCCCCAGCACTTATGTAAAAGCTAGAAACCATGGTGGGCTTCTGTAATACCAGCATGTGACAATGAGATGGAGGTGGAGACAGGAGAATTTCCCAGAATCTCTGACCAGCTAGGCAGGCAAGTGCATCAATGAACAACAGGAATGAGAGATCCTGCCTCCCAAACAAGGTAGAAGGGCTAGAGAGACTGCTCAGCAGTTAAAGGCACTTGCTTATAAAACTTGCTGACCCAGGTTCAATTCCCCAGTACCCATGTGAAGCCAGGTACACAAAATCGTTTTATGCATTTGGAGTTTGTCTGTAGTAGCAAGAGGCCATGGCATGCCCATACTCACTCTCTCACAAATTATATATATATGAAGCAGGGCATGGTGGTGCATGCCTCTAATCCCAGCACTAGGGAGACAGAGGTAGGAGGATTGCTGTGAGTTCAAGGCCAGCCTGGAGCTACAGAGGGAGTTCCAGGTCAGCCTGAAAAAAAAACAGAGTTGGGGCTGGAGAGATGGCTTAGCGGTTAAGCACTTGCCTGTGAAGCCTAAGGACCCCGGTTCAAGGCTTGATTCCCCAGGACCCACATTAGCCAGATGCACAAGGGGGTGCATGCATCTGGAGTTCATTTGCAATGGCTGGAAGCCCTGGTATGCCCATTCTCTCTCTCCCTCCCTCCTTCTGTCGCTTTCAAAGAAATAAATAAAAATAAACAAACAAAAAATAATAATAATAAACAGAATTGGGCTGGAGAGATTTCTTAGTGGTTAAGGCACTTGCCTGCAATGCCAAAGGACCCAGGTTCAATTTCCCAACACCCACGTTAGCCAGACGCACAAGATGGCACATGTGTCTAGAGTTCGTTTGCAGTGGCTAGAGACTAGAAGCCCTGGCATGCCCATTCTCTCTATTTGTCTCTATCTCTCTGAAATAAATAAAAATTTAAAAACTTAAAAACATTTTTTTAATTTAAAAAAATTTAAAAAAAGAAAAAAACAGAAACACAAATAAAACAAAAAGATACTCCAACAAGCGGAAAGTGACAACCAACACTAAACGATGTGCATGGCTATACACACACACATATAAACATACACATCATACACATCAAAAATAAGCTGGGCATGGTGGCGCATGCCTTTGATTCCCAGCACTCGGAAGGCAGAGGTAGGAGGATTGCTGTGAGCTCGAGGCCACCCTAAGACTACAAAGTAAATTCCAGGTCAGCCTGGGCTAGAGCAAGACCCTACCTTGAAAAACCAAAATAAATAAATAAATAAATAAATATTTTTAAGGGGTGGAAAAGATGGCTTAGCTGTCAAGACGTTTGCCTGCAAAGCCAAAGGACCCCAGTTCGATTCCCCAGAACCCACATAAGCCAGATGCACAACATGCATCTGGAGTTCATTTGCAGTGGCTGGAGACCCTGGTGCACTCATTCTCTCTCTCTCTTGCTCTCTAGTAAAACAGACCTTTTTTTGTTTTGTTTTGTTTTTTGAGGCAAGATTTCACTTTAGTCCAGGCTGACCTGGAATTCACTATGTAGTCTCAGGGTGGCTTTGAACTCACAGCAATCCTTCTACCTCTACCTCCTGAGGGCTAGGATTAAAGGTGTGCACCATCACTCTTGGCAGAAAGTGGACATTTTTTTCTTGGGCTTCTTTCAAAAATACTGAACCACCACCCTCTACCTAGCCCTGTCAGGCATCCTACTCTCTTAGCTTTACCTGTAGATACTGTGTTTTCAGGGATCGGTAATCCTTGGGGATCAAACCTGAGGGTAAGAAAAATAAAGCAGGTACATAAGAAAGGGGCCAACTGACATCCCCTGGACTGTCCAGTTAAATCAACCAAGCATCTTAATCAAAATGGTTTCCTTGCTGGGCATGGTGATGCACGCCTTTAATCCCAGCACTCAGGAGGTACAGGTAGGAGAATAGCTGCGAGTTGGAGGCCACCCTGAGACTATACAGTGAGTCCCAGGTCAGCCTGGACTAGAGTGAAACCCTACCTTGAAAAATCAAAACCAAAAAAAAAAAAAGATTCCTTAAGGATTAATGGTGTATAAGACATAGATGATTCTAAACTGCTTTTTTATTTTTATTTTTTGTTTTTTTAAGGTAGTGTCCGACTGATCTGGAATTTACTATGTTTCTCAGGCCGACCTCAAATTCACAGTGATTCTCCTACCTCAGCCTTCCAAGTGCTGGGATTAAAACTGTAAACTGACTTTTATATTTAAGCTTGCTTACTGAAGGATGGGCTCAGATCTCATCATTCCCAGGAAAAGCTCTAAACCACAGAGTACTAAGGAAGGGACACTGGACAATGCTACAAATAGTGGGGGAGAACTTGGGGAAACGCGACAAGAGGGAAGAGATGGGACTTCCTGTGGATTCCAGCTAAATGGTAGTTATCCTTAGAACTGTTCTGTAGCTACTGGGAAACAGAAAGAGTGAAGATGAGTTCCAAAAGTGTGGTCATAGGCTTTGTTTCCATAGAGTTAAGAAGAAATGGGCTTCTAACTACAATAAAGGGGATTCAGAATGAGCAGAATACTTCGCTATAGAAAGCAACACTGAAGACCATTTGCCCATTGTCAAAGTCAACAGTAAAAGCAATGGAAGTGTCTAGAAAACAGTCACTTTCCCTGCCAAGAATATAATTTTATCAGGAAATCTTGCTGACAAGTCAAATGGAGTGATGAAAGAAAAGCCAAAAAAGGGTAAATAAACCAGGCATGGTGGCACACACCTTTAATCCCAGCACTTGGGAGGCAGAGGTAGGAAGACCACTGTCAGTTCAAGGCCAGCCTGAGACTACATAGTGAGTTCCAGCCTGGGCTATAACAAGACCCTACCTCAAAAAAAAGGGGGGAGGGGTGTTGGAGAATCCATATTACTGGGAAATATCCTCTTTGTTAAGATACTGTTCTTTGTCTTTCAAAATTATTTTTGCTGGGCTGGAGAGATGGCTTAGCAGTTAAGGCACTCGCCTGCAAAGCCAAAGGACCCAGGTTCAATTCCCCAGGACATAAACCAGATGCACAAGGGGGCACATGCATCTGGACATTTGCAGTGGCTAGAGGCCCTGGCATGCCCATTCTCACTCTGTCTGTCTCTCTTCTCTATCTCTCTCTCTCTGCTTGCAAATAAATAAATAAAATTTAAAAAAATTATTTTTGCCCCTGAGGCATATTTCTCAATCTGGCATTGTGGGTTTTGATCTTTGGGCTCACCATTCTCAGTGATGGACAATAGGCACATTAGGCGAAGGCTTTCTATAGGTGATACCTGCACAGGAAGAAAGGGTGAAGAAGAGCTGATTATTCAGGAAACATCGCCTTCTCTTCCTTCCGCTTAGGCAACCCCATCTCCACATACCATTCACAGCCTTCCAGCCACGCCCACTCACCTGCCGGTCTATGTGCTCTTCAATGTAGCTGGTGCTCTCTCGGATGTTGAACCCCTCAAGCAGCGCTGTGAGTGATCAGAGGACAGCCTGTTACTGAGGGGTCAGCTCAGCTGCTACCATCTATGCTAAGAAGCATCTGCTTCCCCATCTCTTTCTGTGTCCTTGAAAGGGTTGAAGAACCCGCAGCATTCCACATAGCCAGTGTCAGCTGCAAAGATGCACAGAGCATCTTTTCTGGGGGCTGGGCGCCAGGGCGCAGGAGCATGAGCAGCTTGGTGAGGCTGCTCTGGTTACCATGCTCAGTCTTGATGAGCTCCTGGAAATCCTGCTTAGTTTTCTTCTTCATGATGGATTCACAGGCCCCAATATCTGCAAACAAGACAAAGAGGAAGTTGACATTCCTGATTCTGGAAGGAATCTCTACGGCCCGAAATAAAAACCTCTTAAGCAAAAATCCATAATCACTTTTTCCCAGTTATTTATTTATTTATTTAACAGAGAAAGAGGGAGACAGAGAGAATGGGTGTGCCAGGGGCCCCAGCCACTGCAAACAAACTCCAGACCCTTGTGCCCCTTGTGCCCCTGGCTAACACGGGTCCTGGAGAATCAAACCTGGGTTCTTTGGCTTTGAAGGCAAAGGCCTCAATCGCCAAGCCATCCCTCCAGCCCCACTTTTTCCTTTTTAAGAGCACATGAGATTACTATCTGCCTGAAAAAAAAGGCTCTCCTCTTGTGGGAAAGGCAATGGCCCTCAGTAGCACCCCTGGGAAGCAGGCAGTCATTTCCTATCACCCCAGGCTGCCACCTACGGAGACTCAGCAGGCGATGCTCCTGTTTCAGTCCCTTGAGTTCCTGGGACACGAAATTCTTCATCTGCTTTATGTCCATGCCTCTGCGGCGCTATGGGAACACCCCATAATGTCAGCACCCCCTGAGAAATCACCAGCCTCCCTCAGTTGCTTCCAACCCTGAGATGAATCTATGAGATTCTCATCTCATAGATTCAAAAGGGAACCACTGAGGAAACAGCAGAGAGACAGGGCTTGAAACCTTACATCATACTGGGCCTGCAAGTTCCGGGCCTTCTGGCTCAAGAAGCCAAAGACATTGGAGAAGTGCTCGTTACGGATCTCACTGAACACCTGTGACAACAAGACAGGAACCACTCACCATGTCAGAATCATAACTGGCCCCTGCCGGCCTCATCAAAGAATGATGTCCGGAAAGAGTGCTCTTTTGCACTAGCAGAGTGCAAACAAAGCCAAGCTGGAATCAGTAAGTGCGTATCAGGGACCTACACTGTCTTATGGATCTGCTCTTTTGAGATACTTGTTTTTATTTTTGAGACAAGGTCTTTAATCTAACACAAGCTGGCTTTGAACTCCTATTCCATCTCCCAAGTGCTGGGAATACAGGTGTGCAACACCACACCCAGTTTGGATCTGCTCTTAACTGATGGGGAAATCGTCCCAGGAACTCAGCCTCCTGCCCAGAGCAATGTGTAGCAGTGCTTCTGCTATGCCCACATCCTCACCTTATCCTCAGCATTGAGTAGCACCTTCAGGCTCTTGTCAGAGGATGTGACTTCTGGGCCAAAGTCGACACTCCCTTTGAGGGTAAAAGAGACAGTTATTAGGAGTTCCACGAAGGCCTTCTTCCACCTTTCCCTGGGCTGTAATAAAGGTCACCAGGGTCACCAGTGCACTCAGAATCTGAATCTCCTCCATAAACTCTGTCCAACTGTGGGATGCCCCAGAGTCGGGTGCCACTTCCATTTTGCCGAGATACCGAAGATTATGGCACTTACCACACTTGATGCGGAAGGTGTCATCTACGAGGCCCTCGTAAACCACTTGGGAGCAAAGTGCCGTCACAAAGTCCATGTCTGAAACCAACATCGCAACCAGGAAGATCCCTCAGTTTGCACAATTAGCAGCTCAAGAACTGCTCACAGGACCCAAGTGCCCTTGCTCCTAATCAACATGGGGATTCACAGCCCTAACTTGAGGACCCCAACATTGCCATCTCATTTCCATATCCCTGTGTCAAGTAAGATTGAAAGATAAGAGTGCTGGGCATCCTATACCTCTGTCCAGAAGAAAGATGTGTCCAATCTCTGGTCTTCGGCCTTTGCTCTCACTGTCCTCCTCATCTTCCAGTTTCCTCCATAGTTCATATGACATCTATCAGGACCCAAGACATTCTCAATCTTGTGTCCAGGCCCGACTTAGCTCGAACCTATGGAAGCCAACCCCTTACATAGGATATTTCATGTAGCCCCCAAGAAGAAAGCTCCTTATGAACCATATGAATGAACCTATTCTACTTCCATCTGCATTTGTCCCTCCCATGCTAGTGAGGAAGGTTTTTTACCCTACCCCAAAAGATAAAGACATCTAGGAATGTGACCTAGAGGTCTTGACTCGTATCTTTCTTTTAGCCACATAAAATTTCCTCTCTAAGGAACTGTTCTGGAACATAAAGGCAAGGTACAAGAATATACCTCCTTAAAAAAAAAAAAAAAGAATATATAGGGTTGGAGAGATGGCTTAGTGGTTAAGGTGCTTGCCTGCAAAGCCAAAGGACCCAGGTTCAACTCCCCAGGACCCACATAAGCCAGATGCACAAGGGGGTGCATGCATCTGGAGTTCGTTTGCAGTGGCTGAAGGCCCTGGCACACCCATTCTCTCTCTACCTGTCTATTTCTGTATCTCTCTCTCAAATAAATAAATAAAAATAAAATATTAAAAAAAGAAGAATGTATAAAAAAATATACCTCCTATGGCAGATACTTGGGGGATAATCCTTGCTGGGTAAAATAGGCAAGTGGGCTTTAGGGACAAGAATTCTGCTAGCATTCTTACCTTGGCACATCTGCCAATCCCATAGCAGTTTGGGAAGGGTCCATAAAGAGTACTGAGAAGGTGTAAGGCCTGAGCCACAGTGTTGATCCAACGCTGATCACCTTCCTGCAAAAGACCACATGGTCACAAAGACATGGGCCAACCCAACAAGCCTGCTGGAGAATAGCTAGCCCTAGAATCCCTGGAGTAGGATGACAGGGTCTGAGGAATGCTAGGAAGAGTTCATTTTATTGGCTCCTGTGATGGATAATCATGACTGTCAACTCAAACAGATTGAGAAGAACCTAGGAGACTGGGAAAGTTCACCTTTGGGTATGTCTGTGAGGACAGTTCCAAAGATTATCTAGGGGAGCAAGACCTGCCCTGAATGTGCGTGGAACATCCCATAGACTTAATGCTCAGAGTAAAAGGGGAAAAGAAAAAGGCCTGCTGAGCTTTGCTTCCTGGCCACAATATAAGTGGCTCTGCTCTGCTATATCCTCCCCAACATGACAGACTAAAACCATGAGCTAAAATAAATCTTTCCTCCCTTGAGTATTTTCTTAGGTATTCAGCCATAGCAACAAAGAACTGACTAACAGTCCCCAAACAAGCTACATCCAAACAGCCTGTAGCCTTCCATAATCAAATCACTATCAACGATGATAAATTATGAGAGTTGGAAAAAGTTGAAATCAGTATTTCTAGCCCATTGGACCACACATTTGTCCTTATCCCATGTTTATATCAGCATCCTGCATTTACCAGGAAGTAGTCCCTGAAAAATTCAGGCAGCTCCATGCTCAGCAGATCCACATCAAGAGGTAGGAGAGAGAAGGCCCATTCGTCACAGCTCACATCTGCAGGGACAGAGAGTGCCAGCCCGCCTGTAGAAGCTCAGCTCCGTGTTGATGAAGGTCTGCCCCAGTCATGCAACACATAGTCAGGTGCCTGACATACGCCAGGCACTGCAGTTAGCACTGGAGATTCAAAGAAGAGTGAGAAACAGTCTCTGCCTTCCAAGAGCTCACAATCTTGTAAGATATATACACAGCAGGCTACAGTGCAACATAGTAAGTGATGGGTTTGTATTAAGAGAGCCAAGACTAAGTGCTGAGGAAACAGTCACTGCCATTCACTATTCAGCAAATATTTACTGAAATCCACCTACATGTAGGATTATATTAAGCACTGGGGAGACAGCAGTGAGCAAAATGGACCCGCTCCCAGTCTTCTGGAGCTTATGATCTATAAGGGAAAAATGTAGCAGACAAAAAAAATATAACACACTATTTAATTACATTTGTACTCCAAAAAAGTAAAATAGCAAGTCCTTGGCTTGGAGTATAGAGTACATACTTTACATGCATGAGGCCCACCCCAAAACAAAACAACAAATTCTGAACACAAATACTACAGGGATTAACTGAAATTAAGGGTAAAGGAACAACTTCCCAGACTACCTAACTACAGTGAGTTTAAGGAAGGCATAAGTAACTTAGTGAGATTCTGACTCAAAATAATGAAGTAAAAAGACAGCTGGGAATATAGCTCTGTGGTAGAACACTTGCTTGTTATGCTTAAGGCCCTAGATTCAATCCCTACTACCTCAAATAAATAAAGCCAAGCTTGGGAGGTAAAGGGAAGATTGAAAGTTCAGGGCTGAAGAGATGGCTTAGTGGGCAAGGTGCTTGCCTGCAAAGCCAAAGGACCCAGGTTCAATTCCCCAGGACCCACATAAGCCAGATGCACCAGTTGGCGCATGTGTCTGGAGTCCATTTGTAATGGCTGAAGGACCTAGTGTGCCCATTCTCTATCTGCTTCTTTTTCTCAAATGAAATTTAAAAAATTAAAAAAAAAAAAAAAAAAAGCTCAAGACCTGCCTGGGCCACAGAAGGGAAGACTTTCCTAAAGAGGTGACAATTAAGCCGGGCGTAGTGGTGCACACCTTTAATCCCAGCACTCAGGAGGCAGAGGTAGAAGGATCACCATGTGTTTGAGGCCACCCTGAGACTACATAGTGAATTACAGGTCAGCCTAGGCTAGAGTGAGACCCTACCTCGAAAAACCACAAAAACAAAAACAAAGAAAGACGTGACAATTAAGTTTAAAATTTGAGTAAGATTTTGGCTAACAAAAATTTGTCAAGGGGCTGGAGAGATGGCTTAGCGATTAAGCGCTTGCCTGTGAAGCCTAAGGACCCCGGTTCGAGGCTCAATTCTCCAGGACCCACGTTAGCCAGATGCACAAGGGGGCGCATGTGTCTGGAGTTCGTTTGCAGTGGCTGGAAGCACTGGCGTGCCCATTCTCTCTCTTTCTCTCTATCTGCTTCTTCCTCTCTCTGTTACTCTCAAATAAATAAATAAAAATGAACAAAAAAAAATTAAAAAAAATATTTGTCAAGAGCATTCAGCATCAGGAAAGACATGTGCACAGCCAGACAGTAAGGAGCCATGGCAAAACCATGCAGAAGAGTGTGGACTCACTGCTTTGCTTGTAGGAACCTTAGAGAGAGTCTGAGCATTCTTAACTCTAAGCCCCAGCATCCTGTAGTGTTCTCAGTTAGGTTCCTATTCCTACTCCCATTCTCAGGAGCCTCTCCTCTCACTAGACCAACAAAAATAAGACCCAAGCCAGGCATGGTGGCGCAGCCCTTTAATCCCAGCACTAGGGAGGCAGAGGTAGGAGGATCTCTGTGAGTTCAAGGCCACCCTGAGACTACATACTGAATTCCAGGTCAGCCTGGGCTACAGCAAGACCCTACCTCAAAAAACCAAACCAAACCAAAAATAAATAAATAAATAAAATAAGACCCAGAGAAGGAGATGGCAAGTAGAAAACAATAGTGCTTTCTTCATATGTTCTCTCTCTCTTTCCACTCACATTCGTTTCCTCTCACCTCCATAGATTCCCTCTTCCTCAAGCACCATCTCACATGCATAAAACTGAAAGAGAAAAGGAAGCTGATCAGTAACCACTACTTTATTTTGCAATTTCCTTTCTCTTCTCCTTCTCTTCTTCCTCCTCCTCCCTCTCTCCACCCCTCTCTGATGCTGGATGTGATAGTTAAATTTTTTTTTGGGGGGGGGCAGGGTTTCAAGGTAGGTTCTCACTCTAGCCCAGACTAACCTGGAGTTTATTATGTAGTCTCTGCCTGGCCTTGAACTCACAGTGATCATTCTACCTCTGCCTCCTGAGTGCTAGGATTAAAGGTGTGTGCCACTACGACCAGCACAAATTTTTTTTTCTTAAAGAAGGTTAGCATTTTAAGAAAGAATAAAGCCAGGCATGCTGGGACATGCCTTTGATGCCAGTACTCAGGAGGCAGAGGTAGGAGGATCACTGTGAGTTCAAGACCAGCCTGAAACTACAGCATGAGTTCCAGGTCAACCTAGGCTAAAGCAAAACCCTACCTGGAAACCTCCTCGCTAAAAGAGAATGAGGGGCTGAGGAGAGGGTTCCGCACTGGTTCGTAAGGCCTGCTGGCCTGGGTTTCATTCCCCAATACCCATGTAAAGCTAGGTGGCACAGGCCTTTAATCCCAGCACTTGGGAGGCAGAGGTAGGAGGATCACTACGAGTTTGAGACTATCCTGAGACCACACAGTGAATTCCAGGTCACCCTGGGCTAAAGGAAAACCCTCCTTTGAAAAACAACAACAACAACAAAAAGTGGTGCATGCATCTGGAGTTCATTTATAGTGGCAAGAGGCCTTAGTGTGCCCATTTATTCACTCTCTCCCTTCCTCTTTCTCTCTCATGTGCGTACAGCTTTAGCAAAAGTGAAAAGGAATGGAGCCTGTTCTTTCAACTTTAGTTTCCACCTGCTGTAAGTATGGCACGTGCCCTACTTGGTAAAACTTTATAGGCCTACAGCTGACCACGAGAAGTCCTAGAATATCACCCTGCCAGGCACTGAGGATGGGACAGACCTATGATGCATCTAGCTGGTGTGAGGTGAAAGGGAAGCTCAGTGGATCCAAGAAACAGAGATATTATGATGGCCCTTAAAACACTGCAGTTATTAAGAGATCTAGCCTGATTATGCTAATTCACTGTGTGAGCGTGGGTTCAGTTCTCTCAGTACTCAAAATTGGGGTGGAGTAAATGGTCTCTAAGATTTCCTCCCTAGCTAGGTAAGAGAAAATTGCTCCAAGGACCCAGGTTCGATTCCCCACGACCCATGTAAGCCAGATGCACAAGGTGGTATATGCGTCTGGAGTTCATTTGCAGTGGCTGGAAAACCTGGTGTACCCATTCTGTCTCAAATACATAAATTAAGTAAATATTTATAAAAAGTAAGAAACCTGTGCAGGGCTGAGAATATAGCTCAATGGTAGAGTGTTTGCCTAACATGCACAAGGAACTTGGTTTAATTCCTAGTGACACACATACACACATAAATATATAACACAGGGCTGGAGAGATGGCTTAGTGGTTACGGTGCTTGCCTGCAAAGCCAAAGGACCCAGGTTTGATTCCCCAGTACCCACATAAAGCCAAATGTACAAAGTGGCACATTCATTTTCTTTCTCTCTTTCTCAAATAAGTAAATTAAAACACAGACAGACACACACACACAGAGAGGGACACGTGTGCATGGAGGATTCAAAGCATTCCAGCACTCAAGAAGCCCAGGTAGGAGATCGCTATGAGTTCGACACCAGCCTGAAAAACTACACAGTGAATTCCATGTCAGCCTGGGCTACAGTGAGACCCTACCTTGGGGAAAAAAAAAAAAAAAAAAAAAACTGGGCTGGAGAGATGGCTTAGCGGGTTAAAGTACTGGCCTGTGAAGCCTAAGGCCCCAGGTTTGATTCCCCAGTACCTACATAAAACAGATGCACAAGGTGGTATATGCGTCTGGAGTTTGTTTGCAGTAGCTAGAGGACATAGCTCGCCCAACTCTCTCTCTCTTGATTTGTCCCTCCCCCTCTCTCTCAAATAAGTGAATAGATAAATAAAAATATTTTAAAAAGAAATTTATGTAGCTGGGCACAGTGGTGCACACTTTTAATCCCAGCACTTGGGAGGCACATGTAGGAGGATCTCCATGAGTTCAAGGTTACCCTTAGACTACATAGTGAATTCCAGTTAGCCTGTGCTAGAGTGAAACCCTACCTCAAAAAAACAAAAAGAGGGCTGGAGAGATGGCTTAGCGGTTAAGTGCTTGCTTGTGAAGCCTAAGGACGCTGGTTCGAGGCTCAATTCCCCAGGACCCACATTAGCCAGATGCACAAGGAGGCACATGTGTCTGGAGTTTGTTTGCAGCGGCTGGAGGCCCTGGCGTGCCCATCCTCTCTCTCTCTCTCTCTCACCCTCTTTTTCTCTCTCTATCCGTTACTCTCAAACAAATAAACTTTTTTAAAAAAGAAAGAAAGAAAGAATTTTTTTGTTGTTGTTGTTTTGTTTTTTCGAGGTAGAGTCTCACTCTAGCTCAGGCTGACCTGGAATTCACTATGTGGTCTCAGGGTGGCCTTGAACTTGTGGCAATCCTCCTACATCTGCCTCCCTCCTGAGTGCTGCTGGGATTAAAGGTGTGCACCACCACACCTGGCAAAAGAAAGAAATTTATGTAAAGACCACCTCTCACAATTCCACACTACTTTCTTTAGGGCATTTTTTTTTTTTTTTGGTTTGTTTTTTAAGGTAGGGTCTCACTACAGCCCAGACTGACCCAGAACTCAATCTGTAGCTCCAGGCTAGCCTTGAATTCACATTGATCCTCCTACCTCAGGCCCCTGAGTGCTGGGATTAAAGGGGTGCATCACAATAACCGGCTTCTTTGGGGCACTTTGATGACAGATAGGCAAACCACTTGCCTAGCAGTGATAGATGCATTAACGCAAAGATGCATTCATGAAAATTTCATAGTGAGCCGCTGTCCAGCCCCCACCCCTGTTCACTCTCATATCTCCCTCATGCCAGGATCCAGACTTACCTTCTGAGGGCTGAAGATAACTTTGTATTTTCGAGTTCGTCCAGCCATTTTGTCAGCATTGACAAGACCTACAGAGAGAAGGAGTACAGCCCAGCAAGCCATGGGGCCATCTGTTAGATCAGAAGCAAGAAAGCAAAGGAAGCAGAGATCTTCTACTTGGACAAGTCTTCTCTTTTTCTCTTTTTTACTTCTTTCCTCTCCCCCCCCAACCTCCTCCCTCCCTTCCTCTCCCTCTCCCCCCCCTCTCAAGGTCTTACTATACAGCACAGGCTAACCTCAAACTTGCAATTATCCTGCCTCAGTCTCCTAATGCTAGGATCACAAGTGTATACCACTAGGCCCAGCAAGTTGTTTCTTATTAGAGTCCTCACGAGGAAGACCCTTCTCTTGCCCACTCCTTCCCAGGTCTTAGTTACACAAAGTACCATGGCTCACTCACTGGCAATGTAGCGCATGTTCTTGATACGGGGTCTGACCAAGAAGCACAATCTAAGGGAAAGAGAATAAAAAAATTTAAAAACTAAAGAAAAATCATAAAGTTACTGAGAGCAGTTAAGGAGAAACTGAAACCATACCAACTCTATAATCACTTGCCATTCTTGACCGGGCCTATAGGTCTCACCCAACCAAAGCAATGCTTATTCTCTTGTCCTGCTATGTTCCAACCACAGAAGACACCTCTTAATACAAGCACAGTGGCTCTACGGTGGGTCCAGAAGTTCCTGTTCTTAAAAAATTTATAGGGGGCTGGTGAGATAGCTTAGTGGTTAAGGCACTTGCCTTCAAAGCCTAAGGACCCAGGTTCAATTCCCCAGGACCTACATAAGCCAGATGCACAAGCCAGTGCATGCATCTGGAGTTTGTTTGCAGTGGCTAGAGGCCCTGGTGCATCCATTCTCTCTCTCCCTATTTCCAGGCTGACCTGGAATTCACTATGTAGTCTCAGGGTGGTCTTGAACTCACTGCGATCCTCCTACCTCTGCCTCCCAAGTGCTGGGATTAAAGGTGTGCACCACCACGCCTGGTTTAGTGTGTTCTTTATAGGAACAACGTGGCAGGACAGAATCTGAGACTCAGTGATGACAGTGAAACAGTGAAACAGTGAAGGCACAGACTGAAAAGTGGTTGGGACCACATCTCAACAGAGACATGAAGGGGACACATGAGAAGCATGGCAACATGGGAGCATAAAGGCCTTGGAATCTATGATATGTAATTTTTGACTACATCCAATAAGTATGGGATGCCTTGGAGGTTCTTGACAGGAGGATAATAATCTTTGGAACAGAGATGAATCCAGTTGCAGATGATAATATGCAGTAGAGTGGGAAGAGGGTAATGTGTGACAAAATACTGAAAGGAGGACTCATCAGAAGCTAATGATCTAGGTGTGACATTGTGAAGGTTCAGGGAAGTGGGCCATATCACAGACACTATGGTGTCAAATCTCAGCTAGTAAGCCCAAGGCAAAGGAGCCCCTCCAATTTAGAAGCAACACAGACTCTCCTAGATACTCACTGTTCACTGGAGCTGAGGGCTGGCTTGTTTTCCACCTTGTACAGCTTGTCTACTTCATGTTGCTACAGAGAAAATCCAACAAGACAACAGACACAAGAGCTTGAAAAGTCCAAAATGACACAGACAGGGCACTTCTTAAGGGCTTATTTCTAGGAGTCAAACTGATCCCGATACTCATCCCCCTAAACTTTACTTCCTCAAGCTGTTGGAAAATAAATCAAGCAATATCATCAGTTCCCCTTTGCCCATATTCTTTAGATATTTGTAATGCTGCCAGGAGTGGTGGTGCACACCTTTAATCCAAGCACTTGGGACGCTGAAATAGGAGTATCAACATGAACTCAAGGCCAGCCTGGGCTACAGAGTGAGTTCCAGATCAGCCTGAGCTAGAGTGAGCCCCTATCAAATGAAACTGCTCAGAGGAAAGCAGGGCAAGTGTTCTCCTGGGAGTAGGGATGGTACCTTCAAGATGGAGACATTGGCAATTCTATCCAAAGGGCTCATGAGATCTGCCTCAATGAACAAATCCTTTCTTCCAGGAAGCTGAAGGAGACACAATATGATGAGTCACTCAGAATTCATTCAGCCACCCATTTATTAGAAACCAGGTCTCTTGAGTTGGAAGGGCACCAAATAGCTAAGCATCTTATTCACTGTCTATATCCACTGTCCTGAATACAAAAGGTATTCCACTTTAAAATATGTATTTTACTTATGTATTTGAGAGAGAGAGAAAGAAAATGGGTACACCAGGGTCTACAGCTGCTGCAAGTAAATTCCAGATGTATGTGCCACCTTGCACATATGGCTTTATGTGGGCACTGGGGAATTGAACCTGGGTCCTTAGGCTTTGTAGGCAAGTGCCTTATTCACTAAGCCATCTCTCCGGCCTGGTATTCTACTTTGTTAGCTTGTCTGGTCATTCAGACCTCCCACCGGCTTGTGACTTTGGCTTGCATCATTGTCTCTCTTCTTCACTGCTTCCTATTTCTCTTAACAACCTCATCTCCTACTGAACAAGAACACAACAAAACCCCACCATGCATCCCCCTTAACTAACTGTTAAACACCTTTTCAGGTGGTATTGTTCTTCTAATTACAAAAGTAGCAATGTGGCCAGATGTGGTAGCACACGCCTTTAATCCCAGCACTCAAGAGGCAGAGGTAGGAGGATCACACTGTGAGTTCGAGGACTCCCTGAGACTACATAGTGAATTCCAGATCAGCCTGGGCTAGAGTGAGATCCGGCCTCTGCCCCCCCAAAAAAGTAGCAACATTCAGTGCAGAACTTAGTACATGAAGACAGACAGGGCTGAAGGTGTGGCTCAATGGTAGAGCATGTGCATGTGCATTCACATGCATGAGGATCTGCTTTCAACCACCAGCACTGCAAAAAGACAGAAAGAGAATCCAGCTGAATGTAGTTGTTCATGCTTTCAATCGCAATACTTGGGATGCTGGGCTACAACTATACCCTGCTGAAGGAGGGAAGGAAAGAAAGAGGGAGGGAGAGAAGAAGAAAGGAAATAAAGAGGGCTGGAGAGATTGCTCAGCAATTAAGGCATTTGCCTGCAAAGCCTAACAACCGGGTTTGATTCTCCAGTACCCACATAGAGCCAGATGCACAAAGTGGCACATGCATCTAGAGTTCATTTGCAGCAGCTAGAGGCCCTGACACATCCATATTCATTCATTCATTCTCTCTCTCTCTCTCTCTCTCTCTCTCTCTCTCTCTGCCAGGCGTGGTGGCGCATGCATTTAATCCTAGCACTCAGGAGGCAGCTGATGTAGGAGGTAGGAGGATTGCTGTGAGTTTGAGGTCAGCCTGAGACTACATATTGAATTCCAGGTCAGTCTGGGCTTGAACAAGATCCTACCTCAGAAAAACAAAACAAAAGAAAGAAAGAAAGGAAAGAAGAAAGAAAGACGGGAGAGAGGGGAAAACATCCCAGATAGCAGTCTGCCCTATCTCCCCACATCCAATCCCACAATCCCTGACATGCTATTTCTGTGCCGTCTCTTCTGATGCCATTTCTCTCTCATCTGTGAAGAGGATGGAGGTCAGAGTTAGTGACTGGAAGGAGGCGGTCATTGGAAGTTTCCTCTCAACCAGGCCTTGACAGGTGGCTGAGGAGTTGTTAGTGATGTGTTCAGAGGCAACTGAGCAAAGACCAGGGAGAAGACAGCTGTGGTGGGAAGGGCAGAACAAGCAACTCAGCTGGATTGTTCCATAAGATACATGAAAGGTCGGACATATTTTTGGTTATCTGGTTTGGGGTAGGAGGTGTTACTGGCATTTAGTGCTTAGAGGCTAGGATGCTGCTAAACTTCCTACGTCAGGATAGGCCAATGACCCAGAACTATCAAGCCCATGATGTCAATAGTGCCAAGAATGGAAAATACTGATGCAGAAGAGTGGTGGAAGCGAAGACTGAAATATCTGAATGAAACTGAGCATCAGGGATCCAAATGCCAGTGGGGTAGGGAATTTGGATCTGATCCTTTATGGAACAGAGAAAACAGAAAGATTTTGTATACTAAAGCATCCCAATCAACTAGAAATTTTGGATGAGACTGGCAATTACAGACCAAATGGATTGGAGACATGAGAACCTGGAGGAGGGAGGGAAGCTCATTAAGGAAGTTAATGCAACAGATCAAGCAGCCAAGTATATGGGTGGCAAGGGGTGAGGACCTGCTTTAGGCTGGTGGTGGTGAACAAAAATAGGTTATGACAAACACGGAATGTTTTCAATCCTGAAGAATATTAATAGTGTTAACAGTTAATAATCACAATTGATAGTGCTCATTATCTGGATGGTAGGAGTATGTGGGGCTTTTTGTAAAATACCTTCATCTTCTCTATATTTTTCTGTCTATGTGTATGTGGTATATTTGCAATAATGTGGGTATGGTGTATGTATGTGCACATGTATGTGTACATGGAGACCACAGGTTAATGTTGTTTTTTTCTTTTCTTTTTTTCTTTTTTTTTTTTTTTTTAAGGTAGTCTCACTCTAGCCCAGACTGACCTGGAATTCACTACAGTCTCAGGGTGGTCTCAAACTCAAAGTGATCCTCCTACCTCTGCCTCCCAACTGCTGGAATTAAAGGTAAGCACCACCACGCCTGGCTGGTTGTTTTTCTTGAAGGTTCTCATTATTTTTACTGAGACATGGCTTCTTACTTGAGCCCAAAGTTTACTAATTCAGCTAGTCCAGCTAAGCTAGCTTGTCCCTGGAATTCCCTGTCTCCATCTCCCCTGTGCTAGGATTATAGGTGTCTACCACACTCTCCTGGCATTTACGTGGTGGGGGGAATCTGAACTCTAGACCTCATACTTGCTTTACCAATTGAGCCATCTCCCCAGCCCATCTTCCATGCTTCCCATAATGTGCAAGTGTTATTTTACTTCTCTTTATTTTACTTATTTATTTGAGAGAGAAAGAGAGAGAAGGAGGCAGATACAGATTAGGTGCACCAGAGCCTCCAGCCACTGCAAACAAACTCCAGACACATGTGCCACCTTGTACATCTGGCTTATGTGGGTACTGGGGAATCAAACCTGGTTCTTTAAGCTTCATAGGCAAGTGCCTTAACCGTTACGCCATCTCTCTAGCCCACAGTGCTATTTATAACTTTTTCTTTCTTTTTGGGGGGAGGGGGACAGGATCTCAGGTGGACCAGGTAGACATTGAACGCACTATATAGCCAAAGTTGAACTTGAACTTCTGATCTTCTTACCTTAACCTCCTGAGTGCTTGAATTACAGGCATGTGCTACTGCTCCTGGTTATATAATCATTTTTTAATGTTTATTTATTTATTTGGGGAGAAGGGGAAAGACAAACAGAATGGGTATGCCAGGGCCTCCTGCTGCTGCAAACTCCAGATGCACGAGCCATTTTGTACAACTGCCTTTATGTGGGTACTGGGGAATCTAACCCAGGTTATCAGGCTTTTCAAGTAAGTATCTTTATCTGTTGAGCCACCTCTCTATATAATATAATCATTTTCAAAGCCATATGCATAAAGAAGTACTAATGAGACTTAGTAAGCAGGTAAGTGTTAAGGGAAGGACAATCAACAGTGATTTTGATGTATCAAGCCTGCACAGCAGTGCCTATTAACAAATATATCATTGCCAGGCATGGGAGGCAGAGATAAGAGGATTGCTATGAGTTTGAGGCCAGCCTGAGATTACATAGTAAATTCTAGGTCAGCCTGGGCTACAGTGAGACCCTACCTTGAAAAACCAAAAATAAATAAATAATAAGTTAGCATGGGGAAGTTATTACTTCCCAGAGATCCACTTTGACCATGAGTCACTTTGGGGGCTCCTCTTCCTCCCCTATATTCCACTTAAAAGCTTGGTCTCACCCTCTCTTTCATGTTGCCCTCATTTAACTAATGGCTTTAACTAGCACATCTTTTCAGTTCTTCAGATATTTGTTCAGAATCTTTTATGTGCAAATCACTATTAGCATGTGCTACCTTGTGCATCTGGCTTACGTGGGTCCTGGGGAATAAAATCTGTGTCCTTTGGCTTTGTAGGCAAGCACATTAACCACTAAGCCATCTCTCCAGGCCTAGCCTGAGTTTTTTTGGTTTTTTTTTTTTTTTTTGGTTTGGTTTGGTTTTTCAAGGCACGGTCTCACTCTAGCCCAGGCTGACTGGAACTCACTGTCTCAGAGTGGCCTGGAACTCATGGCAATCCTCCTACCTCAGCCTCCTAAGTGCTGGGATTAAAGGCATGCACCACCACACTTGGCTTATTATATTTTTCTTTTTCCTTCAATGTTGATACAATGAATATTCATTAAGCACATGCTATGTCCTTGACTCTAAGCTAGGGACTCACTGGATATATGTGTATAGTGTTAAGCTTTGCACATATAGTGTTCTACCCTCAAAAATCTTCCAATCTAATGGGCAATCTAGCCAATAAGCAAATCATTAAATAATTAAACAAGTAACTCACTACTCAGTTATAACACTAGCATTATTCTAACACAGGTTAAAAATCTGAGTCAGGGGCTGGAGGGATGGCACTGCATTAGTTAAGGTTAAGGACCCAGGTTCAATTCCTCACGACCCATGTTAGCCAGATGCACAAGGGGGTGCATGCGTCTGAAGTTCATTAGCAGTGGCTGGAGGCCCTGGCATGCCTATTCTCTCTCTCCCTCTTTCTCTATCAAATAAATAAATAAATAAAAATAAAATATTAAAAAATCTGAGTCAGGCTGGGTGTGGTGGCACACACCTTCAATCCCAGCACTCAGGAGGCAGAGGTAGGAGGATCACTGTGAATCTGAGGCCAGCCTGGGACTTCAGAGTGAGTTCCATGTTTAGAGTGAGACCTACCTAGGTGAAAAAAAAAAAAAAAATCTGAGTCAATTTTGCTTTCTCCTCAACATTTACACCTAATCATCGTCTCTGAACCTTCTTTTACTGTGACTTAGACGTTCATCACAAGCCAGGTATGGTGTTGCACGCTAGTAATCCCAGTACTTGTTACACCGAGTCAGGAGGTTTGTGAGCTTGAGGCCAGCCTGGGCAACATAGTAAGAAAAAAAGAAAGAAAGAAAAAGCCAAGGAGCTTGAAGGTGTGGTGGTAGAATGAAAACTAAGTTTGAGTCCAGCTTGGGCTACATAGGACCCTGTCTTAAAATATCAAGGACAGCCAGGTGTGGTGGCACACACCTTTAATCCCTGCATTTGGGAGACCCAGGTATGAGGATCACCCGGAGTTTGAGGTCAGCCTGAGACTACATAGTGAATTCTAGATCAGCCTGGGCTAAAGTGAGACCCTACCTCAAAAACAAAACAAACAAAAAACAAGAATCCCCTTTCCTCGTTCCTATTGCTACCAATTTTGTGTGGGCCTTTATCACTTCAGCTTAATTAATGCTCTCCTAATTGGCATTGTGTCATTCCCTTACTCCACTCTCGACATCACTATTGGGTTCACTTGGCAGTTTCACGCCACAGATGTTTGGGGATTGGTAGTGGCTGTCAGATGCCCACAGTGTAATTTCTTTTTCTTTTTTGCTGGGTGTGCAGGGCTGCACTTATGCAACTATTCTACTACCAATCTCCATTCCCAACCACTAAAGTGTAACTTCAGAGAGTTTTCTTCTCTGTTCATGCCTTGTCCTTCCCTGGCTCTTAAACTTTACTCCCAACAGTCCCTCTGCATGGATGGAGCACACTCTTCCTTCCACAAAGAAAATATCCTTATTCTTCACTCCAGTTCCCAGAAACGCCTAGATCACCCCAGCTAGATACAATTGTCTATTCATGACTCTTCAAGCAGCCTAGCTAGCACTCCTTTCCCACCTGATACTCGAGGTGTGGACATGTGTGTTCTGCAGGGCTCTTTCTATTGTTTAAGATCCCTATCAACAACCGATTTCAATCTCTAGTATAGCTTGACACAAGGGGTGGGGAAGATTTCCACTAACTCTCTGGCCAAGTCGCCAGCAGTTCTTACTCGCCTCTGGATTTCCTTACTGTGAGTACTCCTTTAGACTCGCTGCAGAAGCTTCAAGAACAAGACCAAAGAGCTCAGCAAGGAAGAGAAAGCATCCATGAGGTCTCTGAGGCTGATGCAGCAAAGGCGCCGGGCGTGGCGGGCACTGACCTGCTCCAGCAGATAGATGAGCTGGTCTCGAGCCAGCCTCTTGAGCATGGAGAAGTCAGGTAGCTCAGGGGCGTCCAGACGATGGGGGAAAGCCATGGCAGCGGTCAAATGGGCTACCGTGTGGGAGCAGGGCGATGCCCTCTGCTCTGAGAAGGGCGGTGGCAGCCCAGGGTAAGCAGGCGGTGATAGAGCCCCCCGCCCCCCCCACACACGCTCGACAGGGAGTCCCGGAGACCCGCCGGGGGCCCTCGCTCCTCGCTGCACCGGAGGAATGAATGAACGGGTACCGACCAGACGGCCGCGGCCCCGGGGGACCCTCCTAGCCGACCTGCAACCACCAGCTCGTCGCCCCGGCCCGCCCACTAAGCCTAGGGAACTACATCCGCAGAGACTGCGCGGCGTGCGGGGACAGCGCCCCTCCTAGCCCGAGCAACAAGCCACTTCCTAGGCCTCCCGGAAGTGGCTTCCGCTCCACCAGCGCTTAGACTACTGGGAAGAGGACGGCGCCCGGAAAGGGACAAATGAAAACCAGAAGCGACCAGTAGACTTCTTGGTTTCATTCCTGGCAACAGGGACGTGTTCTCGGATAAAAGGGATTATACCTTAATTTTTAAGGCTACAGCCGGTTCACGTTCACTCAAGTAGATGCTGGGTACGTGATAGACTTTCAAGAGCCTCGTAAACCGGGCGACATCAACTCTGCAGAACACCGATCGTGCGGCTCAGCTAGCTGTCAAATGTAGCCTCCGGGAATCGTTGGCTTCCATGCGGTAGGAGGTAGAGACGAGGATTGGTGATGTGGAGGGAAAAGGAATTCACTGGGTACTACGAAAGCTAAGTCCTGCCAGCTGTGACCTTCGGATATGGGAGCTTTCTCGTTAGTAACCGTCATGGGAAAATGCAGTCATGAAGTTAAAACAGAGTAAATGAAAGAAGCCAACATACAAGAGCTGCATCTGTATGATGCCATTTTACGTGAGGCTATTTTTTGTGGTTGTTGCTTTTTGTTTTCAAGACACGGTCTTTTTATGTAGCCTATACTGATCTTGATAGAACCAGACCATCGTATTGCCCCTACCTCCCGAATGCTGGTAGCACAGGTGTCCACAACTACATCTAGCTTCCCTAAGGTTCTCAAGCGGTTAAAACTATTCTACAGTGGAAAAATTTTTAGAGCCGGGCGTGGCGGCGCACTCCTTTAATCCCAGCACTTGGGAGGCAGAGGTAGGAGGATCACTGTGAGTTCCAGGTCAGCCTGGGATACAGCGATATCCTACCTTGAAAACCCAACCCCATGATACATAATAATAACAGGGCTGAAGAGATGGCTTAGCAGTTAAAGCGCTTGCCTTCAAAGCCAAAGAACCCAGGTTCAGTTCTCCAGGACCCAGGTAAGCCAGATGCACAAGGTGGCACATGTCTGGAGTTTGTTTGCAGTGGTTGGAGGCCCTGGAACACACATTCTCTCTCTCTCTCTCTCTCTCTCTGCCTCTCCACCAAAAATAAATATAAAAGTAAGAAATAAAGTAACACAAATTATAAAAAATAAAAACATCTGGGAGTGGTAGTGCATGCCTTTAATCCCAGCACTGGGGAGGCAGAGGTAGGATGATCAATCACTGTGAGTTTGAGGTCACCCTGAGACTACATAGTGAATTCCAGGTCAGCCTGGGCTAGAGTGAGACCCTACCTTGAAAAACCAAAAATAAAATAAAATAATTTTTTAAAAAAAATCTTGGGTTGGAGACATGGCTCAGCAGTTAAGGTGCTTGCCTGCAAAACCTAGGACCCAGGTTTGCTTTCCCAGTATCCACGTAAAGCCAGGTGCACAAGGTGTACTGTGTCTGGAGTTTGTTGGCTAGAAGCCCTTGCACCCATTCTCTCTCTCTCAAATAAAGTTTTTTAAAGAAAGCTTAAAAAAGAGCCTGGTGTGGTGGCGCACTCCTTTAATCCCAGCACTTGGGAGGCAGAGGTAGGAGGATCACCATGAGTTCGAGGCCACTTTGAGACTACATAGTGAATTTCAGGTCAGCCTGAGCTAGAGTGAAACCCTACCTGTAAAAACCAAACCAAAACAAAACAAAAAGCTTAAGACATGAGATAGAGCAGACTAACAATACCTGAAACTGATCAATCATACCAGCATTTAATTTCCTGATGAGCATAAGAACATTACTTGTTGCCAAAAATAGAACCTGAACTTCAAGATCTGTTTATAGAACGTACAGTGAGGAGTAGCAACATGTTAGGACTTCATAGGTTATCAACCTTATTAAAATGCAGGATTATGGGCTCGAGGGATGGCTTAGCCTTTAAGGCATTTGCCTGCAAAGTCAAAGGACCCAGGTTCGATTCCCCAGGACCCACATTAGCCAGATGCACAAGGGGGTGCACATGTCTGGAGTTCGTTTGCAGTGGCTGGAGGCCCTGGCACACCCATTCTCTCTCTCTCTCCCCCTTCCCTCTTTCTTTGTTAAATAAATAAATAAATAAATATTTAAAATGCAGGATTAGCCAGGATGCTGACACAGACTTGGAATCAAAGCACTTGGGAGATGAAAGCAAGAGCTTAAAGGCCAGCCTTGGCTCCATATTAGTTGAGGTCAGTCTGGTAATGAGACCCTTGGCCTTTTCCCCCCAAACAGGAATTTATCCAGGACAAATGACCCAGTTTCTTTAAAAAAAAAAAAAAAAAAACCGGTGTGTGCGGGGGGGTCACTCGGGAGGCAGAGGTAGGAGGATTGCTGTGAGTTCAAGGTCACCCTGAGACTACGTCAATGTGGACCAGAATGAGACCCTACCTTGAAAAAAAAAGGAAAAGAAAAAGAAAAAAAGGGGGGGGGGATAGCAAGGTGGAAATTGGGAAGTTAAACCATTTTAAAATAAAAGACATGCTAACAAAATGTAGTGTTGTAAGATGTGGACCCTGTTTGGACACAAATCCTAATAAGCTGTAAATGTCAGAGACCATCAGGCCATTAGCTAATTGTAAGAGCTGGTAGTTCAATACAGTGAGGTCCTGGGTTCAATGTCCAACAGCACCAAAATTTTAAAAAAGAAAAAAAGGTGGGAAATCAGCACACAAGGATGTTACATTTTTTTGTCTGAAAAGTTCTATGGGCAAGGTAGTCCAGCACTTGAGATGCTGTGGCAAGATGTTCAGAGTTCAAGGCCAGCCTAGGATACATAATGAAACCCAGCCTAGAAAAAAAAAGTTACAAAGTCAGACAAAATTAAAGAACAGAGCTGGCCATGGGCATGGCAGTACACACCTTTAACCCCAGCATTCAGGAGGCTGAGGTAGGAAGAGTTTGAGGCCAGCCTCGGCTAGAGTTCCAAGTCAGCCTGAACTAGAATGAGACCCTGTTTTCAAAAACGGCTATGCTCATCTTGTGTTTCAGGAGCTCAGCTATTATTTTGTGTTTGTTTGTCGAGGTAGAGTGTCACACTAGCCCAGGCTGAACAGAAACTCACCCTGTAGTCCCAGGCTGGCTTCAAACTCACAGCAATCCTCCTACCCCTGTCTCCCAAGTGCTGAGACTAAAGGCATGCATCACCACACTTGGCTCGGCTACTATTTTACACTGGCCTCCCCTCCTCCTCCCCACACCATTCTGAATTAGCAAACCTGTAATCCCAAACACTTGGAATGTAGAGACAAGAATCAGGGGCTCAAGGTCATCCTTGGCTACACAAGTTCAAGACCAGTTTGGACTACATGAAGCCTAGGTCATGACTAGAAGTTGGCTATACTGAAGGACGGATATACCCTTACCCCTTAAAGTGGTCTAGCCTCTGTGGTGTAGGCACCTAAGTCCCTTCTTTTATGGTTGCCTCTTGGTCTGCAGTTTCTGTAAGATACTCACTCCATTCTGTTCCACTCAGGTATAACCTTGTTACCTGTTTCTCACCACGTATGTCCAGTGCTCCACAGTGAAGTTCTATCTCATTTACTGGTGATCATCTTCATTGTATCATGAAACAGGAATGCCGGAAATAACTTATGACCACAGCCCACCCAGTGAATACTGAGCTAGAATTGTACTCCCATGCAGTCCAGTCAAGGTTCAGAGGCAGTGTTCTGTAACACTGAGTTTCCCACCAGTGAGCTAGGATCTTAGACACACTACCAAGAAACAGCAGGAACAGGACAGTTCAGAAGAAGCTTAAGTATCTTGGCTGAGGTCTGGGTGGGTACCTGAGAGATAAAAAGCAGGGCTGGGGCTAGAGAGATGGCTCAGCCGTCAGGGTGCTTGTCATAAAGCCTAACAACCTGAATTCAATTCCCCAGTAGCCATGTAAAGCCAGATTCACAAAGTGGTGCATGCATCTGGAGTTCATTTGCACTGGCAGGAGGCCCTGGTACACCCAATTCTCTCTGACCAGCATGATAGTGCAGCTTTAATTCCAGCACTCAGGAGGCAGAGGTAGGAAGATCACTGTTGAATTTGAGGCCACCCTGAGATTACATAGTGAATTCCAGATTAGCCTGGGCCAGAGCAAGATCCTACCTTGAAAATCAAAAAAAAAAAAAAAATAAAAAAAATTAAAAAAAAAAAAAGATAAACTAGGTCAAACAGCACCTGACATTTTTTATAATTTTTATTTATTTATTTACAAGCAGAGAGAGATAGAAGAGACAGAGTGAACATGCATGCCAGGGCCTTCCTTCAGCTGCTGCAAATGGTCTCTACATATATGCACCAGTTGTGCCTCTGGCTTCACTTAGGTACTGGGGAATTGAACTCAGGCTTTGCAGGCAAACACCTTAGATGCTGTGCCATCTTTCCAGCCCTATTTTACTTTTTCAAGGTCTCACTCTAGTCCAGGCTGACTCCGAAACTCTGTAGCCCCAGGCTGGCCTTAAACTCACAATGATCCTTCTATCTTTCCTACCTCAAGTGCTGGGATTAAAGACATGTGCCACAAGCTTGGGCTGCAAGGTCGTTGGGAACTCAAGCTGGAGCTGAGCTGAAAACCCCCTCCCCACAGAGCAGCTGACTGAAAGCTGCATGCAGCTCTGTGGGAGAGAGAAGTCATCAGCGGTGATAAACAGTGGACACTGCAAACCTAGTTTGGCCAGGAAGGCCAAATGAGCCAACAGGTTCAACAGCGGCATGTCTGTTATGGAGGAAACCAACCACTCTAATTGGACTGGAGGCCCGCTCTCCAGGAGGGAGAGGAATACATGTCTGGTACTGAAAATCCAAAAACCTATGGCAGGGAAGGCCATAAGGCCTGCTGGTGTTTGGCTAAATGCATATATTATGCTCACCAAACTGCCCTGTGAGTACTTTTCTTAACATTCATACCCATATGTTAATGCTACTCTCACTTTTGGTTAGAGAGCTTCTTTTCAGATGGTGGTAACCACTGGGATGACTCAAAAGCCACCAGTGTTGAGAAGTGACAGAGGAATGTTTGGCACTGAGACCGTCTCTCACACTCTTCCAGACTCAGGGCCATGGCGGAAGAGGTGGTAGAAAGAATGTAAGAGCCTAAGGAAGGGTAGTACCCCTTACAGTGCGCTCCTCCAGACACAAAATGGCCTCAATATCCACGACTTCACAGATCCAGGTACTTCCTACACAAGACCCTCATAATAGGAGATAAAGATGATAACATCAAAATAAAAGACTAAGAGGGGGAGGGAATACGAAGAAGAATGGATTTTTGAAGGGGAATGTGGGGGAGAGAATTATCATAGTTTATTGTCTGTAATTATGAAAGTTGTCAATTAAAAAAAGACATGTGCCATCATGCCAGCTAATGTTAATTTATTTACTCAAGCTCTAGAACATTATTTTTTCTTGACACAGAATCTCACTAGGTTTGTGTGGATATGAACTCACTGTGTAGGTGACCTTGAATTCCTGATCTTGGTTTTGTACCTCTCAAGGGCTGGGATTCCAGAAGTATACCACCACAGCCAGTTTTTTTTTTTTTTTTTTTAAAGCCACATAGCCCAGCCTAGCCTCAAAACTCCAGCATGTGACATTTAATTAAAGATTCTTGTGCCGGGCATGGTGACACATGCCTTTCATCCCAGTGCTTGGGAGGCAGAGATAGGTGGATTGCTGTGAAATGGGGAAATGGCTTAGTGGTTAAGGCATTTGCCTGTGAAGCCTAAGGACCCCAGTTTGATTCCCCAGGACCCACGTAAGCCAGATGCACAAGGGGGAGCATGCATCTGGAGTTCGTTTGCAGTGGCTGGAGGCCCTGGCACACCCATTCTGTCTTTCTCTCTGCCTCCCCGTGCCCCCCCCCCCGCTCTCTCTCTCTCTCTCAAATAAATAAATAAATAAATAAATAAAATATTTAAAAAAAATGAAGCCAGGCAAGATGGCAACCGCCTAGCTGCGCTGCAAATCCCAGGGAAAGAAAGATAGATGTAGATCCTAAGGAGAGAGCCACCCCATCATACCTCCAAAGGGCCCCGGCTGAAATTAAGAAAAATTGGCGAAACAAGCAAGGGTGCTGATTTCTTGATAAACTGGATACCAGCAGAAGGGGGAAGGAGATCAACACAGAGAAAAATCAACTCCTACCAAATCAGAGAGCCAGAGCCTCTGAGGCCCCCAACACCTCATCACTGAAGCAGACCAAAAATGAACCTAACATGGCTCAGGGAAATTTTGCGGAAGAGGGGGTAGAAAGAATGTCAGAGCCATATGTTGGGTCATTGATATGCAGAGACATTTATCTTACACATAACTGTGGGCTAACTCCACAATGCATGACCCATATACCTCAACAAGGAGGGGCCAAGGGGAGGGGGTAGGTCACAGATAAGCCTAATAATGGTACCAAACTGACTGTATTTGCTGAATACAAAACTAACTAATAAAGAAAAAAAAAAAAAATGAAGCCAGGCGTGGTGGCGCATGCCTTTAATCCCAGTACTAGGGAGGCAGAGGTAGGGATTGCCGTGAGTTTGAGGCCACCCTGAAACTACATAGTGAATCCCAGGTCAGCTTGAGCCAGAGTGAGACCCTACCTCAAAAAACCAAAAAATTAAAAAAATAAAAATAAAACTTGGGCTGGAGAAATGGCTTAGTGGTTAAGGCGCTTGCCTGCAAAGCCAAAAGACCCAGGTTCAGTTTCCCCAGGACCCACATAAGCCAGATGCACAAGGGGGCACTAGCATCTGGAGTTTGCTTGCAGCAGCTGGAGCCCTGGCACACATGCTCTCTCTCTCTCAAATAAATAAAGAATAAAAAATATTTAAAAAATATATATAACACAAATTTAAATAAAATTAAAAAAATAAGACTCTTGGGCTGGAGAAATGGGTTAGTGGTTAAGATGCTTGCCTATGAAACCTAAGGACCCAGGTTCTATTCCCCAGGAAGAAGCCAGATGCACAAAGTGGCACATGCTTCTAGAGTTCGTTTGCAGTGGCTAGAGACCCTGTGCCCATTCATCTCTCTCTCTCTCTCAATCTGTCTTTTTATCTCTCTCCAATAAATAATAAATAAAATTTAAAAAATAAGCTTCTTCATTGGGGAGATGGTTCAGTGGCAAAAATGCTTGCTGCTCAAGCAGGAAGACTGTTCAGATCTCCAATATCCACATGATGAGCAGAGGTGTGCACCTATGCCAGTGCTGGGGAGACAGAAAGGCAAATTCCTGAGGCTCTGTGGTTAGTCTAGTTGAAACAGTATCTCAAAAAAAAAAAAAATTAAAAAAAAAGGGGTAGAGTAACTGAGAAAGACCCCCAAGTTCAACTTCTGGGATCCACACACATGTGCATGTACACCTGTACACACACATGAACATGCACACATGCACACCACACACATACACAAAAAATTATCATAGCAAATAACAAAAATGACCATTAACGGTAACACCATAAAAATATCAATACAGGAGAGACTGCTCAGTAGTTGAGATGCATTCCTGTAAAGCCTAAGGACCTGGGTTCATACCCACATAAAGCCAGTGCACAAAGTGGCACATGTGTCTGGAGTTCATGTGCAGTGGCTAGAAGCCCTGGCTTGCCCATTCTCTACCTGCCAAATAAATAAAAATATTTTTTAAAAAATTACAAAACCACGGGCTGGAGAGATGGCTTAGCAGGTAAGGCACTTGCCTGTGAAGCCTAAGGACCCACATTTGCCCACATAAACCAGACGCATAAAGGTGACGCAAGCACAAGGTCACACATACACAATCGGTGGGATAAGCAGTGGCTACCTACCAACCAAACCCTACTGTGACCCTACCTTGAAAAAACAAAAGAAAAAGGCCAGTCTGTTGGGCTTGCCTCAAAAATAAATAAGTTCCCCAAAGAGCACCAAGGAACAGACTAGTACATTTTACTTTATTTTTTCATGTAAAGAAAACCAACTGACTAACACACTTCAAGAACAGTTAGTGTTCAGTGAGCAAGAAAGAAATGAGATGAAAAGGCAAACTTTCCACTTTCCTCCCATAGTAGCCCGAATACCACAGAAACTCAACGAACAGAACACTGACTTTCAGTGAGAGCCCAAGCAACAAGGGAATGAGCACTGAAGATCCACCGGGCTCAGACGTGGAACAGCACTCCAGGAATCGCCAATCTATCCAAGTAGCTCTTCTGTTCCTATTCCAGGTAGAGCACATCCTCCTACTCCAAAGTGACTAATCCTTATGCAGAAATCTTGGCAGCTTCAAACATACTTGCCCAACTGTTTCACAGGCCATCTCCTCAAGCCAAGGTCAGGCTCAAATTCTGTACAGGAAGTTTCCATTGCTGTCAAAGAACTCTCGTCCTCTCTGTACTACTTTGCTGCTGAAGTTCTGCTCAGTTGGCTCTCCTGCCTTCAACTCTTCCAGCTTCTCACCACTTGGCAATCTTCTGGTGTCCTTACAATCACTGGTGTGGTATTTCTGCGGTCCTCTCTGATGAACCAAGGCTTCAGAGATGGGCGCCAAGCTGTCCTGCAGGCTTTGAATTCCTTTATTTCTCCCCTCCTGTCTCTTCCCTGTATTTGTACTGTGAGGGTTCGACTCTGTCACTTCCAAAACTGCGCTGGGACTCTGAGTTTTAGATGAGGCTTCGTCCCCTGGTATCAGCAAAGGGCCAGATACAGAGTGGCCTGTCCTGGGTGGCTTTAAGACATTTCCAGAGCCCTGGAGCTGCCGGACCACTGGGGCAAGACCAGCTTTTTTAAGGACCTTCTGATCCTGCTTCAGTTTCTGCTCCAAAGTGGGTACAAATTTACTTTTTAAAACCCTTTGAATAACGTCAGTGCTGACATCAAAACCTTCTGCCAATCTGGGAACTGACCAGGACTCCCCAAATTCTTTATGTAAATACCTATAAGGAAAAGGGGCAGGTTTTCAAGTTGTGAAGTATAACACAATAGCTATTTGATAATACTTGTAATAATTAAGGAGGAGGGTTGGGAAAACTGCCAATAAACTGCCTGTACTATGCCAGTTGAACAGCTATGTTCTGACTCAGTGGATCACAAGAAAAAACAAAAACCTGTGTTCTGGGCTGGAGAGATGGCTTAGCAGTTAAGGAGCTTGTCTGCAAAGCCTAAGGAGCCAGGTTCGTTTCCCCAGTACCCACATAAGCCAGATGCACAAGGTGGTGCATGCATCTGGAGTTTGTCTGCAGTCGCTAGAGGCCTTGGTGTGCCCACTCTCTCCCTTTCTGTCTAAAAAAAAATATGTGTGTGTGTTTATATATATATATACATATATATATATATATGGACTGTGTTCTATACCTGGGTACCAACAATACCTGAACACACATCAACCAAACACTTCCCACTACTGTCTCCTAATAGCCATGTTGAATCCTGATGATGCATAATTAACTTTCACTTCCAGAATTACACAGGTTGGTGGCAAATGTAAAGCAGCACTAGTAAGTGTCAAGAGTAGAGGACTGGGCTGGAGAGATGGCTTAGTGGGTAAGGCGTTTGCCTGCAAAGCCTAAGGACCCAGGTTCCATGCCCCAATACCCACATGAGCTAGATACGCAAGTTGGTGCATGCATCCGGAGTTTGTTTGCAATGGCTAGAGGTCCTGGCATGTCTATTATCTCTACCTGCCTCTTTCTCTCTCTCTTTCAAATAAATAAATCAAAGTTTTAAAAATACTAAGAAAAAAAAAAAAAGAGTAGAGGACCGTAGTGAGGGCACTCAAGAGGAAAATGCAGGGACAGGAAATCCGAACACTTGCGCCCTAGCCCAAAAGCTGCTCCAGGAGTCCAAGCTAAAGCTGCTCTGAAAGGATACGGAGTAAGAAGCTGGAAGACAGGAGAGCAATGATATTGACAGCAGAGCAAGCAGCACGTGTACTCAAGCTTTTTTAACAGGCAATAGTTCAATTGGCAGATCAGACCACACCTAGGAGCCTAGAGATTATCCTAAGGCAAAAACAAACCAAGAAGGACCCCCCCCCCTTTTTAAATTTATTTATTTGCAAGCAAAGAGAGACAGAGAGAATGGGTATGCCAGTGTCCAACTGCTGCAAACTTCAGATGCATACGCCACTTTGTGCATCTGGCTTTACGTGGGTACTGAGGACTCAAACCAGGGTGGTTAGGCTTTGCAGGCCAAGTGCCTTTAACTGCTGAGCCATCCCTCCGGTTTCCCCCCAGCCCTTTTTTGGAGGTAGTAGCTCACTCTAGCCCAGGTTTACCTGGATCTCATTCAGTAGTCCAAGGCTGGCTTTGAACTCATAGCAATCCTACCTCTGCCACCCACCCCAGTGCTAGAATTAAAGGCAGGTGCCACAATGACCAGCCAAGAAAGACTTTAAACAATGAAGTGTAAGTAAATTTTCATTCTAAACATCAACCCAGTGGTTTTTCAGTGACAAAAGCACAGGAGGAACTGGACCTGGTGGTGCACACCTGTAATCCCAACACATGGGAAATTGAGGCAGGTAACCCACAAACCTGGGCTAACAAAGTTCCAGGGCAGCCTAGGAGAGAAAGAGAAGGTACAGAAAGGCTGGGGGTATAGCTCAATGGACCAGGGCCCTGGGTTCCACCCCAAATATCAAGGGAGGTAGAAATATTTAAGTAGAAAGATCAGGCAAAAGGCTGTGCAGTAATGAAGGCAGTCTGAACAGAGACAGTAAGGGCATGGAAGCTTGAAGAACTGAGAAATGTTTTCAGAAAGGGAAACTGGTAGAATGTGATAGAACTAAACAACATCAAAGTCAAGACTCAGAATTTTAGGGCTGGAGAGATGGCTTAGCAGTTAAGGCACTTGCCTGTGAAGCCAAAGGACCCAAGTTCGATTCTCCACGTTCCACATAAGCCAGATGCACAAAGTGGCATACGCATCTGGAGTTCATTTGCAGTGGCTAGAGGTCCTGGTGTACCTACTCTGTCTCTAAAAAAAAAAAAAAGAAGCCAGGCGTGGTGGCGCACGCCTTCAATCCCAGCACTCCGGAGGAACAGGCAGGAGGGGCACTGTGGGTTTGAGGCCACCCTGAGGCAACATAGTGAATTCCAGGTCAGTCTGAGCTAGAGTGAGACCCTACCTTGAAAAGACAAATAAATAAATAATTTTTTTAAAAAAGATTCAGACTTTTAGCTGGGGTTACTGATGGGTTATAAGAAAAATAGGAGCCGGGCATGCTGGCACACACCCTTAAACCTAGCATTTGGAAGGCAGAGGTAGGAGGATCGCCATGTGTTTGACATCAGCCTGAAACTACACGGTGAATTCCAGGGTCAGCCTGGGCTACAGCTAGACCCTACCTTGAAAAAAAAAATTCTTTTTTAATCAATACGAAGCCAGGCATGGTGGCACATGCCTTTAATTCTAGCACTCGGGAGGCAGAGCTAGGAAGATTGTTGTGAGTTCAAGGCCAGCCTGAGAATACAGTGAATTCCAAGTCAGCCTGGTCTACAGTGAGACCCTACCTCAAAAAAACTGCCCAAAAATGTACATATGTGTGTGTTCATGAATGCACCTATATATACGTGTGTGTGTGTATAAAATCTTAATACGGAAGCTGGGAGACCCTATCTCAAGAAAAGAAAAATAGGAGCAGAATTAAATTGTCAAGGAAAGTGGTAACGTTAGGTATGGCAGCTCTCATGCCTGTAATGCCAACTCTCAGGAAGCTAAGGCAGAAGGACTGCTCCATATCAAGGCCAGCAGCCTGGCCGAGTGAAATCCTGTCCTTAAAGAGAAAGGAGGAACACATACGTGGGCTGCAAGGCCACTGAGAAATCCTGCTGGAACTGAGCTGATAACCTCCTCCATGTAGACCACCTGACAGAAAGCTGGAAGAAGTCATTCCACATGCAGTTCAATGGGAGAGAGAGAAGTCACCAGTGAAGATACTCAACAGTGGACACTGCAAGTCTTAAATTTTGCCAGCCAGGTCAAATGAGCCAACGGGTACAACAGTGGCATGTCTGTCATGGTGGAAACCAACTGCCCTCTAATTGGACTGGAGGCTCACTCCATGGGAGGGAATACATCCCTGATACTGAAAACTTAAAACAGGGGTAGTCATGAGCCCTTGGGGTGTAACGTCTGCTGCTGTCTAGCTAAATGTATATACTATGCTTATCAAACTGCCCAGTAAGCACTTCTCTTAATGTTCATACCCACATATTAATGCTACTCTCACTTTTGGTAGAAAACCTTCTCTTTTCAGATAGCAGTGACCTTGGGATGACTCAGAAGGCATCATGGTGCGGGAAAGCGACCAGAGTGCTCAGCACTGCAATATCTCTATCACACCTTCCAAGGCTCAGGGTCTAATGCGGAAGAGGTGGCAGAAAGAATGTAAGAGCCAAAGGAAGGGTAGGACTCCTTACAACATGCTCCCTCCAGACACAAAATGGCCTGGATATCCATGACCTCACAGTGCCTGACACTACCTACACAAGACCATCATAAGAGGAGGAAAAGATCATGACATCAAAATCAAAGAGAGACTGATTGAGATGGGGAGGGGATATGATGGAGAATGGAGTTTCAAAGGGGAAAGTTGGGGGAGGGAGGGAATTACCATGGGATATTTTTTATAATCATGGGAGTTGTTAATAAAAAAAATTTTTTAAGGGGAAAAAGGAGGAAGAAAGGAGAGAAGGAGAGAAGCTGAACTAGATTGCTGATGGTGATGGACTTAAGGAGAACAGGGTTTTTGTTTTGTTTTTCCTTTTTTTTTTTTTTTTGCAACTTTTTAAATAGTATTTTATTTATTTGCAAGCAAAGAGATACAGACAGAGAGAGAGAGTCTGTGTGTATACGGGGGCACTAGGGCCTCTAGCCACAGCAGATGAACTCCAGAAATATGTGCCATTTTGTACATCTGGCTTATGTATGTACTGGGAAATTGAACCCAGGTCATTAGGCTTTGTAGGCAAGCACTTTAACCACTTAACAATTTCTCCATCCCTGCCTTGTTTTTTTGAGACAGGGTCTCATGTAGTCAAGGCTGGCCTTTAACACCTGATCCTCTGGCCTCTTCCAGTACTGAGATTGTGCACCAATAAGCCTGGATTCTAGAACAATTTTATGAACTAGCACCTAGGAACAAAAGGATGAAGGACAGCTTTCATTTAGCAGACCCGACCCTTGAGTAAAGAGGTAGAGACAGAACTAAAGCACACAGAGGACTAGCCCTGGACAGGTGATGGCCTATCACTTCTAACTAAGATATGAGTCAAGTTGCTGACAGATTTTTACATAGTGGCCTATTTTCCTGTAAAAAGTAAAAGGGTGTTTATTGACCACAAAAGGGAAATTTGATAGGCAGGAAACTGGTTTATAATTAAAAGCTGTTGTTCAAGGTGGTAGAGAGCAGATGCACTGGGGGGCTGTAGTTCAATGGTAGAGTACTTGCTCAGTGTTTCATTCAGAACCATGGGGTAGGAGGAAAGTAGGATAAAGTACACTAGAGATCCAAGAGGTGAGTGAGGTACAGGTTCACAAAATAATCTTCACCTACAGAATCCTCTCGATTGTAATAAATGCAAACCTTTCTGATGAAAATGGAAAATGGAGTCCAGGCATGGTGGCGCACGCCTTTAATCCCAGCACTTGGGAGGCAGAGGTAGGAGGATCGTCGTGAGTTCGAGGCCACCCTGAGACTCCACAGTGAATTCCAGGTCAGCCTGGGCTAGAGTGAGACCTACCTCGAAAAACCAAAAAAAAAAAAAAAAGAAAATGGAAAATGGTCGATGAAGGACTTTTCGGCAATATTTGTCAAAATTGCTTCTGATTCCGTAATGTTAATCTGGGAAATGTATGCAATAAATACCAACAGAGATAATGATATGTAAATGGTTATTAGAGTACTACTTGTAAGTGAAAGAATGAAAATAGCCTGAGTACCCACCATAGGACGAGTGTGATGTTAACTTATGTCAGTTTGACAGTATTTAAAATCACCGTGGAAACAAATCTCTGGTCTTGTTTGTGAGGGATTTTCTACACTAGATTAGCTGAGGTGGGAGGACTCATCCAAACTGTGGGCAGAACCATCCGATTGGCTGAGCTCTTGGACTGAGCAACAAGGAGAAAGATGGCTGCACATTCAACATCACGGTTCTGCTCTGCTTTCTCACTGTTACACTGAATGGGCCCGGCTTGATGAACTAGAACCTGCAACTGTAAGCTGAAATAATTCCTCCCTTAAACTGATTTTTGTCAGGTATTTTGTCCCAGCAATGAGAAGGCAGCTGATAAGAGATAAAATAAACTATGGTTCATTATGCATCTATAAAAAAAAGAATTAAAGGGGCTGGAGAGATGGCTTAGTGGTTAAGCGCTTGCCTGTGAAGCCTAAGGACCCTGGATCAAGGCTCAATTCCCCAGGACCCACGTTAGCCAGATGCACAAGGGGGCACACGCATCTGGAGTTCGTTTGCAGTGGCTGGAAGCCCTGGCGTGCCCATTCTCTCTCTCTCTATCTGCCTCTTTCTCTCTCTGTCACTCTCAAATAAATAAATTAAAATGAACAAAAAATTTAAAAAAAAAAATTAAGGGCTAGAGAGATTGCTCAGGAGCTTGCTTGGAAAGCCTGCAGGCCCAGGTTCAATTCTTCAGTACCCATGTAAAGCCAGATGCACAAAGTGGCGCATGCATCTGGAGTTCGTTTGCAGTGACAAGGGGTCCTGGTGTACCCATTTTGTATCTCTCTCCTTCTCTGTTTGCAAATACTAAATATTTCAGTTCCCATGTGTTTTTTTTGGTCTTTTTGTGATTTTTTTTTTTATGGTGCTGAGGACCAAACCCAGGGCTGCCTTGCGCTTGCTAGGCAAGTGCTCATCCACTGAGCTAAAAATCTCCAAACCCAATGAAAATATTTTAAAAGAATTAAGTTGGGCTGGCGAGATGGCTTAACAGTTAAGGCACTTGCCTGCAAAGCCAAAGGGCCCAGGTTCAATTCCCCAGTACCCACGTAAGACAGATGCACAAGGCAGCACATATGTCTGGAGTTCATTTGCAGCAGGTAGAAGCCCTGGTGCACACATTCTCTCTCCCTCTCTCTCGCAAATAAATAAAATAAAAATATAATAATAAAAAATAAAATACAATAAAATAATAAAAAAACTTTTTTTGCTTTTGAGGTACAGTCTCACTCACTCCAGCCCAGGCTGACCTGGAATTCACTATGGAGTCTCAGGGTGGCCTTGAACTCATGGTGATCCTCTCACCTCTGCATCCTAAGTGCTGGGATTAAAGACGTGCGCCACCACACCAGACAAAAAAACATTTTTAAAGAAATAATCAAGTGGAGGGACTTACCATGAGATATTGTTTACAATCATGGAAGTTGTTAATCATAAAAATAAAAAAATAACAATTAAGTGGCTTTCCTTTTTTGGGGGGGGCGGTGATAGGAGTGGTGATGGTACTTGGGATTGAACCAAAGGCTTCATGCATGCTCTAACACTAAAACCCAGCCAAAGAGAAAACTCTTCTGAAACAGATATGTATGTATATGTATACATATACACAGACATATAAAGTGTAAAAAGAAAAGTATAAACTGAATTTGCAATATGCTGCTGTGATTCAAGCCCATTCTGGATGGATGGACGAATGGATGGGAATAAAACAACCCAACATGGTGGTATATGCCTGTAATTCCAGCACTCCAGGGACAGAGGTATCACTACGAGTTTGAGGTCAGACTGATCTACACAGTGAGACACTAACAAAACAAAAATTTTCAAAATTTTCAAAATTATGGTTCTTTTCATAAAATATACATACATAACCAAGGAAATTGACATTTCAAGACCTTAGGCTAAGAATGACATGACTTACTTTGAGGTTAAGTTGTTACAGATCTAAAATTTAATAATAAAAACTTTGGCAAAGTCAGCTGAGGTAGGACACAAGCCTGTAACCCCAGAACTCCAGAGGCTGAGGTAGGAGGATCACAGTAAGTTCAAGGGCAGCCTCAAAATAAAAGGTTTGTCAAAAACGAACCAAGTTAAGCCACATGCAAAAGGTGGTGTATGTGTCTGGAGTTTGTTTGCAGTGGCTGGAAGCAACTGGTGCACCTATTTTCTCTCTTCCCAATAAATAAAAATAAGATATTAAAAAATAAAAATAGGGGCTGGAGAGATGGCTTAGCGGTTAAGGAGCTTGCCTGCAAAGCCAAAGGATCCAGGTTCAATTCCCCAGGTCCCACGGAAGCCAGATGCACAAGGTGGTGCATGCATCTGGAGTCCCTTTGCAGTGGCTGAATGCCCTGGTGTGCTCATTCTCCCTCTGTCTCTCTCTCTCTGCCTTTTTCTCTCTCAAATAAATAAAAATTAAATATTAAAAAAAAACGAACCAAGTGTACCATAATGTACTTTTTGTTTAAAAAGATGTAAGATGGGTTGGAGTGATAGCTTAGTGGTTAAGGTGCTTGCCTAGGAAGCCAAAGGACCCAGGTTCGATTCCCCAATACCCATACAAGCTAGATACACAAGGTGGTGCATGCCTCTGGAGTTTGTTTGCAAAGGCTATAGGTCCTGGTGTGCTCATTCTCTCTCCCTCTAAAATAAATAATTTTTTGTTTTGTTTTGTTTTTGTTTTTCAAGGTAGGGTCTCACTCTAGCCCAGGCTGACCTGGAATTCATTAGGTAATCTCAGGGTGGCCTCGAACTCACGGCGATCCTCCTACCACTGCCTCTCCAGTGCTGGGATTAAAGGTGTGCGCCACCACGCCCGGCTAAAAAGTTTGTTTTTTTTTTTTTTAAAAAAAGAGGTAAGATAAAAATTCTACCTGGACATGGTGGCATACGTCTTTAATCTCAGCACTCAGGAGGCAGAGGTAGGAAGATCACTGTGAATCGGAGGCCACCCTGGACTACATAGTAAATTCCAGGTCAGCTTGGGCTAAAGAGACACCCTACCTCAAAAGACAAAAAAGCCAAGCGTGGTGACGCAGGCCTTTAATCCCAGCACTCGGAAGGCAGAGGTAGGAGGAAAGCTGTGAGTTCGAGGACAGCCTGAGACTACATAGTGAATTCCAGGTCAGCCTGGGCTAGAGAGCCTACCTTGAAAAAAAAGAAATTCTAAGGGCTGAGGATATAGCTAAGTGGCAAAGGATTCGCCTAGCATGTAGAAGGCCCTGGGGACGTATCTCCATTACCGTAAAAATAAAAAGATTCTAAAAACCGTCAATTCCATTTTCTAGCTCAGTACCCTTCACTTCTCATCACAGATGCAAAGTCTCACCGGATCTGTTCCATGGCTTCCCACGTCAAGGTTCTGGGCGGAGCACCTGGCGCCTCCACTTGCCTCCGAATTTTCTGGAATCGGATGGCTTTTTTCTGTCGTTTCAGGGCGCTGGAGGAAAGAACCAATGGCAGAAGCCATGCGTGGAAGCAAGATGGGTGTTTGAAGAGTCTGAGAACCCAGCCCTCTTCTGACTGTCCGCAAAGGACACGTCTGCCAGCTTCGAGTTGCTCTTCCCCCTCCCCAAGAATCTAACACCGAGAACAGTAACTGCCCGTAGGCGAGTCGAACTCTGAACAGATGATAAAATACGTCACTAGCGAGGGGCGCCGTGGTCTCAAGGAAGCACGACACTTTGCCCCTGCGCCCCCGAAACAGGGGACTAAGAAGCTAGGGCCGCTGCGGATGCCCGCGCAGGAGCCCGGGCGCTGGCCGGAGCGCCCGGCGACGCCCTTCGCGTCTAGGGCCCGCGTAGGTACCTCTCCACCTCCTGCAGCTCCCGCTCCTCCGGCTCCCAGTCGGAATCGGGGTCCGGCTCACGGCCCACGGGGCCTGGACCCGCAACCCACTGGGTCGCGAACCCACAGCGAGCGACGGCGGCGCGGACACGGCCGCCAAGCAGGAGGCCAGAGAGAAGAGCCATGGCGATGAAAAGCAGCCTTAGCTGGGATCCAGACGCAAAACCGGAAGGCGGGGGCGTGGCCGGAAGTGGGGGCGTGGCCGGAAGCGGGGCGTCTTGCATTGATAGGTGCGCAGAAATGCCTGTTGAGTTGTCCTATTTCATTTATGGAATGTTTTTTATTTTTTTGTTTAAATACTTTATTTATTTATTTTTATTTTATTTATTTATCTGAGATAAAGAGGCAGATAGAGAGATTGAAATATGTGCACCAGGGCCCGTAAGCCACTGCAAACAAACACCAGACTCATGCTCAACCTTGTGCATCTGGCTTACGTGGGTCCTGGGGAATCAAACCTGGGTCCTTTGGCTTTGCAGGCAAGCGACTTAACCGCTAAGATATCTCTCCAGCTCTATTTATTTGAGAGAGAGAATGGACATACCTCTAGTCACTGCAAACCGATCTTCATACACATGTGCCACCTTGTGCATCTGACTTATGTGTGTACTGGGGAATCAAACTTGGGTCCTTAGGTTTTGCAGACAAGTGCCTTAACCTCTGAGCTATCTCTCCAACTCTGGTGGCGATGTTTGAGACCAAGGCCTTGTACATGCTAGGGAAGCATTTTATCATAGCCTTTTAAAAAAATGTTTTGAAGCTGGGAGTGGTGGCGCACGCCTTTAATCCCAGCACTCGGCAGGCAAAGATAGGAGGATTGCCGTGAGTTCGAGGCCACCCTGAGACTCCAGGTCAGCCTGGGCTAGAGTGAGACCCTACCTCGAAAAACCAAAAAAAAAAAAAAAATGTTTTGAGACAGGAGCTGAGTTGTATTAAGCAAGCCTTCAACTCATGGTCTTCCTGCTGCTTCAGCCTCTGAAGTAGCTGGGATTACAGGCCTGAGCCATCAGCTTTCCTGCTGTAACTATGAGGAAGGCTTGCCTCAAATGAGAGGGTTGAAAGGAGATACAGACGCACCTGGAAAACGACATAAACTTTAATAAAAAGATGGGTTCAATTGCTGAGCCTCCCCTCTGGGGCAGGCTGCCCAGGCCTGTCTGACTCAGCCACTATAGCAGGAAGGGCAAACCCTTGGCAATCTTAGGAAGGCAATGGGCACTTGGCTCCACCAGGAAAGGAACTCCTTGTTGCCGGGTGACCTCCAGCCTGGGGCCACACTCAGGGTTCAAAGACCATCCCTTGGGGACAAGCCCAGACTAAAGCTTGATAAGCAGAGATGGGTATATAATGGCCTTAGCTCCTCATTTTGCAGCCCCAAAGAATCTCAGGGAGTTGAAGAATTCTTGTTGTCTTTGTGTTTTGTCTTTTGCACACATAGTTCCTGGTCAGAACTTTTCAAACTGGAACGTGGTGGCAGTCTTTCAATTAACAAAGACCAAAGGCCATTTGTTTCTTTGGCTGAGTGCTGGGCTTCGCTTCCTTTTACCTGTGCTGGCTGATGTTGAGAAGTGTGCTGGAGGGCTGCACCACCTGTGCAGAGGCAGGGCAGAGGGCGAGATCCTCGGCCTTGGCTGCTCTGTGCTCACAGTTTACCATGGAGGACAAGGTGCATTCGGTCCATGAGTCTCTTTCAGGCTCCAGAAGATAGCCCTGCTTTGGTGTTAAAGTGGATGGCACTGATCCTGACAGGACTTGGTTTATGGCTTCTAGCCGTCGGCTGGCTTGGCCTTCTGCAGTAGAAACATGGATTTCCCACTAAGTTGGTACTCACAGAAGAGATGCTCACCTCTTTCCCAAGTGGTCCAATTATACAGAGGAAGAGCATGCTTTGCTACCCTCCAGCATCTTTACTACAATGTATTTGAATCAGTTTACATGTCCATTTCCCTGTTACCTTTGTTGAGGGCTGGGACTATCTCTTCCATGCCTATAACTAGGGTCAGTAGATAGAAGGAGGTAAGAACCTGGATCCACTGCCTTCCCCCATGCCTACACTGCTGGAAGTGTCACTTTGGATTTTGGGAGCATCCCAGTTTAAAGAGTTGCTACTGGGAATTCATACTGGCCAAAGTGACCAAAGCCAGTTTTGTATACTTACGGCTAGTCAGCCTGACTCTAGAGCTGGAAAAATAGTGCCTCCCATAGTTCTTCATTAATGAACAGGAGCCAATGGCTGCTGGATCACTTATGCAGTTGAAGTTCTTGGGTGGCAGATGGCACTGAGAATGACGTGCGATTGCAGCAGTGGTGCTTGGTAGTGGCCCTAAGATCTTGGGGATCAATTCGGGGGGCCAAAGTGGTTGCAGTATATGAAGAGGGGTCTGCTCTGAGGCAGCCCCTTTCAGGAACACCAGTGGGACCAGACTCGCAGGTTGCAGTTGTTGACTGCTCAGCCGGTCCTGGTGAAATCTAGGCTAGAGGAGAATATCAGCCAGCCAGCCCTTTACCACATTTCTGTGGGGCTGGATGGAGTGTTGGAAGAAATATGTAACTAAAACAACCTCTTCTAGGCCATAGCCACTGTTTAACTAGTTATTCATTTGGGGTTCAACAAAAACAGAGGGCCCAACAGGTTTTCTACTAGCCCAGGGAATAGTGAAAACAGCAACTGTTTTGTTGGCCCAAGACTGTTTACTTAGCTCCCATTAGAGCCAGGGCACTGGTGATGCTAAGGAGATTACAAAGAAGCCACTAAACATGGTGATGACCTTATTATTTGTCAGTCATACGTCTTGGGTTACTGTGAAACAGAAATAGAGAGAGCACGTCTCTTGTAATTGAGAAAGTTGGGAGCTGAACTTTGCTGGATGTCAGAGAAACCAGTAGACCCTTTCCCAAGGCTCAATGAACTCGGCTTTCCCAGGTTCCACTGACAGATACCATCATATAAACCTCTTTTGGTGTAACCACCACCATGTGGTGGTATCACGGCCCTTGTTCCCTGGCTTTGCAAGAGGCTTCGCAGGGATCCTCACCCGATAATCATGATGTTTTCTGTGGCTCTGGAGGTTGGGACACAGCAGGCGAGTGACGTGCTCTACAATACCCAGACTCCGGATGAGATTCTCCCTTTGTAGCAGAAGCTTCATCCGCTCAAGCTCCTCCTCTTCCACAATGTCTTGAGGCTGCATGGTGTCCAGGTATACTGACACCAGCTACAAGGCACAAAAAAGACAGATATACATCATCCAAGACGAGTACCACACCATCAGCAAGGATTGCTGCAGGAAACCCTGCCCTGCTCAATCTCTGCCCCTTCCCTGACCCACTGTAAGAGTCTCTTTGCTGTCCATCCTCCCACCTTCTGTTCCAAAAGGTCAGATTCAACTGACTGATTAGGAACTCATCTTTTGGGGGGGAAGAAGGGAAGGATTTCCTTCTTTAGTAGTCTAAGCCTATTTTCTTTTTCAAAAAAAATTAATTTAGAGCCAGGTGTGGTGGCGCACACCTTTAATCCCAGCACTTGGGAGGGAGAGGTAGGAGGATCACTGTGAGTTCGAGGCCACCCTGAGATTACATAGTAAATTCCAGGTCAGCCTGAGCTAGACTGAAACCCTACATCGAAAAACCAAAATAATAATAATAATAACAATAATTTAGGGCTGGGGGATGACTTAGTGGTTAAGATGCTTGCCTGCAAAGCCAAAGGACCCAGGTTCGATTCCTCTGGACCCATGTAAGCCAGATGCACAAGGTGGCACACGCATCTGGAGTTCACTTGCAGCAACTGGAGACCCTGGTGCGCCCATTCTCTTTCTTTCTATCTGCCTCTTTCTCACTCTCTCAAATAAATAAAAATATTTTTAAAGCTGGGCGTGGTGGTGCACGCCTTTCATCCCAGCACTTGGGAGGCAGAGGTAGAAGGATCGCCATGAGTTCAAGGCCACCCTGAGACTACATTGTGAATTCCAGGTCAGCCTGGGATAGACTGAAAAACAAACAAACACGCAAACAGAATATATATATTTTTTTCAGTGGGACAATGTTTAATAAATGGTGTTGAGACAAATAGCTGTTTTGATTAAAAATAAGGTTAGATCCTTAAATCTTGCACCATATAGGAAAAATACATATATTATGATGGGTCAAAAAGGAAAACTGGACAAGGCTTTCAAAACCTCCTACTGGCTGTCTGGCTTTCCAGAAATCCCACCCTTTTGAGGAAACATCCAAGCTGATGCTTGGCTAGCCCCACTATGTATGTAGCCATGCTTGGCTTCCAGAAATTATATTCTTATCCTATGTGAAGAGCAGTCAATTTATAAGCTAGCACTCCAAGTTATAACCTTTTAGGAGCTATCAGACTAATAGATGTTTACCACAGAAAATTTATTTATTTGTTTATTTGAAAGAGAAATAGGAAGAGGAGAGAGAGAATTGCACACCTGGGCCTCTAGCCACTGAAAACAAACTCCAGACGCATGCACCACCTTGTGCAACTGGCTTTAACATGGGTACTGGGGAATCAAATTCAGGTCCTTAGGCTTTGCAGGCAAGTGTTAACCTCTGAGCCATCTCTCCAGCCCTGCTACAGAAAATTTAAAAAAAAAACAAGAGGAGAGAGAGAATTGCACACCTGGGCCTCTAGCCTGGGATTAAAGGCATGCACCACCATGCCCAGCCTGTTTGGTTTTTTTATAGTAGGGTCTCTCTTTAGCCCAAGCTGACATGGAATTCACTATGCAGTCTCAGGCTGGCAAGGAACTCACAGCAATCCTCCTACCTCTGCCTCCTGAGTGCTGGAATTAAAGGTATGCACCACCTTGCCCAGCTCCATCTGGCTTTTTTATGTGAGTACTGGGAAATCAAATCCAGGTTGGCAGATGTTGACAGCAAGCACCTTTAGCCACTGAGCCATCTCCCCAGTCCTTCAACTTATTTTCTTGCAAGAAGAGTCAGGCTGGAGGACTGGAGAGATGGCTGAGTAGTTAAGGCACTTGCCTATAAAGCCAAGGGACCCAGGTTCAATTCCCCAGGACCCACATAAGCCAGATGTACAAAGTGGCACATGCATCTGAAGTTCATTTACAGGGCTGCAAGCCCTGGTGCACCCATTCTCCCTCTTTCCTTCTCTCTCTCTCTCAAATAAGAAATATTTTTTATAAAAAAGAGTCAGGCTGGAGAGATGGCTCAGTGGTTTAAGGTGCTTGATGGCAAAGTCTGATGGTCTGGGTTCGATTCTCCTATACCCACGTAAAGCCAGATGCACAAAGTGGTGCATACATGTGGAGTATGTTTACAGTGGCAGGAGGGCCTGGCATGCCCATTTTTTGCCTCCCCCCACTCTCTAATAAATAAACAATTTTTTTTTAAAGAAGAGCCATAAAACCGCTGACACCTCTTTCTCCCGGTTCCGATGCCTGTAAGCCAAGTGGGTGGCAAGTACTCTTGGCACTGGTCTGGATCGACTCTTCTCCCCAGCTGATTCACCCTGGTTCTGATCTTTGTTTTCCTTTCGCTTCTTGGTACCTAGGTTTTCATGTTGTTCCTGCTTTAGGCGAATCTCTTCTAGTTGCTGCCTGACAAAGAGACAGCAGCTTCAGATACTATAGAGATTGTGTGGTGGAAAGGGCAGGGTAAGGAAGAATAGAGAAGGGTTAATATAAAGAAATTATGGAGCCAGGCACACCTTTAATCCCAGCACTCGGGAGGCCGAGGTTGGAGGATCGCATGAGTTCGAGGCCACCCTGAGACTACATAGTGAATTGCAGGTCAGCCTGGGCTAGAGTGAGACCCTACCTTGAAGAACCAAAAAAATAAAAAAACATATATGATCTAGCCAGGCATGGTGGTGCATGTCTTTAATCTCAGCACTCCAAAGGCAAAGGTAGGAGGATCACTGAGTTTGAGGCCACCCTGAGACTATGTAGTGAATCCCAGGTCAGCCTGGGCTACAGAGCAAGACCCTACCTCTAAAAAAAATGAATAAATCAAAGAAATCATGATCTCTTCTTGGGACTGATGAGAAAAGAATGGAGGAGATGCTGGAAAGCACACTAAGAGAAAAAGATTATTAAGAATCTGTTACAATGTTAGCTCTATTTGTCTTTCAAACGTGTGGCTTCCTCCTCTCCTACTGGGGAGTTCAGCTTCAGGATTTGCCCCATCCCACCTGTACAAAGGAAAATGCAGCCGAGGTACCTGGCACACTCCTCTCTGGCCTTGGAGGCAACAGTCTCCTGGAAGAGGGAACCATTGTGCTTGAAGAAACGTGCATACTTCTCTGAGTCAGACCCTGGGTAGATCCGCCGGTATCCCCCGAGGTGGGAATCCTCATATCGTTCCTGGTCCAGTATGGCCGCCTGGGATGACTCAATCTGTTCTCGCCTATGGAAACCAAGCTTGGGGGAGTCAGAGGAGAGCTGTGAGAATGTTCCGGAGAGAAAGGAAAACTGGACAAGGCTTTCAAAACCTCCTACTGGCTGTCTGGCTTTCCAGAATCCCACCCTTTTGAGGAAACATCCAAGCTGATGCTTGGCTAGCCCCACTATGTATGTAGCCATGCTTGGCTTCCAGAAATTATATTCTTATCCTATGTGAAGAGCAGTCAATTTATAAGCTAGCACTCCAAGTTATAACCTTTTAGGAGCTATCAGACTAATAGATGTTTACCACAGAAAATTTATTTATTTGTTTATTTGAAAGAGAAATAGGAAGAGGGAGAGAGAGAATTGGCACACCTGGGCCTCTAGCCACTGAAAACAAACTCCAGACGCATGCACCACCTTGTGCAACTGGCTTTACATGGGTACTGGGGAATCAAATTCAGGTCCTTAGGCTTTGCAGGCAAGTGCCTTAACCTCTGAGCCATCTCTCCAGCCCTGCTACAGAAAATTTAAAAAAAAAAAAAAGAGAGAGAGAGATTGAGCCGAATATGATGAGGTAGGCTTGTAATTCTGACACTGGGAGGCTAAGGCAGGAATAGCAAGAGGTCAAATGCAGCGGGAGCTCCATTGTGGAAGTCAAGGCAGCGAGCTACAAAAAGGCAAGGGGTGGGGGTGGGGGATGGAGAGATGGCTGGTGCTTGCCTGCAAAGACTAACAACCTAGGCGCAATTCCCCAGTACCTACATAAAGCCAGATGCACAAAGTGGTGATACATATGGAGTTTGTTTGCAGTGGGTAGAGGCCCTGGTGCATTCATTCTATCTGTCTCTCTCTGCATGCAAAAAAATAAATAATATATTTATATTTTATATTATATTTTATACAACAGTGATTCTGTTATCTCCACTACCTACTGGACTGTGGTCACAGGCCTGTGTGACCATACCTAGCTTCTTTTTATTTTTATATTTTTTTAGCAGGGGAGGGTTGAGGTAGGGTCTCACTCTAGCCCAGGTTGACCTGGAATTCACTATGTAGTCTCAGGCTGGCCTGGAACTCACAGTGATCCTCCTACCTCTGCCTCTCGAGTGCTGGTATTAAAGGCATGAACCACTATGCCTAGCCATGCCTAGCTTTTTATGTGGGTCTTGGGGAGCAAACTTTGGGTTGTCTCAGGCCCTCATGTTTATGCAGCAGACATTCTTACCCACTGGGCCATTTCTCCAGCCCTCCTTTGTTTCTTTACCCCAGTATTTTCCACACATTTTTCCCTAGTGAAAGATAAAATTCATTCAGATGCATTGTCCGGTCTCATGGGAATATTCAGAGTGCGTACACTTATCCTTCACTCTTACTCGTCCCAGACATATGAGGGCCTGTTCTGTGCCAGGCCCTAAGGCTATCATGAGTACTCAGATACATTTTACCCTACATATTGAAACACAAGGGGAGAAATCAATGTTGTTATATGTACTACTCCAATTCAATTTAATATGTCATTAACACATATAATTTCAGTATCAGCAACCAACCAATTGTCATGCTTGTAACCTATATTATAATGAAAACAATAGGTGACCAACACTAACTTAAACACTTGCCTACTAATGAAGAACCAAACCTTTTTTTTTTGGAGGGGGTGGGGGGCGGGTTTCCAGGTAGGGTCTCACTCTAGCCCAGGCTGACCTGGAATTCACTATGTAGTTTCAGGGCGGCCTCGAACTCATGGCAATCCTCCTATCTCTGCCTCCCGAGTGCTGGGATTAAAGGCGTGCACCACCAAGCGCAGCTCAAGAACGAAACCATTGTTGTGTATTATTATCACAATGTTTCTCAGGAACTGGTTTCTAGGTGAGCTTTGCTTAAAAAACAAACCAGGGCTGGAGAAGTGGCTCAGCAGTTAAAGGTGCTTGCTTGCAAAGGCCTGACAGCCCTAGCTTAATTCCTCCAATACTCATGTAAAGCCAGATGTACAAAGTGTCACATACATCTGGAGTTTGTTTGCATTGGCAGAAAGCCTTGGCACACCCATTCCCTTTTTCTCCCTCTCACCTCATTTCCTCTCTTCCTCTGTTTGCAAATAAATAAATAAATTTACATACACACACACACATATTGTAAAAAAATAAAAATATATTTTTTTAAATTGGCTGAGAGCAATGGAAAACACTGGTAATCTCAGCACTTGGGAGGCTGAAGGAGGATCAGGAGTTCAAGGACAGCCTGGTCTACATATCATGTTCCAGGCCAACCTGAGCTACATAGTAAGCCCCTATCTCCAAGAAAACAAAACAAAACAACCTCAAACCAGCTCATCAAATCACATAAAGCAATGTATATGCCTTATGTAAATAGCTATATAGAGTATTAAGCTTATACAACTGTTTGGGTACACAAGGGAAAAACATTTGGCATAAATACATGTAAACTTATGCTTGAAGTACCATGCAAGTATAAGTATTACATTAGTAATGTTGATTGGCTCCGGCAGGAAAAAAACTTATTAGGTGGAAGAGAAAAGCAGTAGCAAGTTTGAACATATCTCTATAATATTTGATGTATTATCTATGCACATGTGAATGTATTATATATACAAAAATGTTTTTAAAATCAGTTCCTGATGGCTTTTTAAAAAATTCATTTATTTGCATGTGTGTATATGTATGTGTGGACATGCCAAGGCCTCTTGCCAATGCAAATGAATGCTAGATGCTTGCGCCACTTGCGCCACTCTTTTGTTTATGAGAGAGAGAGAGGGAGAAAGAGAGGGAATAGGTGTGCCTGGGTAACAAACTCCAGACGCATGTACCACCTTGTGCATCTGGCTTTTGTGGGTCCTGGGGAGTCAAATCTGGGTCCTTTGGCTTTGCAGGCAGGTAAGTGCCTTAACTACTAAGCTGTCTCTCCAGCCCTACTTGTGCCACTTTTTACAGCTGATTTTTATGGAGATGGCTTGGGAATTGGACCCCAGGCCACCAGGTTTTACATACAAGCACCTTTACCCACTAAGCCAGCCTTCTGACGGCATTTTTTTCCAAATTATTTTTTTTATTAACAACTTCCATGACTATAAAAAATATCCCATGGTAATAGCCTCCCTTCCCCCACTTTCCCCTTTGAAGCTCCACTCTCCATCATATCTCCTCTCCATCTCAATCAGTCTCTCTCTTGTTTTGATGTCCTGATCTTTTCCTCCTATTATGATGGTCTTGTGTAGGGAGTGTCAGGCACTGTGAGGTCATGGATATCCAGGCCATTTTGTGTCTGGGGGGAGCACGTTGTAAGGAGTCCTACCCTTCCTTTGGCTCTTACATTCTTTCCACCACCTCTTCCACAATAGACCCTGAGCCTTGGAAGGTGTGATAGAGATATTGCAGTACTGAGCACTCCTGTCACTTCTTTCCAGCACCATGATGCCTTCTGAGTCATCCCAAGGTCACTGCTGATGGCATTTTTCTAAAGAACTTTCACTCTTAGGAGAGTAATAACAAAGAAGGTAAACTGGACAACCAAACACCAAACCAACCTGGCTTCTCGTGGCTGTTGGTGGCATTGAAAAAGCCGCTCCTTGACACGACGCTTGTCCTCCTCTATCACTTTCTTTTTGTCACAGCCCCGGAGGTTGACAAGGTTCATGGCATCACAGAGAAGTGCATCTTTCACCTCTCGATCCAGACGCGAGTCTGTGGTGAAGCTTGGAGAATGGTTTACCTGCCAAGAGGAGTCATTACTGCCCATTTCTTAGATCACCTGAGCAGGTGGTGGTCTCTTAGACCTAACTGGCTGGTTGGGAAGAAACCACTCCTTCCTGTGGCCTCAGCCAGCAAGGATGGGTGCTCTGGCTTCCAAGGACACAGCACTCTGCAAAGAGATCCACCCAAACTACAGGCCAGAAAGAGAAAATCAGACAGCCTGGCTGCGGGTATAGTGGCCTTAAGGGAAAGGCCTAGTCTAGGAGCACTGGGGATCCCAAACCTTGACTGTTGTTTGTTTTTTTCTGGATTTTTGAGACAAGGTCTCATGTAGTCCAGGCTGGCCTCAAAATCACTATGTAGTGGAAGGCTGGCTTTGAACTTCTGACTCTCTCAAGTGTTGGCATGTGCCACCAAGCCCAAACATGAATTGCTATGGTAGAGGTCAAAGACTACCAGTCTTTAACTCAGCAGGTTCTTCTGGTTCTTGCCCACCCCGGGGTTTCCCCCTCCCCATTCACCCTATTCTACACCACACACCACATGATTGCACTTTCCAAGGTGAGGCCTCTGAATCTTGGCCTTGCCAAGCCCAGGAGAGAAACCTCACCTCCAGCAGCCAGGGCTTCAGCTTGTGGTCCAGCAAGATGTCAAAACCAAGGATCTCAAAGCAGGCACATGTACCTCCACTCAGATATTGGGGAAAACAGGTTCGGTAGTTGTGGCGAAGGACAGAGTGGGCTGAGATGATGGTTTTGATGATGATGTCCTCGATGTCCCCCCACAGCTCTCTGGGGTCATAGCTATGCTCTCGCAGCCAGACATTGAGTGTCGACAGCTTCCTATGAGGCCCAGTACTTAGAGGAAGACCAGTTTCCATGCCAGCAGGGCCTGGCTGCAGGCAGGAGGCTCCCTGGTGTTAACCCCAATTCCAGGCCTGGGGACCCTTGGGCTTCAAAAAGCTGCTAGCAGCTGGGAGCAGGGATTCATTATTAAGGTATTTATTGAATCTGCACTTTGAGCCCAAGCACAGGATAGGGTCTGCAAAGGCAGAGTTCCTGGGGAAATCAACCTCCCTAGAGCTGGCTGGGTTTCAAGGGCTCCTGAGACTGTAAAACTAAGGGGCAGAGGAAGCAGGAGAAAACAGAGTAGGGGATACCTCTTACTGCCCACAGCATCATCCCGAACAAAATTCTCATTGTGTTTGTTGATAGCATAGTTGGTAAGGTGCATGCAGACTTCCTCCTGTGAAGCAAGCAGCCCATGAGCTCACACTGCCTCTGTGCGGCCCTCCTCTCCAGGCCTGAGTTCTTTCTTATTGCCCACCCCCTGTCCCAGGCTCGCATATTGCTTGGGCCTCTTCACTAGTGATTTCCTTCTATATGATCCTGGGAAAGTGAGGGTGCTGGACAACTTCAGTGATAACCTTTCCTCAGTCACCACCCAGGAAGTATTCTCCCCACGGCCAGGTGGTGTGGGTCTCACTGGCTTCCTTATTTAGGATTGGGTGAAAACTTTTCTGCCTCATGCTAGAAGCTCAACACTATGGTAATGGAAAGAAGAGACTGCCACTCTGTCTCCTCACCAGGTTATTATGACTGGGCTCCACATAGGGCATGGTAGCAAAACGGGCCAGGCCCTCCTCATACATGAAGATCCGGAGAGGGTCACAGGAAGTGATCAGAACATAGATTCTCATGTCAAACTTGAATCCATCAATGAGGAAGGGCTAAAAGCATGCAAATCCAGAAGGAATAATAATGAACTTCTGAAGTGTTTAAGTAGGTGCACTATACTGTGCTTCAAATACATAACTCATCAAATCCTCACGATAACCATATAAAGTAGTTACTATTTTTTTTTTCCCATTTAACAGTGAGGAATGATGCAAGGAAAGGGTAAGAAAACTGCCCAAGATCACATGTCTGGGAGGTAGAAAAACTGAGACTCAAATCCAGGCAGACTGGCTCTGAATCACAGCTCCACTTTGCTGCAGAATATTGGGGACAACAGAAGGGTGGGAGCCCATAATCAGCTTCTGCCCTGGCTTAGGAGGCAAGACACCCCAGTGCAGGGAAGGAAGGGCCTGGTGGTCCAGAGGCAGCCTTCACCTTGGAGATGTACTGCTGGCAGATCATATGCTCTCCTGGCTTGATCTCCTTGGGGGTTCGGGTGATGAAGATCCCACGCCCCTGACAGCCACTATCTGGCTTGCAGATATAAGTGCGGGTTTTCCTCTGACGACCGTAGGACTGGAAGTCCCCATAGCTATGTGCAGAGAGAGGCTAGTCAAAAAATTTCTGTCCATTCTAGCTGCCCTGGGGCCCCGTGGCCATCTTCCTGCTATCTAGGCCATGCTTTTCTTGGAACACTCAGCCTCAGACCCACTTTGCTCTGACCAGCTGAAACTTTCTTAGTCCTCTTTCATCCCTCTGAGACACGCCTAGGTCACAAGACTAGAGGCTGGAGGGAACTCAGACCCCTTATCCCGCCTCTCTTCCCGTGGGCTCACTCACTCTGCAGGGAGGCACCAGGTGCGTGGGAAGATGTTGTACTCCGTAGGGTAGAGCTTCTGCATGCGGTTGAGGTTCCGAGCCAGTAGATCTTTACGGCAGATTTCTGTCATGCCAGGGAAGTGGTTGATTTTCTGAAACAGAGCCAGTTGGTTATACTGGGCCCCCCTCCCACATACACACAGTAAGTGACATTTCCTGTGGCCAGGGCATCCCAGGAAACTGAGCAGGGGGACTGGGAAGATAAGGGAGAAGTGAAGGTCAGCAGGGTAAAAACAGGAAGACTTCTAAGGTGGGTAAGAAACCCTTCCAAGGCCTCTACCCAACACACATCACAACATTGGGAAAGGAAGGGCAGCTAGAAGAGTGTGGACTAGCCAGAACTTGGGGTCTTCTAGCCACCTTCTCATAGCTCTTAGTCCGCCAGGAATAGGCCTATAAGAGCAATGATGCAGGCTGGGGATGTAGCTCATTGGTAGAGAGTTTGCCTAACATGCATGAGAACCTAGGTTCAATTCTCAGAACTCCCTCTCCTCTCCTCAAAAGAAAGAATAATGATGCATGACAGAACCAAGAAATAATGATTAATAAAAACTTCCTAAGTGGGATGTGGTGGCGCACATCTTTAATCCCAGCATGTTGGAGGCAGAAGTAGGAGGATCACTGTGAGTTCAAGGCCACCCTGAGACTGCATAGTGAATTCCAGGACAGCCTGGGCTAGAGTGAAACACTACCTTTAAAAACAAAAACAGCTTCCTAGATACTGAGTCAGCTCTAGCCCTCAGTATCCTCTTTTAACAAAGGAATATTTGCTACTCACATATGTTTTTAAGGATTTAATGAAATAACAACATAAAAACACTTATTAGGGTCGGGAAGGTGGCTCAGTGAGTAAAAGTGCTTGCTTCACAAGCATCAAGGCCAGAAGAGGGACTGAGTTTGACCCTCAGCACCCATGTAAAAAGGAGGGTGTGGCCAGACACACCTGAGGCCCATACCTGAGGAGGCAGGGGTTGGGGAACAGGCTTGCAGGTCAGCTGATCTGACTGAAAAATGCCAGCTCCAGGTTCAGAAACTCTGTGTCAAGGAAGTAACACAGAAGAGCACGAGAGGAGGACCCCTAACAGTCTCCTTTGGCCTCCACATGCGTGCATATAGCACGCACACACATCTGCACAAACATACAATAGCAAACCACACACCACATGTAAAACACACATGCCAAAAGAAGGGGAAAAAAAAAAACCCACAAAACCTCAACAGTGTCTGACTAACACACAGTTCTCAAAGCTGTTACTATTTCCCTCCTCTGACAACTGCACTCTGCATGACTTTTTTTTTTTTTTTTGAAGCTTTTTCAGCACTTTAGCACTTGCTCTCTCCCTGACTCCTCTCTTAAAACTAGTTGTGTAACAGGCTACACTGTTCTCCATTCATCCCTGTCTCCCATGTAAGCCTACAACTTAATTAGTCATGCACTGTATAATGACATTTCATTTAAGGACAGACTACACGTGTGGTGGCCTATGAGATTATACCACCTAGTGACATCATAGCCATCTGTGTTTTGTACACTTATGATGTTTTTATAACAATGAAATCACCCACCAACTGATTCATTCTTCATAACTGTATCTATCACCATCATTAAGCTCTACATGGCTTCACCAGGCAGGACCCCACACTCTTTTTGTTGTGGAGCCAGGCTGGCTTGAGACTCACCATCCCCCTGCCTCAGTTTGCTGAGTGCCGTTATTACAGTCCTGCACCACCCATGCGCATCCCCCACCGCAGACAGGATCTCATATAGCTCATGTTAGTCTTGAACTCCTGGTCTTCTTGCCTCTACCTCCCAAGTGCTGGGATTATAGGAATGGCTTATTGTGCCTGTCCCTCCCACATTGTCTCAAATAATATATATTTGAGAGAGAGAGAGAGTGAGTCAGAGACAGAGAGACAGAGAGACAGAGAAAATGGGCATGCCAGGGCCTCCAGCCTCTGCAAACAAACTCCAGACACATGCACCACCTTATGCATCTGGCTTACATGGGTCCTGGGGAATTGAACATGGGTCCTTTGGCCTTGTGGGCAAGCGCCTTGACCACTAAGCCATCTCTCTAGCCCCCCACATTGTCTCTGAGTGGTTTAAAGATGTTAAATTTATGCTCGTGTTTTCTCTACTACCTATTTTGATTATAGATGATGACTGGATCACTCAGCTGGCCCTACTGTTAGCTTTTTTTATTTTTATATTTTTAGGTGCTGGGAATGGTACTCAACTCCTTGTGCATAAGTTGGCAAGCACTCTACCACTTGAGCTATCTACCCCTCGCCCTCTGCTATTAGCTTTTAAGACGCCTCACGCTCCTCTCCCAGAGATGGGCTCCACGTGCGCTAGTAGAGGCAGGCTAGTCACAGATGCCCCAGGTAGAACAAATAATGTGCTCATCCAATACTTCCTTCAGATACCAGAAGAGAGCTGAGAGGAGGATATTTTTATTGGCGCAGAAGACCCTTGGAGTGTCCTTTCTCGTCTACAGCACAGAAAGACAGAAAGTCTCAGATGCCAGGGTAGAAAGAGTGGGAGTGCTCATTTTGAATCTTGGGCCAGGACATTGGTACCTGAAACCTCTTCATGTCCATGACTCGTTCCAATGAGACAGAGCAGTCTGTCCAGTACACAGTCCATTCTTCATCCTCTCTCACCTCCTTCAGGCCACACATTTGGGCTGCCCGGCGCACTGTAGAAATAAAGAGATCAGTGCTGCCAGTCTGGGCTCCAGCCATGAGCCCTGGAACTCTAGCTGGATCAGGGAAGGAACAGACTTGACCAGAGAGCAGAATGAAAAGGGAGGTGGTTCTTACCTTAGCATCTAAGTTTCCAAGTTCATGAGGCTGTCAGGCCCTTTCAAGATACGTGGTGGAGAAAACAAGAGCCAGGCCCTCTGCTCCTCTCCGTCAGGACAGTCTCTGGCCTGCACAGCTGACTCGAGGTAGGGACTGCACTGACATTTAACCTCTGGATGGTCCCTTGCATAGATGCCAATGGAGAGGAGAGGCAAGGAAGAAGAACCCTAACCTAGCTATGGGTTTATTTTTAATTGTTAAAACACATTCTTGGGAAAAAACAAAACAAAACACTGTTGTTTTGTTTTTGTGGTACTAGGGATTAAACCCAGGGCGCATGCCAGTGCAAGTGCTCTGTCACTGAGCTAAACTTTCAACTCTTCAAAAACACTGTTTTGGGGGCTTTAGAGATAGCTTAACGGTTAAGGCGCTTGCCTACAAAGCCGAAGAACCCAGGTTTGAGTCCCCAGGACCCACATAAGCCCGATGCCCAGGATGGCGCATGCGTCTGGAGTTCGTTTGCAGTGGCTGAAGGCCCTAGCATGCCTACTCTCTATCTGCCTCTTCCTCTTTCTGTCTCTCAAATAAATAAAATAAAACAAACAAACAAACATTGTTTTAACTTTTCTTTGAGTCTGCTAAAATCTAGGAAGGGTAGAGTAAAAATGACTTTGATGACTTCTGGCCTTTTTTTTTCAAGATAGGGTCTCACTCTAGCTTAGGCTAACCTGGAATTCACTATGTAGTCTCAGGGTGGCCTTGAACTCATGCTGATCCTCCTACCTCTGCCTCCCAAGTGCTGGGACGAAAGGCATGTACCCTTTCCTGTTCCTTTCCTTTCCTTTTCTTTCTCTCTCTCTCTCTCTCTTTTTTTTTTTTTTTTTTTTTTGAGACATAGTCTCACGTAGCTCAAACTGGCCTCAAACTCTTGTGTGTAGCCCAGGATGACCTTGAACTTTGAATCTTCCTGCCTCTGTCTGTGCCCAGTTTATGTGGCACTGGAGAGTAAACCCAATGTCTTACGCATGTTAGGCAAGCACTCTGTAACTAAACTACATGTCGGCCCCTATGTTTTCTTGTTAGCTAATCATGGAGATACTCTCCCTAGTGGTAAGATTTATTTCCAACGACATCTCAGCAACCAGTGGCTGCTCCAGGGTCACCTAGGAACCTCAGTGTAGGCTCCATGCCTTCTAGATAGCATTCAAGGTCTGGGAGCTTGCTTGATTGGAACTCCGTCCCCTAGGTTAATAACAATAGACCTCTCGGACACAGTGGTGTGAGTGACGTGCCCAGTGCTTACCACTTTCATACTTGCAGTTGGTCAAGTTGATGGCCAGGGGTCTGGAATAGAGAAAGACCAGAAATCAGGCAAGAGTAGGAAGGAAGGACAGACCTAGGGCAGCCAGGCACCCAGATGAAGAGATATCCAACAAATTCATGACAGCAATCCTAGCTCAGCCTTCTCAGCGCTGGGATTATGGGCTTGGCATCAGGCCTGGCTCTCCTCTCCTCTTTTGGAGTCTAAATTGAAGAGCTTAGGACCTAACCTGTCAATGCCTATGAGAGGCCAAAGGGTGAGTCTCTGGACCCAGGCTGATGAGGGGTTCAGGCAAAGATACCTGCGTTTCCGCTTTCTCTTTCTCCTCCCAACTTCTACATCAACTGGGTCGGTTGCAGCTATGATTTTCTTTGGAAATTTCTTGGTTACAATGGATAAGGCAACCCCATTCTCAAATTCCTTATAAGAGTCAGCCTTTGCAACGGGTTGCTGCGAAGAGTTAGAAGGGGTGGTAGCGTCCTCTTTAACACACTCCTCCTCAGATTCCTCTTCCTCAACATAGTCTTCTTCCTCAGATTCATTGGTCTTACAGGTACTCGGCTCCATCCTCTTACATTCTAAGGGTGGAAGTGAAATATTTATCAGAAATCCACCCGAAGCAGAAAGGAATGTTGTTGCTGCCCCTTCAGAACAATTCCCTCTGTGGAATAGGATGTTTCCAAGTAGTGTGGAGTGGGGGAAATGGGTGCATGAGATGGCTGGCGAGATGTAGGGTCCCTGACTTGTCTAAAAAAAGTCCCAGGCATCTAGGCTCACACTGGCCCATACAAGAACACATTGTTGTGCATGCAGGAGGCGGCGGGAACCATGACCTCCGCTCGTTCCTTTTGTTCCTGTGTGGGAAGAGAGCTGTAGGGGATCTTTGTTTAAAATACAGCGGAGGATCAAAGGCCCTTCTTTCCTATGCCAGGATTCGGTCTCCCCATGTGTATACACCGGGGCCAGGCGCCTGAAGGCTAAGACCCTCGGGCTCTGTTGGCAAACAGGGAGCCAACGGCCGACGTTGCCCACCACGGTTTCGAGGACAGCTGAGGGGCTGCTGAAGCTGCCCCTAGCGGCCAGGGGCTGGGCTCAGCGGCTCGCTCATGGCCGCCCCTCGCCCGCTGCGCCTCCTCCCGGGCGTTGCTGGGCTTCGGGGACCGTCTCCTCGTTCCACAGGACAGTCGGACCCCGCCGTCGCGAGGGGGAGCCCGCTCCCCCTCTATGTTAATTCCTAGCTCGCAGATGCCGGCGGCGGCGGCGCCTCCTTAAGAAAACTGATGACCGCCTCCGTCGCCATGGACACGAAGACGGCTCCCATTGGAGTAGCGTTCGGACGGTGGGCGTGGCGTTCCTAGAAACCACACCCACTTGGAGGCCTGGCGCTGCCTGCAGATAGCGTTGGCCCGGTTGGGCTGACGGTACGAGGGACGTGCAGCTCGCTGTGTATTGTGGGATTTGTAGTCCTTCCGCTTTGGCACCGCGGGTAAAATTTCCACCCTTTCTTCGAACCAAAGGGCTAAGAAGGCTGTGTTGGGGACAAATTACTGCTTGCAATTCGTCTGTATTTTAAAAATCATACTATATGTGCAGAGTTTACACCCTCAACAGGGACAGCGCTGAGACACGTGCCTTTCAAAAAAACAGCTCCATCAACCGAAATAACACAACGACCTCATTGCCCTGTCACTATCGCCTCCTGTAGCTGACATTAAGCTTTAACTTTGAATTCTGCTAGCTACCGCCACAAAACGCAACCCTGTCACTCATTACTCATTAAAAAACATTTATTCCGGCCGGGCGTGGTGACGCCCGCCTTTAATCCCAGCACTCGGGAGGCAGAGGTAGGGGGATTGCCGTGAGTTCAAGGCCACCCTGAGGCTACATAGTAAATTCCAGGTCAGGCTGGGCTAGAGTGAGACTTTTCCTCGAAAAAAAAATTTAATTCCGTCTTTTAAGAAGACATGCTGCGGAGTGTGGTGGCGCACGACTTTAATCCCACTACTCGGGAGGCACAGGTAGGAAGATCCCCATGAATTCAAGACCATCCTGAGACTACATAGTAAATTCCATGTCAGCCTGGGCTTGAGCGAGACCCTATCTCAAAAAAACAAAAATAAAAAAATCAGACATGTTGCCAGCTGTGGTGGCGCACGTTTTTAATTCCAGCACTTGGGAGACGGAGATAGGATCGCTGAGTTCGGGACCAGTTTAGCAATGAAATTTTGTTTTTGCAAGCAAATACTTTTAGCCACTGAGCCATTGTATTATATGTGTATAGATATCGGGCTGGAGAGATGCCTCAGTGGTTAAGGTGCTTGCCCACAAAGCCAAAGGACCCAGGTTCAACTCGCTGGGACCCACGTAAACCAGATGCACAAGGTGGCACATGTGTCTGGTCTGCAGCAGCTGGAGGCCCTGGTGCGCCTATATGTACGTATGTGTGTGTGTGTGTATAGACTTATTTGCATGTGCATCTGTGTGTGCGTGCACGCGCGTGTGTGTGTGCACATGCACACCAGGCCTCTTGCCACTGCAAACAAATGCCAGACTGGGCCACTTTATTTATTTACTTATTTTGGTTTTTCGAGGTATCACTCTAGCCCAGGCTGACCTGGAATTCACTGTGTAGTCTCAGGGTAGCCTTGAGCTGTCAGCGATCCTCCTACCTCTGCCTCCCAAGTGTTGGGATTAAAGACGTGCGCCACCACACCCAGTCTGGCCACTTCCTCCATCCAGCCTTACATGAGTGGCTTCAGAATTGAACCTGGGCTGGCAGGCTTTGCAACCAAGTGCTTTTAACCATTGACCCATCTTCTCAGCCTCTTGTTTTTGGTTCTCATTATTTAGACAGGGTCTTGCTATGTGGCTTAGGCTGAGTTTGGGCTTGTGGTAAACCTCCTGCTTCCACTCCCAACTGCGAGATTACAGGTGCGTGTCACCTGGCCTGACTCAGCAAGATTTTTTTAATAATTTTTTTTATAAATAAGTTGTTTTGAAATTTTCTTTATTTTTATTTAGACAGAAAGGGAGAGGGAGAGAGAGGAGAAAAGAGAGAGAGGAGAGAAAGAGAGAGAATATGGGTGCACCAGGGTCACTCTCTAGCCACTGCAAATGAACTCCAGACATATGCGCCACTTTGTGCATCTGGCTTACGTGGGACCTGGAGAACTGAACCTGGGTCCTTAGGCTTCACAGGCAAGCGCCTTAACCGCTAAGCCATCTCTCTAGGCCTCAGCAAGAGATTTTTAAATATCTCACAGATTGACTCAGTTGCAGGCTTAGTTCTAGATTTGCTGGGAAGCCTATATCATGAGGAACTGAGAAGTTCCTAGGAAAGATCCCAGGAGGACACTACTCATCATGGGAGCTGCAGACTATGGAGAGACCCTCACAACTACACATTGTCCCAGCTTAGATTCTGGCTTCTATTGCTGCCCGACCTTGACCTTGGATGAGTGACTAAACTTGTGAGGCCCCATCCCTCCATTTTATAAGCAAGTGCTTAACCACAGAGCCATCTCTCCAGCCTGTCCCTCCATTGTGTTAAGGGAAGCATTAAAGGCACCACCTGGATTTCACTATGTACTCTCAGGATGGCCTTGAACTCACGGCTATCCTGGTGTTGGGATTAAAGGCGTGTGCCACTATGCCTGGCCTTGAATTCACTACTCCTAGCAGACCCACACCCTCAAATCTGAGGACACTGATTTCACATTAGATGATGTGAAAGGTCATTAACTCTGATTGGGACCTGGAAGAAAAGTCAAGCTGAATTTTCAGGGGATGAAGAAGGCCTGAATATAAAGAAGGGACAAAGAAATAAAAATCAGTGATGGGTAAAGCCAGGTGTGGTGGCAGGCACCTGGCACCCCAGCTACTTGGGAGGCTAGGATAGATCCCAGGAGTGTGAGACCAGCATCAGCAACATAACCAGACCCTGTCTATTTATTAAAAAAAAAAAAAAAGTTGTGCTGGAGATATGGCTTAGCCATTACGGTGCTTGCCTGTGAAGCCGAATGAACCAGAACCCACAGAAGCCAGATGCACATGGTGGCACTCGCATCTGGAGTTCGTTTGCACTGGCTAGAGGCCCTGGTGTTCCCATTCTCTCTCTCTCTCTAGTAAATAAAAATAGACATTTAAGGGATGGAGAGATGGCTTAGCACTTAAGGCGCTTGCTTGCAAAGCCAAAGGACCTTGGTTTGATTCCCCAGGACTCATGTAAGCCAGATGCACAAGGTGGCACATGCATCTGGAGTTCGTTTGCAGTGGCTGAAAGCACTGGTGTGCCCAATCTCCCATTCTCTCTCTCTCCCACTTTCCTCTCGCAAATAAATAAATAAAAATAAAATATTAAAAAAGTAACTATTTCAAAAAATACTCAAGCCAGGTGTGGTGGTACATGTCTTTAATCCCAGCACTGGGGAGGCAGAGGTAGGAGGATCACCATGAGTTCAAGGCCAGCCTGAGACTACATAGTGAATTCTAGGTCAACCTAGGCTAAAGCAAAACCTTACCTTGAAAAACAAACAAAAATCAGTGGTGGGCAAGGGAGGTAGTGCAAAGGAGAGAGAGGAAGTAGCAGTAACCACTCCATGATGGACACATTCATGAACTGTCAGAGCCAAGGACAGGTCCATGTATCAAGTCAGGAGGGTGAATTCAACTCTCACTCTTGCTACCCTTGGGGCTTGTCTAAGAAAAGAGGTGAGAAGAAGCAGAAACATCCATGAGAACACATGCACTGGCTTTACAATTCCCTTCACAAAGCCCACTAATTGGTTTCCTTTATCCTTCTTAGACTGAGAGAAGCAGGAAGGCAGTCATAGAAAGAAATGCCCAAATGGCCATGAGGAATAGCCCTAAGGAAAGGGCCTCGGATCAGAGAGCAGATTCTGTAGAAAGATCACAGCTCTTCCGGGACCATTAGGGCCGTAAGAGCTGCCTGCACATCATCTGCTTGGTCCTGGGGCAGCAGACAGTCCTGAATGAGAGCCACGGCCGCTGCCTCTGTCAAGCTGCTGAAATCTTGAGATGTCTTGACAGGGAGGTGTCCAGCCAGCTCACAGAGGGCAACATTGAAAGCCCCACTTTCCTTTATTCCAAAGCTGGACTTCCGGGCCCACAGAATTACCCGGACTCCTGTGAGGGGAGAGGAAGGTGATGGCTTTCCAGGTGGAGATCCTCGGGTTATAAACAAGTTATGTGCAATCTCATGGTCACTCAGATAGTCAGTTGCCCGGCATACCCTGCTAATCAAGGATTCCAAGTCAGGCCCTGACCCACTGGTGTAAAAGAGGAAGCCAGGGGCTGGGAGGGCCTGCAGCAGATGCATATGGCCCTCTGGATCCAGGGGCATGCTTGGTGCCCCCTCCACGGGCAGTCTGTGGGCCAGGTAATAGCCATGCAGGTGAAGGTGGTTCACAGAGGCCAAGCCCCCCAGGCTGTTGAAGCCCACCCGGAAGCCGGGGTGCAAGCTCAGTAGCACAGCCTCAAGCCCAGCTCGCAGCACCCCAGGTAGCAGGCGTTGAGGGTGCCCCCGAGCAGGCTCAGGAACCAGCAGCACATGGCCCCACTCCAGGGGGCTGACGTTAATTACCACCAGAATGTCCTCTTGCTCAAGAACAGCCTGGCCATCTGGCTCCGGGTGCAGACGGAAGAGGACCTCTCCAGGTCGGATTTTATTGAAGTTAAACTGTTCAGGATCAAAGGCCTGTCTCACGCTCTTGATGTTCTGGGGTTGCCTCCTCTGCACCCCTCGTTCTATATTCAGCTGAGCTACAAACCCCACAGAACCTGGGAGGATTCGGGTCTGTAGTTCCCCCAGGCGGTAGCGAAACAACCCCAGCTCCACTCGCTGCCTCCAGGCGGAGAGAAGGGTAGAGTCAAAGCGAGACACTGGCAGTGTGTCCAGGGCGCTGGGTGCATTCCTGGGCCACTGAATCCCTTCCATAGTGAGTTCTTTCTGCCCATAGACAAAGTCAGGGATGCCTTGCTTTTCCCAGTCCTCAGGGTTTGGAGGGAGCAAATAGGAAGTTTCCTTTGACTCAACAACAGCCATGAAGTTGACCTGAAACAATCACACAACTTGAAAGATACATAAACACATGAGAATAACCCATTTTAAAATATTTTTATTCTCGTCTATTTTTTGTTTTGAATATCTGTATCTACCTATCCATATAACTTTGGTAAAATATTTAGAAAACAGAGAAATTGTTTAGCCTGGGCTAGCGAGACACTACCTTGAAAAACCAATACACACACACACACACACACACACACACACAAACATATATATACATGTGGCTGGAGAGACAGCTTAGTGGTTAAGTAGGTTTGCCTGTGAAGCCAAAGGACCCAGGTTCAATTCCCGAGGACCACATAAGCCAGATGTGCAAGGTGGTATATAAATCTGGAGTGTTTTTTTTTTTTTTGCAAGCATCTGGAGGCCTTGACATGCCCATTCTCTTACTCTATCTGTATCTTTCTCTTTCTCAAATAAATAAATAAAAATTGTATATATGGCTGGAGAGTGGTTTAGTGGTTAAGGCACTTGCACTTGTCTGGGATGCCTAAAGACCCAGGTTCAATTTCCCAGAACCCAAGTAGGCCAGATGCACATTGTGGCATATGCATCTAGGAGTTCGTTTGTAGTGGCTGGAGGCCCTGGCATACCCATTCTCCCTCTCTCTCAAATAAATAAAAAATTATATATATATAGAGAGAGAGAGAGTGCAAGAGCACATGAGAGCATGCACACGCCAGGTGCGATGGTGCATGTCTTGAAGCCCAGTACTTGGGAGGCAGAGGTAGGAGGATCCCTGTGAGTTCAAGGCCACCCTGAGGCTACATAGTAAATTCCAGGTCAGGCTGGGCTAGAGTGAGACTTTTCCTCGAAAAAAAAATTTAATTCCGTCTTTTAAGAAGACATGCTTGCGGAGTGTGGTGGCGCACGACTTTAATCCCACTACTCGGGAGGCACAAGTAGGAAGATCCCCATGAATTCAAGACCATCCTGAGACTACATAGTAAATTCCAGGTCAGGCTGGGCTAGAGTGAGACTTTTCCTCGAAAAAAAAATTTAATTCCGTCTTTTAAGAAGACATGCTGCCGTAGTGTGGTGGCGCACGACTTTAATCCCACTACTCGGGAGGCACAAGTAGGAAGATCCCCATGAATTCAAGACCATCCTGAGACTACATAGTAAATTCCAGGTCAGGCTGGGCTAGAGTGAGACTTTTCCTCGAAAAAAAAATTTAATTCCGTCTTTTAAGAAGACATGCTGCGGTGTGAGTGTGGTGGCGCACGACTTTAATCCCACTACTCGGGAGGCACAAGTAGGAAGATCCCCATGAATTCAAGACCATCCTGAGACTACATAGTAAATTCCAGGTCAGGCTGGGCTAGAGTGAGACTTTTCCTCGAAAAAAAAATTTAATTCCGTCTTTTAAGAAGACATGCTTGCGGAGTGTGGTGGCGCACGACTTTAATCCCACTACTCGGGAGGCACAAGTAGGAAGATCCCCATGAATTCAAGACCATCCTGAGACTACATAGTAAATTCCAGGTCAGGCTGGGCTAGAGTGAGACTTTTCCTCGAAAAAAAAATTTAATTCCGTCTTTTAAGAAGACATGCTGCGGTGTGAGTGTGGTGGCGCACGACTTTAATCCCACTACTCGGGAGGCACAAGTAGGAAGATCCCCATGAATTCAAGACCATCCTGAGACTACATAGTAAATTCCAGGTCAGGCTGGGCTAGAGTGAGACTTTTCCTCGAAAAAAAAATTTAATTCCGTCTTTTAAGAAGACATGCTTGCGGAGTGTGGTGGCGCACGACTTTAATCCCACTACTCGGGAGGCACAAGTAGGAAGATCCCCATGAATTCAAGACCATCCTGAGACTACATAGTAAATTCCAGGTCAGGCTGGGCTAGAGTGAGACTTTTCCTCGAAAAAAAAATTTAATTCCGTCTTTTAAGAAGACATGCTTGCGGAGTGTGGTGGCGCACGACTTTAATCCCACTACTCGGGAGGCACAAGTAGGAAGATCCCCATGAATTCAAGACCATCCTGAGACTACATAGTAAATTCCATGTCAGCCTGGGCTTGAGCGAGACCCTATCTCAAAAAAACAAAATAAATAATACACACACACACACACACACACAAACATATATATACATGTGGCTGGAGAGACAGCTTAGTGGTTAAGTAGGTTTGCCTGTGAAGCCAAAGGACCCAGGTTCAATTCCCGAGGACCACATAAGCCAGATGCACAAGGTGGCACATGCATCTGGAGTTCGTTTGCAGTGGCTGAAAGCACTGGTGTGCCCAATCTCCATTCTCTCTCTCTCTCTAGTAAATAAAAATAGACATTTAAGGGATGGAGAGATGGCTTAGCACTTAAGGCGCTTGCTTGCAAAGCCAAAGGACCTTGGTTTGATTCCCAGGACTCATGTAAGCCAGATGCACAAGGTGGCACATGCATCTGGAGTTCGTTTGCAGTGGCTGAAAGCACTGGTGTGCCCAATCTCCATTCTCTCTCTCTCTCTAGTAAATAAAAATAGACATTTAAGGGATGGAGAGATGGCTTAGCACTTAAGGCGCTTGCTTGCAAAGCCAAAGGACCTTGGTTTGATTCCCAGGACTCATGTAAGCCAGATGCACAAGGTGGCACATGCATCTGGAGTTCGTTTGCAGTGGCTGAAAGCACTGGTGTGCCCAATCTCCATTCTCTCTCTCTCTCTAGTAAATAAAAATAGACATTTAAGGGATGGAGAGATGGCTTAGCACTTAAGGCGCTTGCTTGCAAAGCCAAAGGACCCAGGTTCAATTCCCGAGGACCACATAAGCCAGATGCACAAGGTGGCACATGCATCTGGAGTTCGTTTGCAGTGGCTGAAAGCACTGGTGTGCCCAATCTCCATTCTCTCTCTCTCTCTAGTAAATAAAAATAGACATTTAAGGGATGGAGAGATGGCTTAGCACTTAAGGCGCTTGCTTGCAAAGCCAAAGGACCTTGGTTTGATTCCCAGGACTCATGTAAGCCAGATGCACAAGGTGGCACATGCATCTGGAGTTCGTTTGCAGTGGCTGAAAGCACTGGTGTGCCCAATCTCCATTCTCTCTCTCTCTCTCTAGTAAATAAAAATAGACATTTAAGGGATGGAGAGATGGCTTAGCACTTAAGGCGCTTGCTTGCAAAGCCAAAGGACCCAGGTTCAATTCCCGAGGACCACATAAGCCAGATGTGCAAGGTGGTATATAAAATCTGGAGTGTTTTTTTTTTTGCAAGCATCTGGAGGCCTTGACATGCCCATTCTCTCTCTCTCTCTAGTAAATAAAAATAGACATTTAAGGGATGGAGAGATGGCTTAGCACTTAAGGCGCTTGCTTGCAAAGCCAAAGGACCCAGGTTCAATTCCCGAGGACCACATAAGCCAGATGCACAAGGTGGCACATGCATCTGGAGTTCGTTTGCAGTGGCTGAAAGCACTGGTGTGCCCAATCTCCATTCTCTCTCTCTCTCTAGTAAATAAAAATAGACATTTAAGGGATGGAGAGATGGCTTAGCACTTAAGGCGCTTGCTTGCAAAGCCAAAGGACCTTGGTTTGATTCCCAGGACTCATGTAAGCCAGATGCACAAGGTGGCACATGCATCTGGAGTTCGTTTGCAGTGGCTGAAAGCACTGGTGTGCCCAATCTCCATTCTCTCTCTCTCTCTAGTAAATAAAAATAGACATTTAAGGGATGGAGAGATGGCTTAGCACTTAAGGCGCTTGCTTGCAAAGCCAAAGGACCCAGGTTCAATTCCCGAGGACCACATAAGCCAGATGTGCAAGGTGGTAATAAATCTGGAGTGTTTTTTTTTTTTTTGGTTTTTCGAGGTAGGCTCTTACTCTAGCCCAGGCTGACCTGGAATTCACTGTGTAGTCTCAGGGTAGCCTTGAGCTGTCAGCGATCCTCCTACCTCTGCCTCCCAAGTGTTGGGATTAAAGGCGTGTGCCACTATGCCTGGCCTTGAATTCACTACTCCTAGCAGACCCACACCCTCAAATCTGAGGACACTGATTTCACATTAGATGATGTGAAAGGTCATTAACTCTGATTGGGGACCTGGAAGAAAAGTCAAGCTGAATTTTCAGGGGATGAAGAAGGCCTGAATATAAAGAAGGGACAAAGAAATAAAAATCAGTGATGGGTAAAGCCAGGTGTGGTGGTACATGTCTTTAATCCCAGCACTCGGGAGGCAGAGGTAGGAGGATCCCTGTGAGTTCAAGGCCATCCTGAGACTACATAGTGAATTCCAAGTCAGACTGGGCTAAAGTGAGACCCTTCCTTGAAAAACCAAAATAAATAACACACACACACACACTATATACATATATATTGCTGGGCCTGGGGGTGCATACTTGTAATCTAATGACTTGGGAGGCTGAGGCAGGAGGGTCATAAGACCATGGCCAAAATGGGCTACACAGTGAGATTGTTTCTCCCGACAAATGGAGTCATTACTCAGTAGACTGGCTTCTAAATTTGGGTTCCTTCAGCTCTGCTGGTCCAGACACTTCACACACCCACATTAGTCAAGAAAGAAAGAAAGAAAGAAAGAGAGAGAGAGAGAGAGAGAGAGAGAGGAAGGAAGGAAGGAAGGAAGGAAGGAAGGAAGAAAGGGAACAAACAAAATGATGTATCAAAGTCAACCAAACATTTAATGGGTATAGAGTTTAGTTTTTCAAAATGAAAGATTCTGGGAACTAGTTACACAACAATGTCAATGTACTTATTGGACTGTACTCTTGGACATGGTGAAGATAGTAAATTTTATGTAAAATGTGACTTTTTTTTTCTGGTTTTTCAAGGTAGGGTCTTACTCTAGCCCAGGCTAACCTGGAATTCACTACATAGTCTCAGACAGTCCTTGAACTCACAGTGATTCTCCTACCTCAGCCTCCTAAGTGCTGGGGTTAAAGGTGTGTACCACCATGCCTGGCTATGTGCTTTATTTTATTTTTTGGTTTTTTGAGGTAGGGTCTCGCTCTAGCCCAGGCTGACCTGGAATTCACTCTGTAGTCTCAGGGTGGCCTCGAACTCAGTGATCCTCCTACCTCTGCCTCCCAAGTGCTGGGATTAAAGGCGTGCGCCACCATGTCTGACTATTTTATGTTAGTTTAGTTCATTTGTTTTAATCTTTATTTATTTATTTGAGAGACAGAGACAGAGACAGAGAGAGAGAATAGGCGCACCAGGGCCTCCAGCCACTGCAGACGAACTCCAGATGCATGTGCCACCTTGTGCATCTGACTTATGTGGGTCCTAGGGAATTGAACCTGGGTCCTTTGGCTTTACAGCCAAACACCTTAACCACTAAGCCATCTCCCCAGTCCTATGTGCTTATTTTCTTAACCACAATACAAAGAGTTTCAAAAATCAAGCATAATTTTTACAATATAATTTTTCTGTGGTGTTTTGAGATGGAGTCTTGATATATATAAACCAAGCTGGCCTGGAACTTGCTATGTAGCCTAGGCTAGCCTTGAACTTGAGGCAATCCTCTTGTTTCATCTTCCCAAATGTGAGCCACATCTAGCTTACTCTTAAGTTATTCCATTAAAAGTAAGGGCTGAAAAGATGGTTTAGCAGTCAAGGCGCTTGCCTGAAAAGCCTAATGACCAGGGTTCAATCCCCTAGTACCCACATAAAGCCAGATGCACAAAGTGATGCATACATCTAGAGTTCTTTTGTAGCAGCTAGGGGCCCTGGTGCACTTATTTTTCTCTCTCTCTCTCATTCTCTCTGCTTGCAAATAAAGAAATAAATATTGAAAAAATTTTTTTTTTTTTTGGTTTTTCGAGGTAGGCTCTTACTCTAGCCCAGGCTGACCTGGAATTCACGTCTCAGGGTGGCCTCAAACTCATGGCGATCCTCCTACCTGTGCCTCCCAAATGCTGGGATTAACGGTGTGCGCCACCACGCCCGGTACTGAAAAAATATTTTTTTAAAAAGTTAAGTTTCAGATAATCCCAGCACTCATGAGGCAGAGGTAGGTGTATTACTATGAGTTCAAGGCCAGCCCAGGACTACAGAATGAATGCCAGGTAGAGTGAGACCCTACCTTAATGCCTCCCCATCCCACAAAAAAGTAAGATTTAGATGTTTCTTCAAAGAGGCATAAATGGCCAACAAACACTTTAAGAAGATGTTCAGCATCACTAATCATTAGAGAAATATAAATCAATAAAAGCAAAACAAAACAAGATGGATGCTATCAATAAAACAGTGCTGGCAAAAATGTGGAGAAACTGGAACTCTTATTGGTGGAAATTTAAAAAGATGTTGTCAGTATAATAAACAATATGCATTTCCTCAAAAAATGAAAATAAAACTAAAACTGGTCCTGGTAACGAATGCCTGTAATCCCTATTACTTCAGAGGCTGAAGCAGGAGACTTACAAGTTCAAGGCCAGCTTGGACAATTAAGTGAGACCTTGTCTCAAATAAAATGTGGTAAAAAAGGGGGTGTGACTGGGTGCGGTGGTGCATGCCTTTAATCCTAGCACTTGGGAGGCTGAGGCAGGAGGATCACTGTGAGTTCAAGGCCAGCCTGAGACTGATTCCAGGTCCAGCCTGGGCTAGCAAGATCCTACCTTGAAAAACAAAACAAAACAAAAGCTCTTTGTGTGTGTGTGTGTGTGTGTGTGTGTGTGTGTGTGTGTGTGTAACTCAGTGGTAGAGGATTTACCTAGCATGTTTTACCAATATTATCCTGGCAGAATTCTATAATTCTTCCTTCTGATTGGAACACAGTTAAATGGGAGGTGGGTGGATTTGGATCTGAGAGGAAGTTGGAGGCTGGGCCAAAGGATCTGCAGGGCCCTATCCATCACTGTCATAGATTTGGATTTTATTATAAATGGTTAAAGAATTCACTGGCAGGTCTGAAGACAAGTCACTGGGTATTTTTCTTCCTCCTCATCCTCCATTATTATTATTGGTTTTTTGAGGTACAGTCTCATTCTAGCCCAGGCTGACCTGGAATTCACTATGTAGTCTCAGGGTGGCCTCGAATCTTTAGTAATCCTCCTACCTCTGCCACCCAAGTGCTGGGATTAAAGGCTTGTACCACCATGCCTGGCTTTTTTTTTTTTTCTTTCTTTCAAGGTATGATCTCATTCTAGCTCAGGCTGACCTGGAATTCACTATGTAGTCTCAGGGTGGCCTCGAACTTATGGTGATCCTCCTACCTCTGCCTCCTGAGTGCTGGGATTAAAGGTGTGTGCCACTGCGCCTGGCTTCCCAGCTATTTTTTTTTTTATTTATTATTATTTCTTTTTGGTTTTTCGAGGTAGGGTTTCACTCTAGCCCAGGCTGACCTGGAATTCACTATGGAGTCTCAGGGTGGCCTCGAACCCACGGCGATCCTCCTACCTCTGCCTCCCGAGTGCTGGGATTAAAGGCGTGCGCCACCACGCCCGGCTCCCAGCTATTTTTAAAAAATATTTTATTTATTTACTTGCAAGGGGGGAGACAGAGAGAGAATGGACATGTGAGAGCCTCTAGACACTGCAAACAAACTCCAGATGCATGTGCCACATTGTGCATCTGGCTTTATATGGGTACTGGAGAATCAAACCTTGGTTCTTAGGCTTTGCAGGCAAGTGCCCCAACCTGCTAAGCCATCTCTCTCTCCAGCCTATCTTTTTTTTTTCTCTCTCAATTTTTATTAACAACTTCTATGATTGTAAACAATATCCCATGGTAATGCTCTTCCTCCCCCCACTTTCCCCTTTGAAATTCCATTCTCCATCATATCCCCTCCCCATCTCAATCAGTCTCTCTTTTATTTTGATGCCATGATCTTTTCCTCCTCCTATGATGGTCTTGTGTAGGTAGTAGTGTCAGGCACTGTGAGGTCATGGATATCCAGGCCATTTTATGTCTGGAGCAGTCCATCTTTTTTATTTTTATTTTAAATCTTTGTGTGTGAATATGGGTGTGTGTGCTCAACAGCACACATGTGGAGGTCACGGACAGATAACCTTGGGTGCAGGTCCTTGCCTTTACTTTGAGGCAGGGTATTTTGTTGTTGTTGTTGTTTTTGAGACAGGGTCTCACTCTAGCCCAGGCTGACCTGGAATTCACTATTTAGTCTCCGGCTGGTCTCGAACTCACAGCGATCCTCCTACCTCAGCCTCCCAAGTGCTGGGGTTAAAGGCGTGTGACACCACGCCCGGCAAGGCAGTATCTCTTATTGGTCAATGTTGCATGTGTCAGGCTAGCTGGCCTACGAGCTTCTGGGAATTCTCTCTCCTGTCTCAACCTCCCACTTGCCATAGGCGGCCTGGGATTACAGATGCAAATGTTCCAGCAGCAGGCTTTAAAGGCTGTCATGTTGCACAGCACGGGCTTTGCTTTTCCCTACTGAGTCATCTCCCCAAGCTTCCCCCATTCTTGTGGCCACAAGAGATGAGGGTGACTGATGGCAAAGTTGGCAGCAGGGACAGGGGATGTCAAGTTGTGTTTTGGACTCTAAACATGGTGTGGTGGTTTGAATAGAATAGATGGCCCCCAATATATTCAGTTGTTTATTGTTTATAGTTTGCATCTATAGCCACCTGGCTGGAGGCAGTGTCACTGGGCGGATCTTAAGGTGTGGTGGTGGGTTTCAGGTTTCAACCTAAAGATATGCAAAGTGTGCCTAGCAGGAGTTCCTGAAGTGTGCTGTGGCCTTTGGCTTTAGGCTTGTGCTTCTCTCTCTCTCTGCTTGGGCCTGTGAAGGCAGGCCAGTTTCTTCTGCCATTATGGAACTTCCCCTGGATCTGTAAGCTTCAATAAATACCCCTTCCTCCATAACTGTGCCTGGTCTGGAAGTTCATCTCAGTGAACCTGAATCTGTCTGCTACACATGGCCTCTTGAGATGTTGGCTATAGGGAACTAAAGGAATGAGAAGAAATGGACTGACTTGGCTTCAAGATCTAGGTACATGGTGGTGTCATTCAGAAAGGGGAAGAAGTGAAGGGGATGGGAGAAAGAGTTCCACTAAGGAAGACAGGATTCAGAAGCCCCAATTTTTTTTGTTTATTTGTTTTGAGACAAGGTCTCATGTAGCCAAGGCTAGCCTCAAACACTTGCTCCTCCTGTATCCATTTCCCAAGTGCTAGGATTATAAGTGTGTGACATCATGCACAGCTAAGAGGCTAATTTTGGTAGTGGAGTTTGAGATGCAGTCTAGGTACCCAAGTAGTATGGGCAGCTGAACAGTCAAGCCTGGAGGTCAAGGATGAGGTCTGGGTTACATTACACATTTGAAAGTCTATACGGCACTTAAAAACCAGGAGCTATGGGCTAGAGAGATGGCTTAGCTGTCAAGCAGTTTGCCTGTGAAGCCTAAAAACCCAGGTTCAATTCTCCAGGTCCCATGTAAGCCAGATGCACAAGGTGGTACCTGTGTCTGGAGTTCATGTGCAGTGGCTCAAGGCCCTGGTGCACCCATTCTCTCTTTCTTCCTCCCTTTCTCTTTGTCTCAAATAAAAATAAATTTAAAAAATGACCAAAAAAAAAAAAAAAAAGCGGGCTGGAGAAATGGCTTAGTGGTTAAGACGTTCGCCTGCGAAGCCGAAGGACCCAGGTTCAATTCCCCAGGACCCACATAAGCCAGATGCACAAGAGGCATGTGCATCTGGAGTTTGTTTGCAGTGGCTAGAGGCCCTGGTGTGTTTTTTTCTCTCTCTCGCTCTCTCTCTCCCTGCAAATAAATAAATAAATAATTAAAAAAAAAAAAAGCCAGTAGCTAGGACCAAAGACTAGGACCAAGATTACATCAAAAGGTTTAAAAAAAATAAGCAGGGTGTGGTGGCGCACGCCTTTAATCCCAGCACTCAGGAGGCAGAGATAGAAGGATTGCTGTGAGTTTGAGGCCAGCCTGAGACTACATAGTGAATTCCAGGTCAGCCTGGGCTAGATGGGGAACTCTGCCTTGAAAAATTAAAAAAAAAAGAAAAGAAAAGAAAAAAGAGAAAGAAAGAAAAAGTTTAAAATATGAATAAAGACATATGGATCAATAGAATGTGACTATATCATTTTAATATCAGTTAAAGCAAATTAATATGCAAAAAGCATTGTGTAGTAATAAAAAAGGAACACTTTATGGTGACAAATCAGTGATGATCACCTAACAAGCTAAACATCTAGGAAACAGGAGAGGAACCTCATCAGAAAAACCAAGAGAAAGGGAATACTGGTTGCATGTCTATCTTGTGCCAGGCCTGGGTAATTTCCAAATCCATGCAACCAACCTTCACAAGCACTGACGTGGCTACATCCTCGTCCAGAATAGACGTGCTGTTGCTTGGATTCCAGCTTTTGCATTCACCATCGATACAACCTTTGAGCCACTAGGATCAAGTGCGTTGCGGATGGAGTCAAAGAAGGCATGTCAGCTCTAAATGGAGAGCTGTGAACGAGAATGACCCCCTTACCTGCACACGTCACTGAAACTACCTGGCCCTATGTCTATTTCCACGTCTGTACAGTGCAAGCCTACCTTGTCCGCTGTTCCAGAAAGGGAGATAACTTATGTACAAAGCTTGACATTCAGCGGGTCCTCAGTAAACAGCTTCAAGAGACAACAAGATACGTTATTTCTGGAAGAGGTGGCAAGGGACGAGGGGGCGCTGTAGCTGGGTGATCGAGTCTGGGGAAGCCCTCTCGGCAGAAGAGCAATGGCTCTCCTCCAGATTCTGGGGAAGACTTGAGGTTTCCAGAATCACCTGGTTTACATAAATTTTTCCCAGACACCCCTGACCTCCTAGGGCCGAGGCCGTCCACACCTGCTGCAGGTGAGCCGGACGTACCACGCGACTCGCCCCCACGGCCACTACCCGGAACACAGCGGAGGCGCTCCGTGCGTCACGCAGGCGCAGTGTGCAGACGCGCGCGCGCGGCGCGGCCCGTCCCGCCCACTCGGAGGCGGGGCCCTGAGCCCTGGGCTCCTCCCCGGAGCGTCGGGCCCCGCCTCGGGCCCGGCCTCCGGCTCCTCTGGGCCGGCCCGGGAGTCCGGAGCTAGCCGCGGGAGCTGCGCCGTGAGCGGCCGAGCGCCGTAGGCTGGGGCGGGCCCGTGGGCGGAGAGGCCCTGGAGCGGTTGCGGCGGCGAAGGGAACGGGGCGGGACGGGACGGGACGGGGCGGGGAAGCGACCCGAGGGCGGAAGTGAGAAAGTTTGCCGGCGTCCCGGGGAGAGTTGTGCTCGAGACGCGGCGATGGGGGGCTCGGGCAGCCGCCTGTCCAAGGAGCTGCTGGCCGAGTACCAGGTGCGCGGGACGCCGGCGGCGGGGCTCGCGGAGCTCGCGTGCGGGCCCGCGCCCCCGGGGAGTGGGACGGACTGGGCCTCCGGGAGGGCGGCTCTCTGACCCATGCCCGTCTCTGGATTTGCCTTCCAGGACCTGACGTTCCTGACCAAGCAGGAGATCCTCCTGTGAGTGCCCCGATCATCCCCCCACACACACCTGCGGCGTTGGGGTCTTCCGGGGACCGCTTCGCGGGGCGCTGTCCTGGCGAAGGGCGGCCTGGGCACCCAGTCTCGGAGAGAAGGGGCGGGGCTGGCGGCAGGTCGGCTCGTCTCTCCCCGCCTGGGCCCGTCCGCCTGCTGGTGCCCAGCCGACCTCAGCTTTGCACCGCTGGCATCCAGGAAATGCTGAGCGCTTTTTGACCCCGAAGTACATTAGCTTCTGCCCTGCCCTGTCCTGGCGGGGACTGCCGTAGCTCACCGCCGACTTGGCCTACTGACAAAGCCAAAGTAGTCTTGGGGAGCCTGGCTCACTCTGCTTCCAAACTTGCCCCAATAAGACAGTAACGGTTAACGCTTACGGAGCACCCCCTGTGTGCTGATTCCGGGGTTACCTCAGGAGGGAGATGCGCGACTAGAAAACGGGTTCAGAGAAGTTTGGTAAATTTGCTTGTGAGGCACACTGGGAGTAAGGGGTATTGATGGGCAGAGGAGCCCCCCCCCCCCCGCAGTGACAGTTCCAGTAGGAGGAAGATGAGAGCTGAGAGGAGGGACCCCTGGAGTGAGAATGAGGCTTCGGTTTTGCTCCTTTCTCCTGTTGTTCAGGTTCACCTTCTGGCTCCGTCCCCAACCTCCCCCTTCCTCAGGATTTCTGGTATGAGTGCCCCTAGCCCAGTGACTCTGGACACAGCAAGGCCACACAGTAAATAGCCACTATAAGAAGACACTACCAGCTGCCTTATAACTTATTCCCTTTGGGTCACGGTTGCTCAGTAACTCAGAAGTTGCCTGGTTTAAAAAGGGTCACAAGGCACCGAGTGGAGATGTAATACACACAGGGAGACTGATGTGATGGCTCCAGAGTGCTAACAAGTTCCCCTCTCTCTGCCAGAGCCCACAAAAGGTTCTGTGAGTTGCTTCCCCAGGAACATCGAAGTGTGGAGGAGTCACTGCAGGCACGAGTGTCCTTCGAGTCCATCCTCAGCCTTCCAGAGCTCAAGGTGCCGGCCCTTCACCTTCTCTGTCTACCCCTCTGCCACTCCAGTTAGCCCGTGGTGCCACTGGTCCCCATTCTCCTCTACTGTCTGCTTAGCCCTAATTTCATGGTGGCAAAGACTTTACCAAAATCACTCAGCAGGGTTATCTAGAATGTCACTATTCTTTTCCTTTCTTCTTTTTCTTTTCGGTTTTTGTTTTTTTCCCCCCTCAGAAGGATTGAATGCAGAGTCTAATACATGCTGGGCAGGTGTTATGCCAGAGCTGTAGCCCTAGCCCTAGAATGCTGCTGCTGCTTTTCTTTTTCTTTTCTTGTTTTGTTTTGTTTTGAGGTAGGGTCTCATTCTAGCCCAGACTGACCTGGAACCCACTCTGTAGTCCCAGGCTGGCCTCAGAACTCACGGCCTATAAATGTTGTTGTTGTTTTTTTAAATAATGACTAGTAAGTTGTAGTCTCCCTCCTTCCCTCCCTCCCTCCCCCCACCTCTGTTTTCTGAGGTAGGGTCTCACTCTAGCTCAGGCTGACCTGGAATTCATTATGTAGTCTCAGAGTGGCCTTGAACTCATGGCAGTCCTCCCTCTGCCTCCCAAGTGCTGGGATTAAAGGTGTGTGCCACCACACCCAGCTTCTCTCTCTCTCTTTTAAAATATATTTATTTGAGAGAGAGAAAATGGGTACACCAGGGCTTCCAGCCACTGCAAAGGAACTCCCTTGTGCATCTGGCTTATGTGGGTCTTGGAGAATAGAACCGAGATCCTTTGGCTTTTTGGGGAGATCGCTAAGCCATCTCTCCAGCCCCATAAATACTTTTTTAAAAAGCCGAGCGTGGTTGTACGTGCCTGTCACCACGGTCAGCCAATCTAACTGAAATAATGAGCTCCAGGTTCCGTGAGAGCCTCTGTCTCAGGGGTACATGACAGCCTCCTCTGGCCTCTACACCCATGTGCACAGGCTGCACACATCTGCACATGCACCACACATACTACACCAAAAACCCTTCCAGTAGGGTTGGCTGAATGTGTAACCCAGGCCACATTCTGTGACCTTCACAGAAGACTCTCTTACATAGGCCAACCCTTTCAAGGAACGTATCTGCCGAGTTTTCTCCACATCCCCTACCAGAGACAGCCTGAGCTTTGAAGACTTCCTGGACCTCCTGAGTGTCTTCAGTGACACAGCAACTCCAGACATCAAGTCACACTATGCCTTCCGCATTTTTGGTAAGGACCAGGAGGAGCTGCTAGAACCTACCCCTTCTCTGATGGGCCTTGTGACACTGCTCGGGAAAAGGGGCCCATGTGCTTCTGTGGAACTCCTCCAGACCATGTCCTTGTTGGTTCCCTGTCTGCTGTCTAGACTTTGATGATGATGGAACCCTGGACAGAGAAGACCTGAGTCAGCTTGTCAACTGCCTCACAGGAGAGGGTGAAGACACTCGGCTCAGTGCTTCAGAGATGAAGCAGCTCATCGACAATGTGAGTTCAGGCTGGGCCTGGGGCGGTGGAAGGGAAGGGCTGGGGCTTCAGCCTAAGGGCCTACTTTCTCCAGATCCTGGAAGAATCAGACATCGACAGAGACGGGACCATCAATCTCTCTGAGTTCCAGCATGTCATCTCCCGTTCACCAGATTTTGCCAGGTACAACCATGGTCCTCCCAGATCTGGGGTGTTATTATGGGAGGTGAAAGTGTGGTTTTGTGTCCTCTGAATGTCTCAGGATGCTCTTCTAGAGAGGAGGGGACCAACACACAGGGTACCCAAAGCATACCATAGGGTTTTGTTTTTTTGGCTTTTTGAGGTAGGGTCTCACTATAGCTCAGGGTGGTCTCGAACTCTCAATCCGCCTACCTCTGCCTCCCGAGTGCTAGGATTAAAGGTGTGCGCCACCATGGTCACCTCCTTTTTTTTTGAGACAGGGTATCTTGTATCTCAGGGTGGCCTTGAACTCACTGTGTTCAAGGATGTTCAAGGATGTTCAAGGATGTTCAAGGATGACCTTGAACTTCTCATCATCCTGCCTCTAACTCCTGAATGCTGGGTTTACAGGCTTGGGCCACCACACCATTTATGTGGTGTTGGGGATCAAACTCAGGGCTTTGTGCATACTAGGCAAGTACTCTACCAACTGATCTACATCCCACAGCGCCCAAAGAAGGGTCTGAAGCTGAGTGTGGTGGTGCATGCCTGTTAGGAGGCAGAGGCAAGAGGAGTGCTGCATGTTTGAGGCTATCCCAGTCTATACATCATTGTAAGCTAGCCAGAGCTACATAGTGAAACCCTGTTTCAAAAGAAAGGAAGAAAGGGAAGGAAGAACTTTAGGGGAAAATGGTCCCTACCGTCTTTTTCCACGGGCAAAGTAGAGTGCATGCTTAGTAGACAGGGGCCCTGAAAACTCAACCTAACCCAGTCTTTTCTCATGCAGCTCCTTTAAGATTGTCCTGTGATGGCTGTGTGGGTGCCAGCACCCTGTCTAAGACCGTTCCACTGCTGGGCTGTGGCCAAGGTTATGCCTGAGATGTCAGGGCCCACCCTGCTGGCCGGCCCGGAGCAGGCACTGCGTGAGTCCAACCCCAGGAGGACCCTCCCCCTTCCTACTGCTGTTGTTTTTACTAATCAGTAATAAAGGTTTAGATGTTTTGACCCTGCGTATAAACCCAGAAATAGGACTGAGTTTCTAGGAATCTTTGATCATACTAGGAACAAGTTACACTTAAAGGAGGGACAGCATTTCAGACTGTGTCCCCACTGCTTCCCAAATGCACAAAGGGTAGCATAGTGGGTGGCATACTCCCAAGTCCTGATGTAAGGGTGATCACATCAGTTTACACATGTGTTAAAATTTACGCAGTGGGACTGGAGAGATGGCTTAGCAGTTAACATGCTTGCCTGCAAAGTCTAAGGACCCAGGTTCCATTCCCCAGGACCCATATAAGCTAGATGCATATGGTACATGCATTTGCAGTGACTACAGGCCCTGGCATGCCCATTCTCTCTCTCTCAAAGAAGAGGAAAAAAAATTACACAATGATACTCCAAAAGAAAATTCCATTTTACTAAACCTAAGATCATTTTAAAAATTAAACATTGTGGACTGGGGACAGAGCTCAGTGGGTAAAGACCATGTTTATCCCTAGTGTTTAACCTAAAAATGGCAGGCATGAAAGCCGGGAGGCAGAGGTAGGAGGATTGCTGAGTTCAAGGCCACCCTGAGACTACATAGTGAATTCCAGGTCAGCCTGGACTAGAGTGAGACTACCTAAAAAAAAAAAAAAAAGCCAGGCGTGGCTATGTGTTCATATAATCCCTGTGTTTGGGAAGCAGAAACTGGTGAATTCCTGTCTCTTTGGTGAGCTCCAGACCAAATGAGAGACCTTGTCTCAAAAATGGTGGACAGCTGGGCTGGAGAGATGGCTTAGCGGTTAAGTGGTTGCCTGTGAAGCCTAAGGACCCCGGTTTGAGGCTTGGCTCCCCAGGACCCACATTAGTCAGATGCACAAGGGGGCACACACGTCTGGAGTTCATTTGCAATGGCTGGAGGCCCTGACGTGCCCATTCTCTCTATTTCTATCTGCCTCTTTCTCTGTTGCTGTCAAATAAATTTAAAAAAATGGTGGACAGCATTTCTGCAAAGAAAATCAAGGTTATCTTTGGTTTTTGCACACATGTGCATACATACCTGCACATGTTCTCCTTACCCCCCCCCCCCCCCACAGAATTAAACATCAGGCCCAGCATGGTGGTGGCGGCGCACACCTTTAATCCCAGCCCTCAGTTGAGGCCAGCCTAGGGCTACAGAGTGAATTCCAGGTCAGCCTGGGCTAAGTGAGACCCTACCTCTAAAAACCAAAAAATTAAACATTGTAAAGGAAACAAAACAAACAAATAACAAAAAGAAACCCTCCTGCCTTGGGCCCCCACCCTTGCTGAACTGAACTGGATGCAGAGAAACAGAACTCCCCACCCCATCAGTGTGGTTCACTAAGAACCGTGTTCCAGTGGGCAATGTCAACTGTGCTTGACTACTTTTTTTTTTTTTTGGTTTTTCCTGGTAGTCTCACTCTAGCTCAGGCTGACCTGGAATTCACTATGTAGTCTCAGGGTGGCCTCGAACTCACAGAGATCCTCCCACCTCTGCCTCCCAAGTGCTGGGATTAAAGGCATGTGCCACCACATCCGGCTTTGTCTTTTTTTTTTTTTTTTAATGCAAGAGAGAGAGGGAGAGAGAATTGGTACGCCAGGGCCTCCAGCCACTGTAATTGAACTCCAGACTTGTGCCCCCTTGTGCACATATGCAACCTTATGCATTTTCATCACTGTACATCTGGCTTATGAGGGACCTAGACAGTCAAACATGAGTCTTTAGGCTTTGCAGGCAAGCACCTTAACCTCCAAGCCATCTTTCCAGCCCTCTTGGCTTTTTGGGGGGTGGGGCTTTTGGAGGTAGGGTGTCATGCTAGCTCAGGCTGACCTGGAATTCACTCTGTATTCTCAGGGTGGCCTTGAACAACTCACAGTGAACCTCCTATATCTGCCTCTCCTAAATCCTGGGAATAAAGATGTATGCCACTGCCCATTTTTTTTTTTTTTTTTCTTTTGAGGCTGGGAATCCCCATAAAGACAAAACTCAAGTACTGGAAGTACTTTAAGAAGTTACCTAAGACCACAACTAATGATAACTCTTCAGGTTTTATTAAAAAAAAAAAAGTAAAGTGCATTTTATTTAAAAAAATATAAAACCCACATCAGTTTAGGGTTCCTGTGCTGGGCAGTGTCAGTATCCCTTAAAGTGGAAAGACGTGAGCGGTCGGGGGTGAACCAGGACAGGGGAGGTGTGGTACAGTCAGGTTCCTGTGTTTTAACTGGAAGATGGGACTGAGGTGGTAGGACACAGATCTTAGGCCGTGAGGAAAGGCAGGCAACAGTCTCTTCCTTGAGGAAAGGAAACAGCGTCCATTGTCACAAATTCTCCTGGGCTCGCAATTCTCACTATCTTATGAGGCCACAGCCTGATACAGGCAGGCAAGTTCTGGGAGCTAAGTCTGAGCCTAGGGTCTAGTGAGGGCTGCAGAGCCAGCCTAGCCCTCTAGTCCCTGAGGTGGTGGGATGCCAGCTGCCACAGCTACGTCCTTGGTCGACTGGAGCCTGAGTTGGGCCCTGGCTCTGCAGTGAGAAAGGGCAGCCTATGACAGCAGGGTAAGGCAGAAGGTAGAAGAGGCCGGTGAATGAGGGACTCCAACTCTGGCTCACACAGCCACCACAGATGAGTCTCCAGGGGCCCTGAGGGGCAAGCTGGAGCGGCCTGTGCTTTCTTCCCTCAATCTGGTTTCACATTTGTAGTTGTCTTTTAAACAAAGGGCTCAGTTGACTCCAGGAGCAGAGTTCTGCCCATCCAAGCGGGCCGCCCTGGGCCCTGGAGCTCAGCCCCATCTCCAACCAGGCACTGGTGGCAGGCCTAGCCGGTTGGGCTGTCTCGGCCTTGCTACTGGCTAAAGAGCCACAGGCAGCTGCCTCCAAGGGTCCTGGGGTGAGGCACCATGGTTGTGTTGCAAGGAGCAGAGGTCCAGCCGACCCATTCTGAACAGTCACTGCCAGAGGTCACATCTACAGGTTAGCTCTCACACCACCGAGTCACGGATCTCAGAGCCCAGGCGGACCCGGGGCCGAGGACACACAGGTGACACCTCCACAAAGCTGTCCTGGATACTCAGTGGCCTCTTTTCTGACTCAGTGAAGACCCGGGGCCCCGGAGAACTATCCGACAGGGCCTGGTAGCCTCGGTGGTCAAGTGGAGTGGTGGGAGGACCAACACCATTAAGTGGCCGGGTCTCGGGCGGCAGCGCCACTGGGCGGGTCTTGGGATGGACACTGGCGCGCTCCCCTTGCTTGAGGAAGAGTTTCATGCCGTCCCGGTGCCGGTAGAGGAAGAACAAAACGAGAAGTACCACAGCAAGCCCGAAGAGTGCACACATCACCAGGAACTCATTCCAGTATGACTTGTGTGCACCCCAGCTGGCCTTGCCCCCAGCTGGTGCACTCACACGTGATGTGTTGATAATGACAGGTGCGCCACCACGTTGGTCCGTTCGGTCTACCACTCCATCCTCCATCAGCTCTAGGCAGTAGCTGGCCACCAGCTGCCTAAAGTCCTCCTCTACTGACCAGCACTGGAACACCCCCTGCCCCTGCTGGCTGCCCACCAGCAGCAGGTCCCCGGTGGGCAGCACACGGCATGAGGCTGAGGCATTGATGGGGGCCTCGTTGTGTAGCCAGAGCCTGGTGGCCAGGTTGGAGAGGAGTGGACAGGCCAGGGTGTTCACCGTATTAGGCTGGATCTGGACTTGTTCACAAGGCTTCTTAGCTGTGGGCAGAAAAGGCATAGGGTAGAAAGGTGGCCAAAGGTGCTCAGTCCCTCTGTTTCCGGTGCCACAGTGGGAAAGTCTGGGTACTCCTAGGACTGACTGAGGCCATCTGGATGTCTGCTTACAAGACTGGAGGGATAAGCACTTAAGGAAAGACATTCACACCCTCCAATGCCTGGAAGGAACCTTCCAAGCAGATATGGCCCCCACCTTCTCCAGCCTTAAAGGAGGGCACCTTACCTGCTGGTACAAAAGACCGGGGCCTGGCTGAGGACACATTGCAGAGCTCCTTAGCACTGGCACTCTCGATATCCTGGATCCAGGGCCTGAGGACCAGAGAATCAGGTAGTTACGGGAAGCCCCATGGACCCAGGTTCTCTCACTTTTCTATGTAGGCTTGGACCTGAGCAAGGGGCCTGGTGCTCAGGGACCACCAGGCCCAAAGCAGCCAGCAGGAGGCTTCCCTGAGCTGAATCCTCCCCCCACAGGGCTTGAGAGGGCATCTCCTGCCAACACATTACTGTAGCAAAGAAAAGTTATATGTGGCTTATTTTCTTTCTTCCTTCCTTCCTTCCTTCCTTCCTTCCTTCCTTCCTTTCTTTCTCTCTCTCTCTCTCTCTCTCTCTCTCTCTCTCTCTCTCTCTCTCTTCTTTCTTTCTTTCTTTTTTTGGTTCTTTGAGGTAGGGTCTCATTCTCTAGCCCAGGCTGACCTGGAATTCACTATGGAGTCTCAGGGTGGCCTCGAACTCACTGCAATCCTCCTACCTCTGCCTCTCGAGTGCTGGGATTAAAGGTGTGCACCACCATGCCTGGCTGGCTTATTTTCTTTTACTATAAGAGTAAAATGTACCCTCAGAAAAAGTCTGGGAGGACAGCTGGATCTATATGTAAAAATCTGAGTAATATACACACATTAGAGCCAGGCATGGTGGCACACACCTTTGATCCCAGCACTTGGGAGGCAGAGGTAGGAAGATCTCTGGGAGTTCGAGGCCACAATTCCAGGTCAGTCTGGGCTAGAATAAGTGAGACTTTACTTTGGAAAAAAAAAGTAACAAAACAAAGACTCAGGAGGCTAAGGCAGAAGGATTGCTTGGAGTTTCAGACCATCCTGGGCTACATAGCAAGGCCTTATTAAAAACAACAACAACAACATGGGCCAAAGAGATGGCTCAGCAGTTAAGGTAAGCACCTTGCTTGCCTGCAAAGTCTAGTGACCCAAGGTTTGATTTCCCAGTACCCACACAAATCCAGATGCACAAAGTGGTGTATGCATATGTAGTTTGTATGCAGTGGCTGGAGGCCCTGGCATGCACATACATATTCAAATCCCCCTCCGATCTCTCTGCTTGCAAATAAATAAAATATTTAAAAAATAAAAATAAACAGGGCCAGAGAGATGGCTCAGCAGTTAAAGGTACTCGCTTGCAAAGCCTGACATCCTGGGTTTAATTCCCCAGTAGCCTCATAAAGCCAGATGCACAAGTGGTACATGTGTATGGAGTTGGTTTGCAGTGTCAGGAGGCCTTGATGTGCCCATGCATTCTCTCTCCAATAAATAAAATACAAAAATAACATTTTTTCTCCAAGACAAAGTATCACTATGGAGTCCAGACTGGTTTTCAATTTACAATCCTCCTGCCTCAGCCTCAGCCTCCCCCAGTGCTGTGATTTATAGGTACGTGCCACCACACCTGGCAAGATGTAATTCTTGAACTTAGCAAATGGAAAACTCAACCAAGTGTAAAAGTACTAGAAGAACCTCACACAATCTGTTATGCGGCAACTGGGATACATTTTTGGAATATCCTTTTTTCCAGGTCATAGATACATGTTAGCATCTCAAAAGGATATTTACGTACATACATAAACACATATGTGGTACATATTTAGTAAGGAGGGGTTGGCGTTTGAGACATGGTCTCATGAAGCCAGACTAATGCTGAATGGATCTTCCTGTCTCTGCCTCCCAAGTGCTGGGATTGCAGACCATGAGCCACTATACCTGGCCAGTAGAATTTTTGAAATATAAAACTTAACTCCAGGGCTAGAGAGATGGCTTAGCAGTTAAGGCGCTTGCCTGCAAAGCCTAAGGATCCATGTCCGACTCCCCAGGTCCCACTTAAGCCAGATGCACAAGGTAACACATGTGCAAGGTTGCCTGTGTCTAGAGTTCGATAGCAGTGGCTATTGGCCCTAGCGTGCCAATTCTCTCTCTCTCTCTCTCTCTCTCTCTCTCTCTCATTAAAAAAAAAAAAAAAAAAAAAAAGGCAGTCTGTTGGGCTTGCTTAAAAAAAAAAAGAACATTACAAATAGGGAATGTAAGCTGGGAGTGGTAGAACACACCTTTGATCATCCCAGCACTTGGGAAGCAGAGGTAGGAGGATCGCTGTGAGTTGGAGGCCAGCCTGGGACTACAGAGTGAATGCCTAGTCAACCTAGGTTAGAGTGAGACCTTGCTTTGAAAAAACAAAAAAAGCCGGGCATGATGGCACACACCTTTAATCCCAGAACTCGGGAGGCAGAGATAGGAGGATCGTTGTGAATTCGAGGCCACCCTGAGACTACATAGTGAATTCCAGGTCAACCTGGGCCAGAGTGAGACCCTACCTCAAAACAAACAAACAAAACAAAAAAAAAAGAAAAGAAAAAAACAAAAAATAAAACAAAGGGAAGGTAATACTCCCCTGCTTTCAGCATACAAAAAATTTATGTGTCCTTTCCCCCTGTAAACAAAAGGTCACCACAAATGGGAGCGATCTCATGTTTATTAAAATAACTGGACTTTGGGGCTAGAGAGATGGCTTAGTGGTTAAGGCACTTGCCAGCAAAGCCAAAGGACCCGGGCCACCCTGAGGCTACATAGTGAATTCCAGGTTACCTGGGATAGAGCAAGACCTCACCTCAAAATGACAACAAAATTCTGATTCTCTTGGTGGAATCAGGGGTATCTTTGCTTTGTATGTATCCCTAGTTTTATTCTTGGCCACATAGAGCATTTCAGGCTAGCTTTGGCTATATAAGACCTTATCTCAACAACGAAAACAAGCCAGGTATGGTGGTGCACGCCTTTAATCCCAGCACTTGGGAGGAAGAGGTAAGAGGATCACTGTGAGTTCAAGGCCAGCCCGAGAGCCTACCTCAAAGAAAAACAAAACAAAACAAAAACACCAAAAGAAGGGGCTGGAGAGATGGCTCAGCAGTTAAGGTGCTTGCTTGCAAAGCCTAATGCCCTGGGTTCAATTCCCTAGTACCCATGTAAATCCAGATGCACACACTGGCACATGTATCTCTAGTTCATTTGCAGCAGCTAGAGGCCCTGGCACACCCATATTTTCTCTCTCTCTCTCTCTCTCTCATCAGAAATAAATAAGTAAAATATATTTTTTAAAATGCACCACCCCATTTTGTGATGACAGGAACATACCACTATACCCACATCATCTCTATTTTCTAAACAGACACTTTCTAATCTAAAATGTAATCCTGGGGGCTGGAGAGATGGCTTAGTAGTTAAAGCACTTGCCTGCTAAGCCAAAGGACCCAGGTTCCATTCCCCAGTACACACATAAAGCCAGATGCACAAGGTAGCACATGCATCTGGAGTTTGTTTGCAGTGGCTGGAGGTCCTGGTGTGTCCATTCTCTCTCTCAAATAAATAAATAAATAGATCAATAAAATGTATAAATATAATCCTGGGCTGGAGAGATGGCTTAACAATTAAGGTGCTTGCCTGCAAAGCCTAAGGACCCATGTTTGATTCTCCAGTACCCATGTAAGTCAGATGCACAAGGTGGTGCATGCTTCTGGAGTTCATTTGCAGTGGCTGAAGGCCCTGGCATGCCCATTCTCTCTATATATGCCTCTCTCTTTCTCAAAACAAAACAAAACAAAACAAAACAAAAAAACAAATAAAATGTAATACTGAACCATTTTTTAATGATTTAATAAGCTGTTTAATAATACTGGTGCTATGCTATGTCCACGTGATAACCCATCTGTCAAGGCTTCCACAGGCAGAATGTCTGGTACCCCACCTGATCATCATGAACCTTCTTCCAGGCAGGTAAGGCCAGTGCTAACTACCTGACTCACAGTATTTTCAGGAAGCAGCAGGCACTCACAAACTTGGAGACATGGGTGTAAGTGAAACCCTGCAGGGGTCCCAGGGAAGCCTAGTAAGTTGACTCTGATGTAGGGGGATGCCAATTGGCAAAGGCCTCGAGGGGCACTCACCTGGAGGCCAGCTCAGGCTGGTACAGGCTGACATCCTTGCAGCTGGAGCCACTCCAGGCACAGTAGGGGTCCCGGGCAAGGACACAGTCCCCACAGCTCAAGTATAGACTGCAGTTGGCCACAGGCACCTGGACTACACCTGAGTGGGAGGTGGCATACAGCAGCCCCTACACAGTCAGACATGAGAGATGAGAGGCAGGCGTGGACAGTCACTCAGCCATCACTCATGACCACACTGGACTTACACACCCACTACAGCCACACCAGAGGGATTCTGACATGTTCCGGACACCTGAACTTTCTGATAAGCCTGGGTTCGATAATCTCTCTTGCCAGGGCAAGGGGAGGAAAAGCCAGGTGGTGGGTTACCTGGTGACAATGGAGGAACACTCTCAAGTCACTGCCTAAACTATTCCCCAGATGGCTCACCCTATGGCTGTCCAGAAGCAGGTTCCCCACAGGTTGTCCTGCTGGGAAGATCTGGAGCTCCTCGATGATGTGAACTGTGGAGCCTACCCCCACCGCCTTGTGCAGCCGGCCATCACCTGGAGAATGGACACGATTCAAACCCAGGGTGCAATCTGCCGCTCAGGACCCACCAGCCACACTCCCCTACCCCTGGGTCTGCCAGACTGCACGCCCTCACCAGTGCCCAGGAAGAGGACATCGTAGGTCTGGTGCAGGGCGGGGACGCGGTGCACAGCCACACGCTGATAGCGGGCCTGTGGCTGCACCAGCAGCAGGCGGCTACGGATCTGCCCGTCCATCAGGAAGTGATCCTTGAGGAAGTTCAGCACCCGGTCTGGGAGCTGCAGCGACGAGTTGATCTTCCGATCCCGGGCACTATTGGTGATACACTGGAAGCAGAGGCAGAGGTGTGAGCGACGGGCATCGGCATGGAGGCCTGCCTCCCCAGTGGGTCTGCCCCGTCCCAGAAGCTTTGGCACAGCCGCCCTTCTGCAGTGCCAGTGAGATTAGCGGGAAGGTCCAAGGGCGGCAAGAATGGGGTGTGGGGAAGCCAAGAGATTGGTAGGTTGACTGCTGGCCTCCTCCCTGCCCACAGCTCCTCAAAATACGAACATATGGCTCAAGAAGTGTGACTAGTCTTCCCTCCTCTCCAGCATTTGCCTCTAGCATTCTTAGGAAGCCAAGCCTGAACAGCATCTCAGTACAGCCAGCTCCCATACCTTCCCGGGACCTGCTTCCCTCTACCTAAGAGTATCTGTACTTGCGTTAATACACCACAGTGACCTCAACCAGCGAGGCACGGGCTAACAGCTCCAGCTGGACCAGTCTAGATGGGCTCCATACCTTTCTGCAGTGCCCTGCAGGTCCAGCTCCAGCTGCCCACAGTGGTCAGGACTCACTGACACACCCTTCCTTGGCTTCCTGCTTGAATCTGTCTGTTCCCTCCCACTGCTTCTAGGCATCACCTCCCAAATAACCTGGCACTCATATCCTGGTGTCAAGGTCTGCTTTTAGAGTGCATTAGATGACAAGCAAAGAAAGAAAGGACTGTTGCCTATGGCCTGCTCATCCAGTCACTTGATAAATAAGAAGCACTCCAGTGAGTGGGGGAGAGGACAGAGTAAAGGGACAAATACAAAGCTGGGTGTGGTGGTGGCACCTATGATCCCAGCACTTGGGAGGTAGAAGCAGGAAATCAAGGTCATCCCTGGCTACACAGCGAATTTGAGGCCAAACTGGACTACAGGAGCCCTGGTCTCCAAACAACAAAAACCCTACAATGGTGGACAGGAAGTGCCTTAATGGGGACATATATGCCCAGGCTGACAAGATCAGCCTGAAAGCATTTCATCATTTAGGGTCACAACTAACTCAGTAAGTAAGACAAACAGGCCCGGGCTTTTTATACCTAACTGTAAAGATGAGAAAACAGAGTCAGAGAAGCTAAGTGATTTGCCCAAGGCTACATGGCCTTGGTGGGAACATGGTGTGGGGACCAAGCCTACTCAGTGCCTGTTCTGAGTGCAAGAAGCTAGTACCCACCGCTCCAGGCCGGGGCACAGGGACTGAGTGGGTCTCAGTGTACCACTGCTGTGTTTCTCTGTTCACCTTCTTGTAGAGGCCATTGAAGGCCTTCTGCACTTCATTCATAGTGAAGACACAGATGGCAGAGCCCTCTGTGAGCCCACTGTGCCTGCCAAAGGAAACAACAGGGTTAACTTGAGAGTCAGGGTGTGGGGGACTCTGAGGCCAGTGGGGTCCCAAGTCCTAGTGCCAGCCACCCTTCATCCTCCCATCAGCAGCCTGAATCTGGGCACCTTACCACTGGGAAGTGAAAACCCCATAGAAAAGGGTCTCGCGCCAGTGCTGGGGGCTGGGGCTCAGTGTGAAGACATCTTGCAGCACATTGAAGGGGAAGCCATCATGGGGCCGGGAGCACAGCAGCTGGGCTTTGAGGAAAGACGTCCAGCGCTGCTGCAGCACCCGCTCTCCCCCTTCGTCACCCTGGGAGAAAGGAGGGACCAGCTGGCTTAGGCACAAGCCACACCACAGGCTAGAGGCATGGTGTTGCCTCAGCAGCAGCAGTGGAGACAGACACCTGGGACGAAGAATGAGAAAACCAGGACAGATGTCCCCCTAAGACTGAGAAAACGTGAAAGCAATGTATGTGTCCCATCAAGAGAGTGCATTCCTGGGCTGGAGAAGTGGCTTAGCGGTTAAGGCGTTTGCCTACAAAGCCGAAGGACCCAGGTTGGATTCCCCAGGACCCACGTAAGCCAGACGCACAAGGTGGCGCATGTGTCTGGAGTTTGTAGTGGCTGAAGGCCCTGGTGTGCCCATTCTCTCTCTCTCTAAATAATAAAATAAAAACATTAGAGAGAGAGAGAGCATTCTTTTTTAAGAAATATCTTATTAAGAGAGAGAAAGAGAGAGAGAGAGAATGGGTGCGCCAGGGCCTCCAGCCACTGCAAATAAACTCCAGATGTGTGCACCCTCTTGTGCATCTGGCTAACGTGGGTCCTGGGGAATCCAACCTGGGTCCTTTGGCTTTGCAGGCAAACGCCTTAACCGCTAAGCCATTCCTCTGGCCTGAGAGTGCATCTTACTGGGCACTACAAAAGACCAAGGACCTAGGGAGCCCACCGAAAGAGGGAGGGGTAGCTCAGTGGCAGAGCACGGCTCAGCATGCCTTCATCATTGGCCGTACTGGTGGCCTGCAGCGCTGCGCTTCAAGAGGATGTGGGAGGATACTGCTGGAGTCCAGGACTTCACAAGCAGCAGGGGAGCACAGTGAGACCCCAATTCAGCAAACAAATAATAAGATGGAGAGGTGTCCATGATGGACTGCTGGGCAATAATGAATCTAAAGGACCTTGAACTAGAACAACTAAGGAAATAAAATACTCAGTTTTTTTTTTTTTTGTTTTGTTTTTTGTTTTTTGTTTTTTGTTTTTTCAAGGTAAGGTCTTACTCTGGCCCAGGCTGACCTGGAATTCACTCAGGGTGGCCTCGAACTCACAGTGATCCTCCTACCTCTGCCTCCTGAGTGCTGGCCAACCACGCCCGGCATAAAATACTCAGTTTTAAAATGATGGCAGGACTGGAGATGACTTAGCATTTAAGGCATGGTTAAGGTGCTTGCTGCAAAGGCTAACGACCTGAGTTCAATTCCCCAGTACCTACATAAAGGCAGATGCTCAGCTTAGCGTGTTTGCCTAGCTTGCACAAAGTCCTGGGTTCAATCCCCAGCACCACATGAAACTAGGAGTGATGGTACATTTCTATAATCCCAGAACTTGAGAGGTAGAGGCAGGAGGATCAGAAACTGTCACATTTGAATATGTACTGGGTCTGAAGCCAGCCCCGGACACATGAGATCCTGTCTTGAGAGAGACAGACAGACAGACACAGAAACAGAGACTGAAGCTGTTGGCCAAGGTTTTGCTCCACAGAGGATGAGGAAGCCCAAAGAAGTGAGTTGACCTTTGGGCGGATGACCCACGCGTCTCACCTTGCAGATTCGAGCAACTCGGGACACAATGGTGTCCTCAAAGAACTCAAACTCCTGGCCCGTCTCACTGAAGAAGTAGTAGATCTTATCATCGTCACCTTGCAGGCTACCCAAGCTTTCGGGAATGTAGGCTGAGGCCACGAAGGCAGGATCTGAGGGGGTTAATGAGAGGCAGAGTCAGTCCAGGAAACCTTAGGGAGAATGGCCCTTCGGCAGGGCCTAGTGGCGGCTCAGTGGGAGGACAGCATGACAATTCCACCTTGTAGCCAGTTGAGGGAGCTCTCAGTCTTGGTGGGGCGCAGAGTCTGGCTCCGGGAAATGGCTGGGTCGTTCCCCTGGAAGCTGCTGACTGTTCCAGTGTACAGCTCGCCATCTGCCAAGACAATGTTCCCATGGGAATAGCTCCCTCTGCCCGGTCCCTGCTCCCTGCCCAGGACCCACAGTGACCCCGTCCCCGTCCATCCTGCCTAGACAGAAGCAGTAACTTGGAAGTTAAATCAGAGCACGGCCTGGGGGGGGGGTGTCACTCAGCACCGCCGAGAATCTGCACGGTATGGATCACCACTTCAGACCTCGTACCCATGCTGCCCAGAGCCCATATATACCCCCAAAACCGGCCCTCTGGCCTCGTGTACCTGTTGTCCACCTCCCAGGAAGCCCCACACCACCCAGCATACCCCCCAACACTCACCAACCACCAGGGCCGTGGACTTGAAGTTGGGATCAAAGGGACAGCGGCCCTTGCCATCCTCCAGGAGGACATTGCCAGCCTTGTCTCGTGCCAGAGTGAAGCTTGCTGTGTTCTGTGGAGGAGGAGACGGTGGCTCAGGGCCTCAGCCGAGAGTGAAGAATACGTGCTGCAGGGGAGGGGAAGCAGCAGGCGGCACACCGAGAAGGCTGCCGTGTCAAGATGCACCCTCCACACCCTGGGGTGCGGGCGACACCACGTGTCCATGGTAGGTACTCAGCCTCGGTGGGCAGGGAGACGACGCTTGGAGAGTGAGTGGTGCCAGGGAGAGCGACATGATGCAAAACCAGGAGCCTCTGACTCCAGGGCCTGTGTTCTAATACACAGACAATGCCCCCTCTGCTAGTGTGTGTGTGGGGTCAGGGGGCAGGATATGCGTGGCCCAAGAGGATCAAGCACAGCGCGGGGGGGGGCAGAAGCTGGAGGACAGAAGGTGGCAAAGTGGGCAGGATCTCCGTGTCACTCTCCTGCTACAGGGCTGGGGAGGGGGAGGGGTGGGGCCAGGGGAGTTGGACTCAGGACTCTCGGGAGCCAACTGCTACCTATACCCCTTCACAAGGGGTCACAGCCACAGAAGAGCTTCCTAGGCAGGAAGACAAGTGTCTTGGCCAAACTGCGGGAACGCCCCAGGGCAGAGGAGGGCACTCACAATGTAGGTGCACAGGGGGCTGAAGGCCGCTGTGCCACAGGTGAGCAGGTGGCTGCTGTTGAGCGGCAGGAGGATCTTGATGTAGTTTTGACAGTCGCGCTGGGAGGGAAAAGGGAGATGTCAGGCCCATGCTTGCCACCAGGGGGCACTGGGAAGACTTCCTCCCTAGACCAAAGGCCAGGCCAACTCCTGTTGGGGACCTGGGGAAGGGACACTCAAGCATGGGAACTAATAAGAATCTAGGAGCTGCGAGAGGCTCCGCTGAGCTTGAGGGCGGTGTGCTGCGGCTCAGTTACTTTCCTCGCTGGCGAATGTTCCTTCTCTCTGGCGGGTGAAGGGACTCTGGAAAAGGGGTAACCCCACCCCATGGGCCAGTTCTGCACCTCCGCAGGTCTTCTCCAACCCGGTGAGGAAGCCACAGCCCACAGCAAAAGGAACTGCTTAGTCTTGAGCCCTAGGTGCACATCACCGCACCTCCATGAGGTGGCTGACGAGTGTATCATGCTGCCAGTGACTCCCTAGAACCTGCCCCCTGAGGTTGCCCCACGCCATCTTCCGGTGGTAGAGGCCCTGGCCTCGAGATCTCTCGAACCCTACAACTTTGCATTAGGAATTCTTGGCACTCTGAATCTGACCATTTCTTTCTTTCCTTTTCTTTCTCTTCTTTTTTTGGCTTTTTGAGGTAGGATCTCACTGTAGCCCAGGCTAACCTAGAATTCACTATGTAGTCAGTCTCAGGCTGGCCTTAAACTCACAGCAATCCTCCTACCTGTGCCTTTTAAGTGCTGGGATTAAAGACGTGCACCACCATGCTGGGCTCTTTTTTTAATATTTTTATTTATTTATTTGCAAGCACAGAGAGGGAAGAGGGAGAGAAGGAGGGGGAATGGGCGTGCCAGGGCCACCAGCCACTGCACATGAACTACAGATGCGTGCGTCACTTTGTGCATCCAGCTACATCCAGCTATATGTGGGTACTAGGAAATCGAACCCAGGTTGTCAGGCTTTGCAGGCAAGCACTTTAACTGCTGAGCCATTTCTCCAGCCCTGAATTTAACCATTTCTTACTCCCTTTATAGACCTGGAATGAGCCATTGTCTTTTCTTGCCACACAGTGGTCTCCTTCTGTCCAGCCCCACAGAGGCCACTCTACTACATGAACAGAGGGGCCTACTTATTTTATTTATGAGAAGGTGTTACTATGTAGTCCAGGTTGGCCTCTGCCTCCCAAGGGCTGGGATTACAGGCAGGTACTAGCATGCTTAGCCCAAAGAGACCCTTTTATTTTTTATTTTTGTTTATTTTTATTTAGAGAGCGACAGACAGAGAAAGAGGCAGAGAGAGAGAGAGAGAACTGGCGCACCAGGACCTCCAGCCACTGCAAATGAACTCCAGATGTGTACGCCCCCTTGTGCATTTGGCTAACATGGGTCCTGGGGAATTGAGCCTTGAACTGGGGTCCTTAGGCTTCACAGGCAAGCGCTTAACCGCTAAGCCATCTCTCCAGCCCAAGAGACCCTTTTAAAACACAGGCAGGCTGGATCTGGTGGCACAGGCTTGTAACCCCAGCTATTTAGGAAGTTGAGGTAGGAAGATCACAAGTTCAAGGACTTCCTGGGCTACAGTGTGAGTTCAAGACCAGCCTGGGGCAATGCAGTGAGATCTTGTCTCAAAATAAAAAGTAAAATAATAATAGTAATAATAAAGAAAGAAAAGTAAAAAGTAAAAAGAGGGCTGGGGACATAGCTCAGTGGTAGAGCACTTGCCTAGCAAGTGGGAGGCCCTTAGTTCAATCCCCAATACCACCAAAACAAACAGACAGACAGACAAAGGCAAGATCACATCACTTCTGTGCTTAGTCCTTACTGATTCTCAGTGTTCCACTTGGGGAAATCTGAAGTCCTGTTCCTTTTCCAGGTCATCTCAGGGTCAGCTTCCTTGCTTTCCTCTAAGTCTTGGCTCAAATGTGTCTTTCTAAATTAAGTATAACCTTATCACCTTTTTCTCTTTTTTTATGACCACCGTATAAACTGAATTTACACTGGTCTAGTCTTTCTTCTCTCTTCTCTCTCATTTTGTTTTTTGAGACAAGGTCTCCTGAAGCCTAGACTGTCCTTGAACTCCCGCCTTAGCTTCCCGAGTGCTGGCCTTACAGACATTAGCCACCATGCCCAGCAGGGATATTTTTCTTTCTTTTTTCTTTTCCCCTATAGTGATATCTCTAATACCTAATATAGTACAGAACAAGTGCTTAATGGAGTTAGGAGCTGGGCATGGTAGCTCATGGCTATAATCCCACCACTTGGGAGGCTGAGGTAGTAGGACTGCTGTTGAGTGTGGCCAGCCTGGGCTACAGAATGAATCCCAGGTCAGCCTGGGCCTAGAGTAAGACCCTGCCTCAAAGAAGAAGAAGAAGGGCCTGGCCATGGCTCAGTGGTAGAGTACTTGTCTAGCATGTCCAAGGCCCTGATTCTGTCCCCAGCACCACGAAGGAACAAATGTTTAGTAATCATCTGCTCAATAAAGCATAGCTGGTTGAGGACAGCCAGGACTTGACCCTGCACCTTGACTCCAGGTTGGTGTGCCTTTGCCTAGTGCTCCATTCTGGACTGGAGGCCTCTGAGAACGGTGGTGAGTCCTCGAGAATGAGCCTGGATTGAGCCAGACCCCACCCAATGTCAACACCAGACCAGAGTCCGTCAGACTTGCTCTATCAGAGACCTTCTATAGAGGGACCCAACACCCCTCACACACCCTGTCTCTGCTCCTGAGGTGATTCTTCTGTGCCAGGTGCCCTGTACCCACCTGCTCAATCAGGGGGACAGGCATTGTTTTCCCCATTTTACAAGTGGTGTGCTAAGACTGCAAGGTGAATCTACTTGTCCAAGGTCATAGAGAGGATGAGGACAGGGTTGGGATTCAAACTCAGTGGTGGTCATCTCAAGGCCCATGTCCTTCCCACCACACCTGGCTGTACCTGCTTGATGCTCCAGCCCTGCCCTGGGCCTGGGTCCCTCACCCTTCACCCCTCCTCCTTCAGCTCAGATGGCTTCGAGGTCTTGGCTCACCTTCGGGTCCTTGCCCTTAAAGCTGCACTGCTGCTTCCTGTCTGCGTCCGCACTCCACAGCAGCTGTGGAAGAAGAGGGGGGATGGGTGGGTGAGGGCGCGGACGACGCGTGGAGCCAGGCTCCTCTCCCATCTGCAGCATCCTCAGACCAGAAGGTCAAGCTTCCTGTCCACCCTCCCTCTGAGTAGGCAGCCAAGCCTGAATGACATTTCTCACCTCCTGGTACTCCCCGCCGGGCAGGAAGCTGAGGCTGCTATGCAGCGCAAAGAGGGCCTCTCGGGCCCCCACATACAAAGTCTCGCCGTCGGGGCTCAGCAGAAGGGCTGTGTAGTTGGAGGTGTTTTCAGCTTCAAATCTGAGGATGGGCCTTTCTTCAGAGCCTAGGGAAGAACATGGACATTACCTGGGGGTCACTCTCCCCACAGAAACCTCTCCCTTCCACAGTGAGCCACACACCAACAGCTGGCAAGGGGCTGGGACAGGAGGGTTAATATATATATACATATATATATATATATATATATATATATATATTTTTTTTTTTTTTTTTTCCTCGAAGTAGGGTCTCACTCTAGCCCAGGCTGACCTGGAATTCACTATGTAGCTTCAACGTGGCCTCGAACTCACAGAGATCCTCCTACCTCTGCCTCCTGAGTGCTTGGATTAAAGACATGTGCCACCACGCCCGACAGGAGGGTTAGTTTTAAAGGAGAGTAGCGTTCCTGACTCTCAAACATGAATAAGAATAAGAATACAAAATAAGATAACAAATGCAGAGATGTATATAAAAGAACATTAGTTACAGTACCGTTCACACGAATTAAAACTTGGAAACAAACTAAGAGACCAAGCATAGGGGGCTGGGTGAGACTAAATTATGATACTCCATTCAGTGGAATATCACAACCCCAGAAAATAAGCAAACAGAGCTGTGTAAGACAGACATGGTCTAGCTGGGCATGTTGGCAGATGCCTGTAATCACCAGCACTTGGGAGTCTATGGCAGGAGGATTGGAAGTTGGAGGCCATTCTGGGCTACATAGTGATTTCCAGGCCAGCCTAAGCCACTTAATGAGACCTTTAAAAAAAAAGATCAAAATACGAAGCAAATTAAACTACAACATTACAGTTTGAATACATAATAAAATATTAACAAGGACAACACATGAGTAACCCTGGGCTGAAGGAGAAGGACACACGAACGCAGTCTGTCCACCCTCTGGCTCTGCAGGGAGCACGCCTTAACCCTTCAGCCAGCCTCAGGCACGCATGGGAGACTGTGTTGTTATGAATGCCATCAACAGGGACCTCAAAAACACACGTGTAGAACTTATATGATGCAGTGGTGATGGGGTGGAAATGTTATGCACCAGTGGGGACTGATATCCTTCCCAGAAGTTCAGAGGGTCAAGAGATGTTATCCTGGGGTAATAGAATAAGAAACCCAGGCCGGTGAGGCGGCACACACCTTTAATACCAGAACTCGGGAGGCAGAAGTAGGAGGATCGCCATGAGTTTGAGGCCACCCTGAGACTACGTAGTGAATTCCAGCTCAGCCTGGACTAGAGTGAGACCCTACCTCAAAAAACAAAAAAAGGGCTGGAGAGATGGTTTAGCGTTTAAGCGCTCGCTTGCCTGTGAAGCCTAAGGACCCCAGTTCGAGGCTCGATTCACCAGGACCCATGTTAGCCAGATGCACAAGGGGGTGCACGTGTCTGGAGTTCATTTGCAGTGGCTGGAGGCCCTGGCGTGCCCATTCTCTCTCTATCTGCCCATTTCTCTCTCTGTCTGTCACTCTCAAATAAGTAAATAAAAATGAACAAAAAAATATTTTTTTAGAAAAAAGAAAAAAGAAAGAAACCCAGGCTTACAGCTGGGGGTGTAGCTCAGAGCACACTTGCCAAACATGGCTTCCATCCCAAGCAGCACGTACACATATACACACAAAACAAAAACAAAGAGGATTGCATCAGACATTTATATATTTTTTAAAAGAAGTGTAAGTGTATTCATACTGTTGTGGTGCTGAAGATGGAACCCAAAGCCTTGTATACATGCTCTGCCATTGCTTTTACCTTGACCCAAGTGGGACTTTCTGTTCATTGGTTTGGTTTGTTTTTCTTTCTGGTTTTTGTAGGCGTGGTCCCACTCCAGCCCAGGCTGACCTGGAACTCACTCTGGAGCCCCAGGGTAGCACAATGACCCTCCTACATCAGTCCTGGAGTGCTGGGATAAAGGCATAAGCCACCACATCCGGCTGGATGGCTTTTTGAGACAGTCTCACCATGTAGCCCAGGCTTGCTTCAAACTCATGATCCTCCTGCCTCAGCCTCCCCACTGATGGGATAACAGTTGCCACCATACCCCACCCAAGTTTATTATTTTACATTTTACAAGTAATTAGACAGCAAGGGAGATAAACAAGCAGAGCACAGAGGGAGAAGTGGGATGGGGCAGAAAGCACAGTAGAAAACCTCACTTCTCGGGCTGGAGAGATGGCTTAGTGGGTAAGGCATTTGTCTGCAAAGCCAAAGGACCCCAGTTCGATTCCCTAGGGCCCACGTAAGCCAGATGCTCTAGGAGGCGCATGTGTCTGGAATTTGTTTGCACTGGCTGGAGGCCCTGGCGCGCGCGCGCGCGCTCTCTCTCTCTCTCTCTCTCTGTCAGTCTCTTTCTCTCTTCTCTCTCTCTCAAATAAATAAATAAAATATATCAAAAATACTTTTTAAAAAAGGGAGAAAACCTCACTTCTCAGCAAGAAAGAGTGGTGTCATCATTTTATTTCAACTGACGGAGGAAACCACAGCAGAACAAGAACTTAAAGTAATCAAAAGTACTCAATTTGCTTGTTTATTTATTTTGAGATAGGGTCTCATGTAGCCCAGGCCGGCCTTAAACTCACTATGTAGCAGAGAATGGCCTTAAATTCCTTATCCCTCTGCCTCCACCTCCAGAGTACTGGGATTATAGGACTGCACCACTATGCCTGGTTCAAAAGTCACTCTTTCCTTTGTTTTTTTTTAATCAAGCATAGAGGTAGGAACAGCTGAGATTACTTTCTGGTTTGTTTATTTGTTTTTTCGAGGTAGGGTCTCGCTCTAGCCCAGGCTGACCTGGAATTCACTATGTAGTCTCAGTCTGGCCTTGAACTCAACGGTGATCCTCCTACCTCTGCCTCCCAAGTGCTGGGATTAAAGGCGTGTGACCACCATGCCTGGCTTGAGACAGTTTTTACTTTTTATAATAAACCCCTTCATTTTTTTGCAACAATTTTGTGCATGGACCTCTGATAAAATATTGTCTCATTTATTGTTGTAGAACATGTAATATTTAGGAGAGATATTAATTAATGCAAAATGAAGCAAAAGTAAGGTTATAAATAGTATTTATGGGTCAGGAGGTGGTTTAGTAAGCAGGAGGCACTTGCTGACAAAGTCTGATGGCTCAGGTTCAATTCCTCAGTACCCATGCAAAACCAGACACAAAATGGTGTATATGTCTGGAGTTCATTTGTAGTGGCAGGAGGCCTTGCCATGCCCATTCTCTCTCTCTCTCTCTCTCTCTCTCTGTTCCTCCAAATTTTTTTTTTTTTTTTCGAGGTAGGATCTCACTTTAGCAAAGGCTGACCTGGAATTCACTATGTAGTCTCAGGGTGGACTCAAACTCATGACGATCCTCCTACTCTGCCTCCTAAGTGCTGGGATTCAAGGCGTGTACCACCACCACCACGGCTGGCGTAAACTTTTTTTTTTTTTTTTTTTGGTTTTTCGAGGTAGGGTCTTGTTCTATTTTGGGCTGACCTGGAATTCACTATGTAGTCTCTCAAGGTGGCCTCAAACTCACGGCAATCCTCCTACCTCTGCCTCCCGAATGCTGGGATTAAAGACGTGTGCTACCACTCCCAGCTTAAATAAAAACTTTTAATATAGTATTTATGACAGAATATTTTACTTTGTGGAAAAAATATATAAACGGGGAAAATTCCAGAAGGCTGTACCACAAAATACTGAAATGTGGGAACCCTGGTAGGATCACAGGTAATATTTTTTTCCTTTTCATTTATTAATTTTGAGTTTTAAGTCAGTTAGTTATACCTTCATGCTGTGAAAGGCACAGAGAGAAGGAGGAAGAAAAAAGAAAAGAAACACCCACTGATCCATCAGGGTACTGCTTGTACTTTGGGTGACTAAGAGGGTCAAAGAGAAATTATTTTAAAAATTCTAAGAAGCTGATGAGAACAGAAAAACAAGCAAAAAGCTGTCCTCGCCAGTTTCAGGCATGTCCCAACTGACCAGTAGATTAGGACCATGCAAATAGTGTCACGAAGCCAAGGGAGCAACGGGGCGACATGCCCACCAAGCAGCTGTGAAGATGACGTGTGTGTGTGTGTGTGTGTGTTTGCATGTTGAATGTTTTTACATACCCTCAGCCTGGTTCCGCAAAATGGCAGGGAAACACAAAGAAAAAGACAGTGGTGAAATAGAAACATTAACTTCAGATACAGAAAACAAAAGCAAATCTCAAGAAGACTTCTAAGCTAGAAAGGAAAGAAAGTCAGTCACACTAGCAGGTCATCACGCCTTCGCAGCGCTAGGGTGGGTTGCATACTGAGCACTGAGCCTCCTGGTGGCCCGAGGGAAAGGGGAGAGGCACACTGGGGGCGATGGTCCTGTAAGCTCTCCGATGGGGCTTCCCAAGGACAGCGTCTCAACAGTCACTGAGATGAGAGGCCCGAGACTGCTCTCCTCAGTGTTTGCTGGTGACTAGGGCAGAGGTTAGGGGAATAAGTGAGTCTGTAGCTGGAAGTTTTGTCACAGTCTTGTCACCCCGGCAGACACAGGACTGCCCTGAGCATCCATGGGGAAAAGCCTGGCCTGAGATCCAGAACTCAAACTCTGCCACTGAAACCAGAGTCAGCTGCAGCCCAAAGATGATCTCTCCACAAACTATCCAGAACCTCTGCTTCAAATGCCGAGACCCAAAGTACACCAGATGTCCAGTCTTCTGCCCCAGACTCCTGACCTCTCATCACTTCAACACACTTGGGGGGGGCGGGGGGATGGGAAAGTTGACAGCAGCACCTCCCAAACTTTCCCCCAAATGTGTGGATGCACAACATCACCTGGGATTCAGGCCTGCTCCTAGAGATTCTGCCCGGGCAAATGTGGGATGAGTGTGTGAGGAGGTGGTCCAAGGACCACACTTGAGAAGCACCAAGCAGGCCCCTCTGTATGGTATCAGCTCACTGTCCTGTGGTTTCCCATGTGTATCAACGGGATAAGGCAAAAAGTTCACAGGAGCCTCACGCACAATCAGCGAGATCAAGGCACACAGCTCCGGTACCCCTTTATCTTTCGCACCCCTCAATGTTTTCTGGAAGCGTGAGTTGCCTCCGATTTGCCAAGGCTTATCTGCCTGCACTGGAGGGCATTTCCACCTGGGTGGGTCCTGCAGCTCTGAGCAGGAGGCCGCCCTTGGAACTTGTCCAGATACAGAAATGCCAAGAGTACAAGATAAGTGCCAATCCCAGGTGGCAGCTCAACCAGACTTAGGCCTGGGAGAGGCATGGCAAGCTGCCCAGAGACCCTCAGACAAAGCTTAGCCAGGCTGGACTGGAAGCTAAGACCCCATAGCTCTAGGGGCACTGGCATCTCCTATAGCCATGCTGAGAACACTCTGACAAAATGGCCAAGGGACAGGAGGCAGAATGTGGGCACAATGCCTTTGTAGTATGCTCTCCCATGCTGGGGACTGCCCTCCATGACTGTCCTCATCCTTCTGCCCTTTGCCTCACATTCAAGGTCATGTTGTGCTGATGACCTTGTTCACCATCACCCCACACTGTGGACCTCACCAAGGCTGGCCACTGGAACTGGCTTCTGCACTAGATGTCTCAAGAGGACAGACTGAGATCAGCACATTGGAGTCAGAGACCAGGTGTGAATCCAGCCTCTGCCGTTCACTAAGGACAAGCCACTTAACCTCTCAAAGCCTCACTTTCCTTATCTGTAAAATGGGGCCAATAATAGCACTCTGCCTCACAGGGTTGTTATGAGAAGAAACGAGATTACGTATGTAAATAATAATGTACATAATAACCCACATTTAGCGAGCTTTACTCAAAACAACTTTGCACACGTTTTCTCTGTGTTGGCACAGTGCCTGGCACACGATCAACACCCGAGTGGCTCGAAAACAAAATCCAAAAGCCCTGCAGGAAAATCCAGCCTGGCAAGCCACAGGAGGGCAGAGGCAGGGCTTGGGGCACAGCCTCCCTCTCTGGCACAGTTACAGCCCCAGCCTGTGTGTGGTCAACGAGGGGTCTCATTATCATATCAGCGCAGAAGTGAGAACGTGGGTCACACACACAGGCACATGCCGTGTGCACTAGCAGGTTGTTGTGAGTGGCCTGTCTGCCTAAGCTCCCGGATGCTTGGTTGGGGTCACCTCCACAGTCACGGAGTGCCAGCGTCGACGTCTGAGCAGGGGCCCAGCCCCAGCCTGCCCATGTCTGTGGGTGCGCGTGTCTATGTGCAGGAACCGCAGGGCTTGTCCGTACTTGTGGATGTGCGCCTGGCGTTTGTTGTGCAGAGGTGACTGGTGGGGGATGTTTCTGAGCCCTGCTGCTTTTGAGGGTTGGGAAACCTGGGGCTGGTGCTCTGTGTTCCTCTTTGTTGTGTCCCCAGCACCACAGAGCACATCCCAGCTGGTCTCCTGGACAGGGAGCACCACTCGGTCCTCATCAGGATGAAATCTCCCAGGAGCCCAGGGAGCCTGAGTCAGTGGCTTCCCAGAGACTGCGTCCCTCTCAGGGTGTTCCGTTCTCCAAAAGGCAGGACGGTGCTGGCAGGAAGTGATGTGGGCATAAGTCAGCCCCCAACCCCATCTAGACTCTCCCCTTCCCTGTGACTCAGCCGGAAGCTTGGAGCTTTCTGGGTTAAGCTGGGAATAGGGTTGAGCACCATCCCCACCTTGACAGTCCCCACCCCAGGCCAGCCAGTGAGCTATAGCAGCTCTGTGACTCACGGCCCCACCCACCCCACCTCTCTCTCTTCCGTGGCTGCTGGAACCAAAGGGAGAGGCTGACCTGGCCCTAATGTCCTGCCGGCCACAGGTCCTGGCAGGATGAGGCCAGAAAACACCAGCCTTCCCGCACAGTCACAGCAAGGAAGGGGCCTCCCACGGGGTGTGGACAGCCTCTTTGGGAGGCTGCGTCCCTGGGACGTCACACCAAGTCACCAGAACCTTGAGCCAGCTTGCGCCTTGGGCAGGTGAGGTTTACTGACTATTGCTCAGTCAGCAGCAAACTGGGGCACGGCTGGCTCACCTGGGTGCACTTCCTACCTCCACGCTGCCCAGGTCTGGGCAGGAAGCATCACCTCATCCCCAGGCTGTACTGAGTACAAAGCCAACCTCTGTCATCACTGGGCCAGGGCAGAGCCCACAAGAGAAACGGGGTCACTCTCAGTGTGGGGTACAAAGTGAACTGTGTGCCAAAGTCTTCCCTAGGCTGAGGTGGTCAAAAAAGCATTTGCAGGCTGGGCACGATGGCCCATGCCTGGAATCCCAACACTTAGGAGGTAGAGACAGGAGGATCAGAAGTTCAAGGTCATCCTTGGCTACATAACGAGTTCAAGGCCACCCTGGGCTACATGAGACCCTGTGTCAAAAAGCCAAGGAAGAGAGGAGGGGAAGAAAGGGAGGGAGAGGAGAAAGGGAGAGAAAAAGAGAGTTGGGCTGCTCTGGGAAACCTGCCTCTCAAGTGACTCAGTGTGAGCTAGCCAAGAGTCCCATCAGAACCCCAAGGCAGGTTTTGTGGCTGCCTTAGAAGCCCGACCTCTGTCTATCCCTCCAAGGCCTACGAAGAACCAGGGCCAGTTCCTCTGTTCCTCTGCTCAGTGGCTGGCCACTCTAACTTCTCCTCTTCTATGGTCACCACCTTCGGGTTAACAGATGTCTCCACGTTTTCTGTGTAAACTGGGACCATTGGGCACAAATGACCTCAACTCCTGGCACCAAAGTCCTCAGACACTTTCTCTCAGAAGGCCTTTTTCCCCTCCACGTCCATTCCTCTGCCACCCCTTGGGCAAACCTGACTAGAGCTGACAGACAACCCCCACCACCATCCTTCCTCACCTCCCACTTAGTCCTCCAGGGAACTGGCCTCAACCAGCCTCACACTCAGTGAGTCAGCCCTCCAAGGCCCATGGACTGTCTCAACCAACCAAGATGTCCAACATGCTGTCTTCTTTCTTTCTTTCTAGGTGTCTGTCTGTACCCCAACAGTCTCAAGGATCATTTTGTATCCCCCTTACACAACCTGACTTTTATCATTATTAAATGATAAATCGTCCCCAGGTGGCTGTGTGGTAGGATTGATCCTTTCCATTAAGATGAGTAGTGGAGGTGGGATTTGAACCTGCACTGCCTGGCTCCATCTGTGTTGCTAGTCATTCTTTGGCATCTCAAGGATTTGCTCTCTAAGGTCAGCTCTTCACCCTTTCTCAATCTGATCCACACCCCTCATTTTTTTTTAATTATTTATTTGAGAGAGAGAGAGAAATGGGTGCGCCAGGGCCTCTAGCCACTGCAAACAAACTCCAGATTCATGTGCCCCCTTGTGCATCTGACTTAACGTGGTTCCTGGGGAATCGAACCAGGGTCCTTTGGCTTTGCAGGTAAATAAATGCCTTAACTGCTAAGCCATCCCTCCAGCCCTGCACACCCCTCACTTCAATGACGTGGACACACTGGCGGCCAATCCAGTCCCTTCATCTGGCGGCACCCGCATGGGCAACTTCCACCCTCCTATCCCCCATATCACTCACTGGCTTGGGATGTGGTCTCTGTGTGGCCCTCTTACCCAGGCATCACTCTTCTTCCTCTCTCTCCTCACACACACGTACAATCTATCACCAAATCTTGCTAATCCTCCCTCCTTGGGCTTAGTATCTTCCAAATCCATTCTACTCATTACCCTGGGACCAGTCCTGAGTCAGGCCACAGCAGACTCCCAAGGGCCCCATGCTACAGCTGGAGAGCCTTCTGAGCATTATCACTGCCCTGCTTTGTAAAACCACCAAAGGTAAAATACTGACCAAGCTCCTGGCCTACCAGTCTCCTCTGGCCAGAAGGTCCTTCCTTTTCACTAAGCCATATTCATCCTTTCGGACTCAGTTTCTCCACGAGGCCTTCTTGATTCTCAAGTCAAGCAAGGGCCCATAGTATTCTGTTTACACCTGCCACAGGCTCTGGTGACACTGATGATGGTGAGCTTCTGTGTCCATCTCTTCCACCAAGCTGAGAGTACCTTCAGGATCAAAACCATGTCTGATTCATATTGGTGTCCCATCCTTGTATCACCTCCATAAGTGAGTTCCAAGGAGGGCTATCATGTATGTTTGTTGACTGAATGAGAGAGGTCTTCATTTTGGGGTGCTATGGGTCCAGGGAGGAGACCCAGAGTCAAAGGGGGCAGCATGAAGTCCTGAAGCTTCCTGCTCACAACAGTATGTCTGAGAAGCACTGCCTCCACTCGGAGCTCTCCAGGGCCCTGAATGCTCAGTCCTAGAATCTCAGGGTCCACAAAGAGATGTGTAACAGGGCTGGAGAGATGGCTTAGTTGTTAAGGCACTTACCTGCAAAGCCAAAGGATCCAGGTTTGATTCACTAGTACCAACATAAAGCCAGATGCACAAGGTGGTGCATACATCTGTTGTTTGTTTGCAGTGGCTGGAGGCCCTTTCTTTCTCTCTCTCCCTATCTGCCTCTTTTTCTCCCTTTATCTCAAATAAATAAATATTTTAAATATATATTATTTATCTATTTATTCATTTATTTATTTAAGAGAGAGAGAAAGAAGCAGAGAGAGAGGGAGAGGTACAGAATGGGTGCACCAGGGCCTCCAGCCACCGCAAACAAACTCCAGATGCATGCGCCACCTTGTACATCTGGCTTTCATGGGTCCTGGGGAATCAAACCAGGATCCTTTGGCTTTGCAGGCAAACGCCTTAATCACTAAGCTGTCTCTCCAGCCCAATAAATATATATTTTTTAAAATTAATTTTTATTTATTTAGTTGAGAGTGAGAGAAAGAGGCAGAGAGAGAGAGAGAGAGAGAGAGAGAGAATGGGCACACCAGGGCCTCCAGCCACTGCAAACAAACTCCAGATGCATGCACCCCCTTGTGCATCTGGCTAATGTGGATCCTGAGGAACCAAGCCTTGAACCAGGGTCCTTAGGCTTCACAGGCAAGCACTTAACCGCTAAGCCATCTCTCCAGCCCCAATAAGTATTTTTTTTAAGAAGAGATGTGTAACAGCTGAAAGTGCTTGCAGAAAACAGGAAAAGAGCCAGAGATAGATATATGGATAGGAATCCGCAAGATCCACAGATGACTACCGCTGACCCTGACTTGTGCAACCTTGGGTACGTCACCTGCCTTTTCCAAGAGGGACGCCTCAGGATTGCTGGAAGGCCTTGCAACATTGCTGCAAAGACTGACAAAATGGAGCACGTGGAACACGGAGCTCTGCACAGTTTAGGGATCAACAACTAGGGCTTCCCACCACTTCTCCTGCCTACCTTTTTTCTTACTCTCCCTCTATACCTTCTGCAAACTCAACGCAGACAACAAGCTTTCCCTGGGTAACACCCAGCACCATGGCACCTCAGATGTTCGTTCCAGCAGGGAAGAGCCACGGCGGGTGAATGAGCAGCCACCTGGAGGCCCTCTGAGAGGTAGTGCTGCTCAGCCCGATCCTTGCTGCTCTATGGAAGGAGCCCAGCCTTGCCAGATCTTCCAGAAAGCCGGAAATCTGGATTTTTATATAAAATTTCCCAAGTTTTAAATATCAGTCACTAATTGAAATTTTTCCAATTCACTTAGATGCCAAACAAAACACATCCCTAGGCTGGCACTGGCCTTCCACTCCCGTAGTTTAGAAACCTCTGTTTGAGACACTGCCCCTCAGCCCCTGGCCAAAGTTGCTGATTTCCAATTTGGCCATGCCCTCAGGGGCCTCAGCTGGTTCTCTTGTCCTGTCCAGCAGTGACCTACCTCGACAGACTTCTTTACCAGATGGAATCACATAACTGATCAATTACTCGAGCACTGAGCTGAGCCACTCTCCCTTGCTGCCTGGGTAAAATTGGCAGGTGAAATCAAAGGCAGCTGTTCTCATGGAAAGAGTGCGATTCCCGAGTCAGAACAGAAAGTAGCCTTTCAAGCTACATGACCCTGACAATATGAGGTGGCTTCCCTGGGCTTCAGTGTCCTCTTTTGCATGAGATAAAACAATACCCAGCCAAGAGCGAGCCTGGCCCAGTGGGCATCGCATTCGGGTGGCGTTCTTTCCTCTTCCTGTGAGCTCCTCTCTCAGAGGATAGGCAAGAGGAAGCCAGGGCTGGGATGGAGCTCAGTGGTCGAGTTTCCCTAGCATGGATAGTCCCTGGGTTCTTGAGTTCCATCCCCACCACTGCAAAACAAACAAAACCCCAAAAGGAGGAAGCAAGTCAGCCCCATGGCCACTCCTTCACTCTTCAGGAGTACAGAGGAATGAGACTGTCTTCTACCTGCCATGCCTTCCTGAAGCCCCTCCCTGCAGGCACTCCTGTCCTAAGCCCTCCAGGATGGGGGAAGGGCTTCCAGATAGTGCCAAGGAGAATAGGTCAGAACACAGGCATGGAAAGAAAACTCTGACTGGGAGAAAACACTCCCTTTGGACCCTCAGCCCAGAGCCATGGTGATGCTACTACACCTGTTACTTTATCCAAGGGTGGAAGGGCTGGCACTAGTAGTGGCTAACAAGTGACCAGGAAGACCCTATAGGGCTAGAAATAAGGCTTGTGGCCTTGAGGATGGCAGAATGACAAGAGATGAGGTCTCTGCCCCGATACGGTATCTCCTGTGGAAGCTGTTCTCTTCCCTGGATATGGGACCCCCCTCCCAGGTCAGGGAGGTGAGGGGGCAAAGAGAAGGGGCAGGAAGAGTAGCTGGAGCCTGCAGCCCAGGGGAGGAGGCGCCGCAAGGAGCTCATTCAAGGGAGGACTGGCCTGGACCACAAGAGTCTCAAGTGCTGTGGACCCTCTGCCCCCTGGTCCCCAAGGAGGACCCCAGCTGAGGCCCTCTAGCCTGAACACCTCGACGGGGATAACGGAGAGTTGGGGACAGCGATGTGACCACGCATGGCCTTTCCTCCGGGGCCCCCACAATGTCGTGTGTGGCTGGCCTGCAGAGTGAACACGCTATATAGTAAAGCCAGAGGTGTGCCCTGCACTGTGCTGAATGTGACTTCCACGGAGCGCAGGGGAGAGAAAGACCAGGGAAGGGCGGGGGAGGGGAGGACAGAGGAGCGGTCCCCGCCCCAAGCAGAAGAGGTTCTGGAAGCCAAGGAGGACTCTGAAATGACAGAATCGGGAGCACTTGAAAAGTGAGCTGACCTGAGCAGGCTCACTGGAAACGACGTCCAATCAGCCCTGGGAAGCTGGCTTCATCTCCTCCCCAAGGCAGGGCATGGGCTGCACCACTCAGCTCCTGGCGTGGGTACAGAGGCCTGTTCACAGTGAGCAAGGGTGGGGGGAGGTCCCTGCAGAGCAGTATAAAGCAAAGGCCGCTACCTCTTCCTGGGGACCGCCGCACGTGTCAGGAGCCATGCCAAACACTCTACATACATTATTTCACATAATCCTCACAGGAGCCTGGGAGATGGGCTCTGTTATTTTTTTCCTTTCCTGCCAAACTGAAAACAGACTGGGAGAAGACCACAAGCTTGCCCTGGGATATGCTCTTGGTAAGGATGGTGAGCCAGCTTTCCCCAGCCCTACTTTCCAGGACTTAAGAGCTCTGAACTAGACACTCAGCTCTGAAGAACCACGAACAGGCCAGTCTCTGGGACAGAAGTGCAGACAAAGCGTCATGCTGATCCCGGGGCCACATCAAGGAGGCCAGTAAGCAGACAGGAGAACACAGGCGGCCAGCGCCAGGGCCTCTCGGGCAGCCTTGACCCTGGATGTCCACTCCAGCGTCAGAGCACAGGCAGCTGATGTGTGTGCTCTTTCTGTTCAGTGTGGTTCAGACACAGTGTGTCCAGAGCTTTCCAGAGGGGCACTTCTATGGCTGGGGGACATTAATAACTCCCTTTAATTGCCCAAATAAGGGGGCTCCACCAGACTTTGACAGGCCCTGGGGGCAAGTGTGTTTTGTTTCTTTCCACACCCCAGGCTGGGCGTCTCATGTCCACATTCAGCACGCTCTAGTGCTGGAACTCTACACGGAAGTTTTCGGTGCCAAAGAACCCCGATTCCACACTCTTCTCTAAAGCACTTCTGCTTTCACTGGGAATTCCATGACTGTCCCCCTCGCCCCTGGTCTTCCTCCCTCTACTGTCTACTGCATGAGATCACAAGTGCCCACCACCCCCCCAAGCAGTGAGGGCCTCAACTCAAGAATCATCAGTAGGAGTAAGAGTTTTCTATGAGGGACCCCAGATAGAGCGCAAACTGGACGCTCCGTTTCAAAGGACTTTTGTTTCAAATCACAGAGCCCAGTATCCCCTGGCACACAGGTCTTTGGGGAACTTGTGTGTGAATGCAATCTAGGAAGGTGGGTGTTGGGAAAGGAGGTGTGGTCTCAGTTCTGTGCTGTTCTCCCTGAGAGCATAGGAAGAACCCAAGGGCCTTTAGCCAGCCATCCCATGGTCATCATGGGCCTGCCCAGCATGGGCACACTGCCAGGAACATCTAACGAGCCCCAAGGGATAAGGCAGGAAACTGCTTCAGGCCACACTCAGAGGGTGAGCCTGTTCAGTCACCAGGGCATTCCCCTTTGGGACTTCCAGCCAGCCTCAAGACCTGCCTGAACATAGGAGGAGGGGAAGAGGGTATCAAGGCCCTGGGTGAAACCCAGGAAGGGAAGCTCTGAGACGCCCTGGCAGTGTGGTTCAGTGTAGATATATGTGCTCATAAGGTCAGGTGGCTGGGATATTACTGAGTTTGGGTAGCACTGGCAAAGGGTCCTCTCTGGGCAGACCCAGCCCCAAAACACAGTGGAAAGGCCTTTTTTCTTCCGGATTTCTGACCTAGTGAACAGAGTATGGACTGGGTTGTGTGGCCCCTTCAAAACTTCAGCTAGACATCTTTGCACAGGGCACAGATGCACCACATCCACCTGTGGCAGCCCTGTGGGGAATGAATGGTCACAAAATCATGGAAGTGGACCAGGCCCTGGAACCTACAGGGTAACAGCCAAGGGTTGTATCTGCTCTCAGGAAGCAGGCCTCTTGCCTCCCCATCACAGTGTCCCAGAGTGTGGTCCCATTAACTTCGTGCGTTGGACACAGACCTGCTGCATTTGATATAGCCCTGGTGAGCTAGGCCTGCGTTCCCAGAGCACAAGTGGAGTCCACTGGAACATTTATCCCCACCTTACCTCCCTCAGCTTCTCCCAAAGCTAAGGGAGTCTAAGGATCAATGGAGACATGGGCACAGCAGAGGTAGCAAGACAGGCTGCGGTGTACAGCACCTGGCTAACACGCGTAGGCTTTGGGTTCCATTCTCAGCAGTGGGGGGTGGGGAGGGTGGGTGCAGCAAGGCAGCAAGCCTGGGTCCAGATATCGGCCCTTCCTCACTTAAGGAGATAAACACCCACTGGGCTGTAGTCAAAGTAAGCATAACCCGCCCCCCAACCACCCAGCTCTATGCAAGAATGGTCCATAACAAGGATGACAGCAGACACCTGCTGAGCTGTACCAAGCCCTAGCCCGGGGACTTTTTCAAACATGTAATGATCTGAGCTTAGAACTAGGTGCTAATGTTATCCCTATTTTACAGATGAGGACATCAAGGGACTGAGAAGTGGCTTGCTCAAGGTCACATGTGTACTAAGTGGCAGGATTTGAACTCGGACCTTCTGTAATGTTTCTGATGCAGGTTCAGATAGGGTTACCTGGGGCCACTGGAGACCTGCCTAAGTGCTGATTGAACTCTTTTGTAAATAGGATGCTTTTGGGGGGTGGGGATGTTGTCAAAAGAAGGAAGTCTGGTAGAGTTTCACTCTGTAGCCTTTAATTTACATGTGCTTTATTCTAATTCATACAATGTGACAGCAAGTTACATGGTTTGGAGAAACATTTGTTGGGCAGCTATAAACTGGATGCCCACCAAATGTACCCAGTCTCATTAAATCCTCAAGATAGCTTTGCAAGGTACCTATGCCTGAGCCCTCCTGGAGTGCAGGGAACTGGAGGTACAGGCTGGGCCAAGTCCCTGCGATTCCAAAGCCTGAGGGCCCCGAGAGGAGGTGTGCAAGCAATCAGATGAAAGGGAGGAAGAGCTAGAGTGGAAAGGGAGGTTGGCCACAAAGACAGGTGTGAGCACCAAGAAAGGAACCTGGCCACCCAAGATGATACTCCCAGGTTCCTCTAATGCGAAGTCCGCTTGGGACAGCCTGGGCCTTAGAAATGTAGGGACCTGGGGTCTGCGGGTCCCTTCAAGTCAGCCAATCAGAGCTAGAACAGCAGGGAGAAAGGACTAAGCGCCCACCCGCCGCGGCCCCTGGCCCTGCAGCGGACTCACTAGGAATACCAGAACCCCAGTGTTTACAGCACTGCGAGCTCTGCCCCCCTCCACCCCGCTCGAGGGTTGGGGGGGAGGAGGCGGCACCGCGGTGGGCTCTGGTCAGCATCAAAAACAAGCAAGATAAGCAGGCAGGGTGGCCAGCCCTCGGGAGTCCCCAGCCGATGCCAAGTGTGCACCGTCCTAGGGTAGGAGCAGCGGCGACAGCACGGGAGAGAGACCCCCCTCCCTCTTCTCCGCACAGAAAGAAAATGGAAGAAAGGAGCCGTCGGCTCCCCAGCTCCCCGCCCCTTTCCCTGGACCCCCATTTGAAAAGAAGAGGGGTCCGAGGGTGCCTGGCCTCCCTCCTTTGTCGCGACCCCCCGCACTCACCGAGCGGCACGCTGATGCGGGGGCTGAGCGCCCGCGCGGGCCGCAGCAGCAGCAGCAGCGACAGCAGCAACAGCGACAGCGGCGGCAGCAGCAGCGCGCGCGGCGGGGCGGCGGACAGGCTCGCCCGGCCCATCGCGGCGCGTGGAGCTCGGACGGCGGCCGGCGACGGCGTCCTCCCGCTCGGGCTCAGGTTGCTCTAGTGCAGGCGCAGGCGGCAGCCCCGCCCCGCGGCCCGGCCCCCGAGTCGCTCCTCGGGCCTCCGCCTCCGGACCTGGGAGGGCGAGAGAGCGGGGCGGAGGAGGGTCACGTGGGCAGCCGAGACTCGGGACCCTCGGCCCGACGGTCCCCCGCGCGCAGGCGCGCGCCCCCGCGGTCGGGGTGGGTGGGAGCTCGGCGGGCACGGCGCACCGGGGGAGGAGGGGACGGAGGAGGAAGTGGGGCGGTTAGTCCTGCCTCCCCCGGCCTTTGCCCAGTCCGCCCCTTTCCCCGCGCCCTTCCTCCTTCCTGGGCGCTGGGCGCTATAGGGTCGGTGGTTCGGGGTGATCCTGGAGGGGCCGAGAGGTGGACACCCCAGGAGCGCGGGGATGCGGGCGAAGGCGACCCCGGGGCCCCGCCTCCATCGCAGGGACCTTCCCTCCGCTGGGGGCCGGGTCCTTTCCGGCTCCTCGGGGGACAGTCCGGACGCACTCGGCTTTGGGCACTGCGCCCCTACTCCTGGCTCCCGGCACCCACCTGTCCGTGAGCCCGGGAAGCGGGCCGCGCAGGTAAAGAGGCACGGACTCTCTCTCACCTCGGCACGGCCCTGCCCACCGCAGGGCTTGGCTGGCGCTGGTTACAGGCTCAGCCAGTGGTCTGGGTGCCCCGCGGCCCTGGCCTTGCTATGAATTCTGTTCACGCGAAGCCCAGGGGGAGGGGAAAATTACCCCAAGTGAGATAATAGGATTTCATGTACTGCAGTGCCAAGGACTTGAGACCTTTCCCACAACCTGCACGTGCCTGGACAGAGGAAGCGACTCCCTAAGGCCAGAATGGGATGCCAGAGACACCCATCCTCAGTCACAGGAGCCACTTTGTCGAGACCAGGGCTTGCTTGCTTGCTTGCTTGCTTGCTTTTTGCCCTTTAATGTGTGAGGGAGGAGGGAAGGAGGAGGATGGGCGTGCCAGGCCTCCTGCCACTGCAAATGTACTCCAGACTCATGTGTCACGTTATGCATCTGGTTCTACATGGGTGCTGGGGAAATCGAACCCAGGCCATCAGGTCCTGCAAGCAGGTGCTTTTAACCGCTGAACCATTTTCCCAGCCCCGAGGCCTGGGCTTTCTAACCAATCGTTAACTGGACCCTTTAGTGGAGTCTTGGTTCAGTTTAGTGGATTCGCCTCATCAGTATATTTTACAAAGCATTGATCACAGAAAAGACGTTTGGGGGCTGGAGAGATGGCTCAACGGTTAAAGCACTTGCTTACAAAACATACCGACCCTGGTTCTATTCCCCAGTACCCACATAAAGCCAGATGCGCAAAGTGGCACATGTATCTGGGGTTTGTTTGCAGCAGAGGTAGGAGGATCGCCGTGAGCCGTGAGTTCAAGGCCACCCTGAGACTACATAGTCAGCCTGGACCAGGGTGAGACTCTACCTCGAAAAACCAAAACAAAACAAACAAATGAAAGCAAGTCCTCGGTTCAAAACCTTCCAAAGGTTCCCCACCTCAGGCTGAAAAACAAAGTGGGGTGGGGATTTCTGCTCGTTTGGTTTGTTAACATAACCCAAGCATATGGAACAGTGTCTAGACACATGATAGGCAGGCCTTAAATAAATACTGGTTGAATGAATGAATGAGTATAATCTAAGAGTCATAGAACACTGCTGCCTCGTCTTAACTGGTAACTACAACAATTTTTTAAATTTTTTTTGTTTATTTTTATTTATTTGAGAGTGACAGACAGACAGAGAGAAAGAGGCAGAGAGAGAGAGAGAGAGAGAATGGGCGCGCCAGGGCCTCCAGCCACTGCAAACGAACTCCAGACACGTGCGCCCCCTTGTGCATCTGGCTAACGTGGGTCCTGGGGAATCGAGCCTCGAACCAGGGTCCGTTAGGCTTCACAGGCAAGCATTTAACGGCTAAGCCATCTCTCCAGCCCTACAATTTTTTGATACTGACTTTGATAGAAAACTATGCAATAAACTTAATAAAATTATTTGTGTGTGGGGGGTGCCACAGTGCACATGTGGAGGTCAGAGAGCAACTTCGAGGCGTCTGTGCGCTTCTCTTTTTCTCTTGCTGCTGCAGTGAGCTGCCAGACTGCAGACAAATGTCCGACTAGCTGGCTCAGGAGCCTCTGATTCTCCTGGCTCGGCCTCCCTTGGTGATAGGCCTCTTGGGGTCATGGATGCATGTGTCACTTTGCATCCTGTTTTACATGAGTGCTGGGAAATTGAACCTGGACTGAAAGGCTTTGGAAGCAAGCTCTTCTGACCTCTAAGCCATCTCCCCAGCCTGCAATGCGCTTTTTATTAACTTAGCACTGGATTTCAAAATTATCTTTTACTTTATTATATTTTTTATTTATTTGAGAGGGAGGATGAGAGAGAGAAAGAGAGAGAGAGAGAGAATGGGCTCCAGGGCCTCCAGCCGCTGCAAACGAACTCTAGACACATGTGCCACCATCTGGCTTACGTGTGTCCTAGGGAATTGAGCCGAGGTCCTTTGGCTTTACAGGCAAATAGCTTAATCGCTAAGCCATCTCTCCAGCCCAAAATTATCTTTTGTTTTTAAAATTATATTTATTTGACAGATAGAAAATGTGAGCACCAGGGCTTCCAGCCGCTGTACATGAACTCCAGACACATGTGCCACTTTGTGCAGCTGGCTTATGTGGGTCCTGGGGAATCGAACCTAGGTGCCTTTGGCTTTACAGACAAGCGCCTTAATCAGTAAGCCATCTCCCCAGCCCATGTCTTTCTTAAATCTATTGGTTCTAGTCCAGACTTCATCCCACTGAGGTCATTCTGAATATTGATTTTATTATAAATTTGGCTTCCCCTCCTAATTTTGAATCATCATAAATTTGGTTAAGCATTTCTTACACCTTTAGTCAAGTCATTGATAAAAATAAGCAGTGTGTAGACCTAGCCTCCAGATCTTGGTTTCTATATGCCATTCTCCAATAAAAGGAACCAGGACTCTCTGGAGAATAAAAGGGGAAGTACAAGGCAAAGTTGAGACATTTTGTTGAGCCAGAAAGCAAAGAAATGATAGAAGAAGCCTTTAGTCCCAATACTCAGGAAGCAAGGTAGGAGGATCACATTGAGTTGGAGGACAGCCTGACACTACATAGTGAATTCCAGGTCAGCCTGGGCTAGAAGGAGACCCTACCTCAAACTGCCACCCCCCAAAAAGAATGAAAGACTAATGAGATTATGTCAAAAGAACATAGGAGCCACCCTGATGACCACATTGAGCAGCAAATGGCATCGTGAAGCACTGGGTGCTAACAGATTAAGTTAAGACACAATCCATTAGTAAACAGTGAAAGAAAGAGAAAGCAGGAAAGAGGATGGGAAGGAAGCTTTTCTTTAAAAAAAAATTTTTGTTTATTTATTGGAGAGACAAAGAGAGAAGCAGATAGAGAGAGTGGGCATGCCAGGCCTCCATCCCCTGCAAAGGAACTCCAGATGCATGTGCCACCTTGTGTATCTGGCTGACATGGGTATTGGGGAATTGAACCTGGGTCCTTAGACTTCGCAGGCAAATGTCTTAACCCCGCAGCCATCTCTCCAGATCCTGGAAGCTTTTCTTCACAGAAAAATGCTGGTTGGTAAACACAAATGAAAAGATTAGAAAATCTAGATTTGAGCAAGGATCATAGATGAAGGATCATGGATAGATGTGAAGCCATTGGGTGTCAGTCTGTTAGGAAACAAGGTCTTAAACAGGGTGAGGTAGTCTACACCTTTAATCCCAGCACTCAGGAGGCAGAGGTAGGAGGATCACTGTGAGTTTGAGGTTACCCTGAGACTACATGATGAATTCCAGGTCAGCCTGGGCTACATACCCCATGTGTGAGTGTGGGTGTATGCACATGTCTATGCCTTGCAGTACCCACACTCATGTGTGAACATATACACAAGCAAAAATAGATAAAATGCTGACTACAACACTTCTTTCTTCAATCTTCTGCTTCCTGCCCTTACTTAGAGCATCGCCTGATCTGTGGCCACCTGCTCAATTAGCATTTGGTGAGAGCCTGAACCTGGGCATTGCATAACTTCAAAAACCACAGGAGGCTGGTCTGCCCTTGTGCCTTGGCAACACAAGGCTTGTCTGATGGCTGTGCTCATCCCTCAGGAGAGGAGGTAGGGGCTGATGCAGCCTCTTGTGGTCGTTAATTATATCCTGCTCATGTGCTTCAAAAGTATGTCTCATGCCAACTGGGCAATGAGCCCCTAAAGGGCAGTGACAGGTCTTCTGTCTTCCAGACCCCTGCTGCGTAGCATGGCACTGCAGTTGGGACTCCACGGGGATGATGGCACGAGGGTCCTAGCTCTTGGCCTGGGGAAGCTCCTCCACCCAGCATGGCAGCCTTGGTCTGGTCCTTACAGAATCCCCTGTCTTCCATTAGTGTGCTAATGTGCTCTCCACAGACTGGCAGAGAAAAATCGCCTTTGAACTGACTTCCTGTGGGCTAACGAGTGGTTCCCAAGCCGACGACATGTCTCCTGCTCCCCTCTGCTACTCTTGGATGTAGGAAAGTCTTTCTCGGCCAGGATGTCAGTGTTTATAAAGAACTTGGGGGTGTGGGGTGGAGAGCTTAGAAATGCAGTACCAAAAGAAATAATAATAATAATAAGAGACTAAGAGAAAAGCAACATTCTCTCCTTGCCCCAGCCAGCAAGATGAGGTCATCGTCAAGTGTGGCCCCCAGTCTCCATACAGACTCACAGGCTCTCTTTCTTCATCCTGTCTGTCTGTCTCACAAACATACACACACACACCTAAGGACAAGGTACAAGAATGAGAAGTAAAATTAGAATATATTATAAAGAGGCCCAGACAAAACTACTATGTGATGAGAGATGTCCGGCCAGCGGGCACACACCTTGTAGGCAGACGAGCAAACTTCAGGGATGATGGATGGATTCCATATCTTGATCTGGTGTTAGTTTTCTAAGTGTGTTCCGCCAATAGAATATATTGAGCTGTATTCTTAAGATCTATGCATTTTACTATATCTTTTTTTGGGGGGGGGCAACAAACTCTCATTATGTAACCCAAGCTAGCCTCAAACTTGCTCAAACTCTCCCACCAGGAATAGATGGTAAGATCCTATTGCTGAAGACTCCACATACTTGGGCTGCAAGGTCACTGAGAAATCCTGCTGAGCTGAGCTGAAAACCTCCTCCATGTAGACCAGCTGACAGAAAGATGGAAAAAGCTATGCTGCATGCAGTTCAATGGGAGAGAGAGAAATCACCAGTGAAGATATTCAACAGTGGACACTGCAAGCCTTAAATTTGGTCAGCCAGGCCAAATGAGCCAATGGGTGCAATAGTGGCATGTCTGTTATGGGGGAAACCACCCACTCTCTGATTGGACTGGAGGCCCGCTCCATGGAAGAGAATGTATACCTGATACTGAAAACCTACAACAGGGGTAGTCATGAGCCCTAGGGGCGTAATATCTGCTGCTGTCTGGCTAAATGTGTATACTATTCTCACCAAACTTCCCAGTAAGTACTTTTCTTAATGTTCATACCCATATATTAATGCTACTCTCATTTTTGGTTACAGAACCTTCTATTTTCAGATGGCAGTGACATTGGGATGACTCAAAAGGCATCATGGTGCTGAAAAGTGACAGAGGAGAGCTCAGCACTGAAATATCTCTATCACACCTTCCAAGGCTCAGGGTCCATTGCAGAAGAGGTGGTGGAAAGAATGTAAGAGCCAAAGGAAGGGTAGGACTCCTTACAACGTGCTCCCCCCAGACACAAAATGGCCTGCATATCCATGACCTCACAGTGCCTGACACTACCTACACAAGACCATCATAATATGAGGAAAAGATCATGACATGAAAATAAAAGAGAAACTGGTTGAGAGGGGGAGGGGATATGATGGAGAATGGAGTTTTAAAGAGAAAAGTGGGGGGACGGAGGGAATTACCATGGGTTATTGTGTACAATTATGGAAGTTGTGAATAAAAAAAAAACTTTCTCAAACTCTAGCCTGGAGTTCTCGATCCTCCGATCTTTACCACCCAAGTGCTGGGATTACAGGGGTGCACCACCACACCCTGCTTTATACCTGTTATCATAGAGACAAGGTGGAGGGGCATGACTGTAGGATAAGTGGAAGAAGAAAAAAAATGATGGGAACTATAGAAGAGCGAGAATGAAGAGAAACAAGAAAGGCTACTAGAGAAAGAGTAGATGGAGGGAAGGCTAAGTGAAAATAGAAGGAAAGTGGACACATTTGCTGGCTGCTGCTCACAGTGCAGGTGCTTGCAGTGGAACCTGCAGCCCAGGCCAGAACTAGCCTTTCACGCAACCAATATTCATTCCTCATCCCCAGGTATAGCCTGCGCCTCGGTGCAGGAAGGATGTTCTTGGACACCAGTGGCCCCTACCAGGCAGCCCCTAGTCAAACTCCTAGCTACCCAGGGGAGCCAGGCTCTGGGCTCCCACAGTTCTACTCTGGGAGTTGTTGCTTTGTTGCCTGCCATGGGGGGGGGGGTGGCAGCCTCCTGCCAAGACCAGTCCCACCCTCCCCTCCTGGGATAGTGTTCAAGCTCCTCCCAGTTCCTGGGTGCTGGCTGGCAGGCTGCCCAGCAAGGTCTCTCAGACATGGACTGGCAGCTGCCCAGCTCCCTAGGCCCTGGCCCTCTGCCACCATCCCCTCATAGCCCTGAGCCCTCCGCTTATGCCAACCTGCAGCTGCAGCTCCCCACCCTGCCTTGGCCGGGCACGCTGCTCTGTCTCCTCCCCCGGGGCTGGGCAGCAACTCAGCTGCGACATCAATACATTTTGATGAGGAAGTGACAGCAGCTGGCACAGTCATGTGTGCTTTTAAATCAGCCAATGGCTGCCGAGTCCTGGGAGTCAGGTACTTCCTTGGGATAGTACCCTGCGAAGCAGAGGGCACCCACACAGGGTCAGATCTCTCGGACAACTTTCAACAAGGTCCAGCACTAAATGTAAATAAACGGCCTCATCGCTTTCCCCAAACCAGCTTCCCTCCACAGGCCTTTGTTTTTCTTGCTCCTGTAAGCGGTAGAATTCAGTGGCTGAGCACACGGCCCTTAAGACAGAGAATTCATCATTATCCCGTTACACGTGGGCCTTAGGAAATCCACAGTCCCTCTGGCCATCAGCTGCCTCTCCTGTGATAGAAATACTACAGTATTTCATGGGGTGATTAGGGGACATGATGTACCTATAAAACCGTCGGCAGTGCTGTGTGGAATAAACGCCCAACGTCCCAAGCCCTGTTCCAACTACTGGATTCCATCATCACTTCACCCCCATCTTAAAGTTGCCCCGTGGCCAAAACAACATGAACCATCTTAGATGCCCCTCTAAACCCCTTTTAGGTACTCCCTCGGGTTCGGCTGCCTCCTGCAAACGTGGTGCTGAGGTTGCAACTCTTACACGGACCAAGAAACCAGCCTGCCCAGCCCAAGCCCCAGGTTTGCCTGCTGTGGCAAGGAGCCCGCCACCCAGCACCGCCCCCACTGGGCCTGTTGGGGCCTGAGCTGGCCACTCCCTGGGAGGGGATCCCCCACCCAAAGGGCTGTGGTGCAACCAGCAGGGCTCAACCTGTCCCTGCCCAGGCAGGGTGCAACTTGAAGTTGCCACTGTCACTTCCCTGCTCCCCCCCCCCCGCCGGGGGGCTCTGCTTGTCTATGCATACAGTAGGTCTGCTCTTGGCTGTGACACTGAGGCCAGATAGTAAGTAGAGACAAGCGTGCCCATAAGAGTGGCAGAGACGGGCAGGTTAGTTACCACTGATTTCCTGTGGCTCCAAGGATGGCACTGTCACCCAGCTTTGCCAGGATGGAGGTTCTAAGCAGTGTCCCACAGGTGGAGGTGTGTCCCCTGCTGCCCTAAAGCAACACACAGAGGGCTGGTGTGAGGCCAGTACCAAAAAGGCCAAATTGACTGGACAGGGACTTCACATATCAGCTACCTAGGTGCAGGCTGGCTGCGACTTCCTAAGTGTGGTGTCAGCTTACAGGCCCTGCCAGGATCTCTAGGGCCACAATCACACAGGGGAGGGAGCTCAAAGGGGTCTGTTCTACCCAGCCGCATGGACTGTGTGCATCTCTCCTAGCTGGGGCCTTCCACAGCCCTCCCTCACAAAGGGCAGACCCAGATTTCACTCCCGGCACCTGTGCTCCTCCAGGGTTCGCCTGTGAATACTGCCTCCAGCCTTTCACCATAGCCTGCAAACAGTGCCACAGAGCCTTACCCCAGAGTGGACATGAGACAATAGGAGCGCCCAAAAAGGACATGACATGTCTGGAGAATAGGAATCAGAAAATCAACACTTTCTTCTGATTTCAAAACAATCTTCGTTAAGTGCTGGGGATGTGGCTCAGTTGGTAGAGTGCTTGCTTAGTATGTTCAATCCCCAGCATGAGAAAAAAATAAAGTCTTTGTAATATACCATTCCTGAAAAAAAAAAAAAAGATGGAGAACCCTTCTTCCTTTTCCTTCTGTCTTTCTTTCTTTGCTTTCTCTTGCTTTCTTTCATTCTTTTTTCTTTTCTTTTCTTTTTTTCTTTTTTTCTTTTTTTTTTTTTTTTGAGTCTTACTGTATAGTCCAGGCTGGCTTTGAACTTGCTATGTGACCCAAGCTTATCTCAAACTCACAACCCTCCTGCCTCAGCCTAAATGCTAGAATTATAGGTGTGCACCACCACACCCAGCTATAAGCATTTCTTTAAGATGTGTTAGCCTGCAGACACAGAGAACTTTCAAAATGAGACTTAATTGGGTAAAAAGATATTTTACTTTATTTTGGAATACCTATCTAGCCTTGAAGTGAAATATTTGGAATATTTAGCAAATTTTTCTCACCTAAATCAGAGTTGACAATTACACAGGTAATATTTTCCTTAGCATTGCCTATGAGTGAGACACTATGCTGATCTTGTTTGTGTATGTGTGTGTGTGAGGTAGGGTCTTGCTCTAGCCCAGGCTGACCTGGAATTCACTGTGTAGTATCAGGATGGCCTCGAACTCAAGGCCATTCTCCTACCTCTGCCTCCTCCAGCACTGAGATTAAAGGTGTGTGCCACCATGCCTGGCCTATGCTGATCTTTTTAAAATATTTTATTTTTATTTATTTATTTGACAGAGAAAGAGGGAGAGAGGAAGAGAATGGGCGCGCCACACGTGCGCCCCCTTGTGCATCTGGCTAATGTGGGTCCTGGGGAATCGAACCTCGGTCCTTTGGCTTTGCAGGCAAACACCTTAACCACTAAGCCATCCCTCCAGCCTTGCTGAGCTTTTTATATTCATTTATTAAATCCTCAGAACTGAAAGAGACAGGAGTTATCCTAGCATAGTCCCACTACTTAGATGTGAACTGAACTACAGAGAAGTTCGGGGACTTGCTAAGATCATCTATGCTTAGGACCAGAACTTAGATGTTGGTTCCAGAACTCACATGGACACTCTACCTACAGGCAGAAAAAATTCCAACCAGGTTTTGTCTCAATTTTCGATCATCTCCTCTTCTGAACTATAAGCGGCTATTCTTCTTTCTCTTCCCTTCCCTTCCCTTCCCTTCTCTCTTTTCTTCTTTTCCTCCCTCCTTTCATTCATCCAACACTGGTTCCTGTTCACTTGCTGTCTTCTAAGCACTGTTAAAATTGAAGGATATTTGCTGCAGGCACAGACTCTGATTCATCAGGATCCTTTAAATGCTTCTTTCCAGAGAAGACCCATCGTGGCCTACATTTCTTTCCACACTTTCACTCACTCATTCCTTTGTCTCCAACAAAGGTGGTGGCCAGGGAGAGCCTGGCGGAGCTCCAGAAGGGCTCCCTGTCTGCACAGACTACAGTCCTGCTGTTTTCAACTGATTTCCGGAGCTGCTCCTCTGGGCTCCCTCTGCGCTCAGCTCAGATTTCCATTAAGGCCTTCATTATGCCCCAGTAAAACACTCATTTACACACCCCATCCTTCTCTTCCCATCACTTCTCTAGGCTCCTGGAGTGTGGGGACCAGACCCGCCTAACTTGGGTTTTTAAATCTGCGGCCCCAGGGCAGAGCTTGGAAACAGCAGGCACCAGTAAATGCTGTCTAAATGAACAAATGAGGTTTCTGCTCTAGCTGACTGTCTCAAATCATTTCCAAATGATTCATTTGAGTGCTCTTTCCCGGATCTTCCCCTCCCCCCCACACCTTTCTCTTATCCTTTTCTAAGAAAAGGTGCCACACCAAAAGGGAAGGCTGGAGCCCTTAGGGCAGCCAAGGGTCTTCGTGCCTTGCTGACTAGTCTTGGCAGCTTTACTGGCTTCAAAGCAGTGGCATTTTGGAGCACACTGCTGGGTTCCTATCCGATAACACATTAAACTGAGAGTTCCAGGGCTAGAGATGTAGCTCAATTGGTAGAGTGCTTGTTTGCCCAGCATGTATGAAGCCCTGAGTTCCATCCTCAGTCCACATAATGCATGGTGATGTATACCTGTAATCCCAGAGCTCTGGCAGAAAGATCAGAAGTTCAAGGTCATTCTAGGGTTCACAATGAGCCTGGGATATATGTGACCCTGTCAAAACAACAGCATCTCCAACATCAAAAACCCAAGAGTTGGGCTGGGAAGATAGCTCAGCAGTTAAAGGTGCTTGCTACCAAAACCTGCCTTCCCAGACTCAATTTTCCAGTGTCTATGTAAAGCCGGATGCACAAGGTGGCACATGCATCTGGAGTTCATTTGCAGTGGCTGGAGGCCCTGGCACACCCATTCTTTCTCTCTCGGTATCTGCCTCTCAATCTCTGTCTCAAATAAATAAATAAACAAGTAAATTAATAAATATTTTTTAAAAATTTATCCACTAAACGCCAGGTATGTTGGCACGCACCTTTAATCCCAGCACTCGGGAGGCAGAGGTAGGAGGATCACCATGAGTTTGAGGCTACCCTGAGACTATATAGAGAATTCCAGGTCAGCCTGGGCTACAGTGAGACCCTCGAAAAACAAAAACAAAACCTTATCCTCCGAGCCATTTTCCCAGCCCAGTTTTTAAGGATTCATGAAAGTATGAGCATAATTTTCTTTCTGTGAGACAGGGTCTCACGTAGCCCAGGCTGGCCTGGAATTCCCTATGTAGCTGAGGATGACCCTGAACTCTTTTTGTTTGTTTTTATTTTTGTTGTTTTCAAGGTAGAGCCTCATTTTAGCTCAGACTGATCTAGAATTCACTATGTAGTCTCAGGGTGACCTCGAACTCATGGCAATCCTTCTACCTCTACCTCCCGAGTGCTTGGATCAAAGGCGTGCGCCACCACACCTGGCTCTGACCCTGAACTCTTGATCCTCCTACTTCTACCTCCCAAGTGCTAGGATTACAGTATGCTCCACCATAGCTAGCCTTCATCCATTAATTATCATTTCCTGTGGTCCCGAGTCCAGGGCCTCACACACGCTAAACATGTGCTCTGCCTGAGCTACACTGTTAGCCTTACTTCCATCTCTTTTTTGTAATATTTTATTATTTATTTGCAATCAGAGAGAGAAGGAGAGAGACAGAATGGGTGTGCCAGGGCCTCTTGCTCCTGCAAATGAACCCCAGATGCACACACCACTTTGTGTGTCTGGATTTAGATGGGTACTGGGGAACTGAACTCGGGCCATCAGGCTTTCAAGCAAGCACCTTTAAACACTGAACCATCTCTCCAGCCCCTTATCTCCATCTTTAAATCACCCATTACCAACAGCTTGAACCTTTGGATGTAAGATTCCCTCTTTCTCTGAGTTCCAGAAAGGATTATCAAAAGGAAACAGGCATAGTCTGAGAGTCAAGAGAGACTGAGTTCAAACTCTGACCTTCCCTTGCCTTTAATCCCAGCACTCAGGAGGCAGAGGTGGGAGGATCCCCGTGAGTTCAAGGCCATCCTGAGACTACATAGTGAATTCCAGGTCAGCCTGAGCCATCTGGGGGAATAATTTAATATCTCAGGTTCCAACTTCTCCTGTGCAAATGAGGACACAGAAGAAGGTGATTTCTAAATCTTTTTCAGTTCCAAAGCACCCAGACCTTATGACATTTGACTCTTATAAGAATCCTGTCAGTTTTTTAAAGATTTCTTTTTTAAATATATTTTATTTATTAGAGAGAGAGAGAGAATGGGCACGCGAGGGCATCCAGCCACTGCAAATGATCTCTAGATGCATGCGCCCCCTTGTGCAGCTGGCTTACATGGGACCTGGAGAATCGAACCAGGATCCTTCGGCTTTGCAGGCAAAATGCCTTAACAGCTAAGCCATTTCTCCAGCCCAATCCTGTCATTTTTAAATAACATACTCAAATGGCAGCGGAGGGAATGTGCATAAAGGTTTAATAACCTTCGGGAAATGACCCAGGGCTCCTGAACCTTTATGCTATATCAAAGAGACTAAGGAGAGGTCCTCTATAGCGCCCTCACTCCCAGGACCTCAACCTCCTTCCTCGTCCTGGCCTTTAAATCCACCTTACAGCTCAGGGAGAAGAGAAAGCCAAGACGGAAGTCCTAACTCAGAGGTCAGATCCACGGCTGTCCTGAGCAGGGGCCCAAAGCCTTTTCCAAATTCCAAGTGACTTTCCTCGGGGTTGGCGAGCCAGGGGGCGGTGCAAAGAGGGTGTTGGAGACACTGTTAAAGGATTCGGGCGCAGAGGCCCCCGGTGGCCATGGGAACGCAAGCCCAGCCTCCACGCTGCCATGGCAACAGGCTCCCCCAATGGCCGGTGGCGGTGCCCATCAGAGCGTGCAGGTGGCGCCCCCTCGGGCGGGCGGGAGGTGGGGGGGTGGGCGACGGCGACCTCCCCGCGGGGCCCCCTCCTTCGCCTACCTGGAGTGAGTCACGTCACTTCCCAGCACGGGGCCACCTCTACGCGATCCCGGAGTCCCACAGGCTCGCTCCCGCCACCAGGTCGTCCTGTCCCCGTCCCCGGGGACCCGGAGTGTCCGGCGAACACTGAGACCGGCGCGGTGTCCCCGGAAATGCTGGGCCGCCGCCAAGCCCCGCCCCGGCCCGCCCTTGCTCTGCCCGAGTTTTCGGGAAGAGTGCCGAGGCGCCCTCCTGGGCCACCCTTCCCCCGCACGGCACTGTCCGTCCCCACCACGTCCGGTAACACTGGACGTCCGTGCTGCCCTCGCCGGGCACTGTCCCCACCCCGAGCGGCCCCGAGCAGGCCACGGGATCCACAGCGATCCTTGACCTTGGGAGGCTCGACCTCGCCGAACATAGGGGGGAGGGGGGAGGGGGGCGGTCTCCCTAAACTGGCCCGGTTGGAAGATCCACCACCTCCAAACTGCCTGTGTCCCCGAGGACAGTGCCTTGACCTTCCTGGGCCTGAGTTCTAAACCTGACCTCCCTGAGCCTGAGTTCTGAATCTGACCTTCCTAGGCCTGAGTTCTAAACCTGACCTCCCTGAGCCTGAGTTCTGAATCTGACCTCCCTGGGCCTGAGTTCTAAACCTGCCAAGTGGGCATGAAAACAGCAAGGAGCGCCCAGCGAGGACGCAGTGGTGCAGGCATACGTCTGGCACATGGTCAACTCTCAATAATGGTAGTATTGTTTACCGTGGAGGCCCGGGAGAGGAGCAGAACCGCCCTCGGTGAAACCACCCACGCTCCCTCCGCCCAGGGTAAGACTGCTCTCGGTGTCTCCGAACCAGCTTGGGCGGAGAGCTGGGAGAGGAAGACGAAACGGGGAGATAGCCGCGTTATGTACCAAGCCTTTATCAAGTCGCCTCGACCCAGGCTGCTCCAGCCCTGGCGTCCTGCTTCGCCTATCTTTCAGGAAAGCGACGTCGGCAGCTTTCTGGGTGGTTCCTGAAACAACCAGTCCTAAGCGGGTTAAGTGGCTCAACTGGCCAGAGCTGGCTGGTCAAGGAGAGAGGAGCTGGAGATAGCAGAGGCCAAAAAGCCAGCCCTTCGAGGCTAGAGGACTCCCAAGTGTGCACACTGTCCTGTTGGCTTTTCAGGCAGGGCTGCCAGGCTCCAACAGGAAAAGAAGAAAGTGGTTATTATTATTATTATTATTATTATTATTATTTGCCTGTCTGCAAAAGTTAACATATGTTCACTACAGGAGATTTGAAAAAAACAATAAAAAAAGCATTAAGAAAATAACATAACCCATCAGGTCACTCATTTTTTTAATTTATTTATTTTGGTTTTTCGAGGTAGGGTCGCACTCTAGCTCAGGCCAACCTGGAATTCATTATGTAGTCTCAGGGTGGTCTCGAGCTCACAGCAATCCTCCTACCTCTGCCTCCCGAGTGCTGGGATTAAAGGCATGTGCCACCATGCTCGGCTATTATTTTTAATATTGTTATTTATTAGAGAGAGAAAGAGAGAGAGAGAGAGAGTGTGTGTGTGTGTGTGTGTGTGCCTGTATGTGAGAGTATGGGTACACCAGGGCCTCCCGCCACTACAAACAAACTCCAGAGGCGTGCACCCTTAACCACTGAAATATCTCTTCAGCTCTGTTCTTTTTCAGATCTATTTTTGACATAGGATCTTGTGTATCTTAGGAACTTGCTAAGTAGTTGAGGATGATCTTAAATTTATAACCCTCCATCTCTCCAGTGCTGGGATTACAGGTGTGTGCCAACACTCTGGTCTATGCTGATCAAACCCAGGGCTTCAGGCATGCTGGGCAAGCACTCCATCAACTGAGCTACATCCCAGGGCTTTTGTTTGTTTGTTTGGTTGGTTGGTTGAAACAGGGTCTTACTATGTAGCCCAGGCTCTCCTAGAACCTTCTATGTAGACTAGACTGGTCTCAAATTTATGGGAAGCCTCCTCCCTCTACCATATAAATCCTGGGATTACAGGTATGCACCACCTTGTCTGGCTGCAACGTGTATTTTTAACCAAGTGTCTACTTTAGAACATTTAAGGTTCTTTCTAATCATTATCTTACCTCATGTTGAGATGCACATCCTTGTCAATAAACTTTTACATAATACTTCCTCAATTATTTTCTTTTGCTTCCTCCTAATAGGCACAATATCAACAGTAAAACACACTGCGTTTAAAGATAAGGTGCTCACACTTGTACAAACAGCTTGAAAAGTCCTCGCTCTTTTCCATTAGTTCTGTCTTTAGCAGCCATGCTAAGAACATTGGAGGCACAGCTAAATTAAGGGTCTTGTCAAAGGTCACTGAGGCCCTGGAGGCTATGCAAAACAGCGCTTTCAATTTCCTAGCATAAAGAGCACCCTGTGAGTACCAGCTGCTCAGAAGAGCCCCAGGAATCCAGGTCTCTTCCTCAGGGCCTCTGAGCTCTAATTTGTTTTGACTGCTGTGGCCCTTCTGGTTCCTAGAGCAGCCCAGAGAAAGACCAGGTCTCTCAGAGAAAGAATGCTCCTCACAACTTCCTCCCTCCCCTCACTTCCTTACACACCATCCTTCCCTCCCTCTCACTCCTCCATTCCTCTGCTCCTCCTCCTCTTCCCACTGTCCTCCTGCCTTCCAGGAGTTAAAGGGCAAGATGCTTAAAGTATTGACAAGAGGTCTCATCTTTACTGTGATTGATCGGCCTCCCCCCCACCCCCAGCATCCTGCCAACACACACCCTGTCCTGTCTGCCGGACCTCAGGTGCAGCCAGGTTGGAGTTAATCTTGTTTCGGTTCACAGCACGAGATCACCGCTGGCCTGCCTGCAAAGGGGTCTCTGATTAATGTAGCTGTGTTTATCCTTCATCCTTGCTTCTCCTCCCCAGAGACTACTATTCTAAGCGGTATAATATGCATGCTTTTGTTATTATGCATTTTTGTAAAGTGCATGTTATAGAATTGTATGCATCCTTGTTCCTTTTACTTTTTTTTTTTTTTCCTTTTTCTGGTACTGGTAGTCAGACCAAGGACTTTATGCACGCGAGGCAAGCATTCTACCACTGTGCTACATACATGCACAGTCCTTCTGCTTACTCTTTTATTTATTTATTTATTTTGTTTTTCGAGGTAGGGTTTCACTCTGGCCCAGGCTGACCTGGAATTCACTACGTAGTCTCAGGGTGGCCTCGAACTCATGGCGATCCTTCTACCTCTGCCTCCCGAGTGCCGGGATTAAAGGCATGCGCCACCACGCCTGGCTCTACTGTTTTATTTTGAAATAATTATAGACTCCCAGGAAATTGCAAAACCATGGCATATTTACCCTAAGAAGAAGCCTTCAACAGATTTCCCCCAGTGGTGACATTATATAAAATATAGCAAAATCAACAACAACAAAGTATTGCTGGGCACTTGGGAGATCGAGGTAGGAAGATCACTGTGAGTTTGAGGCCAGCTTGGGCCTATAGATTAAGTTTCAGATCAGCCTGGGCTAGAGTGAGACCCTACCTCAAAAAACCAAAAATGACAAAATAAAGAGAAAAAGTTTACCCTGAGCTGGGAGATGGCTCAACAGTTGAAGGTGCTTGCTTGTAAATATGGTTGGCCTGGATTCAATTCTGCAGCACCCGTGTAAAGCAGATGCACATTGTGGTGCATGTGTCTGGAGTTTGATTGCCGTGGCAAAAGGCTCTGGAACATTCTCTTTCCTTCTCTCTCAAATAAATCAGTAAAAATACTTTTTTTAAAAGTGGGCTGGAGGGCTGGAGAGATGGCTTAGTGGTTAAGCGCTTGCCTGTGAAGCCTAAGGACCCCGGTTCGAGGCTTGATTCTCCAGGACCCACGTTAGCCAGATGCACAAGGGGGCGCATACGTCTGGAGTTCGTTTGCAATGGCCAGAGGCCCTGGCGCGCTCATTCTCTCTCTATATATATCTGCCTCTCTCTCTCTCTGTGTCTGTCGCTTTCAAATAAATAAATAAATAAATAAAAAAGTGGGCTGGAGAGATGGCTTAGCAGTTAAAGCACTTGTCAGCAAAGCCAAAGGACCCAGGTTCCATTCCCCAGTACCCACGTAAAACCAGATGCACAAGGTGGCACATGCATCTGGAGTTCATTTGCAGTAGCTAGAGGCCCTGGCATGCTGGTTCTCTATCTGCCTCTCCCTTGAATAAATAGGAGGATTACCATGAGTTCAAGGCCACCCTGAGACTACATAGTGAATTCCAAGTCATCCTGGGCTAGAGTGACACCCTACCTCAAAAAAAGAAAGAAAGAAAGAGAGAGAGAGAGAGAGAGAGAGAAAGAAAGAAAGAAAGAAAGAAAGTTTTAAAAAGTCCATCTCTTCCTGGCATGGTGACCACTGTAATCTTATCATTTAGGAGACTGAGGCAGATTTGCCATGGGTTTGAGGCCAACCTGGCCTGAAGTATAAGACCCCCCCACAAAGAAAAAGAAGTCCATATCCATCCTGCTGTCGCAATTCTTCAACATTTTGTAGTATTGGGAATGCACCTCTAAACACATTTGTCATTATTCTGTAGGAATCCACTTTTCCATGTGGGGATAGTTAGGGGTTCTGTTCTGGGTTCCATGAGAGCTTTGTCTCCAAAGTAAGGTGGAAGGGGCTGTGGAGGTGGAAAAGGTGCCTGCTTGCAACGCCTAGCTTCAGTTCTCCAGCACCGTGTAAAGCCAGATGCACAAAGTGGCACACGAGTTCACAGATAACTTACTGGCATTATTGGGAGATTCTTGGGGGCTATGTCTTGTCTCCAGCCCCTACTTCCGCTTCTCTGTGCGTCTCGACTCCCATGAAGTGAGCACATTTCTTCCACCATGCCCTTCCGCCATGATGTGCCCGCCTCTCTGCTGGCCTGAAGCCTAACCAGAATTCCAAAGTTCAAGCTGCCTGTCACCATAAATGCCAACGAGCAGAGAGACAGGAGTGGAATCCTTCCGTCTCATCTCCAGCTAGCAGCCTTTACTGGGGCAGGGGCTAGGGGAAAAGGCAGTCAGTCATTCCAGAACTGAGTCCTGTCCCTCTGGTTAGGTGGTCATCCCCACTTCCAGGTCTTGTGACGTCTGTGCCTCTCATCCTTGTCATTCTTCCTTCGTCCTCTGGACATCTGGACTCAGGGAGGTCTGGAAATGCTGAGTCAAGCTAGTGTCAGCCTTTATCAACCTTGTGTTCCTCCAGGAACATCCAGGCAGGAGAGTTGACTCAGAACAAGCAAGCCAAGTGAAGCTATTAATAACACGCTCAAGAAGATAACTTTTACAACATGAAGTACAAATGTGCCCTTACGGAATATAAACATGTTGGGCTGAAGCGATAGCTTGGTGGGTAAAACAGCTTGCCTTACAAGCATGGGAACCTGAGTTTGAGCCCCAGATTCTCATGTAAACATGTTGGGCATGATGGCACACACATGTAATTCCAGCGGTGGGGAAGGGAAGATCTCTGAGGCTCACCACACTGGCCAGTCAGTCTACCTTGGTTAGTTCCAGGCCAATGAGAGACTCCCATCTTAGAAAAAAGAAAGGAAGGGAGGGAGGGAGGGAGGAAAGGAAAAGAAAAGAAAAAACATGGACAGTATTTCTGACGATATCAGCTGAGGTTGTCTTCTGGCCTCCACATTCACACACATACATACACATGTAAGCCTGGCATGGTAGTGCATGACTTTAATCCCAGCACTTGGGAGGCAGAGGTAGAAGAATCGCCATGAGTTTGAGGCCACCCTGAGAATACAGAGTGAATTCCAGGTCAGCCTGGACTATAGTGAAACCCTACCTCAAAAAACAAAAACAAACAAACAAGTAAACAAAAACAAAACATACATACACATGTGTTTCCTCCTGTACCCTGTCAAGGTCTTTGAAATCCTGAGCCAAAATAAACCTCTTCTCCTGTTAAATTGTTTCTCTCAGGTATTTGCCTCAGCGGCAAAGAGCTGACTAACAAGCTCATCATTGAGGGAGATTGATTTATATCACAGAAAAAATGGCCAAAGGTTGATACCACATCCAGACAGACTTTGCCTGAACAGGTGGCCATACATGGGTACAGCATGCCCACCAAGTTGCCCTACAGATGTTTATGCTTATGCTCATGCATTAGTGCTGCTCTCACTTCTGGTTGGAAAAGTTTCTCTTTTCAGATGGTAGTGACTGCGGGGGAGACTAAAAAGCCATCAAGTGCTGAGAAGTGGCAGCTGAAGTCTTACCACTAAGTGACACTTCTCCCTCACACCCTCCAATGGCTCAGGGACGGTAGTGGAAGAGGTGGTGGAAAGAATGTAAAACCCGGGCTGGAGAGATGGCTTAGTGGTTAAGGCATTTACCTGTGAAGCCAAAGGACCCAGATTTGATTCCCCAGAACCCACACAAGCCAGATGCACAAGGGGGCACATGTGTTTGGAGTTCATTTGCAGTGGTTAAGAGGCCCTGGTATGCTCATTCTCTCTGTCTCTCTGTCTGCCTCTCTCTCTCAAATAAATGCAAAAAAATAAATTAAAAATTTTTTATTTTTATTTTTTTTAAATGTAAGAAGACCCAAGGGAAGGGGACCAGTACTTTGGAATACTGTCTTCCAGACACAAAGAGGGGCATGTACTCATGACCTCACAGCAGCTGTCGTTATCTGCATAAAACCTGCATATTATTGGGTCCATTAACAGGTTGTTTTGGATGATGAAGGAAGACCAAAAGAAAAGCTATTAAATAAAAAAGACAGGGCTAACTGGGTGTGGTGAATGCCTTTAATCCCAGCACTTGGGAGGCAGAATTAGGAGGATTGCTGTGAGTTTGAGGCCACCCTGAGACTACATAGTGAATTCCAGGTCAGCCTGAGCTAGAGTGAGACCCTACCTCGAAAACCCAAAAACCAAAAACAAAAAACAACAGGGCTAGAGAAAGATGGCTCACTGGGTAAAGGCATTTGTTTGTACAGCCTGATGGCCTGGGTTCAATTCACCTGTACCCACATACAGTCAGATGCCCAAAGTGGTACATGTGTCTGGAGTTTATGTGTAGTGGCAGGAGGCCCTCACATGCCCAAACTCTCTCTCTCTCTCTCTCTTCTCCCCAAAAATAGAAGGGCTGGAGAGATGGCTTAGCTGTTAAGGTGCTTGCCTGCAAAGCCTAACAACCCAGGGTTGATTCCCTAGTACTCATGTAAAGCTAGATACACAAAGTAGCACATGCATCTGGAGTTTGCTTGCAGCAGCTGGAGGACCTGATGTGCCCATTCTATCTCTCTGTCTCTCCTCTCTATCCCTTTCTGCTTGCAAATAAGTAAATGAAAAAAGAAAATAGAAGAGACTGGGCATGGTGTTGCATTCCTTTAATCCCAGTACTCAGGAGGCAGAGATAAGATTGCTGTGAGTTCAAGGGCATACTGAGACTACATAGTGAATTCCAGGTCAGCCTGGGCTAGAGTGAGACCCTACCTCGAAAAACCAAAAAACAAACAAAAACAATAGAAGAGGCGACAGTTTGAAAGAAGAGGGGATTCAATTCAGTAGAGGGAAAGAGGGAGGGGCCAAGGAAGGTGGTAGGAGGGGATTACATAATTTTTTAAATAAAGGTTTTTGTTTTTGGTTTTGGTTTTGGTTTTTGAGGTAGGATCTCACTTTGGCCCAGACTGACCTGGAATTCACTATGTAGTCTCAGGGTAGCCTTGAACTCATGGCAATTCTCCTACCTCTGCTTCCTGAGTGCTCGCTAAATAAAGTTTTTATTTTAAACACTCAGAAGCCATAGATTGTTACTAGAAAATTTTCAGTGCCAGGGATGGGATACCTTCCAGTGAGTTGTTGGCCAGGGAGGTCCCTAATACCCCCAAAACATTACAGGCCATTGCTGAGGCCCTTGGCTTCCCACCAGGAATAGATGGTAAGACCCTATTGCTGAAGTCTCCACATGGTTGGGTGGCAAGATCACTGAGAAATCCTGCTGGACCTGAGCTAGAACCTCCTCCATGTAGACCAGCTGACAGAAAGCTGGAAAAACCTATGCTGCATGCAGTTCAATGGGGGAGAGAGAAATCACCAGTGAAGATACTCAACAGTGCAAGCCTTATATTTGGCCAGCCAGGCCAAATGAGCCAAGGGGTGCAATAGTGGCATGTCTGTTATGGGGGAAACCAACTGCCCTCTAATTTGACTGGAGGCCCGCTCCATGGGAGGGAACACATCCCTGATACTGAAAACCTACAACAGGGATAGTCATGAGCCATAGCAGTGTAACATCTGCTGCTATCTGGCTAAATGTATATACTATGCTCACTAAACTGCCCAGTAAGCACATCTCTTAATGTTCATACCCATATATTAACTGCTAAACGATCTCTCCAGCACTTTTTAGTTTTTTTAAATATATATATATATTTTTTGAGAGAGAGAAAGAGGTAAAGAGAGAGAGGGAAAGAGAATGAAAGATCTTTTCTCAAAAAAAAAAAAAAAGAATATATATATATAAGCTGAGTATGGTGGTGTATGCCTTTAATCCCAGCACTCAGGAGGCAGAGGTAGGAGGATTGCCGTGAGTTTGAGGCCACCCTGAGACTACATAGTGAATTCCAGGGTCTGCCTGGGCTAGAGTGAGACCCTACCTCAAAAACAAAACAAACAAACAAAAAAACCCACACAACACAGGGCTGGAGAAATGGCTTAGTAGTTAAGGCATTTGCCTGTGAAGCCTAAGGACCCTGGTTCGATTCTCCAGGACCCACATAAGCCAGATGCACAAGAGGGCACATGCATCTGGAGTTCGCTTGCAGTGGCTGGAGGTCCTGGCGTGCCCATTCTCTTTCTCTCTATCTGCCTCCCTCTCTCTCTCAAATAAATAAATAAAATATCAAATAAATAAATAAAAATAGAAGCCAGGTGTGGTGGCGCATGCCTTTAATCCCAGCAGTAGGGAGGCAAAGGTAAGAGGACTGCCATGAGTTCCAGGTCACCCGGAGACTACATAGTGAATTCCAGGTCAGCCTGAGCTAGAGTGAGACCCTACCTCGAAAAACCAAAATAAATAAATAAAAGTTGGAGAGCAGCTGAAGAAGAAATTTGATGTCAACCTCTAGCTTCCACATACACTCAGACACATGTGTAGGAACACTAGCACACACATACAAAAATACACACACAGGGCTGGAGAGATGGCTTAGTGGTTAATGCCTTTGCCTGCAAAGCCAAAGGATCCCAGTTCGACTCTCCAGGACCCACGTAAGCCAGATGCACAAGGGGGCACATGCATCTGGAATTCATTTGCAGTGCCTGGAGGCCCTGGTGCGCCCATTCTCTCTCTCAAATAAATAAATAAAATTAAAAAAATACACACACACCCTGTACTCCTCTTAATCTCTATTATGCTGATTTGAGTCAAAATCCAACCAAAGCTAGGTGTGGTGATTGCCCGCCTTTAATCCTTCCACTTGGGAGGCAGAGGCAGGAAGATTGCTGTGAGTTTGAGGCCAACCTGGGACTACAGAGTAGATTCCAGGTCAGCTAGAACTAGAGTAAGACCCTACGTCAGAAAAAAACCCAAACAAACAAATAAATAAAATTCCATGGCTGGAGAGATGGCTCAGCAGTTAAGGTGCTTGCCTGCAAAGCCTAATGACCTGGGTTCAATTCCCCAGTGCCCATGTAAAACCGGATGCACAAAGTGGTGCATGAGGCTGGAGTTCATTTGCAGCAGCTGGAGGCCCTGTCTCTCTGTCTCTCTTCTCTCTCTCTCTCTCTGCTTGAAAATAAGTAAATAAAAATACTTAAAAATAAACGAATAAAATCCTAACCATGGAACCTACAAGGACACAGGGAGCCCATTTTTGCTCTCCTGCCCCGTGCCTTTTGCCCATTTGTGCCGCGGTTAATCTGTTCTAGTTTCCCCTCCATAAAATGAGCGCGCCATGAAGGCATGGGCCGTGCCTCTCAGGTGCCCAGTGCTCGGAACGGGGAAGGTACCTAGCAAACGTCTGTAAGATGCTGCTCAGGATGCTGAAGCAAGAGGTTAATGATTTCCAGGCCAGCCTGGGCAATACAGCCAGACCCCTATCTCAAGGTAAAGCATAAACAGCAACAAAGCCCCTGTGTATTTGTAGGGTGAATGACCAAATACCGTGAAGACCACATATTACTGATTTAGTCAAAGGAGCAGTCCCTGCTGCTATGTGGCAGACACCCTCCCCAGCCCCCCATGTCCCACTTGCTGACACCCAGGCAACAGTGCAGACTCTGCCTGCACCGGAATTACCCCTAGGTTCAACTTCAAGCCCCTCCACTTGTTCTGAACTCTCCATTCCACCCCTGCAGGGCCTCCTGCCCAAAGAAGGGGATCTGACAAAACCAGGCAGGAGGCCTCTGAGTTGAGTGTTGTTGCCCTGCCCCCAGACACAGTGCACCATCCCAGCCAACAAAGTAAGTCAAAGGAATCTGCTTAGTTCTTTGGAAACCAAAGCTCTCTCTCACTCTTCTTTTCTCTTCTCTCTTCCCTCCCTCCCTCCCTCCTTTTCTCTCTCCTAGTCTCTTCTCTCCCTCCTCTCTCTCTCTCCTCCTCTCTCTTCCCTTTCTCTCCCTACAGAGATTCCTTGGAAAGGGTTAAATGATTTACAGAAAGCAGTAACTTCCCTCGGCCCTTGACGCTCTTGAGATGCTCAGCGAAAGGTCAGATGTTTCCAGAATCTCAACAGACAGCCTGTGTCTGTTTAAACAGAAAGACAACAAGTTCTTGGCACCCAGCCAGGCCTCATGGGCAGCTCTTGCCTGGTTCTGCAGGCATCAGGCCAGATGCCCAGTGGAGAACACCCCCACCCTCACCCTCCTGAAGGCCAGGGCAAGCTGTAGTTTTCTGAGCCTCAGCCTGAAGTCCTCCAGTCCAGGCAAAGCTGGCAGCCCACAAATAGGAGACACACATTGTTCACTGGGCCTGTGGGTGTGCCAGGAATCATGGTGGTGGCGATGGTGATGGTGATGGTGGGTGATAGCACAGTTTTGCAGACTCTGAATATTTTCAGCATGAAGGGATTGTACTTTGTGTCATTTTAAAGATGAGGCTCAGAGTGGGGCAGTTTGGCAAAGTGTAGATCTGAACTCGGAGCAGGAAATCTTGGTCCTGGACCCAGCCCTGGCATCAGGAACGGTGAGAGTCCAGGTGCAGCATGGGTCTTTCCTGCAGCTTTGTGTCAACTTATTAAAAGTGAGTACAGGCTGGGGAGATGGCTTACTGGTTAAGGCGTTTGCCTGCAAAACCTAAGGACCCTGGTTCAATTCCCCAGGACCCATGTAAGCCAGATGCACAAGAGGGTGCATGCATATGGAATTCCTTTGCAGTGGCTGGAGGCCGTGGCACACCCATTCTCTCTGTCTCTCTCTCTCTCTGTCTCAAATACACACACACACACACACACACACACACATATATATATATACAAAATGCCAGGCCTGGTGGTGCATGCCTTTAATCCCAGCACTCAGGAGGGAGAGGTAGGAGGATTGCTATGAGTTCTAGGCCACCCTGAGACTACATAGTGAATTTCAGGTGAGTCTGGGCTACAGTGAGACCCTACCTCAAAAAAAAAAAAAAAAAGAAAAGAAAAGAAAAGTGTGGGTACAAAGCAGGGCTTGGTGGTGCACACCCTTAATCCCAGCAATCGGGAGGCAGAGGTAGGAGGATCACCATGAGTTCGAGGCCAACCTGAGTCTACATAGTGAATTCCAGGTCAGCCTGGGCTAGAGTAATAAATATAAAAATTAATTATGAGCGAGAGAGAGAGAGAGAGAGAGAGAATATGGTCTTCTTGCTACCTCAAAACGAGCGCCAGGCCCATGCACCATTTTGTGCATTTGGCTTTATGTGAGTCCTGGGGAACTGAACCTGGGCTGGCGGGCCTTGTGAGCAAGTGCCTTTAGCTGCTAAGCTATCTCCCCAGCCCTATACTTCCACTTCACTTTTTTGTTGTTCTTTTTAAAAAATTTTCTTTTATATGTGTGTATATGGGGTGGGATATGGAATGAAACCCAGAGACTCTTGTGCTCTGCCCCTGAGCTATATCCCCAGCACTTCTTTTTCCACATTTTCAAAGTATATACTTTCTTCAACAATAAATCAAGGGCTATATATGCCTTTGCATACTTATTTTTTCAGTTCAATTTCATGTTTCAGTAGATAATTTACATCCTTCCCTGTTTACCTCCAGTTAAATAAAGAATCCTGTAGTTCATTTAATCCCTTATTTCCAAAAGTTCAGGTTGTTTTGAATATTTTGTCTTTTTGCAATATGGCCTCAAACTTGTGATCTTCCTGCCTCTGTTTCCCAAATGCTAGGATTAAAACACATACCATCATGCCTATCTCAGTAGCTCTTTTATATATATATATATATACAGTGTATGTATATACTGCTGGAATTGAACCGAGGACCTCAGAAATTGCTCTGCCACTGAGCTATGCTGTCAACTCTTGAAATGTTCATTATTATGGATGGTAATATTAATTAATTTTTATTATTTTCTTAGGATAAATTTCTCTCTGTGGATTATTGAGTAAAAGTCTCTCTTATCTGGGCATGGTGGCACATTGCAAGTTTCAGGTCAGCCTGTGCTATGTAGTGAGTTCTAGGCTATCTTCATGTACATAGAGAGTTGTAGGCCAGCCTGGGCTACATAAGAGTTCCAGGGTGTGTTTTTTTTCTTAATTTTTATTAACATTTTTCCATGATTACAAAAAATATCCCATGGTGCTACCCTCCCTCCCCCCCACTTTCCCCTTTGAAATTCCATTCTCCATCATATCCCCTCCCCATCTCAATCAGTCTCTCTTTCATTTTGATGTTATGATCTTTTCCTCCTCTTATGATGGTCTTGTGTAGGTAGTGTCAGGCACTGTGAGGTCATGGATGGATATCCAGACCATTTTATGTTTGGAGGGAGCACGTTGTAAGGAGTCCTACCCTTCCTTTGGCTCTTACATTCTTTCCACCACCTCTTCCGCATTAGACCCTGAGCCTTGGAAGGTGTGATCGAGGTGTTACTCAGTACTCCAGTCACTTCTTTCCAGCACTGTGATACCTTCTGAGTCATCCCAAGGTCACTGCTATCTGAAAAGAGAAGATTCTCTACCCAAAGTGAGAGTCACGTTAATATAAGGGTATAAATATTAAGAGAACTGCTTACTGGGCAGTTTGATAAGCATAGTATATGCCTTTTTCCAGACATCATCAGACGTTACACCCCTAGGGCTCATGACTACCCCTGTTTTAAGTTTTCAGTATCAGGGATGTATTCCCCCCCATGGAGCGGGCCTCCAGTCCAATTGGCAGGGTGTGTTTTTTATCTGGGCACAGCCCGGCGGCACTTCTGCTTATGTCCTGCTCACTCCTGCGGCTCTAGCTATCCGGCAGCTCCCTGCATCTGGAGAGTCTGAGCATGCCACTTCTCTGTGTGGCAGGTCTGGCAGTTGGTACCTCACGCTGGGTGGGCCATATACCTCTGATGGTCCAACATGGTTTCTTCTCAAGGAAAGTAGACTCAGTGCCCCCACTTCTCCCCAGCTCCACTTGCTTCCACATTATACTGTAATTTGATAATGGGGAGGATTTACAAATTGAGATGCTTTAAAAAAGTATTTTAGCTGGGTGTGGAGGCGCACGCCCTTAATCCCAGCACGCAGGAGTCAGAGGTAGGAGGATCGCCATGAGTTTGAGGCCACCCTGAGACTCCATAGTGAATTCCAGGTCAGCCTGGGCTAGAGTGAGACCCTACCTCAAAAAAACAAAAACAAAAACAAACAAAACAAATGACTGGAGAAATGGCTTAACAGTTAAGGCATTTGTCTGTAAAGCCAAAGGACCAAGGTTCAATTCCCCAGGACACACATAAGCCAGATGCAAGGTGGCACATGTGTCTGGAGTTCATTTGCAATAGCTGGAGGCCCTGGCGCACCCATTCTTTCTCTCTGTCTGTTTCTCTCTCCCTGACTCTCTCAAATACATAAATAAACAAAACTTTTAAAAAAAAGTATTTTATTTATTTATTTATTTCAGAGAAAGAGAGAGAGAGAGAATGAGTATGCCAGGGCCTGTAGCCACTGCAAACGAACTCTTGTGCATCAGGCTTACTTGGGTCCTGGGGAGTAGAATCCAGGTCCTTTGGTTTTGCAGGCAAGCACCTTAACCACTAAGCCCTATCTCCAGCCCAAACTGAGTTACTTTTCAAGGAGCTAAGTTCCAGGTCTTCAGCTTTCAAACATCCTCTTTCCTCCTTTGGTGTATTATAAGATGAAAGGGTCAGGTCAGGCATGGTGGTAGATGATTGTCACAGCACTGAGGAAGCTGAAACGGGAGAATTATGAGTTTGAAACCTGACTGGGCTACATAGTGAGTTCAAGGCCAGCGTGAGCTCCATATTGAGACCCTGTGTAAAATCAATGGTACCTCAGCGGTACAGTGCTTGCTTAGTATGTGCAAAGCCCTGGGTTCCATCCCTAGTGCTGAAAAATAAAGTTGTGTGTATGTGTTGTAGGTGTGGTCTGTGTGCATGCCTGAGCACAGCTTTGCATGCGCATGAACACGTATGTGGAGGCCAGAGGAGGGTCTGGCTGTCCTCCACTGTCCTTCTTCCCCCTTATTGCCATGGAGACTCTCACTGAATCTGGAGCTTGCCATATTTATTGGACTGGCTGGCTAGTGAGACGCAGAAATCCTCCTGTCTCTACCTAACAAGCACTCAGTGCTAGGGCTATAGACATGCACCTCCATGCTAGCTTTTTATGTGGGGGCTGGGGATTAAACTCCGATCCCTGGGCAGCAAGCACTCTTGCTTGCTGAATGATTTTCCCAAACAAAATATTTCTTTTCTTTTCTTCCTTTCTTTTTCTTTTTTCTTTCTTTCTTTCTTTTTTTTCTTTCTTTTGTTTTGTTTTTCAAGGTAGGGTCTCTCTCTAGCCCAGGCTGACCTGGAATTCACTCTGTATTCTCAGGGTGGCCTTGAATTCATGGATCCTCCTATCTCTGCCTCTCCTAAGTGCTAAGACTAAAGACATGCGCCATCACGACCAGCTTTCCTTCTTTCTTTATTATTTTTATTTTATTTTATTTTATTGAGGTAGAGTCTCGCTCTAACCCAGGCTAACCTGGAATTCACTCTGTAGTTTTAGGGTGGCCTTGAACTCATGACAATCCTCCTGCCTCTCCCTCCTGCTTGCTAGGATTAAAGGCATGCCCCACCATGCCTGCTGGGCGAAACAAAGTATTTCTGAGCTTGGTGCTGTACTCTATGCAATCCCAGCACTTAGGTCAGTCTAGTCTGTCTCAGAGAAACAGAACAAAACAAAAACTTTTTTTTTTTTTTTTTGTTTTTTTCGAGGTAGGGTCTCACTCTAGCCCAAGCTGACCTGGAATTCGCTATGGAGTCTCAGGGTGGTCTCGAACTCATGGCAATCCTCCTACCTCTGCCTCCCGAGTGCTGGGATTAAAGGTGTGTGCCACCATGCCCAGTCAAAAACATATTTCTATATGAAGACTGCTGCTTCTTTACTTGGGAAGCTGTTCCCTTCGACAGGTTACTCAGCTTTGGCAGCTAAAGGGTGGGAAGGAATGGAGCACAGGCGGCAGAATAGGTGTCACCTGACAGACAGAGAGGGATGTTTTTGTGCCTAATCCACCACTGCATCTCACTAGGCCTTAGTTTATCACTAAGATAAGATCTGGCAGGGCTGGAGAGATGGCTCAGCTGTTAAAGGCACTTGCTTGCAAAGCCTGATGACTGGGGCTAGTTGCACAAAGTGGCACATGCTTCTATAGTTTGCAGTGGCAGGAGGCCCAGGCCCTGGAGTTCTCCCTCTCTCTCTCTCTCCCTGCCTCCTTTTCTCTGTCTCAAATAAATAAATATTTTATTTTTATTTGTTTTTTTAATTTATTTTATTTATTTGAGAGAGAGAGGGAGAGAAATAGGCAGGTAGAGAGAGAGAATGGGCACGCCAGTCCTTCCAGCCTCTGCAAACAAACTCCAGATGCATGTGCCACTTTGTGCATCTGTTTTACATGGGTCCTGGGGAGTTGAACCTGGGTCCTTTTGCTTTGCAGGCAAGCGCCTTAACCACTAAGCCATCTCTCCAGCCATAAATAAATACTTTAAAAGGTAAGACCTAAGCACTCAATGCCCCTTTCTCCCACCCTGCATACCAACAGGTGCTACTGGGATAACAAGAGAAATGATTCAGAAATTGACCTAGAAAAGTCCCATCTATGAAGAGGGCTTTTTTGTTGTTGGCTCGTCTTTCCTATTCCCACCTCCAGTCTTCGATCCACAGCTGTTTAGACTGTGTAGGTCACAACCTCGGATGGGGAATGTAACCAAATGTGGGAAACACATGAAATTCAGCAACAGTAAAAGTGTTTTGACTGTGTAGTGACGAAAAATGAAATCAAACTCAAACACGTAATGAATCTGAGCTGTTTCAGGCAGCACTCACCTGTGTGTATCATGTGACTTTGGTCTTGGACAAACAACACGTGCACCTTGCATCGTGACAGGCTTTTCGTTATGCAACACCAGTGAACGCTGCTGGAAACTCCTTGGTTCGGTGCATGGTGTGAATTGCAGTCTTTTTACTATGCGTACAAAGGTTTCTGCTCTTATAGAAACATAATAATTTGATTACAGAAAACAGAGAATTTTTCCTATTGTCTTTCCTCAGCATGTATCAAATTATTCCTCCCTCTCTCTCTCTCTCTCTCTCTCTCTCTCTCTCTCTCTATATATATATATATATATATATATAATCATTTTTTTGAGGTAAGGTCCCTCTCTAGCCCAGCCTGACCTGGAATTCACTATGTAGTCTCAGGGTGGCCTTGAACTCACAGCGACCCTCCTACCTCTGCCTCCTGAGTGCTGGAATTAAAGGTGTGTAAAATTAAAATATCTTTGTATTAGAATGTTCAATTTTTAAAAATATTTTATTTTTATTTATTCATTTATTAGAGAGAGAGAGAAGAGAATGGGCATGCCAGGGCCTCTAGCCATTGCAAACGAATTCCAGATACATGTGCCACCATGTGCACCTGGCTTACATGGGACCTGGAGAATCGAACCTGGGTCCTTAGGCTTCACAGGCATGTACCTTAACCACTAGGCCATCTCTCTAGTCCAGAATGTTTGATTTTTAAAATTGCTGTTGGCTGGGTGTGGTGGCACACACCTTTAATCCCAGCACTCAGGAGGCAGAGGTAGGAGGGTCGCTGTGAGTTTAAAGCCAGCCTGGGGCAATAGAGTGAGTTCCAGGTCAGCCTCGGATAGAGAGAGACCTTGCCTCAGAAAAACCAAATAAAATAAAATAAAGCTGGGCGTGGTGGTGCACACCTTTAGTCCCAGCACTTGAGAGGCAGAGGTAGGAGGATTGTGGAGAGTTTGAGGCCACCCTGAGAATACAGAGTAAATTCGAGGTCAGCCTGAGCTAGAGTGAGAGCCTACCTCAAAAAACCAAAAATAAAATAACAAAATAAAATAAAATTAATTAATTACATACAATAAAATTTGATTTGTAAAAGTAAACAAGCACACCCATCTCATTATCATGCAAATTTGTTTTAAATCTGTAGTAAATCATAAGATAATGTGCATATCAAAGAATTTTTTTTTTTTTTCAAGGTAGGGTCTCACTCTAGCTCAGGCTGACCTGGAGTTCACTCTGTATTCTCAGGGTGGCCTCAAACTCACGGTAATCCTCCTACCTCTGCCTCCTGAGTGCTGGGATTAAAGGCGTGTGCCACCGTGCCTGGCTCAAATAATTGTTTTAAAAATTTTGTTTTGTTTTGTTTTGTTTTGTTTTTCAAGGTAGGGTCTCACCATAGCTCAGGCTGACCTGGAATTCACTATGTAGTCTCAGGGTGGCCTTGAACTCAAGGTGATCCTCCTACCTCTGTCTCCCAAGTACTGGGATTAAAGGCATGCACCACCACGCCCGGCTCTTAAAATAATTTTTAAAATTTTATTTATTTGCAAGCAAGAAGAGAAATGAGAGAGAGAGAATGGGCACCCCAGGGTTTCTAGCCACTGTAACGAACTCTTCAGATGCATGTGCCACTTTGTGCGTCTGAATTTATGTGGGTACTGGGGAATCAATCCTGGGTTGTTAGGCTTTGCAGGCAAGCACCTTAACCACTGAACCATCTCTCCAGCCCCATATATTGTATTTTGATCATGTGTGCCCCACATTACCCTCCCTTGTCCTCAGTTCCACTGTACCCCTTCTCACCACTTACCAGTGGCTCTGCCATAGAACAGAATGAATGACTCCCCCTCCTGGCAACCACTAACTGTCATTAGTTCATCAGGAGGGCAGTGGGACCTCTCAAGCCATAACAGAATGCTGACTGGTCCCATCATGTGCAGGTAACCACAGCTGCTGTGAGTTCATGAGTGGCATGGCCCTGTCATGTCTAGATGACAGTGTCCACAGCATTGTTCCCCAGCCTCCAGTCCATCCCATCTTCTGGAATGTTCCCTGAGCCCTGGGGGAGATGATGTATGTGTCCTGTGTAGGGCTGAGGCCTCATCTGTCACTTATTTTCAGCACTTGATCAATTATTCTCGCATTAACCGCCTCCTCCCAGTGCCAGCGTTGGGGGAAGCTTTTCAGGCGGCCTGAGAGCAGAACTGATTTGTATGTATAAAGACAAACATTTAGGAGGCAGTTTCACAACATATCCATGGAGCAATACAGAACTTGTAGGTTCTTTCCTAGGACCTATAGTCTCTCAGCGATGGCCTGGTTTTCAGTACCAGGCTTGAGTTCCTTCTGTGGAGTGGACCTCAAATCTAATCAGAGAGTGATTAGTTAACCCCATAACAGTCATGCCATCATTGCATGAGAGGGTGCATATGGCCTGGTGGATCAGTATTGCAGAATTCAGGATTCACTGCTGGGAAATGTCATTAATGACTTTTCTCTGCCAGTAGTCTTCATAGCACTATAAAAATCAACCAAAGAAAGGAAGTAGCTTCCTCTTTGGTTCCAACTTGACTTCTCTATGTCTTATGGTCAAGGGATGTGTTGTCTTCACCAATAGGGTCTTACCTTTCAGTTCAGAAGGCCAGCCAAGAGCTATGGCAATAGCCTATATTCTTTGGAGGACTTTTGTGGTTTCCCTGACCAGACCAACAACTCAAAAGGATGTTATTCAATGCTCAGCACTGATATTATTGCCTGATAGCCTATGGTATAAAATAAATGTCTTGCCTGGCATGAAAGCTAATACCTGTAGCCACAGCACTTGGGAGGATAATACAAGAGAATCTCTCATAAATTTGAGGCTAGCCGGGGCTACAGAGTGAGGCACTGTCTCTAAACAAATAAATAACTAATTTATGATTTATTATTAGTAAATGTTTACTTTGTATTGTTATATACCTGAGGACACATAAAAGCTTCTCAGGAGGCTGGGTGTGGTGGCGTACGCCTTTAATCCCAGCACTCTGAAGGCCGAGGTAGGAGGATTGAAGTGAGTTTGGGACCAGCCTGGGACTACATAGTGAATTCCGGGTCAACTTGGGCTAAAGCAAGAGCCTACCTCAAAAAAACAACAAAAAAGATACTTATTTTTGTGCTGGAAAGATGTCTTAGCTGTTAAGGTGCTTGTGTTTGAAGCCTAAGGACCCAGGTTTGATTCCCTAGTACGCACATAAACTAGATGCACATGGTAGCACATGTGTTTGTTTTTTGCAGTGGCTAGAAGCCCTGGCATGCCCATTCTCTCTCTTCCTTTTTCTTTCTCTCAAAAAAAAAAAAGAATAAAAATAAGAATATTTTTTAAAAAGGGCTGGAGCTAGGCATAGTGGTGCACGCCTTTAATCCCAGCACTTGGGAGGCAGAGGTAGGAGGATCGCTGTGAGTTCACGGCCACCCTGAGACTATTGAGTAAATTCCAGGTCAGCCTGGGCTAGAGTGACACCCTACCTCAAAAAAAAAGGGGGGGTGCTGGGATGGCTTAATGGTGGAAGTGCTTGTCTGCAAAGCCCATGTTTCCAGGTCCCACATAAGCCAGATGCACAAGGTGCTGCAAGTTCACAAGGCCACACATGTGCATAAGGTGGCTCATGCATCTGGAATTCAATTGCAGCAGCTGGAGGCTCTGGCACACCAATTCTCTCTTACTCTCTCTGCCTCTCTCTCTGTCTCTCTCTCTCTCAAATAAATAAAGTAAAACTAAAGTTAAGCTGGGCATGGTGGCGCACGCCTTTAATCCCAGCACTCAGGAGGCAGAGGTAGGAGGATTGCCATGAGTTCAAAGCCACCCTGAGACTATAGAGTGATTTTCAGGTCAGCCTGAGCTAGAGTGAGACACTACCTCGAAAAAGCAAAAAAAAAAAAAAAAAAAAAAAAAAAAAAAAAAAAAAAAAGTTTTAAAAAAAAAGCCAGTCTGTTGGGCTTCCCTCAAAAAGAAAAAAAAAAAAAAAAGAACCTTCTCAGGAAAGAAGGGGGTCATAAATGGAAAAAGTTTAAAAAATTTAAATAATTGCCCTCAAGTGCTCTGATTTCCTAATTAGACATTACTATTATGAATTCAGTAAGCAGTTTATTTTTATTTTTTAGTAAGCAGAAACTTTGTATGGACACATCATGTGTTTGTACCATCGTTTCCCTCCTCTCTGCCCCTATTCCACTGACGGCCCTCCTTAGTGGGGTTGCTGGTATTCACCATGGAGCTGTGAGTTATGAGATGTGAGAGCAGCAGTCAGTCATACGGGGGGGGGGTGGTGGTTCTGGATATTCCCTCCCACCCTGTGGCTCTTATAATGTTTCCACCTCCTTTTCTGCAAAATTCCCGGAGCTGTGGTGTGGTGGGTGTGCTTTAAGTCTATGTTAGTGCTGAGCTCTCAGCAGGTTCTGGATTCCTTCCTTCCTTCCTTCCTTCCTTCCTTCCTTCCTTCCTTCCTTCCTTCCTTTCTTTCTTTCTTTCTTTCTTTCTTTCTTTCTTTTTTGGTTTTTCAAGGTAGGGTTTCACTCTAGCCCAAGCTGACCTGGAATTCACTATGTAGTCTCAGGGTGGCTTTGAACTCACAGCGATCCTCCTGTCTTTGCCTCTGCATCCTGGGTGCTGGGATTAAATGAATGTGCCACCACGCCCCGCTAGGTTCTGGATTTCTGCTTTGGTACGTTTTGAGTATCTTGAGTGTCTCCATCACCTTAGTGCAGGTTGTCAGGCTAGCCATGGAAGCAGCACGCTTGTTCATCTCCCCTCTGTGGTTTCACCTGGGCCCTAGGTGATTTGCCAGCCGTGGTTCATCTCGTGATGGGGAGTCAGCTATTTTATTTTGTCTTGTTGATATGTTTTGGTTGTCCTAGGTTTCAGCTGCCTTCTGATTTCACCCCTGGAGCTCTATTGGGATTACGAGTGCACCATCTTGACCAGAAGTCCTCAGCAATTGTTTATTTTGATTTACTTAATTATTTGGTTTTTCAAGGTAGGGTCCCACTCTAGCTCAGGCTAACCTGGAATTCACTAGGTAGTCTCAGTGTGGCCTTGAACTCATAGTGATCTTCCTACCTCTGCCTCCTGAGTGCTGAGATTAAAGGCGTGAGCCACCACACCTGGCCTGTGATGAAGTTTAATGTGTAAATTACGAACAGTAAAGGGATTAACAAGAAGTAGTGACAAAATAGATCAGTGATAGCAGTATGCCATAATCAAAGTTATTTAAATTTTATTTACTTATTTTTCAAACAAAGAGAGAGAATGAGACAGAGAGAGAATGGGAGTGCTAGGGCCTCTTGCCACTGTACACAAACTCCAGATGTATGTGCCACTTTGTGCATCTGGCTTTACTTGTGTACTGGGGAATTGAACCCAGGCTTTCAGGTTTTTTTTTTAATATTTTTTGATCTTTTTATTTATTTATTTACTTGAGAGCAACACACAGAGAGAGAAAGAGACAGAGAGAGAGAGAGAGAGAGAGAATGGGCACGCCAGGGCCTCCAGCCACTGCAAACGAACTCCAGATGCATGTGCCACTTTGTGCATCTGGCTTATGTGGGTCCTGGGGAATTGAGCCTCAAACTGGGGTCCTTAGGCTTCACAGGCAAGCACTTAACCGCTAAGCTATCTCTCCATCCCGGCTTTCAGGTTTTTTAAGCAAGTGACTTTAACCACTGAGCCATCACCCCAGCCCAGTTAATGTTTTTTGTTTTGTTTTGGTTTGGTTTTTGGTTTTGTGAGGTAGGGTCTCACTCTAGCTCAGGCTGACCTGGAATTCACTATGTAGTCTTAGGGGGCCTTGAACTCATGCGATCCTCCTACAACTGCCTCCCAAGTGTTGGGATTAAAAGCATGTGCCATGACGCCTGGCCAATTTTTTTTGACACAGAGTTTTCTATGTAGTCCAAGCTGGCCTAGTACTCATTATTGGGCTCAAACTTCAGATCCTCCTGCCTCAGCCTCTCAAGTGCTATGGTTATAGTTGTGTTCCACCATGTTGGAATCCTATTTAAATTTATGAATTACTCATTTCTGAAAATTTCCACTTAATATTTCCCAGCCACAACTGACCATGGGCAATCCGTTATTGAATGAGAAATTATAAATAAAGGGAACTACTAGACAGAAAAATGAAGTCTTAGAAAGATGAATGAGCCGGGTGTGGTAGCACATGAATTTTTTTTGGGGGGGGGGTTCAAGGCAGAGTCTCGCTCTAGCCCAGGCTGACCTAGAATTCACTATGTAGTCTCAGGGTGGCCTTGAACTCACGTCAATCCTCCTACCTCTGCCTCCCAAGTGCTGAGGTTAAAGGCATGCACCACCTTGCCCGGTTTGGCACATACTTTTAATCCCAGCACTTGAGAGGCAGAGGTAGGAGGATCACCATGAGTTCAAGGCCACCCTGAGACTACATAGTGAATTCCAGGTCAGCTTGGCCTAGGACAAGACCCTGCCTTAAAAAAATAATAATAATAATAATTAAAATATTAAAAAGATGAATGAACTTGTCTAAAAGAACCCAACTGGTAAGTAAGCGACTGGGGATTCAAACATACACTGGACTACAAAACTTATATTGTATATTTATTATGATTTACATTTATAATATTTACATTATAATAATGGAAATGAAAAGTCCTGAAAGGATATAACAGTAACCTAACTCCTTCCAGGGAGTAGGAAGGTAGGGGATGGGGTAGGAGCTCTTGGTGTGGGGTCCACTCTAGTCTTTCGTATATGTGTGTGTACAGGTACACCTGTGCCATGGCACACGTGAAGAGTCAGAGGACCACCTCGGGTGTCAGTCCCTGCCTTCCATCTTGTTTGAGACAGTTGTTCACTGCTGCCTTTATCAGGCATGCTGGCCAGCCAGTTTCCAGGGGAGCCTCCTGACTCCTCCTCCCTTCTTGCTATAGTTAGCACCCTGAGATTACAAATCCCCACTACAACTTCTGGCTCTAAATTGTTCTTTTTTAGTTTTAATTTTAATTAATTAATTAATTAATTTGTTTTTTTGAGGTAGGGTCTCACTCTAGCTCAGGCTGACCTGAGCTAGAAAAAAAAATTTTCTCTCCAGACCCCTTTACTCTTTTTTTATTTTATTTATTTTTATTTTTTTATTTGAGAGAGAGAGGAAGAAGCAGAAAGAGAGAGAGAGAGAGAGAGAGAATGGGTGCGCCGGGACTTCTAGGCACTGCAAATGAACTCCAGACGTATGTGCCACCATGTGCATCTGTCCTACGTGGGTACTGGGGAGTCTAACTTGGGTCCTTAGTCTTTGCAGGCAAGCACCTTAACCACTAAGCCATCTCTTCAGTGGCCTCCCGCCTTACTCTTTTTAACCATGGTATAACATTCCACTTCCAGATGCACCACAACGTATTGTAATAGACCACTATTGGGAGACATGTAGCTTGCATCTAGTTACTTACAAAACATGTGTAAGATTGTAAGATACAGGCAGACTATTGCAACATTTTTAGGAAAGGAACTACGGACATTTATTTTCCTTTTTTGGTTCCTATCTGGCAGCTTCCAGATCACCTTAGCACTGAGGAGGGCAGCGCATGCCCCTGTGGATGGATGAATAACCCAAGCATGCCCGGCTTTTCCCAGGATGCACGGATGAAGGCCTGTGAGGGCGAGCGCTGTGCATGCGTGAAGGCCGGCGCCAGCTGGGAGAACAGGGCAGGGCAGCAAGTATAACCCCTGGGCTGACTGATCCTGACTCACAGGTTCAGGCAGATAAGTTAACGGCCTGGAAACTCCAGAGTTCTGAGTGACTTCTGACTCACCACAATTATCCACAAACAAGTCATTTCACTTCTCGGTTTTCTTCCAAAGTCACCACACAGTCCTTGGGAAGAGCTCGTGCCATTAACTATTCAGCTCTTAAGAAATCTGAGAGCTGCTCAAAGAGACATGGAGGGAGTGGGCGTTATGACTTTTTTAAAATCTCATTTATTGGAAAATGTCTACTTAGTCCTTATCACCTTAACATTTTGAATATTCTTCATATATAAGGTCCATTAGGGGCCAACATAGATCCCAAATGATATATCCTCCAGTAGTCTGACTGACAGCATTAGTCACTCATATATAACAATATCTTTCTACTCCTATTTAAACATTCAGTGGGCTTTTATTTTTTATGTTTTTCAAAAAATTTTTTTTTATTAACAACTTTCATGATTATAAAAAAAATCCCATGGTAATACTCTCCCTCCCCCCACTTTCCCCTTTGAAACTCCATTCTCCCCATCTCAATTAGTCTGTCTTTTATGTTGATGTCATGATCTTTTCTTCCTCTTATGATGGTCTTGTGTAGGTAGTGTCAGGCACTGTGAGGTCATGGATATCCAGGCCATTTTGTGTCTGGGGGTAGCACGTTGTAAGGAGTCCTACCCTTCCTTTGGCTCTTACATTCTTTCTGCCACTTCTTCCTCAATAAACCCTGAGCCTTGGAAGTTGTGATAGAGATATTGCAGTACTGAGCACTCCTGTCACTTCTTTCCAGCACCATAATGCCTTCTGAGTCATCCCAAGGTCACTGGTCAGTGGGCTTTTTTTCAATTCCTGTTTAAAATGAAACACCTTTATTATTTTCTTCTAGTTATAAAATAAGAGTTTCTCACCATAAAATCAAATTCCAGGCATGCATGAGGACCTACCTATGTGCAGTTCTCAGCACTGTAAAAATATATAAATAATAAATAAGTAAATAAATAAAAATTCAGACAATATTAAGGAGTATAAAGAAGAGAATAGCCAGGAGTGGTGGCTCATGCCTTTAATCCCGGCACTTGGGGAGGCAGAGGTAGGAGGATTGTTGTGAGTTCGAGGCCAGCCTGAGACAACATCGTGAATTCCAGGTCAGCCTGGGCTAGAGGGAGACCCTACCTCAAAAAAAAAAAAAAGGAGAGAGAGTAAAGATCTGGAGAGATGGCTCGGGGTTAAAGGCACTTGCATGCAAAGACTAATGGTCTGGAGTTGATTTCCCAATACCCACATAAAGCCAGATGCACAAAGTGGCACATGTATCAGGAGGCCTTGGAGCACCTATACTCTTTTTCTTTTAAACAAACAAATGAATAAAATTTTAAAAGAAAAGAAAAGAAATTAAGGGGGTAGAGCTGGAGAGATGGCTCAGTGGTTAGGTGTGATTTCTGTACAAGCCTGAGGGCCTGAGGGGGCCTGAGACTGTCAGAGTTCGAATCTCCAGGTCCTGCACAAAACAGCTGGGCATGGTCAGGTGCACCTGTTCCATAGGGGAGCAGAGACCTGAGACTCAAGAATGGAAGGAGCCTGGCAAGCTCTGGAAACAGTGAAAACAGACTCTGGCTCAAAAACAAGACCAGGAGGAAGAGCGGGGGAGTGGGACGCCCGACACTCCACTCTGGTCACTGCAGGCAAGCAACCCCAGCCACAGGTGAGCATATGGTGCCCTGCAGGGGCACATGCATGTGCATATACCACACACACACACACACACACACATGCCCCCCACCACCACTACCACCACATTACACACACAGCAAAAAGAGAGAGAGAGAGACCAGACTCTGTGTACGTACCTTTAATAACGCACTTGGGAAACTGAGGCAATAGAGAGTTCAAGGCCAGCCTGGGCTACAGAGTGAGACACCGTCTCCCAAACCAAGATACAACAACATCAAAAAAACAATCAGTGCTCGCTTCGGCAGCACATAAACTAAAATTGGAACAATACAGAGAAGATTAGCATGGCCCCTGCACAAGGATGACATGGAAATTCATGAAGCGTTCCATATTTTTTTCAAAAGTCCAAGCCGAGTGTTTCATAAGAAGACTAAAATATAGACAGAACAGAGTATTTTCTTTTGTGTAGTTTTTGTTTTACCTGCCTTTTTTAAGGATTTAGGTGGTTTATGTTCTAGTGTTTTCTTGCTTGTTTGTTTTTGTTTTTGTTTTTCAAGGTAGGGTTTCACTCTAGCTCAGGCTGACCTGGAATTCACTATGTAGTCTCAGGGTGGCCTCAAACTCACAGCGATCCTCCTACCTCTGCCTCCCGAGTGCTGGGATTAAAGGGGTGCGCCACCACGCCCGGCTGTTCTAGTCTTTTAACACTGCCATGGCTAGAGATGACACTGAGTGGAAAGATGGGCAGGAAGCATGTTATGAAAAGCTTTAATATTAGAAATCAAATCTAGAGGAGCAATACCAGATTTGTGGTTTTAGAAAATATGTGTATCTCCTTGGATGAAGACAGAAATAGAAGAATCACGTAACAGACATGTATGACCACTATTTTTGTAAAAGACAAAATCACGAGTGTATATTTATATGTGTTTGTATGTACTTGTAGCACAAAGAAAAAGGTGTGAAAGGATATGTGCTACAATGTTCACAGGGGTGATCTGCAATCTCTGAGGGATGAGAATGGAGGGGAGCTGGTTCACATGGATCATGTGTACTGGAATGAGGGAAGTGTCATTTTATTTCGGTATTGTTTGAATTTTTAAGTATGTACTTTTAAAAATATTTTATTCATTTTTATTTATTTATTTGAAAGCAACAGAGAGAGAGAGAGACAGAAAGAGGCAGAGGGAGAGAAAGAGAGAGAGAGAATGGGAGCGTCAGGGTTTCCAGCCACTGCAAACAAACTCCAGATGCGTGCGCCCCCTTGTGCATCTGGCTAACGTGGGTCCTGGGGAGTCAAGCCTCGAACTGGGGTCCTGAGGCTTCATAGGCAAGCGCTTGACCGCTAAGCCATCTCTCCAGCCCTTAAGTATGTATTTTTATAATAAAAATTATAAAATTGCCAGCAAAAAAAAAAAAAATCAGTGAAAAACCCACCCACAAGGGTGCTCCTAGAACTGCCACCCGCGGTGCTTTGGAATACGTCCTTGTACACTCTCTCCACATATGTCCCCGTACAGCACAGGCACACGGTCATTGGTATGCATATGTTTTGGGCCCTCCTTTACAAGGACTGTCCTTTGCTCCATCATGTGGGTACAACCAGGAGACTCTCATCTCCTCCCTCTCCTGCCGCAAGACCTAGCCTTGGCAAGGACTTAATAAGCCTTTAATGAGCTTAATAAAGCCACCTAAAGATGGCGTTATGATTTGAACAACCTAGCCGTGACGAGCTGGCTGAGTGCGTGAGTGGATGAGCACGGGGGAGGAGCACCCTGCTTGGAGTCAGGCTGGCGGAGGGCTGGTGCTGCCCTAGCCATATTCGTGTGTGGGCAAGTCCCCGCACTCCTCCGAACCTCAACTACAGTTGAGTATATGTCAAACTGGATGTGAAATGCCAGGTAGAGCACCAAGTACTACGTAGTATGCACTATGCACCCAACTACACAGAGGCAAAGCTGTGAGTCCGCGGTAGAAGGATAAGGAAGAAATCAGGATTTTTTCCAGCTCAGAAAAAGGGGCAAGAATTTCAGTTTCCTTCGAAGAGATTTATAGTGAATACATAAACAGTTGACTCTCTATAGTTGCAGGAAGTTAAAAAAAAATTATCTGATAGTGATACAGAGAGAGAGAGAGAGAGGGAGAGAGAGAGTGAACACACGCATGGGCATTCCAGGGCCTCTTGCCACTGCAAGCAAACTCCAGATGCATGTGCCACTTTGTGCATCTGGCTGCTGGAGAATAGAACTTGGACCAGCAGGCTTTGCTGAGCAGCCTCTCCAGACAGCCCCGTATCTGCAGGTTTTGTATCCAACCAACCCTAGATCATAAAAATGGTTAGACCTTGGCCAGGCGTGGTGGCGCACACCTTTAATCCCAGCACTCGGGAGGCAGAGGTAGGAGGATCACCATGAGTTTGAAGCCACCCTGAGACTACATAGTGAGTTCCAGGTCAGCCTGGGCTAGTGTGAAACCCTACCTCGAAAAACAAAACCAATAAAAAAAAAAAAAAAATGGTTAGACCTATAGTGGATGCATCTACACTGAACACGTACAGTTTTTTCTCATCATTATTTTCTAACCAGGTGTGGACAACCTGTGGCCCATGTGCTGTGTTACAATTCCTTTCTCACTGCTGAGATGAAACACTTGACCAGAAACAGTTCATAGGAAGACAGGGTTTGTTTCAGGCTCACAGTTTTGAGCGGAAGTGTTGTCACGGAGGGGAAAGCATGGCCGAACAGGCAGCCGGTTCCCATCTTCACGTACCGGCAGCAGGGCAGGACGAGCACTGGCAAGGGGGGGCTGGGCTAGGAACACCCCAAAGCGCCCCTTTAGCAACACACCTCCTCCAGCAAGGCTCTACCTCCCACAGGCCCAACAACCTTCACAACCTCCCACTAGTTAGGGACAAGTATTCAAAACGCGTAAGGCCCTGGGGGCCACTCCACATTCTAACCACCACAGGCCGCCTGCGTGCCAGGCTAATCATGAATGCAGTGGAACACATTTGTCAACGATGACATTGTCCTGTCATAATGTCAGAAGATTAGACAACCTATGAGTAAACAATACGGTGTGACAACTATTTACAAAATGATAAGGGGTGTTTGGCAGGGAGAAAGAGGTTAAAAGGGTTCATTTGCAGCCAGCTGCTTCCCAGGCACCATTTGGGACGTAATGCATTTCTGTATCAGCTTCCTCTGGTCAAGATGGCCTGATCTATGGGTGATAAGGTCCTTTCTGATGCTGGCAGCGGGTGTCTCTGTCTCTATCTGGAGACCTGTTTGAGGCATGTGGTGACATCCTCTGACAAAGATCGTATGGTTGATGGCCAGTAGCCTCCCCACCCCTTACGTATGGCTTGGTCAGTCACTGGTAACCCTTTGAGGAAGACACCAGGAGCTTTTGGCCCAGGCAGCCAAAGACCAGACCTCTCGCCATAAGCAGAAAATCCTGTTTCACCATCTGCAGAGAACAGCCTGGAGCCAGAAGGTGAAAAGAAACACGACCCACTGAAGACATGCTGAGAAGATGGGAGGAATGACTATTTACTCCCTCCACGAGATGTCCTTGGAGACCCCAGAAGTCTCTCTCCTTCCGTGTGGCTGCTCATAGACACACAACAGCCTGTCCACTTTCTGAATTCTAACTCAAAAAGCATAACATTTTCCTTTCCCTCTAAGATACTGTTTTTTCCCTTCATATATATAATTTTTTTCCAGAGGACACCAACCAAAATCCTAGCCTGCTTGCTCTGACACTCTGGACATTCTGTCTGTCATCTGTTAGTTTTTTTCCTCTCTCTGTAAAGACTACCCTTTGCAGCTGCTCGTGACTTCCATTGCTAAACCTGCCTGCTTTACTGACCTCTATCTTAGAAAGTATTCTCTCTGTCTCTCCTCCAGAGTCTCATTCTGCAGTACAGGGTGGCCTGAGGCTCATGGCAATCCTCCTGTCTCAGCTTCTTAAGTTCTAGTCAGGACTTAAGTTACAGTCAGGAACCACCATGCCCAGCAGAAAGTATAACTTTTTCTCTTCTTCATTCTTTCCTCTCCTTCTAGCAGCTGTTAAGATCTCCAACTTGCCTGGACTAAGAACCTACTAAAGGAACCTTGTGCCCCTATGTGACAATAGCATTTACATTGCTTTTGCTTTTATTTTTTTCACAAACATGTGTGTGTGTGAGAGAGAGAGAGAGAGAGAGAGAGAGAGATGGGGGTGGGGAGATGTGTGAGAGAAAGAGAGGGAAGACCTGGCCATGATGGCACATGCCTTTAATCCTAGCACTTGAGAGGCAGAGGTAGGTGGATCGCTGTGAGTTCAAGGCCACCCTGAGACTACACAGTGAATTCCAGGTCAGCCTGGGCTAGAGTGAGATCCTACCTTGGAAAACTGGGGAAAAAAAGGTGGGTGGGAGAGTGTGTGTGTGTTAGGGCCATTGCCATTGAATTGAATCTGGTTTCATGTGGGTGGCTAGTAAATCAAACCTAGGTTGGCAGGCTTTGTAGTTAAGTATCTTTAATCACTAAGCCATCTCCTCAGGCCTTTATTTATTTATTTATTTATTTTCAGGTAGGATCTCACTCTAGTTCCAGGCTGACCTGGAACTCATTCTGTAGTCCCAGGCTGGCCTTGAACTCACAGCAATCCTTCTACCTCTGCCTCCTGAGCACTGGGTTTAAAGATAGATGTGCAATCAGTCTTTCTTTCTTTCTTTCTTTCTTTCTTTCTTTCTTTCTTTTCTCTCCTTCCTTCCTTCCTTCCTTCCTTCCTTTCTTCCTTCTCTCTCTCTCTCTCTTTCTTTCTTTGCTACTTCTCCTCTTTCTTTTGGTTTTTTTGACGTAGGGTCTTGCTCTAGCCCAGGCTGACCTGGAATTCACTATGTAGTCTCAGGGTGGCTCAAACTCACGGCAATTGTCCTACTTCTGCCTCCCAAGTGCTGGGATTAAAGGCGTGAGCCACCATGCCTGGCTCTTTTTTTTTTTTTTTAATTTTTCAAAATATTTTATTTTTATTTATTAGAGGGAGGAGGAGGAAGGAGAGAATGGGCAAGCCAGGCCCTCTAGCCATTTATTGTATTTATTAAATATTTTAAAAATATTTTTATTTACTTATTTATTTGAGAGAGAGAGAGAGAGAGGTAGATAGAGGGAGCGAGGGAGAGAAAGAGAATGGGTGTGCCAGGGCCTTCAACCACTGCAAATGAACTCCAGACGTGTGAGTCACCTTGTGCGTCTGGCTTACATGGGTCCTGGAAAATTGAACCTGGGTCCTTTGGTTTTGCAGGCAAGCATCTTAACTGCTAACTCATCTCTCCAGCCCAACATCTGTGGATTTTGATATCTATGGGGACCTGGAGCCAGTCCCTCCTTGGATACTTCCAGTTGCCCGTATCTTAGAGCCCGCAAAAAATTTTAGATCAGCTTTTGGGAGGCTAAGACAAGAGGATTGCCATGAGTTTGAATCCAGCCTGAACGACATAGCAAAATCCTGTCTCAAGACAAGACACCACCACCACCAGAAATACACGAGAATAAAACAGGACCTTAGACAGAGGTGCGCTCTGAATTCTGGGTGCGATGAAACAGTGACACAACCGAGGCTCCTTTGAGGGGGCACCTAAGGTGTCTTACAGAGGCGACACCTGAACACAGCCTGAGTGACAAGACCAGCCATGGGAAGACCTGGAGCACCGAATGTTCCAGGACAACAGGACACAGAGTGCAAGTGCCCCAGGGCATGAGCAAAGGTTCAGGAACACCTAGCCAGCTGAGCGGGGAGGGTGCCGGGAGCAGGTCAGGGCTTGCGGTGGACTTGAAGGAGGGAGGGGTGAGATTTGATCGACTTGGTGCTTCACCCCCCTCACTGGAATTAAGTTTCCTCTCCTACAGATTGTGTTGGGGGGTGCTGGGTTAAACCCCTGAAACTACAGAACAGTACAAGAAAGAGAGAAAGTGTACAAACAGGCTGGATGGCCCGAGGGCATCCCCCTGCTCCAGGACTGGCCCACCCCCAAGGCCCATCCTCTCGGGCAGGGAGTTCACGTGGCTACAGAGCAGGAAGAAGGATACACAAGGGTCGCTCGCAGTGCCCCAAGGCTTCCTGCTTCGGCCCAACCCTGGGCTCCAGGAAGGAATTGCATGGCCCAGGCTAGGTCGGATCGGGCGTCATCAAGCCCCGCCCTCAGCCCTTGCTGGCCAGGGCAGGGAGCAGGGGTGTGCTCCCTCGGCTGGGGACAGCCAGGAGCAGCAACCTGACCCAGCAGGAAACTGGCTTCCAGCCAGCCAAAGCTTCAGCTAGCTGAGCACCTGGAGCCTTTGTTCCCTTAATTCCTGTTGCAAACTTTCCCAGCACCTGCACTGCGCCTCAAGAGCACCTGGGACAGCAAGGGGCTCCCACGGATCTGTTTCTCCTGCTACAGGGAGCGGCCAACTCGTGACCCTGCAGGAGGTCTCATGATATAATTACAATAATGCCAACCATAGCAGTCCACTGAGGAGCTATATACCAAGCTGGTCATTTCTTAATCCTCACAACACACCCGAGAGCCTTGGACCATTATCACCACAGTTAACATATTAGGAAATTGAGGTAAGATGACTTGTCCAAGGTCACATGGTAAGAAAGTGAAAATACAACAGACTTGGGAAACCACAAGACCCAGTCCTGCTTGCTTTGGTGACTTTGGGCAAGGCACTTAAAAACTTTAGCTGTGGATGTAGCTCAGTTGGTAGAGTGCCTAATATGCGTAAAGCCCTGGATTCAATTCCAGCACTGTGTTAAAAACCAGGCATGTTAGCACATACCTGTAATTCCAGACCTTGGGAAGTAGAGGTAGGAGGGTTAGGAATATCACCTAACAAGTTGTTGAAAACCTGGAACTGTTCCAGTATATTCTTCTTTTGTTTATTTATTTATTTGGGGGGGGGGGTTCGAGGTAGGGTCTCACTCTGGTCCAGGCTGACCTGGAATTCACTATGTAGTCTCAGGGTGGCCTCAAACACACAGCAATCTTCCTACCTCTGCCTCCCGAGTGCTGGCATTAAAGGCGTGTGCCACCACGCCCGGCTCATTGTTTTTTTATTTTTTAAATTTATTTTTATTTGAGACTGAGAGAAAGGGAAAGAGAAAGAGAGAATAGGTGCACCAGGGCCTCTAGCCACTGCAAATGAACTCCAGACACATGTGCCACCTTGTGCATCTGGCTTATGTGGGACCTGGATCCTCAGGCTTTGCAGGCAAGCACCTTAACCACTAAGCCATCTCTCCAGTCCCCAGTAACTCTTTTTTTGAGGTGGCAACACTCTTGAGGTCATCCATGAAGGTGCCATTTTACAGAATTTCCCTCTCCACTCTTTACCAAAATAAACAGAGACACAAATAAAAGTCATTTGAGGGAAAAAAAAAAAAAAAACACCCAGTATTACTCAGCCTGGGCTTAGAGGATTTTCTCAGCAGGAAAATCAGAAGTGACAGTTCAAATCATCACCCAGCTACTAGGGTTCCCTCTAGTCCCACCCCCTGGGACAAGACAAGACAACCACCAGATGGACTATTGTTGGTTCATTGAGAGTTTAGGGAAGATCCTCCAAGAAAGTTTGGTAAAAACAAACAAACCAAAATCAAATAAAAACCTCTTCTTTATAAATTAGCCAATATTCATTAAATTGTTACTAGCAAAGACACCATGATCATGTCTGATAAAAGGGAACAGGGGTTGGGGGATATAGCTCAGTTGAGAGCATGCTTATTTAGCATGCACAAAGCCTTGGGTTCAGTTCTTTTCGCACGAAACTGGGTGTAGTGACATGCACATGTAATCTCAGCACTTGGGAGACGGAGGAAGGATTAGACATTCAAAGTGATCTTCAGCTACAAGGTGAGTTCCAAGAAAGCCTGGGCACATTAAAAGGTGGGGGGAGGGGAGCGTTTACACCACCTCTGTGGCAGGCATGTGCATCAGAGAGTCCATGTTCCCTCAATCACCCTCTGGGAAGCCACTTTTGCTTATCTGCACCAAGACTAGCATCTAAGTAGGGGTAGTCAATCACCACCTCTAGCCATAGCAACTGGTCCAAGAGATGGGAGAGTGATCTAGAAAAGCCAGGCCTAACTGGGTGTGGTGGTGCACGCATTTAATTCCAGCCCTTGGGAAGCAGAGGCAGGAGGATCGCTGTGAGTTCAAGGCCACCCTGAGACTACAGAATGAATTCCAGGTCAGCCTGGGCTAGAATGAGACCCTACCTTCAAAAACAAAAAAGAACTTCTTCTGTGTAGACAAGCTGACAGATATCTGGAAAAAGCTACACTGCATGTAGTTCCATGGGAGTGAGAGAAATCACCAGTGGAGTTAAACAAAAGCGGACACTGCAAGCCTTATAATTGGCCAGCCAGGCCAAATGAGCCAACGGGTGCAATAGTGGCATGCCTGTTATGGGGGAAACCAACCGCTCTCTAATTGGACTGGAGGCCCGCTCCATGGGAGAAAACACATCCTGGATACTGAAAGCCTACAACATAGATAGTCATGAGGCCTACAGGTGTAACATCTGCTGCTGTCTGGCTAAATGTACATGCTATGTTCACCAAGCTGCCCAGTAAGCACTTCTCTTAATGCTCATACCCATATATTAATGCTACTCTCACTTTTGGTTAGAGAAGCTGTTCTTTTCTGATGGCAGTGACCTTGGGATGACTTAGAAGGCACCATGGTGCTGAGAAGTGACAGAGGAGTGCTCAGCACTGAAACATCTCTATCTCATCTCTATCACACCTTCTAAGGCTCGGGGTCCATTGTGGAAGAGGTGGTGGAAAGAATGTAAGAGCCAAAGGAAGGGTAGGTCTCCTTATAACACACTCTTCCAGACACAAAATGGCCTGGATATCCATGACCTTGTAGTGTCTAGCACTACCTACATAAGACCATCATAATAGGAGGCAAAGATTATGACATCAAAATAAAAGAGAGACTGATTGAGAGGGGGAAGGGGTATGATGGAGAGTGGAGTTGCAAAGGGGAAAGTGGGCGGGAAGGGAATTACCATAGTTTATTGTCTATGATTATGGAAGTTGTCAATAAAAAAACTGAAAAAAAAAAAAAAAAGAGCCAGGCCTGCCAGAGCTTTTATGTGGATTTGAAATGCAGAGCTAGAGGCAAAGTCTCTATCCTTGGGTTGCCCAGCTGGAAGGAGATAAACACAGACCAGCTGCTAGCCCATTCTCTGGAGAGAAATGTTTGCAGAATCCGAGGATGGAGAAGCCATCAGAGAAAGAGGCCCACCTTTGAGGCAGTGCCCTTACGCTGTCCTCGCCCGCCTGCCCCTGCCCGTGGTGTGGCTGAGTGAGGCAATAAATTCTCTCTGTCACTGGCACCTCAGGAGCCCTGCCTAACCCAACCACCCGGTCCAGAGAGGCAATAAACACAACAGTTCAGTAGGAGAGATGTCATGGTCAGGACTGGATGCCTTGCCAAGTGAAAGTTTTGGGTAGTCTAGCTATGAAGTCAGTCAGAAGCAGACATAATCACCTCGTCTGTCCAGCCTGCAAGTATGTGAAGCCCTGCTTGTGGCGGGCATGGCATTAGTCACTCGGCGATAGGACCACAGAGGATGAGGCGGACAAGGTCCTTTTACTTGCCGGTGGGTCTTGAGGAAGTCACTGAAGGATGCTCAAATGTGGCGGGGCAGAGAGGGCCACAGGGAGGCTTTTCCACAAAGGGAAAAACATGAAGAAAGTTAAGGAGGAAGAGCTGGTTGTGGTGGTGCAGGCCTGTAATTCCAGCACTCAGGAGGCTAAGGCAGGAGGAGCATAAATTCAAGGCCAGCCGAGGCAAGGTAAAGAACTTCTCAAAAATAAAAACATAAGGCCTGGTGAGATGACTTAGCAGTTGGGGAGCTTGCCTGCAAAGCCTACGGACCCGGGTTCAATTCCCCAGGACCCAAGGTGGCACATGGGTCTGGAGTTCGTTTGCAATGGCTAGCTGCCCTGGCATGCCAATTCCCCCCCCTCCTAAATAAATAAAAATAAAATATTAAAAATAAGAAAAGTAAAGGGCTGGAGCCGTAGCTCAGTTGGTATGCGCTTGCTTAGCTAGCAACAGGAGGTCTTGGGTTTGATTCTCAGCACTGCGTAAAACTGGGCATGGTGGCACACACACGTCATCCCAGCACTTAGGAGGCAAAAGCTGTAGGATCAGAAGTTCAAGGTCATCCTCAGCTACATGGCAAGTTTGAGGTCAACCTGGGATACATGAGATGTCTCTTAAAAAAGTATATATATAAGGGCTGGAGAGAAGGTTTAGCAGTTAAGCGCTTGCCTATGAAGCCTAAGGACCCCGGTTCGAGGCTCGATTCCCCAGGACCCATGTTAGCCAGATGCACAAGGGGGTGCACGCGTCTGGAGTTCCTTTGCAGTGGCTGGAGGCCCTGGCGCACCCATTCTCTCTCTCTCTCTCTCTCTCTCTGCCTCTTTCTCTGTCTGACTCTTAAATAAATAAATAAAAATAAACAAAAAAAGTACATATAAATAAAGCAGGACTGCAGAACTCCAGGAGGGGTGGTGCATGCCTTTAATACCACAGGTGAGGAGGTGGAGACAAGAGAATCTCTTGGGCTTACTGGGCCAGCAAGTCTAAATGAACTGGTGAGCTCTAGCTTTAAGAGACTATCTCAGGCTGGAGAGATGGCTTAGCAGTTAAGCCATTTGCCTGCAAAGCCCAAAGGACCCCGATTCAATTCTCCAGGTCCCAAGTAAGCCAGATGCTCAAGGGGGCACTTGTGTCTGGGGTTCGTTTGCACTGGCCGGAGGCTCTGGTGTGCCCATTCTCTCTCTCTCTCTCAAATAAACAAATAAAAAAATATTTTTTAAAAAGAGACTATCTTGCACCATGATGCTGAGAAGTAACAGAGGAGTGCTCAGCACTGAAATATCTCTATCACACCTTCTAAGGCTCAGCATCCATTGTAGAAGAGGTGGCGGAAAGAATGTAAGAGCCAAAGGAAGGGTAGGACTCCTTACAATGTGCTCCTCTAGACACAAAATGGCCTGGATATCCTTGACCTCATAGTGCCTGACACTACCTATATAAGACCATCATAATAGGAGGAAAAGATGATGACATCAAAATAAAAGAGAGACTGATTGAGAGGGGGAGGGGATATGATGGAGAGTGGAGTTTCAAAGGGGAAAGTGGGGAGGGAATTTCCATGGGATATATATATATAATGACAACTTCCATGATTATATGATGGTCTTGCATAGGTAGCATCAGGCACTGTGAGGTCATGTATACCCAGGCCATATTGTGTCTGGAGGAGCACATTGTAAGGAGTCCTACCCTTCCTTTGACTCTTACATTCTTTCTGCCATCTCTTCCATAATGGACCCTGAGCCTTGGAAGGTGTGATAGAGATATTTCAGTGCTGAGCACTCCTCTGTCACTTCTTCTCAGCACCATGGTGTCTTCTGAGTCATCCCAAGGTCACTGCCATCTGAAAAGAGAAGCTTCTCTAACGAAAAGTGAGAGTATCATTAATACATGGGTATTGTAGCAGACAGCTTCAGGTTCGCTGAGATGAACTTTCAGACCAGGCACAGTTATGGAGGAAGGGATTTATTGGAGCTTACAGATCCAGGGGAAGTTCCATAATGGCAGAAGAAACTGGCCTGCTTTCACAGGACCAAGCAGAGAGAGAGAAGTACAAGCCTAAAGGTCAAAAGCCACAGCACACTATAGGAACTCCAGCTAGGCACACTTTGCATATCTATAGGTTGAAATCTCAAACCCACCACCACACCTTAAGATCCACACAATGGCACTGACTGCAGCCAGGTGGCTGCAGATGCAAACTACAAACAAATAAACAACTGAATATATTGGGGGCCATCTATTCTATTCAAACCACCACAGGTATGAACATTAAGAGAAACGCTTACTGGGAAGTTTGGTGAGCATAGTATATACATTTAGCCAGACACCAGTAGATGTTATACCCCTAGGACTCATAACTACCCTTTTTATAGGTTTTCATTTTCAGGTATGTATTCCCTCTCATGGAGCAGGCCTCCAGTCAAATTAGAGGGCGGTTGGTTTTCCCTATAACAGATGTGCCACTATTGTACCTGTTGGCTCATTTGCCTGTTTGGCCAAATATAAGGCTTGCAGTGTCCACTGTTGAGTATCTTCACTGGTGATTTCTCTCTCTCCCATTGAACTGCATGCAGTGTGGCTTTTTCAGCTCTCTGTCAGCTGGTCTACATGGAGGAGATTTTCAGCTCAGCTCCAGCAGGATTTCTCAGTGATCTTGCAGCCCAAATATGTGGAGTCTTCAGCAATAGGGTCTTACCACCTATTCCTGGTGTGAAACCAAGGGCCCTGGCAATGGCCTGTAATGTTCTGGGGGTACCAGGGACCTCCCTGGCCAACAACTCACTGGAAGGTATCCCATGCCTGGCACTGAAATTTTTCTAGCAACAATCTATGGCTCCTGTGTGTTCCATTGTCCAAAAAGGTAGATTTCCATATGACTTATTTATATCCTCTTAGATTTTGATTAGCCCTCCCTCCACCTTTCCTTTAGTCAATCTCTTCCCTTCCCCTGACCTCACTTAGGCCTTTTCACCCCCATTAATCTGTTCTTCTACTTACATATATACAATACCATCCTATTAGGTCCCCCCCTCCCTCCCTTTCTATCTCCTTTCTAGCTTACTGGCCTGTGCTACTGCGTTTTCTTCCTACTCACACAGAAGTCCAGTCATTTGTAGCTAGGATCCACATATGAGAGAGAACATGCGACATTTGGCTTTCTGGGCTACCATGGGATATTGTTTATAATTATGGAAGTTGTCAATTTAAAAAAAAGAGAGACTGCCTCAAAAATATAAGGTAGGGCTGGAGAGCTTGATTGCTTAGTGGTTAGATGCTTGCCTGCGAAGCCTATGGACCCATGTTCCATCTCTCTCCAGATCCCACATAAGCCAGATGAATAAAGTGAGGCAAGGTCGCACATGCCCACTAGGCTGCGGGAGCGTCTGGAGTTCGACTGCAGTGGCTGAGGTTCGCTCTCCCTCCCGCCCCTGTCTCTCCTCTCTCTCTTGCTTTCTCTAAAATAAATAAATAAGGTAACGTGATGGAGGGGTCAGTGTCAAGTTCTGGCTTCCATAAGCGCACCTATACACATACAAATTCATGCAAGCAAAAGAGGGAAGGAAATAAAACTTTAAAAGTAAAAACAGTGGTAGAATGCTTGCTTAGTAGCGGAAGAAATAAAAGTGAGAGAGCGGAAGGCTGCAGTGTATAAGACAGTAGCAGCACCTCTCATCTCCACAGTGCCTGGCCACAGTAGGCATTTGCAGTGTTTGAATAAGGAAGGGCAAAGAGAGGGGAGGAGGAAAGAAGGGAGGGAGGACGGAGGAAAGAAGGAAGGAGGAAGAAGGAGGGAGGGAGGGAGGAAGGAGGGAAGGAAGGAAGGAAAGAGGGAGGGAATGAAAGGAGGAATAAAGGAGGAAGGGAGGGAATGAAAGAAGGAAAGAAGCAGGGACTGAAAGGAGGAAAAAGGAGGGAGGGAAAAGTGTAGGTCCCGGGTGAGGGGCTGGCGAAGAGCTGTTTTTGGAGCACGGCTGAGCGCGCAGGACGAAGGGCGGCCGCAGACGCCTCTCTGCACAGCGCGGACTCCGCGCGCTCCCACCACCCTGCCCGCTGCGGCCGGCCGCCGTGGCCCGTCTCAGTTGTGGTCGTCACGCCCACGCCCGCCCGGGCTCCGCCCGCCCCGCTCCCCGCGCCGCGGCCTCCCGCTCGGGTCATGCCCCAGACGCGGCCCGCCCTGCCGGCTCCGGGGCGCAGCTGCCAGCGCAGCACTCCTGCCCGGGCTGTGATTGCAACGCCACCTCCGCCCGGCCGCGCGGCCCGTGGGCCCCGCGCTCCGCACACGCCCGGCTGCCCGGGGCCGCGGGATGGGGGCGTGACCCGGGGCCATCCCCGTACCTCGGCGGGGCCCCCGCCGCCCCGGCCGCTTCCTTGGCGCGGGACTGGGGAGAACTCGCCCCCTTGCGGCCAACGGGTGCCCAGCGTTTCCAGACGCGCAATCCGCCGTCCCTTTGTTTTACTCTGCAGTTGAAGGAAAGATATTTCTGAAAAGCTGGAGGCACAAATAAATCGTGTAAAGCATTCAGGTCGTCGGCTGGGGAGCATAGCTTGGTGGTAGAGTGTATGAGTGCATGATATGTCCCCAACTGCATTAAAAAAATATATATATATATGTATATATATATATATGCTGAAGACATGGCTCAATGATTAAGGCGCTTGCCTGCAAAGCCAAAGAACCTAGGCTCGATTCCCCAGGACCCACGTAAGCCAGATGCACAAGGTGGTGCTTGCGTCTGGAGTTCATTTGTAGTGGCTAGAGGTCCTGGTGCCCATTCTCTCTCTCTCTCTCTTCATCTTTCTCTCAAGTAAATAAAAATAAAAATATTTAGGGCTGCAGAGATGGCTTAGTGGTGAAGACGCTTGCCTTCAAAGTCAAAGGACTCATGTTCAATTCCCCAGGACCCACTTCAGCCAGATGCACAAGATGGCACATGCATCTGGAGTTTGTTTGCAGTGGCTAGAGGCTCTCATGGGCCCATTCTCTCTCTCATAAATAAATAAAAATATTCAAAAATGTTTTATATATCTATATATATGTTTGTTTTGTTTTGTTTTTCGAGGTAGGGTCGCGCTCTAGCTCAGGTTAAACTGAAATTCACTATGTCATCTCAGAGTGGCCTCAAACTCACTGTAATCCTCCTACCTCTAGCTCCCAAGTGCTGGGATTAAAGGCATGCGCCACCACACCTGGCCTTAAAAATAAAATATTTTTTAAAAATGGAAAATAGGGCTGGAGAGATGGCTTAGCAGTTAAGGCACTTGCCTGTGAAGCCTAAGGACTCATGTTCGACTCTCCAGGTCCCACTTAAGCCAGATGCACAGTGACACAAGCTCACAATCTCGAATATGTGCCCAAGAGGGCCCAGTGTCTAGAGTTCTATTGCAGTGGCTGGAGGCCCTGGCATGTTCAATTCTCTCTCGTGCTCTTTTTTTTTTTTTTTTTTTTTTTTGAGGTACGGTCTCACTTTACCTCAGGCTGACCTGGAATTCACTAAGTAGTCTCAGGGTGGCCTTGAACTCGTGGCTAGACAAGCTAGTGAGCACGCCCTGGGGAGTCTCCTGTCTCTGGCTCCTTAGCGCTGGGATTACAGACAGGGCATGGTGCTAAAGATGCAAACTCATCTCCTCATGACTGGGCAGCAATCATTTTACCGCTGAACCATCTCCCCAGCCCTACTTTTGTTTTCTTTTCTTCTCTCCTCTTCCTTCCCCTTCTCTTTTCTCCTTTAAAGAAAATAATAATAACTTTGAGACTGGAGAGATGGCTTAGCAGTTAAGGCGTTTGTCTGCAAAGCCAAAGGATACGGGTTCCATTCACCAGGACCCACGTTAGCCAGATGCACAAGGGGGCGCAAGCGTCTGGAGTTCGTTTGCAGTGGCTGGAAGCCCTGGTGTGCCCATTCTCTTCTCTCTTTCTCTCTCTTAAATAAATAAAGAAAATATAAAATAATAACGTTTTATTGACAGCCTCCATACATATACCATGTTCACAATCCCCTTCTCTTTATTTATTTGTTTATTTATTTATTTTGTTTTTTCGAGGGTCTCCCTCTAGCCCAGGCTGCCCCAGAATTCACTATGTAGTCTCAGGGTGGCCTCAAAGTCACTGCGATCCTCTGACCTTTGCCTCCTGAGTGCTGGGATTAAAGGTGTGCCCCACCATGCCCGACTCTTTTTTTGTGTGTGTGAGCTTAATATCCACAACTTTAAATTCTCACCAATGAATCCCCAAACAAGTGTGGGGACTATGGTCTTTCTTTTTTTTTTTTTTTTTTTTTTTTTTTGCGAGAGAGAATTGGTGCACCAGGGCCTCTACCTACTACAATCAAACTTCATATGTGTGTGCCACCTTGTACACATGCATGACTTTGTGCATCTAGGTTCTGGGGAATTGAACCTACGTCCTTTGGGTTTGCAGGCAAACGCCTTAACCACTGTGCCATCCCTCCAGTCCAGCCTGTTTTTTTTTTTTTTTTTTTTTTTTGGAAGCAGGTTCTCACTGTAGCCCAGGTTGGCCTTAACTCACAATGAATCTACTTTAGCCTGAGTGCTGGGATTAAAAGCATGAGCCCCCATGCCTGGTTCCTCTTTCTTTTTGTGAGATAGGATCTCACTATGTATCCCAGCTGGATTAGAACTTAGTATGTTTTGAGCTGGCCTTGAACTTGTGGTAATCATGTGCCACCATGCCTGCCATAAGAGCAAAATTCTCTCACTCTGATTTTATTTTATTTTTTTTAATTTTTTTTGTTCATTTATTTATTTATTTATTATTTGAGAGTGACAGAGAGAGAGGCAGATAGAGAGAGAGAGAGAGAGAGAATGGGCACGTCAGGGCTTCCAGCCACTGCAAACGAACTCCAGATGCGTGTGCCCCCTTGTGCATCTGGCTAACGTGGGTCCTGGGGAATCGAGCCTTGAACCAGGGTCCTTAGGCTTCACAGGAAAGCGCTTAACTGCTAAGCCATCTCTCCAGCCCTTACTCTGATTTTAAAAAGTTTAGGCTGGAGGCCCTGGCGCACCCATTCTCTACCTATCTGCCTCTTTGTCTGTCTGTCTGTCACTCTCAAATAAAAATAAATATATAAAAATAAACAAAAACATTAAAAAAAATAGAGTATAGCCGGTGTGGTGGAGGCAGAGGTAGATGGATAATAGTGAGCTGGGGGCCAGCCTGAGACTACATAGTGAATTCCAGGTCAGCCTGGGCCAGAGTGAGATCCTACTCAAGAAAAAAAAAAAAATAGAGTGGGGGCTAGAGATCTGTCTCAGTGGTTAAAGTTGCTTGTTTGCAATGCCTACTAGCCCAGGTTCAATTCGCCAGCACCTAGGCAAAGCCAGACACAAAAAGTGACTTATGTGTCTGGTATTCATTTGTAATAGTGAGAGTCCATGGTGTGCCACCACCCACATACCACTTGCAAATAAGTAAAAAACTAAATTTTTTCTTGTTGATTTTTGGAGATAGGGTCTCGCTCAAGCCCAGGCTGGCCTGGAATTCACTATGTAGTCTCAAGCTGTCCTCAAACTCAGTGATCTTCCTACCTCTGCCTCCCAAGTGCTGGGATTAAAGGGGTGCACCACCACACCTGGCTCTAAACTTTTTTCATTTTGTTTTGTTTTTGATTTTGAAGGCAAGGTCTCACTGTAGTCCAGGCTGACCTGTAATTCACTATGTAGTCTCAGGGTGGCCTTGAAGTCACGGAGATCCTCTACCTCTGCCTCCCAAATGCTAGGATTAAAGATGTGCACCACCACATCGGCTATACTCTATTTTTTTTAATTTTGCTTATTCTTATTTATTTATTTTTATTGGAGAGTGATAGACAGAGAGAGAAAGAGGCAAATAGAATAGGTACGCCAGGGCCTCCAGCCACTGCAAATGAATTCCAGATGCATGCACTCCCTTGTGCATCTGGCTTACATGGGACCTGGGGAATCGAGCCTCAAACCAGGGTCCTTTAGGCTTCACAGGCAAATGCTTAACCACTAAGGCATCTCCCCAGCCCTATTTTTTAAAAAGCTTTATTTATTTGTGTATGTGTGTGTGTGTGTCTGTGTGTGTATGGGTACATGGGAGTCTCTTGCCACTGCAAACGAACTCCAAACACATGAGCCATTTATTGCATCTGGCTTTACATGGTTTCTGGGGAATGAAACCCGTGTTGGCAGGCTTTGCAAGAAAGTGCCTTTAGCCACTGAACCACCTTCCCAGCCTGTCTATTTAAAACAGACAAACAAACAAAGCCCCACTTAATCCTCTACGTCAGAAGAATGTGATGTCCATGCCAGCCCTAGGGAAAGTTGTCCCACAAGGTCACAACCTCCCACTTTAGTGCTTCTGACAGGCCTATCGGGACAAATAGATCCAAACAAACTCTCTGGACATTCCTGAGCTCTGAAAGCCTAGCTTTTCACCTATGCAGTGTCTGTCTGCAGTGGGGGCAATCCTGAGTGTGTGTGCTGCTAACTTATTTACAAGCTTTTTTTTTTTTTTTTAACAAGCATTTTTGTCTGTTAGGTAATGCCTGAATTGCTGATGGTTATTGAAGTGGGGGTGGAGGAAGATTCCAAAATCCAGAAGACAGACCCTGATCTCGGGGCTCTCCATGGCCCTTAGACACAACACACACATGTGACCCAACCTGCAAGCTACCGCGATACAACAGCAGGGTGTAACTCAACGTGCACGTGCTGACAGCAGTCGCAAGAGTGGAAGCAAGGCTGGTGGCAGGAAACAAGTCTGAAAGGAGTCTGGAAGAATGCCAGACCCACAGTTTGGAGCCTCCTGAGGGCTGGAGAAAATGTCAAGGAGAAGCGAACATCTACGCGTTGTTGGAAATATAACCATTAAGCCCCCAAGGCAGTATGGCTCACTTGCCGCCTACTTTCATGGTTCTGCCTTAGCAAAGACCCCACATCAGCCAGGCAAACAGACCCTATCTCAAGAAAAAAAGAAAAAATATATATATATATACAAAGCAAAGGACCCACATCCTCCCTATCTCGTTCCCACTACATGTCTGCCACTCAAGAACAAACATGAACTATGCAAGGTCTACCTAGCTCATGTGTATACCTCTTCCCACCCCTGGGGTCCTAAGACTGCCGCAAAGAAGCCCCTTCAGCACAAGACTGAGGCCTGTTGGTTATGCCCTCATCTGCCCCTGCCTCCCTGTTTGGAGGGAACAGACCCAGTTGTCTGGATCCTCCAAGCCCTGAGAGCTCTGGACCTCAGGTGCCAGGCATGCCCACTCTGCAGAGACCCTGCCAGTGGGCAGGGTTAGAGTGGTTGCACACATGCTCTGGACCACACTCTGCCTACTACTGCCTGGAGGCTCGTCCTGGCCCTCTAGGTTCAGTAGATGGGGTATGGAGTAGATGTCTGAAACACCCCGCCCTGGAGCAGGGTAGCTTGAGGGCAGGAGCAGGAAGGTCATTAGTGAGGAATGCTGCCTGCCCTGGTTTGAAGGACCCCTCTGGGCCTGACCATCGTTTACTAGTAGTTTTTCCACAGTTCACTCATTTACAATGGCGCACAATTTAGAAATATTCTGGAAAGTAGAAAGTCATTTCATGAATAAGAAAACTAAAGGGGCTGGGGTCGTAGCTCAGTGGTAGAGCATATGCTTAGCATGTGTGAAACCCAGGGCTGAATTTCTGCACCAAAAAGCACGGCAAAACCAAACCAATACAAAACAAAAAACCCAAGCAACTCAACTGAAGACAATCAAAGCTGGGCGTGGTGGTGCACGCCTTTAATCCCAACACTCCGGGAGGCAGAGGTAGGAGGATTGTCATTCCAGGTCAGCCTGAGCTAGAGCAAGACCCTACTTCGAAAAAATAAATAAATAAAAAGATAATCAAGATGAATGAAAAGTTAAAGACAGGCTGGAGGGATGGCTTAGTGGTTAAGGTGCTTGCCGGTTAAGCCTAAAGACCCAGGTTTGACTCCCCAGAACCCATATAAGCCAGATGCACAAGGCGGCACATGCACACAGGTCATGTATTCACACAAGATGGCACATGCGTCTGGAGTTCGATTGCAGTGGCTAAAGGCCCTAATGTGCCAATTCTCTCTCCCTCTCCCTCTCCATGTCACAGAGAAAAAAAAAAAGCTAAAGAGGGTCGGAGAGATGGCTTAGCAGCTAAGGTGCTTGCCTGTGAAGCCTAAGGACCCAGGTTCGACTCCCCAGGACCCACTTCAGCCATATGCAGAAGGTGGTGCATGCGTCTGGAGTTCGTTTGCAGTAGCTGAAGGCCCTGGCGCACCCATTCTTCCTCTGTCTGTATCTGCCTCTTTCTCTTTCTCTCAAATAAATAAAATAAAATAAATTTTTAAAAAAGCTAAAGGTGCCGGGTGTGGTGGCGCACGCCTTTAATCCCAGCACTTGGGAGGCAGAGGTAGGAGGATCGCCATGAGTTCGAGGCCACCCTGAGACTACATAGTGAATTCCAGGTCAGCTTGAGCTAAAGTGAGACCCTACCTCGGGAAAAAAAAAAAAAAAAAAAAAAAAAAAAAGCTGAAGACATCAGGTTGAGAGAATCCAAGGCAGTCACGTCATCACTCCTGATTCCAACTCTTGGAATTATTCTTTATATCTGCATCTCCCTGCGTCTTCCAATGGGGATGGGGTTGTGCAAGCCCCTCCAGTGACCACAGGGGTGGATTTAACCTTAGGCAGCTGCCCACCCACTGCTTTTGAAATGGCTTGGGTCCCATTCTCTGCTGGGGAGGAATTCTGCTGTCAGCCATGACCTCACTCAGTCTTTGGACTTGAACCTGTTCGCCTTTGGCAAGGCACTGAATGACCCATGTAGACTCTGTATTCTGGCTTCTGGACAGAATAAGTTCTCTCCAGGTCTCAAGGTGGGAGGCAGGTGTATTGTTTGGCTCTACTGGTTCTAGGTAACAGAAACCATAGGACAGTCATTGTGTCACTTAATAGAAAGTCCCATGGGAAGGATAATTCAATAATTCTCCCCCATAAGGGTTTTCTCCACTTTGTCTTTCTGCTGCCACAGCCTTACCAAGAGAAGCTGTGGTCAAACGTGGAGTTTCTGTGAGTCTGATAGATGAAAAGTGGAATCACAGAGTTATTTCAATCTTAATTTCTCTTTTTATAATTTTTAAATTTTTTGTTATTTTAGAGAAAGCAAGTGAGAGACAGGGAGGGAGACAGAGACAGGGACAGGGACAGGGAGAGGGAGAGAATTGGTGTGCCAGGTCCTTAGCCACTACAATTGGACTCCAGACACTTGCGCCACCTAGTGGGCATGTGCAACCTTGTGCTTGCCTCACCTTTGTGCATCTGGCTTACATGGGATCTGGAGAATTAAACATAGGTCCTTGGGCTTTGCAGGAAAAAAAGGGGGTTTATTTTGACTTACAGACTCTAGGGGAAGCCCCATCATGGCAGGGAAAACGATGGCATGAGCAGAAAGTGGACATCACTCCCTGGTCAACATAAGGTGGACAATGGCAGCAGGAGAGTGTGCCAAACACTGGCATGGGGAAACTGGCTATAATACCCATAAGCCCACAGCCAACAATATACTCCTTCCAGGAGGCATTAATTCCCAAATCTCCATCAGCTGGGAACCTAGCATTCAGAACACCTAAGTTTATGGGGGACACCTGAATCAAACCGCCACAATGACTAAGGTTGATGCTATGGTTTAAATCTGAAATGTCCTGCAGACTCATGTTTTGAGCACTTGGTTTTCCAGCTGGTCACAATGTCTTAGGAGGCAAGGAATGACAGAAGTGGGTCATTAGAGGTGGGCTTTTGAAGGTTATTTGGGCCCCTAGCTCCCCTCCCTCTGCCTTTCTTTCTGCTTCCCGGTCCCTGTGATGTGGACAAGCTTCACCACCTACTCCTGCCAACCATTCTACCATGCCTTCTCCACCATCATGGACTGAGGTATCCCTCCTGCCAGCCACGTTTAAGGGTTTCTTGCTTTTCCTTTCTGTGAATATTGTTTTCACATTTTTTTGTCTGCTTTCTCCATCTGTGTTGGCAGATGCAGACTTTTCCTACCTCTCTGATCTGGCCTTCTCAGCACTGCCATTCTCTTCAGGCTGCACCCAGGACGTGGCAGCTGCTCTCCTGTGTCCAGAAATCAGGAGCATCTACTTCTGAGCATCTACTTCTGCTTGTAGCTAACCTGGTCCCAGTTTCCAGACCCACTCTCTTTCCTGTCTTAAACTGGACGTGGTGGCACACGCCTTTAATCCCAGCACTCAGGAGGCAGAGGTAGGAGGATCGCCGTGAGTTCGTGGCCACCCTGAGACTCCATAGTGAATTCCAGGTCAGCCTTGGCTAGAGTGAGACCCTACCTCAGAAAAAAAAAAATTTGTCTTCCCTGTCTTTTCTAGAGATAAGAGGCATACATTAAAAACATATATGTTTTGTTTTTATTTATTTGAGAGAGAGAATGGGCGTGCCAGGACCTCTAGCCACTGAAAATGAACTGTAGATGCATGCGCTGCCACATGCATCTGGCTTACATGGGTACTGGGGAATGGAACCTGGGTCCTTAGGCTTTGCAGGCAAGTGCCTTAAACACTAAGCAATCTCCCTAGCCCAAGAGGCACACTTTCTTGTCTTTCATACCCCAGAACATACTTTCTGTATTGGTGGCTGTGGTGGTTTGAATAGAATAGATGGCCCCCAATATATTCAGTTCTTTATTGTTTGTAGTTTGCATCTGCAGCCACCTGACTGGAGGCAGTGTCACTGGGTGGATCTTTAGATGTGGTGGTGGGTTTCAGATTTCAATCTAAAGATATGCAAAGTGTGCCTAGCTGGAGTTCCTGAAGTGTGCTGTGGCTGGCTTTTGGCTTGGGGCTTGTGCCTCTCTCTCTCTCTGCCTGGACCAGTGAAGGCAGGCCAGCTTCCTCTGCCATTATGGAACTTCCCCTGGATCTGTAGTCTTCAATAAATATCCCTTCCTCCATAACTGTGCCTGGTCTGGAAGTTCATCTCAGTGAACCTAAAGCTGTCTGCTACAGTGGCTTTTCTCATTGTTCTGACCAAATACCAAAACAAGAGCAATTTAAGAGAGAGTTTATGCCGGCCCATAGTTGGAGGGTACAGTCTATCATGGCCCTGAAATCCTGGTGGCAGAAGCAGCTCCGGCTCCTCTCTTCCTCCTCCCATCTTCATGGAACAGGAAGCAGAGAGTAGGGGATGCTGGAACTCATATGGCTTTCTACTCTTCCCTTTGGGTCAGTGTGGAGCCCTAGCCTATGGGTTGCCGCCACTACCCACATTCACGGTGAGTTTCCGTCCTTTGGCAAATCTCTTGGGAAACACCCTGTTGCAGTCAGGTTCGCATTGCTGGCAGAAAACACCCGACCAAGAGAAGCTTGTGGGGGTGGGGGGAAAGGTTCATTTTGATTTACAGACTCCCCATGATGGCAGGGGAAAACGATGGCATGAGCAGAGGGTGGGCATTACCTCCTGGCCAACACCAGGTGGACAACAGGAGCAGGAGAGTGTGCCAAACACTGGGAAGGAGAAGCTGGCTATAACACCCATAAGCCCACCCCCAACAATACACTGCCTCCAGGAGGCATTAATTCCCAAATTGCCATGAGCTGGGGACCTAGCATTCAGAATACCTCAGTTTATGGAGGACATCTGAATCAAATCACCACACACCCTAGTAGACATGGAGAGGTATGTCTCCCAGGTGATCCTAAATCCAGTCACATTGACAAGCCTAGCCATCCTATGTTCACCCCTGTTAACTTGACACCCAAATATATCAATTTAAATCATAACCTCCCACATCTGCCCCTAAAGTCACATGTTCATCCCACAAGGGAAAATGCATTTAGTCCCTCTCTTAAAGTTCTCCAAATCTTAACAGTTTCAACGTTGTCAGAAGTTTAATGTCTTCTCTGATATTCAAGGCAGTGTGTGTGTGTGTGTGTGTGTACAGTATGTGGTATGATGTATATATATAGCATGTGTGTGCATGTGTGTACATACCATGTGTGCAGAGGTAAGAGGAGGACTCTGGGCGCCTTCCCTACCATTCTTGCATGTATTCCCTTGAGATTGGGTCTCTCCCTCAATCTGCACCCTCAGCGATTCTCTGGTTTCTGCCTCCCCGGCACCTGACTGGGGTCATGCATGCACACGTTCAGCTGCTACATGAGTTCTGGGGGAGTTGGCCTGGAGCAGCCTCCGGCTTTGCCAAGCCCCCCATGCTCAAGCAGTAAGCACTCCTAACTGCTGAGCCATTTCCTTGGCCCATCAAGGCCGTCTCTTAACTGTGAGCCCCTATAAAATAAAAAAAAGAAAAGTTACATACTTCCAATATTCAATGGCACAGAATAAACATTCCCAGTAAAATAGGACGAATGGGGACATCGTAAGGAAAGACGAGGCCAAAGCAAGACTGACAGCCGGCAGGGCAAACACAAAATCCCGCAAAGCCGTGCCACACGACCCTCTTCTTGGCCCTCTACTTGGCTCCAGTGGCCTCGGGCAGCTCTGCCTCTCCACATCTTCCCCCTGCAATACACATAGCCTCGCTTTGTGCCAGGCCCGCCTCATACCCTAAGCTTTCCTGGGCAGGCAGGTGTCCCCACAGAACTGGCGTCTTCAACATCCGGGGACTTCATTGTACCTCAGCCTTCACTTTCACGGCTTCAGGCTCTCGAGGCCTCCTTGCAGAATCCGGCCTGGCCACACACTGTCTGGCCTTAGCAGCTTTCTGGAGCCTTGGCGCAAGCCTCGCTGGTCCTGTAAGTCCTTGCATATCGCATGCCAGCACCATGTGGACAATGCTACCAAGCTGTCCTGCCAGTTTGAGATGTAGACTGGCCTTCTACTGCAGCTCTGGAGGTGCCTCTATGCCTGGTGACTGAAGGTGGGAAAGTATTTCCATAGGCAGTTTTTTAAAAATATATATTTTATTGACGACTTCTGTAATTGTAAACAATATCCCATGGTAACTCCCCCACTTTCCCCTTTGAAACTCCACTCTACATCATATTCCTTCCCCCTCTCAATCAGTCTCTCTTTTACTTGGATCTCATCACCTTTTCCTCCTTCTATGATGGTCTTGTGTAGGTAGTGTCAGGGACTGTGAGGTCATGGATATCCAGGCCATTTTGTGTCTGGAGGATCACATTGTAAGGAGTCCTTCCCTTCCTTTGGCTCTTACATTCTTTCCGCCACCTCTTCTGCAATGGACCCTGATCCATGGAAGCTGTGATTGAGATATTTCAGTACTGAGCACTTCTGTCACTTCTTCTCAGCACCATGGTGCCTTCTGAGTCGTCCCAAGGTCACTGCCCTCTGAAAAGAGAAGCTTCTCTAACCAAAAGTGAGAGTAGAATTAATATATGGGTATGAACATTAAGAGAAGTGCTTCCTGGGCAGTTTGGTGAGCATAGTATACACATTTAGCCAAACAGCAGCAGACGTTACACCCCTAGGGCTCATGACTACGCCTGTTGTAGGTTTTCAGTATCAGGGATGTATTCTCTCCTATGGAGCAGGCCTCCAGTCCAATCAGAGAGCGGCTGGTTTCCCCCATAACAGACATGCCACTATTGCACCCGCTGGCTCATTTGGCCTGGCTGGCTAGATATAAGGCTTGCAGTGTCCACTGTTGAGTATCTTCAATGGTGATTTCTCTCTCTCCCATTGAACTGCATGCAGTGTGGCTTTTTCTAGCTTTCTGTCAGCTTGTCTACATGAAGGAGGTTTTCAGCTCCGCTCCAGCAGGGTTTCTCAGTGACCTTGTAGCATAGGCAGTTGTTTTTGAGACAGAGACACTTCTAGTGCTTCCCCTGAATGGATCAGGTACCCGGCCACACTGCTGGGAACACTACTGAGCTCCACCCGTGTGGAGGTTTGCAACATATTCCACCTGGGAGGCAACAAGGTTATTGAAACCATTAATTGACAGTCAGTTACATTAACTTTGACTTCGTGATGAGGTAAAAGAAACAACTGTGTTTTCTTTCTTTTTTCTTTTTCTTTTTGTTTCCTGCAGGTAGGGTCTTGCTCTAGCTCAGGCTGACCTGGAATTCACTATGTAGTCTCAGGGTGGCCTCGAACTCATGGCAATCCTCCTATCTCTGCCTCCCGAGTGCTGGGTTTAAAGGCGTGTGCCACCAGACCCAGCATGTGTTTTCTTAAGACAAGACAACTTTTCCGCCATGCGTGGTGGCAGACCCCTTTAATCCCAGCACTCGGGAGGCAGAGGTAGGAGGATCGCCATGAGTTCGAGGCCACCCTGAGACTACATAGTGAATTCCAGGTCAGCTTGGGCTAGAGTGACACCCTGCCTCGAAAAACCAAAACAAAACAAAAAAACCAACTTTTCCTAAGAATGATAGATTACACCACTTTATAAACCCTATGAGGGTACAGGCATACCCTTCTTGCTTTCAAACGTACATTAGTGACTTTTAAATGTTGAATACTAGCCACTGTGTGGTAGTCTGCAATTCTAGGCACTTGGAGAACTGAGGCAGGAGGATCACTGGAGCCCTGGAATTCAAGGCCAGCCCAGGGCAGCATAGTGGAACACCACTAAAAATTAGTAATAGTGATAATAAATCTGGAACATTGAGACTGTGACTTCAATCTATTGATTTGGGGCCTATGATATTTTTCCTGTTACCCTCTGACTTAATTGTCCTCCTACCTACCTCGTATTTATTGTAAGAATTTACCAAGAAGTCTGTTAGAATCCACCGTCCCTCGTCCTCGAATCGCAAGCCAGCTTATTCTAATTTTTTTTGTTTGTTTATTTATTTATTTGAGAGTGACAGAGAGAAGGAGGCAGAGAGAGAGAAAGAGAGAATGGGCGCACCAGAGCTTCCAGCCTCTGTAAACGAACTCCAGATGCGTGCGCCCCCTTGTGCATCTGGCTTACGTGGGTCCTGGGGAATTGAGCCTCGAACCGGGGTTCTAGGCTTCACAGGCAAGCGCTTAACCGCTAAGCTGTCTCTCCAGCCCAAGCCAGCTTATTCTAAAGCTGTGGCTGGCAAAGTCCACTCTGGCCCCCCTTCTTTTCTAGGAGTTCCAGCACCACACATTTGCTCTCCCTCTGGCCCTGCATGTGAAGTTGCCACTGCTTTCCCTTTCTGAAACAGGAAGGGCTGGTTTGTTTGTTAGTTTTGAGGTAGAGTCACTCTAGCCCAGGATGACCCAGATCTTACTCTATAGTTCAGGCTGGAACTCACAGCGATCCTCCTACCTCTGCCTCCCAAGTGCTGGGATTAGACATGCACCCCCATACCCGGCTTAGGAATGGCTTTTTTGACTCTGGCCAAACTCATATCTCATCATCTCTTGTCCATTTTGTTTCATTTTCTGAGACACAGTCTCCCTATGTCGCCCAGGTTGGCCTGGAGCCAATGCAATGCTGGGACTACAGCAGGGACCCTTCAAACCCAGACCCCATGTTTATTTTTCAAAGACCAATGACAGGTGCTGAGCACCCCATTTCTCCGTAGCCGGGATATAATCAGTTCAGGCCATGGAGCCCAAACTTAGTACCAGGCACCTATTTACAGCGCTTTGTCTTGGATAGGCTGAGCGCTTGCTCCTCTCTGCCTATCCTCAGGCATGCACTTCAAGTTCCGAAGCCTCATGCCTGATGGGTGTCCCCCCCCCCCACACCCCTAACCCCGCCTTCCATTTGCCCTCTGAAAACAGCCCCTGGCCCTCAGCTGCTGGCAAGCTTGCCTTTTCTTTCATCTTCTCATTCTGAACAGAACCAAAAGTTCCTTTCAGTTGTCCTGCCCGGCAGTATTCTGTGACAGTTGTTTACTTCCTCACTGTGAACAGTAACATAAGCTTTGGAGAGAAAAGGTTATTAAAAAAAAAAATCCAGTCGAGCAAAAGATGAGAAAGAAAACCAGCTTACGGCCCCATTACCTAAACTCAAGCACGGATAACATTTCAGAGCGCCTCGGAAACTATTCGAAGAAGAATTGAGTATCATTATGCACTTTCTTTTCTTTTTTTAATTTCTTTTAAACTCAAGCTCTAATTACCAACATCTTGCGTGCCTTTCAACAAAACAACACTACATCAGAATCACTGCGAGTGGATGTCAGGTTCAATGCACTGGTGACCTGCAGGCTGTTTTCCCGCTACCAGTCGAACAGGTGCAGGACAAGGTGTTCCCGGAAACAGTTTGGACGGCACCTGAAAGGCCCCTCATTTTACAGCAGGGGTGTTTTGGGAAGGAGGGGTACACGTGAGAATAGAGGGGGGCCACTTTCACTTTTCTTTATACACTTTTTTGGTTTTTCAAGGTAGGGTTTCACTCTAGTCCAGGCTGACCTGGAATTCACTACGGAGTCTCAGGATGGCCTTGAACTCATGGTGATCCTCCTACCTCTGCCTCCCAAGAGCTGGGATTCAAGGCGTGCGCCACCAGACCCGGCTCTTTTTATATACTTCTAAGAAACCAGAGAAGCAATGATTTTTGCATTGTTACTTTTTTTTTTTTCATTTCCGTTATTTCCAAATTTTCTATGGCAGGAGCATAATGTGTTATAGGATGAATTCTATCCCTCAAAATTCATACACTTTTGCCAGGTATGGTAGCTGAGGCAAGAGGATCTCAAGTTCCAGGTCAGCCTGGGCTACATAAACAAAATTTTGTCTCAAGATTACTTAATTTTCAAATCAAATCAAATCAACTGAAATAAAGCAGGGCATGGTGGTGCATGTCTGTAATGCCAGCACTTGGGAGTCGGAGGGAGGAGGATTGTCAAGTGTTTGAGGCCAACCTGGACTCAGAATGAGACCCTGCCTCAAAAGCCTACAATAAATAAATAAGCAAGCAAGCAATTTTTGGAACTGTTTCAGTCAGGCCACTGCCAGGGCTAAAACTATCAAGCAAGAGATGAGACTAGACTGTCTGGTAGAATTGCTGACAGGTATCAACAGGGAGGAAGCCAGAAACCACCACACAAACATTTCCCAGAGGCTGCACACCCACACACACTTATACATACAGTCATACACACACACACACACACACTTATACATACAGTCATACACATGCACCCACACACACACACTTATACATACAGTCATACACACACACACACACACACACTTATACATACTGTCATACACACGCACACACACACACTCATACACACACATTCCTGAGAGCAGAGGCTGAGGGAGGACCTGAACGCATGAGTTTTGCATAATGTGTCAACTGGAGTGGTACTAGCACAGCCTGTGGCCTCAGAAATGTCTCCTCTTGAGCTAAAGTTTATCAGAGAACAGAAAGACAGTGGCACCAAGTGTTCAACGCAGATAAAATTGCCAGTATGGGCCATGGTGGCGCACGCCTTTAATCCCAGCACTCGGGAGGCAGAGGTAGGAGGATCGCTGTGAATCCAAGGCCACTCTGAGACTATATAGTGAATTCCAGGTCAGCCTGGGCTAGAGTGAGACCCTATCTTAAAAAACAAACAAACAACAACAAAAAATATATATGTATATATATATATATGGCCAATGTCATAGGAAAATAACAGTTTGATCATGCACAAATATTAGATTTTGTTGTTTGTTTTTCAAGATAGGGACTCACTGTAGCCCAAGTTGATGTGGCACTCACTTTGTAATCCCAGGCTGGCCTTCTTGAACTCTTGGTGATCCTCCTACCTCTGCCTCCCAAGTGCTGGAATTAAAGGCGTGCACCACCAAGCCCAACTTGGATCAACTTAGATTTTATTTTTATTGTTTTTATTGACTTATGTATAGTTATTTTTTTTTTATTTTAAGGCAGGGTCTCATTCTAGCTTAGGCCGACGTGTATCTACTTCTGTAGTCCCAGGATGGCCTCAAACTCACAGCAATTCTCCTACCACTGCCTCCCATCTCCATTTTTTTTTTTTTTGTCTTGTTTTTGTTTTTTAAGGTAGGGTCTCACTCTAGCCCACGCTGACCTGGAATTCACTAAGTAGTCTCAGGGTAGCCTTGAACTCACGGCGCTCCTCCTACCTCTGCCTCCCGAGTGCTGGGATTAAATGTGATGCTGAGGACTGAACCAAGGGCCTCATGCATGCTAGGCAACTTCTATCATTCAACTACACCCCTCGGTCCTATACCAGGGTTTTGGGGTTTTTTGTTTGTTTTTTTTTGAAGCAGGGTCTGTAGCCCAGTCCAGCCTTAGACTCTCCTGCCTTAGCTTCACAAGTATTGGGATTATATGTGTCGGGCATGAGCCTGGCTGTACCAAGGTCCTAAGTGGCCAAGTTCAGTGGCTGTTGTTTGTGATGAAGACTTGTGAGGCTTGGGAGTCCCACCATGCTCTTTGAACATCAGACACCTCAGTGATGGAGAATTAAAAGCTCGTGTCTGGGGCTGGAGAGATAGCTTAGTGGTTAAGGTGCTTGCCTGCAAAGCAAAAGGACCCAGGTTTGATTCCCCAGTACCCATGTAAGCCAGAGGCACAAGGTGGCACATGAGTCTGGAGTTTGTTTGAAGTGGCTAGAAGCCCTGGCACACCCATTCTCTCTCTCCGCCTCTCTCTCTCACTCACTCACTCAAATAAAAAAATAAATATATTTTTAAAAAGTTCTGTCTGTCCATATGAGCGCCATGGCACTCATACACATGATCATGCCAAATACATATGTATTATTAAAAGGTTATTGTCTGTAAATTAGATTATTGGGAAAATGTTCTTTTTAAAATTTTTTTAAATATATTTTATTTATTTATTTGTTTGAGAGAGATAGAGAAAGAGGTAGACAGAGAGGCAGAAAGATAGAGAATGGGCATGCCAGTACCTACAGCCACTGCAAAAGAACTCCAGATGCATGCACCTCTTTGTGCCTCTGGCTTACATGGATCCTGGGGAATTGAACCAGGGTCCTTTGGCTTTACAGACAAATGCTTTAACCTCTAAGTCATCTTCTCCAGCCCGGAAAAATGTTCTTTATGTGTATATATGTGTATAATGTGTGTGTGTGTGTGTGTGTGTGTTATATGCAAAAATGCATATGTCCACTGTGTAATGGTGGCATGACTGTTTTGATGGCGACCAGCTGCTTTCTGATTATATTTGAGGCCTGTACCATGGATGAGAATTCATACCTGGTATCAAAAACCTAGTCAAAAGCCGGGCGTTGTGGCACATGCCTTTAATCCCAGCACTTGGGAGGTAGAGATAGGAGGATCACTGTGAGTTCGAGGCTACCCTGAGACTACATCGTGAATTCCAGGTCAGCCTGAACTAGAGTAAGACCCTACCTCAAAAAAACAAAAACAAACAAACAACAACAAAAAAAAAACCTAGTCAAGGGGGACTGAAGAGATTGCTCAGTGGTTAAGGTACTTGCCTACAAACCTAATGGCTGAGTTCAATTCCCTAGTACCTACATGAAGCCAGATGCACAAAGTGGTGCATGCATCTGGAGTTCATTTACAGTGGCTAGAGGCCCTGGCCACCCATTCTGTCTTTCTTTCTCTACTTGCAAAATTTTTAAAACCTAATCAAGGGCTGGGGAGATGGCTCAGTGGTTAAGGCATTTGCCTGTAAAGTCTTAATGACCTGGGTTCAGTTCCTCAGTATCCACATAAAGCCAGATGCACAAGGTGGCATATACATCTGGAGTTTTTTCGCAGTGGCTGAAGGCCCTGGGGCACCCATTGTCTCTATATCTGCCTCTCTTGTCTCTCTCTCTCTCTCATTCACTCACTCAAATAAATAAATATAAATACATTTTCAAAAAAAGATATTTGCTATAAAGTGTGTGGTGTATGGCCACTCTCATATGCCCAGTTAAAATCTATGTGTTTTATAAAAATAAAATGGTAGTGTGGAAAATGGTACAAACCACCCACTCTCCTACAGTCTTCAGTTATGGGCTCAGTTTCCTTTGAACTTTAATTTAAAAAAATTTTTTTAATGAGGGAAACAAGTGTGAGAAAGAGAGAGACGGAGAGACAGAGAGAGAGAGAGAATGGACATGCCAGGGCCTCCAGCCCCTGCAAACAAACTACAGATGCATATGCCACCTTGTGCATGTGTCACCCTGTGTGCCTGGCTTACGTGGGATCTGGGGAGTCAAACATGGGTTCTTAGGATTCACAGGCAAGTGCCTTATTGGTTAAGCCATCTCTCCAGGCCTCCTTTGAACTTTTCAAAAGTCATCGTCCATAAGTGTGGGATACAGGTAGCCTTGCCCAGCTTCTCCCTCCCCCAGCACTCACTGCAGGTACACTAGGTTTTTACTCCATGTGGAATCAAATCCCAGCTGGGGTACCCAAAAGGCTTTAGTGCCTCTCATCCTCAGTTCCTCCTCTGGAAAACACAAACCAATGGCCAGCAGCCTTATTTTCATCTCCAGGAAGCTGAGACTTCAAATGGAGACGGACTTGCCCAGTGGTTAGGAGATCGTATGCTGACCTCACACCTCGCTGGGCTGGCGGTTCAGATGCTAACGTAGCTAATTCCTTTCTGGGCCATATTTGGCAAAAAGAGTTTAAGCCTGGGATCTATTAAACACAGATAATAAACTGGGCGAGGTGGCCCACGCCTTTAATCCCAGACCTCGGGAAGCAAAGGTAGGAGGATTGCCATGAGTTCGAGGCCACCCTGAGCACCCTGAGACTACATAGTGAATTCCAGGTCAGTCTTGGCTAGAGCAAGACCCTACCTCAAAAAAAAAAACTATATATATATATATACATATATATATACATATATATATATATCTCAACTAGTGTTAGCTGTAAATTTTTTTTTAATTTTTTTTTTTTTTTTAGGCAGGATCTTGTAGCCCAGTTGGCTTTAAACCCACCTTCACCTCCCAATGCTGGGATTACAGGAGTGTACTACAAATGGCTTTGTGCAGTGCTGAAGATAGAACCCAGGGCTTCATGTATGCTAGGCAAGCAGTGTTCAAACTGAGCTATCACCAGACCCTTTCTCTCTCTCTTCTTTTAAATTTATTTTATTTTATTTGAGTGAGAGAAAGAGGCAGACAGAGAAAGAGAATATGGGCATGCCAGGACCTCCAGCTACTGCAAATGAACTCCAGACACAGACAGGTGTCACCTTGTGCATCTAGCTTACATGGGTCCCGGGGAATTGAACCTGGGTCCTTTGGCTTTGCAGGCAAGAACCTTAACTGCTAAGCTATCTCTCCAGCCCTCTCATTTCTTAAAATATTTTACTTAATTATTTGCAAGCAGAAAGAGAGAGAGAGAGGGAGGGAGAGAGGATGGCGCTCCAGGGCCTCCAGCCACTGCAAACAAACTCTAGGCACATGTGCCACCTTGTGCACCTGGCTTACATGGGTCCCGGGGAATTGAACCTGGGTCCTTAGGTTTCGCAGGCAAGCATCTTAACCGCTAAGCCATCTCTGCAGCCTAAGTTCTAGTCTTCTTAAAATCACAGATGTGACTTGCACTGTGTGTCTCTTGGCCAGCAGTGCAAGCATACCTCAAGCAGGTTAGCTACTGTCAATGTTCCTGACTGGCCCGGTAAGTGCTTATCAAATGGCAGCTTTTATTCTCGACACTTCTCACTTCTTTCTGGCCTCCGCCTTGGCCATCATGCCTAGAAGGCACAGTGCGTTCCCCGTCTAGGCTTGGCTTATGGGCTTACTCAGCCTTTGGTCTTTCCTTTTAACTTCCCATCCCCCAGACTGCTCCCGGCCTCCCAGTTCAGCATTTCCACGAAGGTGGGACTTTCCTAATGTCTAGTCACCCATCACCACCCACTCCCCACCTGGCTTTGTCTGGCCTCAGGGGCTCTGAGCCTTGAAGCACCTCTGTGTTCATACCAAGCCCCGCCCCATCGCAGACTAGCCCCTAAATCCCAGACTAGGTCATCATTCTTCGCCTGATCATGCTCAGACTCCCCCTTTGGGCCTGTCCTCCTGAGCCCAGAGAGAAGGCAGGATGCCAGGAGACGTTACTGGCAGGCTGCCAGTGGGGTTGCCCCAAGTGTCTTTTCCCTGACAGATTCCTCCCCCGAGGCCTTGGGTCTACTCTCAGTCTGGCAGCTGGCAGAGGAGAACCCGTCTCAGCTGTGGCTGCCCACTAATCAGCTTTTTCAGGAGACCCGTATACACACCAGATGGCGAATTTTCGATGCATGGAGCAGGGTGCGAACAGTTTTTGTTTGGGAAAATATCTCCATCAGCCACTTGGGCTGAGAAGGAGAGGTGCCAAGGACACAGCCGAAGGGAGGCAGCTAGGCACAAGAGGAACTAAACAGCTGTGGTGTCACCGTGACTGGGGCTTCCGGTGAGGGACTCCAACAGGACAGGAGATGGGAGAAGGGCAAAGAAAGACAGAAGTGCAGAGCAAAGCGGCCGAGGACTTCAGGGAGTCGGGGTCGTGCTATACAGCCCCAGGTGCGCCTCAGACTTGCAAGCCTCCTGCCTCAACCTCCCAAGTGCTGGATTACAGAACTTCATCACTGTGTAGCCCAGATTGGCTTTGAACACACAGCAATTGGCCTGCCTCTTACTCCAGAGTGTTGGGATTACAGGAATTTGCCACTATTCCTGGCTTGGCTTTTCTCTCTCCTCTCTTCTCCTCTCCCCTCCCCTCCCCTCCCCTCGGCTCCCCTCCCCTCTTCTTCTCTTTTCTTTTCTGAGGTAAGGTCTCACTTACAGGCTGACCTGGAATTCACTGTTCTTTCAGGGTGGCCTTGAACTCACACTATTCCTCTGCCTCCCAAGTGCTAGGATTAAAGGCATGCGCCACCACACCCAGCTTGAAGAACCCAGCTTGACTATCTTTTGTTGTTGTTGTTTTTTCCAGGCAGGATCTCCATCTAGCCTCCTGACCTGGAACTCACTCTGAAGCTCCAGGCTGGCCTTGAACTCGCAAGGATCCTTCTCACCTCAGCCTCCCAAGTGTTGGGATTAAAGATTTGTCCCACCATGTCTGACATTTTTTTTCAAATTTTTATTAACAACTTCCATGATTATAAAATATATCCCATGGTAATACCCTCACTCCCCCCACTTTCCCCTTTGAAACTCCATTCTCCATCATATCCCCTCCCCATCTCAATCAGTCTCTATTTTATTTTGATGCCATGATCTTTTCCTCCTCTTATGATGGTCTTGTGTAGGTAGTGTCAGGCACTGTGAGGTCATGGATATCCAGGCCACTTTGTGTCTGGGGGGAGCATGTTGTAAGGAGTCCTACCCTTCCTTTGGCTCTTACATTCTTTCTCCACCTCTTTCACATTAGACCCTGAGCCTCGGAAGGTGTGATACAGATATTACGGTACTTAGCACTCCAGTAACTTCTTTCCAGCACCATGATACCTTCTGAGTCGTCCCAAGGTCACTGCTATCTGAAAAGAGAAGATTCTCTACCAAAAGTGAGAGTAGCATTAATATAATGGTATGAACATTAAGAGAAGTGCTTATTGGGCAGTTTGATGAGCATAGTATATACATTTTTCCAGACATCAGCAGATGTTACACCCCTATGGCTCATGACTACCCCTGTTTTAAGTTTTCAGTATCAGGGATGTATTTCCTCCCATGGAGTGGGCCTCCAGTCAAATTAGAGGGCAGTTGGTTTCCACCATGACAGACATACTACCGTGGCACCTGTAGGCTCATTTGGCCTGGCTGGCCAATTACAAGGCTTGCAGTGTACACTGTTGAGTATCTTCACTGGTGATTTATCTTTCTTCCATTGAACTGCATGCAGAATGGCTTCTTCCAGCTTTCTGTCAGCTGGTCTACATGGAGGAGGTTATCAGCTCAGTTCCAGCAGGGTTTCTCAGTGACCTTGCAGCCCAAATATGTAGAGTCTTCAGCAATAGGGTCTTACCATCTAATCCTGGTGGGAAACCAAGGGCCTCGGCAATGGTCTGTAATGTTTTGGGGGCATCAGGGACCTCCCTGGCCAACAAGTCACTGGAAGGTATCCCATCCCTGGCACTGAAAATTTTCTAGCAACCATCTATGGCTCCTGAGTGTTCCATTGTCCAAAAAAGTAGGATTCCATATGATTTATTTATATCCTTTTAGATTTTGATTAGCCCTCCCTCCACCTTTCCTTTACTCGATCCCTTCCCCTGACCTCACTTTGGGCCTTGTCACCCCCATTAATCTATTCTTCTACTTATATATACAATACCATCCTATTAAGTAACCCCCTCCCTTCCTTTCTCTTACCTTTATATTTCTTTTTTAGTTTACTGTCCTTTGCTACTGAGTTTTCTTCCTACTCACACAGACTTTTTTTTTTTTTTTTTTTTGGTTATTTTTTCTTGAGACAGGGTCTTATTCTAGTCCAGGCTAACCTGGAACTCACTTTAGTCCAGGCTGGCCTTGAACTCATGAAAATCCTCCTATCTCAGCTTCTGGAGTGCTAGGATTAAAGGTGTATGCCATCACTCCAGGTAGCTTTTTTTTTTTTTTTTAGTAGGGTCTCTCTCTAACTCAGGCTGACCTGGAATTCACTCTGTAGTCTCAGGGTGGCCTCGAACTCACAGCGATTCTCCTACCTCGACCTCCCAAGTGTTGGGATTAAAGATGTGTGTCACCATGCTTATTGCAGGTGACTTTTAAAAACTGTATTAGAATTCAAGTTATGAGATTTCCATCCATACATATCATTGTATTTTGCTCATATTCTCCCTCCCATCCTGCGTTGCTGCCCCTCCCTCCTTCCACTGGTCCTTCTCCTCCCTCCAAATAGTCCCCTATTGCAGCCATTTTCACATTGCTGGGATGAACATCCAAACCAAGCATGGTTTTGGGGAGGAAGGGATTTACGTCAAGCTTACAGATCCGGGGGAATGTCCATCAGTGGTGGGAGAGGCTGCTTCCATACATCCAAGCAGAGAGAAACAACCAAACGGCCGTAAAAACTAAAAGCAAGGGCTGGAGAGATGGCTTTGCAGTTAAGGTATTTGCCTGCCAAGCCTAAGGACCCATGTTCAACTCTCCAGGTCCCATGTAAGCCAGACGCAAGTGCGCAAGGTCGCACATGTGCACTAGGTGGTGCACATCTGGAGTTTGATTACAGTGGCTAGAGGCCCTGGTGTGCCAATTCTCTCTCTCTCTCCTAACATTCTCACTCCCACTCACCCACTGTCTTTTGCATAAAAAAGAGGCCAGTCTGTTGGTCTTGCCTCTAAAAAATAAAAAACTGAAGCTGGGCATGGTGGTGCATGCCTTTAATCCCAGATTTGGGGAGGCAGAGGTAGTAGGATCACTGTGAGTTCGTGGCCACCTTGAGAATACAGAGTGAATTCCAGGTCAGCCTGGGCTAGAGTGAGATATTACCTCAGAAAATAAAATAAAATAAAAATTAATTAATTAAAAAATAAAAATAAAAAACTAAGATTAAAAAAAACTAACTAAAAGCAATAAGCACAAATGGGCAGCAAGCAGCAGGATCCCCACCAGAGCTCAGACTTCTCTTACACCTTTGGGCTGGAATTCAGATCTGCCACCCCCCTGCTCAGTCACTACACCTTAAGGTTGGACTCCAGGGATCTATCCCCAGTGACACCTCCTCCAGCCAGGCAGCTGGAGATCCAAGTTACAAGCTTTAAGAAAACACCTGAGTCTATGGGAGACATACATTCAAAGTACCACATTCTGCCCCCCCAGGCCCCAATACACTTATGATCATCTCACATTGTAATTGTATTTAGTCCAACTTCAAAGGTCCCCAGAGTCTTTACCAACTGTAAGATTGTTTCAAAGTCTCAAGTTGCATTTGAGATTTGACTGTCTCTTAACTGTGAATCCTGTAAAATCAAAACAAGTTATACACTTCCAACATATAATGGCACAGAGTAAACATTTCCATTGCTACAAGGCATAACAAGGTATCAGATTCTCTGGAGGAACAGAAGCAATAGAATGAATTATATGAAAAGGGAATATATTGGGTTAGTTTACAGCAGTCCAATAGCAGTTGCAGGCCCAAGAATCAATGAACCTGGTAGCTGCTCAGTCCATGTGGCTGAATGCCTCAACAGTCCCAGTCTGGCACTGAAGGCCTATAGGCTTCCTGAGGAGCCACTGGCCCTCACTCCACACTGGTCTTCAGTGCATGCTGGAAGGCAGCAAGCAGCTCTGGCAGCCAAGTGGAAGGAAGGATTTTTTCTTTTTTTTCACTCAGAGCTTCCTTATATAAAGTCCCCTCTGAGAGAGGTCTCCCACTCTGGGGGAAGGGCTCACCCTGGGGGAAGGACTTCCTCGTTCAGTTAGTACTTCCTGGAAGCAACCTCAGAGACCCATCCAAAAGGAATGTCTGTGGATTACTAAACAGATCAAGTTGGCAACAACGTAACCATCACGCAAGGAGAGACTGGACCAATACAAAATCAACAAACATCAAACATCTGCAGTTCAAGTCCTACATTCGTAAGCAGTGATGACAGTCTCTGGATTTCCAATTTCCACCCTTCCATCCTGAGCCAACAGTGCTCCATGGGAGCCCATGCAAAGTCCTGGTATATCCAAAACATCTTTGGGTCTCTGTTGAAAACCACAGTCCATTTTTCTTTTCTTGTTTTGGTTTTTCGAGGTAGGGTCTCACTCTAGCCCAGGCTGACCGGGAATTCACTATGGAGTCTCAGGGTGGCCTCGAACTCATGGTGATCCTCCTACCTCTGCCTCCTGAGTGCTGGGATTAAAGGCGTGTGCCACCACGCCCGGCCACAGTCCATTTTATAATGGCTTCACTGGTCTCTCTACCAGGGACATTGCTCTTCTCCATTTTCCCAGCAGCAGCTCCTGGAACTGTGCACGTCATGATCCATTTCCACATGTGTTTCATGTTTCCCAAATCAGTACAAGGTGTGTAAAAAGACACAACCAATGTTAACTCAGGGGGAAAGAAGTCTTGGCTAAGGCATTTGCCTGAGAAGCTTAAGGACCCATGTTTGACTCTCCAGATCCAGATGTAAGCCAGACACACAAGGAGACACAGGTGTTCAAGGTCGCACATGCACACAAGTTGGCACATGCATCTGGAGCTCAGTTTCAGTGGCTGGAGGCCCTCACATGCCAATTCTCTCTCCCTCTCTCCCATAAAAAAAAAATTTAAGAGTTGGGCATAGTGGCTCACACCTTTAATCTCAGCACTAGGAAGGCAAATGTAGGAGGATTGCTGTGAGTTTGAGGATACTCTGAGACTACATAGTGAGTTTCAGATCAGCCCGAGCTAGAGTAAAACCCTACCTCAAAATAAATAAATAAATAAATAAATAAATAAATAAATAAAGCTGGGAAATGGCTTAGCAGTTAAGGCATTTGCCTGTGAAGCCTAAGGACCCCGGTTCGATTCCCCAGAACCCATGTAAGCCAGATGCACAAGAGGGCACATGTGTCTGGAGTTCCTTTGCAGTGGCTAGAGGCCCTGGCGTGCCCATTCTCTCTTTCTCTCTGCCTCTTCCTCTCTCGCTCTCAAATAACTAAGTAAATAAAATGTTTTTTAAAATTTTTTTTAAAAGAAAAAAATTTTAAAAAAGAAAGAAGAGTCACCCAAGTTTAAAAAAACAGAACACTGGCTGGGCGTGGTGGTGCATGCCTTTAAATCCCAGTAGGAGGATCACCGTTAGTTCAAGGTCACCCTGGGACTAATAGTGAATTCCAGGTCAGCCTGGGCTAGAGTGAGACCCTACCACGAAAAAAAAAAAACATGAAAAACAAAAACAAAAACAAAATAGAACACTGCCTTCATTTTTTCAATTGTTGAATATTTGAGTCTATTTTTGTAAATGATGTTAGGGGAGGGGTCACCTCACCCAAATTGTGTGACACCACTTGTTGAGAAGATCACAGTTTGGGAGGAAGTGTGTCCTTGGTGTCGGACCAGCTTGCCAGTGTCAACTAGCTCGCTGCGACTACTTCCACTCAGATAGGTGACAGCTTCCTGCTCACGCCACCCTTTCTCTGCCACGATGAAGCTTCCCTCGAGACGGTAATGAAAGCTTTCCTCCCGCCAGCTGCTTTTGGTTGAGTGTTTTGTTCCAGCAAGGAGAAGATAATAACTGCTATAATCTACAACATGCTATTTGGAGTGGTTTGCCCTTTAACTTATCAACAAAAGCTGTAACTCAAGGCTGGGGAGATGGCTCCAATGGGGAAGTGCTTGTTATACAAGCAGGATGACTTGGGTTTGGATCCTCAGCACCCACATGCAAGCCAGGCTTGGGGGTACATGCCTGTGATCCCAGCACTAGGCCCCTGGAACTTGCAGCTAGCTAGTCTAGCCAAATTGGTGGATTCTAGGTTCAGTGAGAGACCCTGTCTCAAAAATTAAGATGGAGGGGCGGGAGGAGCTAGATAGATGGTTTAGCAGTTAAGGCACTTGCCTGCAAAGTCTCAAGATCCAGGTTCAACTCCCCAGAACCCACGTAAGCCAGACGCATAAGGTGACACATGCACACATGGTAATGCATGTGCACAAGATAGTGCACATGCCTGGAGGAGTTCAACTAAAGTGGTTAGAGGCCCAGGTGGTGCCAATTCTCTCTCTCTCTCTCATAAAAAATAAATAAATAAATAAGGGGCTGGAGAGATGCCTTATCATTTGAAGCGCTTACCTGCAAAGCCAAAGGACCTAGGTTTGATTCCCCAGGACCCATGTAAACCAGATGCATGTGTCTGGAGTTCATTTGCAATGGCTGGAGGCCCTGGTGTACCCATTCTCTCTCTCTCTCAAAATAAATAAATCAATAAATAAAATTTTTTTAATGTTAAAAAAATTAAGATGGAGAGCAATTGAGGAAGATACCTCTGACCTCCATGCACAATTGCACACGATGAAGGAGAAGACATCTCTTGTCTCCACACCCATGCACACATATGTATTCACACACATAGGAACATACACACATAGACACACACACAAAAAGGCTGCATCTCACATGAAGAGAAAATGTGGAAAAGGAAGTGGGTGGAACTAGGGTGGCCATGAGCAGTGGGTGGCGCCGGAGAGCGGAGGCTGGAGTTAGGCCACAACCCTGGAGCCCTGGAGTGGGAGGGAGAGAAGATTCTAGTTTGATCTTGAAGGAAAGGGCCACCCAGCTCTGCAGTCAGGCACTGCCTGGGCAGGTGGCCTGCTTGACGCTGTCCTCACAGGCAGATCAGTGAGAGGCCTAGGTCTAGACAATAAGGCCTGGTCTGTCTTGTGGGGTGGCTGTGGAAAGATGAGGAACCCTGCCCACTGGCCCTCCCTGGGTAGACACCGCCACCTTCTGGCCCTTTGTCAACCTGACTACCTGCCTCCCCGCCGACTTTCTGCTGACAAGGAAACAACAGAATTAACAAGGCTTCCTTTATCTGCTTAGAATTCTGTCTTCCAAGGTCCCATGCAGGTCCCTTGCATTAGAGTCCCAGTAATTCACAGCTTTTTATGGTCCTACAGGGATTTTTTTTGTTTTTTAAAAATTACTATTATTATTTACTTAAAAAAAAATTGGAAACCGGGCATGGTGGCACATGCCTTTAATCCCTGCACTTGGGAGGCAGAGGTAGGAGGATCGATGTAAGTTCGAGGCTGCCCTGAGACTTCATAGTGAATTCCAGGTCAGCCTGGGCTAGAGTGAGACCCTACCTCGAAAAACAGAAACAAAACAAAACAAAACAAAAATGGAGCTGGGTATGTTGGCTCACACCTCTAATCCCAGCATTTAGGAAGCTGAGGTAGGAGGATCACTGTGAGTTCGAGGCCATCCTGAGACTACACAGTGAGTTCCAGGTCGGCCTGGGCTGGAGCGAGACCCTACCTCAAAAAAACAAAACAAACAAACAACAACAACAAAACCCCAACTAAACAGAGCTGGAGAGATGGCTCAGCAGTTAAAGGTGCTTGCTTACAAAGCATAACAGCCTGGGTTCCATTCTCCACTACACATGTAAAGCTAGCTGCACAAAGTGGTATATTTATCTTGTTTGCCACTGTAGTGACAAGAAGCCCCAGTGTACCCATTTTCTCTTTATTTCTCCCTCTCTCTCAAATAAATAAATTGTTTGTTTGTTTGTTTTCAAGGTAGAGTCTGACCTGGAAATTCACTATGTAGTCTCATAGTGGCCTCAAACTCACAGCAATCCTCCTACTTCTGTCTCCTGAGTGCTAGGATTAGAGGGCTAGGATTAAAGGTGTGCACCACCTAGCCAGGCTCAAATAAATAATTTTATTTATTGTTTTTAGAGGTAGTGCCTCACTCTAGTCCATGCTGATTTGGAATTCACTATGTAGCATCAGGGTGGTCTCGAACTCAGGGTGATCCTCCTACCTCAGATTCCCCAAGGCTTAGAGGATTAAAGGTATGGGCCTGATTTATAAATAAATCTTTCTTTTCTTTTTTTATAAATAACTTATTTTATTTTTGGTTTTTCGAGATAGGGTCTCACTCTAGCTCAGTCTGACCTGGAACTCACAGCGATCCTCCTACCTCTGCCTCCCGAGTGCTTGGATTAAAGGTGTGCACCACCATGCCCAGCTAAATAAATATATTTTTTTAAAACAGCTAAACAGACAGACAAAAAAATGTGTCTGGGGAGATAGCTCTGTGGATTAAGTGATTGCTGCACAAACTTGATGACCTAAATTAGGAGCCCCAGAACCCAGGTGAAAACTGACTCAGTATCAAACATCTGTTCATTGCTCTCTCTCCCTTCCTATAGCTTCTTTCTCTCTTCCAGTCCCCCATTAACCTCTCCAGCATTGTGCTAATAAGGCCTGGCCTTTCAAGGACTTCTGGCTTGCTCACAGCACTGTTTCGCTTCCCCCAACTCAGTGCTGAAACCTGATCCTCCGCAGGCCAGCCAGCACAGTGCGCGGAGGCAGCTACACCTTCCTAGTCCTAAACACAAACAGAAAAAGGCCCTTGAGCTCCATAGTGATTCGTGTCTGCCTTCAACTCCAGGCTTCTACAGACTGCGTCCTAGCTGAACATGGTGGGCTCACCCCCTGTAATCCCAACACTTGAGTTGCTGAGGCTAGAGGATTGCTGTGAGTTTGAGGCCAGCCCGAGATGCAGAGTGAGATTCTGTTCCTCCCCCCACCCCATGCAAAAAATAAATAAATAAAAAGAAGCCGGGCATGGTGGCGCATGCCTTTAATCCCAGCACTTGGGAGGCAAAGGTAGGAGGATCGCTGTGAGTTCAAGGCCACCCTGAGACTACATGGTGAATTCCAGGTCAGCCTGAGCTAGAGTGAAACCCTACCTCAAAAAACAAACAAACAAAAACAAGAGCGAAGACCGCGTCCTGGCCTCTTTTAGGAGGCTTTCCGTTCTCCCAGGGATGAGAGGAGCACTGGTGGCAGGCCATGACTTCTGGGTACCATTCCCTCCAGGACACTGGAAACAGTACAGACTCTTCCCCTCTGTGCAGCCTCCTGAGAAATCGGGAGCAGGGTAGCCTTCTTTCACAAGTAGTTACTTAGGGCAACAGGCCCCAAACAACATAAGACTCAAGATGGTGATCAGCTTTCTGGCTCCTCCTCCTAGAAAGTTTCACTGGCTGCCCCTCCCCACAGGCTCTCTCAGAGTCTATGCTCTTCCTGACCCATCAACCAATTAAGTCCTCCATATACATTTGGATTTGGACTTGGCTTCCCAACTGAATGCCTAAATTTACATCTTCATCCTCATAAGAAGACCTGATTCAAGTTGTCATACACCTATCTGCTTAGGACCCTTCCCAGCTTCACAGCGTGGGAATTTTTCTGCTTTTTTTTTTTTTCTTTCTTCTATACTCTCTTGAATCTCTCAGAACCTACCCTTCTGTGGTGTGACTACGCTTGTCCATTCTTTAGGAATTTAAGACAAGAACAGGAGAGCTACTAGTGTGGGGAATTAGAGTGCCCTGTGCTCTAACCCATAAGCTACCCCTGTTCAGAGCCCAAAGGGGTTTCATCCCCGTCAACTCCAGTAACATTCCACCAGTCCCATCTCCTCCACTCTCTTCTCTGGCTTCAAGCTCCTCTGACCAATCCAGGTTTCCTTTCTAGAAAGTCCCCCCCCCTCCCCCATATAGCAGACTTATTTATTGAGTGCCTCCAGCAAGCCAGTTCCATCTTTCTCTTTGCTGCCTGTGGAGGTTGGAGTATTTTAGAGACTTTTTTCCAAGGGACTGGGGATGTAGCTCATTGGTAGAGCACTTGCCTAGCATGTGAAAGGTTCGATCTCCAGTACTGGGGTGCGGAGTGTGCATGGGGGGGGGCCATTCTCAAGGAGACTGGTCTTGGAGAGGCCAAGGAAGTAACCAAACATCCAGCTCTGAGGGTTCTCCTCCCTCCCACCACGTGGAAACAAGAGTGGTCACTGCTGGGGTCCTTGGGGTTGCCAAGGGAACCATGGATTTTGGCTATAGACTTAGTCTTTCTTCCTTCCATCTTCCCCTCCTCCCTTCCCTTCTCTCTCTCTCTCTCTCTCTTTCTTTCTTTCTGAGGTAGGGTCTCATTCTAGTCCAGGATGACCTGGAATTCACTCTGTAGTTTCAGGCTGGCCTCGAACTCATAGTGGTCCTCCTATCTCTGCCTCCAGAGTGCTGGAATTAAAGGTGAGCACCACAGCAGACTAGATTTTTTTTCTTTTAATATTTTACTTATTTATCTGAGAGAGAGAGCGAGGGAGAGAGAGAGAGAGAATAAGAGGCAGATACAGAGATAGAGAGAATGTGTGTGCTCTGAACCCATGCTGACCTTGAATTCATGATCCTCCTGCCTCAGTCTCCTGAGCTCTGGGATCATACGCACATGCCACCCCACCTTGCCAACCTGGGACTTGCAAAACTCTCTGGACCCAAGAATTCTAGCTGTGCAGATGGGGTTTGACCCACTGTCCCACAATCCCTTTGTGTGATGACCAAGTGGAGTATTACCAGAGGAGGGGTGTTGCAGTCCGGTTCGCATTGCTGGTAGAAATCACCCAACCAAGAGCAGCTTCTGGGAAAAAGAGATTTATTTTGGCTTACAGGCTTGAGGGGAAGCTCCACGATGGCAGGGGAAAACGATGGCATGAGCAGAGGGTGGACATCACCCCCTGGCCAACATAAGGTGGACCACAGCAACAGGAGGGTGTGCCAAACACTGGCAAGGGAAACTGGCTTTAATACCCATAAGCCCGCCCCCAACAAACACTCCCTCCAGGAGGCATTAATTCCCAAATTTCCATCAGCTGGGAACCTAGCATTCAGAACACCTAAGTTTATGGGGGACACCTGAATCAAACCACCACATTCCGCCCCTGGCCCCCATAAACTGATAATCATACATGATGTAAAATGCAATGCATTCATCTAGCTTTAAAAGTCCCCATAGTTTTTATCAATTCCAGTGATGTTCATTCATCCCCATAGTCCAAGATCTTTTAACTGAGCCATAATACCAAAAAAAAACCTCAAAAAAACCCAGAATGGCACAGAATAAATATTCACACTGCAAAAGATGGCATTGGGCATAGAAAAGAACATTCAGTCAATACAAGATTTAAAACAACCAGGGCAAATATCAAACTCTGTAGCTTCAAGTCCAACAACTCTAGTCAGTGACAAATCTCCAAGTCCGATAATTCTAACCAGCAACAAGTCTCTGGCATTCCAATTCCGCCCCTCCAGCTAGGCTACTCACAGTCCTGGAAAAGCTTCATCAGGGCCGGCAGCTCTCCTTGGCAGCCATCTCATGGTCCTGGCATCTCCACTGGGTCTCCACTATAATCCATGGTTCATCCTCATGGCCCCATGGGGTCTCTATGCAGGTATCCAGCAAACCTGCTTCACACTGTCCATGGCCATTTCCAAAACACAAGACCGTGTTGCAAACTCAATGACCCTCTTTCCTGCATTTCTTATACTCCACAATGCCAGGTAGGGTGCCAATTTGTTAATCCAGGGGGGAATAAAGCAGACTTTGAAGAACAGAACACTCCTTGAGCATTCAGGCCCCTCCAAAAGAGTCTACATTCTTCCTGTTACCCCAATGCAGTTCAGCTGGCCCAATCTCAAAGGTTGTAATCTCTTAATTGCAGTTGAACGGGAAGCAGTTCACCCAAAGATTTTTCTTTCTGTGCCATATCCCTCTGCTCACACCAGTTCATTTCTACGCATCTCCACTGGGTCTCCACTATAATCCATGGTTCATCCTCATGGCCCCATGGGGTCTCTATGCAGGTATCCAGCAAACCTGCTTCACACTGTCCATGGCCATTTCCAAAACACAAGACCGTGTTGCAAACTCAATGACCCTCTTTCCTGCATTTCTTATACTCCACGATACCAGGTAGGGTGCCAATTTGTTAATCCAGGGGGGAATAAAGCAGACTTTGAAGAACAGGACACTCCTTGAGCACTCAGGCCCCTTCAAAAGAATCAACATTCTTCTTGTTGCCCCAGTGCAGGTCAGCTAGCCCAGTCTCAAAGGTTGTAATCTCTCAGTTGCAGCTGAACGGGCAACAGTTCACCCAAAGATTTTTCTTTCTGTGCCATATCCCTCTGCTCACACCAGTTCATTTCTACGCAAAGCAACCCTGCACAACTTCTCAGGACATGGGCATAAGAGCAAGCTTTTCACACAAACTGCTAGCCCAGTCCAGGCACAGCTCTTTCTCACCCTCATAAGCCAAACCTCACAGTCCATAGTTCTTACTGCATTCATGTCTTGGAACCCAGACCAGAATAGTCCATCAAGCTGTACTTACAGCACTACAAGGCATCTCTTAGGCCAAGGTTTCAAATCCTCCCACATTCCTCTCGAAAATCAGCTCCAAAAAGGCCAAAGCCACACAGTCAAGTGTCTAGCAGCAACCCCACTCCCCTGGTACCACTTTACTGTTGCAGTCAGGTTCGCATTGCTGGTAGAAATCACCCAACCAAGAGCAGCTTCTGGGAAAAAGAGATTTATTTTGGCTTACAGGCTCGAGGGGAAGCTCCACAATGGCAGGGAAAAACGATGGCATGAGCAGAGGGTGGACATCACCCCCTGGCCAACATAAGGTGGACCACAGCAACAGGAGGGTGTGCCAAACACTGGCAAGGGGAAACTGGCTTTAATACCCATAAGCCCGCCCCCAACAATACACTCCCTCCAGGAGGCATTGATTCCCAAATTTCCATCAGCTGGGAACCTAGCATTCAGAACACCTAAGTTTATGGGGGACACCTGAATCAAACCACCACAAGGGGGCACCTCCCAGAGATTCAGTCCTCCTGTGCGCCAGACCTAGAAGGGTCAGGATTACTCCTCCTTGAACTGGCTTCATTTGGAATTCTGTATAAACCACACAGCACCATCATGCTCATTTCACACTGAGGCAAAAATAATTTTTTGGTGTGTGTGCATGTGAGGGGGTGTGTGTGCCGACCTACAAACCCGGCTGCACATATGCAGAGGTCAAATAATACTCTTGCTCTCCCGCCTTATTTCCCTGAGTTTTCAGTTAGGCTGGCTGGCCAGGGAACCCCAAGCAATCCTCGTCTCTCTGCCTGCCTCAGTGCTGGAGTCACAGGCGTGTGTGACCATGGGAACTGAATTTAGATCTTCGTGCTTGCACAGCAAGAGTCATCTCCCCAGCCCTGCAGAATAACCCTTTTTCTCCTGTCATCCATGGTCACTTAACACCTCTGACTCGAGATGGGTCAGCTGGTTCCCTAAGCAAGCAGTTCTTTACCTGATACCAGTGAGGTTCAGTTATGACTTGGAGAGAGACGGGACAACATTCAGGATGGTTCTGAGTGCAGGAACTTCTGTGCCCTCGGGGCTTTGGATAAATTCTTGTCCTGCAACCTGGAAACTCTCTGAACCTTGTCCTTTTAGGTTTCTATGGAGGACGCATGACTGATGACATTACTGCCCCCCCCCCCGCTGAGCTGCCTAAACGTTAGCCTCCCGAGGTGGAGAGACTGAAAGCTCTAACCCTCCAGGCACCACGTCATTTCCACTGGGATCTAGCTCCCCCATCCTGGGGCGATTGAGAATCCTCCAGTGATAAGTCCTTCTATGAGCAGTTTGGAAATTCTCAGTATTTTAAAGTATACGACCTGTAGACCCAGCTACTAATCTGGGTGACATAGTGAGTTCAAAGTCAACCTGGTCAAGTTAGGGAGACCTTGTCTAAAATTCAATAATTTAAAAAAAAAGGGGGAGCCGGGGGCTGGAAAGATGGCTTAGCGGTTAAGGCGTTTGCTTGCAAATCCAAAGGACCTCGGTTTGATTCTCCAGGACCCATGTAAACCAGATGCACAAAGGGGCGCATGTGTCTGGAGTTTGTTTGCAGTGGCTGGAGGCCCTGGTGCGCCCATTTTCTCTCTCTCTCAAATAAATAAATAAAAATAAATTTTAAAAAAGGGAGGGGGTGGGTGGAGAGATGGCTTAGTGGTTAAGGCACATGCCTACGAAGCCTAAGGACCCAGGTTCGATTCTCCATGTCCCACATAAGCCAGATGCACATGGTGGGGCATGAATCTGAGATTCGTTTGCAGTGGCTAGAAGGCCTGGCTCACCCATTCTCACTCTCTCTGTGTCTTTCTCTCTCCCTTTATTTCTGTCTCTAATACATAAAATAAAAATAAATCTAAAAAACAGTATTTTAGAAAAGGGAGCTGGGCGTGGTGGTGCACGCCTTTAATCCCAGAACTCAGGAGGCAGAGGTTGGAGGATTGCTGAGAGTTTGAGGCCACCTTGAGAGTACACAGTTAATTCCAGGTCAGCCTGGACAAGAGTGAGACTCTACCTTGAAAAGCCAGGAAAAAAAAAAAAAAAAAAAAAAAAAAAAAAGAAAGAAGAAAAGAAAAGAAAAGAAAGGAGGGTCGGGGGGAGGGGTGTGGATTGGAGAGATGGCTTAGCCTTTAAGGCACTTGCCTGGGAAACCTAAGGACCCAGGTTCGTCTCTCCAGTACTCACATAAACCAGATGCACAAGGTAGCACATGAGTCTGAAATTTGTTTGCAGTGGCTGGAGGCCCTGGCGTGCCCATTCACATTTTCTGTCTCTCTCTGTTTGCAATAAGTAAATAAATCATTAAAAAAAAAAAAAAAAGAAAGCCAGGTATAGTGGCATATGCCCTTAATCCCAGCACTTGGGAGGCAGAGGTAGGAGGATCACCATGAGTTCAAAGCCACCCTGAGACTACATAGTGAATTCCAGTTCCAGGTCAGCTTGGGCTAGAGTGAGACCCTACGTCGAAAAACAAAATAAACAAAAAAAAAAAAAAAAAAAAGATGCAGAGATGGCTTAGTGGTTAAGGCACTTACCTGCAAAGCCATAGGACCCAGGTTCAATTCCCCAGGACCCATGTAAGCCAGATCCACAAGGTGGCACATGCATCTGGAGTTTGTCTGTAGCAGCTAGAGGCCATGACATGCCCATTCTCTCTCCCCTCCTGTCTCTTTCTCTCTTAAATACATAAATAAAATATTTATTTAAAAAAAAGGGATGAGGAAGCCCAGTATAGTAGTTCAGATTGTAATCTCAGTATTTGGGAGGTTGAGATAAGAGGATTGCTGTAAGTTTCAGGCTAGTCTGGCCAACATAATGAGTTCCCACACAGTGAACCTGGTCTATAGAGTGTGACCTGGTTTCAAAAAACAAAATAAAACAATAAAAATACAACGATAAAAAGATAGAATATTAGCACTCAGGAGGCAAAGACAGGAGGATTGCTATGAGTTCGAGGCCAGCCTCAGACTATATAGTGAATTCCAGGTCAGCCTGGGCTAGAGTGAGACCCTACCTGGAGGAACAAAAAGATAGACTATTTACCAAGCATGCATATGGACTCCTGACTCCTGAACTCCCCCATTGCTTTGCCCTCGTCAGACCTGACTAGTTGATCACAGAACTCTTTCCCCATGGGCACGAGAAGCAGACATTGCTGGCAGGTCGGAGAGAAAACTTCATGCGCCTGCATTGCCAATCCGCAGTACTGAAGGGGGAGGAGACTTCCCAGGGATCTCAGAACAAGGGCCTCCTTACCATTCCTTCCAGGGTCTGTGTGAAGCAGACTGCGCTTTTCTTTGAGCCGTCCACTCTTCAGGCCGGCCTGCTTCAGCCGCAGGGCCTTTGTCCTCACTGTTCCTTCCACGCAGGGTGCTCCTCACACAGCCCCAGAGCCAGCTCCTTCTTGCCATCTGCTTTGTAAGGCAGATGAGGGTGAAGTTCGGTGGCACAATGTGGACTTAGCATGAGCCCTTCCCTTGACACTGCCCCATCCACCGGTCTGTCTTGCTCTATTCCTCACCCTCTGTTGTTTTCTCCTCCTTTTCTGAAATGAAGCTTCGGTCCCTGCACAGCCCCCCCCCCTAAGGCTAAGTATTTGTTCCCATGTTTGTTCCTAGGAACTCCGCAGCCCTGCCACCTACCGCGGGACCCTCCGGCCCCCTAGGACCTCGGTCCATTTGTACCTAACGTGAGGATTCAGCTGTTTCGGTACATCCTGTGTCGGCCTTTGGCAGGATGACAAACAGCATTCCTCCTGCCAGGCCGTTTCCACGGCGCCTGGCCCCGCATCTTGCAGATCTGTATGCCAAGGCACAGCGTTGCCTGAGGACCTTGGCACATGTCCTTCTCGCTGTGCCCTGGACTCTGGGGAGGGGTGTCTAAACTAACTGCTGCTGTTTGCAATTTCTCAGACGCTTACAGATATAAACATCCTTCCCTGCCTCCCCACCCCACTTTTTTTTTTTTTTTTTTTGCCTTGTTTTTTGTTAGGGTCTTATTGAAGCCCAGGCTGACCTGGAATTCACTATGTAGTCTCTCAGGCTGGCCTCGAACTCATGGCAATCCTCCTACCTCTGCCTCCTGAGTGCTGGGATTAAAGGCGTGCACTACTCCCTTGCCAGCCTCCCTCCTTTTTTGAGGTGCTGGATATATAACCCGGGGCCTTACGTGTGCTAAGAAAGTGCTTATGCAAGTTATGCACCCAGACCAGACATATATGTCCGCAGTCAGCATCCATAGCACCAACTCTCACTCCAGCAGAGTCTGAAAAACCTACTTCTGTAGAATCTATGCCCTTATCAATTTGAAAGGCTAATCCTTATTTAAAAAATTTTTATTTATTTATTCATTTATTTGAGAGAAGGAGAGAAAGAGGCAGGTAGAGAGAGAATGGCGCACTAGGGCCTCTAGCCACTGGAAACAAACTCCAGACACATGCGCCACCTTCTGCATCTGGCTTTGCGTGGGTACTGGAGAATTGAACCTGTGTCCTTTGGCTTTGCTGGCAAGTGCCTTAACAACTAATAATCCCCTTTGTTTTCCTTTCATTTTCTTTCTTTCTTCCTTTGTGTGTGTATGTGCCTTGGCACTTGGCACAGTGTGAATATGGAGGTCAGAGGACGACCTTGGGTGTTGGTCTTCACCTTCCGCCTTGTTTCTTGCTGTTTGTTACCGCATACAACCGGCTATCTGCCCCATGAGCTTCCAGGAATTCTCCTGTCTGCGCCTCCCATCTTGCCATAGGTGTGTTTGAATTACAGAACCTTATGACTGCATCCAGCTTTTTTTTTTTTTTTTTTTTTATGAGAGAGAGAATTGGCATGCCAACGCCTGCAGCCACTGCAATCGAACTCCAGACACGTGCGCCATCTTGTGCGCATGCGTGACCCTTGCACATGTGTCACCTTGTCCATGGGCTTACACAGGATCTGGGGAGTCAAACATGGGTCTTTAGGTTTCCCAGGCAAGTGCCTTAACCGCTAAGCCATCTCTCTAACCCTGCATCCAGCTTTTATGTGGTTCCTGGGGATCCAGACTCAAGTCACCAGGCTTGTGCAGTAAGTGCTACCCACTGAGATATCTCCCCAGCCTCAAATCCTTATTTATTTAATTTGATTGTTTTCAAGGTAGGCTCTTGCTCTAGCTCAGGCTGAGCTGGAACTCACTATGTAGTCCCAGGTTGGCCTTGAACTCACAGCAGATCCTCCTACCTCAGCCTCCCGAGTGCTGGGATTAAAGGCGTGTGCCACCATGCCTGATCTCTTTTGATCTTTTTGCTTATTTTTATTTATTTATTTGAGAGTGACAGGCAGAGAGAGAAAGAGGCAGAGAGAATGGGCATGCCAGGGCCTCCAGCCACTGCAAACGAACTCCAGACATGTGCGCCCCCTTGTGCATCTGGCTAATGTGGGTCCTGGGGAATTGAGCCTCGAACCGGGGTCCTTAGGCTTCACAGGCAAGTGCTTAACTGCTAAGCCATCTCTCCAGCCCCTCTTTTGATTTAAAAAAATTTATTTACTTATTTGCAAGCACAGATAAATAGAGAAGACACACACACACACACACACACAGAGAGAGAGAGAGAGAGAGAGAGAGAGAATGGGTATGCCATGACCTTAGGCTACTGCAAACAAATTCTAGATGCATGTGTCACTGTGCATTAAACACTGTGCATAGACTCTCTCTCTCACACACACAAAAAAATTTTATTTATTTATTTGAGAGAGGGTGAGAAAGAGGCAGATGGATAGAATGGGCATGCCAGGACCTCTAGGCACTACAAATGAACTTTAGATGCATGCACCACCTTGTGCATCTGGCTTACACGGGTACTGGGGAACTGAACCCGGGTCCTTAGGCTTTACAGGCAAGTGCCTTAACTGCTAAGCCCTCTCTCCAGTCCCTTCTTGGCTTATGGAGGTAAGGTCTCGCTGTAGCCCAAGCTGACCTATAATTCACTTTGTAGCTCAGGCTGGCCTCAAACTCATAATGCTCCTCCTATCTCAGCCTCCCAAGTGTTGGAATTATAGGCACGAGCCACAATACTCATTGAAAGGATATGGTTTTTATTTGACCAAGTTCAAGGAGGCTTCAGAAGATCTTGTGTCACATCTTGTGATGGAAAAAAATCTCTGATGATGATTGGGAAGTCCTGCTCTGTGAAAGGCCTAGCTTCCTCATTCTGCATTTGGGGTCACTGTGTGTTAAACGACACTAAGTAGATGTGTATTGTTAGAAATGAGTCTAGCGTCCAAGGATAATCACGCAATCCAAAGTGTATTGGCAAGGCAACGTTTACTTCCGCTAGAGGGTGCACAGCCATCAAGAATTCAGACAGGCAGCCGGGCGTGGTGGTAGTGCACGCCTTTGATCCCAGCACTCAGGAGGCAGAGGTAGGAGGATCGCTGTGAGTTCGAGGCCACCCTGAGACTCCATAGTGAATTCCAGGTCAGCTTGAGCTAGAGTGAAACCCTACCTCAAAATAAATAAATAAATAAGAATAAAAATAAGAGAATTCAGACGGGCAAAGCACGCCTGCAGGAAGCCTGCTGGGATCTTTCTTCCCCAATGCAGGCAGCGTCCTGGGCGTTGCTGAGTCAGAGTTTGTCCTCAGAATCCCATGAGGTTGACTAGGACATAAAGCACAGTTCTAGAGGAAAATTAAAGGAATGGAAAAAAAATAAGAAGAAGAAGCAGCAGAAATAGCAGCTTTGGTGTCAGGGATTGTTGACTCTTCTGGTCTCAAGGAAGGGTCACTAAGGGGACTTTCCACAGAATGATGTCCTTCCAAAACTAAATGTGTGTGTATGTGTAGGGTCTCTCTCTAGCCTAGGCTGACCCAGAATTCACTCTGTAGCCGAGGCTGGTCTCAAATCATGGCTTTCCTCTTACCTCAGCCTCCTGAGTGCTGGAAGCAACGGCCACCGCTCTTGATTTGAGTTTCTCTATCTTGTCAACCCTTTGACAGAAAACACAGTCTCTCTCTCTCTCTCTCTCTCTCTCTCTCTCTCTCTCTCTTTCTCTCAGCATGATCAAGCATCATTCACAAGTAGGGGAATAATGAAATAATGAACGCCAGAGAAACCCTTTGCAGTTAGTTCCTTATAGGGGCTCTGAGAAGTTGTCCCTAGAACCTGGAGGGGGAGCGTCGCCCCCTAGTGGCAAAGGCAGCGACAACGGACAAAGGCAGAAACAAGGGACAGGATGAAGGTGCTTCCAGTTGTGGACAAAAACCCTGGCGCTCACAAAGACTAAGTAGATGGCTATGGGGTGGCGACACCCGCAGGGACTGTCCCATCGCCTCTGCATTACTTCCTCCTCCAGCTGCTTCTCCGAGCAACATCTTGCGTGTGTGTGTGTGTGTGTGTGTGTGTGTGTGTGTGTCTGCCTTTTTTTTGGTCTGTCTCTCTCAAATAAACAAATAAAACTAAAAAATATTTTTTAAAAATCTTTTTGAACCTATCCCCTGGTCTGTAGATTTCATTGTTTGAACTAATAAGACAAGGATCCAAATACACTCCAAAATTATCTGTAAGTCGATGTATTGCTGTATTGATGAGGAACCCTTAAATTCTTCTATCAAAAGAATGCAAAAGAGGTAGGAGGATTGCCAAGGGTTTGAGGCCACCCTGAGACTACAGAGTGAATTCCAGGTCAGCCTGGGCTAGAGCGAGACCCTACCTCAAAAAAAAAAAAAAAAAAAAAAAGACGCAAAAGCTGGGCATGGTGGCGCACACCTTTAATCCCAACACTTAGGAGGCACAGGTAGGAGGATCGCCAAGGGTTCAAGGACACCCTGAGACTACAAAGTTAATTCCAGGTCAGCCTAGGCCAGAGTGAGACCCTACCTCGAAAAAACCATAAATGCTGACGAAGATGAGGAAAAAGAGGAACCCTTCTACACTATTGGTGGGAATGCAATCTGGTCCAGCCATTGTGAAAATCAGTGTGGAGGTTCCTGAGACAGCTAAAAATAGATTTACCATATGACCCAGCTATAGCACTCTTAGGCATATGCCCTAAGGACTCATCAAACTACCTTAGAGATACTTGCTCAACCATATTTAGTGCTGCTCTGTTCACAATAGCTAGGAAATGGAACCAGCCTAGATGTCCCTTAACTGATGAGTGGTAATGAAGATATGGCACATTTATACAATGGAGTTCTACTCAGCAGTAAAGAAAAATGAAATTATGAAATTTTCAGGAAAATGGATGGGTCTGGAAAAGATTATACTAAGTGAGGTAACCCAGGCCCAGAAGCCAAGTGCCGCATGTTCTCTCTCATATGTGGATCCTAGCTACAAATGATTGGACTTCTATGTGAGTAGGAATAAAACTCAGTAGCACAGGCCAGTAAGCTAGAAAGGGGATATAAAGGGAATAGAAAGGGAGGGGGACTTAAAAGGATGGTATTGTATATATGTAAGTAGAAGAACAGATTAATGGGGGTGAAAAGGCCTAAGTGAGGTCAGGGGAAGAGATAGAGTAAAGGAAAGGTGGAGGGAGGGCTAATCAAAATCTAAGAGGCTATAAATAAGTCACATGGAAACCTACTTTTTTGGACAATGGAACACTCAGAAGCCATAGATTGTTATTAGAAAATTTTCAGTGCCAGGGATGGGATACCTTCCAGTGAGTTGTTGGCCAGGGAGGTCCCTAATACCCCCAAAACATTACAGGCCATTGCCAAGGCTCTTGGTTTCCCACCAGAATAGATGGTAAGACCCTATTGCTGAAGACTCCACATACTTGGGCTGCAAGGTAACTGAGAAACCCTGCTGGAGCTGAGCTGAAAACCTCCATGTAGACCAGCTGACAGAAAGCTGGAAGAAGCCACACTGCATGCAGCTCAATGGGAGAGAGAGAAATCACCAGTGAAGATACCCAACAGTGGACACAGCAGGCCAAATGAGCCAACGGGTGCAATAGTGTCACATCTGTTATGGTGGAAACCAACTGTCCTCTAACTGGACTGGAGGCCCTGCTCCATGGCAGGGAATACATCCCTGATACTGAAAACCTACAACAGGGGTAGTCATGAGCCCTAGGGGTGTTACATCTGCTGATGTCTGGCTAAATGTATATACTATACTCACCAAACTGCCCAGTAAGCACTTCTCTTACTGTTCATACCCATATATTAATGCTACTCTCATGTTTGGTTAGAGAAGCTTCTCTTTTCAGATGGCAGTGGCCTTGGGATGACTCAGAAGGCACCATGGTGCTGAGAAGAGTGACAGAGGAGTGCTCAGCACTGAAATATCTCTATCACACCTTCCAAGGCTCAGGGTCCATTGTGGAAGAGGTGGTGGAAAGAATGTAAGAGCCAAAGGAAGGGTAGGACTCCTTACAATGTGCTCCTCCAGACACAAAGTGGCCTGGATATTCATGACCTACAGTGCCTAACCCTACCTATACAAGACCATCATAATAGGAGGAAAAGATGATGAGATCCAAATGAAAAGACTGATTGAGATGGGGAGGGGATATGATGGAGGGTGGAGTTTCAAAGGGGAAAGTGCGGGGACAGAGGGAATTACCATGGGATATTGTTTATAATTATGGAAGTTGTAAATAAAAAAGAGTAATAAAAAATTTTTAAAGATGCAAAATAATCATTTATTAACTCAGAAGGAAGACGCTGCTAGTGATATACCTGGGTTTAAATTCTGTGTTTGTATCTGACTGTGGGCAAATTATCACAGTCCCTTAAAACAGCTTTCTCATCCACAGAACTGAGTGGGATAAGAATAGCTTCTGGGAGCCAGGCATGGTGGCATACTCCTTTAATTCCAGCACTCACGAGACAGAGGTAGGAGGATCTCCATGAGTTCGAGGCCACCCTGAGAGTACATAGTGAATTCCAGGTCAGCATGGGCTAGAGTGAGACCCTACCTCAAAAAAAAAAAAAAAAAAAAAAAAAACAAAGAATAGCTTCTGGTACTGGAGAGATGCCTTAGCAGTTAAGCACTTGCCTGTGAAGCCTAAGGACCCTGGTTCAAGGCTCGATTCCCCAGTACCCATGTAAGCCAGATGCACAAGGTAGTGCTTGCATCTGGAGTTTGTTTGCAGTGGCTGGAGGCCCTGATGCGCCCATTCTCTCTCTCTCTCTCTCTCCCTCTTTCTCTGTCTGTCACTCTCAAATAAATAAATCAAAATAAACAATAACAAGTTTAAAAAAAGAATAGCTCCTATTGGGGCTGGGGAGATGGCTCGATGGTTAAAGGACTTGCCTGCAAAGCCTAACAACCCTGGTTTGACTCCCCAGGACCCACATAAAGCCAGATGGACAAAGTGATGCATGCATCTGGAGTTCTTATGCAGCAGCTGGAGGCCCTGGTGGGCCCATTCTCTCTGAGTCTGTCTTTCATCTCCCTCTGCTTGCAAGGAAATAAAATAAAATAAAATAAAAAGAATAGCTCCTATGCCAGAGGGCTGTTTTGAGGGTTTAGTAGGATCATTAAGAGATGAAACTGGGAGTCCGTGGTTTGGACCCAGCATCTGAAACTCTCAAGGTCAGTGGACTGGTGGGGTCTGTTTGCCAAGGGCATTCCTCCCCCAAGAAGGCAAATGTCATGTGGTAAAAGCAGGAGCATGTGGCCATTCCCAGCTACTGCTCCGGTCCTGGCCATGTGAATGACCTTGGGAACACCTGAGTGTTAGGAAAAAAGCAGGAAAGACTCGGTTGACCGCTGAGACAGGCTTTATTGGGGGAAAGCCAGAGAAGGGCTCTGAGCAGGCATGTCAGCAGCTCCTTCCTTTACAGACTAAGGGACACTCATGGGGCGGTGGGGGCACTGGACTTCTTTGGTTGCCTGGGGCTTGGGCCACTTCAGGTGGTTTGGGCCATTCCAGGAAAGTGATCATTGGGAGGTTTGGGTCACTCTTGGAAAACAGAGAGTTAAAAATGAAATGACAGAGTCAAAAAAAAAAAAAAAAAACTAGGCATTTTGGTTTTCACACTGAGCAGGTGGACTCAGCTAGTGGCTGGCCACTATGTCCTACATACTTGTCCCAGCATTCCTGAGATTGTCTGTCTTACAGTGGGGGGAGGTGCCTGCAGATCAGAATGGTAAACAACTTGGAGTCAGGGTAGAAAAGGTCACCCCGTGTGCCGTGTGTGCGCTTGGGGGAGGAACAAGCGCCAGTGGCCTGCGCTCACAAAGCACACATACCTGCGGCTTGGCGCTTGCGCAGTTTTCGGGAACTGAACTATACTGGTTTGGGATCACGGGCTTCAAATGGGGATCTGTGGTAGCTGGAGCAGCAGCTGGAAGCCTCTTAGCTTTTGGGGTTTGTAATAGAGGACCAAAATGGACAGTCTCTTGGATGTAAGACCTTATTGTAGTGGTGGCAAGGAAAGAGAGAGATGGAGAGAAAAGAAGATAGAAAGAAGGGAGTGTGCATGCATCTGGAACAAGAGACCCAAAGGAGAGAGAGTGAGGGCCAGGGAGAGGGTTTTATGGAGAGAGGGGAGAGAAACTGCCCTGTGAGGGAGTGGCCTTGGGTGATGAGCAGAGGTATAGGCTGGGGGTAGAGGTAGAATTCCCTCCTGTTAGCCCAGAGGTACCCTCAATCACCATACCAGGATGCAGTTGCAGAAGCCCAGGCTTAGCATGGTTAGGTGGTAAAGAAAAGAGGGGGGATGGGTAGAGGGCATTGAGACTCTGACATTCCACCATTTTTGTTTACATTAAAATAAAAAACAGGGCTGGAGAGATGGCTTAGCGGTTAAGACACTTGCCTGAGAAGCCTAGGGACCCATGTTCAATTCTCCAGATCCCACATAAGTCAGAAACACAAAGGTGAGGCAAGTGCAAGGTTGCACATGCCCACTAGGTGGTGCAAGTGTCTGGAGTTCGATTACAGTGGCTGAGGTCCTGGCATGCCAACTCTCTCTCTCTCTCTCTCTCCATGCCAACTCTCTCTCTCTCTCTCTCTCTCTCTCTCTCTCTCTGTCTCTCACTGTCTCTAAAATTAAAAATAAATAAATAAATAAAAATCAACAGGGCTGTAGCAAGATGTCCTGGTATGCCTATCTTCATTTTTTCTCTCTTTCTCTCTCATAAATAAAAATACTAAAAAAGAAAAAAAATGAACAGGGCTGGAGAGATGGCTCAGTGGTTAAAGATTATTGCTTGCAAAGCCTGACCACTGGGGTTCAACTCCCCAGTACTTATGTAAAGCCAAATGCACACAGTGGCACATGCATCTGGAGTTCATTTGCAGGAGCAAGAGCTCCTGACTCACCTCTCTCTCTCTTTCCCTCACAAATAAATAATTGAAAATGAAAAGGAAAAAGAAGGGGTGGAGAGATGGCTTAGTGGTTATGGTGCTTGCCTGTGAAGCCTAAGGACTCAGGTTTGATTCCCCAGTACCCATGAAAGCCACATGCATGGGGTGGCACATGCATCTGGAATTTGTTTGCAGTGGCTGGCAGCCTTGGTGTGCCCATTCTCTCTCTCTCTTTCTCTCTCTCTCTCTGCCTCTTCCTCTCTGTCTCAAATTAATAAACAAATTAAAAAAAAAAAGAGGACTAGAGGGATTGCTTAGTGGTTAAGGTGCTTGCCTGCGAAGCCAAAGGATCCTGGTTCGATTCTCCAGGACCCACGTAAGCCAGATGCACAAGGGGGCACATGCATCTGGAGTTCATTTGCAGTGGCTGAATGCCCTGGCATGCTCTCTCTCTCTCTCTCTCTCTCTCTGCTTCTTTCTCTCTCTCAAATAAATGCATAAAATATATTTTTTAAAATTACTTAAAAAGAAAAGAACAGAGAGACAATTTTTGGAAGGCAGAGTGGGTAAGCTTTGTGGAGTGATGGATGGCATGATCATATCTCTAACTGCTCTGAGCTGATATTGTGCCTTATGCTGAGTAAGATGAAGGCTTCCCCATTTCAGGGTGTCTGAGTGAGGGCCCCTATATCTGTATGCTTGCATTAAGAGGATAAGGAAGTGTGTGTGGCATGATGGAGTGGTCAGAATAAATCAAGTTAGCAAAGATCTAGAGAGGGACCTATTAATGATATAGGAATTATGGGGTTCCTTGCCAATGTACCAATATATACTACCACACTGATAGTTTGGGGGGTTCCCAATTCTTGTCTTATGAATTTGATGAATGAAATCCACAGACCCGAGGAAAAGATTCAGAAAGATTTTATTATAGCTTAGCGTCTTAGGAGAGAGAGCTTTAAGAGGAGGGGTTAGCTGGGCACGGTGGTACACACCTTTAATCCCACATTTGGAAGGCAGAGGTAGGAGGGTCGCCATGAATTCAAGGCCACCCTGAGACTACATAGTGAATTCCAGGTCAGCCTGGGCTAGAGCGAGACCCTACCTCGAAACCCCCACCCCCACCACCAGAGAGAGAGAGAGAGAGGTTAAGCCCAAAATGTATGAGGAAGGCACAGCTCTTGCCCAGGAAGGCAAAAGGGGGTTGAGAAGCCCACCTTGAGACTCAGATTGGGGTTTCTTTTTATGAACCTCATGGATGAGCACTTAGTTTACCCAGTTAGTCTTGGTATCAGGTATCTGGAGTAGAGATCTCTGGAAAAGGACAATCATCCCAGAAATCTTAATTCTCTAGAAAGGGCCTCCTCAGAAGTGAGTAGAAGGAACAGCAACTTTAAGGGGGCAGAGATAAGAAAGGCCAGACCCTTCTAATGCTTCTGACCTGTAGTAAAGTATAATGGCCTTGCCAGGCATGGTGGCACACGCCTTCAATACCAGCACTCGGACGCAGAGGTAAAAGGGTCACCATGAGTTGGAGGCCACCCTGAGACATTATAGTGAATTCTATCTCAGCCTGGACTACAGCAAGACCCTACCTCGGCGGTGGGGTGGGGGAGTGTAACGTCCTAGATTTCACCCGACAGGCCAAGGACAATTTCTGCTTTCACCTAAGAGAAAGCTATTCACTTTGGGGTCCTGTCACCCTAAGCTGTCAAGCCAGCTTCTTTTACTTTCTTTCTTTCTTTTTTCTTCTCTTTCTTTCTTTTTTCTTCATTCGTTCCTTCCTTCCTTTCTTTCTTTCTTTTCTTTTTAGATATTTTATTTATTTATTTAAGAGAGAGAGGGGCAGATAGAGAGAGAGAGAGAGAGAGAGAGAATGGGCACGCCAGAGCCTCTAAGCACTGCAGACAAACTCCAGATGCATACGCTACATTGTGCATCCAGATTTATATGGGCACTGGGAAATCGAGCCTGGGTCCTTTGGCTTTGTTGGCAAGCACCTTAATTGATAAGCCATCTCTCCAGCCCCTAGCCAATTTCTTTAAAATAGTATGTATTTATAAGGAGAGAGAGAATGAATATGAATTGAACCCAGTCATTCAGGCTTTGCAAGCAAACACCTTTAACCACTAAGCAATCTCTCCATCCCCTGCCTAGCCAGTTTCTATCCCCTACATTAATCTAAGAATCTAAATGATTATTGAGGCGGTACCACCAGTATTTCTGAAACCAGCTGAGACTGTATCTGCTGAAATAAATTTTATAAATTAAGTAGGCAAGTGGAAGATTAGCTCATGACATTGGAAAGCATAAAAATGTCAGTAAAGGCGGGCGTGGTAGTGCATGCCTTTAGTCCCAGTACTCGGGAGGCAGAGGTAGGAGGATTGCAATGAGTTCGAGGCCACCCTGAGACTACATAGTGAACTCCAGGTCAGCCTGGGCTAGAGCGAGACCCTACCTTGAAAAAAAAGTCATACTATGCTCATCAAATTGCCCAGTAAGCACTTATCTTAATGTTCATACCCATATATTAATGCTACTCTCACTTTTGGTAGAGAACGTTCTCTTTTCAGAGGGCAGTGACCTTGGGATGACTCAGAAGGCATCATGGTGCTGGGAAGAAGTGACAGAGGAGTGCTCAGCACTGAAATATCTCTACCACACCTTCCAAGGCTCAGGGTCCACTGCGGAAGAGGCAGCAGAAAGAATGTAAGAGCCAAGCCGGGCGTGGTGGCGCACGCCTTTAATCCCAGCACTCAGGAGGCAGAGGTAGGAGGATCACTGTGAGTTCAAGGCCACCCTGAGACTACATAGTAAATTCCAGGTCAGCCTGGGCTAGAGTGAGACCCTACCTTGAAAAAACAAAAAAAGAATGTAAGAACCAAAGGAAGGGTAGGACCCTTACAATATGCTCCTCCAGACACAAAATAGCCTGGATATCCATGACCTCATAGTGCCTGACACTACCTACATAAGACCATCATAATAGGAGGAAATGATGATGACATCAAAATAAAAGAGAGATGGATTGAGAGGGGAGGGGATAGGATGGAGAATGGAGTTTCAAAGGGGAAAGTGGGGGGGAGGCCATTACCATGGGATATTGTTTACAATCATGGAAGTTTTTAATAAAAAATTAATTTTTTAAAAAGTCAGTAAATGTGAGGGATCCTTGGCAGACAAAAGAATGAGTTTTACCTTAGAGAAAATAAGTAATGTCTGGGGCTACAAAGATGGCTTGGCAGTGAAGATTCTTGCCTGCAAAGCCTCAGGACCCAGGTTCAAGTCCCCAGTACCCACGTAAGCCAGATGCACAAGGTAGTTCATGAATCTGGAGTTTGTTTGCTGTGGCTGGAGGCTCTGGCATGCCCATCTTCTCTCTGTGTCCCTCTCCATCCCTCTCTCTCTCTCTCTAAAGTAAATAAATAAAATATTTAAAAAATAATTCTGAAAACTTAAAACAGGGGTAGTCATGAGCCCTAGGGGTGTAACATCTGCTGTGGTCTGGCTAAATGTATATACTATGCTTATCAAACTGCCCAGTAAGCACTTCTCTTAATGTTCATACCCTTCTATTAATACTGCTCTTACTTTTGGTAGAGAATCTTCTCTTTTCAGATGGCAGTGACCTTGGGATGACTCAGAAGGTATCATGGTGCTGGAAAGAAGTGACCGCAGTGCTCAGTACTGCAATATCTCTATCACATCTTCCAAGGCTCGGGGTCTAATGCGGAAGAGGTGGCAGAAAGAATGTAAGAGCCAAAGGAAGGGTAGGACTCCTTACAACGTGCCCCCTCCAGACCCAAAATGACCTCACAGTGCCTGACACTACCTACACAAGACCATCATAAGAGGAGGAAAAGATCATGACATCAAAATAAAAGAGAGACTGATTGAGATGGGGAGAGGATATGATGGATAATGGAGTTTCAAAGGGGAAAGTGGGGGGAGGGAGGGTATTACCATGGGATATTTTTTATAACCATGGAAGTTGTTAATAAAAATTTGGAAAAAAAAGAAAATAATTAAGGTTTTTTAAAGACATTTTATTTATCTATTTTATTTATTTATTTGAGACAGAGAGAGGGAGAGAGAGAGAGAGAATGGGTGCGCCAGGGCCTCCAACCACTGCAAATGGATTCCAGATGCATGTGCCACCATGTGCATCTGGCTTACGTGGGTCCTGGAGAATTGAACCTGGGTTCTTAGGCTTCGCAGGCAGACACCTTAACCACTAAGCCATCTCTCCAGCCCCAAGATTTTATGTAAGGTCTAGATTAATAGGAATATGTCTAGAAGAACTATAACCCAGAACAATTCCCCCTTGCTAGAACTTGGCTCACTCTCCTGCTGCTGAGCTAGAGACAGCTCAGTTCAGCTACAATAGTTTGAGAGATTACCACCATCGAGATTGGGCCAGCCATTTTGCCCTGGGACAGGAAGAATTCTGACTCTTTTGAAAGGAGAGGGCCTGAACGCTGAAGGAGTGTCCTGCTCTTCAAAGTTGGCTTTATCCACCACCCCCGCCACCCCGGATTAACAAATTTGGTAGTTCATCTGATACTGTGCAAGTATACCAAATGCAGGAAAGAGAGGGTCAATTTACAATGTGGTTTACTTTTTTGGAAGTGGCCACTGAACAATGTGAGGAAGGGTAGTTGGAGTCCCTGTATAGAAACCTAATGATGGACTGGAGAGATCGCTTAGTGGTTAAGGCACTTGCCTGAGAAGCCTAAGGACCCATGTTCTACTCTTCAGATCCCACATTAGCCAGACACAAAGGTGAAGCAAGTACATGGTCGCTCGTGCCCACTAGGTGACGCAAGCATCATACATGCCCACTAGGTGGCGCAAATATCTGGAGTTTGATTGCAGTGGCGGAGGCCCTGATGTGCCAATTCTCTCTCTCTCTCTCTCCCCCTCTGTCTCTCTAAAAATAAAAATTTAAAAAGTAAATAGAGGGCCTGGAGAGATGTCTTAACGATTAAGGTGTTTGCCTGAGAAGCCAAAGGGCCCAAGTTCAATTCCCCAGGACCCACATAAGCCAGATGCACAAGGGGCCCTTGTGTCTGGAGTTCATTTGTAGTGGCTAGAGGCCCTGGCATGTCCATTCTCTCTCTGTCTGTCTTCTATCTCTCTCTCTCCCTTTCTGCTTGCAAATAAAGTAAAAATTATAAAAAAACAACAATAACAAAATAATGAATAAATAAAGACCCATTGAATTCGTGAGAATGAACTATGGGTTGTCTTTGGTTTTACAGCTCACAATGACAAGATCTTGGACTATGGGGATGTTTAAACAATGTTGGGATTGATAAAAACTATGGGGACTTTTAAAGTTGGACTGAATGCATTGTATTTTACATCACGGATGGTGATCAGTCTATGGGGGCCAGGAGTGGACTGTGGTGGTTTGAACTGGATGTCCCCCATGAAGTCATGTGTTCTGAATGCTTGGTCCCCAGCTGATGGCAATTTGGCAGGTGAAGGCTTGCTGGAGGGGGTGTGTTGCTGGGCATGGGCTTAGGAGTGTTCTAGCCAGCTCCCCCTTGTCAGAACGTGGCTCACTCTCCTGTTGCTGTTTTCCACCTGCTGTGGCAAGGAGGTGATGTCCAGCCTCTGCTCATGCCATCTTTTCCCTGGCATCATGAAGTTTCCCCTGGCAACTGTGAGCTAAAACAAAAACCTTTCCTCAGCCAGGCGTGGTGGTGCACGCCTTTAATCTCAGCACTCAGGAGGCAGAGGTAGGAGGATAGCTGTTAGTTCGAGGCCACCCTGAGACTACATAGTGAATTCCAGGTCAGCCTGGGCTGGAGCAAAACCCTACCTTGAAAAGCCAAGCCACAAAAAACAACAACAACAACAACAACAAAAAAAAAGTTTCCTTCCACCAGCTGCTTTTGGTCAAGTGCTCCATTCTTCGTTAATTTCTGCATTCTCCATCTACTTACCCTAGACAGACAGGCTCTTGAACCTCCTTACTCTAACACCCAAGTGAGCTGCTTTATATATCCAAATCTCACGGGTCCTATGCCACCCCAAAGCGGAGAATAATGGTCAATAATGCATACCCCACATACACTCTTTTTTTTGTTTTTTTTTTTTGTTTTTTTTTGAGGTAGGTTCTCACTCTAGCCCAGGCTGACCTGAAATTCACTATATAGTCTCTGGGTGGCCTTGAACTCACAGCAATCCTCCTACCTCTGCTTCCCAAGTGCTGGGATTAAAGGTGCGTGCCACCACGCCTAGCTCCAGACTCATATGTTTATTGAAGCTTGTAATATACAGCTTGGCTGGAAGAGGTGTCACTGTGGGTGGATCCTGGGGTCCAGCCTTAAGGTGTGTTTGGGGGCAGATCTGAATGTCCAGCCCAAAGGCGTGCAGCGTGGTCTGAGCTTGGCCTGGGTTCCTGCTTCTTGCTTCTGGGATGTGCTTGCTTGGGGCGCTGGCTGCTGGTGGCTTCTCTCTGCTTGGATCTGTGAAAGGGGGCCAGTCTCCTTCGCCATTATGGAACGTCCCTGGATCTGTAAGCCTGAAACAAATCCCATTCCTTCCATGAACTGTGTCTGTTTGGAAGTTCATCCCAGCAGTGGGGAGCTCACTACAACACTTAGCATTTGTCAAGTTCTTCCTCAGCGAAGCGCCCACGTGTCAAAGCTACCATGTAGTTGGTGCTAAATGACTGCTCTCCCCATTTTACACATGATAAAATGAGCCACAGAGGAGTTAAGTCACTCTCTCCAGCTGAGGCAAGGCCAGAGTCCTCTCTTAACAACCCCCTCTACTGATACAGCATAATCTCCCATCTGACACGGGAACTGGTGAAGGACTCCACTCCTTTATGTACTCAGCCTTCCCTCATCACAGCCATATACTGATCAGATATACATCAGTCATATGCTGATAAGACTGTAGACTCACAAACTGTTCCACGTCTTTGTTGAAGCCCTTTCCCCAGGTCTCTAGGAAATGTTAATGAATAAATAAGACTGTTAATGATCCACGGTGTCACTGATGCAGCACTCCTAAATTAATCACTTACTAATTAGGAATTGATATTCAACTATGCGACCAACTGAGTTCAAGATCTGGTGCCCAGCCAGGCATGGTGGAGTATGCCTGTAACCCTGGCACTCAGGAGGCGGAGGCCAGAGGATCAGGAGCTCAAGGTCATGCTGGACTACATAATGAGTTCAAGAGCCTACCTCAAAAAAAAAAAAAAAAAAAAAAAAAAAAAAAAAAAAAAATCAGGCCCAGGGAATGTAGTTTGGTTGGAAGAGTGCTTGCCTGGTATGATCAATGCCTTGGGTTCCAATTCAACACCAACACCATACAAACTGGGTGTGGCTGTGCACGCCTGTGATCTTTGCAGTTGAGAGGTAGAGGTGGGAGGATCAGAAGTTCAAGACCATCCTCAGTTGCAGTCTTTTATGAGGCTGTCTAATATACATATACAGGCTGAGGAGATTCCTCAGTGGTTAAAGGCACTTGCTACCAAATCCTGCCATCCCTGATTTAATTCCCCAGTGCACATGCATCTGTAGTGGCAAGAGGCCCGAGCATGCCCATACTCATTCTCTCAATCTTTCTCTCTCTGCTTGCAAATAGATAAATAAAATATTTAGGGCTGGAGAGATGACTTACTGGATAAGGCACTTGCCTGCAAAGCCTAAGGACCCAGGTTTGATTCCCTAGCACCCACCTAAAGCCAGATGCACAAGGTGGCCCATGTGTCTGGAGCTTGTTTGCAATGACTGGAGACCCTGGCATGCTCATTCTCTCAATCTCTCTCTCTATCTGCCCCCTCTCTCTCATAGTGGCTGAGGCCCTGGTGCACCAATTATCTCTCTCCCGGTGTGTGTGTGTGTGTCTCTCTCTCTCACTTTAAAATTAAAAAAAATAAAAATTAAAGAAAGAAAGAATATACCAGTGGTTTTGATTCCTGGTAAAGTCCTCTTCTTGGGTATGACCTCACATGAGAGGAATCAGTTATGACCTCACTTGGGAGGGCACTAATCTCATTTATGGGGGGGTTGATCTCATGATCTAATTACCCCCCTCCAAAGACAACACCTCCAAATACCTTCCTACTGGGCTCACAAGCATTCAGGCTATGGCTTTTACCAACTAGGAGCCAGTCAGACTGTGGGAGGGGAAAGTGGTCAACTTGAGTTGCAGGAAGAGGCTCTTGGGGAGAACAGCTAGGAGCAGGGATCTCGGGAAGAGGAACCAGCCCAAGAGAAGGGTACTGGGGTTGGAGTCCAGGTGTTATTGTACTGGCTTCTGGGCAGCCCCTGTTGGTATCTGAAGGTGCTAGAAGCATGGGCAGGGCAGACTGGGAGAGAGGGGTGGGGGTGGGGGAGGCAGTCTGCTGGTAGGGCAGGGAAATGAGTGGAGAGAGGACCATAAATAGCTCGGCATTGACTCTCCCCTCCTGTTTTCCACTTTCTAATAATGGCATTGTCATTCTTCCAGCCCCTCCCCCTGGGGTGAGGGGCGCTGACTCACTTGGATTCCACCCTTGCTGGGCTTGTGTCCAGGCAGCTGCCATACCATTTCTTGAGTCCTGTCTTTCTTGGAGGTCTGCCCCTAGCCCAGGGTCTCTTGTTTCCCTTCCCAGGCCTGATCCCCTGCCTCTCAACATGCCCTCACCACCATCCTCGGAATCTACCCTCTGCTCATCACAAAGTACGCGCCTTGTATACGCTGGAGTGTGGGCCGGGTCAGGTGTGAGACACCCACCCCCACCTCTGCCAGCTGAATGCTCCAGCTTCCTCCCACTCTTAGACAGCCAGCTCTTGGATAGTCTTCCCAGCCCTATGCTCTCCAGGGGTGACAGAGGTGACTCTCCGTGTGTCATGGAAACTCCTCTCGGAAGCAGGGTGTGGTAGCACAAGCCCCTAATCCCAGCACATGGGAGGGGAGGCAGAAGGGTGAGAGGGTTAACAATTCAAGGTCAGTGTGAGCTACATAGCAAGTCTGAGGCCAGCCTGGACTACATGAGACCTAAAAAGCTAAGCATGGTGGCACATGCCTTTAACCCCAGCAGAGGTAGAAGGACTGCTGTAAATTCGAGGCCAACCTGAGACTGCATAGTGAATTCCAGGTCAGCCTGGGCTAGAGCGAGACGCTACCTTGAAAATTTTTGGGACACTCTTTTTCCTGGGTCTGTGATGATTGCGTATATGCACATCTGGCTTTAGGAGGGTAGGGATGAAGCAATATGCATTTTTAGGCTTCCATAGGGAACTTGTATGTGACTTAGACGCAATCATGAAATAGAACTTCCTTTAAACAGTGTGGGGCTGGGAAGACAGCTCGGTGGAGACAGTGCTTGCTGCGTAAGTGTATCTGAGTTCAGATCCCCAGCGGAAGCTGCGGCTGGTAATCTCAGCACACCTATCGTGAGAGAGGAAGCGCAGAGAATTTCCTGGAAGCTCGAGGGCCAGCTAGCCTGGCAGACACAGCAGTGAACAATGAGAGACCTTGACAACTTTCTCTGTGGCACGTGTGTGCCTGCACTCATACACATGAACACACAACCCACATACACACAGATCAACCCCCGCCTCCCCCCACAAATGTGGAAAGCTAGGAGTTTTTCACCTATTCTCAAACTGCTTGATCTAAGCTTATTTCCTTTAAACACCAGAGTTGCAAAACCTTCAGGGTGCGGGTCAGAAATCCCAAAGAACAATAGAAAGGGTCCTGACTTCTCTCCTGAGTGAGCTCTGCTGACCCCAACTGCCTCACAAAATGGCACTGTATGGAGCAAGGGCTTTGGAGTGGCATGGGATTGGAGGCCTGGCAGGCAGGCAGTAAGGAAAGGTTTAACTGACTTTGCCTCAGCTGATGCTGTGTTTGCAAAACCTTTAAAAAAAAGGCTCCTATTCTGGTTCCTCAGTGGGCAAACATGAGATTCTGAAACACAGCCGGGCGTGGTGCACGCCTTTAATTCCAGCACTGGGGAGGCGGAGGTAGGAGGATCGCCATGAATTTGAGGCCAGCCTGAGACTGCATAGTGAATTCCAGGTCAGCCTGGGCTAGAGCAAGACCCTACCTTGAGAAACCAAAAATAAATAAATAAACGAGATTCTGGAACACATTCAGCAATCTGGACCTTGCCAGGCCCCTAAGGTCACAGTGCACTATGTAGGGGAACAAGAGTCTCCCCTCCATGTGAGTGTTGGGGGGAAGATAGCAATTTCTTTCAGTTATAGTATAGGTAGTCCATCTCTATAACTGAATCTGATTGAATCAGAAGGATCCTTGGGAGTGTATTCTCCAAGTTTGCAAGCATGGACCCTGATGACCAGGAGCCTGGGATTACCAGGAAAGTTAAGTGCCAGCCACCTCCATGGTCTCTGCTAGTGTCTTGTGCAAGAGAATTGAGAACACAATCAAAGGGATATCGGGCTGTTCTGGAATGCTCCAGCCCAGGTTTTCTTCCTTCCTTTATCTCTCTCTTTCCTTCCTTCCTTCCTTCCTTCCTTCCTTCCTTCCTTCCTTCCTTCCTTCCTCCTCCCTCCCTCCCTCCCTCCCTCTCTCCCTCCCTTCTTTCTTTCTTTCTTTCCTCTTCAAGGTAGGGTCTTGCTCTAGCCCAGGCTGACCCGGAATTAGTCTCAGGCTGATCTCGAATTTACAGCAATCTCCTACCTCTCAGCCTCCCGAGTGCTGGGATTAAAAGTGTGCACCACCATGCCTGACTTTTTGTTTGTTTGGTTGGTTTTTTGGCCCAGGATTTTGACGGAGGCGGCAAACTTTAGGGAGCAGTTTCCCCTTGAGCCAACTCTTCTGGACCCTAAGCCAATGTAGTGGCTTAGCCAGGCTGGAATTGGGTGAGGAAAGTCAGGAGTTCAAGGTCACTGTCCTGGCTCAGCTCCTTCTGGTAAGGCTGATTATGAAGGAGGCTGGGGCGGGAGCTGGGAATACACACAGAAAGGCTGCTTTGATGTGATTGGGAAAGAGGAGGCTGGTTTGTTAGTTTTTTGTTTTTTTTTAAACATAACCCAGATTTCAATGAGTATCTTCAAGAAAATGGGCAAAGTGATAGATTTAGGTTGTGTGTGGTAGAACTTGCCAGTCCTGGCCTTTACATGTAAACAGGCAAAACTGAGGGGCTGCCCGGCTGGGCATAGAGCTAGGTGGTGCCCTTGCCTGGCCTGAAGGAGGCCTTGGACTCTTAGGCTGGGGCTCTGGAACTGTCTGCCTAGAATTTGATAAACGTGGACAGTTGCCTGGAGTGGTGAGGCACGCCTTTATCCCCAGCACTTGGGAGGCTGAGATAGGAGGATCGCCATGAGTTCGAGGCCACCCTGAGACTACATAGTGAAATCTAGGTTAGCCTAGGTTACAGCAAGATCCTACCTTGAAAAAACAAAACAAAACAAAAAAATGACCAAAAAAATCCCAACCAAACAACAACAACAAATGTGGACAGTGGTCCCTCAGTGCAGGATGCCTGTGTCCCAAGCCTTTTACATACATAATGTCACCCAACTCTCCTGGCAGCCCTGATAAGGTCATTGTCATTGTCCCTGGGGAAAACAGACTCTAGCTATGCCAAAGAACTTTGGGGACTAGTGGTTTGACCTAGTGAGGAACAGAAAGGGAATTTCAACTGTTTAAAAACAAAACAAAACTTTTTTTTTCTTTTAAAGGTAGGGACTCACTGTATCCCAGGCTGACAATGGAACTCTGTAGTCCCAGGCTGCCCTCGAACTCAAAGCAATCCTCCTACCTCTGCTTATGATTAAAAGTGTGTGCCACCACACCTGGCTAAAATACTTTTTTTTTTTTAAAATTGATAATCTCAAAGCCAGCTGTGGTAGTGCACGCCTTTAATCCCAGAACTAGGGAGACAGAGGTAGGAGGATTACCGTATGTTCCAGGCTACCCTGAGATGACATAGTGAATTCTAGGTCAGCCTGGACCAGAGTGAGACCCTACCTCGAAACCCCTTCCCCCCAAAAAAATAAATAAAATAAAACAAAACAAAATTGACAATCTCATTACATATAAATTTCAACTTTTTTTCAGGTCTGGGTCTCCTCACCCCTGTGTCTCAGAGACTTCAACCAGGGTCCCCATGTAAGCCTGGAACTTGGAACATAGCCAAGAATGACGGTAAACTCCTGATCCTCCTGCCTCCACCTCACAGGCACCACTGCATGGGGGTTGGGATTTCAACTCTTTTTTGTTTTATTTGCACGTGTGTGTGTGCACGTACAGAAACTCTAGGGGCATGCACCACTTTTTACTTGTGACTTTATGGGGGTAGTGAAACTAGGCTTGACAAGTAAGTGCCTTTAACCATTGAACTCTCTCCCCAGCTTGGACTTCGACTCTTTTTTTAAACGCTTAAAAAAATTTTATTTCTATTTATTTATTAGAGAGAGAGAATGAGAGTGAGAGATAATGTGCATGCCAAGGCCAAGTCCTCTAGCCACTGCAAACGAACTCCAGACTCATGCACCACTATGTGCATCTGACCTATGTGTGTTCTGGGGAATCGAACCTGGGTCCTTAGGCTCCGCGGGCAAGCGCCTTTAACTGCTAAATCATGTCTCCAGCCCCCGGAGTTCAACTCTGGGTTCTAGTTAGTCTACCAGACCAGATGGATCTGGGCGCTGACTCGAGGAGACTCCAATGTATTAGTCTTCACTCAAGAACGCAGAACCTGTCAACCGGTTTGATGAATGCACCTTGGAGGTCAGTCACCTTACCAACCGCCAAGCATGCAGGGGGTTAAGGTGAGATCCTGGTGGAAGTGGGCCATCGTGGAGCGACTCGAGGACCTTCGGGTACTGAGTGGGTCTCACGGCCCGTAGCTCCTGGCTAGATCTGGACCGCCGCACCCAGAAAGCGCGGGCTCAGTGGCGGGGCGGGCCAGGCTCGGGCCCGGGCCGCAGGGGGGTCGGGCGGGCTCCGGCCCCGCCTCCCACCCGGCGAGGGCCAATGGTGCAGCGGGCTCGGCAGCCCCGCCTCGAGCTGGGTCGGTCGGCCTGGGCCGGTCGAGCCCCCGCCGCAGGCAGCCTGGTGGAAGCGGCTCGCTGGGACCTCGCCTGCAACGGGATGGCCGGCTACCTGCGGGTCGTGCGCTCGCTGCGCAGAGCCTCGGGTTCGGGGCCAGCTTGGGCGCCGGCGGCCCTGACCACTCCCAGCTTGCCGGAGCAGCCGCGGCGCCACTGTGAGTGTCGCGCCGGGGAGGGGCCGGGTGGGTGCGGGCGCGCGTGGCATCGCGACGTGGCGACTTCCCCGGCGGCGATCGGGGAGCGTGGCGGCGGGTTCGCGCTCACGGAGGGCCTGGGAGTGTGTGTGGGTGTGTGTGGGGGGTGCGGCCTGGCACCGGGCTCCTGCGCCTGGCGTTTCCGGGCTGCAGCCGACGCAGGGGTGGGGGACTCGGTGCACAGTGGCTGGCAACTGGTGGTGGCCCGAGCGTTGGCGCTTGCTTGGAGCCTGCAAAGGCTCGGGGCTGCTCTGCGCCCCTAGGTATTCCTGGAAGGGGCTGGGAGGGTGCCGGGACCCTAGGGTGCCCTGCCCACGCTGAGTCCCCGGAGCAAGCAACCGGGACTGCGTTGGCCTGGCCCGGGACGGCTGTGCGCGCGGGCCCGGCGCAGACAAAGGCGGGAGGCCGCGGCCGCCCCTTCCCCCGCTCCCCGCGGGCCCCGCCGCCTTCCGTCCGCGCCTGCAGGCCCACGTCAGCTATTTTTGGAGCCGTTGCTCAACAGCTGGGGGAGTGTCCTTTCATTTTTTTTTTTTTACCCCCTTTTGTTTAGCTGCCACTCCCCCCACCCTTCGCCTTCGCGGCTGCGCTGGATGGGTGGGTGGGTGGGGAGGGGCTCTGTTGTGGGCCTCTCCAAGGCTTCATTGAGCCTTTCTTTCTTTTTTTGGGGGGGGGGTGGGTTTCAAGGTAGGGTCTCGCTCAAGCCCAGGCTGACCTGGAATTCACTATGTAGTCTCAGGCTGGTCGCGAACTCACGGCGATCCTCCTACCTCTGCCTCCCCAGTGCTGTCATTAAGGGCGTGCGCCACCATGCCCTGCTCATTGAGCTTCCTGGCCGGGCTGCCCGTGACCTGCTAGCGGGTGAGCTCTGCTTGGCGTCCAGGACTATGGAGATAAGGTCAAAATGTCAGCTTTCCTCCCAATCAGCCGTCCCCACGGCGCCCTTAGCTCCCTGTCTAGGTGTGAAGACCCCGAGGCAAAAGAAGCAGGACTTAGAGACTCCCTTGAGCTGCCCGGTCTGGCATGCGAACATCAACCTGCATCCCAGCCTGGGTGCCCAAAAAAAGGCAGAGAATAATGTAGGGCCCTTGCCCTCTTCTGACGGCTGTAACCACCGACCTCTTTTCTGACCTGGTCCAAGGCCCCTTGAGGAAGAAGGGGTGGAATTTGCGCTGGTCGGTAATATTTTAACTTCTAGTGGAAGCAGCTGACCAGAGCTAGAGGAAGGGAAGGGCCTGGGCTCAGACCCTCTCCCTTGCCAAGGAGAAAGGGTCATTTCTGCTTTTATAATTCTAGGATCTGTCTGAGCAGTCAGTCCTGAGACCCCAAGGTTTCAAGTACCCCAGACTGTTCCTCTCCTCATTCCCATATGGTACCACCTTTAACCAACCCTGAATTTAAAATAAAAAGAAACAAACAAGCCGGGCGTGGTGACACACACCCGCGCACGCGTTTAATCCCAGCACTCCGGAGGCAGAGGTAGGAGGATCGCCGTGAGTTCGAGGCCACCCTGAGAATGCAGAGTGAATTCCAGGTCAGCCTGGGCTAGAGTGAGACCCGACCTCGAAAAAAAAAAAAAAAAAGAAAGAAAGAAACAAATAGAAAAATAACACTAATGAGAAAATAAAGCTTTGGGAACCTGAATTTAGAAACATACTTAAAAGTAGCCAGTCAGAGGTCTTCCAGAAGTCCTCAAGTGGGGTGGTTAGTAGCGGGGAATGCCTGCGGTTTGAGTTGGCCGTGGGACTGTGCTGCTGAGAGCCTGGCCAGCTTGTTACCTGGCAACACTGCTGGAGAAGGAATATTTGACCCGCCCCTTTCTGAGGAAAGGAAGTATGTTAAAACAGTCATATATCTCTGGTAGTTCCCACACGTGTCTCTTTCTAACTTTGTAGTCTCCAGCGACTACTGCTGGCAGGTTTAGTAAGTTAGAGGCTCAGTAGGTGGGGGTGGGCTCTAACCCCTCCATGGGGCAGCTGAGAATTTACCTAAACTTACTTTTTTTTTTTCTTTTAAAATATTTGAGAGAGTGAAAATGAATGTGTGCATCAGGGCCCCCTGCCACTACAAACAAGCTTCAGACACACGCACCACTTTGTGTCTCTGGCTTTATATAGGAACTGGGAACTTGAACCCCAGCTGTCTGACGTTGCAAACAAGCGTCCTTAACCATCGAGCCGTGTCTCCAACCCACCTACCCCGACTTTCTTCTATTCTGTAATGTCTTCACCTTGTTTCTTCACCTTCTTAACCTTTCAGATCTTGGTGGCTTGCCTGTATTCTAGGATTGCAGGATAAATTTATTCAATGACTTTTCACTAAATTTTGTAGACCTACTAGTAAAGTTCTTATGTGTTCCCACTACACCCGGGTGAGCATCCTTTTTTTTTTTTTTTTTTTTAAAGGTGGTGCTAGAGGGGCAGCTCAGTGGTTAAGGCACTTGCCTGCAAAGCCAAAGGACCCAGGTTTGATTGCCCAGGACCCACATAAGCCAGATGCAAGTTGGCACATGCGTCTGGAGTTTGCAGTGGCTGGAGGCCCTGGTGTGCCCATTCTCTCTCTCTCTTTTAAAAATAAATAAATGAGGGGGGAGGGAGGGTATTACCATGGGATATTTTTATAATCATGGAAAATGTTAATAAAAATTGAGAAAAGAAAAAATAAATAAAGGAAGAAAAAGTAGCCAGGCGTGGTGACACACACCTTTAATCCCAGCATTGGGAGGCAGAGGTAGGAGGATTGTCATAAGTTCAAGGCCACCCTGAGACTACATAGTGAATTCCAGGTGAGCCTAGGCTAGGGCAAGACCCTACCGTGAAAAACCAAAAATACATAAATAAATAAATAAGAAAGAAAGCCTAGTTGAGGATGGGCTAATTTCATTCAGAGTGGGCAGGGTGGGGAATGGCTCTTTGGTATAAGAAGTCAGGATCACAAAAATAAATAAGCTCTAGGTGGGGGATTTTTCTTTTTCTTTTCTTTTTTTTTTTTTTTGAGGCAGGGTCTCACTCTAGTCCATGCTGACCTGGAACTCACTCTGTAGCTCCAGGCTGGCCTTGAACTTACTTTGATCCTCTTACCTCAGCCTCCTTAGCCTCCCAAGTGCTGGGATCAAAGGCATTCAAAGTTTTTTTTTTAATTTTATATTTTTATTCATTTATTGCAAGTAGAGAGTATAATAGAGAATGGCTGTGCTAGGCCCAGTTGCTCCTACAAACAAACTCCAGATACATTTCACACGTGATCTGACTTTATGTGGATACTAGGGAATCGAGCTGGCAGGCTTTGTAAGTAAGTGCCTTGAACTTCTGAGCCATCTCCCTGGCCTCAACAAAATCTTTTTAATTTACTTATTTTTTATTTTTTGTTTTTTGAGGTAGGGTCTCGCTCTAGCCCAGGCTGACCTGGAGTTCACTATGTAGTCTCAGGGTGGCCTTGAACTCATGGTGATCCTCCTACCTCTGCCTCCCCGAGTGCTGGGATTAAAGGCATGTGCCACCACGCCTGGCTTGTTTTAAAGATAAGAAAACAGGAACTGAGTGCCCATCGCCTGGCAGAGCCACCATCTGCCTCTGGTGCATTGTGCTGTTGAGAACTCTTTGGCCTCTGTGTGGCAGTGGTCTCAGGGAGGTGGGGAAGGACACAGTCACCAGAAGGAGGTGAGAGCAACGCAGCCCTGATGTGAACTTGGCCTTCATTTATACTATTTCTTTCTTTCTATTTTTTTTTTTTTCCAGCTAGGGTCTCACTCTAGTCCAGGCTGACCTGGAATTCACTATGTAATCTCAGGGTAGGCTTGAATTTATGGTAATCCTCCTACCTCTGCCTCCTAAATGCTGGGATTAAAGGCATGTGCCACCACACCTGGCTTTTTTTTTTTTTTTTTTAACTTGAGAGAGAGAGAGAGAGAGAGAGAGAGAGAGAGTACCAGGACCTCCAGTCACTGCAAACAAACCCCAGATGTATGTGCCACCTAGTGCATCTGGCTTACATGGCTCCTGGGGAATCCAACTTGGGTCCTGGCTTTGAAGGCAAGTGCCTTAACCGCTAAGCCGTCTCTTCAGCCCTGTTTATTTTTCTTCTTATTAATTTTTTCATCGACAGCTTCCACAATTATAGACAATACACCATGATAATTCCCGCCCCCCACTTTCCCCTTTAAAACTCCACTCTCCATCATATCCCCTTGCCCTCTTAATCAGTCTCTCCTTTATTTTGATGTCATCATCTTTTCCTTCTTTTACCATAGTTTTTTTTTTTTTTTTTTCAAGGTCGGGCTCACCTTAGCCCAGGCTGACCTGGAACTCACTCTGTAGTTCCAGGCTGGTTTCAAATTCACAATGATCCTCCTACTCTGCCTCCTGAGTGCTGGGATTAAAGACATGTTCCACCATGCCCTGTTACTGTGCAAGAACTGGGAATAAGAGTGGGGACAGGGCTGGAGAGATGGCTTAGCGGTTAAGGCGTTTGCCTGCAAAGCCTAAGGACCCTTGTTCAACTCTCCAGATCCCACATAAGCCAGACACACAAGGCGGGGGCGCATGCATCTGGAGTTCGTTTTCAGTGGCTAGAGGCCCTGGAGGGCCCATTCTCTCCCTGTCTCTCTCTATTTCTAATAAATAAATAAAAATAAATTAAAAAAAAAGAGAGTGGGGACAACTCCTGCCCTTTGGAGCTTTAATTCTAATGTAGATGGGGGAAAGGTAGCAAACATGATAGAAGCCTGCTGTATGGTCATGTGAGCTAAGGAGAGAAGAAATAAACAAGGCGGCATGTGTGAAGACTTGAATGGAGCAGCCAGGAAACACAGAGAGTGTGAAGCCTGGGAAGGGAGGAAGCCCACCTTTAGGTATCAGAAAGAGGGTCTTGCAGGTGCTGAGACTACGGAGGAGGCGCACAGTCTGACCCAGGATACACTGTAGTGAGTGGTGGGTGCGTGCATGATGAGGTCTGGCAGTGGTGGCCTATTTTTGTTGAGATAGGGTCTCATATAGCCCAGGCTGGCTTCAAACTTTCTGTGTAGCCAAGGGTGCTCTTTAACTTCTGTCCTCTTGCCTCTGCCTTCCCAGTGCTGCCATTAGCTGATGGTTGATGATGTGCTGAACCCAGGACTTCATGCATGCTAGACAAGCACTCTGCCAGCTGAGCTATATGCCCAGCCCCACCCCTTTTTGTGGTACTGGGGACCAAACAAAGGCCTTGCACAACATATAAGGTACATGCTCTACCCTTGAACCGCACCCCCAGTTTATAGGCCATTTTCCGCTGCCCGCCCCCCCCCCCCAGGGTCTCACTGTAGCTCAGGCTGACCTGGAATTCACTATGTAGTCTCAGGGTGGCCTCAAACTCATGGCGATCCTCCTACCTCTGCCTCTCGAGTGCTGGGATTGAAGGCGTGTGCCACTAAGCCTGGCTTTGTATACCATTTTTTTAGACGTTGTCTATCATTATTATTATTATATTATATTATATTATTACATTATATTATTATTATTATTTTTGTTTTTTGAGGTAGGGTCTTGCTCTAGCCTAGGCTGACCTGGAATTCACTATGTAGTCTCAGGATGGCCTCAAACTCTGGCGATCCAGTCCTTCTACCCCTGCCTCCCAAGTCCTGGGATTAAAGGCATGTACCATCACTTTTTTTTTTTTTTTTTCCTTTTTGTCTAAGCAGGGTTTCATTCTAGCTCTGGCTGATCTAGAACTCACCCTGTAGTCTCAGATTGGCCTTGAATTTAGGTGCAGAATTTACGGGACTAAAGATATGTGCCACCATGCCTGGCAACTTTGGTCTTTATTTTGAATAAAGAAGAAAGCTTTGCAAGATTTTGAAGGGTGTGTAATAATCTGATTTACTTTTTTTTTTTTTTTTTTTTTTTGAGGAAGGGTCTCACTTTGGCCCAGGCTGACCTGGAATTTACTAGGTAGTCTCAGGGTGGCCTTGAACTCACGGTGATCCTCCTATCTCTGCCTCCTGAGTGCTGGGATTAAAGGCGTGTGCCACCATGCCTGGATTCTGATTTACTTTTTTATATTATTTATTAGAGAGAGAGAGAGGGGAATGAGTGACCAGAGCCTTCAGCTGCTGCAAATGAACTCCAGACACGTGTGCCCCCTTGTTCGCAGGCGTGACCTTGCACACTTGCATCACTGCGTCTGGCTTACTTGGGACCTGGAGATTTAAACATGAGTTCTAGGCTTCGCAGACAAGCACCTTAATTGTTAAGCCATCTGTCCAGCCTCTTGATTTTCTTTTTTAAAATATTTTTATTTATTTGAGAGAGAGGCAGATAGAAAGAGAATGATATGACAGGGCCTCTAGCTACTGCAGATAAACTCCGGACGCATGCACCACCATGTGTATCTGGCTTATGTGGGTATTGGGGAATCGAACCTGGGTGCCTAGGCTTTTCAGACAAGTGCCTTAACCATTAAGCCATCTCTCCAGCCCTATTTTTTTTTTTTAGTGTAAACTGTTACAATTTGTTTTCTTTTTTTTATTTATTTTCTCAATTTTTATTAATATTTTCCATGATTATAAAAAATATCCCATGGTAGTACCCTCCCCCCCACACTTTCCCCTTTGAAATTCCCTTCTCCATCATATCCCCTCCCCATCTCAATCTTTCTACTTACATATATACAATACCAACCTAATAAAAGCCCTCCTCCCTTCCTTTCTCTTCCCTTTCTATCTCCTTTTTAACTTGCTGGCCTCTGCTACTGAGTTTTTTCCTTCTCACACAGAAGCCAAATCATCTGTAGCTAGGATCCACATATGAGGGAGAACATGTTAGCCCTATTTTTTCTTTAAAAAAAAAAGTCCTTATTTATTTGCAAGCTGAGACAGGGAGAGAAAGAATGGGTATGCAGGGCCTCTAGCCACTGCAAACGAACTCCAGATGCATGTGCCACTTTGTGCTTCTGGCTTTACATGGGTAATGGGGAATTGAACGTGGGTTGTTGGGCTTTGTAGCAAGTGCCTTAATCATTGAGCCATCTCTCCAGCCCTGATTTACTTTTTCTGCACTACTGGGAATGAAACTCAGGACCTTGTACATGGTAGGCGAGCACTGTACTATGGAGCTATACCTTCTGACTTCCATTTTAACAGGAGCGCCCTGGCTTCAGGGACCTTGCTCGAGGTGATGTCATGCTCTGGTAAAAGAAGATGATGGCTTGGCGCTGGATGGTGGTGCTGGCGGGTGGTGAGAAGAGGCTGGGTTCTGGATGCGTTGTGAAGGAGAGCCAATAGGATTTGTTGGTGGTAGAGATGCCAGGTATGAGAGCAAGGGAGTCATTGTGCATGATGGTGCTCAAGGAAGTCTAGAGTCTCTGGGTCTTGACTAATATCGAGTGTGGAGTCTTCTCCAGAGAACCCGGGGGCTGTCCCTACACTCTGCTCCTTGCTGGGACCTGCAGCCCTGAAGGAATGTGAGAAGGCAGTTGCAGTGTGGGGCCCGCTAGTGTGGGGAGGGAGCTCTGGCTTGGAGCCAAGCAGCAGACGTGTAGATCGCAGAAGCTGAGTTTTGGAATGCTTGCTGAAGGTTGGTTGCTAGGAGCCCCAAACAGGAGCAAAGTCGGCTGACCAGCCTCTTGTGACATCCTCTTGGCAAGCGGACAGGGTTTGTGCAGCATGTCACATGGAGATGGTGGTGGCTGTCGCTTTGGGAGTTTTCAAGGAGGGCACCTTTCAGGTTGCTCATCGCCCCTTGTCTCCTCTAGAGTGTGGGGAGTATATAGGCTGAACTTCCTGAAAAGTGTCCCAAAATCCCATGACCTGGGGTTGTGGGGCAGGCATGAGCCAAAACTAGCTATCCTTTCCTTAAGTGAAGTCTGCTCACTGGATTGGATGCAACTCATTCTTCCTTTTTTTGGGGGGGGTGGGGGTTCGAGGTAGGGTCTCGCTCTAGCTCAAGCTGACTTGGAATTCACTGTGTAGTCTTAGGTTGTCCTCGAACTCACGGCGATCCTCTTACCTCTGCCTCCTAAGTGCTGGGATTAAAGGCATGCGCCACCACGCCCGCTTCATTCTTTTTTTTTTTAATTTTGTTCATTTTTTATTTATTTATTTGAGAGCAACAGACACAGAGAGAAAGGCACAGAGAGAGACAGAGAGAGAGAGAGAGGGCGCGCCAGGGCCTTCAGCCACTGCAAATGAACTCCAGACGCGTGCGCCCCCTTGTGCATCTGGCTAACGTGGGTCCTGGGGAGTCGAGCCTTGAACCGGGGTCTTTAGGCCTCACAGGCAAGCGCTTGACCGCTAAGCCATCTCTCCAGCCCCCGCCTTCATTCTTTTAAACAGGCTATAGACTAGTTTTTATGTAAAATCTTCTGACTCTTTGGGGTAGGATGATGAGCTGGCCTAAAATCTGTTTTTACCTGTAACACAATATTATATATGCTGACTTAAAAAAAATAAATTCTTGGCCAGGCGTGGAGGCACATGCCTTTAATCCTAGCACTCAGGAGGCAGAGATAGAAGGATTGCTGTGAGTTTGAGGTCACCCTGAGAATACAGAGTGAATTCCAGGTCAGCCAGAGTTAGAGCAAGATCCTTCCTCGAAAACCAAAAACAATAATAATAATAATAATAATTTTTTGGCCAGGCATGGTGGTGCACACCTTTAATCCCAGCACTTGGGAGGCAGAGGTAGGAGGATCACAGTGAGTTTGAGGCTATCCTGAGACTACATAGTGAATTCCAGGTCAGCCTGGGCTAGCACGCAACCATACCTCAAACCCTCCCCCCCAAATAATAATTTTGGGGGCTGTAGAGATTGCTCAGCAGTTAAGGTGCTTGCCTGCAAAGCCTAACAACTCAGGTTCGATTCCCCAGTACCCACGTTAAGCCAGATGCCAAAATGGCACGTGCATCTAGACAGCTGAGGGCTTTGTCATGCTCATTCTTTATCTCTGTGTGTCTGAAAATAAAAATATTTTTTAAATAATAATTTTGGGGGCTGGAGAAATGACTGAGCAATTAGGGTACTTGCCTGCAGTGCCTAATGTCCAGGGTTCAATTCCCCAATACCTAATTTTTATTGGGAACTTTAATATATGCATATACTAGAAATTGGTCATAGTCCCATCAGGTTATCTCTTTTGGCCCCCTCTCCCCTATCATTCCACTGAGGGCCCTCCTCAGTGGAGGTGTGGCTGATTGTAATCACTGTGGGATCACGAGTGACCAGGTGCTTCCTGTGGGGAGGACGTGTACAGGCCACGTTCACTTGTGTAGCTGTCAGCACCCGGCATCGCCAGAACCTCTGCATCTTGCAAAACTGAAACTCTGCCCAAGAAATGGTAACTCTCCACCTCTTCCACCCCAGCCCCTGGCAGCCACCATTCTGCTTTGCCTTTGTGAATTTGGCTCCTCTGGTGCCTTATACAAGTAGAATTGTACAGTATTTGTCTTTGTGACTGCCTTATGTCACATCACATGATGTCTCCTGTCATGTGACAGGATTTCCTTTCATTTTTTATTCCAAGTCTGAATAATAGTCTGTCATATAAGTAGACCACATTTTTTTTTTTGGAGAGAGAGAAAATTGGCACACCAGGCCTCAGCCACTGCAATTGAACTCCAGATGTTTGCGCCACCTAGTGGGCATGTGAGACCTTGCACTTGTCTCAGCTTTCTGTGTCTAGCTTATGTGGGGTCTGAAGAGTCAAACATGGGTCCTTAGGCTTTGCAGGCATGCACCTTAACTGCTAAGCCATCTCTCCAGCCCTAGATCACATTTTTAAACTTTTTATTTATTTTGGTTTTTTGATGTAGGGTCTCACTCTAGCTCAGGCTGACCTTATGTAGTCTCTTATGTCACTTAGTCACTTATGTAGTCTCAGGGTGGCCTCAAACTCACGGCGATCCTCCTACCTCTGCCTACCCTACTCTACGAGTGCGGGGATTAAAGCCATGTGTCTCCATGCCCAGGCTTTTTAAGCTTTTTAAAAATTTATTTATTGAGAGAGAGAGAGGCAGATAGTGAGAGAGAGAATGGGTGTGCCATGTCCTCCAGACATTGCAGACAAACTCCAGACACATGTGCCACCTTGTGCATCTGGCTTATGTGGGTCCTAGGGAATCAAACCTGGGTCATTTGGCTTTGCAGGCAACTGCCTTCACTGCTAGGCCATCTCTCCAGCCTTACAGCACATTTTGTTCATTGGTTGGCTCATGCATTCCTTGCTAGACACTAGGGTCACTTCTATCTTTTGGCTCTTGTGGACAATGCAGACAAGAGTCTTGGCTTTCTTTTCTCTTTCTTCTTCTTTTTAAATTATTTATTTGCAAGCAGAGAGAGAAGAGAGCAGAGAGAATGGGTGTGCCAGGGCTTCCAGCCTCTGCAAACGAACTCCAGACACATGCGCCACTTTGTGCATCTGGCTTTATGTGGGTATTGGGGAAATGAACCAGAGTTGTTAGGCTTTGCAGGCAGGTGCTTTAACTGTCCTGTATTTTTGTTTTTTGTTTTTGTTTTGAGGTAGGCTGTCACTCTAGCCTAGGCTGACTTGGAGTTCATATGTAGTCTCAGGCTGACCTTGAGCTCACGGTGATCCTCCTACCTCTGCCTCCCAAGTGTTGGGATTGAAGGGGTGTGTCACCATGCCTGGCTCAATTTCAGCTTTCAAATCAAACGAATGCCTTTAACCACTGAGCCATCTCCCTGGCCCTTCAGCTTTCAAGTCACTTCTGTATTTCAGTTTTGTTTTTGGCAGTGCTGGGGATGGAACCAGGGCTTTGCTAGGCAAATGCTGTACTGTTGAGCGGCACCCTCAGCCCTCAGTTCTTTTGGATCTGTGGGCAGAAGTGCAATTGCTGGGTCTTTTGCTAATTCTTTTTTTTTTTCTAGAAAAGTGAATATTTAATAAGAATTGAAAATCTTTGCAGTCATTTTTTTCCCTAAGAGGTATGTGGCAAGCAAGTGAGGTGGCACACATCTTTAATCCCAGCACTTGTTAGGCTGATGTTCCTGGCCAGCCTGTGCTACAGTGAATTTCAGGTCAGCCTGGGCTAGAGTGAGGTCATACCTCAAAAAAATAAAAAAGAAAAAAAAGAAAGAAAGAGCCGGGTGTGGTGGCGCACGCCTTTAATCCCAGCACTCAGGAGGCAGAGGTAGGAGAATCGCCGTGAGTTCAAGGCCACCCTGAGACTCCATAGTGAATTCCAGGTCAGCCTGGGCTAGAGTGAGACCCTATCTTGAAAAACAAAAAAAAAAAAAAAAAAAAAAAAAAAGAAAGAAAGAAAGAAAGAAAAAGAAAAGAATTATAAGTAATAAAGAAATGCAGTTTGATTGTTGGGCAGTTCTAAGAGCCCGTTGAAGTTTTTGTTTTTGTTTTGTTTTTTTTGTTTTTTTTTTTTTGAGGTAGGGTCTTGTTTTAGTCCAGGCTGACCTGGAATTCACTATGTAGTCTCAGGGTGGCCTCGAACTCACAGCGATCCTCCTACCTCTGCCTCCCGAGTGCTGGGATTAAAGGCATGCGTCACCATATCTGGCTAAATTTGACACTGACTCTATAGTTTAACAAATTGATTAGGTATAAATTTTTTGTACCTGGAATACAGCATTCCAGAGCACTTCTTTCCATCCCTTGACAGTTACATTCTTTCTACCACCTCTTCCTCAATGTTCCCTGAGCCTTGAAGGGTGTGGTGGAGAGGGCTGTCCTAGTGCTGAGCACGCAGCTGTCACTTCTCAGCACTCTGAGTTCTGAGTCTCCCCAGTAGTAACCATCATCTGCAAAAAGAAGTTTCTCTGACCAAAGGAGAGCGCAACACTAACATCAGCATAGACGTAGAGGTCGATGTAATGGCCTAACATATCCATTTCCCAGCTGTAACCTCTTAAGCCCCATCTCTAGTGAACTACTTCTGACAGCCAGGCTTCACCTCCTGAAGGTTCATCAGCCTTCCAAATAGTGCCCCAAGCTGGGGACCCAACACTTAAAATATGAGCCTGTGGAGAATCTCAGATTCAAACCATAACCTCCCTCTAATGTTCTCCACAGATGCCATACCATTTTACCTGCTGTTACAGCCAGGTTTGCATTGCTAGCAGAAATCACCCAACCAAGAGCAGCTTGTGGAAGGGGAGAAAAAGAAAGGTTTATTTTGGCTTACAGACTTGAGGGGATGCTTCATGATGGCAGGGAAAAATGATGGCATGAGCAGAGGGTGGACATCACCCCCTGGCCAATGGTGGACAACAGGAACAGGAGAGAGTGCCAAACACTGACAAGGGGAAACTGGCTATAACACCCGGAAGCTCGCCCCCTACAGTACACTCCTCCGGGAGGTGTTAATTCCCAAATCTCCATCAGCTGGGAACCTAGCATTCAGAATACAGGTTTATGGGGGACACCTGAGTCAAACCACCACATTCTGCCTCTGGCCCCCATAAACTGATATCCATATATGATATAAAATACAATGCATTCAGTCCAACTTTAAAAGTCCCCATAGTTTTTATCAACCCTAGTGATGTTCAAACATTCCCATAATCCAAGGTTTTTTAACTGAGCCATAATACCAAAAAAAAAAAAAAAAAAAAATCCTCCCAAATGGCACAGAATAAAAAATCACATTGCAAAAGATGACATTGGGCTTAGCAAAGAAATATTCAACCAATGCAAGATTTAAACAGGGCGAGCATCAAACTCTAGCTCCGAGTCCAACAATTCTAGTCAGTGATAAGTCTCCAAGTCCAATAATTCTAACCAGCAATAAGTTTCTGGAGTTCCAATTCTTCTCCTCCAGCTAGGCTGCTCACAGTCCTAGAAAACTTCATCGGGGCCGGCTGCTTTCCTTAGCAGCCATCTCTTGGTCCTGGCAGTTCCTCTGGGTCTCCACTGCAATCCATGGTTCATCCTCATGACTCTATCCGGTCTCTATGCAGTCATCCAGAAAACCTGCTTCACACTGCCCATGGCCATTTCCAAAACAGAAGACCATGTTGCAAATTCAATGACCCTCTCTTTCCTGCATTTCTCAAACTCCACAATACTGAGTGGGGTCCCAATTTGTTAATCCGGGGCGGGTGGGGGGGGGATAAAGCAGACTTTGAAGAACTCAGGCCCCTTCAAAAGAATCTTCATTCTTCCTGTTGCCCCAGTGCAGGTCAGCTGGCCTAATCTCAAAGGCTGTAATCTCTCATATAATTGCAGCTGAACAGGCAGAAGTTTCAGCCCAAAGATTTCATTTCTGTGCCATATCCCTCTGCTTACATCAGCCTGTTTCTACGCAGTGCAACCCTGCCCAAATTCTCAGGACAGGGGCATAACAGCAAGCCTCTCACACAAACTGTTTCTGGCCCAATACAAACAAAGCTCTTTCTCACCCTCATAAGCCAAACCTCACAGTCCTTAGTTCTTACTGCATTCATGTCTGAGTTTGACCAGCATAGTCCATCAAGCTGTCCTTACAGCACTGCAAGGCGTCTCTTAGGCCAGGGTTTCAAATCCTTCCACATTCCTCCTGAAAATCAGCTCCAAAAGGCCAAAGCCACACAGGTGTCTAGAAGCAACACCACTCTCGGTACCAACTTCACTGTTGCAGCAGGTTCGCATTGCTGGTAGAAATCACCCGACCAAGAACAGCCTTGTGGGAAAAAAGATTTATTTTGGCTTACAGACTTGAGGGCAAGCTCCATAATGGCAGAGGAAACGATGGCATGAGCAGATGGTGGACATCACCCCCTAGCCAACATAAGGGGTACAATAGCAGGAGAGAGTGGCAAACACTGACACAGGGAAACTGGCTATAACACCCATAAGCCCACCCCCAACAATACACTGCCTCCAGGAGGCTTTAATTCCCAATTGCCATCAGCTGGGAACCTAGCATTCAGAATACAGGTTTATGGGGGACACCTGAGTCAAACCACCACATTCTGCCTCTGGCCCCCATAAACTGATATCCATATATGATATAAAATACAATGCATTCAGTCCAACTTTAAAAGTCCCCATAGTTTTTATCAACCCTAGTGATGTTCAAACATTCCCATAATCCAAGGTTTTTTAACTGAGCCATAATACCAAAAAAAAAAAAAAAAAAAAAAATCCTCCCAAACCCATAATGGCACAGAATAAAAAATCACATTGCAAAAGATGACATTGGGCTTAGCAAAGAAATATTCAACCAATGCAAGATTTAAACAGGGCAAACATCAAACTCTAGCTCTGAGTCCAACAATTCTAGTCAGTGATAAGTCTCCAAGTCCAATAATTCTAACCAGCAATAAGTTTCTGGAGTTCCAATTCTTCTCCTCCAGCTAGGCTGCTCACAGTCCTAGAAAACTTCATCGGGGCCGGCTGCTTTCCTTAGCAGCCATCTCTTGGTCCTGGTAGTTCCTCTGGGTCTCCACTGCAATCCACGGTTCATCCTCATGACTCTATCTGGTCTCTATGCAGTCACATCCAGAAAACCTGCTTCACACTGCCCATGGCCATTTCCAAAACAGAAGACCATGTTGCAAATTCAATGACCCTCTCTTTCCTGCATTTCTCAAACTCCACAATACTGAGTGGGGTCCCAATTTGTTAATCCGGGGCGGGGGGGGGGGGATAAAGCAGACTTTGAAGAACTCAGGCCCCTTCAAAAGAGTCTTCATTCTTCCTGTTGCCCCAGTGCAGGTCAGCTGGCCTAATCTCAAAGGCTGTAATCTCTCATATAATTGCAGCTGAACAGGCAGAAGTTTCAGCCCAAAGATTTCATTTCTGTGCCATATCCCTCTGCTTACATCAGCCTGTTTCTACGCAGTGCAACCCTGCCCAAATTCTCAGGACAGGGGCATAACAGCAAGCCTCTCACACCAACTGTTTCTGGCCCAGTCCAGGCAAAGCTCTTTCTCACCCTCATAAGCCAAACCTCACAGTCCTTAGTTCTTACTGCATTCATGTCTGAGTTTGACCAGAATAGTCCATCAAGCTGTCCTTACAGCACTGCAAGGCGTCTCTTAGGCCAGGGTTTCAAATCCTTCCACATTCCTCCTGAAAATCAGCTCCAAAAGGCCAAAGCCACACAGTCAGGTGTCTAGAAGCAACACCACTCTCGGTACCAACTTCACTGTTTCAGTCAGGTTCACACTGCTGGTAGAAATCACCCGACCAAGAGCAGCTTGTGGGAAAAAAGATTTATTTTGGCTTACAGTCTTGAGGGCAAGCTCCGATGGCATGAGCAGATGGTGGACATCACCCCCTAGCCAACATAAGGGGTACAATAGCAGGAGAGAGTGGCAAACACTGACACAGGGAAACTGGCTATAACACCCATAAGCCCACCCCCAACAATACACTGCCTCCAGGAGGCTTTAATTTCCAATTGCCATCAGCTGGGGAGACTAGCATTCAGAATACCTAAGTTTATGAGGGACACCTGAATCAAACCACACCTGCCCATCAACAATGGAGAATGTCAGTGTGTAGGGATGTTGGGGGCACCTGTGTGCTGGGATTAAAGGCATATGCCACCATGCCTGGCTTCAGAGACCCTTTTCTTTCTTTCTTTCTTTTTTTTTTTTTTTTTTTTGAGATAGAGTCTCACTCTGGTCCAGGTTGACCTGGAATTAACTATGTAGTCTCAGGGTGGCCTCGAACTCATGGTGATCCTCCCACCTCAGCCTCCTGAGTTCTGGGATTAAAGGCGTGCTCCACCATGCCCGGCTAGAGACCCTTTTCTAATAGCCCATGTCTGCCATCCTCAAGGTTCCTCAGCTTCCAAAAACAGTGCCATCATCTGGGGACCAAGTGTCAAAACATGAGCCTGTAGTGACATTTTAGATTCAAACCATACAATCATCTTTAGAGAAATGTTTATTCAAATATTTGCCTATTTATTAATTGGATTATTTACTTTGTTACTGTAATCCCCAGATATTTTGTATGTTTGTTTTTTAAAAAAATATTTATTTATTTTTTGCCTGGTGTGGTGGCACATGCCTTTAATCCCAGTACTTGGGAGGCAAAGGTAGGAGGATTGTCTTGAGTTCAAAACCACCTTGAGAGCCGGGCGTGGTGGCGCATGCCTTTAATCCCAGCACTCGGGAGGCAGAGGTAGGAGAATTGCTGTGAGTTCGAGGCCATCCTGAGACTCCATAGTGAATTCCAGGTCAGCCTGGGCTACAGTGAGACCCTACCTCGGAAAACCAAAAAAAAAAAAAAGCCAACTTGAGACTACATAGTAAATTCCAGGTCAGCCTGGGCTAGAGCAAAACCCTACCTCAAAAAAACAAAACAAACTAAAATTTCTTTTATTTATTTATTAGAGACAGAGAGAGAATGGGCACTCCAGGGTCCCCAGCCACCGCAAACAAATCCCAGATGCATGCGCCATCTTATGAATCTGGCTTACATGGGTCCTGGGGAATCTAACCTAGGTCCTTTGGCTTTGCAGGCAAGTGCCTTAATCACTAAGCCATCTCTCCAGCCCTGCATGCTTTTTTTTTTTTAATTAATTAAAAAAATTTTTTTGAGGTAGGGTCTCACTCTGGTCCAGGCTGACCTGGAATTCACTATGTAGTCTCAGGGTGGCTTCAAACTCATGGTAATCCTCCTACCTCTGACTCACGAGTGCTGGGATTAAAGGCGTGCGCCACCACACCTGGCTGTTTTTTTTTTTTTTAATATTTTTAGTTTTATTTATTTATTTGAGAGAGAGAAAGAGAGAGAGAGAGAGAGAGAGAGCGAATGGGCAAGCCAAGGCCTCCAGCCACCACAAACGAACTTCAGACACCGCAAACGAACTCCAGACACATAGGCCCCATCATGCATCTGGCTTACGTGGGTCCTGGGGAATCAAACCTGGGTCCTTTGGCTTTGCAGGCAAGTGCCTTAACTGCTAAGCCACCTCTCTAGCCCCTGTATGCTTGTTTTTTTAAGAGTTAAAAATTGGTTTTTCTTTATTTTTATTTATTTGAGAGTGACAGAGAAAAAGAGGCAGAGAGAGAGAGAGAGAATGGGTGCGCTAGGGCCTCCAGCCACTGCAAACAAACTCCAGATGCGTGCGCCACCTTGTACATCTGGCTTAATGTGGGTCCTGAGGCTTCACAGGGAAGCACTTAATCACTAAGCCATCTCTCCAGCTCTAAAAAAAAAAATTTTTTTAAATTTACTTGAGAGAGAGATACAGAGAAAGATGCAGATAGAGAGCAAGAGAATGGGCACACCAGGACCTTTAGCCACTACAAACAAACTCCAGACACATGTGCCCCCTTGTGCATCTAGGTTTACGTGGGTCCTGGGGAATCAAACCTGGATCCTTTGGCTTTTCAGGAAAGCACCTTAACCTTAGCTAAGCCATTTCTCCAGCTCTATGCTTGTTTTTTTTTTTTTTTTTTTTTTTTAGTCTGGCTGGACTGGAGCTTGTTATGTAGCCTAGAACTTGCTATCTTCCTGCCTCTGCCTCTCTATTGCTGGGATTATAGCATGCCACTACACCCGGGTTATGTGCTGACCTTAGGCTCACATCTATGTCCCCGTCTCTTTTGGGAACTCTGCTTTTAGGAAGGCCTCATCACTCCTGGGTTTGATTGCTGTTCCTGTTACCTGTAAGTTTCATTTTCCTCTTCCCTCCCCTTTCTCTCTCTCTCTCTTTCTTTCTTTTTTTTTTCTTTTCTTTTTCTTTTTGTTATTTGACTTTCCAAGGTAGGGTCGCACTCTAGCTCAAGCTCACATGGAATTCGCTATCTAGCCTCAGGGTGGTCTTGAACTCACAGCGATCCTCCTACCTCTGCCTCCCGAGTGCTGGAATTAAAGGTGTGCGCCACCACGCCCAACCTCTTTTTTCTCTTTTCACATGTGTGTGCACGTATCGGTAGACCAGGATCTATTGCTGTAGCACATGTGCATCTGGCTTTACATGGCGCTATTGAATAGAACCCAGGCCAGTTTTGCAAGCAAGCGCCTTTAACCACTGAGCTATCTCCCCAGCCCTCTCCTTTCTCTTTTGCTATTTCAAGTTTCTGGGGGTGTCTGAGGTTTTAGTCAACAGACAGACTGACTAACTTTGAGAAGATTTTGTTGGAAGGACACAAGGTAGCTCACAGAATCACAGGGAGAACTTTGAAAAACTGAGTCTTTCTTTTTTTTTTTTTTTTTTTGTCCCCTCAAGGCAGGGTCTCACTCTAGCCCAGGCTGACCTGGAATTCACTCTGTAGTGCCAGGCTGGCCTCAAATTCACAGTGATCTTCCTACCATGTGCTGGAATTGAAGGTGTGCACCACCATGCCTGGCAAAAGCTGAGTCCTGGAGAAGGGGATTTGGCCAATCCTGAGGTGGAGCCCCGGATAATGTTTCCCTGATTTGGTGCTGGACAGGGCAGCCCCAGCTGCCTTTGGTTCTCTGCTGGCCTCTCTGCCTTCAGCTTCCAGGGGGAAAGGATCTGACCCCAGGCCCCTGAGCAGAGCGAGAAGGGCTTCTTCTGTGGCTGTCGTCCATGGGCAGGAATGGAGTAGATGCTTGGCTGCTAGAGCGAAAGCCATCTACGGCCCCTTCACTGAAGGAAGAGCTTGTCTGGAAGAGGAGGGGCTCCTCTACTGCCCTTCCCAGGGGTGTGATGTGCCATGTGCCCTGTTCTAGATGCTGACAAGAGGATCAAGGTGGCGAAGCCGGTGGTGGAGATGGATGGCGACGAAATGACCCGCATCATCTGGCAGTTCATCAAGGAGAAGGTACGGCCCCTTCACAAGTGGGTGGCCCAGTGGCCCGTAGGCAGGCGGTCAGGCTCAGGAGGTCTCACATTCCCAGGAGTTCCTTGGTCACCTGGTAGATAGTAGTCTGTTTTTTTTTTTTTTTTTACCTTCTACCCACCCCCCTTCCTGTTGGGAAACATCAACAGTTGTTAGTTATCAAGACAGCCCCTGTCCTGAAGCCTGGGAGACTTTTCAAACCTTTTGTGGGCTTATTTATTTATTGTTTTGGTTTTTTATTTTATTTCTTTTTTATTGACAACTTAAAAAAAATTTTTATTTATTTGAGAGAGAGAAAGAGAGAGAGAGAATGGGCATGCCAGGGCCTCCAGCCGCTGCAAACAAACTCCAGATGCATGCGCCCCCTTGTGCATCTTGCTTACGTGGGTCCTGGAGAATCAAACCGGGATCCTTTAGCTTTGCAGGCAGACGCCTTAACCCCTAAACCATCTCTCCAGCCCTATTGACAACTTCTATAACTGTAAACAATATCCCATGGTAATTCCCTCTCTCCCCTCTTTATCCCCTTTGAAACTCTATTCTCCATCATATCCCCTCCTCCTCTCAATCAGTGTCTCTTTTGTTTTGTTTTTTTGAGGTAGGATCTCATTCTTGCCCAGGCTGACCTGGATTTCACTGTGTAGTCTCAGGGTGGTCTTGAACTCATGGTGATCCTCCTACCTCTGCCTCCTGCATGCTGGGATTAAAGGCATGCGCCCCCACACCTGGCTTATTTTTGTTTTGTACACTAGGCTGGCCTGGAACTCACGGGTTGGTTTCAAACTCATAGGCGCTGGCGTTATAGCAGTGAACTGCCATGCCCGGCTGGGAGTCTAAATTTTGTAAACCAAGCTGGCCTCAGAATAGCATCCTCCTGCCTCAGTCTCATGAATATTGGGATTGCAGGTGTATGCTACCACATCTGGCTGAAACCAACACTCCTGGTTTTGAAGGTCTCAGAGCACTTGCGGGATGGGTGGGAGTAAGGGGGTGGGTCCCACTGTGTAGGGCAATTTAGCTGAACTTGGAGTTTGGCTGAGTGGATGGGCCATAGGCAGGCAACTGATCCACACCTGGGACTTTTCCTGCTGAGAGGCTACAACCTGGTTTTCTGAGGAACGGCTAGCCCCAGCTCTCAGCCTGTGCCCTGCCCGCTAGCTTGCCCTCATCCTTATCTTTTTTTTTTCTCTTTTTCATTTTTTTAATTAAAAATTTTTTTTATTTGCAACGGTGGGGGGAGAGAATAGGCATGCCAGGGCCTGTAGCCACTGCAAATGAACTCCAGACACATGTGCCCCTTGTGTATCTGGGTTATGTGGGTCCTGGGGACTCAAACCTGGGTCCTTTGGTTTCACAGGCAAATGCCTTAACTACTAAGCCATCTCTGTAGCCCTTCCATTTGTTTGTTTGTTTATTTAAGAGAGAGAGAGAAAGAGGCAGATAGAGAGAAAATGGGCACACCAGGACCTTCGGCTTCTGCAAACTCTAGACGCATGCGCCACCTTGTGCATCTCTGGCTTACATGGGTCCTGGGGAATCGAACCTGAGTTCTTTGGCTTCGCAGGCAAGCATCTTAACTGCTAAACCATCTTTCCTACCCCCTCATCCCTGCCACAGCCCACAGATTTCTCATGCCCCTGGAGTCCTGCCTCTAAGTCACCTGGCCTGACACTTTGCCTGGGCCCTGTTCCCTAGCTCATCCTGCCCCATGTGGATGTCCAGCTCAAGTACTTTGACCTTGGGCTCCCGAACCGTGACCAGACCAATGACCAGGTCACCATTGACTCTGCGCTGGCCACCCAGAAGTACAATGTGGCTGTCAAGTGTGCCACCATAACCCCAGATAGAGAGAAAATGGGCACACCAGGACCTCCGGCTTCTGCAAACTCTAGACGCATGCGCCACCTTGTGCATCTCTGGCTTACATGGGTCCTGGGGAATCAAACCTGGGTTCTTTAGCTTTGTAGGCAAATGCCTTAACTACTAAGCCATCTCTGTAGCCCTTCCATTTGTTTGTTTGTTTATTTAAGAGAGAGAGAGAAAGAGGCAGATAGAGAGAAAATGGGCACACCAGGACCTCCGGCTTCTGCAAACTCTAGACGCATGCGCCACCTTGTGCATCTCTGGCTTACATGGGTCCTGGGGAATCAAACCTGGGTTCTTTAGCTTTGTAGGCAAATGCCTTAACTACTAAGCCATCTCTGTAGCCCTTCCATTTGTTTGTTTGTTTATTTAAGAGAGAGAGAGAAAGAGGCAGATAGAGAGAAAATGGGCACACCAGGACCTCCGGCTTCTGCAAACTCTAGACGCATGCGCCACCTTGTGCATCTCTGGCTTACAAGGGTCCCCTGCCAGGCTCAGACTGGCTGCAGATCCTTGTTTCTGAACTGCTCTTGAGGGTCCTGTGAAATTGCACCAGTGTGTAGAGAAGGGGGCTGGGTTTGGACAGTTGAAACAAGCCTGGCTTCCGATGTGCATATCCTGGGAGGCCACTCTTCCCGGGCTCTGTGCAGGTGGCGTAGGGGGCGCAGGGCTCTGCCCCGTGCTGTACGCTCCCTTTCCACAGCACGGGAGGGGAAGCGGGGCCGTGAGTTTGCACCTGCATATTCCTGCGACTTCTCGGAACCTGTGGATGATGGCTGAGGAGACAAACCATGCAGGAAACAGTGGAAAAATAATAATAAATAATAAAAATAAGGCATGGCCTAGGACTTTCCTGTATTGTCCCTAATTCCTACACCATACTGAAGCTGCGAGGAAGCATTCGGAGAACATCTTAAGATGTATATGACAGATACAGCTCAGTGGTGGAGCACTTGCCTAGCATGCACAAGTTCCTAGGTTCAATCCCCAGAAGTGCAAGAAGAAAAAAAGAGAAAGGAAGCCGGGCATGGTGGTGCATGCCTTTAATCCCAGCACTCTAGAGGCAGAGATAGGAGGATCACCATAAGCTTGAGGCCAGCCTGAGATTGCATAGTGAATTCCAGGTCTGCCTGGGCTACAGTGAAACCCTACCTCAAAACAAACAAAACATAACAGCAGCAGCAACAACAACAACAACAACAAAACCCTCCAGGCATGGTGGTGCATGCCTTTAATCCCAGCACTCGGGAGGCAGAGGTAGGAGGATCGCTATGAGTTCGAGGCCACCCTGAGACTACAGAGTGAATTCCAGGTCAGCCTGAGCTAGAGTGAGACCCTACCTCGAAAAAAAAAAAAAAAAAAGAGGGCTAGAGATGGAGAGATGGCTCAGCGGTTAAGCGGTTAAGGCACTGCCTTCCTGGCCACTTCCTGTTTTTGGAATTTAGACATCACCATAGGGTACGGAATTAGATTTAGTCCTGACTGCTTCTTGATTTTCCTGGGATTTATTAATTATGATACTAATAATTGTTGTTATTAGAGTTATTTTTGCAGTGCTGAGGATCAAACTGAAAGCCTTATGCATACTGGGGAAGTGCCCTGCTACAGAACCACATCTTCAGCCTACAACTCTTAGGAGTTATGGACCCCTCTTTTATGGACAAGGAAGTGGAAGGTCACAATCTTAGTGCCTTGAGCAGGATTGGAGCCGGCACCACGCTTCTGGAGAAAGAAGGCAGCCTTTTTCCTCAACTGAGCTGCCTTCACGTGGGACCTGGTAAAGATGGCAGAGAGTGCTTGCCACAGGCCAGGCACTGGTTCATGTACTTTACACACAGCTCATTTGACAACTGAGCATGCTAGAGATTTTTTTTTAATTTTATTTTTTATTTATTTATTTGACAGAGAAGGGGGGGAGCGAATGGGCATGCCAGGGCCTCCAGCCACTGCAAACGAACTCCAGATGCGTGTGCCCCCTTGTGCATTTGGCTAACATGGGTCCTGGGGAATCAAACCTGGGTTCTTTAGCTTTGTAGGCAAATGCCTTAACCGCTAAGCCATCCCTCCAGCCCGCATGCTAGAGATTTTATCAGTAATGTCACTCCACAGCTGGGGTTAAAGGCATTTTGTAAGTCTCGTGGTGAGAATTGCTGGATTCCAAAGGCCATGTATTTACACTCTATAGATTCTTCTGTCTCTCCCAGAATGACATTTGGGCCCCGTGTCTTGCTGTGCTGTTTAGAGTTTATTCTGGCTTGAGGATGGGGCTGTGGAGACCCCACTTCATCACTCTCCTCACAGAGTTCAAGCTGAAGAAGATGTGGAAGAGCCCTAATGGAACCATCCGGAACATCCTTGGGGGGACCGTCTTCCGGGAGCCCATCATCTGCAAAAATATCCCCCGCCTTGTACCCGGCTGGAACAAGCCCATCACTATTGGCAGGCATGCCCATGGCGACCAGGTAAGCCAGGCTGGGAGTGGCCTCTGTGGACCTGGGCCCCTCTTGGGAGAGCCTCTGACCTGAGCCACCTGTCTCTTTGCAGTACAAGTGCACAGACTTCGTGGTAGACCGGGCTGGCACGTTCAAGATGATCTTTACACCAAAGGATGGCAGTGAGAGCAAGGAGTGGGAGGTCTACAACTTTCCTGCCGGTGGTGTGGGCATGGGGATGTACAACACGGATGAGGTGAGGCCCCGAGCGTCCTCCTCCTGGGCCTGTCTCTGTCTCCTAGCTTTCCTTGCTTCTCTGTTCACTCCGTTCTCAGACCAGCAAGGGGCAGGGGTGGCTCCCTTGTCAGAAAAAGAGTGCCTCCTTGTATGAACCTCCAGCCAGGGTGCTGGGCATGGGTCACATGACCACCCAGGAGGGAAAGGCTGTGGTGGACACACAGTCAACCTGGACAGTAGGTGGTGAACAAGAGGGTTTTGCTCCACCCCGGTCACATGGCTCAGAAATTGGGGGGGGGGGGGAGCAAGGGTGTAGTTTTCCAAAGTACTGCTTACTCCCAGAAGTTTGGAAGGAGGAAGGGTCAGCTACAACAGATGTTCACTTCGTGGTGGCTGGAGTGAAGTACTCTTGTATAAGGCGGGGACACTGTGTCTGGAAATCTAGGCTTGTCCCTGGGACACTGGAAAGCTGGCAGTCCCCAGGCCAGGGGCCATGCCAGTCCCCTCTCTCTCCCCGCAGTCCATCTCGGGTTTTGCGCACAGCTGTTTCCAGTATGCTATCCAGAAAAAGTGGCCGCTGTACATGAGCACCAAGAACACGATTCTGAAGGCCTATGACGGGCGGTTCAAGGACATTTTCCAGGAGATCTTTGACAAGTATGTCCTCTGCTGCCTCTTGAGAGCGCCACAGACTCCCACCTCCCCCGGCTGTCCCCACCCCACACGGGGAGGTTGCCATCCCAGTGTTTGGCTTATGTGAGGCTTAGGGAAGGGTCCCTGACCTGCCAGCCTCCTGACCTTTCCTCGAAACAGGCCGTTTTGCTCCCAGGCACTATAAGACTGACTTCGACAAGAATAAGATCTGGTATGAGCACCGGCTCATTGACGACATGGTGGCCCAGGTGCTTAAGTCCTCAGGCGGCTTTGTGTGGGCCTGCAAGAACTACGATGGAGACGTGCAGTCTGACATCCTGGCTCAAGGTAGGCTGAGAGGACCAGCTCCCTGTGGGAGGGACTGTTGGTCTTCTGTGGCTGGAAGGATTTTTTTTTTTTTTAAATGACCTTTTGGGTAGACAACTTCTCTCTAGGGTAGGCAGGACTCATTGCAGGCTCTCCTATAGTCAGCAGGGGCCAGGAGCTCTGGGACTCCTGAGTGTGTGATGTCCACAGACTAAGGCTGCCCTTATAGAGAAAACAGTACAGGAGCCAGGCGTGGTGATGCACACCTTTAATCCCAGCACTTGGGAGACAGAGGCAGGAGGATCACTGTGAGTTCAAGGCCAGCCTGAGAATACAGTGAATTCCAGGTCATCCTGAGCTAGAGTGAGACCCTATCTCGAAAAACCAAAATAAATAAATAAGAGTACAGGATTCCAGGCATGGTGTCTAATGCCTGTGATCCCAGCATTGGAGAGACTGAGGCAGGTAGATTGCTGTGCATTTGAGGCCAGCCTGGGTCTACATAGTGAGACCCTATTTCACAACAACAAAAAACAGGAAATCGGCCTGGAGAGATGGCTTACCGGTTAAGGAGTTTGCTTGCGAAGCCTAAGAATGCATGTTCGAATCTCCAGGTCTCACATAGCCAGGTGCACAGTGACACAAATGTGCAATGTCGCACATGCGCCACAGGGGAGCTCACACGTCTGAAGTTCATTCACAGTGACTGAAAGGTCCTGGCATGCCCATTCTCTTTTTCTCTCTCTCTTTCTCTGCCTCTTTCTCTCTCTTTGTCTCTCACTCAAAAATAAAATAAAATAAAATAATAACAAAAGAAAATAGGAAATCAAGACCCAAGAGGTGAGGTTGTTAAGCCCTGGGGTGTTCCTGTCTGTTCAGGCCATGTAACTGGTAACCAGTAGGACATGGGATCAAGCAGGACTGGACGTCAGTGGTGCTTTCTCAAGGATGTAGGAGGAAGTCAGAGAGATGGTGGTGTTCAGGCTCTAGGGCCCTCAAGTAGATGGCACAGAAGCCTAGGTCAGGCCATGAGAGAAGAGCTGGGAGAGCTAGCCCAGTGGGAGCAAGAGCAGAGAAGGCAATGGGAACAGGCCATAAGCAGGATACAGGGGGAAAGCAAGAAGGTAACATGAGGTGGAGCCAAGTACAGCTCCTGATAGGAGGAAAGGGAAGCCCAGGACAGGCTGCAATGCAAAGGCAGAGGCCTTGTAGAAACCTTTGGCTTCTGGCTGGGAGTATAGATCAGTGGGTAGAGTGATTTCTCAGCATGCACTAAGCCCTAGGTTCAATCCCCAGCACACACAGTGTGTGATGGTCACCCAGCAGTTGAGAGGTGATTGCAGGAAGAGCAGGGATTAAAAGTCATCCTTGGCTACATCCTTGTAGGCCATCTGGGGCTACTGGAGTCCTTGTCTCCAAAATGAATGAATGAATATGTAATAAACCTTTGGCTTTATTTTGAAAAGTTTGTCTTCTCACAGAAACCATTCCCATTTAGAGTGGAAGGGTGTAAGCTGGGCGTGGTGGCGCACGCCTTTAATCCCAGCACTAGGGAGGCAGAGGTAGGAGGATTGCCGTGAGTTCGAGGCCACCCTGAGACTCCATAGTGAATTCCAGGTCAGCCTGGGCTAGGGTGAGACCTACCTCGAAAAACCACAAAAATAAAACAAAATAAAATAAAATAATAAAATAAAAATAAAATAGAATGGAGGGGTGAAAAGGCATGGGAGAGCACATGCTTAGCAGGTAGGAGGTGAGACCCTGCATTCAGTCTTCAGAACAAATAAGAGGCGAGAGACATGAAAATCAATGTTATGCATGTAAGGATGGGTGGACATGAAGAAACAGATAAAAATGGCAAAGAGGGCACTAGGGAGAGGGCTCAGCAGTTAAAGGTGCTTGCATGCAAAGCCTGCTGGCCTGGGCTCAATTTCCTAGCCACCTCCATAAAGCCAGCCAGGCATTCATTCATTTGCAGTAGCAAGAGGCCCTGGCATGCGCGTGTTCATGCACGCACACACACCTGTGTGCAGACCAATTAACGACAACAAAAAGGGATCCACCACAGCAACAATTCTGGCTGGGCAGGATTTTGAGTTCAAGGCAGCAGTTCATAACAAATTCAAGGCCGGCATGGGCTTTTACATAAGACTCTATGTCTCAGAAAGCCAAAAAAAAAAAAAAAAAAAAAAATTGAGACAAGCCAGGTGTGGTGGCGTCTGCCTTTAATCCCAGTACTTGGGAGGCAGAGGTAGGAGTATTGACATGAGTTCAAGGCTACAGTCCTGAGACTCCTGAGTAAATTAGGTCAGCCTGGGCTAGAGCAAGACTCTGCCTCAAAAATCATTTTTCTACACAAGTTGTTCACTTTTTATTCTCTGGGCCTCCTCCTCCTTTTGGTGCTTGGGAGGTTTTGGGGGAAATTTGAAAAGAAATCATGAAGCTTGAATGTGCTCTTAAAGCAGTAGGGAGAGTAACCACGGAGAGCCGGCAGTATCTATGTTCAGCTTGAAATGGCTCCTGGGAGACACAACCCTGGGAGGGGGGCTTAGGTCCCGTGAGCCCCAGGTTCTGGGTGGGGAAAGGAGGTGACACAGAGGCATGTCAGCGCCCTGATGATAGCTGCCTGTGAAGGCTCTGCTGCCCTCTCAGCCCCTGCGGGCATGGGAACGAGCCGAGAGGAGCTCCAGCCACAGGTGAGGCGGCCTAAGCCGAGGTCTGCCTGTCCTCAGGCTTTGGCTCCCTTGGCCTGATGACGTCTGTGCTGGTGTGCCCGGATGGGAAGACCATCGAGGCTGAGGCTGCCCACGGGACAGTCACCCGCCATTACCGGGAACACCAGAAGGTGAGTATGAAGCAAGGGTGCTGGCCTTGAAGACTGGGAGGATGAGCCTGGCCACCTACCTAGGGCTGGGCAGCTATGTGCGGGACTTGGCTGTTGACCCCTCTTGGCCCCTGTCACCAGGGCCGACCCACCAGCACCAACCCAATCGCCAGCATCTTTGCCTGGACGCGGGGTCTGGAGCACCGGGGCAAACTGGATGGGAACCAGGACCTCATCAGGTGAGTGTGGGGACAGGTGGCCAGGGCTCTGGGTCCTGCACTGCATGTCTGGGTTCTCACTCAGCTCTGTCCCCTGCAGGTTCTCCCAGACTCTGGAGAAGGTGTGCGTGGAGACTGTGGAGAGTGGAGCCATGACAAAGGATCTGGCCGGCTGTATTCACGGCCTCAGCAAGTGTGTGGCCCGGGGTACAGGGCAGGGCTGGCCGGAGACCTCGGAGCAGGTGGAAGGCAGGGACCCCCATTTAGAGTCACTCTCATGAGTCAGTGTAGCTGCCCAGTGTGGCTGGGATAGGACTAGTCCATAGCCCTGAGGAACACCCCAGGAAAAGCCTGAGACCAGGCCCAAGTTGGTTAGCATTGGCTGGCTACTCAGTAAGTCTCTTCAGTGCTTTTGTGAACCATCTGTTTCCCTCAGGAGAGCTTGTGCCTAGTTGCTTGTCACCTGCAAAACACGATTCTCCCAAGTTCCCACTGAACCCACTGTGGCCCCTTTGGCAATAGGCTACAGGAAACCTTTCCAGTGCTTATACCTGGGAAGGACTCAGCTGATGGCTTCCGAGGCTCGAGCCGCTCCATGATGCCCCTGGTGTTCTCTCTGCAGTGTGAAGCTGAATGAACACTTCCTGAACACTACCGACTTCCTGGACACCATCAAGAGCAACCTGGACAGAGCCTTGCACAAGCAGTAGGGGTGGACGCTGCCCAGCTGTGGCGTGGACTGGCCGGAGCCAAGGGCAGCGGGTGCTCCTGACACAGAGGAGGGTGAGCCTCACAGCCCCTCTGGAGGCCTTTCTAGGGGATTCTTTTTTTTTTTTTTTTTCTTTTTTATAAGAGATATTTTTAAAAGTATGGGTGTGCTTCCCCTCATGATGTGAGGCAGGAGCAGTGTGCTTTACCTCAGCCAGTCAGTGTGTTTTGCATACTGTAATTTATACTGTCCTCAGAACACATGGTGCCATATTTAGTTACTAAAAAGCTCTTCACAAAACGGTCTGCTGTGTTTGTCCCTGAGGGGAGAGAGGTACCTGGGGCCCCAAGGCAGAGGCTCACATAGAGCTGGCAGGATCTACCAGGGATAGGTTAGGGTCACCTTGGGGGAGAGGGGACCCAGGCAGCCTGTGGGCCTTGTACATTCTACAGAGTTGCTGGAACTCTCAGGGCAAAGCCTGTGGATCAGTCACTTGGAATGCTTCTTTAGCCTCTTTCCATTTAGGGATTATCACTTTCCTATAGCCTGGGTATTTAACATGTATATTAAATATATATTTATGTATATTAAATATACATAAATATATATATTTGCACTACTGGTGATTGATTGAATCCATGCTAAGCAAGCACTCTACCACTGAGCTATACTTCCTATTATTTATTTTACTTGTTTGGTTCTAAGACAAGATCTTAGGTAGCCGAGGCTGGCCTTGAACTCCTGATCTTCCTGCCTTCACATCTCAAGCATTGAGGTGAGGCGTGTGCCACAATGCCTGGCCCTTGGATTTTTTTTTTTTTCTAGCCCAGGCTGACCTAGAATTCACACTAGTTTCAGGGTGTCCTTGAACTCACAGTGATCCTCCTACCTCAGCCTCCCTAGTGCTGGGATTAAAGGCATGTGTCACCATAGCCAATTTTTCTATTGATTTTAACCTAAACATCTTTTTTTTTTTTAATTTTTTTTTTGTTCAGTTTTATTTATTTATTTGAGAGTGACAGAGAGAGGAAGAGGCAGATAGAGAGAAAGAGAGAGAATGGACGCGCCAGGGCTTCCAGCCACTGCAAACGAACTCCAGACGCATGCGCCCCCTTGTGCATCTGGCTAACATGGGTCCTGGAGAATCAAGCCTCGAACTGGGGTCCTTAGGCTTCACAGGCAAGCGCTTAACCGCTAAGCCATCTCTCCAGCCCTTAACCTAAACATCTTGAGATGTTATTTGTCCTTGTATTGAAAATAGATTTCTCAGCACCTGCTTCTGAAAGCTGGTCAGAACTTCAGTTTAGTTTAGTAAGGTCTTTAGTTTCTAGACTTCAGTTCATTTTTCACATCTTGGAAAAGCTAGAAAAATAAGGTGTTTTTGCCATGCAAGCACAGGGATCAAGTTTGGATCCCCAGCACCCATGTAAAAGCTGGGTGCATCAGTGCATGCCTGTGATCCCAGTGCTAAGAAGGCAGAGGCAGGAGAATCCCAGGGGCTTGCTGGACAGCCTTAAAAAAATAAGATGGAGAGTGAATGAGAAGATACCGGCATACCGCTGGCTTCCACATGTACGTGCGCACACACAGATGTGCCTACACACACAGAAACACAGATACACACAGTCACGCACACCACACACACACACACACACACAATGGAAAAACATATACATATACTAGTGATTCTATTTCAACTTTTTTTTTTTTTTTTTTGGTTTTTTTGAGGTAGGGTCTCACTCTAGCCCAGGCTGACCTGGAATTCACTATGTAGTCTCAAGGTGGCCTCGAACTCTCAGTCATCTTCCTACCTCTGCTTCCTAAGTGCTGGAATTATCACTGTGGTATACACCACCAGCACGCCAGGGCCTCCAGCCACTGCAAACGAACTCTAGACGCATGCACCCCCTTGTACATCTGGCTAACGTGGGTCCTGGGGAATCAAATCTGGGTCCTTTGGCTTTGCAGGCAAACACGTTAACTGCTAAGCCCTCCCTCCAGCCCACATTTCAACTTTTTGTTGTTGTTGTTTTTTGAGGTAAGGTCTCACTCTAGCTCAGGCTGACCTGGAATTAACTATGTAGTCTCAGGGTGGCCTCGAACTCATGGCTATCCTCCTACCTCTGCCTCCCAAGTGTGGGATTAAAGGCATACGCCACCACGCCTGGCCCATTTCAAATTTTAAGTATTAAAAAACATCCTGGTAAAGCATTGGGTAACCTTTATTTAATAACATAGCCCTCTGTAAGCTGAAGCTTTGTATTCATAGATTCAACTAACCTCAGATTGAAAATATTTGGGACTGGGTCATTGGTTAAAGGCACTTACTTGCAAAACCTGATGGGCTGGGTTGGCTTCCCCAGTACCCATATAAAACCAGATGCACAAAATGGTGCATGTGCCTGGAGTCCATTGTCAGTGGTAATTGGCCCTGGAAAGCCCTTTCTCAATTGGAGGCTGAGGCAGGAGTAGTATGAGTTCAAGGCCAGCCTGGGCTACACAGTGAGACCTTGTTTCAAAAACAAAAACAAGGGCTGGGAGATGGCTTAGCGGTTAAGGCGCGTGCCTGCAAAGTGAAGGGATCCAGGTTTGATTCCCCAGGACCCACGTAAGACATATACATAAGGTGGCACATGCATCTGAAGCCTTGGCGCACCCATTCTCTCTCTGCCTGTCTCCTCTCTCTCTCTCTCTACTTGCAAATAAAATAATTAAATAAAATTTAATAAGTTGAGGATGTAGCTCAGTGGCAGATTCCTTAGCCCAGTATTCACAAGGCTCTAGGATTGACCCCCAGCACTGGGGGAAGTGAGGGAACACCAATTTTTTAAAAATTAGGCATGGGTAGCACAAGCTGGTAATCATCACCCAGGAGGTGGAGACAGGAGAAAGATCAGGAATTCAAAGTTCGTTTACATGAAGCCAGATACAGATTCAACACTTAGAAAGTGGAAGCTAAGAGGATTAGAGTTCAAGGTCAGCCTAGGGTTATATCATACCCTATATCAAAAAGCGAGAAGCCAGGCGTGGTGGCGCATGCCTTTAATCCCAGCACTTGGGAGGCAGTTGTAGGAAGATCGCCTTGAGTTCAAGGCCACCCTGAGAAGACTAGATAGTGAATTCCAGGTCAGCCTGGGCTAGAGTGAGACCTCCAAAAATAAAAAAAACCAACCAACCAACCAACCAAACAAAAAAAACCCAGAGTGTATATGGAATGTATCTGCATTGAACAGTTTCCCCTTGCTGGTTTCTAAAGAGTTTATAGTATAGCAACTCTTCGTGAAATACGTTGTCTTAGGCTGTGAGTCTAGGTGGGGGATGTGTCAGCAGGTTCAATGTTGTAGTATGAGGCTTATCTTTGGATATTGGTATTCAAAGGGTGGGCGTCCTGGAGGGGTAGGTAATGGTTACTAGCAACCCAAAGTCTTTTCCCCAATATCGGGTGGGGCTTTTGCTCCTGAAACTCAATGCTGGCATACATTGCTGTTGATGCCATAGTAATTTTGGCATGGGTTCTAGCTCCTCGCCTGCTCCCCTCTCCCCCCGAAGCCCCCTTCATTTTCTCCAGTAATTTCTGTGGACTCCTAGGCTATAGGAAGAAATGTTGGAGGGCTGGTGCTGGCAGGCTCAGCTCATGGAGGAAGGCCAGGCTTCCGGCCTCTTCTTGTCTGTCATTAGCAAGGGGCTGGCAGCTCCCCAGAAAGCAGCCTGGCACTGACAGCTGGCTTCTGTCCTGGGGCTATGTGGGTGGGAAGAGGAAGTCACTTTTCCTTGCAAGTGGTAGAAATCCTGGGCCTTTAGCCCGAACCCCTCCCCCCCTGGGGCTTGGAGCACCTCCCCAGAAGCTCCTGGCCTTGTAGGTGGCCATTCATATGCTCAGGACAGCCCCAGCCCACGCTGGGCACCCACAGAGGGTCACACTGCACTGTGGGGCCGGGAAGCTTGCTGAGGAAAAAGGGTCCCCCAAGAGCTGTGGGAAGAAGCATTGCAGTCACCTCACTAAAGAATATTCATTTATTTATAATTATTGCTAAGTAAACTTCTCTTTTAAACAGGAACATAAAAACACAGTAGGGCTCTGCACAAGTGGAATTGCTAAACAGTTGGTTTGTATACACATCAAAATAAGTTAGATTGGAATCCGTCCAGGAGTTTCCGAGTCACCCTTTTGAGAAGGCTGGGAGGGGTGAGGCTGGAGCCTTACCAGGACTACCCCCGGCTCCGCCGTGCGCTGTGCTGCGTGCTCCTCTCCGCATTGCCCAGGTACAAGGCACAGGGCAGGGGCATTTGAGTGTGGAACTCCGCAGAGGGCCGGTGCCGATGGCAGGCTGGGAGACAGGGAAAGACCCTGCCCAAGCCAGACTTTTCCCTTATGTTTCCAAGACCAAGGCCACTGCGCTGACGAGGAGGAGGAGGTACGGGGTGCTTTTTGGTACCAGGGGAGAAAGACGTCGTGGGAAGAGGTAGTTGCAGGGGCAGTGCCTTCTGCTCAGCAGGAGGAATGTCTTGTACAGTGATACAAAGTCACTGTCACCTGAGGGTCATCGTGGTGGGCACCTAGGCGGCCTGGGGAAGGGGGTGGGTGCTTGGGAGCCACCATGTCCATCCCCTCCCCCAGTCTTGATCAGTCACCCTGAGACCTGCCTTGATGTTTTGCTTGGGGACACAGGTTTGGGGGGGCAGCTTCACTTCGAATCCGCCCCAGCCCCACCCCAGTTGGTTCCTTCCCCCTCTTGGTTTTTCAGCCAAAGCTGGTGGCTTCATCTGTGCCTTTGGGGTTGGCGCCGCCTGCCTTTTCCCCACAGGGACCTCAGGATATGCGTAGATAGAAGTTGGGGTGCCCTGGAGTTCCTGAATGTGCTAGTCACTGCCCTGTTCGGTGGGAAAAGAATGGGCAGGTGAGGAGGGGGGCCGTTGGCTGAATGGAGTCAGCAGTCCTAGCGGCCTGGATGGCATAGAACCACAGGGCAGAGGGGCCTGGAGGGCTGGGAGTTGCCCTGCTCTCTTGGCCTCCTCCTCCTTCCTGGCCCAGCCCCCTGAGGCTCCCAGCCAGTGGCTGCACCTCCCAGGCCAGGGTGCTGGTCCTCACCAAGCCCAAGTCCCACAGGGAGGGCCCAGCTTCACTAGGTTAAGGGGAGGCAGGAAACACGCACAGCACACGAGAAAGCCTATGTTTGAAAAAAAAAAAGTTGCATCTCCATCAAGAAAGATGATAGGTAACACAGAGCTGGAAAGAAAAGTAACAATAAATTACCTCCAAAATATTCCCATTTGCTCAAAATTATTTTTTTTCTATGGTCTTCATTTTTAATATGTTGATTTTCCCTGGGAGCTTGCTGACCTGCGGTTCAGCCTCTCCTCACGATACCTGCTTGTTCTTAAGAAATAATTCCAGTCCCCCTCTTCTCACAGGTGGTCCTTGGCCTCCCTTGAGGACAGCCCCTTTTGCATCCTAGGGATTCCTCATCCTGCCCTGCCTCCTAGCTCAAGGGACCTCCACATGTCTGTTCGTGTGTGCCTGGTACAAATCCAGACTGTGGTTGGTGACCGTGGCTCAGGACAGAACTGGATGACATTTGTTGAAACACATGAGGGTCACTCTCTTCCAAACAGGGCTGTGGGATGGGGGGCCCTGGCAGCTAGCTGGGTGGGCGTTAGCTGGAGGCTGGGCTCCCTGGCTTTCTTACAAGCAGGATTGGGGCCGCATGCGTGCCTGGATGGTGCAATGGGGGGCCCAGGAGGTAGAAGGTAGAGTTGCCTTGCCTGCCTGATTACTTAGTGATGGGGACGGGAAGGGGCTCTTGGGCCTGGGCAGTGCTGAATAGCACAGGAACTCAGACATTCCTACAAGGCAGGTGTCAGCCCAGAAGAGAAACAAGGCCTGGCTCAAGCATTGTCTTCCTGCAACCGCAGGACCCCTGAAGAGCTCTGTTGGGCCACAGATGGCACAGAGAGACCCTGCAAGTCTGTGCCCTTGTGCCCTGTCCCCAAATGGCCCACCGGCATTGCTCCCACTCACCCACCACAGCAGGCCAAAGGGAACCAGACTTTGGGGCTCCTGGTCACCCTTCCCTCTAGGGTGCCTGGGTGTGTACCCAGCTCCCTGTGAGGACAGTAGTACAGTCTCCATTTGGTCTAAAGGTCCCTAGTGGTGCAAATGACTTGGAGAGGGGATGGGACTGGGGCGGGCAGTAGCTTGGTTCTAGGCTGCAAAGGCGCAGCCCTCAGCACGTGGGTCTCATCCTGCGCCCTCCCCACTGGCTCGGCCGGCCCGCTATAGCACGTTGTAGTAGGCCATCTCCTTCACGGCCTGCTCAGCGAGCACGCTGGCTTCAGCGTTGCTGTCTGCGCTGCTGTAGGGGAAGGCATTCTCCTCGAAGTCCTCCAGCTCCTGCTGGCTGTCAAGCTCAGAGGGGTCAGGGCCCGCCAGTTCCATCATGGGGTCTGTAAATAGAGAAGGGCACAGTTAGGAGGCCTGTGGGTGGGTGCGTGTCGGGGGGGGGGGAGGGGGGAGCTCAGGTGGGAAGGCCGTAGGCCTGGCTTTGACTTGGGAGTCATGTTTCCCTCGCCTCCGCTAGCCCCATCTGATCATGCTCCACAGCGCGTGTGAACAGTCCCTATGTGAAAGCCTCTGTGCTTTATCAGGTCTCTGCAACACCACTCATGTAGCACCTACTGCATGCCAAGCATGTCCCATACCTCATCTCCAGCACTAACCCAGAGCCTGCTTGCAGATCAAAAGCCTGAGGGTCAGGGAAGTTAATCAACTTGCTTAAGGTCACCCAGCAAGTGCTCTTGTTGAAAATCACTGCACTGTTCTGCCTCAAAGCACACTTTCTCCTCCGATTTCCCTCTGGAACTAGTTGTTTTAAACCATCTCCACCAGGGCCTGAACTCTCCGAGGATAAACTCAGCCAAGGTAGGTTGACAAAATGACGTGTGGGGCAGAAGGAATTCTGAGAGGCGGCCTGCAACCGTATCAAAACTGCTATCTTATTCTAAAGATCTCGTGCTGTTGAACACATCCAGAGAGTTCTTCCAGAGGTATGAGCTGGTGGCTCTGGGAGGCGTGGCTCCTAAGTGTGCCCTCTTCTCGTCCACTACGGAGACGCTGTGTTCTGGAGAGCCCAGGGTTCCCTCTCCCTGACAGGCCCAAGGCGCGCTTCTCAGCCTTGCCACTTCTGACATGTGGGGCCTGAGCTCTGCTGTAGAGCTGTGCTGTGCAGTGCAGGACGCAGCGTCTCTGGCTTCTATTCACTTGATGTGACATCCATGTCACTTGGGGGTCAAATTCAACCCTCAGTTCAGAACCATTAGTTTGGGCGTAATCCCACCTCCTCTCAGTGAGTGGCTCAGGAACTGGCATGTGACCTAATGATGGCAAGTGAGTCTTGAGAAAATGCCTGCCAGTAAGTTCTCAGAGGGTTCTCGTTGGGTTTAAAGAGCCAAGGGGAACCACTTTCGATGCTCCACTGGAAGTGAACAACGAAGCCCAGTGCTCTGGCGGCCACTGGCAGCCATCTGTACCCAGGAGGAAATCTCAGATAATGCTGTTGGCTCACAGAGGGAGCTGAACCCTGACATTGCTGAAGAGTGGAATCACCCAGTTCTATAGATGGTCTACACCTCAAGTTGTTCCTTTTTTATTTTCCCTTTTTGAGACTGGATATCATGTAGCTCAGGTTGGCCTTGAACTTACTATGTACCAGAGAACGACCCCACGTCTAGAGTGCTGACATTACAGGTATGCACCACCATGCTCAGTTTATGTGGAACTGGAGATGGTGGGCAAGCGCTCTACCGACTGAACCACATCCCTAGCCCCTTCCTAGTGTTTCTTGAGACTACTGCATCCAACACTTGAGTCTTCCTGACCTTATGAAACAAGTTTGACTGTCTCATTGTACAGTCTAGGCTATCTACTCCTCAAAATCTAGTCACAGCTGGTAATAGAAACAAGTAAAGGGGCTGGAGAGATGGCCCAATAGTTACGGTGCTAGCCTGCAAAGTCTAATGACCAGAGTTTGGTTCCCCAGTACCCACGTAAAGCCAGATACACAATATGGTGCATGTGTCTGGAGTTCATTTGTAGCAGCTGGAAGCCCTGGCATGCCTATTCTCTTTCTGCTGGGTGTGGTGGTACACACCTTTAATCCCAGTACGTGGGAGGCAGAGGTAGGAAGATCACTGTGAGTTCCAGGCCAGTTTGAGACTACAAAGTGAATTCCAGGTCAGCCTGGGCTAGAGTGAGACCCTACCTCAAAAACAAAATAAAGAGCTAGGGAAACTTCCAGCCCTCTGGTTCTTCACATACCATCCCACCTTTTTCTCCTTTATGTTGGTCCTACCCAGTTAACAGCAGGGATTTTTTTCCCCCCCAAGATAAGGTCTTACTCTAGCCCTGGCTGACCTGGAATTAGTCTCAGGGTAACCTCACACTCACGACAACCCTCCTACCTCTGCCTCCCAAGTGCTGGGATTATGTGTGCACGCCCCCACTTCTGGCTGGATCGTGTTTGGCATGGGCATTGACTGGCCTCTGAACTGCAACCGTGTACTTCAGAGGTGGTTCCACTGGGTGCTGCTTTCCTCCTGCTGTGCATGTGCATGGGGCAGGGGGTGGACAGGGCGCCAGCTGTTACAGCAGCAGTGGCTACTGCAGTTCCATGCTGAGCATCCCTGGACACAGACCCCGAAAAAGCTGTTTCCCCCTGACCTCGAGGACCCCGTGTGGCAGCTCCTTTACTTGTGAAAGGGTAAGATGGGCTTGGTCCGTCTTGGTGGGTTAGCTACAAGGCAGGTCCACTGGTGCAGAGCCTCAAATTGTTGCATAGAGAACCACCCAAGGTACTTAAAAACCCAGTCCAGCAGCCCTGGAGTCCGTATTCAGCTATTAGCCTAACTCCCCATAGGCAGCCAAGTTGGGACCGTTTCCTGTGAGGTCTAGATCAAGGCTCTCAAGGACGGCCTGTTGGGAGTGTACATCCAGACCCTGCAGTCTTAGCCAGCTCTCAGGAGACTTGGAAGTACTACACTAGTTCCATACTTCTTTTTATTTTTTTTTTGGAGTTAGGGTCTCACTCTAGCCCAGGTTGACCTGGAACTCACTATGTCGTCTCAGGCTGGCCTCGAACTCATGGCAATCATCCTACCTCTGCCTCCCAAGTGCTGGTATTAAAGGCATGTGACACCACACCCGGCTAGTTCCACACTTCTAGAACTTCACTGGGCAAGGAATTGCTGTAACCCTTTGGGAATGCAGAGTTCCATTAACAGGTCTAGAGTAGGGCTGAACCAGCATGTCTACAAGGTCCCACATCAATGCTGCTGGCTCCAAGAGGCTATGGAAGCATCTCTCCACACTGAGGCCTTAGAGACTTAACAGTTAGCTAGGTTGTGACCCAACAGAAATGCTTCATTACTAATCAGGGTCGAAGTGACAGGCTGTTGCTAACACTTGGGCATGTTTCATTACAGTCTACAACATGCCAAGGTGGAAATTTCGTGTGTGTACTAGCCCTTTTTATTTTTGAGGTACAGTTTCATTGCAGCTCAGGCTGACCTGGAATTCACTGTAGTTTCAGGGTGGCCTCGAACTCACGGCGATCCTCCTACCTCTGCCTCCCAAGTGCTGGGAGTAAAGGCGTGCACCACCACGCCTGGCTAGGCTAAGTACTTTTTTATGAGATAGTGTTTCTTGTTAGCTGGAGCTCACCAAGTAGGCTACAGTAGCTGGCCAGGGATCCCCAAGGATCTGCCTGTGTCCAGCTCCCCAGCACTGGGATTACAAAATGAGCCCCAATGCCTGGCATTTTTACATGGGTTTTGGGGATGGAACTCAGGTCCTTTACCACTGAGCTATCTAGCTATCTCTCTCCTCCCTGTCCTCTGCCCACACTTTTTTTTGTTTGTTGTTGTTTTGAGCCCACTACATTGTCTTGGCTAGCTTGGAATTTGTGGCAGTCCTCCTGCCTCTGCCTCCTGAGTAATGAAATACAAACATGGACTACCTTGGCCAGCCTGGAAAATTTCTCCCAGATTTTTTTTTTTTTTTTTTTTTTTTTGCTTATTTTTTGAAATTAGGGTTTCATTCTAGCCCAGGCTGATCTGGAATTCACTATGTAGTCTCAGGGTGGCCTCAAACTCATGGTGATCCTCCTGCCTCTGCCTCCCAAGTGCTGGGATTAAAGGTGTGTGCCACCATGCCCAGCTTCTTTTTGTTTTTGTGCATTATTTTCTTCTCTCTCAGAATTTTAATATTTTATTTATTTATTTGAGAGAGAGAAAGAGAGAGAATGGGACATGCCAGGGCCTCTAGCCTCTGCAAACAAACTAGAAGTATGTGCCACCTTGTGCATCTGGCTTTACATGGGTATTGGAGAATTGAACCTTGGTTGTTAGGCTTTTCAGGCAAGCGCCTTAACTGCTGAGCCATATCTCCAGCCCTCAGAATTTTTTTTTTTCAAGGCAGGGTCTCACTCTAGCCCAGATGGACCCGGAATTCACTATATAGTCTCAGGCTGGCCTTGAACTCACAATGATCCTCCTACCTCTGCCTCCTGAGTGCTGGGATTAAAGACATGCGCCACTACTCCTGGCTCAATTTTTTTTAAAGATATGGTCTCACTGTGTAGCCCAGACTGACCTTGAACTTTCAACCTTTTCACCTCACACTCTGGAGTGCTGGGATTATAAGGATGTGCCAGCACACCTGGGTTTTCCAGACCTTAATTTTTTTCTACCGTATTATATTTTTCTTCCTCTCAGGTCTTATTGGTAGGGCTGCCCACCCTCCTGAGATGGTGGGTTACAGTCTTGTCGGCAGGCACTGTGACTGTGAGACCCTTTACTTGGGCTTCTGGGAAGCTAGCACCTTCCCTCTGTGTGTCCCAGAACCTCCAATGTGCACTTGGAAGTATGACTTTATATCCCGCCCCTCTTCTGCTACGTGCTTCCCACATCCACTTATTTGAAATGGCATCTCCCCGTAATGAAATGGAGATGGCACATCTGTGGCCTCCTGCGTGTTATCATCCATGAGTCGTCTACCCTCTCTGCCCTCTGGTTTCTGCTGTAGAATGGAGCAATAATACCATAGCCCTCTTCCCTTCAAGGATCACATGAGTTACACAGCACTCAATACATGTAAGTTATTATTTTTATTATTATATTTGTGAGCCCGCTTAAGTCCTTGGAAGAAGACATAAATACCCCCCATTATCGCCATGATGGCCCTCCAGGCTCCCCCTCTCTCCAGATCTGAGCCCACCCCAATGAGGCCTCAGCCTTGGCCAGCCTCCCTACTCCCCTAACTGGACAGGAGGCTCCTGAGTGCGCCATGCTGCTGTCACTCCTGCTCTGTCCATTGCGCACAGCCCACCCACCTTGGCTGTCCAGGCCGATGTCCATGACGCCATGCTTGACCTTCATGTGCCGGCTCAGGTTGCCCTTGAGGTTGAACTTGCTGGAGCAGTAGGGGCACTTGAAGGGCTTACTGCCCGCGTGCAGGTGCATGTGGCCTAGCAGGTTGTACATGCGGTTGAAGGACTTCCCACACACCTGGAACATCAACGATGCCATGGGCTACGGAGAATTCACTGCCAGGACCTACCCACTGCCCCTCTGAGCGGAGCCCCCTCCACTACAACACCCAGCACCCTGCCTTTGCCTGTGTGACCGCGCAGGCCTGGGAAGCAGAGAAGAGCTCTCCGTGCTAGCCAGCGGTCCTGGGGTCTCCCGCCTTTTCTGAGCTGCAGTTAGAAACCGGGCATCTCATCGCAGAATCCTCACCCCTCCCCAGCTCTCCAGAGACCCAAGCTCAGCAGCTTTGAGGCTTGGGACCATACATACGTATCTACTCAACCCACTTAAGCTCACGCAAGGAGGCCCTTGCAAGTGCCGGCCTGTTTGGCTGACAGTGGCCCCAACGGCTCACCCAGCATTTGTCTCGGCTGCAGGCCAGCCAGGGGCAGCCCCCATACCTTGCACTTGAACGGCTTCACAGGCGAGTGTACAATCATGTGGGTCTTGAGGGTCTGCTTCTGCACGAAGGTCTTGAAGCAGATGTGGCACTGGTAGGGCCGGACGCTGGTGTGGATCAGCATGTGACGTTTCATGTTGGCCTGCAGGGTGAACTCGCGGCCACATACCTCACACTTGAACTCCTTCACGCCCTGGGAAGGGGAGGGGGCGATGGTCAGGGCTGGGGCATTACAAAAGGATAGCTCTGGGAAATGTCTCTCCAGGGCATTCTCCCCCCCACCCCCAAGGTAGGGTCTCTTTCTGGTCCAGGCTGACCTGGAATTAACTATGTAGTTCTGGATGGCCTTGAACTCACGGCGATCCTCCTACCTCTGCCTCCCGAGTGTCTGCAGGGTATTCTTGACACCCCTAAAACAATGTCAGGCCCCTTACTCTATGGTGTCTTCCAAGACAAGGCAGAAGCAGGCTGTACCTTACTGCCCCCTGACCACCAGTAGGTCTACAACAATGCATGGGAGAAAACACGTGTCTGTCTGTTCGTTCATCTGGCACCAGCGCTTGCTACAACCCAGTTCTGTGCCAGGCAGCAACCAGGCTTGCGGTCAGCAGGCCAGTGCCTTTGCCTGATGACCTGGACTATTTTCATTAGGTCAAGGATGGTGTGTGTGTGTATATGTGTCTTCTGTCTCTTGGGAAATTTTTTGGGTAGACCTCTTTGGGAATATGATTAAGGCTGTCCTGCCGGGGACACAGCTCAATGGTAGAGAGCCTGCCTAGCATGGGTAAAATCTTAGGTTTGACACTGAATACTAAAGAAAAAAAAGTTTCGGATTTTAAATTGGGTGTGGTGGTGCAAGTCTGTATCCCAGCGCTGGCGCACAGGGAATGAGGAAGCAGGAGCCAGAGTTTGAGGCCAGCTGGGGCTACTTGGTTAGGTTTTATCTTAAAAACCATGGGGGAGGGGGTGGCTGGAGAAATGGCTTAGTAGTTAAGGCGCTTGCCTGCAAAGCCAAAGGACCCAGGTTCAGTTCCCCAGTACCCATGTAAAACCAGCTGCACAAGGTGGCGCATGCATCTGGAGTTTGTTTGCAGTGGCTGGAGGCCCTGGCTGCCCATTCATTCTCTATCTCTAGAATAAATAATAAAGATATTAAAACAACAAACAAACAAAAAAAAAAAAACTGGGGAGATGGCTCAGTGGATAAAGTGTTTGCCATGCAAGCATGAGGACTTGAATTTGGATGCCCAGCACCCATGTAAAAGCCAGGCATGGCAGTGCACACCTATAATTTCAGTGATGGGGGAGGGGGAGGGGGAGACAGGAGGGCTCCTAAGCTTTACTGGCTAGCTAGTTGAGCAGAATCGGAAGCACCTTTCCCTGCCAGTACTTGGAATTGAACCCAGGGCCTTAAGCATGTTAGGCAAGTACACTACCACTGAGCTAGATCCTGGCCAGGAATTCTGAGTTCTCAAAACCTTGGTACTCATCCACAGGGCCCCTGAAAATGTCTCCCAAATCTCCACTCTTGTTTTCGACTCGTGCAAAAGTCCTGGGGCCCCTCCCCTGAGATACATTCACTGGGGGTTGGGATGACTGAGGAAAGTTTTACCCTCAGCAGGGCCCTCCGGTGGTTCTTATCACTGATAGATTCTCAAACTGAGCCCCAGAAGACAGTGGCTCCAGAGGAAACCCTCTGTTCTAGACTCTCCCATGTTTCTCTGTGGTCCAGAGCTGACTCCCATCACAGGACAGAGTGCTGTGTGCACAGGGGCCTGTTGGGGAGTGAAGGAGGGATCAAAATCGGGAGCTGCTTTTGGAGAAACCTAAGGGGACAGGCATATGTCTGTGGTCACAGCTACTGTCCCAACTGTTTGCTATGAAATTTTGTGTGTGTTGGGGGTTGTGGGGGGGATGACCGAGCCCAGGGCATGCGTTATAATTTAAGGGACCCTGTGTCTGTGCTTTTAGCAGCCGGGGCTGTCTCATGTTATAGATCCTCTCCATCCTTGAGAAACTGCAGGTGCACGTGACCACCAGGGGGCCCTGCCATTCTGAAGTTGTAAGCAGAGGTGTGTAAGGGTTACACATGTAGACCATTCACAAGGATGCTTTCCATTAGCCTTTGGGTTACGCTTTTACCTTTTCTTCATGGTATTATTTATCTCTAAGCACTTTAGACTGCTGGAGATTTTGAAGTCTCTGAGAAGAGGAGAAAGATGGTAAATCCAGCATCCTCCTCTACTCCTAGGCTGCAGACATTACCAATCCCCTGTTCTCCTGTGAGCCGGCTCCTGGCAGCCACTCAAGCTGACCAGAGAAACCCCTGCAGCGGAACCTGCCAATCACCCCTGAGCTAACAGAAGAGTTCTGGGGGGCTGAAGAAGGCTGGGTTCTTGGCCTGGCAGGCTCACTCCAGTGCCCACACAGCTCCAAGGCAAGGAGCCTGGTGGCCTGATAGCATGAAGAGGAAGGCAGGACAGAACAGGGAAGGTTGGGACCAGGTAGATCAGAACATGGGCTTAGTCATCCACCTTCACAAACTAGGTTGCCCAGGTAAGCCATAGCCTGGCCATTTGTACTCTTCTCAAACCAACTTTTCCCTTACATCTCACTCTCTCTTATGTATTCAAAAATATTTGCTCTTTTTCTAAAGGAAAATCACAGGTCTTTATGTTTTTAATCAATCACAAGGACCACAAGATGTTATTTCTAGTCACTGAGTCCATCTGCCTGTAGCATTCTGGCCTCTATCAGGCCTGAGGCCTCACATCTAGAAACTAGGGCGGTTGAGCTAGAGAGATGGTTCAGAGGTTAAGTGCACTTCCTGTGCAAGACGACGACCCAAGGGGGCCTGGAACTGTTGAGTTTGAATCTCCAGATCCTGTGTAAACTGGGCATGGCCATAGGTGCTTATAGCCTGGTGCATCCATCCTCTCTCATTCTGCCTCTTTCTCTATCAAATAAATAAAAGAAAATAATAATTTTTCTTTTAAAAAAAAGAATAGATGGCAGAGGAATGCAGTGGTCACCAGCCATCCGCTTTGGTCATCACAGCAGACAAGTGCTCTCCCCTCCTCCTACAGGAGGCGCACAGGGTGCTGCAAAGGCACTTACATGTGCATATGCCACACCATACCCACACAACATACACACACAAAAAGAAAAGAAAAATAAGATAGTGTGGCTGGGCTGTATGTAGAGTGATTCTCAAACTAGGTTCCTTATATCCTACAGGGATTCCACAAACATCTCACTCAAAAAGATAAAGGTTTTTGTTTGTTTGTTTGTTTGTTTTTTTGAGGTAGGGTCTCACTTTAGCCCAGGCTTACCTGGAATTAGCCTCAGGCTGGCCTCGAACTCACAGCGATCCTCCTACCTCAGCCTCCTGAGTGCTGGGATTGGCTTGTTGGGTGTGGTGGCGCACGCCTTTAATCCCAGCACTCAGGAGGCTGAGGTAGGAGGATCGCTGTGAGTTCGAGGCCAGCCTGAGGCTAATTCCAGGTAAGCCTGGGCTAGAGCGAGACCCTACCTCAGAAAGAAAAAGGAAAAAAAAAAGATAAAACTTTTAAGCACACCAATTAGGAATGTTTATCTGTGCACCACCTAAATGGTCTGATCTGGGGCAGCTGCAGCTGGCAGCCTTACCTTGTGGGTGAGTGAGTGCTGCTTGAGGTGGTGGATCTGACTGAACTCCATGCCACACTCTGTGCACACAAAGGGCCTCACGTTCTGGTGTTTGAGCATGTGGTTCTGCAGCTGGCTACGGTAGTGGAAGGACTTGTCACACTCGAGGCACTGGTAGAGGGTAGGGCCCTGGTGGGAGGCCAGGTGGCGCTTGAGCTGGGTCAGGGTGGAGAAGTCCAAGCCACATTCGACACAGACGTGGCAGCGGCCGCTCTCATGCTTCACCTCGTGGGCCTTGAGCTCGCTAGGGTAGGCAAAGCCACGGCCACAGAAGTGGCAACTATAGGGCTTTACCTCAGAGTGCAGCAGCATGTGGCGCTTGAGGTGGCTGGTCTGTGTGAAGGCCTTGTGGCACACCTGGCACTTGTGGGGCCGCGTGCCCTGGTGGGTCAGCAGGTGCGTCTGCAGGTGGCTGGGCTGCTTGAAGAGCTTGCTGCAGTGGGGACAGGAGTGCGGCTTGATGCCGTTGTGGCCCAGGATGTGCGTCACCAGGTTGTACTTGGACGTGTAGGACTTCTCGCACATGCGGCACTGCCAGCGCTTCTGCCGGTCGCCGGCCTCCACCAGGTAGGAGTCATCGATCTGCACGTTGATGTCCAGCCGGTCCAGCTGGGCTTTCTTGTGGCGTTCCACCGTGGAGCCCACCGAGTCGCCCTCGAACGCGCTGGACTCTTGCCACACGAAGCCCTGCTCTGGCTTGACGGGTTCTGGGGACGCCATTGTTGGGTGCTCAGGGTCGTTCAGTGGGGCCAGGTGGGGTGGCTCGAAACCACACTCAGTAGGCAAGGCCTCTGGCCCGGGCAGTGCCATGCTGGGCTCGGGAAAGCCGTCACTAGCTGGGTCAGGGAAGGGAGGGTCGAACGAGGTCACGTCCAGCTCTGGCCTCGGGGCTCGGGGCAGGTGCCGCAGCGTCCGGGGCTTCCGGCTGAAGGCGCTGAGGTCAATCATCTTGACGGCGCTGCTCTGCACCAGGGCCTCGCAGCCGGCACCGGCCACCCCGGCAGGGGCCTCTGCCTGGACGGGGTCTTTGTCATCACCAGGCACGGACACCTCGTAGACCTCCTGCTCCTCTTCCTCCTCCACCTTCTCGAACTTGACCTTGGGCACCAGCCGCACGGGTGGTCGAGTCTTTCTCCGGGTGTGCTTCTCAAAGGCTGCCTCGACCTCCAGCACCTCCTCCTCGGGGGGCTCTTCCAGGGCCCGTCCGTTGCAGGACAGCTGGTAGACATCCGGGCCCGGTGGCCCAGGCTCTCCCATGGGCGCCCCAGATAGATCGGTCCTAGTTCTGGGTAGAAGGCCTCAGCACTTATGGTGGCTCCGAAGAGCTCATTTTCTGAGACCAGGCCCAGCACGGCAGCCTGAGCCAAGGAGAGAACCACCACAGCGTCCGTCTGTGTCCCTGAGTCCATGAAGCCCTCCATGCCGTGGCGGCTGGCTAGGAGGGCATCGCTGTGGGAGGAGAAAGGTGTGTTAGTACACTGCCCGTTCCGTGGGGAGCGGACATAGTCAGGGCCCAGCTAATTTGGGGTGGGTCTGGTCCTGATGTCTTTTTATTCCTGCCTTGGGAATAGGATCCACATCTAATGACAGGGCGCAGCGACACCCTCTGGGTATCTAGCCATCTCCTTCATCTCTCTGATGGTCCCTGGGTGAGCCCTGCCCCACTGCTGGCCTTGGTCTTCCCATCTGCAAAACAGGGAGGGTGGATGCCCTCGGTGATGCTTTGTTTTTGAGATATGGTCTCACTGTGTAGCCCTGGCTAGGCTGGAATCCTTGGATTCACTATTTTCCTGCCTCAGCCTCCCAAGTGTCGGGATCATAGATATGTATGTACCACCTACCCAGCTGCTCAGCGATTCTTAAATCGTGTCCTGCAGGTTCTTCAAGAAGTCCTTAGAAATCTGACTCAAAATGCACAAAAAAGGATTTACTTATTTATTGTGAGGTAGGAATCACTCTAACCTAGGCTGACTTGTCACTATGTAGTCTCAAACTCACGGCGATCCTCCCACCTCTGCCTCCCGAGTGCAGGGATTAAAGGCGTGCACCACCATGCCCGGCTAATTAATTTTTTGAGACAGGGTCTCAATATGTAGCTGAGGCCAGCCTAAAACTTGCTATCCTTCTACCTTAGCCTCCTGAGTGATTTCTGACTAAAGCTGAGAAACTTTTCTTTTCTGCAGTGCTCGGGATTGGACCCAGCACCTTGCCCATACTAGGCAAGCACTCTACCACTGAGCTTTACTGTAGCTCTTTTGTTTTAAAAATAATGATTCTATTATTTAAAGGACTGATTTTTAAAAACCACCTACTCAAATGTAATATATGCCATATTCTCAAACATGTCAAGAGTCACACTTGCTGTGATGCCAGAGTAATTAATTTTGCTCAAGACTTTGAGGTCTTAGACGATTGTCACTATTAATGATGATTTGGCTGCATGAATGAGGATTTTTTTTAATATATGCATACAGGGTAAAAACAAGACAATAGGGCTGGAGAGATGGCTTAGCAGTTAAAGCACTTGCCTGCAAAGCCAAAAGGACCCAGGTTTGATTCCCCAGGACCCATGTAAGCCAGATGCACAAGGTGGCTCATGCATCTGGAGCGCATTTACAGAGGCTGGAGACCCTGGCACGCTCTCTCTCTCTCAAAAATAAAATAAAATAAATATAGCATACAAAAATAAATTAGGTACTGAGACAGGTCCCAAGCAGGCTATCACCTGTCAGGTCTTATCCTAGACTATCAGACAGGCCATTATTTTTCTTTTTTTTCTTTTTTTTTTTTTTTTTTTGTTTGTTTATTTGGGTTTTGGTTTTTGAGGCAGGGTCTCACTGTAGGCCAGGGTGACCTAGTACTTTCTTTGTAACCTAGGCTGGCCTTGAATTCATGGCTATCTTCCTATCTCAGCTGGGACTAAAGGCTCACTATTTACATATGTAGATTTATACCAATAAAAAGATGGCTTTATCTTCATATATATATTATATATATATTTATATTTACATGTATGTTTTTATGTTGGAGTTGAATGTCAGATCTGATGGCTAACATGCTTGAAGACCACTGTGATTTAAACGTTAAAACTGGCTCCTAGGTTCAAGGTTCTCGTAACCAATGCCTGTGCACCACCCCCCGCCCCCGCCTCTGTAGGTGCAAAGCACATCACAAAGTCTTCCTCCCTTCCTCAGGTTCCAGCTGCCCCAGGCCACACCTGCTCTGCAAGCACTGTATACCCTTGCCTTTGCATACTGTGATCCCCGACTAGGTGCCACTTCCCTAGCACCGTGGGTATGCTCCTCCACCAGCCCCCCAACCCTCTGCCTGCTTTGGCGCCCACTTGGGCTTCCCCAGGACTAAGACACACCTCTCAGGCTTCAGATCATGTCCCCATGCCCTGCCTGGCAAACATCATAGGAATAGGAGTGACATTAGGAGGGTGGCTCTGCTCATCTCTCCTGCTTTCTTCACAAGGCGAGGACTGGGCACAGGTCTGACTGACAGCCCTTCCTCAGGAAATAGCCTCGGCCTGGTGCTGCCTTCCCCCTTAGCACCCAGTGGAGCTTCCCCTTCCTGCGGTGGACAGCTAAAAATACCCCAGACAGGAATCCAGCCTTCTTGAAACAGACATTAAAGATTAAGCTAATAGGCTCAGAAGGGCTCAGATAGGACACCTGTCAAGGGATTCAGGGTCCACTAGGAACAGTTGAGGGGATCAAGCCCACTCTGGGACACTCCCCTACCCGGCCCAATGCCCACCTACACTCAGCTAGGACTCCAGGGATCTGCAGGCAGCTTGGCCTCAAGTCCCAAATTGGTTAATTCTAGATGACTATTGCAAAGTGACTTCTGTGCCTCAGTTTCCCAATCTAAAAATTGGGGATGAAAACATCCATGCATGAAAGGTGTGGAAGCCCAAGGGGTATAATACAGGCCAAGGAATTTGGTTAATTATAAAGTCCTAAGAGTAAAGAATCGATAGTAGCCAGGTATGGTGGTGCACGCCTTTGATTCCAGACCTTGGGAGGCACAGCAGGAGAATCAAGGTGAGTTCGAGGCCACCCTGAGACTACATAGTGAATTCCAGGTCAGCCTGAGCTACAGCGAGACCCTATAGATTCCTAGAGGTTTGCTAAAGACAGCCACAGGTCCAAGACACTTTCCCATCCTTAGGCCCCAAATTAGTGAAGCTTTGATGATTCCAACGATAACTGTTAGGAGCCAAGAACTCATTTGCTCATCTGTGCAACAAATATTACTAAATCTCTACGGAAGGCGGGCTCATGCTTAGAGAGTAATGTGAGTGAGACAAGGTCTCTGTCTCCATGGGGCCCACAGTGAAGACCCGCTGTGCCCATCACAGCCACCAGTGCCCACCAGCCTATAAGCTTTCCTGAGCAAGCTGGGGAATGTCACCAGCCAGTCTTTGACAGCACCAGGCAACCACATGTCACTTGTGGCTTTAAGCAAACAATATATTCAGCAGTTGTTTTTTTTTAACTTCCCCAAAGTGGACCTGTGGGGAGGAAGGAATGGCCGTCCATGGCGAGGCTTGTTGCTTGGACATTGGCCCTGGGACCTGAGCATGGTGGCACATTCCTGTAATCCCAGCACTTGGAAGGTAGAGGCAGGAGGACTAGGGGTTCAAGGTCATCCTCAGCGACAAGTCAAGTTCAAGGCCAGCCTGGGCCACATGAGACCCCATCACAAACAAAACCTTACACAAAACCCTGGGGCTGGGTTCTGAGATCAATCCAGGTCTACAACGTCCTTATGTGTCCCAAGCCTGTCAGTTCTCTGAAGAGGGAAAAGATTCCTGATTTGAGATGATGTCAAAGTTCTCTTCTGATACCAGACACTACCCCCTCCCGGCAATTCCAAGGGAATGGTGCAAAGAAGCACCACAGGGAGATGAAAGGGCAAATGCCAGTCAACACCTGCCCGAGGGAGGAGGGCACAGGTCTGCTTCCCTATTGTGAGAGTAATCATGTAACTGACCATCCAAACTGGGGGCCCCTCCAACAAGGGACCAGTCCTTACTGTCACACATCCAAGATGCAAGCCAAGCTGGCTTCAGTCAACTGGACCTGCTCTTCCTACAGGAACAGGTGACTTTGACTGCAGAAGATGAGTTAGTGTCAAGAATCTAACCTGGGGCTGGAGAGATGTCTTAGCGGTTAAGGGGTTTGCCTATGAAGCCAAATGATCCAGGTTTGATTCCCCAGATCCCATGTGAGCCAGATGCACGAGGCGGCACATGCGTCTGGAGTTCTTTTGCGGTGGCTAGAGGCCCGGTATGCCCATTCTCTGTCTCTCGTAATAAATAAATAAAAATTTAAAAAATAAAATAAAAATGTATCTGGCCTGGCTTTACAAATGGAACCAACCCAGAGTCCTTGCTCTTTGAGGCGCAAGGGTGGAGGTACAGAGGTGCCAACAACCAGCTATAGGCTCAGCGGGAAAGCCCCCATTTATCATTACTGAGGGGCCTCTAGGCCCCACGTAACTTTACAACAATCCCGCAGGAGGGAGGTGTGTACCCCCTCCACACTCCACAGCCCAGGCGACAGGACATAAACCACACAGACAAGAGTTCCTTAGGAATGGGGCACAGCTGGGTCTCCACGTTTCCACATGGGCCTGTTCCCTGGGACAGCAGTGCAGGATGTGTGTATATGAGTGTGTGTGTGTGTGTGTGATAAGTGAGCGTGAGCACGTGTACATATGTGCGCAGAAGGGGCTCTGAGGCAGGTAAGAGACAGAATCTAAGTGACCGGCCTTTCACGCATGTACTCTGTCCATCAGTCATACAGGGATGACCAGAGAGAAATGGCCTCCCCCACCTGGTGTGACTCCCCTTCTCCCAGCCAGCCTTTTGGTTCACTTGCCCCCATGTCCCCTGGCTCCTCCTCCCAGGCTACAGCTCTACTGTTTGATGCCCTGGCTCGTACTGCCCAGGGCAGGAGAACCTGCACGGAGCTGTGCCTTCCGGAGGACCCCGGAGCTCTCTGTGGCATCTCCCTTTTCAGAGCAAGGCCTTTCCCCACTATTTGTGCTGAAGACTCAAGTGAAGCTTCTAACCATATCGGAGAGAAAACAACTCAGAGGGCCCTGGGCTCTCCCACAGCACAAGGAGTGATGGAAGCATCCATTAGCCAGAGCATCCTGGCTCCCCAGGGTGCTCAGAAAGTCAATGTTTAAGGTAGAGCCATAGAGAAGGGAGGCGCCTGAGCACAGTAGTGCTGGGAAGGGGAGAGAGGAGAGGTGGGGAGAGAGGGAGGGAGGGAGAGAGAAAGAGAGAGAAGAAAAAGAAGCTGGGAGGCCAAGAAACAAAGGCAAGAGGGGGAGGGGACCTGTGACGACACAGAGGCCCAGGACTGCCCTATTTCCCAGGGCTCAGCATCACCCCTGGGTCGGCAGTGGGCCAGCACCCAGGGAGGGAATGAAGTCCCCCTTCAGAGCCTGCAGGAGACCGCCCCCACCCCAACAGGGCTCCAGGCCCAGAGCTGCTCGCTGTTCATCCAACAAGTACTCTGCCTCTTCCTCACTGTGCTATGCTCCTGCGAACACTGGACGTCCACTCTGGGACCCTGGGCAAGTTACTTCACTCAGGGTCCCAGTGTCCTCCCTCATCTGTGAAAACAAGACATAAAGCTGGGAATTCAGGGTGTATTAATCCCTGTCTACCTGCCTATCATGCAGAATTCCCTTCCAGAAACAGAGGGCTCTAGTAATTCCTACCCTCCATGGAGAGCCCTTCACACCCCAGCCCAGTATATGCATAGGGGGAGGGCAAAATAAAGCTCATGTGGACAGGTAGAGCACCAGATTTGTAGGGTGGGCATGAGCTGTAACCTGGGGCAGCTGGAGACAGTTCAGGGACCACCTGAGCATAAGGGTGAGGTCTCAGCCAAGGTCTGGCACTCAAATCTTTGGGATGTGGTCCCAGCTTCCCTTTCTGGCCCTGTCACCAGCTAGCTACTGGGATGAGGTAGATCTGGGCCCCGGGGTTAGAGAGGCAGACACTGGGGTGGGGCGGTACGGGTAGTCCTATTGGAAAAGGGAAACAGAAGTTCCCAGCCTGCACATGGCTGAAAACCTCTCACGGGACTTCACCTGGTAGCGAAACCTCCCTCTTGGCTTTCCTGGTTGTCCTCACAGTAGACTCAAAGGTAAACTGCTCACATCTCCAGAGAGAAAGAGGAAACAAGAGCCCAAAGCCAAAGGCTTGCAAGCCTTGGGCTCCTTGCCAGTCTACACTTCTGAAAGCCTCAGCAGCTATGGGCCCAGGGAAGTGGGGCTGTTACTGGAGTCGCTCTACTCCAGCCCCCGCCCAACTCCAGTAGTCAAAATGGCTGGGCCACCAGCCACAGGTCACACAGGAATCTGATACAGTCTGCCCTGTCTTTTATGGACAGGGTTCAGCTCTTTGCCAAGGCTGGTCTTGCATTCATGGGCTCAAGTTATCCTCCTACCTCAGCCTCCTAACACACTCCACACGTGTCTCAAACTTTTTTTTCACAAGGCTCTCACTTTGTACCTTCTCTTTAAAACAAATTTATCTGGGCTGGAGAGATAGCTTAGCAGTTAAGGTGCTTGCCTGTAAAGCCTAAGAACTTAGGTTCAAATCTCCGGGTCTCACGTAGCCAGCTGCAGTGAGGCAAGCACGCAATGTCGCACATGAGCACAAGGGGGCGCAAGTGTCTGGAGTTCATTTGCAGCAGCTGAAGGCCCTGATGTGCCCATTCTCTCTCTCTCTCAAAATAAATAATAAAAAATTATTTATTTGAGAAAGAGTATGTATATGGATGCACCAAGGCCTCCTGGTGCTGCAAATGAACTCCAGACAAATGTATCACTTTGTGCATCTGGCTTTACAAGGGTATTGGAGAATTAAACTTGGGTTATTAGACTTTGCAAGCAAGTGGCTTTAACCACTGAGCAATCTCTCCAGTCCCTCAGCATCATCTTAAAAAAAAAATAATAAGGAAACTGGGGCTAGGGAGATGGCTCATTTGGTAAAGCATTTGTTGAACAAATATGAGGGTCTGTGTTTAGGATCCCAACACACATGTAAAAAGCTGGGTGTGAGCTGGTGGTACATTCCATTAGTCCCAGCACTTGGGAAGCTGAGGCAGGAGGGTTGAAGTGAGTTCAAGGACAGCCTGGGGCCACAGAGTGAATTCCAGATCAGCCTGGGCTAGAATGAGACCCTACCTCAGAATACAGCCCCCCTTTAAAAGAAAAGGTAGAAGGGCTGTAGAGAGGGCTCAGTGGATAAAGTGCTGCTGCACAACTCTGAGTACCTGCGTTCAGATCCCAGACCCCATGCAAAAGCCAGGAGCTGTGAAAGGCTTCTGTAATCCCATTGGACCTATGACGAGAAGGGAGGCAGAGACGGGGGAATTTCCCTGGAAGGTCACCAAGGGAGCAGTGAACAAGAGAGACTCTGCCTCAAATGAGGTGGAAGGTGAGAACTGACCTAAAAGCTGTCAGCTGACTTCCATACATGTGCCATGACAGACACCCCCCCAAATATGACAAACAGTGAGGCAATGGTAAAGCACAGACTAGAAAACAGTCTCTGGGGGCTGGAGAGATGGCCTAGCGGTTAAGGTGTGTGCCTGCAAAGCCCAAGGACCCAGGTTCAATTCTCTAGGTCCCAAGATGCATGCGTCTGGAGTTAGTTTGCAGTGGCTACAGGCCCTTGAATGCCCATTCTCTCCCTCTCTCTCTCATCTAAGAATGAAATGAAAACGTGCTTCACCATGCCTGGTTCAAGATGGCTCAGCTGTTAAGGTGTTTGCCTGCAAAGTCTAACAACCCGAGTTTGATTCCCCAGTACCCACACACAGCTGGATGCACAGAGTGATGTGTTCACCTGCAGTTTGTAATGGCTACAGGCCCTGGCATACCCATTCTCTCTCTCTCTGCCAGTGTGGCGGTACCCACCTTTAATCCCAGCCCCCCAGGGAGAGCAAGGTAGGAGGATCACCATGAGTTAAAGAGCAGCCCGAGACTACATAGTGAATTCCAGGTTAGCCCGGAATACCTCAAAATAATAAATAAATAAAATAAATAAATGTAGCTGTTGCTGTAAAAGCATATTGTGGATGTGGTTAACATTTATAATTCCTCGACTTTAAGTAAAAATAAATAACACCTCTATAATGTGGATGGGCCCCATCCAATCAGTTGATGGCCTTAGGATTAAGAGAAGGAAGATTCCTTCCCAGAAAAGGAATTCTGCCTCAAGACTGTAACCTACAGGTATTGCCTAAGTCTCCAGCCTGCTGGCTACAAACTTTGGACTTGTCAGTCCCTCAACTGCATGAGCCAATTTCTTAAAATAAATCTGCTTGAGTCTCTGAGTCAGAGTCAGTCTCTCTCTCTCTCTCTCTCTCTCTCTCTCTCCATATTGGCTTTATTTCTGTGGGGAACCCTGAGACCAGCACGTTGATTCATAACTGTTTATGGGTCCTCTCTCTATTGAAGAGTAGATGGTGTCCACAAGGAAACAAAAGAGTCTTCTAAGAGAAAGACACCAAGTGTGGAATAGGGAGAAGAAAATAGTCATCAAGGGACCAAGAATGAATGAATGACCCAGAGAGTCATACATTCATCAATGTCTCTGCTCCCAGGACCCTGGAAGCCACAGGCCCCTTGATCCTCCACCCCAAAAGCTCATCCATCCTTTACTACAGAGGAGGGAAACGTATCTCTCCATGGCAGGACAGTGGCCTTGGTGGAGGGAGACCCTTTGCCTGTGCAGTATCAAAGGGGGTCTTGGAATCTTCACTATAGTTACTAACTTTGGAGACCCTTCTGCCAAGGCTATCATCTTACAGAGGTGGAAAGAGAAGCCGTAAGGTCACCTGTGTCTCTTGGGAGCTTGACTCCTACTGTGTTTCCACAATGGGCTAAACATAACACTCCTGCCCCAGACGCTGGGCAGGACGCTGACCTTCCTGGAAGACGGGCATGGCGACACGTCCAGAGAAAGAAATTTCCACCACTCAAGCCTCATGCAGGCAACGTTTTGAGCTTAAGCTTTACCATGGAGCTGCCCTTGCCCTCATGCTAAAGAGTCCATAAAGGGGGCTGGAGAGATGGCTTAGCAGTTAAGACACTTGCCTGCAAAGCCCAAGGACCCAGGTTTGATTCCCCAGTACCCACGTAAAGCCAGATGCACAAGGTGGCATATGTCTGGAGTTAGTTTGTAGTGACTAGAGGCCCTGGTGTGTCCATTCAGTCTCTCTTTCTCTCTCAAATAGTTTTTTTTGTTTGTTTGTTTTTGCTTTGCTTTGCTTTGTTTTGTTTTTGTTTGTTTTTCAAGGTAGGGTCTCACTCTGTCCCAGGCTGACCTGGAATTCACTATGTAGTCTCAGGGTGGCCTCGAACTCACGGCGATCCTCCTACCTCTGCCTCTGCCTCCTGAGTGCTGGGATTAAAGGTGTGTGCCACCATGCCCGGCTTTCAAATAAAGTGTTTTAAGAAAGAAAAAGTAGTCAGTCCATGAAGGGAGAGGGAACTGCATGCAATAAGTACTGTCTGCGCACCAAGCACGCAGCACAGCTCACTGGGCTCTCCTTGCAGTCAAGGGGCCTATGTGCGCTTGCCCGGCTGCTCCCTGCCTCTGCAGCTGTTTCGCTCCATGCTGCTTTCTCCTTCGTGTTCCAGCCACATGGGCTCTGTTCACTGTCCATAATTGACTTGCTTGCATGTGACCTCTTCACATGCTAGCCCATGTGCCTAGAACGCATGCGCATAGGTTCCACAGCCTTCCACTTTCAGCTCAACTGCCTTCCGCTGCTCCCACAGGTCTAGTTCCCCAAGTTCTCAGCAAGTTCAATACTGCTCCTTGCCCAGTGTGGTGGTGCGCAACTGTAATCCTGGCACTTGGGAGTATGAGGCCAGCCACGGTTATACAATGTGCCCTGTCTCAAAACCAAACCAAACCAAACCCCTTTCCTGCTTGGACTTTAAAATAATTCTTAATGATTTGCTTACGCTTTATTTGTTAGCACGATCATTTGCTTAATATCTGGCATCACAGTTAGATGACAGACTTCCCAAGGGCAGGGGCCTGGTCTGTTTGCTCACCATGGCACCCCAGCAGAGTCCACACGGACAATGAGTCATTGGCCTTCAGAGAAGGTGAAGAAAAAAGAAGCCGCTTGCTGAGCCAACCTTGGAAAACTGCCAGGTAGGAAGCCCCAGCCTTTCCTTCCCTTCCCTGAGGGTCAGGAACAGATCTTCTTCCCAGGGGGGAGAGACAACAGGCCTTATGTTTCTGGAAGGCTCCTTGTCTTTCCTCTAATCCCAGAAGCAAAATACACATGTGTCCTCCAAATAAGGATACTATATAATGGACTAAAAAGTCACCAGCGTCTCAGCACTTGGGGAGGCAGAGATAAGAATATCACCATGAGTTAGAGGCCAGCCTGGGATGGAGTGAGACCTTGCCTCAAAAATAAAATAAGCAGGGAAGTTCCCACGGAAACTGTGGAGTCTCAGAGCTCTGAAAGCCCCTTCCTCTTTGCTTTCTTTCCCTTTCTCCCCCCCCTTACTCTAAAATAAACTTTTATTCTTTTAAAATACAAAAATAAATAAAATAAAATAAGCCGGGTGTTGTGGTGCTACCCTGAGAGTACAGAGTGAATTCTAGTCAGCCTGGGCTAGAGAGGGACCCTACCTCAAAAAACCAAAATAAATAAATAATAGGGGTGGAGAGATGGCTCAGTGGTTAAGGAACTTGCTTGCAAAACCTAAGGACCCAGATTTCTTTTCCTACTACCCATGTAAACCAGATGCACAAGGTGGCACATCTGTCTGGAGTTCTTATGCAGTGGCTAGAGGTCCTGGCACGCCCATTCTCTGTCTGTCTCTATCTCTCTCTGCTTACAAATTGATAAATAAAAACATTTTAAAATATAAAATAAATCAGCTGGGCGTGGTGGTACACACCTTTAATCCCAGCACTCGGGAGGAAGAGTTAGGAGGATCGCTGTGAGTTCGAGGGCACCCTGAGACTACATAGTGGATTCCAGGTCAGCCTGAGCTAGAGTGAAACCCTGCTTCAAAAAACAAACAAATAATTTTTAAAAAATCAGCTTAATGTTAGCAGGGAAAAACAAATCAAACTTTATCTCACAAGTTTAAGAGGCAAAGATAAGAATTCAATGAAGATATAGCAGGAACATTGGGCTTGAGCTTTGTCAGGCCCTGGGATGGGCACGTGTAATTTCTAACCTGTAAGCAGTTCTCCCTGAGATAGAGTGGGAAAGTGAGGCTGATGGAGCAGGCGGCGTGGAGCCGTCTCCCCTGTGGGACTCTGCTCTGTAAGGTCTGGGTGGGGATGGGCTTTCTGGGTCCTGTCTTCCTCCCTTGACCACTCAGTTTGGACCTAGGAAACCCTCGTGGCTTCCCTTCCTCCTTACCCAGCTTCATCTCAGGTCTCTCTCTCTCTCTCTCTCTCATAGAGCCCTCCGCCTTCTCCATCCTGTCTTCCTCTCCCTCCATTCCTCCCCTCTTCTGTTTCCATGGCAACCCCATCCTCCGCTCTGCCACTCGGTCTTGCGTTCCCATCTCATCTCTTTCTTTTCTCTTTCATCTGTCCCCTCATCGCAGTGCTGAGTCCAAATCCCCCCATGTCCTTTGCTTCTGGCCTCTTGCTCTCCTTTTACTCTCCTTTCATCTCCTTCAATGTTCTCTTGTCATCTCAAGGCGACATTTATTTATCTCTTGTTTAAAAATAAAGAGCAAGAGAGAGAGAGAGAGAAAAGGAAGGAAGGGAAAAGAAACCTTGTTCCATCAGCCCTGGCTCTTCCACCTCAGTCTCTTGAGCCTTCTAGGGCCCGAGCTTGAGGACTGGAAGGAGGAAGGAGGTATCCCAGACCGGACCCCTGCCTGCCACAGTGATGGCTTCAACAGTGGAGGGGAGGAAGCAAGCACACAGCTGGGGAGAGCACTGTGAAGTGGCCTGATTGCCAGGAGGGTCAGTGGAGAGGCTGGAGAACCCTGCAGATAGGGCAAGGGGGCCTACCACATGGCAGACAAGCCCAGAACCCCTCACGTTGCTGTTGTCTGAGGCAGGAAATTGCTGCTCTCCAGGGAAATCTCAACCACAGAGCTGCCCCAAAACCCTTCTTCCAGGCCTACCTTGCCTATGTGCCGGACTTCCAACAAACCTAGCTCCTCTCCCTTCCTCAAAACAGGTGATGGAAATCATCAACTCAAGATTCACTTTTCTGTTTGTTTGTCTTGATGTCAGGTCTCACTCTGGCCCAGGCTGATCTGGAACTCACTCTGCAGTTCCAGGCTGACCTCGAACTCACCGACATCCTCCTACTTCTGCTGGGATTAAAGGCATGTGGCACCACACCCAACTTAAGATTCACTTAAAAAAAATTTTTTTTTAGGGCTAGAGAGATGCCTTAGCAGTTAAGGGCTTGCCTGTGAAACCTAAGGACCCCGGTTCGAGGCTCTATTCCCCAGGACCCACATTAGCCAGATGCACAAGGGGGCGCACATGTCTGGAGTTCGTTTGCAGTGGCTGGAGGCCCTGGCATGCCCATTCTCTCTCTCTCTCTCCCTCTCTCTCTTTCTCTCTCCCTCCCTCCCTCCCTCTTTCTCTCTCTGTCTGTCCCTCTCAAATAAGTAAAAAATAAATAAACAAAAAAATTAAAATTTTTAAATTATTTTCTTGAGAGAGTATGGGTGCACTCTTGTTGCTGTAAACAAATTGCAGACAAATGTGCCACTTTGTGCATCTGGCTTTACATGGGTACTATGGAATCAAATCCTTTAATCACTGGGAAATCTCCCCAATTCCAAGATTCATTCACTTAAAAATTTTTTTGACAACTTCCATAATTATAGACAATAAACCATGATAATTCTGGTCTCCCCCCACTTCCCCTTTGCAGCTCCACTCTCCATCATATCCCCTCCCCTCTCAATTAGTCTTTCATTTTGATGTCATCACCAAGATTCACTTTTTTATTCTATTTTATTTGAGAGCGACAGACAGAGAGAAAAAGAGGGGGGGGAGAGAGAGAGAGAGAGAGAGAGAGAGAATGGGTGCGCCAGGGCTTCTAGCCACTGCAAACGAACTCCAGATGCGTGCACCCCCTTGTGCATCTGGCTAATGTGGGCCCTGGGGAACCGAGCCTCGAACCTGGGTCCTTAGGCTTCACAGGTAAGCACTTAACCGCTAAGCCATCTCTCCAGCCCCCCAAGATTCACTTTTTAGGCCCGGGGTTGTGGCTCAGCAGTAGCATGTGTGAAGCCATGACAAAAGTCCTTAACTGCCTCTGAGAAAAGGCAACAATCATCCCTGGGCTCTCCTGGAGCTTAAGTTTGCATTGAAAGTTATCTGCTCTTCCCAGTGTCTTCCAGTTCATACTCGCTGAGCTGCTGGGTGATGGATGTTTATAGTTCCATTTTACAGACGGGCAAACTGAGGCTTGGAGGAACTTAGTCACATGGCTGGTGAAAGCCAAGACAGGACTTGAGCCAAAATTATAACCATGATCTTCCTCACTGACTCCCCTTCTCCCAGGTCACAGCAGCCCAGAGCCCAGCCTCCTCCAGGCTGCTCCTCTGCTGCGTTTAATCTGCAGTGATCAGAAATGACAGGAGAAACAAAGATCCAGAAGCAGATTTACAAAGAAAAGAAAACAAGCCGATTACGGTGGTGGCTCCAGTGACCGAGAATAGATGGGCTGGTGGAGAATGGTATCAAGTCCCCTAGGAAATGTAAGTTATATGGATAAGGAGGAAGGGGTCCTGGGTTTTTAGGAGCTCCATGGGCTGTGTGAACCTCTGGCATAGCTGGAAGTATCCCTGTGCCAGGGAAGTGGCCAAAGTCCCGTCCTGCACGCCAAGGACACAGCTGTAATACCTGCCTGGCCTGCCCTGTCCACACAGTCAGTAGAGCTCTCCCATGATGCAGCAAGCCCCAGGACCAGGAACCTAGGGAGACAATGTCCTATCACTGACAGCTCAGCTCCATTACCCCCTTGAAGGCTGCTCTGAGAGGCCAGAGGAAGCTAGGGGGAGCAGCAGTGTGGAGGAGCCAAGGAGGCCAACCCTAACTTTGCAGATAAACAGTGAGAGGAGAGAGGCTTGTACCTCAGCACCTGGTCTTCCACCCCCAGCTCCATCTTGAATTGTGTATCCTTAGGCAAGAGGCTCAAGATCCTGGGGATCAGCTTCCTTGTCTCTAAAGGGGCCAGTGACAAGAAAAGGAGCTACCACATACTAAGCCCTTCCTTTAGGCCAGGCATGTACTTACTGAGATCATGTATGTAGAGCATGGTATCTTGGGAACAAAAGCCATTTTACAAGCTGGGCCAGTATGGACAATCTAGAGAGTTCCAGACCGGCAAGGGCTACATAATGAGACCCTGAATCACAAAGACAGAAAGGAAAGGGAAAGGAGAAATGAAGACAGACAGAAAGGGCTGGGGAGATGCCTAGGTTGGCAGAGTGCTTACTATGCAGCATAAGGACCTGAGTTCAGATCCCTGGCAGCCCGCCTGTAATCCTAGCACTCTGGAAGCAGAGGCACACGTACACATACACGCTCACACATGCATGCGCACACACATGTTCACCCACACGAGCATGAATGCACACATGCATGCACACTACACACATCTATGCATGCAAAAGAAAGGGAAAGAAAAACAAGCTCATTTTACAGACAGGAAAATGGAGACAGAGAGAGAGAGAATGGGCACATCAGGGTCTCTTGCCACTGTAAGTGACTCCAGATGAACGCACCTGGCTTTACATGGTACTGGGGACTCAAACTCAGGTTACGAGGCTTTGACTATAACTGCTGACTCTCCAGCCCTTATCATCATCATCAGTATATTTTTTTTCTATATAGAGTCTTGCTGCAGTCCAGGCTGACCTGAAATTCACTATGTAGTCTCAGACTGGCCTTGAACTCACAACTGTCCTCCTACTTCTGCCTCCTGAGTGGTGGGATTAAAGGTGTGCACCTCCACGCCTGGCCTCATCATCACCATTATTATTTTTATCATTATCCACTCCAGAGGTCAGGAGGGGTGCTGGGTGTCAGTGGAGTACAAAGATCTCAAGGACCAAGCACAGTCTGGTTAGAGATAAGATTAAGAGCTACAAAACAGTCATGAAGAATATCAAACAGGAACAGAGTATGGGGTGGTTTGCTTCTCTCTTTCTTTCTTTCTTTCTTTCTTTCTTTCTTTCTTTCTTTCTTTCTTTCTTTCTTTCTTCAATTTTTCAGTCTTAAGGGACCAGGGATTCTTTTCCATGGAAGCAGCACTGAGAGACTGCGGTCTGGCCCCATCTCCCCAGCTTCGCTTGTGTGGGCCTTGTCCCCTGAATCTGTGGCATGGGACAATGATTCCCAGTTTTCTAGGGGAAATGAAAAGAGAAAGGGCTGAGGAGATGCCTAGGTTGGCAGAGCGCTTACTACGCAGCTGTCAGGAGGTTGAACTGAGCCCATTGGCTGAATGAGATGGATGGATGGATGTCACACTACAGGAAGGTCAAGTGGAGGGGGCTCTGCAGAGGTTTAGGGACGAGAGATTGCTGGTTAAGAAGCCACCACTCTGACAGACCCCCATGGGGACAAGGGCTGGCCCAGACTGGTGGGACAGGGGAAGAAAAAGGACAGACTAGCTGCAGACAGAGAAATGCTGAGGTTGAAGGACACGCAAGGAGTGTGGCCTGGCCTAGAGCCCTCTCCTGTCTCACATGCCAGCATGACTCACCCAGGCCTCCATCCCTGCGGAGCCCCTGGCAGCACTGCCTCCCCAAGCCAGTGCTGTAATCAACATTTATTTTGCAGTCACCCACACACCCAAGTCGGGTCCGGATTTATGCCAGGAGAGGAGTAAGGAACGTCCCTCTCATTCGCCATTCACGTAATGCCTCGTGGGTCTGCGGGGGGAGGGCCAGCTGGGGAAACAGCTCGGCTGAGTGTACACACGCAGACGTCAGCCACGCGCCCGCCGGCCTCACGCTGAACGGGAGCCGCACGCGGAGCCGCGCCCCCTCAGTCACCTGCTGAAGGGCCGCTCGCACAAGCTGACCCCACGGGCTGCCTGGGGAGGGGCTCCCACACATGCAGGAGCAGGAAGAGGCTGGAGCCCCGGTAGCACATTCCACCACTTGTGGCTGTGGCAGGCTAGAGAAAGGCAGAGAGGCGGGCAGAGGTCAGAGAGCCAGGAAAAGGCTTCATGGACAGGTCCCCGGATGAGGGCAGGCCTGTGGATGTGAAGGGAAGAGGCCACGGTGGGAAGTGTTTCCTGCAATCTAGATCACCCAGGCTGGCACACGGGAGCCCGTGAGGTGGAGCAGGGTGGTGGTTCTCTGCGCGTGTGCCAGGTGCTGACGTTCACGTGTGTGCATGTACACTAAATGTCAAAACCGATTTTAGTGGCCGTGACTAGTATGAGCCAGGCACATGCCTCACCTTCTCTGAAGGAGGAAGGGGAAGATCCTCCTGGCTCTCCCTGCTATGGGGTAAGAGGACCCCTCAGGACAGACCGTGGGGAGTAGGTGGGACCCCTTTGTTCGGGGAAATTAAATCCGTTTAGCCATTTTCTCGCTGTGAAACCTTAAGAACGTTGCTTTATATCTCAGGGCCCCAGTTTTCTCAAGTGTAAAACAGGGCTCACAGCCTCTCCCACAGAATGGTGAGGATAAAATAAGACCATGGGAATGGACGTAGCCCGCTTGGGGCAGCTGTTTGAGCAGTGGTCATCCCTAGCCTTCACCAGCACAGTCGATGTACATATACAATCCGGATCACCCAGGGCAGCCACTATTTGGCATACTCTCACGAACACTACAATAATCTCTCCCATGAAGTAGTGTCACAGCAGGTGCAGGGAAGGCCAGAGATGCTGGTAATGAACATCAGCTCACAAGCAGTTCAAGCCAGAGTTCTCAGCCCTGGACGGAGTTCCCAGGCTGCCAGGGGACGGAGGGCCACCATCAGTGCCAAGGGGGCTCTGAGGGACAGAAGGGAAGGAAAAACTGCTTCCTCCGCATTGAAAGCCCACGACCCACCCAGGCTCAAACCTCAAAAGGCTCCATTCCCAAACAAACTACAAAATCCCACTCTCAGGCATGTGACGGCGGCTCAGTTTATCATCCCAATACCAAAGAGGCTGAGGCTGGAGGATTATCGCAAGTTTGAGGCCTGAGCTGCAGAGTGAGACCCCTGTCACAACACAAAACAAAATACTTAGAAAGCTGAGACACTAAACAAACTGCAACAAATAAACAAACAAACAAACAAACAAAAATCCAACTCTCCTCCCTCAGAATATGGACAACTCATTCTGGGATAGGTGGGTTCCTTCTCGGTCCAAACAGCCTATAGGAATCACAGGAAGAAAGGCAAGGCCCAAGGTTGACATCCATACCCCAGTGCTGGAAGGATCTTGTGTGAAGTTCACCCACAGTCACCCATGCACAGCCAGGAGGCATAGGTCACCTCCTCCCTGCTCTGTGGCAAGCACTGGCTGGGCGGTCCTGGCTCAGGGCACTCAGGCAGGCTTTCACAGGCTCAGAACAACCCCTCCTCCAACATCCCTATCTCTGGGTGCCAAACTGCAGTAGGAAATACAAGTGTTTCTGGGACTCAGGAAGACAGGTAGGGCAGGGGAATGAGTACACCCACTCGCCTGGGCACAGCGCTCTGCAGAGCATGTCAGGATGGCCAAGTGATCTGAGGCGCCAGACTCAAGCTCCTGCTTCCTGAAAATACTCAGGGGAGGGCTGGGGATGGAGTGGGTAGAGTGCTTGCCTATCATCCTTATGGCCCTGATTGGATCCCCAGCACCACATGACTTGGACAAGGTGATACATGCCTGTAAGGCCAGTATTAGGAAGGCCGAGGCATAAGGATTATTTCGAGGATAAGGCCAGCCTGGGCTAGAAAAAAAGCGAGGGGGGGGGAGAAAATACTGTCCCGCTGTCACTGATGTGTACTGTGTACTTGGGTCTGGACGGCTGCCTCTATACCACGTGGAAACTTTGTTCCTTGTCATTATCCCTAAACAATACAGTGCATCAGCTATTTACATTGCGTTGGATGTTATTATAAGTCATCCAGGATGATTTACAGCACATGGAGGATGTGTGTGGGCAGCGTGCAGATAGTACATCATTTTATATAATCCCCTCATGGATACCATGGGACGACTATAAAAGTCATTTAAAAAGCAGACTGGAGCCAAACATGCTGGAGCATGCCTGTACTCTTAGGACTCAGGAGGCTGAAGTAGGAGGATCAGAAGTTTAGGGTAGCCTGGGATACACAGTGAGCTCCAGGACATCCTTGGCTACATAGATAGTGTCTCAAAATACATATAGCCAGGCGTGGTGGCGCATGCCTCTGATCCCCGTGCTCGGGAGGCAGAGGGAGGAGGATCGCTATGAGTTCCAGGCCAGCCTGAGACTACACAGTAAAGCACTGAGTACTGAGTACTGGCTTAGCGTACCCTGACTACCGGCCAGTTCCTGGAGGATCTAGTCCACCCGCTTGTGTTAGCTCTAAAGGGTACTGATGAACTTGGAATCCTGACTGTTGCTAAAGCCTATTTCCACACTGATTGGGGTTCCCTGCCTCCCTTTCATCTCCAGGACAGGGCGGCTCTGGGTGTTTTCCTGGGGTGGCAGGAAATGTTCTTGTTCAAACTGGAATAACCTGATGGCCAGCCAGGCTTGATTTGTCAGCAGGTGTCCTGAGAAACAGGTGGCACCAGGAAGAGGAGCGAGGGACACTCCACCTTGTCCCTGGTATGGAAGCCTGTGACAAGTGTCTATGGGCTGCAGAGAGGCAAGGAGTGGCCCTAGATTCCATTCATCTCTATCTTTCCCCTGAAGCACAGATCCTGCATGTCCCCAGGAAAACACATTACACCTTTCTTCACGGGGTACAGCGCTCCCAGACGTGGAGATCGCAGACTGGGGTTCATCCCCGCAGGACCCGCACAAAGTAGGTACTCAACAAGGTCTGCACATGACCCTCCAGATCCACCTCCCACAGTGCAGCATCGACCAGGTTTCTATCCAGTCCGCACCTGCCCTGGTTACCTGAGAGCAGCCTGCTCTGGTATCTGGCTTGTCACTGCACCTTCCCTACTGCCGCCCTCCCTTCCTTGACTCTGCTCTAGTCTTCTGTGGGGAGCAAGTGTCTCCTTCCCTGGGTGCCCAAGCCCTGAGGGCCAGGCGTGGGCCCTCCTTCAGCATAAGACTTTTGTTGTTGTTGTTGTTTTGAGGTAGGGTCTCATTTTAGCTCAGGCTGACCTGGAATTCTCTATGTAGTCTCAGGGTGGCCTCGAACTCACGGTGATCCTCCTACCTCTGCCTCCCGAGTGCTGGGATTAAAGGCGTGCGCCAACACGCCCGGCTTAAGACATTTTCATTCAGGTAGCTGTGTACTGGTCTCCATCATCCTATATCTGCATCCCTAATGACCAATTCCATTCACACTTCAACAAACACAGGTGAGGCTCTCCAAGGGGCCAGGGGCCTGCTATGGATGGAGGGGGAAGGACCCGCATGGGCCTTTGCTCCTGGGGATCTCCTAGATGTGGGACCTGCATGCCTAGTGGTTTGTGTCGGCACACTGGTCACTTTTCTCCTCATGTCACCTGAGCTACAGCAGCTCAAGTTTCCCTCCTCCAGCACAGGTCCTCTTTCTGGGACCCCCCTGCCCCCACACACTCACTCTCTTCCTTACAGCCAGGGCGCCCAGAACAGGCAGTGTCTTCCAAATGAGCAGACAGAGGTTGTTCCTTCCCCAGATGGCAAGCAGCTCTTCCTGGAGAGAAGGTTCTAATCTCTGCGGCCTACTTCCCTACCCACCCCGGTCACCCCGTCTCACTCACGCCCCTCCCTCTCAGATCTCCGAGGCTCTCACATGCACTCAGGCTGCCTGGTACCACAGCAGGTCACGCTTGCTCAGGTTCCCTTGTAGCCCAGTAGGCTGACGTCTGGGCAGCCTGGTTTCCTCTCCCCCTGCCCGCACCCCCATGAACAGGGAATCTTCCTCCTCAATCCCTGCCCTGTGACCTCCATCACCGTCATCCCCACCTCTCCGGAAGGTCACGGCCCTCTGCAGAACACAGAGGCTTTGACAACATGGCCGCCCTTTCCTTGGGCCCCTGTGTCAGGCTTCCAGTCTGCTTTCTTGTCCCGCACATGCTCCCTCAGAAAAGCCATCCTGTGGCCTCTGGGCTTACCTCTCTGCTGGTCACTAGAACCTCCACCCCAGGCCTACAAACTAGTCCTCCTAGGTAATGACCCTCTCTACCAATGTTCCCTCATGGTCAAAACTCCCAAGTTGCTCCTGTCCTTCAAGGCCATGCACCACTCTCAACTTCCTATACCTATAACTCAGGAGGTCACTTTTGAGACCCGAGATATGCAAAAGACAAACATGACACAGTTCCTTCCTCAAGGTGCAAAACAGGTTGATAGCTACTACATAAAAGTCTCATGCGAGGGCTGGGAAGATGGCTTAAGGGTTAAGGTGCTTGCCTGCCTTTGGTTTCCTAAGGACCCAGGTTCGATTCCCCAGTACCCATGTAAGCCAGATTCACAAGTTTGCACGTGTGTCTGGAGTTCGCTTGCAGTGGCTAGAGGCCCTATTGTGCCCATTCTCTCTCAAATAAATAAATAAAATTTAAAAATAGTCTTATATGGCTGGAGAGATAGCTTAGCGGTTAAGGCACTTGCCTGTGAAGCCTAAGGACCCAGGCTCAATTCCCCCAAACCCACATAAGCCAGATGCACAAGGTGGTGCTTGCATCTGGAGTTTGTCTGCAGTGGCTAGAGAACCTGGCGTGCCTATTTTCTCTCTTTCTCTCTATCTTCCTCTCTTTTTCTCCCTCTCAAATAAATAAAGTATTTAAAAAATAATAAAAATGTAATCTCCTTCGGCATACAAAGGAAAGTGAGAGTAACACTAGCTTGGGAGTCAAAGGGGAAGGGAAGCCTGAGCACATTCGATGGGGAGGGAGCAGGGTAGGAGTACTGAGACCTGAGAACTGCCAACTAAACATATTTCAAGGGCAACCAGGGCCTTCAGCCCATGGTAAGAAATGCCCCTGGGACTGTTCACAGTGGTGGCCCTGCCTACTGACCCCTGCACACACGAGTGGAGTCACTGCTCAACAGTAAGTGAGCTAACTAGGTTCTTTGGCTTAAAGGAAAATAAAGACACCCGCAAAGGAAGACCCCAAGGGTCTGTTTTGATTAATTTCGCTAAACTGAAGTGAATGCTCTCTCCAGCTCCCAGGTGACATTTAAAATTCCCTCTGTCTAGTACATAGAACATTTATGTCCCTGTCACAAAAGATGTGTCAACACAGCCTCCCGACCCTGAGATAGAAGGTCTTTATTGGGGGAGGACCATCTAACTAGTCCATCTAAATCCTGTTAGATGACAGTCCCCTTTCCAGGACCCAGGTTTGGCCCAACTGAAAATTGCTCCCTGTGTGGGGGTGGGGCACCATGCCTGACACTTGTCAAGCACAAGTGAACTGGCCAGTCCCTGGGTAATGTTCTCATAGCTCTACCAAGTCCCCGTGGGCCAGGAAGGCTGACACCAGGCTCACAAAAAGAGGGGAGTTCAGGGGATCCATATTCACTTCTGACCTTCAACCCAACATTAACCCCAACTCAAGGCAGAAAAGGAAACATCCCAGGGTCTGATCTGATTCCCCAGCTGATGGATTCACAGTTTCTTATCTGTGACAACAGGTGCCTCTTGCCCAGTTGGGAACCTTTCCAAAGACCCTACCCTCTCAGGGCAAGGGGTATAGGACACTAGTGTCTGCAGAGGGCTGTTTGCCTGCACGCCTAGAGCCATGGGGGGGGGGGGGAGGACTCCCATTCTCCCTTCCTCAAATAAACCGACCTCTTACTCATCCCTTCCCTTGAAAACAGAAGTGCTGTTCAAAAGGGGAGAAAAAAAAGAGGCAAAAGAAAAGGAAAAAGAGGAACTGAATATAAGAAGAAGAAAAGGGAGGAAAAAAGAGGATGAGAAAAGAGCGATCCCAAGGGAGGTGAGGAGAGCTCTGAATGAAAGGCAAGAGTGAAGAGGAGAGCAGAGACACAAAGGGCGGGGGAGAGAAAGACAGGAGCTTTGAAAGAAAGAATGTTCCAGCGTGAATAACAGCGTGCAGGGGAGAGAGGAGTGCTTGAAAAGGAGCAGCCCAATGCGGTGACCCCTCATTCACAGGAGGTGCCAATCACGGGGACAATGCAAACCCTTTCTTCTTTTCTCCTTCTCTCCTTTCTGGGGAGGGAGAGGCTGAGAACTGCAAGTTAATTTCTAAAAATGCAAAAAAATACATTTGGTTCCACTGGAGAAACATCAAAGAGCTGCTGTAAAGGCCACCCCTGAAACTCACAACACCCCTGACAAGAGCACCCCCTTTCCAGGGCCACCTTAGCCCAGTACCCATCCAGCTTTAGTTTAGGGTTGCCCAACCCAGCTGCCTGGCCGTGGCTGCCTCCCATAGGGTCCTGGTGAAGACGACCAAGGGAGCCTCAGGCCCCAAAGGTGTGAGTAGGAGGCATGCCCACTGGACAGCCCTGGCTAATGGGTATAGCTGGGCATCTACAAGTCCAAGGGCTGTTCCAGGATGGCCGAAGATACACGCAAGAGGTGTGCCTGCTGGTGTAGCCCGCTCTGGCTGGGGCGGGGGTGGGGGGAGATGCTGGGTGATTCCCTCCACCTGGACCCTGTCTTCCAGTTCCTCCTGCTGGAACAGTCCACAGTAACTATGTGGAAGGACTGAATCAGCCCTGGGGCCAGGCAGCCACTTGAGGGCTGCTCAAGGAGCCCAGCTGCCTAGTCAGGCTGGCTCCTCAGTCCAGGAGTGTGAGAGGGTGGCCTGGGTCCACCAACTGCTCAGTCACTGTCCCTTAGGAGAATGGGACATTAAGGCTTGTTCTCACTTCAGATTTCTCACATCATCAGAACCTGACACTTTCCTGAGTCAGCTATGACCCAAAGATGGCAAGAAATAGAGGTGCTACACTGGGTGAGGCTGAGGCAGGAGGATAGCTTGAGCTCAGAAGTTAGAGGTCAGCCTGGGCAACATAACCAGACCTCCTCTTGGAAGAAAGGAAGGCAGGGAGGCAGGAAGGAAGAAAGGAAGGAAAGGAGGGAGAGAGGGAGGATGACAGAGAGGAAGGCAGGATGGGGGGGAGGGAGGAAAGAAAACAGGCGACCTGGGCTTGGACTGGGACTTCCTGTCCTCTTCTTCCAGCTGTGGGACGTTGTTATGTACTGGATAGCGCCTGGCTGGTTGCAAGCTCTAGGTGACACAAAGCTCACAGAGCTCTCAATCTGGTGACCAAATGGCTCCCAAACTGTCCCTCCGAGATGTCAGACCCCCTGACCCCTTTGTTTTGCTCTCTCTCTCTCTCTCTCTGTCTTCCAGAGCCCAGGGAGTCATAATGAAACCTGAGATGGGGGTCACTTTACACAGAGGCTGATCTGCCTTCTGATCATCCAAAGGCTGGATAATGAGAAGTGCCTGGGAGTACAGAGGCTTTGGGAGAAGACTGATTGGCTTATTGATTGATTGATTGAGCGAGCGAGTCTCGGCCTTCCTCTGTATTGAGCACTCAGCTTGTGTTGGGCTCAGTGCTGTGGGCTGGGATAAAATGACGAGGACCAATGGGGCCCTGAGAAGCTGGAGAACAATCAATCTAGTGGGGTTGGGGGACACACAATGGAACAGGGAAAGAAATCCTGGCTTTGCCATTTTCACCAGGAAAGACTTAGCTGGATCAGGTCCCAGAAAAGCTCTAAACCCAACAAGGAAGCTAGAGACAGAAAAGAGGCACACTGGTAAATACAGGCTCAAGGGGCGTAAGCACGGGGCAAAAACGACTGATCCACAAGCCCGCAACCATTCTTGCATTTGGATGTGATGTGTGAACGCCAGCAAATATTTAAGGAGCACCAACTACGTGCCAGCTGGCTCCCATATGTTCTTCAGGCAGTTAAAAAAAAAAAAAAAAAGGCTTGGAGAAATGGCTTAGTGGTTAAGGCACTTGCCTGCAAAACCAAAGGACCCAGGTTTGATTCCCTAGGACCCATGTAAGCCAGATGCACAAAGGGGCACATGCATCTGGAGTTTGTTTGCAGTGGCCCTGGCACACCCATTCTCTCTCTAGCTGTCTCTTTCTCTCAAATAAGTAAAATAAAATATTTTTTTAAAAAAAACTAGCCAGGCGTGGTGGCACATGCCTTTAATCGAACTCAGGAGACAGAGGTGGGAGGATCGCTTGGAGTTCAAGGCCACCCTGAGACTACTCAGTGAATTCTAGGTCAGCCTAGGCTAGAGTGAAACCCTACCTTGAAAAAACCAAACCTAAGCCGGGCGTGGTGGCGCACGCCTTTAATCCCAGCACTCGGGAGGCAGAGGTAGGAGGATCGCCGTGAGTTCGAGGCCACCCTGAGACTCCATAGTGAATTCCAGGTCAGCCTGGGCTAGAGTGAGACCCTACCTCGAAAAACCAAAAAAAAAAAAAAAGAAAAAAAAAAAAGAAAAAACCAAACCAAAACAAAACACTCTGGTGTAGTGGAAGCAGTAGCAACAACAAAACCCCCCAGGCAATGAAAATTTAGTGAGTAAAGGACTGTGCTAGAATGACAGCAAGAGACCAAGAACCCAACCAAGGGGCAGCTTGTGTGGGGTGAGGGGGCCGGGGGAACAGGGTAGCTTCTGCAGAGGAAGTTACAAGGCATTATTTGAATATATTAAAGGGAACTAAATTTCCATTTGCAGGTTGGATATGGTGCCTATAATGCCAGCACTTGAGAGACGGAGACAGAAAGATCAAGAGGCCAAGGTCACCAGTTGAAGGCCACCTTAGGCTACAAACAAAACAAAAATTCCATTTGTTTTGAAAAGGCTTGAAAGAATTTGTCTGGCCAGAGAGTCTAGAAAAGAAAATAGAACTGATTGATGAACTGATAGATAAGACATCCAATAGCTATTTTCCTGACCAGTTGGTGTATTGAGAGGAATCTGAAATAGGTAGTCATCTGGTTAGACCAGTAGAGATAGTAATTAACTCTTTTTTAAATATATACATATTAAGTATATGTATATATACATTTTTTCTTTTAACAGTTTATCACTTATTTATGTATTTATCTGAGATAGATAGATAGAGAGAGAGAGGCAGATAGATGGATAGAGAATGGGCACACCAGGGCCTCTAGCCACTGCAGACAAACTCTAGACATATGTGCCACCTTGTGTATCTGGCTTACGTGGGTACTAGAGAATCAAACCTGGGTCCTTAACACTTGGCAGGCAAACGTCTTAACGGCTAAGCTATCTTTCCAGCCCTATATTATTATTATTATTATTATTATTATTATTATTGTTTTGGTTTTTTGAGTTAGGTTCTTGCTGTAGCCCAGGCTGACCTAGAATGCATGATGCAGTCTCAGGCTGGCCTTGAATTCACACCAATCCTCCTACCTCAGCCTCCCTAGTGCTGGGATTAAAAGCATGCGTCACAATGTCTGACTAAAAAAATTTTTTACTTATTTATTTGCAAGCAGAGAGAGAGAGAGAAAGAGAGAGAGAAGACAGAGAATGGGTGGGCCAGGGCCTCCAGCCACTGCAAATGGACTCCAGATGCACGCACTACTCTGTGCATCTGGCTTTCGTGTAGGTACTGGGGAATCAAATTCAGGTCATTAGGCTTTGTAGGCAAGTGCCTTAACCATTCAGCCATCTCTCTAGCTCAGTAATTAACTCTTTAAAAGAAGTAATCATAGCTCAGTTTTTAGGTCAGCAGCAAGAAGCATTTATACTCAGATTTAACTAAAATTGTGATTATTTTTTTTGAGGGGGGGGGTTCAAGGTAGGGACTTGTCCTAGTTCAGGCTGACCTGGAATTCATTATGTAGTCTCCGGCTGGCCTTGAACTAATAGCAATCCTCCTACCTCTGCCTCCTGAGTGCTGGGATTAAAGGCATGCATGGTGATGCCTGGCTTAAAATTGTGCTTTCATCTCTATCACAACTTCCAAGGCTCAGGGTCCATTGTGGAAGAGGTGGCGGGAAGAATGTAAGAGCCAAAGGAAGGGTAGGACTCCTTACAATGTGCTCCTCCAGACACAAAATGGCCTGGATATCCATGACCTCACAGTGCCTGGCACTACCTACACAAGACCATCATAATAGGAAGAAAAGATCATGACAGCAAAATAAAAGAAAGACTGATTGAGAGGGGGAGGGGATATGATGGAGAGTGGAGTTTCAAAGGGGAAAGTGCGGGGAGGGAGGGCATTACCATGGGTTATTGTTTACAAGTATGCAAGTTGTCAATAAAAAAAGACAAAAACAAAATAAAGATAAATTGTGATTTCATGCTGTCAGGAAGAAGGGATGGTGCCGAGTGTGGTGGCGCACGCGTTTAGTCCCAGCACTCAGAGGCAGAGGTAGGAGGATCGCTGTGAGTTCAAGGCCACCCTGAGATGACATAGTGAATCCCAGGTCAGCCTGGGCTAGAGTGAGACCCTACTTTGAAACCCCCCCCCAAAAAAAAAGAAGAAAAAAAAAAGGAAAGGCTTCACATAACCAAAATTGGTGAATGAAGACACATTTGCAAACACAGAGGTGAATGAGAGACAGAAGCACACTGTTGGAGTTAGAGAAGGGAGGCAGGGCAGGGCTTCTATCATCTTCAACCCACCAATGGCTATTTGATATAAACAGATACAGATGCATTAATTTTATTAAAACAACAAAAAACAGACGTGCTAGTGCATACCTGTGATCCTAGCATTTGGGAGGTGTAGACTAGAGAAATGATTTAAAAAAAATTTTTTTTGTTTGCTTTTATTTGTTTGAGAGTGACAGAGAGAAGGAGGCAGAAAGGGAGACAGAGAGAGAGAGAGAGAGAGAGAGAGAGAGAGAGGATGGGCGCCAGAGCTTCCAGCCTCTGTAAACGAACTCCAGATGTGTGCGCTCCCTTGTGCATCTGGCTAACGTGGGTCCTGGGGAATTGAGCCTTGAACCAGGGTCCTTAGGCTTCACAGGCAAACGCTTAACCGCTAAGCTATCTCTCCAGCCCTAGAGAAATGATTTTAAGGCCAGCATCCACTACATAGTGAGCCGGAAGGCAGCCTGGGGTACAGGAGATCCTGTGGAGTCAAATGATCACTCTTAAGTCCATGGAGTATCCAACAAAGAAACAGAAGGGGCCTATAAACTTAGGAGACTAGAAATTTCTTTAAGAGAAGTTGGATTTCAGAGAACTCCTGCCCAAGGAAATGCAATTAGGGAAGGCCTCTAGGGGTAAGCCTGCAGTGTGGACAAGTACCTCAACAAGATCAGAGCACTAGGGGTGACCCCCTGAAAGGAAGACATTAGACCCAAAGGCCAGAGGCCTCAGCACATTCAGGGGGTCAGATCTTCAGGAATATAGGACAGGGAGTGTGCTGGTTACCAGTATAAGGGAGGCCAGTGGTCACATGTGCATACCGGAGGTTTGGGTCTCCTCACAAGCCCAAATGAGCTTGCATGGTGACTTGGCATCACAGCCATCGGGCCAGAAGAACCTAGGTGCTCTGGCATTCATTCACATACTCTGTCTCTTCCTCCGCTGGATCTTGCAGTCTCTCTTGAAACCTACTGAGCAGTATCATTCCACTTATGTAGATGTCTCCCTTTCAGTACCCCAAGCACTCCCAAAGGAATAGAGAACTACAGAGTGTACCGAAAAGCTCACGAAGCCCAAAGTTAAGTGTCACGTGGGGCCTTCAATGTCCCATGACCATGGCTGGATTGCATTAGGTTTCAACGTTCAGTATCCTAAGGGTCAGGTCCGGGGCAGGGCGAGGCCTTGATCTACTTCTGCCTAATACTATGGACCTGGGCCCAGACTCAACCTCTCAGAATCTCAGGCATGAAAAGAAGACACCTACCCAACCGGTCAGGCTTGCTGTGGATCCAGTGAAATAACCTTTATAGCCAGCTGGAACATTTAATAAATATGTTATTGAAGCTGGAGGGGCCACCCCATGACTCACACAGGGGTAAGAACAAAGGACAGGCCTCCAACAGTATATGTCCTCTGCCTTAGGACTTTCTTAGACACAATGAAGCAATTTTCAGGGGAGAGTTTTGAAACTATGTAAACATAACTTGAACTTATCCAATCAGACAAATCTTGAACCCATTCTGTAAGACAGCTGGCTTGCATGGATTCTTCAAAGTCAGTGTCACACACCCCACACACAAAGCAAGGGGACTGTTATGAATTAAACAAAGTTAAAAGAACAAAACCAAATGTAATGCATGAAGCTTGTTGGGTCAGGGGAAAAAAAAAAAAACACCGCCCTAAGACAGTTTTGGAGGATAACTGTGGAGGTTTGATGACATTGCTGAATAATGGTGCTTTTCAGGTGTGATGACTATACAGTGGATACCCAAGGGAAAATCCTGTGATATATCTGCTCAAATACTTGGAGGTAAAGTCTCATGTCATCTGCAACTCCCTTTCAAAAAACTCAGCACTGACAGAAATCAAGGGACAGCAGATGTAGCCGAACAGTAACAGTGGGTGAAACTGAATGAAAATGCTTCACTGGTCTGTCAAGTTTGTCAATTGCAAACTAAACACTCATGAGGAAACCACCTTGTGTGGGCCAGTTGTGACTTGTTCTTCGAGACTGCTGGGCCCACCTTTAGCTTGTTCCCCCATCTGCCCAGTGCAGAAAACCATGTTTGTGATGGACAGGCAGACATCAGTGTCCCCAATCTGCATGGTGGTCATGTAGCTTAGGCTAGCCTAGAACTCACTATGTATTTGAAGATGACCTTGAACTCTTGATATCTTCTGGGACTATAGGGGTGCATCGCCACAGGTTCGTTGAACATGCCAGGCAAGCATGTTACAAACAGCTACATCCCCATCCTCTCTGCATGGCAGATACGGAAATATGATGGCGCGGTAAACAAGCAAGGGCTCTCAGACCCTCTGGGCACCAGCTGCCCAGAGCTTGCCCAGCCCTGCACATTCCAGCTCTGGCCACCTTCTCAAAGCCTCGGGGGTGGAGGGGGGACAAATGTACCCACTTGGGCTGGTCCCACCCAAGACACCAGTTAAGTTTTTTTGTTTGTTAGTTTTTTCCAGGTAGGGTCTTGCTCTAGTCCAGGCTGACATTAAAAATTCACTATGTATTCTCTAGCTGGCCTCAAACTCATGGTGATTCTCCTACCTCTGCCTCCCAAGTGCTGTGATTAAATGCATGTGCCACCCCACACAGCTTTACCAGTAAGTTTTAAATGCCTTTCAAGGGCTGGAGAGATAACTCAGTGGTTTAAAGGCACTTGCTTGCAAAGTCTGACAGCCTGGGTTCAATTCCCCAATACCCATGTAAATCCAGATGCACAAAAGGAAGCCCGTATTCCAGAGGTAGGAGGGTCACTGTATGCTTGAGGCCAGCCTGGGAAGGCCAAGTCAACCTGGGTGAGAGTGAGACCCTAACTCGAAAAAACAAACAAACAAACAAACAAACAAACAAACAATGCAGTATGTTGAGTGTCTGGAGTTCATTTACAAAGACAAAAGGCTCTGGTGCACTCATTCTCACACTCACTCTCTCTCAAATAAATAATCTCTATTTTGATTTTTCACTGTCCCTAGGTCAACACAGCAGGGATTTCTGCCGTTTTGGAGAGGTGGCCTGGGTGCTGAAGAGACCTCTAGGCCATTCTTTGAAGAATGAATGCAGGCCTCTGGAAAGGTGGAGATGGGAGAAGGGGTCACTGAGTCAGGCAGCACCTTGAAGGCTACACTAGGGTCTGGATGCCACCCTTAGGCATTAGGAAGCCGGAAGTTTTAAGCCAGAAAGTCACATGACCTTGTGCATGCTAAGCAAGTGTTCTACCCCTGAGCTACCCCAGCCCTCCCAACAATGTTTTGTTTTTGTATTTTGTTTTATTTTTATTTATTTATTTGAGACACAGAGAGAGAGTGGATGGGCATACCAGGGCCTCTAGCCACTGCAAACGAACTGCCATCTTGTGCATCTGGCTTACATGGGACGTGGAGAATCGAACCTGGGTCCTTAGGCTTCACAGGCAAAGTGCCTTAACTGCTAAGCCATCTTTTCCAGCCCTGCTTTTGTTTTTTGTATGTGTGTGTGTGTGTAATGTGTATGTATGGGTGTTTGTAGGCGTATGTATAGGTGCATATATGTATGTGTGACAGAGGTCGACCCCAGGTATGTTCCTCAGTTACTCTTTAAGACATGTTCTCTCTGCATTCATTCGCCACTGATTCCGGGAGTCTGGAGGACCTTCCTGGCTCCACCCCCAGCCCCATGCCCCAGTACTGGGATCACAGGCGTGCACCATCAAGCCTGGCTCTTACAAACCCTGACCCTCATGCTTGTGGGGCTATTTCTCCAGGCCTTATTTGTAAGACAGGGCCTCATATATTCCTGGCTGGCCTCACTTTGTGGCAATCCTCCTAGCTCCACCTACCAAGCGCTGGAGTTACAGGTGTGTACCACCACTATGCCAGGCTCCGTGCATATTTTACATAATTTTCAGGCTGCTGTGTAAGAAGACAAGGGAAGCCAGGACAATGTCCTGGGGTTATCTATTTAACCTTTCATGTGCCCTGCCTCAGTCCCCAGCTGCATGGCCTTCTCGCAAGCTGCTGTTCCTGGGAACGACAGCGAAGTCTGGTCTGTCACTAGGGCTCATGGGGTGTCACCAGGGAATAGAGCAGGTTTTCTTTCCACTGTGGCCAGTAGAGCTGACAGCTGAATGTGGGGAGGAGGTGGTGAGTGACGAGTGCTAACAATGAGAATTCATTCCAGGCTCCCATGGGCAGAGACCATCTGGACAGAGCCAGAGGCCACTGGAGGGAATGTCCCTCGATGGGGAAGACACTGGAGCCACTTCAGAAAGGCTCTGGAGACCCAAGGAACCCTTGCCTGGTGTCACTGAGAGGAACGTTAAAATGGGATGGCATCAAATGAATGGCTGGGAAATGTTAAACATCAACCCAGTGAAGGGTTTTCCCTAGAAAAGAGTAATGTGGTGGCGCACGCCTTTAATCCCAGCACTCGGGAGGCAGAGGTAGGAGGAGCGCCATAAATTCGAGGTCTTCCTGAGATTACATAGTGAATTCCAGGTCAGCCTGGGCTAGAGCGGGACCCTACCTCAGAAAACCAAAAAAAAAAAAAAAAAAAGTAATGGGAAAGAGGAAGAGAGAAATGGAGTGGGGGAGAGTAGTTAGGGGGAGGGGAAGGAAGGCAGAATGAGAGGGTGGGAGGGAGGCAAGGGGTCTCAAGTACTCTGAGTTTACAAAGACAGGAGGAAGAACACAGAGAAGAGTAAAAAGAAGCTGGAAATGGAAGTCTCTTCAGCTCTCGAGAAAAGCTGCCCATGGGGCATAGTGAGGAGAGTGGGTCTGGGACCCAGCAGCTCCTCTGCATTTCAAGTCCCTCTTCCACCAGACAGGCCCGAATGGGCGCACTTGGCAGCACCAGAACATCCTGAGGATGGGAAACAAAGATGTCAGGCTGCCTCAGGGACGTGGACTATGCCACTATCCAAGGTCCCAACCTTAGAAAGGCCCCTGCCACAAGGTGTGGTGGCGCACGCCTTTAATCCCAGCACTTGGGAGGCAGAGGTAGGAGGATCAGCTGTGAGTTCGAGGCCAGCCTGAGACTACATAGTGAATTCCATGTCAGCCTGGGCCAGAGTGAGACACTACCTCAACAAACCAAAAAAAAAAAAAAAAGAAAGAAAGAAAAGGGGCCCCCTACCTGGTTTCATGCTGTCAGTGTTCTGAAATTCTTACTAATTTTCAAACATGGGACTCATATTTTCATTTTGCACCTGGCCCTGAAAATTATGTAGCCAGTCCTGGCTGACCTTTCCAGAGGACATTTCTGCTGGCAAGCTGGGAGGAGGAAGGCTATGAGCTGAGCTGCCGGCTGTTTGCTATCCAAACACACAGCCCCCGTGTTGTTGACTCAGCCACCAGGTATTGGGAAGTGCAGGGCTTCACCCCCCCCCCCGCCCCCGCCGATGTGGGCAGCCGTGTGTGCCAGACTTTGGTGGACACGAAACACGTAATGGTCTTGACCCATCTCCTCACACGAGGAGCATGGGTTACACTCAATCTGCAAGCTGATCCTGGGAGACCTGCCTTACCTGGTGAACTCACTGCGCAGCCGGCAGAGGCAACTGGACAGGCCTGTCCACATCGGGAGCTGATGGGCTCCCCTGCTCACAGTGGAGATGTCTGCCAAGCTAGGTAGGAAGCCACAGCTCATGTGGCACTCCACAGCTGGGAGATCTGGTATGTAAGACAAGACTACAGCCTCATCTCTTGGCCCCTACATGGTCACTGGGGCCTGGGAGCCTGTGGTATGGTCATGAAGTCTCTCAGGAAATGGTGAGAGAGATCTTCATAAGACACCGTGACCACAGGCCAGGGACCCCCAAATTCCAGCAGTGCGTGGGCCTCCTCTCCCTGCCAGGACCTTCCTTTTGAAGACCAAAGGCAGAGATGTCTTCTAGACCACCCCCACCCCTTGCAGGGAGGGAGTCTTGGGGCCCTGCCTCTAGGCCCCATTCTCTAAGCAAGCAGAGGGCTCTGACAGCATCGTTTCTAAGGGCTTGCAACTCAGATGATCCTAATCTCTTAGGTTCAACCCAGGGGTGATTTGACAGAGGTCTAAATACCCAGCAGGGGCCAGGTGTGCAAAGGAAACACCTTCAGGCAGAACCCAAAGCAGCTGAACCCCTACCCTGGCTGCGAACAGAACAAAGTTGGCTCAGGAGGCCTGCCAGGGTGTCTCCAGCTCTAGGTGGCAGAAGGGTAGGCGGTACTCTTAGAAGTGGTGAGGAGAACAAGCTGGTGAGGCCAGACTTCCCTCACCACTAGGGAGGGCCCTCCAGGAACTGAGTTAATCAGCAGGAAACTGACGGCTGCTTCCTCACAGTTCCTGCTGCCCCAGCACAACCAGGGCACAGGACACACAGGAATTTGGAACAAGGGTGGCTGGCAATGTCCTGAAATCCACTTTTTCAAACAATGTAGAAAAAACAAACAAACAAACACAAGGAATCCTCCCTTTCCTGAGCTCAGACTGGGTATGGACCCACTTATATGTGGAATCATTTCACATCTTTCACAAGAACTCCTCCGTGAGTAACAGCCATTCCTATTCTAAAACCCGGGGCACAGAGAAGGAAAGCCCGCAGCCCAAGTTCACAGATCCGGTTGTTCTAAAGTTTGCCAAGCCTGACCTGGCAGGACTGGGAAAGCCATCTCAAACCACCCTGTTCAATGAAGTCAATGGGGTCAGGAAGAAGAGCTCAATAGGGTGCTGGATTACCCCATTTATGCGGTTCAGGAAAGTGAACCCAGGACTTGGTACATGCTAGGCAAGTACTGTACCAACTAGCTCTCAAATTTTCCTTTTCTTAATATTTCAAACACTAATATTTTGGGGGTGGGGGGTTTCGAGGTAGGATCTCGCTCTAGCTCAGGCTGACCTGGAATTCACTCTGTGGCCTCAAACTCACGGTGATCCTCCTACCTCGGCCTCCTGAGTGCTGGGATTAAAGGCATGTGCCACCATGCCCAGCCCAAGCATACATTTTTATGAGTTCTGAGGAGGTATTTAATTTTCCAAAGTCATCTTTCTTAGTTCTCCTTTCTCAAAAATAGGAAATAAATAGCCGGGCATGGTGGTGCACACCTTTAATCCCAGCACTCGGGAGGCAGAGGTAGGAGGATTGCCGTAAATTCGAGGTCACCCTGAGACTACATAGTGAATTCCAGGTCAGCCTGGGCTAGAGTGAGACCCTACCTCAAAAAACCAAAAAAAAAAAAAAAAAAAAAAGGAAATAATACATTTAAGTTTCTGAAACATTCTTGGAATTTAATTTATCTATATGTGGCCTGCCAAGTTTCTGAAGGTTTGAAGAGAATGCTCTGTCCACGAGAAGTTCACCAATACTTAGTACACAATACAAAATCTGCTGTCCTTGACCATGTCCACAGATCTGGTGCAAACTCTAGATGAAAACTGGCTTTGGTTTGTACACACCCAAGCACCTGCAAATTTCACCTAGGCTAAAAAGCCACCTTTGAAGTGGCACTCAGAACCACCTGGGGCTAACTGAAGATGCAGACTCTTGAGTCCCACACTCAGACCCAGTGGATCTGGGGCTGAACCCAGGTAACTGCTTTTTAGTAGTCCCCCCCCCCCCCACCAACAGGAATGATAAGTATTGTGACCGGTGAAGATGCCTTTCATGCCTAAAACCAGGAGCACTGGGATGACCAGTGGCTCCAAAGACCTGAAGCAAAACCAACCCAGGGAAGCCAACTGAGTTTAGTCTACTGAGCCAAATGCTGGATAAAGCCCTGTTTTGAATGACCACAGCAGTGTTTTCTAGAACTTCCTAGGTAGAGCCGGGCATAGTGGCACAAGCCTTTAATCCCAGCACGTAGGAGGCAGAGGTAGGAGAATCACCATGAGTTTGAGGCTAACCTGAGACTACATAGTAGATTCCAGGTCAGCCTGAGCTAGAGCGAGACCCTACCTCAAAAACTAAACAAAACCAAAAGTAGAATTTCCTAGGTGTCCTCGGGTATGAATCACTTAAGCTATGGATGAAAGGTGTGTGCCACCACGTCTGGCTTGAGCAAATTTTTGAGAAAAGTTATGTAACCCAGTTTGGTTTCTAACTCACTGCTACCCAGGCTAGCCTTGAGTTTATGGCAATCTTCCTGCCTCAGTCTCCCAATTGCTGGAAGCCAACATTCAGTGAATTTTCTTATGTGTGTATGTTGCATGTGTGTGGTGTGGTGTATGCACGTGGATGTGCATGTACCATTCATGTATGAGCATACAGAGGCCAAAGGAACACTTTGGGTGCCCCTCCCTATTGCTCATCTGCATACTTCCTTGACATCCCCAAACTGGATCTGCCATTTTCAGTCAGTGACCCCAGCTATTCTCATCTCCGCTCTACACACACACACACACACACACACACACACAGAGAGAGAGAGAGAGAGAGACTGGAGTTACAGGTGTATGTTGATGTCCAGTTTTTTACATGGGGTCTGGGGAGTGAAACTTAGCAGTGTCAGGGCCTCACGCTTAAGCCACAGTGCCTTAACCACTAAGCCATTGTTCTAGTCATTCCCCCCTCCCCCCCAGGCAGGATCACTCTCACCTCTAGCCCAGACTGACCTGCAACTTACTTTGCAGCCTGGTCTTGAACTCATGGTGATCCTCCTAGCATGGTCTCCTAAATGCTGGGGTAACAGGCATGAGAGACCATGCCTAGCATAATTTTTTAAAATCTGAAATTACACTTTTTGCAGCACTTTGAACTTGGAGGAATGTGCCCCTCCCTTTCCTGGCGGGTGGTATAACCTTCCTTTCCTTTGGGAAGGTGGCCTCACATTCCCCACTTCGACTGGGCTAACTCCCCACCTGGCTTCCACTGCTTAGCTAACACTCCAGGAGGATTCAGTGTTCAGTGTGGGACAGAGCCTGACACACAGTAAGCACTCAACAAATGTCAGCTGCTGTGCAGAGAAGCTAGAGCCCAGAAAGTGAGGGATTTGCAGAAAGTCAAATTCTTGGGACAACCAAGACTTCTGAGGCTGAGGTAAGAAGATCACTGTGAGTTCCAGGCCAGCCTGGGACGACAGCGTGAGTTCCAGTCAGCTTAGACTAGAGTGAGACCCTCCCTTGAAAAAAACAAACAAAAATAAGATTCAACCCATGCTGCTTCCTTCTGGGTCCCAGTTTCTCCTCATCCATACACTAGAGGTGTTAATTCTTACAGCTATGAAAGGTGACTTCAGGAATGAACTTAGCCTGGCCTCTAGCACACATTCAACAAATAACAACCGTTTGTAGGATCGCTGTTGTCACGTTTCCAGGTCTAAGAAGGGTGTACAAACTATCCCAGGCTGCGCTGGAGTCTGTTTATCCCCGTGGTACTAAAGGCCCTGGGCTAAGCTTGCTCTGCTTGTTTTTTTTTAATTTCCTCTCTCCCTCTCTCTCCTTTCCTCCACCAGGGACTGGATCCAGGGCCTCTAGCATGCTATATCGCTAAGCCACACCCCAGCCTCCCTGGTGAGCTTAAATGGCCACAATGGTCCCCACACCTTGCACCAGAGACTGAGCCTAGAGTCTCTTGCATGCTACTACTGAGTCGTGCCACCAGGCTCTCTGGTAAATGCCACAGTGGCCGAGCCTACGCTAATGCTGGGCCTTTGTCACCGAGTCAGGAAACCTTACCATGCAACCAACCTGCCATGTAACGCACCCCAGGCATGTGCTTGCTCCCCAGGAGCCTAGCTGAGAAAGCTCTCGGCAAACATGTTCCTGAGCCAAAGAACTCTGAGAAGTTTCCCAGTGGGCACCCATCCAACACTCACATTACTTATGTCCACAATATGCCAGGCATGGGGCCGGACAACGAAAGATAAAATGACAACAATAAACAGAACACAGCCTCCCTGCCATGACCTCACAAAACTGTAAAGTGGATATGAGTAGCTTATCCGAAAAGAACTAATGAAACCACCCATTATGAGAGTTTGAAGACAGAGAGAAAAATTCGTATTCTTCTCATCCTAACCCTGCCACTGGTGTTCTTTATTCCTTCCTGGGCCTTCGTCATACATATGTTGCACATGACGTTCATGGCATTACAATCTGGGGTCCTGCTCATTTCCCCTTACCTGGATGCCCCAAGCGCTCTTCCCCATTACACGTTCGTCAATCGGTCACTCACGTTCATAGTCGTGGATTGTTCACACAGATCACCATAAGAGAACATTCAGGTTGCTTTCAATGTGTCCTGCTGCCCAGCCAACCACCTTCACTCATTTCAGCAAGAAGGTAAAGAGGGAAGGCTTAGTGCCATGTAATACGATAGTCAGATGGGTTAGAAGTGATACTGTGAAATAAGGCAAGTTACTTAACCTCTCTGAACCTCAATTTTCATAAAATGGGCAGACTGACCCCTCCATAGAGTCATCAAAGGAATTAAACAGACACCAGTGGCATGCTCAGCTCAGGTCACACACACACACACACACACACTTTCTTTCTCCTTCTTCCTTCTGGTGGTACGAGGCCTCAGGCAAGCTAGGCAAGCACTCCACCACTGAATTATCTCCCTAATCCTTCCTTACTTCCATTCTTAAAATACATTATTTATTTATTTATTTGTTTGTTTGTTTGTTTGTTTGTTTGAAAAAGAGAGAATATGGGAGTGCCACAGCAGCTTGCCTCTGTAAACGAACTCCAGATACATGCAGCACTTTGTGCATCTGGCTTTGCATGGGTACTGGGGAACTGAATCTGAATCATCCGGCATTGTAAAAGTATCTTTAACCAGCCTCCCCACCCCCTTTATTTTATTTTATTTTTGAGAGGGGGAGAGAGAGAATTGGTGCCCTAGGGCTTCAGTGACTGTAATTGGTTGTGCCACCCAGTGCACGTGTGACACCTTGCACTTGTGTCACTTTCATGTATCTGGCTTATGTGGGATCTGGAGAGAGATCGAACATAGGTCCTTAGGCTTTGCAGGCACCTTAACCGCTAAGCCATCTCTCTAGCCTCCCACCCCCTTTTTGGAGGCAAGGTCTCACCCTAGTACCAGGCTGGCCTAGAAATCACTCTACCCGAGAGTGGCCTTGAAATCATGGTAACCCCCCCACCTTAGCCTTTAGTGCTAAAACTCTTCCTGGGGGGCTACTCTTCATAGGGCTGGGGATGCAGCTCAGTGGTACAGCTGCCTCTCTATTATGTAGGAAGCCCTGGATTTCACCCCTAGCATTGTAGAACAAAACAAATCCTCCTAATTTAATAGATAAAATCGCATCACACTTGCCTCAAACTCTCAAATGCTGAGATTATAGCCTTGAGCCATGATGCCTTGAGAAAAAAAAAATGAAAAAACAAATTATCAGGCGCATGCCTTTAATCCCAGCACTCAAGAGGCAGAGGTAGGAGGATCGCTGTGAGTTTGAGGCCACCCTGAGACTACATAATGAATTCCAGGTCAGCCTGTGCTAGAGCGAGTTCCTACCCTGAAAAGCTTAAAAACAAAAAAGTATCAATCTGGACTGGAGAGATAGTTCAGTGGTTAAAGGCACTTGCTTGCAAAGCCAGCTGTTGGGGTTCAATTCCCATGGAAAGCCAGATGCGCAAAGTGGCACATGCATCTGAGTTTGGCTTGTAGTGGTAAGAGGTCCTGATGTGCCCATTCTCACTCACAACTCTATGTGCCCCTACTCTAGCCCAGGCTGACCTGGAATTCACAATGTAGTCTCAGGGTGGCCTCAAATTCACGGCAATCCTCCTACCTCTGCTTCCCGAGTGCTGGTACTAAAGGAATCTGCCACCACACCTGGCCAATTAAAAATATTTTAAAAAAAAAAACACTTTTATGCTATTCATGGTGGCACACGCCTTTAATCCCAGCACTCGGGAGGCAGAGGTAGGAGAAGTGCTCTGGGTTTGAGGCCACCCTGAGACTACATATTGAATTCCAGGTCAGCCTGGGCTACAGTGAAACCCTACCTTGAAAAGCCCCCCCCAAATAAATAAACATATATATATATAATGTCTTTCATATATCTATGATTTTAAAATCTTTTAAAATGTATTATTTATTAATTACACACACAGAATGGGCGTGACAGGGCCTCTAGTCACTGCATACGAACTCCAGATACATGTGCCACCTTGTGCATCTAGCTTATGTGGGTCCTGGGAAATTGAACCTGAGTCCTTAGACATAGCAGGCAAACACCTTAACCACTAAGCCATTTCTCTAGTCCTAAAAAGTCCCTTTTCCTCCCCACTTCTAGGCTTTCAATTGTTTTATAAACTACATACAGATGTTGCAAAGTTTTCAGAGGCAAATCGGGTTATTATAATTTATTTTTGCACTGGGGATGGAGCCCAGAGCCTTGTGCTTAGCGGACTCCTGTCCGCTATGAGCCACACCTCCAGGCTGTTGAATGATTTTGGTGACTTTTCTGTTGGTTCCGAACTTCACAAATCAACCTCTAGCCTAGGGTTAGGTACACATTAAATTGTATTTCCTGTTACTTCTACTCATCTTTACAATATTAGTTCCAGTATTATAAAGCTGACTAGAGGCCTCCTCTCGTTCTCTGGTTTCAAGAGGAATGCCTCCAGTGTGTTTAGTAGGTACTTGTAACATTGGCTATTGGTTTAAGAAATATTTTTAATCATGCTAAGAAAGCACCCACACTTGTTCCTTCTTCTTCTTTTTTTTGGCATATTGACTGGGTAGAAATGGTTGTTCAATAGAATCAATTTCCCCTTGCATACATTGAAGTTAATACGGTTTTACTTCTTTAACTCGTTATTATGGCACAGTTACTATATTAAGCTTTCCTAATACTGACTATTCTTCTTTCTTGCCCCACTGGGTTGTGGTGGATGACTTGTTTAATATATTATTGAATTCTACTTCCTATCTAGCATTCTCATTCTTTAATATGGTTTCTTTGCCGTGTTTAATATCCAGTCTTATTTTGCTTTGTAGAATGAATTAGAGAGCTCTCCATCTTTTGCTAAGCCATGGAATAGCTTAATATTATCAAATTTGAAATTAACTAGCAAAAACATTTGGGACCAGTGTGTCATCTGTGGATAGAGCAAGCAGTGATCAGATAAGGATTATAATCTTTCCCCCTCCATTAGCAACATATACATTTTCAGAAGAGCATGCATTTAATTGAGATTTCAAATTTTTAGCCTATGGCTGTGCATAAACTTTCTACTTTAAAGTCTCTAGATTGGGCTGCAAAGATGGATTAGTGGTTACGACGCTTGCCCAAGAAGCATAAGGACCCAGGATCGATTCTCCAGGACCCACATAAAGCAGATGATGCACATGGTGGCGCATGCGTCTGGCGTTCGTCTGCACTGGCTAGAGGCCCTGGCACATCTATACTTACTCCTCTCTTTCTCTGTATCTCTCTGCTTGTAAATAAATTTAAAAAAGAAAATCTCTAGCTCTATTGCAATGTCCCCTTTCTCATTTCTGTTAGTTTCTTTATCCCTTTTATTTCTCAAATAGATTTGCCAGAGGTTAGCTTACTTTATTGTTTGTTTAAAAGCAGAATCAACTCATGGATATCTACTAATTTAGTTGTTTTCTGTTTTCTAATTCATTTATTTCTGTCTTTATAGTTATTATTTAGTCCCTCTCATTTTCCTTAGGGGCAGGTTTTTTTCTTCTTCTTCCTAAGATCTCAGGCTGAATGCTTGGTTTATTCTCCTTTCTCTCTCCCTTTTTAGTAATAAAAGCATTTAAGGCTGTGAGAATAGAAAGCCAGCTGTCCCCAATAGGCTTGGTTATGTGGCATTCTGATTTTTAATGCACTCTAAATATTTGTCACTATATTCTTTACTTCTTCCTCGACCCAACAGCAACTGAAAAGCATGTTTTACAATTTTGTAAAGTAACCACTTGACAGAATGGTTGGGTTTTTGCTGTACTTTGTTTGAATTTGCAGTATTTTGGCTAGGTTTACTGCATGGTGATCAAAGGACTCCCCCACTGGCACAATTTCTGCTTTGGGTAGAATGTGAGTTCTTGCAGTTGGTTACTGGGAGCTGACAGAAATGTTTGCAAAGCATATGCTCACTTGCAAAGCCCAAGTGCTTTTAAAAGTTTTTGCTTGCCGTGTTATGTCAAAAGTAAAAACAGGGGGGCTGGAGAGATGGCTTAGCAGTTAAAGACACTTGCCTGCAAAGCCAAAGGATCCCAACTCTACAGGACCCAAATAAGCCAGATGCACAAGAGGGTGGATGCATCTGGAGTTCGTTTGCAGTGGCTGGAGGCCCTGGCACACCCATTCTCTGTCTCACTCCTGTCTCTTTCCCTCTCTCCTTGCAAATAAATAAAATAAAAGTGAGCTGAGGGCTGGAGAAATGGCTTAGCAGTTAAGGAACTTGCCTGCGAAGCCTTAGGACCCAGGTTCGATTCTCCAGGTCCCATGTAAGCCAGATGCACATGGTGGTGCATGCGTCCACCTGGAGTTCGTTTGCAGTGGCTAGAGGCCCTGGCACACCCATTCTCACTCTCTCCCCCTGCCCACCCATCTCTCTGTCTCTAATAAATAAATAAATAAATAAAAATCTTAAAACAAAAAAGTGAGCTAGGCAAGGTAGTGTACTCAGGAGGCTGAGGTAAGAGATTACCATGAGTTTTGAGGCCACCCTGAGATGACATAGTGAATTCCAAGTCAGGCTGGGCTAGAGTGAGACCCTACCTAGAAAAACCAAAAATAATAATCATAATCATAATCATAAATTGGGCTAGAGAGATGGCTTAGCGATTAAGGCTTAGGCTTGCCTAAGGATCCAGGTTCGATTCTCCAGGTCCCATGTAAGCCAGATGTACAAGGTGGCACATGCATTTGGAGTTTGTTTGCAGTGGCTAGAGGCCCTGGTGTGCCCATTCTCTCTCTCTCTCTCTCTCTCTCTCTCTAATAAATAAATAAAAATAAATCTTTAAAAATTTTTTTAAAATGTGGGGGGGAGGGCTAGGGATGTAGCTGAGTGGCTGGGTGGTTGCCTAACATATATGAGGCCTTGGGTTCAATCCTCAGCACCACAAAAAGTAAACAAAAACTTTCTGGGCTGGGGAGATGGCTTAGCAGTTAAGGCACTTGCCTGCTAAAGCCTAAGGACCCAGGTTCAATGCCCCAGCACCCATGTAAAGCCAGACGCACAAAGAGGTGCATGTGTCTGGAGTTGGTTTGCAGTAGCAGGAGACCCTGGTGGCCCCATTCTCTCTCTCTCAAATAAAAACATAAATAATTTTTTTTAATGTAAGAGAAGGATACAAGGTTCAATGTGTTTGTGCCATGTCTAAGGACAGTGTTTACCTGCATGTACTAAAAAAGAGCAGACAAAACACATGAGAACCATAAGGACTACACCATGTTAATAATTTCTAGTTTATGAGATTATAGGCAATGTATACCTTAGCACTGTTTTGTGTTTATCAAATCCCTAAGAACCATAAGAATGACTAATAATAAGATATCTTTAGGGCTGGAGAGATGGCTTAGCAGTTAAGGTGCTTGTCTGCAAAGCCTAAGGAGCCAAGTTCAATTCCCCAGTACCCATGTAAGCCAGATGTACAAAGTGGCACACGCATTGGGAGTGTGTTTGCAGTGGCTACAGGCCCTGGCCCTCACACACACTCTCTCTCGCTCAGGGCCATCCTCGTACCTCTGCCTCCCAAGTGCTGGGATTAAAGGCATATGCCACCACGCCTGGCTTCTAAAGATTTAATTTTTTTTTTTTTTTTTTTTACTAAGGTTTAGTAACAGATAGACTCTGCTGCTGACACAGGTTTTCAACAGCCCCCTATCCTCCAGTCAGCGTTAAAGAAGCCACCAAGAAAAACTGACATATTTGTACAAATCCTAGGATGGTGGCCTGTGAGGGATTCACCATCACTCTGGCTCTGGTGACCCTTGGAAATGGAAGAGGGGACAGATGCTTGTCTTGGATATTGGATATTCTACCAGCTTCTGGTGCACTCTGATGCCAACAGCTCTGGGCAGGAGGTGGCCAAAAACTCTAGGGAGATCTAGAAGAAAGGGGGTGTGCATATGGAAGGACACGATAAAGAGATATTTCCCCTGGCTGTTTCTGGAAGACCCAGCATTTCACAGTATGCAACCAGCAAGCACACTGCCCGGGTGCCAGGCTTCTGCTCACTCCCATTACCGAGTGCTGCAGTCAGGTCCGCACTGCCAGCAGAAGTCACCCGACCAAGAGCAGCTTGTGGGAAAAAAGGTTTATTTTGGCTTACAGACTCAAGGGGAAGCTCCACGGTAACACGGAAAATGATATGAGCAGAGGGTGGACATCACCCCCTGGCCAACATAAGGTGGACAACAACAATAGGAGAGTGTGCCAAACGCTGGCATGGGGAAACACCCGTAAGCCTGCCCCAACAATACACTGCCTCTAGAAGGCTTTAATTTCCAATTGCCATCATCTGGAGAGACTAGCGTCCCGAATACCTAAGTTTATGGGGAACACCTGAATCAAACCACCACACCAAGTCATCTTCCCCTTAAGTCAGTCTCCTGTCCCTGCCCTGGTCTGGATCCTCATGCCCTGAGTCCTAGGGGCCAACTGAGAGGCATGATGGGAGGGGGGATATCAACATAGCGGGTGGCCTGCACCCATCATGGTCAGAAGGGGAAAGGACTCCTGACCATGGAGGTGACCTTTTCTGTAGGAAATGGATTAAGATGGCCGATAGCACTGATTTTTATCTACAAGCCAATGCGTTCCCCAGTGGCTCATCTCACTCCACTCTAATCTCCCATTTTATTTCCTGATGGTCCAATAGACAGAATGTGAACACTGGACTCAGTCACATATGAAGTCAAATCCTACTGCCACCCTTTTTGGATGTCATGCCTTAGGCAAGCAGCCACCTCATGAGCCTCAGTTTTCCTGTCCCTATGATGGGCACAAGAATGCTACTTCTTCTTCTTTTTTTTTTTTTTCAAGGTAGTGTCTCACTCTGGCCCAGGCTGACCTGGAATTCACTATGTAGTCTCAGGGTGGCCTCGAACTCACAGCGATCCTCCTACCGCTGCCTTCTGACTGCTGGGATTAAAGGTGCCATCACGCCCGGTTTAAGAATGTTAATTCTTTTAAGGCCACTGCTTTAAAAGAGTCTGGATAGAGTGGCTCACACCAGCAAAGCCAACACGCTGCAGTCTGAGGCAGGTGGACTGCCAAAAGATGAAGGTCAGCCTGGGCTACGGAGTGGACGCCAAGTCTGCTGGGGCTACAGACAGAACAAGCTCTCGCGAACAAACAATCTGGTCCAGTGGCTGGGCGGCAAACATGGACCCCCCCCTCCCCGGGAAGCCCAGCTCAACAAGCCACACATCCATGAAGCATTTCAGAAGAGCCTCCTACGTTCTCAAACGTAGAACCAGGCATTAAACAACACACCCCAGCAGAAAAATTTTACTTGGGGTAATTTCTCAGAGTTGTTAGAACACAGTCAAGCAGAGAAAAAGTAGTTTTGTAAGTCATATGTAAACAGCCAGGGCTGGACAGAAATGCTAAGTAAAGTGAGAAGGCATTCAAGCCAAAGTGCTGCATGCACTCCTATGAGAGTTCCCTAACTCTCAGGTCAACATTTTTTTAATTTTTTTAAATATTTTATTTTTATTTATTTATTTGAGAGAGAGAGAGAGAGAGAGAGAGAGAGGATAGGTGTGCCAGGGACTCCAGCCATTGCAAACGAACTCCAGACTCATTCATGGCTTTATGCATCTGTCTTACATGGGTCCTGGGGAAATGAACCTGGGTCCTTTGGCTTTGCAGACAAATGCCTTAACTGCTAAGCCATCTCTCCAGCTCTCAGGTCAACATTTCCAAGGGGATTTCTATGCAGAGATATCACTATGTTCCCCATTCATGCCAGAGTAAAATTGCCATGCCATTTCTTTTTTGTTTTTTAATATTTTTATTTGCTTATTTGAAAGGGGGGGCTGCTTCAAACAAACTCCACACACATGGGTCACTTGGTGCATCTGGCTTTACACGGCTGCTGGGAAATCGAACCTGGACCAAACAGCAGGCTTCACAAGCAAAGCAAGAGCCTTTAGCCCCTGAGTCATCCATCTCCCCAGCCCACCATATTGCTTCTTTGCTCAGAATTCCTGGTGGCCCTGGCAGGAAGTCTTTTTGATACATTCTGAATTTGCCTTAGCCATACCTCCAGCTCCATCTTCTATCCTCCCCACATCCTACATCCCCCTCCATACCCAACCACCTCTGACTCCCAAAATGTGTCCCCAAGCTCTGCTTTGTATGTTTCTCCTTGTTTGGTGGAGTCTCAGACACCATCTCCACCAAAGCACACCCTACATTTCCCCACCTCCAGCACATTCAAAGAGTTAACTTCTGCGCTGAGGATCCACTCTGCGGTAAAGTGTTTGTCCCGCACCTGCGAGGCCTCAGGTTTATCTCCGACACTACAAAACAAGCTGGGTGTAGTGGCCCAAGCCTGCAGCTTGTGATGCTGTAATCCCAGCATTAGGAGGCTATAACAGGACTCTCGCGAGGGCTGGGGAGAGGGTTCAGCGGTTACAGGCCCTCGCTTGCAAAGCTTGCCAGTCTGGGTTCAATTCCCCAGTACCCAAGCCAGATGCACATAGTGTCACAGGCACCTGGAGTTCATTTTCAGTGACAAGAGGCCCTGGTGTGCTCATATCTCTTCTTTCTCTCTCTCTCCCCGCATCACACACACTCTCTCTCTGCTTGCAAAAGATAAAGCCGGGCGTGGGGGCGTGGAGGCAGAGATTGGAGGATCGCTGTGAATTTGAGGCCACCCTGAGACTACATAGTGAATTCCAGGTCAGCCTGGGCTAGAATGAGACCTTACCTCAGAAAACAAACAAACAAAAAAAAGATTATATGTATGTTTTATTTATTTGAGAGAGAGAATGGGCATGGCCAGGGCCTCCAGCCACTGCAAACAAACTCCAAACGCATGTACCACCTTGTGCATCTGGCTTTCGTGGGTCCTGGGGAATCGAACCAGGATCCTTTGGCTTTGCAGGCAAACGCCTTAACCGCTAAGCCATCCCTCCAGCCCCACCTTTTCTTTTAAAGGACTGTCTGAGCTGGAGAGATGGCTTAGCGGTTAAGGCGTTTGCCTGCAAAGCCTAACAACCAGAATTCATTTCCCCAGTACCCACATAAGCCAGATGCACAAAGTGGCACATGCATCTGGAATTCGTTTGCAGTAGCAAGACGACCTGGTGTGCCCATTTTCTTTCTTTCCCTTCCCCGCTCCTCTCTCCTTGCAAATAAATAAATAAATAATTTTTTTTGGGGGGGGGTTCGAGGTAGGGTCTCACTCTAGCCCAGGCTGACCTGGAATTCACTATGGAGTCTCAGGGTGGCCTCGAACTCACGGCAATCCTCCTACCTCTGCCTCCCGAGTGCTGGGATTAAAGACGTGTGGCACCAAGCCCGGCACAAATAAATAATTTTTTAAAAGACTATCCTGAGTTCAAGGCCAGCCTGGGCTACATGGCAAGATCCTGCCTCAAAACAAGCTAAAATTAGCTAATTTTTCCTGCTTTTTTGAATAAGTCCAATATCCTTTACTGCTTGTGAATTGGGGACAGAGACCATGACATTCCCCTTTATATTACAGAGTTTGGCATACGGTGGATACTTTTTGCTGACTAAATGAAGAAACAGAGACACAAAGAGACACTTTGAAGATGTCAGGAGACAGGACGGTGGTCTCTTCCCTGGCTCCACAGCCACGCTCCACAGTAAGAGACTACCGCGCATTACTCGAGCACAGAGCACAGGTCCAAAACGCCGGATCCCGAGCCCTTTTCGCAGGTTATGAAACCAAGGCTTGGGAGGCTGTGGCTCACCAGGGTTGGGGGATGGAAAGCCAACACTGAAAAGCCAAGGCTACTTGCTCTCCTAAGACAGCCCTGTGACTTTACAGTGGAGTCCTCTGAGCCCAGGAAAGAACAGCAGCTGTCTTCAATCTACGAAGGATGTTACAGGTGACAACTGCCCAAAGCTTAGAAAGTGCCAAGTCAGAAGTTGGAGCAAACATTTGACTCCCCATCTCAAGACACCCACAACAGAGACCCTCACCCTGATAAGAGTGGGCCACTACACCAATAAAAGGGACCCAGGTTTCCCAAGTATATTAAGTGGCTGAAGAGCCAAGTGACAAGTTCCAATCTAAGGTTGCAGAATGGGATCTGTAGTGTTCCGTCACAAGTGTGGGAGGGACAGAGTGTGGGACTGGGATGTGCCACTGAAGGAAGAGAGGGAGGACAGGGAAGATGATAAGGCATCTCCTCCAGCAGCTAGATAACCAAGATAAAGTGACAAAGGAGCTGGGAGGCTTGCTGGCGCTTTGAGAGAAAAGAGCATATGAAAATTTAAACAAAGCCCACCCCTGGGGGAACATTGTCTGCCTTTCCCAACCTGTATGAATAGTCAGGTTCATATAAACTGAACCGACCCTCTTCTTTAGGGGATGAGGTTTTGTGTTTTTGTTTTTTGTAATCTATGCGGGCAGCAGCAGCTGGCATGCTGGGCCTCTTGGGAGCAGGCAGCGTGAACCTCCTGGAGCCCATGGCCTTCCTGGAAGGCCCGAGAAAAGGCCACAGGCTGGGCCCAGGCCTCAGCTGGGCCATCAGTCTTGGGAAGAAGAGTGTAGGGGTAAAGGGACAGTGGTGATGTGTGGACACGTCCAGGACACCAGATCCTGAAAAAGTAAGAAAGAAGCTAAGAACGGAAGGTCCTCAAAGCTGTGTTGTGGAACAGGAAGCGAGGAAAAGGAGGAAGAGCCAGTCAGGAGAAGAAACAGGAAGGCCAATTTGGCTTAAGGAATGTTATTTCCTTACTAAGTCCATCAATCCTCCTCTGTTCCCCCAGTGATGACAAAAGGAGTGGGATGTGAGGCGCCCAAGTTTGCGCAGAGGCACCCCCTGCTAAGGCCTGTACAGGAACCCCTCAGCTCTCCTTCCACTCTCCAGCCCAGCCTCAGCGGTTGCCAGCACTGCTGTCTGGAGTTGGGGCAGGATGTTAGTTTTATGGGTATCCTCCTGGCCAAGGGACAGCCTGTTTGAAGGGACGGGCCAGTTTGCTGATGGACTGGAATCCTCCCCTACAGCTCTGCCTGCCCCAGGCACCCAAGGATAAGCAACTAGAGAAGGTTGGATGGATGGGGGAGGACTACAGGCCTGCCTCACTCCTGGGGTCCTAGAGGGCAAGATAAGGCCTCTGGGCCAGCCCTGAAGCTCCCATGCAAATAGAGGAGCCAAGACCGATTCTCTTTCCTAGGTCAGTTCTGCCTGGCATCTCTAAGGCTTCTCCCCAGCCATGTATTCATGTTTAACATTTGGAAAGAGATGTCTTAAAACCTTATGACTAGAGCTAGAGAGATGGCTTAGCGGTTAATGTGCTTGCCTGCAAAGCTTAAGTACCCAGGTTCGATTCCCTAGTACCCATGTAAAGCCAGATGCACAAAGTGGCGCATGCTTCTGGAGTTCATTTGCAGTGACTAGAGGCCCTGGCATGCTCAGTATTCTGTCAGTCTCTCTCCTTGCAAATAAATTTTTTTTAAAACTTAATTTTAAAAAAAGACACTCAAAATTTACAACCAGCCAGGTGTGCTGATATATGCCTTAGCACTTGAGAAGATAAACTGGTGTCCAGCTAAAGCTATCAAAATGCCATAGATGTTACCAGGCAGTTCAACCATCGAACTCGAGAGCCTACAGAACACTGCCTTGGGTTTATACCTATGATCCCAGCACTTGGGAGGCTGAGGCAGGAGTTCCATTGAGAGTTCAAAGACAGTGTGAGCTACCTAAGTGAGTTCCAGGCCTACCTGCATCCCGTATAAAAAACAAAAGCAACAACATTGACAACAATAAAGAGAGTGCTTTAAATAAATGCCAGTCCAGTGGCTCAGCAGACTACTATGAACCCTTTACAGTGATTTGCAGGGAAATGTTGAACCCAATGGAAATTTTAATTACAAAATTAATTTAATTTAATTAGCATTGTTAATTAAAAGTAACAAGATGGTACAAAATGTACATCTCATCTCTTAAATTAAAAAAACATGCTGAGCCGAGTGTGGTGGCACACGCCTTTAATCCCAGCACTCGGGAGGCAGAGGTAGGAGGATCGCCGTGAGTTCGAGGCCACCCTAGCCTACATAGTGAATTACAGGTCAGCCTGAGCTAGAGTGAGACCCTACCTCAGAAAAAACAATATATATATGCTGAAAGGGTATATACTCTCTTAAAATATTAATAGTTACAGATAAGTTTTGTTCTATTTTTTCCCATTATATTCCTAAATGTCCTGTAGTAAGCCTCTTCATAATAAAAAAAAAAAAAAATCAAAGCTTCAAGTTTGTTTTGTTTTGTTTTTTGAGGAAGAGTCTCTCCCTAGCCCAGGCTGACCTGGAACTCACAGCATCCTCCTGGAATTAAAAACCCTGCTTGTTTTGTAGTGTTTTTTTGTTTTTGAGGTAAGGGCTCTCTCTCTCTAGCCTAGGCTGATTTATGTAGTCCCAGACTGACTTCCAAGTCTTGGGATCCTCCTAACTCCGCCTCCTGAGTGCTGGGAGTTCTGGGGTTAAAGATGTGTGCCACTACACCAGGCTTGTTTTGTTTTGCTGAGACAGGATCTCACTCCATAGTCCCTGACTGACCTGGAACTATGTAGACCATAGCAAGCCTCTTACTTCACTGTCCTGAGTGCTGGGATTACAAGATTAAATTATACCTATTTAGAGAGAGAGAGAGAGAGAGGGAGATCCAAGATCTAAAAAAACTGCTCATTCCTTAGATATTCAAATCTTAAGAAATTGGAATTTTTGTTTTGTTTTGTTTTGTTTTTCAAGGTAGGGTCTCACTCTAGCCTAGGCTGACCTGGAATTCACTATGTAGTCTCAGGGTGGCCTTGAACTCATGGCAATCCTCCTACCTCTGCCTCCCAAGTGCTGGGATTAAAGGCATGCGCCATCACGCCTGGCAAGGAATTGGATTTTTAAAATATGTACTGCTAAATGTATATATTGTGCTCACCAAACTACCCAGTAAGCACTTCTCTTAATGTTCATACCCATGTGTTAATGCTACTCTCATTTTTCGTTACAAAACCTTCTCTTTTCAGATGGCAGTGACCTTAGGATGACTCAGAAGGCACCAGGGTACAGAGAAGTGACAGAGGAGTGCTCAGCACTGCAATATCTCTATCATACCTTCCAAGGCTCCGGGTCCATTGTGGAAGAGGTGGCGGAAAGAATGTAAGAGCCAAAGGAAGGGTAGGACTCCTTACAACGTGCTCCCCCCAGACACAAAACGGCCTGCATATCCATGACCTTACAGTGTCTGACACTACCTACATAAGACCATCATAATAGGAAGAAAAGATCATGACAACAAAATAAAAGAGAGACTGATTGAGAGGGGGAGGGAATATGATGGAGAGTAGAGTTTCAAAGGGGAAAGTAGGGGGAGGGAGAGAATTACCATGGGATATTGTTTACAATTATGGAAGTTGTCAATAAAAATAAATAAATATGTATTGGACAGAGGCATCTTAACATATTAGAATATTTAGAATATTTTCAAGGATTACGAGGTGGGTTCCAGGGGCTGGAGGTATGGTTCAGTGGTTAAGGTACTTGCCTGCAAAGCCTAACAACCTGGGTTTGATTCTCCAGTACCCACGTAAAGCCAGATGCACAAAGGGGCACATGCACCTGGAATTCATTTGCAGCAGCTGGAGGTCCTGGCGTGCCCATTCGCTGTCTCTCTCCCCCTCTCTCTCTCTCTTTGCAAATAAATAAAAATATTTTAACAACAACAACAAAAAAAGGTGGGTTCCAGAAAAGAGAATCCTCTAGAAGGTCCTAATGAGTATAGCCAGAGTGGGCCCTCAGCACAGAGCCAAGTCCATGAGTACTGAGGCCCCAATTCCTCTGCAACCCTATCTTCTTTTTTTATTTTTATTTTTTATTTTTTTGGTTTTTTGAGGTAGAGTCTCACTCTAGCCCAGGCTGACCTGGAATTCACTATGGAGTCTCAGGGTGGCCTCGAACTCACAGCGATCCTCCTACCTCTGCCTCCCGAGTGCTGGGATTAAAGGCGTGCGCCACCACGCCCAGCTCCTATCTTCTTGGAGACTGAGACTGGAGGATTGCTTGAACCTAGGTATTGGCAGCTAGCCTGGGCTATCTCAAAGAATGGATGGGAAAAGGCTGAATTGAGGAGGTACAGGTAGGAGGATTAGGAGTTCAAAGTTAGCCTTAGCTATATAGCCAGTCTAAGGCCAGCCTGGGCTACATAAGACCCAATTTCTAAAGGAGGGGGGCAGGTTTTGCATTGAGATTTGTTAATCTAGATGGTGGCAGGGAATGAATTTTTACAACCAAGGTAGAAAAGAAAAGCTGCCAAAATAGGGTTTAGCAGAGAAATTCCCATAAGGTGCACAAATGAAGCCAAAGAGCTCCGGATGTTCCATGGGAGTTTTCCAGATAAGAGCCCAAGAAGACGGAGCAGAGAGCTAGGAGGACGTTAAGAGCACTTAGAGTACCATCGACAGGAGTCGCCTCGACTAAGAGGGACGTCCTGGAGCCCAGGAAAGGAAAGTTCCACAGGTCATGGACTTAATAATTCAAGTCTCAGGAAAACCCGAGGAGCAAAAGAGACACCTCAAAGTCTCCAGCCCATGTTAGAAAGCTTCCAATCATATCTCAAATATCAAAATGCATCCACTTGTGGAACCTTTATTGGGCGCCTCTGCTGCAGTTTGCTTTGTGTTGTCTTACCTATTCACAGATGCCAGAAGGACCCTGCCTCTCTTTCTCCTCTCTTTCTTTCTTAAGAAATGGCCGAGCGTGGTGGCGCATGCCTTTGATCCCAGCACTCGGGAGGCAGAGGTAGGAGGACTGCCGTGAGTTCGAGGCCACCCTGAGACTCCATAGTGAATTCCAGGTCAGCCTGGGCTAGAATGAGACCCTACCCGAACTCCCCCCCAAATGCACAAATAGCCACATGTGTCTGGAGTTCATTTGTGCAATTGGAGGCCCTGGCTTGCCCATTCTCTCTCTCTCTCTCTCTCTCTGCCTTTCTATCTCAAAATAAAATAAAGTAAGAAATGGCGGGCTAGAGAGATGGCTCAGTGGTTTAGGCACTTGCCTGCAAAATCTAAAGGGTGAGGTTTTGATTCCCCAGTACCCACATAAAGCCAGATGCAGAGTATCATATGCATCTGGAGTTTGTTTGCACAAGAGGTCCTGGCACTCGCATATGCTCTCTCTCCCTCCCTCTCTCTCTCTCTCTCTGCTTGCAAAATAAATAAATAAATGAAATGGCGGCTACAACTTTTAGAAAATAAATATGATACCACACAGGAGGACAGCTGGGGAGGAATGATTTGGTATCTTTTAAAGATATCAAACTCTTCCCCTGAGTGAAGCTGTACCCTCTAAATTACAGCCTTGGATTATATATGGCCAACACCTTTAGCTTTGTTCTCTATACTGCGTTTCTCCACAGCAAAGGGGAAGCAGGCAGTCAATGCTCTACTCTGAACAACAATGCGCAGGCTTGCGTGAGACAAACAAAAAACCATGCACCTCTCCCTCCCTTTGAAGACAGGCCATCCAGTTGTACCTCTACATAGAAAAAGATTTTATTCTTCTAGAATTTTTCCAAACACGAAGTACTCTTAGCACTGAAAACTTCTCTGCCATAAAACAAAGTGAAGACACCAGCGTCTGCAACCAGGAAGTGCTCCCTGGGCACCTGGCAGCAGCTGGCACCTACCTGAGGCCAATTCACAGACAGTAATAAAAGCTCCCTTGAAATAAGGCTGAGGTTCAGACATTCTGATGAAAGCTGGGGACTTCAAAGGTAGGAGTGCAGAGCCCATCTCTAATCTTCCTGGTTGTGTCTGATGTAGCTGCTGGGTTCTGGGCTTGCCTTCACCACCCACTGCCCAAGCTTTGCCTTGTAAGCACCAGCCAGCTGGAGAAACAGGAGTGGAAGTTTACACACACTGAACCAGGTCTAGGCCATGTTGTGCAGCTGTGGTAGATGAATGGCCATAGGCCCATGACCAGCGAAATATCAGCTTTAAAAAAAAGAAAAGAAGAGGGGCTAGAGAGATGGCTTAGCAGTTAAGGCACTTGCCTGTGAAGCCTAAGGACCCAGGTTTGATTTCCCCAGTACCCGCATAAGCCAGATGCACAATCTGGAGTTTGTTTGCAGTGGCTGGAGGTCCTAGATGTATCCTTTCTTCCTCTCTCTCTCTCTCTCTCAAATAAATAAATAAAAATATTAAGAAGAAGAAGAAGAAAGGAGGAGGAGGAGCAGCCAGGCATGGTGGCACACACCTTCAACTCAGGAGACAGAGGTAGGAAGATCACTGTGAGTTTGAGGCCAGCCTGAGACTACATAGTGAATTCTAGGTCAGCCTCGGCTAGAGTGAGACCCTGCCTGGGGGGTGGGGAGAGAGGAAGCTGGGTGTGGTGGGTTATGCCTGTAATCCCAGCACTCAGGAATCTGAGGCGGTAGAGTAGGAGTGCCTTAGTCAACATCTGCCTAGTTTATATAATTCCAGACTAGCCTGAGAGGGAGGGAGACCCTATCTCAGGCAAAAGAAGAGGAAGAGGGAAAACAAAGCAAAACACTAAACTAGACACAAGAAAATGGTTCACAAGTCAGAAATGGATTAAATACTAGGATCCAGGACTAACTCTCCATGAATTTGAGCAAACAGCTTCAAACTTTGAAGCTTCCATTTCATAGTCTATAAAAACTGGTGGGCTGTGTTCTAGAGAGATGGCTTAGCAGTTAACGCACTTGCTTGCAAAGCCTAAGGACCCAGGTTCGATTCCCCAGGACCCACATAAGCCAGATGTATAAGGTGGCGCCTCTGTCTGAACTTCATTGCAGTGGCTGGATACCAGTGGGTGTGCTGGATGCCAATGGGTGTGCCCATTCTCTCTCTCCCCCCGCCTCTGCCTCTTTCTTGTAAATAAAAATAAACATTTTTTAAAATGCATCATTTCACATGTATGCACATATCAGAAGTATGATTAATTGCACATCAGAAATATCTCTGTAAATGTATTGATTTATGCTTTTTTTTTTTTTTTCCGAGGTAGGATTTCACTCTGGCCCAGGCCTGGAATTCACTATGTAGTTTCAGGGTGGCCCTGAACTCACAGCAGTCCTCCTACCTCTGCCTCCTGAGTGCTGAGATTAAAGATGTGCACCACCATGCCGGACTTGATTTATACTTTTATGAAGGAATGCTTTTCCTGCACGTTCACAACTTGGGAGCGAATCTGTGCTTTCTCTTTAGTTACTGGATTAAAAGCGTTCTTGGGAGGCTGGGCGTGGTGGCACACGGCATGGTGGTGCACATCTTTAATCTCAGCACTCAGGAGGCAGAGGTAGGAGGATTGCAGTGAGTTCGAGGCCACCCTGAGATTACATAGTGAATTCCAGGTCAGCTTGGTCTAGAATGAGACCCTACCTCAAAAAAAAAAAAAAAAAAAAAGTGCTATTGGGCTAGAGAGATGGCTTAGTGGTTAAAGCTCTTGCCTGTGAAGCCTAAGGACCCAGGTTCGATTCCCCAGTACCCACATAAGCCAGATGCCCAAGGTGGCACATGCATCTGGAGTTCGTTTGTAGTGTCTAGAGGCCCTAATGTGCCCATTTTCTCTCTCATAAATAAATAAATAGAAAATATTTAAAAAAAAAAAAAAAAGACCAGGTAGAGTGGTCCCAGAGACAGTCACAGGCTTCCAGCTTGGGCAAAGGTGAGCATCAAAGATGGCTGCGCAGAGGGGGAAGAAGAAGAGTTCAGAACTTTAAGAGTGATCTGCTTCTGGGAAAAGAAAGGCAAGTCTGCAAAGGGTCTTGTAGTTTGCAGCTATGGAATGAAGTCACAACAATGGCTCAAAGCAGGGTGTCTGGTTATATACAGTCAACAGACATCACAGAGTGGAATTTACCAACCACACCACTGGCTTTTAAAGGGTAACTGATAGCTCTTCAGGAGGCAGCTAGGATGTGGTCCCATGAGGACACTCTAGTGCATGCACAAGCACTCAACTTCAGCTATCTTTTGTGTGTTTGTTTTGTTTTGCTTTGTTTTGTTTTGGAGGTAGGGTCTCGCTCTAGCCCAGGCTGACCTGGAATTCACGATGCAGCCTCAGGGTGGGCTCGCACTCACAGCGATCCTCCTACCTCTACCTCCCAAGTGCTGGGATTAAAGGTGTGTGCCACCATGCTTTTTGTTTTGTTTTGTTTACCACGGATGCAGAACAACCTGACTAACTAGGAAGTCCACGCTTTGCTGTCCTACAGGGAATGGGATGAGACCTGTGGTGGCACCTCATACCACTAGATAACATCCCATAAGCAAGCAAGGTCAGATCTGGGCATTCATTCGTGCCTTCTGTAGAGATCTTTCTACCCTCATTTTGATTCCATAGAGTCTACACACCAGGACAGGGAAAAGGGAAGAAGAGGACAGTAGGGCCACAGTATGATCCCTCATGCTTGGTTCTGACTGCTCTGAAAATCCTCACGTTTCCCACAGCTCTCTGCACACTCCCAGAAATAAACACACAATGGAGCGTATATATTTAATACCAGAAACTCCTTTACAGTGTAAGGTAGTTTGTGAAAGGCAGAACCAAAAACCTCTTAGAGGCCAACCCACTTCTGCTGGTCCTTTCATTTCATTGGCAAATACACATAATAAAAAAAAATTCATACACATAAAAATTCAAATAGCATAGAAATGAATAAAAGAGAAGACAAAAGGCCTCTGTGCTTAGGGTAAGGCACTAGGATTGGGGGAAGGGTCCAGTCAGGGAGTTCCACACATTAATTAGAGGTAATAAAACCAGTTATTTCACCTTATGGTGCTGCCTATTAGACATCCATTTGGCCCATCCTTTAATCCCTTCATTGTGGAATCTACCCCAATTTCCTACTTTTACCCCCTCCGCAATTAAAGGGTGCAATTCTTCAAAGGCTTTCCCTTCTTCACGATATTTAGGCCTCAGCGCTGCTGCGGCAATCTTGTTTGCTAATTCTTTGCAAACAAACGGAAGTTAGGCCCAATGGTGACAGAGGGCTTTGCAGGCTAGTCTGGCAACCTGGATCTATTCTCACTTGTTTCCTTAAGTAAATCCTTCCTAGAAAAAAGAAAGGAAGGAAGGAAGGGAGGGAGCGAGGGAGGGAGGGAGGGAGGGAGAAAGAAAGAAAAGGAAAGAAAAGAAAATCCTTCCTGGGCTGGGGAACTGGCGTAGCAGTTAAGGCGTTTTCCTGCAAAGCCAAAGGACCAAGGTTCAATTCCCCAGGACCCACGTAAGCCAGATGCACAAGGGGGTACATGCATCTAGAGTTCGTTTGCAATGGCTGGAGGACTTAGTGCGCACCCATTCTCTCTCTTTTTTGGTTTTGAGATAGGGTCTCACTCTAGCCCAGGCTGACCTGGAATTCACTATGTAGTCTCAGGGTGGCCTCGAACTCATGGCAATTCTCTGCCTCCAGAGTGCTGGGATTAAAGGCGTGCGCCACCTCGCCCAGCTTCCTATCTCTTAAATAAATAAATAAATAAGAAAACCCTTCCTGTCACATATGTGAACAATCAGGAGATGTTCACTTAAGGGTGGGGGGTGACCTCTGTCAACTCAACCTTGGTGCTACTATAAACAGCTCACCTTTACCCTGTCTGCATCTCATCCTGGCTCTGATGCTTGCTAAGCATGACCAGGGAAATTATTCCATCTAAAGGAGCTAACAGATCCAGACCCGGCAGTGCACACCTGTAATCTCAACACTGGGGAGGTGGAAGGAGGAAAGTTAATAATTTGAAGGCCTGTTGAAGTGACACAAGCCTTTCATCCCAGCACTTAAGAGGCAGAGGTAGGAGGATCACTATGAGTTTGAGGCCAGCCAGGTTCGATTCCCTAGTACCTACGTAAACCAGATGCACAAAGCGGTGCATGTGTCTGGAGTTGGTTTGCGGTGGCTGGAGGCCCTGGTGCGCCCATTCTCTCCTCTCTCAAATTAATAAAAATTAAAAAAAAAAAACAAGAAAGAAAGAGAAAGAGGGAGGGAAGTAAGGAGAAAGGGAGGGAGGAAGGGAAAAAGGGAGGGAAGGAGGAAGGAAGAAAGGAAGGAAGGCAGGCCAGCCGGCCAGGCCAGGCACGGTGGCGTGTGCACCTTTAATTCCAGCCAGTAGTTAGAGGACAATCTGAGACTACATAGTGAATTCCAGATCAGCCTGGGCTAGGGTGAGACCCTACCTCGGAGCATCCAAAAACAAAACAAACAAAAGAGAAGAAGAAAGCAACTGCATGACCCACCCTGGTTAAAGCCTCCCCTAGTGTCAGAAGGCTGTTTAAATGTCGGTTCCTCAGGAAACTGTCCCTTCCCCCTCCTCCCTAATTACCGGCTCCTATGCCTCTGAACTTTTCCCTTTGAAGCATTTATAACAACTGTAATTAAAGAGTATTTGTGTAATTATTAGTTTAATATCTATGTGCCTCCCAGAGAGACTGAAAGCTCCGGGAGGGCAGGACAGCACAGTGCCGGGCACACCACAGACCACCAATCAGCACGCCGCCGTCGTGGTCTGCGAGGCGCGGGGCCAGCGTGCTGGACTTCACACACACCCAGAACATCTTCCAGGGACTTCAAGGCCCACAGTGACATTTCTTAGCTTTAAAATTCCCACCTGCCAGGTGTGGAGGTTCATCCCTTTAATCCCAGCACACTACTTGGGACGCTGAGGTGAGAAAAATCACTGTGAGTTCAAGGCCAGCCTGGTGTACAGAAGTGAGTTCCAGGTCAGCCTGGGATAGAGTGAGATCCTGCTTCAAAAACAAATAGATAAACAAAAATTCCCACTAGTTTCAAATATATTCCAAGTGGGTTCAGCGACACACCGTGTGTGTGTGTGTGTCCCCTAAATCTTTGTCAAGTGCAAAATAGTCCTGACATGTGACTTCTACTGAGGACTATTAGGCCCTGGAAAATAAGCATTCTCCAACAGTCCTCACTGACAGAAAACACAGGCCTGCTCCCTGACCAGCCTCACCCTGCAGCAGCCTTACAACTGTGGTTTCTTTTCCATCATCCTTTCAGAAGGGCCAAAAGGCCTCAGGCCTAGCTCCTTAGCATGACCCCATAATCATCCTAGGTAGGCAAAGACTGAAGTCAGTTAGCCTGGATTCACATATCAACTCTGTGGCCTTGGACAAGTTACTTAACTCCTCTGTGCTGTTTCCCAGGCTACCAAACGAGAATAGCAGTGCAGGAGCTAGCACCTGCGAGGACTAGGACATTAGATATATTGATAGCGTTTTGCATAATCCAGGACACCTGATTTATTATTCTCCCCATATATCCGAGTCCAATTCAAAACCTCTCTATTGTTTTGCACAAGTCTCCACCCAGCGGCTCCACCCATTCAAGATCCACTCTTCCCAGCCCCCTCCTGCCTTACCTGTCTGGAGCTTGTTTGAAACAATGAATCATAGCACATCTCTGCAGCTCCCATCAATCACCTCCCTGTCCCTGCCTCTGTGTGTCATTTCTGGGCTCCTCCTGGGAGGGAAATGCTTTTCCTAATGTCCAGCACATCATTCAACAAGTATTTTATGAAGGGCCCACCATATATTATTAGTCCTGCAAAGGCTCAGCAATGCAGGGGGGAAAAAAAGCATAAAATAAGATGGTGGGAAAGAAAAAATCCATATATATATCGAAATCCATACATATCCAAGACTTCTGCCCTCACACAATGCTCTACCAGATCTAATCCCTGAATGGAGATCAATTGAGGTTTCTAGCCCTGCTTTCTGTCCCCATTCTTTCCCTCTGGTCAATCCTAAATAAGCCACCCACAAATACAAACTATGAAGCATTTCAGATCAAAAATTGGTGATTTGGGAACATACTGATGATTAAACTTCTACCCAGACTGCTGGACTTTGAAGCCAGTCAGTCAGTATTCAAATGGCCAGTTCCCTCAATAATTGCCCTGCCTGTCTGTCATATCCTCCTGAACAAGGTATACAACACACCTAGAAAATGAGACGCCGTTACCTCCACTTGTGCCTATAGTATGAGCCCCTGGTATCATGTCCTCACAACCACATTCTTATCTGATTGGGTGGTCACAGCTGTACTAAAGCCTTGTGAGAAAAACCACTAGAAACAGATTATAGAAACTCTGGTTTGAATGGTGGGATCCTGAGCATGGAGTGCTCTTCCTGCTTCAGTTTCTTTTAAATAATCTCTTTAGAAAAATAACTGCGCCAGGCGTGGTAGTGCACGCCTTCGATGCCAGCACTCGGGAAGCAGAGGTAGGAGGATTGCCATGAGTTTGAGGCCACCCTGAGACTACATAGTGAATTCCAGGTCAGCCTGGACTAGAGCGAAACCCTACCTCAAAAAAAAAAAAAAAAAAAAAAAAAACACCTTGCTGGGGGCTGGAGAGATGGATTAGCAATTAAGGTGCTTGCCTGCAAAACCAAAGGACCCAGGTTTAATTCCCCAGGACCCACATAAGACAGATGCACAAGGTGGCACATGTGTCTGGAGTTTGTGGTGGCTGTATGTACTGGCGTGCCCATTCTCTCTCTTTCTCTCTCTTCCTGCCTCCTTCCCTCTCTTTCAAATAAATAAAGAAATAAAATTAAATATTTAAAAAAATTGCTGGGCATGATGGCACACACCTTTAATCCCAGTACTTTCTTTTTTTTGTTTTTGTTTTTTCAATATTATTTATTTATTTACTTATTTGACAGAGAGAGAATGGGCACGCCAGGGCCTCCAGCCACTGCAAACAAACTCCAGACCCGTGCACCTCCTTGTGCATCTGGCTAATGTGGGTCCTGGGGAATTGAACCTGGGTTCTTTGGCTTTGCAGGCAAACGCCTTAACCACTAAGCCATCTCTTCAGACCTAATCCCAGTACTTTTGAGGCAGAAGTAGGAAGACTGACTTGAATTCAAGGGCAGCTTGAGACTAGAGAGTAAATTCCAGGTCAGCCTAGGTTAGAGTGAAACCCTGCCTGGGGGGGGAGGGGGTTGTGGAATGGCAGGCTGGTGAGATGGCTTAGCCATTATGGCATTTGCCTATGAAGCTAAAGGACCCAAGTTCAATTCCAGGACCCATGTTAGCCAGATGCACAAGATGGTGCATGTGTCTGGAGTTTGTTCACAGTGGCTGGAGGTCCTGGCGTGTCCATTCTCTCTCTCTAAAAAAAAAAATAATAAATATATCTGCAAGCAGAAAGAGAAAATGAGAGAAGGGGAGAAGGGGAGGGGGAATGAGCACACCAGAGCCTCTTGCCACTGCAAAAGAACTCTAGATGCATGTGCCACTTTGTGCATCTGGCTTTACATGGGCATTGGGGAATCAAACCCAGGCTGTTAGGCTTTGCAAACAAGTGCCCTTACCTTCTAAGCCACTTCTCCAGCCCCTCTTTTAGATAATCTATTAGGTCTCCTTCCAGCTTTGAAGTGAAAGGAATGGCTTACCCACCAACAACAGAGATTAATTCTATAAACTAAGTGCCTACTTGAGGGATCTGAGGGGTGACCAAGCCAAATGAGTACCTTGCACCAAGCACCAAGACTGGTGGGACAGTGGGTCTCTTCACCTGCCTCCTCTGAAATGCGGTGGGTCCTCCCCTTTACTTTTCCAAAGACTCCCCTCTTGAAAGAAGCTACACTAGAGCCAGTTGTGGGGGGCACCAGCAGTTAGAAGACTGAGGCAGGAGATCAGCAGTTCAACTTTGGCCTAGGCTATATGGTGAGTTCCAGGGCAACCTGGGCCACATAGGGAGACCTTGTCTCAAAAAAAAAAAAAAAAAAAACGCTTCTTTCCAAGCATATGCTTACTAGAAATATCTCTGGGCCACAAGGCAAATCTAAAATAGAAGTTGTACAAAATCTCTGGTGGTCCTATTACTCTCCCATGCCCTGAATCCAAAGCCATTCCTGATTTTGTCTCATCTCTAGACAGAGAGCCTAAAATAAGTCTCCTGGGTAAGGATATGCCTGGTTGGGATGGAAGTGACCTGAACACAGAAGAAATGGCTCACACCCCACAGGACCAAGACTCACGCCAGAACAGCTGGGAGAAACCAACCAACAGTCTCCCTCCCAGCCACTCCAGGCACATGGGCACATGCCAGGCAACCAGGCCAGGTTGGAGGAAGAAAATGTAACCCAACTGCCCCATTTCCCCCTGCTCAAAAGATAGTAGTTCTACCGTCAAACCTTCATGCAAAAAAGGCCAGGTTGGCAAGTGGCCGGAGCTAGATTGTAGGTGACCAGTTAAGAGGTTGGGCTCCAAGGGCAGCAGGTTCCTGGCCCAGGGTTCCTTATGGGCTGGGGGGAAAGGGAGCAGAACCCACAGGCAAAGCTCTATACAGAACATTCACTTTGGAACAAATGAGAAAAGGATGTTTATACTAGGTCTCAAATATCAAAACCAGGCAGGCCCATCAGCCTTGATAGGAATAAATATTTTTATATTTAAAGACAGTCTAGGACTACTCTTTCCTCTTTCCTGGTCAAGTCCCCGGGGTTCTCTGAAGGTCCCTGGTGAGGAGAGTGTAATGATGCAGCCAGGAGAGAGAGAGAGAGAGAGAGAGAGAGAGAGAGAGAGAGACTAGCCCTCTTGGCAGAAAGAGGACAGTGTCAAAGCTGGCTGGGTGGCTCAGGAAAGGAAGGGCACTGGGCTGGAAGGTCAAGGGGTGGGTGGGCCACGAGGTTGTCCCCTCACTGGTCCGCTAAGCCCGGGGAAAGAGCTCACAGTTTATCCAGGTGAAAATTCACTGCCTGGCCTTGCCGGAACCATCTCCCAGAGTGTAGAGATACGTGAATGACCGGTTCAGATTAGTTAATATCCACACAAGAACCTCTCTGGCCTCTTAAATCTTTCCAAACTACAGTGCAGACTACAGAGAAGCAGTGGCAGGGACCATAAAAGTCATCTTAAAAGGCAAGTTGGAAAGAAGAGGAAAAAAAAAAAAACACCCTGATACGCACTAGTTAGCAAGTCCGCAGCTGGGGGGGGGGGGGGGGCGATGGCACCGAGACTGGATCTGTGGGACCTGCGTGGCTGGGGAGGGGGACCACCCGAAACCTCCGCGCCCACCCGGTAGCGTGGGGGGGTGGGGAAGGAACGGGGGGGGGGTCCCCGATCTGACGCCGGCGATCACGCCCCACAGTTCCGTCCAATTAGGAAAATGACCGCGAGCAGACAAGACAGAGGGGAGGCGAAGAAGGGGGTTGAGCCACAGGAGGTTAAAAACTAGCTTTGGGGGACACCCCCTGCTTCCGTCTACCACCGCGCCCCCCTCCCCAATCCTGCAAAAGTCGGCGAACGCCTTCAACAGGTCCCGGCTCCGGACATCAGGCGGAATGGGATCCCGCGATGTCCGCTCCCCCCCCCGATCCCCGGTTCCCTTCCTTCGGGGACGCCCCGACACTCCTCCGCCCCCCACCCCCCACCCACCGCGCACCCCGCGGCGGCGCGGTGCAGCCTCCGCACCCGGCCGGCCGGCGGGGACGCGCGGCCACCCCACCCGCTCGCCGAGTAAAGTTTGTGGGCAGCCGCAGGGGCGGGGCGGCGAGGGGTGAAAACTTTGAGTCCCGGGCCGGGTGCCGGGGTGGGTGCCGGGTGGGAGAGCGCCCCGAGCGCCGGGACTCCCACGTGCGGGCCCCCGATCGCCGCCGCCGGCTGCGCGGCCGCCCGGCCTCCCGCGCCTCGGCCGCCGCCGCGCTTTCCTTTCATTTTTGCTTCTCTCTCTCCCTCTCTCTCTCTCCCATTCGCGCGCTCCCCGCTCTCGCCCTCTTTCGCTCTCTCCCTCCCTCCTTTCCCTTCCCCCTTCTCTCTCTCCCTCCCCCTCCATCTCAGACGCCATCTCTCCCTCTTTCCCCGGCTCTCCCTCCCTCCCTCTCTCTCTCTCTCTCTCCCTCCAGCTCCCCGGCATAAGGGAATGTGGAAGTGAAAGGAAAAGACGACATGTTTGCAGCGCGGCGCGGGCCTGCGCGCCGCCGTCCCCGGGGAGAGGCGGGGGGCGGGTCGGCTACGGCCGCAGCGACCCACCCCCGCGCGCCCCCCGCTTCTGCCCCCACCCCGCCCCCGCTCGCCCGGGCCAACCCGTGGGGGTAGTGGTGGGGGGGCGAGCTGGCTGCGGGGGGCTCCGGGGCCGCACGGGACACTCACCCTGGGTCCGGGCGCGGCTCCTGCGCTGGGAGTCGGGGAGAGCCGGGTGGGGGGTGGTTGGCGGTGGCGGCGGCGGGCCGGGCCGGGCCGGGTCGGGTCGGGGGGCCTCCGGGCTGCCCACCGCCCGGGCTGCTGCTGCGCGCCGCCTCCACGCGCGCCCGCCCTGCTCCGCCGCCCTCCCTCCGCTCCTCTCTTTCTCTCTCCCCCTCTCCCTCTCCCTCTCTCTCTCCCTCCTGCTCTCTCGCGCTCGCTCGCGCTCTCTCCCTCCCTTGGAAGAAGGGAATGAGGCAGGGCTGACGTGAAGGGATGCAAAACAGCTCCTCCTAAGCCAGCTCGCAGAGGAAGAGAGAGACAGAAAAGCAGCCCTTTTATCTCTCTTTTGTTTTCTCACTTCCTTCCACCACCACCACCACCACCAGCCCCCCCCAGCACCCCCCTCTTGTCGGCCCAAGTTTTCTTTTTCTCTTTCTACCGCAGAGAGGATTTTTTTCTTCCTTTCTTTCTGTTTCTCTCGGTTCAACTCTCCTACTCGAATTGAAAGCCTGGAGGGTTCTCTCTCCTCCTCCTCCCCCCCTTCCCTCTTTTCTTCCTCCTTCCTCCTTTTCTTATTTCTCTAAAAGGGTTTTGTTTGCTGTGGGAGTTTCGTTTGAAAATCAAGTCACGCCTTTTTTTTTTCCTTCTTTTCTTCCTCTCCCTCTCTCTCTCTCTTTTTTTTTCCCTCCCCTCAGCAGAAAAGGGGAACAAAGATTAACCAGCGGGGAGGGGGGAAGGGAGCGTCAGAACCTCGCTTGGAAATGGGGGGACCCGTCCCTGCTCTGCACAAAGGGGGCACAGCCACCCCCCCGACCCGGGTGGCCTGGGGCGACCTTCCCCCCCCCACGCAAAGGAGAGCCAGTGGGGATGGGGGTGGGGGAGCCCCTGGGTGCCGAGTGCTTCCAAAGTGTGGGCCGGGGAACTGAGTCCGCACCCTCCACAGCCAGGGGTGGAAACTGAGGGGTGCTCTTTAAAGTGGACAGATGGGCTCCCTCCGAGCTGTGCAGTTAAGAGCCTTTACAACAAACAGCTGTCCCCAGAGCCCTGGACGGCCAGACTCGAGGGAGCCGCCGGGCTTCGAGCGCCTGGGCCCGGCCCCTCGCGGATTGCCTCGAGCCTGGGCCCGGGTTTCGGGGCGCACGGCTGCGGTGGGGTGTGGGGGGGATCCGAGGCGTGGCGGCTCGCTAAAGCGCAGGTCAGATCCCTTGCGGGGCTGTGGGGTTCGGCCCCCGGCAGGCCTCTGTCTTCCTAGACTCTGGGACAGACCGGCCAGTCACCCCGCCTCCGACCTCCCCGGGCCACTTCTCCACTCCTCCGACGCAGGGCGGGTACCCAGCCCGCGGACCGAGCCGGGCACTGTCGCCACCCAGGGTCAATTATTCATGGGGCGCCTGGGCGTGCTCCCAACACCGGCTCCGTCCTCGGCTTCTCCGGAGGAGTGAAGACAACACGGGGGAAAAGTTCCCAGAGCAAAGTTGGTCACATTTCTTATTTTTTCCCCAAGTAAGTATTGAGCACCTGCTGGATGCCTGGCCCTTGGACTGGGGCTGCGGCTGGTGGGGAGAAACATGAGTCCTTGTTGGGTTCCCCGAGAGTTTCTGTTTGAGGCAATGCGAGGGGAGCCGTAGCTCAGGACCAGGTCACCCAGCCAAAGGAAAACCAAGATCCTTTCCCCTCCCTGCGCTCTTCCTTCCCCTTCCCTTCCTTCCTCCGGGCTGCATCTCCTTGGCTCCACCCCTTCTCATCAATTCCTCCCACACTTCCCCGCTCTCCCTGGCTTTTCACTGGAGGGTCCCTTCTCCCAGCGTGGAGCAGATGCTGAGCCCCATTGTCTCTCCCCCGTGACTGCAGCCTCCGGGGGACAGGACCTGCCACTCCTTCCCCTCCCCCCCAGCCCGGAGGCCTAGGCCTTTACTGCTTAGAACCCCAAGGCCACTGCCCTTCGCCCCACCCTACACACCAGCTCCCAGTACCGTGAGCAATGAATGAGTCCAGTCACTCAGAACATGATTTATTTCCGACGAGGAGTGTGAAAACAGAAGCCGGAGAGTTTAGTTCAGGAGGAAGGACACCATGTTTCAACATCAGCACATTCAGCCTCCAGTGACCCCAGAGCAGACTCCAAGTACACCTTCTTAGTAAGAAATGCAGGAAGCCACGGTCTGTCATTACCTGCCTGTCTTGCTTAGCACACCCAAGCTGTATCTTCTAAAAACAAGTCACTGAACAAATGCTGGTACACTGTGCCAGCTACTGAGCTGGGTCCCGACTGTTAGTTGAAAGGGGCAGAATACCACCGAGCCCAAGGTCACGTGCACACCTGTAACCCCAGCACTCAGGAGGCTGGGGAGAAGGATTGCCACAAGCTAGAGGTCAGCCAGCCTGGGCTACATAGTGAAGACTAGACCAGATAGGGTCACATAGCCAAGAGCGGTCTCTAAAAATAAAAAAAGCAAGGTGTGGTGGTACACACCTATGATTCTAGCACTTGGGAGGTAGAGACCAAAGGATCTGAAATTCAAGCACAGCTTGGTATAGTGACACACGCCTTTAATCCCACCACTCAGGAGGACGGTTAAGAATTTGAGGCCAGCCGGAGGAAGTGGCACAGCCTTTAATCCTAGCACTTGAGAGGCTGAGGTAAAGGATCACTGTGAGTTCGAAGCCAGCCTGGGGCTACAGAGTGAGTTTCAGGCCCACCTGGACTGCAGTGAGACCCTATGTCAAAAAAAAAAAAAGGAAGAGCCGGGCGTGGTGGCCCACGCCTTTAATCCCAGCACTCGGGAGGCAGAGGGAGGAGGATCGCTGTGAGTTCGAGGCCACCCTGAGACTACATAGTGAGTTCCAGGTCAGTCTGGAGTGAGACCCTACCTCGAAAAACCAAAGGAAAAAAAAAAAAAAAAGGAAGAAGGAAGGAAAGAAAGAAAAGAAATTCAAGGCCAGCCATGGCTACGTGGCAAATTGGAGGGCAGCCTGAGCCACATGGGATCCTGAAGAGAAAGCAAGAGGGTAACAGGCAATCAGTGGCATATGAGCCATGCCTAATCACTTCAGAGGGAGCTTGGACAAGAGTTGTTAGGGAAGGCTTCCTGGAGGAGGTTATGCCTAGGCTGGTGCCAGTCAAATGAGTGGGAGGAGACATCCTGTCCCCAGGGCAAGAGAGGACAAGACTTCAAATACTTGCATCATTGTAGAGTACAAGTTTCAGGGTGAAGATGGTGTGGCCACAAGTTGGGGACAGGAGGGTGTCGGGGAAATGTTAAGATGTTAGCCTCCTCCACTTGCCAGCTTTATGCGCTTGAGTGAATAACTAAAATTATAAAAACTTGGGTCCAGTCGGGCGTGGTGGCGCACGCCTTTAATCCCAGCACTCGGGAGGCAGAGGTAGGAGGATTGCCATGAGTTCAAGGCCACCCTGAGACTACCTAGTGAATTCCAGGTCAGCCTGAGCTAGCTTGAGACCCTACCTCATAAAACCAAAAAAAAAAAAAAGCCGTCTCTCCAGCTTAATAAAATATGTTTAAGAAAGTTCAGGAGCTGGAGAGGTGACTTAGCTCTTAAGGTGCTTGCCAGCGAAGTCTTAAGTACCAAGGTTGGATTCCCCAGGACCCACATAAGCCAAATGTACAAGGTGGTGCATGTGTCTGGAGTTCGTTTGCAGTGACTGGAGGTCCTGGCAGACCCATTCTCTCTCTCTCTCTCCATATATATTAAATATATATATATATTCTTCTATATGCTTCTTTCTCTCTAAACAAATAAATAAAAATAAAGTATCTTTTTTAAACTTCAATGCCAAACCTGGTGAGGCTCATGCCTTTAATCCCAGCTGTTAGGAGGCTGAGGTAGAAGAATCACCGTGAGTTTGAGGCCAGCCTGGGCTACAGAGTGAATTCCAGATTAGTCTGGGCTAGAATGAGACCCTGCCTGGGGGCAGAGATCAATGTCAACCTATACAGCTTAGTGAGAACCTTTCTCAGAAAGTTTTAAGAAATAGGGCTAAAGATGGATATAGCTCAGGGGTAGAGCACTTGCCTAACATGTGTGAAGCCCAGGTTCCATCCACAGCAGCACACACGTGCACATCTTGAAGATGTGAGGGTAGAATGAAAACTTAAGTTTGAGTTCAGCTTGGGCAACATAGGACCCTGTATTAAAATATCAAAGACATCCAGGTATGGTGGCACACACCTTTAACCCCAGCACTTGGGAGACCAAAGTACAAGGGTTGCCATGAGTTCAAGGCCAGCCTGAGACTAGATAGTGAATTCCAGGTCCACGTGGGCTAGAGTGAAACCCTACCACGAAAACCCAAAACTAAATCAAAGACAGGCGGGAGAAAAGGGAGGGGTACAAAGATAGACCTATAGGTTGCAGAGAGTGTCCATCCATGAGGAAGTGGCAGGGAGGTGCCCTTATAACCTGGAAATGAAAAGATGGGTTGAAACCAGGGTGATTCACAGGCTACAGAGGTAATGAGTGGCTGTGGAGAAGCCTTCTATCTGATCAAGATAGCCCTCCTGTCATGTCACAGACACAACCAGAACTGGGTGACTGGTCATGAAGGCTCTGCCTGAGGAACAAATAGGAATCGGGAGGCTGGGCCTTGTCAGATCCAGAAAGGCTCCTAGCGGCAGTGTTCGCCCAGGAAAAGAATCAAATTCAAGTTCACATGCGATGGAAGGAGATGACCGAGTTCTCTAGAACTCAAATTAAATCTCTCCAAAGCTCCTAGTCCATCCTTTACCATGGTCCTGATTCACCAGACACACTGCAACAGCAAAATGCCCAGTGGAGTCCAGCAGACACCTTGTTTCACTTCCTCCATTGTAAATGTTTTGCACTTTATTTCAGAACTAGGGATTGAACCCAGGGGCCTTGAATGTGCCAGGTGAGCACTCTACCACTGGGCTGCATCTCCCACCCACCCCGACCCCTTTATCTGACCTTAAACTTGCAACACAACACCCAGCTTCCTACTTCTTTCTTCCTTTCCTTCTTCCTTCCTTCCTTCCTTTCTTTTTTTTTTATTTTTTTATTTTTTAATTTTTTTTTTTTTTTGGTTTTTTCAAGGTAGGGTCTCACTCTAGCTCAGGCTGACCTGGAATTCACTATGGAGTATCAGGGTGGCCTCGAACTCACGGCAATCCTCCTACCTCTACCTCCCGAGTGCTGGGATTAAAGGCGTGCGCCACCACGCCCGGTATTTTTTAATTTTTTGAGGTAGGGTCTTGCTCTAGCTCAGGCTGACCTGGAATTCACTGTTTTCTCAGGGTGGACTTGAACTCATGGTGATCCTCCTACCTTTGCCTCCTGAGTACTGGGATTAAAGGAGCGCCTGGCCCTACTTCTTTTTTGTTTGTTTGTTTGTTTGTTTGAGGTAGGGTCTCACTCTAGCCCAGGCTGACCTGGAATTCACTATGTAGGCTCAGGGTGGCCTCGAAATCATGGCAATCCTCCTACCTCTGCTTCCTGAGTCCTGGGATTAAAGGCGTGTGCCACCATGCCTGGCTTCCTACTTCTTTCTTTACAACACAAATTTAAAACCAGCACTGGGAAGGTTGGCTTGGTGGTTAAAGACACTTGCTTACAAAGCCTGATGGCCTGCGTAGGTTCAATTCCCAAGCCACTCACATAAACCAGAAACAAATAAGTGTCTGGTGTTTCTTTATCGGAACAAGAGGCCCGGGTGTACACACACACATGCATGCACGCACGCACGCACATGCACGCACGCACACACACACACATACACACGCACACGCGCAAATAAACAACTTTTCAAATAAATAAATTTTTAAAAATTTAGTATCAGGGGATGGAGAGATGGCTTAGTACCTAAGGCGTTTGCCTGCAAAGCCAATTGGTCCCAGTTCAATTCTCCAGGACCCATGTAAGCCAGATGCACAAGGGGGCGCATGCGTCTGCAGTTCGTTTGCAGTGGTTGAATGCCCTGGTGCGCCCATTCTCTCTCTCTCTCTCTTTCGCAAATAAATAAATAAATATATTTTTAAAAATTGAATAGCAACTAAGCAAAACTGAAAATCCCCACAGAGACATTTTGTTTGGTATCTAACTATGGGGGTTCTTTATGTCCCCAAATTTACATGTAAATATATATAATAAAACTATAAAAAATGGGCCCAGCCAGGTGTTTTAATCCCAGCACTTAGGAGGCAGAGGTTGGAGGATAAATGTGAGTTCCAGGCCAGCCTGGGACTACAGAGGGAGTTCCAGGTCATCTTGGGCTAGAGTGAGACCCTGCCTTGAAAAAAACAATAAATAAAAAAATAAAGCCAGGCATGGTGACGCACGCCTTTAATCCCAGCACTCGGGAGGCAGAGGTAGGAGGATCGCCATGAGTTAAAGTGTACCCTGAGACTACATAGTGAATTCCAGGTCAGCCTGGGCTAGAGTGAGATCTTATCTCTAAAAACAAACAAACAAACAAAAAGTTAATTGAAAAAAAAATAGATAGAGCTGAGAGATGGTTTAGTGGATAAGACACTTGCCTGCAAAGCCTAAGGACCCAGGTTCGATTTCCCAGTACCCACGTAAAGCCAGATGCACAAAGTAGTTCATGCGTTTGGTGTTCATTTGCAGTGGTTGGAGGCCCTGGCATACTCATTCTCTAGCTGCCTCTTTCTGTCTCTCCCAAATAAACAAAAATATTTTTAGGGCTGGAGATATGGCTTAGTGGTTAAGGTATTTGCCTGCAAAGGCTAAGGACCCAGGTTTGATTCCCCAGTACCCATGTAAGCCAAATGCATAAGGTGGCACATGTGTCTGGATTTCATTTGCAGTGGCTGGTGGCCCTGGCATGCCCATTCTTTCTCTCTGCCTCTTTCTCTCTCTCAAATAAATAAGTAAAATATAAAAAATTTAAAAAAATAGGTGATAGAAAGATAGATGTTAGATAGGGGCTGGGGAGATGGCTTAGTGGATAAAGTGCTGCCACTCATGCATAAGGACCTGAGTTCAGATTGGTAAACACAAGCCATCTCCTTAGCCCAAGATAAACAATCTTATATAGTCTCCTTCATGCCAGGCTTTTGTTTGTTTGTTTGTTTGTTTGTTTTTGTTATATTATTTATTTGAGAGCTACAGACAGAGAGAGAAAGAGGCAGAGGCAGAGAGAGAGAATGGGCGCGCTAGGGCTTCCAGCCACTGCAAACGAACTCCAGAGGCATGTGCCCCCTTGTGCATCTGGCTAACGTGGGTCCTGGGGAAACGAGCCTCAAACCTGGGCCCTTAGACTTCACAGGCAAGCGCTTAACCGCTAAGCCATCTCTCCAGCCCCGTTTGTTTGTTTTTGAGACAGAGCCTCGAATACATGGTAATTCTCCTGCCTTAGTCTCGCAAGTGTCAGGATTACAAGCATGAGCCACCACACCCAGCTGATAATACCTTATATGATGTGTCATCATCTTTTTTTTTTTTTTTTTTCTGAGGTAGGGTCTCACTCTGGCCCAGGCTAACCTGGAATTCACTATGTATTCTCAGGGTGTCCTCGAACTCATGGCGATCCTCCTACCTCTGCCTGGACTAGAGTGAGACCCTACCTCGAAAGAACCAAAACAACAACAAAAAACACTTGATAACTTTAAAAGGTCACAAAATTTACAGCCAGTTTCCACTGTCTGTGCCTGTTTTACTTCTTTTCACCTTTTCTTTGGGGTCACTGTCTTTCAAGATGCTTCCAATTATCTTTTCTGTCCTATCTATCATCTATAGCTCTCTCCCCCTTTTTTTAGACAGGGTCTCACATAGCCTAGGTTACACTCAAACTTGTTATGTAGCCAAAGCTGATCCTGACTTCCTGATGCTCTGCCTTCACCCAAGTGCTGGATTCCCAGGCCTGCACCTCACACCTGGTTCACACTGTCTTCCTCTATTACACATTGTCTGTCTTTAAGAGCTGCCTGGTCAGGTGCCCCCACCCCCACCCCATCAACTTCTCTTTGTCTTTCTTTCTTTCTTTTATTGTTTTGTTTTGTTTTTGTTTTTCGAGGTAGGGTCTCACTCTAGCTCAGTCTTGACCTGGAATTCACTATGTAGTCTCAGGGTGATCCTCCTACCTCTGCCTCCCAAGTGTTGGGACTCCGGCTTCTCATTTTAAAAAAATATTTTATATATTTATTTGAGAGAGAGACAGAGGCAGACACAGAGAGTGAGAATGGGTGTGCCAGGACTTCCTGCTACTGCAAATGAACTCTAGACACATGTGCCACTTAGTGCATCTGGGTTTTACATGGGTACTGGGGAATTGCACCCGGATTATCAGGCTTTGCAAGCAAGCGCCTTTAACGGCTGAGCCATCTCTCCAGCCCTCTTTCTCTTATCAACTCTAGTAACGCTCATTTCTGGGAGTTGTTGGAAAGAATGAAAGCAGGAGTTAAAGGACATGAAACGCACGATGCTGTGTTTTGTAAATTGTAAAGCCTGTTCAAATGTCAGGAGATCCCAGCAAGGGCCCAAGCTCAAGACATCACTATTTAGCCAAATACCCTGACTTATCCAAACCCAGGAGACGCTAGAGAGAAAGAAATCAGCTGTTTCGATAGAGAGCAACAAATGAAGTCCTCATCTGAACATTCCAGAAGCCGTGTAGCTGAAATTCCAAGGTAGGTGTGTTATTGTAAGATTAGTCCTCATTATGTCCCTGAAGGAGGATGCATTCATACTGCAGGCCTTCTAGAATGTGCACATCCACCTCTTAGAATCTGAAAGATCATATAAGCTAAGAAAAGGATGAAACAGAGCCCTCCAACTTTTTCCACTGATGCATTGACCTGAGCCATCTCTCCAGCCTGAGACACTGGTTTAATAATCACCTATTGGGGCCAGAGAGATGGTCAGTGGTTAAAGTGCTTGCCTGCAAAACCTAACGACCTCAGTTCGATTCCCCAGTACCCAAGTAAAGCCAGTTGCACAAAGTGGCGCATGCATTTGGATTTTGTTTGCTGCCCCGGTGTGCCCATTCTCTGTCTCTCTTTATCTCTCTCTGCTTGCAAATAAATAAAAAAAAAAAAATATATATATATATATATATATATATATATTTTTTTTTTTTTTTTGGTTTTTCGAGGTAGGGTCTCACTCTAGTTCAGGCTGACGTGGAATTCACTATGTAGTCTCAGGGTGGCCTCGAACTCATGGCAATCCTCTTACCTCTGCCTCCCAAGTGCTGGGATTAAAGGCGTGTGCCACCACGCCCGGCTAAAATATATTTTTTTAAAAAATCACTCTAAACCAGGCGTGGTGGCACACGCCTTTAATCCCAGCACTTGGGAGGCATATGTAGGAGGATCGCCATGAGTTCAAGGCCACCCTGAGACTCCATAGTGAATGCCAGGTCAGCCTGGGCTAGAGCGAGATTCTGCCTCAGGCTGGAGAGCTGGCTCAGTGGACAAAGCACTCGCTGTGCACGCAGGAGTTCCCGAGTTCAGATCCCAGAAGCCACACAAAGCAGGATGGTGGTGTGCTACCATCTGGAACCCCAGTGCACCTAGGGTGAGAAGGGGGATGAGGCAGGAGACACTTTAGAGCCAGCTGGCCCAGTACACACAATTATGAGCAATAAAACGTGAACCCCTGCCTTAAGTAAGGTGAAAGGTGAGAACAGACACATGTGAATGTGGCACACACACGAAACTAAATCTTGCCCAGCATGGTGGCACACGCCTTTAATCTCATTAATCCCAGCATTTGAGAGGCCAAAGTAGGAGGATTGCCCCCGGGGGGGGGGGGAATTCAAGGGGCTGGAGAGATGGCTCAGTGGTTAAGGTGCTTGTCATCAGAGCATAAACCAGATTCAGTTCCCCAGTACCCACGTAAAGCCAGATGCATAAAGTGCTGCATGCATCTAGAGTTCACATGCAGTGGCTTGAGGCCCTGGCACACCCATTCTCTGTGTCTTCTCTTTCTGCTTCTAAATAAATTTAAAAAAATTCAAGGTCATCCTCAGCTATATTGTGATTTCTAGGCCAGCTTAGGCTACATAAGACCCTGTCTCAGAACACACACACACACACACACACACACACACACACAGAGAGAGAGAGAGAGAGAGAGAGAGAGAGAGAGAGAGAAGGAAAATAAAAGTTCATCATAGAAACATGGGCTAGTGGCCATAAGCAGATAATTCTCCAACAAATAAACAAAAGTATGACAGTGATAACACTTGTAATGGGAGGACAAAGTGAATACAAAACTTTGAAAATAATTTGGTATTATTATAAATAAACAGAAGTTTGCAGGGATGTGGAAAAAGAGGAACCCTTCTACACTGTTGGTGGGAATGCAATCTGGTCCAGCCAATGTGGAAATCAGTGTGGAGGTTCCTGAGACAGCTAAAAATTGATCTACCATATGACCCAGCTATAGCACTCCTAGGCATATATCCTAAGACCTCATCTTATTTCCTTAGAAGTACGTGCTCAACCATGTTTATTGCTGCTCAATTCATAATAGCTGGGAAATGGAACCAGCCTAGATGTCCCTCAACTGATGAGTGGATAATGAAGATGTGGCACATTTATACAATGGAGTTTTACTCAGAGGTAAAGAAAAATGAAGTTATGAAATTTGCAGAAAATTGGATGGATCTGGAAAGGATTACACTAAGTGAGGTAACCCAGGCCCAGAAAGCCAAGCGCCACATGTTCTCCCTCATATGTGGATCTTAGCTACAGATGATTGGGCTTCTGTGTGAGAAGGAAAAAACTCAGTAGCAGAGGCCAGTAAGTTGAAAAGGAGATAGAAAGGGAAGAGAAAGAAAGGGAGGAGGGCATTTATTAGGTTGGTATTGTATATATGTAAGTAGAAAGATTGAGATGGGGAGGGGATATGATGGAGAATGGAATATCAAAGGGGAAAGTGTGGGGGGGAGGGTACTACCATGGGATATTTTTTATAATCATGGAAAATATTTTAAAAATTGAGAAAAATAAAATAAAATAAAAGAAAGAAAAAAAAAGAAATCCCAGGAGGTTGTAACATAAAAGAAACAGAAGTTTAAAATAATCCATCTTTATAAAAAATTATTTATTTACATGTGTGTGAGGGTGTATGTGCATGCCAAGTTCTCTTGCCACTACAAACTAGTGCCATAAACATGGACCACTTTTTTTTTTTCCAATATTTACTTATTTATTTATTTGAGAGAGACAGACAGACAGACACACACATACAGAGGTTGGGTGTGCCAGGGCCTCTATCCAATGCAAACAAATTCCAGATGCATGTACCACCTTGTGCATTTGGCTTACATGGATACTGGGGAATGAACCTGGGTCCTTAGGCTTTGTAGGTAAGTACCTTTAGCTGCTAAACCATCTCTCCAGCTCCATGAACCATTTTTGTGTCTTGTTTTACATGGGTACTGGGGAACCAAACCCTAGACCAGCAGGCTTTCCAAACAAGCACCTTTAACACTGAGCCATCTCTTCTGACCCAAATATACCTTTAAAAATTGTGTGTGTGTGTGTGTGTGTGTGTGTGTGTGCGCGCGCGTGCATGTGTGTAGTAGCTGGTCTTTGTGGTGCACACCTTTAATCCCAGCTAAAGTAGAAGGATCATCATGAGTTGGAGGCCAACCTAAGCTATACAGTTCTGGGTTAGCCTGGCCTACAGTGAGACTCTGCTTAAAAAACTAAAATTAGGAGCCGGGCGTGGTGGCGCACACCTTTAATCCCAGCACTCGGGAGGCAGAGGTAGGAGGATTGCCATGAGTTCAAGGCTACCCTGAGACTGCATAGTGAAATTCAGGTCAGCCTGAGCTAGGGTGAGACCTTACTTCAAAAAACAAACAAACAAACATAAAAACACACCCTAGTCGGGCGTGGTGGCGCACGCCTTTAATCCCAGCACTAGGGAGGCAGAGGTAGGAGGATCACCGAGAGTTCGAGGCCACCCTGAGACTACATAGTTAATTCCAGGTCAGCCTGGACCAGAGTGAGACCCTACCTTGTAAAACCAAAAGAAAAAACAAAAAACAAAAACCACACACCCTAAAATTAGGAATCAGGCATGATGGCACACGTCTTTAATCCCAGCACTTGGGAGAGATAGGAGGATCACTGTGAGTTTGAGGGCAGCCTGAGACTACATAGTGAATTCCAGGTCAGCCTGGGCTAGAATGAGACCCTACCTCGAAACAATAATAAAAAAACACCCACTAAAATTAAAGTTAAACATTACACAGCATTGTGTGTATGTGTGTGAGTGTGGGTACTCGGGTAGCACTATGAATGTGTCCTTGCCTTCCACTCCTTTTTGAGGGGGTTTCTTGCTGTTTGCTGTTGTGGATGTCAGGCTCGCTGGCTCATGAGTGTCCAAGGAGTCTCTTGACTGCACCTCTCATATTACCGCAGACGTGAGCTACTGTGCTCAGCTTTAAGTGGGTTCTGGGGATCTGAATTTAAGTCCTCATGCTGGCACAGCAGGTGCCTCTACCCACTGAGCCATCTCCCCACCCAGTTTCTCCTTTTTGATCCAGAAAATGTAGTTCTAGAATCTTCATTAATTAGTTATATTAATTTGTACTGGGGATTAAACACAGGGCCTTGCACATTGACAAATGCTCTGTCATTGCGCTAGATCCCAGCCTTCTTCTTCTTTTTTTTTTTTTTTTGATTTTTCAAAGTAAGATATTACTCTAGCCCAATCTGCTAAACTGACCTGGAATTCACTATGTAGTCTCAGGGTATCTTCAAACTCATGGAGATCCCCCTACCTCTGCCTCCTGGGTGCTGGGATTAAAGGCATGTGCCACCATGTCTGGCTCCCAGCCATCTTTTCTGCTTTTAATTTTGAGATAGTGTCACAATAAGTTGCCGGAGCTGAACTCAACCTATGCCCTAGGTAGACCTCAAACTTGCTATTAATCCTCCTGCCTCAGCATCCCTAGTACCTTGGGATTATATATCTGTACCACCAGGCCTGGCTTGTTGTAGAAATCTGAGAAAAGTGATCAATCAGTATTTTTGAACAATGATGTGTGGTAAAGACATTTATCAAAGTATTGTCTATAGGGCTGGGGACATAATTCAGTTGGTAGAGGGCCTGCCTAGCATACAAGAAGACCGGTATTCATTTCCTAGCACTGCATAAAACTGGGCATGGAAGCACACATGACTATAATCTCTGCTCAAGGAAGCTACACGAAGGAGGATCAGATGTGAGTCTCCTGCCTGGGCTACAGGAAACCCTCTCTCATGAAAAAAAAAAAAAAAATGCTTGCTTTGGCAGTACATAAACTAAACTGAAATGACTAGCATGACCCCTGCACAAGGATGTCACACAAATTCTTGGAGCATTCCATATTTTTAAAACATATTGTGTTGGCAAAAATAAAAAAAATTAAAAAGGCTGGGACTGCCTGATGTGGTGGCGCACGCCTTTAATCCCAGCACTCGGGAGGCAGAGGTAGGATGATCACCGTGAGTTCGAGGCCACCCAGAGACTACATAGTGAATTCCAGACCCTCCCTCAGAAAAACAAAAACAGAAAAAAAAAAAAAAATGCTAGGACTGGGGAGATGGTTCAGTGGTTAAAGGCTTGCTTGTAAAGCCTGCTGGCCCAGGTTCAATTCCCAATACCCATGTACAGCCAGATGCACAGAGTGGTGTATGCATCTGGGTTTATTTGCAGCAGCAAGAGGTCCTGGTGTGCTCACTCTCACTCTCATTCTCTCTCTCTCTTCAAATATATAAATTTTTAAAATGAAAAAATCCAGGCATGGTGGTACATGCGTTTAGTTCTAGCACTGGGGACGCTGAGGTAGGATTGCTGTTAGTTTGAAGCCAGCATGGAACAACAAAGTGAGTTCCAGGCCAACATGGGCTAGAGTGAGACTCTGCTTCAAAACAACAGGGCTGGAGAGATGGCTTAGTGGTTAAGGTGGTTAAGGCACTTGTCAACAAAGCCAAAGAACCCAGGTTCGAATCCCCAGTACCCAATAAAACCAGATGCACAAGTTTCGTTTGCAATGGTTAGAGGCCCTAGTGTGCCCATAAGGAAATGGAAGGAAGGAAATAACCTAAATATACAACAATGAGGTAGATAAGTTATGGCATGCACATATGATATAAGACTATGTTTATAAGCTGGGTGTGGAGGCACTCAGGAAGCAAAGGTAGGAGGATCACTGTGAGTACGAGGCTAGCCTGGGACTACATAGTGAATTCCAGGTCAGCCTGGGCTAGAGTGAGACCCTACCCTGAAATAACAAAACAAAAACAATTAAAACCCAAACTATTTTTTTTGGGGGGGGTGTTCAAGGTAGGGTCTCGCTCTAGACCAGGCTGACCTGGAATTCACTATGTAGTCTCAGGGTGGCCTCAAACTCACAGTGATCCACCTACCTCTGCCTCCCGAGTGCTGGGATTAAAGGTGTGTGCCCGGCCAAACTTTAAAAAAAAAAAAGTTTATTTATTTATTTTTGACCAAGTGGGGCAGATACACCAAGTCTTCTTGCCACTGCAAACAAACTCCAGAACCACATGCCACTTTGTGCATTTGGCTTTACATGGTGCCTAGGGAGTCAAACACAGTGTGTCGGGCGCTTTTTTTTCTAAATTAATTATTCTTTTTAATTTTTTTGTTCATTTTTATTTATTTATTTGAGAGTGACAGAGAAGAGAGAGAGAGAGAGAGAGAGAATGGGCATGCCAGGGCTTCCAGCCACTGCAAACGAACTCCAGACGCGTGCACCCCCTTGTGCATCTGGCATCTAACTTGAGTCCTGGGGAATCGAGCCTTGAACCAGGGTCCTTTGGCTTCATAGGAAGTGCTTAACTGCTAAGCCATCTCTCCAGCCCCCTAAATTAATTATTTTTATTTGATTTTTCTTTCTTTTTTTTTTTTTTTTTTTTTTGGTTTTTCGAGGTAGGGTCTCACTCTAGCCCAGGCTGACCTGGAACTCACTATGGAGTCTCAGGGTGGCCTCGAATTCACGGCGATCCTCCTACCTCTGCCTCCCGAGTGCTGGGATTAAAGGCATGCGCCACCACGCCCGGCTTAATTATTTTTATTTGAGACAGAGAGAGAGAGCGAAAGAGAAAGCAAGAGAATGGTCACACCAGGGACTCTAGCCACTGCAAACAAACTCCAGACCTATGCTCCACCTTGTGCATCTGGCTTGTGTGGGACCTGGAGAATCGAACCTGGGTCCTTAGGCTTCACAGGCAATCACCTTAACTGCTAAGGCACCTCTCCAGCCCCTCTGTCAGGCTTTAATGAAAGCCTGTTTAACCACTGAACAATCTTCCCAGCCTAAGCTTTTTGTTTTGAGACAGGTTCTCATATTAACTCAGGCTAATATGAATGCAATATGTTGCCAAGGATGGCCTTGAACTTCTCATACTCCTACCTCTACCTCCAGAGTGCTGGAATCTATAGGCATGTTCCACCAAGCTGGGCTTATGCAGTGCTAGGATCAAACCTAGGCTTTGAGCAATGGAGGGCAAGCACTACATCAACTAAGCTACATCCCCAGCCCTCAAATTCATAATCTATTTTTCTTTCCCCAGTGCTGGGGTTTGAACCCAGGGCCTTAGGCATGGTAGGCAATTATTGCAACACTGAAGTACACCCCATAAAAGTTATTATTTTTTTTTTTGAGGTAGGTCTACCTCTAGCCCAGGCTGCCCTGGAATTCACTATGTAGCCTCAGGGTGGCCTTGAACTCATGTAACTCCTCTTAACTCTGCCTTCCAAGTGCTGGGATTAAAGGCATGCTCCACCATGCCCAGACAAAAATAAAAATTTTGAAAAATATTTAACAATGGTATTATTAGTAATAATGCTGAATAAAATACAAAATTACACATGGATCAGAATTGCGATTTTCGGGCTGGAGAAATGGTCTGGAGTTTGTTTGCAATGGCTAGAGGCTCTGGTGCACCCATTTTCTCTGTTTCTATCTGCCTCTCTCTTTCTCAAAACTAAAATAAATAAATAAATAATATTTGTAAAAAGCCTAAGGACTAGGTTCAATTCCCTAAGACCCACATAAGCCAGATACACAAGGTGACACATGCATCTGGAGTTTATTGGCAGTGGCTGGAGGCGCTGGCGTGCCCATTCTCTTCCTCTCTCTCTCTGCCTCTTTCTCTCTCAAGTAAATAAAAATAAAATATATAAGAAAAAGAATTATAATTTTGCCAATTTTTTGTATATATGTATTTTATCCAGAAAAATACATATACAATACCTGGAAAATAACTGTATAAGTAATATATGAATCTTAGTAAGTTCGAACATGTGTATACCATGTATGTTACATCACCACAGTCAAGGTGATTAATATCCATCACCCCAACATTTCCTTGTGTTCTAGTACTGTTTTGTTTTGTTTATGTGGTATGAATAATTACATTATTTTAAAATAATTACTTTTCATTTGTTTCCCAGTCAATGATGAAAAACAAAACAAAAAAACCCATGCCAAGCCTTCAAGAAGCTTCCAGTCCACAGAAGAAATGGCCAGGCAAACAGGGGTTATGCTGAGGAATGCAATTATTTCTCTTCCCTTGGAAATGTTCGCAGAACTGGGCAGAAAGAGGAACCAGCCTTTTGGTGACTGATTTGGGCTCTGAGTTGAATAGAGTATCTATTGTGAAAGTGTATTGTGCAAAAAGAGAAAAGAGCTTTTTGTGAAGGGAGATAAAGAGGTTGTGGGGTGGGAAAGGGGAGGATGGGGGAGGAGGAGGCAGGGCTGGGCACATGGATTCTGGAGAGAGAGGCCTGCTAAGCACCAATCCCATGGGTGGACTTCAAGACAGGCAGAGTCCAGCTAGGCATGGTGGCACATGCTTTTAATCCTGGCTGATGTAGGACCGTCATGCATTGGAGGCCAGTCTGGGGCTACAGAGTAGGTACCAGGTCAGCCTGGGATAGAGAGAGAACCTACCTTGGGGGTGGAGGGAAAGAGCCACGGGAAGATCCCTGCAAATTGTCCTCCCTAGCTCCTGCCTCTGCCTGTCCAGAGCCAGCCCTGTACCTCCATACAGGCTCAGTGAACATTCCTTGTCCACGAGAAGAGATGTAAACCTGAGCACGTACACTCACAATTACTATCCTCGGTGTCCTTTATGGCAGTCATCAGCCAGTCTAGAAAGCCAGGTGTGGGCTGGAGAGATGGCTTAGCAGTTAAGGTGCTTGCCTATTAAAGCCTAACGACCCAGGTTTCATTCCCCAGTACCCACGTAAAGACTGATGCTCAAAGTGGCACATGCTGCTGGGCATGGTGAAACATGCCTTTAATCCCAGCACTCGGGAAGCAGAGGTAGGAAGATCACCGTGAGTCCGAGGCCACCCAGTGACTATGTAGTGAATTCCAGGTCAGCCTGAGCTAGAGTGAGACCTAAAAAAAAAAAAAAAAAAAAAAAAAAAAAGTGGCACATGCATCCGGAGTTCTCTCTGTCTCTCTTCTATTTCTCTCTGCTTATAAATAAATACTTTTCTTAAAGCCAGGAACGTGGCATACACTTGTAATCCTAGCAATTGGGAGGCTGGGCTGTGTAGATAGGCTGGCCTTGAATTAGTTTCATCCTCCTGCCTCTGTCCCCCAACTTACTTCTGTCTGTCTGTCTTTCTTTCTTTCTTTCTTCTTTCTTTCTTTCTTTTTCTGTTTTTTTGAGGTAGGGTCTCACTCTGGCTCAGGCTGACCTGGAATTAACTATGTAGTCTCAGGGTGGCTTCGAATTCACGGTGATCCTCCTACCTCTGCCTCCCGAGTTTGGTTTTTTTTTTTGTTGTTTGTTTGTTTTGTTTTTTGTTTTGTTTTGTTTTTTTGAGATAGGGTCTTGCTCTAGCTCAGGCTGACCTGGAATTCACTATGTAGTCTTGGGGTGGCCTCAAACTCTCTGCAATCCTTCTTCTTTTTTTTTTTTAATTAATTTTTTAATTTATTTTTATTTTATTATTTTTTTTTTGTTTGTTTTTTTTGAGATAGGGTCTTACTCTAGCCCAGGTTGACCTGGAATTCACTCTCTATTCTCAGGGTGGCCTTGAACTCACAACGATCCTCCTACCTCTGCCTCCCACGCGCTGGGATTAAAGGTGCATGCCACACATGCCTGGCTTGTCCCCCAACTTCTACTGCTGGGATTACAGGCATGCACCAAGCCATACTGTGTTGAATCTTTAGACATTAATTCTCGTTTTGCAAGCAAATGTACTTCTGAACTATCCACTCATAGATTCACTTCTTGTCTCTTCTTTTTCCTTATTTATTCCTTTAGAAACAGGGTTTCATGTAGCCCAGGATGGCCTCAAGTATACACCACCCCCAACAGACTTGTTATTTTTATTTATTTTTCTTTTGATATTGGGAATTGAACCCAGAACCTCACTTGGGCAAATTCTGTGCCACTGAGCCACATGTCCAGCCCAAGAAGTGACTTTTTTGTTGTTTTTTTGAGGTATGGTCTCATCTGGAATTCACTCTATAGTCTCAAGGTAGCCTCTAATTCACAGCAATCCTCTTACCTCAGCCTCCCAAGTGCTTGGTGTCAAGAAGTGATATTTAACATGGGAGTGAAGATTGACACCTTTATTACCAACATTCAGGAGGCAGAGGCCAGAGGATTGCTGCAAGATTGAGGACAGCCACACCCTCCCCATCTCTCTCTCTCTCTCTCTCTCTCTCTCTCCCTCAGTTTAGGAAGATAGGGCCTTTAGCAGGGAAAGACTTGGGGAACCAGTTCATTAACCACCCAGAGCCTGAGTTTCCTGCTCTGAAGAATCCTACCTCCCAGCATGCAGTGGGCTTTGCAAAGTACCCAGCATGTTCAGACTACAGAAGTTTTTGTCCCTCTGCTATCAAAATCACTTCCTCTTGAAAACTAACTTCCTGTTTCCATTTTACTGGTCTCTCCAGTTCCTCTAGACATCTTGGCTATTGGCTCCCACCCTAAAGTAACCCAGACAATCTTCCGGAAGCTGAAAGGAATTTGAAACGCAGATCATATTTTCTACCACAAAGGAAATCCCAATAAATTAGAAACTACGGATGCCATGTATACCATATTCCCTGTTCACAAAATACTGAAACTGGAAATTAATGCTATGAATCAGTTATTGAAAATCCTCCAAAATAGCTTTTGGATAACGGGGGTAAATAAAGGATAAAATAGGAATTTAGAAAATAGCATAAACAGGAACCACACTTAAGAAAATCAACATTACATATGAAAAGTTTATCCTCAAGGAAATTTTTAAATTTTATTTATTTTTATTTAATTAATTTTTGAGACAGACAGAAAGAGAGAGAGAGAAAAAACGGGCATGCCAGGGCCTCTAACCACTGCAAACTCCAGCCACATGTGCCACTGTGCATCTGGCTTATGTGAGACCTGGAGAATTGAACCTGGGTCCTTAAGGCTGCTCAGGCAAGTGCCTTAACTGTTAAGCCATCTCTCCAGTCCAAGGAAATTTTTAAAAGGAACCATTGCCCTCTTTTAAAAAAAGTAGTTTTATTTATTTACTTATGAGAGAAAGAGGCAGATCGAGAGTGAGAAAGAATGGGCACACCAAGGCCTCTAGCCACTGCAAATGAACTCCAGATGCATGTACCACCTTGTGCATCTGGCTTTATATGGGTAGGGGGGAACTGAATCTGGGATTTTTGGCTTTGCTGGCAAGTGCCTTAACTGCTAAGCCATCTCTCCAGCCCCTCAAAGCAATTTTTTAAAAATATTTTATTTATTTGCAAGCAGAGAGAGAGAGAGAGAATAGGTGTGCCAGGGCCTCCAGATGCATGCACCACTTTGTGCATCTGGCTTTACGTGGCTACTGGGGAATCAAACTTGAGTCGTTAGGTTTTGCAGGCAAGTGTCTTAGCCACTGAGCCATCTCTCCAGCCCTCAAAGATATTTTTGTTACTGTGCTTGGTGGTGCATGCCCTTAATTTCAGCACTTGAGAGGTGAAGGTGGGCATTCAAGGCAGCCTGGGACTACAGAATGAGTCCTCGGTCAGCTTAGGGCTAGAATGAGACCCTACCTAAAAAAAATAGAAGGTTATAAATATGTTTATGAGGGGAGAACAAGTTCTCTTTGGCCAGTTCCTGAACTCTGAGGTTCTGGTAAGCTTCTCTCACCTTGGCCTGGCTGGGCCGCGATGAGGGGATACCCGCCTTACTTCACCATGGGCTCTCTACCCACTCCTGCCCTCCGCATGGCAGGAGTTCTCTACACTTTCTTCTCTTTCCTTCTCTTAATCTAATAAAGTCTCTCTAAACTTAAAAAAAAAAAAATAGCCTGGGCTAGAGCAAGATGTATCTCGAAAAACCATACACATATTCCCTCCCTGTATTCATATATATAAATACATACATATATACATACAGACACATATGTATGCACACACACACACACACACATTCCAGGCTTTGTGAAGCCTACTTGCAATCCCAGGACTCAAGATGGTGAAGCTGAAGGATTTCAAGTTCAAGGCCAACCAGGGCGACATTGGGAGAATGTATCTCAAAAAAAAAATTAATAAACCTGGCATAGTAGTGCATGTCTTTAATCCCAACACTCAGGAGGCAGAGATAGAAGGATTGCTGTGAGTTTAAGACCAGCCTGAGACTACATAGTGAATTCCAAGTCAGCCTGGGTTAGAGTGAAACCCTACCTTGAAAAAAAAACCAAGCCGGGCGTGGTGGCGCACGCCTTTAATCCTAGCACTTGGGAAGCAGAGGTAGGAGGATTGCTGTGAGTTCGAGGCCACCCTGAGACTCCATAGTGAATTCCAGGTCAGCCTGAGCTACAGTGAGACCCTACCTTGAAAAACAAACAAACAAACAAAAAAAAAAAAAAACCCCAAAAACCTGGGGAGAGGTTCAGTTGGTAAAGTGCTTGTTATGCATGTGTGAAAACCCAAGTTCAGATTTAGGCCCTACCTAAAGGTGGACACAGGAAATATATGTGTCTGCAATCTATAGAGAGATGCCATGCAGAGACATGAGAATCCCTGGAAGCTTGCTGGCCAGCTAGCCTGGCTCATAAACAGGCAAACAAGAGACCAGAGGTTGGGGCTGGAGAGATGGCTTAGCGGTTAAGCACTTGCCTGTGAAGCCTAAGGACCCCAGTTCGAGGCTCAATTCCCCAAGGACCCACGTTAGTCAGATGCACAAGGGGGCGCATGCATCTGGAGTTCGTTTGCAGTGGCTAGAGGCCCTGGCATGCCCATTCTGTATCTCTCTATCTCTCTCTCTACCTCTTTCTCTCTGTTGCTCTCAAATAAATAAAACAAACAAGCAAACAAACAAAAAGAGACCAGAGGTTGTCCTCTGACCTCCACATATGCACATGTGCCCACACTCACACACACATACTACATACATACATAACAACACACACACAACAATAATAGTTTAAATATGAAATGCAGGAGCTGGAGAGATGACTCGTTGGTTGAAGGTACTTGCTTGCAAAACCTGACAGCCCAGGTTCAAGCTTCCCAGTGCCCACATAAAGCCAGATGCACAAAATGGTGCATGTGCCTGGAGTTCATTTGCAATGGCAGGAGGTCCTGGTGCACCCATTCTTTCTCTCTGTCTCATAAATAAATAAATAAATAAATAAATAAATAAATAAATAAATATCCAATGCTTCACAAATTTGCACAGGATCCATGCTAATCTCTGTATTTTTCCAATGTTAGTATATGTGCTGCCAAAGCAAGTGTTTTTTTAAAATTTAATTTGTGAGGAGAGAGAGAGAGAGAGAGAGAGAGAGAGAAAATGGGTGTATCAGGGCCTTTAGCCTCTGCAAATGAACTCCAGACACATGTGACACCTTGTGCATCTGGCTTACATGGGTCCTGGGGAATCAAACCTGGGTCCTTTGGCTTTACAGGCAAGTGCCTTCACTGCTAAGCCATCTTTCCAGCCCGTTGTTTTGTTTTGTTTTTAAGGCAGGGTCTCACTCTAGCCCAGGCTGGCCTTGAAACTCACAGTTCTCCTCCTACCTCAGCTTTCCCAGTGCCTAGACTGTAGCCATGAGCCACCACACCCAGCGAGATTTATTTATTTATTTGTAAGGAGAGAGAGAGAGAGAGAGAGAGAGAGGGAGAGAGAGAGAAAGAGAGAAGACAGTCAGAGAGAATGGGCACATCAGGACTACCAGCTGCTGCAAATGAACTCCAAATGCATGCACCATTTTGTGCATCTGGCTTTACATGGATGATGGGGAATTGAACATGGGTCGTTAGGCCTTGTAGTGATTTTTTTTTTTTTCCTGAGGTAAAACTCGGAAACTTATTCTAGTCCAGGCTGATCTGGAACTCACTCTGTGGTCCCAGGCTGGCCAGAACAGAGCTCCCTCAAGCGTTCCAGGACACGGTGGACTGAGCTTGTGAACTATGGGGCAGAAGAAACCCTTCCTTCCTGAAGTTGTGTCTTTCAGGTATTTTGCCATATCAATGAGAAAAGTAACTTTATGCAAAGGATGCTATGTGAAATTGCTGACAAATTTAAAAACTTCAGGGCTGGGCTGGGTGTGGTGGTGCATACCTTTAATCCCAGCATTTAGAAAGTTGAGGTAGAAGATCACTGTAAGTTCCGGGCCAATAGGGGACTACAGAATGAGTTCTAGGTGAGCCTGGGCTAGACTGAGACCCTACCTGGCCCCCTCCCAAAAAAAACTTCAGGGCTGGAGAGATGGCTCAGCAGTTAAAGGCATGTGCTTGCAAAGCCTACCAGTCCAGATTCAATTCTCCAATTCCCATATAAAGTCACACACAGAATGGCACATGCATCTGGAGTTCCTTTGCAGTGGCAAGAGACCCTTTCTCTTTATCTCTCAAATAAATAAAAAATGAAAAATAGGGGCTGGAGAAATGGCTCAGTAATTAAAGGTGCTTCTTTGCCAAGCCTGATGGCCCAGGTTCGATTCCCCCGTACCCATGTAAAGCCAGATGCACAAAGTGGAGCATGTGTCTGGAGTTCCTTCGCAGTGGCAGGAGGCCCTGACCTGCACGTCCCCCCTCCCCATCTCCTTGCAAATAAATAAAAATATTTTTTTAAAATAATGATTTTCTGGACAATAGGAAGTTTTTATATTGTTCAGAACCAGAATTAGAAAATTGAAAGATTGTAACCATCTCCTTCAGACTTTGCCCAAATGCACCAGGGCCCAGAAGCCTCCCATCGGGTTGGCATGCCTCTGTCTGTTTATTTCTCTCCCAGCTTTCTACCATCTAATATGACTTGTGTCAGATTGTTTACTCCTTTCATGATCTTTTTTTTTTTTTTTTGAGGTAGGGTCTCACTGTAGCCCAGGCTGACCTGGAATTCACTCTAGCCTTGAACTCACAGCAATCTTCATTCCTCAACCTCCCAAGTGCTGAGATTAAAGGTGTGCACCACCACAACTGGCCTGTTTGGTTTATTTATTTATTAATTATTATTATTATTATTATTATTTTGTTGTTTTTAGAGGTAGGGTCTCACTCTAGCCCAGGCTGACCTGGAATTCACTATGTAGTCTCAGGGTGGCCTTGAACTCATGGCAATCCTTCTACCCCTGCCTCCCGAGTGCTGGGATTAAAGGCGTGCGACACCATGCCCGGCTATTTATTTATTTTTAATCTTTTTATTTTAGAGAGAGAGAATTGGTGTGCCAGGGCCTCAGCCACTGATATCGAATGCCAGAAGCTTGTGCCACCTAGTGGGCATATGTGACCTTGTGCTTGCCTCACCTTTGTACATCTGGTTTACATGGGATCTGGAGAGTTGAACATGGGTCCTTAGGCTTTACAGGCAAGCTCCTTAACCTCTAAGCCATTTCTCCAGCCCGCCCCCCGTTTTTTAAATAATTTATTAATTTATTAATTTGAGAGAGAGGAAGAGGCAGATAGAAAGAGAGAATGGGTGTGTAAGGGCCTCCAGCCATTGCAAATGAACCTTGTGCATCTGGCTTTATGTGGGTACTGGGTAATCAAACCTGGATTTGCAGGCAAGTGCCTTAACTTCTAAGCCCCACCTTTTTTTTCTTTGGTTTTTCAAGGTAGGGTCTCACTCTAGCCCAGGCTGACCCGGAATTCACTATGTGGTCTCAGGCTGGCCTTGAACTCACAGTGATCCTCCTACCTCTGTCTTCCAAGTGCTGGGATTAAAGGTGTGCGGCACCACATCCAACTCCAGCCCCTCCCCTAAAAAAAATATTTCCATCCATTTGCAAGCAGAGAGAGATAGAAGAGAGACAGAATGGGCATGCCTGGGTCTCTAGCCATGCCAGGGCTTCCAGCTGCTGCAAACAAACTTGGTGAATATGCCACTTTTTGCATCTGGCTTTACATGGGTACTAGGTTATTGAACCCTGTTCATTAGGCTTTGCAGGCAAGCGCCATCTCTCTTCTGCCTACTTTTGTTTTTCAGCCTGCGTGTTTATTTATTTATTTGAGAGAGAGAGAGAGAGAGAAGCAGATAGAGAGAATGGGCACGCACAGGGCCTCTGGCCACTACAAATGAACTCCAGACGCATGCACCACCATGTGCATCTGGCTTATGTGGGACCTGGAGAATTGAACCTGGGTCCTTAGACTTGCAGGCAAGCACCTTAACTGCTAAGCCATCTCTCCATCCCATGGTTGGTTTTTTTTTTTTTTTTTAATATTTTCTGCTAGTCATAGTGATGTATGCCTTTAATCCCAGCACTTAGGAGGCAGAGATAGGAGGATTGCCATGAGTTAGAGGCCACCCTGAGACTACATAGTGAATTCCAGGTCAGCCTGAGCCAAAATGAGACCCTACCTTGAAAAAAACCAAAAAACCAACCAAACCAACAAACAAACAAAAAAAAGTAAGGGAGCTGAGGATAGGGGATATAGTTTATGCATAAGTCCTGGGTTCAATTCACATAAAACCAGGCATGGTACTACATGCCTGTAATCCCAGCACTTAGGAACTAGAAGCATAAGGATCAGAAGATAAGGTATCCTCAGCTCCATGATCAAATTTGAGGCCCACTTGAAATACATGAGATCCTGTCAGCCACTCCCCACCTATCCCTTCCCTTCACCCCACCCCTTCCTTCCTGCCCCACCCCCACCCCAACAAACACACACACAAAGGAAGGAAGGGATGGATAAACAAAGCTGCAGTTACTATATATACTATTTACATAAAGAAAAATGTAGCTGGGCATTGTGAAGCACACCTTTAATCCCAGCCCTTGGAAGGCAGAGGTAGGAGGATCGCCATGAATTCAAGGCTACCCTGAGAATACATAGTGAACTCCATAGTGAATTCAGCCTCAGCTAGAGAGACCCTACCTTGAACCCCCGCCCCCCCCCAAAAAAAAAAGGAAAGAAAAAGAAAAATGTGCCTGGCATGCTGGCTCACACCTGGACTCCCAGTACTTGGGAGGTAGAGGTAGGAGAAGCAGGATTCAAGGCCAGCCTTGGTGACATGAGATCCTGTCTTGAAAAACCAAAAGGAAAAAGGCAAAGAGAAAAGGGGGAAAAAAGGAGTAACAGGAAGCCTGTGTCACATCTCATCAGAGTCAGAGTGAACAGCAGAAAGGCCTACCCCCAGTGACCCACTTCCTCCTCCTAACCTTCCTGAACAACACCGCCCACACCACCAGGTCTTCGAAATTAAAAGAACCCGAAACAGACCAGGGCCAGCTGAGTTCCTCCACCAGTACATCCAGACAGCATTCCACAACCTCCCCTCCCCCACAGGCCAGCATCTGGACACCACCTGAGATTTCCAGAAATGGAAGGATCCCATTTGCCGGTCCCCCCAACAGCATCCAGACCAGCTGAGCCAAATGGCAGACACACCTAGCCAGCAGAGACAAGCCCATAGTATGCCAAAGAAGGAACTGGCTTGTGGTTTGAAACAGATGACCCCCATAAGCTCATGTGCTTTGAATATTTGGTCCTCAGCTGGTGGCAGTTTGGAAGGTGGAGCCTTGCTGGAAGACGTGTGTTACTGGGGGGGCAGGCTTTGGGTGTTATAGCCAGCTCCCCCTTGCCAAAGATCAGCTCGCTCTCCTGCTGCTGTTTTCCACCTCCTGTGGCAGAAGTGATGTCCAGCCTCTCCTCATGCCATGCTTTCTCCTGCCATCATGAAGCTTCCCCTGTAGACTGTAAGCCACAGTAAAACCTTCTTCCCACCAGCTGCTTTTAGTTGGTTGTTTTGTCCCAGCAACAAGAAGGTCACATGCCAGGCATGGTGGTGCACGCCTTTAATCCCAGCACTCGCACTCGGGAGGCAGGGGTAGGAGGATTGCTGTGAGTTGAGGCCACCCTGAGACTACATAGTGAATTCCAGGTCAGCCTGGGCTGGAGTGAGACCCTACCTCGAAGAAAAGAAAAAGCTGAGTGTGGTGGTGCACGCCTTTAATCCCAGCACTTGGGAGGCAGAGGTAGGGGGATCTCCATGAGTTCAAGGCCACCCTGAGATTACAGAATGAATTCCAGAATTCCAGGTCAACCTGGGTTAGAGTGAGACCCTACCATGAAAAACCAAAAAAAAAAAAAAAAAAAAAAAAAAAAAAAAAAAGCTCACCACAACATGGCTTTGGCTTCACAACTCAATTCAATGTAGGTGAGAGAGAAACTCACCTTGAGGAGCTGGAGCAATGGCTTAGCAGTTAAGACATTTGCCTGTGAAACCAAAGGACCCAGGTTCTATTCCCCAGGACCCATGTAATAAGCCAGGTGTACAAGGTGGCGCATGCATCTGGAGTTCGTTTGTAGCAGCTGAAGGCCCTGGCATGCATATTCTTTCCCTCTCTCTCTCAATCTCTCTTTGCCACTTTCTCTCTCTCTCAAAATAAATAAATAAATAAAATTATTTAAAAGAAACTCACCTTCAAAGGTAACTGGGCTTACTTACATTGGGGCAATACATGCCCCAAACCTGGACCTATAGGTTTGAACTGGAAGTGCCACTTGTACCTACCATATCAGGCAGGTTACTAAAAACATATCCCAGAGAGGCAAAGAATTCAAAACCCATCCCACTAAGGCAGAAATACTGATGTGTTAGGTCTCATGTACATTTAGTACACTTTGCCTTTAAAAAAAAATTTTTTTAGCCGGGCGTGGTGGCGCACGCCTTTAATCCCAGCACTCGGGAGGCAGAGGTAAGAGGATTGCTGTGAGTTCGAGGCCACTCTGAGACTACATAGTGAATTCCAGGTCAGCCTGAGCTAGAGTGATACACTACCTAGAAAAAAAAAAACAAAAAAAAAAATTTTTATTTATTTGACACAGAGAGAGGAAAAAACACAGAGAGTGAGTGTGAGCATGCCAGGGCCTCCTGCCACTGTAAGAATTCCAGATGCATGTGTCACTTTGCGCATATGGCTTTATGTGCATCTGACTTTATGTGGGTACTGGGGAGTTCAACCTGAGTCTTCAGGTTTTTTTTTTTTTAATATTTATTTATTTGCACATACAGAGACAAAGAGAGAGAGAGAGAATGGGTGCACTAGGGCCTCCTGCCACTGCAAACAAATTCCAGATGCATGTACCACTTTGTGCTTCTGGCTTTACATGGTTACTGGGGAATCGAATCCGGGTTGTTGGGCTTTGCAGGCAAGTGCTTTAACCACTGAGCTATCTCTCCAGCCCTGAGTCTTCAGGTTTTGCAAGCAAGTGCTTTTATCCATTGAGATATCTGTCCAGCCCTACATTTCTTGAATCATTTGTATGTAAAGGTTAACTTTTTTTTAAAAGGTTTTTGTTTTATTTATTTATTTATTTATTTATTTATTTGAGAGTGACAGACAGACAGAGAGAGAAAGAGGCAGAGAGAGAGAGAAGAGAGAGAGAGAGAGAGAGAGAATGGGCTCATCAGGGCCTCCAGCCACTGCAAACGAATTCCAGACATATGAGCCACCTCGTGCATCTGGTTTACGTGGGTACTGGGGAACAGAACCTCAAGCTGGGGTCCTTAGGCTTCACAGGCAAGTGCCTTAACCACTAAGCCATCTCTCCAGCCCCAAGGTTAATTTTTATCACAGATTTTTTTTTTGTATTATTTTCATGAGACAGAGAGCCAGAGAAGAAACTGGTGCACTAGGTACTCCAGCCACTGCAATCTAACTCCAGACGTGTGTGCCATCTTGTGTACATGTATGACCTTGTATGCTTGTGTAACCTTGTGTGGGCTTACGTGGGATCTGGAGAGTTGAACATGGGTCCTTAGGCTTCACAGGCAAGTGCCTTAACCACTGCAAGCTATCTCTCCAGCCCAGATTTTTTTTTTTTTGAGAGAGAGAGACATTGACAGAGAGAAAGAGGGGGAGAGAGAGAGAGAATGGGCACACCAGGGCCTTCAGCCGCTGTAAATGAACTCCAGATGTGTTCGCACCCTTGTGGTGCGTGTGCAACATTGCATCCTTGTGTCATTGCATCTGGCTATATGTGACCTGGAGATCTGGACATGAGTTCTTAGGCTTTGTAGGCAAGCACCATACCTGCTAAGCCATCTCTCCAGCCCTTTCCTTTCCTTTCCTTTTTTTTTTTTTTTTTTTGAAGTAGGGTCTCACTCTTGTCCAGGCTGAGCTGGAATACACTACATAGTCTCAGGGTGGCCTTGAACCCATAGCAATCTTCCTATCTCTGTCTCCTGAGTGCTGGGATTAAAGGTGTGTGCCACAACAACTGGCATAGATTTTTGTTTTTAATCTTTTTGTGCCCACCCCTCCTCTGTTTGAGGCAGGGTCTTCCTCTAGCCCAGGCTGACCTGGAACTCACTAGTGCCCACGCTGGCCTAGAGCTCACCTTAATCTTCCTACCTCAGTCTCCTGAGTGCTGGGACTAAAGGTGTGCACCAGCATGCCCGGTTTGTATTTTATTTTAAATGTCATTCATGTATATATGTTGCATACTGGCTCTATTTTTTTTTATATATCTCTACGTTGCTCAGTTGGATTTTAGGTTGTGTATTTTTCTCCATTTAGTGTACAATTGGCATATATTACTCTCCCCATGCACAACTCATATATGTTCCCTCTCTTGCCAAGTTCTTTTTCATGTACTCTCCTCCTGAGCCCCTCCTCTTTATTCTCCATATGTTGTAGTTACCTTCTCATTTCTGGGATAAATCATTTGACCAAAGGCAGTTGAGGGGAGGAAAGGTTTTATTTCAGCTCACAATCTTGAGGGGAAGCTTCATGATGGCAGGGGAAAGAATGGCATGAGAAGCCGGGCATGGTGGCACACGCCTTTAATCCCAGCACTCAGGAGGCAGAGGTAGGAGGATCACCATGAGTTCGAGGGCACCCTGAAACTACATAGTGAATTCCAGGTCAGCCTGAGCTAGAGTGAGACCCTACCTCAAAAACCAAAAAAAAAAAAAAAAAAAAAAAAAGAATGGCATGATCAGAGGCTGGACATCACCCCTGCCACAGCAGATGGAAGACAGCAGCAAGAGAGTAAGCAGATCTCTCATGACATGGAGCTGGCTATAACACCCCTAAACCCACCTCAAAAACATACCTCCTCCAGCAAGGCTTCACCTCCAAAACTGCCACTAGCTGGGGACCAAGCAAGCATTCAGAACACATGAGTTTATGGGGGACATCTGATTCAAACTACTACGCCATAGTTACAACCTCCCATCGCCTCAACAACCTCTAAAATCTGTGGAACCTAACAGGATCCCAACTTCTCACTCCCATATGCTTGTACCACCTCCATCTTTTTAAAATTTCACACTAGTCCTCATCCTAAGTCACCCTCCCTCCCTCCCTACTTCTAAGTAAACCAATATTAGCACCCTCCAGCAATTATCAAAGACAAAAGAGCCATTGTTGAGCTAGAGAGATGACTTAGCATTTAAGGCATTTGCCTACGAAGCCTAAGGACCCAGGTTTGATTCCCCAGTACTCATGTAAGCCAGATAAACTGGGTGATGAATGGTCTGGAGCTCCTTTGCAGTGGCTAGAGGCCCTGGTGTGCCCATTCTCTCTATCTGTCTACCTCTTTCTTTCTCTCTCTCAAATAAATAAAAGGAAAAGAACAACCAAGGCCTTCAGCCGCTGTAAATGAACTCCAGACGTGTTCGCACCTTTGTGGTGCGTGTGCAACGTTGCATCCTTGTGTCAACTCACTAGTGGAACGTTTGCATGGCACGCAGATCCCCCAGTCTGGGCCATTCCTGCTGTCCATACTGTGCTCCAGGAGTAATGTAGAGGCCACAACTGGCGCTTTCAGCTCCTACCCTGAAAACGTAACCTCTAACCTACACATACAAGAACACAGCAAATGAAACAAACAGGAAATCTAAGCAATAAAATATCCTGACTTGTGAACAATTCCAAGGCAGTCATATAAGAATGCAAAAAAATAAATCAAGGCCACAGGCTGGAGAGATTGCTTAGTGGTTAGGGCAGTTGCCTGCAAAGCCAAAGGACCTTGGTTCAATTCCCCAGGACCCATGTAAGCCAGATGCTTAAGGTGAACCATGTGTCTGGAGTTCCTTTGCAATAGCTGGAGGACATTCTGTCTCTCAAATAAAAAAATAAATATGTTTAAAAAAATCAAGGCCACATATCTCCTCCAACAATTATAAATCTCACAGAAATGACCTCCAGTGAGATTGAATTAGATGAAATACCAGATAGAGAATTCAAAAGAATGATTATAAGTATGTTCAGAGACACCAAAGGAAAAACAAAGAAATCAAAGAAGAAAACAAACTCGTGAAGGAATTCTAAGAGAGCACAGGAAATCAGTTTGATGAAATAAAGAGGTCAATACAAGCTATGAGTAAGGAAATAGAAGTACTGAAGTGATCAGCCTGAAATACTGGAAATGAAAAACAGCAAGTCAAGTAAAAACTCCACAGGCTGGGTGTGGTGGCACATGCCTTTAATCCCAGTATTCAGGAGGCAGTAGAAGTAGGAAGATTGCTGCGAGTTCAAGGCCCCCCTGAGACTACATAGTGAATTCCAGGTCAGCCTGGGCTAGAGTGAGACCCTACCTCAACCCCCCTCCCCCAAAAAAAATCACAGAAAGAAATTTCTCAAAATGAGGGAAAAACATGCCAATACAGATACAGGAAGCATTTTGAACACAAAACAAATAAGACCAAAAAAGAACCCTCTCATCAGATTATAATTAAACTACTGAATATACAGACCAAAGAAAATACAGTGGAAGCAGCAAGAGAGAAGCATCTCGTCATCTAAAAAGGCAAACCCTTCAGAATAACAACAGATCTCATACATATAAGCAAGTATATACATACATAATTTAGCTCTGGGAGATATACATTGGGTACACCATGGCCTCTAGCCATGGCAAGCGATTTCCAGATGCATGTGCTACTTTATACTCCTGGTTTTACACGGTGTTATCAACTCCTTCCTGGTGCTGGAACAAAACACATGACCAAAAGCGGCCAATTAGGAGGAAAGAGTTTATTCTGGCTCACAGGTTCCAGGGGAAGCTCCATGATGTAGAAGGAAGCACGGCATGAGCACAGGCTGGACATCACCTGCCAGAGCAGGTGGAAAACAGCAGCAAGACAGTGAGCCAAGGGCTGGAGAGATGGCTTAGCGGTTAAGCGCTTGCCTGTGAAGCCTAAGGACCCTGGTTCGAGGCTCAACTCTCCAGGACCCACGTAAGCCAGATGCACAAGGTGGCTCATGCGTCTGGAGTTCGTTTGCAGTGGCTGGAGGCCCTGATGCACCCATTTCTCTCTCTCTCTCTCTGTCTGTCTGTTGGTCCCAAATAAATAAATAAAAATAAACAACAACAACAACAAAAAAGAGAGTGAGCCAAGATGTAGCAAGGGGAAGTTAGCTATAATATCCCCAAACTCCCCCACCTCACACACCTCCTTCAGCACAACTCTGCCTCCCAAATCGCCATCAGCTTGGGATCAAGAATCCAAAATACATAACTTTATGGGGGAATCTGACTCAAATCACTACAACCTGCCCAATAAACTCATGACCATTTTAAAACTTTTTTTCTTACTACCTCAACAACAATTTGTTCTTCTTCTTTGTTTATTTTTATTTATTTGACAGTGACAGACAGAGGGAGAAAGAGGCAGATAGAGAGAGAGAGAGAGGGTGAGAATGGGTGCTCCAGGGCCTCCAGCCACTGCAAATGAACTCCAGACACGTGCGCCCCCTTGTGCATCTGGCTAACGTGGGTCCTGGGGAATTGAGCCTTGAACTGGGGTCCTTAGGCTTCACAGGCAAGCGCTTAACCACTAAGCCATTTCTCCAGCCCCTCATGACCATTTTAGGATGTAAACTTTATACAGTCCAACTTTAAAAGTTTCCATGATATTTTTTTGTTGTTGTTTTTTGAGGTAGGGTCTCACTCTAGCCCAGGCTGACCTGGAATTCACTATGTAGTCTCAGGGTGGCCTCAAACTCACAGCAATCCTCCTACCTCTGCCTCCTGAGTGCTGGGATTAAAGGCGTGCGCCACCATGTCCTGCTCCATAATTCTTTTTTTTTTTTTTTGCATTTTTATTTATTTATTTTTTATTATTAAAAACTTCCATGATTATAAACAATATCCCATGATAATTCCCTTTCCCCCCCATTTTCTCCTTTGAAAGTCCACTCTCCATCATATCCTCTTCCCCTCTCAATCAGTCTCTCTTTTATTTTGATGTCATCAGCTTTTCCTCCTATTATGATGGTCTTGTGTAGGTAGTGTCAGGCACTGTGAGGTCATGGATATCGAGGCCATTTTGTGTCTGGAGGAGCACATTGTAAGGAGTCCTACCCTTCCTTTGGCTCTTACATTCTTTCCACCACCTCTTCCTCAATGGATGCTGAGCCTTGGAAGGTGTGATAGAGATATTGCAGAGCTGAGCTCTCCTCTGTCACTTCTCAGCACCGTGATGCCTTCTGAGTCATCCCAAGGTCACTGCCATCTGAAAAGAGAAAGTTCTCTAACAAAAAAGCGAGAGTAGCATTAATATATGTGTATGAACATTAAGAGAAGTGCTTACAGGGCAGTTTGGTGAGCATAGTATATACATTTAGCCAGACAGCAGCAGATGTTACACCCCCAGGACTCATGACTACCCCTGTGGTAGGTTTTCAGTATCAGGGATATATTTTCTCCCATGGAGTGAGGGTAGTTAGATTCCCCCATAACAGACGTGCCACTATTGGACCCATTGGCTCATTGGCCTCATTGGCCAAATATAAGGCTTGCAGTGTCCACTGTGGAGTATCTTCACTGGTGATTTCCCATTAAACTGTGTGCAGTGTGGCTTTTTCCAGCTTTCTGTCAGCTGGTCTACATGGAGGAGGTTTTCAGCTCAGGTCCAGCAGGATTTCTCAGTGACCTTGCAGCCCAAGGATGTGCAGTCTTAAGCAATAGGGTCTTATCATCTATTCCTGGTGGGAAACCAAGGGCCTTGGCAATGGCCTATAATGTTTTGGGTGCATCAGGGACCTCCCTGGCCAACAACTCACTGGAAGGTATCCCATCCCTGGCACTGAAAATTTTCTGGCAACAATTTATGGCTCCTGAGTGTTCCATTGTCCAAAAAAGTAGGATTCCATATGATTTATTTGTATCCTCTTAGATTTTGATTAGCCTGCCCTCCACCTTTCCTTTACTCAGTCTCTTCCTCTGACCTCACTTAGGCCTTTTCACCCCCATTAATCTTCTACTTACATATATACAATACCATCCTATTAAGTCCTTTTTAGCTTACTGGCCTCTGCTACTGAGTTTTTTTCCTCCTCACACAGAAGTCCAGTCATTTGTAGCTAGGATCCACATATGACAGAGAACGTGCCTCTGCCTCCTGAGTGCTAGGATTAAAGGCATGAGCCGCAACACCCACCTGATTAAAAACTTTGATTTCTTTCTATGCCACATTGTTCTGCTCATGTCAGACCATTTCTTTTAAATTTAACCCTGCTCAACTCCTCAGGACATGGGTAAGGCTAGGAGATGGTTCAGTGGTTAAAGGTGCTTGCTGGAAAGCTCGGAGCTCTGAAAGGTGTCTCTTAGTTCAAAGTTTCAAAATCCTTCCACATTCTTCACACAGCCCAATTCTAGCAGACCAAAGGCACACAGCCCAATTTCTAGCAGGAATAACACCACTCCTGGTACCAGTTTTCTGTTATGGTTACTTTTGTGTTGCTATAGAAAACATCCAACTAGGAGGAATAGGTTTGTATGGTTTACAGTCTTCCAGGCAAGCTTCATGATGGCAAGGGGAAAGCGTGGCATGAGCAGAGGCTGGACATCACCTCTACCTCAGCAGGGGGAAACAGTAACAAAAGAGTGAGCTGAGATCTAGGAAGAGGGAGCTGGCTATAATACATGGGAACTGGGAAATTGGACCCAGGTTGGAAGGCTTTGAAAGCAAGTGCCTTTAACCACTGAGCCATCTCCCCAGCCCCCATAACAGATTTCTTCACACAAACTGTAAAAGACAGAAGAGCTTGGAATGATGTATTTCAACTTCTTAAAGACAACAACTGCCAGCCCAGACGACTTTCTATCTATCTACCAGAAAAAGTAACAGGATACAAAATTAACACAGAGAAATCAGTAGCCTTCCTATGTATGGAAATAACAAATCTGCTAAGGATGAAATCAGGAAAGCAATCCCATTCACAGTTACCTCAAAAAAAAAAAAAAAAAAAGAAAGAAAAAGAAAGAAAGAAAAATTTAAAAGAACCACAAAAAGCAAATAAATAGGTCTGGAGAAATGGCTTAACAGTTAAGGCCAAAGGACCCAGACTTCGCAGGCAAGCATCCTAACAGCTAAGCAATCAATCTGTCCAGCCCTACCTTAGTTTTTGAGACAGTCTCTTTTTTTTAATTGACAACTTCCATAATTATAAACAATATCCCATGGTAGCCCAGAAAGCCAAACGTCGCATGTTCTCTCTCATATGTGGATCCTAGCTACATATGACTGGACTTCTGTGTGAGTAGGAAGAAAACTCAGTAGCAGAGGCCAGAAAGCTAGAAAGGAAATAGAAATGGAGGGAGGGGGGACCTAATAGGATGGTATTGTATATATGTAAGTAGAAGAACAGATTAATGGGGGTGAAAAGGCCTAAGTGAGGTCAGAGGAAGAGACTGAGTAAAGGAAAGGTGGAGAGCAGGCTAATCAAAATCTAAGAGGATATAAATAAGTCATATGGAAACCTACTTTTTTGGACAATGGAACACACAGGAGCCATATATTGTTACTAGAAAAATTTCAGTGCCAGGGATGGGATACCTTCCAGTGAGTGGTTGGCCAGGGAGGTCCCTGATGCCCCCAAAACATTATAGGCCATTGCCGAGGCCCTTGGTTTCCTACCAGGAATAGATGGTAAGACCCTACTGCTGAAGACCTGCACATCCTTGGGCTGCAAGGTCACTGAGAAATCCTGTTGGAGCTGAGCTGAAAACCTCCTCCATGTAGACCAGCTGATAAACAGCTGGAAAAAGCTACGCTGCATGCAGTTCAATGGGAAAGAGAGAAATCAACAGTGAAGATACACAGCAGTAGACACTGCAAGCCTTATATTTGGCCAGCCAGGTTAAATGAGCCAACTGGTATAATAGTGGCATGTCTGTTATGGGGGAAACCAATGCCCTCTAATTTGACTGGAGGCCTGCTCCATGGGAGGGAATATATCCCTGATACTGAAAACCTACATACAACAGGGGTAGTCATGAGCCCTAGGGATATAACATCTGCTGCTATCTGGCTATGCTCACCAAACTGCCCAGTAAGCACTTCTCTTAATGTTCATACCCATATATTAATTCTACTCTCATTTTTGGTTAGAGAACCTTCTCTTTTAAGATGGCAGTGACCATGGGATGACTCAGAAGGCACCATGGTGCTGAGAAGTGACAGAGGAGTGCTCAGCACTGCAATATCTTAATCACACCTTCCATGGCTCAGGGTCCATTGTGGAAGAGGTGATGGAAAGAATCTAAGAGCCAAAGGAAGGGTAGGATTCCTTAAAATGTGCTCCTCCAGACACAAAATGGCCTGGATATCCATGACCTCATAGTGCTTGACACTATCTACACAAGACCATCATAATAGGAACAAAAGATCATGACATCAAAATAAAAGAGAGACTGATTGAGAGGGTGAGGGGATATGATGGAGAATGGAGTTTCAAAGGGGAAAGTGGGGGGAGGGAGGGAATTACCATGGGATATTGTTTACAATTATGGAAGTTGTTGATAAAAGATAAATAAATAAGTAAAAAGTAAAAAAGAAAGAAAGAAAAAAAGAACCACAAAAGGCAAACAAGCAAGTCTGGAGAAATGGCTGAACAGTTAAGGCACTTGCCTGCAAAGCTGAAGGACCCAGGGTCAATTCCCCAGGACCCTTGTAAGTTAGATGCACAAGTTGGCACATGCGTCTGGAGGACTAGAAGCCCTGGCATGCCTATTCTCTCTCCCTCTCTCTCTGTGCCTCTCGCTCACTCTGAAATAAATAAATAAAAATATAAACAAAGAAACAAAAAAAAAAAAACATCTTGGAATAAACCTAATTAAGGAAGTGAAATACATCTACAATGAAAACTTTAAAACTCTCAAGAGAGAAATTGAGGAAGACATTAGTACATGGAAAGACGACATCCCATGTTCGTTGACTAGAAGAATCAATATTGTGAAAACGGCTATCTTGCCAAATCAATCTACAGATTTAATGCAATCCCTGTTAAAATTCTGGGCTGAGCTGGGCATGATGGTACATACCTTAATCCCAGCACTTGGGAGGCAGAGGTAGGAGGATCACTGTGAGTTTGAGGTCACCCTGAGACTACATAGTGAATTCCAAGTCAGACTGGGCTAGAGTGAGACCCTACCTCAGAAAAAAAAAAAAAAGAACCTTGGATAGCCAAAGCAATCCTGAGCAACAAAAATGATACTGAAGCTGTCACCATACCTGCTTTCAAGGTACAATACAGAGTCATAGTAACAAAGGCAGCATGGCCCTGGCACAAAGAAGAACGACGTGGAGATCAATGAACAGAATAGACGACCCAGATATAAACCCATGTAGCTACAACCATCTGATCTTTTGAAAATATTTTTATTTATTTATTTACTTATTTGACAGAGAAAGAGGGAGAGAGAGAGAGAATGAATGGATGTGCCAGGGCCTCCAGCCACTGCAAATGAACTCTAGACACGTGTGCCCTCTAGTGCATCTGGCTAATGTGGGTCCTGGGGAATCGAACCTGGGTCCTTTGGCTTTGCAGTCAAATGCCTTAACCACTAAGCCCTCCCTCCAGACCCCCTTTTAAAAAATATTTTATTTATTTATTTAAGAGAGAGAGACAGAGGAAGAGGCAGAGAGAATGGGTATGCCAGGGCCTCCAGTCACTGCAAAGGAACTCCAGATGCATGCACCCCCTTGTGCGTCTGGTTTACGTGGGTCCTGGGGAATCAAACCGGGATCTTGAGGCTTTACAGGCAAACGCCTTAACTGCTAAGCCATTTCCCCAGCCTTTTTTTTTTTTTTTTTTTTGAGGTAGAGTTTCAGTCTAGTGTAGGCTGATCTGGAATTCACTATGTAGTCTCGGGGTTGCTTTGAACTCACAGTGATACTCCTACCTCTGCCTCCCAAGTGCTGGGATTAAAGGCGTGCACCACACCTGGTCCATCTGATTTTTAAAAAATATTTTTATTTATTTATTTGCAGGCAGAGTGAATTAGAAAGAAGGGAGACAGAGAGAATGGGCATGGCAGGATCTCTAGCTTCTGCAAACAAACTCCAGATGTATGTGCCACTTTGTGCATTTGGCTTTATGTGGGTATTGGGGAATCAAACCCAGGTTGTTAAACTTTGCAGGCAAGAGCCTTAACCACTGAGCCATCTTTCCAGCCCCCACATAAAGCCAGATGCACAAAGTGGCACACATAGCTGGAGTTCATTTGCAGTGGCTAAGACCCTGGTATGCCCATTCTCTCTATATCTGCCTCTCTCTCTCTCAAAAAAAAAAAAAATGTTAAAGAAAGAAAAAGTAAAAGAATGAAACTAGTTTATATATCTCTTATATCTCTCTATGCACAAGAATTGACTAAAGGAATTTGTTTGAAAAGCCTGATAAAGCCAGGCTTGGTGTCGCACATCTTTAATCCCAGCACTCGGGAGGCTGAGTTAGGAAATCACTGTGAGTTCGAGGCCAGCCTAAGACTAATTCCAGGTCAGCCTGGACTACAGCGAGACCCTGTCTTGAAAAACAGAAAACAAAAAGAAAAAGAAAAGCCGGAGGACTCGGATGCAATTCCCCAGTGCCCACAAAAAGCCAGATGCACAAAGTAGCGCAGGTGTCTGAAGTTCATTTGCAGTGTGGCAAGAGGCCCTGGTGCACCCATTCTATTTGCTTGCAAATTAATAAAAAGTAATAATAACTCTAGTTGGTCAGGAAATAAGGCCAATAATCAATCAACCAATGACACCTCATGAATTTAAAAATCTTTTATTTTTTCCGAGTGTGGTGTTGCAAGCCTTTATTTTACTATTTTTATTTCTTTCAAGATACCTGGAATTCACTATGTACTCTCAGGGTATCCTGGAACTCACAATGATCCTCCTACCTCTGCCTCCCGAGTGCTGGGATTAAAGGCATGTGCCACCATGCCCGGCAATATTTTTTTTTAATTTTTTTGTTTATTTTTATTTATTTATTTGAGAGCGACAGACAGAGAGAGAAAGAGAGGCAGAGAGAGAGAGAGAGGATGGGCGTGCCAGGGCTTCCAGCCACTGCAAACGAACTCTAGATGAATGCACCCCTTGTGCATCTGGCTAATGTGGGTCCTGGGGAATCGAGCCTCGAACCGGGGTCCTTAGGCTTCACTGCTAAGCCATCTCTCCAGCCCCCGGCAATATTTTTATTTATGTATTTGAGAGGGAGAGAGAAAGAGTTAGAGAGAGTGAGAGAGAGCGAGAGAGAGCACTCTAGGGCCTCCAGCCACTGCAAACAAACTCCAGACACATGCACCACCTTGTACATCTGGCTTATGTGGGTCCTGGGGAATCAAACCTGGGTTCTTTAGCTTTGCAGGCAAACACTTTAACCGATGAGTCATCTCTCCAGCCCTAAAAATCTGTTTTTAAAAAATAGTTTTTTAGGGCTGGAGAGATGGCTTAGTGGTTAAGCGCTTGCCTGTGAAGCCCAGTTCGAGGTTCAATTCCCCAGGACCCACATAAGCCAGATGCACAAGGTGGTGCATGCATCTGGAGTTCCTTTGCAGTGGCTGGAAGCCCTGGTGCATCCATTCTCTCTCTCTCTCTGCCTTCTATTCTGTCTGTCTGTCACTCTCAAATAAATAAACAAATAAAAACAAAAAAAATACCTTTAAAAAATAGTTCTTTAGCTAGGCGTAGTGGCGTACGCCTTTAATCCCAGCGCTTGGGAGGCAGAAGTAGGAGGATCACTGTGAGTTTGAGGCCAACCTGAGAATACATCGTGAATTCCATAGAGTAAGACCCTACCTCGAAAAAACAAACCCAAATACAAACAATATTTTTTTTACAGCTGGGCACAGTGGCGCACACCTTCAATTCCAGCACTCGAGAGGCAGAAGTAGGAGGATAGCCATGAGTTTGAGGCCACCCTGAGACTACACTGTGAATTCCAGGTTATCCTGGGTTAGGGTGAGACCCAACCTCTAACAAACAAAAACAAAGCCTGAAAAAATATTTTTTTTCTTTTTTAAAGGTAGTGTCTCACTCTAGCCTGGGCTGACCTGGAATCACTATGTAGTCTCACAATAGATCTCACAATGATCCTCCTACCTCTGCCTCCTGAATTCTGGGATTCAAGGCATGCACCACCATGCCAGGCTTAAAAAAAATTTTTTTTTTTTTTATTTGCAAGTAGAGAAAGAGAGAGAGAATGTGTGCTCCAGGGCCTCCAACCACTGCAAACGGACTTCAGATGCATGCATTACTTTGTGCATCTGACTTTACATGGGTACTGGGGAATTGAACTCAGGTCATTAGGCTCTACAAGCAAGCGCCTTAACATAATTTATTGATTTTTTTTAAATAAAAAGGTTGTACACGCAGACCCCTTCTTCCCCATCCCAATCCTGCTGAGGGTCTTCTTTGGTGGGGTTATTGATATTCATTGTGGGGACCCATAGGCCTCAGTCAGTCTCTGCAAGTATGGGGGAGACATAGTGTCTCAGGCTATTCCCACCCACTCTGAGGTTCTTACGATCTTTCTGGCCCTCTTCTGCAACATTCCCTGAGCCTTGGTGGGCAAGACGAAGATCTGATTTAGTGTTGCTTTCTCTGTTGAGTCTGATTCTCTGTTTTTATGAGGTTTGGGTGACCACAGTGTCTGTCACCATTTCCTTGGAACTGGTTTTCAGGCTTGCCCATGAGAGCAGTATCTGTGTCACTGCTTTCTCTGTAATGACTTCTGGGCTCGGGCAGATGAGGTGGAGGTGACCTATCTCCTGGTAGACAGTGAGATCTCTCCTTGATGTATTGATTTATCCTTGTTCTTGCCCATATTCTCCTCCATCTGTAAAATAGAACAGGTTCTCCAACCAAAAGTGAGAACAATTTGAATAAGAGGGGATAAGCCTAGTCATTAGAAAGATGTATTAATGTGCATACCCATTCTTCTTAGTTAGAGAGCAGTGGATGTTCTCTCTGGAGCCTACTGGCTTCCTGTTCTAGGTAATCTGGCTTGGTTCCCAGAGCCAGATATGAGTTCACCCCCACTGAGTGTGTCTCATGTCCAATCCATGAGCAGTTGATTACCTACATCAGCTGGGTGCCACTATTGCACAAATGTATACTTTTTTCTTTTTTTCTTTCTTTCTTTTTTCTTTCTTTCTTTTTTTTTTTGAGGTAGTCTCAGGTTGGCTCTGAACTTGTGGTGAACCTCCTACCTCATCCTCTGGAGTGCTAGGATTAAAGGCACGTGTCCCAAATAATATTTTGAAAATTGTTCCTCATCTTTTGCCACAAGGAAATGCAAATTAAAACTGCTCTGAGATTCCATGTCACTCGCTTCAGAACAGCTCTCATCAGGAAACCCAATGACAATCAATGCTGGTGAAGGTGTGGGGATAGAATAATACACACTAGTGTGTTCTTATAGAAATCAGCTAAAAATAGATTTGCCATATGACCCAGCTATACCACTCCTGGGCACAGACCCTAAGGACTCTCTACATTTTACTATAGAGATCTTTGCTCTTCTATTTTTATTGCTGCTCTATTCCCAATAGGCAGAAAATGGAATCAGCCTAAATGCCCATCAATTGATGAATGGATAATGAAGATGTGGTACGTATATACAATAGAGTTTTATTCAGCTGCAAAGAAAAATGAGATTATGCCCAGCATGGTGGTGTATACCTCTAATCTCAGCATTCAAGAGGCAGAGGTAGGAGGGTATCCATGAGTTTGAGGTCAGCCTGGGACTACAGAGTGAGATCCAGGTCAGTCTGGGCTAGAATAAGACCATACCTTGAAAAAAAAAAAAAAAAAAAAAAACAGAAAAAGAAAAATGAGATTATGAAATTACCAGGAAAATATGGATCTGGAAAAGATTACACAAGTGAGGTAACCCAGGCTCAGAAAGTCAAGTGTTACAAATTCTCTCATATGTGACTCCCAGCTTTGAATTTTTAGATTAGATGTAAGTGGGAGTAGAGTCAGTAGTAGAGGCCAGCCAGGAAGCTAGAAAGAGTACATAAGAGAGAGAGGAGAGGGAGGGCTTAGGAGGAGAGGATAGTAGATAGGTAAGTAGAGAGGTGGAATACTGGGCATTGAAAGATCTTTAAGTATGGTGAGGGGTAAGAGGAGGGCTAATCAAAACTAAAGATGTTATGAATAAGCCATATGGAAACCTATTCTTCTTGTTATTTTTATTTATTTATTTGAGAGTGACAGAGAGAGAGAGAGAAAGAGTCAGATAGAGAGAGGGAGAGAGAATGGGTGCGCCAGGGCCTCCAGCCACTGCAAACAAACTCCAGATGCATGTGCCCCCTTGTGCATCTGGCTAACGTGGGTCCTGGGGAATCGAGCCTTGAACTGGGGTCCTTAGGCTTCACAGGCAAGCTCTTAACCGCTAAACCATCTCTCCAGCCCTGGAAACCTATTCTTTGTTAGATAATTAAAAATATTATATGCATTAAAAAAGAGGGCTGGGGAGATGGCTTAGTGGTTAAGGTGCTTGCCTGTGAGGCTTAAGGACTCATGTTTGACTCTCCAGGTCCCACATAAACCAGACACACAGTGATGCAAGCACGCAAGGTCACACATGCACACAAGGGAGCACATGCATCTGGAGTTCGATTGCAGTGGCTGGAGGCCCTGGAGTGCCAATCTTCTCTCTCACTCTCTCTTGCTCTCTTGCATAAAAAAGGCCAGTCTATTGGGCTTGCCTCAAAAAAATGGTGGGCTAGAGAGATGGTTAAAGCTCTTGCCTGCAGTTAAGGATCCTAAGGACCCGTGTTTGACTCCCCAGATCCCATCTAAGCCAGACGCACAAAAAGGTGACACATGCACAAGGTTGCACATATGCACAAGGTGGTTCACATGTCTGGAGTTCAATTACAGTGGCTGGAGGCCCTGGCACATCAATTGTCTCTCTCTTTCTGGCTGTCTTGCTCTCCTAAAAAAAGGGCAGTCTTTCGGACTTGCTTCAAAAACAAAAAATAAAAATAAAAATAAAAATAAAAGGGGAGAGAGAGAATTTTGGCAGAAGTACATTGTAGGGTAACTTTATACTCATAAGCCATAGCTTGTTACAAAAAAAGAAAAAAATTCCAGGGCTGGAGAGATGGCTTAGTGGTTAAGCACTTGCCTGTGAAGCCTAAGGATCCCAGTTTGAGGCTCGATTCCCCAGGACCCACGTAAGCCAGATGCATAAAGTGGCGTATGCATCTGGAGTTCGTTTGCAGTGGCTGGAGGCCCTGATACACCCATTCTTTCTCTCTGCCTCTTTCTCTCTCTGTCTGTCTGTCGCTCTCAAGTAAATAAATAAAAATAAAACAACAACAACAGAAATCCAGTGCCAATGGTGTAACACCTCTCAGTGAGAGATCTGGAACCCCCCGAACAGTACAGGCTGTTGCCAAGGCTCTTGGCTGCCCAGTAGAATCAGATGGCGAGAGCCTATTGCTGAAGACTGCACAAGCTTTGGTTGCAGCACACTGAGAAATCAAGCCGGAACGGAGGTGGGAGCTTTCCCCCTTCTAGCTGGCTGTCACAGTGCTGGAGAGTGCTGTGCAGCCTTCCGGGGAACAGTCATCAACAGTCTTAACCGGCCGTGGACTCTGCAAGCTGCACAACCGGCCAGCCAGGCAAGATGTGCCCACTACCGCAACAGTAGCATGTCTGCCATAAGGGTAACCAATTGCTCCCTCATCGGATATGAGACCTGCTCCAGGGGAGGAAATTTGTGCCTAATACTGAAAATCAAAGGCCTGTGATTGGGCTGGGTATGGTGGCGTACACCTTTAACTCCAGGACCTGGAAGGCAGAGATAGGAAGACTGCTTTGAGTTCAAGGCCATCCTGGAACTACAGGGTGAGTCCCTACCTCTAAAAAAAGAAAAAAAAAAAAAAAAAAAAAAAAAAGGCTATGACTGGGAAGGTCCTAAGCTCTATGTGGGGAAGCTACCACTGTTGTTTGGTTATATGGACATATTATGCCCACCTAATTAAATGTTTAGGTTTATGTCCATATATTAGTGTTGCTCTCACTTTTGGTTAGAGAAGCTTTTCTTTTCTGTTGGCAGTGACTACTTGGGAGACTCAAAACCTGTCAAAGTGCTAAAAAGTGACAACTGAGTGAGTGTTCAGCACTAAATGAGACAGCCCCCCAAAGCTCATGTAAACCAGATGTTTTTTTTTTTGTTTTGTTTTTTTTTTTTTTTTTTTCCGAGGTGGGATCTCACTATAACCCAGGCTGACCTGGAACTCACTCTGTAGTCCCAGGCTGGCCTTGGACTTAAGGCGACCCTCCTAGCCCTGCCTCCTGAGTGCTGGTACTAAAGGCGGGTGCCACCACACCTAGTTTCACATACTATTTTTTTTTTCAAGGTATGGTCTCACTCTAGCCCAGGCTGACCTGGAATTCACTATGGAGTCTCAGGGTGGCCTTGAACTCATGGCAATCCTCCTACCTCTGCCTCCTGAGTGCTGTGATTAAAGGCATGTGCCGCCATACCCTGCCCCACTTTCAAATACTATTTTTTATTGTATAAAGGTCACTTATAATTTTTTCTTTGAGAGAGAGAGAGAGAGAGAATTGGTACACTAGGGCCTCAACCACTGTAATTGAACTCCAGACACTTGTGCCACCTAGTGCACATGTGCGACCTTGAGCTTGCCTCACCTTTGTGTGTCTTGCTTACATGGGATCTGGAGAGAGATAGAACATGGGCCCTTAGGCTTTGCAGGCAAGTGCCCTAATGGCCAAGCCATCTCCCCAGCCCACATATAATTTTTTAATTGTAATTTCTCAGTAGATGGTTAAAAAAATATAATAAGGCAGGTTACTCAAGACAAAATGCCAGAAAGCAAGACTACAGAAAAGCCAAGTGTGATGACACAGGCCTTTAATCCCAGCACTCAGGAGCCTGAGGTCAGAGGATCTCCATGATTTCAAGGCCATCCTGGGCTAGAGAGTAAGTTCCAGGTTGGCCTGGGCTTAAATGAGACCCTGCTTCAAGACAAACAATAACAAAATAACAGCAACAGCAACAACAAAAACTGCAGAAAATATCTGCTCTCTAAATCACTTAATGTCTATCTAAAGTGAATGTGAACATAAATTTTCTTCTCCCTTCCAACTTCCTTTCTGGGTTTCCAAAGTCATCTAATATTGGGAAATGGAAACTCAGAGGAACCTACAGCAGAGAAGTAGGGGAGGAACAGTATTAGAAGGGGACTCCTGCCCAAATTCCCCCAAGTGGAGATTCTGCCAGTCCTGGCTGCCTAGTCCCTCCCACTGTTGTTGATGGGCCTGTCTCCCTTCCCACTTCCCTGTCCTTTCTGCCTATTTATTTATTTATATTTGCAAGCAGAGACAGACAGAGAAAAGGGTACACCAGGGCCTCCAGCTGCTGCAAACGAACTCCAGATGCATGCACCATTTTGGGCATCTGGTTTTATACTGGGAAATGGAACCAGGATCATCAGGCTCTGCAGGCAAGCAGCTTAATTGCTGAACCACCTCTCCAGCACATTGGTGTTTTTTTTTTGTTTTTTTTTTTGTTTTTTTTTTTTAATTTGAGAAAGAGAAAGAGGCAGGTAGGGAGAGAATGGGCATGCAAGGGCCTCTAGCCACTACAAACGAATTCTAGATGCATGTACCACCTTGTGCATCTAGCTTATGTGGGTACTGGGAGATCGAACCGGGGTCCTTAGGCTTAGCAGGAAAGAAGTCACACTTCCGAGATCCATTTGTACATGAGAGTTTAACTCTCCAACCCTTACTGTTATCCTTGACTCATCCAAAGCCCTGTTTCTCCAGCATGGTAACATGAAAATCTGCCTCTCTCTTTCCTTCTTTGTTTCTTTCTTTACTTCCTTTCTTTAAATTTTATTTATTTATTTGAGAAAAAGAGGGAGGGAGGGAGGCAGATAGAGAGACAGAGAGAGAATGGGCATACCAGGGCCTCTAGTCACTGCAAAGGAACTCCAAATTCATGTACCACCTTGGGCCTCAGGCTTCCATAGGTACTGGGGAATCGAACCTGGGTCCTTAGGCAATCTCTCCAGCCCCCCTTTTTTGAGGTAGGGTCTCATGCTACCTCAGGCTGACCTGAATCACTACGTAGTTTCAGGGTGGCCTCGAACTCACAGTGATCCTCCTACCTCTGCCTCCCTATTGCTGGGATTAAAGATATGTGCCACCACACCTGGTTGTTACTTTTAAAGAAAAGTAACTTTTTATTTTCATTTATTTGAGAGGGAGAGAGAGAGAGTGGGAGGGAGGGAGAAAATGGGTACACCAGGGCCTCCATCTGCTGCAAAAGAACTCCAGATACATGTGCCACCTTATGCAGCTAGCTTACGTGGGTCCTGGGGAATTGAACCTGGGTCCTTTGGCTTTGCAGGCAAGCTCCTTAACTGCTAAGCCATCCCTCTGGCCCTTGCTATTTGTTTTTGAGATAGTGTCTTAACTCTCTTATCCAGGCTGGCTTGGAACACAAGGTATAGATGAGAAGGCCTTGAATTTACTATGTTGCTGAGAATGACCTTGAACTCCTCCTGATCCTCCTGCTTCTACTTTCTAAGTGCTGGGATTACAAGAGTGTGCCCGGACATTAACACCTGAACCTTTTGGGGACATGAAAGATCAAAAGTCCCTGAGTTTGATAATACGCACTTTTAATCTCAGCACTCAAGAGGCTGAGATCAAAGGATTGGGCGTAAAGGCACCCTGAGCTCCGTAACAAGACCCTGAATCCCTCACAGACACCAAAGTATCCCAAGTATAGCACCTGCCATTGTTCTAGAAGGCGATGCTGTGTGCTAGAGAACGGGTTTGAATGCTTTTCACGCCTAAGATAATAGGGCAGGGGAGCCCGCAGCTTCGGCTTGCTCCTGGCATAGGTCAATCCCTCCCTGACCTCAGCCCCTCACCTGTCCCATTTATGCCGCCTTTTGCTCGGGTCCTATGGGACAGCCTTGTGCTCTTCCCTACCTCCTATCTGAAAGTCATCAAAACAGGAATCGGGGTGAGGTTGCAAAGAGTCACATCTCCTTTGTATACCTGTAAAGGGCAGATAGAAGGAGTGTTCTGGATTCATCTATATCAAGAGGAAGCAAAACCACAACACAGAAAGGGACATTCAGCATGACAGAGAGCCCCGCTGTCAACCTCTGAGCCCGTGGAGATGCTCCGAGACCCCCTTCAGGACCCCACCAGAGTCTCCATCTGCCAGCTTGTTCTCATTAATTAAACCAGCTTTCTCTGGAGTTGCCAGCACTCACGACAAATAAAGACAAGGTTCAGATCCAATATCTTTCTGACTTGTTACTACCCATGCTTGTAAATTTTGGTTTCTCCTCTTCATGGCAAATATCCAATGTTGCCACGATATTACAGATTAATAATATTTCTTAAGGCTAGCCTGGGAAATTTATGATGAGACCCTCCCCCCGCCCTCACGTGGGTAAAAATGTGCTCCAAGTTCTAAACGGATTTATAAATGAACTTTTGGAGCATAACCTGTCTGGAAGCCATTTGTCATCTCTCTCTGTATCCCAAGTGGGTTTTCTTACTTGCTTGTTTGCCTGCCTTCCCCATCCTTTCTTTAAGTCTCCCTCCTTCCTGCCCTCCCTTCCTCCCTCCTACCCATTGTCCCTCCCTTCCTTTCCGCTTTCTTTCTTTAACGTGTCACTTAGCCCTCATCCTGCTTTTTCTGAGGGTGGCGGGACAGGAGTGGGATAGGAAATTGAAACCAGAGCCTCATGCATATTAATTAAGCTCTCTACCATTGCGTTATACCCCATTTATTTTTTTTTGCATGTGTGTGTAGCATATGTGGTGTGTGTGTGTGTGTGTGTGTGTGTATAGTGTGTGCACATGTATGTGCACATGTGAAAGTCAGAGGAGAATGTCGGGTGCTCTCCTCGCTTTCTCTTCTGAACTGTTGTTGCCTTGAGACAGAGTCTTTCACTAAAGTTGGAGCTACTGGTGTGTGTGTGTGTGTGTGTGTGTGTGTGTGTGTGTGTGTTATCTGTCAAAATGGCTGAGCAGCTAGCTACAGCAATTCTCTGTTCTCTGCCTTCCACAGGACTGGGGCCATAGGCATGTGTGGTCCCATCCAGCTTTTTCTGTGGGTGCTGGGGATGGAACTCAGGACTTCTCAGGCCCTCAAGCTTGTGCAGCATGCTTCCTTTTCCGCTAAAGCCAGCTCCCCAGCCCCACTTTTTATTTTGACACAGGATCTTGGTAGGTTGACGAAGTTGGCCTTGAACTCACTCTATAGGCCAAGCAGGCCTTGTGTATGTGGTATGCATGCATGTAAACATATTCCTATGTGTGTGTGCATGTGCATTTATGAGCATGGGTGGAGGTGAGGGTCAACGTTGAGTGCCTTCCTCAATCACTCTCCACCTTTACATATATATATATATTTACTAGAGAGAGAGAGAAAGAGAGAGATTGTGAATGGGTTCACCAGGGCCTCCAGCCACTGCAAACAAGCCCCAGATGCATGCACCACCTTGTGCATCTGGCTTATGTGGGTACTGGAGAATCAAACCTGGGTCCTTTGGCTTTGCAGGGAAGGGCCGTAACTGCCGAGCCATCTCTCCAGCCCTGTACCATATTTATTTATTTTTGGTTTTCTGAGGTAGGGTTTCACTCTAGCCCAGATTGACTTGGAATTCACTCTGTATTCTCAGGGTGGCCTTGAACTCATGGCAATCCTCCTACCTCTGCTTCCCGAGTGCTGGGATTAAAGGCGTGTGCCACCACGCCTGGCTTTTCTACCTTATTTTTTGATACAGGGTCTTCCCCTGAATCTACAGGTCACTGATTCTGCTAGACTAACTAGCTAACAAGCCCTAGGGATCCTGTCTCCAGGTCCCCAGTGCTGGGAATGCAAGTGTGCTCCCACACCTGGCTGTTACAGGGTGCTGGGATCTATACAAAGATCCTCATGTTTGCCCAGCAGGCACTTTACTGAGTCATCTCCTCAACTTTTTTATTTTATTTTATTTTTTGGTTTTTCGAGGCAGGGTCTCATTCTAGCTCAGGCTGACCTGGAATTCACTGTGTATTCTCAGGATGGCCTTGAACTCACGGCAATCCTCTTACCTCTGCCTCCCGAGTGCTGGGATTAAAGGCGTGCGCCACCACTCTTGGCTCTTCTTGAATTTTTTGATCTTCTTGCCTGAGCCTCCCAAGTACTTGGGATTGCAGGCCTATACCAAGTCTGGCTCATCTACTTCTTTACAAAAGATATTTATTTGTAAGGAGACAGAGAGAGAGAGAGAGAGAGAGAGAGAGAATGGGTACACCATGGCCTCTTGCCACCACAAGCTAACTTCAGACACATGTGTCACTTAGTGCACCTGGCTTTACATGGGTACTGGAGAATCAAACACAGGTTCTTACGCTTTGCAGGCCTTAACCACTGAGCCATCTTTCCACCCTGGTTATGCATCTCATTTTTTGTTTCCCAAGGTAGGGTCTCACTCTAGCCCAGGCTGACCTGGAATTCACTATGTAGTCTCAGGCTGGCCTTGAACTCACGGCGCTCCTCCTACCCCTGCCTCCCGAGTGCTGGGATTCAAGGCGTTTCATTTTTGGTTGAGAGCAGCACAAGTGCAGCTGACCCACTGACAGCATATTCCCAGATCCTCCAGTCAAGGCATCCCGGTTTCCTTTTCTTTCTTTTCTTAAAAAAAATGATTTTTATTTATTTCAGAGACAGAGAGGCAGGTAGAGAGAGAATGGGCACACAGGCCCTCTAGCCGCTGCAAACAAACTCCACATGTGGCACCTTGTGCTTATGTGGGTCCTGGGGGAATCGAACCTGGGTCCTTCAACTTTGTAGCAAGTGCTTTAACCACTAAGTAATCTCTCCAGCCTTCTTTTTTTTTTTCTTTTTTCTTTTTTGAGGTAGGGTTTCACTCTAGCACAGGATGACCTGGAATTCACTATGTAGTCTCTGGGTGGCCTCAAACTCACAGTGATCCTCCTACCACTGCCTCCCGAGTGCTGGGATTAAGTGTGTACCACCATGCCCAAATTCCCCCCTTTTTTAAGACAATGTCTCATGTAGCTCAGGCTGGCCCCAAACTCACTATCTAGCAGAGGACAAACTTGAACTCCTACATCTCCTGTCTCCACCCCCCCAAGTGCTCGGATTACAGACAAGTGATGCCTTCTCATTGGCGTCACATTTTCCTGTACTGAGCATGTAAGGCCACCTAGAGCTCATGATACTCACTCAGGCAGTTGTTTGACTTATTCTACTTAACCTCTCCATTTTCCTGAGACAAGATAGGATTTGACGCTGATGCCACTGCTATGGCTCGAGTATGAAATGTGCCCCCCCCCCAGGTTCATGCATTGAATTCTTGGTCCCCAATTAGTGGCACTATTTTGGGAGGTTCTGGGAACTTGAGGAGAGACCTAGCTGGAGGAAATTGGTCATTTCTTGGGTATGTCTTATCCCTAGCTCCTTCTTGACTCTTTGAGACTGTGAACCAAAGCACAACTTTCCTCCTTTAAGTTGGCCTCTCAAAGTGAGCATGGCGGCACACGCCTGTCATTCCAGCACTCAGGAGGCTGAGGTAAGAGGATCACTGTTGAGTTCGGGTCCAGCCTGTGCCACAGTGTGAGTTCCAGGTCAGCCTGGGCTAGAGAAAGACTCGGCTTCAAAACGACAGTGTTTTTCTCTCAAGTATTTTGGTCACAGTGATGAAATAGCCACTGGCTTGCTGTAACAGAAAGGTAAAACTAAGACAGAGGCTAGCCGAGCTGAGAAGCCTGGGCCGTGGAGCCTTCTTTTGATCCTTTGATCCAGCTACACCTAGAGATTGACCTGCGCTGGGATTTTTCTACTCTGCAAGCAAATACATCTTCTTGATTTCATCAACTTTTCTTTAATTTTTTTTATATTTATTTATTTGAAAGAGAGGAGGAGGCAGAGAGAGAGAGAGAGAGAGAGAGAGAGGGAGAGAGAATGGGCACACCAGGGCCTCCAGCCCCTACAAATGAACTTCAGACCCCCTTGTGCATCTGGCTTATGTGGGTCCTGGAGAGTCGAACCAGGATTCTTTGGCTCTGCAGGCAAACGCCTTAACCGCTAAGCCATCTCTCCAGCCTTCAGGTGGGTTTTCTGTAGCTTGCAGACAGAGCCCTCCCTGACACTCACATCTTCAGACTCCTTCATCCAGGAGCGCTGTGGCCAGCTCAGGGATGGATCCCTGTTACCGACTCAGTGTTTGGTTCCCTCCTCTTTGGAAGATGAGCCCTGTGCTCACGTCTCACTGAAGGAAGGGGAACTGCTTTTAAACACTTTGAGCTCCAGTCTCCTCTGTACCTCCAAATAGACACATCACATATGTTCCTAGGGTTCCAGCAGACACTCTAGCTACTGTCTGCCCTCTGCCCTGAAACCAGCCAGCCTCAGGTAGAACTGTGCAGTCTAAGAAGTCAGGGGTTGCCAGCTGACCCAATCCCAAGTGCCACCCTATCCCACCTCCAGAGGCACAGAGAAATCACATTGCAGGCAAGGTTTGCATGCAGCTAAGGTCTGGGCTCAGGCATCAGTCAGATCTAGGTCTTCATGTTCTTGCCACTTTATTTTGAAATACTTTTTTTTGTTTGTTTGTTTGGTTTTTGAGGTAGGGTCTCACTCTAGGCCAGGCTGACCTGGAATTCACTATGTAGTCTCATGGTGGCCTCGAACTCATGGCAATCCTCCTACCTCTGCCTCCAGAGTGCTAGGATTAAAGGCATGTGCCACCACGCCCAGCTTGAAATACTTTTATTAGTGCAGAAGAAGGAAGAAGAGGTAGAGGAGGAGGAAGAGGAAGGAAGGAGCGAGAGGAGAGAGAGCATGGGCACATTAGGGCCTCTTGCAGCTGCAAACAAACTCCAAACACATGTGCCACATTGTGCATATGACTTTACATGGGTACTGGGGAATCAAACCCTCCCAAGTAAATGCCTTTAACTGCTGAGCCATCACCCCAGCCTACTCACAAGCTCTATTCTAGTGGCAAGTTACTAAATTTCCCGAGCCTCGGTTTTCTCATCTGTAAAATAGGGATAGCATATGCACCTCATAAAGCATTGGTGGGGACTGAATGATATCATAGAAAAAGCATAATGGGGCTGGAGGGATGGCTTAACAGTTAAAGTGTTTGCCTGCTAAACCAAAGGACCCAGGTTCAATTACCCAGGACCCACGTTAGCCAGATGCACAAGGGGGTGCATGTGTCTGGAGTTTGTTTGCAGTGACTGGAGGGCCTGGCGTGCCCATTCTTTCTTTCTCTCTCTCTCTTTCTCTGTTAAATATATATGTATATATATATATATATGAAAAAGCATCATGTGTGAAGTAAACACTTGGTGTACATAAAATATTATTAATATTATTATTACTTTGGTTTTCTAAGGTACAGTCTTGCTCTAGCCCAGGCTGACCTGGAATTCAGTATGTAGTAGTCTTAGGGTGCCCTCAAAACTCACAGTGATCCACCTACCTCTGCCTCTCCTCCCGAGTGTTCTGGTTAAAGGTATGCACCACCATGCCCAGCTCTCTACTTTTTAAAAGTTTTTTCTCTCATTAAGTAGAAACTATTTATATGGACACATCATGTGTTGGTACCATCATTTCCCTCCTCCCTGCTCCTGCTCCACTGAGGGCCCTCCTCAGTGGGATTGTTGGTGATTTACCATGGAGTTGCGAGTCACGAGATGTGAGAGCAGCAGTCAGTCATTGCAAAGGGCGGGGGCCAGTGCCTCTGGATATGCCACTCCACTCTATGGCTCTTACATTCTTCCTGCCCCCACTTCTGCAAACTTCCCTGAGCCTTGGTGGGTGTGCTTTAAGTCTACTTTAGTGTTGAGCTCTCTGCAGGTTCTGGATTTCTGCTTCGGTGCATTCTGGGTAGAGGATACGCAAATATATACCAAATACAAAGATACTGAGGAGTGTCTGCCTGCATCACCCTGGCCCAGTTTGTCAAGCTTGCCATTGACACAGCACTCTTGCTCATCCTGCCAATTCCTCTGGTTTCACCTGGGCCCTGGCTGCTATGCTAAGGCTGGTTCATCTGCTCACAGGAAGTCAGCCATCTTTTTTCGTCTTGTTGATAGGCTTAAAATATATATATATTTTTAAATTTACTTATTTGAGCGGGAGTGGGCGGAGAGAATGGGCGCCCCAGGGCCTCCAGCCACTGTGAATGAACTCCAGATGCATGCGCCCCCTTGTGCCTCTGCTTACAGGGGTCCTGGAGAATTGAACCGGGATCCTTTGGCTTTGCAGGCAGATGCCTTAGCTGCTAAGCCATCTCTCCAGCCCTTGTTGATGGATTTTGGTTGTCTTCTGTTCTCACTGCCTTCTGGTCCCTGCACACAGGCCCCAAACACTCCTGCACCTAACCTACCCTGAGCGCACAGGCCCCAGGAAACGCTACTGTTAACAGTATTGATTACCAACATTATCATTAGATCTCACCAAGTCTGGCTTCACCGGCATACATACTAAAGTATCCTGTTACCCGAAACTTCTGTCATGGGAAAGACAAAAGCTAGGTGTGGTGTAGCTATACCTCCATAGGAACTGCTGGGTGAAGGTCACGACATTAGCTTCGGGTAGACGTAGGTTTGAGTTGAGTACCTGAACAAGCCTTTGTTGCTCCATCTCTAAAATGGGCAGATGGAACCCCACCTCTGAGCCTTGTGGTGTGGTGCAGTGTGCTCAGGCACCTGCTTGGCACATTGTACACCTCATGTCTGTCCCTGGACTGGCTATTCAAGCAAGTCCACAGTCAGGCAAGCCCAAGTGTGAGGCTGCTCTTGTCTTCTTGTGAGCAGGGCTCGTGTCCCCTCAGAGTGGGATGCCACTTACAGTGAGAGAAGAGGAAGAGTTATGATAAAACTGCATGTGCTATGGAGGAAGAGCTGTAAGGAGTGACCTTGTCCTGAGATCTTTAGGCCACACTGCTGCGCTCTGGTAGTTGTGGGATCTGATGGCAGATTTCGGGCACTGGGCTGAGAAGAGCTGAGTTCTAGCCTGTGCCTCTGAGCAGCTCCCCCCCCCCCCCCGCTGAAATTTCCTGTAGTTCTTGCTGTGACATTGTATTAGTTGGTTTTGAGTTACCATGACAATTCACCTGAGGCTGTGAACTTTATAAAAAGGTTTGCTGAAAGTGGTGACACATGCCAGTAATACCAGCACTCAGGAGGCACAAACAGTAGAATTGCTACAAGTTCAAAGCCAGCCTGGTTTACATAGTGGTTTCCAGGCCTGCCCAGGGTACTCAGCGAGATCCTAACAACAAGATGGATAGCATTCTGGTCCACACACTTGTCAGAAGATCACATGGTGAGATAGAAACCAGAGTAGAGGGAGGGGCCAGGCTCTCTCTCTTTTTTAAAAATAATTTTTTTTTATTTATTTGACAGAGAAAGAGGGAGGGACAGAGAGAGGGAGGGAAGAGAGAGAGAGAGAATGGGCGTGCCAGGGCCTCCAGCCACTGCAAATGATCTCCAGATACATGTGGCCCCTTGTGCATCTGGCTAACGTGGGTCCTGGGGAATCAAACCTGGGTCCTTTGGCTTTCCAGGCAAACGCCTTAACTGCTAGGCTCGCTCTTTTAATAAAAACCCACTCTAGTTGGGCATGGTGGCACACACCTTTAATGCCAGTACTTGGGAAGCAGAGGTAGAAGGATCACTGTGAGTTCGAGGCCACCTTGAGACTACATAGTAAATTCCAGCTCAGACTGAGCTAGAGTGAGACCCTACCTTGAAAACCTGAAAACAAAACAAAACAAAACAATTAAAAATAAAACACTCTAGGGCTGGAGAGATGGTTTAGCGGTTAAGACGCTTGCCTGCAAAGCCTAAGGACCCATGTTCCACTCTCCAGGTCCCACGTACTCCAGACATACAAGGTGACACAAGCGTACAAGGTTGCACATGTGCACAAGGTGGCGCACATGTCTGGAGTTCTATCCAACCTAAGGAGGACAATAGCAACAGGAGAGTGTGCCAAACACTGGCAAGGGAAATCTGGCTATAATACCCATAAGTCCACTCCCAACAATACACTCCCTCCAGGAGGCATTAGTTCCCAAACCTCCATCAGCTGGGAACCTAGCATGCAGAACACCTAAGTTTATGAGGGACACTGGAATCAAACCACCACAGAAGCTAACCCGCTGTTGTAAATAAGCATTAACCCATTTGTGTGGATGGACCCCCATGACCTTTGGTTAGGTCCCACACCACCTGAACCCTTGTCACACTGGGACCAAGTTCCAGCCCGTGAGCCATTGGAGGACAGTCACATCCCAGCTATAGCAAGTGCATCCTCTCCTTTGTGACCACACACAAGTCACAGCTGCTCTGTCCTACTTGTAACACAAGGCTATGAATGTTTGTCTCTCATTGAATGGACACGGGGATCCAAGGAAATGTGGACTATGGCCTATTGCTTTGTGCATCTGGCTTTACGTAGGTACTGGAAAATTGAACCCAGGCTGTTGGGCTTTGCAAGCAAGCACCTTTAACCAGTAAGCCATCTCTCCAGCCACATTTAAGATTTTCTTTCTTTTTTATTTTATTTTATTTTATTGGTTTTTCAAGGTAGGGTCTTACTCTGGCCCAGGCTGACCTGGAATTCACTATGTAGTCTCAGGCTGGCCTTCACTTCACTGTGATCCTCTTCCTCCCGAGTGCTGGTATTAAAGGCATGCGCCACCACGCTTGGCACATTTAAGATTTTCCATATACTCTTTCTAGGTCTACCTCATGCTCTGGAGGATGGATGGGGCAAGGTTGGCTGGGGAGGGTAAGGATGTAGAATTTGGCATGAGCTAGACTCCTCTGTGGGGGAAGGGCCAAGCTGGTGGAAGGGCCAAGCTGGTGGAAGGGCCGCCAGGATGTTCCGGCATTGGGCAGGCCACTTAGGAACTCTTCACCCTCCTTTTTTAAAAAAAAAACAACAACAACACATTTTTTCTTAATTTTTATTAACATTTTCCATGATTATAAAAAATATCCCATGGTGCTACCCTCCCTCCCCCCACTTTCCCTTTGAAATTCCATTCTCCATCATATCCCCTCCCCATCTCAATCAGTCTCTCTTTCATTTTGATGTCATGATCTTTTCCTTCTCTTATGATGGTCTTGTGTAGGTAGTGTCAGGCACTATGAGGCCATGGACATCCAGGCCATTTTATGTCTGGAGGGAGGACGTGGTAAGGAGTCCTACCCTTCCTTTGGCTCTTACATTCTTTCCGCCACCTCTTCCACATTAGACCCTGAGCCTTGGAAGGTGTGATCGAGATGTTACTCAGTACTCCAGTCACTTCTTTCCAGCACTATGATACCTTCTGAGTCATCCCAAGGTTACTGCCATCTGAAAAGAGAAGATTCTCTACCCAAAGTGAGAGTAGCATTAATATAAGGGTATAAATATTAAGAAAAGTGCTTACTGGGAAGTTTGATAAGCATAGTATATACCTTTTTCCAGACATCAGTAGATGTTACACCCCTAGTGCTCATGACTACCCCTGTTTTAAGTTTTCAGTATCAGGGATGTATTCCCCCCCATGGAGTGGGCCTCCAGTCCAATTGGAGGGCAGTTGGTTTCCACCATGACAGACGTGCCACTATTGCACCCGTTGGCTCATTTTGTCTGGCCGGCCAATTATTAGGCTTGTAGTGTCCACTGTTGAGTATCTTGTCTGGTGATATCTCTCTCCCATTGAACTAAATGTAGAATGGCTTCTTCCAGCTTTCTGTCAGCTGGTCAACATGGAGGAGGTTATCAGCTCAGTTCCAGCAGAATTTCTCAGTGGCCTTGCAGCCCAAGTATGTGGAGTCTTCAGCAATAGGGTCTTACCATCTATTCCTGGTGGGAAACCAAGGGCATTTTTTAAAATATTTATTTATTTGAAAGTGACAGAGAGAGAAAAAGAGGCAGATAGAGAGAGAAAGAGAGAGAGAGAGAGAGAGAGAGAGAGAGAGAACAGGCGCACCAGCACTTCCAGCCACTGCAAACGAACTCCAGATGCGTGCGCCCCCTTGTGCATCTGGCTAACGTGGGTCCTGGGGAAATGAACCTCGAACCGGGTTCCTTAGGCTTCACAGGCAAGCGCTTAACCGCTAAGCCATCTCTCCAGCCCATCCTCCTTTTTTTAAAAAAAATTTTTTTTAATATTTATTTATTTATCAGAGAAAGAAGGAGAGAGAATGGGCGTGCCAGGGCTTCCAGCCACTGTAAACGAACTCCAGACACTTGTGCCCCCTTGTGCATCTGGCTAACGTGGGTCCTGGGGAATCGAACCTGGGTCCTTTGGCTTTGCAGGCAAATGCCTTAACCATTAAGCCATCCCTCCAGCCCTTCACCCTCCTTTTATCTGTGGGGCTGAGGGTGCTATTGCAGGGTTTAAAAGAGCATGTTGCTGGGTCTGGTGGCACAGGCCTATAATCTCAACTACTCAGGAGGCTGAGGTGAAGGCAAGAGGATTGCAGGTTCAAGGCTAGCCTGGGCTACAGAGTGAGTTCCAAGTCAGTCTGGGCTAGAGTCAGACCCTGCTTCCAAAAACATCTATTCGTGTGTGTGTGTGTGTGTGTGTGTATTTGTGAAGAGGGAAAGAAGGAGGGAGAGGGAGAGAGAGATTGGGCATGCCAGGGCCTCTTGCTGCTGCAAACAAATGCCCATCTGGCTTTATGGGGTCGCTGGGGAATTGAACCCAGTCTGGCAGCCTTTGCAAGCAAGAGCCTGTAACTGCTGAGTCATTTCCTCAGCCCTATCCAATGAGTTTGATATCATTACCAGAAGAAGAAAAATGAATCAGAAAGTCAGGAACCCTTGAACCCAGTCTGTGATAATTGGGAAATGAACATCTGACCCAATTAAGGAAACAGGATCTTCTTTTCAAACGTACTAATCTTCTTTCTCTTAATTACCTTCCTTCTCTTAATTTCCTTCCTTCCTTCCTTCCTTCCTTCCTTCCTTCCTTCCTTCCTTCCTTCCTTCCTTCCTTCCTTCCTCTCTCCCTCCCTGCCTCCCTTCTTTCCTTCCTTCCCTCTCTTTTCTCCCTCCCGCCCTGCTCTCTCCCTTGAAGTCCGGCACATGCCAGGCAAGTGATTTCCCACTGAGCTAAGTCTTCAGCTTTGTAGGAAGACAGCATATGGCCACTCATGGCCCAGTGGGCAGGGTTCCAGGGATTTGCTGCTAGACGGAGCCTGAAGCCCTCGCATCTCAATGGAGGGATCCATTAGGGTGTTCCTGGTGGGAAGCGGAGGCTCGTCTATCAGGTCCTAATGGCAGACCTCACTTCGGTCCGGGGGCTCTGTGGTAGCCACTAGTGTCCGGGCGTCTGGATCTGTTTTCTGGAGTTCCTCTGCAGGAGCTGTGGCCGCTCTAGGGCTCTGCGGGATGTGCTTCCTGAGGGGGGCTGGGGGCTGGGGGCGCACGCAGAGAGAGAGCAGCAGAAGGAAGAGGGAGTCTAGAATCCCGGAAAAGCGAATCTGGATTTTTTTTTTTCTTGGTGTGGGGTGGGTTGGGGGGAGTGTAGGATGGGCTCAGGGCCCAGAGGCCTTTGGGGATGTGAGTTGTGTCTTTTGTGAAGCCATACAACAGGATGAAATTAGTATCATGGAGGCCCAGAAAGACATCCATAAAAAAAAAAAAAAAAAAAAAAAAAACAGCTGGCCCACTGCCCAGAGCCCACAGACCCCAACAAGTCAGGGGTCTCCAGCAGATGGCGTACCCAGGGACAGGAGCCCCTTCCCCTTCACCCACACTAAGCAAGGCCCACAGTGCCAGGCCCCCAATTTCAGGAGAAGTCAGCCAAGCTCCAGGTGGTCTCTGTGAGAACGGGGCAGAGACCTGCCCCAGGTGTGACAGTCACTCCATAAGAGGCTGGGAATGTCGGGGCCAGTGGAGGTGGAGAATGGCGCTTCCTTTAACCCCTGGTTTGCTCATCCACTTGTCTGGTCTCATTCCGTGATGCAGGGCGCATGGGCCTATGCTGAGACCGCCACTGGAGTCCCATTGTGCTTCTGCAGGGTCCTCCCACGGGCGTGGCCTCGCTTCGGTGTCTCTGCCCCACTGTCCCATTGAATGTGGCATGTTGCCCGCTGCGTCCCCTCTCTGGCTGCTTCAAATCCTAGGAAATGCCTAGGGTTTCTGTTTAGGGCACATGATGGACACTTTTAGGTCTCATGTAGCCCAGGCTAGCTATTTAACTGAGGTTGAACTTGAACTCCTGATCCTTCTCCCTTTTGAATACTGGGATTACAGATATGGGCCACCGTGCCCAGTCTTCTCCTCCTCCCCTTTCTCCTCTCCCTCCCCCTCTTCCTTCTCTTTGTGGTTTTTCAAAGTAGTGTCTCACTTTAGTCCCAGGCTGGCCTCAAACTCACAGTGATCGTCCTACCTCTGCCTCCCGAGTGCTGGGAATTGAGGCATGCACCACCACACCCAGCTCCCAGTAATTTTTAAAAAAATTATATATATATATATATATATATATATATCTGTACATATACATACACATACACATATGTATATATATGTATATATATATATACATACATATATATATATATATATATATATTTCTTTTCTTTTTTTTTCTTTTTTTTGGTTTTTTGAGGTACGGTTTCACTCTAGTCCAGGCTGACCTGGAATTCACTATGTAGTCTCAGGGTGGCCTCGAACTCTTGGTAATCCTCCTACCTCTGCCTCCCGAGTGCTGGGATTAAAGGCGTGCGCGACCACGCCTGGCTCTTTTCTTTATTATTTATTTATTTTTGTTTTCCAGGTAGGGTTTCACTCTAGCCCAGGCTGACCTGGAATTTACTATGTAGTCACAGGGTGGCCTCGAACTCACTACCTCTGCCTCCCGAGTGCTGGGATTACAGGCGTGTGCCACCACACCAGGCATGGCTTTTTTTTTTTTTTTTTTTTTTTGAGTCAGGGCCCCTTAATCTAGCTAAGGCTGACCTGGAACTCATTCTATAGCCCCAGGCTGCCCTCAAACTCAAGGTGTTCCTCCTACCTCAGCCTTCTGAGTGCTAAATAAACGCATTTACCACCAGGCCTGGATTGATTTATTTATGTGTGTATAGTGTGTGTGAACGTGCACGCAGGCGTGCATGAGCATGTGGAGGTGAGCAGATAACCTTGGGGTGTGACCCTTTCCTTCTACCTTTCCTGAGACAGGGTCTCTTATTTTGTGGCAGAGAAATGGAACACCAGGCATTGTGGCATACACCTTTTTTTTTTTTTCCTGGTATGTAAATTCTTTTTGAGGTTAGAGATCTCCTTTTACAGAATTTAGTATATAACATATTCAAAAACCAAACTTCTTGACCTCCCAATATTAAACAACTAAATGTGCAAAAGAATCACCATTAAACAGGACATCAAAAGTCATACATCTTCTATGAAACAATATGTGCACAGATTTTCAAAGCTGTGAAAATGCAATAAAGAGCACACCACATTTTGGTCACTTTATTAAATGACATTAAATAGTTTAAATATCAACTACTAAACAGAACTTTGAATGGTGAAAACACAGATAGTATATTGTCATACTTGAATGCTTTTCTTTAAAAACACAATTCTAGTCCTTATATATATTACAAAACAGCCTTAAAGGAAGAAGTGACATCTTTTCTACAGTACTTAAGATACTCAATACAGAACTGAAAAGCAGTCTAACAGAAACAAAGGCAAGTCTTCACAGCTGTAGGGTTGCAGGTAAGTGCTTTAACCACTAAGCTATTCCTCCAGCCCCCATTTCTTTTTTAAAAAAATATTTTATTTATTTATTTTATTTTGAGAGAGAGAGTGAGTGAAAGAGTCAAAAATAGAGGAGTCAGGGCCTCTAGCCACTGCAAACAAGTTCTAGACACATGTGCCACCTTCTGCATCTGGTTTATGTGGGTACTGGGGAATCAAACCTGGGTCCACAGGCTTCGCAGGCAAGTGCTTTAACCACTAAACAATCTCTCCAGCCTCCCCTGCCCCCATTTCTTTCTTTTTTTCTTTCCTTTGGTTTTTTTGAGGTAGGGTCTTACTCTAGCCCAGGCTGACCTGGAATTCACTATGTAATCTCAGGGTGGCCAGAAACTCATGGTGATCCTCCTACCTCTGCCTCTGAGTGCTGGGACTAAAGGCATGCACCACTACATCTGACTTTTTTTTTTTTTTTTTGGCCCCGTTTCTTTAATTTTTTTTTTTTTAATTTTAGAGACAGAGAGACACAGAGAGAGAATTGGCATGCTAAGGCCTCAGCCACTGAAACCGAACTCCAGACCCTTGTGCCACCTAATAGGCATGTACAATCTTGTGCTTGCCTCACCTTTGTGCATCTGGCTTAGGTGGGATCTGGAGAGTCAAACATGGGTCCTTAGGCAACACAGGTAACTGCTTAACTTAGCTTAACTGCTAAGCTATCTCTCTAGCCCCATTTCCTATCTTTTTCTTTTTCTTTTTCTTTTCTTTCTTTCTTTCTTTCTTTCTTTCTTTTTTTCTTTTTTTTTTTTTTTGAGGTAGGGTGTCACTGTAGCACAGACTGACCTGGATGGAATTCACTATGTAGTCTCAGGGTGGCCTTGAACTCACAGCGATCCTCCTACCTCTGCTTCCTGAGTACTGGGATTAAAGGTGTGTGCCACCATGCCTGCCCGTTTCTTTTCTTTTTCTTTTTTTCAAGGTAGGGTCTCACTCTGGTCCAGGCTGACCTGGAATCAACTATGTAGTCTCAGGGTGGCCTCAAACGCACAGCAATCCTCCTACCTCTGCCTCCCAAGTGCTGGGATTAAAGGCGTGCGCCACCACGCCCGGCTTGTCCATTTCTTTTTTAATGTAAGCATTTATAGCTATAAACTCTCATTCCATAAGTTTCCTATGTTGTTTTACGCTTATTTGTCTCAAAATATTTTCCAGTTTCACTTGAGATTTCTCCTTTGTCCCTTTAGTTAAGGGTCTATTGTCAGGGCTGGAGACATGGCTTAGTGGTTAAGGTGCTTGCCTTTGAAGCCTAAAGACCCAGGTTCGAATACCCAGTGCCCATGTAAAGTCAGATGTACAAGGTGGCATACGCATCTGGAGTGTGTTTGCAGTGACTAGAGGCCCTGGCATGCCCATTCTCTCTGTCTGCCTCTCCCTCTCTCTCTTTCTCTCCCTTTCTCTCTCAAGTAAACAAATTAAATACTTAAATTTTTAATTTTATTTATTTGTGAGAGAGAGAAAGAGGCAGACAGAGACAGAGAGAGAGAGAGAATGGGAGGACTAGGGCCTTCAGCTGCTGCAAACGAACTCCAGACACATGCACCATCCTGTGCATCTGGCTTATGTGGGTACTGGAAAATCAAACCTGGGACCTTAGGCTTTACAGGCAAGCTCCTTAACAGATAAGCCATCTCTCCAGCCTCTAAAATATTTTTTATGAATTATTTTTTATTGAAACTTCCATAGTTGTAAACAATATCCCATGGTAATTCCCTCCTTCCCCCCACTTTCCCCTTTGAATCTCCACTGTCCATCATATCCCCTCCCCCTCTTAATCAGTCTCTCTTTTATTTTGATGTCATGATCTTTTGTTCCTATTATGATGGTCTTGTGTAGGTAGTGTCAGGCGCTGTGAGGTCATGGATATCCAGGCCATTTTGTGTCTGGAGGAGCATGTTGTAAGGAGTCCTACCCTTCCTTTGGCTCTTACATTCTTTCCACCCCCGCCACCTCTTCCACAATGGACCCTGAGCCATGTAAGGTGTGATTGAGATATTTCAGTGCTGAGCACTCTTCTGTCACTTCTTCTTAGCCCTATGGTACCTTCTGAGTCATCCCAAGGTCACCATCATCTGAAAAGAGAAGCTTCTCTAACCAAAAGTAAGAGTAGCATTAATATATGGGTATGAACATTAACAGAAATGCTTATTGGGCAGTTTGTTGAGCATAGTATATACTTTTAGCCAGGCAGCAGCAGATGTTACACTCCTAGGGCTCATGACTGCCCCTGTTGTAGGTTTTCAGTGTCAGGAATATATTGCCTCCCATGGAGTGGGCCTCCAGTCAAATTAGAGAGCAGTTCTTTCCCCATAACAGACGTGCCACTATTGTACCCGTTGGCTCATTTGGCCTGGCTGGCCAAATTTAAGGCTTGCAGTGTCCACTGTTGAGTATCTCTACTGGTGATTTCTCTCTCTCCCATTGAACTGCACACAGCGTAGCGTTTTCCAGTTTTCTGTCAGCTGGTCTAGATGGAAGAAGTTTTCAGCTCAACTCCATCAGGATTTCTCAGTGACCTTGCAGCCCAAGTATGTGGAGTCTTCAGCAATAGGGTCTTACCAACAATACTTGGTGGGAAACCAAGGGCCTCGGCAATGGCCCGTAATGTTTTGGGGGCATCAGTGACCTCCCTGGCCAACAACTCACTGGAAGGTATCCCATCCCTGGCACTGAAAGTTTTCTAGTAACAATCTACAACTCCTGGGTGGTGTTCCATTGTCCAAAATAGTAGGTTTCCATGTGACTTATTTATATCCTCTTAGATTTTGATTAGCCCTCCCTCCACCTTTCCTTTATTTAATCTCTTCCCCTGACCTCACTTAGGCCTCCTAAAATATTTTTTTAAAAGAATCTGTTATTTTCTACCCATTGGTGGATTTTTTCATTTTCCTTCTTTAGTTTCTGGTTTCACTCCACTGTTATTGAAACAGATGCTTTTTTTTTTTTTCTTTTCTTTTTGGTTTTTTTGAGGTAGGGTCTCACTCTAGCTCAGGCTAACCTGGAATTCACTATGTAGCCTCAGGCTGGCCTCAAACTCTAGGTGATCCTCCTACCTCTGCCTCCCGAGTGCTGGGATTAAAGGCGTGCGCCACCACACCTGGCTGAAACAGATGATTTCTACGCTTTCAGTAGTTTAAAATTTCCTCAGACTTGTTTTGCGGCCTCATGTGGGGTCTATTAGGAGTAATGTATATTCTGTTTTTCTGAGGTGGAGAATATATATATACACACACATATACATACAGTGAAATCCAAATGGTCTACAGTGTTGAACATATCCTATATTTCCTTATTGATCATCTGTCTTGTTGTTCTATTTCTTTCCTCTAAAATATTTATATCATGTATTAAAAGGTAATACATTCACATGGTTCAGAATTTTAAGTCTAAAAGGCCCTTTTGGAGCTGAGGAGATGTTCCAGCAGTTAAAAATATTTGCTTGTAAGCTTGCGCCAAGCTCCATCTTCCTCAGTGCCAGTGGAAAGCTGCACACAAAGTGGCACACAGGTCTATAATCCCAACACGCCTATAGCAAGGGGAGATGCAGCCAGGAGAATCTGGAATCTCACAGGTAGCAGAGGCAAGAGAGATCCTTTGTCAAAAGAAGGTGGGCTGGGCACCATGGCACATGCCTTTAATCCCAGCACTCACGAGGCAGAGGTAGGAGGATTGCTGTGAGTTCGAGGCCACCTTGAGACTATAGAGTGAATTCCAGGTCAGCCTAGATTAGAGACCTGCGTGTGGTGTAGCATGCCTTTAGGCCTTTAGTCCCAGCACTTGAGAGGCAGAGGTAGGAGGATTGCTGTGAGCTCCAGCCAGCCTGGGACTGCAGTGTGTATCAGGTCAGCCTGGGCTAGAGTGAGACCCTGCCTCAAAATAAACCCAAAGCGGTGAGGAGCTGGAGAGATGGCTCAGCAATTAAAAGTACTTGCTTGCAAAGCCTGATGGCTTTTTAATATATTTTATTTATTTATTTATTTATTTATTTGAGAGAGAGAAAGAGGGAGGGAGAGAGAATGGGTGCACCACGGCCTCCAGCAACTCCATATGCATGTGCCCCCTTGTGCATCTGGCTTACGTGGGTCCTGGAGAATTGAACCGGGATCCTTTGGCTTTGCAGACAAACACCTTAACCACTAAGCCATCTCTCCAGCTTTTAAAAAAGGAGAAAGGAGAGGAGAGATGCCCCAAAGTTGTCCTCTGAGCTCTACGCTGTACATACATGCATGCACTCCCCCCACATACATACATGTATACATACGAACAAATAAATGGTAAAGAAATTAGAAATAAGTCCTTCCATTTCTGATTCCCAGTTCCCTATGTTTCTTTTCTTTCTTTCTATCATCTATGTACCTAGTTTGTGAGGAGAGAATGAATGGGCACACCAGGGTGTCTGGCCACTGCAAATGAACTCCAGATCCAAGCACCACTTTGTTCACCTAGCTTGATGTGGGTGTTGGGAAATTGAACCCAGGCCAGTAGGCTCTGCAAGCAAACACCTTTAACCTCTGAGCCAGCTCCCCAGCCATCCAGCCCCGTTTCTCTTCCTCAGAGTCAATTAATGTTACTAGTTTCTTTTCTTAAATTTTTAAATTTATTTGCACGTGTGTGAGGGCCTGGGCTGGGGTGCAGGCAGCAGGGCCTCTTGCCACTGTCAATGAACCAGATGCTTGTGCCACTTTCTTTGATGGCGGAGGTCTTGAGTGTGGGTTTCACTTTAGTCCAGATTGACCTGGAACTCACTCCAGTCCCAGGCTGGCCTTGTTCTCACAGCTGTCCTCCTACTTCAGTCTCCCAAATGCTGGGATTAAAGGTGTGTGCCACCACACCCAGTGCATATAACTTTCAAGTTTCTTTTTTTAAAGATTTTATATTTATTTATTTATTTATTTATTTATTTATTTAGATAAAAACAGAGAGAAATAGGATGGGTGCACCAGTCCCTGCAAACAAACTCCAGACGCATCCGCCACCATGTGCATCTGCGGAACCGAACCTGGGTCCCTAGGCTTTGCTAGCAAAGCACCTTAACAGCTAAGTCATCTCTCCAGCCGTCGAATTTCTTTGTGAGATAGGTTTTTGATGTAGCCCAGGCTGGCCTTGAGCTTGAAATCCTCCTGCCTCCACCTCCTGAATCCTGGGATTACAAGTGTTCCCCATTGCACTTTGCCAACCCCTACCTCAGTTTCTTTTCTTTCTTTCTCCCTGCCCCCAACCCCAGGTAGTGTCTTGCTCTAGTTACCAGGATGACCTGGAATTACTGTGTAGTCTCAGGATGGCCTCGAAATCATGGCGATCCTCCTACCTCTGCCTCCCATGTGCTGGGATTAAAGTCATGTGCCACCATGCCTGGCCTCTTACCTCAGTTTCTTACTACCCTGTCCTGGCTGGCCTGCAACTCTTTTTTTTTTTTTTTTTCTTTCTTTCTTTTGAGATAGGGTCTCACTCTGGCCTAGGCTGACCTGGAATTCACTATGTAGTCTCAGTGTAGCCTCGAACTCATGGTGATCCTCCTACCTCTGCCTCCCGAGTTCTGGGATTAAAGGCGCGCGCCACCACGCCTGGCTGGCCTGGAACTCTTTTGTGGACCAAGCTGGCCTGAAACTTGCGGTGATCTTCTTGCAGCAGTCTCCTGAGTGCTGGGATCACCAGTGTGTGCTCCTGCCCAGCTGTTCTGCCTTTTAAAATATTTTATTTATTTGAGAGAGAAAGAGAGAAAAAGAGGCAGATAGAGAGAACGGGCATGCCAGGGCCTCTAGCCAATGCAAACGAACTGCAGATGCATGGGATACCTTGTGCATCTTGCTTTTCTGGGAAATTGAACCTGGGTCCTTTGGCTTTGTTGGTAAGCACCTTACTGCTAAGCCATCTCTCCAGCCCCTCTGCCTTTTAAATATAAACAGAACTGTAGCAAATAAATCCCACACTCTCTTCCAAATTCCAGTGAGGTTTTATAATTTACTTTTAGGCATCCCATTGCTCCGATTTAAGTTATTGCTAGCTATCATAATGGATTTACTGCTTATATATGCATGCATGTACACATGCATAGTGGCTTTGTGTTTTTCTGGTATCAATCTGTCAACCTTATCCTTTGTGCTTTTCAGTTTTGTGGGGAGGGCTTGAGGTAGGGTCTTGCTCTAGGCCAGGCTAACCTGGAACTCATTCTGTAGTCCCAGGCTGGCCTTGAACTCATGTTGATCCTCCTACCTCAGCCTCCTGAGGGCTGGGATTAAAGGCATGCACTACCATGTCTGGCTTCAATTTTTAAAAAATATTTTTATTTATTTATTTGCAGAGAGAGAGAGAGAGAGAGAGAGAGAGAGAGAATGGGCATGCCAGGGGCCTGTAGCCACTGCAAATGAACTCCAGATGCGTGTGGCCCTTTTGTGCATCTGGCTTTACTTGGATACTGGGGAATCAAACTCTGGTTATTAGGTTTTGAAGACAAGCGTCTTAACCACTGAGTCATCTCTTTAGCCCTGGCTTCAATTTTCAAAAATTTTTTATTTTTACTTATTTATTTGAGAGAGAGACAAAGAGGCAGATAAGACAGAATGGTCATGCTCGGGCCTCCAGCCGCTGCAAACAAATCCCAGACACAAGTGCCACCATGTGCATCTGGATCTATGTGGGTACTAGGGAATCAAACCTGGGTCCTTAGGCCTCCCAGGCAAGTGCCTTAACTGCTAAGCCATCTCTCCAACATTAGTCTTAGAGAGGCTTCTCTACTCCAAGATTATGAAAGTATTTCCTTATATTTTCTTCCAAAAACTTTCATGTTTTTACTTTTTAAAAAGTTGTAAGTTGGGGCTGAAGAGATGGCTTAGCAGTTAAGGTGCTTGCCTGCAAAGTCAGAGGATCCCAGTTCAACTCTCCAGGACCCACGTAAGCCAGATGCACAAGGGAATGCATGCATCTGGAGTTTGTTTACAGTGGCTGGAGGCTCTGGCATGCTCTCTCTCGCTCTCTGCTTCTTTCTCCCTCTCAAATAAATAAATAAATATTTTTAAAAAGTTGTAAGTCTTTGCTTGCTTTTAAATGACATTGGTGTTTATTTAGCATCAGGTATGACGTAGTGCTCAATTTGATCTTCCAATTTGTTAGCAGGCAGAGCCAATGAAATGTATTGAACTACCCATCTTTTCCATATTGATTTGAAATCCCACCTTCATCACACATCAAATTCTTATATCTGTTGAATCTCCCTCAGTTTTCTATGCTGTTCTATTGATCTGTTGGTTTATTCCCTGGCCAATAGCACAAAATGACTTTATTTCTTATTAGAAAAGCAATAAAGACTTATTACAGAAAGATCAGGAAAAAAAAAAAAAAACACAGACACACACAAAACCAAACAAAAAACACTTGTGATTGTACCTAGGGATAACCATCATTTTTACCCTGGTGGGTATCACTCCAGACCATCTTATTTATATAAAGGTATCTACATGAATATATATATATACATAAACCAAATTCAAACCACATCATATGTACAGTTTAAAATTTTTTATTTTTATTTATTTATTTGAGAGAGAGAAGGAGGCAAACAGAGAGAAAAAGGGAATGGTCGTACCAGGGCCTCCAGCCACTGCAAATGAACTCCAGAAGCATGCGCCACCTTGTGCATCTGGTTTACGTGGATCCTGGGGAATCAAACCTGGGTCCTTTGTCTTTGCTTGTAAAAGCCTTAACTGCTAAGCCAACTCTACAGCTTGTATGTACAGTTTTGTAAATTGTTTTTCATTTCATGATACTTCAAAAATATGTTTCCTTGCCAATCAATACTTTTCTTTTTCTTTCTTTCTCTTTTTCTTTCTTTCACTTTTTCTGGTTTAAAAAAAAATAATTAATTAATTTAAAAGAGAGAAAAAGAGGCATATATATACATATATATAGAGAGAGAATGGGCGCACCAGGGCCTCCAGCCTCTGCAAATGAACTCTAGATGCATGTGCCACCCTGTGCATCTGGCTTATGTGGGTCCTGGGGAACTGAACCTGGGTCCTTAGGTTTTGTGGGCAAGTGCCTTAACCACTAAGTCATCTCTCCAGCCCTCTTTTTTAAGGTAAGGTCTTGCTCTAGCCCAGACTGACCTGGAATTCACTGGGTAGACTCAGAGTGGCCTGAACTCATGGTGATCCTCTTACCTCTGCCTCCCAAGTGCTGGGACTAAAGGTGTGTGTCACCATGCCCAGCTCATCATTTTATTTTATTTATTTATTTGAGAGCGAGGGAGAGAGAAAGTGAGACAGAGAGATAAGTAGAGAGAGAATGGTCATGCCAGGGCTTCCAGTGACTGTAAACAAACTCCAGATGCATGTGCCACCTTGTGCATCTGGCTTACATGGGTCCTGAAGAATTGGACCTGGGTCCTTGGCTTTGAAGGCAAGCGCCCTAACTGCTAAGCCATACTCCCAGCCCCCTATGCCGTCTTAGCTGCACACCTACTCATAACTTCCTTGTTTTTTGTTTCCATTTTTGTGTGCATGTACATGTGTGTGTGTGTGTGTGTGTGTAGGGCATGTGTGGTATGGTATAAGCATGTACGTGTGACCTGATGTATGTACACCATGTGTATATGTACAGTGGCCAGAGAACTTCTGGTGCTCTTTTCTATTATTGCTCATCTGCATACTTGAGATGACGTCTCTCCTTTATATTTTTTTAAATTTTTATTTATACTTGAGAGAAAAAGTCTCTCTCTTTTTAAGTTTATTTTTTATTGACAACTTCCATAATTGTAAACAATATTCCATGGTAATTCCCTCCCTCCCCCCCCCACTTTCCCCTTTGAAACTCCATTCTCCATCATATCCCCTCCCCCTCACCATCAGTTTCTTTTTCATTTTGATGTCATGATCTTTTCCTCCTCTTATGATGGTCTTGTGTAGGTAGTGTCAGGCACTGTGAGATCATGGATATCCAGGCCATTTTATGTCTGGGAGGAGCACGTTGTAAGGAGTCCTACCCTTCCTTTGGATCTTACATTCTTTCCGCCCCCGCCACCTCTTCCGCAATGAACCCTGAGCCTTGGAAGATGTGATAGAGATATTTCAGTGCTGAGCACTACTCTGTTACTTCTCAGCACCATGGTGCCTTCTGAATCATCCCAAGGTCACTGTCATCTGAAAAGAGAAGCTTCTATAACCAAAAGTGAGAGTAGCATTAATATGTGAGTATGAACATTAAGAGAAGTGCTTATGGGCAGTTTGGTGAGCATAGTATATACATTTAGCCAGACACCAGCCGATGTTACACCCCTAGGGCTCATGACTACCCCTGTTGTAGGTTTTCAGTATCAGGGATGTATTCTCTCCCATGGAGCAGGCCTCCAGTCCAGTTAGAGAGTGGTTGGTTTCCCCTATAACAGACATGCCACTATTGCACTCATTGGCTCATTTGGCCTGGCTGGCCAAATATAAGGCTTGCAGTGCCCACTGTTGGGTATCTCCATTGTTGATTTCTCTCTCTCCCATTGAACTGCATGCAGCATAGCTTTTCCCAGCTTTCTGTCAGCTGGTCTACATGGAGGAGGTTATCAGCTCAGTTCCAGCAGGATTTCTCAGTGGCCTTGCAGCCCAAGTACGTAGAGTCTTCAGCAATAGGGTCTTACCATCTATTCCTGGTGGGAAACCAAGGGCCTCAGCAATGGCCTATAATGTTTTGGGGGTACCAGTGACCTCCCTGGCCCACAACTCACTGGAAGGTAGCCCATCCCTGGCACTGGGAATTTTCTAGTAACAATCTATGGTTTCTGAGTGTTCCATTGCCCAAAATAGTAGGTTTCCATGTGACTTATTTATATCCTCTTAGATTTCGAGTAGCCCTCCCTCCACCTTTCCTTTACTCAATCTCTTCCCCTGACCTCACTTAGGCCTTTTCATCCTTGTTAATCTGCAGAAGTCTCTCTTTTAACCTAGAGTTGCTGGGTTCTAGCTAACTTGGAATTCACTATGTAGTCTCAGGAAGGCCTAGAACTCATGGTGATCCCCCTATCTCTGCCTCCCGAGTGCTGGGATAAAAGGTGTGTGCCACCACTCCCGGCTCTCTCTCACTCTTGCTTTTTTTTTTTTTTTTTTTTTTAAAGGAAGATATTGGCTGGAGAGATGGTTTAGTGGTTAAGGTGCTTGCCTATAAAGTCTAACCATCAAGAGTTTGAAAAGTCTAAGGATTTTTTTTTTGATTCCCCAGTGCCCAAGTAAAGCCAGTTAGGGAGCCCTAGTGACTCTCTGGTTTCTGCCCCACCTGCGGACTGGGGTTACAAACATGCATGGCCATGCCCAGAAATTTATATGAGTTCTGGGGAATCAGACTGGAGCACTCTCAGGCTCTCATGCTTTAGCAGCAAGGGCTCTTAGCACTGAGCCATCTCCCCAGCCCAGACCTCTTTCAGAATTTTATCATCTAAGCTTTTATCCTCAAACAATACAGTTTGGTTTGCCTTTTTTGAAATAGGTGTCTCATGTAGCCCAGGCTGGCTCCAAACTAGCTAAGGATGGCCCTGAATGCCTCATCCTGTGGCCTCCAACTCCCAAGTGTTTGGATTACAGTTGTGTCCCACTACACCTGATTAATTGTCCCCCCTTCCCCTCCTTTCTTTGTCCTTTGAAACAGTCTTGCTATAGGTGATCCCGCTTGGCCGTGGACTTTAATTCTCATCGAGCTCAGCCTCCTGTGTTCTAAGAGTACAGGAGTGTGCACCACCACACCTGGTTTATGTGGCGCTGGGGATTGAACCCAGGGTCGAGTGCATTCTAAACAGGCCTTCTACCAACTGAGCTGCATCTCAATCTGAATTTGTAAATTCTTGATATGATCAATATTTATTTTAGTTCCCATGGCTTAATTGTCCCCATCGAAACTCATGTTGAAATATTTTGTTTGTTTTTGTTTTTTAGAGGTAGGTTCTCATTCTGGTCCAGGCTGACCTGGAATTCACTATGTAGTCTCAGGGTGGTCTGGAACTCACAGGCGATCTTCCTACCTCTGCCTCCCAAGTGCTGGGATTAAAGGTATGCACCACCACGCCCGGCTCTCATGTTGAAATTTAATCCCTAGCTGCTCATGATGACACAATTCTGTGATCTCAGCCCTCAGGAAAGTAGAGGCAGATAGATCAGGAGTTCAAGCTTATCCTTGGCTACATAGTGAATTTGAGTTGAGGCCACACTGGACTATGGACTATGTGAGAAAGAGAGAGAGAGAGGTGGGGGAGGGAAGGGGAAGAGGAGAGAGAAGCAGAGAAGAAAAAGAAACAGGGCTGGAGAGATGGCTCAGCAGTTAAGGCGCTTGCCTGCAAGTCTAAAGATCTGAGTTCGATTCTTCAGTACTCACATAAAGCCAGATGCACAAAATGGTGCATGCATTTGGAGTTCCTTAGCAGTGGCTAGAGGTCCTGGTGTGTCCATTTTCTCTCTGTCTCTCTGTCTGCTTGCTTTTGGTTTTTCAAGGTAGGGTCACTCTAGCCCAAGCTGACCTGGAATTCACTATTCAGTCTCAGGGTGACCTTGAACTCATGACAATCCTCCTACCTCTGCCTCCTGAGTTCTGGGATTAAAGGCATGTGCTACCATGCCCAGTTGAAAACTTTATTCTTTTTTAAAAAAAATTATTTGTATTTATTTATTTATTTATTGGTATTCAAAGTAGGGTCTAGCCCAGGCTGACCTGGAATCTACTATGGAGTCTCAGGGTGGCCTCAAACTTATGGTGATCCTCCTACCTCTGCCTGTAGAGTGCTGGGATTCAAGGTGTGCGCCACCACGCCCAGCTAAACTTTATTCTTTACAAATTTCCTAGTCACCAGTGAGCAGTGTTCAGTTATAGCAACAGAAAATGGACTAAGACAGTAGTGGGATCTGACGAAATTTTAGGTCATATTTCTCTCATGACTGTTGATGTTGAGCACTTTTTGTATTTAATAGGCCATTTAAATATTCTTCATTTGTGAAATATTTATTCAAGTGTTTTGTTTTATTCCCCTCTATTAAGTTGCCTTTATTTTGTATTGACTTTTGGAGTTCTTTATATTTTTTTGAGTATGAGTTCTATTTTTATTATTAGATGTATCCAATGTCTTCTACTGTGTGGTTTGCTTTTATAATCCTTTTTTTTTAAAAAAAAAAGTTTCATTTGTCCCTATGGCATATAATTTCTCCATTTAAAAGTGTGTACTTCAGGGGCCTGGAGAGATGGCTTAGTAGTTAAGGCGTTTGCCTGCAAAGCCAAAGGATCTGGTTTCACTCTCTAGGACCCACGTAAGCCAGATGCACAAGGGGGCGCATGCATCTGCAGTTCATTTGCAGTGGCTGGAGGCCCTGGTGCACCCATTCTCTCTCTCTCTGTCTCTTTCTCTCTGCCTCTTGCTCTCTCTCAAATAAATAAATTAAATATATTTAAAAGTGTGCAATGCTGTCTGGCTAAATGTATATATTATGCTCATCAAACTGCCCAGTAAGCACTTCTCTTAATGTTCATACACATATATTAATGCTACTCTTACTTTTTCGTTAGAGAACTTTCTCTTTTCAGAGGGCAGTGACCTTAGGATGACTCAGAAGGCATCACAATGCTGAGAAAAAGTGACAGGAGTGCTCGGCACTGCAATATTTCTATCACATCTTCCAAGGCTCAGGGTCCATTGGGGAAGAGGTGGCGAAAAGAATGTAAGAGCCAAAGGAAGGGTAGGACTCCTTACAATGTACTCCTCCAGACACAAAATGACCTGGACATCCATGACCTCACAGCGCCTGACACTACCTACACAAGACCATCATAATAGGAGGAAAAGATGATGACATCAAAATAAAAGAAAGACTGATTGAGAGGGGGAGGAGATATGATTGAGATGATTGAGAGTGGAGTTTCAAAGGAGAAAGTGGAGGGAGGGAGGGAATTACCATGGACTATTGTTTACAATCATGGAAGTTTTAATTATATATATATATGGTGCAATTCTGGCTGGAGAGATGGCTTAGTGGTTAAGGTGCTTGCCTGGGAAGCCTAAGGATCCAGGTTGATTCCTCAGAACCCATGTAAGCCAGATGCACAAGAGGGTGCATGTATCTGGAGTTCATTTGCAGTGGCTAGAGGCTCTTGCTTACCCATTCTCTGTCTATCTGCCTCTTTCTCGCATGCTTTCCCTCGCTCTCTCTCTCAAAACAAATAAATAAGTAAATAAAAGGACATAAAATACTGGGGTATTGGCTCAATAAAAAGTGTGTGATTCAATAGCTTTTAGTATATTCACAGTTCTGTAATCATCACTACATCAATTTTACAACATTCTTTTGTTTTTTTCTTGTTTTGTTTTTCAAGGTAGGGTCTCATTCTAGCTCAGGCTGACCTGGAATTCATTATGTAGTCTCAGGGCGGTCTTGAATGGATGGCCATCCTCCTACCTCTGCCTCCCAAGTGCTGGGATTAAAGGCGTACGCCACCACATTTTTTTTTTTTTTTTTTTTTTTTGAGGTAGGCTCTCACTTTAGCCCACAATGTAGTCTCAGGCCGGCCTTGAGCCCAGTGATCCTCTTACCTACCTCCCAAGTGCTGGGACTAAAGGCGTGTACCACCACACCCAGGCAACACTTTTTGCAGGCAAGCGCCTTAACCACTGAGTAATCTCTCTATCCTCCACTTTTGTTTTTTTTTTTTGAAACAGGGTCTTACTCTATAGTCCAGGCTATCCTAGAATTCTCTATGTAGTCCAGGCTGGCTTTGAACTTACAGTGATCTTCCTAACTCGGCCTCCGGGTTACTGGGATTACAGGTATGAGTTACCACGCCTAAGTTTTTCTTTCTCTCTCTCTCTCTCTCTCTCTTCTTCTTCTTCTCCTCCTCCTCTTCCTCCTCCTCCTCCTTCTTCTTCTTCTTTTTTCCCCCCGAGGTAGGGTTTCACTCTAGCTCAGGCTGACCTGGAATTCACTATGTAATCTCAGGGTGGCCTTGAACTCACAGCAATCCCCCTACCTCTGCCTCCCGAGTGCTGGGATTAAAGGCATGCGCCACCACGCCTGGCAAGTTTTTTCTTTTTTGAGACAAAGTTGTATTATGCAGCCTAGGGTGGCCTTGAACTTATCATCTTCCTGCCTCATCCTCCCAAGTTCAAGGTCACAGGCATATGCCGTCACACCTGGCTCAGCGCTTTGTCCCTGCCCCATCACTATCTGCTGTTAGTCAGACTTTCCATCACTATGACTAGAAACTGATAAAAACATCTCAAAAATGCCTAACATTTGTGATCACACTGAGTCTTCTCTCTTTCAATTCATGATCAAACATCCCAAAGTCTTTATTGACTGTTCTTGTCCAGGAAGTGTGCTTCTTTTTCTTTTTCTTTTTTAACTGGATGTCAAATGACTCATTCCACTATCTTAGATTCTTGCTCAAAGTGTCTCTTTAGAAACGCTTTTCCTAATCACATGGTAAACCCCTCCCTCTGGCATCATCTCTCTTCCCTCTACTTTTCTTCATAGCACATAGCATCTCCTAATGTGACTTATATATTAGCTTGATCTCTATATTCCCCTCCATTCACTCGAATGGAAGCTCAGGAGGAACTACTGGCTTATTCTGTTCCATGCTATATCCTGGCCTTCAAAATAGTCTTCTCAGATAGGAAGCATTCAGAAAAAAAAAAAAAATTCTTTTTTCTTTTCCTGAGAGTCTTGCTTTGTAGCCCAGATTGGCCTTAAAAACTCTTTAAAAAAAAAAAAATGTTTCTGGAGGTAGAGTCTCACTACCGGCCTTGAACTCTTTTTTTCTTATTTTATTTTATTTTTTCAAATTTTTATTAACAACTTCCATGATCATAAAAACTATCCCGTGGTAATACCCTCCCTCCCCCCACTTTCCCCTTTGAAACTTCATTCTCCATCATATCCCCTCCCCATCTCAATCAGTCTCTCTTTTATTTTGATGTCATGATCTTTTCCTCCTATTATGAGGGTCTTGTGTAGGTAGTGCCAGGCACTGTGAGGTCATGGATATCCAGGCCATTTTGTGTCTGGGAGGAGCATGTTGTAAGGAGTCCTACCCTCCCTTTGGCTCTTACATTCTTTCCACCACCTCTTCCACAATAGACCCTGAGCCTTGGAAGGTGTGATAGAGATATTGCAGTACTGAGCACTGCGGTCACTTCTTTCCAGCACCATGATACCTTCTGAGTCGTCCCAGGCCTTGAACTCTTGATCCTCAACTACCTGAGTGTTGAGAAAACACATTCACAGTTGAGTATCATTCATCCACAAAGAAAGAATGAAATCATGTCCTCCAGGAAAATGGATGGAACAAGAGATCATCAAGCCACCCAATAAACTAGACTCAGGAGACAAGTGTCACGTGTCTTCTCTCATGTGTGCACTCTGAAACCCACCTTCTAGGATGTGTGTGCGTTGTCATGTGCCTTTGCTGTGCCCCACCCTCCAACATGAAAACAGAGGCAGTGTCACTCAGTTGGATGTGCAGACTTATTCTGAGACAGCCTTGGCCAGCTTCCTAAGGATGCAGACAACCCCCTATGAGTCTCCAAGGAGGTCTGACAGAACACAGAGGCTGTGGCAAAGTCACCTAGACTCCAGAGCAAAGAAGATGGGGCCCAGAGTAGAAAAGAGACTTTGGTGAAGGGAGGAGGATGGACTGCAGGATGATGTTAACAATTTTGAGGTTTGAAACAGGGTCTCACTGTCGCCCAGGTTGGTCTGGAACTCACAATAATCCTCCTGTCCGAGCTTCCCAGGTGCTGAGATTACAAGTGTGAGCCACAACTACAAGCTTGATGTCACCAATTTTCTGTGAGAGAAGTGTGTGTGTGTGTGTGTGTGTGTGTGTGTGTGCGCGCGCGCGCGCACGCACACTGAATATTGAACACAGTGCCTGCACATGCTAAGCTTTAATTCCACCACTGAGCTATACCCAGTTCTGTCACAATTTTTATTTGTGTGTAGGTGACAGGGCCACCAGACCTTTGTGCCACGTTTTGGGTCAGGTTTGTGTTAGTGGCTTGGGAACTGAACCTGAGCCCACAGGGTCTCACTCTGGCCCAGGCTGACCTGGAATTCACTCTGTAGTCTCAGGGTGGCCTCGAACTCACGGTGATCCTCCTACCTCTGCCTCCCGAGTGCTGGGATTAAAGGCAACTCCCACTTCTTTTTATGGTTTTTTGAGGTAGGGTCTCATTCTAGACCAGCCTGACCTGGCATTCAAAATGTAGTTTCAGGCTGGCCTTGAACTCACGGTGATCCTCCTACCTCTGCCTCCTGCATGCTGGAATTAAAGGCATGTGCCACCATGCCTGGATTTTTTTAAACTTATTATTTAAAATTGTTTTTAATTTATTTGAGAGAGGGAGAGAAAGAGAGACAATGGGTTTCATTCTAGCCACTGCAAATGAACTCCAGATGCATGCCCCACTTTGCATCTGGCTTACATGGGTACTGAGGGTCCTTAGGCTTCTCAGGCAAGTGCCTTAACTGCTAAACTATCTCTCCAGCTCCCACTTTTTTTTTGGAATAGGATCTCACTCTAGCTCAGGCTGACCTGGAACCCACTCTGTAACCCAGAGTGGCCTCAGACTCATGATGATCCTTCTACCTTAGCCTCGCAAGTGCTGGTATTAAAGGTGTGTGCCACCATTCCTGGCTACAATTTTTTTTTTTTTTCATGTAGGGTCTCGCTCTAGCTTAGGTAGGCCTGGAATTCATTATGTAGTCTCAGGCTGGCCTCAAACACATGCTGATCCTCCTTACCTCTGACTCCCAAGTGCTGGAATTAAAGGTGTGCACCACCATGCCCAGCCATACAAAAATATTCTTTCTTTAAAAAATATTTATTTTTTATTAGAGATGATAAAATAGAGCCGAGTGTAGTGGTGTCCACCTTTAATCCCAGTACTCAGGAGGCAGAGGTAGGAGGATCACCATGAGTTTGAGGCTACCCTGAGACTACATAGTGGATTCCAGGTCAGCCTGGGCTAGAGGGAGACCCTACCCAGAAGAAGAAGGAGGAGGAGGAGGAAAAGAAAAAACAGCACAAAATATCCAAGGTTAGCAAGAGAATGGAGAAACTGGGACGCTATATACTGTTGATGGGAATGTAACATGGAGAACTGTGCAGTGGTTCCTTGGAAACATGAAAACAGGGGCTGGAGAGATGGCTCAGGGGTTAAGGCACTTACCTACAAAGCTTAATGACTTGGGTTCAATTCCCCAGTACCCACGTAAAGCCAGATGCACAAAGTGGTGCATGTATCTGGAGTTTGTTTGCCGTGGCTAGAGGCCCTGGTGCACCCATTCATATTCATTCATTCTCTCTCTCCCCCCTTGCAAATAAATAAACAAAATATCAAAAAAAAAAAAAAAAACCATGACGCATCTGGAGTTCGTTTGCAGCTGCTGGAGGCCCTGGTGTGCCCATTCTCTCTCTGTCTCTCTCTCTGCCTCTTTCTCCCTCTGTCTGTCGTTCTCAAATAAATAAATAAATAAATAAGCAAGCAAAATTAAAAATGGGCTGGAGAGATGGCTTAGCAGTTAAGTGCTTGCCTGTGAAGCCTAAGGACCCCGGTTCGAGGCTCGATTCCCCAGAACCCACGTTAGCCAGATGCACAAGGGGGGGTGCATGCATTTGGACTTCATTTGCAGTGGCTGGAGGCCCTGGCACACCCATTCTCTCTCTCTCTGCCTCTTTCTCCCTCTGTCTGTCCCCCTCAAATAAATAATAAATAAATAAATAAATTAATTAATTAAAAAAACATGAAAACAAAATTACCTTATGATCCAGAATTCTGTTTCTAGATACAAACACAAAAGAATTGAAAGGCTTATAGCAGCGTAGTTCATGACAACTAACACTTGGAAGCACTCCATTATTGGATGAATAAATAAATAAAATGTGATATGTATGCATATAAATATTACATAGATATAAAATGAAGGAAATTCTGATACGTGCTGCAACGTGAATAAACCCTGAGGACATTCTGTTACATGACTAAGCCATTCACTAAAACGAAATTGTAACTATTCCATTCACCCTGAGTTGTTTAAAGTAGTGCAACATAGGGAGGTTGCCAGGGGATAGAAGGGAAGAGAATGTGGACCTAGTGTTGAATGGGACCAGAGCTTCAGCTTTGCAAAATGAGAAGTGTTCCTGGAATGGATATGATGATTATATCAGTTATATTTCCCATTCCTGTGATGAAATACCAGACAAGGAGCAGCTCAGGAGGGAGGATTTATTTCGGCTCATGCTTTGAGAGGGTTCCATTCATCACGACAGGGGCATGCAGGGCAGATTTCCGGGCGGTGGGAGCATGTGACTAGACTCTTCACATCTCTGCAGATCGGCAAGTGATGCTGAACTATCACTCTCAATTCCTGCCCCCCAGTGACCCACTTCTCCAGCTAGATCCCACCTCCTTAGGGATCCACAGCCTCACAAAACAGTGCCACCAGCTGGGGGCCAAGTGTTCAAACACATGAGCGTATGGGGGATATGTCATAGTCAAATCATAACAGTGGGCATGCCCAGATATGATCTTTAAAAAAATATTTTATTTGTTTATTTATTTTTATTTTTTGGTTTTTCTAGGTAGGGTTTCACTCTAGTCTAGGCTGACCTGGAATTCACTCTGTATTCTCAGGGTGGCCTTGAACTCATGGTGATCCTCCTACCTCTGCCTCTCGAGCGCTGGGATTAAAGACATGCGCCACCACGCCCAGCTTATTTATTTATTTACTTGAGCGAGAGAGAAAGAGAGATAGAGGAAGAGAGAATGGGCACACTAGCCACTGCAAACAAACTCCAGACTCATGCACCACTTTGTGCATCTGGCTTTATGTGGGCACTGGGGAATCAAACTTGGGTTCTTAAGCTTCATAGGCAAGCATCTTGACTGCTAAGTCATCTCTCCAGCCCTCTTATTTAAATTTTTTATTTATTAATTTGCAAGAAAAGAGAGAGAGAATGGGCTTGCCAGGGCTTCTAGCTGTTGCAAACCAACTCCAGAGGCACGTGCCAGTCTGTGCATTCAGCTTTATGTGGGTACTGGGGAAATGAACCTTGGTCCTTAGGCTTTGCAGGCAAGTGCCTTCACTGCTGAGTCATCTCTCCAGCTCAGTTATGATTCCTTGTGTTGGTATAAAACAAATAAGTGACTACAGTTTTATTATTTGTTCATTTGCTTTTAGTTTTGGGATTGAACTCAGGGCTGGTCTTCCACATGCTAAACACAGGCTGTATCAATGAGCTTCACTCCAGTCCTGTAACCATAGTTTCTTCTTCCTTCCTTCTTTCCTTTCTTTCTGTCTTTCCTTCCTCCCTTCTTTTATTTTTGCTTGTTTTTGATACAGAGTTTCACTTTAGCCCATGCTGACCAGGAGCTCCCTCTCTAGCCCAGGCTGGCCTTGAACTCACTACACTCTTCCCACCTTAGCCTCTGAAGATTTTTTTTTTAATTTTAAAAATTTTATTTATTTATTTGCAAGCAGAGAGAGAGAAAGAGATAAAGAGAAGAGAGACAGAGAGAGAATGGACATGCCAGGGCCTCCAGCCACTGCAAACAAACTCTGGACGCATGTGTCCCTTGTGCATCTGGCTTATGTGGGTCCTGGAGAATCGAACCTGGGTCCTTTGGCTTCGTAGGCAAATGCCTTAACTGCTAAGCCATCTCTCCAGCCCTGAAGTTTCTTTTTTTTTTTTTTTTTTTTGAGTGAAGGATGGTCGCTTTGTGTAGCTATTTCCTCCAAAGTGAAACATTTCCTCCTGGAGGAAGGTTCATAGGACCCAGGAAAGTCATGAAAAATGAATCTCAGAAAGTCAGAAGATTTTCCAGACCCCTCACCAGACCCAGACACCTTACCAAGATCATGCAAGTAGTAAACAATTGCTGGGGATAAAAGACTCTGGGGAGGGGAGCAGCCAGTGCCTGCAAGTTGTGCTCAGAGCTCCAGGGATACAGCTTTTGTGAGTCAGAACCAAAGGAGCGACTTCGTCTCTAGATATACTGAACATATTTGACTGTATCACACTATTTTTATTTTGTTTTGTTTTGAGGTAGGGTCTCGCTGTAACCCAGGCTGACCTAGAATTTACTATACAGTCCCAGGCTGGCCTGGAACTCACAGAGATCCTCCTACCTCAGCCTCCTGAGGGCTGGGATTAAAGGTGTGCACCACCATGCCTGGCTTCGGTTTTTATTTTTATTTTTAAATTTTTTTTTGTTTGTTTTAGTTTTTCAAGGTAGGGTATCACTCTGGCCCAGCCTGACCTAGAATTCACTAAATAGTCTCAGGGTGGCCTGGAACCCACAGTGATCCTCCTACCACTGCCTCCCAAGTGCTGGGATTAAAGACATGTGCCACCACTCCTGGCAGGCTTATTTTATTTATTTATTTATTTATCATTTTAGAGACAGAGAGAGAGAGAGAGAGAGAATTGGCACTCCGGGGCCTCAGCCACTGTAATTGAACTCCAGACGCTTGCACCACCTAGTGGGCATGTGTGACCTTGCGCTTGCCTCCGCTTTTGTGTGTCTGGCTTATGAGGAGAGTTGAGCATGGGTCCTTTGGCTTTGCAGGCAAGCACTTGTAACCGCTAAGCCATCTTTTCAACCCAGGTTTTTGTTATTACTTTGTTGGTTTTTCAAGGTAGGGTTTCATTCTAGTCCAGGCTGACCTAGAATTCACTATGTAGTCTCAGGGTGGCCTCGAATTCATGGTGATCCTCCTACCCCTGCTTTCCGAGTGCTGGGACCAGGTTTTTATTCTTAATGAGCTTTTTTTTTTTTTAATTTTTCTATGTGTGTGTGCATGTGCAGTGTGGTGATTTTTTTTTATTTTTAATTTATTTATCAGAGAGAGAGAGAGAGAGAGAGAGAGAGAGAAAATGGGCATGCCAGGGCCTCTAGCCATTGCAAATGAACTTCAGACATTTGTGCCACCATGTATATCTGGCTTATATGGGTACTGGGGAATCGAACCTGGTTCCTTAGGCTTCACAGGCAAGTACCTTAACCACTTACCAATCTCTCCAGCCCTGTTTGTTTTTTTATTTTTTGAGGTAGGGTCTCACTGTAGCCCAGGCTGGCCTGGAGCTGACTTGTAGTCTCAGGCTGGCCTTGAGCTCACAGCTATCCTCCTGCCTCTGCCCCCTGAGTGCTGGGATTAAAGGTATACATCACCACAACTGGCTGCCTAAGTGTTTTCTAATGCTAAAAATAGAAGGATAAAGCAAAAATAATACAACATCTCAGAGATAAAGGAGACAGGGAGAAAGGGATGGGGTAGGAGATATACATTCCACAATAATCCTTGTTTTGTAAGTTTAACTTCAGAACTACATGAATGTTTAATCTAAGAGTAAAATCAACCAAATCAACATGTATTGGCAATTAGCATCTTCCTTTCTGTTTTCTTAATCAGTCTATCTTGAGGTTCATCAATTTTATTGATCTTTTCAGAGAACCAGCTTTTGGTCTCATTGATTCTTCTCTAATGCTTGTCTGCTTTCTATTTTATTGATTTCTTCTCTTCTCTTCTCTAGTTTCCTTTACCTCCTTTGAGCTTAATTTGCTCTTCTTTCTCTAATGACTTAAGGTGGAAATTTCTTCTTTTTTATATTTTGAATTTATTTTTGACAGTTTCATACATGCATATCACATATTCTGATCATATTCACCCTGTATGATCCTTTCTTATCTCTCTCTCTCACTCCCACTAAACCCTTTGTCCTTCCAAAGTCCTACCTGCTTTCATTTTTTTTTTTTTTTTTTTTTTTTTTTGTGATCTACTGAGTTTAATTGGGTTGCTTGCACGAGCCTGGGTAGGAGTTTATTTGCTGGAGCCATGGGCAACTTACCAGTGGTTATACCACAGAAGGAAATGATTTTCCGGACTGGAGAGATGGCTCCGCAGTTCAGATGCTTGCCTGCGAAACCTAACAACCTGGGTTTGATTGCTCAGTGCCCATGTAAAGCCAGATACACAAAGTAGCACATGTACCTGGAGTTCATTTGCAGTGGCTAGAGGCCCTGGTGCACCTATTCTCCCTCTCTCTCTCTGCATGCAAATAAATAAATAAATAAATAAATAAATATATATATATATATATATATTTTTTTTTTTTTTGTGAAGGGGGGAGGTAGAGTCTCACTCTAGCCCAGGCAGACCTGGAATTCACTGTGTAGTCTCAGGGTGGCCTCGAACTCACAGCGATCCTTCTACCTCTGCCTCCCAAGTGCTGGGATTACAGGCGCGTGGCACCATGCCCCACTAAATAAAATATTTTTTGAAAAAAGAAAAAGTTTATTGTCCTCCTCCAACCACCACTAACAAAATAGCTTCTTAGGCAAGGGTATGGCCTGATGAGCCCCCAATTTTTTAAAAAGTATTTTATTATTTATTTATTTATTTGAGAGAGACACACACAGAGAGAGAATGAGCACGCCAGGGTCTTCAGCCTCTGCAAACGAGCTGCAGACTCACATGTGCCACCTTGTGCATCTGGCTTACGTGGGTCCTGGGGAATTGAACCTGGATCCTTTGGCTTTGCAGGCAAGCACTTTAACTGCTAAGCCATCTCTCCAGCCCCAAATTTAAATTAAATTAAATTAGTGTATTGATTGATTTATTTGAGAGAGAGGCAGATAGAGAGGATGGGTGCACCAGGGCCTCTAGCCACTGTAAACGAACTCCAAACACATGAGCCACCATATGTATCTGGCTTATGTGGGTCCTGGGGAATTGAACCTGGGTCCTTTGGCTTTGCAGGCAAGCACCTTACCTGCTAAGCCATCACTTCAGGCCCCGATTTAAAAAATAAATAAATATTTTTTTTTTTCGAGGTAGGGTTTTACTGTAGCCCAGGCTGACCTGGAATTCACTCTGTAGTCTCAGTGTGGCCTCAAACTCACAGCAATTCTCCTACCTCTGCTTCCCAAGTGCTGAGATTAAAGGCATGTGCCACAATGCCCAGCTTAAAAATAATTTATTTTATTTATTTGAGAGAGAGAGAGAAAGAAAGAAGCAAATAGAGAAAGAGATAATGGGCATGCCAGGGCCTTCAGCCACTGTAAATGAACTCCAGATGCATGTGCCACATTGTGGATCTGGCTTACGTGGGTCCTGGGGAATCAAACCTGGGTCCTTTGACATTGCAGGCAAACGCTTTAACCACTAAACAATCCCTGAAGTCCCCCATTTTTTTTGTAACACAAATATTCATGCATCTATGAATTTCCTTCTAAGAATAGTGTCTGTGTACATGTGTTCTTGTGGGTGGGAAGGCTTTGTTTGCTTGTTTATTTTATTTTATTTTATTTTGGTTGTTTGTTTTATTTTTAAAGGTAGAGTCTCACTATTACCCAGGCTGACATGGAATTCATTAAGTAGTCTCAAGGTGGCCTTGAACTCACAGCGATCCTCCTACCTTTGCCTCCCAAGTGCTGGAATTAAAGGCAAGTGGCACCATGCCCAGCTTGTTTACTTTTTATTTTTTTATTTTTTTATTTTTTAATTTATTTATTATTTGAGAGAGAGAGAGAGAGATACAGAGAGGGAGAATGGGCACACCAAGGCCTACAGCCACTGCAAACAAACTCCAGACGCATGTGCCACCATGTGCATCTGACTTACGTGGGTCCTGAGGAATAAGCACCTTAACCGCTAAGCCATCTCTCCAGCCCTTATTTGTTTATTTTGAGGTACAGTGTCATTCTAGTCCAGGTTGACCTGTAACTCACTCTGTAGTCCCAGGCTGGCCTCAAATTCACAGTGATCCTCCTACCTCTGCCTTCCTAGTTCTGGGATTAAAGTCATGTGCTACCATGCCCAGCTGAATTTATTTATTATTTATCTATTTATTTATTGTTTGGTTTTTGTTTGTTTTTTGAGGTAGGGTCTTGAGAGGCAGAGGTAGGAAATTACTGTGAGTTTGAGGTCAGCCTGGGACTACAGAGTGAGTTTCAGTTCAGCCTGGGCTAGAGTGAGACCTTACCTTAAAAACACCCCCCTGCAAAAAAAAATTTGATTAATCAGATTTGCAAGGAAGGAACTTTAACTGCTGTGCCATCTCCCAAGCCTCTCTCTCTCTTTCTCTTTCTCTTTTTTTCTTTTTTTTTTTTTTATTTTTAGACAAGGTTTCACCTGTAGCCTAGGCTCATCTCCCATCTGAACCTTCTGAATACTGGGAGTACAGATATGAGACACCACACCAAACTTCTCTTTCATAATCTTTTTTTAAAAAAATTTAAGGGCTGGAGAGATGGCTTAGTGGTTAAGCGCTTGCCTGTGAAGCCTAAGGACCCCGGTTCAAGGCTCAATTCCCCAGGACCCATGTTAGCCAGATGCACAAGGGGGCACACGCATCTGGAGTTCATTTACAGAGGCTGGAAGCTCTGGCACACCCATTCTCTCTCTCTCTCTTTCTCTCTCTTTTTTTCTTTCTTTTTTTTTTTTTATTTTTAGACAAGGTTTCACCTGTAGCCTAGGCTCATCTCCCATCTGAACCTTCTGAATACTGGGAGTACAGATATGAGACACCACACCAAACTTCTCTTTCATAATCTTTTTTAAAAAAAAATTTAAGGGCTGGAGAGATGGCTTAGTGGTTAAGTGCTTGCCTGTGAAGCCTAAGGACCCCGGTTCAAGGCTCAATTCCCCAGGACCCATGTTAGCCAGATGCACAAGGGGGCACACACATCTGGAGTTCGTTTACAGAGGCTGGAAGCTCTGGCGCACCCATTCTCTCTCTCTCTCTCTCTCTCTCTGCCTCCTTCTCTCTGCTGCTATCAAATAAATAAATAAACAAACAAAAAAATATAAAAAAATATTTAAGAGCCAGGCGTGGTGGTGCATGCTTTTAGTCCCAGCACTCAGGAGGCAAAAGTAGGAAGATCACTGTGAGTTTGAGGCCACCCTGAGACTCCATAGTGAATTCCAGGTAAGCCGGGACTAGAGTGAGACCCTACCTTGAAAAACCAATATATATATACCAATTGTACATGGTGTGTTCCAGGGTCCCTTGCCACTGAAATCAATGCATGTCTGGCTTTATGTGGGTGGTTGGGGAATTGAACCTAGAAGGATAGGTGTTTGGGTTTTTCTTTTGTTGTTGTTGTTGTTGTTTTGTTTTGTTTTTGTAGTTTGGTTTTTCAGGGAAGGGTCTCACTCTAGCTCAGGCTGACCTAGAATTTATTCTGCCATCTCAGGATGACTTCAGACTCATGGTGACCCTCCTATCTTGGGCTCCCAAGTGCTGGGATTACAGGTGTATGCCACCACTCCTGGCCTATCAGACAGGTTTTGAAAGCACACACCTTTAACTGCTAAGCTATTTCCCCAGGCTCCTCTCCCATAATCATTTAGTGTGATATGCATATGTTTGCTTAAAAAATTTTTTTTTCCAATTTTTTTTTTTTTTTTTTTTGAGGTAGGGTCTTGCTGTAGCCCAGGCTGACCTGGAATTCACTATGTAGACTCAGGGTGGCCTCGAACTCACAGTGATCCTCCTACCTCTTCCTCCCGAGTGCTGGAATTAAAGGTGTGCGTCACCATACCCGGCTCCAACTTTTTTTTTTTTTAAATTTTTTGTTGTTTATTTTTATTTATTTGAGAGCAGCAGAGAGAGAGAGAGAGAGAGAGAGAATGGGCACGCCAGGGTCTCCAGCCCCTGCAAACGAACTCCAGATGCATGCGCCCCCTTGTGCATCTGGCTAACATGGGTCCTGGGGAATCGAGCCTTGAACCAGGGTCCTTAGGCTTCACAGGCAAGCACTTAACTGCTAAGCCATCTCTCCAGCCCGTGGCTCCAACTTTTTTTAATTAACAACTTCCATGATTGTAAACAATATCCCATAGTAATGCCCTCCCTCCCCCCACTTTTGTTGGGCTCCGAAAGGCCCAGGTGTGAGGCCTAGTGGAACTTCCTGAGCCTAGCTAAAGTTTGGTGATCTGCCTCTGGCCAGATGTGACTCAGCAAGATGCCTAATGGCTTCTTGCCTGCTACTTCTGCATGGGAGTTAGAATTATCATTTCAATAGTCACAGTTTACTATTGGCCCTTACCTTTCCCCACCATCCTAAAATCCCCGCCTTCTTCCCAACATTATATAGGCAACTGTTCATAGCAATAAATCGAGTTCCTGCTTCGACGAGACTCCCGACTCAGTGTGGTTTTTCTCTGGTGGCCAGGAGAGGTCTGAGTCGTCGGACGCTCATCTCCTCCTCAGCCCCTCGGGAGGAACCAGCGGGCCTGGTCCTTCCCTCGGCACTACCTGCCCCCGCCGGCGGAGCCCGGCATCTGGTGCCCAACGTGGGGCTCTCGGAGCCTGACACACTTTCCCCTTTGAAACTCCATTCTCCATCATATACCCTCCCCCTCTCAATAAGTCTCTCTTTTATTTTGATGTCATGATCTTTCCCTCCTCTTATGATGGTCTTGTGTAGGTAGTGTCAGGCACTGTGAGGTCATGGATATCCAGGCCATTTTGTGTCTGGGAGGAGCACGTTGTAAGGAGTCCTACCCTTCCTTTGGCTCTTACATTCTTTCCGCCACCTCTTCCGCATTAGACCCTGAGCCTTGGAAGGTGTGATAGAGATATTGCAATGCTGAGCACTCCTGTCACTTCTTTCAAGCACTATGATGCCTTCTGAGTCATCCCAAGGTTCACTGCCATCTGAAAACAGAAGGTTCTCTACCAAAAGTGAGAGTAGAGTAAGTAGGAAGGAAACTCAGTAGTAAAAAAAAATTTTAGCCAGGCCAAATGAGCCAACGGGTGCAATAGTGGCATATCTGTCATGGTGGAAACCAACTGCCCTCTAATTGGACTAGAGGCCTGCTCCATGGGGCGGGGGGGGGGGGATGCATCCCTGATACTGAAAACCTACAACAGGGGTAGTCATGAGCCCTAGGGGTGTAACGTCTGCTGGTGTCTGGCTAAATGTATATACTATGCTCATCAAACTGCCTAGTAAGCACTTCTCTTAATGTTCATACCCATATATTAATGCTACTCTCACTTTTGATTAGAGAAGCTTCTCTTTTCAGATGGCAGTGACCTTGGGATGACTCAGAAGACACCATGGTTCTGAGAAGTTACAGAGGCATGCTCAGCACTGCAATGTCTCTATCACACCTCCCAAGGCTCAGGGTCTATTGCTGAAGAGGTGGCAGAAAGAATGTAAGAGCCAAATGAAGGGTAGGACTCCTTACAACATGCTCCCTCCAGACACAAAATGGCCTGGATATCCATGACCTTGTAGTGCCTGACACTACCTACACAAGACCATCATAATAGGAGGGAAAGATCATGACATCAAAATAAAAGAGAGACTGATTGAGAGGGGGAGGGGATATGATGGAGAATGGAGTTTCAAAGGGAAAGTGGAGGGAGGGAGGGCATTACCATGGGATACTGTTTACAATCATGGAAGTTGTTAATAAAAAAATAATTTTTTGGTAAATGTTTAATATTTATTTATTTTTGAGAGACTCAGAGAGAGAACGGGTACACCAGGTCCTCCAGCTGTTGCAAATAAACTCCAGATGCATGTGCCATCTTGTGCATCTGGTTTATGTGGGTCCTAGAGAATTGAACCTGGGTTCATTGGCTTTGCTGGCAAGCGCCTTAACCACTAAGCCATCTCTCCAATCCTGTTTGCTTTTTTAAAAAGTATTTTTATTTATTTATTTTCAATCAGAGAGAGAGAGAGAGAGAAGAGAGACAGAGACGATGGGCACACCAGGGTCGCCTGCTACTGCAAACAAACTTCAGATGCATGTGCCTGCCGCTTTGTGCATCTGGCTTTTACTAGGGCATCAAACTTACACTGTTACGCTTTACAGATAAGCGCCTTTACTGTTGAGCCATCTCTCCAGCCTCTGTTTGCTTTTTACTTTCATTTTCTCTTAAATATTTTTTAAATTTATTTTTATTTATTTATTTGCAAGGAGAGAGAGAGACAGAGATGAGAGAATGGGCGTGCCAGGGCTTCTAGCTGCTACAAAGAAAGTCCAGAAGCATGTGCCACTTTGTGCTTTTCATGGGTACTGGACAGTCAAGTCCAGATCATCAGGCTTTGCAAGTAAGCACCTTAACTACTGAGCCATCTCTCCTGCCCTGCTTTTACTTTCATTTTAAGAATTTTGTTTCCCCCGTGTTATGCTAGAGATTGAACCCAGGACCTCACACATACTGGGCAAGTGCTCCCCCATTGAACTACAGTACCACCCTCATCTTAGCGTTTTTAATAAGACAAATGCAAGCATTTTAACTTCTTCTATCTCTTCTAATCTATTAGGTTTGGCTCTCCTACTATTTAAATACTTTAAATATTCAAAACTTTTTCTAGTGTGGATCTTTCTGCAGTAAGCCTTCTCAGGCTTGTTACGCAAGATGAGAGTCTTTTATCATGGTCTCACATTTGAAAGTAAAACTAGATTAAAATTTTAGGTTTTAAATTCCTTCTCTTCAATAGTTTGAAAATAAGGCTCCATTGTCGTTTTGCCTCCCTTTCTGCTATTGAAGAATTGATGTAAATATGACCTTTGTTCTGTTTCTGGTGTGTGTGTGTGTGTGTGTGTTGGAGATTGACAATCTGCTCTTTTTAAAGTTTCTTTTTGTTACTGTTCTTAAATTTCTTAAATTTCACTGTCATGAGCAATCAAGGTGGCAATCCTAGCTACTTGGAAAGCTGAGGCAGGAGGATCACTTGAGACCAAGAGTTCAAAATGAGCCTGGGCAACACAGTGAGATATTATTAGTTAAATCTTGTCTGATTGATTAATTAATTAAGCATTAATTAACTAATGGTTTTTTTTTTCTTTTGATTTTTAAAGGTAAGATCTTGCTCTAGCTCAGGCTGACCTAGAATTCACTATGTAGTCTCAGGGTGGCCTTGAACTCATGGCGATCCTCCTACTTCTGCCTCCCGAATGTTGGGATTAAAGGCGTGCGCCACCACGCCTAGTGGAAGGTATTATGTAGAATCAGTCCAAAGTCGTGTTGCTTCCTTTGTATGTTGAGCTTGGTATCATTGTTTCCAGATGGTGATTTTCCTTTAGTATTGTGTATTTACTTATTTTTGTTTTTTGAAAGGTAGGGTCTCACTCTAGCTCAGGCTGACCTGGAATTCACTATGTAGTCTCAGGTGGCCCCGAACTCACAGCAATCCTGCCTCTGCCTCCCGAGTGTGTAAGATAAAAGGTGTGTGCCACCACACCTGGATCCCTCTAGTATTTTTTTTTATTTTAGAGAGAGAGAGAGAGAGATAGAGAGACAGAGAGACAGAGGGACAGAAAGAGAATTGATGCACCAGGGCCTCATCCATTGCAATCAAACTCCAGATGCTTGCACCACCTAGTGGGCATGTGTGACCTTGACCTCACCTTCCTGTGTCTGGCTTACATGGGATCTGGAGAGCCGAACATGGGTCCTTAAGCTTTGCAGGCAAGTGCCTTAAGCACTAAGCCATCCCTCCAGCCTTCTCTCTAGTATTTTTTAAAAAAATTTAAAAATAATTTATTTATTTATTTATTTAACAGAGAAAGAAGGAGAGAGAGAGAGAGAATGGGCATGCCAGGGCCTCTAACCACTGCAAACGAACTCCAGACGCGTGCGCCCCCTTGTGCATCTGGCTAATGTGGGTCCTGGGAAATCGAACCTGGGTCCTTTGGCTTTGAGGCAAATGTCTTAACCGCTAAACCATCCCTCCAGACCTTAAAAAATATTTTTATTGATTATTTATTTGAGGAGAGAGAAAGAATGGGCTTTCCAGGGCCTCATGCCACTGAAAATGAACTCCGGACACATGTGTGACTTTGTTTATCTGGCTTTATAGGGGTATTGGAGAATCAAACCTGGGCCATCAGGTTTTGTAAGCAAATGCCTTTAACCCCTGAGCCATCTCTCCAGCCCTCCTGCAGTATTTATTTATTTAGGTGTTGGTTTCTGACTGTTATTATCTTTGTAGCTGAATGTTCCTGTGAGCTTTTACCAAAGACTGGCAATAGGCTTATCATAGATATTTCTCACTTATTTTTTGGGATTTTTTTTTTTTTTTTTGAAGTAGGGTCTCACTCCAGGCCAGGTTGACCTGGAATTCACTCTGTAGTCTCAGGCTGGCCTCAAACTCATAGCAATCCTCCTACCTCTGCCTCCCAAGTGCTGGGATTAAAGACATGTGCTATCATGCCTGGCTATTTCTCACTTCTTGATTGCTAACAAAACCCAGATTGTTGGGGACATAGCTCAGTGACAGAGCATTTGCCTAGCATGCATGAAGTCCTAGGTTCAATCCCCAATACCACAGGGAAAGAAAACCCTACTCATCCAACTCTGGGGATAAACCATGATTATACTGTCAACTATAATTATAGTTCTTCTCTTTCCAGTCTCTACTAAATCTAGGACTGGAGGGGAACAGAGTTCTGGCTGAGATAAAAGTAGAAGCTTACTTAGGAACACGTGGGAAAACTGCGAATTATGAAAGGACCAGTTTGGGGCTGGAGAGATGGCTTAGCAGTTATGGCACTTACTTACCTGCAAAGGCTAAGGACATGAGTTTGATTCCCCAGTACTCATGTAAGTCAGATGCATAAGGTGGCGCATGCGTCTGGAGTTCGTTTGCATTGGTTAGAGGTCCTGGTGTGCCTATGCTCTCCCTATCTGCCTCTCTGCCTCTCAAATTAAAAAAGAAAAAAATTTATGCTGGGCATGGTGGCGCATGCCTTTAATCGCAACACTCGGGAGGCAAAGGTAGGAGGATTGCCATGAGTTCAAGGCCACCCTGAGACTACAAAGTGAATTCCAGGTCAGCCTGGAGTAGAATAAAACCCTTCCTCAAAAAAAAAGTTCTTTTTTTTTTTTTAAGAAAAAAAAAAAAAAAGGATCATTTTTACAAGGGAAAACTCAATGATGCAGGCTTTTCCCTCCTCTTTTAGATGTGATGTGATATCTGGAGTGTAGCAGCATTACCATGAGACCAGTAGACAGCTACGTCCTCGGGATGATGGAGTGGAAAGGAAGAAAAACCTATCTTTGGCATTGCTGCACTGCGTCAGAGGTGTCAGACCCAAAGCCACCTCTCTCTAAACATCTATGATGCGACTCAATCAACTAAATGACTTTTTTTTTTTTTTTTTTCTTGAGGTAGGGTCTCGTTCCAGCCCAGGCTGACCTAGACTTCATTATGTAGTCTCAGGGTGGCCTCGAACTCCCTGTGATCCTCCTACTTCTGCCTTCCTAGTGCTGGGATTAAAGGCGTGCGCCACCATGACCACTTGAATGTCTTTTTCGCTTAAGCTTCTCTTGGTCAAATTTATTTCTATTCACATTGTTGATGTGCCTGGTGTGTGGGCATTGTTGACTGTTGGCTGCCACCTGAATACTATCGTGGAGGAAAGGCACACCATACTGGGTGGGTTTAGTTTCTTCTTGTTCCTGCATGTTGGTGGTCTTTTGGGGCACTACCCTACTTTTTGAGCTTTGGCCCCCTCTTTTTTCTTTTCTTTTTTTTTTTTTTTTTTTTGGTATTTCGAGGTAGGGTCTCACTCTAGCCCAGGCTGACCTGGAATTCACTCAGTATTCTCAGGGTGGCCTCGAACTCACGGTGATCCTCCTACCTCTGCCTCCTGAGTGCTGGGATTAAAAGTGTGCACCACCACGCCCAGCGTGCCCCCTCTTTTTTTAACAATATTTTTTTGCTAGCAAAGGCCATAACCACTAAGCCATCTCTCCAGCCCTGGCCCCGTCTTTTTATCACTGTGCTACAGCAGGGAGGCAGGGCGTCCTGTGTTCCTCCTGCAGTGCCTCAGCTAAGCACCTTCACAGTGCCCCGGAGCTTCTTTCTACTAACCAGAGCTTAGCTGCTGCCTCTGGAAGCACTGGACATCGAGAGCAATCTGCTCGCGCATGTAGCCAACCCGGTGGCTTCTGCCTTCAGCCTGGCCTCCTTCTCCCACCATGTCCAAGGCCCTGGATTCTATCCCCAGCACTACAAAAAAAGCTTTTTCAGCAATATCTGTGTAATAAGATTGATATATCAGGGCTGGAGAGATGGCTTAGCAGTTAAGACACTTGCCTGCAAAGCCAAAGGACCCAGGTTCTATTCCATAGGACCCACGTAAGCCAGATACATGAGGTGGCACATGCGTCTGGAGTTCATTTGCAGTGGCTGGAGGCCCTGGCGTGCCTGTTCTCTTTCTCTCTCTCTGTCAAATAAATAAATAAGTGTAGAAGATACTTTTTGAGATGTCAATCTTTTTAAAAATTATTTATTTATTTAAGAGAAAGAAGAAGCTAAAGAGAGAGAATGGGCACACCAGGGCCTCCAAATGCATGGGCCACTTTATGTATCTGGCTAACAAAGGTCTGGGGAATCGAACCTCGGTCCTTTGGCTTTGTATGCAAACTCTTCAACCACTAAGCCATCCCTCCAGCCCTCAGAAGATATCTTGCAAGTACATGACCTTTCAGTTTGGTGGAAATCCCCACCTACCTAGAGGCAGAAACAGGTGTGGGAAGGAGAAATAGTAAAATTGACTAGGATCTATTATCTCCAAGGTTCATTTTTCTTTGAAACTGATATGTGTCCTACAATCAATACTGCTGACTAGCTGTTGGCCAGAAAGCAGTTATGATTGGATTGTCTGCACTCTGACAAACTTGGTCTGAGCAATTCTTTTTTTCTGAGGTAGGGTCTTGCTCTAGCCCAGGCTGACCTGGAATTCACCATGTAGTCTCAAGGTGGCCTCGAACTTAACAGCCATCCTCCCACCTCTGCCTTCCAAGTGCTGGCATTAAAGGCGTGCACCACCATGCCTCGGCAACACTTTCTATTCATGTCTTCTATAAGATATTTTTGGGGCTGGAAGGATGGCTTAGCAGTTGAGGCGTTTGCCTGCAAAGCCAAGGAACCCTGGGTCGGTTTCCCAGGACCCACGTTAGCCAAATGCACAAGGGGGCGCACGCATCTGGAGTTTGTAGTGGCTGGAAGCCCTGGCGCACCCATTCTTTCTCTCTTTCTCTCTCTCTCTCTCTCTCCCTCTTTCTCTGTCAAGTAAATAAATAAATAAATAAATATTTTCTAAAGGCTCAGGCTGGAAAGATGGTTCAGTGGTTAAGTGTATTTCTTGTGCTAGCATAAGGGCCTGAAGGGGCCCGAGTGCACTGGCGTTTGAGTCATCCAGGTGCATACAATCTGTAAGCCCAGTCCCGTGGGGGAGTGAAGACTGGAGAATGGCAAACAACAAGCTCCGAATCAATAAGAGACTTCATCAGGAGAAAACACAGGCAGGTGAGTGATGTTTGTCTCTAGCCTCCACAGGCAAGCACACAGAACACAATACCAGAATATACCTGTGCGTACCACATACACTCACCTACAACCTACATATCACACACCTCTGCTTCCCAAATACTGGGATTAAAGGTGTGCGTGCCACCACACCCAGCTGTTTTATTTTGTTTTTGAGGCAGGATCTCACTGTAGCCCAGGCTGGTCTTGAACTCATGGAAATCCTCCTACCTTGTCCTCCTGAGTATTAAATTAAATTAAATTAAATTATTAAATTAAATTAAAGGAATGCACTGGTATGATCCCTCCCTTAAAATTTATTTTTATTTTTCTTTTTTTGAGAGCGACAGAGAAAGAGAGAGAATGGGCGTGCCAGGGCCTCCAGCCACTGCAAACAAACTCCAGATGTGTGCGCCCCCTTGTGCATCTGGCTAACGTGGGTCCTGGGGAATCGAACTTCAAACCGGGGTCCTTAGGCTTCACAGGCAAGCACTTAACCACTAAGCCATCTCTCCAGCCCTCTCCCTTCCTTTCTTTATGAACATGTCAGTGAAGAATTTTCTCAGATCAGAGCCATAAGCAGAGCAGGTGGCTGGTGGAGGCTCCCAAGTCAACGCCCAAAGGAGTCACACCAGCCACACTTGTCTGTCCTTGCTCTGCTCTGCCCTGTCAGAGTTCCCCTTCCATTTACACTACGAGGCCAATGACATTCCAAGCTCAGTGTCTTGCTGATAGCTTTGGGGATGAGGAACAAAACACATCAGGCTAGGAGTTAGGAGTCTGAGGCACCTCTGGAAGGAATCACTGCCCATTGAACTGAACCAACCAAAGGGCTTCTGGTTCCGGAAGTAAGACAGCGCAAAGCTGTCTTGGAAATAGAGATGGTTTTCACCGGTGATGGGCACACCAGCCACACTGGGGTGAGCAGGAGGAACAACTGAGTAGAAGGGGATGTTACTTAATATTTTTGGGAAAGTGGATCTGGCAATAAATGGGAACATCATTAGGGATTCCTTACTTCAATGGATCCGCATACCAATGTCTTTGGTTCTGAAGGTCTTGATTGTCAACCCAGGGGCTGTGATTGGTCCAGAATGCATATACTTGGAAAAACAGATGTAGGAGGAAGTTTCAAGGTCAAATATAAGACAAGAGGTACAAAAGGAAACTTACACTATTGGTTACTAGAATACACATTGATTTTCAAAAATTAAAACTGGGCTGGGCATGGTGGCACATGCCTTTAATCCTAGCACTCAGGAGGCAGAGGTAGGAAGATTGCCGAGAGTTCGAGGCCACCCTGAGACTATGTAGTGAATTCCAGGTCAGCCTGGACTAGAGTGAGACCCTACCTTGAAAAAAGAAAAAACAAACCTGAAAATACTAAGGTCTTTGATATCAAAATAGTCAAATGATCCTCGGGCAAGGTTGTCTGCTATTCATTCCCATTAATAAAATATAAGCCATATATCATCTCCTGTTTCCCAGCCTCATCAGCTACGAGCTTTATGGGTTTTTAAGTCCTTCCTAAAACATCTTATTTCCCTGATGTTCTCATTTGCATTTCTCTGATTATAAGTGAGATTGAATATTAAGATGTTTTCATAGTTTAAAAAATTAACTAGTTTTTAATTGAGAAAGTAATTCATGTACATGGGAAAAACATCAAACAGCATGAAAACTACACTATGAAGCAGGAAACTTCTTCCTGCCCAGGAGTGCCCTGTCCCCCAAGGCAGCCGCCATTATCAAGGCATGCTTTTCTTTCCAGAAATGCTACGCATATAAACAAATCACACATGCAAGAAGAAATGCTTGGCCAGGCGTGGTGGCACATGACTTTGATCCCAGCACTCGGGGAGACAGAGGCAGAAGGATTGCTGTGAGTTTGAAGCCAGCCTCCTGGGATTACATAGCTAATTCCAGGTCAGCCTGGGCTAGAGCGAGACTCAAAACACCCTCCAACAACAACAACAACAACAACAAAACCTCAAGAAATACTTAAAAAACATTTTTCCAGGGCTGGGTATCACACAGGGGCTCATACATGCTAGGCGAATGCTCTACCACTGAGCCATACCTCTAGCTCTAGAAATATATTTGTGTGTACATATATATTCCCCTTCTGTTCATACTGAGAACATAGTTTTGGCGAAATGTGATTTCCAAGTCTGCCTGGAGCCCACATCTGAAGCACACTGGCGCCCCCACTAAATCACTGCTTTCCCATGTCCTGTCACCCTTGTACCTCTCAGTGCTCTACGTCTGGCCCCCCTCCAGGACTGCGGTATTCTTCTTTTAATTTTTTTTGAGGGGGGTTGGTTTTTCAAGGTAGGGTCTCACTCTAGCCCAGGCTGACCTGGAATTCACTCTGTATTCTCAGGGTGGCCTCCAACTCATGGCGATCCTCCTACCTCTGCCTCCTGAGCGCTGGGATTAAAGGCGTGTGCTGCCGCACCCAGCTCGTTTATTTAATTGTTTAAAGAATGTTTATTTAGTGCTTGCTTCGGCAGCACATATACTAAAATTGGAACGATACAGAGAAGATTAGCATGGCCCCTGCGCAAGGATGACACGCAAATTCGTGAAGCGTTCCATATTTTTAAGGGTTATCTCATTTGTCCTGATGCTAATTTACTTTCCGTTGGAGAATCTGCTTCTCTTTTTCAGATAGACGTAGATCCTAAGGAGAGAGCCACCCCATCATACCTCAAAAGGGCCCCGGCTGAAACTAAGAAAAATTGGAGAAACAAGCAAGGGCGCTGTTTTCCTGATGAACCAGATACCAGCACAAGGGGGAAGGAGATCAGCACAGAGAAAAATCAACTCCTACCAAATCAGAGAGCCAGAGCCTCAGAGCCCCCCAACACCTCATCACTGAAGCAGACCAAAAATGAACCCAACATGGCTCAGGGAAATTTCGCGGAAGAGGGGGCGGAAAGAATGTCAGAGCCACATGTTGGGTCATGATATGCACAGACATTTAGCTTACCCATAACTGTGGGCTAACTCCACAATGCATGACCCGTATACCTCAACAAGGAGGGGCCAAGGGGAGGGGGTAGGTCATGGATGAGCCTAATAATGGTACCAAACTGACTGTAAAAAAAATAATAAAATAAAATAAAAAATAAAAATAAAAATAAAAACAAAAACAAAAAAATAAAGTTTAAAACATATTGCTCAACAAACACACAAAAAGAATGTTTATTTATTTATTTAGTTATTTCATGAAAGAGATAGAGACAGAGAGGCAGATAGAGAAAGAGAGAGAGCGTGTGCATCTGGCTTTACATGGGTACTGGGGATTTGAACTAGGGTCCTTCAGCTTTTCAGACAAGTGTCTTAGTCACTGAGCCATCTCTCCAGCCCTGCCCTCCTGCCTTTTTTTGAGGCAAGCCCAACAGATTGGATTTTTTTTTTTTTATGAGAGAGAGTGAGAGAGTGAGCAAGTGAGCGAGCAAGAGAATTGGCCGGCCAGGGCCTCTAGCCATTGTAATCAAATTCCAGATGCATGTGTCACCTTGTGCATCTGGCTTACATGAGATCTGGGGAGTCGAACATGAGTCCTTAGGCTTTGCAGGCAAGTGCCTTAACCACTAAACTATCTCTCCAGCCCTTCTCCAGCCCCCTTTAAAAAAATTTTTTTTTTCGGGGTAGGGTCTCACTCTAGCCCAGGCTGACCTGGAATTCACTATGGAGTCTCAGGGTGGCCTCGAACTCATGGCAATCCTCCTACCTCTGCCTCCCAAGTGCTGGGATTAAAGGCGTGCACCACCACGCCTGGCTAAAATATTTTTATTTAGCCAGCCAGGCGTGGTGGTACATGCCTTTAATTCCAGTACTCAGGAGGCAGAGGTAGGAGGATCCCTGAGAGTTTGAGGCCACCCTGAGACTCCATAGTGAATTCCAGGTCAGCCTGAGCAAGAGTGAGACCCTACCTTGAAAAAACAAACAAACAAAAACAAAAACAAAAACAAAAAATAGAGATAGAGAGAAGAGAGACAGACAGAGAGAATGGGCACACCAGGGCCTCCAGCTACTACAAATAAACTCTAGATGCATGTGCCACTTTGTGCATCTGGATTTATGTGGGTACTGGGGAATTGCACCTAGGTCATTAGGCTTTGCATGCAAGCACCTTAACCATATCTCTAGCCTTTTTGTTTTGTTTTTGTTTTCTTGAAGGTGTTACTTCTAGCCCAGGCTGACCTGGAATTCACTATGTAGTCTCAGGCTGCCCTTGAACTCACAGTGATCCTCCTACCTCTGCCTCCCAAGTGCTGAGATTAAAGGTGTTCTTGCTGCTTCAACACAGGTGCATTTCTGGAAGTTTTCCCTGACCACCTGTCGTAAGGCACGCCCGTGTACTCAAACTCTTGGAGGTCACAACCTTGCTTGAATTTTCTTTTTTTTTTAATATTTTTTATTTTTATTTACTTATTTGAGAGCGACAGGGAGAGAAAGAGGCAGGGAGAGAGAGAGAGAGAGAATGGGCGCACCAGGGCCTCCAGCCACTGCAAATGAACTCCAGACGCGTGCGCCCCCTTGTGCATCTGGCTAACATGGGTCCTGGGGAATTGAGAACTGCGGTCCTTAGGCTTCAAAGGCAAGCGCTTAACAGCTAAGCCATCCCTCCAGCCCCTTGAATTTTCTTCATAGCATATACTGCTATCCAAAATGGTCTCATTTCTGACCTGTTTGGGTCACCTCTGTATCTCCAGCACCTAGGACAGCTCCCAACAAACCAGAAGTCCTTAATAATTGAGTGGCTGACTGACTACCAGTACACTATCCTTTTTTTTAAAAAAAAATATTTCCATTCTTTTATTTTAATTTTTTGTTCATTTTTATTTATTTATTTGGGAGTGACAGAGACAGAAAGAGAGAGAGAGAGAGAATGGGCGCGCCAGGACTTCCAGCCACTGCAAACGAACTCCAGATGCGTGTGCCCCCTTGTGCATCTGGCTAATGTGGGTCCTGGAGAATCGAGCCTTGAACCGGGGTCCTTAGGCTTCATAGGCAAGCACTTAACCGCTAAGCCATCTCTCCAGCCCCCAGTACACTATCTTATGCATGCTGTTTTCTCCCTTTAGTAGTGTGCATGTACACATACATATATGTTTTGTACATACCTGTTTCATTCTTTTCTATGGCTGCATGTATTTTTCCTATTCCTTCCCCTTACTTCCCCATTCCTTTAACACAGGATCTTTTTTATGGGGGGGGGCAGGTTTTGAGGTACGGTCTCACTCTAGCCCAGGCTGACCTGGAATTCACTATGTAGTCTCAGGCTGGCTTCAAACTCACAGCAATCCTCCTACCTCTGCCTCCTGAGTGCTGGGATTAAAGGTGTGTGTCACTACGCCTGGATATTGTAGCCCAGCCTGGATTTGAACTCACTCTGTAGCCCATGCTGGCCTTGAGCTCATGGTTCTGACTCAGCCTCCCAACTTCTGAAATTATAGACATGCCCACCAGTCTTGGCTTTTTATTTTGAGTCTCTGTATGTATCCCAAGCTGACCTGGAACTTGCTATATAGCCTACATTGGCCTGAAGCTCACAACAATTCTCCTGTCCCAGCCTCTGAAATGCTGGGGTTACAGAAATGCACCACCAGGCCTGGTTCCATGGGATTTCTCTGTGAGGGTTTTGTTTGTTTGTTTGTTTGTTTGTTTGTTTGTTTTGAGGTAAGGTTTCACTCTAGCTCAGGCTGACCTGGAATTCACTATGTAGCCTCAGGATGGCCTCAAACTCATGCTGATCCTCCTACCTCTGCCTCCCGAGTGCTGGGATTGAAGGCATGCGCCACCACGCCCGGCTTTTTTTTTTTTTTTTTTTTTTTTTTTTTTGAGGTACAGTCTCACTCTAGCCCATACTGACCTGGAGCTCACTCTTAGTCCCAGGCTGGCCTTAAACTCACAGTGATCCTCCTACCTCTGGTAGAGATACTATCTCCTGAGTGCTGGAATTAAAGGCATGTGCCACCATGCCTGGCTCACTTTTAAGTATGTGTGTGTGGTCAGGGTCTCCTGCTGCTGCAAATGAACTCCCATCTGGCTTTACATGGGTGACTGGGGAATTGAACTCTACCTAGCTGGCAGATTTTGCAAGCAAGTGCCTTTAATGCTGAGCCATCTCTCAGCCCCATAATTTTAATTTTTAAATTTTATTTATTTGAGAGAGACAGAGAGAACGGGAGAGAGAGAGAGAAAGAAAGAGAGAGAGAGAATGGGCATGCCAGGGCCTCCAGCCACTGCAAAAGAACTCCAGACACATGCACCTCCTTGTGCATCTGACTTACGTGCATCCTGGGGAATCTAAGAGGGGTCCTCTAGCTTTGTAGGCAAGTGCCTTTACCACTAGGAAATCTTCAGCCCCCCAACATTTTAACTTTAACAGACATTATTGAGTGTCCCTTCAAAAGTAATACCAATTTAACCACATTTTCCCCAGAAATGTATAAAAATATTTTGTAGCCAAATCTGTATTAGCAAATCTTTTGATGTTTATCAAAATGGGAGGAAATAGGTGAAAGCCAAATTCTGATTTCATAGGAAAAGTAAATCCAAGTGGTTTATGAAATATGTTAAAAGATACTAAAGCTACCTGGGCATTGTTTACACCTGTAATCCCAGCATTCCGAAGGCTAAGGCAGAAGGATCATGAGTTTCAAGGCCATCCTTGATTACACAGAGAAATACTGTCTCTACAAAGAAAAAGGGCTGGGCAGGGTGGTGCACACCTTTCATCCCAGAATTTGGGAGGAGAATTGCTGTGAGTTGGAGGCAGCCTGAAACTCATAGTGAATTCCAGGTCAGCCTGGGCTAGAGTGAGACCTACCTCAAAACAAACAAACAAATTCTCCATTTGCTGGGACTGGGGTTGAAGCAAAGTTGTACCATGTATAAGGCCCCGGGTTCAACTCCCAGCACTACACAAAACTGGGTTTAGCTGGGCGTGGTGGCGCACGCCTTTAATGCCAGCACTCGGGAGGCAGAGGTAGGAGGATAGCTGTGAGTTCAAGGCCACCCTGAGACTCCATAGTGAATTCCAGGTCAGCCTGGGCTAGAGTGAGACCCTGCCTTGAAAAACCAAAAATCAAAACTGGGCTTGGTGGTACAAGCATCTAATCCTCAGAATTTAGGAAGTAGAGGCAGGAGGATAAGGGGTTTAAGGTCATCCTCGGTGATATCAATTTCATAACTACCCATCCATCTTGATCCTATTAAGACCACAAAGTTTGCCAATGCACCTAACTCCCCAACTACCCTTGTAGCCCTTTTCAGTACCACCTACCTGGCCTGGAAGATAAGGGCTCCACCAGGCTCCAGCCATCCAGGTGCTTCATGCCATGATAGCCCCAAAGGGCATCTCAAAGATACCCACCTCATGGACTCTGGGCCTGCTTGGGTATGATCAGATGGTGGTGCCCTCAGGGCTTGCTGGGAACATCTCTAGTATTTGCAACCACTTCCTGAGGATGGTGACTAAGATGTTCTGACAATCTTCCCCATCTCCTGTGGATGTTTCATGCACAAGGCTTCCTGGTAAAGGTTTTCAGGCTTGGGCACTTGATGCCCTCAGCCACGGGCTCCTCCTTTTCCAGAGGGATCTAGCAAGCCTGCGCTTTGGGCCTCCTTTGGCAGCCCTGTGGCTCTTAGAATCAGATGCTGAGTTGACGCTTAGCATGGCTTTTAGACATTTAATGCTGTCTGTTAACTACCATAAGCACAACGTTCCCTCTACCTCCTTTTTATTTTGCAAGGTTTACTGTTGTAAATAAAAGCTGACCCACTCTACATTTCTTCTAATGGCCATTGCCCTGTGCCAGTCAAATGCCATGAAACCTGATTTCCCAGCTCAGTTTCGCCTTCAGACTGAACCTTACCCCAATTAACCACAGGTGAAAACATCATTATACATATTTGTGTGTGTGTGTTTAAAATATTTTATTTATTTATTTATTTATTTGAGAGAGAGAAATAGGGAGAGAAAGAGAGGGAGAGAACACCAGGGTTTCTAGCCACTGTAAACCATGTGATACGTTGTGCATCTGACTTACATGGGTACTGGGGAACTGAACCTGGGTCCTTAGGCTTCACAGGTAGGTGGCTTAGCCACTAGGTCATCTCTCCAGCCCCCTTATGGTTTTTTTTTTTTTTCAAGGTAGGGTCTCTCTCTGGTCCAGGTTGACCTGGAATTAACTATGTAGTCTCAGGGTGGCCTCGAACTCATGAAGATCCACCTACCTCTGCCTCCCTAGTGCTGGGATTAAAGGCATGTGCCACCATGCCCGGCATGTGTGTTTTTGACATAGTGTCTTGTTAATGTAGCTCTGGGTAGCCTGGTACTCACCGTGTAGCCCAGACTACAGTTTTGCCTCAACCTCCCAAGGCTGCAATTATAGGCATGCCAGCCTTTAGAGGTCTGTTGTTATAGCCAGGATGTTTTGTAGCTATTTCATCAGAATTGACACATTCATTCCTAGAGCCAGCCAGGAGGCTTGTAAGACTCAGGAAACTAATGAAACTTGTAAGAATCAGGAAGCTCAGAAAGTTACAAGTTTCACAAGGCCCCTACCCAAGGTTATATAAGTAGTAAGCAATTGCTAGAGGGTGGTGGAGCTGCCTGCTAGTTGTGTACGGACACAGCTCTCATGAGGAGTCACTTGTAGCCTGGGCAGTTCAGTGCAGCCGCTGCCTTTGTCATTCATGACCCTGTAAGGAACCTCTCACCAATGCTCCTGTAGGTGATCCCAATAAACTCATTGATTCCCCAAGCTCAACTTGAGTGAAATCATTTCTGTGGTGTGCTCTTGGGGTCCTATCTAGGGTAAGGAGGTATTTGTTCATGACTCCCTGGGAAAAGTCATATAATATAGGGTCTCTCTCTATCGCCAAGGCTGGCCTTGAACTCCTGGGCTCAAACAATTCTTCTGCCTCAGCCTCTCAAATAGCTGGAACTACAAATGCATGCCACTATGCCCAACTAAAACGTTAGAAATCTGATGTCACTTCATGCCTCACCGCCCACTCACCATTAACAATAATGTTCTCCAGGCCATCTGAACAGGAAGTAAACTATTTTCACAATCCTGGGCCGAGAGTTTTCTTTTCAGGGTCACTCTTGGGACCTAGCTGTCTCAAGGGTTAAAGTGGGGTGGTCTGGCCGTGAGGTGAGGTGGAGGGTGGCAGATTGTTCCTGCAAGAAGTCAGTTGGTCACTATAGAGAGTGGGACAGGAATGTGAGGCTGAGCGGCATTGAGGTGACATTAAGAAATGTCTGATCCAAAGGCAGATCATAGATTTTCTTTCCAAAGCAGGCTTCCTCCATTTGCATTTATTGATGTAACATTGATGGATAGGTCTGGTCCTTCTCTGGCAGCTTATTTCATGTTTTGCCTTCTCTCTTGAGTGATTCCTTTGTTTTCGATCCCTTACTCTGTGGTGTGGATGTGTGTTTTCTTCAGGCTATTTCACTGCATTGGGGACAATTTAGCATGCTATTTCTTCTGGAACCACCAGACTTCGTCAGGATAAGATATGTCACATATGCTAAGATGTGATCTGATGCATCAAACCTGATTCTACACAACTGCACTCCTTGTTTGTTTTACTGTTTTATTCGTGCTCTAAACAGTAATCTTGATAAAATTTATTTTGCCCAGTGACCACATACACACACACACACATACAGAAAGAGAGAGAAAGAGAGAGAGAGAGAATTGATATGTTTGTAATTACATGCATTGCTTTAGTGAGAACATTCCTGAGAGAATTTCGATTTTTGACTAGGGTTAATGAGAAACAAATCCTTCACTTACAATGTTACCTGCCTGGTTACTGGAAGAATTTTCTGGACACTAGCTTCTCTTTTCTTGTTTTGTTTTTGTTTTTCAAGGTAGGGTCTCACTCTAGCCCAGGCTGACCTGGAATTCACTACATAGTCTCACGCTGGCCTCGAACTCACAGTCCTCCTCCTCCTACCTCTGCCTCCCAAGTGCTGGGATTAAAGGTGTGTGCCACCATGCTCGGCTTGCTTTTGTTTTTTGAGACAGGGTCTCATACTAGAGCCTAGATTACCCTTGAACTCACTCGGTAGCCCAGGTTGGACTTGAACCCACAGCAATCCTCCAATCTTGTCTTCCCAAGTCTGGCTTTCAGGAATGAGCCCCCACACCCTTGCTCAGCCTCTGGCTCAGCACTAGGCACTACAGGCACATCTCTACTGTGATGTAACATCTGCTCTGCTCCTTGGTGGAATTTTCTACGTGTTCTGCACCACATAAGTGGGTATAGACAGTGGTAAGGTATCCCTGCCCAAGATGAGTGGGTCCATACAACTAACCTCAACTGAAAAACACTTCACGTCAACTTCCGCTTGGCATGAGGCATATGAGATAGTGGTTTTCACGGACTGAAGTAGAAGTGTCTTTGCTATGAAAAATTTAAAAGCATATATGCTCAAGTGAACACCTTGTGAGGTCGATCAGCTGCCATTCCAGATAGAACTGAAAACTCACCACCTAAGCTTCTCTAGCTGAGCATCAGCTTCTGGTAATGACCCTTAATTGCAGCACTCAAGAGGCTGAGAGAGGAGGATCTCCATAAATTAGAGGCCAGCTGAGCTGCAGAGTAAATTCCAGGTCAGCCTGGGCCAGGGGGATACCCTACCTCAAAAAATAATTTAGGGCCAGGTGTGGTGGCACACGCCTCTAGTCCCAGCACTCAGGAGGCAGATGTAGGAGGAGGCCACCCTGAGACTACGTAGTGAATTCCAGGTTAGCCTGGGCTAGAGTGAGACCCTACCTCAAAAAACTAATAATAATAACAATAGCTATATGGGCTGGAGAGATGGCTTAGCAGTTAAGCGCTTGCCTGTGAAGCCTAAGGACCCCGGTTCGAGGCTCAATTCCCCAGGACCCATGTTAGCCAGATGCACAAAGGGGTGCACACATCTGGAGTTCGTTTACAGAGGCTGGAAGCTCTGGTGTGCCTCCTTCTCTCTTTCACTCTCAAATAAATAAATAAAAACAAACAAAAAAATTAAAAAAATAATAGCTATTATTATTATTTTTTTAAGGGCTGGAGAGATTGCTTAGTGGTTAAGGTGCTTGCCTGCAAAGCCTAAGAAGCCATGCTGGACTCTCCAGATCCCACGTAAGCCAGAAGCACAAGGTAATACAAGTGCACAAGGTCACACATGTGCACAATGTGGCACACGTGTCTAAAATTTTTTTTTAATTTTATTTTTTATTTTCTCAATTTTTATTAATATTTTCATGATTATAAAAAATATCCCATGGTAGTACCCTCCCCCCCCCACTTTCCCCTTTGAAATTCCATTCTCCATCATATCCCCTCCCCATCTCAATCTTTCTACTTACATATATACAATACCAACCTAATAAATGCCCTCCTCCCTTCCTTTCTCTTCCCTTTCTATCTCCTTTTTAACTTACTGGCCTCTGCTACTGAGTTTTTTCCTTCTCGCACAGAAGCCCAATCATCTGTAGCTAGGATCCACATATGAGGGAGAACATGTGGTGCTTGGCTTTCTGGGCCTGGGTTACCTCACTTAGTATAATCCTTTCCAGATCCATCCATTTTTCTGCAAATTTCATAACTTCATTTTTCTTTACCGCTGAGTAGAACTCCATTGTATAAATGTGTCATATCTTCATTATCCACTCATCAGTTGAGGGACATGTCTAAAATTTGATCTCAGTTGCTGGAGGCCCTGGCACACAAATTCTCTTTCTCTCTTTCATTAAAAATAATAATTTAAAGTTTGATCATGTCAAATTCATGGAGTGAGTTGGTTGTAGGATTCAAATATTAAATTAGCATTAATTAAAGATGACTTAAGGGGCTAGGGGAATGGTTTAGTGGTGAATAGTATTGGCTTGCAAAGCCTGCCAGCCAGGGTTCAGTTCCCCTGCTCCCATGTAAAGCCAGACTTACAAAGTAGAATATGCATCTGGAGTTCATTTGCAGCAGCAAGAGGCTCTGGTGCCCCCATTTTTTCCTCCTCTCTCCTTCCAAATAAGTAAATTAATAAAAATATTTAAAGATGACTTAAGTCTAGGGTGTGTGGCTCAGTGATTGAGCACAAAAGGTTAGGAGTTCAATCCTAATTATGAAGAAAACAATAAAATATGATTTGATATCTCTGAGTTATACCTTATATTTTATAGTTTAATAGACATTAATAAGTGCAAAAATGTAGGAAAGTCCATCAAAGCTCTGAATTTTGACTCCATAATGATTGATGCTTTTAAGAAAATAAATACCAAAACCTTTTAGGGCTAGAGAGATAGCTTAGTGGTTAAGGCACTTGCCTGTGAAGCTTAACAACTCAGGTTTGCTTCTCTAGGTCCCATGTAAACTGGATGCACGTGGTGGTGCATGCATCTGGAGTTTGTTTGCATTGGCCAGAGGCCCTGGCACGCCCATTTTCTCTCTCTCTCTCTTTCCTCTTCTCTGTCTCTAATAAACAAATAAATAAAATTTTTTTAAAAATTTAAAATTTTTTCTTAAGCTGTGTGGTGGCACACACTATAATCCTAGCGTTGGGAAGACTTGGACAGGAGAATCCTTAGTTTAGGCCAACTGAGGCTGCACAGTGAGATCCCATCTTTCTCTCTCTCACACACCCTTATTTATTTTTTTCAAGGTTGGGTCTCACCGACCAGGCCTAAGATCCTGTCTCAAAAAAGCAAAACAGAGCCAGGAGTGGTGGCACATGCCTTCAATCCTAGCACTCAGGAGGCGGAGGCAGAGGCAGGAGGATCACCATGAGTTCAAGGTAACCTTGAGACTACACAGTGAATTCCAGGTCAGTCTGGGATAGAGCAGACCCTACCTCAAAACAAAAACAAACAAACAAAGCAAAGCAAAGCAAAACAATAGGGCTGTGGGATGGTTCAGAGGATAAAGGAGCTTGCTTGAAAAGCCTGTCTACCCAGTTCCAATTCCCCCAGCATCCACATAAAGCCAGATGATGTGCATTCTTTATTTTTTATTTTTTATTTGTTTGTCTTTTTTAATTTATTTTTTCTCAATTTTTATTAACATCTTCCATGATTATAAAAAATATCCCATGGTAATACCCTCCCTCCCCCCACTTTCCCCTTTGAAATTCCATTCTCCATCATATCCCCTCCCCATCTCAATCAGTCTCTCTTTCATTTTGATGTCATGATCTTTTCCTCCTCTTATGATGATCTTGTGTAGGTAGTGTCAGGCACTGTGAGGTCATGGATATCCAGGCCATTTTATGTCTGGAGGGAGCACGTTGTAAGGAGTCCTACCCTTCCTTTGGCTCTTACATTCTTTCCGCCACCTCTTCCGCATTAGACCCTGAGCCTTGGAAGGTGTGATCGAGATGTTACTCAGTACTCCAGTCACGTCTTTCCAGCACTATGATACCTTCTGAGTCGTCCCAAGGTCACTACCATCTGAAAAGAGAAGATTCTCTACCCAAAGTGAGTGATGTGCATTCTTTAATGGAAGCAAGAGAGCCTGGGATACACATATTAATAAATAAAATTTTTAAAAAAAGATATTTCCAGGCATGTGGCGCACATCCCAGCAATCAGCGGTGGGAGGATCACTGTGAGCTCAAGGCCAGCCTGGAATTATAGAGGTCAGCCTGGGTTAGACTGAGACCCTACTTCAAAAAAGAAAAAAGGGCTGGAGAGATGGCTTAGTGGTTAAGCTCTTGGCTGTGAAGCCTAAGGACCACAGTTGGAGGCCCAATTCCCCAGGACCCACGTAAGCCAGATGCACAAGGGGGTGCATGCATCTGGAGTTTGTTTGCAATGGCTGGAGGCCCTGGCGCACCCATTCTGTACCTGCCTCTTTCTCTCTCTGTCTGTCTGTCGCTCTCAAATAAATAAATAAATAAATAATTTTAAAAAGCGCCAGGTGTGGTGGCACATGCCTTTAATCCCAGCACTCAGGAGGCTGAGGTAGGAGGATCACTGTGAGTTCGAGGTCAACCTGAAAGTACATAGTGAATTCCAGGTCAGCTTGTGCTACAGTGAGACCCTACCTCAAAAAGCCAAAAAGCAAAACAACAATTAACCCACAAACAAACAAAAAAAATTTTTTTTCTTGTTCTTTTTGGTAGAAAAGGGTAACCACTAACCACAGCCATGGATTGCTGTGTGGCACTTAAAATGTGACTAGTGAGAGCCGGGCATGGTGGCGCATGCCTTTAATCCCAGCACTTGGGAGGCAGAGGAAGGAGGATTGCCATGAGTTCAAGTCCACCCTGAGACAACAGAGTAAATTCTAGTCTGCCTGAGCTAGTGTGAGATCCTACCTAAAAAAAAAAAAAGTGACTAGTGACCAAGGAGTTGAAATTTAAATGTTTAGATTTTTATTTTATTTTTTATATTTGGGCTTTTGGAACAGGATTTCACATTGTAGCCCTAGATGGCCTGCTACTTGTAATGTAGCCCAGGCTTACCTCAAGCTTGCAGCAATCCTCCTGCCTCAGCCTCCCAAGTGCTAGGATTGTAGGTGTGAGCTGAACATTCAGTGAAGAAACCTCTGCTTCTTATGTTATTTAGATTCGGTTCACTTAAATCCAGACTGGGGATGCAGCTCAGTGGTAGAATACTTGTCTAGCATATATAAGGCCCTGGGCTCTATCCCCAGCATTGCTAAAATAAAATGTAAGTAGCCACATGTAGATAGTAGTTACCACTGAGGACAGTCCAAATTTGAAGCCACAGTGAGGAAGAAGGAAGAGAGAAAGACATGTGAGTAGCCTGGGGACATTTTTTCCCCAATTTTTAAATTATTATTTTTATTGACACCCTCCATTCATATATACAATGTACCCTGATCATAATCTCCTGCCATTCTTCTTTGCGTCCCATCCCTTCTCCACTGAACTTCCTCTTCTGTCCAACGAATCCCTTCTATTTTGCTGGCATCTTTTTGCCCTCCTCCATCATCCATAATAACATGTTGATGTGCCCAATATTATGCAGGTCTTCTGCAGGAAATGACAGCCGCTGCGAGGTCATGAATACAACTATCGTTCTGTGTTTGAAAGACAGAGATCCAAAGCACCCCTCTCTGTCCTTTGGCTCTTACATTATTTCCATTACCTCTTTCACCATGTTCCCTGAACCTTGGAGGGTGTTCATAGTGCTGAACACTCAACCATCACTTCTTACACTCTGATGAGTTTTAAGTCTTCCCAGTGGTCACTACATCTGAAAAAGAGAAACTTCTTTAAACAAAGTGAGAGCAGCATTACTATATGGGCATAGACATAACTATTTAGAGAGCATTTTGGTGGGCATAATATAGCTATTTAGTCAAACAACAGTGGTAGCTTCCCCCACTAGGGCTTATGACTGTCCAAACCATAGGCTTTGGGCTGGGTTTTCAGTATCACAGCTTGGGGACTTTTAAGGAGAGAAGACCAAAGGGCAGTTCTGTCCAAAGTCTTAATCTTTCCTTCTGGAACATACAGAACAGTCTGGTAGGTTAGATATAGGGTGGTGCTGACTAATCTTAGGCACAATGCCTATAGCTCACCATACTTTTAGAGGCCCACAAAAATATTTCAATTGCTTTCAAAAATAGGAAAAAGCACCATAGAGATGGCTCAGCAGTGAAGGCACTTGCTTACAAAGCCTGGAAGTCTGGGTTTGATGCCCCAGTATCTATATGAAGCCAGGTGCATGGAGTGGTGCATGCATCTGGAGTTCATTTGCAGTGGCAGGAGGCTCTGGCATGCCCCTTCTCTCTCTCTTTCTGTCTCTCTGTCTCTCTTCTTGCAAATAAATAAATATGTTGGGTCTGATGGTGCATACTTACAATCCCAGAAACTCAGGAGGTGGAAGCCAGAGGATCACATGTTTAAGGCCTGCCTGGGTTATACAGTGAGTACCTATTTAAAAAAAAAAAAAAAAAAGACAGGAAAAGGGTAAGAAATATCTCTAGAGACCAGGGATAGAAGACTTGCCTATCATGTGAGAGATCCTATGTTCAATTCCCAGTACAAGAGAAAGGAATTTAATTAAAAAAAAAAAAAAAAGGGGCTGTAGGAGATGGCTTAGCAGTTAGGGCATGTGCTTGCAGAGTCTGATGACCTGAGTTCAATTCCCCAGTGCCCACGTGAAGCCAGATGCATGCTGTGGCACATGAATCTGGAGTTTGTTTACAGGGGATAGAAGCCCTGGTGTGCCCATTCTGTCTGTCTTTCTTCTATCTCTCTGCTTGTGAATAAATAAATGAAAACTTTAAAAATATTTTATTTTTATTTATTGTTTGAGAGAGAGAGAGGCAAATAGAGAGAGAGAGAGAAAAACAGAGACAGACAGAGAGAGAGAGAGAGAAAGAAAGAAAGAAAGAAAGAAAGAAAGAAAGAAAGAAAGAAAGAGTGCTCCAGGGCCACCGGCCATTGCAAACAAACTCCAGACACATGTGCCATCTTGTGCATCTGGCTTATGTGGGTCCTGGGCAATCGAACTTGGATCCTTTGGCTTTGTAGGCAAGTGCCTTAACCGCTAAGCCATCTTTCCAGCCCATAAATACTTAAAGGAGAGAGAGAGAGAGAGCCGGGCATGGTGGCGCATGCCTTTTTAATCCCAGCACTCGGGAGGCAGAGGTATGAGGATCACTGTGAGTTCGAGGCCACCCTGAGACTCCATAGTGAATTCCAGGTCAGCCTGAGCTAGAATAAAACCCTACCTCAAAAAACAAACAAACAAAAAAGAGAGAGAGAGAAAGGGGCCTTAAAGCAGAAGTGGGGCTGGAGAGATGGCTTAGTGGTTAAAGCATTTGCCTGAAAAGCCAAAGGACCTCTGTTCAATTCCCCAGGACCTATGTAAGCCAGATGCACAAAGTGGTGCATGCATCTGGTGTTCGTTTGCAGTGGCTGGAGACCCTGGTGGGCCCATTCTTTCTCTATCTCTCAAATAAATAAATGAATAAAAAATATATTTTTAAAAAGCAGAAGTGTCTAGGACCCACACAAGTCATAAGGTGTGGGAAAGGGCTCTTCTTCCAACACTGACAGCTCATCTTGGAAGCCTAGGAGTCTGCTTGGTCTTTCAGGAGTCATACCTGATGTCCCTGAATGCTACCACCTGCTCCAGGACCTGGCATAAAGGAGCTGATAAAACTTCCCAACAATACATGGGTCAGAGGAGATCCCTGGCTCAGGCTTAGAAAATAAGCTTGTACGGGCTGGGGAGATGGCTTAGTCGTTAAGACACTGCTTGCAAAGCCTGATGGTCTGGGTTTGATTCCCCAGTACCACATAAAGCCAGGTGCACAGAATGGCACAGGTATCTGGGGTTTGTTTGCAGCAGCTGGAGGCCCTGGTGCGCTCTCTTTCTCCTTGCAAAGAAATAAATACAAACAGGTTTGTTTACACACACTTGAGCAGAAAGGCATGGGGGGGGGGCTGGTGAGGCAGTTAGGAAGGCAATGCTCTGCCCTGAAGATGGGAAGAAGGTGGCCTCTTTCATCTTTACACCTAATACTATAATACTAATTACTAATGCTGACAATTTGGCGGGGGAAGAAGAAACAGGCTCGGAAAGGTTGAGAAACTTGCCCAAGCTCCCACTGCAGATTCAGGTTTCCTTTGCTGATGATCTGACAGTCCAGCCCTAGACTTCTTCACATGTTCCTGGGCGTGGTGGCTCAAGCCTTTAATTCCAGCACAGGTAGGAGGATGGCTGTGAGTTCTAGGTCTGGGCTAGAGTGAGACCCTACCTTGAAAGAAAACAACAAAAAGACAATAACAGAAAACCCCATACCCCTGGGACTCCTCCCCACATGTCAGTTCAGGCCTACAGGGCAGTTTCTAGGACAGGCATCCTGTCATCCCTAAGGGCTGTCCCCTCTTCATTCCTGCTAATTGGAAAAATATCTTTCCAGAGCTAACCCTAAGAAAGATCCTCTTCGTAGTGCTCAGCACTGAAATGTCTCAATCACACCTTCCATGGCTCAGGGTCCATTGCAGAAGAGGTGGCGGAAAGAATGTAAGAGCCAAAGGAAGGGTAGGACTCCTTACAACGTGCTCCCCCCAGGACACAAAATGGCCTGGATATCCATGACCTCACAGTGCCTGACACTACCTACACAAGACCATCATAAGAGGTGGAAAAGATCATGACATCAAAATAAGAGAGAGACTGATTGAGAGGGGGAGGGGACATGATGGAGAATGGAGTTTCAAAGGAGGAAGTGAGGGAGAGGGAGGAAATTAACATGGGATATTGTTTACAATTATGGGAGTTGTCAATTAAAAAGAAAAAGATCCTCTTCAATCCCGGTGCCTCACTCAATTTCCCTCTCTCTCTCTGTAGTCAGGGTCTCTCCGTAGTCCCAAGGACAGCGGTCCTCTGGAAGCCCGTGTCACCAGCATCACGCTCGCTCCAGCAGTCAGGAATGCGTCTCGGTCCCTTTAAGTCCCGCCCGGGGAACGCCCGGAACAGGCCGCGCCATTCCGGGATCTGCCTTGGAGAAGGATCGGTTCCGGCTCGGCTTCGGGGATCTCGTGCCCTGGAGGTGCCCTGCCCGGCCTCCCGGCGCGGGGCCGTGGCGAGGGCACCATGAGCCGCATCTACCACGACGGCGCCCTCCGGAACAAGGCGGTGCAGAGCGCGCGGCTGCCCGGGGCCTGGGACCCCGCGGCGCACCAGCGGTAGGCGGCTCGCGTCGCCGGGACCCGCCCGGAGCCCTGGATCTGAACCCTGCTCGGACACTGGGGCAGCCGGGCGGTGGCCGATACTGCTGGGGTTGCAGAGGCCACCCCTCGGCCTCCAGTCCTCCCGTTTGAAATTCCCGCCTTGCATGCGTACCCAAAAGAGACTCCAGAGGCGGTGCTTCAGTGTCCCCCCCCCCCCCCCTCGGTCCTTACTTCACCCGCATGACCCTAAAACTCCAGCCACTTGTCTGTCTCTCTGCTGTGCCTCTGAGCTTGGGCCCTGCCCCAGAAGTGACCAGTGGGTACTATGGCAAGGTCTGTTGAGTTGTTGGCCTGGTGGGGGTGGGTGGGTGGAGCATCCAGGGGTACAGACACTGCCCAGGGTAATAAGCAGGATGGAAGGATCCGTTTGTAATCAGAAACACTAAGGAATTATGCCTAGCGAAATACGCTAAGCTCAGAAAGACAAATATTGCGTGATCTCATATGTGGAATCTAAGGAAGTCCAACTCCTAGCCGTGTTCAAGGGGAGGTGACCAGGGAGTACAGCTATTCAATTACAAGAGCAACAGGCTCTGTGGATCCAACTGTAGCATAGATGGTGATGGGTGTGCACACATTAATTGGATTGTGGGAATCACAAGGTATGTATTAATATGTATTAATACGTGTATTAAGTTACCGTGTTATACAACTTGAATATAATGCCATCTTTGTCAGTAACATTTAAACAGGCTGACCTGGAGTTCACTATATAGTCTCAGGGTGGCCTCAAACTCACTGCGATCCTCCTACCTCAGCCTCCCAAGTGCTGGGATTAAAGGCGTGTGCCACCACACCCAGCTATAATATTTAAATATTTATTTATTTCAGAGAGAGTGGATATGGGCATTCCAGGGCCTCTCGTCTCTGGGAATGAACTCTACGCAAATGTGCCATATTCTACATCTGGCTTTCTGGGGAATTGAACCTGGGCCAGCAGCCTTTGCAATCAAGCACCTTTAACCGCTGAGCCATCTCTCCAGTCCCCAGCTACATATTTAATTTAATTTAATTTTTTTGTTTTTCAAGGTAGGGTCTCACTCTAGCCCAGGCTGACCTGGAATTCACTATGTAGTATCAGGGTGGCCTTGAACTCACAGCCATCCTCTTACTTCTGCTTCCCAAGTGCTGGGATTAAAGGTGCGTGCCACCATGCCAGGCCTCCAGTTACATATTTGAGAAAAGAATTTTCCAGGAGTAAATGGCTAGAGGTAAGCAGCGCCTGCCCTGCCCTTTGCTGCTGTCATCTTGGATCCGTCTCTTTCCCATGTCTATGGTCCCTGTTAGGTCAGGATGAAATGGAGTCACCGAGGACAGCAGGAAGACGATAGATAACAGGGAGTGGGTCATCCACACTCCTCAAGGAACCACCCAGCCCTCATCCCTTCCTTGCCTAACAATGCCCAGGTCTAGGTGTCCTGACCCCTTATTGCTCAGGACACCAGGTTACTGCTCTGGTGTCACACCCTGGCTATCTTAGATCTCCCCTAAAGAAACCTTTTTTATCTTTTTGGTTTGTGGAAGTAGGGTCTCTCTCTAGCCCAGGCTGACCTGGAATTCACTGCGAAGTCTCAGGGTGGCCTCGAATTCATGGCCATCCTCCCACCTCAGCCTCCTGAGTGCTGGGATTAAAGGCCCCTCGCCACCACGCCCGGCAGGAAACCTTTTTTTTTCACTTCCCCCTTCCTCACCTTCCCCCAACTGAAGAGCTCTACGTAGTCCACTATCTGTAATCCCAAATCGACTGCTGACTGCTCCGCTCTTGAGAGTCAGTCCTAGCAGCCCGTGTCCCTGCCCCTGAATAAAAGCTTCCATTTTTGCCTCAGAGTGGTCTCCGTGGTCTTGGTCACTCCTGAACCTTACAGTTCCAAAAGGAGACATACTCAGGTTCTGCTTTCATGGAAAGTAGAAGTGGGAAGTGTGTGTGTGTTGGGGGGGGGGGGAGTATGTTCCATTCCCACTTAATGTGGGACTCTGGTCTTGGGCTGAGTCTCCAATTCTCCATCTGTAAGGTGACAATAACCATTTCCGCGGGTTGGTGACCTGTGGATACGAATGAGAACAGGAATATGAAAGTGTTTTAACATGAGGGAAGGGAATTTATAGTAGCTTAAACACCTGCTCCCAAATTTGCTTTAAAAGAATCATTCCTTTCTTTTCTTTCTTTCCCTCCCTTCCTCCTTCCTTCCTTTTTCTTTCTTTCTCTCTCTCTTTCTTTCTTTTTCTTTCTAGCAGGGTCTCACCTGAAACTCACTCTGTAGCCCAGGCTGGCCTTGAACTCACAGAGATCTTCCTACCTCAGTTTCCCCAGTGATAGGATTAAAGGCAGAGAGCTACTATGCCTGGCCCTTCCCCCCTTTCCTTCCTGCCTTCCTTCCTTCCTTCCCATCCTCTCTCTCTCCCTCCCTTTTTCCCTCCCCTCCCTCCCTTCTCTCCTGCCCTCCCTTCCTCCCTCCCTTCATCTCTCCCTTTCTTCCTTCTGGTTCTATTCTAGGTTGGATTTATACTCACTGTGTAGCCCAGTCTGGCTTCAAGCTCACAATAATTTTGCTGCTTCTCAAGTTCTGGATTTCAGATATGCACCACCATGCCCAGCTATTAAAAAAAAAAAAAGGTTTATATTTAGAAAGTACTTAATAGTGTGCCCATACCACATTCATGATCTTGGGCCATTATCAGAGGATCAGAGCAAGTAGGCTGTTTTTCTCCTCTATAGATAAAAAGCCTCAGGGTCTCCATATAGTAACTCCCGGTGGCCCTAATAGAGAAGGCTGGAGCTTGGCCTCTGTGTAGCTGGAAGGTTCCTCCTGTCCTTTACCCAGTACCCCAGCCTTTGGAAAGATGGTACTGATGTGGGACACAGAGAGGGTTTGCTCTGTATGAAGCCTGCTCAGGGCCAGGTAAATAAGATACTCAGGTGAGATTTGCTTCCATCTCAGAGAAGATTCTGCACTGGGCCATGAAACTAGGGTTGAGGACTGATGGTACCGGCATCCCTTCTTTTCCTCTCGTCCTCAGGGGAAATGGCGTCCTGCTTGAGGGGGAGCTGGTGGATGTATCTCGGCACAGCATTTTGGATACCCATGGCAGGAAGGTGAGGCTGTGTCCCGGGCAGCGACACAGGGCCAACCGCATCCGTGAAGCATTTCTTTGTGCTGGGTTCTACCATTGCCAAGACTTGGGAAATCTAGCTCCTTCCCTAAGGGCTCACAGAGCAGGTGGTCACAGACAACAGGACCAGCAAGAGGAAAGGGGATGCTTAGGGCTATGTTGGACAGTGGAAGCTTTGATGAGAACAGCCCGCCAACAGTTTTAAAAGCACATTTTGTGCTTTGCAAGGTGCTGGCTCCTCCATCATTTCACCAGTCCCTCACAGCATCACTGAAGGGAGGCATCACGCTGTGCCCATGTGATAGAAGAAACGGAGGCCCAGGAGGCTGGGAGTGTTTTGCTCCCGTGCTACATCTGTTGGAGTGGCTGCCTTCCCTTAGGGTCTTTCAGCGTTCTTCCTACTGCGCTTTGGTAACAGCCACTCCTGCCTCGTGGCATTTGGGATCCCTGGTGCTCAAGTTATGGTTTCTGGTCTCTAGCTGTGCACAAGCCTTGGAGTCAGGCTGTGTGTCACTCTGCAACACAAATGAATGTTTGGGAGGCAGAGGTAGGGTCTCACTCTAGCCCAGGCTGACCTGGAATTCACTATGTAATCTCAGGGTGGTCTCAAACTCACGGCGATCCACCTACCATTGCCTCCCAAGTGCTGGGATTAAAGGCGTGTGCACCAACACACCCGGCAAATGTTTTTTAAAAATTTTATTTATTGACATTTTTATACATGTGCAAATGAATGAATACTTGAGTGAGGCATCTACCCAGCATGGACATCTATGAAGCTGAGATGGGGTTCTAAGGCAGAGGGTGAGGTGGGCAAGGGCTGAGCCGGAGACCAGAGTGTATGTGCTAGGGCTGGGGTGGGGAGTGAATGAACAGCCCCTTCACCTCCTCTTTCCCTCCACCCAGGAGCGCTACTATGTGCTGTATATCCGGCCCAGTCGCATCCACCGCCGTAAGTTCAACACCAACGGAAATGAAATTGAGCCCAACTTCAGTGCCACCAGGAAGGTGAACACAGGCTTCCTCATGTCCTCTTACAGTAGGTATCCTCAGCCCTTCCTCTCTATGAGCCTGCCAATACTGTGTCCTGTGTCCCCAGAAACTCTTGACCTGTAGAAAGTGGCTTCTTGGCACCTTTGACCTTGATTCTGGCCTGAAAACCTTCTCACTCCTTTCTGCCCCCAACTTGCTCAGAAGACTCCCATTACCCTGCCTTAGTCTCAGGAACCCAGCTGGTCTTCCGAACTCCTGCCATTTCCTATAGACTAGCAGAATTGTCCAGAATTTGGGTTCTAACTGCCTTTGTGAAGAGGCTGAACCAGGGCCCAGGAGCCTTTGATCTACCACCCAAATCCTCGCTTGCTTGTGTCCTGTCTCAGTCTATTCGTTCTGTGTACTAGTTACTTTCCTTGTTGCTGTGACAAAATACCTGACAAAAGCAACTTAAGGGAGGAAGACTTTATTATTTTTATTTTTTAAATTATTTATTTATTTGAGAGACAGAGGGAGAGAGAAAAAGAAAGGAAGGAAAGAAGAGGCAGATCAAGAGATAGAGAGAAAATGCCAGGGCCTCCAGCCAATGCAAACAAACTCCAGATGCGTGTGCCACCTCAACAAAGAACTATGAAGGCTGGTGTTCAGCTTGCTTTCTCTTATTTTATTTTGTTTTCATGAGAGAGAGAAAGAGCTAGGGAGGGAGAGAGAATTGGCACGCCAGGGCCTTTAGCCACTGCAATCAAACTCCAGACACATGTTCTACCTTGTGTGTATGCGTGACCTTGTATGCTTGACTTATGTGGGTCCTGGGGAGGTAAACCTGGGTCCTTAGACTTCACAGGCAAGTGCCTAAACTGCTAAGCCATCTCTTCAGCCCCCTCCTTTTTATTTTTATTTTTTCCAGGGTAGAGTCTCATTCTAGCCCAGGCTGACCTGGAATTCCCTATGTGATCTCAGAGTGGCCTCAAACTCATGGCGACCTTCCTACCTCTACCTCCTGAGTGCTGGGGATTAAAAGTATACGCCACCACACCTGGCTTCCAGTGCTCCCCTTTTTTGTTTGTTTGTTTATTTATTTTGATTTTTTGAGATAGGGCCTTGCTCTAGCCCAGGCTGACCTGGAATTCACTATGTAGTCTCAGGGTGGCCTTGAACTCATGGCAATTCTCCTACCTCTACCTCCCAAGTGCTGGGATTAAAGGTTTGCACCACCACACCTGGCAAAAATTTCTATTTTATTTTTATTTATTTGAGAGAGAGTGTGCGTGAGAGAGACAGGGAGAGAGGAGTGGGAAGAGGGAAAGAATGGGTATGCCAGGGCCTCCAGCTACTGCAAATGAATTCCAGACACATGTGCCACCTTGGGCATCTGACTTACATAGGACCTGGGAAATCAAACCTGAGTCCTTTGGCTTTGAAGGCAAGTGCCTTAACAACTAAGCAATATCTCCAATCCCCCCCCCTTTTTTTTTTTTTTTTTTGCTTTTTGAGGTACTATCTTGCTGTAGTCCATGCTGACTCACAGCAGTCTTGCCTCAGCCTCACAAGTGCTGGGATTAAAGGTGTGTGCCACCACACCTGGCTTCCAGCCCCTTTATTAAAATTTTTTCCTTTATTTATTTGAGAGAGAGAGAGAAGCAGTCAGAGAGAATAAATATGGGCATGCCAGGACCTCTTGCCTTGCAAATGAACTCCAGATACATGCACCACACCACTTTGTGCATCTGGCTTTATGCAGGTATTGGGGAATTGAGACCAGGCCATCAGGATTTGCAAGCGTCTTTCACCACTGAGCCATCTTTCCAGCTCTCTTTCACCTTTTTTACAAGGGCACTGGTGCTACTCATGAGGGCTCCATCTTTATCACCTCTGAGAGGCGCCCTTTTTATTTATCACTTTTTTTTATTATTTGTGTGTATGTGCACATTCATGCATGATTGTGTGTATGTGTGTGCACACACACATGCACGCATGCACTAGGCCCATGCCATGGAGCATGTGTAGAGGTCAGAGGATAACTCTGGGGCCAGTCCTCACCTGTTTACCTCATATGAGGCACAGTTTCTCACTGGATTTTTGCTCTACTGTTTCTCTGGGCTTGCCATCAGCCACTGGGGTGTTCTCCTGTCTCCATCACCAACCTTACTATGTCTGTTGCAGTCAGGTTTGCATTGCTGACAGAAATCACCCGACCAAGAGCAGCTTGTGGGGGGAAAAAGGTTTATTTTGGCTTACGGGCTCGAAGGGAAGCCCATGATGGCATGGAAAACGATGGCATGAGGAGAGGGTAGACATCACCCCCTGGCCAACATCAGGTGGACAACAGCAACAGGAGAGTGTGCCAAACACTGGCAAGGGAAACTGGCTTTAATGCCCATAAGCCCACCCCCAACAATACACTGCCTTCAGGAGGTATTAATTCCCAAGTCTCCACCAGCTGGGAACCTAGCATTCAGAATGCCTAAGTTTATGGGGGACACCTGAATCAAACCACCACATTCTGCCCCTGGCCCCCATAAACTGAAAACTATCCATGATGTAAAATGCAATGCACTCAGTCCAACTTTAAAAGCCCCCAGCGTTTTTATCAATCCTAAAGATGTTGAAACATGCCCATAATACAAGGTCTTTTAACTGAGCCATAATACCAAAAAATCCTCCCCAAGCCCATAATGGCACAGAATAAACACTCACACTGCAAAAGATGGCATTGGGCATAGCAAAAAAATATTCAACCAACACAAGGTTTAAACAGATCAGACATAAAACTCTGTAGCTCCCTCCAAGTTCAACAACTCTAGCCACTGACAAGTCTCCAAGTCCAATAATTCTAACTAGCAACAAGTCTCTGGAGTTCCAATTCTGCCCCTCCAGCTAGGCTACTCACAGTCCTGGAAAACTTTTTCTGGTGCCTACAGCTCTCCTTAGCAGCAGTCTCGTGGTCCTGGCATCTCCACTGGGTCTCCACCGCAACCCACGGTTCATCCTCACAGCTCCGTCAGGTCTCCATGCAGGCAATCATGCTTCACACTGCCAGTGACCATTTCCAAAACACAAGACCATGTTGCAAATTCAATGACACTCTTTCCTGCATTTCTTATACTCCATAATACCAAGTAGGGTGCCAATTTGTTACTCCAGGTGGGAATAAATCAGACTTTGAGGAATAGGACACTCCTTGAGCATGTTGCCCCAGTGCAGGTCAGCTGGCCCAATCTCAAAGATTGTAATCTCTCATACAATTGCAGCTGAAGGGGCAGAAGCTTTGGCCCAAAGATTTCATTTTTTTCTGTGCCATATCCCTCTGCTCACACCAGTCCATTTCTATGCAATGCAACCCTGCACAAATTCTCAGGACATGGGCATAACAGCAAGCCTCTCACACAAATTGCTTCAAGCCCAGTCCAGGCAAAGTTCTTTCTCACCCTCATAATGTGGCCCAGTGTTCCGTTAGGCTGAGTGTTGAACAGGTCTGACCTTGTGGGGTTTGGAGTGATGAAGGCAGCCTACTGGAAAGTTCAGCTTCATTGTGAGGTGGGGGATGCACTACTTCCTGAGGTCCCTTGGGCCTGATAAGTATCCCTTGCCCTGTTAAGCCAGCACCCGCTCCCACCCTGACTCCTGCAGGTTGGGACTTGGGATTCCTCTCTGAAGTGATGAGCCCTGCTAGGGCCAACATTAGTAGGAAAGTGGAGGATCTGGGGACCACAAGTTTGCTCCTGGTTTTAGCAGAACCCCCCACCCAGTTAATGAGAGCCTGAGAGAACCTGCTTGGTCACGGAGTCTCAACGGGAAGACAATTTCATGCCGAGTATTGGAGTCCTTCCTCCATAATTGCTACGTGGCCTTGAGCTAATGATGGAGCCTTCACAAGCCTTGGTTTTCTCATCTGTAACATAGACATAAAGAAAACACATGCCAGGCACTGTGCTCAATGCCTTACCTGCCTTAATTCCTTTGTAGCACATGTTATTGCTATCAGGTCACTTGCCCAGGTTAGTAGAGCTCGGGCTTCAGGGCAGTCGGCCTTCACAGCTAGCACCTTTGCTGTGGAGCTCTCAGTGGATGATCTCCAACAAGATGGAAGCTGAGAGTCCAGCCCTCAGGTAGAACCCCCGTCAGCTCCTGAAGGCCCTGCGAGAGTGCTAGCGATGCTAACCCTCCTGCATCGTGCGCCTGCAGAGGTGGAAGCCAAGGGGGACACGGACAGGCTCACGGCCGAGGCTCTGAAGGCGTTGGTAAACAAGCCCGAGCTGCTGGTGCTGACAGAAAGCCTCACCCCGGACCAGACGGTGGCATTCTGGATGCCTGAGTCAGCGATGGAAACAATGGAGCTGGAGCTGGGGACCGGAGTGCGCCTGAAAACTCGGGGTGATGGCCCCTTTGTAGGTGAGCAGTGTGTCCTCACTTTAGCCTGATGTTATATAGCCTTTAGGAGTTTCTGGCCACCCTCTGAAGCTCTCATGAGAACTTCTCTCTCCCTTGGAGATTTATTCCTAAGTCCCTGGACAAGGGTTATTAGCCTAGATACGTTAGATCCCAGAGTGTCACCCATTGACCCCTGCCATCTAGTGCTGTGGAAGTCCCACCAAGGTCTCAGTGACCACACCAGAGAACAGGATTAACCCAGACCTAGAGAACCTAACTAGAATGGATGGACCCAGATCCCACTATTCTGCCACAGGGAGAGAGGACACACAATATCTTTATTTATTTATTTATTTATTTGAGATTGACAGACACAGAGAGAAAGGCAGAGAGAGAGAGAGAGAAAGAGAGAGAGAGAGAGAGAGAGAATGGGTACGCCAGGGCCTCCAGCCACTGCAAACAAACTCCAGACGCGTGTGCCCCCTTGTGCATCTGGCTAACGTGGGTCCTGGGGAATCGAGCCTCGAACTGAGTCCTTAGGCTTCATAGGCAAGCGCTTAGCCGCTAAACCAACTCTCCAGCCCCACACAACATCTTTTCTTTCAGATTCGTTAGCCAAGCTGGAATCTGGGACAGTGACCAAGTGTAATTTTGCTGGTGATGAAAAGACAGGGACATCCTGGACAGACAACATCATGGCCCAAAAGTCTTCAGAGGTGGCCACAGCAGAGATACGAGAGCAAGGAGATGGGGCCGAAGATGAGGAGTGGGTATGTTAAGGAGACATGCACTGGGCACTGCTGTGTGTCTCTTGGCAAGAGGTTTATACATACAGGTTATGGTTGAGGTAGAATTAATAGGAGGCCAATAAATTCTGTGGAATTCCCAGGAGTGTGTTAGCATCAGGGGAATTAGTTCAAGAAATTTATCAAGGGACCTTTTCATGTTGGATGACACGAACTGTTCCTGTGTAATATGAAGACCCAAGGAAGGGGAAGGAGCTGGCGTAGAAGGAGCCAGCGACTGTCTCTAAGTCTCAAAACCTTTCTACTTCAAGTGACTGTGTTAGACGAGTGGAGGCTCAATGTGGGGTTGTTTTCTTATTTCTTTTTAGTCTGGACACTGTTTTTTTGTTTGCTTTTTTGAGGCAGGGTCTCGCTGTAGCCCAGGTTGACCTGGAATTCACTATGTAGTGTAAGGGTGGCCTCAAACTCATGGCAATCTTCCTACTTCTGCCTCCTGAGTGCTGGGATTAAAGGTGTGCACTACTATGCCCGGCTTAGGACACTGTTTGAAGTAGCTGTTACCAGTCTTCTAGTGTTTGCCATGCTGAGGGACAGACAGCTTTCTGATTGATCCTCCGCTTCCTCATACACATTTTCCTGCAGTGCATTTGACCTGGAGATTTGAATTTGTATCAAAACCCTCCAGATGGAACATTTTGAGCAAAGAAATCACAGAAAAATGGAGTTTTTACATCAGTAGTGAAGATGTCGACTTTCATCAAAGGCGGCCAGGAAGGGGACTGTGGAGAATCTGGATTTCCCTCTGTCTTTTAAAAATATATATATTTATTTATAAGGGGGGGGGAGAGAGAGAGAGAGAGAGGGAGAGAGAATATGAGAATGGGAGCACCAGGGCCTCTTGCTGCTGCAAATGAACTCCAGCACATGTACCACTTTGTGCATCTGGCTTTACATGGGTACTGGGAATCATCTGGCTGTTAGGGTTTGCAAGCCAGAGCCTAAACCCCTGAGCCATCTCTCCAGCCCGCCTCTGTGTCTCAATAACGCCAGTGATAGTGGAGTTGCTGGGCTGGCTAATGATGTAAGGTTAAGGCTTAGGCACGTGGCAAGGCTCCCATGGATACCACATGACCAAACCCTTGCTTGTCTGAAGACATACAGAAGACCTGTGAAATATGCTGTACTAACACCTCTACACGGCCCCTTTGCCTTCTGCAGGATGACTGAGGTGCCTCCCATCTGCTTCTTCTATGGCACCGCTGAGAATTGCCACCTTGGAGACAGCAATCCGCCAAGCTTCTCCCTCCCGCCCCCGCTCTTCCTTCAGTTGTCCCTGAATACCATTCAACAAGCTCTGCTGAAACTGAATCCAAGACCCAAACATTCTCCAAGGAACCCGAGGCTGTGGCACATGTGTGTGTATGACCATCTCTTTGGATGCAAGTCTAGTCTTCCTAGACATGTTCCCCATGTCCCTCATGCTGGGTGAGTCCCCCTGGGCAGTCTGAGAGGAACTGGACTTGATCTCGGTACGCAACTGGGGAATGTCTCTTGTCCAAATGCAGAAAGGCTGCAAGGGGAAATGAACCAGGTCCTTCCTCCGTTCTTGTTTCCTGCTCCTTCATCCCACCCCAGCCCTCTGTGTTGTGGCATCCTTCCCATCTCCTGCTTCAAACCTCCTTGCCCACCTTGCACTCCCACCCACTCCCACCTGCGGTGCAAGTTCCTTATTCTTCCCCTCCCACCATGCTCCCTTGGGGTTTTCTACCTTCTCACCCCTGGAGCTGCTACCCTGGTGGATGCTGTTCTCAGTAGGGCCAGCATCCTTCCCGGGTGTGTCTGCTTGGTCTGCAGGTCTTGGGCTCATTTTGCTGGGCCACACTTGTGGCTTTTGGTCTGTCGTGGTGCTAGGCTCACATCCAAGGCCCTGTGCATGACAGGCAAGTGCTCTACCACAACCTACACCCTCATCCCTTGGCTGAAGTTTTGGATACCACCCTTTTTGTTGTTTCATACTTCGAAGCTTTTTATGATTGAATAAATCTTCAAGAAAAGAATTCTTTCACATTGGCTGGCTTCTTAGGTGTTAATGATCTTCCGGCCAAGCCACAATCCTAGAAGGAAGCCTTCTATCGTTGGTCATGAGCATTGCCATATTGAGTCGTGTACCCATGCTCAGCTCTGTGATCCAAGTTTCATTCTGCACGGCCATGGCAGGTGGATCCTGCTTGACGTCGAGAAAACGTGGCGGGGGGAACTAGTTATTATTGAGTTTCCTTTATGTGTCAAGCACAGTGCTGCCAGCTGCTTTCTATGACCATCACAGCCACTGACAACATGGACCTCTTTCTGGTGCTAGTACTTACAATAAGTGCTCGCAGTCATATCTTGTCACAACAATCCCATGAAATACATGATTAGTATTCCCATTTTATTTATTTATTGAGAGAGAGAGAGAGAGGGAGGGGATATGGACATGCCAGGGTCTCCAGCCACTGCAAACGAACTGCAGATGTGTGTGCCCCTGTTGCAGTTGGGTTCACTTTGCTGGTATTAATCACTCAACCAAGAGCAGCTTGTGGGAAAAAAGGTTTATTTTGGTTTACAGGCTCGAGAGGAATCCCCATGATGGCAGGGGAAAACGATGGTATGAGCAGAAGGTGGACATCAACCCCTGGCCCATGTAAGGTGGACAACAGGAACAGGAGAGTGTGCCAAACACTGGCAAGGGGAAACTGGCTATAACACCCATAAGCCCACCCCCAACAATACACTGCCTCCAGGAGGCGTTAATTCCCAAATCTCCATCAGTTGGGAACCTAGCATTCAGAACACCTAAGTTTATGGGGACACCTGAATCAAACCACCACATTCCACCCCTGGCCCCCATAAACTGATAACCATATGTGATATAAAATGCAATGCATTCATCAAACTTTAAAATTCTTCATAGTTTTTATCAATTCTAATGATGTTCATATGTCCCCATAGTCCAAGATCTTTTAACCAAGCCATAATACCAAAAAAATAACCTCAAAAAAACCATAATGGCACAGAATAAACATTCACACTGCAAAAGATGGCATTGGGCATAGCAAAGAACATTCAGTCAATACAAGATTTAAAACAACCAGGGCAAACATCAAACTCTGTAGCTTCAAGTTCAACAACTCTAGTCAGTGACAAATCTCCAAGTCCGATAATTTCAACCAGCAACAAGTCTCTGGTATTCCAATTCCACCCCTCCAGCTAGGCTATTCACAGTTCTGGAAAATTTTATCCAGGGCCGGCAGCTCTCCTTGGCAGCCATCTTGTGGTCCCGGCATCTCCACTGGGTCTCCACTGCAATCCATGGTTCATCCTCATGGCCCCATGGGGTCTCCATGCAGGCATCCAGCAAACCTGCTTCACACTGCCCATGGCCATTTCCAAAACATAAGACCGTGTTGCAAACTCAATGACCCTCTCTTTCCTGCATTTCTTATACTCCACAATGCCAGGTAGGGTGCCAATTTGTTAATCCAGGGGGGAATAAAGCAGACTTTGAAGAACAGAACACTCCTTGAGCATTCAGGCCCCTCCAAAAGAGTCTACATTCTTCCTGTTACCCCAATGCAGTTCAGCTGGCCCAATCTCAAAGGTTGTAATCTCTTAATTGCAGTTGAACGGGAAGCAGTTCACCCAAAGAATTTTTTATTTCGTTCTGTGCCATATCCCTCTGCTCACACCAGTTCATTTCTATGCAAAGCAACCCTGCACAACTTCTCAGGACATAGGCATAAGAGCAAGCTTCCCACACAAACTGCTAGCCCAGTCCAGGCAAAGCTCTTTCTCACCCTCATAAGCCAAACCTCACAGTCCACAGTTCTTACTATATTGAGGCCTTTCAACTCTGACCAGAGTAGTCCATCAAGCTGTCCTTACGGCACTGCAAGGCATCTGTTAGGCCAAGGTTTCAAAGCCTTCCCCATTCCTCTTGAAAGTCAGTTCCAAAAGGTCAAAGCCACACAGTCAGGTGTCTAGCAGAAACCCCACTCCTGGTACCACTTTACTGTTGCAGTCAGGTTCGCATTGCTGGTAGAAATCACCCTACCAAGAACAGCTTGTGGGAAATGAGGTTTATTTTGGGTTAAAGGCTCAAGGGAAGCTCCACAATGGCAGAAAATGATGGCAGGAGCAGAGGGTGGACATCACCCCCTAGCCCACATAAGGTGGACAACAGGAATAGGAGAGTGTGCCAAATACTGGCAAGGAGAAACTGGCTCTAACACCCATAAGCCTGCCCCCCAAAATACACTCCCTCCAGGAGGTGGTAATTCCCAAATCTCCATCAGTTGGGAACCTAGCATTCAGAACACCTAAATTTATGGGGGACACCTGAATCAAACCACCACATCCCCCTTGTGCATCTGGCTTAGTTGGGTCCTGGGGAGTTGAATCTGGGTCCTTTGGCTTTGCAGGCAAGTGCCTTAACTACTAAGCCATCTCTCCAGCATAGTATTCCCATTTTTTCATTTGAGACTGAAACCCTGAGATTGTATGGATAGTATATACTATTAGACAGAGTAATTTAAACCCAGGCAGTCTTCTAGTCTTTTAGGTTGTTTTTTGTTTGTTTGTTTGTTTTGAGACCCATGTAGTCCCAGCTGGCCTTGACTACGTATGATCTTGAACTCCTGATTCTCCTGTGCCCATTAATACTACATACTATACTGCTACATAATCTTCATAACTATCATCTCTCTTTTTTTTTGCTTACTTTCTTTAAATTTTATTTTATTTGAGAGCAACAGACAGACAGAGAAAGAGGCAGATAGACAGAGAGAGAATGGGCGTGCCAGGGCCTCCAGCGACTGCAAATGAACTCCAAATGCATGCGCCACCTTGTGCATCTGGCTTATGTGGGTCCTGGGGAATCAAGCCTCAAACCAGGGTTCTTAGGCTTCACAGGCAAGTGCTTAATCACTAAGCCATCTCTCCAGCCTCTCATCTTTAAAAATAATAATTTTATTAGCTGGGTATGGTGGTGCACGCCTTTAATCCCAGCATTTGGGAGGCAGAGGTAGGAGGATCACCATGAGTTCAAGGCTACCCTGAGACTACCGAGTGAATTCCAGGTCAGCCTGGGCTAGAGTGAGACCCTACCTTGAAAAACAAACAAGAATTTTATTATATTTATTTGGAAGAGAGTATGGGTGCAGCAGGGCCTCTTGTCACTGTAAACAAACTCCAGATGCACGTACCACTTTGTGTGTCTGCCTTATTTGGGTACCAGGGCCAGTGGGCTTTGTAAGCAAATGCTTTTAATTGCTGAGCCATCTCCCCAGCCCATAGATATCATCTTTAACATTACTACTGTTTAGTAGTTCTATGAAGGTCCAATTTTGAGGTATTTAAGTTGATCCTTATGTACCAAATATAATTGTTTCAAAAAATGTTGAATAGCCGGGCATGGTGGCGCACACCTTTAATCCCAGCACTTGGGAGGCAGAGGTAGGAGGATCACCATGAGTTCAAGTCTACCCTGAGACTACCTAGTGAATTCCAGGTCAGCCTGGGCTAGAGCAAGACCCTACCTCGGAAAAAAAAAAATGTTGAAGCCTTGCATAGTGGCATATACCCTTTAGTCTCATCATTGGGAGGGTGGGGAGTCTGAGGTACGAACACTGAGTTTGAAGCCAGCCTGGGGCTACACAGTGAATTCTAGGATAGTGTGGGCAAGAGTAAGACCTTGCCTTGAAAAGCAAACAACAACAACAACAACAACAACAACAAAAATGTAAAAATGGCCAGGTGTGGTAGTGCATGCCTTTAATCCCAGTAGAGGTAAAAGGATTACCATGTGTTTGAGCCCACCTTGAGACTACATAGTGAATTCCAGGACAGCCTGGTACTAGAGTGAGACCCTATCTTGAACAAACAAAACAGAACAAAACAAAAAAAGGAGGAAATTCTATTTGGTTATTTGCATAGTTCCCTCAACATCCCCCTCCCCAGTATTTCTAAAAATTATTTAAAAAAATATAATCCCTATATAATCCCTCTACCCACTCTAGCCCAGGCTGACCTGAAGTCACTATGTAGTCTCAGGGTGGTCTCAAACTCATAGTGATCCTCCAACTCTGCCTACCCAGTGCTGGGATTAAATGCACGCACCACCACCGTAGCCCAGGATAGGCAATCCTTCCTACTTAAGCCTTCCAAGTGCTGGGATCACAGGAGTAAGCCACCTTGCTCGGCTGAGTTTCTCATTTTGGAATAGTTTGCTTTCCACGTTTCCCTGTAATAACACGGATAGGGTGTACGTTCACACAGCCACTGTCATTTTATGATAAAATTCTAGGGCTGGAGCCCCTGAGATTAATGTTTATATATCTTAAAAGCTTTTCATACGTATTGCCCAACAGTCCCTTGGACAGGTTTGCAGCTTTGTGGACGGCGCCATCCGTAGTGTACCTCCGTGCTTGCACCTCACTTACCCTAGCTCATTAAAAGAGATGGTTTAGCCGTTAAGGCGCCTGCCTGGAAAGCCAAGGGACCCAGATTCGATTCCCCCAGGACTCATGTATGCCAGATGCACAAGGTGGCGCAGGCTTCTGGAGTTCATTTGCAGCAGCTGAAGGCCCTGGTGCGCCCAATCTCCCTCTCTCTCTCTCTCAAATAAATAAATAAACAAATAAACAAAGACAGGAATATTACCAATTTGCGACGGCCGGAACCTTAAATGAAATAGCATTAAAGAGCCTCTGATGCCACCGTTCGCCATCTACCACGGAGAAAGACCATCTGCACGAGATGTCTGCATAATTCACTGCAGCATTATGTGCAATGCTTCCTGGCCGAGGCCTGGCCCCTGGCGCATCCGCCAATGTTGGTGCCCGAGGACTGCCCGTCTGCTGGGGACCGCGACGAGGGGACGCCCTTTAGCTCCCGCTTGAGCCCGCAAACTGGTGCCGCAAGCGCCGGCTGGAGTTGCTGCTGTGGACTCGCTTTTCCGACGTGCCAGGCTTTGCGTCGGTCTCGAGGAGAGGCACAGGACGACGAGATTCGCATCCCGGCTAACCCCAGGCGGGCCGTGGCGACGACGCTCTGCGGCGTCTGCACGTGGACCCCCCAGGCGAGCCCATCGCCCTCTTCTGGGCGCCGGGGAGAGAGCGCGGACCCTTGAGCGCCCGGCCTCCCGAAGCGCGCGAGCTAAGTTTCCGGGAGCAGATTTTAGCGGGACACCTGCCGGAAGTGCCTGTGTTGTGGCCGGAAGGAAGTGCTTTCTGGGAGTAACTGGTGCTGACAGAAGGGTGGCCGGTAAACATGATTCAGGCGATTCTGGTTTTCAACAACCATGGGAAGCCACGGCTGGTCCGCTTCTACCAGCGTTTCGTGAGTGCCGCCAGGCTCGCCCGCGCCCCCTCCCCGCCCCCGCGGCCCTGCGTCACGGGAAGCCCGCACCCGCGTGCGTCTGGACCGAGGCCGGCGCCGGGCCCTCGGGGTCACGCCCCGCTGCCCCGCTGCGCTCCGATCCCGCCTTGTCTGTTGCTTTGTGACACCTGCCCTTGGGTATCGGGGTGCAGAGAACTTGAATGATAGAAGTTTTTTTTTTTTTTTTTTTTTTTTTTAGATCTTTTCAGTTAAGTGTCATTTCGTAAGGAGAGGGACATTCGATTCCTTTTTTTTTTTTTTTTTTTTTTTTTTTTTTTTTTTTTTTTTGCTGATAGGAATTTACTTAGTATATTGTTAGTAGCTCTTAAGGCTGACCCCTCTGAATGGCCAGATTACAAGGTAGACTTTAAAACTAATATTGCAATACTTAGTTTTTGTTTTGGCCAGCGGTCCAGAAAAAAAATTTCTTTCTTGGTATTTTGCTTCAGTGTTGGGCTACTCAGGGATAAGGCGATACTCTGCAGGTTTACAGAAAGTCCCTTTAAAATGAATATATATATACGATGAGAAATTACAAATGATGCTGGACGTCGTAGATCACGCCTACAATGCCAGCATTCGGGGATTGGGGGCATGAGTCAAGGTGTTCAAGGTCATCCTCAACTAGTTCGAGAGCGACCTGAACTACCAGAGACCTTGTCTCAAGAATCAACAAAACAAAAAGGGGTGGGGGGTGAAATCACCTAAATGCTATCACGTGACGTCTTAGTGTTCATATGAATTTGATTTTCCAAAAACATTTCTTCTGGAAAAACGTAAACTTCATTACTTGCCTCAGACCCCCAACATTTTAGTCATTCGTGGCTAGGTTTTAGAGTAATATAAAACTGGGAGACTGATAGAATCCAGGAGGGAATGAAGTCAGAACACATTCAGGCTCCACCTACATTTTTTTGAGACAAGCTCTCATTAAGTAACTGAGGCAAGATAGACAGACCACAACCTTCCAAATCCTGGATTACAGGGACATGTGCCCTGCTGGTCACTTGTTTCTATTGCCAAGCAACATTCCATTGTATAGATAATACTACATTTTGGTTTTCCATCAATTGATATTTCTACCTTTTGGCTCCTGTAAATGATGCTTCTATGAACATTCATGTGTTGAATGTTACTGTGGACCTAAGTTCTCATTTCTCTTGATTTTATACCTACATGTTACATAACTCAGTGGTGAGCATTTTTAGAATTGCGGACCTGTTTTCCATTTCTATTAAAATATATTTAATTTATTTATTTACTTGAGAGAGATAAAGAGGCAGAGAGAATGGACGCACCAGGGCCTCCAGCCACTGCAAACGAACTCCAGATGCATCCCCCCCCCCTTGTGCATCTGGCTTATGTGGGTCCTAGAGAGTCAAACTGGGATCCTTTGGCTTTGCAGGCAAACGCCTTAACCACTAAGCCATCTCTCCCACCCGTTTGCCATTTCTATCAACAATGCATTAGGATTCCAGTTTTTCTACTTTTTTTTTTGTTTGTTTGTTTGTTTGTTCTTTTTGTGTGTGTGAGTGTCAATACTGAGGATTGAACCCAGGGCCTCCCTCAGTCTTGGCAAGTGTTCTACCACCAAGCTGCATCCCTAGTCCTGTTGTCTTTTCTGCTCCAGGCATTTTAGTGTGTGAAAATGGGCCTGCTTTTTGAGAGGGTCTTTTCATATGCATTTGTATACCTTTGGAGATTACAGGATTGTTTCAGAGCCTCAGGAGTAAATGTCACTTGAAAACTGCACAGTACTAAAAGACATGAGGAGTAGTTAAACGACCTCAGTTTGGAAGCAATTGATAGTTTGCTTTCTTGTTGAACTAGACATTAGTTCCCACACTGTTTCATGCCACTTCCCCCTACAGTTGAATAAAGGGCTTTAGTTCAAAAGACTTTGTTTGTTTATTTATTTATTTATTTATGGTTTTTCAAGGTAGGGTCTCGCCCTAGCCCAGGCTGACCTGGATTTCACAATGTAGTCTCAGGGTGGCCTCGAACTGACAGCGCTCCTCCTACCTCTGCCTCCTGAATGGTGGGATTAAAGGCAACAAATCTGGGTAAATCAATTGGTATTTTCCATCTGAAGAACACACAAAGCTCACAGGCTGTTGTCAAAGATTAACTCCACGTGTTCAGAAATACAAAACATGTTAAGCATCAGGACTTTTTAAAATTGACAAAAACATCTTTTTTTTAAATCATTTTATTTATTTATTTATTAGATACAGAGCCAGACGTGGTGGCGCATGCCTCTAATCCCAGCACTTGGAAGGTAGAGAGGTAGGAGGATCGCCGTGAGATCGAGGCCACCCTGAGACTACATAGTGAATTCCAGGTCAGCCTGGGCTAGAGTGAGACCCTACCTCGAAAAAACAAAAACAAAACAAAACAAAACAAAACAAAAATTTATTTGAGAGAGAGAAAGAGGCAGATAGAATGGGTGCACCAGGGCCTCCAGCCACTGCAAACAAACTCCGGATATATGACCCACCTTGTGCATCTGGCTTACTTGGGTTTGGGGAATTAAACCTGGGTCTTTAGGATTCACAGGCAAGTGCTTTAACCACTAAGCCATCTTTCCCGGTCCCCCCCCCCTTTTTTTTTAAAGATGTTTTTGTCAGGCTGGAGAGATGGCTTAGCAATTAAGGCACTTGCCTGTGAAGCCTAAGGACCCAGGTTCTATTCTCCAGGTCCCATGTTAGCCAGATGCACATCTTGGTGCACACATCTGGAGTTCGTTTTCAGTGGCTAGAGGCCCTGTCACTCCCATTCTCTCTCCCTCTGTCCCTCTGTATCTAATTTTTTGTTTGTTTGTTTGTTTTTAAACAACTGTGACACCCACACAGGTTCGGGGTCAGTGGCCCTTGGACACACGTACTTTTTTTTTTAATTTTCTTTTGTTCATTTTTATTTATTTGAGAGCAACAGAGAGAGAAAGGCAGACAGAGAGGTCCTTAGGCTTCACAGGCAAGCACTTAACGACTAAGCCATCTCTCCAGCCCCTCTTTTGGTGTCACCTGGGAGCTTGTTGGAACTGTACTCTTGGCACTAAACCAGGCATTCTCAATTAGAATCTGCGTCAAAACAAAGTTCCCAGCTGATTCAGTGCACGTTAACGTTTGGGAAGACTGGTCTAGAGCTTCTCATTACTTTCTAACAAGTTTCTCTGTGCCTACTCTCATGCTTTTAAAACATGGGTTCACTTGGTAGCTCAGGTTGGTCTTAGACTTGGTAGCAGTCCTCCTACCTCAGCCTTCGGAGTGCTGGAGTAAGCCACCATGCACGGCTTTTTTTTTTTTAAAGTACCATAGTTATTAAGAATTATCAAGTGATTATTTCACAGTTGAGCTTTTTCAAGATTGTAGTAGTGGACATTAAATGAAAATTTATTCATAACTTTGTTCAGTTGTTCAAAATTCTAACCTGTAAATAGATTTTATCTTCTTTTTTTTAAAAAAATATTTATTTGCATGTGTGTGCATGTGCACCATGTCCTCTAACCACTGCAAATTAACGCCAGATGCTTGTGCTTAAACGGGCAGCTTAGGAGTTGAACCTGTGCCAACAGGCTTTGTGAACAAGCATGTTTAATCACTGACCCATCTTCCCACTCCCTGTAAATAGACCTTTCTTTTTTCTTTCTTTCTTTCTTCTTCTTCTTTCTTTCTTTCTTTCTTTCTTTCTTTCTTTCTTTCTTTTTTTTTTGAGATAGAGTTTCACTCTAGCCCAGACTGACATGGAACTCACTCTGTAGTTACAGGCTAGCCTTGAACTCATGGTGATCCTCCTACCTCAGCCTCCTGAGTGCTGGGACTAAAGGCATATGCTACTATATCTGGTTTGTAAATTTTCTATCTTTCTATTTTTTTAATTTTTTTTGTTTATTTATTTATTTGAGAGCGACAGAGAGAAGGAGGCAGAGAGAGAGAGAGAGAGAGAATGGGCGGGCCAGAGCTTCCAGCCTCTGTAAACGCACTCCAGATGCGTGCGCCCCCTTGTGCATCTGGCTAACGTGGGTCCTGGGGAATTGAGCCTCGAACCGGGGTCCTTAGGCTTCACAGGCAAGCGCTTAACCACTAAGCCATCTCTCCAGCCCAAAAATATATATTTGTATTTAGAAAATATTTTGTTGGTGAGTACTATGGCACAATAAAAATTTGGCACATTTAGTTTTTTGAAACTTGTATGTTATTATATTTTCACCTTCATAAAGTGTTAGAACTGCTGAGATTTGTTATTTACCTGACATAGATGCTTTTCAGGAAAAAAAAATTACTGCAGGGTCAGGCAGCCATTTTTGTTTGTTTTTTGGTTTTTCGAGGTAGGGTCTCACTCTAGCCCAGGCTGACCTAGAATTCACTACATAGTCTCAGGGTGGCCTCGAACTCATGGCAGTCCTCCTACCTCTGTCTCCCAAGTGCTGGGATTAAAGGTGTGCGCTTCCATGCCTGGTATAGTATGGCAATTTATTTATCCCCCTTCCTCGTTGAAATACCAGCATACCTGTAGGCAGTAATGGTTAGTGACCAAAATATCTAGGTAAACAGGCCCTACTTATAGCAGAGCCTTTTCTGTTTTCCCAGTCACTCTGGTTTTCTTCTATCCATCCATTAGCTTTTTCTTTTCAGGTTGTTTCTGGTTTGGAGCCACTTCTCCATGTCTGTCCCTGTTGACAGAATGGACTTTTTCAGACTTGCCCACAGTCTCACTTAAAAAAAAAAACACATATATTTATTTGAGAGAAAGAGGCAGAGAGAGAGAGAGAGAGAGAGAATATGAGAATGGGTGCACCAGTGCATGCGCCACCTTGTGCATCTGGCTATGTGTGTCCTGGGAAATCAAACCTGGGTCCTTTAGCTTTCCAGGCACATGCCTTAACCACTAAGTCATCTCTCCAGCCCCAGATTCACTTATTTTTTATTTCCCCCTGAGGTTGGGTCTTGCTCTAGCACAGGCTGACCTGGAATTCGCTATGTAGTCACAGGGCGGCCTTGAACTCATGGTGATCCTTTGCCTCCCAAGTGCTGGGATAAAAGGCATGCACCACCATGCTTGGCTCAGACTCACTTTTTTTGTAAATTTATTTATTTGAGAGAAAGAGAAAATGGGTATGCCAAGGCCTCTAGCCACAGCAAATGAACTCCAGACGCACGTGTCACCTTGTGCATATGGCTTTATGTGGGTACCGGGGAATCCTACCTGGGCCCTTTGGCTTCTCAGGCAGCACCTTAACCGTTAAGCCATCTCTCCAGCCCCTCACTTTTTTGTTGTTGTTGTTCCATAGCCAGAAGAAATTCAGCAGCAGATTGTTCGAGAGACTTTCCATCTAGTCCTCAAGCGAGATGACAACATCTGTAACTTCTTGGAGGGTGGCAGGTAAGCTGTCAGTTTCAGTTATCTCCCCTAATATCCACTTTTGGGTGCCTTCAACCTTGCTTCTTCTGGAACACTTAAATATCAGTGGGTGCCTGATGTAACCTCACTTGATCTTAGCTTGATCTCCTCAAGGGGAGAGTCAGTTCTCTTTGGGAAGCACTTGTGCTTCAGCTGTCACTCAGATATTTGGTCCTTGGGAGGACATGCAGGAGAAAAGGCCCTCTGTTGAACTTGGTTGCCATTCACGTGACAGAAATGGCTTGCTTGAAGACCTCAGCCTAACTCTTTTCAGCTAGGCCCATTTTCTTTTCTTCCTGCTTTCTTTCATTTATTTATTTGTAAGGAGGGAGAGAGAGAATGGGCACTCCAGGACCTCTTGCCACTGCATATGAACTCCAGATGCATGTGTCACTTTGCACCTGGCTTTGTGTGGGTACTGGGGAATTGAACTTGGGTCATCAGGCTTTGTAAGCAAACGCCTTTAACTCCTGGGCTGTCTCTCCAGTTAGGCCCATTTTCATTCCTTGATGCATGGGTTCTCTTAGATGTGTTTAATTAAGATACAGGCATTTGCTGGTTATGGTAGCACACACTGTTAGCCTCTGCACTTGGGAGGTTGAGGTAGGAAGATTGCCTTGGGTTTAAGGCCAGTTTTGGGGCTATAGAATGAATAATGAGTTTCAGGTCAGCCTGGGCTAGACAAAAAGAGAAAAAGAAAGGGAGAGAGAAAAAGAAAGATAGACAGACAGCAACAAAAAAGATACAGACATTTAAATGTTTCCCAACTTCCACAGTTTGATTGGTGGCTCTGACTACAAACTGATTTACCGACACTATGCTACCCTCTACTTTGTGTTTTGTGTGGATTCTTCAGAGAGTGAACTTGGGATCTTGGACCTCATCCAGGTATGTGTAGTAAGCTAATGATGGAGGCAACTTTAGAGTTTGTAAGGTTTTGTTAGTATGTATATATTTTTTTCTTAATTTTTATTAACATTTTCCATGATTATAAAAAATATCCCATGGTGCTACCCTCCCTCCCCCCATTTTCCCTTTGAAATTCCATCTCCATCATATCCCCTATTTGTATATATTTAATTATATATAATTAGTTTCATTATTATATTTTCACATATGAATTTAATATATTTTGATTACTATCTCTCCCCCCTCCCCCGATATAGGGTCTTGTTCTAGCCCAGGCTGACCTGGAATTCACTGTGTAGTCTCAGGCTGGCCTTGAACTCACAGTAACCCTCCTACCTCAGCCTCCCGAGTATTGGGATTCAAGGCGTGTGCCACCACACCTGGCTCCATTACTCTCTTTTATCCCCTTTTTACTCCTGCTGGTCCTCTTCTTCTTCCCAAATAGTCTCCCTTCTACTTTCATGTTTGGGTTGGTTTGGTTTTGGCAGGGTCTCACTCTAGCTCAGGCTAACCTGGAACTCATTCTGTAGCCCAGGCAGACCTTGACTTCCCTACTGCTGGGGTGAAAGGTGTGTGCTACCACACCTGGCCACATGAGTTTAATTAGGGTTGCTTATAGGAGTACGAGTGAAAGATTGTTTATATGAGCATGGCTATACCACTGAAGAAAATGTCTCTTCCACACCAGCCAGCATGCATGGGGTTTTGAGTAACCAAAACTGTGGCTTTTGTCAAATGAACAGATGGTCAGAATTGCCAGATGTCCACTAGATGGTGCTCTGAGAAAGCTCTTGAGCTTTGTGAGACCGCTTCCAGTCTCAACCTGGATTTACTGATTTCTACTCAGCCTTTGCATTGCCCTTGGTGTTTGTATTTTGAATTTTCTTTCAGTTGTCAAATCAAATGACATTTATACATTTATACTTTTTTTTTTTTTTTGGTTTTTCGAGGTAGGGTCTTAGTCTGGTCCAGGCTGACCTGGAATTCACTATGGAGTCTCAGGGTGGCCTCGAACTCACGGTGATCCTCCTACCTCTGCCTCCCGAGTGCTGGGATTAAAGGTGTGCACCACCACGCCCGGCTCATTTATACTTTTAATTGTTAGTTAAAATTGAAGCCTAAAGCAAAGAAACTTGATACTTTATGTGACTTTTATCTTACATGTGTGTGTTCATAAATGTGTAGGTACATGCGGAAATAAGACGTTGGTGCCTGGTGTCTTCCTCAGTAGCTCTCCACTTTGTTTACTGAGGCAGGGTCTCTCACTTGAACCCAGAGCTTGCCTGTTTGGCTAGTCTAGGTAGCCAGCTTGCCCCAAGGACCCCGGGTTTCTACTGCCTGAGCATTAGGAGTGCCCTGCACACCTGGCATTACATGGGTGCTCGGCATCTGAACTCTGTCTTCACATTTGTGTGGCAAGCGCTTTATCCACTGAGCCATTGCCCAAGTCTAGTCAATGTAATCTTAATACACATTAATATGATTTTTGTTAAGCTTTATGAAAACCAGAAGTTGCTTACAGATTGTTTTTATTGCTGATACAGAAGTGTGGGACTGGAACTCTCCTTTGAGAAGCCAGCACTCAAGCTCTTTGATTTGCCTTATTCTTTCCTTGAGCATCTCTTTCTTTCTTTCTTTTTTGTTTTTTCGAGGTAGGGTCTTGCAGTAGCTCAGGTTGACCTGGAATTCACTTTGGAGTCTTAGGGTGGCCTCGAACTCACAGTGATCCTCCTACCTCTGCCTCCCCAGTGCTGGGATTAAAGGAGTGCGCCACCACACCTGGCCTTGACCATCTCTTTCTACTAACTCCTATTCTTAAATCTCTTCAAAATGTTTATTTTTCTGTATTTATTTGGGACGGGGGAGAGAATGGGTACACCAGGGCCTCTAGACGACCGCAAACAAATTCCAGACACATGCACCATCCTGTGCATCTGGCTTACGTGGGTACTGGGTCATTGAACCTGGGTTCTTAGGCTTTATAGGCAAGAACCTTAACCACTAAGCCATTCCTCCAGCCCTGATTTCTTTTAAACCAACTATTTTTTTTAAAAACATATTTTTTTATTTGAGAGAGACGGGGGGGGGGGGGCGGCTGGAGAATGGGCACGTTCCAGGGTCTCTAGTCACTGCAAATAAATGCCAGATACATGTACAACCTTGTGCATCTGGCTGACATGGGTACATGGGTATTGGGGAATCAAACCTGGGTCCTTAGGCTTCGCTGCAGGCAAGTGCCTTAACTACTAAGCTATCTCTCCAGGTCATGGGTTTTTATTTTTAATTTTTTAATTTTTTATATTTTTTATTTTTTATGTTTTCGAGGTAGGGTCTCACTCTATCTCAGGCTGACCTGAAACTCACTCTGTAGTCTCAGGGTGGCCTCGAACTCACAGCGATCCTCCTACCTCTGCCTCCCAAGTGCTGGGATTAAAGGTATGCTATTTTTCTTATTTTAATATATTTTATTTATTTATTTATTTAAGAGAGAGAGAGAAAGAGAAAGAAACTGAGAGAGAGAAGGATGTACCAGGGCCTCCAGCCACTGCAAATGAACTCGACACATGCGCCCCCATGTGCATCTGGCTTACATGGGTCCTGGGGAATCGAACTGGGGTCCATTGGCTTTGTAGGCAGACACCTTAGTCGCTAAGCCATCTTTCCAGCCCTTTTTTTTTCTTTTTTTTGAGGTAGGGTCTTGCTTTAGCCAGGCTGACTTAGAATTCACTATATAGTTTCAGGGTGGCCTCAAACTCATGACAGTCCCCCTACCTCTGCCTCCTGAGTGCTGGGATTAAAGGCTTGTGCCACCATACCTGGTAAGGTTTGATGTTAAAAAAAAAAATTATTAGAGAGAGAGAATATGGGCGTGCTTAGGCCTTTTGCCACTATAGATGAACTCCAGAGAAATGTGCTACTTTGTACATCGGGCTTTACATGAATACTGAGGAATCAACTTGGGCCTGCAGGTTTTACAAGAATTTGTTTTGTTTTGTTTTGTTTTTTTCGAGGTGGGGTCTCACTCTAGCCCAGGCTGACCTGGAATTCGCTATGGAGTCTCAGGGTGGCCTTGAATTCATATCCATCCTCCTACCTCTGCCTCCCAAGTGCTGGGATTAAAGGCATGCGCCACCACACCTGGCTCTTTTTTTCTTTTTTCGAGGTAGGGTCTCACCCTAGCCCAGGCTGACCTGGCACTTACTGTGTAATCCTAGGTTGGCCTTGAACTCATCTACATCCTTTTATCTCTGCCTCTTGAGTGCTGGGATTTAAGCATGTGCCACTATGCCTGGCTATAAGCCCTTTTAACCACTGAGCAATCTCCCTAGCCTGAGGTTTTATTTATTTATTTATTTATTTATTTATTTTTATTTTCAAGGTAGGGTCTCATTCTAGCCCAGGCTGACCTGGAATTTACTATGTAATCTCAGGGTGGCCATGAACTTATGGCCATCCTCCTACCTCTGCCTCCCAAGTGCTGGGATTAAAGGTTTGTGCTACCATGCCTGGCTTGAAGTTTGATTTTTTTTTTTTAAAGTCCCCATAATTTTTTTCTCAATTTTTATTAACATTTTCCATGATTATAAAAAATATCCCATGGTAATACCCTCCCTCCCCTCACTTTCCCCTTTGAAATTCCATTCTCCATCATATCTCCTCCCCATCTCAATCAGTCTCTCTTTTATTTTGATGTCATGATCTTCTCCTCCTCTTATCATGGTCTTGTGTAGGTAGTGTCAGGCACTATGAGGTCATGGATATCCAGGCCATTTTATGTCTGGAGGGAGCATGTCTTACCCTTCCTTTGGCTCTTACATTCTTTCCGCCACCTCTTCCACATTAGACCCTGAGCCTTGGAAGGTGTGATCGAGATGTTACTCAGTATTCCAGTCACTTCTTTCTAGCACTATGATACCTTCTGAGTCATCCCAAGGTCACTGCCATCTGAAAAGAGAAGATTCTCTACCAAAGTGAGAGTAGCGTTAATATAAGGGTATAAATATTAAGAGAAGTGCTTACTGGGCAGTTTGATAATCATAGTATATATATTTTTCCAGACATCAGCAGACGTTACACCCCTAGGGCTCATGACTACCCCTGCTTTAAGTTTTCAGTATCAGGGATATATTCCCTTCCATGGAGTGGGCCTCCAGTCCAGTTGGAGGGCAGTTGGTTTCCACCATGACAGACGTGCCACTGTTGCACCCGTTGGCTCATTTGGCCTGGCTGGCCAATTATATAAGGCTTGCAGTGTCCACTGTTGAGAATCTTCACTGGTGATTTCTCTTTCTCCCATTGAACTACATATAGAATGGCTTCTTCCAGCTTTGTGTCAGCTGGTCTACATGGAGGAGGTTATCAGTTCAGTTCCAGCAGGATTTCTCAGTGGCCTTGCCGCCCAAGTATGTGGAGTCTTCAGCAATAGGGTCTTGCCATCTATTCCTGGTGGGAAACCAAGGGCCTCGGCAATGGCCTATAATGTTTTGGGGGCATCAGGGACCTCCCTGGCCAACAACTCACTGGAGGTATCCCATCCCTGGCACTGAAAATTTTCTAACAACGATCTATGGCTCCTGAGTGTTCCATTGTCCAAAACCAGAGGATTCCATATGATTTATTTGCATCTTCTTAGATTTTGATTAGCCCTCCCTCCACCTTTCCTTTACTCAATCTCTTCCCCTGACCTCACTTTGGGCCTTTTCACCCCTGTTAATCCATTCTTCTACTTACATATATACAATATCAACCTATTAAGTACCCTCCTCCCTTCCTTTCTCTTCCCTTTATATCTCCTTCTTAACTTACTGGCCTCTGCTACTGAGTTTTTTCCTTCTCTCACAGAAGTCCAATCATCTGTAGTTAGGATCCACATATAAGGGAAAACATGTGGCGCTTGGCTTTCTGGGCCTGGGTTACCTCACTTAGTATAATCCTTTCCAGATCCATCCATTTTCCTGCAAATTTCATAACTTCATTTTTCTTTACCGCTGAGTAGAACTCCATTGTATAAATGTGCCACATCTTCATTATCCACTCATCAGTTGAGGGACATCTAGGCTGGTTCCATTTCCCAGCTATTATGAATTCAGCGGCAATAAACATGGTTGAGCATGTACTTCTAAGGAAATGGGATGAGTCCTTAGGATATATGCCTAGGAGTGCTATAGCTGGGTCATATGGTAGATCAATTTTTAGCTGTCTCAGGAACCTCCACACTGATTTCCACAATGGCTGGACCAGATTGCATTCCCACCAACAGTGTAGAAGGGTTCCTCTTTTTCCACATCCTCGCCAGCATTTATGATCATTTGTTTTCATGATGGTAGCCAATCTGACAGGAGTGAGATGAAATCTCAATGTAGTTTTAATCTGCATTTCCCTGATGACTAGGGATGTAGAACATTTTTTTAGATGCTTATGCACCATCCGTAATTCTTCTTTTGAGAACTCTCTATTTAGCTCCATAGCCCATTTTTTAATTGTCTTGTTTGATTTCTTATTATTTAGCTTTTTGAGTTCTTTGTATATCCTAGATATTAATCCTCTATCAGATATATAGCTGGCAAAGATTTTTTTCCCATTCTGTAGGTTGCCTCTTTGCTTTATTCACAGTGTCCTTTGCAGTACAAAATTTTTGTAATTTCATGAGGTCCCAGTGGTTAATCTGTGGTTTTATTGCCTGAGCAATTGGGGTTATATTCAGAAAGTCTTTGCCAAGACCAATATGTTGAAGGGTTTCCCCTCTTTTTCCTCTAGCAATTTCAGAGTTTCAGGTCTGATGTTAAGGTCTTTAGTCCATTTGGACTTAATTCTTGTGCATGGAGAGAGAGAAGAATCTATTTGCATCCTTCTACAGATACATATCCAGGTCTGATTTTTAAAAAGACAATAAATAACAGTAAATAATTGGCTTAATTGATACAAAGAATATAAAAGTAATATAAAACACTTTTTAGGGGTGATATACCTAATTATATTACTAATGTGCTTGAAATAGCTGACTACAAAAAATAAATACCCAAATGAAGTTAACACAAAGGCACCTGCAATAAGAGGAAATAAATAAGAGGAAATAAATGTTGAGAAAGGAAAAGAATGCTAACTTACTAATAGGATTATAGTAGATTAAAAAATTTAAGAATATTTATTTATTTATTTGAGAGAGAAAGAGGGAGGGAGGGAGGGAGGGGGAGAGAGAGAGAGAGAGAGAATGGGTGTACCAGAGCCTTTAGCCACTGCAGATTTGCAGATTAACTCCAGGTGCATGTACCACCTTGTGTATCTGGTTTACATGGGTACTGGGGAATCGAACCTGGGTCCTTAGGCTTCGTAGACAAGTGCCTTAACTGCTAAGCCATATCTCCAGCCCTAGAGTTTTTAAAATTGAAGTATAGTAAAGCCTCTATGTTACATTGTTAATTTCTTTCTGGTTTTTCAAGGTAGGCTCTCATTCTAGCCCAGGCTGACCTGGAATTCACTATGTAGTCTTAGAGGAACCTCGAACTCTTGGCCATCCTCCTACCTCTGCCTCCCAAGTGCTGGGATTAAAGGTGTGCGCTACCCACCTGGCACATTGTTATTTTTAAACTTAATAGCTATGCTTGGTAGTACACATCTGCAATCCCAGTACTGAGGAGGATCATGAGATTGAGGCTAGCCTGACATAGTGAGACTGTCTGAAAAACAAAACAAACGAGAAACCTCTTAAAACAAAAAAAAAATCATATTAAATATTTTTCGTGCAGTAAGTTGGTTATCATTCAAAAATCTGATTTACAGAATTTGAGAGAAAGACATTAGAGAGATCAAGAGTTCAAGGCCAACCTTGGCTACATAATTTTAAAGCCAGCCTGGGTTCCAAGAGACCTTGTTTCAAAAAAAACAACCAAACAAGCTGGACATGGTGGTGCATGACTTTAATCCCAGTACTCGGGAGGCAAAGGTAGGAGGATTGCTAGGAGTTCGAGGCCACTCTGAGACTACACAGTTAATTCCAGGTCAGCCTGGACCAGAGTGAGACCCTAACCTTAAAAAAAAACAAAAAAAGAAGAAAAAAAAACCCTGAACAAACAAAACAAAAAACATGTTTCTAAAAAGTAAAATATTATTTATATAGCCATATTGGTATTGGCATAGAAATTACTAAATAACAACCAACAATCAGTTGAACTGGGTAATTGTGAATCTTTGCTTTCCTCCTCACATTAACAAGTATTTAGTGTGTCCTCAAAGAAAGACTTCTAGTTCTTTTGGCCTGAAGAGTTGTTTTTTGCATTTCCACTGTTCTATATATTTGATTTCTTTTTAGTTTACAGTGATACATATTCTTCCCCACCCCCCATGTATATGTGTGTAGTGTACATGCACGTGTGTGTACATGTGGAGGTCAGAGTTCAAAGTTAGGTGTCCTCTTCCATCACTCTCTACCTTCTTCTCTGAAACAAGATCACTTGCTGAACCTAGAGTTCACAGACTCAGCTAAGCTAGCTAGCCAGGAGGCCCTAAGGATCCTCTTGTCCTGTCTGTCTCTCCAGTGCTGGCATTACAAGTGCACATCACACCACGCTTAGTATCTGATGTGAGCACTAGGGCTCTGAACTCAGGTCCTCATGCTTGTAAGGCAAGTACTTGACCCACTGAGCCATTTCCCCAGGCCCATACACAGATACTCTCATAGCCCTAAAATTCTTGCTCCATCAATATTATCGTATTATATACTACAAGAATTATAGGGGAAACACGCTTAATTTGAAAAATCTGAAATTTTTATTTGGTTTGAGATGGGGTCTTTTGTTGTTGTTGTTGTTTTTGTTGTTTTTAATTACTCATTTGATTGTTCAAATTGGGGAGAATGTAAGAGATACTGTTGTTTTCATGAGTGCCTGTAGACTTCTTCCCTAAGATAGCACTAGCTCTGATTCTTTTTTTTATTTTAATATTTGTTTATTTGTTTGAAAGCAGAAGGAAATAGAAAACAGATAGAATGGGCACATCAGGACCTCTAGCCACTGCAAACAGTCTCCAGATATATGTGCCACTTTGTGTATCTGGCTATAAATGGCCACTGAGGAATTGAAACCCAGTCGTTAGGTTTTGCAGGCAAGTGTCTTAACCACTGAGTCATATCTCCAGCCCTAGCTCTGATTTTTGGTTCTCAAACTAAAAACTTAGGAAAAATACATGACCAACTGTGGTGATTGTCAACTTGATTGAATTGAGAAACACCTAGCCAGGTGTGGTGGTACACACCTTTGATCCCAGCACTGGAGAGGCTGAGGTAGGAGGATTACTCTGAGTTTGAGACTAGCCTGGAGCCTGAGATGAGATCTTGAGGAGGTAGGGAGAAGGGAGGAGCTGAGGGACGAAAGAAAGAAAGAGAGGGAGGGAAGAAAGGAAAGGAAAGAGAAAAGAAAAGAAAAATAAAGAAAATAAAAGAACATCTTTGGACATACCTTTGAGGCTGCTTCCAAAGGTATACTTGAGGAGGAAGACTCCACCCTCACCCTCCACTGAATGTGCACAGCACCGAGGAGAAAGCCAGTTGAGTACTGGCATCCCCCTTTCTCCACTTCCTGGCTGGCACCATGGACAAGCCACTCCAGTGACCATGCCTTCCCTGCCCCATGATGGACTGCATTCCTCTGAACTGAACCAAATCTAAGTACCACTAATAGAGTTCAGTAAGGTGAACTACTCAAGTTGCATAAATTAGCAGCTATCCCGTAGCAGTGATGAATTAGAAAATGTAATATTAAAAACAGCTCATTCACAGTTAGAAAAGGTTCCATAGGATATCTGTGCATAAATGTTAGAAAATATGCATGAGGGGCTGGAAAGATGGCTCAGTAAAGAGCACTTGCTGTTACGTGAGGGATTCATTCACCCTGAGTTCTATTTTCCAGCATCCACATAAAAAGCCAGGCATAGCCATATATGGTTGTAACCCCAACCTTTTGGTGAGAGACCAGAGAATCCCTTGTCAGCCAGTCTGGCTGGAAGAGCAGCTCTGGGTTTCCGTAAGGAAACATGCAGATAGGCAGTAGAGGAAAACATCCAGTGTTCTCCTCTGGCCTCTGCACGTAAGCATATGGGGTATGTCCCTCTGTACACATATGTGCATACATTATAGGTATACACCCCACACACATCACACACACACACACCAAAAGAAAAAAAAAAAGGAGTTTGCTGCTGGAGATAGCTCAGTGGGTAAGCACACTTGTTGTATGGGCATACAGACCTGAGCTTGATCCCCAGCACCCATGTCAAAAAGTCAGGCATGGCCACACGTTCCTGTAATCTCAGCACTTTTTGCAAAAGGTGGAGACAGGATGATTGCTGGTGCCTGTTGGTCAGTCAGTCTAGCTGAAGAAATACTGTAAGCTCCACGTTCAACGAGGGACCCAGTCTCAAGGAAATACGGCAGAAGATCAGTAGAGGAGGATGGATACCTGGTGGCCTCCTCAGGTGTGTGCATAGGGCATGTGCATCTGTACACACACACACCACACATACACCCAAAAATGTGTATGATCTTATAAAGAAGACTTAATACTCAGCTGGAAATTTGAAAAAAAGAGAAAATAAATATACTCTTTTCTATTGAGAAAACATTAAAATGTCCTTCCTAGTTATAGTGGAAACCCAAACAATCCTAACAAGATTATTATTTTTTGTGTGTGTGTGTATGTTTATGATATATGTGTTGGTGCATTTCCTTGCCTACCTTTTTCTTTTTTTGAGACAGGCTCTCATTTTGATGCTGTTAGTCCTTGCAAACTTCCTGATTCTCCTACCTCTGCTTCCTATTTTAATTTTATTTATTTATTTATTTTTACTTTTTTGCATTTTGAAGTAGGGTCTCATTTTAGCCCAGACTTATCTGGAACTTACTCTGTAGCCTAGGCTGACCTTGAACTCACAGCGATCCTCCTACCTCTGCTTCCCAAGTACTGGGATTAAATACCTGGCTTCCCTTTTTCTTTTTTAAAATTTATCTGTATTTGTATAATATGTGTGGTTGAAAGCCAGATGTGGTGGCATATGCCTTTAATCTCAGTACTCGGGAAGCAGAGGTAGGAGGATCGTCACTAGTTTGAGGCTACCCTGATACTATGTAGTGAATTCCAGGTCAGCCTGAGCTACAGTGAAACACTACCTTGGGGGGAAAAAAGTGTGGGTGAGTGTGCACCAGAGCTCATGTGGAGGTCAGTGGATAATTTTGGGATGTCATTCCTCACCCTTCCACCTCATTTGAGGTATCATTATTTTCTTCTGATTCTTACTCTGCTGTTCTTTGCTGTGCTCACCACAAGCCGCCAGAAAATTCTCCTGACTCCACCTGCCATTTCACAGTTAGCATGCTGGGATCACAGAGTTCTGTCACAGCTTCCACCTTTTAATGTGCTGTCTGGGGTTGCAAGCTCATGTGTTCCGCCTTGAGCAGCAAGCACTCTATCCACTGAGCTATCTTCCCAACCCCTCTTTATCCACTGAGCCATCTCCACAGCCCTCTTTTCTAACATTTTCCATCCACAGTTGGTTGCATCTGCTGATACAGAACCTATGAACACAGAGGCCTGACTACATTAGATGTTATCTTCTTACAGCTTATGTTTGGAAATTAGAATTTATAAATTAAAATTAATTGTCCTTCTATGTTTTGAGTTTAATGGAAGCAAGTTTAACCTTATTACAGTGCTAACACCATTATTACTAATAAGATAGTTAGGGAAAAAAAATCTTATTTTCTTTTTTGTTTTCTTTTTTGAGGTAGTGTTTTGCTCTAGTTCAGGCTGACCTGGACCAGGAATTCACTATGTAGTCTTTGGGTGGCTTCAAACTCATGGTGATCCTCCTACCTCTGCTTCCCAAGTGCTGGGATTAAAAGCATGAGCCACCATGCCTGGCTCTTATTTCCTTCCTTCCTTCCTTCCTTCCTTCCTTCCTTCCTTCCTTCCTTCCTTCCTTCCTTCCTCTTTCTTTCTTTCTTTCTTTCTTTCTTTCTTTCTTTCTTTCTTTCTTTCTTTCTTTCGGTTGAGGTAGGGTCTCACTCTAGCCCAGGCTGACCTGGAATTCACTCTGTATTCTCAGGGTTGCCTCGAACTCTTGGTGATCTTCCTACCTCTGCCTCCCGAGTGCTAGGATTAAAGGCATGCGCCACCACACCTGGTTTATTTTCTTTTTTAAAAAGATATTTTTATTTATTTACTTGAGAGATAGAGAGAATGGGCTTGCCAAGGCCTCTTGCCACAGCAAATGAACTCCAGAAACCTGTCACTTTTTGAATCTGGCTTTATATGGGTACTAGGAAATTGAACCCCCAACCTAAGCTAGCAGGCCTTTGCAAGGAAGCACCTTTAGCCACTGAGCAAACTTTCTTCATCAGCTGAGCTACATCCATCTTCATCTTTACTCTTAGTATACATTAATTTCTTAAACTTGACAGTTTGGTTCTCCTTTTTAAAATTCAGTTTAGCTGGGCATGGTGGCTCATGCCTTTAAGCCCAGCACTCGGGAGGCAGAGGTAGGAGGATTGCCGTGAGTTCGAGGCCACCCTGAGACTACATAGTTAATTCCAGGTCAGGCTGGGCCAGAGTGAGACACTACCTCGAAAAACAAAAAATAAATAAAAGTCAGTTTATCTCATATTTAATTTTATCCCATTTTTCTTGACTTCCAAAGCATTTTCTTTTTTTGTTTTCCTGTGTGTTTGTATGTATTTGTGTATGTGCAGGTGCAGGAGGTTAGAGGACAGCTTGACGTGTCATTCTGCTTAGGTGCCATCTACCTCTTTTTTAAAAAAATATTTATTTATTTACTTATTTATTTGACAGAGAAGGGGGGTAGAGAATATGGGTGTGCGGAGAGAATATGGGTGTGCCAGGGCCTCCAGCCCCTGCAAACAAACTTCAGACGTGTGCGCCCCCTTGTGCATCTGGCTAACATGGGTCCTGGGGAATCGAACCTGGATCCTTTGGCTTTGCAGGCAAATGTCTTAACCGCTAAGCCATTCCTCCAGCCCTACCTCTTTTTTAATTTTTATTTATTTATTTATTTAAGAGAGAGAAAAAGAAGCAGATAGAGAGTGAAAGAATGGGCCACTGCAAATGAACTCCAGATGCATGCACCACCTTGTGCATCTGGCTTGTGGGTACTGGAGAATTATACCTGGGTTTTAAGGTTTATAGGCAAGTGACTTGACTGCTAAGCCATCTCTCCAGCCCTCTTTTTTTAAAATTAATTTATTTATTTGCAAGGAGAGGGAGGGAGGGAAAAAGATAGGGATGATGAGAATGGGTGCACTAGGACCTGTAGCCACTGCAAACAAACTCCAGATGCACACACCACCCTGTACATCTGGCTTTATGTGAGTACTGGGGAATGGAACTCAGATTGTTTGGCATTGCAGGCAAGTGTCTTAACCACTGAGCCATCTTTTCAGCCTCCATGTACTTCTTTTTGAGGTAGTGTCTCTCATTGACCTAGAGCTCACCAGTTAAGCTAAAATGGCTGGACAGTAAGCTCCAAGGATCCATCTGTCTCCCCTTCCCCAGCATGTGGATTATAAGCTCGTACCACCACTCCTGCCTGTCTACACGAGTTCTGGATTACTCAGGTCCTCATGCTTGCCAGGCAAGCGTTTTACTGACTGACCTTTCTCCCCAGCCCTTGTGATTCATTTTCCTTCTGTGCTTGTTTAGCATTTCATTGCATCCACCGCGATGGGTCATGATAGCTGGGTTCATCTGTCCTGCTCCCTGCTGGAGCTGGAGCTGGAGCTGTGATGCTGCCATGCGGGCTGCTGTGAGCTGCCACCGTTACTGTCTAGCAGACACGTGCACTGCTGGTGTCAGCAGGGAGCAGTAACTGAATAGAGTCTAGAGTACTGCAGACCTAAACACCTGCCTACAAGAATCGCCCCCCCCCCCCAGGTAGGGTTTCACTCTAGCCCAGGTGGAGCTGGAACTCACTATGTAGTCTGCGGGTGGCCTCAAACTCATGGCGATCCTCCTACCTCTGACTCCCTAGTGCTGGGATTAAAGGCATGTGCTCAATCTGTTCTTATTTCTCTATTTCTTCTTGTTTCTTAGGTTTTTGTGGAGACACTAGATAAGTGTTTTGAAAATGTGTGTGAATTGGATTTGATCTTCCATATGGATAAGGTATGTAATCGCTCCCAAATCAAGACTACTAAAAAACTAATTGCCTAGGGCATCTCTAGCCTCTGTTCCACCTTCTTGTCCTTTCTCTTGGCTTTTTACTTTAACCTAGTTCTAGGATTATTACTATTTTATTTTTAATTTATTTTTATTTTTTGGTTTTTCAAGATAGGGTCTCACTCTAGCCCAGGCTGACCTGGAATTCACTGTGTAGTCTCACGGTAGCCTTACTCCTGCCACCTCTGCCTCCTGAGTGCTAGGACTAAAGGCATGTACCACCACACCTGGCCTTTTTTTTTTTTTTTTTTTTTTTTTTTGAGGTAGGATCTCATTCTAGCCCAGGCTGGTCTCAAACTCACAGTGATCTTACCTCTGCTTCCCAAGTGTTGGGATCAAAAGTGTGTACCATCATGCCCAGCCCTCTGACCTAGTTCTAAAACCCATTTGTTTAATTTTGCAGTGCTGGAGATTGAACCCATCCATGCCTGGCAAGCCCTCTAACACTAAGCTCTACTCCTAGCATCAACCTGTTTTATTTTAATGTTTAATATTTTGAAGGTGATTTGTTTTGATTTTTGCTAAGATCTATTAACAGTTCTAGCACAGAGAGATTATTTCTGGGCCTATCTGCTGGTTCATTTCCTCAGGAGCAGACTTCTTGGTGTATGGCAATGGTGACACACATTTTTTATGTTGGTTATGAAGTGAAGATCCTAGGGGTAGGCTAGTCAGTGACGCTTTAGAATGATTGGAACACAAGACTCTTGGATGTAGTAAATTTTGTGTCTTTCCTGAGGAACAGTGTAGTAACCAGTACATCTGTGGCATAACTTGAAGTCAGTTGAGAGGTACTCAAAGCACACTCAGAGGCACAATTGAAGTAGTCATAAGTAGTGTTCTCAGGGTTTTTCTGCTATCATGACCATAACATGGCTTACGCAACATGTGTCACGTTGAACAGAGGAGGCAACTAGCCATGGTATAGAAAGGTCATCCTATTGCATATGCTGCTCCCAGTGCTGTCATCCTTTTGCCTCAGATTCCTGAGTAGGTAGGATTGTTGATGTGTAACTATGGTTCGTGACCTTTGGAGGGAAGTATGAGGTTTTTAGAGACAACTGTTCATTTCCATGCCATAATTTTCTGTTTATGTGTTTTCATCATGTCAAAGCAAAAGTTTTTATTTTTATTTTATTTTGTTTTTGAGGCAGGATCTTACTCTACCTCATGCTAACCTTGAACTCATCTGTACTTCAGGCTGCCCTCAAGTTTATAGTAATCCTTCTACTTCAGCCTCCCAAGTTCTGGATTACAGACATGTACCTCCACACCTGGCTTTTTTCTCCCATTCTTATGATTTTATTCTTCTTGTAATGAACAAAAGTTTTTTTTTTTTTTTTTTTTGTTTTTTTTTTTTTGAGGTAGGGTCTCACTCTAGCCCAAGCTGATCTGGAACTCACTCTGTAGCCCCAGGCTGGCCTCAGACTCACAGTGATCCTCCTACCTCAGCCTCCTAAGGGCTGAGATTAAAGTTGTGCACCACTACGCCTGGCCAGAAGTTTCTTTCTCTCTCTCTCTCTCTTTTTTTTGGTTTTCCGAGGTAGGGTCTCTAGCTCAGGCTGCCCTGGAATTCACTATGCAGTCTCAGGGTGGCCTCAAACTCACGGCAATCCTCCTACCTCTGCCCTCCCAAGTTCTGGGATTAAAGGTGTGCCCACCACGCCCAGCTCTCTCTTCTCTCTCTTTTTTTTTTAAATGAGAGAATTGGCACACCAGGGCCTCCAGCCATTGAAATGGAACTCCAGACATGTGTGTGCCACCTAGTGGGCATGTGTGACCTTGCGTTCTTGTGTCACATTGTGCATCTGGCTTATGTGGGATCTGGAGAGTTGAACATGGGTCCTTAGGCTTTTCAGGCAAGTGTCTTAACTGCTAAGCCATCTCTCCAGCCCTTTTTGTTGTTTTTAATTTGTTTGTTTGTGACAGGGTCTCATTATGTAGCCCAATCTGGCCTCAAACTCACCATACACTGTAGGTTGGCTTTGAACTTGACATCTTCATACTTCAGTCTCTCAAGTGCTGAGATAACAGGCATGTGCTGCCATGCCTAGCTGACCAGAAGTTCTTAATTTGAATTTGGGAAAATTATCAGTATTTCCCTCTCTTTCTTTCTTTCTTTCTTTCTTTCTTTCTTTCTTTCTTTCTTTCTTTCTTTCTTTGTTGTTGTTGTTTAAGGTGATCCTCCTACCTCTGCCTCCTGAGTGCTAGGATGAAAGGAGTGTGCCACTATGCCCGGCTAATTTTTTTTTTTATTTGTAAGCAGAGAGAGGGAGGGAGAGAATGGGTGTGCCAGTGCTTCTTACTACTGCAAATGAATTCCAGATGCTTGACCTACTTTGTGCATCTGGCTTTACATGGATACTAGAGAAATGAACCTAGGCAGTAAGGCTTTGCAAGCAAGCACCCTTAACCACGGAGCCATCTCTGCAGCCCAGTCTTTTCCTTTATCATCAGGGCTTTTCATATCTTTTTGCTTTTTCTTTTTTTGTAAGGTTGGTTCTCATTCTAGCCCAGGTTGACCTGGAACTCACTCTGTAGTCTCAGCATGGCCTCAAACTCACAGCAATCCTCCCACCACTGCCTCCTGAGTACTGGGATTAAGTGTACCACCACACCCAGCCCATATCTTTTTTAAAAATGTGTTTATATATATAGTGTGTGTAATTGGTGTGCTTACATATGTGTGCAGTTGCACACAGACCATGTGCACACATGTGGAGCCCAGAGGAAGCTGACAGGTATCTTCTTCCACTGCCCTTCTGCCTTATTATTCTGAGACAGAGTCTCTCACTGAACTTAGAGCTCCCCATTTCTTCTTATTTTAGTTACTTATTTGCAAGCAGAGAGAGATTGGAGGGAGAGAGAATGGGTACATCAGGACCTCGTGCCACCACAAACAAACTCCAGACGCATGTGGCACTTGTGCATCTGGCTTTACGTGGGTACTGGGGAGCCATCCCTCCAGCCCAGAACTCTGGACCTACCCGTGATCTTCTTGTTTCTGCTTCCTTCAGCTCTGGAGTTACAGACATGCATAGTCATGTACACGTGCCTGTGTGCTAGGGATTGAACCCAGGCCATCATGCTTGCACAGCAAGCTCTCTTACCCACTGAGCCATCTCTCCTGCTCCACTTTTTATACCTTTGCCAAGAACTTTCTGGCTAGATGTGGCAGTGCTCACTTGTAATTCCAGCACTAGGGAGAAGGAAGCAGGAGGATGGAAAGTTTGAGGCCAGTCTGGGTTACATATTGAAACCCAGTCTCAAAGCAAAGCAAAACAAAACAAATCAAATCAGGGGCTGGAGAGATAGCTTAGTAGTTAAGGCACTTGCCTGTGAAGCCTACAGACCCAGGTTCAATTCCCCAGTACCCATGTAAGCCAGTGACTAGAGGCCCTGGTGTGTGCCCATTCTCATTTTCTCTCTCTCAAATATATATATATACATATATGTATATATGGAGAGAGAGAGAGAGAGGGAGGGAGGGAGGGAGGGAGGGAGGGAGGGAGGGAGGGAGGCTGTTCTCTTCCCTAGCCACGTGTGGTGGCACATGAGAGGGAGGGAGGGAGGGAGAGAGACTGTTCTCTTCCCTAGCCACGTGTGGTGGCACATGCCTTTAATCCCAGCACCCGGAAAGCAGAGGTAGGAGGATCACTGTGAATTCAAGACCACCCTGAGGCTACATAGTGAATTCCAGGTCAGCTTGGGCTAAAAGGAGACCTACCTTGAAAAACAAAAACAAATCAAAACAACAACAATAATAAAAAATAGTAGCTTGGCTATTTTTAGTCATTTCAATTTAGAGTTAGTTTATAAATTATACAGGCATGTGATTATTGGGATTTTGAGTTTCATCAAATCCATTGACTGTTTGAAGAGAACTTATATTTCTCTTTCTCTCTCTCTCTCTGGTTTTTCAAGGTAGGGTCTCTCTGTAGCCCAGGCTGACCTGGAATTCACTATGTACTCTCAGGGTGACCTCGAACTCATGATGATCCTCCTACCTCTGCCTCCCAAGTGCTGTGATTAAAGATGTGCCCCACCATGTCCAGCTCTCCAATATAATTTTTTTTTTTTTGAGGTAGGGTCTTGCTCTAGTCCAGGCTGATCTGGAATTCACTATGTAGTCTCAGGGTGGCCTCGAACTCATGGCTATCCACCTACCTCTGCCTCCCAAGTGCTGGGATTAAAGGTGTATGCCACCATGCCCAGCTTCTATGAATTTTATCCATGGTATTGTATATTTCCTTTTATTTATTTATTTTTTTTTTTGGTGGGAGGGTGGCATTGAGGTAGGGTTTCCCCTTTGTAGCCCAGGCTAATCTTGAGCTCATGGTGATCCTTCTGCTTTAGTTTCCTAAGTGCTGGGATTACAGGCGTGATCCTCTAGCCACTACAAACAAACTCCAGACACATACACCACTTTGTGCATCTGGCTATACCTGGGTACTGAGGAATTGAACTCAGGCTGTCGGGCTTTGCAAACAAGTGCCTTTAACTGCTGAACCATCTCTCCAGCCCTGTTTGTTTTAAATTGATTGCTGTTTATTTTTGTATGTTGACATCAGGACCAGAGGCTGGGTTAAATTTTCATTAATTCTCATATTTTATGTGTAGACATTTTGTTTTGTTTTGTTTTGTTTTTCTTTCTAGTGCTGTGTGTGTGTGTGTGTGTGTGTGTGTGTCAAAGTTTTATTGGGTAGAAAGAAAGAAAAAGAGGAAAATTGGTGCACCTGGTCTGCATCTGGGAGTTTGGGATCTCAAGATGCAGCTGGTTTTACTATTTATAATTTTCTTTCTTTCTGTCTGTCTGTCTTTCTTTCGTTCTTTCTTTTTTTGTGTGTGTGTGGCTCTACTCTTCCTACTATGATCTGATCTCTGGTATTATATTGACTAGAAGTGGGAAAAATGGGCATCAGGTCTGTTTCCTTGTTTCAAAGGAAATTTTCATCCTGTTGCTGTGAAATACAATATTTGCTATAGGATTTTTTTTTTTTTTGTAAGCTTTCATTAGGTTAAGGAAGTTTTTCCCTCTTCTTCCCAGTGCAAGGGATTTTTAACCATAAAAGGGTGTTAAAATATATCAAAAGCCTTTTCTCTGTCTCCTGAGGTAATCATGACTTTTTGCCTCATCATCCCAATGCTGGTTTTTAAACATCTGTGAGGATGTGTGCTAGGGCAGTAAAGTAATTCCAGCCCAATGTTATTGGGCATGGCTTTTAAAAGGAAATAAATGGCCATAAAGATCCTGTTCTTTCTCATGTATCTTATCTGCAAATAAGTTCCATAAAGTATTTTTGCTGCTACAGCAAATCTTTTAGTTTATTTTTAGTTGTTGATGTGGCATTGGGCAATGACTATTCATATCGCTTGCAGTTGTTAAAAATCGATGATACAAGGAGTCAGAATCTTATCCTAGTCACCTTTAGAATGTCCGACGGTGTTTCCTGGCAGGTGGATTTTTTTTTTTTCATGAGATTTTAGGCTTATGTTTATCTATCTTGACAATAGAAACTTTTTTGTTGTTTGTTTATTTTTAAACTTATATTGGGGGGAGCAAAAAATAAACTTGCAAAAGATGATAGTAATATTACTGCCCTCCAACTGTGCGTGTGTGCATGTGTGTGTGTGTGTGTGTGTGTGTGTGTGTGCGTTAGATGTCCGGTGTCTCTTCAGTTCTCCACTTCCTGATTTTTCTCCTATTCCTCTCTCTTATATCTTTTTTTAATACATGCATCTGTATTTCATACTTAAACTACTATCCATGTTGGTGATTCCCAGACTGGTCTTATGGTCTACTCTTGATGTCCTATTACTGTTTGTTTGTTTGTTGGCTTGCAGGCTGGTTGGCTTGCTTGTAACAGGATCTCATGTAGCTCAGACTGACCCCAAACTCTTTACAGAGCCAAAGCTGGACTTGAACTCCTAATCCTCCTGCTTCCACCTCCATAATGGTGTGATGACAGGCAGGCTCCACCCTGCCAGCTCCCTCCCTTCCCTTTACAGTAGCACTACCACAGTCTCAGAGCCTTTCATCCTTATCCCCTAACACCTAGTTGGATGCTACCTGTTGCTTTTTTTTATATAGGGTTCTTTTTAAATATCTTGTTCTTAGATCTGTTTGTTAAGATTTGATACTTTTGCAGATCTCTTTCTCTGTTTTAATAAATCGTTTGCTCCTAACCTTTCATCCTAAATACATCAGCAGCAGTCTTCTAAAAACAGGGCCATTAATAAATACTGTTTTTTAATATTAGCTCCTTTTTTTTTCTCAAGGTAGGGTCTCACTCTGGCCAAGGCTGACTTGGAACTCACTCTGTAGTTCCATGCTAGTTTTTTATTGATAACTTCCATAATTGTAAACAATATCCTATCGTAATTCCCTCCCTCCCTCCCTCCCCCCACTTTCCCTTTGAAACTCCACTCTCTATCATATCCCCTCCCCCTCTCAATCAGTCTCTCTTTTATTTTGATGTCATGATCTTTTCTTCCTATTATGATGGTCTTGTGTAGGTAGTGTCAGGCACTGTGAGGTCATGGATATCCAGGCCATTTTGTGTCTGGAGGAGCATGTTGTAAGGAGTCCTACCCTTCCTTTGACTCTTGCATTCTTTCTGCCACCTCTTCCGCAATAGACCCTGGCCCTTGGAAGGTGTGATAGAGATATTTCAGTGCTGAGCACTCCTGTCACTTCTTCCCAGCACCATGATACCTTCTGAGTCATCCCAAGGTCACTGCCATCTGAAAAGAGAAAGTTCTCTAGCCAAAAGTGAGAGTAGCATTAATATATGGGTATGAACATTAAGAGAAGTGTTTACCGGGCAGTTTGATGAGCATAGTATATATATTTAGTCAGACACCAGCAGACGTTACACCCCTAGGGCTTATGACTACCCCTTTTCTAGGTTTTCAGTATCAGGGATATATTCCCTCCCATGGAGTGGGCCTCCAGTCAAATTACAGGGTGGTTGGTTTCCCCCATAACAGACATGATGCTATTGCACCCTTTGGCTCATTTGGCCTGGCTGGCCAAATATAAGGCTTGCAGTGTCCACTGTTGGGTATCTCCATTGTTTTCTCTCTCTCCCATTGAATTGCATGCAGCGTAGCTTTTTCCAGCTTTCTGTCAGCTGGTCTACATGGAGGAAGTTTTCAGCTCAGGTCCAGCAGGATTTCTCAGTGACCTTGCAGCCCAAGTACGTAGAGTTCTCAGCAATAGGGTCTTACTGTCTATTCCTAGTGGGTAACCTAGAGCCTCGGCAATGGCCTGTAATGTTTTGGGGTTATCAGGTCCCTCCCTGGCCAACAACTCACTGGAAGGTAGCCCATCCCTGGCACTGAAAATTTTCTAGTAACAATCTATGGGTCCTATGTGTTCCATTGTCCAAAAAAGTAGGTTCCCATGTGACTTGACTTGTTTATATCCTCTTAGATTTTGATTGGCCCTCCCTCCATCTTTCCTTTACTCAATCTCTTCCCCTTACCTCACTTAGCTATTTTAGTTTTCAAAAAGTGCTGGTTAGCAAATCTTACCACCCATGGCTACTTCTGTTTCTCTTAGCTAGATGTGCCTGAGAGAGAAAAGAGGAGCCAAGGCCAACCTCATGCCCCATTCTACCCTCAACCCTTTTCTGCTGATGCCTATGACAAAAATTTTGTCAGGATTGTTTTTATTTTACTTTTTGCTTAAGCAATAAGGCAGTTTTTTTATTTTTATTTTATTTTATTTATTTGTTTATTTTTGTTTTTCGAGGTAGGGTCTCATTCTAGCCCAGGCTGACCTGGAATTCACTATGTAGTCTCAGGGTAGCCTCGAACTCATGGCAGTCCTCGTACCTCTGCCTCCCAAGAGCTAGGATTAAAGGTGTGTGTCACCACACCCAGCTCAAGGCAGTTTATTCTTATATACCCAACATCCAGCTGTAGGACAGAGCCAGTTTGACAGTTTGATACTATCATCAAAGACACCAGTACCATCTGTTATCCTTACTCCTCAGTTGGCTGTGGATTCTGTTTGAAGGCCAGTATCTTACTCTCTCAGGATAACTGAAAGACGTCAGCAATAATGATTTCTTAAACTTCCAGGATCTCTATCATGTACTTAGGAGAAGGAAAAGAAAAGCTAAGATCACTCCAGATTATAGTTAATATCTCCACAGTGTGTACTCTCGCTTTCCTTGTGTGAACTTTGCACTGCCTGGACCCCATCTCATTGGTTGCCTGATGCTTGAAATCACACAGAACCTGTTTGGTTTGTTTATCATTCCTTATTATAGATTAGGAGCAGCAGGATAACAGCATATACAGAATGATAAAACTTGACCTTTCCAGCTATGTTTGCTGTCCAGCCTTTTCAAGAAAACTCAGTATTTTTTGTGTTTTTTTTCTTTTCTTTTTCTTTATTTATTTTTATTTTTTTGGCTTTTCGAGGTAGGGTCTCACTGTAGTCCAGGCCAGACACAAACTCACTACATAGCTGAAATTTTCTTAAATTCCATATCCTTTTGCCTCCATCTCCCAAGCAGTAAAATGACAACTATACAACACCATGCCCAGCAGACTGTCACAATTTTTTCATATGTTATCTTAGAGCTAAAGTTGACCTGTAATTCAGTAACATTTTATTTTACACTGTTACAACAACAGAGGAATGCTCTTATAAGGAGGAGTCATGGTTGACTCTTAGGAAAAGGTATCTCTATGGCAGCTTTTCAGATTTGCTAAAGCATTTTTGGTATTATGTCTTACGTACTTCCCACATGAACTGAAAGGGACTTCAAAAATTAAAATTCAGGGGCTGGAGAGATGGCTTAGCGGTTAAGCGCTTGCTTGTGAAGCCTAAGGACCCCGGTTCGAGGCTTGACTCCCCAGGACTCCCCATTAGCCAGATGCACAAGGGGGTGCACACGTCTGGAGTTGCAGTGGCTGGAGGCCCTGGTGCACCCATTCTCTCTCCCTCTCTCTATCTGCCTCTTTCTTTCTCTGTCTGTCGCTCTCAAATAAATAAATTTAAAAAAATAACAAAGAAATTAAAATTCCGGGCTCTCTCTATCTGCCTCTTTCTTTCTCTGTCTGTCGCTCTCAAATAAATAAATTTAAAAAAATAACAAAGAAATTAAAATTCCGGGCTGGAGAGATGGCTTAGCAGTTAAGGTTCTTGCCAGCAAAGCCAAGGACCTGGGTTCTATTCCCTAGTACTCATGTTTAGCCAGGTGTACAAGGTAGTGCATGCTAGAGGACTAGAGGCCCTGGCATGCCCATTCTCTCTATATACATCTGCCTTTCTCCTTTAAATTAATAGAATATTTTAAAAAATTAAAATTTCGGTAACAGATTCTGAAAAGCAGATGCTTCCCTCCGTACATAGGCTTTTTTGGAAATGGCCTCACTTTCTCAGGACTTGAAGTACTCACGTAAGAACTGGTACCTGCCGAAAATGTTTCTTTTTTTTCCCCTCTGATTATCAAACAAAAAAATGTTTATTAAGCATGTACCATGAGAAGAATACTCATAAATATAGAGACATAAAATTAATGAAAATAAAAATAAAATTTATTGCTTAGATCATTTCCCTACCCTCAAGATGCCTATGGTCCAACTAGAAGGATGGGTCACAAAAGCCATTGCTTGGCCTTGGAGTAGGCTGGACTTTTGGAAGAGTGCTGTAAGTTAACATATGTCTTAGTGGGCATGGTGTTATTGATAGGAGAAAGGCCTCATGTACTGCTTGTTGTACAAAATCACTGCCTTAGTCAAATACATATCCATACCTGCATATTAAATGGCCATGTACATAGTATATATGCAATAATACAGTGCCTACTCACAAGTCTTAGATAACAATACCATGCCTTGAACCTCCCCCCCAAAAAAAGGACAATATTGATCAGAATTAGAAAAAAAGAATGGGACTTTGACAACATACCTATTTCTGAGGCTAGACTGTGAAATGGAAGTAGGCATGGTAAATGGTAGTTCACCTGTAGCTTTGGCTGAAGGTCTGTGGTCCTAGAGAAGGGAACATGCTGGGCAGCCCCCTGCCTGAGTGTAGTGACCCTTTTGCTGGCCATTCCCCTCAGGAGTGACTTTCTCCAGTCAGATGGCCAGGGAGAGAACTCTGGTGTGAAGTGGAAGGTCACTACCAAATGAGAACAGTGAAGGTCTGTATAGCTTCCCAAGCAGAGAAATATTTAAGGGATAGGAAATAGTGTTGATAGGTAGCTGCCGGGGCCAGGCATCATGCTAAAGACTTTATTATTTGTTTTTGTTTGTTTGTTTTTGTTTTTTGTATGTTGCTGGGAGCCTAGAGCCTAGGATCTCATGCATGCTAGGCAGATGCTGTACCACTGAATTATATTTCCAGCTCTGCTTGTTATTTTAGACTTTTTATTTTATTTGAGAGAGAGAATGGGCATGCCAGGGCCTGTAGCCACTGCAAACAAACTCCATATGCATGTGATACCATGTGCATCTGGCTTTTGTGAGTACTGGGGAACTGAACCTGGGTTCTTAGGCTTCACAGGCAAGCACCTTAACCGCTAAGCCATCTCTCTAGCCCTCCTTGTTATCATATAGATATCGTGATAGTCTTGAATAATAATTGAAGAAGCTGAAGCTTAGGCTAAAAGTGGCTGAAATTTTAACACCCATGTTCTTTCTAGATGGATTTTGAGAATTTTGAAGCATGACTATTATGTGTAGAATAGTGTGTGATTTTTGTTAATTTGTTTTTCTATAACCAGAATTGTAGGAGACAAAATGGTAGGAATAAGCCAAGTGTGGTGGCACATAAATATGATCTTAGTACTTAAGAGTATGAGGCAGGAAGATTGCAAAGTCTGAGGCCAACTCAGGCTACATAACAAGTTCCAGGCAAGTCTAGACTATATAGCAAGACCCTACTCCAAGAAGAAAAAAAGAGGAGGGGAGGTTGTAGAGATAGCTGAGTTGATACCAAAGTGTTTACTTTGCAAGCATGAGGGCCTGAGGTTAATCCTTAGTACCCATAATGTAAATGTGATGGTGTGTGCCTCTAATCCCAGAGCTGGGGAGGTGGAGATAAGCAGATCCTTGGATATCACTGCCTAGCCAATCTAACCTAGTCAGTTAGCTCCAGGAATTGAAAGACCCTGTCTCTAATAATAATAATAATAATAATAATAATGATGATGATGTGGGGCTGGAGAGATGGCTTAGTGGTTAAGGCACTCACCTGCAAAGTGTAAAGACCCAGGTCTGATTCCCCAGTACCCATGTAAGCCAGATGCACAAGGTAGCACTTGGGTCTGGAGTTTATTTGCAGTGGCTAGAGGCCCTGGCATGCCCATTCTGTCTCTCTCTCTCTCTCTCTCTCTCTCTCTCTCTCTCACACACACACACACACACACACACACACACACACACAAATGAATAAATAATTTTTTAAAATGTGGGTAGCATCCCTGAGGATGACACCAGAGGCTGCCCCTTGGCATCCACATGCATACACATATGTGCCCACACACATATGAACTTATGTGTGTATGCCACACACATACACACATGCAAAATATAATTTTCAAGGGATGGAGAGATGGCTTACAAGTTAAGGTGTTTGCCTGAGAAGCCAAAGGATACAGGTTCGATTCCCCAGGACCCACATAAGTCAGATGCAGAAGGTGACACATGTGTCTGGAATTCGTTTACAGAGGCTGAAGGCCCTGGCCTGCCCATTCTCTCTCTCTCTCTCTGTGTGTGCCCCTCTCTCTCTGAAATAAATAAAATAACCAAAAAAAAAAAAAAATCATTGTTAAAGTCAAATAAAATGGTAGGTTCTTAGGATCTGATGGCATTTGGGAAGGTATGTGCATATTAGGGGAGAGGGTCACAGGAAATATGGAACTCTACGTGAACTCTAACTGAACTAGGGGTCCTCCATTATAGATATGTTGGCATTTTCTAATTACTGGTCTTGGTATTCCTGACTCTGCGGGCAGCCAGTGGTGCCCTGCCTGGGCCATTTCCAAAGGCCCTCTGGTTGAGAATAGTATTGTCTAGATTGAGAACTGGAGACAGAGCACAGGGTGTGTGCTAGCAGGGCTAGTGGGAGGGTTGGAGCAGACAGTGATGCAGGTGTGGAGCACCTTGTCCTGACTATGCTTTCCAGTGTCCTCTGCACCTGGTGCTTTGATACTTCCTCATTCTTCAGGTGCTCTTTGTTCTTTGTTTCCATGATGATGCTTCTGCCTGGTATTTCTACCTTTCTGGCCACTTTCTTTAGCTTTCTGAGCTTTTCACTTCCTATATGATCCCTTGTTTCTTTTAGATATTCTTTTTTTTAATTTTTTTAAATTTTTAAATTTTTTTAAATTTTTTTTGTTCGTTTATTTATTTATTTATTTGAGAGTGACAGAGAGAGGAAGAGGCAGATAGAGAGAAAGAGAGAGAATGGGCGCGCCAGGGCTTCCAGCCACTGCAAACAAACTCCAGACGCGTGCGCCCTCTTGTGCACCTGGCTAACGTGGGTCCTGGAGAATCAAGCCTTGAACCGGGGTCCTTAGGCTTCACAGGCAAGCGCTTAACCGCTAAGCCATCTCTCCAGCCCTCTTTTAGATATTCTTTAAAAAAAAAAAGGTTTTTTTAAGCCGGGCGTGGTGGCGCACGCCTTTAATCCCAGCACTTGGGAGGCAGAGGTAAGAGGATTGCCATGAGTTTGAGGCCACCCTGAGACGACATAGTGAATTCCAGGTCAGCCTGAACTAGAGTGAGACCCTACCTCGAAAAACCAAAAAAAAAAAAAAGGTTTTTTTGTTTTTGTTTGTCTTTTTTTTTGAGGTAGAGAGTCTCACTCTGGCCCATGCTGACTTGGAATTCACTATGTAATTTTAGAGTATCCTCGAACTCATGGCAATCCTCCTACCTCTGCCTCCCAAGTGCTGGGATTAAAGGTGTGTGCCACCATGCCCGGCACAAAAAAACTCTTTTATTGACAGTTTTCATACATGTACAACTATTTGATACTTCTCAGGAATGTACAGTCCTACAATTTTACTTATTTACCTACCAGTGTCTCCTCATTTACCATCCAAGCTCACTCTACTTCTTAGTTGACATTTCCAAATCAGCCGCTAGCCCCTGCATCTCTTCGTGAAGTCTTTGCTGGCACCAGTCCCACTACTGGACTGAAGCAGTGTACTTACACAGTTCCTCCTGTCCACACACAAACTGGTTTTGTGATTGCATCTGTCACGGGGCAGTTGCTTTGCTTATTGGTATGATTAGGAACATAGGCTCAAGAGCCTACATAGGCAGAGCTTAAATCCTGGTGCTGCTTATGAACTTATGAACTCTATGCCTTGTTCCATAGGCCCTGATAGTGGCTGTGAGGATTAAATCTATGTAAAGTCCTTAGAACAGTGCTTACATAGTAACAGTTTACTTAGCTTGTCCCCCCCCACCACCACCAGATAGTAGTATAGAAATAGACATCATGGGCTGGAGAGATGGCTCAGCAGTTAAAGGCACTTGCTTGCAAAACCTGAGGACCCAAGTTCGATTCCCCAATACCCACGTAAAGCCAAAATGCACAATGTGGCGCATGCATCTAGCATTCATTGCAGTGGCTAGAGACCCTGGTGCTCCTATTCTCTCTCTCTATCTGCCTCTTTCTCTCACTCAGATTGTCCCTTGTCTAGCCTAGGAACTATGATTAATTCCAGAGAACCTTGGGAAGAGCCAAAGAGGTATGTGCCCAGCAAAAAGAATGGCCTAGCACATTCCTCAGGACACACTGTTGAGTCTGAAGATAGATAAATGTACATGCTTATTGGAAACAGTATAGTATTTATATCTTGCTTGCTGGTTAAACCTTGTAACTTTACCTACTTATTACTTGAAGATGGAACCTAAGACCTTTTTTATGCTAGGCAAGCACTCTGCTAGCCCTCCTCAATTCTTTATTTACTTTTTTTGAGTAAGATGATTTTAGCAATTTAAGATTTGAAAGGAAAAATTAAGCTGTACATGATGGCGCATGTCTTTAATCCTAGCACTCAGGAGGCAGAGGTTGGAGTATTGCTAAGAGTTTGAGGCCAGCATGAGACGACATAGTGAATTCCAAGTCAGCCTGGGCTAGAGCAAGACCCTACCTTGAAAAATGAAAAAAAAAAAAAAAAAAAAAAAAAGTTGGAGCCTCTACCAGAAAGGTGAATCTGAAGTCCCTCAGCATCGTATTCAAAGCTCTCCATGAGCTCTGCCAGCCTGCCTGCCTCTGTAGCCTTACCTTTTGCCGTCTCCTGCTGTCAGCATTGTCCTCCAGCAACTCTGAACTGTCTGTACAATTTGTCTTCAGGGTTGTTATGGTTTGGTATGTCCTTGTCCCAGCAAGGAAAGGGTGATCTGTGAGTGAGGAGCCAGGCTTTTCTGTGGCAGTAATTTTGAAGGAACAGGAACTATACAGGTAGGGTTCATATCCTTAGAGAAAAGGTTGCAGGTCCATGCAGAGCATTTGGAATTTCTTTGTTTTTTTTTTGTTTTGTTTTTTGTTTTTTTTTTAGGTAGGGTCTCACTATAGCCTAGGCTGACCTGGAATTCACAATGTGTTCTCAAGCTGGCCTTGAACTCACAGCGATCCTCTTACCTCTGTTTCCTGAGTACTGGGATTAAAGATGTGTACCACCATACCTGGTGTTTGTCTTTTATTATTATTATTATTACTATTATTATTATTATTTTATTAGTTATGTACAGTGTGTATACAGCCATGTTGGTACCATCATTAGCCTCCTCCCTGTCCTCCCCCCTCTGCAGGGACCCTCCATGTTGGGGAATGTGGGTCGTGCATTGTGGGGTTATGGGTAAGAGGCAATGTCTCTGTGCATAATGTCCCAGCATGTAGCTCTAACAATCTTTCCGCCCCCTCTTCCACAAATTTCCCTGAGCCATGTTGGGTTTGTTTTAGGTCTACTTCAGGGATGAGGTCTTGGGAGCCTCTGTGTCTCTGGATATCTAGTTTGATAGGAGTTGAGTGTTCTCTGTGTCTATCTCCTTCATCCTTGTGCTGGTACCAGGTTCACCTAGAAAGCAGCACTCTTGCTCATTTCCCCAATTACTCTGTGGTTTCAGCTAAAACCCTGGTGAGGTGTGATGGGCTGATTCTCTCCTCAGGTTCTGCATCCATCTTTCCTTGCCCGGGAGGTGAGGCATGGTTAGGTGGACCCCATCTTGACCAGAAGTCACTTGTCTTTCTGTTTTTTTTTTTTTTAAGTGTGTGTAATGTGTGCATTTGGTGAATGCAGGTATGTCCATGTGCTCATTGGGTATCCTTTCCTATTCTTCTTCATCCTTCTTTCTTTCTTTTTTTAAAAAATCAATTAATTATTTGGGCTCGCCAGGGCCTCCAGCCACTGCAAACGAGCTCCAGATGCATGCGCTCCCTTGTGCATCTGGCTAATGTGGATCCTAGAGAATTGAACTGGGATCCTTTGGCTTTGCAGGCGAACGCTATAACTGGTAAGCCATCTCTCCAGTCCCTTCTTCCTTATTTCTTTTTATTTATTTACTTTATTAACAACTTCCATAATTGTAAACAATATCCCATGGTAATTCCCTTCCCCCCGCCTTCTGCCTTATTTCTTGAGACAGGGTCTGTCACTGGCCTGGAATTCACTGGTTTTCAGCCAGACTAGCTGACCAATGATCCTCAGCAATCCTCATGTCTCTGCCTCACTTAGTACAGGGGTGACAGGCATGCATGGGTGGCCACACCTGGCTTTTTTTTTTCCTTTGTGGTAGGGTCTTGCTCTAGTCCAGGCTGACCTAGAATTCACTATGTAGTCTTAGGATGGCTTCGAACTCACAGTGATCCTCCTATCTCTGCCTCTCGAATGCTGGGATTAAAGGTGTGTGTACCTGGCAACACACCTTTCTTTTATTCTTTTTTTAATTTATTTATTTGAGAGCAACAGACAGAGAGAGAAAGAGGCAGAAAGAGAGAGAGAGAGAATGGGCGCTCCAGGGCTTCCAGCCACTGCAAACGAACTCCAGTCGCATGAGCCCCCTTGTGCATCTGGCTAATGTGGGTCCTGGGGAATCGAGCCTTGAACCGAGGTCCTTAGGCTTCACAGGCAAGCACTTAACCTCTAAGCCATCTCTCCAGTCCAACATACCTTTCTTTAAAAATTTTTTTTAATTTATTTATTTGCATGAGTGGGAAGAATGGGCATGACGGGGCCTCCTGCCACTGTGAAAAAACTCCAAATGCATGTGACACTTTGTGCATCTTGTTTTATGTGGGAACTGGGAAATTGAAGCCAGACCATCAGGCTTAGCAAGCAAGTGTCTTTAACAGCTGAGCCATCTTTCCAGCCCCACAACTGGCTTTTTTATAAGAGTGATAACAAGGCACTCATGGTGGTGCACACCTTTAACCCCAGCACATGGGAGGCAGAGTAGAAAGATCGCCGTGAATTTGAGGCCACCCTGAGACTACATAGTGAATTCCAGGTCGGCCTGAGCTAGAGTGAGACCCTACCTTAAAAAACCAAAAACATTAAAAATAAATAAATAAAGTGCTGTGATCCAACTCATGCTTGCTTAGCAAGTGCTTTTGCCCACTAAGCGTATGTGCCATCTCTCCAGCCCCTTTTGAATAAGATAGTACTTCACTTCCCTAACTACACTACCGTAGCTTAGGTTAGGCAATATGCTAGAATCTGAGTAGAGGGCGGGGTCTTTGTTGTTGTTCTGTAGGATTTAGGGCGGGGAATGGAAATGGTTTGGTACACATTGTCACTCAGTACAGTTAAAAGCTTTCAGTTACTTCTGCTTGACAGTGGACCAGGCAGCTTGGGAACAGTAGTAAGCACCTCTCTTCCCCGAGTTGAAGGAGACATTGGATTCTGACATAGGGAAGGATTTAGACAAGATGACTGTGTTGGCTGTTACATTAACTAGGACCCATCAAATGCTTAGTAAGTGTCAGTCATGTAGTAGCTGAGTACTTCACGTGTAGTGTCATTTGCTTCCTGCATCATGTTTTTTTATCCTTAGACTAAGCAGCTAAGAACTCTGGTTCTTCTCACAGACAAAAATACAGATTTAGAGACAGGATTCTTCATCTTGTACAAGGTCACACAGGTGATAAATGGTCTGGCCCCCTCTGACTCTGAGCCTGTACTTTCTTTTTTTTTTCCTCAATTTTTATTAACATCTTCCATGATTATAAAAAATATCCCATGGTAATACCCTCCCTCCCCCCACTTTCCCCTTTGAAATTCCATTCTCCATCATATCCCCTCCCCATTGAGCCTGTACTTTCTATACCATGTTGTACTACCTGTAGTGTTCCTTCTTTCTTTAGCACTCTAGCCATGGGGAAAGATGGACTTAGGTCATGTTTTGTAATCAGCCAGGGCGAGAATAAAATTCAAAAAGACAAGGTCAGGCTTGGGTATGGTGGCACATGCTGTGAATTTGGGGCTATCCTGAAACGACATAGTGAATTCCAGGTCAGCCTGGGCAAGAGGGAGACCCTACTTTTTTTTGTTGTTGTTTTGTTTTGTTTTTGTTTTTCGAGGTAGGGTCTCCCTTTAGCCCAGGCTGACCTGGAATCCACTCTGTATTCTCAGGGTGGCCTTCAACTCATGGCGATCCTCCTACTTCTGTCTCCTGAGTGCTAGGATTAAAGACATGCACCACCACACCTGGCTTGGAGACCTTACTTTGAGAAACAAAAATACAAACAAACAAAAAAGGTCAGGATTGTTTTCTATACTCAATACTATTTGGTACTTGAGACAAGTACTGTAAACAGGTAGGAGATAGGAGAAGATGAAATAGACTAGAAAGAAAAGTCATGCTGGAACTTTTGTTTTTGATTTTTTAAAAATATTTTTAAATTTTTCAAGCAGAGAGAACATAGGAGAGAAGAGAGACAGAGAGAATGGGTGCACCAGGGCCTCCAGCAGCTGCAAACGAACTCCAGATGCAAGTGCCACTTTGAGTATCTGGCTTTACTTGGGTCCTGGGGAATAGAACCCCGGTTGTTCAGCCTTGCAGGCAAATGCCTTAACTGCCGGGGCCTTAACTGCCGGGTCATCTCTCCAGCCTGTTTTTTATTTATTTTATTTTAATTAACTAATTATTTATTTGAAAACAACAGACAGAGAAAGAAAGAATGTGTGTGCCAGGGCCTCCAGCCACTGCAAACAAACTCCAGATGCATGCGCCCCCTTGTGCATCTGGCTAATGTGGGTCCTGGGGAATCGAGCCTTGAACCAGGGTCCTTAGGCTTCACAGGCAATCGCTCAGGCCATCTCTCCAGCCCTATTTTTGATTTTTTGAGACAGAGTCTCAAACTGTAACCCAGGCTGTCCTTGAACTCTTGGCAGGTCTCTTGCCTCAGTATCCTGGATACTGGGTTACAAGTGTGCCTCACCACACCAGCTTTAAGCAAGTTAGATTTTGTTTGTTGCCTCGCCTCGCCTCGCCTCGCCTCTCCTCTCCTCTCCTCTCCTCTCTTCTCCTCTCCTCTCCTCTCTTTTTTCTTTCTTTCTCCCCTCCCCACTCCTGGAGATCAAACCCAGAACATCATACAAGCTAGGGAAGCAAAGTAAACAACAAAACATCAGAGAACCCTAACTCATAAGAGGAATTGGTTTCTTTAAAAAAGGAAGTAATAATGTGCGGTGAGCATACTGTAAACTACTTTATCTACTCAGTGAGCAGAAATCATGAAGTCAGTGAGTGGTGATGGCACATGCATCCTTTCATTTTAGAAGAAATCCTAGTAAATAAAGAAGTGAGTTGCTAGGCAGTTTGCAGTTCCCTCTGCCTAGATGCTTTCTCCATTAGATTGTTCATTTCAGCCCCACCCACCCTGCCCTCAGCTGACATAGCATTTTGTACCCACGTCATGATACTTATCTCTGTCTTCTTTTTTTATTATAGTTAATTCTGTACATGGTTTATCTTCCTTCCTCTATTCTAAGTGCTTTGAGGACAGGGTCCACATCTTATCATCACTCTTCCTCCCAGCTCTTAACATTCTGTGGTGTTAAACATATTTGAAAAATAGATGTTACATCACATTCTTTTGGTGAAAATGAGTGGATGCTTTGAACATAACACATTACCTTCTGGGAATTAGAACCTCCTCTGTGTATCTCAGAGTTCCTGAAGGTATCTTGACATTATAGTACAGTTCACCAGCTGACATTAACATTGAGTGAGGAGGGTGAGCTAAGCAAAATATGGTCTTTTAGAAGTAATGGGAGTGTATAATATACCTTCAAGGTTTCCATTAAAATAATGTAATAGTAAGATGGATGTGGTAGTGCATGCCTTTAGGGAAATAGAGGAAGGAGGATGACTGTGAGTTCGAGGCCACCCTGGAACTATAGAGTGAGTTCTAGGTTAGCCTTGGTAGAGTGAAACCTTACTTTGAAAAAAAAAAAAAAACAAAACTATAAAACAAAAAAGAAGGAGGAGGAGGAAGGGGAAGAAAAGGGAGGAGGGAAGAAGGAAGAAGAAAAGAAAAAAAAATTATGTAATAGTGATTTAACTCTTTCCCATATTATCTTATTTTCCTGGCTAGAAGATTACCTCCTCAGTGGAACCAAGTATGTGTGGTCCTTCTCTCTGCCTCCCATGGTATTTACTGCCATTATCTGTCCATAAATGCTCTACTGACATCCGTCCAGTCTGATTTCTACTACACTAACTTTAAGGCACATGGCAAACTGCAGGGCATGAGGACAGCAGCTTTGCCTGTCTTATGATGCTGGTGAAACGGCGGGTTTCAGAATGAGGACAGTCAGAGAGGAAAAGGCAAATGTACCAGATCTCTGGGAGTGTGTGTGGTGGGAGTCTGCCTTCTTTTGCTTTTAATTTCTTTTTAATGTGGAGAATATGGGAACTAGAAATTGACCCTGAACCAAGGTGACTGCTAATGTTTTCTCTTCCCCTGTTGGTTCTGAGTCCACTCCTCCATTGTGTCTTTTCAGAGCCACACACCCTTAACATAGATAGGAAAGTGATTCATCCTCTCTCCTTAGTATCTCTTTCCTACTTATTCTTTGAAGGTCTTTCCTAAGAATTACTGAAACTGTCTAAACCAAGAAGGGGTAGAAAATGTTATCATCATTCAGCTTTCTATATAGTGGACCTAATAGCTTGTAAGTAGTTAGAAATTTCTTTTTAAAACTTGGATGTTTGGCTGGAGAGAGTGCTTAGTGGTTAACACACTTGCCTGCAAAGCCAAAGGACCTTGGTTCGATTCCTCAGAACCCACGTAAGCCAGATGCACAAGGTGGCACATGTGTCTGGAGTTCATTTGCAGTGGCTGAAGGCCCTGGTGTGCCCATTCTCTCTCCCTTCCTCTCCCTCTCTCTCTCTCTCCCTCCCTCCCTCCCTCTTTCTCTCACTCTCAGATAAATAAAATGTTTCTTAAAAAAAAGAAACTTAGCCAGGCGTGGTGGCACATACCTTTAATCCCAGCACTCGGAAGGCAGAGGTAGGAGGATCTCAGTGAGTTCGAGGCCATCCTGAGACCACACAGTGAATTCCAGGTCAGCCTGGGCTAGAGTGAGACCCTACCTCAAAAAAACAAACAAACAAAAAGAACCACTTGGGTGTTAAGAAGTTGGCATCTTAATTTTCTGGCACAAGCAGGGTGACCATGTTCATTCATGTGTATATATATATATATATATATATATATATATATATATATGTGTGTGTGTGTGTGTGTGTGTGTGTGTGTGTATGTTTGATTAGTCTTTTTTATTTTTTAATATTTATTTATTTATTTGAGAGGGAGAAAGAGGCAGAGAGACAGAGAGGGAGAGAATGGGCACACCAGGGCCTCCAGCTACTGTAAACAAACTCCAGATGCATGTGCCCCCTTGTCTATCTGGCTTATGTGGGTTCTGGGGAATTGAAGCAAGGTCCTTTGGCTTTGCAGGCAAGTGCCTTAACTGCTAAGCTATCTCTCCAGCCCTTGATTAGTCTTTTTATTGTCTTCTGTATTAATCTAAGAATAAGAATATGTAAGGCAGTGGGAGTGAGTGCTCTTGTCTTTTGTGGTACAGCAAGCTTTGTCCTCTGTTGCAAAACATCCAGGGAAGGATTGCTCCAGAGTTGAGGTTTCCGTGGGTGTCAGTAAGGTGGGGGGCATGGTGTTACTACTGTACTAATAGCGCCTGCCCATGAAGCTCTGTGAGATGGGATCTTGCCATCCCCACACCGAGCTGCGTCTTTTTGTGGAAGCAGGGTCACTTGTACTTAGAGGAGCTACAGGTGTGCTCTGTGGCACCACATTAGGATAACATTAGAAATTTCAGCTGACTATGAGCTTCACTTTGTGTATACTTGAGAAAATGCATTATGTTTGTTACTTAAACTTTGGAACATAGCGAGGTTAAGGTTTGGAGACTGTTTTTACTAGAGGAAAAAGAAACTAAAATGGCTTGTTCATGCCACCTTCCTCATTATCATTAGGCTCTAGATATTTTATTTTGTTTGTTTTGGGACATAGTCTCATGTAGCCTGGCCTTGAACTCCCTGTGTAGCCAAGGATGACCTTGAACTTTTAATTCTCCTGCCTCCACCCCCTGAGTGCTAAGAGTATAGATGTATACCACCATACCCGGTTTCTATAGTGCTGAGGATCAAACCCAGGACTTCATGTTTGCTAGGCAAGCACTCTACCAACCAAGCCACATCCCCAGCTCCAGATCAGCTTGTTTTTGATGGTAATCCCTGTTGACATAGGGTCAGATTCACAACTTTCTTTGACTTCATTGAGAAAAATCACCAAGAATGAAGCCCTTAGGTTCTAGTACCCTGTGCCTTGGGAAGGGCTGATGAAACCGACTTGTCTCCACACCCAGCAGTTCCAGAGCCAAGTTTCTATTTCTTGAAGTAATTTTTTTTTTTTTTTTACCTGTTGGACTCTGTCAATCCTGTTGTGGAGCTCATAGGTTCATTTTAATCTATTTTTAAAAAATATTTTATTTATTTGTTTTAGAGGGGATACAGAAATAGGCAGGAGAGAGAGCGAATGGGTGTGCCAGGACCTCCAGCCACCACAAATGAATTCCAGTTGCGTGTGCATCTGGCTTATGTAGGTCCTGAGGAATCAACCTGGGTCCTTTGGCTTTGCAGGCAAGTACCTTAACTGCTAAGCCATCTCTCCAGTCTTCATTTTAATCTATTTTATCTTTAGTGGTTAACTCTGTGTTCTGGAGAGAAGAGCAAGTTTTAGAGAGCCAGGTTGGTAGACACGTACATGTTTCCCAAAACTTACACTTTAGAGCCAGGTGTGGTGGCATTACTTCTTTAATACCAGCACTTGGGAGGCGAGATAGGAGGATCGCCGTTAGTTCAAGGTCACCCTAAGACAAGATGACTGTGTTGGCTGTTACATTAACTAGGACCCATCAAATGCTTAGTAAGTGTCAGTCATGTAGTAGCTGAGTACTTCACGTGTAGTGTCATTTGCTTCCTGCATCATGTTTTTTTATCCTTAGACTAAGCAGCTAAGAACTCTGGTTCTTCTCACAGACAAAAATACAGATTTAGAGACAGGATTCTTCATCTTGTACAAGGTCACACAGGTGATAAATGGTCTGGCCCCCTCTGACTCTGAGCCTGTACTTTCTTTTTTTTTTCCTCAATTTTTATTAACATCTTCCATGATTATAAAAAATATCCCATGGTAATACCCTCCCTCCCCCCACTTTCCCCTTTGAAATTCCATTCTCCATCATATCCCCTCCCCATTGAGCCTGTACTTTCTATACCATGTTGTACTACCTGTAGTGTTCCTTCTTTCTTTAGCACTCTAGCCATGGGGAAAGATGGACTTAGGTCATGTTTTGTAATCAGCCAGGGCGAGAATAAAATTCAAAAAGACAAGGTCAGGCTTGGGTATGGTGGCACATGCTGTGAATTTGGGGCTATCCTGAAACGACATAGTGAATTCCAGGTCAGCCTGGGCAAGAGGGAGACCCTACTTTTTTTTGTTGTTGTTTTGTTTTGTTTTTGTTTTTCGAGGTAGGGTCTCCCTTTAGCCCAGGCTGACCTGGAATCCACTCTGTATTCTCAGGGTGGCCTTCAACTCATGGCGATCCTCCTACTTCTGTCTCCTGAGTGCTAGGATTAAAGACATGCACCACCACACCTGGCTTGGAGACCTTACTTTGAGAAACAAAAATACAAACAAACAAAAAAGGTCAGGATTGTTTTCTATACTCAATACTATTTGGTACTTGAGACAAGTACTGTAAACAGGTAGGAGATAGGAGAAGATGAAATAGACTAGAAAGAAAAGTCATGCTGGAACTTTTGTTTTTGATTTTTTAAAAATATTTTTAAATTTTTCAAGCAGAGAGAACATAGGAGAGAAGAGAGACAGAGAGAATGGGTGCACCAGGGCCTCCAGCAGCTGCAAACGAACTCCAGATGCAAGTGCCACTTTGAGTATCTGGCTTTACTTGGGTCCTGGGGAATAGAACCCCGGTTGTTCAGCCTTGCAGGCAAATGCCTTAACTGCCGGGGCCTTAACTGCCGGGTCATCTCTCCAGCCTGTTTTTTATTTATTTTATTTTAATTAACTAATTATTTATTTGAAAACAACAGACAGAGAAAGAAAGAATGTGTGTGCCAGGGCCTCCAGCCACTGCAAACAAACTCCAGATGCATGCGCCCCCTTGTGCATCTGGCTAATGTGGGTCCTGGGGAATCGAGCCTTGAACCAGGGTCCTTAGGCTTCACAGGCAATCGCTCAGCCATCTCTCCAGCCCTATTTTTGATTTTTTGAGACAGAGTCTCAAACTGTAACCCAGGCTGTCCTTGAACTCTTGGCAGGTCTCTTGCCTCAGTATCCTGGATACTGGGTTACAAGTGTGCCTCACCACACCAGCTTTAAGCAAGTTAGATTTTGTTTGTTGCCTCGCCTCGCCTCGCCTCGCCTCTCCTCTCCTCTCCTCTCCTCTCTTCTCCTCTCCTCTCCTCTCTTTTTTTCTTTCTTTCTCCCCTCCCCACTCCTGGAGATCAAACCCAGAACATCATACAAGCTAGGGAAGCAAAGTAAACAACAAAACATCAGAGAACCCTAACTCATAAGAGGAATTGGTTTCTTTAAAAAAGGAAGTAATAATGTGCGGTGAGCATACTGTAAACTACTTTATCTACTCAGTGAGCAGAAATCATGAAGTCAGTGAGTGGTGATGGCACATGCATCCTTTCATTTTAGAAGAAATCCTAGTAAATAAAGAAGTGAGTTGCTAGGCAGTTTGCAGTTCCCTCTGCCTAGATGCTTTCTCCATTAGATTGTTCATTTCAGCCCCACCCACCCTGCCCTCAGCTGACATAGCATTTTGTACCCACGTCATGATACTTATCTCTGTCTTCTTTTTTTATTATAGTTAATTCTGTACATGGTTTATCTTCCTTCCTCTATTCTAAGTGCTTTGAGGACAGGGTCCACATCTTATCATCACTCTTCCTCCCAGCTCTTAACATTCTGTGGTGTTAAACATATTTGAAAAATAGATGTTACATCACATTCTTTTGGTGAAAATGAGTGGATGCTTTGAACATAACACATTACCTTCTGGGAATTAGAACCTCCTCTGTGTATCTCAGAGTTCCTGAAGGTATCTTGACATTATAGTACAGTTCACCAGCTGACATTAACATTGAGTGAGGAGGGTGAGCTAAGCAAAATATGGTCTTTTAGAAGTAATGGGAGTGTATAATATACCTTCAAGGTTTCCATTAAAATAATGTAATAGTAAGATGGATGTGGTAGTGCATGCCTTTAGGGAAATAGAGGAAGGAGGATGACTGTGAGTTCGAGGCCACCCTGGAACTATAGAGTGAGTTCTAGGTTAGCCTTGGTAGAGTGAAACCTTACTTTGAAAAAAAAAAAAAAAAAAACTATAAAACAAAAAAGAAGGAGGAGGAGGAAGGGGAAGAAAAGGGAGGAGGGAAGAAGGAAGAAGAAAAGAAAAAAAAATTATGTAATAGTGATTTAACTCTTTCCCATATTATCTTATTTTCCTGGCTAGAAGATTACCTCCTCAGTGGAACCAAGTATGTGTGGTCCTTCTCTCTGCCTCCCATGGTATTTACTGCCATTATCTGTCCATAAATGCTCTACTGACATCCGTCCAGTCTGATTTCTACTACACTAACTTTAAGGCACATGGCAAACTGCAGGGCATGAGGACAGCAGCTTTGCCTGTCTTATGATGCTGGTGAAACGGCGGGTTTCAGAATGAGGACAGTCAGAGAGGAAAAGGCAAATGTACCAGATCTCTGGGAGTGTGTGTGGTGGGAGTCTGCCTTCTTTTGCTTTTAATTTCTTTTTAATGTGGAGAATATGGGAACTAGAAATTGACCCTGAACCAAGGTGACTGCTAATGTTTTCTCTTCCCCTGTTGGTTCTGAGTCCACTCCTCCATTGTGTCTTTTCAGAGCCACACACCCTTAACATAGATAGGAAAGTGATTCATCCTCTCTCCTTAGTATCTCTTTCCTACTTATTCTTTGAAGGTCTTTCCTAAGAATTACTGAAACTGTCTAAACCAAGAAGGGGTAGAAAATGTTATCATCATTCAGCTTTCTATATAGTGGACCTAATAGCTTGTAAGTAGTTAGAAATTTCTTTTTAAAACTTGGATGTTTGGCTGGAGAGAGTGCTTAGTGGTTAACACACTTGCCTGCAAAGCCAAAGGACCTTGGTTCGATTCCTCAGAACCCACGTAAGCCAGATGCACAAGGTGGCACATGTGTCTGGAGTTCATTTGCAGTGGCTGAAGGCCCTGGTGTGCCCATTCTCTCTCCCTTCCTCTCCCTCTCTCTCTCTCTCCCTCCCTCCCTCCCTCTTTCTCTCACTCTCAGATAAATAAAATGTTTCTTAAAAAAAAGAAACTTAGCCAGGCGTGGTGGCACATACCTTTAATCCCAGCACTCGGAAGGCAGAGGTAGGAGGATCTCAGTGAGTTCGAGGCCATCCTGAGACCACACAGTGAATTCCAGGTCAGCCTGGGCTAGAGTGAGACCCTACCTCAAAAAAACAAACAAACAAAAAGAACCACTTGGGTGTTAAGAAGTTGGCATCTTAATTTTCTGGCACAAGCAGGGTGACCATGTTCATTCATGTGTATATATATATATATATATATATATATATATATATATATGTGTGTGTGTGTGTGTGTGTGTGTGTGTGTGTGTGTATGTTTGATTAGTCTTTTTTATTTTTTAATATTTATTTATTTATTTGAGAGGGAGAAAGAGGCAGAGAGACAGAGAGGGAGAGAATGGGCACACCAGGGCCTCCAGCTACTGTAAACAAACTCCAGATGCATGTGCCCCCTTGTCTATCTGGCTTATGTGGGTTCTGGGGAATTGAAGCAAGGTCCTTTGGCTTTGCAGGCAAGTGCCTTAACTGCTAAGCTATCTCTCCAGCCCTTGATTAGTCTTTTTATTGTCTTCTGTATTAATCTAAGAATAAGAATATGTAAGGCAGTGGGAGTGAGTGCTCTTGTCTTTTGTGGTACAGCAAGCTTTGTCCTCTGTTGCAAAACATCCAGGGAAGGATTGCTCCAGAGTTGAGGTTTCCGTGGGTGTCAGTAAGGTGGGGGCATGGTGTTACTACTGTACTAATAGCGCCTGCCCATGAAGCTCTGTGAGATGGGATCTTGCCATCCCCACACCGAGCTGCGTCTTTTTGTGGAAGCAGGGTCACTTGTACTTAGAGGAGCTACAGGTGTGCTCTGTGGCACCACATTAGGATAACATTAGAAATTTCAGCTGACTATGAGCTTCACTTTGTGTATACTTGAGAAAATGCATTATGTTTGTTACTTAAACTTTGGAACATAGCGAGGTTAAGGTTTGGAGACTGTTTTTACTAGAGGAAAAAGAAACTAAAATGGCTTGTTCATGCCACCTTCCTCATTATCATTAGGCTCTAGATATTTTATTTTGTTTGTTTTGGGACATAGTCTCATGTAGCCTGGCCTTGAACTCCCTGTGTAGCCAAGGATGACCTTGAACTTTTAATTCTCCTGCCTCCACCCCCTGAGTGCTAAGAGTATAGATGTATACCACCATACCCGGTTTCTATAGTGCTGAGGATCAAACCCAGGACTTCATGTTTGCTAGGCAAGCACTCTACCAACCAAGCCACATCCCCAGCTCCAGATCAGCTTGTTTTTGATGGTAATCCCTGTTGACATAGGGTCAGATTCACAACTTTCTTTGACTTCATTGAGAAAAATCACCAAGAATGAAGCCCTTAGGTTCTAGTACCCTGTGCCTTGGGAAGGGCTGATGAAACCGACTTGTCTCCACACCCAGCAGTTCCAGAGCCAAGTTTCTATTTCTTGAAGTAATTTTTTTTTTTTTTTTTTACCTGTTGGACTCTGTCAATCCTGTTGTGGAGCTCATAGGTTCATTTTAATCTATTTTTAAAAATATTTTATTTATTTGTTTGAGAGAGATACAGAAATAGGCAGGTAGAGAGAGCGAATGGGTGTGCCAGGACCTCCAGCCACCACAAATGAATTCCAGTTGCGTGTGCATCTGGCTTATGTAGGTCCTGAGGAATCAAACCTGGGTCCTTTGGCTTTGCAGGCAAGTACCTTAACTGCTAAGCCATCTCTCCAGTCTTCATTTTAATCTATTTTATCTTTAGTGGTTAACTCTGTGTTCTGGAGAGAAGAGCAAGTTTTACAGAGCCAGGTTGGTAGACACGTACATGTCCCAAAACTTACACTTTAGAGCCAGGTGTGGTGGCATACTTCTTTAATACCAGCACTTGGGAGGCAGAGATAGGAGGATCGCCGTTAGTTCAAGGTCACCCTAAGACTACATAGTGAATTCCAGAGCAGCCTGGGCTATAGCAAGACGCTTTCTCGGTGGGGGGAGGGGAGGCTGGAGAGATGGCTTAGTGGTTAAGGTGCTTGCCTGCAAAGACTAACAACTGGGTTCAATTCCCCAGTTCCCATGTAAAGCCAGATGCAGTGGTGCATGCATCTGTTCATTTGCAACGGCTAGAGGCCCTGACATGTCATCCCCCCCTTTCTCTGGTTGCAAATAAATAATAAATAATATTTTTTTAAAAAAGAGAAAAACCCAGACTTTAGTGGAAGATGAGATTCCTCCTTTCTGCCAGCAATTATGAAGTACCACTTCCTAAGCATGCACATAGCACTGGATACACAGTGGGGAATTTGACATGGAACCTCAAAAGGACAAGAAGAGACAGGTAAAGCAATATGGCAGAACACAGACAAGTATTTCAGTAGGTGCTCATCCTAGGCACAGCCGTGTCACTGGAAAGAAAGTATTGACTCCCCGAAAGATGACCTAAGCACACATTCTACCACTGAGCCCCTCTTCTAGCCATAGAGGGGTTTTTTGTTGTTATTGTTGTTAAGTGTGTGTTTTTTTTTCTTTTTTTTTTTTCCTCACCAGTTTTTGTTTTAGTTTTCAAGGTAGGGTCTCACTGTATCCCAGGCTGACCTGTAATTCACTGTGTAGTCTCTAGGCTTGCCTCAAATTCATAGCAATCCTCCTACCTCTACCTCCTGAATGATGGGATTAAAGGCGTATACCACCATGCCTAGCCCTAGAGTCTTATTTATTTATTTTCATGTATATGTGGGTTTGCCCAGGTCTCTTGCCTATCTGGCTTTATGTGAGTGGCTAGGGAATTGAACTTGGGCCAGCAAGCTTTGTTAGCTAGCGACTTTAACCACTGAGCTGTCCCCCCAGCTTCTTGACTACCTTCCAGTGCTTTATAGCCTTATGTTCCCTCTTTTTGTACATGTTTATAGTAGAGCTGTGAGTGCTAGAGAGCTGGTGCAGTGATTAAGTTGCTTGCTTGCAAATGCTGATGGCCCAGGTTCAATTCCCCAGTACCCATACCCACATAAAGCTGAATGCATAAAGTGGTGCATGCATCTGAAGTTTGTTTACAGTGGCAAGAGGCCCTGGAACACCCATATGCTCATTCATGCTTGCTCTCAGTCTCTCTCTCTCTGCCTCTTTCTGTCTCAGGTAAGTAAATAATATAGTAGGGCTGTCAATCAGGCCTTTTTTGGATGTAAAACTTTTGGCTTATACTTTTTAGAAGACTCATGCCTTCCAGAAGTCCCAGTTATCCTTAAGCACTGTTGAATCTTCAGCGTAGACCAGATAATGTTTGTGTTCCATCTGTTAGTGAACTGAGTCACAGAAGGTGTGGATACCAACTGCTGATGCTCCCGTCCTGATTGGGACATTCATACTGTCTCTAGAAGATGAGATGGGGAAGGTCTCAAACACATAAGTTAGTGTTTCACTCTGTAGCCCAGGCTGCCTTCAAACTTGTGATCCTCTTGCCTCAGCCCCCCAGGTGCATCATTACACCTAGTTTTAAACAGGTGACTTCTGTTGGCAAAAAATCATGAAGGAGCTAAATGGGATGCTCACTGGACTCAGTTATAGAAGCAAGTATCCTGAAGGGGAGGGGAAGGATGTAACAGTTTCCTAACAGTTTCCTAGGAAAAAAAAGAAAGCAAAAATACTGAAGGTATTCAGATGCCCAGACATGTTGAGGGGTGGGGAAAAGAGCATAGATACTTGATAGTAGCAGGTCAATGTAGAAGAATCAGCATTTCAGGTGAAATCATGCCTACTCTTGACTGTTCTGGGAGGTTTCAAGAGAAATTTTAAGTAGGACAGAGATGTGAGTACTAGCTTTCACTCAGTAAAGCTCACATTTTACCTCTTAAGATTTTGGATGGAGCCGGTGCAAGTGGTATACACCTTTAATCCCAGCACTCGAGCTGTAGATTGAGTTCCAGGTCAACCTGTGGTAGACTAAGACCCTACCTCAAAAAAATCTAAAAGATTCCTGGGGCCTGGAGAGTTTGTTTAGCCATTAAGGTGCTTGCCTGCAAAGCCAAAGGACCCAGGTTTAATTCCCCAGGACCCACGTAAGCCTGATGCACAAGGTGGCGCATGCATCTGGAGTTCGTTTGCAGTAGCTGGAGCCCTGGCACGCCTATTCTCTCTCTCTCTTTCTCATTCTCAAATAGATAAATAAAAATTTTTATTTTTATTTATTTATTTATTTATTTTTATTTATTTATTTATTTTTTTTTGGTTTTTCAAGGTAGGGTGTCACTCTAGCCTAGGCTGACCTGGAATTCACTATGGAGTCTCAGGGTAGCCTCGAACTCATGGCAATCCTCCTACCTCTGCCTCCCGAGTGCTGGGATTAAAGGCGTGTGCCACCACGCCTGGCTCAAATAAAAATTTTTAAAATATGATGGTACTTCTCACCCAAGTGTTTTCTCTGTTGATTTTTCTGTATATCATGTTGTACTTTGGTATTTTGGGATTGTCTTAATCTTTATGATTGTGATTATTTCCTGGTTGTGATTATTTCCATGTCAGATTGTCTTTGGATTTGTAAAACTCCAAGAGATCAAACAGTACTTTGAAGAGATTAAATAACACTTTTTCCTTCAGTTCCATTAAAAACTTGTAAATGGCTTGGTGTGGTGGTGCACGCCCTTAATCCCAGAATTTGGGAGGCAGACATAGGAGGATCACTGTGAGTTTGAGGCCAACCTGAGACTACATAGTGAATTCCAAGTCAGCATGGGCTAGGGTGAGACCCTACCTTGAAAAACAAACAAACAACAACAAAAACCTTGTGATTGTGAATCGATTTTCCTAGTGTCATTATTATAGATGGTTGCTGAGTTAACAGGAAATTGACTTATACTCATAATTTGTATTTGTTCGGTACACGCTATGTTAGGCTAGGTGTCAGGCTCGTGACGACCTTTGCCTCTGCTTTCTTCTAGTCCTGTCAGTTGAATGCTCTGAATGACTCAGATGTCAGATTCCCCGCACCGTTGGCTGGTACTTTAACTCCCAGTGTACTCTCAGATATTTGCTTAGGTTTCTGTTGGCATCCTCAGGTCAGCCCATGAGTCACCTCCTCCTCCTCCTCAGAACTCTTCTTTGTGCTCTGACCATACCTCTAGTCTTCCCATGCTAAGTTCAGTTTCAGTTCTTGGTTGCATGCTAATATAGCCATGCTTGGCAGCTTCCAACTGTCTCACTCCCTCTCTGTCCACACAAAGACATTTCCCCCACCTTTCATGGTCTATTTTGTTTTTAGAAGGAGAGGTTCTGACTGACTTGGAGCATTACCACGGGCTTTTTTCTATTTATTCATCCTTTGCTCACTTTCACCCATAGAGTCATAGGCTTACAAGAGGTCATATTCTCATACCCATTTATGCTAGTATGCAATATTATAATTATAGAATTTACTTAAATAATATATAGGTAGACTAGGAGTGAAAAGAGAGAATAAGTATGCAAAAATTAAAATGAATGCTGTGGAAGGGCAAGTTACTTAAAAAGTTGACTTAGGTTTGGTTAAGCCAGTTAAAAGTGGAGGTGGAGGAGTCCTACAAATCGAGAATGATTCCAAACTTACAGCTTAATCATAGAGGTCAGAGTCTCTCTCTCTTTCTGTCTCAGCAGTGTTTGCTTTTTGTGACAGGATCTCATTCTGTATCTCAGGCTGGTCTGGAGCTCTATTCTTTTTCCTATACCTCCAAGCGCTGGGATTATAGGCATGTGGCACTGTACCTGGCAAGTTCTACTTTTAAAAAATGAAATTGTGGGGCCGGAAGGATCGCTTGGTGGTTAAGGTGCTTGCCTGCAAAGCCTCGGGTCCCAGGTTTGATTCTCCAATACCTTTGTAAGCCAGATACACAGGGTGGCATGTGTGACTTGTAGTTTGCAGAGTCTGGAGGCCCTGGTATGCCCATTCTTTCTCTGCCTCTCTCTTCCTCTTTCTTTCAAATAAATAAATAATATTTTAAGTAATTGGTGCATCCTGGGTGAGTTTTATGAATACATGGCATAGAACTTTAATAATCAGCAGAGGTCTTCTTGTATCTAATTGATGGCTCTCAAAGTTTTGTTTGTACCAAATGATGGTAGTTTGGACTCTCAGGGGTATGGAGGAGTCACAATAAAAGTTGTAATGGGGCTGGAGAGATGGCTCAGCAGTTAAGGTGCTCACCTGTGAAGCCTAAGGACCCAGATTTGATTCCCCATACCCACATAAGATAGATGCACAAGGTGGCTCATGTGTATGGAGTTCCTTTACAGTGGCTAAAGGCCCTGGTGTGCCCATTCTCTCTCTAATTCTTTTTCTCTCTCACTTTCTGTCTTACATAAATGAATAAGCCAGGTATGGTGACACATGTCTTTAATTCCGGCACTTGGGAGGCAGAGGTAGGAGGATTGCCATGAGTTCAAGGCCACCCTGAGATTACATAATGAATTGCAGGCCAGCCTGGGCTAAAGTGAGACCCTACCTATCTCAAAAAACCAAAAAATTTAAAAAATGAGTAGAATACTTTTAAAAAAGCTCTAATAAAGCCAGCTAATTAGTTTGCATATCAGAATGTATGTCTGCAGAAATTTAGAAATATCTGGCAATAGTTTTCAACGTAGGGTCTCGCTCTAGCCCAGGCTGACCCGGAATTCACTATGTAGTCTCCAGTTAGCCTTGAACTCACAGCAGTCCTCCTACCTTTACCTCCCAAGTGCTGGGGTTAAAGGTGTGTGCTACCATGCCTGGCAGTAATGCCATTTTATGAGCCTTAAGAGCAACTCATTATGGTCCCTCAAATGGCTACAATATAATGTTGAAGTGGTTTTTCATAAGACTTAGTTAAAATTTGCTGGTTGTGGCGGTGCACGCTGGTAGGAAATTGCTGAAGAGGCCGAAGCAGGAGGATCAGGAGTTCAAGGCCAGCCTGGGCTATATATTTTAGCCTGGTGTGATGACACATGTCTTTAATCCCAGCAGAGGTAGGAGGATCGCTGTGAGTTCAAGGCTGGTCTAAGACTACAGAGTGAGTTCTAGTTTAGCCTGGGATAGAATGAGACCCTACTTCAAAAAAAAAAAAAAAATACTGCAACTTGTTCTAAGCTTAATAAAGTTTGAAAAGGTTAATAAATTACATGAAAAAATTAAAAACAGGTGTAATGACCACATGCAGAGTTGACTTTACATGCTATCTGTGGACTATGAGCCATAGAAGGTGAAGAGGCAGTGTTCTTGGTCACTACCCTCCTCCCCTCCCCACTCTTCCTAATTACTGGTCATGGTGGTTCACTACATTGTTGAGACAAGGAGCATTGAGTTGTCTTGTCACTTTGATCCCACGTTAGTCTTGGTTTTCCCACTAAGTAGCTTCAGTACTCACAGCCAGTCTTTCTAGTCACTCTTGGTTGTCACAAGTATGCTAGATTCCTCCAGAAAGACTCTGGATTAGTTGGACATAAACTATTCAAGTCATACTCTATATTCTTGACAATGTTGTGGGTATTACTCTTTCTTCTTTCCTTCCTCCCAACCCCCCGAGGTAGGGTCTCACTCTAGTTCAGACTGACCTGGAATTTACTATGTAGTCTCAGGGTGGCCTTGAACTCACGGCGATCCTACCTTCCTCAGTCTCCCGAGTGCTGGGATTAAAGGCATTCGTCACCACGCCTGGCAAGCATTAGTCTTTCTTCTGCTTTAAATATTATTGTGTATAAGGAAACTTGTTCTTTTCTATACTAATCAAAAATAAGGGCTGGAGAGGTGGCTTAGTGGTTAAGGCACTTGCCTGCGAAGCCAAAGGACCCAGGTTCAATTCTCCAGGACCCATTTAACCCAGATACAGAAGGGGCACATACATCTGGAGTTTGTTTGCAGTGGCTGCAGGCCCTGGCATGCCCATTTTCTCTCTGTCTCTATCTCTTTGCTTGCAAATAAATAAAATTTTAAAAAATTAAAAAAATAAAATTTAGGGATGGGAAATGGCTTATCAACTAAAGACTATTGCTTATAAAGCCTGCTGGCCCTGATTCATTTCCTGAGGACCCACATGAATCTAGATGCATAAAGCAGCACACGTATCTGGAGTTTGTTTGCAATGCCAAAAGGCCCTGGTGCACCCATACGCTGTCCCTCCCCATCCCATCTGTCTCTCTCTCTCTCTCTCTTTTTCTTTCTTTCTGCTGGCAAATAGTATAAAAGATAAAAATAACTGGGTGTGGTGGCGCACATCTTTAATCCCAGCACTCGGGAGGCAGAAGTAGGAGGATCCCTGTGAGTTTGAGGCCAGCCTGGAACTACCAAGAGAGTACCAGGTCAGCCTGGGCTAGGCTGAGACCCTACCTCAAAAAAATCAAAAAAATAAAATACTATTGGGGAGGGTTGTTTTAATGAGGTTTGTTTATTCTTTCCTTGAGATAGAGTCTCTAATGTAACCCAGACTGGCCTTAAACTTGCTATGAGGCCAAGAATATAACCTTGAATTCCTGGACCTCCCGAGTGCTGGGATTACTGGCATGTACCACCATGCCCACTTATGATGTGCTGGGGATTGAACCTAGGACCATGTGTACCTTAGGAAGGCACTTTACCAACTGAGCTATATATTTAGCCCTCTCTGTTCCCTTTAAAAAAATTTTTGTCCATTCATTCACTCATTTATTTATTTATTGAGAGAGGGAGAAAATGAGCCACCAGGAGTGCCTGCTACTACAAATTCAGACGCATGCACCATGTCTGGGTTTACATGGGTGCTTGTGAATAAGACCCAGGCCATCTGGCAAGTGCCTTCAACCACTAAGCCATCTTTCTAGCCTCTTTGTTCACTTTTCTCTATTTCTGTCCTTTTATTCCTTACTATTGTTACTGGACTGTCTTTTTGGTTTTGCTCCTTCATTTCACTTCAGTGCTTTTTTTTTCTTTCCATTTCATCCCTGAGCTCCACTATTGTACTCTTCCTTTTTGCCTTGTTTCTATACCTCTGCCACAATCTCTTGCTTTATAGAAACAACTGTTTTTTCTTGCCTCATCCTCCTGGTTGCTAGGATACCTCCATGCCTATCAAAACACATTTTTAAAAATATTTTATTTGAGAGAGAGAAAGAGAGTGAGTGGGCATGCCAGGGCCACCACCAGCTTTACATAGGTGCTGGTGAATCAAAATCAGGTCCTTGGGCTTTGCAGGAAAGTGCCTTAACTGCTGAGCCATCTTTCCAGTCCCCTTGTTTTGTTTTTGAGACAAGTTCTCATGTAGACCAGGTTAGTCCCAAACTCTCTTTGTAGCCATATATGACTTTGAATTTCTGATCCTCCTTTCTCCACCTCCCAAAGGCTAGAATTATAGATGTACACCACCATACCTGGTTTTATGCAGTACTGGGGGTCGAACCCAAGGCTTCATGCCTGTTAGGCAAGCACTCTCCCAACTGAGCTACATCCCCAGCTCCACAATACTTTTTTTTCAGTTGGTTTGTTTTTTCTAGGTAGGGTCTAATTTTAGCCCAGGCTGACCTGGAACTCTGCAGCTTCAGGCTGGTCTTTGGAATCATAGAGATCCTCCAACCTTTGCCTCTGGAGTACTGAGATTAAAGGCATGCACCAACATGCCCAGCTCCAATATTCATTTTTTAATATAGTTTTATTTATTTGCAGGCAGAGAGAGAGAATGGGTGCACCAGGGCCTCTAGCACTACAAATGAACTCCAGACACAAGCACCACTTATGTGGATACTAGGAACTTGAATCCTGGTCATTAGGCTTTGCAGACAAGCACCTTAACCACTGAGACATCTCCTCAGCCCCCCAAATGTTTTTTGTTTGTTTGTTTGTTTGTTTGTTTCTAGGTAAGGTCTCACTCTAGTCCAGGCTGAGCTGGATCTCACTGTATAGTCCCAGGATGGCCTTGAACTCACAGTGGTCCTCCTACCTCTGCCTCCTGAGTGCTGGGATTAAAGACATGTGCCACTATACCTGTCTCCCAAAATATGTTTTTTAAATTTTGTTTTGCTTTATTTGTGGTATTGGAGATCAACTCTAGGGCCTTGTGCTTGCTGTGCTCCCACTTTCGACCTCAGCGCTATATCCTTAGTCCTCTCATTAAGTGTTGTTGTTGTTTTTGGTTTTGGTTTTTTAAGGTAGGGTCTCACTCTAACCTAGACTGACCTGGAATTCACTATGTAATCACTGGTTGGCCTCGAACTCACAGCAGTCCTCCTACCTCTGCCTCCCAGGTGCTGGGATTAAAGGTGTGTGCCATCATGCCCACCATGCCTGGTATCTTTTATGTATTTATTTGAGAGAGAGAGAAAGAAAGAGGCAACTAGAGAGAGAGAATGGGCATGCCATGGCATTTAGCTCTGCAAATGAACTGCAGACACAAGCTCCACCTTATGCATCTGGCTTACATGGGTCCTGGGGAATCAAACCAGTAAGCCATCTCCCTGGCCCAAGTTTTCTTGTTTGTTTTTTGTTTTTTGTTTTTTGAGGTAGGGTTTAACTCTAGCCCAGACCGACCCAGAACTCACTATGTCGTCGCAGAGTGTTTTTTCTAAATTATTGATTTATTATATAGAGAGAAGGGAGATAGAATGGGCATGCCAGGGCCTCTAGCCACTGCAGACAAACTCCAGATGCATGTGCCACTATGTACATCTGACTTATATGGGTTCTGGGGAATTGAACCTGGGTCCTTAGGTTTCACAGGCAAGTGCCTTAACTGCTTAGCCATCTTTCCAGCCCTCTGGATAGTTTTAAACTCATGTGATCCTCCTTCCTCTGCCTCCCGAGTGCTGGGATTAAAGGCATGCACCACTACACCCAGCTAAGTTTTCTTTTTTTAATTTTTCAAAATGTTTTGCTATAATTTTATCTGCTTCATAATAGCATTTTCACATCATGTAGTCTTCACCTACCATTTGGTCTTCCCATTTTCCTAATTTTCTCTTTTGTTTCTTTCAATATGGATTTCTCTTTCATAGTCATCGTTAAACACGTTAGTTTTTTCAGGTCCCAGCTATTTTCAGGAATCTTTGGTGAGGGGAAATGCCAAAGTTGGGTTCCAAGCTAACTGCAGTTGTTTCCATGGTTGAGGGTTCTGGGTGAATTCACTGACCCTTTATTTCTAGCCAGCTAATAAGGGTAAAAAGTCTGTCTGTAAACATTTCCACAATGCAAAGACTCCTGTGCTGCCACAGAAACCAAATCTGAGGCAAATATAGCTTGCCTGTGTGTTTTCTCATTTAGTCTTCACTCCAGGTCCAAGGGGGCTCCTGCCTTCCACCACCAATTTGTTTGGAAACAGAGGGTGTGTGCTTTGCCTCCAGGAAGTGTATTTTCACAGGCCTTTCTTTCTGAGGTAACCAGCTCGTATCCACTCTCTGTTCTGTTCTTTCTTCCTTCCTTTGTGCAGTGAAGGAAACCTTGCCTGAGTAGCTTGCTTTTGACACCTTTCCACCTGTTTAGGGGTCTGGAATTTGTTTCCCCTAGTTTTGTTGAAAATGGATTTATGGATTTTATTTCTCCTTTTTACATTCAGAACACATTTAAATAGCTCTGGAAATGTTGACTTTATGACATAATGTTCAAACTAGATATTTTACTTTATTATTTTATTTGCAGGCAGAGAGAGAGAATGGGTGCACCAGGGCCTCTAGCACTACAAATGAACTCCAGACACAAGCACCACTTATGTGGATACTAGGAACTTGAATCCTGTCATTAGGCTTTGCAGACAAGCACCTTAACCACTGAGACATCTCCTCAGCCCCCCAAATGTTTTTTGTTTGTTTGTTTGTTTGTTTGTTTGTTTGTTTGTTTGTTTGTTTGTTTGTTTGTTTGTTTGTTTCTAGTAAGGTCTTGCTCAAGCCCAGGCTGACCTAGAATTCACTGTGTAGTCTCAGGGTGGCCTCAAACTCATGGCAACCTTCCTACCTCTGCCTCCTGAGTGCTGGGATTAAAGACACCTCAACGACATTTCATTTTAGCTGTTTGGATAGAGATCAGTCTGTCATAGCTGGACCTACTTAATGCCAGCCACTGTTCATGTGATGAAATCAGTGATAAAAACCATCTGTACAGAACCCAGCATGTGTTGGATGTCATCTTTACGTCTAGTTTTAGATGTAGTTATCTCATCAGCCTTCCCTGTACTCCTGGACAGAAGATGGAGCTTTCAAAGGACAATTTGTTTGACTCTGAAGCTTCTGCCACCAACTCACTGCCTTGAGTGTCACACACCTCTGCCATTGCTGATAGAAGACTCGTGTGTGTGACAGGAGAAAAGAGGGAGAGCCTATAGTCTCACTAGCAAGGTGGCTGCACTTGAGGGAGCTTAGGGGATGAGTTGTGGACCTGAACATGTCACATCCGACTACTACTGCTTCGGTTGCTGCTGCAAAGGACACCATTGCGCAGTGCTCTGACCCTTCTTGGTTTTGCCTGTCTTCTAGGTGCACTACATCCTCCAGGAGGTGGTGATGGGTGGAATGGTGCTGGAAACAAACATGAATGAAATCGTGGCTCAGATTGAAGCTCAGAACAGGCTGGAGAAATCGGAGGTGAGGAAGCAGCTGTGCTCTGACCTGAGCACGGGGAGAGGATGCGCTTGTTCTGGAGCCTTAGGCAGTGGTTTCTTCTCCTCATCCTTTCTTCCTTGTCCATCAGAACTCACTTGAAGGTCAGCCAGAAAATTGAACAGGTGAAGAGATTTGAGATCTAAGTGAAAATGGAAAGGGAGATGGCAAGAGGAGACCCCACAGCTTCTGACAGATGGCCATGGCCATACTTGTGGTTGTAATTTCTTCTCCCAGAGCCACAGACTCCTGGAATTTCCTGCTCTGATGATTTCCTAGTTTGCATGCTATGCTCATCTGATCTCCCTGCAGCCATTCCTCTCAGAGCTTCAAAATTCCTTGTTTTCAGTGATACTTCTTTTTTTTCAAATGTTTATTAACAACTTCCATGATTATAAAAAATATCCCATGATAATACCCTCCCTCCCCCCACTTTCCTCTTTGAAACTCCATTCTCCACCATATCCCCCTCCCCATCTCAATCCTTCTCTCTTATATTTTGATGTCATGATCTTTTCCTCCTCTTATGATGGTCTTGTGTTGGTAGTGTCAGGCACTGTGAGGCCATGGATATCCAGGCCATTTTGTGTCTGGGGGAGCACATTGTAAGGAGTCCTACCCTTCCTTTGGCTCTTACATTCTTTCCATCACGTCTTCTGCATTAGACCCTGAGCCTTGGAAGGTGTGATAGAGATATTACAGTTTTCAGTGATACTTCTAAAAAGGTACAATAAAGTTGGCTTGAAAATGCCATATTCAGCGCACCCTCCCCTGGTCCTGGGCTTGATACAGGAGCTTACAGGAAAGTTGGTGGAGCCCTTCACATTGGTAATAAGAACAGAACAAGTTACTTCTATAATTATCTAGTGTCTTTAAGAGTTTCTTTGCTTTATACAATGGAACTTGGTCTTGTGAAACCAAATGTTTCTGTGAGGACTGGCAGTCCCTCTGAAGAAGTTTTTCCAGATCACAGCTCTGTGACTGCTACAATTCTCTGAGAAATGTAGGGTGGAAAGCTTCCTGGCATAGTCAGTGAGTCAGAGGCAAGGTGTTTGGAAATAGACTCGCTGGATGCGGGTGGAATTAGTCAGTATCTTGAAAGCAGTCAGTACGGGAGCAATGGTTTGAAATCCAGCCACCTTCTCCCCTTTCCACAGTGGGAATGAGCATGGTGGATGGCTGCTGTGTGTTTTATTGCCAGTCCTTCTATCAAGTACAGCTAACCTCCTGTGTGTCGGGCACCTCCCAGCTTATTGCCACATGCTATCTAAGGTCAACCCTTTTCCAGCTCACATTATTAGTTGGCAAGCAGCCTTTTAAGACTTTCCCAATGACTTTGCATTTGTCTGTAAGATGGCTTCTTGAGGAAAGTGCTTTGTTTTGTAACCAGCAGAGTATCCTTGACTTGGATAAGCCATCTCAGAGTATTCCAGTAAGCATTTATTGAACATCTACCAAGGACCAGGCATTGTTAGACTCGACTCTGGGCTATAAAACTGCATGGCACAGCCACTCTGAGGATCTTGTAGCTGCTTCAGGTCCCTACACTAAGCTCCAGCTGCCCAAAAAAAACTGCTTTACTATCTACATTTGGTAATGAGGAGAAAGATCTTGAAACTTCATCTGTTTTTGTTTTTTAAAGAAGTATGCAGACAGGGTCTGGGGAGTTGGCTCATTGGGTAAGAATGCTTGCCACACAAACTTGAGGGCCTGAGAGAACCTGAGTTGGATCCCTATCACCCATGTAAAAAGCTGGGTGTACAAGCCAGGCATGGTGGCGCACACCTTTAATCCCAGCACTCGGGAGGCAGAGGTAGGAGGATTGCTGTGAGTTCGAGGCCACCCTGAGACTACATAGTGAATTCCAGGTCAGCCTGAGCTAGAGTGAGACCCTACCTTGGAAAAAAAAAAAAAAAAAAAAGCTGGGTGTGGCCACTAATGCCTGTACCCTAGTGCTGTGGGAGGCAGAGAACAAGGAATTAACTGAAGTTCACTGATCAGTCTGACCAAAAACAGCAGCTCCAGGTTCAATGAGAGACTCTGTCTCAGGGAAGCAATGTGGAAGAGTGATGGAGGAGGACGTTCTCCTTAGGACTCCCTGCATGTGCACATGGGACACATGCATCTATGCACACACATGTGCATACACTATACATATATACCACAGCACATATACTACTCACATACATCCCCCCTAAAAAAAAAGAAAGGTTAAGTAGATAGCGCTGAGAAAGCGTCTCACACTCACCTCTCATTTCTCCCAGGGTGGCCTTTCAGCAGCCCCTGCACGGGCGGTGTCTGCTGTGAAGAACATCAATCTGCCTGAGATTCCACGCAACATCAACATTGGCGACCTCAACATCAAAGTCCCCAACCTGTCCCAGTTTGTGTGAAGGTGGAGAACCAGGCTGAACTGGAGTCCTTAGGACAACCAAAGCCAGTCACATGCAGAACCAGAACCCATTTGAGCCTTAGAAGAGTCACACCTCAGGACCCTGAGCCTTTGTCTGAGAAGACTGCTGGGCTGGATTGGGAAGGAGTTCAAGAGCACGCTGCTGGGGCGTGCTCAGTCCTTCTTCAGGCAGTCCTGCTGCTTTCTGATACACATGGCCACTGTACACAGCAGTGGGCCCTGCCTTCATCAGAAGGGAGTCAGCACACCTAAGCTGCTTGTTCCATTACTTTTTCCAACATGGTCACCACTAGGGGTTGGGGACTGTGTGGAGCAGGCCACCTGAACCCAAGGCCCCACAACTGGGAATAGACATATTTTCCCACCTTCCTTAGCACCATAGGCACAAGGCCATAGAGAGGCCAGCCCATTGCTGGAGGGTGCAGGTGATGGTGGGGTTTATGCTAGCTCTGTTAGGGTCATCACAATAGAACCAAGCTTTTGGGTCACCATTTGCTACAGAGCACATTTCCCCCACTGGTAGAGTCCCATTTTGTTGTCAGAGGTGTCTGTCCGCAGGACACTTTTAAATCATATGCTGGGTGCTCACTACCACATCTGCCACTGGAGAGTCACCCCCACTCCAGAAGTGAGGCTCATGTAGAAGATAAGGTTGACCACATGTGGACCATCCCAGACTTATGACTCTTCCCAAGGTGAAAATACACTCTCCTTCCGGAAGCAGAAGGCTTGGTTGCTGTGTTGTGAATGAGTTCCCCCACTTCAGTAGGAAACCCACTGCTCAGTCCCAGCTTCTGGATGCTGAGATCCTGACCTGGGGCACGGTGTGGGGCTGGGCCAGCAGCGCATTGCCAGAGACTGGAGCAGTGCTGTGTCTTCTCCCTCTCTGAGCCCAGCAGTGGGCTCACCAGGTTCCCTCAGGTGACGTTCTTCTAGGGCCTCAGAGGCCTGTAAATGTTTACATGTGTTGAGTCTTTCTTCCTGTGGGTAATCTGCAGCTAACCATGCTGTCAGCTAGGTTTCAAGGACGGCAATGGGGGAGCTACGTCACCTTCACAGGCAGCTCTCCAACCCAGGAACCCCTCCCAGCTGCTGGCCGGGCACCCAGTCTATTTCCTATGGCTTCCTACAGTGTTGGTGGTACCCAGCAGGACCAGGTGTCAGGCCCCAGCATGTTTTCATTTCAAACCGCGCTTCCTGTACTTTGTACCCACTGCTTTTTCCCTGCCTTGTCCTTGTGCTTTCAAGTACTCCAGTGATGGGTGGTTGACCAGACAGGCATTCTGGAAGGTGGGACGAGGGAGTTGGGGAATTGGAGGTGACTGGACCAGAAGCCAAAACCCTCGTATGCCACTCTTCTGAACTGTTTGTTTCTTCTTTCTTTTTGCTTATGCAGGGTGTGGTGGGCAGCCACATCAGTACATTCTCACCCTTTCATAGTTGCTGTTGCTGAGTGTGAAACAGGAATGGAAGAAGGAAACCAATACTTGCATCTATTATAACATGAACAAGATCCTTTGACAATCCTTGTCACAAACTTCTCTCTTTTATAACAACCCCTTTTTTTTTTTTTTTTTTGAGGCAGGGTCTCACTCTAGCCCAGGTTGACCTGGAACTCACTCTGAAGTTCCAGGTTGGCCTTGAACTCATAACAATTGTACTACCTCTGCCTCCTGAGTGCTGGGAATAAAGGCATGCATCACCACACCTGACTGACTTTTAAAATATTTATTCATTTATTTGCAAGGAGAGAGAAAGGGGGGAAAAAAAAGGTGTTCCAAGGCCTCTTACTGATGCAGAAGGAACTCCAGACACATGTGCTACTTTGTGCATCTGGTTTTACATGGATACTGGGGAATCGAACCCAGGTCATCAGGCTTTGCAAGCAAGCACCTTAACCACTGAGCCATCTTGGCCCCGTCACAAACATTTTTAACCCCATTTTACTGACAAAATAGACTCAAAAAGGTCAAGTCACCTGCTTTGAAAATTACCTGCTTGACTCCAATGTCCTTTTTTCTCATTGCTTAAAATGGCTTCTCCCATTTTACTAGTTTCTTGTCTATTATAAATTATAGATAAGGAAACTGAGTTTCAAAGGGATTAAGCAGTTTCTCACAAACTGCTATCAGAGGCTAGGTTTTATAAGGTAGCCAATAACCTATCACAGACTAAAGGTTGGGAAGGCCCTCTAGATCCTTTCAATTAGCTGCCCAGGCTAAAGCCCACTCATAGCACTAAGTGTTGGGTTAGGGTCAGAAAGCTAGAGCCAGGTCACCATTCTTGAGTGCATTTGTTGTGTGGATTTTACTGCAAGATGCTTGAAAGTACTGGATTTCCTGAGATAGTCTGCATTTCATTTGTGTCTGCCTGCTACAAACCTTATTCTTCCCTCAAATCACTGATTAGCCCTATCTGTTACAACAGTGAGCATCCAGGACAATTAATTGATTGACTGTTAATGACTTGAGGTTGCCTAAAACTCCAGCTAGTCTGTCTGCTGTCAACAAAGCCATAAACCAAAACCTATTATCTAATCTCCCCTCCTCCTCTTTTCCTCCCTCCCCACTCTACTTTGAGTCAGGATCTCATTTTGTTATTCAAGCTGGCCTCAAATAATCCTGCTGCCTTGCAGCTCCTCCCAAGTGTTGGTTCTGTAGGTATATGTACTACAACTAGCACTTTTTTGTTTGTTTGAATAAAGAAGAGATCGTCATTGGTCTGTTTTAGACCAACTGCTGCTGAGATATTTATGCAGCCAGCATCTGGGTTTGAATTTGCTTTGGGAACTCCTGGCCCTGTGATTTACATTGAAACTTTCCTAAAGTGCTGTGGAATATGAAATTTTCAGAGCTTACTGCCACTAATAAATCTGGAGGGCCAGGCATGGTGGCACATGCCTTTAATCCCAGCACTTGGGCGGTTGAGATAGGAGGACTGCCATGAGTTCAAGGCTACCCTGAGACTACATAGTGAATTCCAGGTCAGCCTGCACTAGCGAGACCCTACCTCAAAAAACCAATTAAATAAGTAAATAATGTGGAATTTTCCCATTACATATCATAATCTTGCATATCCAGAACCTGTTCCTGACAAGGGCCAAGCTCAATTCTAGGCTCTATTTTCTCCATTGTCTCTGAGTGCCCCTAACAGGGTGCTTCTGTTGGGATATGGGGACTCGGACTGGCAGTTTGTGACTATGCGATGTGGACAATTTAAAGGACAACAATGTGCTTCCCATCCCTCATTGACCATGGCTCTATGCATAAACAGTTATTCAGGCCTCTGCCTCATGCATGTGGAGCTTAGTGATCCTCTCTGGCCTCGGTTTTCAGAAAAGAAACCAAGTCCCTTAAATCTGTGGTCTCTTTAGTAGGGGGCTTTTCTTAGTATGACAGTCTGTCCGTGACTTTTGTTTTTGTTTTTCAAGGCCGTGTCTTGCTCTAGCCCAGGCTGACCTAGAATTCACTATGTAATCTCAGGGAGGCCTCGAACTCACAGCAAACCACCTCTGCCTCCTGAGTGCTGGAATTAAAGGTGTGCACTACCACATCCAGCTGACTTTTTTTTTTTTTACTTGCAGAGAGTGAAAGGGAGTAGTTCGGGTGACTGGACCCCTGAAAATAAAAAAGGCAGGAAAGTCTGCATGTGACAGAAATCAAAGATGATCTTTCGTAGTTCCCCTAGACCTGTTTTTCCACAAGCAACCAGAACCTCTCCTGGGAGGGAGGTCTTTTCCTAGGATTTAAACATTGTGGTTGGTCAAGTTCAGCCCCTGGAACTTGGCGCCAGGGCTAACCTCTTCCTGGGACAGCCCCTAGCCCTAACCAATCAGCTGTCCCTCTGGTTCACCTGAGCTTGAAAACAGCCCACCACTATAATGTTATAGATCCTTTGCAAGGGGAGGGCAGGCTCTCTGACCACTTGGGAACTTTCAGCTGTGGGTGAGTTTTTACACCGACTGGGCTTGGGCTGGCTTGACCCAGGCCCATCCGGATTGAGCCAAGGGGAGGGTCCCCTTCCTCTCCATATGGATTCTTTATCCTCTGCAGCTCCCCACGTGGCAGGAGGTCCTTGAACTTTCTTTTCTTCCCGCAGTTTTTCCAGGCCCTCCACGTGGGATCTCTAGCCACGTGGGTGCCTTTCCTGACTCAGTACTCCCCACAATAAATATAATTTAATAATTATCCTCAGTCTTTTTTATTCAATTCTTTGATTAAAAATTAGAAACAAACCTAGGGTTTGGGGTTCAAGGACTTTCCTGGACCCCAAACACCCCATTACAAGAGACTGGGAATAGGCACACCAGAGCATCTTGCCACTGCTAACAAATTCCAGGTGCATGCACCACTTTGTGCATCTGGCTTTACGTGTCTACTGGGGAATAGAACCCAGGCCATCAGGCTTTGCTAGCAAGTGCCTGTAACAACTAAGCTGTCTCTCCAGCCCTATCTATAACTTTCTAAAGAAGATACAGTGACTGGTACGTAAAAATGAAGATCAGGGCTTGTGCAATGGCTTAGTGGGTAAAAGTGTTTGCTGTGGAAGCACAAAGGCCTGGGTTTGAATCTTCACATCCACATGGTAGTGGCACACCCCTTTAATCCCAGCACTCAGGAGACCAAGGTAGGAGGATTGCTGTGAGTTTGAAGCCATCCTGAGACTACATAGTGAATTCCAGGTCTGCTTGGGCTAGAGTGAGACCCTACCTCAATATATATATATATTCCAGATATAGCCATGCATGCTTATAACCCCAATCCTATGGGGGTCAGAGAGAATTGCTAGGTCTCTCTAGTCAGCAGGTCTGAAAAAAAAATGCCAGGTCTGTGTTTAGTGACTCAGTTTCAAGGAAACAATGGAAAAGCAGCAGAGGACACCCAGTGTTCTCTGGCCTCTGCATGGGGTGTGCATGTCTGCACACATATGCACATACACTGTACGTATATACACAACACAACACATACTGTACACACACCCCAAAAAATGACCAGAAGAAGGGTCTCATCCAAGCTTATTAGCAGCAGTCGAGGTAGAGCATGAGAGAACCACCCAGAGCGGTGGTGTTGGCAAACATGCTGTTCACTGACATGTCGCCAGAGTGAGCCTGTCTCGCTGTGTGGAAACTGTTGGGCTGTGGCCCACGTGGGCGCAGGTCCCAGCATTGCTGATGTTTACACGTTGTTGAAGACTGCGCTCAAGGTCAGTGCTTTTCCTCTCGCAAGCACCTAGACGGTCTCCATCAGCAGCATCCTGGCAGAAGTGCTTGACAAGGAAACAGCTCTGCTAAAGGAGTAATCCTTCCAAATAGTTCTTCCCAATTTATTTTATTTTATTTTTTTAAAATAATTTTTATTGACAACTTCCATAATTATAAACAATATCCCATGGTAAGTCCCTCCCTCCACCCACTTTCTCCTTTGAAACTCCACCCTCCATCATATCCCCTGTCCCTCTCAATCAGTCACTTTTTAAAAATATATATTATTTATTTATTTGAGCAAGAGAAAGAGGCAGAGAGAAAGAGAGAGAATGGGCATGCCAGAGCCTCCAGCCACAGTAAACGAACCCCAAACGCAGGTGCCCCCTTGTGCATCTGGCTTACATGGGTCCTGGTTAGGTTTATTCCAAGGTATTTTATTTATTTTTTTGAATTTTTGTTCATTTTTATTTATTTATTTGAGAGTGACACATAGAGAGAAAGAGGCATATATATATATATATATATATATATATATATATATATATATATGATATATGGAGAGAGAATGGGCGCGCCAGGGCTTCCAGCCACTGCACATGAACTCCAGACGCGTGTGCCCCCTTGTGCATCTGTCTAATGTGGGTCCTGGGGAATAGAGCCTTGAAATGGGGTCCTTAGGCTTTGCAGGCAAGCGCTTAACCACTAAACCATCTCTCCAGCCCACTTTATTTTTTTTAATGCAATTGTGAATGGGAATGATTCTCTGGTTTCATTCTCTGTGTGTTTGTCGTTAGCATATAGGAAGGCTACTGATTTCTGTGTATTTATTTTGTATCCTGCCACATGGCTGTAGGTGTTTATCAGCTCTAACAGTCTGCTGGTAGAGTCTTTAGGGTCCTTTATGTATAAAATCATGTCATCTGCAAATAATGATAACTTGATCTCTTCCTTTCCAATTTGTATCCGTTTTATGTGTATCTCTTGCCTTATTGCTATGGCTAAGACTTCCAGTACTATGTTAAATAAAAGTGGGGACAATGGACACCCTTGTCTTCTTCCTGGTTTTAGTGGAAAAGCTTCCAGTTTTTCCCCATTTAGTAATATGCTGGCTGTGGGCTTGTCATAAATAGCCTTTATTATGTTGAGATATGTTCCTTCTATTCTCAGTCTCTGTAGGACTTTAATCATGAAGGGATGTTGGATTTTGTCAAATGCTTTTTCTGCATCTAATGAGATGATCATGTGATTTTTGTCCTTCAATCCATTTATATAATGTATTACATTTATCGATTTGAGTATATTGAACCATCCCTGCATCTCTGGGATAAAGCCTACTTGGTCGGGGTGAATGATCTTTCTGATACATTCTTGTATTCTGTTTGCCAGTATTTTGTTAAGAATTTTTGCATCTATATTCATGAGGGAGATTGGTCTGTAATTTTCTTTTTTTGTTCTATCTTTGCCTGGTTTTTGTGTCAGGGTGATGCTGGCTTCATAGAAGGAGTTTGGTAGGATTCCTTCTTTTTCTATTTTATGGAAAAGCTAAAGAAGCAATGGTGTTAATTCTTCCTTGATGGTCTGGTAAAATTCACCAGTGAATCCATCTGGGCCTAGACGTTTTTTTTAATTTTTTAAAATTAAAAAAAATTTTTTTTTAATTTTTAAAATTTATTTTTATTTTTTTCTCAATTTTTATTTACATCTTCCATGATTATAAAAAATATCCCATGACAATACCCTCACTCCTACCACTTTCCACTTTGAAATTCCATTCTCCATCATATCCCCTCCCCATCTCAATCAGTCATTTTTTTATTTTGATGTCATGATCTTTTCTTCCTATTATGATGGTCTTGTGTAGGTTGTGTCAGGCACTATGAGGTCATGGATATCCAGGCCATTTTATGTCTGGAGGGAGCATGTTGTAAGGAGTCCTACCCTTCCTTTGGCTCTTACATTCTTTCCGCCACCTCTTCCACATTAGACCCTGAGCCTTGGAAGGTGTGATAGAGATACTGCAGTACTGAGCACTCCTGTCACTTCTTTCCAGCACCATGATGCCTTCTGAGTTATCCCAAGATGACTGCCATCTGAAAAGAGAAGATTCTCTACCAAAAGTGAGAGTAGCATTAATATAAGTGTATGAACATTAAGAGAAGTGCTTACTGGGCAGTTTGATAAGCATAGTATACATTGAATTTTTATGTTTGATCTTTTCATAGTGTCTCGAATATCTTGAAATTCCCATTCATACTTTCCCATTAGTTTTTCTTTCTCTTTGTTGGACTGTATTAGATCTGCCACCTGTTCTTCTAGTTTAGATGTTCTGTCCTTTCCTTCATCCATTCTACTGGTGAGATTTTCTACAGAGTTTTTAATTTCATTGACTGTGTTCTTCATTGCTAGTAATTCTGACTGGTTTTTCTTTATTATTTCCATTTCCCTTTTTATGACTTGTATTGACCTTCTCATTTCATTAAATTGGTTTCCTGTGTTGTCTTTGATTCCTTTGATTTCCTCTTTCATTCCTTTGATTTCCTCCCTGATTTCTTTGAACATATTTATAATCATTCTTTTGAAATCTTTCTCAGGCATTTCCTCTAAATCAGTCTCACTGGAGGTCATTTCTGATGCATTAATACTTTTGGTGGATTTATATTGTCTTGATTTTTTGTGTTACTTGTGTTATAATGTACATATTTTTATATCTTGGATTAATTTAATGCTTGGATTTTCTAATTAGCTGCAATATTATTAGATGTATCAATCAATCTGATGTTATATATCTTCAGGGTAGGAGTTTAAGGTCCTAGGTGTGGCTCTTAAGACTCTCAGAGTAACTACAAAAGTGACCCTAGGTGTTGGGTTTGCCTGCTATGAGAGTATTCAAGAAGGCTGAGTAGAACAAAATATAGGCAGATTCTAAAATTTAACTAAACAATGTACACATTCAATGAAAAAAAGCACAGAGTATTTATGCAAAAGTAGGTATTATGACTACCAGATCCTTAAGCAAAATCACAGTCCCTTATGATGTGTGTTGCTCCACACCCTTAATCCTGTCAACTAGGAGGCTAATATTTCTGGTCTGTTGAGGGTTCCAAGTCAGCTTGTGACCATGTGAGACCCTTCCCTGGTGTAATCCCAATTTCCTTTTGGGATGATTTTGGTCTCAATTATGCTGCACTCCTGCTTGGGTCCCTCTTTGTTGCACTGTGGGTTCAGGTAGGCTGGCTGGGTCGCTGCTCTGATCGCCTGTCGGGTGCTGTGTAGGTGAGCTCCCTTCCCCAGGTCTCTGGTGCTTGCTGGCCCTTATGCTGGTGGTGGGGGAGGGGAGGCTGTGGCTGTTGGCTATTTTCCCTCTGGTCCTCGCAATTGTCTTCCTCATGAGCTGCTCCTCTGTTCTTCCCTGCCATCCTCCCTTCACCTTTCTTGAGTTTGCAAGGAGCTCCCGTGTGAGTGAAGAGTCTCCTCACTTGGCTTCTCCTGGGGCTCAGGCCAAGCCTTATGGCTGGAGCCAGATGGACTTGGTGCTGCTACTACTGGAGCCGCTTCTGTGGGCTCTGGATGCTCTGGGTCTCTCCTACTTCTCTGCTGCAGTTGGTAATTTCTTATACACCTCACTTTTTAGTAGAATAGTGTATGTTTCTGGGTTTTTTGTTTGTTTGTTTGTTTGTTTGTTTTTGTTTGTTTGTTTTGGCTTTTTCTCCTCTAGGCTGCTTTGGCATGTTCCTAGCTCACACCTTTAACCCCAGCACAGCATCGAGACCTAGGTAGAAGGATCATATTGAGTTCCAGGTCAGCCGAGGCTAGAGTCTCCAATTTTTTTGTTTTTTTTCGAGGTAGGGTCACCCTCTAACACAGGCTGACCTGGAATTCACTATGTAGTCTCAGGGTGGTCTCAAACTCACAGCGATCCTCCTACCTTTGCATCCCGAGTGCTGGGGTTAAAGCCGGGCGCCACCACGCCCAGCTTCGTTCTTTCTGATTTTAATCTTTCCTTTTCACAAAGGAAATATATTTTTATGTAGTTACAAAAAAAATTTTGTTTTGAGGTAGTTTCACTCTAGCCCAGGCTGACCTGGAATTCACTCTGTAGTCTCAGGGTGGCCTACAGTGATCCTCCTACCTCTGCTGGTATTAAAGGTTTTGTAGTTCCAATTTTAAGAAGAGGCTATTCAGCACAAGACTCCAGCCTGTTTCCCAGTCAGATTGCCCTCCCATATAGCAATGAGTGTTTGCAATTTAAAGGACTAAGAAATCAACATTCAGGGTCTGCATTACCAAAATTGAGGGCATAGCTTCCTATTTAGTGTGACACTGATGGCTGACTTCAGCCCAGTATAATCCTACCATCTTCCAGGGAGCGGGCCTTGACCCCCAGTGTGAAAAAGCACCCTGTCCTTGCTTGGCCTCACCATTCCCCACGGCCCACTGTGTGGTTTTCATATATCCTAAGTGGCAGTTATACCCTAGACAAGGGGAAAGCCACTCCACTGTGCTGTTGTAAGTTGTCTGCTATCTCCTACACCCTAAACCCCTAAAGCGCAGGGCTCAGAGTCACTCTCGTTCCGTGCTGACTGCAGTTCCTCTGAACAGAGCCTGGTCCATCCTGCTCCATAAAAATACTGGACAAGGCCTGGAGGGATGGCTTAACAGTTAAGGCATTTGCCTGCAAAGCCAAAGGACACAGGTTCGACTCCCCAGGGCCCACATTAGCCAGATGCACAAGGTGGTACATGTGTTTGAAGTTCATCTGCAGTGGCTGGAGGCCCTGGTGCACCCATTCTCTCCCTCTCTCTCTCTCCCCCACTTCCTCTCTATCAGCTAAATAAATAAAGATAAAATATTTTAAAAAAAGAATACTGGACGAGACACAAAATGGCCTGGATATCCATGACCTCACAGTTCCTGACACTACTTACACAAGACCGTCATAATAGGAAGAAAAAATCATGACATCAAAATAAAAGAGAGACTGATTGAGAGGGTGAGGGGATATGGACAGTGGAGTTTCAAAGGGGAAAGTGGGGGGAGGGAGGAAAATACCATGGGATATTGTTTACAATTACGGAAGTTGTCAATTAAAAAATAAAATAAGCCGGGTGTGGTGGTGCATGCCTTTAATCCCAGCACTCGGGAGGCAGAGGTAGGAGGATTGCAGTGAGTTTGAGGCCACCCTGAGACTACATAGTGAATTTCAGGTCAGCCTGGGTCAGAGTGAGACCCTACCTCAGTAAACCAAAACCAAAACCAAAACCAAAAAAAAAATTTTAAATAATAAAATAAAATAAGCTGGGTGTGGTGGCACACGCCTTTAATCCCAGCACTCGGAAAGCAGACATAGAAAGATCGCCATGAGTTCAAGGCCACCCTGAGACTCCATAGTGAATTCCAGGTCAGGCTGGGCTAGAGTGAGACCCTACCTTGAAAAACTAAAAAATAATAAATAAAAATAAATAAATAATGAAATGAGCCTATTAAAAGAAAAGAATACTGGACGAGTGATGGCTGAAGTAAGTTGAACTTTATGATTCCTTGGAGCCTGTGATCGCTAGAGCACTGTGCTCAGCTCGTTGGGAAGGAGGGTCAGGGTGGTGGCACATGAGAAGGTTCTTACTAGGGTGGCAGTTATTTAGGTGAAACCAGGACCTTCTGAAGCTCAGTGCTTTCCATCGGCAGGGGGCATCCCACTGAAGCCCTCACCACTCAGAAATGTCCTCAGTTGAGATCATATGAAGGCACGTAAGCCACAGAAGGTCAGGGCAGCGCAGCGATCCGTCATGGTCCTGTGAACGGGGGGTTGTGCCGGACACCACGGCCCCAGGTTATGAGACGGCCGTGCTGCTCATGACTAGACCCAGCAAACTGCCACTGCTAAAGGACAGTTTCTGTGGGAGACACGTGGTTTTCGCACCTTGGTGAAAAGTTTTAAGTCCAGACCATCTGTATTTACCAACAAGCAGGCACCTGCCACCAAATGGGAGATCCTGGTTCAGGGAGCAAGGGGCTACTAGTGGTATGCTGGCCTTGCTGTCAGGACACCTGCCTGTGCAGAGGCGACAGAGGCAGACCATAGGCTACTGCATCTTGGGGTTTCTTCACCTGTATTCCATTCAGCTCTTCGGGGAGCATTTTTCTGCTGAGGAACTTTCTCCCTGTGTTATCTCTTCCCACTCCTTTGGGCCTGTCCATAGGACCTGCTGTCCTGTCCAGAAGCTATTTAAAGCACATGATGATGTCACAGGGCAGAAAGGAAATCCTAACAGGAAAAATGCGTATGAAAGCACTTTATAGGAGGCGGGGCGATGTCTCGGCAGCTAAGAGTGCTTGCTGTGCAAGAGAAGGACCTGAGTGTGATTCCCAGCACCCACATCAAAGGCCAGGCATGGCTGTGCATGCTTGTGACCCCACAGCTGGGGTGTGGGGGAACAGGAGGATCGCTGGGACTCCCTGGTCAGCCAGTCTGCTCAAAAGAGCAGCAAGTTCCAGGTTCAATGAGAGACCCTGTTTCAGAGAAATGAGGCAGAAGAGCAGTAGAAGAGGGTATCCTATGTCTTCCTGTGGTCTCTGCACATGTGCCCACAGGCATATGCATTTGCACACACATGTGCATAACACACACACATGTATATATGCATATATGTATATTTATATATGTGTGTATATATATGTATATATACACCCCCCCAAAAACACTTTATAGACTAAAGCTCTGAATAATACATACATTTGGTTTGGGTCCTGGCTCTTCCACATGTATGATTTTGGACATTACACTTGTTATCATCTATGAAATGGGAATAAAACTGCTCCTACATTGCAATCCATAGTCCCAAGTAGAAATGGAATTTATTCAAGGAAGGGAGAAAAGCCCAGAACCAAGCGTGTCAGGCCACAGGTGTAAAACCTTCCCTGTGACACCATGCTTTCACTGCCTACACTGGACTTCAGAGCCGCAGACATTCTGGCCTATCCCACAGGGGTAGGCTCCTCTCAGGCGTCTCTGATCGGTGATCAGGTCTGGGGCCAAACCTGGTGGCCGGAAAGCAGAGAGAGCCCTGCCTTTAGCTCACATTGTGGGGAGGCTGGAAGAGCCTGGATACTGTTACTATAGCCTGCAGAAAGTGGCTGTGAAGGTTCAGCCTTCATCCAGAATGTTCATGCTTTGCCAGATATGGTAGTCCACGCCTTTAATCCCAGCATTTGGGAGGCAGAGGTAGGAGGATCGCCATGAGCTTGAGGCCACCCTGAGACTACCAAGTGAATTCCAGGTCAGCCTGGGCTAGAGTGAGACCCTACCTCGAAAAGCAAAACAACAACAACAAAAAACCCAGAATGCTCATGCTCAGCTGATGGAGCTCACTGGAGTCAGCATGTGCTGGCCCTGTGACACAGAGGCCAAACGAGTGCATGGCTCACAAAAGATGTGGAAAAAGTGACAAGAGCATCATGCATGCTCTCCAAAGCCTGGGACAAAGCGTAAGGCCCACCCTCAATGGACCATGTCCCTGGAGGACTGGAAGGCATGCTACGAGCCACGGGAGTGAGCCTCGGCTGCCTGCAGCAGCCTGTCCCGGTCCAACACCACTGAGCCCAAGCCGCATGCGCACAGGCCTGGCGAGCATGCCCTTTCATTTATTCCAGCCTTGAAAACAGGCCTGATGAAGTTCTGGTACCAGATGTCAGGGGGAAGGGTGCCTCCTGGAAGGTGGAGACACTGGGACTCCTGCCAGTGGGAGTGCTCACTGGCTTCATTTGCATGCTGGGTCCACTTGTGAGTTCATGTTAGGAAGCTTCGCTGAGTTCTCCACTTCTCATTTGCCTTTCACTCCAGGCATGCACTAGTGCAATAAAAATAAATAAATAACAACAGCCAAGTATGGTGGGACATACCTATAATCCCAGCACTCAAGGGGGCTGAGGTAGAAAAATCCCCATGAGTTTGAGGCCAGCTTGGGGCTACAGAGTGAGTTCTAGGTCAGCCTGGACTTGAGTGAGACCCTGCAGTAGCAGCTGGGCTCCAGCCTGGCTAGTGGTGTGAGCTGAAGGAATTTTAGGTCCTGATAGCAGTGTTATTATTGTCCTTGTCACTGTTATCTCCACCCACCACCCACTGCACCGTCCTCAGGAGGCAGACGCACACACACACACACACACACACACACACAAAATAAAACAAACAGTCAGGTATGGTGGTGCACACCTGTAATCCCAGTACTCAGGAGGCAGAGGCAGGAGGATTGCTACAAGTTCAAGGCCAGCCTGGTCTATATAGCAAGTTCCACCCAGCCAGGATTATACAGTGAGACCACCTCAAAACAAAACATACAGGTTTGGGGCTGGAGGGATGGCTAAGTGGTTAAGGCGTTATCCTCCAAAGCCAAAGGATCCAGGTTCAATTCTCCAGGACCCATGTAAGCCAGTTGCACAAGGTGATGCATGTGTCTGGAGTTCGTTTGCAATGGCTAGAGGCTCTAGTGCATCCATTTTTTTCTCTCTCTCTCTCTAATAAATGAATAAAAAATAATTTTTTAATACAGGTTTATGACATACAGGTTCATGGGGGGGAAATTAATGTCTAAGAAGCACCTGGGTGTGGGGGAGGGGAGCAGAGATGGCTTAGCAGTTAAAGACACTTGCAAAGGGTTCAATTCCCAAGCCATGTATGTAAACCAGATGCAAAAAAAGTGGCACTAGTGTCTTGCACTAGTTTGCAGTAACCAAAGTCCCTGAAACACACACACATTTGCAAATAAATTTTTTTTTATTTTTGTTTTTGTTTTTGGAGGTAGGGACTCTCTCTAGCCCAGGCTGACCTGGAATTCACTATGTAGTCTAAGGATGGCCTTGAACTCACAGCCATCCTACTACCTCTGCCTCCCAAGTGCTGGATTAAAAGTGTGCGCCACCAGGCCTGGCTCCCAAATAAATATTTTTGAAAAAAACAAATCCCCTGGGGTTGGCTAGGGATGTGGCCTAGTGAGTAGAGTGTTTGCTTAGTGTGCACGAAGCCCTCTGTTTGAGCTCCAGCATCACGTAAACTGTAATCCTAGCATTCAGGAGATGAAGGCAGGAATATCAGAAGTTTGGGGTTATTCTCAGCTCTATGTTGAGTTTGAGGCCAGCCTGAAGGAAAGGTAGGGGTGGGGTGGGATGGGGAGAAGCAGCAGCTGGGATCGAGCCTTGTTAGCAGTGTGAGCTGAAGAAATTTTAGGTCCTGATATCATTGTTCCCTTGTCCTTGTCACTGTTCCCTCGCCCACCCACCACCCCACTGCATCATTCTCAGGAGGCTGGATGAGACAGCTGCATTTTTGTTGTTGTTGTTTTGAGGTAGGGTCTCACTCTAGCCCAGGCTGACCTGGAATAGTCTCAGGGTAGCCTCAAACTCATGGTGATCCTCCTACCTCTGCCTCCCAAGTGTTGGGATTAAAGGTGTACATCACCACGCCCAGCTAGACAGCTGCATTTTGGGGTGGTTTGAACACAGAAGGCTCTGAGCTCAAGGGTGTGGACTGTTCTGGAAATTCAGGAAGAGACCTCCTAGCTTAAACACATCTCAGTGGATTCCTGAGGGCTTTAGCCAGTTCACAAGGGTATGCAACAGGATTCAGCTGGAGGAAAGAAGGTACTAGAGCCAGAGGCAGGACCAGTGTGGTGGTTTGATTCAGGTGTCCCCCATAAACTTAAGTATTCTGAATGCTAGGTTCTCAGCTGATACAGATTTAGGAATTAACACCTCCTAGAGGCAGTGTATTGTTGGGGGCGGACTTATGGGTGTTATAACCAGTTTCCCCATGCCAGTGTTTGGCAAACTTTCCTCTTGCTGTTGTCCACCTGATGTTGGTGAGGAGGTGATGTCCACCCTCTGCTCATGTTGTCATTTTCCCATGCCATCATGGAGCTTCCCCTAGAGTCTATAAGCCAAAAAAATCCCTATTTTTTTTTCCCAAAAGCTGCTCTTGGTCAGGTGATTTCTGCCAGCAATGCAAACCTGACTGCAACAGTAATGTTGGTACCAAGAGTGGGGTTGCTGCTAGACACCTGACTGTGTGGCTTTGGCATTTTGGAGCTGATTTTCAAGAGAAATGGGGAAGGATTTTAAACCTTGGTCTAAGAGATGCCTTGCAGTGCTGTAAGTACAGCTTAATGGAGTATTCTGGTCAGAGTTGAAAGATTTAAATGCAGTAAGAACTATGGGCTATGAGATTTAGCTTATGAGGATGAGAAAGTGCTTTGCTTGGACTGGGCTAGAAGCAGTTTGTATGAGAGGCTTGCTGTTATGGCCGTGTCCTGAGAAGTTGTACAGGGTTGCTTTGCGTAGAAAAGGACTGGTGTGAGCAGAGGGATAAACAGGAATAAATCTTTAGGCCAAAACTGCTGCCTATTCAGCAGCAATTGAGAGATTACAGCCTTTGAGATTGGGCCAGCTGACCAGCACTGGAGCAACAGGAAGAATGTAGAAGGGGCTTGAGTGCTTAAGGAGTGTCCTGTTCTTCAAAGTCTGCTTTATTCCCCCCTGGATCAACAAATTGGCACCTACCTGGTATTGTGGACTATAAGAAATGGAACAAAGAGAGGGTCATTGAGTTTGCACGTGGTCTTGTGTTTTGAAAATGGCCATGGGCAGTGTGAAGCACGTTTTCTGGATGCCTGCATGGAGACCCGATGGAGCCATGAGGATGAACCATGGGTTGCAGTGGAGACCCAGTGAAGATGCTGGGACCACAAGATGGCTGCCAAGGAGAGCTGCTGGCCCCGGATGAAGTTTTCCAGGACTGTGAGTAGCCTAGCTGGAGGGGTGGAATTGTAATGCCCAAGACTTGTTGCTGGTTAGAATATTGGACTTGGAGATTTGTCACTGAATAGAGGTGTTGGACTTGAAACTACAGAGTTTGATGTTTGCCCTGGTAGGTTTTTTTTTTTTTTTTTTTAGTATGTTATTTTTATTTATTTGACAGAGAAAGAGAGAGAGAGAATGGGCATGTCAGGGCCTCCAGCCACTGTAGATGAACCCCAGATGCTGCACCCCCTTCTGCATCTGGCTAAAGTGGGTCCTGGGGAATTGAACCTGGGTCCTTTGGCTTTGCAGACAAACACCTTAACTGCTAAGCCATCCCTCCAGCCCTGCCCTGGTTGTTTTAAAACTTGTATTGGCTGAATATTTCTTTGCTATGCCCAATGCTATCTTTTGCAGTGTGAATGTTTATTCTGTGCCACTATGGGCTTTGGGGGGATTTTTTTTTTTGGTATTATGGCTCAGTTAAAAGATTTTGGACTATGGGAATGTTTGAACATCATTAGGATTGATAAAAACTATGGGGACTTTTAAAGTTGGATGAATGCATTGCATTTTAAATCATGTATGGTTATCAGTTTATGGGGGCCAGGGGCAGAATGTAGTGGTTTGATTCAGGTGTCCCCATAAATTTAGCTGTTCTGAATGCCAGGTTCCTAGCTGATGGAGATTTGGGAATTAACACCTCCTGGAAGCACTGTATTGGTGGGAGGTGGGCTTGTGAGTGTTATAGCCAGTTCCCCCATGCCAGTGTTTGGCACACTCTCCTGTTGCTGTTGTCCACCTGATGTTGACGAGGTGGTGTCCACACTCTGCTCATGTCATTGTTTTCTCCTGCCACTGTGGAGCTTCCCTTCGAGTCTGTAAGCCAAAATAAACCCTTTTATTTTTCCCAAAAGCTGCTCCTGGTCGGATGATTTCTGCTAGCAATGCAAAGCTGACTGCAACAACTGGGAATTCAGAGACTGCCCAACTCCTTGTGCAACTCTCACAATCACCAGACTGGGTCATTTAGGAAGAGCAGGAGTTTAGGACACGGGCATTCCCCTTTCTTTGCTGCCTGATCTGCAAGACATGAGCCTTGCTGCCATGCTTTCCCTGCCCCCATGGACCAGAAAATCCCCGCAACTTATTTCTCACATTTCTGGAGCCTAGAAAGTCCTTCGTGCTGTCTATCCCATGTCTAATCCCATGGTGGAAGGAAACACTGACTTCAGAACAAACCCACTCTCTCTAACCATGTTGCCCCGTTCCGGAGGGCGCAGTCCTCATGAGCCTTCATCTCTTCCCATAGGCCCTGCTCCCATTGCTGCCACAGAGAGACGCGCCATAGCAGAGACCAAAAGTCCCCAAGGAGCGAGAGCGGCATGGAAGCTACAAGCGAGGGCTGAGCCTGGTGATGTCGGGAGGACCTTGAGCTCACTATATAGCCCTAGCTAGCCTTACCTTTGTGGCAGTCCTCCTGCCTCGGCTTCCAAAGTACTGGAATTACAGGTGTTTGCCACCAAATCCAGCTCTATTTTCATTTTTGCACCTGGCTTCAATGTATCCAGTAGGTGAAAAGATAGAAAAATGTCTCAAGAGCTCAACTAGGAGACCCTTAGTGGTAGCCCAGACCAAGTCAGAGTTGGAAAGTGGTGAGGGAGAGGTAGAAAAGGTATAGATAGGGCTGGAGAGATGGCTTAGTGGTGAAGGCACTTGCCTACAGAGCCCAATGACCCAGGTTTAATTCCCCAGTATCCACCATGTAAGCCAGATGCACAAGGTGATGCATTCTTCTGGAGTTCATTTGTAGAGGCTAAAGGCCCTGGTGCACCCATTCTCTCTCTCTCTCTCTCTCTCTCTCTCCCCCATAATAATTTTTTTTTTTTGTTTTGGTTTTTCAAGGTAGGGTCTTGCTCTACCCCTGCAATTCACTATGTAGTCTAAGGTGGCCTCAAACTCATGGTGATCCTCCTACCTCTGCCTCCCAAGTGCTGGGATTAAAGGCAAGCGCCACCATGCTTGACAAATAAATCTAAAAATACAAAGCAAGAAAGAAAGAAAGAGAAAAGGAAGGAAGGAAGGAAGGAAGGAAGGAAGGAAGGAAGGAAGGAAGAAATATATAGATAGCTAAGGACAGCTGGGACAGAAGTTCAGCCAAAACTAAGTCCCTAACACAAAACAGTCGTGGTCAGCTTGCTTCCTTATTTCCCCAACACAAAGGTTTCAGTTACCTTATTTATTTATTTTAATTTTTTTTAAGTTAATTTCAATTTTTTAATTGTCACTCCAGGGCTTTAGCCACTACAGGCACTTGTGTCACCTAGTGGGCATGTGCGACCCTGTGCTTGCCTCACCTTTTGTGTGTCTGGCTTACATGGGATCTGGAGAGTGATTGAACCTGGGTCCCTGGGCTTTGCAGGTAAGCACCTTAACCACTGAGCTATCTCTTCAGGCCAGTTTCAGTTACTTCTGAGAAACTCCCAAACAGACAACCCATCAGTCCGTGACACCCTCCTCTGTGGGTAGACATTGCCCCAATATACTTATATCCCCAGAACTAAGCCATTCAGAGGAGCCCTAGCTCTGGGGTTCCCACCCATCCCAAAGGGTGACTATTTCTTGTTTCAATAAAGCTTTCATCTCTCACTGGTCTTGTGAATTGTGTCACCATTTGGGGTGGTAACTCTTTACCCACTCCCAGGACAAGAACTCAACCTAGCAAATCTTACAGATCTCCTGCTTCCGAGGACAGGGAAAAGTGGACTTGTAGTACATTCTAGGGTCAGAATTAGCAGGACCTGAGAATCATCACAGAGGGAGAGGCAGGTGAGACTTTGGTGGCCCATGGATACCAGGGCCCTGCACTGAGACGGGCAGTGTGAGAGTATCAGGACTCAGAATGGGAGCAGTCCCCGAGTAAGAGAAGACTGACTCACAGTAAATGGCACATTCGTAGATAGCCTAAGGATTCTGGAAGGGAAAGCCACGGAAAATGAAAAGGGTACCAAGTCCAGAACGAAGACAGCTTAAGAGAGGCTGCCAGGTTTAGGCAGCGTGCTCAGACAGGTTAAGTAAGGGGGGCATGGGGGCCATGGAGTGGGAGATCCTGGGGCTCAGTGGGAAATAGGAGGGAAACAGGAGATTGTGAAGGAGTGGTTAAACAGAGTGGACTGAGGCCAAAAATGGAAGAAATTTGGGGCCCAGTGGACGTGGGTGGTCCCAAAAACAACCTTCACCACTCACCAGGTGCTGCCAGAGGACTCTGGCCCCATGAGGCGGTGGCGTAGCTTGGGGTGAAATGGGCAGGATAGTGTACATGGTCCCCAGCACAGAAAGTCCAGCAGTCAGTCACCATGAGGCGGATGGTGAAGGCAGTCGTGGTAAGTGTTGCTGTTGTTCGGAACGGTTATTATCTCTGCAGGGAAGGATCACACACCCCACACTTTTAACAGCAGGCCCGGCCATGTGACTTGCTTCAGTCAGTGACATGTGCCATTGAGGTGTGCCAGTCCTTTGAAGACACCTGTAGAGTCAAAGCACGGTGTTAATAGGGTTCACTTTATCTCTGCCAGGAAACAGGCAGGCCCTCAGATAAGGGCTGCTCCTTCAACCTGGGTCCTGGAGTGCAGGTGACTTGGCACAGAGCTGCGGCCAACCTGTGACAGTGTGGAGTGTGAGCAAGAAAGAAACTTGTGGTGGGGTACTCCTTTAATCCCAGCGCTTGGGAGGCTGGGGTAGGAAGATTTTGTGAGTTTGAGGGCAGCCTGGGGCTACAGGGTGAGTTCCAGGTCAGCCTGGGCTAGAATGAGACCTTGCCTTGAAAAAGCCAAAAATGAAAAATAAATAAATAAATAAATAAGAGAAAAACAAACCTGTGGTAAACCACTGAAACTGAGGCTCTTTGTAACATAGCCTAACAGTCTGTTAGCTAACACAGTGGACTTGAGTGCTTACTGTCCCACAGGCCATGTACTGGGAAATTCTGCATGGTTCAGTTACTAACTCTACATATGAAAACACAAAATACCAAACGAAAAAAGACGATACACTGTGTGATCTCATTCATAGAAAATTCTAGAAAATACTAATCTCCAGTGACAGGAGATCAGTGGTACTTACCTGATAGGGGAGATACCAAGACCAAGAAAGGACATCTGTGGGCTGGAGAGATGGCTTAGCAGTTAAGGTGCTTACTAGCAAAGCCAAAGGACCTAGGTTCGATTCCCCAATACCCACATAAAGCTAGATGCACAAGGTGGTACATGCATCTGGAGTTCGTTTGCAGGGTCTAGAGGCCCTGGTATACCCATTCTCTCCCCCACCCATCTCTGTTTCTCAAATAAATAAATAAAAATTAAAAAAAATTTTACAAAAGAGGGATGGGGGCTGGAGAGATGGCTTAGCAGTTGAGGTGCTTGCCTGCAAAGCCAAAGGACCTCGGTTTGATTCCCCAGGACCCACGTAAGCCAGATGCACAAGGTGGCACATGTGTCTGGAGTTCATTTGCAATGGCTGGAAGCCCTGGTGTGCCCATTCTCTCTCTCTTCCTCTCCCTCTCACTTAAATAAATAAATAAAAATAAAATCTTTTTTTTTTTTTTTAAAGAAAAAGAGGGATGGAGGGATGGCTTAGAAGTTAAGGTGCTTGCCTGAAAAGCCAAAAAGGATCCAGGTTCGATTCCCCAGGACCCATGTTAGCCAGATGCACAAGGGGGTGCACATGTCTGGAGTTCACGGCTGGAGGCCTTGGCGTACCCATTCTCTCAATCTCTCTCTCTCTCTCTCTGTCAAATAAATAAATAAATAAAAATAAGATATTTTAAAAGAAAGAAAGAAGAAAGGAAGAAGGAAAGGAAGGAAGGACATCTGTGACTGCCTGGTTAGAAAGAGAGTCTACTAAGAGGCACAAGGACACTGGTGAAGTGCTCAGTGATATTCCTTATTGTAATGTGGGCATGGAGTCATGAAAATGTGAATGTCAGAATTTGTAAACTTACAGTGTGCAGCACACCTTCTTGATAAAAACTGGTTTGGTTTGGTTTGGTTTAGGGCCCAGATAGAACCCAGGGCCAGGCTCTACTGCTGAGCTACGTTCCCAGCCTCTTCCAGAATTCTTTTTTTTAGTTTGTTGTTGTTCATATTGTTTTTGAGACAGGATCTCATGTAGTCGAGGCTGACCTTAAACTTCCTATGGAGCTGAGAATGACCCTGAATTCCTAATCCTTCTGTCTCCACATCCCAAATGCTGGGATTATAAGTGTGTGATACCATGCCTAGCTAGAATTCTTGTCTTTTTTTTTTTTTCATAGATGAGGCAAGTGAATCTCTTTGATATTTAATTACTTAATAATAGTCAATGGCTATTAAAGGGTAGATCCCAAATTGGAACCACGTATACCTACATCTAAACCCTGTGCTTTTCACCTGGAATGAAAAGAACTTTAGTTGTTCATTTGTTTTCTCCCTCCCCCACCCTGTCTGTTTGAGATGAAGTTCTGCTATTAACTCTGACTGTCCTGGAACTTGCTGTGTGGCCTTAGCTGGCCTTGAACTCACAATCCTGTTGCTTCAGTTTCCCATGTGCTGAGATTACAGACATATGCCACCACTAGGCTTTGGAAAGAGGTTTGACTGGCAGACCAGTGGTCCCCAGGAAACAGGGTACCCCAGAGATAAGCACTGCATACACATAGCATCCCCAAACAGTCACAGGGAAGAGATGAGAAGGCAGACAGAAGCCAGACCCTGGAATTGTCAGAATAGCTCTGACCTCCTCAGGAGAGGGCGGGTGCAGTACCACATAGAGGGATGCCATGCTTTGGACAGTCACCTTAAAATTACTGGAATTTCATGGGTTGGTTATTCAGTATAGCCATTATCAAAAAATAAATTAGGGCCAGGTGTGGTGGCACACACCTTTAATCCCAGTAATCAGGAGGCAGAGGTAGGAGGATCACTGTGAGTTCGAGGCTAGCCTGAGACTACATAGTGAATTCCAGGTCAGCCTGGGCTAAAGCGAGACCCTATGTTGAAAAACAAAAAATAAATAAAAAATAAAAATAAATAAATTAGGGCTGGAGATATGGTTCGGCAGTTAAGGTGCTCACCTGCAAAGCCAAAGGACCCAGGTTTGATTCCCTAGGACCCACATCAACCAGATTCACAAGGTAGCATTTGCATCTGGGGTTCATTTATAGCATCTGGAGGCCCTGGAGCACCTATTCTCTATCTTCTCTATCTGCCCCCTCTCTCAAATAGATAAAAATAAAAACAAATTTAAAAAAAAATAAAGCACAGGGCTGGAGAGATGGCTCAGTGGTTAAGGTGCTTGCCTGCAAAGCTTAACAATCCAGGTTCAATTCCCCCAGTGCCCACTTAAAGCCAGATGCACAAAGTGAAGCACACGTCTGGAGTTCATTTGCAGTGGCTGGAGGCTCTGGTATGTCCATTCTCTCTCTCTCCCTCCCTGCTTGTAAATAAAGAAATGATGAATTAAAAAGTAAATTATATATGCTCACAATTAAAGTATATCAACAGCAAAGTTGGGTTAGGGATATAGTTCAGTGGTAGAGCACATGCTTAATCTGCATGAGGCCCTGGGTTCAATCCCCAGCACCCTCCACAAAAGGGCCAGGATAATATTCAAGTCATCATTTCTAATTACTTTGCCACATTGGCCCTTTAGGTTATTGGCTCTGTTTCTGCACAGCGCAGATTCTGCACGATGGTGTGCTTGTGAGCATTGCTTCCCATCTCCACCTTCTGCAGTAGCTGGACACCTGACTGGATGAGGGGGCTGTGTGGTGTGGTGTGCTGTGGTGTGGTGCGTGGGTATGTGGTGTATGCAGATACACAGGCCCCGTGCACACATTTGTGGAGGTCACAGGAAAACAGCAGAGTCTCCTCTACCTCTCATCCTTGTTTCCTTGGGGCGGTGTTTCAGTGAAGCCAGAGCTGCCATTTTTGGTCACACTGGCTGACCAACAAGTGCCAGAGATTCTCCTCCCCACAGGAAGGGGCTTGCAGACATACGTGGCCACACGCAGCTTTTTACATGGGTGTTGAAGATGGAACTCAGAGTAAATCAGTCCCTCTCAGGCCCTTATCTTTAAAAAAAAATATTTTATGGGCTGGAGAGATGGCTTAGCGGTTAAATGCTTGCCTGTGAAGCCTAAGGAAGCCGGTTCGAGGTTCGATTCCCCAGGACCCACGTTAGCCAGATGCACAAGGGGGCGTACGTGTCTGGAGTTCGTTTGCAGTGGCTGGAGGCCCTGGTGTGCCCATTCTCTCTCCCTCTCTCTATCTGCCTCTTTCTCTCTGTCTGTCGCTCTCAAATACATAAATATAAAAAATATTTAATTTATTTATTTATTTTTGAGAGAGAAAGAGTGAGAGAGGCAGATAGAGTGAGAGATTGGTTGTGCCAAGGCCTCCAGCCACTGCAAACGAACTCCAGATGCATGTGCCACCTTGTGCATCTAGCGTCTGTATGTACTGGGGAATCAAACCTAGGTCCTTAGGCTTTGAAGGCAAGGCGCCTTAACTGCTAAGCCATCTCTCCAACCCCTTAGGCCCTTATCTTGCATCTCTCCAACCTCTGGGTGGGATTTTAAAAAATTAATTAATTTATTTTAATTTTCAAGGTAAGGTCTCTCTCTAGCCCAGGCTCACCTGGAATTCACTAAGTAGTTTCAAGCTGGCCTCAAACTCACAGCGATCCTCCTACCTCTGCCTCCTGAGCACTGGGATTAAAGGTATTAAAACTTTTTTATTTATTATTTATTTGCAAGCAGAAAGAGAGAAAATGGGTCCACCTGACTCTTCAAGCAAACTCCAGACTCATGCGGCACTTTGTGTGTCTGTATTTACATGGGTACTGGGGAATTGAACCCTGGCCTGTTAGGTTTGGCAACCAAGTGCCCTTAACAACTGAGCCATCTCTCCAGCCCCTGGGTGGGATTTTTATGCCACAAAAATTGGCAAATGCTGAAGACATGGCTAAATGCACACCTCCATGCGCCCTGACAGTTGTTAAATATGTTTGCTGTCTCATCACTGACCACTGGGGCCTTGGACCACCTGCCTGGGGGACAGGAAGTCCAGGTTCAAAGCTGGGGGTAGCAGGTAGATGAGGTGAGTGCATTTCTTTGGGATTAAATTAGAGCCAGAGGCAGGGAGGCAGGTTGCCTGTCATCATTCTAAGTGGCTGGTGTATGCCGAGTCCTGCTGCCTGACTAGATGGGGGTACGTACTCATCACCACACCCTAGTGAGGTAAAGTGCTACTAATGTCTGTAGAAAAGGGAACTGAGGGGCTGGAGGGATGGCTTAGCAGTTAAGGCGCTTGCCTGCAAAGCCAAAGGACCCATGTTTGATTCCCCAGGACCCACGTTAGCCAGATGCACAAGGGGGCGCTCGCGTCTAGAGTTCGTTTGCAGGGGCTGGAGGCCCTGGCATGCCCATTCTCCCTCTCTCTCCCCCTCATTCTCTGTCAAATAAATAAATAAATAAAATGAAATATTTAAATACAAAAGGAAACTGAGGCACAGACGTGTTGCCTACACAGCGTCACTCTGATAATATATGTCATGGGCTGGATCCAAACCTTGTCTACTCTATTTTGATCTACTGTTCAAACCCACCCCCTGTGGAAGTTTCCAGTATTAGATGTGGGGGTCTGGCCTCAACCTTCCCCACAACTTCCTTGACCATCAGGGTGTGGCTCTGCTTCTCCTGGACAGCCAGTTCTGGGGTCCACATATTGTGCAGATCTGAATGATGGGAAGGAGACCCCACATCCCAGCCCAAGGGTGGATGGGCCTTTTTCTGGAATAGCCTGGGGCAGGCTGTGGAGCCAGGCTGGATGGATGCAGTTCACTATGTAGTCTCAGGGTGGCCTCTAATTCACCTGGATCCTCCTACCTCTGCCTCCCAAATTCTGGGATTAAAGGTGTGTCCCACCACCCCACCACACCCTCCTGTAGCTTCTTAAGGGCTCTGAAAAACAAAACAAAAACTCCTGGGGCTGGAGAGATGGCTTAGTGGTTAAGGCGCTTGCCTTCAAAGGCAAAGGAGCCAGGTTCAACTCCCCAGTACCCACAAAAAGCCAGATGCACTAGGTGGTATATATATGTCTGGAGTTCATTTGCAGGGGCTGGAGGCCCTGGCACACCCATTCTCTCTCTCTCTTCCTCTCTCTCAAATAAATCAATCAATAAAATATTAAACCCAACACCTAACTGAGCCACACCCCACCACTGCTGGATACCACGTGGCACATGCACCCTCTTACAGGCCGGACCACAACCACACTCACTCACCCAATAGGCCCAGACCTGGCCACACCCCATCTGCAGCCTCCTCAAAGTCCCTCTTTTGCCTTCAACTAACAAAAGCCTGGCGTGGTTGTGTAGACCATTAATCCCAGAGAGTCAGAGGTTCAGGGGCAGCCAAAGACCAGCCTGAGAGTACATAGCTAAGACCCTACCTTGAAAAAAAAAAAAAGGTAGGAGCATGATTCATGGTCTAGATCCAAGGCAGAAGGGTGCGATGTGGCTCCCGATGGCACAGCCCTGAAGAGTGCTAAACGCTTGGAGAAGGGGTCAGTAAGGCCCACTCAACCAGTAGTGGCGCACAGGTGGTGATGAGGGCAAAGAGACCTCTGGAAAGCCGGAGGAGCCAGTGAGGGGCTGCTGAGGCCTCCCTAAAGTAGTGTCAAGCTCTGAGTGACAGGTGAGCACTCAGCACACTCCGGATTGACTAAAGGGAAACAACAGAGGCCAAGGGCCTGGCAGGTGGTGAGGTGTGGGGATGGTGTCCAGGAGCTGGTGAGCCTAAGGGGTGGTGACCAGAAGTGCGGGCTCATGGAAGCCAGGTGGGAGGGAATTTGAGGGATGGTCTGTAAGGCAAACAGTCTAAGAGAGGCCAGCACAGAGCCCTGAGAGTTGTTGGGGGAATAAAGAAGTTGGGGGAAAGCCTGAGGACCAGGAGAGAATTCTGGAAAAGGCCTCAGCCTGCCAGGGGTGGAGTTGAAAGGACAGTCAGGGAAGAGGTTGGGGCATGTCTCCCAGGTACCTGGAGGGTGGAGGCCCAGGGACAGGTGGAAGGACGCCTGGTGGTGGAGGCTGGGGCCGGGTGGGTTGGCTACCGTGGGGAGAAGGAGTGGCTGGTGGCCTTTGGTCTACTAAGAGCCGAAGAAGATCCCAGTCTGGGGCTGGGAATAGCAGGTTGAAGGCTAGTACCAAAGACGTGTCAACTTCATGATTTAATTTCATGTAGAGAAAGGGTCATTGGTGTAACTAAGTTCAGGGTCTGGAGATAAGGTCATGGTGGACTATGTGGGTGACTCTTTACAAGAGACACAGGGAGGCCATGTGACCCCAGGGCTGGAGATTCGAGCTCCCAGACCAGAAACTAGAGGCGCTCCTTAGGAAAGGATCCTACCCTGGTGCCTCTGAAGGGAGCCCCGCCCTGCTGACCCCTGGACTTGGCCTCCAGAACAGGGAAGAACAAATTCCTGGACTTCTAAATCCCCTCAGCATGGGGTGAATTGTTGCTGAAGACTAGAAACCCAGTCCCTGGCGGGGGGGGGGGGGGGGGGTGCAACAGGGTTTGTCCTGGAGCCTGGTAACTGGAAGGGCAGACTGATCTCCATGAAAGGGGCAGAGGGAGTGAAGTGGGCTGCAGGGCAGGCAGAGGCAAGGCCTGCAGGGGGCATGGGAGACACTGGGTGAGAGGCGAGTGTAGGGTGCCAGAGGACTTGAGGAGGGACCCTGGGATGGTTAATCTTTTACTTATTTATTATTATTGTTGTTGTTGTTGTTTTTTCAAGGTGGAGTTTCATTCTAACCCAGGCTGACCTGGAATTCACTATGGAGTCTCAGGGTGGCCTCAAACTCACGGCGATCCTCCTGCCTCTGCCTCCCAAGTGCTGGGATTAAAGGCGTGCGCCACCATGCCCTGGCTAATCTTTTATTTTTTTAGTTTTTGTGTGTGTGCATTTGTGTTCGCATGTTTGAGTTTGTATGTGTGTGTACGCATATGTGCAAGCGTAAGTGCACGTGCCCTGGCATGCATGTAGAGGTCAGTTCTTGTCTTTCCGCCTCTTTTTTTGAATTAATTAATTTATTTTTTAAATTTTACTTATTTGCTTACAAGCAGAAAGAGATAGAAGAGAGACAGAGAGAATGCATATGCCAGGGCCTCCAGCCACTGCAAACAAACTTCAGATGCATGTGCACCACCTTGCACATCTGGCTTTACGGCAAGTGTCTTAACAGCTGAGCCATCTCTCTAGCCTCCTATTTTTTTTTTTTTTTCTTGGTTTTGCAAGGTAGGGTCTCTCTCTGGCCCAGGCTGACCTGCAACTCACTATGTAGTTTCAGGCTGGCCTCAAACTCACAGAGATTCTCCTATCTCTGCCTCCCGCCCAAATGCTGGGATTAAAGGCGTGCACCACCATGCCCAGCTCCACCTCATTTTGATAAGAGACAGAAATTGGCTAGGCATCTTAGGGTTTACAGGACCCAAAAGTGAATAACTTTCTTCTAGCTAAGTACAGAACTTGTCCTTGGAGCTGGGTGTGGTGGCGCACGCGGCACTCGGCAGGCAGAGGCAGGAGGAACACATTTACAGCCACCCTGAGACTACATAGTGAATTCTAGGTCAGCCTGGGTGGGAGATGCTACCTTGAAAAACCAAAAATAGAAAAAGAAAAGAAAGAAAGGAAGGAAGGAAGAAAGAAAGGAAAGAAAATGTCCTTGGGTCTGTGGGAGAAAATCTTGGTCATTACCGTTTAGTACAGGTCTGAAATGTCAGAAGGGTCTGGATTTTCCTTATCTTTACCCCCTCAGGGAGTCCCCCGACCCCTTCCTAGAGAATTTGGATTCCTGGGCACAGATCCTGACTGAAGACACTTGAAGCCTCCCCCATAAATCAATAAAGAAAAATTTAAAATAGCTTTTAAAAAATCCACAACCTGAGCCTGGTGGTGGGCTTGTCAACCCCCCTCTTGCCTTCCTGGGCAAGTGCTACACCTTGCTTCCTTCTCTTGTGTTCTGGGCTCAAGCACCTCCTTCTCTGCCCTTCCTAATGCTCTGAGCTATCACAAAATCTTTCTGAACCTTACCCTCTGGTCTGTGGATTTCATTCTTCAAATCCATAAGACCAGGATCCAGGTCTTATTGGTGCATTGGTATACAAGGAACTCCAAAATTCCTGTATCAACTTAAGGCAGGATCTCTCTCTCTCTCTCTCTCTCTCTCTCTTTCTCTTGTTTTATGAGGTGGGGTTTCACTCTAGCCCAGGCTGACCTGGAATTCACTATGGAGTCTCAGGGTGGCCTTGAACTCACGGCAATCCTCCTACCTCTGCCTCCCGAGTGCCAGGACTAAAGGCGTGCACCACCACGCCCGGCAGGATTTCTCTCTTGATTCTCGCTCTGCTGTTCTTTGCTGTGCTCTGCATAAGCCAGCCTGGGCTACAGAAAAAAAAAATTATGAAGAACCTTAAGCAGGACCTTTCAGAAGTGAGTTCAAGTGTCAGGGCTGAGATACCTCCCTTCCACCCAGGGGACTTCACAGTCTGGTCCCGCAGCAGTGTCAGGAGGATCTGAAGTCATCCACGCTAATGTAGCCCACGCTAAGACATCATTGGGGTCCACTGACTGTGGCTACTAGAATTATCACTGCGGTGGTGAGCTCAACATCCCGGCCCCACCCGGTGACCTCAGACAAGTCACTTGATCTCTAGGCTTAGTTCTCGCCATGTGATGGATGACCTCTGAGCCCCACAGCCTTTTGGGACTGCAATTTGGCTTCTGTGTGGGAGGCAGAAATACCCATCACAGATTCCTCTCCAGACAACGGGAGACACTCCAGGCAGCTTTGAAGGCCACTGTCAAGCAGTGGTCCCCTTGGGAGGGTCTCATGAGCCTTCCATGGAACGCCAACATTCCAGCCTTGGGAAGTCACTTCATGGACATAGCCAGGACAGATCCGCCCCTCCTCCAGCTGCTAGCCCCTGTCCAGCCAGGGGACAGATGTGTTGGAGATATGAGCCATGCCTGGCTGGTCAAAGACAGAGACATTTCACTTGGAACAAAATTCACAACCTAAGGGCAGTGCACAATCGTTCTCATTCTGATAACTAGAGCAATGAAAGACTGTCCCTTTCTACAGAGGAGGAAGCTGAAGATATATTGCAGAGGAGGAAGCGAAAAGACTGGAGACGGGTGTTAAGTAACTCCTCAAAGCCAGTTGCTCAACTTGTGTCAGACCCTTAGTGGCCACCTCTGTCTGTTTGCCAAACTAGCACCTGGTGGGGACTCTGCCCTGTCTAGGGGCGTCCTAGTGGAACCCCTGACCAGTGCAGGGACAGGGTGCTCAGGAGGCCCACTAACAGAACAGGTGTAGAGCTCAGCTCAGCCTTGCTGCCCTGCCTGGTCTATCTCCTTCTCCCTCCCACCCCTGGCAGCTCAGAGACCCTGTGCCTCCTGCTGGGCTCCGGGTCCATTCTGTCACCTCTGCTGCTCAGGAGAGGGACGGGCCCTTTCCTACTTCCTGTCTCTGAGAAAGTTGGTTCTATAAACTCCTCTCTGTCTTTAAAAAAAAAAAAAAAAAAAAAAAAAAAAAGACTTCCAAAAAATGTGTTTTCAATCAATGTTATAATGAAACCCAAACCAAGTTCTTGAAAACAATAGCATTGAGAAATTAGTTTTGAAAATGACTTGTGATCAGGAAGCACTGACTCCCACTCTGCCCGCCCAGCAGAGCTAAATGGTACCCAACTTCCTGCATCCCCCTAAGCTACCCGCCGGTCACCAGGCCTCTTGAAACGGTTCGTAGACACCCCCAAACTGTCCAAAAGTCCCTGTGTTGCTGCTTAGCTGTCTGTCTGCAGAGCTCCCCTACCCCCGCCTATTCCTCCTGCCTCACACTGTCTCCTGGGGCTCTCTTCAAGGCAGAAACAACTCATCAGGGTGCTTTTGGCTCAAATATTAGGGCTTTGGAATTCCCAGGGACACAACCTACATCCCGTACCTCAACATTGAAGGCACCACTGTCTACCCCTGACCACTGGAGCTCACTGTCTGCCATGCAGAAGATCCTAAGTTTTTGTAGATATTGGGCCCTCTGTTCTTGGCACTGCTTTTTTTTTTCTTTTTGTCTTGTTTTGTTTTGTGGTGGGGGTAGCTAGTGCAGAAAGACTAAGGGAAGAGGAAGACAGTTCTAGATTGCTGAGTGCAATATATCAGGGGCTTAGACACAGCGTGTCTTGGGTGGAGGCAAGACAGGCTTTCCAAGGTATGAGGAAGGAGTGTAGATGCCAACGAACACAAAGGAGGCCTGCGGCCAACCGAAACTTACCTGGGAATTCTCAAAAAAATGAACATTCCAACACCAGTGAAAGAAGTCTATGCACCAGTGCTCAGCTTTTAGCACAAAACCCTCCAGTGACTTTTTTTTTTTTTTCTTGAGGTAGGGTCTGGCTGTACAAGCCCAGGCTGACCTGGAATTCACTATGTAGTCTCAGGCTGGCCTTGAACTCACGGTGATCCTCCTGCCTCTGCCTCCCGAGCGCTGGGATTAAAGGCGTGCACCACCATGCCCGACCTCCACTGACCACCTTAAGGACCCTTCTAGGGTTTTGGAAGTGTGTGAGGCCACATGGTGGGTGTGATGGTTCATCTTCAGTGTCAACTTGACTGGATTTAGAATCACCATGGAAACACAACATTAGGCATGTCTCTGAAGGGTTGAGCTGAGGAATGAAGACTCACCCTGATGGAAGAACTGTCCCCTGTAGGTTAGGGTCCCAGACTGGAGAAAGCGGGAGAGTGAGCTGGCTGAGCGTCTGCAGTCACATCTCTTCTCTGCTTCCCGGCTACAGATGCAATGTGACCAGTGCCTTTATTTTTTCTTTTCTTTTCTTTTTTTCTTGTTTTTTAAAAATATTTAATTATTTATTTGCAAGCAAAGAAAGAGAGAGAGGAGAGACAGAGAGAATGACAGTGGGTGTGCCAGGGCCTCTAGCTGCTGCAAATGAACTCCAGATGTATGCGCCACTTTGTGTATCTGACTTTACATGTGTACTGGGGAAGCGAACTCAGGTCGTTAGGCTTTGCAGGCCAGCGACCCCCCCCCCACCTTCCCCTTCACAACTCCACTCTCCATCATATCCCCTCCCCCTCTCAATCAGTCTCTCTTTTGTTCTGATGTCATCGTCTTTTCCTCCTATTATATGGTCTTGTGTAGGTAGTGTCAGGCACTGTGAGGTCATGGATATCCAGGCCATTTTGTGTCTAGAGGAGCACATTGTAAGGAGTCCTACCCTTCCTTTGGCTCTTACATTCTTTCCGCCACCTCTTTTGCAATGCACCCTGAGCCTCGCAAGGTGTGTTACAGATGTTTCAGTGCTGAGCACTCCTCTGTCACTTCTTCTCAGCATGGTGCCTTTGAGTCATCCCAGAGGTCACTGCCATCTGAAAAGAGAAGCTTCTCTAACCAAAAGTGAGAGTAGCATTAATATATGAACATGAACATTAAGAGAAGTGCTTACTGGGCAGTTTGGTGTGCATGATATATGCATTTAGCCAGACAGCAGCAGGTGTTACACCACCAGGGCTCATGACTTCCCCTGTCATAAGGCTTTCAGTATTAGGCATATATTCTCCTGTGGAGCAGGCCTCCAGTCCAATTAGAGAGCACTTGTTTTCCTCCATAACAGACATGCTACTCTTGCACCTGTTGACTTATTTGGCCTGGCTGTCCAAACTTAAGTGGCCACTGTTGTTTATCTCCACTGATGACTTCTCTCTTTCCCATGGAGCTGCACGCGGTGTAGTTTTTTCCAGCTTTCTCTCAGCTAGTCTACAGAGAAGAGCTTTTCAGCTCAGTTCCAGCAGGACTTTTCAGTGGCCTTGCAGCCCAATCCTGAGGAGTCTTAAGCAATAGGGTCTTACCATCTATTCCTTGTGGGAAACCAAGAGTCTCGGCAATGGACTGTAATGTTTTGAGGGCATCAGGGACCTCCCTGTCCAACAACTCACTGGAAGGTATCCCATCCCTGGCACTGAAAATTTTCTAGTAATAATGTATGGCTTCTGGATTCACCATTGCCCAAAAAAGTAGATGTCCATATGACTTATTCATACTCTCTTAAATTTTGATTAACCCTCCCCTCACTCTTCCTTTACTCAGTCTCTAGGTCTTTCCACCCCCAGTAATCTGTTCTTCTACTTATATATATACAATACCATCCAGTCAAAATAAACCCCTCCTTCCTTTCTTGAGATTTTTTTTGTCAGAGATTTTGTCACAACAATGAGAAAAAGTGGCCAGGCATGGTGGTGCACATTTTTAATCCCAGCACTTGGGAGACAGAGGCAGGAGGATTGCCATGAGTTCGAGGCCACCCTGAGACTACATAATGAATTCCAGAATTCCAGGTCAGCCTGGGCTATAGTGAGACCCTACCTCGAGAAAGAGAGAGAGAGAGAGAGAGAGAGAGAGAGAGAGAGAAAGAGAGAGAGAGAGAAAGTAATACAGACATGTCAGCCTTTTTTTCCCCCTCGGTAACAAGGGACATTGCAATGAACTTCCTCCTGTACTCACTGGAAGCCCTGGCTTCCTTTCCCTAGGGTTTAGGACAAATTCTCCAAAACACAGTCACTGTGTCATAAAGCATATGCATTTAAGCCGGGCGTGGTGGTGCACACTTTTAATCCCAGCACTCAGGAGGCAGAGGTAGGATTGTTGTGAGTTCAAGGCCACCCTGCTGAGACTACATAGTGAATTCCAGGTCAGCCTGGGCTAGAGTGAGACCCTGTCTTGAAACCACCCCCCCCCAAAAAAAAGAGCATATGCATTTAAATTTTAATACATCTTGCTATTTTCCTTTCTCAACTACAGTGCTTGGGAGTGTGTGAGAATGTCACCTCATTATATCCTGGCCAACTCTAGATGTAATCAATTGGTCTAAACCTTCACCAAGACGGAGGGCAAAACCTCATTGTTATTGCAATGGTTTCCTGAGTACAATCAATGCTGAGCATCTTTTCTTGAGTCAGCTGACCTTTTTCTAGTTTCTCTTCTGAGAAATTTTGGAGCTACTCCTTTGTCCAGTTTTCAGTTGTGTTTTTAGATTTTTGTTTGTTTGTTTGTTTTGTTTTTTGTCTTCTGAGATAGGGTGTCACTCTAGCTCAGGCTGACCTGGAATTCACTATGTAGTCTCAGGGTAGCCTTGAACTCTCAGCAATCCTCCTACCTATGCCCCCCAAGTGCTGGGACTAAAGACGTGTGCCACCACGCCCATCTGTTTTTGGATTTTTAAAAATACCTTGTAGAGGGCTGGAGAGATGGTTTAGCGGTTCAGATGCTTGCCTGCAAAATCAAAGGACCCAGGTTTGATTTCCCAGGACACACATAAGCCAGATGAGTGCTGGGATTAAAGATGTGTATCACAGCAGGGTGTGGTGGCACACGCCTTTAATCCCAGCACTTGGGAGGCAGAGGTAGGAGGATCACCGTGAGTTCGAGGCCACCCTGAGACTGCATAGAGAATTCCATGTCAGCCTGGACTACAGTGAAATCCTACCTCAAAAAAAAAAAAAAAAAAAAAAAAAAAAAAAAAAAAGACGTGTATCACCACACCCAAGAGAGAGGGAGAGACAGAGAGAGAGAGAGAGAGAGAGAGAGAGAATGGGTGTATCAGGGTCTCTAGCCACTGTAAGTGAGCTCCAGACACATATTCCACCTTGTACATCTGGCTTTACATGGCTACTGGGGAATCCAACTTGGGTCGTTAGCCTTTTCAGGCAAATGCCTTAACTGCTGAGCCATCTCTCCAGTCCTCTTCTTATTACTTTTGAGTGTGCTTTGAAATGTTTGCAATAAAATAAAATTCAGTGCTGTATATGCAAACTTTTGTACAGCAGAAGATATATACCAGGCTGAGGTAGTAGAGGATCGTTGAGTTCAAGGCTAGCTTGAGACTATATAGTGAATTCCAGGTCAACCTGGGCTAGAACGAGACCCTACTTCATAAAAACCAAAAAGGGCTGGAGAGATGGTTTAGTAGTTAAGGTGCTTGCCTGCAAAACCAAAATGACCCAGGTTCAATTCACAAGGTGGCGTGTGCATCCAGAGTTCATTTGCAGTAGCTGGAGGCCCTGGCACACCCATTCTCTCTCTATTCTGCCTCTCTCTCTCAAATATACAAATGAATAAATTTTAAAATAGAGTAGAGAGTTGGACAGATGGCTCAGCGGTTAAGCGCTTGCCTGTGAAGCCTAAGGACCCTGGTTCGAGGCTCGATTCCCCAGGACCCACATTAGCCAGAAGCACAAGGGGGCGCACGTGTCTGGAGTTCGTTTGCAGTGGCTGGAGGCCCTGGCACACCCATTCTCTCTCTCTCTCTCTCTGCCTCTTTCTCTGTCTGTTGCTTTCAAATAAATAAATAAATAATAAACAAATTAAAAAAATAAAAATGGAGTAGAAAGAAGAGTATGATAAGTGGTGAGAGGGGATATTATGATCATGGTATATTGTCTATATTTATGGAAGTTGCCAATAGGTAGTTGAAAAAAAAAAAGAGTATGATGGACTCCCAATGTGGTAGAGGTGGCATGTGTCATGGTGGGCAGTTGGTCATCTTATCAATGGACCTTGGTTCTTTTGTTTTTGGGGGGGGGGTTTCAAGGTAGGGTCTCACTCTAGCCCAGGCTGACCTGGAATTAACTATGTCAGTCTCAGGGTGGCGTCGAACGCACAGTGATCCTCCGACCTCTGCCTCCCGAGTGTTGGGATTAAAGGCGTGCACCACCACGCCCGGCCTAGGACCTTGGTTCTTGTCTGTCTTCTCTGCCGTCTGTAAAATATCTGTAAAATAAAGCAGATTCTCCAAACAAGAGTGAGGGCAGAGGCTGAAGAGTTGGCTTCGATTCCCCAGGACCCACATAAGCCAGATGCACATGGTGGCGCATGCTTCTGGAGTTCGTTTGCAGTGGCTAGAGGCCCTGGTGTGTTGTCTCTCTCTATCTGCCTCTTTCTCTCTCAGGAAAATAAATAAAAATGAAATAAAAAAGAGTAAGAGCAGCCGGGCGTGGTGGTGCACACCTTTAATCCCAGCACTCGGGAGGCAGAGGTAGGAGGATCGCCATGAGTTCGAGGCCACCCTGAGACTCCATAGTGAATTCCAGGTCAGCCTGGGCTAGAGTGAGACCCTACCTCAAAAATCCAAAAAAAAAGAGTAAGAGCAATTTGGGCTAAAGGGAGTATACAAATTTATTGGAGAGACATTTGTTTTTGGTGTGCAAGCCCATTCTTCTTCTCCAGAGAGCAGTGGGGGTTTCTCTCTAAATTCTATGAGTTTCCAGACCATGGGATCCTGACTTGGTTTCCAGTACCAGATATGAGTTCTCTCTCCCTGAGCGGACCTCATGTCCAGAGACCAGCTGGTTACTCACAGAGGCTGCGTGCCACTAGTGTACAAGTGTGTACTTCTTGACCGGCTGCTGGATTTCATAGTCTGTGGGGTCCTTGCTTATGACTTGGTGATTTTTGTCCTCCAGCAGTGTCAAGAGGGCTCTCCAGCCCTATGGGCGCTAGCCAGGTGGAAGCTAGTTTCTCTTTCTGTTCCAGCATGATATTCAGATGTCCTTTGACCACAGCCTATGGTGTCTTCAGCAATAAGGTCTTACTTTTTAGCTCTGGCAGGTAATCAAGTGTTTTGGCAATGGCCTACATTGTTTTAGGGACCTCATGGGTCTTCCCGGCCAACAGCTCACTATGTGGGGGGGGTGGGCAACCCAATTCTGGGCCTGGGCTTTACTGACAAGAGTTAATGTTTCTTGTTTGTTTGTTTCTGAGGTAGGGTCTCACACTAGCCCAGTATGACCTGGAATTCAATATGTAGTCTCAGGGTGGCCTTGAACTCAGTGATCCTCTCCTACCTCAGCCTGATATATAGCTTACCTCTGTCTCCCTAGTGCTGGGATTAAAGGTGTGTGCCACCATGCCCAGCTAGAGTTAATGGTTTGAAGGTTAAGCTTTTTCCACCTTCTGTCCAGATTGTCCTTCCTGTCCCTTCACTGGTGGTTATATCTTGTAGTGTGTTAGCCAGAATGAGGTTTTGTTTTTTTTTTTAATTTTGTTTATTTGAGAGAGAAAAGAGGGAGGGAGAGAGAGAGAGAGAGAATGGGTGTGCCAGGGCCTTCAGATGCTGCAACTGAACTCCAGACGCATGTACCACCTTGTGCATCTGGATTACATGGATACTGGGGAATTGAACCTGGGTCCTTTGGCTTCACAGGCAAGTGCCTTAATCACTAAGCCATCTCTCCAGTCCCCGATAATATTTTTTAAATATTTATTTATTTATTTATTTATTTATTTATTTATTTATTTATTTATTTATTTGAGAGAGACAGACACAGAGAGGAAGTATGGGCATGCCAGAGGCTCTCGGTGCTCCAGACAAACTCTAGGAACATGCACTACTTTGTGTATCTGGCTTTACGTGGGTACTGGGGAATCAAACTGGGTCAGCAGCAGGCTTTGCAAGAAAGTGCCTTTAACCACTAAGCCATCTCTCTGGCTCGGGTATTCCTTCTTAAATAATTTTTTATTTCAAGTTTTTACAAATATTTTTTTCTAATTTTATTTATTTATGAGAGAGAGAGAGAGGGAGGGAGAGAGAGAGAGATTGAGAGAGAGAATGGGCATAGCAGGGCCTCTAGCCACTGCAAATGAACTCCAGATGCATGTGTCACCTTGTGCATCTGGCTTACATGGGTCCTGGGGAATTGAAGCTGGGGCCTTTGGCTTTGCAGGATAACGCCTTAACTGCTGGACCATCCCTCCAGCCCTTATTTCATTTTTTTACATTTTATTTTTATTTGAGAGAGAGAGAGGGAGTGGCAGAGAGAGAGAGATTGGGCACACCAGGGTCTTCAGCCGCTGCAAATGAACTCCAGAAGCATGCGCCACCTTGTGCATCTGGCTTACATGGGTCCTGGGGAATCAAATCTGGGTCCTTTAGCTTTGTAGGCAAGCGCCTTAATCAAGCCATCCCTCCAGCCTGCAGGTATTCTTTATATAGTTAAATTTATTATCTTTTCTTTTGCTCTTTCTTTTTTTTTTTTTTTTTTATTTTGAAGTAGGGTCTCACTCTAGACCAGACTGGCCTTGAACACAGGACAATCCTCCTAACTCAGTTTCTTGAGAGATGGGATTTAAAGGTGTATACCACCAGGTTAACAATATATATATATATATATATGCTTCATTTTGGTGCTGGGGATCCATTGAACCAAGAGCCCTGAACATGTTATTAAGCGCATGCTGTAACCATTGAACCACACCCTTTGTCAAAACATGACTTGTTTTTAATAGTGGCATATTATTTTCTTGTATGAGGACTATAATTTGTTTAGCCAATCCCCTAATGCTAAATGCCTGGCTGTGTTTTCCTTTCCAGTACTATCAATTATACAGCAGCAAGGAACCTGATATGCATACATCCTCAACCGAGTCACCTCTCATTCCTAAACTGCCCTTTGGGGAACTGAGCTGCCCTTCTCCCACAGCAGGAAGCCAGCTCCTCTCAAGGTCTTCCCCTCCCTCCCCAAAGGTCTGATTAGCCAGTCTTTGGCTTGTCAGCCATAAAGGAAACCAGACCAGATATAATGGAGTCAGAGATGAGGAGGAGGAGGCAGGCATAAGGGGAAACCCAAAACTGCTTCCCAGGGTTGGCTCAGGGCTGACTCTTACTTTACATGAACTCTAAATGCCAATAAATTTGTGACCTCATTGTTAAGATCTCAGCAACAAATCGGATAGGGGAAATGAAACGTGCCTTGGATGCACCTGGCCCATTGTGCAGCTTCCAAAGGGTGAGTTAGTATGTGGACAAAATGGAGTGGCTCCCTGGAAGAGCCTGTCTAGCAAGTTACAGGCCCTAGGCCACCATAGTGCCAAGCTAACTTGTCCCATGGTCCTGGGGATAGACCGGGAAGAACTGATGGATTGCTTAAGCCTCTGAATTCTGGAAGTCATTTAAACATTGTGGTTGGCACTCATCTCACCAAAGACACCCTGATCCCCACTCACTGTGGGGGGTTGGGCAACCCAATTCTGGGCCTGGGCTTTACTGACAAGAGTTAATGTTTCTTGTTTGTTTGTTTGTTTCTGAGGTAGGGTCTCACACTAGCCCAGTATGACCTGGAATTCAATATGTAGTCTCAGGGTGGCCAGATACACAAAGTGGTGCATGCTGCTAGAGTTTGTTTGGAGCACCAAGAACTTGCTAAAATAGGAATGCTCTGTGGCAGAAAGGAATTAGAGCTGTAGATGGAACCCAACTGTTCATCAGCCTGCTTGGAACAGGGAGGCTATCCTGATGGTCTGGGCAGACCCATTCAGGAGGCCAAATGTCAATGTCGGAGTGATAAAAGGGCATAGAGGCACCCCTAGTCACTCCTGGCCTTAAAGGTGGAGGGAGGTAGTGAGCCAAGGTATGTGGGTGCCTCCAACCATGAAAAAGGGCCAAGAAGAGCCAGGCGTGGTGGCGCACGCCTTTAATTTCAGCACTCGGGAGGCAGAGGTAGGAGGATCACCATGAGTTAGAGGCCACCCTGAGACTCCATAGTGAATTCCAGGTCAGCCTGGGCTAGAGTGAGACCCTACCTCAAAAAAAGAGGGGGGGGGCAAGAAAAGATGCTTCCTGAGAGCTTCCAGAGGTCAGCTTTCTACCAACACCCTGCATTTCAGTCCAGCAAGAACCATTTGGACTTCTGATTTATTAACTGTAACAGAAAAAAGTGTGTCGTTTTAGTTTATATTATTAAAACAGTCATAAGAAACTAATACAAATGCTACCTTGTAAGCAAGCGTCTTTAACTGCTGAGCAATCCTTCCAGCCCCGCAAACATTACCTTGTACTGCCCAATAAAAATATGTGTGTGTGTGTGGGGGGGTGCCCCATGAGAGACAGCAGTGTCTGGAAGCAGAATAAGGATGAGAAGTGCATACTCTGGACTTCGGTCCTTTATTTGTTAGATCCTTCTGATATCTTGACTTCTGTTTTTTGTTTGTTTGTTTGTTTTTGAGGTAGTGTCTTGCTCTAGCCCAGGCTGACCTAGAATTTACTATGTAGTCTCAGGGTGGCCTTGAACTCATGGCAATCCTCCTACCTCTGCCTCCCAAGTGCAGGGATTAAAGGTGTGTGCCACCACCCCTGGCTTGATGTCTTCTTCTTACTATTTTTTTTTTAATTTTTAAGAGAGGCAGCGAGAGAGGGGGGGAGAGAGAGAGTGAGAGAGAGAGAATGGGCGCACCAGAGCCTTCATCCACTGCAAACGAACTCCGGAAACTGCACAAGGGGGAAACTGTGCACCCCTTGTGCACGTGTGCAACATTGTGCACTTCCATCCATGTGTACTTGGCTACATGGCACCTGGAGATTCGAGCTTGCATTCTTAGGCTTCACAGGCAAGCACCTTAACCACTAAGCCATCTCTACAACCCCCTCCCTTTTTAAAAAATTTTACTTTTATTTATTTATTTGAGAGAGAGAGAGAGAAAAAGAGGCAGAGAGAGGAAGAGAGAGAATGGGTGCCCCAGGGCCTCTAGCCACTGCAAACGAACTCCAGACGCATGTGCCACCTTGTGCATCTGGCTTACCTGGGTCCTGGACAGGCAAACTGGGATCCTTTGGCTTTGCAGGCAAATGCCTTAACTGCTAAGCCATCTCTTCAGCCCGAGCCCCTCTTTTTAAAAAATATTTTTATCTTATTTATTTGCAAACACAGAGAGAAGAGAGACAAAGAGAATGGGTGCACCAGGGCCTCCAGCCACTGCAAACAAACTCCAAATACATGCTCCACTTTATGCATCTGGCTTATGTGGGAACTGGGGAATCACCCGGGGTCCTTAGGCTTTATAGGCAAATGCCTTAACCATTGAGCTTGACTTCTTTTTTTTTTTAATTTTTAAAATTAAAGGCATGCACTACCACACCCAGCTAAAATTTCTTTGTGTGTGCGTGTGTGTGTGTGTGTGTACACATGTGATGTGCCAGGGTTTCTGCCACTGCAAAGGAAAGCCCATCTTACTTTATGTGGGTGGTTGGGAAATTGAACCTGGGCTAGCAGGCTTTAAGCAAGTGATATAGGAATTTTGGGGGTCCTTGGATGCCAATGGATTGATAATTTGAGGTGTTGCCGGATACTTGTTTTATGAATTCAAAGAATGAAATCCACAGACCAGAGGATAAGGTTCACAAATATTTTATGAGCTGGGCGTGGTGGCGCACACCTTTAATCCCAGCACACGGGAGGCAGAGGTAGGAGGATCGCCGTGAGTTCGAGGTCACCCTGAGACTACATACTGAGAAAACAAAAAAGAAATATTTTATGATGGTTTAGAGCTTTAGGAGGGAGAAGAGAAGGGGGTGGGGAGTTTAAACCCAGAATATAAGCGAGGGAAGCAAGGTGTAGCTGTCACCCAGGGATACAAGAGTGGGTTTGAGAAGCCCCCTTAAGGTCTGTTTCTTTTTGTTTTTTGGTTTTTCAAGGTAGGGTCTCACTCTAGCCCAGGCTAACCTGGAACTCTGTAGTCCCAGGCTGGCTTCAAATTCATAGCTCCCTCCTTTGCCTCGAGTGCTGGCATTAAAGGCATGTGTCACCACATTTGGGTTTTTTTATTTTTAAAATTTTTCAAGGTAGGGTCTCCCTCTAGGTCAGCCTGAGCTGGAATTCACTATGTAGTCTCATGGTGGCCTCTATCTCATGGAGATCCTCCTGCCACTGTCTCCTGGGTGTTGGGATTAAAGTCGTGCACCACCACACTCAGCACATTCATTTTTGTTTGTTTGTTTGTTTGTTTGTTTTGTTTTGTTTAATGGGATTGGCACAGACCAGCTTCACAGGTCTCTGTGAGGAAGACCAGGTTTCTCTGTCAAATGGGGCAATATTCTCAGAATGTTAATGCTCTAGGAAGGGCCTTCTCAGTAGGGAGTAGGATTCCATTAAGGGACAGATGAGGAAAAGCCAGACCCTTCTGAAATTTCTGATCTGTAGTAAAGTACATTTTCCCCTGCATGCCCAAGGACAATTCCCGCACTTACCCAAAAGAAAACTATTTACTTTGGGGTCCTCACTCTGAAGCTGCCTAGCCAATTTTTATCTTCTATCATAAATGCCTTTAACTGTTGAGCCATCTCCCCAGAGCCTACCTTGACTTCTTTTGTTTGTTTGTCTGTTTTTCAAGGTAAGGTCTTGCTCTAGTCTAGGCTGACCTAGAATTCACTCTGTAGTCTCAGGGAGGCCTCGATCTCATAACAGTCCTCCCACCTTGGCCTCCCAAGTGCTGGGATTAAAGGTGTGTGCCACTACGACCAGCTATTTAAAAATTATTATTATTTTTGTTGTTGTTGTTGTTGTTTTGAGGTAGGGTCTCACTCTAGCTCAGGCTGACCTGGAATTCGCTATGTAGTCTCAGGGTGGCCTCGAACTCACAGCGATCCTCCTACCTCTACCTCCTGAGTGCTGGGATTAAAGGCATGCGCCAGCACGCCCAGCAGATGAAAAATTTTAAAAACAGATTTTATTTATTTATTTGAGAGAGAGAAAGAGGGAGAGGGGGAGAGAGAGAGAATGAGCACACTGAACTCCAGATGCATGTGCCATCTTGTGCACCTGGATTTACGTGGGTACTGAGGAATTGTACCTGGGTTGTTAGGCTTTACAGGTAAGTGCCTTAACTGCTGAGCCATCTCTCCAGCCCTCTTTTTTAAATTAAAAAGTTAATTTATTTATGAGCAGAGAGAGACAGAGAATGGGCATGCCAGGGCTTTTAGCTACTGCAAATGAACTTCAGACACATTTGCTACCTTTGCTACCATGTACATCTGGTTTATGTGGGAATTGGGGAATGGAACCTGGGTCCTTAGGTTTCACAGGCAAGTGCCTTAACTGCTAAGCCATCTCTCCAGCCCAATCTTGACTTCTTAAATGGTCAAGAGCTAGCTGGAGCCCAGCCTAGTGGTACAGGCTTTTAATCCTAGCTATTCTGAAGACTTAGGCAGAAGATCAAAAATACAAGAGCTGTGGTGGATGCCTTTAATCTCAGCATTTGGGAGGCTGAGATAGGCAGGTCACCGTGAATTCCAGGTCAGCCTGAAGCTAGAGTAAGTTCTAGGTCTGACTGGGCTAGACTGAAACCCTGCCTTGAAAACAACAACAAAATTCATGACCAGGGCTGGGGAGATAACACTTAAAGGCACTTGCTTCCAAACTTGCCAGCCTTGGTTCGATTTCACCAGTACCCACATAAAGCTAGATGCACAAAGTGGCACATGCATCTGGAGCTCATCTGCAGTAGCAAGAGGACTTGGCATGCCCTTTCTCTGTCATTATACATGTATATATATATATATACATATATGTATATATATATATGTTTTGAGGTAGGGTCTCACTCTAGCTCAGGCTGTCCTAGAATTCAGTATGTAGTCTCAGAGTAGCCTTGAACTCACGGCGATCCTCCTACCTCTGCCTCCCGAGTGTTGGGATTAAAGGCGTGTGCCAGCACATCCGACTTAAAAAAAATATTTCTTAATTCAAGACCAATCTGGGCTAGCATTAAGGTCAAGCCTAGCCTGGGTCATTTAGTGAAGTCCCATCTCACAATAAAAACTAAAAATAAAGCGAGGTGGTGTGCCTAGGGATGTAATTCAGTGGCAGAGCAATTGTCTAGCATCCATGTGATCCTGGGTTCATCCCCAGAACTGAAAACAAACAAACAAACAAAAAACAAACCAGGAAAATAAAAGCAAAAATAAGTAAAAGACAGGCGAGTGAGGAATGTAGCTCAGTTGGTAGAGTGCTTCCCAAGCCTACACAGAGCCCTGGGCTCAATCCAAGCGCCACACAAACCGCGCGTGGTGATCATCAATGCCCGTAATACCAGCGTTTGAAGAGTAGAGGCAGGAGTATCAGAAATTCAAGGTCATCCTTGGCTACAGAGTCTGAGGCCAGACTGGGGTTACAAGAACCCCCCCCCCCCGGCTAAAATAGGGTGGTAGAAAGAGAGGGAGGAAGGGAGAGAGAGAGAAGGAGCAGGAGGAGAAGGACAGGAAAGGGATGGGAAAAGAGAGAGAGGCAGGAAAAGGGGAAGCAAGTTAAATTGTATCCAGTTATCTGGAAAGTTATCCAGGGCTGGGGCAGGATCCCATTCTCGCAGGATCGCCATGCCTCCGCCCGCAGCCCCGCCGCCGTCGCAGATGTGGCCCAGATGCGGCGGGCGGGCGGGCGCTGGGCTTTGGCGCGGGGTCCCCGTCGGGGAGGGCGGGGGCCCTTGCGCGCCGTCGGGGAGCGGCGGCCGGGGAGGAGCGCGGGCGGGGCCGGAGGGCGGGTGGGGCGGTGGTGGTCGGGTCGGGTTACTTCCCTTTCCCCGGGGCCGGACGAGTGGTCGGGGCCCGGCGGGCGGCGGCGAGGCTGGCGCGGGGCGGGAGCAGCTCGGAGCCGGCGCGCAGCCCCAGGCGAGTGCGGCTCGGCGGCCGTGGGCTGCGGGGCCGTTGGGGACGGGACGGGACGGGACGCGGCGCACCGCGTGGGTAAACTGAGGGAGGGCCAGGGGCGCCGCTCACGACTCCATGCTGAGTGGGGGCCCCGAGAACTGGGGGTTTGGGGGGGGGCGGGGGGCGGCGACCGAGGGAGGCTGCAGCCGCGGGTGGGGTGGGGCGGGGTGGGGGACACTGGGTGGCGGGTCAGGGTCACCTGGCTGGGCCACCACCCCCGGTCCCGGCGGTCCGGGGCGCAGGCCGTCGTCGGAAGTCCTTCCTCCCTCCCCCAGCCTCTGCTCTGAGTCGGGGAACTCGGGCTTCATCTCCCTCTTGCAACCCAGTTCTCCTGGTCCCCTTTCCCAAGCCACTGCCGAGCTGACCCCCCCCCCCGGACTGCACGAAGTCAGGGGTGGCGCAGCATCCTGCTCTAGCGTCTTTCTGGGGAGCAGCTCCCATGGCAACCCGCAGGTTCTGCGCAGGGGTCTCGCTGGTGGCCAGAACAGGCCCAACGCCTCGAGCTGTGCTGCCATCCCCAGGACCGAATGGGGCTGTTGACCGCCTAGAAACCAGTGAGGTGTGTGGTTGGGGGTCAGGGCACTCACTAGTCCCCGTGGCCGATAGACTTGTCTATGGGTGGCAGTCCTCAGGTGGGTCCTCCCTCACCTCTCTGGAGAAGGTGAGGTACACAGTTGGGCATTGTCCTGTTGGAGGATGGGACTCGACCCTGTTTCTACTGTGGCCAGGACAAGGATACAAGGATTAAGCCCTCTGAGGTCCTGAAGCCATCCACTCCAGCCTGGGCCCAATCCTAAGTGGCTGTGCCCAGAGGCCCTACAGTGGCCCCAGTCACTCCACAGACACAGGATCCTCCGCAGACCTGTGTCTTATTGCTGTCCCCCGCTTCAGGACAAAAAGTGTTACTTCCCAGAACGACGTGCAACTCCTGGCCACGGTCTGACTGAAAGAATGTGTGTCCTAAGGTATTTAAAAGAAGGCCCCCACCGGAGAAAATGTGGGGCTGAGCAAGAGATCCCTTCTAAGAGGCATGTGTAATTAAGTGTACAGAGCATGCCAGGAGCTATCTGGGTGACCTGGGGCATATCACTTAACCTTTCTTTTTTTTTTTTTTTTTTTTTTTTGGTTTTTCGAGGTAGGGTCTCACTCTAGCCCAGGCTGACCTGGCATTCACTATGGAGTCTCAGGGTGGCCTCGAACTCACGGCGATCCTCCTACCTCTGCCTCCCGAGTGCTGGGATTAAAGGCGTGTGCCACCACGCCCGGTTTCACTTAACCTTTCTGTTCCTGTAATTCCTCATGTGTCTGATACAGGTGATGATCCCATAGGGCACACAAGCTGAGCAACTAGGTAGACCTCAGCCCGGCCCGGGGCCACTCCACGGCCAGTGCACTTTGCCCAGCCCACAGGGCCCCTCTGGCCTGGCCCTCTGAGCATCCTGCCCTGGGCCTCAGAGGTCTGCTTCCCATGGAGCCTAACTGGTTCCCACAGGATGGACTGTGTCCAAGGCTCCCAGAGGAAGCACCCTGGGGGCTGGCCCAGCTCAGGCCCTACACAGCTGTGGCACAGGCCTCCCTCCAAAGCTTGGGAGTGGACCCAGGGGCCAGGGTGGCCCTGTACTGGAGCCTAAATCTGCCCTCATTCCAGTCACTGCTCCCTCAGAATGGAGGACTGGAGCTGGTCGTGGTGGCACACACCTTTAATCCCAGCACTCGGGAGGCAGAGGCAGGAGGTTCACTGTGAGTTCAAGGCCACCTTGAGACTCCATAGTGAATTCCAGCTCATCCTGGGCTACAGTGAGACCCTACCTTGAAAAAAAAAAAAAAGAAAAGAAAAGAAAAAGAAAAAAGAAAGCAGAGTGGAGGACTGGCTACATGTTGTCCCCCCCTAGCTCATTCATGGCTGCCTGCCAGGCCCACAGTGCCCTGCAGGACTCTGGATGGCAGCCTCAGGGAAGCACCCACTGGGGATGGGACGAAGCCCGAATCACCCAGCAGCTTAGTAGATGGCTCCTAGTCTTCCTGTTGCAACTGAAGGCGGCTTTACCCCTCGTGAGACCAGCAGCCTTTCCCCTGCTGCTGACATCTGCTCACAGCGGCGCAGCCGGCCTTGATGGGTTTGCTTGCTTTGCTTGTCTTGAAGTTTAGAATAACTTGTTTTCTAGACCAAAACATTGGCAAGGTAGAATATATAAGCCCTAACTGGAGGTCATAGCCAAGTGGTAGAGTTGCTTGTCTTTAACATGCAAGGCCTTAGATTTTTTTTTTTCCCTAGCACTAAAAACTATATCTGGTAATGGTGGCTGAAACCTATAAATCCCTGTATGCCAGAGGGTGAGGCAGGAGGATTGCTGAGAGAGAGAAAAAAATGTAAGTTAATATATCCAGTCATGGTTTCATGTCCATTATTTATCAGAAGGAGGCTAGTATGAATTGATTTAAAGAAAAGTATTGAGGACTGGAGAGATGAGTTACTGGTTAAGGTGCTTGCCTGGGAAGCCTAAGGACCCAGGTTCTATTCCCCAGTACCCAAATAAGCCAGGTGCAGAAGGTGGAGTTCATTTGCAGTGGCTAGAGGACCTGGTGTGCCATTCTCTGTCTGCGCCCCCCCCCAATAAATAAATAAAATATTTTTAAACAGAAAGGTATTGAGTAAGCAACGTACCCAAGGTTGGCAAGAGTGGAGCGTGCAGTGTGGAGGGCAGAAGCGAGCAGAGGATCTGGGGTCTGAGTCTGTGCTCTGCTGTAGCTGCTGACATCTCAGTGGTGATGGAGCCACTCCACAAGCTTAGATTGCCTGCCTGCTTTGTGCTGGTGCTGGCCTGCTGTGGAGATCAACCCATGCATAGCCTTAAAAAAAGTATTTATTCATTTATTTGAGAGAGAGAAAGACACAGATATATAGAGAGAGTGAATGGGCGCACCAAGGCCTCTAGCCACTGCAAACGAACTCCAGACACATGCACCACCATGTGCATCTGGCTTATTGGGCCCTGGGGAATCGAACCTGGGTCCTTAGGCTTTGCAGGCAAGCGCCTGAATCCCTAAACCGTCTCTGCAGCCCGGATGGCCTTTTTGTATGTGCTGTGATAGAGATGTGAGCTGGAGACCAGGGGAGTACACAGCTGAGGGGCCGGAATGTATGACAAGGTGGTGACATTTGAGCTGGGTTTTGGTAGATGGTAGAGTTTGAGAGGAAGAAGAAAAGCATTCATGGAGGATGGAACTGGCAGAATGAAGGCACTTGAGGTGGGAAGAGACCCGGAGGGTTAGAGGAAATGCCAGCAGCTGGAGCAGTAGTGGGAAATGGGAAGTGGGCTAAGTTCATGGACAGTCTTGAGAATCAAGCTAGAGTTTCAGTCTCACTCCAAGGGTAGTGAGGCGATGGGGACCAGGTTTGAGCGGGAGGGTCTTGCCCACACTCTGACAAAGAACTCGGAGGAGCACATGCTAGGGTTGAGTGACAGAGAGGTCACACGCCAATACTGCTGCTGGGGTAGAGAGGCAGCCAGGCCCTTGTCGAGGAAGGGCTGTGCAAGTGTGCTTTCTCAGCATCCCGGAAGGTGAGGGCTGCAGAGCCAACCCTGTGCACCCCCAAACTGGGCTGTTGTTATGCCCGGAGCTGCGCCAGCTTGAGACCAGGGCCTCTTTGCCAAGGAGAGCAGATCCCAGCCAGCTGGGCCCATGGTCTGTGTCCAAAGCAAACAGGAAGAGACCATGATGGGCCAGGCAAGGCCTCCCTCTTTGTTTGGAGACAAGATTAGCTAAGTGGACTTGGGGGTCTGCTCACTGCATGGGTGAGAGGGGGTTACAGGTCTAGTGGGCATGGTGAGGGGATGCAGGGGGAGTGTGGCCCCCTGAATACTGGCCTGCCAGCTCTATGAAGGTGGGCCCCTGATAGAGAGAGCTCCTTCATGGTCATGAGGTGCCCCCCATTCCCTGTCACTCCAAGCTGGGGTGTTGTCACACACCTCTCTGACACCAGGCTTCCCACTGGAGCCCCTTGGCCTAGGCCTGATGGGCACAGCTGCTGGTCATCTTGACCCCAAATATGCCCTAGGGCTAACTTGGGGTTGCTGAAGGCTCTACACACCCTCATAAGAAAGGTGGACTCCCTGAACACTTTGCATGTAGACCCTGCTCTGGTCAGCCAAAACACAGGGCAGCTGTTTACTCACACCTGTATGAGTTAGCCTGTGTCCCCCTACCTCTTCATGCCAGGGGGAGGAGTAGCAGATGGATGAGGAGGGACAGAGGTTCTCCTGGGATGCCTGCATGGCAAGGGACAAGGTACTTCAGAGAAAGGTTTCTCCTGGATTGATTGATTCATTCATACATGCATCCACCTATCCATCCATCCATCCATCCATCCATTCATTCATTGAACCAACAAATTCGTATCGAACACCTTGGCATTGTGCAAGTATGATGATAGAACCAGCCAAAGCCCGGCTCTGACAGGGCCTGCATTTCCCAGCTCTGGTCATTACTGCGTGGAGTGGAAGCCTGTGTTGAGATTCAGGGCTCTGCAGTTACTGTGTTGTTATGGTCCCTAGGGGCCTGGAGGTCAGGGCAGCTTCTCTAAGAAAGACTTGCAGGACAGATAGGAATTAACCAGGGAAGAAGGGAAGAAACCATCACCCAGGAAGTATGCACAGACTGTGCAAAAGCCCTGAGGTAGTGGGGCTGGATGCAGGCCAGGGACGCCGCAGTACTGTGACTGTTGGAAGCATAGGGACACGCGGCCGGAACATGGGCACGCTGACTACTCCCGGACACGTGGCTGGGATGAAAAGGCTTGAGGGGACCCAGATGGAAATGGGGAGTCCATGAAGGTGCATCAGAGTCCACGTAAAGGTCATGGAGGAAATGTGGTGAGCGACAGCCGGCAGGGAGGTGTGAAAGGAGGAGCGGGTGAGGACCGTATTTTAAGGAGCTGATAAGGTCACATGCTCATTTCTATCCAGGAGAAAGGGAGTCAGGCAGGGCTGCGCTCAGGGAGAGGGGACGGGCTTAGGTTCTATGGCCTATGTGATGTTTCATGTATCTTCTCATTAAATCTGTTGGACAAGCCTGAGGAGGAAGTACTGTTACTTATTAATAAGGGGAGCGCCTCTGGCAGGTAAAGTTACCTGCTCAAGGTTACAGCTGGGAAGAAGTGCTCTACCTCTTTATAAGTTTATTAAAAAACAAAACAAACAAACAAACAAAAAAAAACAGAGGGCTGGAGAGATGGCTTAGCAGTTAAGGTGCTTGCCTGCAAAGCCAAAGGACCCTGGTTCAGTTCTCCAGTACTCACGTAAAGCCAGATGCACAAGGTGGCACATGCATCTGGAGTTTATATGCAACGGCTGAAGGCCTGGCATGCCCATTCTCTCTCTCTCTCTCTCAATCTCAAATAAATAAAGTTTAAAATGATCCTGTTTCTTTCATTGGGGAGTGTAGGGGGAAGTATTTGGCCAGAAGAGAAAGGATAGGAACCCAGAAGAATGCCCTAAGGGGCCCTGGCATCCTTCAGGAGACCAATGCAAAGGGGGAATCCAGCTCTCTTTTATTTTTTTAGTTATTTGTTATGCTTTTATTTTTTTCATTTTTCAAGGTAGGGTCTCACTCTAGCCCAGGCTGACCTGGAATTCACTGTGAAGTCTCAGGGTGGCCTTGAACTCACAGTGATCCTCCTATCTCTGCCTCCTGAGTGCTGGGATTAAAGGTGTGTGCCACCATGCCTGGCAAGCTTTTTGTTTTGTTTTTTCAAGGTAGGGTCTCACTCTAGCTCAGGCTGACCTGGAATTCACTATGGAGTCTCAGGGTGGCCTTGAACTCACGGCAATCCTCCTACCTCTGCCTCCCTAGTGCTGGGATTAAAGGCGTGCGCCACCACATCCGGCCGCAGCTTGGTTTTTAACTATTTATTCAAGGAGAGAAAGAGGCAGAGAGAGAGAGAATGGACGTGCCAGGGCTTTTGGCCACTGCAATCAAACTCCAGATGCAAGCGCCACCTTGTGCATCTGGCTTAACGTGGGTCCTGGGGAATCGAACTGGGGTCCTTTGGCTTTGCAGGCAAGCACCTTAACTGCTAAGCCATCCCTCCAGCCCCCTGCCTGCTTTTGATGGGGGTTGGCGGAATTGCCTTCATTTTGCTCTGTGCAGGCCCCACCTCTTGTTCAGGAGAGTTCTTTCCTGAGTGTAACCTCAGTGTTCCTGCTGCTGTTTCCACCATCTCTGCTCACAGGTAGATCAGTGCCACCTGGCCTCTCTGTCTGCCCACTGGGCATCCAGCCTGCAGCCTGCCCTTCAGCCTTGGCTCCCAGGCCACCTGCAGACTGTAACTGGACACTGTTTGCCTCCAGCAGGCACTCTGAGCCAATCCCTCACACCATCCCTGGACCTGCTCCTCAGAGCGCACCCCTGCCCAGGCCAGTGACCTTCGCCTGAGCCCTGGTTAATTTTTTGCCCAGTCCAACAGCAGTGGGGCTCCGCCCCTTGCAGCCATATAAGCTGGCCCAGGGCTGCTCCGCTTGCTGCCTGGCCTGAGCCTTCCCCGGCTCCCTGCCCACCTGCACCATGGCCAAGGGTTTCTACATTTCCAAGTCCTTGGGCATACTGGGCATCCTGCTGGGCATAGCAGCCGTGTGTACCATCGTGGCCTTGTCCGTAGTGTATGCCCAGGAGAAGAACAGGAATGCCGAGAACTCCGCCACAGTCCCCACGCTCCCTGACGCCACCTCAGCAACCACCTTGACCACCAGCGTAGATGCAAGCAAACCTTGGAACCAGTACCGCCTGCCCAAGTCCCTGATACCTGACTCCTACCAGGTGACCCTGAGACCCTACCTCACCCCCAATGAGCAGGGCCTGTACACCTTCGAGGGCTCCAGTACCGTCCTCTTCACCTGTAATGAGGCCACAGATGTCATCATCATTCACAGCAAGAAGCTCGAGTACACCTTGGTGGAGGGCCACAGGGTAGTGCTGCGGGCCCTGGATGGCTCCCAGCCGCCTGGCATCATTGGGACGGAATTGGTGGAGCGCACTGAGTACCTGGTGGTGCATCTGCAGAGCCCCCTGACAAAGGGCAAACAGTACGAGATGGAGAGCAAATTTGAGGGTGAGCTGGCTGATGATCTTGCTGGCTTCTACCGCAGCGAGTACGTGGAGAACGGCGTCAAGAAGTAAGTTCCAGAGGTGTGGGCTGTGCACGCTGAGGCAGGGTTGCATCTTCGGGGTTTCTAACCTGGAGCCCTCAGCTGGTCCATCATTTGTACACAGTGGTGGGGAGCAGCTATTGTGAGTGCTATCTGCCCGCCCCGGGGAGCCAGGGATGGACGGACAGGAATACTGAGGTTCACAGGAGAGAAAGTTGTCAGAAGTGCCCCAGTCATACAGGACTTCATGAGATAGGGCCTGGGAGCGTGGTCTCCCAGGACAGCTTGCTGACTGGCTTCTGAAGCTCCTGGAGGGGAGGGCCAGAGGTCAGGGAGCAGACTGGGACAACCGTCTATGAACCCTGTCCTCTGCACCCCAAAGTCCTGCTCCTAGCACCCCTTTTAACATGTTGCTTTGGGCAGAGTGGTGGCCACGACACAGATGCAGGCTACAGATGCCCGGAAATCCTTTCCCTGCTTTGATGAGCCGGCCATGAAAGCCAAGTTCAACATCACGCTCATTCACCCTAGCCATCTTACTGCTCTGTCTAACATGCTTCCCAAAGGTGAGCAGGGGTGCCCCATGGCTGCTCAGGGCTGGTGTGAAGGGCAGGAGATTCACACACTTGTATGTCCCATGCTCAGGTCCCAGCACCCCCTTGCAAGGAGACAGCAACTGGCATGTCACCGAATTCCACACCACACCCAAGATGTCCACATACCTGCTGGCCTATATTGTCAGTGAGTTCCAGAATGTAGAGTCGGAGTCACCCAATAAAGTCTTGGTACGGAGCTGGGTTCTTGTGTTCTGGCCTGCACTAGCCCTGGCTTGAGGGACCTTCCCACATCCTCCTCCCAGTACCAGCTTCTGACCTGGTTGGTCATGGAGTCCTATCACTGAGTGATCTCAGACAAGTATCTTAAGCCCTGTGAGCCTCCCAGTCTGCATATGAACACGGCACTCATGATTCCTCTTCAGAAAGGGAGGTCCTGACCACAGATGACAGACAAGTGGTGGCCATGCTACTAATTTTTTGTAATACTGGGGATCAAATCCAAGGCCTCGTGCACATTAGGCAAGTTCTCACTGAGCTATATCGTCAGCCATTTGTTGGTTTTGTTTTTTTCAAGGCAGTCTCACTCTAGCCCGGGCTGACCTGAAACTCGCTCTATAGTCCCAGGCTGACCTCAAACTCACAGTGATCCTCCTCCCTCAGCCACCTGAGTGCTCGGATTAAAGGTATACACCACTACATCTGGCTATCAGCTTAAAAAAATTTTTTTTAAATATTTTATTTGAGAGAGAGAGAAAATAAAAGAGGGAGAGAGAGAATGAGTGCACCAGGGCCTCCAGCCACTGCAAACAAACTCAATTCACGTGCCACCTTCTGCATTTGGTTTATGTAGGTCCTGGGGAATCGAACCTGGATCCTTTGGCATTGCAGACAGTCACCTTAACAGCTAAACCATCTCTCCAGCCAAAAAATTATTTTTCTCTTAATATTTTATTTATTTATTTGAGAGAGAGAGAATGGCCACACCAGAGCCTCTAGCCACTGCAAAAGAACTCCAGACTCATGCATCACATGTGCATCTGGCTTATGTGGGTTCTGGGGAGTTACACCTGGGTCCTTAGGCTTTGCAGGCAAGTGCCTTAACTGTTAAGCCATATCTCCAGCCCCTCCCCCCAATTTTTAAAAAATATTTTATTTATTTGAGAGAGAGAGGGAGAGAGAAAGAGGCAGATAGATAAATAAACACAGTGAGAGAGAGAGAGAGAGAATAGGTGCTCCAGGGCCTCTAGCCACTGAATTCCAGATGCATGTGTCACTTTGTGTATCTGGCTTACATGGGTACTGGGGAATCAAACCTTGGTCCTTAGACTTCGCAGGCAAGGGCCTTAACTGTTATACCATCTCGCCAGCCTTAAAAATTGTATTTTTAATATATTTAAAAATATTTATTTGCAAACAGAGAGAGAGAGAGAGAAAATGTGCACACTAGGACCTTTTGCCACTGCAGATGAACTCCAGATGCATGCACCACTTTGTTCATCTGGCTTTACATGGGTACTGAAGAATTGTATCCAAGCTGTCAGGCTTTGCAAGCAAGCACCTTAACCACTGAGCCAAATCTCTAACCCCCTTTTTTGTTTGTTTGTATTTTTTTTTTTTTTTTTGAGGTAGGGTCTTGCTGTAGCTGAGGCTGACCTAGAATTCACTATGTAGTCTCAGACTGGCCTCAAATTCACAGCGATCTTTTCACCTCTGCTTCTTGAGTGCTGAGATTAAAGACATGTGCCACCATGCCAGGCTGTTTGTTTGTTTGTTTGTTTGTTTGTTTATTTGAGAGAGAATAGGTGCGCCAGGACCTCAGCCACTGGAAACGAACTCGAGATGGATGCGCCCCCTTGTGCACGTGTGCAACATTGTGTGCTTGCATTACTATGCGTCTGGCTTTCGTGGGACCTGGGGATTCAAACATGAGTTTTTAGGCTTCACAGGCAGGCGCCTTAACTGCTAAGCCATCTCTCCAGCCCCTGCTTTTTCTTTAAATATTTTATTTCTTTGAGAGAGGGAGAAAGAGAGTGAGTATGGGAATGCCATGGCCTCTTGCTGCTGCAAATGAACTCCAGACACCATACACCATTGTGTGCCATTGGTTTGACATAAATACTGAGGCCCTATCCCCAGCTGAACCATTTTTTTTTTATCTTTGCCTTGAACTTGGAATCCTTCTGCCTCAGATTCCTGAGTGCTAGGATTAGAGGCATGATGCTGTGTCTGGCATTGTCAGTTTAAGCTAGTTGATCCCCAACTCTGGCCCATCAGAGCCTCCCTCCCCCAGCTCACTGGGCCCTGGGACTTGGCCTGCCTGCCCACCTTAGGATCCCAGAGGATTTTGGGCCTGACCTCCCTCTTACCCACTTGGCAGATCCGGATCTGGGCTCGGCCCAGTGCCATCACTCAGGGCCATGGCAATTATGCCCTGAATGTGACAGGCCCCATCTTAAACTTCTTTGCTGGGCATTATAACACATCATACCCTCTGGAGAAGTCTGGTGAGTGGCAAGGGGCTTCAAGAGAGGTGGTGGGGTTCCTTGTTAGGCCCTCCCCACCAACACCTGGCTCTCCTCCACAGACCAGATCGGCTTGCCTGATTTCAATGCCGGTGCCATGGAGAACTGGGGGCTGGTGACCTACCGTGAGAATGCCCTGCTCTTTGACCCTCTGTTCTCCTCCATCAGTAACAAGGAGCGTGTGGTCACTGTGATCGCTCATGAGCTGGCCCATCAGGTAGCCTGGGGTAGGAGTGTAGGGAAGGAACAGGGAGCCTTGGTGTGTGAAGTCCCTGGTCTCTGCCTGGTAGGCAGCCACTCCATAGTGAGATACAGTTAAGTGGCCAGGGCCAGCAAGGCTCACTGGGCCAACCTACTTCCCCTACAGTGGTTTGGCAACCTGGTGACTGTGGATTGGTGGAATGACCTGTGGCTAAATGAGGGCTTTGCCTCCTATGTGGAGTACCTGGGTGCTGACTATGCAGAGCCCACCTGGAATCTGGTGAGTCGCTGGCCTGGGGCCCTGGGTCAGGAGTGGAGAATGGCACACTGGGGACACCCTCCCGGGCAGGTGTTCTGATGGCACTCTGGTTTCTGCAGAAAGATCTCATAGTCCTAAATGACGTGTACCGTGTGATGGCTGTGGACGCTCTTGCCTCATCCCACCCATTGTCCACCCCTGCAGAGGAGGTCAACACTCCAGCCCAGATCAGTGAGCTGTTTGATAGCATCACCTACAGCAAGGTGCTACCTGGCTGCTCTGGGGCTCTGAGAGTCATGGGTGCAGGGAGGGACACGGGACTAGCCCTGTGGGGACTTACCTCGGTGAGGTCTCTGGGGACACCCGTCTCAGCCATGGCTGGAGGCCTTCTGAGTCCCTTTCATCCCACCCTAGGGAGCCTCGGTCATCAGGATGCTTTCCAGCTTTCTGACAGAAGACCTGTTCAAGAAAGGCCTGTCGGTGAGTGCAGCTCCCTGGGCCAAGAAGGTGATGGCTTTCCTCCAGCCCCACCCTCCAAAATCCTGGCAGAATGTGGCCCTCAACAAGGTTTATCTCTCCACAGTCTTATCTCCACACCTTTGAGTACTCAAACACCATCTATTTGGACTTGTGGAACCACCTGCAGACGGTAGGGAACAGCCAACCCTTCTCAGCTTCTCAATCTGGGTCCTGACATGCCCCTAAGTCTCTGGGGGGCAGCATGTGGGAGAATGTGCACAGCTGCCCTGCTCACAAACCCAGGCAGGCCATTGAGAACCTTGATGTCTCATGTGTAAAATGGGCGTGGGAATGGCATCCTGAAAAGAGTGGCTGGGACCCTGGTGTGCAACCCACGTCAGGGGCTCGGTTGTGAGCTCCACACTGGGAAGTGTGGGATTGTTTAGTGGCGAAAACATGGACCTCAGGGTTCCCAAGCCCAGAATGCCCCCTCCTCCTCTCCTCTCTTTCCCTCCTCTCTTCCTCCCCTCCCCTCCTCTTCCCCTCCTCTCCTCTCTTCCTCTCTTCTCCTCTCCTCCTCTCCTCCTCCCCTCCTTTCTCTTCCTCTCCTCTTCTTTCTTCCTCTCATCCTCTCCTCCTCTCTCCTCCTCTCTTCCCTTCCTCTCCTCCTCTTCTCCTTTCCTTCTCTCCTCCTCTTCTATCCTCTCCTTTCCTCCTTCCCTCCTCTCCTCTCTTCCTCTCTCCTCTTCTTTCCTCCTCTCCTTCTCTCTACTCCTGTCTTCCTTTCTCCTCCTCTCCTTCTCTTGTCCTCCTCTTCTCTCCTTCTCTCTTCTTCCCCTCCTCTCCTCTCTTCCTCTTCTCTCCTCTCCTCCTCTCCTATCTTCCTCCTCTCCCTTTCTCCGCCTCTCCTTCTCCTCTTCTGCCAGAACTTTGGAACCTTCACCTGACTCAGCATTCTTAGCTGTCCCGTGCCCACAGCCCTCCCCACCTGGTGTGTCTGCACACACCAGGACCAGGTGCACAAACTCTGACCCTCTGTCCTGCCCCACCTCACACTCCATGCCCCAGCTTCCCTGCCCTCCTGCCTTCCCCAGAGGCTGCTCCTCCTGGGACTGGAAATCACCTTCCCCAGGAGCCCGGGTAACTTGCCCCCCCTCCCTGCTTTGCTCAGTGCTCTCTGCAGCCCTGGCCTCCCTCTTGCCAACCCCAGAACCCACTTCTCCCCCGTGAGCATCCCTTCCAGAGCCTGGGTCCCCATCTTCCCATCTGAACTGCCCTTCTTCTACTGCTGTGTCCTGCGCCCCATGGCCAGTCTCACTGGGGAGGGGAGATCCAGGGTTCTGTCACAGAGCCACAGCCGGAGGGGGGGTCCAGTTCCCTTCTGACCAGTCTGCAATTTCAGCCTGGTCTACCAACCCCACCTCTGGCTGGCCAGATGGCACCCTCATTTAGTTCACCCTCCACTGCCATCTGCCTTCCTGTCAGCCCTCCCTTCCCTCCCTGCCCATCCTCTCTCTACCTCCCAGCCCCTCTTCCCTTTCCCTCTCAGCTTTCCCCCATCGCTGCTCTTCTCTGTAGTTCTCAGAGCCTCTCAGAGGCTTCATGTTTTCACTTATTAACTGATGTTACGCTTTTTACTGTGATTGCAAAAGCAAAACCTGTGCATTTGAAAGAGATTAAAAAGACTCAAGGAGACAACAAGGTCCCCTACATGCCCGGTCCCTCCTGTTGGGGTGCATTTCCTTGGTACCTCCCATGGCTCCATCCTTGCCCCCATGTGGGACATTGGGCACTACTTTTTGCTCATCTATCTACTCTCCTCGCCTTGAACGGTTGTTGAAAGGGCACCAGAGGTGTCCTTGGTGTCCCTTCCATCACGTGTACTTCAGCATAAGTCACACCTCCAAGCCATGTAGATGTTTGTGGTCTATGTGGAATGAGCTAGTGGCTAGCTGGCCCACTGGGTGGCTAAGGAGAGTCGCAGCTGGAAAGTATCCTGTCCCTCTGTTCCCCTCCCTCTGCCCTGCACAGGTGGCACCATAGTCCCAAGCCAGAATCTGCAGGGACAGCCTAGGTGGTAGGCACCTCCTGGGGCAGGGGGATGGCAGTCCTTTGATAGCTACCCTGTGCCCTTTGTCCATAGGCTGTGGACAAACAGACAGCAATCCAGCTCCCTGCCCCTGTGCGCACCATCATGGACCGCTGGATTCTCCAGATGGGCTTTCCTGTCATCACTGTGAACACCATCACAGGAGAAATCTCCCAGGAGCACTTTCTCCTGGACCCCGAGTCCAACGTCACCCGCCCCTCTGAGTTTAAGTGAGATCATGGGGGTCACCAGGTCCCAGTGGAGGGTAGGGCAAGGCATGAGGAGGGTGGTTGTGTGGGGGCTCTGGCCCTCCAGGGCCAGGAGCATAGGGATGTTGGGTGCAAGGGTTGGACAATCTCTGGGCACCTGGGCAGGGCTGCCCCTGGCTAGCTGTGCCTAAGAACTGGCTGACCTTCTTCCCTGGCTTCTGGGTCTCCTGCTACAGCTACCTGTGGATTGTGCCCATCTCATCGATCAGGAATGGCAGGCAGCAAGAGCACTACTGGCTGAACGGCACCCAAAACAGTAATCCAGTGCACCCCGGCCCCTGGCCCAAGTTCTAGGGGTTGTGGGCGGGCTCAGTGAGAAGTCTGGTCTCATTTCCCCCTGTATCGAGTGGTGCTAAGGGACCAGATGTGAGGACTAAATGAGAGAATTCATCTGAAATTCTCAAGGCAGTGCCTGGCACATGATCTGAGCAGCCCTATACATCCAGGTACTGAAAAAAGCGAACGTCAAGGCCAGTGCTTCATCATTCGTGGCCTTGGAGGAGACTTGCGGTAAAGGGGAGGAAGAGAAGCAGTTGAGAACATTTCAGTGCTGACTGAGCGTTCTGGGACAGCAAGCTGGGATTGGGGGTGTCAGTTCCATGCACAGGCCCCAGATGGTGAACTGCAACCTGGGAGTTGGACACTCGAGGAGGCTCAGAGGGTCCCCTTGTGGCCTTCTCAGCAGACCTTGTCCTGCTTTGCTCCCCACCCCCAGCCCAGAGCCCACTGTTCAAAACAGCTGCGAATGAATGGGTCCTGCTGAACCTCAATGTGACCGGCTACTACCAGGTGAACTACGACCAAGACAACTGGAGGAGGATTCAGAATCAGCTCCAGACAAACCATACGGTGGGTGCCACAGCCCTGCCTGTCTTCCACCACATGACAGGCCATGGCACTCCTCGTATTGTCAGCGCAAGGTCACATGCCCTGTGTCCCCTTCTAGGTCATTCCTGTCATCAACCGGGCCCAGGTAATCCACGACGCCTTCAACCTGGCCAGGTAAGTCTCCCTCCTGGCTCAGTGTAGAAACCTTGACCACAACCTGCCAGGTGCTCACTCCAAGGACAGCTTTTGGTTTTGTTTTATCAAGGTAGAGTCTCACTCTGGCCCAGGCTGACCTGGAATTAACTATGTAGTCTCAGGGTGGCCTTGAACTCATGGCGATCCTCCTACCTCTGCCTCCTGAGTGCTGGGTGTGTGCCACCATGCCCGGCTTTTTTTGTTTGTTTGGTCTCCTCACCCTCATTTCACAGCTTAGCAGTCTGATGTCTGATAGTCAGTGTTGGAGCACCTTATCCATGGTCCACAGTGGTCTACGACAGCCACATGCGGGCCTGTCCCGGTCTACCCTCTACTTCCCCACACACAGTCTTAGCTTTTGCTGAGAGCTGTGTATGTGCTAAGCCCATGCTCTGTGTGTAAAAGATTATGTGATGGACAGGACAGGAGGGACACAACATGGACAGACAATGCTTTTAAACATCTGCTCTGCTCTTTGACATGAGTGAGGTTCCCATGGTCTCTTGTGGACCCAATGCACGCAGACCACCTGATGGGGAAGAAGAAGGCGGGCCCTGCTGGGCGGAGGGCGCCGGGCTCCTTTGTACTGTGCGGTCTTAGACAAGTCGGTTCACTTCTTGGAGCCTCAGCCACTTCATCTATAAACTGAGGATAATTAGCTGGGCATGGTGATAGGTGTCTGTGAACCCAGCATTTGGGAGGCAGGAGGATCACCTTGAATGTAAGGCCAGCCTAGGCTAAGCTGTGAGTTCCAGGTCAACCCTGGCCTATGATGTGAGGCCTAGTCTCAGAAAAATAAAAACATAAGGCTGGAGAGACAGCTTAGCACTTAAGGCGCTTGCCTGCAAAGCCTAAGGATCCAGATTCGATTCCTCAGAATCCACATAAGCCAGATGCCAAAAGGATCCCTGTCACTCTGGCGCTGGACAACACCCTCTTCCTGTCTGGAGAGGTGGAGTACATGCCCTGGGAAGCCGCCCTGAGCAGTCTGAACTACTTCAAGCTCATGTTTGACCGCTCCGAGGTCTATGGTCCCATGAAGGTACGTGTGACTAGCAGGGTTCGAGAACCAACTCACCCCAGTGCTGCTGGGAAGCTAACACTCATTGCCTGTCCCGACCGTTTCCCAAGAGCAGACTTGGGAAGGGTGACAATGTAGGAGAGATCTAGAAGGAGCAGATACTGAGATGGGAAGGAGGGGAGGTATAGGAAAAGAGGACATGGAAACTTCTAGCAAAGTCTGGGAAATCAGTGCTTTGGGAAGGCACAGAAAGAACCATTGCACTAGAAGACTTACGAGCTGCTACGTTTTATCGGCTATGGGCCTTGGACACCCCATTCCCAGCTCAGGTCTCTGCCCAGCCAGTCCTCCTGGACCTGGAGGAGACGCAGGTCTCAACAAGCTTTGATGCAAAGTGCTGAGCAAGGTGGTTAAGATAGGATGACGGTCCCACTGGGGTGACCAAAAGGAAACAGGATCTTGTTTGGGGTGAAGCCATACCTATAGGGGGTTCACTGCACTTGTTTTTAAAAGCATGAGAGCAGACAAAATGCGGAAGTACATGTCTATAGCGGGGGACTGGCTGAGCCCCACTGGAAGGCCCATTTGATGGAATATTCTATAGCCAATAGACCATCATCTTCATTTATTATTATTATTATTATTATTATTATTATTGATTTTTTGAGGTAGGGTCTCACTCTAGCTCAGGCTGACCTGGAATTCACTATGTAGTCTCAGGGTGGCCTTGAACTCAAGGCCTCTGCCTCCGAGTGCTGGGATTAAAGGCGTGTGTCACCACGCCTGGCTTGTCGTCATTGTTTTTGTTGTTGCTTTTTTTTTTTTCCTCTTTGAGAGAGTCTCTTTTAGTCTAGGCTGTCCTCAAATTTGTTTTGTAGCTCAGGTTGGCCAGGAATTCTTGATCCTCCTGCATCCATTTCCCAAGTGCTGAGATTATACCATGTAGTTCTTCATTTTTTTGAATGTTTACATTTTTATTTATTTATTTATTAGAGAGAGAGAGAGGAAGATATAGACAAAGAATGGGTGATACTAGGGTCTCTAGCCACTGCAAATGAACTCCAGAAACATGTGCCACTTTGTGCATCCGGCTTATGTGGGTACTGGGGAATTGAACCTGGGACCTTAGGCTTCACAGGCAAATACCTTAACTGCTAAGCCATCTCTCCAGCTCCTTTATTTTTATTTATTTACTTGAAGGGGGCGGTGAATGTAGGCATGCCAGAGCCTCTTCCTGCTATTACAAACGAACTTCAGACACATATGCCTCTTTGTGCACCTGGCTCTATGTGGGTACTGAGGAATTAAACAAGAAAGCACCTTTAATAGCTGAGCCATCACTTCGGCCCCAGCTTCATTTTTTTTGAGACAGGGATGCGCTCAGTAACCCAGACTGAACTCACTATACTCAGGCTAGTTTGGAACTCTTGGCAATCCTCCTGTCTCGGACTCCTGAGTGCTAGGATTACAGACATGAGTCAACACTCCTGGCTGAGATTTTTCAAATTTAGGAGCACATAAAAAAATTCTAGGATTCCAGGCAGGGTGGCACACACCTTTAATCTTAGCACTCAGGAGGCAGAGATAGGATGATCACTGTGAGTTTGAGGCCAGCCTGGGGCTACAGAGTGAGTTCTAGGTCAGCCTGGGATAGCTACCTCGAAAAAAAAAGTAGTCTGGAGAGATGGCTCAGTGGCTAAGGCAAGTGCCTGCAAAGCCAAAGGACCCAGGTTCGATTTCCCAGTACCCACATAAAGCTAGATGCACTAGGTGGTGCATGTGTCTGGAGTTCGTTTGCAGTGGCTGGAGACCCTGGCGCGCCTATTCCTTCCCTCTCAAATAAATAAATAAAATATTAAGAAAAAAAAATAAAATCCTAGGATGGTAGATGAATTATTTTGCTAAATGTTACTTGCTTTGTCCAGGATCTTCTCATGCTCCTAACACAGTTAAATCACAAGACTTGGTCAAACCACTATCCAGTATTCAGTATCTGCTCTGCACTGATTTAAATATTCACTGCTGAGTCATCTAGCACTGCTGAGTCATCTAGAGTGCTGTGCTGGCGTTTCCTTTCTAGTAAGGCCTCACAGGGCGCTTCCTGGAGGTCTCCCTCTAAAATCCCCTGGCTCCGCCCCCACCTCCGTGGACTGCTGCTCCCCCTGTTCTGAAGGCCCTGCTCTCCTGTGTCACGTCTTCTGCTTCCAGTGGCACCTTCCCGATTCTTCTTTCTCATCTGAGAGCATATTTCAGAGTGTATTTCACAGTTTTTTTGTTTTTTTTTTTTTTTTTTTGAGAGAGAGAAAGGGCCTCCAGCCACTGCAAAGGAGCTCCAGACGCATGTGCCACCTTGTGCATCTGGCTTACCTGGGTCCTGGGGAATCAAACCTGGGTCCTTTGGCTTTGCAGGCAAGTCCCTTAACTGCTAAGCCATCTCTCCAGCCCTTTCCCAGGAGTTTATGAGTGTGTGTTTTCTTTTCTCTCTCTCTCTCTCTCTTTTTTTTTCCAAGGTAGGGTCTCACTCTGGCCCAGGCTGACTTGGAATTAATTATGTTGTCTCAGGGTAGCCTCAAACTCATAGCGATCCTCCTACCTCTGCATCCCAAGTGCTGGGAATAAAGGCGTACACCACTCCCTGCTTTTTTTAAAAATATATATATATTTATTTATTTGCAAGCACAGAATGTGCATGCCAAGGCCTCTTGCCACTGCAAACAAATTCCAGATGCATGTGCTACCTTGTGTATCTGGCTTTATGTGGGTTCTAGAGAATCGAACCTGGGCAGTCAGGCTTTGCAAACAGGTACCTCTAACCGCTAAGCATCTCTCCAGCTTGAGCGTGGGTTTTCTGAGGTGGGTTGTCAGAGATGTCTTTGCTCTGCTTTACACTGGATAGAACGTGCTAGATTGGAAGTTACTCCTCCAAATGTTTAAGGTTTTGGTCTGTTGATACCAGGTTTCTCATGTTCCTGCGAAAAGCCTTTCTTACTTCCAGCTGTTAGAATTGTGACCAGTTTTCCCTCCTTCTAGAAGCTTCTGTGCTTCTGTAGCAGTTCTGGTAGGCCTTGGTTTTGGTCTTTTCTCTCTCTTTTTCAGTTTGGAACAGGGTCCCATTGTATCCCAAGCTGGCTGAGGATGACCTTGAACTTCGGTCCTCCTGCCTCCACCTAGGATTGCAGACGTTTACCACCATGCCTGGTCTTTCTTTCTTTCTTTCTTTCTTTCTTTCTTTCTTTCTTTCTTTTTTTTTTTTTTTTGTTGTTGTTGTTGTTGTTTTTTGTTTTTTCAAGGTAGGGTCTAACCCTAGCCCAGGCTGACCTGGAATTCACTATGTAGTCTCAGGGTGGCCTCGAACTCACAGTGATCCTCCTACAGCTGCCTCCCAAGTGCTGGGATTAAAGGCGTGCACCACCAAGCCTGACTTCTTCCTTCCTTCCTTCCTTTCCTTCTTTCTTTTTTTTCTTTCTTTACTTCTTTCTTTTTTGTGACCCTGTAAATCGAACTCATTTTTGTGCATGCTAGGCAAGTACTCTATCCACTGAGCTACAACCCTACCCTCTATATTAACACATTTTTAAGGCTAACCTTTTAATTAATTTAAGAGAAAGGCAAACAGAGAGAGAGAATGGGCACACCAGAGCCTATAACCCCTGCAAACCAAGTACAGACCCATGCGCCCCTTGTGCATCTGGCTTATGTGGGTACTGGGGAATCAAACCTGGGTCCTTAGGCTTCACAGGCAAGCACTTTAACTGCTAAGCCATCTCTCCAACCACAATACTTAAAACATTTTTACAATGCGTCTTCTTTCCTTGTCTGTTTTCCATTTATGTCTTTCTGGGACCCTGAGTAATCCAACTTCGTTCTCGTGCCATGACCCTCAGGCCTCACGTCCTTCCTGGGTTTTAGCTTGTTGACGTTGTGCTGTCCGCCTGTGAAGATGCCCTCAGGAGTGGCCTCCCTGCCTCCAGGCTGTTTTCATTTTTCCCTCTCATTGCAGGCCCCAGCATTCTTGACCATATTTCCTCTTCTCTCTCGGAGGGTAGTCACTGCAGGGTTTGTGCAGTTTCCTTTTTCTTCTGTTGATTTGTTTCCTCTGAGAACTCTGTTTGTTTTGGTCTCCTGTCAAGTTGGAGGCTGAGCGGCTCCTTTGACTTTGAGAGTGAGGCAGTAAACAATTGGAAGCCATACTCAAACGGGGATAAGGCAGAGATTAGTGCAACCCTGCACAGCGATGACACACAGGACATCATGGAGAGATGGCTTAAGTGATTAAGGCACTTGCCTGTGAATATGAAGGACCCGGGTTTGATTCACCAGTACCCATGTAAGGCAGATGCAAAAGATGGCACATGGGTCTGGAGTTTGTTTGCACTGGCTGGAGGCCCTGGCATGCCCATTCTCTCCCTCGCTTTCTTTTTTTTTTTCTTTTCTTTTTTTTCTTTTTTTTTTTTTTGAGGTAGGGTCTCACCCTAGCCCAGGCTGACCTGGAATTCACTCTGTAGTCTCAGGGTGGCCTCGAACTCACAGCGATCCTCCTACCTTTGCCTCCCGAGTGCTGGTTTTAAAGGCGTGCACCACCACACCCGGCCCTCACTTTCTTTCTATCTGACTCTTTTTCTCAAATAAATATATTTTTTAAAGCAGGGGCAAGGTGTTGGAGGGATGGCTTAGCGGTTAAGGTGTTTGCCTGCAAACTAAAGGACCTCGGTTCGATTCCCCAGGACCCACGTAAGCCAGATGCACAAAGGGGCGCATGCATCTGGAGTTCATTTGCAGTGGCTGAAGGCCCTGGCGCGCCCATTTTCTCTCTCCCTCTCTCTGCCTCTTTCTCTCTCTCAAATAAATAAATTAAAAATAACATAAATTAAAAAAAAAAAAAAGCAGGGGCCAGGTGTGGTGGCAAACGCCTTTAATCCCAGCACTCAGGAGGTAGAGGTAGGAGGATTGCCGCGAGTTCGAGGCCACCCTGAGACTCCATAGTGAATTCCAGGTCAGCCTGGGCTAGAGTGAGACCCTACCTCAAAAAAACAAAAAACAAAACAACAAAAAAAAGCAGGGGCTGAAGAGATGGCTCAGTGTTTAAGATGCCTGCCTACAAAGCCTAACAACCCAGGTTCAATTTTCCAGTACCCATGTAAAGCTAGCAGCACAAAGTGGCACATTCATTTGCAGTGGCTGGAGGCCCTGGTGTGCCCATTCTCTGTCTCTCTATTTCTCTCTGCTTGCAAATAAATTAAACACACACACACACACACACACACACACACACACAAGAAACTGGCTATGGTGGCGCACGCCTTTAATCCTAGCACTCAGGTGGCTGAGGTAGGAGGACTGCCTTGAATTTGAGACCAGCCTGAGACTACATAATGAATTCCATATCAGCCTGGGCTAGAGTGAGACCCTAACTTGGGGGGGGGGAAAAGGATTGGAAGTGCTATGGGAAGATAGTTTGTCACCTGGGGGTATCATTGTGGGGAGACTTGTTGGCCAAATAATTATTTAGGGATCCTCAAAAATTAACTGCTGGAGGACTGGGGAGGTAGCTCAGTTGGTAGAGTGCTTGTCAGCATGCCAGAAGTCCTGGGTTCAATCCCTAGCACTACAGGAAGCCAGTGCTGTGATCCTAGAGTTCAGGAGTTGAAGGCAGAAGGATTAGGAGTTTAAGGCTGGCTTTGGCTACATAGTGTGTTTGAGGCCAGCTTGGGCTACATGAGACCCTGTCTCACAAAACCAAACTAGATAAATAAAATTAAGGGCTGGGCACATACCTTTGTGAGAGAGCATATGCTGATTATGTGCAAGGCCCTGAGTTTGATACCTAACACTGATTAAAAAATAAAGAAGAGGGGGCTGGAGAGATGGCTTAGCGGTTAAGCGCTTGCCTGTGAAGTCTGAGGACCCCAGTTCAAGGCTCAATTCCCCAGTACCCACGTAAGCCAGATGCACAAGGTGGTGCATGCATCTGGAGTTCATTTGCAGTGGCTGGAAGCCCTGGTGCACCCATTCTCTCTCTGCCTTTCTCTCTCTGTCGCTCTCAAATAAATAAATAAAAATAAACAAAAAATTTTAAAAAAACAAGAGGGCTGGAGGGATGGCTTAGCAGTTAAGGCATTTGCCTGCAAAGCCAAAGGATCCAGGTTCGATTCTCCAGGACCCACATAAGCCAGATGCACAAGGTGGCGCATGCATCTGGAGTTTGTTTGCAGTAGCTGGAGGCCCTGGAATGCCCATTCTCTCTCTCTCCCCCTTCCTCTTCCTCACTCTCAAATAAATAAATAAAATGTAAAATAAAAGGCGAAGAAGAAAAGAAAGAAAAAAGAAAAAGAAGGGAGGGAGAGAGGGAGAAAAAGAACAGAATTAATAACCATGGTGTGTTCTCTCAAGACCATTCAGTTTCTCTGGAATGGGCTTCTCTTGGATGTAATGAAGTTGGTAGTGCCCACTCTTGGGATTAATAGGAAAGGGAACTGAGTACCACTGGTCAGTATGGAAACTTCCACCTCCTGTCTGCTTTATAATACCCATGTGGTGGAGAGTAGGTTGTCACTGGCTGTGAGGACAGGACTTGAGACTGAATGATTCTTACAGACTTTGACCCCACCTTCCTGCTCCCAGCCCCACTTCCTCCTGTCCTGCAGACCAAGCCCTTTAATTCTGAGCTTTGCCACATCAAGACCTCCTCCTGCAAACATTCAGGGGCTAATTCTCCCATGTTGCTAAGCCATCTTAACCATGTGTCTCCCAGCTGCATCTCATGTTGTCTTTGTTCTTGGAGGTCAATTTCTTTTCCCTTTGGAAGTGTCTTTACCTTGTCACAGAATCTGCAAAGGATTGTAATAACACAGTCTGGGGCTAACATCACAAGGTTAGGTAAAAAGCAGAATGCAGAATTGGAAATACTCAGAAAGAAGTGTAGAAGAAGTGTAGGAATAAGCAGGGATAAACTCACCAGCTTGAAAATCATTTTGGGGGGCCGGGTGTGGTGGTGAACGCTTTTAATTCCAGCCCCCAGGAGGCCGAGGTAGGAGGATCACTGTGAGTTAGAGGCCACCCTGAGACTACATAGTGAATTTCAGGTCAGCCTGGGTCAGAATGAAACCCTACCTTGGAAAAAGAATTAAAAATACGTTTTGGGGGGCTAGAGAGATGACTTTGTGGTTAAGCACTTGCCTGTGAAGCCTAAGAACCCCGGTTCGAGGCTCGATTCCCCAGGACCCATGTAAGCCAGATGCACAAGGGGGCGCATGCATCTGGAGTTCGTTTGCAGTGGCCGGAGGCCCTGGCGTGCCCATTCTCTCTATTTCTTGCTATCTGCCTCTTTCTCTGTCTGTCACTGTCAAATAAATAAATAAAAATAAAAACAAAAAAATTATATTTAAGAAATCTTTTTTTGTTTTGTCAACCTTCTGTTTCATAAATTTCTCACAGTAAATGTGGAACTATTAGGATCCTGAGGGGAGATCCTAGCACTTCACTTTCAGAAATGGTGAACTGTGGAAAAAGAGGGTTAGAACTGAGGAGAAAGTCACATGAAGCCTAGGCTTGACTTCAATCTTGGGTAGACTCTGACCTCGACCTACTTGCTGGCATCCGTCCCACCTGCAAAAGTCTGCAGGTCCAGGCCGGTCAGTGGGTGCTGGCTGGTCAGTGTGGGTCTTTAACCTACTCCTGTGTTCTTTCCTCAGAAATACATGAGGAAGCAGGTCTTGCCCCTCTTCAACTACTTCCAAAATCTCACCAGGGATTGGACTGTGCGCCCACCAACCCTGATGGAGCAGTGAGTGTGACTGTTGTGGGTTTGGAGGCCATGGGTGACCTGGCAAGCCGAGAGAGATCCCTGGCAGCATTCTCTGGAGTCTCCACGTCTGGCCCAGGGCAGGTCAACCAGGCCAGGAGAAACTTGACTTGTTTGCAGGGAACGCTGTCCTGAGGCTCTGCCTGGCCTACGGGCTCATTAGGCCTCTTTGGGGTAGGGGGTTGTAGGGTCTTTTTGAGACAAGGCCTCTCTATGTGGCATAGGCTAACACACAACTTGTGATACTCCTGCCTCAGCCTCCTGAGTGCTAAGATTTACAAGTATGTATCACCATGCCCAGGGTTCTGTTGTGTTAGGGCTTTAAGCTTGCTAGGCAAGCAGTCTACTAACTGAACTACATCCCTAGCCCTCGCTTTTTTTTTTTTATCACAAAGACTCAAACTGAAATTTTAAGGTTACCTCACTGGCCTTAAGCACACAGCTTCTCTCTCTGTCTGGGTCCCTGGGTTGCCTTAGGGACCAAGGAAACGCAGGCCGAAGGCAAGACGCAAGTGACAAAAGCCCCAGAAGGTTAGGTGGGCCTCAGGGCTTGGGCAGAGCCCTGCCTGGGGGCTGTATCAGGAGGTCCATCTTGATGGGGAGGCTGCTAACACATGTCACCCCCGTGCAGGTACAACGAGGTCAATGCCATCAGCACTGCCTGCTCCAATGGCCTTGACCAGTGTAAGCTCCTGGTTTCCTTCACTTTTCAAGGAGTGGATGAACAACGCCAGTCATAACCCGTGAGTATCTCCCTATACCTCCCTTGCCCATCCTCGTCTCCCCCTCTGGCCAGCTCCATCCCCCATCCCTGGCCTCGTCAATTCCATTCCCCAATTCTTGCTGCTTCTCTGCCCTGACACCCCTGTCCCATACCAGGATCCACCCCAATCTGCGGTCCACCGTGTACTGCAATGCCATTGCCCAGGGTGGTGAGGATGAATGGAACTTTGCCTGGGACCAGTTCCGGAACGCCACCCTCGTGAATGAGGCGGACAAACTTCGATCAGCCCTTGCCTGCAGCAACCAGGTGTGGATCCTGAACAGGTGAGGACTTGGCAGGCTGGTCAAGCCCCAGCCGTACCCAGAGAACCAGCCGGGCCTCCACATTCCCCACATGCTCCTTCACTCAAGCCTCACAGCCCTGTGCACATGGGGGTCTGGAGGCTCAGCGAGACAGAGCAACTTGCCCAAAGGCCACGGGCTTAATAAGTTCTAGAGCCAAGACTTGAACCCAGGTCTGGGGCCACATCTGGGTCTCTTAACTATTGTGGCCTCTTTGCTTTTATGCACAGGCGGCCCCTCAGGGCAGGCTCTGGATGGGCTTTCTCCCTGCCTTGTTTTTTATTTGCAAGCAGAGAGAGAGAGAGAGAAAGAGAGAGGAAAAAATAGGCACATGAGGTCCTCTAGCTACTGGAATGAACTCCAGATACATGCTCCACTTTGTTCCTGTGCCTTCATATGGATACTGGGGAATCAAACCTGTGTCATTAGGCTTTGCAGGCAAGTGCCTTAACTGCTGAGCCATCTTGCCAGCCTCTCTGCCTTCTTTCTAAAATATTTTATTTATTTATGAGAGAGAGAGAGAGAGGTAGGTAGGTAGAGAAAATGAGTGTGTTAGGGCCTCTACAAATGAACTCCAGATGCATGCGCCACCTAGTGCATTTGAATTTATGTGGGTACTGGGAAATAGAACCTGGGTCCTTTGGTTTTGCAGGCAAGCACCTTAACTGCTGAGCCATCTCTCCAGCCCCCTCTCTGCCTTTAAATTTTTATTTATTTACTTGCAAGCAGAGAGAGACACAGAAAGAGCGAAAGAGAAAGAGAGAGAGAGAATAAACACTCCAGGGCCTCTTGCTGCTGCAAACAAACTCTAGATGTATATGCCACCATGTGCATCTAGCTCTACATGGGCACTGAAGAACTGAACTCAGGCCATTAAGTTTTACAAACAAGGTGCCTTAACTGCTCGCTGAGCCATCTCTCCAGCCCCTCTCTCTGCCTTTTGGCCCCGCCTTGGGTCATACATAGAGACTTCCAGAGAACAATACCATGGGTTATTCGCAGCTCCCCAGATCACCTGGGACCTCCAGACCCACAAGAATCATGCTCACTGCTCACCTGGCTTGGTAGGCACACAGTACAGTTGAGCCCTACTCAATGTCAGAGTCAGAAGTATCTATCCTATTTGGTCCCAGACCTTTTTTTTTTTTCAAGATAGGGTCTTGCTCTCTAGCCCAGGCAGACCTGGAATTCACTATGTAGTCTCAGGGTGGCCTCAAACTCACGGCAACCTCCTACTTCTGCCTCCCAAGTGCTGGGGTTAAAGGTGTGTGCCACCATACCTGGCTTGTTTTGTTTCGTTTTTTTGAGGCAGAGTCTCACTGTAGCCTAGGCTGACCTGAAACTCAGTCTGTAGTCTGGGCTGACCTCTAACTCATGGAAATCTTCCTACTTCAACCCACTGAGTGAGTGCTGAGATTAGAGTTATGGGCTGGAGAGATGGCTTAGTGGTTAAGCGTTTGCCTGTGAAGCCTAAGAACCCCGGTTCGAGGCTCGATTCCCCAGGACCCACGTAAGCCAGATGTACAAGGGGGTGCACGCATCTGGAGTTTGTTTGCAGTGGCTGGAGGCCCGTGGCGTGCCCATTCTCTCTCTCTCTCTCTCTGTCACTCTCAAATAAATAAATAAATAAATAAACAGAAAAAATGCCCAGTGTGCAGGCACCCTTGCTCCAGGTACAGGCAGAGGCGGTTGCCGTCTAGTCCCCTTTATCACTCTTCTACTTTATTTCCCTGAGACAGAGTCTCTTGCTGAACCTGGAGCTCAACATTTTCAGTGAGACTGGTTGACCAGTGAGTCCCAATGATCCTCCTGTCTCTGCCTCCTCAGTGCTGGGGTTACAGGCATGTGTGGCCATGCCTGGCTTTTCACATGGGTGACAAGGATCAAATTCAGGTCCTCATGAAAAGAAGTGCTTTTGCCACTAAGCCATCTCCTCAGCCCTAGTGCCAAGGCTTGAGACTCCTGCCTTCATTTGCCCATTGTCAGATAGTCAGAGAGAACCCTTTGGCTCACACTTTCAAAGCCAGTGACCCTGTATATGTGACTCAGTTCCCCACCTGCAGAGGCAGGTAGGACCTTTGCTCTTTACACACCAAAGGAACATTGAGAGACACAGGAGGTGCGCGCGCACGTGCATGTGGGTAAAAGAACGGACTCTCATGCCTGCTTCATAGGTCTGCAGCCCCTAGTGGTCACTAGCTTGGTGTTGCAGTCAGGTTCGCATTGCTGGTAGAAATCACCCAACCAAGAGCAGCTTGTGGGGAAAAAAAAGAGGCTTATTTTGGCTTATAGACTCGAGGGGACGCTCCGTGATGGCAGGGAAAATGATGGCATGAGCAGAGGGTGGACATCCCTTCTTGGCCAACATTAGGTGGACAACAGGAACAGGAGAGTGTGCCAAACACTAGCAAAGGGGGAGCTGCCTCCTGGAGGTGTTAATTTCCAAATCTCCATCAGCTGGGAACCCAGCATTCAGAACACCCAAGTTTATAGGGGACACCTGAATCAAACCACCACACCTGGCTTCCTGCCTACAGGTACCTGAGCTACACCCTGAACCCTGACTATATCCGGAAGCAGGATGCCACCTCTACCATCAGCAGTATCGCCAGCAATGTGGTTGGCCAAACTCTGGTCTGGGACTTCGTCCGGAGCAACTGGAAGAAGCTCTTTGAGGAGTGAGTCTGCAGAGGGGGGTGTTGGGATAGCCACGGGCCAAGACCGGGGACACTGGTGTGATTTGTGTGATGCCAGAGGGTGACAAAGCTCTGCACAGAATTGGACCAACAATAATGGAGCTTGGGTCTGGGATTGAGGGCAGACATGGAAAGACAAGGTGGGGCTGGGCCCCACACTGTCCCACTTGGGAGAGAAAATGTGGCTGGTGGAAGAAACGTCTGGAAACATCCAGGGTTCCAGTCCTGATTCTGCATGTCCTGGTGGTATCTCCCTGGGCCTCATCTCCTCAGGCTTCCCTCACAGAATGGTTGTGAGCACCTCTGCCATCTGCGGGCAGTGTGCTTGAACTCTCCCGCCTCACTGCTCATGCTCTCGTTACCCCGCAGTTACGGTGGAGGCTCCTTCTCCTTCTCCAACCTCATCCAGGCAGTAACCCGGCGCTTCTCCACCGAGTATGAGCTACAGCAGGTAAGAAGCTGGGCCTCTCCAGACCCGGTATTCTGTCCACTCTTCTCAGTCTTAGGTGGTGGTCACTCTTCAGGAGCACTGGCTGAGTGGCTATACTTTGTAAATGGTGACAATTCCATCAAAATAAAAATTACAACATGGCTGAGCCGGGTATGGTGGCGCACGCCTTTAATCTCAGCAGTTGGGAGACAGAGGTAGGAGGATCACTGTGAGTTCGAGGCCACTCTGAGACTACATAGTGAATTCCAGGTCAGTCTGGACAAGAATGAGACTCTACCTCAAAAAAACAAGAACAAAAATAAAAATAAATAAACTATAATATAGTAAAAAAAAATAAGTAACTTAATATAAACAAACTCCAGACACATGCACCACCTTTTGCATCTGGCTTATGTGGGTACTGGGGAATTCAACCTGGGTCCTTAGGTTTCACAGGCAAGCACCTTAACCACTAAGCCATCTCTCCAGCCCCTCAACTGCAATCCTAATAATACTAAATCTTCCAATCTATCTGAGTGTGATGGCACACGCCTTTAACTCTGACACTGGGGAGACTGAGGTGCAAAGAAGAAAGATGAACACCGGCCTCAGCTTCATAGCAAGACTATCTCAACAAAGCAAAAAGGAAAACCCAATTCCCGAACATATTTTTTTCTCCCTTTAGTTTAGGTTTCTTTAATTGCATTCAGCGGGATTTTGTTGTTTTCAGCATAACAGTTTTATACTTATTTTTCAGATTTATTCCTAAGTATTTAATTTTTTTAAAGTTGGAATCGAGGATTGGCTTGATATTCCATTTTTCTTTTCTTTTTTATTTAATTTTTATTTATTTGCAAGCAGAGAGAAGTAGGAGACAAAGAAAATGGGAGTGCTGGGGCCTCCAGCCACTGCAAACGAACTCCAGATGCATGTGCCACTTCGTGCACCTGGCTTTATGTGGGTCTTGGGGAATCAAACCCTGGTCGTTAGGCTTTGTAGGCAAGTGCCTTAACTGCAGAGCCATCTCTCCAGCCCAGCATTTAATTTTTTGATGTTGTTATAGGTGATTTTTAAAATTAATTTTCAGGTTCTTCATTGCTAATGCACTGAATTGTAGGTGATCTCTGTATGTTGTTCTTGTATTATACAACCTTGCTGAATCATTGGTTCTGATAGTTCCCTGCAACTCTCCCCCAGTGCTGGGAGCGCATCCAGGGCCTCTCACATGTTGGGCAAACTTCCGGCCACTGAACTACATCTCAGCCCTAGTTTTGATAGTTCTTTTGTGGATTTTATGTTTACAAAATCATGTTTGCTGGGTGTATTAGCATACACCTTTAATCCCAGCACTCGGGAGGGCAGGGGTAGGAGGATCACTGTGAGTTCCAGGCCATGTCATGTTGTCTAGGAATTGACATCATCTTTCGCCTTTCTACATACCTTTTATTTCACTTTATTACTTTTGCAGTGCTCATGTTTGAAACCGGTGCCCTTCCCCTTAGATTTACCCCACTTCATTTTCCCCTTTTAAAAACAAATTCAGCCAGGTGTGGTGGCACACACCTTTAATCCCAGCACTTGGGAGGCAGAGGTAGGAGGATCACCGTGAGTTCGAGGCTACCCTGAGACTGCATAGTGAATTCCAGATCAGCCTGAGCTAGAGTGAAACCCTACCTCAAAAAAACAAAACAAAACAAAACAAAAAAGTCATGCCTGTGTATGGGTGTTTGGGGGCATGGGTACAGGTGCACTTGTGCGCACGCCCGTGTGTTTGGAGGCCAGAGGACAACTTCAGGTGTCATTCCTCAGGAATGCCATCGCCCTGTTTTGTTGTTGTTCTTTGTTTTAGACAGGTTCTCACTCTAGCCCAGGTTGGCCTAGAGCTCACTGTCGTCCAGGCTGGCCTCCAGTTGAGAGTAATCCTCCTACCTCAGCCACCCGGGTCTACGCCCAGCTGTGTCCGCCTTTCTTGTGAAACAGGGTCTGGCCTTGGCCTGGAGCTTGTCAAGTAGTCTAGACTGGCTGGCCAGTGAGCCCCAGGGGTCTGCCTCTCTCCACTTTCCCAACACTGGAATCATAAGGGTACACCACTAAACACAGCAGTTTTGCATGGGTTTTGGGGTTTGAGATGAGGTCCTCATGCTTGTAAGGTTACCAGTCTACTGACTGGGCCATCTCCCCAGCCTCTACTCCCCTGCTTTGTAGTGTGTGTTTCCAGGTAGAGTCACGCTGTAGCCTAGGCTGACTTGGAATTCACTATGTAGTTTTCAGGGTGGCCTTGAACTCACAGTGATCCTCCTACCTCTGCCTCCCAAGGCCTGGGATTAAAGGAGTAGGCCTCCATGCCCAGCCATTCCCCGGCTTTTTAAAGCCACTTATGTATTGAAGCAACTGAATTGTTTGTGGTTTATAACTTCTGCATTTTAGGTTTGGCTGTTGCTCCCATGTGGCATCTACTTAATTTGTCCCTTTTGGCTGCGTTGACATTATATCGGGTTGAACGCTCAGGGCCAACTCAGAATGAAATATTGCACAATAAAGACCAGATACCTTCCTGAGCAGATCCTGCCCGGGGCTGTGGTTTTGCAACTTCTGGTTAGGTGAAGACTTTGCCCCAGAAAGAGGCGAAAGACTGGGTCCCCTACCAGGAACAGGATGGGGCCCCCATCCCTGGGAACCTGTGAGTGGGGTGGGAGGTAGAGGACTAGAAACTCCTCACTCCCACCCCTCAGGGCTACATTAGCCCAGGGCTGAGACTCTCTTTTCTCGGCAGCTGGAGCAGTTCAAGATGGACAACATGGACACAGGCTTCGGCTCGGGCACCCGGGCCCTGGAGCAGGCCCTGGAAAAGACGAAAGCTAACATCAAGTGGGTGAAGGAGAACAAGGAGGCAGTGCTCCAGTGGTTCACAGTGAACAGCCAGTAGTCCCCGGTCCTTCACGCCACCTGGCCCCTTGTAATGCCTACAACTGTGTGTCTCAGCGGGGCCTCCACTCTCAGAGCCTCAGGCACCAGTGTCCTGCCCTCAAGGACAAAGTCTCTGGCCCATTGGGTCAGTCTAGTTCCTAACAGCCAGGATGTCGTCTGGGCACCTCTCAGCCCCTGCCCCTCATGCTGACCCTGTCCCAGGCCCAGCACAGCACCTGTTGCCCAGGGCCCTGGGGCTGATCTCAGGGAAGCCAGCTCTGGGGTCAGATAAACATAAGAATTCAGACACAAGACAACAGACCTCCTGGAGGCAGCTGGCCCTGCACACCTCACCTTCCCACCAAGACCCCAAACCTTAGGAATCAAGAGGGTACCAGATCTATATATTTTTTTCTAAGAGAAACTGTAAATAAAGGATTTCTAAATGAGCTTCAAGACTCGTCACTCCCAGAACAGGGGTAGCTTAGCACAACAGCCAGAGAGGCTGGATAAGGGGGGCTGGGGTGCAGGGGCGTACTGGAGCTGGGAGTGAGAAAGAGGGCGCCTGCACTCGGCCCTCCCTGCCTCTGTGCACCACATCTGCCTGCACATTCATTTCGGCCCAATTCCAGGGGCAGGTGCGCCGGTCTGGAAGTTGAGGAGCTCCAAGAAGATGGGGGTGGACATAGTGGTTTCCCACAGGGGTGGTGAGAGCTGCAGCTTCTGGGGTGCCAGGCACACAGCTGGTCCTGCAGAGCGGAGGTGCAGCACCCACCCAGCACAGCACAAGGGTGCAGGGCAGAGTGCTGGCCATGCTCTTCCTGTACCACGGAAGCATCCAGGATAGCAGAGGCCAGGAGCTGAGAGCTCAAGCCACAGTCCAGGACATACACTCCTCTAGGCTCCATAGTGGACTTTCTAGGGTTGCAGAGTGGGGTTGGTCTAAGAGCCACTTAGTGAGGAGCACTTGACCAGGTTTGAAAAATAAAGAGTCAAATCCTGCAGGTCGCCTGGGGCAGCTGGTGACGACAGCCCATGATCCCAGGCACACACTGGCCCCTGGCTACATTTCCTAGTATACGGAGTGCTACCAGAATTATAAGGCAAGCGCTTGTGTACCCTGCCCAGTTCTGGCAGTCCCAACAAAATACAGGAATCTGGGGTGTCTTTGAGGGTGATGGAGCTTTTCTAAGCTCTTGGTTGGGCAGTAATTCAGGAGATAGGGTGCCAGACACTCATGGTCACACAAAGCTCCACTGTCAGTGGCCTCTGGGTTCTTGTCCTAATGAATTTCAGTGAATGACATTCACAGACCATAAAGGGGGCAGTTTTGAAAGATTTTATAGAGCTTAAGAATAGAGGACAGAGCTCCTGCCCAAGAGGAAGGAGGGGATTCCCAAAAATGGGCAAGTCCACCTAGTGACCCGCCTGGTGAAATGTACTGGATGGGGACTGAACTAGTTAGTCCAGCCCTGATCCCAAGTGTTTAGTGGACAGGTTTTCAGAAAAGGGAGTGATCTCTTAATTTTCTTTTCTTGGAAAGTGAGATAAGGAAAATCCAGCTTGTCCCTTAGATTCTCGGTCTCTCGCAAAAGTAGGGGCTGCAAGGTTTCCTTCAAGACAAGGGGGGAAAAAGAGGGCTGGAGGGATTGCTTAGTGGTTAAGATGCTTGCCTGCAAAGCCAAAGGACCCAGGTTTGATTCCTCAGAACCCCTGTAAGCCAGATGCACAAGGTGGTGCATCCATCTGGAGTTTGTTTGCAGTGGCTAGAGGCCCTGGCATGCCCATTCTCTATCTGTGCCTCTCTCTCAAACAAATAACAATTTTTTTTTAATAAAAAGATTCTCCCTAGCAAGGTGTGGTGGTGCATGCCTTTAATACCAGCAGAGGTAGGAGGATCGCAGAGAGTTCAAGGCTGATCTGAGACTACACAGTGACTTCAAGGTCAGCCTGGGCTAGAGTGAAACCTTACCTCAAAAATAAATAAATAGGGCTGGAGGGATGTTAAGGCATTTGCCTACAAAGCCAAAGGACCCAGGTTCCATTCCCCAGGACCCACGTTAGCCAGATGCACAAGGGGGCACATGCGTCTGGAGTTCGTTTGTAGTGGCTGGAGGCCCTGGTGCACCCATTCTCTCTCTCTCCCTCTTTCTCTGTCAAATAAATAAATATAATAAAAAATATATAAATAAAATAAAAATTATCCCTTATAGGCTCAAGGACATTCCTCATTTAAAAATTTTTTTAATATTTTATTATTTATTTGTGAGAAAGAGGCAGATATATAGAGAGAAAATGGGCATGCCCGGGCCCCAAGCCACTGCAAACAAACTCCAGATGCATGTGCTACCTTGTGCATCTAGCTTACGTGGTGTTGCAGTCAGTTTTGCATTGCTGGCAGAAAACACCTGACCATGAGCAGCTTTTGGGGGAGAAGGTTTATTTTGGCTTACAGACTTGAGGGGAAGCTCCATGATGGCAGGAGGAAATGACGGCATGAGCAGAGGGTGGACATGACCTCCTGGGCAACAGATGAACAACAGCAACAGAAGAGTGTGCCAATCACTGGCAAGAGGAAGCTGGGTGTAACACCCACAATCCTGCCCCCAACAATACAAGACCACCAGGAGGGTTTAATTCCCAAATTGCAATCAGCTGGGAACCTAACATTCAGGACACCTAAGTTTATGGGGGAGACAAGCAAGCTAATTTCCATGAGATTACTGCTTCTGCTTAGGAACTGATGGCATCATGGGGTGATATGTCTGCAAGGCATGCCAATGACTACAGGTTTAGGACAGTGATTGGATACTTTCTGATTCCTTGGGGGTCTAGAACAAGAGATGGTAAAAGCTGACAGGAATATGCCTCAGTCCCTCTTTATGCCTTCAGCCTTGAAGAAAGATGAGACAGGCTAGGTATCTGGTTTTTAGACAGACACTCAGTGATTAATATGGCTATGGACAGAGTTCAGCCTTTTTTTTTTTCTAAGCTTTTTAAAATTATTTTTATTTCTTTATTTGAAAGAGAGAGGCAGAGAGAGAAAATGGGCGCACCAGGGCTTTTAGCTGCTGCAAACGAATTCCAGACACATGCACCACCTTGTGCATCTGACTCATATGGGTACTGGGGAATCAAACCTGGGTCTTTAGGCTTCGCAGGCAAGCACCTTAACCACTAAGCCATCTCTTCAGCCCCTATAAGCTTTTTACTTTATTTTATTTTATTTTATTTTGGTTTGTTGAGATAGGGTCTCACTCTAGCCCAGGCTGACCTGGAATTCACCTATGTAGTCTCAGGGTGGCCTCGAACTCACAGCGATCCTCCTACCTCTGCCTCCGAGTGCTGGGGTTAAAGGTGTGTGCCACCACACCCGGCCTATTTTTTTTAATTAAAAAATATTTTATGGGCAGGACAGATGGCTTAGCGGTTAAGTGCTTGCCTGTGAAGCCTAAAGACCCTGGTTCGAGGCTCGATTCCCCAGGACCCACGTTAGCCAGATGCACAAGGGGGCACATGCGTCTGGAGTTCGTTTGCAGTGGCTGGTGGCCCTGGTGTGCCCATTCTATATGCTTCTTTCTTTCTCTGTCAGTCACTCTCAAATAAATAAATAAAAATGAACAAAAATATTTTATTTATTTATTTGAGAAAGAGAAAGAAACAGATAGAGAATGGATGTGCTAGGGCCTTCAGCTGCTGCAAAGAAGTCCAGAAGTATGTGCCATTTTGTGCATCTGGCTTATGTGGGTCCTGGGGACTCGAACCTGGGTCCTTTGGCTTTGCAGGCAAGTGTCTTAACCACTAAGCCATCACTCCAGCCCTTTTAAAACAATTATTAATTTATTTGTAAGCAGAGAGAGATAGAAGAGAGACAGAGAGATAGAATGGGTGTGCTAGGGCCTCCAGCCACTGCAAATAAACTCCAGGTGCATATGTCACTTTGTGCATCTGGCTTACATGGGTAATGGGGAACTACACCCAGGTTGTTAAGCTCTGCAGGCAAGTGCCTTAACCGCAAAATAATCTCTCCAGCTCCCCATCAGCTTTTTTTTTGGGGGGGGGGTTTAAGGTAGTGTCTCACTCTAGTCCAGGCTGACCTGGAATTCACTATGGAGTCTCAGGGTAGCCTTGAACTCATGGCAATCCTCCTACCTCTGCCTCCTGAGTGCTGGGATTTAAAGCATGTGCCGCCACGCCTGGCTCCCCATAAGCTTTTTCTATGTTCTGTTCTGTTCTGTTTTTTTTTTTTTTTAAGATTTATTTATTTATGAGAAAGAGAGAGAAAGAGGCAGATAGAGAAAATATGGGTGTGCCAGGGCCTCTAGCTGCTGCAAATGTACTCCAGATTCATGCAGCACTTTGTGCATACGGCTTTATGTGGGTACTGGAGAATCAAATCCAGGTCATTAGGCTTTGCAGGTAAGCATCCTCAACAGCTGAGCCATTTCTCTAGCCCTTTTTCCTCCCCCCTCCCCCAAGGTAGGTTCTCTATCTAGCCCAAGCTAACCTGGAATTCACTATGTAGTTTCAGGCTGGCCTCGAACTTACAGCAGTCCTCCTATCTCTGCCTCCCCAGTGCTAGAATTCAAGGCATACACCATCATGCCTGGCTATTTTGAGATTTGGGTCTTGCACTGAACCTGGAACTCACTGATTTGACTCAGCGAGCTGGCCGGCAAGCATCAGGGGTCTTCCCGTCTCTTCCTCCCCAGTGCTGGGATGGCACGTACTTGTGCCACCATGCCTGGCTTTTCCATGGGCGTTGGGGATCTGAACTCAGGTCCTCATGAATCTTTTTTTTTTTTTTTTTTTTTTTGGTTTTATGAGGTAGGGTCTCACTTTAGTTCAGGCTGACCTGGAATTCACTATGTAGTCTCAGGGTGGCCTCGAACTCACGGTGATCCTCCTACCTCTGCCTCCCGAGGGCTGGGATTAAAGGCGTGCGCCACCACGCCCGGCTAGGTCCTCATGAATCTTTAAGTTCTGGTTTCATTCGGACTTCAGATCTGTCTCTGGGGCAGGCAGGTAATCTCAACTCCCAGACCTCGGTTTCCTCGTATACACCACGAAGGCAGGGACAGGACCTTGGGGTTGGTGTGTGGGTTCAGGGAGATTCACATACTTAGCACCTGGCCTGATCATTGGGAAGCAAGTGCCACCGTCCTTAGCCCCATCTCCGGAGTGGAGCCGGCAAGGGCAGCCACCCTCCGCCCTCTTCTCTGGGTGAGAAGCAGGAAGCTGGGTCCCAGGGCAGGAAGGCTCCAAACTCTCTCCCTTCATCTGCATATCAAAGGGTAGTGAAGGGCCAGCAACAGCCTGGGTGAAGGGGAGATGCCGGAGGCTCCCCAGGCAGTCCTAGATTAAATCTCCTGGCCCCTCTGCTCTGAGACAGCCTTTCCTGTCGCCAGTGCCCAGCAGCCATGGCTGGCACTTGACTTTCTGGCATCCAGCTGGAGGAGGGGTCATTCTCACCATTTTGGGTCCCTGGTGGGCTCTGGGCTCCAGTGACATTGCAGGGGAGAACTGACCACCAGAGAGGGACTCCACCTGGATCCCCTTTTCCTCTGCGCCCACTGGCACTGGCTCAGCTGTTTTGGCACACTATCGGATGCTGAGTGAGGACTGTCTTAATCTTTTCTCTAAAAATACTTTTTACTTATGTAATTAATCAGTGTATTTATTTTTGCAGTGCTGGGGATCAAACCCATGCCCTTGCATGTTAGGCACTTGCTCTATTTACTGACCTACACAGCCACACCTGTCTCAGTTTTACAAATAAGGAAACTGAGGTACTGGCACTTCAGTCGTAACTCGGGGATGCAGGACCTGGCCAGTGATTGGAAGCTTATCTGTGACGTCCACATTTACAAGCTCGTGTCACCTGGCAGCTCCCAAAGCTGGAATTCCTGAGGGCCTGCATGGTAGACGATGACTGCTCCTCTGGATGTAGTGACGGACTCCCAAAGCAGAGGCCTGGTCAACGTCACAGGACAGAAATGGGCTAGAAAGTAGGTTGCTGCATGCCTGTGCAGGTTCTGCTTGTCAGGGCATGGACCCCTCAGCATTGCAGGCTGGCAGCGATGAAGGTGCCTACGATGGGCAGTAGAAGCCACTGAAGCTGAGGGGTGAACCTGAGAAGACCCTCTTGCTCAGCTTGGCCCTGAGGTGAGTGTGCCTGTCGTTCCTCCAGGCCTCAGCTGCCCACATGCAGAGAGCCATCATGTCCTCTACTCTGTAGGACCACTGGCTGACCTGGGTGAGTCTCAGCCCACGTCTTCCCTCCTATGAGTGATGACGGGGTCTCTAGTAATCCGGGTAGGACACAGCATCAGCCCGTCTCTCTGCTCTGATATGTGGGCCCAGAGCAATCTGCATGGGACAGAGCCACAGACCTGGGCCAGGCAGGGGCTGCTGAAGCAGGACCCATCCTCCTCGCCAAGCAGGCACGAAGGGCCTCCCTGGACACCTCCCCTCATTCCAGGAGCATCAGGCTGTCTAGTCTCCCGGGCAACTGCAGCCAGTAGTTGATGGAAGTCCATGGTTGCTAGGGTGGCAGACTCTTGCCTCTCTTTCAGCCAGCCTTACAGAGAAACATGCACGAGAGCTGCGGAACAAAGCTGCCGAGTTCCAGTAGTTGCTCATAATTGCCTGCAATGGTGAACTGGTCCTCTATTAAATTCCACTTAAACCCTGGAGGACGCAGTAGCAAGGAGGACCCCCCCACCCACTGCTGCCCCTTGTCTAATTCTGCCTTAGGCACAGATTTCCCAAGTCTGGCACCAGGACCCCAGATCTTAGCAGTCAGGGAGCCCGATGCCTGTATCTAGCTGGGGTCCATGAGAGATGGGGCCCTTCCTGGGCCTTGGGTTCCCCAGCTGTAACATGAAAAAGATAACAAAGACCCATGGCTTCTCAACCTGGCTGGGCTTCAGAATGTTCTGGAACTGGAAGTTCTAAATCACATTCTGAAAGCAGGATGCAGGACACAGCTCAGCATATAGCCAGGATTTGGGAACCACCTGCCTATGTCATCTTTTAGGTATTGAGACTCAGTTACTTGTTATATTAAACAACTTACTGTGTGCCGACTGCAGGGACCAAGATGCAGGTAGGGTCTATGCTCTACACTGTACAGTTAGAAAAACAGACCGGGCAGCAGGGGAGTGGTGACGATTCAAAGCTTGCCCGTGGCTGTATGGCAGGAGAGCAGGGACTTGACAGTCATCCAGATTGACACACGAGGTCCGGGGAGGTGACTCAGAAGGTAAGAGAGCTTGCTTGCCACAAGCGCCCGAGAGCACCCCGAGTTGGATTCTCCAGGGCCCACATAAACATTGGGGCATAGCCATGCACGTTTGTAATCCCAGTCCTGTGGGGAGCAGAGGCCCGCCAGGGCTAGTGAGAACCACAGCTCTTCATTCAGAAATACCCAGATGAGCGCCGGGCGTGGTGGCACACGCCTTTAATCCCAGCCCTCGGGAGGCAGAGGTAGGAGGATCGCCATGAGTTCAAGGCCACCCTGAGACTACATAGTGAATTCCAGGTTAGCCTGAGCTAGAGCGAGACCCTACCTCGAAAAACCAAAAAAAAAAAAAAAAAAAAAGAAAAGAAAAGAAATACCCAGATGAGGGACAGAGGAGGGACACCCTATGTGCTCCTCCAGTCCCCATGTACTTGTGAGTGCATCTGCACACATACATGTGTGTACACACACACACACATCCCACATACTAAACAAGAAAAAAAGAGAGACAGAAAAAACGATTTACCTATGAAAGAAGCCAGTTAGCAGAGAACTGGAAACCCTTGCTCAGGTGGGCCACATGTAACAACAGAGCATGCATGAAAAAAAAAAATCCCAAATTCACAAATGTAGAAAGTGGATGCTATATAAATGGCCTATAAAGGATCAGAACTCACGTGGCATTTTTTTTTTTTTTTTTGAGAGTGTCTTTGCCAGCTCACTGGCCTACTCCTACTTTCAGGAGTCTTTTTATTTCTTATAAAAAGGGGATGGGTCCTGTAGAGATGGCTCAGCAGTTAAAGACATTTGCTTGCAAAACCTGATGCACTCTCTCTCTCAATAAATAAATAAAACATATTTTTAAAAAGTTTATCTCCATTTCTATCACTGTCCATGTATCCTTGGTCCAACTTATTGTTCCTGGACACAAACCAGAATCTAGATATTGCAGCCAGTGCCCTCCAAACCAGTTCCCCCTGTAGGAGCTGGAGAAACTGAGGCTTAGAGAGGGAGTGATGCCTGATGTCACAGGACAAGTCAATCAGCAACAACTGCCACACGGCCTCAAGGCCTAGCAGGAGAGGCTGTGTGTGCGGCTGGAATTCCAGGTTTTTACCACTACACCTGGTTTAAGTGGCTTTGGGCATCAAATCCAGGACCTTGTGCATACTAGGGTAGGCACTCTACCAACTGAGCTACGTCCCTAGACCCAGTGGTTCTTTTATTTTATTTTTTTTTATGAATCAGTCAAAGGATCCAAGAGTCCCAGCTTAGCCCTATTCCCAGCCTTCAATGTCTCTCATCACCCACACAAAAAAAGTAAAATACCTTATCATACCCTTACTGGACTCCGCTACACCTTGCCTCCCTCTAGCTTCCTTCCCCAACCCTATTTGTCCCTTGCCCCATCAACTCGAGACACTGGCTACCTCTCTTCTGACTTGCCCATGCTGTTCCTTCTGCCCAAGTCACTCTTCCCTCATTGCTCAGGCCTGAACTCCTACCCATCCTTTCATGCCCAGCTCTAGGGTGACTTTCTCTACAACTCTCCCCTGCCTGAGTCAACAGATGCAGAAGGAAGTGACACTGCTGGTTCCCAGGTCCACAGGGAACCTTTGCTGATGGCTCACGGCGTCTTCGCCCCCGGGTCCAGGCAGAGCCATTATGCTTACTAAAGGCGACGCACATCAAGGCAGCGAAATGAAATGGTCCCAATGCTCTTGTACAAACCTCATCCTTTCATTTAGGGCCTGGGCAGTGCTCATTAATTCACATTAGCTTTTTTGAAAATATTTTATTTATTTGAGAGAGCGAGAGGCAGAGAGAGAAAATGGGCACACATGGCCTTCAGCCACTGCAAATGAACTCCAGACACACGTACCACTTTGTATATCTGGCTTATGTGGGTACTGGGGAATCAAACCTGGGTCCTTAGGTTTTGCAGGCAAGTGCCTTAACCACTAAGCCATCTCTCTAGCCCCTAATTCATATTATTTATTGGGGAATAATTTTTCTCTGCCACTTAACACTAGGGCTGAACTATGTCCCCCTAAACTTTATGTTTAAGTGCTGCCTATAGATCTTGCATACCACCTTCTCCCCACATACACGAAAAGTAAGGCTTAGTGCACGGGATGGTACTATTGAACACTCTTGTGAGTCACATCTGAGGTCACTGGGGCTGAGTCCCTGAAGGGGATCCTGGGACACCAGTCTCTTCCTCTCTGTGCTTCCCGGCTCCTGAAGGGGGCAGTCTGCTCTGCCATGATTCCTGAGGGCACCTCTGCCCTCACCAGGGGTCTAAAGCAAAAGGGCAGATCCATCTAGACTGGAACCTCCACAACTATGAACCAAATAAATACTTTCTTTCTCTATTTTTTTTTGAGGTGGGGTCTCACTGTAGCCCAAGCTGACCTGGAACTTACTCTGTTGTTCCAGGCTGGCCTCGAACTCACAGTGATGCTACCTCTTCCTCTCAAGGGATTAAAGGTGTGTGCCACTACACCCAGCTAATACTTTCTCTTCTTAATTATCTCAGGCAATTTGTGTGTGTGTGTGTGTGTGTGTGTGTGTGTGTGTATCAGGGTCTCTTGCTACTACAAACACATGCATATCTGCCTTTACATGGATAGCTGGGGATTGAACCTAGGACCAGCAGGTTTTGCAAGCAAGCACCTCTAACCACTGAGCAATCTCCCAGCCCTACAGGTATTTTGATACTGTGACAGAAAGCTAATACAAGCTCTACCTTCTAGTACCTCAGAATGTGACCGACTGTGGGCCAGGTGCTTTAGAGAGGGAATGAAGATAAACACCCCTGGTATCTCTAAGAAGCAGCTGGGACCCAGACAGAGCAGCAAGGAGGCTGTCTGCCAGTGAAGCGGAGAGGCCTCAGAGGCAACCAAACCTGCCTGGGCCTCAGTTTTGGGCTTCCAGCCTCCAGGATTGAGAAGATAAACTTTTGTTCCTCAAGCTGCCCAGGTGGCAGCGTTTTGCTATGGCTGCCCACATGACTAAAAGTGGACCAGGCCCAGAGGCCACTTGCAGCATCCTTTCAAACTAAAAGTGGAGTTTGCCCAGAGAGGCCACTCATAGCATCCTTCGAAACTAAAAGTGAACCTAGCCCAGAGCCCACTGGCAGCATCCTTTGAAAAACATTTGTTTCTTTGTTTGTTTCCCCTGAGGTAGGGTCTCACTGTAGCACAGGCTGAACTGGAATTCACTACGTAGTCTCAGGGTGGCCTTGAACTCACGGTGATCCTCCTGCCTCCTGAGTGCTGGGATTAAAGACGTGCATCACCATGCCGAGTTTAAAAACATTTCTTAGAATTGTGAAAGAGCTCTACTTCACAGGTCTCTGGGCCTCTATTTTGGGACCTATTTGAACATACCTGCACTGTGAGTCCAACCAGTTTACATCACAGACCCTGCTTCTGGACACAATAAACACTGTCAACCGGCAAGTGAGGACCCATGTCCACCTGGACAGGTCTGGCTGTGAGAAGGGGAAGGAGCAGCAGGCTTATTTTCCAGCCAATGGGAACATTTTCCTTTTCCAGAGGCAAATAAAACAGGCCAAAACATTGCTTTAGAATTATAAAACAAGTTATATAGGATTCTGGCCGGCTGTCACCAGCAAGCGGGGCATGGACTTGCTCAGTCCCCAGCCCCAGCCCCAGCCCATCTCATTCTGGGTCATGCGGTTTGTGGGGAGTGGCTAGCAGTGGAGGGCACTGCCACAGCAGCCCTCCATCCAGGGAGATGCCCACTGTCTATCTGCTCAAGACATTATTTCCATGAAACTTATCACCTGGGATAAAGGGGTCGGCAGCTAAGGAAAGCTCAAAACACCACTGAAGAGGCAGATGAAGAGGGCGCTCCTAAAACAGGACTGGCTCAACTATGGGCTGAGAGAGAGCAGGTAAGGCCATTAGTAGAAGATGTTCAGCGGAGGTCCTTCCAGGTCCTCTTGCCAAAGTTCAGGGCAGCCACTGAGCCTCAGACCTGAGCTCGGGGTCGTGCTGGCTGCAGGGAGCTGGAAGGTGGGACAGGGACTCTGGTCCTCAGAGCTGGGGAGTACCTCTGCATTGTGGCCCCAGCACCCCCACTGGGGTTGAGGCTGAAGTCTCTGGCATGAAGAGTGGGACAGGAGGGCAGGGTTTCCCATGGACAGGCAGGATTCAGCAGACATAGAGATACTCTAACAGGAAAGAGACAAGAACAGAATGTTAGCAGGTCAGTGACTGGAGATCTCTCACCTGGCTGTTCCCTGGGACTTGGCTAGTGGCGGCTGGACAGCCAATGGGGCCACAGGGCAGAACGGCAACGAGGTCCAGAGCCCCGGCTGTGGAGATGCTCTGCTACTCGCTAGCTATGTGCAGTCTCTTCACCTCCGTTTTCCCACCTCTGAATGAGTGAGGCTCAAGGAAAACACGAATATCACCAACCCCAAGCCCATGTATCCAGAAAGCACGTCCTTACCGCTTGGCCCCCATTGGTACACTGAATGCTTTTTAATGCGACAGTTGAATTTCCTGACAGCGCAGCCCCTCACCTCCCATCCCGGCCCCTGCGCAAGTCCCAGGGCTATTCTCTCTTCCCCAGGCTGAGAAGAGTGCTGCCCAGCAGTGATGGCGTTTGCGCTGGTGGCTTGTTTAACGTCCCAAGGCCTCACCTCCTCCCCTGCAGACATGAAGGCTCCTTCCATCCTCCCCTCCATTTGATAACCTGGGATCTGAGAAGTATGTGCCCTGTGCTGACTAGAGACTGCCCACCCACTCTCGTTCCAACTGAAATCTGGGGACTGTCCCAAAGGGAAGCCGGGAGGGGTGCCCCAGAGCCTACCTGGTACAGCTCAGCCAACTCTGGAGACACAGGAGGTGATGTCCAGCGCCCAGGCTTGTTCCCAGACTCTGGGGCTGTCTGTGTCCCAGGACAGCCATGGGATGGTGTCCAAAGAGACATGTTGAGAGCTCTCCCTAGCGACTGGTGCTGGGGTGACTGTATTTGGGGGTAATAAGGAGGGGTCACCCAGGGATCCACGTCGGAGACCCTGCTCTCTAGATTCTCAGGTGAGACTTGGGGTCGAGTACAGGTGTGCGAGGACTCCCACGACGACGCCCCGCTGTAGGCGGCGGCGGAGCCCAGGCCACGGTTGAACGTCTGCGCCTGCGCGGAGCCGCCGCCGCCGCCGCCGTTGCCGTCGGGGCAGAGCGGACAACCTCGGGGAGAGCCCGTGTCTACGCGCCGCCGGCGCCGGCGCTGCAGGCTGTCCTCGCTGAGGCCCAGCACGGCCGACAGGTGGCCGATGTAGCGGATGGCCAGGCGCAGGGTCTCGATCTTGGTCAGGCTCTGGCCGGCCGGCGCCACGGACGGCGGCAGAAAGCGGCGCAGCTCGTGCAGCGCGCGGGCGAGCGTGCGCATGCGCAGCTTCTCGCGCTCGCTGGCGCTCTGCCGCTGGCCGCCGCCGGGAGCGGTGCGCGCGCGTCGGGGAGCCGTCGGCGGGGCCTCGGCGGCTCGTGCGCGGCGGGCGGGCGCCGGGGCCTGCGGCTGGGGCTGCGAGGAGGCGCCGTCGCACGGGCAGGAACCCGAAGAATCCGAAGAGGAGGCTGGGGACGTGGAATCCGAGTGGTTGGCCCAGCCCCAGCTCTGGGAGAAGACCCAGTGGTCCATGGCCAGGAGGCTCTGCGGAGGAGGAGGAGGAGGAGGAGGAGGAGGTGACGACTGGGCCATGGCCTGGCTGCACACTCTGGGAAGCTGGACTGGCCACCTCCAGACCTTAGCTTTTATCTGGACCAAAGGTGCGAGGTGACCCCCTGCTAGGTTGCAGAGAGGTGTCAAAACCCACAGAGCCCAGGGAAGGTCTGGGCAGGGGGGCCCTGGGAAAGCGGGCCCATTTGCGGAGGTGTGGATTCTGACTCCTCGAGGGCTCTAATGGAGGCCCCTGCAGCCCGGGAAGTGTGGGAGAGACAATTCGCATCTGAGTGGGGTTGCTAAGCTTCTCACCATGCTCTCACCACACCCCCGCCCCCCAACCCCCCCGCCAATGCAGGGTGAATGCCCTGTGACTGAATGCCACCCTTCAGGGCAATGCCACGGTCTGCTGGGCACTCAGCTGTCTCTCACATGCTTCATAGACCCCCTTTGAGGAGTGGCTGCTACTGTTCATCAGCTTCTGGGTGAGGGGCTGTGCCCAGCGTTTACCCAGTGGTAACCCAATGTGCTGGAAGACAAGCTCAGAGGAACCTGCTAATGGTGAAAGGGTTGGTGTATGTGTGTAAGCATACACGTACATACAGGCCTACTTTCTGCCCCCTCCCCCAAACCCAGACTTCAATGGTGTCCTGTAGGACACTAAGAAAGTCATCGCACTATCAACAGCCTATTTCTAACCCCCCCCCCAAAAAAAGACAAAATGAAACGCAGCAATAGCCTGGAGGAGGAGGATGTAGCTATGGCCAGACGCAGGGTTTCCGCCTCAGTCAGGCTCTGGCCAGCTGGTACAACGGACAAGTGGGGCGGGGGATGGAAGTGAGCAAAGGTGGGTGACCAAGCCAGCCTCGATATGTCTTGTGACCATGGGCAGATCACCTAACTCCAATGCACCGCAGGTTTCCCACTCGGTCCAGGAATAATCAAGATACCTTGCTGCCTAGTGTGTGTGCTGGCCCTCAGTGGAATGACGCCTGAAAACCCTAAGAATGGGCCTGGCTAGTGGGCTCAATGTTTGCTACTGTCATTTATAAAGGAGAGACTGACACGGGTAGGTGTGGTGGCATATGCCAGCACTTGGGCACTGAGGAGGGATGATTGGGAATGGTGAGATGTATGGAAGTTTGAGGCCAGCCTGGGCTACAATACTGAGACCCTGTCTCAAAAACAATGCCAGGGGCCTGCATGGATGGCTCTGCAGTTAAGGCCTTTGACTGCAAAGTGTAAGGACTGGAGTTTGATTCCCCAGTACCCATGTAAAACTAGATGCACATGCGTCTGGCCATGGCTAGAGGCCCTGGAACGCCCATATTCTCTCTCTCTCTCTCTCTCTCTCTCTCTTTCTTCTTGCTTGCAAATAAGTAAATAGAATATTTGGTGGCGGGGGGGGGGGGGAAACACCCCAGGGGCTCGAGAGATGGCTGATTCCCCAGTACCCATGTAAAAAGCCAAATGCAGAAAGTGGTGCATGCATCTGGAGTTCATTTGCAGTGGTGAGAGGCCCTGTCGTGCCTATTCTTTCTGTTTTTCTTTTCTCTATCTCTGCTTGCAAATAAATATTTTTTAAAAATCCAGCTACTGTTAACATAGCAAAGCACTTAGAGACACAATTCATTTAATTTGTGTTTATTTAGCAACTGTTAAAAGTCAGGCACATGTGGACAAGCCATTGTATAACTAGTTAACTAGTAGCTATACCTTTAACTAGCTACCTGCCCTGGAGAGGGGCCCTTAATCTGTCTGATCTTGACCTTCTATTCAATAAAACAAGAATAATAATTACAGTATCTACTACTAGGATTGTTGTGGGAAGTAATTGAGGTAATAAGACTTACAAAGTAAACGTCCCGCTTGGTAATAATTACAGTTTGAAGGAGGAATCCATGTACTGCCGAACCTCCAGGGAAGAGGCTGGAGTTGGAGGTTAAGAGCCAAGTGAGGGTCAGGGATAGAGAGCTTCTGGCCACAGAGGCAGCATGGTCACAGGCATGTCCCAAACCATGGGCAAGATTTGAGTAGGGAGAGGGGACATGGGGGGCATGTCAGAAAGGAAAGGCCTGGCAGCGGGACCCCAAGTGCATCAGAAGCAGAGCACTGCCGGGGTGATGATGTGATGGCCTGGACACACCCTGCCTGGAGCCAGGATTTTCTTCCCAAGGCCAGGGGAGCCATAGGGACTTTTGAGCAGAAGGGTAATGTAACTTAAAGTATCCGTCATCAGCGAGGACAGGTCAGTGTGCCAAGAGTGTTCAAGAATTGAATAGCCAGCGCCGCCTAAAGTAGATAGTGACCTCGTAAATGTTTCCATGGCTGTCTTTAAAAATTAACTTTTTGTCGGACATGGTGGGGCATGCCTTTAATCCCAGCACTCAGGAGGCAGAGGTAGGAGAATTACAGTGAATTCAAGGCCACCTTGAGACTACATAGTAAATTCCAGATCAGCCTGGACTAGAGCAAGACCCTACCTTGAAAAACCAAAAAAAAAAAAAAAAAAAAAAAAAGAAAAGAAAAAATTAATTTTTCACCAGGCGTGGTGGCGCACACCTTTTTACCAGCACTCAGGAGGCAGAGGTAGGAGGATCAGCGTGAGTTTGAGGCCACCCTGAGACTACATAGTGAAATAGTGAATTCCAGGTCAGCCTAGACTAGAGTGAAACCCTACCTCAAAAAAAACAAAACAAACAAAAAGGCTGGAGATATGGCTTAGCAGCTAAGGCACTTGCCTATGAAACCTAGGACTCAGGTTTGATTCTCCAGGTCCCACATAAGCCAGATGCACAAGGTGGCACATGCATCTGAAGTTCGTTTGCAGTGGCTGGACGCCCTGGCTCGCCCATTCTCTCTCTCTCTCTCCCCCTCTCTGTCTTTAATAAATACATTAAAATAAAAACTTTAAAAAAAATAACTTCTGACAGGCATGGAGGTGCATGTACACCTTTAATCCCAGCACTCAGGAGGCAGAGATAGAAGGATCGCTGTGAGTTCAAGGCCAGCCTGAGACTACATAGTTCTGCATATACATACATACATATATATATATATATATACATATATGTATATATATATATATATATATATATATATATATATATATACAATCTTTTTTTTTTCTCAAGGTAGGGTCTTGGTCTAGCCCAGTCTGACCTGGAATTCATTCTGTATTCTCAGGGTGGCCTCGAACTCACAGCAGTCCTCCTACCTCTGCCTCCCGAGTGCTGGGATTAAAGGCATGTGCCACCAAGCCTGGCTAAAAAAAAAAAAAAAAAAAAAAAAAAGAATTATTTATTACATAAACTAATGTAACCACGCCTGTCCTGATGAGAAATGAGAACATGGTAGATGACGCTGCAGCTCTCCGGCCACCTGCCCCTCCCCAAGGTGGCAGCACTGGTTGGTTGTAGCATGGTCTGCTAGCCCCACCAGAGCACTTACATGAAGGCACTGTCTGTAGAAAATACATAGCGCTTACCGGGATTTGGGTAAATTCCCATCTACGACACAGCAGGGTAGAGTGGCGGAAACTTTGGGAAGTGACTGGTCATGTTCTGCCCTGGCGATTGGATTCATTCAGTCTTCAAGTCACAGGTTTTTCGGAGTGGCTTTGTTACAAAAACTAGTTCTCTATTGTGTTTGCTATATCCTGCCATGGATTGGTTTCTGCCATGTTCTGATATGGCCCTTACGTTAGCACCGTGCAATGCGAAGTCCCAGGTCCGGAACTGTGAGATACTGCTTTATAAATCATCCAGTTCATGGTATTCAGTTATAGCAAAGGAAAAATAGATCAGGATGGTCCTCACAAGGTTCAGTTTATGCACACGGTTTATTGCGGATGATACCTTGCAACGTGCTGCTGGGGTCATTCCCTCACATGAGACTGCATCTCTTAACAGCAGCCCAGGTTCAGGTATGTTTAGTTCACTCATTTTATTTACTTTTTAAATAATACTCAAAACTGGATGTGTGGTGCATGCCTGTAATCCCAGTGCTTGGGAAGCGGAAACAGGAGGATTAAGAGTTAAAAGCCAGCATGCCTATATATCTAGTTCAGGACAGCCTGGGTTACATGAAATCTTGTCTCAAAAAAATAAAGAAAAAAAGGTGGCCAGATTTTCATTCTCTGAATACAGATTCAAACTGTGGATTCTATTAAAAAAAAAAAAAATCCCACCGGATGTAGTGGCACACACCTTTAATCCCAGCACTTGGGAGGCAGAGGTAGGAGAACCACTGTGAGTTCAAGGCCAGCCTGGAACTACAGAGTGAGTTCCAGGTCAGCCTTGGCTAGAGTGATACCCTATCTCAAAACAACAATAAAATAAAAAAATTCCAACTGGATATAGTGGCACATACCTATAATCACAGCACACTGGAAGCAGAGGCAGAAATTTCCTGCAAGTTCAATGATAGCTTGGTCTAGTGAGACCCTATCTTAATAAAAAGGTGGTGGTGGGGTTGCTGAAAAGATGGCTTAGCGGTTAAGGTATTTGCCTGTGAAACCAAAGGACCCAAGTTTGATTCCCCAGGACCCATGGAAGCCAGATTCACAAGGTGGCACATGTGTCTGGGTTAGTTTACAGTGGTTGAAGGCCCTGGTGGACCTATTCTCTGTCTCCCTCCCTTCTTCTTCCTATCTCTCTCTCAGAATAAAAGAAAAATAAAAACCCTGGTCACAATTTAAATTTTCATCCATTCAGGTAATTTTTTAATATTTAATTTTTATTTAGAAAGAGAGAAGCAGATACATACAGAGAGAATGGACACACCAGGGCCTCCAGCCACTGCAAATGAACTCCAGGCACATGCCCCACCTTGTGCAGCTGGCTTACATGGGGTTCTGGGGAATCAAACCTGGGTCCTTAGACTTCGCAGGCATGCACCTTAATCGCTAAGCCATCTCTCCAGCCCCATTCAGGTAATTTTAAATTGAAATGGAATTATATCATTGTTTTCCTCCTCAGAACTTACCTTAAAGTAAACCAGGGGAACTAGGTCTAGGTTGCAGCCCCGTGTTCTGATGAAGTAGTAACCGTGTTGATTGACTGGTGACTAGAACCCAGCCATGGGGACTCGCACCTGCTGTCCTAGCACCTGAGAGACCGAGGTAGAAAGACTGCTTCTGGTTTGGGGCCAGCCTGGGCTACATAATGGGCTACCTTTCAAAAACAAAACAAACTCTAAAAGTCTTGGTGGCTGGGGTGCTGGTAGTGGTAGAATGGGTGCTTATGTGAAAGGCTATGTTCCATCCTGAGTGCAAAAGAAAAAAGACATTGACCAAAACATCTGCTATTTAGTTTATTCTAGCTCTTATGAATAAAGAGGCATTATTCATTATTATTCTTTTTTTTTTTTTTTTTTTTTGGTTTTTTCAACGTAGGGTCTCACTCTAGCCCCAGGCTGACCTGGAATTCACTATGGAGTCTCAGGCTGGCCTCGAACTCACGGCGATCCTCCTACCTCTGCCTCCCGAGTGCTGGGATTAAAGGCGTGCGCCACCACGCCCGGCTACATTATTATTCTTTATTTATTTATTTATTAGAGAGAAAACGGGCACATCCAGACTTCCTGCCACTGCAAACAAACTTCAGATGCAAGCACCATTTTGTGCATCTGGCTTTATGTAGATACTGGGGAATTGAACCCAGGCTGTCAGGGTTTGCAAGCAAGCACCTTTAACGACTGAGCCATCTCTCCAGCCCCCGTTTTTTTTTTTTTTGTACTTTTTTAAGGAAGGGTATCATGTACCTCAGGCTGCTCTAGAACTCAGTATGCAACTGAAGGTGATCTTGGAACATTTTGTTGTTGTTGTTTTATTTTTAAATTTATTTTATTTTAGAGAGAGAGAGAATTGGCACGCCAGGCCCTCAGCAACTACAATCAGACTCCAGATGCTTACACTATCTAGTGGGCATGTGTGACCTTGGTGCTTGCCTCACCTTTGTGTGTCTGGCTTACATGGGATCTGGAGAGTTGAACATGGGTCCTTAGGCTTCACAGGCAAGTGCCTTAACCACTAAGCCATCTCTCCAGCCCCTTGTTTTTTTTTTTTTTTAATTGAGGGCTGGATCTCACTCTAGCCCAGGCTGACCTGGAATTCACTCTGTAGCCACAGGCTGGCCTTCAACTCATGGCAATCCTTCTGCATCAGCCTTTCAAGTGTTGGGTCTATAGGTGTGTGCCACCACACCCAGCTTGATGATCTTGAACTTCTGATCCTCCTGCCTTTACCTCCTGAGTACTAGGTTTACAAGTATGTGCTACCATGCCTGCTTTTATTTGGTGCTGGGGATCAAACCCAGGGCTAGTGAATACTAGGTAAGCAATCTACTAACTGAGATAACATCCCCAGCCCAAGAGGAAATGATTCAATTTGCTCATAATGTGAAAAGATGGAATCAATTTCAAACAGGCTTTTTTTGGGGGGGGGTGGGATATAGCAGTTAGACATTCAGCCTTTCAGGACTGGTGTGGCTTGGACATAGTCCAAATATTTTCCCAAGGGTTGCTGAATTAGGTTCTCAATGTGGCAAGGTTAAAAGGTGATGGGGGAAAACTGGGCATGGTAGTGCTTGCCTGCAGTCGAAACACTGGGAGGTAAAGACAGGAAGATCAGTGGTTTAAGGTTTTCCTCACCTCCCCATTAAGGCCATCCTGGCTTACATGAGACTCTGTCTCAGCTTCCCATGTGCTGGGATTACAGACATGAACCACTATGCCCAGCTTTTCTCTTAGCTACATGAAAATAAACAATAAGTTGTCAACCATAGTTACCCTCCTGTTCTATGGAACATGAGACATTAGTCCTGTGACCCAGCTGCATCCTTGTACGGAGATATGCATCAGAAATGTTGCATTAAAGGTTGGGGATGTAGAGCACTGGCCTACCATGGTCTAGGCCCTCCTCATATTCCATCCTCAATACCATAAAAAAGTCACTTGAGGGCTGACGTGGTGGCTCAGTGGTTAAAGGCACTTGCTTGCAAAGCCTGATGGCCTGGGTTTGATTTCCCAGTACCCACATAAAGCCAGATGCACAAAGTAGCTCATGTGTCTGGAGTTGGTTTGCAGTATAGAACTTGAACATGGCATATACTCCCCTTTCCTCTCTGGGCTAGCCTGGACCACTTCTGTTGTGTTTGGGCTAGCCCCAGTGCCTAGGCCGACAGATTTCAGAGGATTAGTTTTGGGGGATGGGGCTCTGGCCCCCTCAGCCAGGGTATGGGGCACACTGTCAGCCAGCTCCCTCGCCAGAAGGTAGACCAAAGTGGGGGATCGCCAGAAGTAGACCAAAGTGGATCCCCTACTGGTCTCCACTTGGTGCAAGGAGACTATGTAGGTCAATAGTTAGCACCAGCTGTGGCATCAGGCCTTGTTTAGCGTTCCTCCTGCACTCTCCAGTCAGGAGAACTTGGGTAACTTATTAAACGTTAGGTGTGTTTGTTTGTTTGTTGGTTTTTCAAGGTAGGGTCTCGCTCTAGCCCAGGCTGACCTGGAATTCACTATGTAGTCTCAGGGTTCTTACGGTGATCCTCCTACCTCTGCCTCCCGAGTGCTGAGATGAAAGGCGTGCGCCACCATGCCCGGCTAAACTTTAGTTTTATCTTCCATAAAGTGGGGCGATTGTTGGGATGAAGTGAGACAGTGTGTTCCAGCATTCAGTGTTGAGCTGCTCTTCCCCACAGATAACAGTAAGGGACAGGAAATGGAGGTGATTAAGGGAATGGCTTGGACTGTGAGAGGACCGTGATGCATTTTGTGCCTTCTCGGTCCTCTGTGTCCAGACTTTTTCCTCCATGGGCCCAGCACTGGGCCTATTCTCAGCAAGCACAACGTCCTACGGCAAGGGCCAAGCTGCACGCAGAGGCAGCAGGCGCTGGCCAACCAGCCCAGGTTAGACTGGAAATGGAGGTTCAGAACCAGCTCCTGCTGGGGGCAGGGTCCTGGCCACTTGCTGCTTGCCTACAGCTCGGGAACCTCCAGGCATTCCCTTGGAAGTGAGGTAAGCCAGGTACTTAATCTGCTGAAATCTGCCCCAGGTGCCCAGCAAGCAAGTCAAGCCTGGGTCCTGCCATCCAGGCCCTTGGCACTTCTCCCTCCACCTGACTTGCAATTAAAAGGAGAAGTGGCTGGGAAGATGTCTCAGTAGTTAAGCTTGCTTGCAAAGCCTGTTGGTCCAGGTTCAAGTTCCAAGACACTCACATAAATTGGACACAAAAAGTGGTGTGATTACAGCACAAGAGGTCCTAGCCTACACACACACTGCAGATAAATAAAAGAAATTTTAATGTAGCATGTACTCATGTAAATGTAGCATTTACTGTGTTCATCCCAACACACTTGGGGCTGGAGAAATGGCTCAGCAATTAAGGGTGCTTGCCTGCAATGCTTTCCGGCCAGGTTCAGTTCCCCAGAAATTCACATAAAGCTAGATGGCCATTAGTTTGCATCAGCAAGAGACTCTGGTTCACCTATATAAACATGTGCAAATAAATAACAATTTAAAAATAAGTAATGGGGGCTGGAGAGATGGCATAGCCATTAAGGCATTTGCCTGCAAAGCCAAAGGATCCCAGTTCGATTCTCCAGGACCCACGTAAGCCAGATGCACAAGGGGGCGCATGCATCTGGAGATTGTTTGCAGGGGCTGGAGGCCCTGGTGCACACATTCTCTCTCTCCCTCTCCCTCTTAATCTCTTTCAAATAAATAATAAATTATTTAAAAATAAGTAATGGGAGGGTCTGTGTGCTGTGGGTGAGGAGGCTGGATGCTGGGCGCCTGCATCCTTGTCACACGGCTCCCCTCTTCCTGTGACAGGAGGATGGCAGAATGTGTTTGGGTTTCAGGAGTGTGGCTAAGCCCTGCTTGTTGCCCAGGCTGCTTCTGTTCTTTTTTCTTCATAACAGAACCTGTGTTGTGGTGGTCAGCCCTGCTAAAAACCTGCATATCCTGATCTCCCTTGTAAGTTGGAAGGCCAGTGAGATGTCAGTAGGTATCACTGGTTAGTAATTGGTTGGGTCTTCAGGTAGAGCCTTTAAAAAAAAAAAAAATCAACAGGGGTCTTCCCTTAGCTAGTGTTAGAGACTTGAGAGACTCTGACAGTGAAAGTGACTCAGTTTATTTTCTATCTTGCCAGGACAGGCACAGTAAAAAAAAAAAAAAAAAAAAAAAATGGCAGCAAGCTCTTTAGGCACAGCTTGGTCATTTTTATAACCCTAAACACAAGGGCCCCTTTCCCACTTTCCCCACTGGCTAGGTACTTTGGGGTGAGGGGACATCCTTTCCCAAACATCGACTAGAATTTATTATTCCCTTATTTAGCAACAAAAAACTGTCCATGAATTCATCCCCTCCCAACATCCCGTATCCTGTTTGTGTCAAGACCCTCCCCCCCCAAGTGCACGAGCCTTATCACAACTGTTTGTGCAAATCCTGTGATTAATGATTATCTATTTCTGTATTTCTGGCTCCGGAGCGAATGCAGGGCTCAGGCAAGAAGGTGCCAGCAAGGCGCCGATGTTTTCTTTTTTATCTGTAACCAGGCTTGGGCTGATTTAGGCTTTCTTATCTTGCAAGTGGAGCACGGTACTTTATTTCTCATACTTCTCGTACGAGGCTGGCCTCAAGCTTTTGATCCTCCTGTGTTCGGTTAGCCTCCTGGCTAGCTAGGCTGACAGGCATACACTGCTATGCCAGGGTTGGAAGGATTCTTTAAGGCTCCAAGGTACAATCCCGTAGCTTTGCTCCTTTCTGTTATCTTCCTGCCTGAAAAATGAATGGCTCGAACTTCAGCCCCCTTCCCGTGACCCGAGGCGATCTCCAGGGCAGAAACCACACAAGAAAGATGTGAGGCAACAAGAAGCGCAGTCGTTGCCCGCAGGGTGAAAGTACCCTGGTGGCTCTTGACTGTGCCCTTTGAATTTCTTTAATGCGAAAGAAAACAAATCACCGGTTTAGCCAGTCATTTTGAGAGTATACTATGGCGGGGGAGGGGGGGGAGAAGATCCTTAAATCCCAGCACTCAGGAGGCAGAAGTAGGAGGATCGCTGTGAGTTCAAGGCCACCCTGAGACTACATAGTGAATTCCAGGTCAGTCTGGACTAGAGTGAGACCCTACCTTGAAAAACCAAAAGAGAGAGAGAACAAACAAACAAGCAAACAAACACCTGTCCAGAGGGTTGGAGAAATGGCTTAGTAATTGATTACAGTGCTTGCCTGCAAAGCCAAAGGACCCAGGTTCAGTTCCCCAGGACCCATGTAAGCACAAGGAGGCACATGAGTCTGGAGCTCATTTGCAGTGGCTGGAGGCCCTGGCAAGCCCATTCTCTCCCCCTCTCTCAAGTAAATAAAAATTAAAAAATATATATATATATATGTTAAAGAAAAAGAAAAGCCTGGCCATAGAGTAAGAAAGTTCCCAGGTTTCTCTCATTGACAGACAGGACCAAGTGAGATGGGTTATAGCTCAGTTCAGTGAATTCGTAGCAGGTAACAGTGTTCCCGAAGGAATGACTGGGTGTTCGCCTAGAATAAGTGTCTGCTGATGTGCCATCATGGGTAGCGTTAAGATCTTGAGGCAAGGTATGAGATAATCTAATTAGCACCCAGGGAGTGATGGCTACGAGCCAGAACCTAGAGCAGTCCTGACAGGCTGGCTGTACCAACCACCCACTGGATGTACCAAGATGGAATGCACAAAACCATATACTCCCTTGCTCCAAGTTCAGGGTCAGGAGGCAGCACATGTGGGAAGGGTGTGATAGTCATTGCCTTCCAGGTGTCAAGGGCATAAAAAGGAAATGTGACCCCACGGCAAATCTGAATTTCCAAGAAGCAGGGGGCCTTCAACCAAGGAGGTGTAGTCTCAGCTGCCCAGGCAGCGAATGGTAAAACTGGAGGTCATGGTTGATGAATGCCGGGGACAAACCCTAGCTCAGGGGAGGGAGGTCGGTGAGAAGGTGTGAACCTGGCTCGCCAGAGAAATGGTTAAAGGACTTGGAGATATTTAGTCCAAAAAGAAAAGAGCTAAGAGAAGCCAGGCATGGTTGTTCAGCAGTAGGGCAGCTGAAGCAAACGACTGCCACAAGTTCAAGGCCAGCCTGGGCTACACATAGTGAGCTTCACCAGCAAGAGTCAGGCTGCCTCGTGAAGGAGGGAATGGCCTGTCTCTGGAGGTGATCAAGAACATGTGGGCCGGGCGTGGTGGCTCACGCCTTTAATCCCAGCACTCGGGAGGCAGAGGTAGGAAGGTCGCCGTGGGTTTAAGGCCACCCTGAGAACACATAGTGAATTCCAGGTCAACCTGGCCAGAGCGAGGCCCTGCCTTGAAAAACCAAAAACAACAAAAAAGATGATGTGGGAGCTGGAGAGATGGTTCAGAGATGACACTTGCTTGCAAAGCCTACCAGCCTGGCTTCAATTCCCCAGCTACCCAATAAAGCCAGACAGGCATGTATTTGCAGTGGCAAGAGACCCTGGTGTGCATGTATGTGCAAATAAATTTTTAAAAACCTTTTTTTTTTTTCCAAGTAGGTGTTTATTCTAGCCCAGACGGACCTGGAATTCACTATATTGTCTCAGGCTGCCAACAAACTCAAAATGATCCTCCTACCTCTGCCTCCCCAGTGCTGGGAGTGCGCCATCATGCCTGGCTAAAATAACTTTTTTAAAATATTATATTTTTATTTATTTATTTGAGACAGAGAAGCAGAGAGAGAGAGGGAGGGAGGGAGAGAGAGAATGGGCGCACCAGGGCCTCCAGCAAACCAATTCCAGACGCATGCATCACCTTGTGCATCTGGCTTAAGTGGGTTCTGGGGAATCAAACCTAGGTCCTTTGGCTTTGCAGGCAAGTGCCTTAACCGCTAAGCCATCTCTCCAGCCCTAAAATAACTTTTTCAAAGAAGGGCGTGTGCTAGAGCGAAGTGTATGACTGTTCTGGCCTCTGCCATGCTCCACACAGAGGGGGTAGCCTCCTGGAGGTGCCACCTTAGTGTTCCAGGCAGCACCTCTGGCTGCCACCACCCCACTCTGCACTCCATGTGCCAAGAGTTCATGTTAAGGCTGAAGGCACGGGGAAGCTTGTCAGTGAACCTGTCAGACAGTGGAGCGACCAAGGCCTCCATCCCCTCCGCCAACCTTCCAGCACTTTGCCTCACCTACCAGTGAAGGGAGACACGGGTGTCCTGTATCACCCCAGATGCTCATTTCGCCCTGATCGGTGGTGCAGGTGGGTAGGATCTCTGACCTAGCCTGCAACTGGTGATTCAGTACACTCACCTTCGCTGCTCCCAGGATCCTCTGCCAGGACCTGGGAGCAGATCCAGGGGAAACGGAAGCCACACTGAGACCTGGCCTCTGGCCACAGGCCTGTCTTTTTGCCTTCCCCATGAGTGGTCTCCCCCTCACCCCCAACCGCAGGGTGTCAGGCTGTGGGAAAGGGGAAGAGCAGGACGGGCAGGTGGGCAGGGGCCGCTGGTATTCTCATTACCAGCCAGTGGAGAGGGCCAGCAGAGCCTCCTCCTGGGTCAGGCCACTGGCTACCTTCACACCTCTTGGCTGCCTGTTGACACAAGAAGGCTGCCTCCCTCCGGGCAGAAGGTGTTGACTTGGGAACAGGAGTGTGCAGGGGCCTCCAAAACAGCAGCATAGAGGCCCTGGAGCCACAGAGAATGCTTTTGGGGGGGGGGGGGTTAAAGTAAAGGCAGGGCCTGTGTTCTTTGGCCAAGGATAGAATGAGTAGGGGATCCTGAGTCAATGTCTCCTGGTCCACTGGGGCTCATGTATGACACGGGGCACAGCTTTGGCAGTCTGATGACAAGGCTTGGCCTGGCAGAGCTCCACAGGCATCACTGGGAAGCACAGGGACTTACAGCCACCAGCGCAAGGTTATACAGACAGACCCTGGACCTGGGCCTCGCCCTGCCAGGGCTTCAACTAGGCCTGTGCTCTGAGTGCGTCTGAGCTCAAAGCCCACAGCACTGCCTGTACAGCTGTCCTTGCTCAGATGAGGAAATGGCCCAGAAAGGTGCCATCCCTCACCCAGGGGCCAGATTCCAACCCCGTGGTGTCTGGCTTTCGGCACCAGGATGCCCGCTGAGGGGCATGCATCCTGCTCTAGCATTGGAGGGGAAAGCCCAAGTCTGGGGGCATGCTAGGTGCCCCTGAAAGCAGAGGCCACCGGAACAGGTCCTCAGGTGAAGGGAGGGCCTGAAATTGTGTGTTTTCTCCAAGTTTCTGGTAGAGGAAAAGGTATGAGCCCAGGCCTTGGAAGCCAGGCTAGGTGAGAAGATGCAGCACAGAGGCCCTGTAGCCCCAGGATTGGGGCAGGGAGACGTGGGGGTTGTGGACAAGCAGGTAGGCATGGAGCTGGCTAAAAGGATGGCATACTGGATGCAAAGCTTGGGAGAGCCACAGGGATTCTGAGGAAGGGGAAGAGTTGAAGGCAGGAGCCTGCGCTTACATCCTGGACTGAGGTAGGCACCGGTGTGGGCCCCAGCCAGAGAGAAGTGTGGAAAAGAGCAAGATGGACGTGGATATAACTGTTGTTGGCTGGAGAAGCACTGAGCGGCTGGGGTCCTATGCGTTGCAGGAGCCGTCCAAGAGGCTGGGGCGTGGAGCCCATCCTCTGCTTTCCTCTAACCAGAAGGCAGAGCTCCCCAGACTCCAGGAGATCCAGGTCCAGTGGAAGCATCCCGGGACCAGTTGAGCAGAGTCTGGGCTGGACTCCCATCTGTAGCATCTGTGATGGGTGTCTGACGGGAGTGGGTGGAACCCGTGCTGAGCACCTGCCAGTTCTGCAGGTGCCCTGTGGGGAAGGAGCAGCCCTGTGAGCCAGCTGCCTTCTTGAAAGATGGAGGAGGGGGTGGCCGTGCTTCCCAGTCACTCAGGCTCTGGGCAGAAGAGCCAGCCTCTTGGCCTGACTTCCAAAGCCACAGGGGGCTCTAGCCTCACCTCTTGGGGTGTGAGCTGCCTCGGGAGGAGCTGGAATGTTTCTCCCTCCCTCCCTTCATCCTTTCCTCACTCCCTTCCTTCCACAAATGCGATTTATAAACCTTTTAGTGAAAATACAAGAAAGAAGGGTCTCCGAGGGAAGCACTGAGGCCCCCCACTTCTGCATTCAGTGATGAACACAGGGTTCACTGGGCAACTCCATCAACACCTCCCCAAAGTATGGAGGCCTTTCCAGTGATTTCTCTTGACTGGTTTTTTTCCCCTCCCCCTCTCTTTCTTAATTTATTCCTGGCATGTGGATATGTGTGTGGCATGTGTGGATACATGTTTATGTTTATGGACACGTGTGTGTATGCACATGCCTATGGAGGCCAGAGGTCAGCATCGGGGATCTCCCTCAATTACTCTCCACTTTAGTGAGTCAGGGTCTCTCAGTGAACCCGAAGCTACTGATTCAACTAGACAAGCTCACATCTGGCTTTCATGTGGTGCCAGGGATCTGGTCCTTATGCCTGTGTGACAAGCACTTTACTCACTGAGCCATCTCCCCTGCCCCAGTTGATTGGTTTTTCTTGAAACAGGGTCTCCTGTAGCCCAGGCTGGCCTTGATTCCTGATCCTCCTGTTCCCACTTCCCAACTGCTGAAGTTACAGGTATGCACCGTCATGGGTCTGTTATTGTTTTTGTTGTTTGACACGGGCTGCCACATAGCCCAGGCTGGCTATATAATGTAGCAGAGGATGATCTTGAACTCTCGATCCTCCTGCCTTCACCCTCTGAGAGCAGGATCACGAGGGTGCCCCCCCATGTGCAGTTGTGCGGTGTTGGGGATGGAAACCAGGGCTTCATGCGTGCTGGGCAAGCACTGCAGCTGCATCGCCCGTGCTACGTCTGTGCACCCAACAGTACTTGCTGAGCACCCTGAGGCCTTTGTCTCCGCCTTTATGCACAGAATCACGGTAGGCCCTTGCAGAGGACACGGTGTCAATGACAGCTTCCTGCACAGAGCTGTTTTTCAGGTTTGGGGTTTCTTGGTTTTGCTCAGATCTATGGTGTCATAGCAAATGGATCTTTCTGCAGCTGGATTTGTCACTCAGCAGCATGTCCACACCTGTATCTTCACTCTTTTCTAATCAGGACAGATTCCTGTCAGGGCAACGGCTGGGCAAGGCACCTGAGAGGGTGTTTGAAGCCTCAGGCCAGCCCTGTCAAGCCCCAGAGAGCTGTGGCTGAAGCCAGCGTGTGCACCGTACCTGGAGTGTCCAGCCGTGAACTTGGCCACCCTGTGCCCTCCCTAGGGCGGAGATGGGGCGTGCACTCTTCCTGGGCTGGCTCCAGGAGTGCTCTAGGGACCTCTCGAGCAGAGGGTTAGGTCCATGGATTCTCAGTTTTCAGCACGTAGCACTGATACCATGAGTCCCTCCTCATAGATGACCCTCCCCCTAGTTGTTCTCTGCCTTTCCAGGTGGCATGTGGCCCAGGGTTCCACCATTTCCTCTGTTCCCCCCCCTTCTTAGCAGGTCCAGCCCAGGACCTTTGGCTCAGTCCTAGGAGCACCCCCTCCCCCCGCCTCCTGAGACTGCAGTCAGACACCTCTACCATTGGGTCAGGGGACTTGAAGCCATCCAGGTGACTTGGTGTGGGGTTTCCACCTCTGCTCCTGCCTGTGGGCCACTCTCCTGGAACTTCAGCACTGCATTGAGGGTCAGAGGGAAGAGGTGGGGCGAGAGAGAGAGAGAAAAGACTAGGCACCCAACTGCAGAGCCTCACCTCAGAATTGGCAAAGGCAAGCACCCCTAGGCAACCCCATGCTTAGAGCTGTCACTGGCTAGCTGACTTTTCTGGTTTGTGTGTGTGTGTGTTTGTTTATTTCAGAGAGAGAGAGAGAATTGGCGTACCAGGGCCTCAGCTACTGTAATTAAACTCCAGACGCTTGCACCACCTAGTGGGTGTATGCGACCTTGCGATTGTCTCACCTTTGTGCCTCTGGCTAATAGTGGGATCTGGAGAATCAAACTTGGAACCTTAGGCTTAACTGCATCTCTCCAGCCTGTTTTTTTTTTTTTTTTACTACCGTCTCCTGTAGTCAAAACTGGCCTTAAAGTTGCTATGTAGCAGAGTCTGGCTTTGAATTTCTGATCGTTCTACCTCCCCTTCCCAAGTGCTAAAACTACAGACATGTGCCTCCACACCCAGCTTCCTCTGCTTTAGCAGAGCTGTGTGTGCTCCTGCCCTGTGTCCCTTCTCTTCTTTCCTCTGGGCTTGACTCTTCTTCTGCTGTTTCCAGGGGGGAGATGAGCACACAGGTTCACACTGCGCATCTCACAGGCACCAGCGTCCACACTGTTCCCAACACACTCTACCATATCTTAAGGCAGGGCCAAGCCTGGGTTAAGGATCTAGCCTGGGGCGGGGAGTGGTTGGAGGAAGGTCAGCCCCGCTCAGGTTCAGAGTTCCTGTGGTGTTGCATACCTGTAATCTCAGGAGGCTGAGGCAAGAGGACCACCACGAGTCTGAGACCAGCATGGGCTTCATAGTCTGAGGCCCTCCTGTGTTGCATAGGGAGACCCTGTCTCGGAAAAAAAAAAAAAAACAAAACGGAAAACAAATCGCTTCCAGGTGGTTGCGTAGCGCCCTCTGCTGGCATTTTGTGAGAATTTTAGGCTGCAAGAAAGTCCAGGGGTCAACGCTGGCCTGAGAAGCAAGCGCCGTATCCAGGATGTCCCAGCAGGCTGTTGGAAGTCCCCGATCCATTTACAGTGGGAGGAACTGAGGTGCATGTAACATGTTTCCTATGTTCACACATATTTGCATCTCTGCTTTGGGCTAAATTCAGCTCCTTAATCCCTTTAATGCCTCAGCTTCTCCACTTTTCACTCTAAGGCTCTGACCCACTCCCACTTACCGGCATGAACCTGGCCACCAAAAGGGCATACCTGTGCCATCCCTGAGAGAGAGGTGCTATCGACTCCCTCAGCGTTATCAGCCAGTCTCAGACCCACGGGGCTCCTGGAACTTCCTCTTGAGCCTTTCTGGGAATCTGCCAGATCTATCTCCTCTCTTCCCACCCCCTCCCTCCTCATCACCTCTCCGCTGCCTGTGACTGCCACTGGCTGAGCATCCAACTGGCCCAACCCAGATAATCAGATTATCCTGGGTCCAGAATAATCTATTCCATATGGTGTGCCAGCTCAGTGGCTCCAAGAGTTAAAGGTGTGAGGAGGTGGGGAGGGGGCGTGGAGTGGGATGGGTGGTTGGAAAGGGAGGGCTCCCCTGGGAGCCACAGGGGCCTTAATCAGGAGGTTGATGAGGAAAGAGGTGCAGGCAGGGAGAGGTTGGGCTTCCCCGAGTAGCTGTGTCCTGCCTTATCTATCTGTGACTCAAGCAAGGGGCACCGGATCTAGAGTGGGGAGAGGGTCTGCTATTCTCCAAGGCCTTTTCTACTTCTGGATTGGGGTCATTGCTTCATAATTATAAAGAAACTTCAATTTATTTCTTTAAGGGGGGAGAGAGAGAAAGAGAGAAAATGGGCACACCAGGGCCTCTAGCCACTGAAAACAAACTCCAGACTCATGTGCCACCTTGTGCATCTGGCCTTATGTGGGCACTGGGGAATCAAACCTAGGTCCTTTGGCTTTGCTGGCAAGCACTTTAACCACTAAGCCATCTCTCTAGCTCAAGACTTTTTTTTTTTTTTTTTTTGGTTTATCAAGATAGGGTCTTGCTCTAGGCCAGGCTGACCTGGAATTCACTATGTAGTCTCAGGGTGGCCTTGAACTCATGTAATCCTCCTACCTCTGCCTCCTGAGTGCTGGGATTAAAGGTGTGTGCCACCACACCTGGCTAAGACTTTATTTTTTGTACCTGGATTCTCAGGCTCCATCCTCAAGTATGCTGGTCCCATGAGGTCCAGGGTAGGGCCTGGAGAACCTTTTCCTTCCACTCCCCTCAGGTCTGTGGGACGTGAAGGAAGGTCTGTGGAATGTGAAGTAAGGTCTGTTGGGGTCTTAGGGTGCTGGAGTTCCTCTCAGGACATCCCTCCAGGGTGAAAGCAGCTGCTCACATCCTACAAAGGAGACATAGAGGTGGCCCAGGGCATTGTCCTTTTTTTTTCTTTTGTAATATTTTAAAACTTTATTTACTTGAGAGAGAGAGAGAATGGGCACGCCAGGGCCTCCAGCTGCTGCCAATGAACTCCAGATGCATGCGCCACCTGTGCATCTCACTTACGCGGGTCCTGGGAGAATTGAACCTGGGTCCTTTGGCTTTGCAGGCAAGCGCCTTAACCGCCAAGCCATCCCTTCAGCCCAGTCCTTTCTAGCTGTGTGACCAGGGACTACTCTCTGTGCTTCTGTTTCATCTCCCTCACCTCATGACAATGTTGTGAACAGGAGCAATGGCCCAACCAAACCCTAGCACAGTGATGGACTAGAAGGCCAAGTTCCATGCTGTATGATCTGATTGTCTCTCTATAATGGCTCAGAAGCCAAGGCCCTGAGATGGTGGACGGGATGTCAAAGCAACGCAGGCGGTATTGGGCAAGACACACCGGCCACAAGCAGGGCGAAGACCTAGACTATCTGAAGGTGAAGGTGTAATGATAACCTCTCTCCCGGAAGGGCTGGTGCTGAGGTGTGGTGGAAAAGTCCTGGCCTCCTGGGACTCCAAAATTAAGGGTGACCCCTGATGCTAAGCAGGCTGGCAGTAAGGACAAGTGGCTTCCTTCTCCTGGGGCCTGTGGCTCCAGCAGGATTGGGGATTAGGGGCTGCAAGGGAGTTTTGCATAGCACCTTTGATTAGCACTCCTGTGTCAGAGGGGCTGGGAGGTGGTGATGAGGGCACTGAGGCCTTGGGGTGGGATGGGGGTGCAGGACCCAGGACCCGGGCTGGGCCCAGCACGAAAGCTGAGGCTGAGGCCTTAGCCTGAGGGATCCACCCTGCCCTGCGTGCCCCCCATCTGGCAAAAGCTTGAACTCTCACCTCTGTTCTGGTGGGGCGGCCACAAGACCTCATTTCCCAGCCTTACACGTTGGCAGCAAGGGGCGGCTCAGGCCTGGGGAGCAGAAGCCACTGGCTCTGGCACTTGTCAAAACACAGGCCCCAAAAGTGTGAAGGCCTTGGCCCAGCGGGAGGGAGTGTGGGCCCTGCCGACTGGAGAACTCATTAACTCGGCAGCTCCCAAATGAACCCACCAGAGAGGCTGGCCAGATAAGGAGATCAAAGGGGCAGAGGGAAGCAGAGGCTGCCTCAAGAGGCAGACCTTGCATCAGCTGGGCCCCTGCTGTCTTCCAGAGACCCCAGGGACACCAGGGGAAGGACTCCACGTGGCACTTCCAATTTGTTAGCCATGAGGATTCAAGACTTCAGGGAAGGGGTTGGAGGCAGGACTTCCCATTTGCCCCGCCTCTCTCATGCTGTCTTCATGAGCCCTTCGTGTCCTCAGACTGGGGTCCCTGCTCCCCTCAAGGGGTCTCTCACCTGTTCTGAATCTCATGTGGCTTCCACATGCTTAATCAGTTTTAGCTATCAGGTTTTAGTTCTGAGAATGCTTAGGCAAAGTGTGCCTCCTACATACATGGCCTCTTGTCCAAACATGTCTGGTTGGTTCTGAATGCAATAAAATACAAATTCACTTCAAAGCACTGTTAGCAAGAAGCCAGCAATGCTGATTTCCCCTGGATCAGGCGGATGACGCCTCAGGGCCACAATGAAGACCTTTGTCATACACTCTGAACCTGCCTTTTTGATTTTCAAACTGTGGACACTTACTATATTTGCAAATAAAGACATAATAAGACACAAGATTTTGGTCATTGAGCTGAAGAGATGGCTTAGTGGTTAAGGCACTTGCCTGCGAAGCCAAAGGACCCAGGTTTGATTCCCCAGGACCCATGTAAGGCAGATGCACAAGGTGGCACATGCATCTGGAGTTCGTTTGAAGTGGGCCTCCTCTCTCTCTCAAATAAATAAATCTTTTTTTTTTTTTTTTTTTTTTTTTTTTTGTCTTTCAAGGTAGGATTTCACTCTAGCCCAGGCTAAACTGGAATTCACTATGTAGTCTCGAGCTCACCGTGATCCTCCTACCTCTGCCTCACAAGTGCTGGGATTAAAGGCGTGTGCCATCATGCCCAGCTAAATTATTATTATTATTATTTTGGTTTTTCGAAGTAGGGTCTCACTCTAGCCCAGGCTGACCTGGAATTCACTATGTAGTCTCAGGGTAGCCTTGAACTCACGGTGATCCTCCTACCTCTGCCTCCCAAGTGCTGGGATTAAAGGCATGTGCCATCACACCCAGTTTAAATAAAATATTTTTTTAAAAAGATTTTGGCCACTGAATTTTCTCAACTTTTGGTTTTCATGTGAAATCCTAATTGTGTGGTTGGAGGGCGTCCTGGATACTCAGAAGGGTGCCCAGAACTTTCACAGACCCCCACCTCTCCCATCCGTGTTGTCTTTTTTCTTCGCCCTCCTCTCATCGCAGCCTGTCACACACTGCCCGTTCCCAACAGCTTGTCTCGGCATCATCCAGGAGGCACATCATGCCAGGTTCTCTGCTCGGATCCGGAGCCCCAGGAAGACATCCACTGGCCAAGGTCCGGAAGGGGTAGGCACCGTGGACAGCTGCAGGCTGAGGAAGAGCCTCTGGTGCCAGGTGTTCAGGCAAGGGGACAGGGTGTGGGCTCAGCGTGTGACCACGGGGGAGGTCTTCTTCGAAGGACTGCAGAGGAGGGAGTGTGGAGGTATTAGAGGGGCCAAGGGCAGCAGGAGACCGAGGGAAGGCCAGGGGATGAGGGTGGGCAGAGATGCTCAGGGAACCCGGTACCAGTCCGTGTGGTCTTCATTGCTAGACACCAGTCACCCATCAGTCTCTCAGAGCCAGAGGCCTTACAAGTGATGCAAACAACTAGACTCCTGGCACTGGGAGACCCACGGTGCCATTCCTTTTGAAGAAGAAATAGGAAAAGATGCAATGCCAGAAACCAGGTGCTTCATGGTCTAGCTGAAGAAGACAGAAGAGCAGGCATGAGGTACCCATTAACTCAAGGGCATAAGTTCACATGCCTGAGGGGCCAGGCAGGCACTGTAGGTCCAATGCCAGTGCTCTCTACCACTGATCTATGTCCCAAACCCTCTTTTATTTAAAATATATATTATTTTTATTTATTTATTTGACAGAGAGAAAAAAGAGAGATAGAGAGAGACAGAATGGGTGCACCAGGGCCTCCAGACACTGCAAATGAACTCCAGACATATGTGCCACCTTGTGCATCTGGCTAACGTGGGTCCTGGGGAATCGAACCTGGGTCCTTTGGCTTTGCAGGTGAATGCATTAACCGCTAAGCCATCCTTCCAACCCCAAACCCTCTTTTTTTTAAATAAAAATTATTTATGAGAGAGAGAAAGAATGAATATGGGTGTGGCAGAGACTCTAGCCACTGAAAATGAGCTCCAGATGCATGCGCCACCATGTGCATCTGGTTTATGTGTGTACTGGGGAATCGAACCTAGATCCTTAGGGTTCGTAGGCAAGTGCCTTAACCACTCTCTTCAGTCCTTAATTTTTAAAATTTTATTTTTTTAAAAATATCTTTATTTATTTGCAAGCAAAGAGATATAGAAGAAAGAGAGAGAGAGGGAGAGAATGAGAATGAGTGTATCAGGGCCTCCAACCCCTGCACCCAAACTCCAAATACATGCATCACTGTGCATCTGGCTTTATGTGGGTACTGTGGAATCGAACCTGGGTCATTAGGCTTTGCAGGCAAGCACCTTAATCACTGAGTCATCTCTACAGCACCTTTATTTTTATTTTTATTTATTTGCAAGGAGAGAGAAATAGGAGAGAGAGAGAGTGAGAGAATGGGTGTGCTAGGGCCTCTAGCTGCTACAAACTAACTGGAGATGCATGCACCACTTTGTGCATCTGGCTTTACATAGGTACTGGGGAAATGTAACTCAGGTTGTTAGGCTTGGCAAGCAAGCACCTTAACTGCTGAGCCATCTATTCAGCCCTCTTTTTATTTAATTAAATTTTTATATTTACTGAGGGAAGTACAGAGCCAAGGAAAGGCACCCACGTGGCTAGAGATCCCATGTGGAGGGCCTGGAAAAACCATGGACAGAAAAGAGAAAACAAAGTTCAAGGCGCTCCTGCCATGTGGGGAGCTAGAGGGGATAAAGAATCCATGTTGGGCTGGGTGTGGTGGCGCACGCCTTTAATCCCAGCACTTGGGAGGCAGAGGTAGGAGGATCACCATGAGTTCGAGGCCACCCTGAGATTACAGAGTGAATTCCAGGTCAGCCTGGACTACAGTGTATTGGGCCCTCCCCTTGGCTCAACCCAGCTGGGCCTGGGCTGGGGCCAAGGCATAGCTGAGGGGAAAAACTGACCCACAGCTAGAAGTTCCCAAGTAGTCAAAGAGTTTATTTTTTTAAGCGCTAGAGAGATGGCTTAGCAGTTAGTTAAGGTGCTTGCCTGCGAAGCCTAAGGACCCAGATTCGATTCTCCAGGTCCCACATAAGCCAGATGCACATGGTGGCACATCCGTCTGGTGTTCGTTTGCAGTGGCTAGAAGCCCTGGCATGCCCATTCTCACACCCGCTGTAATAAATAAATAAATCAGAAAAAAAATTTTTTTGCAAAGAGTTTATTTTTTAAGACAGGGTCTTTGTTACCACACTGTCTTTGAACTCACTCTGTAGACCAAGTGGGCCTTGAATTTATGATCTGCCTATCTTTACTTCCCAAGCAGCTGGGATTACTGGCCTGTGCTATTGCACTTGCCTTTGTTTTAATGGTGTTTTTGTTGTTTTTGTTTGTCGAGGCAGGGTCTCAATCTAGCCCAGGCTGACCAGGAATTCACTATGTAGTCTCAGGATGGCCTTGAACTCACAGTGATCCTCCAACCTCTGCCTCCCAAGCGCTGGGATTAAAGGCGTGCGCCACCATGCCTGGCTTCTGTTACTGTTTTTTGATTTTTGGTTTTTCGAGGTAGGTTCTCACTCTAGCCCAGGCTGACCTGGAATTCACTGTGTAGTCTCAGGGAGGCCTTGAATTTATGGCAATCCTACTACCTCCCTAGTGCTGGGATTAAAAGCGTGGGGCACCATGCCCAGCTCCCCCTCTCCCATCCCCGTAGGGTCTCACTCTCTAGCCCAGGCTGATGTGGAATTCACTATGTAGTCTCAGGATGGCCTTGAACTCATGGCAATCCACCTACCTCTGCCTCCTAAATGCTGGGATTAAAGGCCTGGATTTTTTTTGTTTTTGTTTGTTTGTTTTTTGAGGTAGGGTCTTGCTGTAGCCCAGGCTGACCTGGAATTCACTCGGTAATCTCAGGGTGGCCTTGAACTCACAGCAATCCTCCTACCTCAGCCTCCCAAGTGCTGGAATTAAAGGCATGCGCCACCATGCCTGGCGTTATTTTATTTTATTTTATTTTTAAAACACTTTTTAATTTTCTTTTCTTTTCTTTTCTCAATTTTTATTAACATTTTCCATGATTATAAAAAATATCCCATGGTAATACCCTCCCTCCCCCCACTTTCCCCTTTGAAATTCCATTCTCCATCATATCCCCTCCCCATCTCAATCAGTCTCTCTTTCATTTTGATGTCATGATCTTCTCCTCCTCTTATGATGGTCTTGTGTAGGTAGTGTCAGGCACTATGAGGTCATGGATATCCAGGCCATTTTATGTCTGGAGGGAGGACATTGTAAGGAGTCCTACCCTTCCTTTGGCTCTTACATTCTTTCCACCACCTCTTCCGCATTAGACCCTGAGCCTTGGAAAGTGTGATCGAGATGTTACTCAGTACTCCAGTCACTTCTTTCCAGCACTATGATACCTTCTGAGTCATCCCAAGGTCACTGCCATCTGAAAAGAGAAGATTCTCTACCCAAAGTGAGAGTAGCATTAATATAAGGGTATAAATATTAAGAGAAGTGCTTACTGGGCAGTTTGATAAGCATAGTATATACATTTTTCCAGACATCAGCAGATGTTACACCCCTAGGGCTCATGACTACCTCTGTTTTAAGTTTTCAGTATCAGGGATGTATTCCCTCCCATGGAGCAGGCCTCCAGTCCAATTAGAGGGCAGTTGGTTTCCACCATGACAGACATGCCACTCTTGCACCCATTGGCTCATTTGGCCTGGCTGGCCAAATATAAGGCTTGCAGTGTCCACTGTTGAGTATCTTCACTGGTGATTTCTCTCTCTCCCATTGAACTACATGTAGAATGGCTTCTTCCAGCTTTCTCTCAGCTGGTCTACATGGAGGAGGTTATCAGCTCAGTTCCAGCAGAATTTCTCAGTGGCCTTGCCACCCAAGTATGTGGAGTCTTCAGCAATACGTTATTTTATTTTTTGAGACAGGCCCATGTAGCCCAAATTGGCCTTGAGCTCCTGATCGTCCCTGCATTCATCTCCCTGACGCAGGAATTCAAGGTATGTCCCACCATGGCCAGCTCCTGGAAGCAAGTGTGTTGTATATAAAACAGAATGTCTTATTTCATCTTCTCCAACTTGTGTTTCTTTCTTTTATTTCCCAACCTAGACCCCCCAATAGAATGTGGAACAGGTGTGGTAAAAGCAGACATCCTCAACTGCCAAGTGTGGTGGCTCATGCCCGTAATCCCAGCACTTGGGGCAGAAGGATCACGAGTTTGAGGCCAGTCTGGGTTACACTGTGAAATGTCTCCAAAAAAAAAAAAAAAAAAAAAAAAAAAACAAGGGCTGGAGAGATAGCTCAGCGGTAAAAGACACTTGCCTGCAAAGCCTGCTGGTGGAAGTTCTATTCCCCAGTACTCATGTAAAGCCACATGCACAAAGTGGCATGTGTCTGGTGTTCGTTTGCAGTGGGAAGGGGCCCTGGAGCATTCTCATTCTCTCTCTCCCCTTGCAAATAAATAATATTAAAGAAAAACAAACAACAAAACCCCAAATGAACAGAAAAAGCAGACCCCCTCATCTGATCCATTGCAGTCTGTCATTGTGTTCTTATGACATACCCATAGGGTCTTTATAGATCTTTTTTTTTTTTTTTTTTTTTCCTGAGGTAGGGTCTTGCTGTAGCCCAGGCTGACCTGGAATCCACTATATAGTCTCAGGCTGGCCTCGAACTCATGGAGATCCTCCTACCTCTGCCTCCCGAGTGCTGGGATTAAAGATGTGTGCCACCATACCTGGTTAGACTTTTTTAAAATTTAATTTAATTTTATTTTTTCTCAATTTTTATTAACATTTTCCATGATTATAAAAAATATCCCATGTTAATACCCTCCCTCCCCCCCTTTTCCCCTTTGAAATTCCATTCTTCATCATATCCCCTCCCCATCTCAATAAGTCTCTCTTTTATTTTGATGTCATGATCTTTTCCTCCTCTTATGATGGTCTTGTGTAGGTAGTGTCAGGCACTGTGAGGTCATGGATATCGAGGCCATTTTATGTCTGGAGGGAGCACGTTGTAAGGAGTCCTACCCTTCCTTTGGCTCTTACATTCTTTCCTCCACCTCTTCCGCACTGGTTAGATTTTTTATTTTTATTTATTTATTTGAGAAAGAGAAAGAGTGAGAGAGAGAGAGAAAGAGAGAGAATGGGTGTGCCAAAGTCTCCAGCCATTGCAAATGAACTCCAGAAGCATGTGCCACCTTGTGCATCTGGTTTTTGTGGGTACTGGGGAATCAAACCTGGGTCCTTCAGCTTTGCAGACAAGTGCCTTAACCACTGAGCCATCTCTTCAACCCCTAGACATTTTTTACTATTATTACCTTACAAGGCTGGGTAAGTAGCTCAGCGGTTAAAAGCATGTGTTTACAAAGCCTGTTGGTCCAGGTTAACTTCCTAAATACCCACATAAAGCTAGGTGCACAAAGTGGCACATGCATCCGGAGTATGTTTGCACTAGCAAGAGGTCCTAGTATGCCCATCTTCCTCTCTGCTTGCAAATAAATTAAAAAAAAAAATTAAGCCGGGTGTGGTGGCGCATGCCTTTAATCCCAGCACTTGGGAGGCAGAGGTAGGAGGATCACCATGAGTTCAAGGCCACCCTGAGACTACATAGTGAATTCCAGGTCAGCCTGAGCTAGAGTGAGACCCTACCTCAATAAATAAATAAATAAATAAAATAATATTAAATTAAATTAGCTTACAGGTTTCCATGACATTTTCTTTCTTTCTTTCTGTTCTTGAAATAGGGTCTCGCTCTAACCCTGGCTGACCTGGATTTCACTACATAGTCTCAAACTGGTCTCAAACTCACAGTTATCCTATTTCTCCCTCCTGGGTGCTGGGATTAAAGGTGCAAGCCATCACACTAAGCCACATTCTCTTAGTTGATTCTTCTCTACTCCAGTCTCCCTGCTCTCTTCCTCTTCCACTTTACTGTCTCATGTATTCTACTGTCTTCCCTATCCTCCTCCCTTAAAGCCTTGTTTTATCAATTTCTTGGCTTTTACCCACATTTACTCCTCCATACACATATTTAACATTTAGAAATTTGGAGCACTATGTGAGAGAATATAAAGATTTGTCTTCCTGTCCTGTGCCTGGTTTACCTTGCTTAATAAAATATTTTCCACTTCCACCCATTTGCCTTTTCTTTTTTCTTTCCTTCCTTCCTTCCTTCTTTCTCTTTTTTAAATTTTTTTTAAAGTTTTTATTTATTTATTTGAGAATGACAAAGAGAGAAAGAGGCAGAGAAAAAGAGAGAGAGAATGGGCGCGCCAGGGCCTCCCAGCCACTGCAAACAAACTTCAGACACGTGGGCCCCCTTGTGCATTTGGCTAACGTGGGTCCTGGGGAATTGAGCATTGAACCGGGGTTCTTAGGCTTAACCGCTAAGCCATCTCTCCAGCCCTTCTTTCTTTTTTTTAAGGTAGGGTTTCACCCTACCTCAGGCTGACCTGGAATTCACTACGTAGTCTCAGGGTGGCCTCAAACTCACCGCAATCCTCCTACTTCTGCCTCCTGGGTGCTGGGATTAAAGGCGTGTGCCACCATGCCTGGCTTCCATTTGCCTTTTTAAATTTCATTTTTTCTATGGCTGAATAAAACCCCACTGTGTATATACCACATTTTCATCATCCCCTTTGTAAATGTCTTAAAAAAAAAAAAAAAACACGTGTCTCTTGTAGCCCATGCTGGCCTTGAACGCCTGCCTCAACCTTCCACGTGCTGGGATTACAGGACCGCATGCACCATATGCTCAGGGCTGTTGAATTTTGTCAAATGCTTTTTCTGCATCATTGTCATTCATTGGTAAACCTGTCCAAAGTGGCAGAACATCGCTGATAGATGAGCTGGGCCAGCAAGAGACTATGTTCCCCATCTTGTCAAGGCTAGAAGAGGCAGCAGGCTCACCTCTCCCCCTGCTCAGATAAGGCAACCATCTCACCAGACGAGGCTGGCTTGTCACATTTGGCTGAGATAGCTTCACTGGGCCTCCCCAACCCTCCCCTCACCAAGTAAGAGCCCACCCACCACCACCCAGACTCTGGGGAGGGATGGATTACAGCTCTAGCACATTTAGAGGGAATTAGGGCTAGAGTCCTTATTCTACAGTCTGGTGGTGCAAGCCTGGATCTGCCATGAAGATCTGTCTCAGTTCTCCAATAGATGAAGGTGGGCTCCAAACCTAGGAGCCGCACTTTAACAGTTTTCTGACCATATACTTCTTTTAACCTGAAGGGCTGGCCCAATGCCCTGCACACCATAGACCACTAGGCCCAAGTGGGACGGACCAAGGGGGCAGCACCTTAGTCACCCTTGATTCAAAGGGTCATGCCCTGCCCCCTCCTGGCCCTGAGGGCCGCTTTGATGTGCTGATGCGGCCTGGAAGGGGCCACTTCACACCTTGGGTTCGGGGATAAAACTGCAGCGCGCGCCGGCGCCGGGACGCGCCTCCGATGCCATGGCCCAGCCGCTGTACGCGCCGCTTGCAGATTCCTGGATCCTAGACCCGGCTCCGCAGCCGTCGTCGCCGCCCTCCGACAGGGCCAGCAGCTGGTCCCGGGACTCGTGGGGCAGCGTCGCGGCCGGGAGCCCGGTGCCACCCGACGCACGCCCGGCTCGGCGCTCGGGCCCGTCGTCGGGGAGACGCGGCGCGCGCAGCAGCCGCCTGGGCAGCGGCCAGCGGCAGAGCGCCAGCGAGCGCGAGAAGCTGCGCATGCGCACGCTCGCCCGCGCGCTGCACGAGCTGCGCCGCTTTCTGCCGCCGTCCGTGGCGCCGGCCGGCCAGAGCCTGACCAAGATCGAGACCCTGCGCCTGGCCATCCGCTACATCGGCCACCTGTCGGCCGTGCTGGGCCTCAGCGAGGACAGCCTGCAGCGCCGGCGCCGGCGCTACGTGGACGCGGCGTCCCCGCGAAGCTGTCCGCTCTGCCCCGACGGCGGCCCCGCGCAGGCGCACACGCTCAGCCCCGACCTGGACTCGGCCGCCTGCAGCGGGGCGTCGTGGGAGTCCCCGCCCGCCTGTCCTGGATCCCGAGACGCGCCGGAGCCTTGCGACCTGTCGGTGCGCTACACCAAGACAGCGTCCCCAGGGCAGGCGATGGAGCCGAGCCCCTCGTCTCCGGTTAGTAGCACTTTCCCCGCGGCCCCCCTTACTGCCCTGACCCCCAACGCGCAGCTAGATCCACGGCAGGGCGCCCTTGCTGCACCCTGCCAGGCTGCCCGGCCTCACCTGCTCGTCCCTCCCCCCACCGCCGACCCTCGGGAGCCCAAGCAGCGGAGGGAGGCCGAGGACAGGCAGGGGTCAGGGACCCGATGCTCCGTGGAGCTGCGCCGGGGTCCGTAGGGCACGGACATCCAGGCACCGCGGCGAGCGCTGAGGGCTGCGCTGTTTGCTCTCTCTCTCTCTGCAGCTCCTTACCAGCGATGTCCTGGCCCTGCTGGAGACCTGGATGCCCCTCTCGCCGCAGGAGTGGACACCAGCCTGAGTCGTCCCAGGAACAACGGATGACTTCCCTGTCTGTGCACAGAGACTTGTTTTGGCCTCGCCACCTTCGAAGCGAATTGGGATTGTCTCCCCTGGAAGAGGAACCAGCGACTCTGGCGTGGGCAGTTCCAAGGGTGGAAGTCAGTTCTCACCTATGGTCGAGGGCAGAAGCTCTGCAGTAGGCAGAAGGTTCTGCCTGGTGTGTATTTATTTATTTGTGAATAAACCGTTTGCGCTGATATCACTTGACACTTTTACTTCTCTTTTTCCTTTTTTTTTTTTTTTTTTTTCAAGTCAGGGGTCTCAGACTGTGCAAGCCAGGTTGGCAGCAATTCTCAACAATCCTATCTCAGCCTTCTGAGTGCTGGGGAGTATAGTCATAAGACAGTTCTACGTGAACAGAAAGTTTACACATCGGAATTGTCATGAGGAAGTCTTACCACCTTCAAGCCCCTAAACACAGGCTCAGAGCCCTTCATTCTTGCCCCACCCTGGTCACATCTATTCTGCATGGGTCAGACTGAAAGGGGTGGAGTGGGTTGTGAACCTGGTGAACTGGATAAAACCAAAATATTTCTGCAGAAAATATGACTCCCGTTATTGGGTATCGAGCTTCAATTACCTCTACACTTACTATGTGCAAATAATCGTTTTACAGAAGAATAAAGGTCAGGAATCGAGCCCATGTAGGACTTGGGGGTTAGAGAGCTCAGCCCTGGGGGATTTGGCCAGCGCTGTTCATTCTGGGTCTTGAGGTGGCTCCAGCTCCCCAGAGGTCATTATTCCCCGGGCCCAGTTCCCCTTGTGCTGGGGCTTCCTGGCCTTGGGTTGTGGGATCTTCCCATCTGCAGTCTCCTGGCTTCGCTCTAATAAGGCTTGGAGAGACATAGATGACATCGGTGGGTGAGTCCCAAGTTTATGCAACCATTCTTCTGGAAGCCTAGCTAGGGTGAAGTAAGGGGCCCATTGATTGGTGACCTATACTGGTGGGATTCAGATGGGGGGGGGATGCAATGGGACAGAGTGAAGCCTAGAGCCCAGAAAGCCAAACCAGGGGGCTCTGGAGGACAACTGATCCTAGTAGGGTGGTCTTGAGGCATTGTAGTTTAAAGGGTCACCCTCTAGGGACACCCAGCTCTCAAGCATCCAAATTGTAGGCCTTAGTGGTTTACTTTTATAAGCACGTTATTAACATACAATTCACACTGCAAAATTCAAGCTTTATTTTACTTTACTTTTGGTTTTTGAGATGGGGTCTCATGTAGCCCAGGCTGGCCTTGAATTCCTTATCCTTCCTCCACATTACAGGTGTGCACCATCACATGGGGCTTTCATGATTAATTTTAACGGATGCAAATCAATGGTTTTGGGATATTCATGAAGCTGTGCAAGTATTTTCCCTGATTTTAGAACATTTTCATTACCTCCAAAAAAAAGTTGGCCCCTAGTCTCACTTCCCATTTCTCCATCCCCTTTAACCACACACCCACCTTCCATCTCTACTGAAATTTGCCTTTTCCAAGCACTTCATATAAAAGGAATCATAATGTGGCCTACTGTGTCTGGCTTCTTTCTGACCAAAGGCTCACCCAGGCTATCCACAATCTGAACTTCATTCTTTGCATTGCTTGATAGGACATCCATCCAGGCCTCCTCCGCAGTTTGTCCATTTTGTTTGAAATCACCTCAGACTATTTCCAGTGCTCTGGTGGCTCAGGCCAGGAGGGACAGTCATACGGAGTGGGGTCAGGACCCTGCTCTTGGCTCAGGGGTCCAGGCCTAAGCAGGCCCCCGTAGCTGATGTTTGGCTGCAGAGAGTGATCCAAAGGTGATTCCTGGCAGGGGGGAGTTTCACACCTCACTGGTCACCCACTTTCCTCCTACCTCTGCCCCATTTTGACACTCTCCCTCCGGCTCTGGGTGGGAAGTCTTTGCGCTGAAGCCAACTCAGTTTAGAAAATCTATTTGCATGGTAAAGGACCAGTGGTTTAGGATGGGGAATTAAAGTTATTAGCAAGTCTTTTCACAGATAAGTAGAGCTCATTGGCCAGCCTCCCTCCCTGCGGAGGGGCCTCTCCGAAGAGCCCAAGAGCAGCCCTCTGTTTATTAGCACCTGGGTGTGAATTTTCATTATCGTGTCCCTGTTAATAGTGACTGAGACTGAGGATTGGTGATAGAACTCCCACTGCTCCCAGACCCCATCCCCCCTTCCTGGTCCAGCCCCATCTGCCCTAGAGGAAACCTAGCATTCCCATCCACCGTAAGTACAACACTGGCCCGTACTCAGGTGGGCACCCCAAATCAGGTGGTGGGAGGGGGAATCATCCCACCCCAGTTCTCAGCCAATCTATGAGGTTACAGGTCTGTTTTAAAGACGATCAAAGCCAGGTATGGTGGCGCATGCCTTTAATCCCAGCACTCAGAGGTAGAGGTAGGAGGGTCGCTGTGAGCTCGAGGCCACCCTGAGACTACATAGTGAATTCCAGGTCAGCCTGGGCTAGAGCGAGACCCTACCTTGAATAACCAAACAGAAAAAAAGAAAAGATGATGAAGTTATATGACGGGGCTGACAGAGACGCCAGTGGCAACACTGAGCTTGGCTCGGGATCCTCGGTGCTTGACACACGATGTACCATCTCCGTTGCTCAAGATAATAGCGTGCTGGGCAGTGCCTCAATGCTTTCCAGTCTTTGGCAGTGTCTAGAGTAATCAGAGCTTAAGCTTGTTGGAAGCTGGGCATGAGACCTGGGCACTGGGCTGAGTTCAGTCTGGCTGCTTTTTGCCTGTTGGTAGCTGCCTCCTCTGTCTCACCTGGTCACAGTCCAGCTGAGCAGCACTGGGGGAAAGCAGCAGTTACGGAGCGGCTGCCGTAGGTTAGGCCAGGTGGGTGCTGAGGGCTGTGAACGGTCTGATTTCAAGTCAGCATGGCTGCGAGGCTGCTGGGTGGAGGGTGGGGCCTGCTGCTCCCTGTGATGCACTTATCAAGAAGCGGAGGCTTCAAGAGGTCAAGGGTTATTTCACAAAGCTAGTTTGGGGCTACTGAGATGTACTGGGTGGCTAGTCAACAAACCTGGTGGTGAGCAAGTGTGTGCAAGTGGCATGCATGTGTGCCTGCAGCAGCGTAATACAGCTTCTTGCAGTGCAGGCAGCAGGGCGGCGGCTGGTCCAGGCCTAGACAGCTAGACAGTACAGGTGCCCATGCCAGTGTTTTAAGGAGGGGCATCTAAGCTGATGGCTGAGTGTTCAAGCCATTGATTTGTTAGAGGACATACTGATGCAGGATTTTGGAGAGGTCCCCCAGAATTAATGAACCCCAAGTTTTTGGTTCTGTCCTATCTTTAACAAAGAATTAAAAAAGACAGACTCAGAAAGATAAATTATGAATTGTTAAGTTTATTTAGGGGGGAAATCACAAATTGTGGGGTTTATTTAAGGGAGGTTGGGATTTAAGAGAAACTGAGGCCTTTAGCGAGAGACTAGAAGAAAGCCAGCAAGCACCTGGAGGTTAGAATTTAGAAGCTTGTGTAAGGAGATCTTGAAGAAACACCAGAGGATCCACCCTGGGTTTATCCATGGGAGAAGGGCAGATGGTGGTGACTTAAGGAAGAACAGCAGAGAGAACATATTCAGATGAGAAATGAGTAGTAGAGTGTGATACCCATGGCTTCTCCAAGTATAGAGAAATTACACAGGTAGCAAGCCTAGAGTTGGTGAGAGCATCTTCGTGGTGGATCTGGAGTGCAAGGAAAACACACATGTGGCAGATTTGGAGACCAGAAGAAAATCACACAAGTCACCAAAGTGGGAGATTATTCCAAACTATAAAGCAGAAGCAAGCAGAAAAATTCAGATCAAGAAACAATGTTAGGGATGGAGAGATGGCTTAGTGGTTAAGGCGCTTGCCTGTGAAGCCTGAGGATACAAGTTTGATTCTCCAGATGCACATGGTGGCGCATGCACCTAGAGTTCATTTGCAGTGGCTAGAGGCCCTGGTGTGCCTATTCCTTTTCTCTAATAAATAAATAAAGATAAACTTTAAAAATGAAATAAAATAAAAAAGAGGTGCAATTATTGGAAGAGAGAAAAAAGAAACAATGTTATATTCTCCCACTCCTACCCAGCCACTGGGTGGGGGTAAAAGCCAGACTCATGTGTGTCTAAGCAGAGATGAGAGAGAATCCAGAGAGACCACTCCCTCCCCCCACCCCCCACCCCTACATACACAGGAGGGTTGCACCAAGAGAGAGGGAGGGGCTGGAAGGCTGCAGTCTTTATAGCATCAGATTCAGTTGTTGCAAGGGGAAGACGTGGTTGGTTTATAGATTTGGAGGGTGGATCCCAGAGCCAGCCCACTTAGACCAGCCCATCCAGGTAGTGCCCTAGACTGTGGGCAGCAGGAGGCACTGTAGATCAGTCTTGATCAGATAGCAGTTCCATTTCTGCCAAGAGTTCCGTTCTTATGCTAGGGTGAGGTGGCATGTGGGGTGGCAGCTCCTGCTTCTCTTTGGGCCTCAATTTCTAACTGAAACTGCCTAAAGAAAACTAGATTTTGCCAGCCGTGGTGGCACACGTCTTTAATCCCAGCACTCGGGAGGCAGAGGTAGGAGGATTGCCATGAGTTTGAGGCTACTCTGAGACTACACAGTGAATTCCAGGTCAGCCTGGGCTAGAGTGAGACCCTACCTCAAGACACCAAATAATAATAGCCTTTGTTCTACTTGGCTGCTGCTGCTGCTGCTCGCTGCCTTCCAGCGTGGATTGAAGACCAGAATCAACTGAAGACCCATGGATCAAAAACCAGCGGCTCGAGCCGGGCATGGTAGCACACGCCTTTAATCCCAGCACTCGGGAGGCAGAGGTAGGAGGATCGCTGTGACTTCGAGGCCACCCTGAGACTCCATAGTGAATTCCAGGTCAGCCTGGACTAGAGTGAGACCCTACCTCGAAAAAACCAAAAAAAAAAAAAAAAACAAAAAAACCAGTGGCTCTTCAGGAAGCCTCTAGGCCTTCAGTGCTGGATTGGGACTGCTGAGGCATCTGGCCACGTGGACTGAACAGGCTACTGGGTTCCTTGGTTCTCGGGCCTGCAACTGGTATTGGACTACCATAAACTAATCCAATAAATTCCCTTTTTAAATATAAAATATATATATATATGGCTAGCTTTCTTCGGCAGGGGCAGAGGAAGAAGAGTGGTGGTCAACGTCGTCCTCATCAACAGAAGGTGGGAAGTCCTCAGAGAAGGCTGGGCAGCTTGCCTCCCCTCAGATGAGGGAGGAGTGGGGCAGGTAGGGCACCCAGAAGGCCATCAAGCTCAGACCAGCTGCTCTTAGGCTAGACCATGATTTTCTGGTCATGTCTTGCTGATAAAGATTACACTACACGAGGGGAGGTGAGTTATGGGTGTGCCAGGAGAACTGAAGCCGCACAGGGCTGCAGAGGGGAGGGAGGCCCCATCTAATTGCAAAGCCTGTGCTTGTCCCAGCACTAGGCCACAGCCACTCTGTCCACACCTCCCCTCAGGCGCTGGCCTGCATTTGCCTTCAATCTTGCACCTGTTGCTCTCATCCTGGGCCCCCTTCCCTCTTCTGAGGAAACAGGGCTCTTGATATTTCCCAGGGCTCTGCTACTCATGGCCAAGAACCTCTCTTGGGACCACTGGCTCAAGCCTCCTCAGAGGATGGTGTACTGTCTCCAGAGTGCCTGGGGCCCTGGTGACCCAGTCTCCTGGCTGGGGGTCCTCAAGCTGGAGTGGGCTTTGCCAGGTCTGGTTCCTTTTAACAATCCCTATTATGGATCTTGCACCTAGGGCTCCTCAGTGCCACGTCCCCCTTCCCCTCTCCGAACACAAAGAAGTAAGGGTGGGGCTGGTCAGGGCACCTCTGCGGTCTCTCTGCTCAAGGTCCCTCTGGTGTCTTCCCTCATTCCTGTCACTTTCCTTGACAGTCCTCAGTTGGGGGCAGGGAGACTTTAGGGATGGACGTGTGCCACAGGCCTACAACCAGCCCTATCACCACCATGCACAGGTGGCTACATCCAGGCCAGGGAGAAGCAGGCTCTGGACTCTGCTGGGCCATTAGGGAACACAACCTGTGGGTGCCCTGGGTGCTCATCCTAGCCAAGTCTAGCTGAAGGGGAGTCAAGCCAAGGGAGGTGGGGGAACTCAGATGTCATTTCCACACTTCTGTTGGGGGCACCGGAAGTGTTACTCCTGGCAGGCCCTACTTCAGCCAACCAAGTCCCTTCAGCTGAGGTGTTTGGAGTTGGGTTTCTGGCTTGTTGTGGGAAAGTCCATCAGGATTTTTTGTGGCTGTTCCGGGGATGTGGGCACTGGGTTTTCTCGTCTCTCTGTGAGACAGCGGGAGTGATGACACCTGCAGTCCACAGGTTCCTTAAGGCTGAAGTGTGAAGCGGGTTTGCCTTCAGCTGGTGTGTCAAGCCAAGGCCACATCCCTAAGCCCTGACCCCCGCTCGTCTCAAAAGGGTGCCATCCAAGCACTTGCTACATGAAAGAGAAAAGCTAGAAAGAGGGGCTGGAGAGATGGATCAGTGGTTAAAGGCGCTTGCTTACAAAGCCTAACAGCCTGGGTTCAATTCCTCAGTACCCATGTAAAGCCAGATACACCAAGTGGCGCATGTGTCCAGAGTTATTTGCAGTGGCAGGAAGTCCCGGTGTGTCCATACTCACTATCTGTCTGCCTCTTTCTCTGTGTCTCTGTTTCTCTCTCTCAAGTAATAAAACAAAATTATATAAGAGCTACTATGTGCTGAGTTTTTACTGGAGGAACACATCAGAATATATGTCATGGGGGACATTCAGTCAATGCCATGTTTGCACACATGGCATGTGGCCCAAGGAGGAGGGGCACCATCAACCCAAGATTTGTATGCCGCCCTCCTGGGCAGTGTGGCAGTTCACCTTTTAAGAGAGAGCCAACAGCCTGGGACTAGACTGGGACATAGCCTCCTGCAGTTTTCTAAGGGACCATGTGGTGTCCTCAGAGAGACAGACAGTCCCTGGGCAGCTAGGGAGGGAAATTTCTAGAGAACAAGGTGCCTCTCTCCTTCTAGGTTCCCCGGATGTCCAGCCCTTGCTAAGCCCATCTCTCCAACTCTGCCTCTTATGTGGCCTCAGGCAGTCATTCCACCATTCGTCTTCACTTTGTTTTTAACTTGAAAGGTGGGGGGTATGGGTGCACCAGAGCCTCTTGCTGCTGTAAATGACCCCAGACGCATGTGCCATTTTGTGCATTTGGTTATATGTGAGTACTGGAGAATCAAACCCAGGCTGCAGGTCTTACAAGCAAGTGCCTTTAACCCCTGAGCCATCTTCCCAGCCCACCTGCACTTTTCAAAGCAGTCTTCCCTCCCTCCCTTCATCCATCCATTCTTCCCTCCCTTCACTTATTCCTCCTCTTCCTCTTGCCTTCTTTTCCTCTCTTTCTTTCTTCTGGGGGACCAAACCCAGTGCCTCCACCCTGCTAAGCCCACTCTCTTACTGAGCTACACCCCTGCCTTTCTAAGAGCTTCTGTGAGGGCCAGGAGCTGGCACAGAGAGGGAGTAATAAGTGGAGGAAAAGGGGTCACACAGGAGCTGGTGGGCTGGCTGTCTTGTTCATCTCAGGGAAGTGGCTCTTCCAGACTTATGTGGCAAGAAGTCCTCACCAGGCCTGGACAGCTACTAGCTGGGCCTTGCTAGAGTCTGGACTAGGTGCGAATAATGGGGCACACACCACAGCAACTTGCAGTCTTTTTATTTGAGTGACATGTCCGCCTGAGGGCACTGATGAGATGCTTAGTGTTTGAAGGTCCACAAAATACCTTCTCCAGACTGCAAGGCCTGGCCTGAGCAGAGGCTCTGTGGCACAGTCTCCTGCTTCAGGGCATCCTGCAGCAGGGCTGCTTGGGCTGGAACCTCTTCAGAGTCCCAGGGCAAGGTCACTTCTTTAAGTTCTCTCTATGGAGAAACACGGAGTACTTCCGCAGCCGGACCCACTGATCATGCCTATTTTCCTCGTTCTTTGCCAGCTTCTGGAAGCTAAGGGCCACACAACCAGAAATGAGAGATGGCTCTCCAGCTGCCCAGCTCTCTGAGCCCCTGGCAGACCCTGAACACCCTGTGTTCAGGTGGGAAACTCCCAAAAGATGGCTTCACCTTCATGTCCCTAGCCCTACACTTTGTTTCTTTAGAAATATAAAAAGGGGCTGAAGAGATGGCTAAGTGGTTAAGGTGCTTACCTGTACAGCCTAACAACCATGGTTCAATTCCCCAGTACCCATGTAAAACTAGATGCATAAAGGGGCACATGCATCTGGAGTTCGTTTGTAGTGGCTGGAGGCCCTGACATACTCATTCTCTCTGTCTGTCTCTCTTCTCTCTATCTATCTCTGCTTATAAATAAATAAATAAATAAATAAATAAATAAATAAATTTAAAATAAAATAAAAAGAACAAACTGAGTGTGGTGGTATGTGCCTTTAGTCCCAGCACTCTGGATGCTGAGGTAGATTGCCATGAGTTCAAGACCAGGCTGGACTCCACATACACACGCATGCACACACTGCTGTACTTGTTGCTGTTTTCATTTAGACTCTATGCTGGAAGTCAGTTAAGTGCATGCATGTAGTTCTAGCACTCAGGAGGCTGAGGCAGGATTACAGGTTCAAAGATAACCAGGGCTACATAGCAAGTTTGAGGGTAGCCTGAGCAACATAGCAAGACTGTCTCAAAAAAATCAAAAACAAAGCCAAGAATGGTGGCTCAGACCTACCTATGGTCTCAGCACTTGGGAGACTGAAATAGGAGAATTACCATGATGAGTTCAAGGCTAGCCTGAGCCACAGAGTGAGTTCCAGGTCAGCTTGGGCTAGAGTAAAACCCTGCCTTAACAAGGAAAAAATAAATAAATAAATAAATAAATAAATAAAAATGAACAAAATGTCTCCCAGAGGCCATTTCTGGGTAGTGTTCACAGATCTGCCTCATTCCTTTCCTCAACTGATGACTTACAGTGTCTAGTCCCATACAGGCCTATCAGGGCTACAGTGCGCACCTCAGTGTGGCATCATCTTCCCTCAGCATGGGAAGAGATGGGCAGGCTGGAGACTAAGATGTGTACTCAGGGGCTAGAGCAGTGACTCAGTGGTTAATGGTGCTTGCTTGCAAAGCCTGACAGCCTGAGTTCAATTCCCCAGTACCCATGTAAAGCCAAGTGCATAAAGTGGTCCATGTGAGTTCCTGGCCAGCCTGGGCTAGAGTGAGAACCTTTTTCAACAAACAACAGCAACAACAACAACAAAACCCACATACAAACAAGAGTGTACCATTCCTCACCCTCTTCTTCCCACCTTTGTCAAACAGTGTTTGTCACCCCTGGCCAAGGGGACCATGTGTTACGTAGAAACAAAGACTGATAGGCTGTCCACAAGCCCAGGCTCAGGCAGAAATCTAGGAGGCAGAGCCTGGCTCTTGGGAAGCCTGATACGACACAGAGAAGATGAGGAGAGACTTTGTGCTTCTGTTTGGTCCCTGGTGTCCTCAAAGTTCATCAGAAGTTTGACCCCAGGGACTGGGGAGGTGGCTCAGTGGTCAAAGGCACTTGCTTACAAAGCTTGCTGGTGTGTATTCAATTCCCCAGTCCCTACATAAAACTAGACGCACAAAGTGTCACATGCGTCTAAAGCTTGTTGTGCAGTGGCAAGAGCAGCCTCCCCAACTCAAAAAAATATTAAAAGTTTGATCCAGCCAGACATGGTAACACTGAAACAAACAGGGAGTCCAGGCAGGTAGAAATGGTACCCTGGGGAGCAGAGGCCTGCTGGGAGGGTGGCATGTTTGGTGAGGCCTGGCCTCCTTGCCAAGCTTTAAAGGCAGTTTCTGTTGCACTCTGGCTGCTTGCAGAAATCCCAGTGCGAGTGTTGTGAAAACACTCTGGACAGACTATTGCAAGTTTGGAACTTTGGATGAATTACCACATGGACCCTCATCATTTCACCTACATTTAGAGCCAGTGGACATTACTTCAGACACAGGTAGTAAACAGGAAACATAAGTAGAGAGCTGGGAACCTTAAGCTTTGAACTGTGTGAGAGCGTGTGTGATAAAGCAAGGTAGCCAACTGCTGGTGAAAGTGTGTGCGGCGCAGGCGCGCGTGTGGTCAGATGTCTCCTTAAAGCTGTGGCATGCTTGAGGATCCTGTCATGAAACCCCAGGGGACAGTTCTCTGGGAAGCCCCAGACTTCTGCCTCAAAGCAAGCCAACTGCAAAGCCTTAGATAAAGCGTTTTCTCATTTCTCTCTGAGACCCAAACTAGAAACTGCATTGTCTGCAACACATACCAGGCTCAGGACAAAGTGACCTTGAAGCTGACCTGCCCCCAACCACATGCTGTATCCCCTGTCACCTCTGGTTCCCCCATGCTCACACTGCTGTTTGGCCCCAAGCCCTGCCTCTGGCTCCAATGCCATGGTGGCCAGCCCTGCTGACTCTAGACCTCTATCGCTTTATTTAAGGTCCTTGTGAAAATGTGCAGCTACTATAGGCCTCAGAGAGATAGAGGCTGGGCTGGGACCCGGAGCTGTATTGAAAGGGAGAGACAGCTGGATATGGAGCGGGAAGAATCTCTTCCATTCCCTACTGGGGCCAGGATGGGCCTCAGTGTTCCCAAAATACAGAAGTCAGGGCAGAAAGGATGGTCTTCTTACTTGATCTATCCAATCATAGAGGCCTGAAGTAAATTACAGACATCTTTCCCATGGAATATTTCAGAATAATGAAAAATCATATTCACAAATGCTGTAGTTTGGATACTGACTGTCCCCAAAGATTAAATGTTTGGCCTCCAGTGTGGTTCTATCTGGAGGTAATGAAAACCTTATGAAATGGGGGTTTAAGTTATTGGGAGTATGCCCTCAAAGAGGACTGTGGCACCCAGCCCATTCCTGTTTTCTTTGCTTCCAGGTCATGGGGCACAGTCTTGCTCTGCCACATACTTCCCATCTTTTCTTTAAAAAATATTTTATTTATTTATTTGACAGAGAGAGAGAGAAAGGCAGATAGAGAGAGAATGGGAGTGCAAGGGCCTCTAGCCATTGCAAACAAACTCCAGATGCATGCGCCCTCTTGTGCATCCGGCTATATGTGGGAACTGGGGAATTGAACCTGGGTCTTTTGGCTTTGCTGGCAAGTGTCTTAACTGCCAAACCATTTCTCTCCAGCCCTCCCATCTTTTAAAAAAATATTTTTATTTATTTTAGAGAAAGACAGAGAGAGAGAGACAGAGAGACAGACTGTGTATCGGCATGCCAGGGCCTCCTGCCACTACAAACAAACTCCAGATGCATAAGCCACTTTATGCATCTGGGTTGATATGGATACTGGGGAATCAAACCAGGGTCTGCAGTTTTACAAGCAAGCACCTTCAACTGCTAATCCATTTTCCTAGCTCTTACTTCCTATCTTGATGTGCTTCCTCACTATAAGCCCTGAACAATGGGCCCAGCTAATTACAAGTTAATTATCTTAGGTATTTTGTTACAGTGCCAGAAAATTAACAAAACAAGATATTTTTCTTAAAATTAAAATTAATATTCTGGAGCGACAGAAAGCCAGATTGAAAAAAGGTAAGCATAAAACATGACCTCAGGGCTGCGAGACAGGTCAGTGGTTAAAGGTACTTGTGCTTACAAAGCCTGCTGGCCCAGTTTTGATTCTTTATGTAAAGACAGAGGCACAAAGTAGCACGTGTGTGGTGGTTTGAATGGTAACGTATGTCCCCCATAGACTCGGGCGTTTTACTAAGCTGTAACTTGGGTCTCCAGCCCCCTGGCTGGAGGAGGTGTCACTGGGGGCAGATCCTCGGATCTAGCCTAAAGGTATGTTTGGGGGCAAATCTGATTCTAGCCCAAAGGTATATGCAGAGCAGTCTGAGCTCTGGGGGTCGTTTGTTGAAGGTTTTTTTTTTTTTTTTTTCCTGAGGTAGGGTCTCACTCTAGCCCAGAGCTGACCTAGAATTGACTATGTAGTCTCAGGCTGGCCTCAAACTCATACGGATCCTCCTACCTCTGCCTCCTGAGTGCTGGGATTTAAGGCGTGCGCCACCACTCCTGGCTCTGCTGCAGGTTTTGTGCTTGCTGTTTTCTGGTGTTACCGGATGGTGGTGGTCTCTCTGTGTTTGGATTTATGAATGGAAGCAGCTTCTTCTGCCATTGATGGAGCTTCCCCCCAATCTGTGAGCTTGGAATAAACCCTTCCTCCCACAAAGCTGTGTTTGTTTGGATGTTCATCCCAGCAGTGTGAAACTGTCTGCTACAACATGCATCTGGAGTTTGTAGTGGCCCTGGCACACTCATTTTCTCTCTGTCTCTCTCTCCCCACTTGCAAATAAATAAAAAATGGGAAAAAAAAAAGTCAGTGTGGTGGCGCACACCTTTAATCCCAGCACTCAGGAGGCAGAGGTAGGAGGATCGCTTTGAGTTTAGGCCAGCCTGAGACTACGTAGTGAATTCCAGGTCAATCTGGGCTAGAATGAAACCCTACCTCAAAAAACTAAAAAAAAACTTGATCTCAACTTGGTGAAAATGACAAAGGGAATAACCTGGAAGAAATATTAATGGTGGTGCTGGTAGGATTATGGGTTATTTAAATTTCCCTTTTCAGGGCTAGAGATATGGCTCAGCAGTTAAGATGCTCGCCTGCAAAGCCTAACGACCTGGGTTTGATTCCCCAGTGCTCATTTAAAGCCAGATGCATAAAGTGGCACATGCATCTGGAGTTCATTTGCACTGGCTGGAGGCCCTGGTGTGCCCATTCTCTCTTGTGTCTTTCTTCTCTTGATCTCTCTCTACTTGCAAATAAAGAAGTAAAAATATTTAATTTTTTTCCTTCTTCATGTTTTCCAAATTTCTACAAATATATTATAAATATACTCATTTATTTAAAACTTATATAATAACTAATGAAGCCAGGAGTGGTATGCATGTCTTTAATTGCAGCACTGGCTAGGCAGTGACAGGAGAATCACTGTGAGTTTTAGGCCAGCCTGGGATACAGAGTGAGTTCCAGGTTAGTCTGGGATAGAGTGAGACCCTACCTCAAAAAAAAGAATAAATGAATATTTTTTATTAAACTATTTATTTATTTGCAAGCAGAGAGAGATAGAAAGAAGGACAGAGAAATTGGGTGTGTTAGGGTGTCCAGCTTCTTCAAACAAACTCCAGATGCATGCACCACTATACATCTGGCTTTACATGGGTGCAGGGGAATACAACTCAGGTCATTAGGCTTTGCAGGCAAATGCCTTAGTCAATGAGCCATCTCTCCAGCCCCTCTTTCTTTTTTTTATTTAAAATATTTTTAATTTTTATTTATTTATTTGAGAGAGAGTAATAGAGAGAGAGAATGAGTGAACTAGGGTCTCTCGCCTCTGCAAATGAAGTCCAGATGCATGCACCACCTTGTGCATCTGCTTACATGCATGGGTCCTGTGGAATCAAACCTGAGTCCTTTGGCTTTGCAGGCAAGCGCCCCAACAGCTAAACCAATCTCTCCAGCCCTTCTTTCTTTCTTTTTGAGGCAAAGTTTCTTTATGAAACTCAAGGTGGCCTCAAACTCCATTCTCCTGCCTCCGCTCAAATGTTGGAAGTACAGGTGTGCACCACCACATGGGGCTTCTGAATACATTCGCGTCCATTCTCTCCTCTCCAATGAGAATTTACTCTACTAAGATAATAGTTCTACCCTTGAAGCAATTTTCCTGGGTTGAAGTTGGGCTCAGCAGGTGTCTGTGATAAGGTCACCTTGGTTGGCCACTGCTGCAGTCCCACAGGCAGAGCGGCCTGCTGGCCTTTGGGGAAAGTGGGAAGGGTCACTTTCTCTAGGTTAGTGAAAAGAAGGGGTTGGCTGAGAACAACAGGAGTGGAAGCAAGCTCATGAAAGTGGGAGCTCACAGAGTCCCCAAGGAGAGCCCCACGCTGTCACAGTCCCACCTCAGAGAACACCTCCTTACAGCCATGGCCCATCCTCTTGCTCCTGACTCATTTTTTTTCCTGACTTATTTTTTAAAATATTTTTATTTATTTGAGAGAGAAAGAGAGAGAGAAAGATACGGAAATAGGCAGGTAGAGAGAAAGAGAGAGAAAGACAGAATGGGTGAGCCAGGGCCTCCAGCCACTGCAATCGAACTCCACATGCATGCGCCCCCTTGTGCATCTGGCTTACGTGGGTCTTGAGGAATTGAACCTGGGTCCTTTGGCTTTGCAGGCAAGTACCTTAACCACTAAGCCATCTCTCCAGCCCTTCCTGACTCATTTTTAACCATTATTTGTAATCTGTTTATCAAAACCATGCATGCTCTCTGTAGAAAAGTTGAAAAATAGAGAAAACAATCAGGCATACTTTCATTAACCCAGTAAAACCAAAGTTCCTCACACTGTCACATTTCCCATCTTCATGGGACTCAAAATCAGGATAATGCCATAGACCGTACTTTGTAACCTCTCCTTACCTTTTCATTTTGAAAATTGTCAAACCTGTTAAAAAGGTACAAATAGTGCAATGTACCTTTACCTAGATTCGTAATCCTCACAATTTTGCCTCCCTCTCTGTCTCTATAAATATTTTCCTAGGTTTCACCATCTGTTAACATTTTCACTTTCTGTTTCTATAAATATTTTCCTGAGCCACTTGAAAGTCAAGTGTGGACTTCATGACACCTCCCCCTAAGTTCTCCTGCTACCTCTGAAGAGCAAGTCCCCAGGGTCCAGAACAAGAAGGCTCGGGGTACGAGGAGCTGAGCATGGCTGCTAAGCCTTTGGGGAGGGCACCGTCAGCAGTGCTGCTCATTGTCCCTCCCCTTCCCCAAGAGCTACGAGGCTGCTTCTCTCCCGAGCAAGGAGCGTGTTTCCTGCCATGAGACACTGAAAGCCACCCTGCACAACACAGGAAGGGCATACAGGGTAGTAGGTAAGAGGCTGGGGCATGGCTCAGTGGGAGAGCGCTGACCAAGCAGGCCCAAAGCTTTGGGTTAGCGCAGGAAAAGAAAAAGTGGCGGGGAAACAAGCAGATCTAGAGAGAAAGTAAAGGGGAGGCTGTGCCGCCACCTCGTGGTCAGGCTTAGATTTCCCAGGCATTTTGACTGATAGGAGGAACATGTCATTGTCACACCTGTGGAGGAACCACAGGAAGCCTGGCGTTTTATATGTACTACTAATACCCACAGGTCCTAGAAATTGGGCCTAATTAAAATGTCCAAAACACAGCTCAGCCTGGCACATTGTAGGTGCTCTAACCTGTTTTGAGTAAGAAACTAGGCTCTGAAAGGGTAACTCATCCCAGGTCTCAAAGCTGGTAAGAGATAGTGAAAATTAAATCCCAGGTCTGTGTGGCTCCAAACCCATCGAACTTAGCCACTGTACCTCCTTCCCTGTTGAGGGAACAGTCTAAATTGAGAAAAGGGAGATGGTCTGATGATGTTATGCCTCTTGAAGAGGTCACGCAGGACCAGTTATAGAAGAGAATGGACCTGTCATAATCTCCAACTAGGTACTGGCCAGAGGATGAGGCTCAGAGCCCCGCGGGTGAGCCCACGTACAGCCATGGCAGAAATCCACCAAGATTTGCAAAGCCCCAAGTTGTACTTGAGATAGGTTAGAAGAATCTGCTGTTCCTCCAGGAGGACTCAATACTGGCCTTTATGAACAGAAAGGAAAGCAAACAAAGGCTTGGGAAGAGCAGGAAGAGAAGATATTCAACCATAACCTCAGCCTAGATGGTAGAGAAAGGAAAGAGGCTGCCCATCAGTGTTAAGCAAATGTTTCTGGTAAAGAGCCAGAAAGCAAATAATTTAGGCTTCAAGAATCACGTGATCACTGTTATAACTATTCACCTTTGCTGTGGTCGTACATAAGCAGCCATAGATAATCTGGGTATAACATAGATAAATGGGTATAACTATGTTCCAATACAACTTTATTTTAAAGGAGGTAGGAGTATGGCTCAGTAGTAGAACAATTAAGTATCATGAGCTATCCTGCTCCAAATAAAACCCAGCAACACACTTTATTTTCAAAACCAGGGAGTGGATAACAGACTGTGGTCAAACCCTGTCCTAATGGTGTCTAATAACCCAAATGTACTTTTTAAGGAAAACAATTGAGAAAACAGAAAAGAGATGCTGAATGTAAACTGGAGTATGAGGAAAGGCTCTTACCACAAACCAAACTCCAAGTGGCTTAACCCAGTGGCTACCCCAGGGTCTTACCTTTCTTGGAGAAGCAGCTCACATTTTTTCTCCAGAGGCAGCACCTGGGGTAAGGCATTGCTATCTGCTAAGACCTTTTGAGAAATGGTGCAATTTTTGGAGATGTCTTCCAAAAGTGGATAGGCCGCAAAATTGAAATAGAGAATTGAGTTTGGGATGTTCTCAGCATCACTGGTGGGTTCAGTTTCACCATCTGAATGGCTTCCTGTGAGGAAAGGAGACTGCCATGTGTGGTGTGACTGCATTCTCTATGGGTCCTAGGGTTGGTGGGGTGTGGAGCTGCCTGTGTATGGAGGCCAGCCCATCCAGCTTGAGTTGGGAGAGGCTCACTTGATCTTGACCTTACCAAAGAGTCTTGTGAGGGCCAGTCTGAAGGATCCTTTGGCCTGGGGTGGAGGGACTCAAAGGGGTGATTGGGTGTCATCCATGCTTTGTGAGAGGTCAGGGAAAGTCAGGGAAAAGAGCAGTAGCCAGTAGGGCTAGGCAGCTACCCGCACGTCACCTTCCATACTGTGGATCAGGAAATACGGGTGGTATGCAGACACTACGAACAGTGGCTTCCAGGAGACCTCCAGCTGGGGGCTTATGGGGGAAGCAAAGGCACAGATGATTTCAGCCTTGGCCACGTCCATGAGCCTCATAGAGTGGTTTCTGGAAAAAATTAGCACCTGGGAAGGAAAGAGACAACGAGTGGGAATTTCTCTTAAATGCCCCACAGGAAGGCAGAGGGTAGAGGCCACCCCAGGACCCTCCTCCAGGGGTGTCCCATCACCCCTCCACTCCCACCTCCTGTTAACTGTCCACCTCGGACACCTGCTCTGAGGAAGAGCTTGGTTCTCTTCAGCTTGGGGTGATACTCTCATTTCCCTCAAGCTCTCTGCCCTGAGTTTGCAGGTCACCTGTGGGTGTGTGGTCCTTCTCCATCATTTTGTGAGCTTGTTTTCCTTGTCCCCAAGGAAGTAACAGTACTGCAGGGGAACTCTGCCCTGCCCACACGTCTCCTGGTCCCCAGCTTCAATGACTATTCTCTCACCAAGTGCTGGTGGGCATGGAATGGCATCTGTAGCCTTGGGCCTTCTCCAAGCCTCCCCTGGGGTCCTACAGAGACCTACCCTGTGCAGGGTCATACCTGGAATCACAGATTTTCCCTCTCAGCCTGCACCCCATCACAAGCCCTGGAGGGATTAGGGAATCAGCTCTGCACATCAGCCTCAATGCCTTCCTCCCCTTTGGCTGCAGCCATAGGAAGCCCAGCACACGTGGCCTCTTACCCAGCCCCTCTGAGAAGATGCTGCTCCCTGTTCCTACCCCTCCATGCTGCAGTGCCCACTCCATAAGAGGTGCACCCATACCCTTCTGCCCAGCATCCAGGACCCTCTGTGCAAGGCTGGTCTTCCCCCTTGCCTGCCCAGCATCCTTCCTCTTCATACTCCACACAGCTAGACTTCCTGCAATGTCAGGACACACCTCTCTCTCCTGCCTCCTCATTTCCCCTGGTTCAGGTCAACTGTTTGCTCCTGTCACGCTCCCTCACAGGTTCCATTAGGTGACCTCCACTCTGTTCCATGTGCCCATTGCAAAGTCATGCCACAGCCATTCTTGTGTTCCAAGGCATCTGCTTGATGACCTGTCTTTCCCAATGACATGTAAGCACTATGAGGGAAAGGACTTCCTCTTTTTAAAATTGTATTTATCATTTATTTATTTGATGATAGAGATTGAATCCAGGGCCTTGTACCAGCCCATCCTAGATGCTACCGCTGAGCAGTCTTCCCAGCACTGAAATTTCTCTTTTATATTTGTATTCCCAAAAGCCAGTCTCGTGTCTAGTACTAGTAGGCCATTGAGCGTGTTTTTTTGTTTGCTTGATGCAGGGTCTCACTCTAGGCCATGCTGACCTGGAACACACTCTGTAGCCAGGGCTGGCCTTGAACTTCTGATTCTCCCACTCAATCTTCTGAGCACTGGAATTATAGGCATGAGATATCATGTCCAGCAGGCAAGCATTTTTGGGAGGAATAATGAACATACTCACAGAAGAATGGAAGGCCTGGGAACCTACCATGCCAGGCAAGGCTGGGACGACGGCCACTGTGCAGATGGCTTCCTCCAGGTGCTTCACAGGCCTATAGATACGAAACACATGGATACTTGTCTACTTTTTAAATTAAAACTTTTTTTATTTATTAGAGACAGAAATAGGGGAAGGGAGAGAGAGAGAATGGGCAATGGGAGCATCAGGGCCTCTAGCCACTGCAAATGAACTCCAGACACATGAACCACCTTGTGCATCTGGCCTATGTGGGACCTGAAGAATCAAACCTGGGTCCTTAGACTTCTCAGGCAAGTGCCATAACCACTAAGCAATTTCTCCAGCCCAATACTTGTCTATTTTAATAATTTTTGTTTTATTTATTTGAGAGAGAGATAATGGGCATGCCAGGACCCCTAGCCACTGCAAACGAACTCCAGACATATGAGCCACCTTGTGCATCTGGCTTTACATGGGTACTGGGGGATCAAACCTTGATCCTTAGACTTTGCGGGCAAGCACCTTAACCGCAAAGCCATCTCTCTGTTCTGTCCTAAGGCATCTGTTCTGAGGAAACTCTTGAAATGTGATATGTGAGGAGACTGATCACAATAGTAAAAACCAAGAACAGTCTAGATACCCAGTAACAGGAGACTGCATAAGTAAAAATCTATTAGCCCAGTGTGGTGGCTCATACCTTTAATCCCAGCTCTTAGGAAACAGAGGTAGGAGGTTCGCTGTGAGTTTGAGGCCACCCTGAGACTACATAGTAAATTCCAGGTCAGCCTAGGTTAGAGTGAGACCCAACCTCAAAAAAAAAAAAAAAAAAAAGAATATATTAATGAAAATAGAACTGGAGTTACATGTACCAGCATGTATAGCTCTCATGGTTAATGTTACAAAGCAAGTTAGAATAAATATCACTGAAAAGCAAGTTGGAAGATATGTAGACTATGGATCTATTCATAGGTTTCCTAAATATGCACAGCTTAACAATGTATTATTCAGAGACAAAAATCATATATATATATATATATATATATATATATATATGATTAAGAAACTATGAATAAAAACAATATGGTACACAAAAATTGGTTATGATATTTGGCAGTGACTCTCATCAAAAAGTGGACTTTAGGGCTGGAGAGATGGCTTAGTGGTTAAAGCACTTGCCTGCAAAGCCAAAGGACCCAGCCACATTTGATTTCTCAGGACCCATATAAGCCAGATGCACAAGGTGGTCAATGTGTCTGGAGTTCGTTTGCAACAGCTGAAGGCTGTGGTGCGACCATTCTCTCTTTCTTAAATTTTTTTTTTTTTAATTTTTGAGGTAGAATCTCACTCTAGCCCAGGCTGACCTAGAATTCCCTATGTAGTCTCAGGCTGGTCTTGAACTCATGGCAATCCTCCTACCTCTGCCTCCCGAGTTCTGGGATTAAAGGCGTGCACCACCACGCCCAGCTGCCAAATAAATAAAAAAAATTTTTAAGTGAACTTTATGTTTTTCATCAGCTGAACATGAAGGTGGTTGGGGGATATGCTTTCTCCAGTGGGACATTAGCGGATGTCACCTAAACAGAGGCTTGAGAAGCATTTGTGTATTGGGGATGCTCTTTATTGCTGCTGGACACCCTTAGATCAGCATGAGGAAGCCTGAAGTAGCTTACAGAAAAGGCTCCGAGGGAATTGGGGTGTCCTGGCCAATACCCTTCTAACTGCCAGGTGCAAGTGTGAGGTCACCCTAGACCTCAGCCTCTGGCAGAGCCACCATCTCCCTGAAAGCACACACGGGAGCTAGGTGAGGTCAGTGGAGACCTGACCAACTGAGTCCAGCCTATGTTTAAGGACTGCTTTGCTTTTTTATATTTATTTTTGTTTTTGATTTTTTAAAAATATTTTTAAAATTTCCAAGCAGAGAGAAGACAGACATAGAGAATAGGCACACTAGAGTCTCCAGCTACTGCAAACAAACTCCAGATGCATGTGCCATTTTGTGTGGGCACTGGGGAATTGAACCTGGGTCATTAGGCTTTGTAGGCAAGTGCCTTAACCGCTGAGCCATCTTTCCAGCCCTGATGGACTGCTTTCTAAAACATTAAGAGTGGAAAGTGGGAAATGTTTTGGTTTGTGGCAGTAGATAGCTAAGAACCTTCAGGGAGGAGAGAGGAGGATGTGATTAGGAAGCAGTATGCAAGCAGCCTTATGGAACTAGAGATGGTTTGTTTCCACTGGACATAGGGAGTCTATCTCAGCATCCTTTCTCTCTCTCTTTCCCACACATTACAGATTCACTTGCATGCATACACTACTTTTAAAAATAAAAAAATAAACAGCAAAAATAAACCTTGCTCCTGCACTCTCATGAGTAGGAACACTCTTTCCGTAAACACTTTAAGTTCTATCTATGATCTAATAAAATCTCTCTAAACCTTAAAAACACCAAAAACAGATCCTTAGGGCAATGGAAAAGGTAATTTTACAGAAGAGAGCTTCTTGGGCATATGGCATAAGATGTCATTTATGCCATCCAACAGTTTGTTTCATAATGCGGCATACCCACCTGACACTGTGATCGGGGGCGTCACTAAGGAGAATGGTGGCTATGGACAGTGACTAGTCAGAGTCCATCAGATTTGTCTATGAAACATTGACTTCTGCTCTGTCCTGCCCCTGAGCCACCTTTCTTTTTATTTTTGGCAGTTCTGGGGATTGAACCCAGAGATTTCCATATGCTAAGTGAGATACTACTGAGATACATCCCCAGCCTTGCCACCTACTTTTATAAAAATGTTTTTGTTAATAGTTTATTTTTATTTGAAAGACAGACAGATATAGAGAGAATGGGTGCACCAGGGCCTCCAGCTGCTGCAAACAAACTGTAGACACATGCGTCACCATGTGCATCTGGGTCCTGGAGAATTGAACCTGGGTCCTTTGGCTTTGCAGGCAAGCACCTTAACAACTAAGCCATCTCTCCAGTCCTCTTTATTTTTCTTTTTTTGTTTTTTCAAGGTAGGGTCTTGTTCTAGCCAAGGCTGACCTGGAATTCACTATGTAGTCTCAGGGTAGCCTCGAACTCATGATCTTCCTACCTCTGCCTCCTGAGTGCTGGGATTAAAGGCATGGACTACCATGCCCAGCTAAAAAGTTTTGTTAATATTTTATTTTTATTTGAAAGAGAGAAAGAGAAAGAGGCAGACAGAAAGAAAATGGGCGCCACCTACTTCTTAACAAGCACTTCTGTGGTGGGTCCATGGGTCCCACTGGCTGACACCAGGTGGAGGGAAGCATTTGTGCATAGCACCACACACTTCACCTGGGATTTCACGGGGCCCTCGGGGTACATATTCTGTCCTTTGTGGACCACGAAGAATCTTAGGAATTGAATGCTTTGGCAGAAATACCCCTCAGGAAGAGCAACGACCCCAAAGGGGAATCCTGAGGAAATAAATCACATCAGCTATGTGAGCACATTAGAAAAAGGATATGTGTGGAGGAGAGGGAAGATGAGGGCCAGGTCAAGCAGAGAGTGCCCTCTGCCAGGGACCTAGTGTCCAGTGGGGAGGACAAACCTCTTCAGTGAGCCTGTGTCTAGAGAGGAGCTGGAGAGGGAGAAGACCAAGTCCAGCGGGGAGAGAGACAAGGGCCAGCGCTACAGGCAGCCATGGGATGCATGAGGGTGTGGTTTCAGAGAGGGTGTGTGTTTGAGTGTAGCCAAACAGGAACTGACCAGTATCCCCCCAAATGACAAGGAACTGCCTGTGGGTCTGTGGGTCACCATTGTTGAAGTCCGGCTAGAGGAGCCTCTGCTCCAGGGGGATGCACGCAGGTAACCAGACACCACTGATGCGGGCACCTGCAAAGCTGGACTAGGACCCTGGGCACCCGCCATGGTGCTGCCTTTTCAGACCACTTCTGAGGTCTTTAGCTCTAATACCAGTAGAGTTCCTACTGCCTGGGGTTGGAGGCCGAACCGTGCAGAAGACCTGCTTTCTTTGAGAGCCTGGGTCTTGCGGGGAGGAGGAGGATTGAGGCTGTGCTGAAAGACATGTCTCCAGGGGAGTGGAACAAGGAAGGTGGTGGCTGTGCTCCCAGCACCTGGTGCAGTGCCAGGCACAGAGCAAGCCATTGCTTAAGTACGTGGGTATTGGAAGTGACAGCATGGATTTTGCTCAGTGAGTGTGTGTTGCATGAGTGGAGGGGCTAAAGCAGGACCAACTGCCCCAGCTGACTACGAACATGGAGGTGACAGGCCTAGCGCTTCTGGAGTCTCACTGGCGAGACCCACCAGGTGCTCAGTGAGGGCAGGGTGGGGGTCTCACCTTGGATCAGGTCCCACAGTATGAGCACACCATCCTCACAGGCCAGTACCAGGTAGGAGGAGCTGCCGCTGAGCTGAGACATGGCAATGGGCGCAGCACAGGGCCACACATTCTCAGGGTCTAGGAAGGAGGACATACTCACCAGGGTCCCCACAGACCCTGCCCCTGCCCCGGCCCATTACCTCCTGAGAGTGAAAGGTCTGCTTGTCTGGGTCCTGGGCACTAGGAGCCCTGCCTGGGCTCCCAGCTCTCTGCAGTGTGGCTCTCCTTCCTCGAGGTGCAGTAAGAAGCCACAACTAACACTTAGTGGCTGCTTCTGGGTGTTAGACACATGTTAAGAACGTTACAGGCAGCATCTCATTTAATTCTCAAGAGGTTTCTTTCTATGGAGTGGGTCCTATTAGCACCTCCCTGTTCTAGCCGAGGAGACAGAATAAATGAGTAGAGAGGAGATCAGAAGCAAGCTGCCTGGGAGGGAGGGAGGGAGCTGAAGGAAAGCTTCTTTGTGCACAGCTAACCTGACCCTGAGGCACAACACTGAAGGCTGGAAAGCGTGTAGCTCAGGGTGTAACCCCAGAGTGGGTGCCTGTAACTGCCTCTGTGGATATGTCTGACAACAATCACCATCTCGATTTCCTTGTGTTTGTTTTCAAAGGGCTTACACGTACTGAAGCCCTCTGGGTTTTGTTATTCATGACCAATGTATGCAGCAGACCGTGATGTGTAATAAATTAGCTCTGAGTTTCAGATGAGAAAGCAAGTTGGGGCATGAAGTGACTGGCACTGTCCCCACTGATTTATCATCTTTAAGAAATGTGACAGGCCTTCAGGTCACGCTAGAGCCACTGAGCCCCCAACTTTTGCCTGCGCAGTTCTGGCTCCCTAATGCCACACATGCTCAGCTCAGCTGGAGAAGGACATTTTCTCAGAGCCCCGAGCTTAAGGTGGCTCCTGCCTCAGTCTCAGCAGCAAAGTACCAACTTTATCCTTTGGACTCTTGTTCAGTGAGTAGAAGAAGAAATTGTGACTTCCGGTCCAGTGCATGCCAAGGGTACAGACTACTCCTGGGGAAAAAGAAAGGGGTGCTGTGAGATACCCAGAAGGTGTTGGCCACTTGGGAAATCTGAGGTGGTTTATTCCAGGAGGAGGCAGCAGAATGGAACAGAAACAGCTGGCAGCCTTATTCTACCTTCCATCCTCCCACTACTCCAGCTCTGCCATGTGGTGTGTGGGGGAGGGGGGGGCTGCTGCAGGACTTTCCTTGCCCAGACAACCACCTGCTGTGTTCATTTACCCGGGGGGATCTTGGCTTCTGATGGCATCGTGGTTATGCAGCTAGGAAGGAGGAAATGGAACGTGGCCACACTAGGAAAGACAGACATGAGTCAGAGTTATCTCTGGTTGGCAAAGAGAGATTCTGGCAGAATATTGGAAGACCACAAGCGGACTGTCAGGATGGGCCTTCCCAGGGTATAGGGCCACAGTGCTGATCACATTCTAGCCTCTGGGGCTGGTGGCCATGCAGACCTTAGATGCTTATGAGGACAGGGACCTGCAAAGCTGGGCGGTCACTCACTGGCCAGCATGGTGTGAAGCAGAGCCCCAGCTAGAGAAGGCTTCCCTTTAGCGTGCCACCTCTACCCATGGGACAGCCCCTTAAACAGCATACATCCATCACCTGAATAAATACTTCCTTATTTGGGGGCCATAAAACCTGCAGTATAAGTGTAAACTGGAAGCTTTTCGTAGAGAGTGGGGGAGAGAATGAATGAATTACTAAGCACTCTAGGGTCTCCTGCCACTGCAAATGAACTCCAGGTACATGTGTACCACGGTACCTACATGAAACCTACATGGGTACCAGGGAATTGGACCCAGGCCATCAGGCTTTGTAGGCAAACACCTTTAACCACTGAGCCATCTCTCCAGCCCTAGACATTTCTTTTAAAGACCCAGTATGGAAGGTTTACAGATTTTCAAGTTGTAAATATCCCCACAATGAGCAATTAATTAATAGTGGTCTAGCCGGGTGTGGTGGTGCACGCCTTTAATCCTAGTACTCAGGAGGCAGAGGTAGGAGGATCGCTGTGGGTTCAAGGCCACCCTGAGACTACGACTACATAGTGAATTTCAGGTCAGCCTGGATTACAGCAAGACCCTACCTCAAAAAAAAAAAAAAAAAAAAAAAAAAGCAGTTTAACAACTGGTTTCAAATTCCTAAATATCCCACTGGGCAGTAGGGTGGAGCTAGGGCACCACTGAACCTTGGCTGGGTTCCAGTCCCTAACAGGGTTGCTGTTAAGGCTGAGACTGCAGACTCCATGTCCTGAAGTGAGGACATTTGAAGTCTACTGGACAGCACAATGCACGTCTCACTTTCTGTGTGAAAACAAAAGTGCTCCAGAGACCCATGCAGCTGTGAGGGAGCTAATTCCTAAAACCATGGGTACTTCAAAGACTGGGCTCAGATACGGTAAATGGAGGCCTACTTGCTGACTTGAAGTGTTACAGTATATTACTTCTAGTGTAATGTAATAATTATACACTTATACTGCATGACATTTAGAAAGACAAGAAAGAGGGGCAAGGGGTGGAGCTCAGTGGTACAGCTTGCCTAGCCTGCACAAGGCCTTGGGTAGACCCTCAGCACTGTAAAAAAGCAAGAAGGAAATGGAGAAATGTTAATAATGGTGACTTAATTCCTTCTTTAGTATCTTCTGCTTCTTTTTCTTTCTTTCTTTCTTTCTTTCTTTCTTTCTTTTCTTTCTTTCTTTCTTTCTTTCTTTCTTTCTTTTCTTTCTTTCTTTCTTTCTTCCTTTCTTTCTTTCTTTCTTTCTTTTCTTTCTTTCTTCTTCTCTTCCTTCCTTCCTTTCTTTCTTTCTTTCTTTCTTTCTTTCTTTCTTTCTTTCTTTCTTTCTTTCTTTCTTTCTCTCTTTTTGAGGTAAGTCTTCCTCTAGTAGTCTCAGGCTGGTCTCAAACTCACAGCAATCCTCCTACCTCTGCCTCCTGAGTGCTGGGACTCAAGATGTGCACCACTTTGCCTGACTTTTTCCTTTGTTTTTCAAGGTAGGGTCTCACTCTAGTCCAGGTTGACCTGGAATTCACTATGTACTCTCAGAATGGCCTCAGATCCACAGTGATCCTCCTACCTCTGCCTACCAAGTACTGTTTTGTTTTTGTTTTTGTGTGTGTATGTTTTAATCACCTGAGTGGCTCCTCCTCCCGCTCCTTGTCCAGGTACTTCTTGTAGGAGGTATAGAAGATCTCTGTGTGCTGCTCCCAGTGACTGTCCCTGATGAAGTGATTCTGCCCAGAGCCCATCCCATAGCAGTCTTCTATCTTTGCAAAGCATTCCAGGGGGCTTTTAAATGTGGTGCCTTGGTGGAAAAGATTCCAGATTTGTGACATCACTTGTGTCCCTTTGCTGATTTCCCCTTCTTTCTCGTTGAGAAGCCTCAGCCTTAAAAACCCATTCTTGTTCCACAGCACGCGAGCCCAGGGGCTCAGTCCTCCTGGACTTCTTCCTACTACACAGGCCCACAGAGCCCTGCAGGGGCAGCTGCTCTCCTCTACATCTCCAGCCCAACATCTCAGGTTCTTAGCAAAGGGGCCAAGAAAGCAGCTACGGTGCACTATAGGCCTTAGGACAGGGCCACTATTTGCCCAGTGAAGCAAGGCTCAAACTGGACAGTAACTGTTACTTTCCAACCACAGCTGAAGACATATTTAGGAGCCTTGTCTGCTTCCCAGGCTGAAGTTTACCACTCACCTTTCTGTAATAGGCCTCCTGCTCTGTCAGTCATCTTCCCCATTCCCCTTCCCAGTAACTTCCCACGTCCTAATCCGCACCCACCCACCCACCTCCAGTGCTGGGAATCAAACCCAGGGCATCCTTCATGCTAGCCAGGCCATGTCCCATAAGGTTCCAACCCCCGCCGCTACCTCCATTCTTTAACGTCTCCCATTGCCCGTTTGCTTGCACCTCTGCATACATACCTATAAGAAGGGAAACCAACTAAGTTAGCTTGCTCTGGAGTTTCTTACTCTTAACACCAAAAATTCCACATCCCTGGAAATGCCTTAGTTCCTGAGCCAAGCAAACTGGTATGGTTAGTCACCCACCTAAGAGTATAAGTGCTGGATCTCAGCTAATAATCTTCAATTGCACTATATAGTCCTACACTGTTTTCTGGGCTGGGGAGAAGGCTCAGCAGTTGAAAGTACTTGCTTGCAAAATCTGTTGGCCCGCGTTTGATTCCCCAGTGCCCATGAAAAACTCTTGCAGTGGCAAGAGGCCTTTTGCATGCCCATACCTTTTCTCTCCTTCCCTCACTCTCTGCTTTTAAAAAAGATAAACTGCAATGCAACTGTCTAGACAGAAATTGGACTCAATGTCCAAGACCTCACAGTGCCTAGCAATACCACAAGACTCTCATAATAGGAGGAAAAGTTGATGACATCAAAATAAAGGAGAGAATAACAGAGAGAGGGAGGGGATATGGTGGAGAGTGGAGTTGTGAAGGGGAAAGTGGAGGAGGGGAAGGAATCATCATGGTTTATTGTCTATAAGTATAGAAGTTGTCAATTAAAAAAAAAGATAAACTGTTTTCAAAAATGGTTGTGCCAATTTTCATTGCTAAATTTAATGTATAAGAGTTATTATTGTGGGCTAGAGAGATGGCTTAGCAGTTAAGGCACTTGCCTGCAAAGTGTAAGGACCCAGGTGCATGTATCTGGAGTTAGTTTGCAGTGGCTGGGCCCTGGTGTGCCCATTCTCTATCTGTACTTTCTCTTTCTCTCTCTCTCTCAAATAAAATTATTGTCCTGCATCCTCAAAAGGGCAGTCTTTTTAAATTTTTTACTTACTTACATTTTGCTTGTGTGTGTGGTGTGGCGGTGTATGCACATGTATGCGCCCATGCAGTGTCCCATGGGCTTGCCTGTAGCAAGGTGTGCTTGACTGCAGTGGCTAGAACAGAACGGCTGGTGTCCTGCTCCAGAGCTCTTCTACCCATTCTTATTTTAACCAGAGTCTCTTACTGGTCCTGGAGCTTGACATCCATCCTACAAGCTCCAAGCTCTAAGCTCCAGAAAGTCTTGGATCTCTGCTCCCCTATGGGACTGGAGTTACAAATGTATATGACCATGGCCAGCTGTTTATGTAGCTCTTGTAGATAAAACTCAAGTGGTTTCTCAGGCCTCCTCAGACCCTCATGTTTGCACAGGAAGTGCTCTAAAGCATCAGTTCCTAAATGGTCTTTAAATTTTTTAGGCATCCAAACTAGACATGGAGGCACATCCTTTAATCCCAGCACTAGGTAGGATGAGGTAGGAGGATTGTCATGAGTTGGAATTCAACCTGGGGCTACTGAGCAAGTTCCAGGTCAACCTGGACTAAACCTGGACTAAACCTAACCTGGGCTAAAGTGAGACCCTTCCTTGAAACAAACAAACAAACAGAAAAATGTAGCCATCCTAGTTGTGTATAGTGGTATCTCATTGTGGTTTTAATTTACATTTTTCTGGCAACATCTTTATATGCATTTATTGGCCATTTGAGCAATCTCTTTTGTACTAGATTGTTTCTTTTAGGGAGGAGTTGAGGTAGGGTCTTGGCTCTAGCCCAGGCTTACCTGGATTTCACTATGTAGTCTAAGGCTGATCTCTGACTCACAGTGATCCTCCTACCTTGGCCTCCTGAGTGATGGGATTAAAAGCATGGGCTACCATGCCTGGCCAGATTGTTTCTTTTATAAACATGATGTGTAGTACTTCTGGATATGAATCATTAGTAAGTTTGGTGTATTGTGTTTATCTTTTCCTATTATTGTGGCTCTTTCATGTTCTTTCTTTTTTTTTTTTTTTTTTTTTTTTTTTTTTTTTTTTTTTTGGTTTTTCAAGGTAGGGTCTCACTCTAGCTCAGGCTGACCTGGAATTCACTATGTAGTCTCAGGGTGGCCTTGAACTCACAGCGATCCTCCTACCTCTGCCTCCCAAGTGCTGGGATTAAAGGCGTGCACCACCATGCTCAGCTTTCTTTCATGTTCTTAATAACATATCTGGCTGATTAGAAGCTCTCAGCTTTTCCTTTGTTGAGACAGGGTCTTGCCATGACGTTGCTCAGATTGACCATGAAATCACTATGTAGCCCAGCCTGGCCTCAAAGCGGCAATTGCTTCCTGTGTGCTGTGTTATGGCACCACCTTGCCCAACTCAGATGTTCTTAATTCTAATGCAGACCGCTACAATGTGTCTTTTATTGTATTTTTTGCATCTTGTATTATTTTCTAAATAATATTATTTGGAAATATATATTATTTATTTATACAATGCATGTGGAATTTAGTTTTGTGCATAGTCTGAGGCAGGGCACTGGAACCAGACCAATTTATTGAACATCCTTATAACATATCAAGTGCCTTAGCAGCTGAGCCATCTCTCCAGCCAGCTTCCCCTGTTTTCATGACCCTAGATGTTCTTAATTAGTGTCATGTCCTACCTTGGTGGTTTCCTTTCATGTCTTTTTCAGATTCATGCTTAGTGTATTATGGGCACTGAGTAAATACTGATGACTGACACAGGAGTGTGAGAATGAATGAATTTCACCTGCCAATCGGAAACAGTGTTTCTCTTTCCTGATCTTCCCATTCTGTTAACTGAATCCTTATAGCCTTTACACTATCTTTTGTTTTTAGGTCCTGGAGCCTATGAGATTTTTGAAAATTTCTTCTTTAGAACTATGAATTCAATTAGATATTGCTGCTATTAAATAGAAAAATGGGGGCTGGAGGGATGGCTTAGCGGTTAAGGCATTTGCCTGCAAAGCCAAAGGACCCAGGTTCAATTTCCCAGGACCCACATTAGCCAGATGCACAAGGGGGCGCATGCGTCTGGAGTTCGTTTGCAGTGGCTGGAGGCCCTGGTGTGCCCAATTTCTCTCTCTCTCTCTCTCTCTCTTTGCCTCTTTTTCTGTCTAATAAATAAATAAAAATATTTTAAAAATAGAAAAATGGAAAATGTGGAGAAAGGCCAGAAGGAAAAAGTGGAGAAATCAATGACAAAGGAAGTAGAACACCAGCTCTTACTTACCTGTTATAGGTTTAGGTGGTTTGATCTTCATTATGTAAACTGGAAGACTCAACTTAACATCACCTTTAAAAGAAATGCTTACATCCTAAAATAAGGAAGAGGCACAGCCATTAAGCCAACAAAGAGTTATCATGGAATCATTAACTCTCACTCCAAGATAGGCATGGTGGCACACACCTTTAATCAAAGCACTCAGGAGGCAGAGGTAGGAGAATTGCCATGAGCTCAAGGCCATCCTGAAACTACATAGTGAATTCCAGGTCAGCCTAGGCTAGAGTGAGACCCTACCTCAAAAACACAATACAAACAAATAAAATAAAAAAAAAAATACTCACTCCAAAAGATAGGAAAAAAAGAGAAAAGAAAATAGATAGGGCCGGGCGTGGTGGTACACGCCTTTAATCTCAGCACTTGGGAGGCAGAGGTAGGAGGATTGCCATGAGTTTGAGGCTGCCCTGAGACTACAGAGTGAATTCCAGGTCAGCCTGGGCTAGAGTGAAATCCTGCCTCGGAGTGGGGGTGGGGGGGAAGGCGGGGCAAGTAAGAAGTAAATAGCAAAACAGTAGATTTAACCCCAAGCATTAAATGTATATAGTCTAAACATTCTGAGTAAAAGGCATAAGCATCATTTCTCATTAGTAGGTAGAATTCATTCCTACATTCCTGTGTTGTTCATCACTGATTGTTGCTGAGTGCTTATAATGCACGAAGCACAAAGATGAGAAAGACACATCTGATAATAAAAAAGCAAAATCCAATTATATGCCATCATAGTAAATTACAGGTGATGCACACCTGTAATCTCAGCACCTGGGAGGCTGAGGCAAGAGGATTGTGTGTTTGAGGCCATCCTGGGCTACAGGACAGGCTCAAGGCCAGCCTGACGTATATATGTATGTGAAGAGAGATGCTATCTCAAAGAATAAATAAACCAAAAATACAAATAAGAAAATACACTCTCAAAACTCCACTTCAGTTCTCAGTTTAAATATAAACAAATGGTCTGGAGAGATGGCTCAGCAGTTAAAGATGCTTGCTTTCAAAACCTGACGGCGCAGGTTTGACCCCCCAGTACCCACAAAAAGCCAGATATACAAAGTGGTGAATGCATGTAGAGTTGTTTGCATGGCAAGAGGCCCTGGTACACCCATTTTCTCTCTCTGTCTCAAATAAATAAATATTTTAAAAAACTAGATATAAACAAATGTGTTAAAAGTATCAAAAATATTATATCTTGCTCAAAATAATGAAAAGAAAACTGGATTAAAAGATTTCAGTCAGAACAAAAACTAGTACCAGTGACAAAAGGGTCAGAAAGCAATGCTAAAATGGTCAGTTCATCAGAAAACACACCACCCCAAACTTGGGTAAAATAGACTAAGGATATAGAAAGTAAAGCAGGTGGCTGAAGAGGCCTGATGGCCTGGGTTTGAATCCCCCAAACCTACATAAAGTCAGATGCACAAGGTGGCACATGCATCTGGCGTTCATTTATACTGTCAGGAGGCCTTGGCGTGATACCCATTCATTCTCTTTCTCTCATAAACAAACAAATAAATAAAAGTAAATCAGTAAAGATATAGACGATGTCAATAAGCTGACCAATAACAACAGAATATATACTTATCAAGGACATTTATCAAGGCAAACCATATTTCGGGCATAAAAGAAGATTCATTAAACTTGAAAGAATTCAAATTACATGAGATATGCTCTCTGATCATTATGGAATTCAATTATAAACCAATAAAAGATATCTGTAACATCATTAATGAATGCACACTAAATTATTCATCAGTTAAGGCAGAGAAAAGAAGCAAATTAGGAAGTATTTTGAATTGCAAGAAAATGAAACACATCAATATTTAAAGAATAAAACTAAAGCAACATGGCCATCCCTCTATCCATGGGGACATTGGTTCTAGAACAACTTAAGGTCGTAAAATCTGGGGGAAGTCCTTTATATAAAATGGCATAGTATTTGTATGTAAAATAAGCATATACCTTAAATTATCTCTAGATTTCTTAAAATATGAAATTCAATGTAAGTGTTATGAAAGTATCTTTTATAGTTAGGTACTGATGACCAAGGGAAAGTCTGTACATACACAGTATGGACACAACTTTTTTGGGGGAATCCAGTCCAGTTTTTTTTTTTTTTTTTTTTTTTTGAGGTAGGGTCTCACTTTAGCCCAGGCTGACCTGGAATTCACTCTGGAGTCTCTCAGGGTAGCCTTGAACTCATGGAGACCTTTCTACCTCTGCTTCCCGAGTGCTGGGGTTAAAGGCATGCGCCACCATGCCTGGCCAGTTTTTCTTTTTAAAAAATATTTTTATTTGAGTTGGGCATGGTGGCACTTGCCTTTAATCACAGCACTCAGGAGGCAGAGGTAGGAGGATCACCTTGAGTTTGAAGCCAGCCTGAGACTATATAGTGAATCCCAGGTCAGCCTGGGCTAGAGAGAGAGCCTACCTTGAAAAACCAAAATAATAATAATAATAATAATAATAATTTAAAATTTTTATTTGCAAGCAGAGAGAGTGAATAGATGCACCAGGGCCTCCAGCCACTGCAAACAAACTCCAGCTGCATGCACCACTTTGTGCATCTGGCTTTACGTGGATACTGGGGAATCATTAGGTTTTGTAGGCAAGCACCTTAACTCGTAAACCACCTCTCCAGCCTAGTTTTACTTTTTTTCTTTCTTTACTTTTTTTTGGGGGTGGTGGTGGTGAGGTAGGGTCTTGTTCTCACCCAGGTTGACCTGGAATTCACTTTGCAGATTCAGGTTAGCCTGGAACTCATATTGATCCTCCTACCTCAGCCTCAAAAGTGCTGGGATTAAAGGTGTGCATAATCACACCTGGCGCCAGTTTTTCTTTTTAAAAATATTTTTAAACTGGGCATGGTGGCGCACGCCTTTAATCCCAACACTCTGGGAGGCAGCGGTAAGGGGATCACCATGAGTTCAAGGCCACCCTGAGACTACATAGTGAATTCCAGGTCAGCCTGAGCCAGAGTGAGACCCTACCTCGAAAAACCAAAATAAAATAAAATAAAATAAAATAAATAAATAAATATTTTTGGCTAGGTGTGGTGGCACATGCCTTTAATCCCAGCACTCAGGAGGCAGAGATAAGGTTGCTATGAGTTCAAGGCCAGTCTGAGACTAATAGTGATGTCCAGATCAACCTGGCCTACAGCAAGATTCTACCTCGAAAAACCAAAAAAGAATTTTCTTTTAGGGCCAGGCATGGTGGCTCACACTTTTAATCCGAGCACTCAAAACAAACAAACCAGCCCATAAAACTATGAACACAAAACTGCCCATGGCCACTGTAATGTCACCCAATATGGGGGGCATTGGGGCAAAGAAATGTTAAATGAACACAGACAGTGGTCTTGAGTGATGTGGTTAAAATATGTCTGCCAATTTTACAAAAATAAAAGCTAATGTAACTACACTGCTAGGGTCTCACTGCTAGGGTCTCTCCCAGGGCTTTGGAAGGGGCTATGTGTAAGTGGCGGGAACCCACCTCAGGACAAAGCAAAAGGACAGAGGTTTGATTCTTGAAGACCCACGTAAACTAGATGTACAAGAGGGCACACGTGTCTGGATTCTTTTGCAGTAGCTGTAGGCCCTGGTATGTTTATTCTCTTGGTCTTTCTCACTTTTTCCCTCTCAAATAAATAAATAAATAAAAATTAAAAAATTAGTCTTTTGTCCAGAGAGAGAGAGAAAGAGGCAGGCAGAGAGAGGGGGAGAAAAATGGGCATGTTAGTCACTGCAAATGAACTCCAGATGCATATGTACACCTAGCTTTGCATGGATCCTGGAGAATTGAACTTGGATCCTTAGGCTTTGCAGGCAAACGCCTTAACCATTGAGCAATCTCTCCAGACATATTTATTTTGTTTGTTTGTTTGTTTGTTTATTTATTTATTTTAAGGTAGGGTCTTGCTATAGCCAAGGCTGACATGAAATTCACTATGTAATCTTAGGCTGGCCTCGAACTCACAATAATTCTTCTACCTTGGCCTCCTGAGTGCTGGGATTAAAGGCATGCATCACCATGCCCTGCTTATTTTTTATTTTATTTTTATTTGAGTGAGAGAGACAGAGAGAAAGAAAGAGGCAGATAGAAGGAGAGAGAATGGGTATGCCAGGGCCTCCTGCCAGTGCAAACAAATTCCAGATATCTGTACTACTTTGTGCATCTGGCTTTACATGGGTACTAAGGAATCAAACCCAGACCATCAGGCTTTGCAAGCAAGTGCCTTTACCCACTGAGCAATCTCTCCAGCCTCTTATTTTTCTATTTCTTATTTTTTTATTTATCAAGGACAGGAGGCTATCTTCAATGGATATAAAACACAAGATTAAGTCACAAAGCATCTGGAAGTACAGCCCGATGGGGCATATCACCAATATAACTGATATTCATGTTATTTTTAAAGTAAAAGTAAGGTTGTTTAATATGTAACTAAGTATCTTGAGATTGTCTTTATAAAGTTTCTAGGGCTGGAGAGATGGCTTAGTGGTTAAGGTGTTTGCCAGATGCACAAGGTGACATGATTTTGAAGTTCATTTGCAGTGGCTAGAGGCTCTGGTGTGTTCATTCTCTCTCTCCCTTCCTCCCTCCCTCCCTCTCTCTCTTCTTACAAATAAGTAAAAACATTAAAAAAATAACATTTCTTACCACTTCAGCATTTTCTGGAGTAACAGGATCTAAGGGGTTCTAAGGGAAAAAAAATTCATGATAGGTTTGATGTATGTTCTGCCTTCCCCTGCTGTCTTCTGAAGTACTCCTTTTAATATACATATTAATATTTATTTAATATATATTATACTTATTAATTAACTTATTTATTTGTAAGCAAAGAGAGATAGAAGAGAGACAGAGAGAACTGGTGTGCCAGGGCCCCCAGCCACTGTAAACAGACTCCAGATGCATGTGTCACTTTGTGCATCTGGCTCTACATGGGTACTGGGGAATCAAACTCAGATCTTTAGGCTCTGCAGGCAAATGCCTTAACTGCTGAGCCATCTCACCAGCCCCTAAGGTACTCTTTCTCCCTTACTCCAATTCCTCTTGTGAGAGGTAAATTCATGAAGTAGACATGGAGGACCAATCTTTGGGTGGTCCTCTGGCCTGTAGGATTTTAACACATGGTCCTTATCCTCCAAGATTTAAAATATAATTAAAGAAAATACTTAATGACAATGAGATACATATGAATAAGTGGAGGTAATGAGATAGGTTGTTTAAGTTTACACAAAATCGACATGTTTGTAAGGTACTACGTGGTATACATGAGTGCTCTGCATAGTGTTCATTAAGTGAATATTTTAAAAAAATTTTAAATTTTTATTTATTTATTTGAGAGTGACAGACAGACAGAGAGAGAGAGGTAGATAGAGAGAGAGATAATGGGCACACCAGGGTCTCCAGCCACTGCAAACAAACTCTGGATGCATGTGTCCTCTTGTGCATCTGGCTTACGTGGGTCCTGGGGAATTAAGCCTCGAACTGGGGTCCTTAGGCTTCACAGGCACGCGCTTAACCACTAAGCCATCTCTCCAGCCCAAGTGAGTATTTTTGATTTGCAAGATACAATGCTGACACTAACAATTATGTTTAAGTAACTCCAAATTATGGCTTGGGTTCGATTTACCAGTACCCATGAAAAGCCAGATGCACAGTCACAATCAGTAATTGCTTGCTTCTCATTGTATGAAAAAATAAGTGGTAGCTGGGTGTGGAGGCACACACCATTAATCCCAGCATTTGGGAGGCAGAGGTAGGAGGGTTGTGTGAGTTCAACGCCATCCTGAGACTACATAGTGAATTCCAGGTCAGCCTGGGCTAAAGTGAGACCCTACCTCAAAAAAAAAAAAAACAAAATTAAAAAAAAAAGTAGAGGCAAATATAGTGGCACGTGCCTAGACAAGCACTTGGAGGGCTTGAGGCAGGAGAACTGCAAGTTCAAGACCAGGCTGGGCTACACAGTGAGACTATCTCAAAAAAAAAAAAAGGAAAAGATGAAGGTGAATTTTAGTTGAGACACCCTCAGTTCAGAGTGTTTTTTCTACTTAGGTTATAAATTTGTCAGTCCATGAAGAAATATATTGGGCTCGGCATGGTGCCTCACATCTTTAATCCCAGCACTTGGGAAAATGAGGTAGGAGGATTTCTGTGAGTTCAAGGCCAGTCTGGGACTACAGAGCAAGTTCCAGGTCAGCCTAGGCTAGAGTGAGACCCTACCTCAAAAAACAAACAAACAAACAAAACATGTATTGGTTAGGAACTGACTATAATACTGTGTGATTGTTTAATTAAAAAGAAATGGTAGCTGGGTGTGGTGGCACACGCCTTTAATCCCAGCACTTGGGAGGCAGAGGTTGGAGGATCACTGTGAGTTCAAGGCCACCCTGAGACTACATAGTGAATTACAGGTCAGCCTGAGCTAGAGTGAGACCCTACCTAAAAAAACCAAAAGGAAAAAAAAAGAAAAGAAACGGTAGGCTGGAAAGATTTCCCAGTGGTTAAATGCACTTGCTTTCAAAGTCTGCTGGTTTAGGTTCAATTCCCAGCACCCACATAGAGCCAGATATACAAAGTGGCACATGTGGCTGGAGTTTGCTTGCAGTGGCAAAAGGCCCTTGCATGTCAATTCTGTCTCTCTTTCTCTAGTTACAAATAAATAAATAAAATATTTTAAAATAAATATAAATATATAAATATATATAAAATATATAATATATAAATATATAAATATATATAATATATAATATAAATAAATATAATATAATATAAAATATATAATATATAAAATATATAAATATTTTATATTTTAAAATAATTTTAAAAAAGAGCAGAAGGGTATGGCCTTAACCCAGAAATCTGCCATTTAAAACAAAAAAGACTTTCAAGCCCAACAGGATGACTAAACACCAAGACTATATGTGAGAAATGTCAGAAAAAAATGTACAATTAGCGAATTCTGTCAGTGTATAGAGGACATCCACTGTGTAGAATGGTGTTTATTCCAGGCTACTCAGCGAGCTCAACAGTGAGTGTCATTTCAACTTCTGCCTTTTATGTTAATAATCCTATAGAATATTCAGTACCCAATACAATATGTTTGTGTGAGTATAATGCTGGGGATTGAACCAGGAGCCTCGCTCATGCTAGGGAAATGTTCTACCACTGAGCTACACCTCCTGCCTAGCACACCTAAAACAATATGTTTTAAAGAGTACTCAATTAATATCAATTAGTGATTTAAAAAGAAAAATAGTAAGTGTGTATCACATAAATTTAGTCAATCTTTACTATGGAACTACAACGTGAAGATATAGCAAAAGGCTCAGACATCATACAATTTAACTGAGATGGTAGATTGCAATCTACTAAGAAAACAGAGAGATTTACATATTCCTCTGTGTGTGTGTGTGTGTGTGTGTGTATGCACACGCGTGTGTGCATGCATGCTATGGTTGAGAATATTTAGTGAAATTCAAAATATGAAGGGATTATTGCAGACCAGAAGGGGGAAAAGTTATCAATGGGGCATTTCTCTTTAGAGAAATGTCTGGGTGCAGTCTCACAGAGAAGCTCCCAGACAAGAGCAATATTGAATTTCCATTTACTCAAGACATCTCTACTTACTAATATTTTATTTTATCCAGAGGAAATCAGTTTTAGACACATGGCCCGTTGTTCTTGTTGTCTTCTCTTATAGCCTCATTGGTCCTGAAATTTCCAGGACAATAGAGGCTAGATGTGGGTCAAGGGTGGGGAGAAACATATTGGTTACAAAGGAAGATATGGGGGCTGGAGAGATGGATCAGCAGGTAAGGCACTTGTCTGCAAAGCCTAAGGTACTTGTCTGCAAAGCCTGATGACCTGAGTTCGATTCCCCAGTACCCACATGTAGCTGGATTCAAAAAGTGACACATGCATCTGGAGTTCATTTGCAGTCACTAGAGGCCCTGATACACCCATTTTTTTTCTCTCTCTCTCTCTGCTTATTTCTCTCTCTCTTAGATAAATAAATAAAAGATGTGGGGCTGTAGAGATGGTTCAGCAGTAAAAGCACTTGCTTGCAAAGCCTGATGGCCTAGGTTTGATTATCCAGTACTCACATAGGGTCAAATACAGAAGGCGGCACATGTGTTTCCAGTTCAAACTCTAGTTTGTTTGCAGTAGCAGGAGGCCCTCGCATATCCATTCATATTCCCCTCTCTCTCTCTCCCCACAAATAAATAAATAATAAATAATTTTTTTAAAAAAGAAGATGTTTCATACCAGTTGCGGCTGTCTGATTTTTTTCTTTGAATTTAGAGCGAGTTGGGGGTGCTCCACTTCTTTGAGCCAAGAATCCTTGGGCAATTTGTACACATCTAGCCAAACATCCCCAGATCCTGCATTAGGAAACCAAACAACCATTGAGCAACTGCTGTCAGGCAACAAATTTCAGCTGAAGAATGGCCTGTCTTCTCAGAACTGCTGGCTGAGACCCATCCCCTCTCCAGCAGGCATCCACGGAAAAGCAATTGGGATGAACTGAAGGGATATCATGGTATCATTTCACAATGGTTACTGCAAGCTCTGACTCACCAAAGAACTTTCACATAGAGTCGCCCCCTCATGACAGTGTTCTCACAGAACCAGGGGCTTCTCACAGTCATAGCACTGATACAACAGCATTTTTTTTTTAACCAAACTTCTCTGTTGGGTCCCCATGCTTTTAGTTATTCTACTGACATTCTGCCCTGGAGTTGTGCCTGTCTAGGGAGGTAGGTGACACATATAGGCATAATGGGGGAGTAATTCATCAACGTCCTACTCAGCTATAGATCCTGCATGCTACAGTACTGATCTGCCAGGCAAGATAATAGTGGCATGATTGTTATGGGAATAGTCAGCTTGTGGTTAGATGTGTGGCCCACTCCACAAGAGGGAATTCATGCCTAATATGGTAAAACTGGTCAAGAGCCCATGGCTAGTCAGCTATAGATCCTGAAGGAGAACAACTACTATTGTTTGGTAAATGGGCATGCTGTCAAACTGCCTTCTAAATATTTATATCCTAAGTGCTGCTCTCAGCCTTGGTCAGAGAAACCTTTTGCAGGGGACAGAGATTACTCCAGTACAGAGACTCATAACTGGGCAAAGTGCTGAGGATAAGTGGCTACTGAGTGCTCAGCCCTAAACAACACTCTACAACACCCCTGCCAAAGTTCAGGGAACATTACAGAAAAGGGCAGAAACAATATAAGCACTGGAGGAGGGAGGAGTGCTATAAAACTATCCTCTGTACATGTCATGGCTGTTACACTCAAGAACTCCCAGCAGCTGTGGTTACCTGCATAAGATTGGGCCTGTCAACATCCTAGCATGGATGGAGGACGGTCTCATGAGGCCTAGCCCTCCTTGAGGAATTAGTAGGGGTTAATGGCTGCTGAGAAGAGGAAGCCATTTTCCTCAGTGGTACAGCCCCTGGTCAGTTGTTCATGTGCCAGTAAATAAGCGCCCACCCATGCTCATGCAGGCAAACCTAATTAAACACAGTGGTTCATAAAAAAAAAAAGATCTGGAACTAGGAAGAGGACTTGTTTGGGAATAGTCAGGGGTTCACCAGGAGTAGGAGAGGGATAAGAGAAGATAATGGGGGTGATTACGATGAAAACATTATTTACATATATGAAAAGTATCAAAGAACATTTTTTGTGTGTTTTTGAGGTAGGGTCTCACTCTAGCCCAGGCTGATCTGGAATTCACTATGTAGTCTCAGGTTGGCCTCAAACTCATAGCAATCCTCCTACCTTGGCCTTCCAAGTATTGAGCTTAAAGGTGTGCACCACCACACCCAGCATTCTAAAAATATAGAGAGAGCCGGGCGTGGTGGCACACGCCTTTAATCCCAGCACTAGGGAGGCAGAGGTAGGAGGATCACCGTGAGTTCGAGGCCACCCTGAGACTCCATAGTGAATTCCAGGTCAGCCTGGGCTAGAGTGAGACCCTACCTTGAAAAACCAAAAAAAAAAAAAAAAAAATATATATATATATATATATATATACGCTTTATATATATATGCATATATATATACATAATTATTATTTTTGGTTTTTCAAGATAAGGTCTTGCTTTAGCCCAGACTGACCTGGAATTCACTATGTAGTCTCAGAGTGGCCTCAAACTCATGGCGATCCTCCTATCTCAGCCTCCCGAGTGCTGAGACTAAAGGCGGGCACCATCATGCCAAACTCAAAAAGTATTTTTAAAAGCTATTTAAAAATGGTAGCTGGGAGCCGGGTGTGGTGGCGCACGCCTTTAATCCCAGCACGGAGGAGGCAGAGGTAGGAGGATTGCCGTGAGTTTCAGGCCACCCTGAGACTACAGAATGAACTCCAGGTCAGCCTGGGCTAGAGTGAGACCCTACTTTGAAAAAACAAAACAAAAAAAAAAGGTAGCTGGTATGGTGAGTCTCAGCACTTGGGCTGGCAGACTCGGCTTTAACCAATTAATTTCAGCAGAAATGCACCATCCTGCTGTCACATAGCTCTTGTCATGGTGTCATGAGAGCAGTTCACCTCTGCGAGTGCTATCTTTACACCAAAGTCATAGCACTTGGTCAGTCAGAAGAAAAATGTCAAACTGGAGTTGAGAGGCATTCTTGTGGTTTTCCTGCAAAGGGTCAAGATAATCAAAAGGAAGCCATCACAGGAGTACAATATAGTAACACTTGACAAATGCAATATAATATCCTCAAGCCAAAAAACTACTTAAACTGGGTGTGGTGGCACACCCTTTTAATCTCAGCACTTGGGAGATAGAGGTAGAAGGATCACTATGAGTTCAAGGCCAGTCTGGGACTACAGAGTGAGTACCAGTTTAGCCTGGGCTAGAGTGAGACCACACTTCAAAAATAAATAAATAAATTTACATATATATGTAATAAAAAAATGATGAATGGGCTGGGGAGATGGCTCAGTGGTTAAAGGCATATGCTTGCAAAGCCTACTGGCCAGAGTTCAATTACTCAGCCACCCATGTAAAGCTAGATGCACAAAGTGGCTCATGCATCTGGAGTTTGTTTGCAGTGGAAAGAGACCCTAGCTCATTCTTTCTTCCTTTCTCTCTCTCTGCTTGAAAATACATAGCTGGGCATGGTGGCACATGCTTTAAATCCCAGCACTTGGGAGGCAGAGGTAGGAAGACACCCTGAGACTACATAGCGAATTCCAGGTCAGCCTGGGCTAGAGCGAAACCCTACCTCAAAAAAAACACACAAAAAAATTTAAAAAAACATAAAAGTATTTTTAAAAAAGATGAAATAAGGTAGAAAATCTGTAGCTAATGGTTATTATTAGTTAACAATATTGCATCAGTGTTATTTGCTTAGTATCCACATGGGCTAAATATAGGTATTAGTGAAGCTAGGTGAAAGGAACTGTGTTGTCTTTGCAACTCTTCTATAAATCTAAGATTATCACACGTGTGTGTGTGTGTGTTAGAGGCAGCAGGTTGAGGTCAGGTATCTTCCTCAGCACTCCCCTGTGGTGGATGGAACACAACATCAGGTGTCTTGCTCCTTTGCTCTTCTGCCAGTTCTTATTTGAGTTGGAGTCTCCTACTGATCCTGAAGTCTTCTGTTTCTTCACAAACTCTGGTGATTCTCAAGTCTCCGCTCTCCTATGGAACTGGGATTCTGATGCTGTTATGTGGGTCCTGGGGATAGAACTCAAGTGGTCTCTCAGGCCCTTATACTTGCATAGGAAGTGCTCTTAACTGCTAAGCCATCTTTGCACTTTATTTATTTTTTTTTTAAACAGGGTCTTGCACTCACTAGAGCTCACAGAATCAGCCAGACTATCTAGCCATTGAGTTCTAAGGATTCTCCTGTCTGCCTCCCAGTGCTGCAGTTATATGGGCATGCTACCATCCCCACTTAAAAAAAAACATTTATTTACTTATTTGAGAGAGAAAAAGAGGGAGGAGTGCCAGGGCCTCTTCATGCCACATATGAACTCCAGACACTTCCACCATTTTGTGCAGCTGGCTTTATGTGGGCACTGGGAATCGAACCTGGGAAGGCGGAATCAAACCTGGGCAGGCAGACTTTGCAAGCAACACCTGAACAAATAAACCATCTCCCCAGCCCCATCCCCAGCTTTTTTCCCCCCTTTTCTAGCTCAGGCCGACCTGGAATTCACTATGTAGTCTCAGGCTGGTCCTAAACTCATAGCAATTCTCCTACCTCAGCCTCCTGAGTGCTGAGATTAAAGGTGTGTGCCACCACATCCAGCCCATCCCCAGCTTTATTTTTTTATTTTTATTTTTATTTTATTTATTTATTTATTTATTTATTTAGGTTTTTCGAGGTAGGGTCTCACTCTAGTCCAGGCTGACCTGGAATTCACTCTGTAGTCTCAGGATGGCCTTGAACTCACAGCAATCCTCCTACCTCTGCCTCCCAAGTGCTGGGATTAAAAGTGTGCACCACCATGCCCGGCTTATTTTAATTTTTTATTTTTTGGTTTTTCAAGATAGGGTCTCACTGTAGTCCAGGATAACCTGGAAATCACTACATAGTCTCAGGGTGGCCACGAACTCACGGCAATCCTCTACCTCTGCCTCCCAAATGCTGGGATTAAAGGCATGTACCACCACGCCCGGCTCCCAGCTTTTTATGAAGGTGCTGGGGGTCTAAACTCAGGCCCACATGCTTGTACAGCAAGCACTTTAGCTACTGAGTCATCTCTCTAGGCCCTTGTTTTTGTTTTTATGAGACAGTCTGTAGCCCAGCCTGGCTATGAACTCATAGTCCTCCTGCCTCAACCTCTCAAGTGATGGTATTACAGCTATGTACTACCATACCTGGTTAAATCTAAAAGTATTTCTAAGGAAAAGGACTGGAATGAAAGGAGCCATCTGGAAGAGGAGTAAATTTAAACCTTCTTCATAGCCCTTGGGTGACCTTGCCTTGGAGAAGGAAGGCTGCAAAGTCCCCGCCATGAGAGATTTTCATCTTTACACAGGTGCTTTGCTTGCTGGTGTCATCCTGAAAGGAAAAGAGGGCAATATATTAAGTGCAGCCTGGTAACAGGGAAGAGCACATGTCAGGAACTTACTCTGTAGCCCAAGTGATCCTCCTTCTCCTACCTCAGCCTCTGGTGTGTGCCACCACACCTGGCTATTTCTTTTTTTCTTTTTCTTTTCTTTCTTTTCTTTTTTTTTTTTTTTTTTTTTTTTTTTTTTTTTTTTTGAGGTAGGGTCTTTCTGTAGCCCAGGCTGACTTGGAATTCACTATGTAGTCTCAGGGTAGCCTCAAACTCACTGCGATCCTCCTACTTCTGCCTCCCAAGTGCTGGGATTAAAGGTGTGTGCCACCACGCCTGGCTATTTTTTTTAACCTAAAATATTAATTACTAAATGCCAGCTAATATCAAGTCTGGTTTTCAGTTTCCTGAACTGTCTCATAAATATCTTTTTACTACTGATGTACTCAGATCACAATAAAAATGAGGTCTATGGATTGTATTTAATACATTTCTTCAGTCTTGTTACATTTATAAAAGCTTTCCCACTTGTTTTCCTGTCTAACATTTGTTGAGGAAACCAGGCTGTTTTTGTTTTTGTTTTCACGGTCTAGGTTGGACTAATTGTATTCCCACAGTGTTGACAAGTTCCTGGGGTCCCTGTATTTCCTGTAAACTGATAATTGGATCTAGAGGTTGATTAGATTTAGGTTCAATGGCTTTGGCAAGAATATCCCAGTGTGTGCTGTTCTTCCTACTACATCATATCAGGAGGCTCCTACTGCCTAGTTTTCTTTCTTCTGGAGATATTTTAAGATGAATAATTTAAAACAAGTGTTGTCATCCTGATTCATCACCCATAAAATTCCCCATCAGCCACTGGTGATCATTGTCTAGCCCTAGACCATTTCTCAGCAAAATGTTCACAAAATTAAGAAAGCTCAACTCTTAACATTCCTTCTGCATTTGTTAGAATTCTTCTGTAAAGATCTTTCTATCATCAAGCATTTGGTTGCCTTTAAATACAGTTTATTCAGAGAGGTAAGGACAAATATTTGATTACTTCCCTATTAGTTTTCAGAATACTAAGTTTATACCCTAGTAACCATCAAAGGTGACTATGAAGTTTTTAAAACCAAAAGGGCAGGGAAAGGGATGCCATTCAGTGGTAGAACATTCACCATGTATGTAGAAGGCCATTGGTTCAATTCCTAGCACCAAAAAAAAACTAAAACAATATAGTGTGAATTTAGGAGTTTTTAAATTTTTTAGTGTTTTTTTTATCCATGAACAATACCTTTTTGGTAACGTTCTTATCCAGTTTAGATATTGCAATAAATTCTGGTCTTATAAATAAGGAGTAGTCTCTAGACATATTTTTCTTGAGAGCTTTTTGTTTGCTTGCTTTGTTTTCTTCGAGATAGGGTTTCACTCTAGCCCAGGCTGACCTGGAACTCACTGTCCCAGCTGGCTTTGAATTTACAGTGATCCTCCTACCTCTGCCTCCAAAGTGCTGGGATTAAAGGTGTGTGCCACCACTCCTGATAGAAATGGATCTTTTAATTGGATATGTTAGGAGAGGCTCTCTGACCAGGAAGGTGTCCATTTCTTTAGGATAGTTACCATTAAGAGTAAATTTGAGGGCTAGGGAAATGGCTTAGTGGACGGAATGTTTGCCACTAAAGCTTGAGTGCCCAAGCTCAGATCCCCATACCTCACATAAAAGCTGAAAGTTTTGGCAGGCTTCTATAATTCCAGCATGCTGACAATGAGATGGGAGGTGGTGACAAAAGAATTTTCTAGAAGCTTGCAGACAAACTAGCAAATGCAGCAAGGAACAAGGAGAACAAGAGATCCTGCCTCAAATGAGATAGAAAGCAAGCACCAACACCCAAAAGTTGTCCTCTGACTTCCACATGCATGTTGTGGCCTGTACATACCCTCTCTTACACACATGAACACACTACACACATATATCCACATCATTTACACATATGCACACATCAAAAATAAAAGTAAATTTGATTTGCTTCAGCTTTATGTATTCGTTTATCAGACATGTGCTTTGCAATGACTACAACTTGATGTGTATCCCAGCTAAGTGAAAGATGAGGAACTCACCACTTCATTGATGGCTTTGATTAGGAAAAGACCATCCTTATAAAAGTAAAACAGTCTAACGATACCTGAAAGAGAAAAGTATGTGAGCATGGGAGAAGAGTTGGGCTTCGTGTCTGACTGTGGGCTCATCATCCTGAGCCCAGCCCCTGCATGGCCAGTGCTGCCCTCTCTTGAAATGGTCAGGTTGTTTCTCCTCCCAAGCCCCTCCCACTACCTGCATTTCCTATAGGCCTCCTGGAATCACACTGACACATCAATCCCTGCCCCCCCCCATTCTCAGCCACCCATTTTGTCACATTATCCCTATTGCTTCGCAGTTACCCAACTGTTTCCTCTGAACATGCTGTGCTCCTCTTTCAAGTTCAGATCCTTTGAGGCAAAGGATCACATCTCACTTTTCCATGTGCCTCAGCCCCTTAGACTCCTCATGAGGTTGATTCTGTTGAACTAATAATAATTCTGTTATTCTAATTCCATTTAATCTAAGAACTCTAGCATGTGATTGTTACCTATGAGTTCTTACCTTTCTTTAGGTGCCTTCCATATACTCATAACTTACCTTTGCACCTATGATATAGATCTCATGAAGGCATCTAACCCACTGTGGGTGAAAGTCTCTCACCTAATAAAGATTCATGGGCTATCTGTTCCATACCAATGATGTGCAAGGGGCAAGGCAGTCTGCCTTCAAATTCATCATGCAGAGGGTTCCACAGACATGAAACCACTTATATAACAAAACATGATGAACATGACCCTTTCTTTACCCAAAGTATCTCTGAGTACTTCACACACATATCCTCCAGGTGTCTGAAATTTGTTCATGTTCACATGGAATTCTTCAGTTTACATGACTGAATTATAACTAATTCTCTCTACCACTGTCATCAAGGAACGGCACTGTCAGCCTCCCAGGTATCTAATGCAGAAAGGAGTCTTCATTTTTATTTTATTTTAAATATGTTTTATTTATTTATTTGAGAGAGAGAAAGAGAGAGAGAGAGAGAGAGAGAGAATGGGCACACCAGGACCTCCAGCCACTACAAACAAACTCCAGATGCATGTGCCCCCTTGTACATCTGGCTAACATGGAATCTGGAGAGTCGAACTGGGATCCTTTAGCTTTGCAGGCAAGCACCTTAACCACTAAGCCATCTCTCCAGCCCCATTTTTATTTCTTTAAATATATATATATTTAATTTATTTACTAGAGAGAGAAACAGACAGATAGAGAATGAGAGCACCAGGGCCTCTAGCCACTGCAAATGAACTCCAGACGCATGTGCCACCATGTGCATCTGGTTTATGTGGGTTCTGAGGAATCAAACCTGGGTCCTTACGCTTCACAGGCAAGCACCTTAACCGCTAAGCCATCTCTCCAGCCCAGGAGTCTTCATTTTTCTGCACTGCCCCCAGCACACTTTCCCACTCTCTTACTCATATATGTTTGAGTCTTTATGAAGGGGTCAAATTGAGACAGATCTCATGTAAGCCAGATGGCTTCAAAATCTCTATGTAGGGGGAAGGAGCTCATAAGGCTTCACCATCCACTTGAGGAGCTATTAGCAGTTAGTAGTTGCTGGGGGACATTTTCTTCAGTAGTATAACCACTGGTAGGTTGCCCAGGCTCCAGGAAATAAGCCCTCACCCTTGCAAACCTCATTAAACTCAGTTGGTCACACATGTGCCTCAAATATATCAAAATATATCAAAGAAGATGACTAGCTGGGAAAAGGAAGGAGTTCATAAGTGGAAAGGGAGCAAGAGAAAGTAATAAGAGGTAAACATAGCTGGGTATGGTGGCACATGCCTTTAATCCCAGCACTCAGGAGGCAGAGGTAGGAGGATTGCCGTAAGTTCAAGGCCACCCTGAGACTACATAGTGAATTCCAGGTCAGCCTGAGCTAGACTCTACCTCAAAAAAAAAAAAAAGAGAGAGAGAGAGAGAGAGAGAGAGAGAGAGAGAAAAGGAAAGAAACAAACAAAAAAGAGTTAAATATGACCAAAATACAATATGCACATGTATTAAATTGTAAGTAAATTAAGTAAAAACTTAAATCTCTATGTAGCTTAGAATGACCTTGGACTCCTGATGTTCCCGCATACACCTCCCATGTGCTAGGATTAGAGATATGTGCCATCACTCATCACTAAGTCTTACCATCATTTTCCCTTTTCATTTAAACCTTTTGTTTTGAACTGATTTTGTACTTAGAGAAAGAGTGCAAAAATAGTGCAAAAAGCTCCCTATATCCCTCATCTTCCCATAAGTTAGCATCTTACACCCACAGTCCAATTTTCTTTTAATTTTAATAGCCCCTGCCTTGGCTTAGACCTTCATAATTTCTGTTCTAGATGAAGACAAGTCTTTCCTGGTCTCTCTCCCTCTCTTTTGACGTTTTTCTTGTTTTTTATATTTAAAAAAATTAATTATTTATCTATTAGAGAGAGAATATGAGAGAGAGAGAGAGACAGAATGGCAGAGAGAGAGAATGGGCATGCCAGGGCCTTTAGCCACTGCAAACAAACTCCAGACACATGCACCACCTTGTGCATCTTGCTTTACATGACACTGGGGAATTGAACCGGGGTCCTTTGGCTTTGCCAGCAAGCACATTAATGGATAAGCCATCTCAACAGCCCTGGTTGGGTGCTTTCGGCAAGCAACTCGAAGTTGACTGCAACAGTAAAACTGGTACAAGAGGAATGGGGTCATTGCTGTTAGAAACCCGATTCAGTGACTTTGGCCTTTTGGAAATGATTTGTGTAGGAATATTGATGGATTTGAAACCTTGGCCTAAGAAACACCTTGCAGTGCTGTAAGTATAGCTTGATGGACCATTCTGGTCAGAGTTGAAAGACTTGAGTGCACTAAGAATTATGAACTGTGAGGTTTGGCTTATGAGGGTGACAATAAACTGTAGGAATGGGGCTAGAAGCAGTTTGCATGACAGGCTTGCTGTGTTCTGCCTGCTTGTGTTCTGAGAACTTGTGCAGGGTTGCACTGGATAGATATGGACTGGTGTGAGCAGAAGAAAATATCACAGAAAGAAATAAAATCTTTTGGCCAAAACTCCTGCCTATTCAGCTGTAATTGTTTGGGAGATTACAATGATTGAGACTGGACCAGCTGATCTGCATTGGGATTACAGGAAGAATGCAGACTTTTTTTTATTGTTGTTTTTGTTTTTTTCGAGGTAGGGTCTTACTCTAGCCCAGGCTGACATGGAATTCACTATGGAGTCTCTGGGTGGCCTCAAACTTGTAGTGATCCTCCCTCTCTGCCTCCCAGTGCTGGGATTAAAGGCATGCACCACCATGCCTGGCAAATGCAGACTCTTTTGAAGAGGCTGGAATGCTGAAGGAGTGTCCTGTTCTTCTCTTTTGACCTTTTCAACCAAGTTTCTGCCAGAGGGTACTTCAGTGTGCCTATGTTGGTAGACAGAGCCTGCTGGGTAGCAAGATGCATACTTTCATAGATGACTAGTGGACAGGAGGAACATTCGGCTCATGGTTGTCCTAATATCACACAGCCACTTCTCTGACTTCCTAGTCTTCTCATGCCTCACAAAGTAGGGCAGCTATAGGGCAGTAGTGAGTCACCCAAACATAAAGAGAGGCTAGAGTGGGCTGGAGAGATGGCTTAGAGGTTAAGGCAGTTGCCTGCGAAGCCTAAGGAGCCAGGACCCAAGTAAGTGAGATGCCTAAGGTAGCACATGTGTCTGGAGTTTGCAGTGGCTGGAAGCTCTAGCATGTCCATTCTCTCTCTTTCTCTCCTCCCCCCCCATTAATAAATAAATAAATAAATAAATAAAAATTTTAACAAAAAGAGAGGCAAGAGGGAGTACAGCTTTTGGGGCAACAAATAGCAATAGTTCACCTGCCCAAGACATTCCACAGGCTGAGGAAGAAAAGCAAGCTAAGATTTACATGAGCGGCAGGACTGAGTGCATTCAGGCAAAGCTGCCTGGTTCGAAACATCTTTGTGCCATTGATTTCCACATTACCTCCTTAAGGTCACTATTTAACATATATGACTGAGTTCCTCTTCTGAACAGGGATTATGATAAACTGTACTTCTTGGACTGATACAAAGACTAAATGTGAAATGGTTGCTGGCACACCATACTTGCTCTGTAGATATCAGTTACTACTACATGACTAGGAAGAGCTCTCCATGTCTGGCCTGACTCATACCTGGAAAGGTTAAATTGAACAACAGTCTACAGGCGTCTGTAAATTATGCTAAAAAAGGAAGGTGAAGAACATACCCATTTTATCCACAGGCACAATAAGTATCTCATTTCCTAAATCTGTGGCCCAAATGTGAGTGACATCAACCTTAAGTTTATCCCAAACATATATTCTTTTAGCATTGTACAGATTATAGATGGAGAATCCTTTGTCTCCTCCAATAAAGAGATAGTCTTGGGCAATAGTCATACAACTGGGCACTGTGCTTTGCTGGGAAAACAAAAACAAAGAAAAAAATAAATTATTTTCAGCTACCAATGTCTTTCAATGCTATGAGCTAATGTTTTAAAAGAGGGGCTGGAGTTCTTTCTAGACATATCATCCTCAAACAGTGCTCATCTGAAACTCTTGCCCAAGCTTACACATGACTTTCAGGGGAAAGAGAAAACAAAGAAGTTGAGAACAGATACACGTTGTCAACATGAGTATGACTGTTGGGCACTGCCAGACACAGGCTGGAGCCTTCAGGAAAGGGGCCTGAGCTTCCAGGCATGGCTACAGGAGGCCACTCCCTCTCCAAGCCCAGCACACCTGAATGCCAGTTGCCTAGGAAACTCCTTATCAGCCCTCACACAGCCCAATCTCCTGAGACCCTAGATCACCTGACACCTCCCCCCATTGCCTACTTGCTAGAATAACTGTCCCCATATGCTAATTAGGCATCAGAAATGAACTTGGTACGTCCAATCCCCTTGGAACCCTTCCCCCAACCCTCAGATGCTTATAAACCCATTTCACTGACAATAAACTGAGAGAGCTGTCCAACTTTCTCCAGGGAGTGTTTTTCTCTGTCTCACGCTCACCCACCCCCGCTCACCTGCCCCAGGTTGTCTGGATGAATCCAGGAACCCACATATGACCTCAGGCCCTTGCACTTTAATCAATCTAGGGAACTGTGGGGAGAACAATTAAGGCATGATAACCATCATTCTCACCCATCTCAACCATCAGGCACCAAAGGAGAGAGTGGACCAAGATCGCAGGAGTCAAGAATTTTCAACACCAGCAGCTGAATATAAAAGGCCTTTATGTAATCTTTTTTTGTTTGTGTTTTTGTTTTTGGCTTTTCCAAGGTAGGGTCTCGCTCTAGCCCAAGTTGATCTGGAACTCATTCTGCAACCTCGGGCCAGCCTTAAACTCACAGCGATCCTCCTACCTCAGCTTCCTGAGGGCTAAACTAAAGACATGTGCCACCACACTAGGCTTTACTTATGAGAGACACAGAGAGAGAGAGAGGGCGAATGGGCACGGCAAGGCCTCCTGCAAATGAACTCCAGACACATGTGCCACTCTGTGCATCAGACTTAGGTGGGTACTGGAGAATCAAACCTGAGCCTGATATCAGACTCTGCAAGCAAGTGCCTTTGGCTACTGAGCATTCTCCCCAGCCCACCTTTGTGTAATCTTTAAGCAGAAGCCCCCCTCACCCCAGGCAATTACCAGATCTCTTTTGATCAACAACAGCATGCCTACGATCTCTCAAAAATGCACCTGCCTTGTAAATGAAGGTTTCTGGTAGGAATTCCTTCCCTGGAGCAGATGTCTTCATTTATTGACAGTCAACTGAGAAAGAAGGGCACTGGTCCATACCTGGATTTCTGCACATGGAGAGTAGATGGTAGGTGGGATCTGATTGCTCTCAACTTCCTTCAGCATCTCTCTCTCTTCAATAAGTTCCCAAGTCCAGCTAATCAGAAGGTCTATCAGCTTGCTGATCATTCGGTAAGGCTGAGGCAGGGAATCCAGACCCTGGTCCAGGTCCTGAAATTCATAATATTCTTCATCATCTACAGGCCAGTCCTTCTCTGTTGGGAGTGGAATCTCCAGTGGTCCCCTTTGAGCAAACCGGGGCACCCTCTTCTTCTGAGTCTGACTTCTTCTGGAGGATGACATCGTAGAAAGTAAGACTGGGAACTTCCAGAAAACTGAAAGCCAAGAAGCAAAGACACTGACAAGAAAAAAAAAAAGGAAACAAAACAACCAGTCACGATCTTTCTCTAGTACAATGCCCTTGGGGGACCATTTATCTCACTGGCACTTCTTTATTTATCACAGGATTGTTGCCATATTCCTAGGATATGGTTTTTATATGAGTGAGGAGATCAGAAGACACAGGTATATCCCAGGCCAACCCAAGATATGTACTGTGATGGAAAGACAGGAATTTGACATTCTGTTGCTTTGTTTACCTCCTGATAAGACATTAGTTGTCTTTTGTCCCAAATGGAATTGACCATCTCTTTTCCAACTAATACCTTCCCTGGTTTTCTATCTTTGCAAATGGCTCTGTTCAAGCCATAACTAAAACTATCTCCTTTTCTTTGCCATACATCCTAAACAGATGCAGTTCAGTACTCCAACCCCTGCTATGCAATTTGCTCCTTTCTTACCTAGTGCCACCCAAGAGTTCTATGAGCATCATGCCCAGGACCTATGAGATTCTTTAAGGGTCTACAGAAATGTCTGAGAGTCTGAAAAAATATGGACTAAAAAGCATGCAAAACAGACAGCATGGTGGCATGTGCCTTTAATCCAAGAACTCAGGAGGTAGGAGGATCACTATGAGTTCAAGGCCACCCTGAGACTACATAGTGAATTCCAGGTCAGCCTGGGCCAGAGTGAGACCCTACCTTGAAAATTCAAAAGAGAGAGAGAGAAAGAGAGAGAGAGAGGGAGGGAGGGAGGGAGAGAGAGAGAGAACAACAAGCAAAGCCTACAAAACAAGAATACTTCAATATTTAAAAAAAACACACACACTTACTTGAGGCAAGTCCAATAGGCTGGCTTTTTTTTTAATGCAAAAAAGCAAGAGAGAGAGAGAAAGAGAATTGGCACACCAGAGCCTCCAGCCAGTGCAATTGAACTCCAGATGTGTGTGCCACTTTGTGCACATGTGCAACTTTGCATGCTTGCGTCACCTAGTGTGTCTGACTTACATGGGATCTGGAGAGTTGAACATAGGTCCTTAGGCTTGCAGACAAGCACCTTAACTGCTAAGCCATCTTCCCAGTCCCTGCTTCAATATTTCTAAAAGTATTTATCAACTCTGCTCTCTAAGTGTAAGAGAATAGGTAACCTGGACTTCAGAAAACTCAAAATTGTGTAAAATCCTGGGTAAAAAAGGATTTCAAGGGCTGGAGAGATGGCTTAGCAATTAAGTCACTTGCCTGCAAAGCCAAAGGACCCAGGTTCAATTCCCTAGGACTCACGTCACCAGCCAGATGCACAAGGTGGCACATGCATCTGGAGTTCATTTACAGCAGCTGGAGGCCCTGGCGTGCCCATTATCTCTCTCTCTCTCTCTCTCTCCCTCCCCCTTCTACCTCTCTGCCTGTTTCTCTCTGTCAAAATATTAAAAAAGGATTTCAAATGTTATATTTTTAAGACATTTAATGAGCATAGAATACATTTTAAGATGCTTAACTTAGCTGTGTGTGGTGGCCTAAGTGCTGGCTTTTAATCCCAGCATTCAGCAGGCAAGAAGTAGGAGGATCACTGAGTTCAAAGCCAGTCTGGGACAGAATGAGATCCTACCTCAAAAAACAAAAACAAAAACAAACAAACCAAAAAAAAAAAAAAAAACAAAAAAAAACACCGAAGCCAGGCATGGTGGCGCACGCCTTCAGTCCCAGCACTGGGGAGGCAGAGGTAGGAGGATCACCATGAGCATGCCAATTCTCTTTCTCTCATAAACAAACAAACAAACAAAACCCCCTAGCAAAATAAAGATGCTTAACTTGTAGGGGTGTAGGGATGTGCACTGTAAGAGTGTCTGTGGTCCACTGAGGCTGCCATCCTCACCTGCTTCTGCATACGGGCGTGCATCTGTGATGCTGCCACAGCATGAAGGAGGAGAGCTGACCACAGGGAAAGCACCACGTGAAGTAATTAGTAAGAACTGTAATCTGAGCTCACACAGGGCCAGGAGTACCTGCTTTCACCAGTCAGACAGCAACATCTCTTAATTCACAGACACTGGGTAGAGCACTCACAAGAATATAGCCTCAGTAGTGGGGAAAATTAGCCTAGAATAAATATTACACTGGTACCACTCATCAAATCTTAGGATTTAAATTTTTTGTTATTTATTTATTTGAGAGTGACAGAGCGAGAAAGAGGCACAGAGAGAGACACAGAGAGAATGGGTGCGCCAGGGCCTCCAGCCACTGCAAACGAACTCCAGACGCGTGCGCCCCCTTGTGCATCTGGCTAACGTGGGTCCTGGGGAGTTGAGCCTCGAACCGGGGTCCTTACGCTTCACAGGCAAGTGCTTAACCACTAAGCCATCTCTCCCACCCCAAATCTTAGGATTCAGATTAAGACTGGGGAGGCGGCCAGCATGACAACCCAAGTTCAGTTCCCCAGAGCCTACATAAACCTGGACATAAACCTAGTGTGTCTGTAATTCTAGCACTTCTACAGCAAGATGAGAGCAGAGACAGAATTCCTGGAAATTCCAGGGCCAGGTAGCATGGCATATGCAGCAATAAACAATATGAGACTGTCTCAAGGTGGAAAGCGAAGACCAACAACCATGTTTGTCCTCCACACATATACCACAGAATGCATATGACTACATTCACATACACAAAGACACAAACAACAATATATATATATATATATATATATTTTTTTTTTAATCTGTTTGAGAGAGCGAGAAAGAGGCAGATATATAGAGAGAACGGGCATGCCAGGGCCTCTAGCCACCGAAAACAAACTCCAGATGCATGTGACACCATGTGCATCTGGCTTATGTAGGTTCTGGGGAACTGAATCTGGGTCCTTAGGCTTCACAAGTAAGCGCCTTAACTGTTAAGCCATCTCTCCAGCCTGCAAAATATATTTTTTAAAAATAAATATTTTTTAAAAAGAATTTAGAAGACCAACCTTTCTATGTAACTTAATTGTCCTTCCAATGAAGTAAAAGTAGCAACATCTAGGATACAAGAAAAATTTAACTAGCATACAGAGAAGCAAGAAAATATAGGCCATAGCCAGGCGTGGTGGCGCACGCCTTTAATCCCAGCACTTGGGGAGGGAGAGGTAGGAGGATCACTATGAGTTCAAGGCCACCCTGAGACTACATAGTGAATTCCAGGTCAGCCTGGGCTAGAGTGAGACTCTGCCTCAAAAAACCAAAATAAATAAATAAATAAAAATTATATAAATAAAAATTATATACATGTATATGCCATAGTAATGAGAAAATTCAACCAATTTAATTCAATCTGGAATCAATAATCAGCAATATCAGATAAAAATGTAATAACTGGGAAAAAATGTAATAACTGGGGCTGGACAGATGGCTTAGTGGTTAAGGCACATGCCTGTGAAGCCTAAGGACCCTGGTTCAATTCTCCAGGTCCCATATAAGCCAGATGCACCTGGTGGCACATGTGTCTGGAGTTTGTTTGCAGTGGCTAGAGGCCCTGACTAGCCCATTCGCACTCACTCTCACTCTCTCTCTCTCTCAAATAAATAAATAAATAAATAAATAAATAAATAAATAAATAAATCTTTTTAAAAAATGTAATAACTGGAAGGACTGAGCTATCAAAAGAGGAAGGACTGCTTGGAAAGGGGATGCTCAGGAGAATGGGGTGGTGTGGGAGAACAAAAGAGGCTAATGGGATGGGAATATGATCAAATTACAATATGTTCATGTATTAAAATTCTCAATGAAAAATATTTTTTCAAAGTTATAACTGGGCTGGGGATGTGGTTCAGTAGCTAGAATGCCTGCCGAGCATGCACAAAGTACTGATCCCAAGATACCAAATAAATGGGGTGTGCACTGGGAAGGTGGGGAAGCAGGAGAATTGGAAATTTAAGGTCATCTTTAGCCACATAGTGAATCTGAGGACAGCCTGCCCAGATGAGACTGTCTCAGTAAGTAAGCAAGCAAGCAAGCAAGTAGGTGAGTAAACCTGTTAAATTAGGGGAAAATTATATCTGCATCCATATGTTTATTTATTTTTTCATATGTTTAAAACCAAGGGGAAATGCTGTACATATTAGTAGAGACACAGCAAATAGTAAAAAGCCAAATCAAAATTTTAGGGATAAAAAATTTAATGTCTAAAATGAAAAATATACCGTATCAATTAACAAGATTTCAGAGTAAAACAAATTAGATGAATAGAAGGAAAAAAACAAACAGTGAACCTGGAGCTGGGGTTTAGCTCAGTTAGGAAAGTGCTTCCCTACCATACAGGAGGCCCTGGGTTTGATTCCAAGTACCATATGAAACTAGGCAAGGGTTATATGCCTGTAATACCACCATTCAGAATGAGGAGATGGGGATCAGAAATGTGATTCCACATGGGCTATATAAGACCCTGCCTCAAAAAAGAAAGGAGAAATACTATCTTTTAAAAAAGAGAGGAAATGAAATGAAGGCTGGAGAGATGGCTTATCAGTTAAGGAACTTGCCTGCAAAGCCAAAGGACCCAGGTTCAATTCCCCAGAACTCACATAAGCCAGATATACAAAGTGCTGCATGTGTCTGGAGTTCATCTCTCTCTCTCATAAGTAGATGAATAAAAATATTTTTAAAAACAACTTTATTTTGCCTTTTTATGTCCTCCCTCGCCCCCTCATCCTTGCCCAGACTCACTCAGAGGTCCCAGCAGCCCCACTTCCAGCCTCCCTTTATGCCCTGACTAGTACTGATAGCCTGTCCATCTTCTACCCAAGGACAGGATCTTGGGGAAATGGAGATTCAGGTTTTCAGTCACTGCCAGAACCCTGAAAGGTGAAGTAGGAAGCCAGAGGGTCATTGGGGTTCATGGGCAGGGTGCCCTGTAGGCAGCTCCTGTGGCCAAGTGGGTCAAGTGGACAGTGCTCCAACTGCCTGTGTCCTGACACCTGGGCTCCAGGAGCCTAAAAGGAGGCAGTCTATCTGCCACCACCCCATGGGGTACAACTAACCTATAATGTCCAAGTAAATTCCAGGTCAGCATGGGCTAGTGAGACCCTACCTCAAAAAAACAAAAAAGCTGGGCATGGTGATGCAGGCCTTTAACCCCAGCACTTGGGAGGCAGAGGTAGGAGGGTGCCATAAGTTTGATGCCAGCCTAAGACTACATAGTGAATTCCAGGTCAGCCTGGACTAGAGCAAGACCCTACCTCAAAAAACCTAAACAAACAAGCAAACAAATATTCTTACCCAAAGCCTAGTTTCCCTCTTGTAATCACATTCATGGGAATTACTACTTAAATGATCCAGAACCTGCACAAGCCTTTTCTTTTCTCCTGCAGGGAGGCACAGATGCTAATTTATGTAACCACAAGTATACCTAAAAAGGTGTCCATGGTATGGTTATCTGCAGAGGTGTGGCTGTAGCATTAGCATGTCCACATGTATGTAGGGTCCCTTTCAGTAATGCAGGTAGGAGCCAGAAACTGGAAGAGAAGTGGGAAAAGTCTGTCCAGGAGCCATGTGTCACCACACTATGGTATTTTAGCTGTGTCTCCAGGTAGTCCAAGGAGCCTAAGAATTTCAAAAGTAAGCCTGGCTTCCTATGTTATGAAGATGTACTTGCCAGTGCAGGACAGCATAACATATTTAACAACTTTGTTTATAACTTTAAAAAGTTTTTTTTTTTTTTTTTAAGCTGGGCGTGGTGGCGCACACCTTTAATCCCAGCACTTGGGAAGCAGAGGTAGGTGGATTGCCATGAGTTCGAGGCCACCCTGAGACTACATAGTGAATTCCAGGTCAGCCTGGGCTGGAGCGAGACCCTACCTCAAAAAAAAAAAAAAAAGTTTTTTAAATTTATTACACACAGAAGGAGGGAGGGAGAGAAAATGGACACTCCACGCCCTTTTAGCCACTGCAAATAAACTCCAAATGCATGCGCCACCATGTGCATCTCGCTTAGGTGGGTTCTGGGGACTCGAATCTGGGTCTTTAGGTTCCTCAGGCAAGTGCCTCAACTACTCAGCCTTCTCTCCAGCCCTTCTTTGGTGTATAAGTTTTAAAGACTTAAACATATAGTACCTGGGTCTCTCTTGGCGTGTATTCTTACCCGAGGCCTGCTAATGTTAGGGGCAGGCTTGACCCAGGGACTACAGATTACAGAAACAGGACGCTTTAGTTTGTGGCCATAGGGGTACGCACATCTTATAAAAACTACTGTAGGGGGCTGGAGAGATGGCTTAGCGGTTAAGCGCTTGCCTGTGAAGCCTAAGGACGCCAGTTCGAGGCTCGATTCCCCAGGACCCATGTTAGCCAGATGCACAAAGGGGAGCACACATCTGGAGTTCGTTTGCAGTGGCTGGAGGCCCTGGCGCACCCATTCTGTCTCTCTCTCTGTCACTCTCAAATAAATAAAAATTTAAAAAAAGAATTTAAAAAAACTACTGTAACAGAATGAGTGGGGCTCCATCTTCAAGCTGCTCAATAGCGTCAGGTCACCGTCATCTACTTTGCCTGCACCCAGAATTTTCTCAGGAAACAACCTTAAACTTCAGTGTTGAATAATCCTAACAAGAGAATTCTGGCTCTTCACCCCCGCCGCGTCCAGCTAGGAAGCAGCACTTCCTTCCGCAGGTCCGGAGCCGATGCAGGAGGCGGGGAGGACTCGGGGTTCGGTGGATTGCACCCGCAGTTCCTCGGTACCTGGGCTCCGTGGGGAGGCGCGGGGAACGCCCCGAGACGCGGGTGGAGAGGCGCCCGGAGCGTCCCCACGGCGCGCAGTACGCGGTGCCGCCCGGCTCAGCGGCTCGGCGTCTCCCGCGGCTTGCCGTTGCCTTAGTAACACCACTTCCGCCCTCAACCGGAAGCCCGCCGAGGCGCGCGCCCGAAGCTGTGTGCCCGCCCCCGACAGGGGCGGAGAGAGCCAGTCACGCCCACCCTGAAGTTTCCCCGAGCCCGACTCGGTCCCCAGGGAGCCACACGGCTTTCCCCCGCCACCCCGGCCCCCGAGGACCCACGAGTGAGCCGGTGGGGGCGCCGCGCGGCCTCGGGCTGGGCGCCATGGACGCCTTCATCCGCTTTACCAACCAGACCCAAGGCCGCGACCGGCTTTTCAGGTGAGTCGGGTGCCAGCGGCCGACACCCCCAGGTCTCCGTTATCGGGACCCCGAGAAGAGGTGTTATTAAATCGAGGCGACCAGGGGACGCTGCCGTCTCCCATTGAGGGAGTGTGGGGGGGTTCGAACCCCTCCGTACACGAAACTTTATGGACTGGCCGCTGACTCCGTGCGTGCGTGTGCGTGTGTCACAACAGCCCACGAACCCGCCTCCACTCCCAGTTTTCCTCTCTCAGAGGGAAACAGTCCTCGACACTCAGCATCCTTCCAAGGGGTTTCTTTACAGTGAAACTTTGTGTTGGCCTTTGTGGCTAGGGAAGCAGACCGCTTTAGTGGTGGCCTTGAATACAGTCTTGAAGCCTATGGAGAAAGTTTTTATTTATCTTCCTTATCTTCCATTGCCCAATCAGTGTCATTGAGGTACTTGAGTGTGACATAGTTGTTTAAACCGTAAAAGTACAGTGGGGGAAGCCTTCACCACTGCACCTGCCAAGTGCATGCCTGTACCAGTGAAAACAGCAGCGTGTAGCACTAACAAACCCTTCATGCTGTTTCTCTTACAGATCCGTCTTGCTCACTCATCAACAAGAAAGTTATTGTTGCAGTTTTATGTAACAGCTCCTCTCTTCTAGGTTTTCAAGTGCTAATGCAAACGCACCAGTGAGAAAAGTCGTGATGATGAGACCTTGGGAGGCTTGACGTTTCAGTGTCTTACAACGATTAACTTATTAACCTTTATCACAACCCTGCTTTAAATATCCCCATTTTGCAGATGGGAAAACTTAAACAGAGGGCTTAAGAAAAACTAAGATGGCAAAGCCAAGAGATGCAAATCCACACAGTTGATTCCAGTGCTCACCTCTTTCTGTTTATTTGTTTATTTTGGTGTGTGGTTCATATGTATGTGTGTGCAGGTGTGTATACTTGTGTGTGCATGCATGTGTCACATGGGGAGGCCAGAGGACACCTTCAGATGTTGTCCTCAGGAATGCCACCACCTCTTTTTGAGACAGGGTCTCTCACTGGCCTGGAGCCCACTGATTCAGCTAGACTAGCTGTCTCTGTCCCTAATGCTAGGATTACAGACATGTTTCACCGTGCCCAGCATTTATGTAGGTACTGGGGATTGAAGATCCTTAGGCATGTGACTGACTGAGCTGTCTCCCTGGTCCCAGTACCTACCTCTTCTTAATCATTCAGCCGTCCTACCTTTCTGATTGATTTGGTCGGTTTTCAAAGTGGCTGCATTATATACAAGCTTCATTAAATTTAAAACTTGTAACTTCTATGTTGTCAAGGAGGTCTTTCAATAAAATAAAATTTCAGGATATACTTATTCAATAAAGTCTGAGATCACTATTATTTATTTCTTAACCCTCTTAAGTATCTGCATAACCATAAGCTGACTGGCATTCCTAAAGTAATACCTTGTTTTCAGATCTACTTATATTCGTAGACCAAATCTGAGAAAGGAAGGTACATTGACTTGAGTGGCTTGAGGGACCTAGCTGGAAAGCATATTGGGCAAAACAGGGATAATCTCTGTCCTCCTTCCTCCCTCCCTCCCTCTCTTCATTCCCTAAAACTAGTTTGCCATTTTGGAAAATGCCACTTTTCTGGAGGTTTTATTTTGGGTTTTATTTATTTTTGGTTGTTTACTATTTATTTATTTGAGAAAGAGCGAGAGAGGCAGATAGAATGGGCATGCCAGAGACTCCAGCCACTACAAATGAACTCCAGATGCATGTGCCACTTTTATGCATCTGGCTTTATGTGGATACTGGGGAATTGAACCTGGGTCCTCAGGCTTTGCAGGGAAGTGGCTTAACTGCTAAGTCATTTCTCCGCTTTTTTTTTTTTTTTTTTTTTTTTTGAGGTAGGGTCTTGCTCTAGCCCAAGCTGACCTGTAATTCACTATGTAGTCTCATGCTGGCCTCGAACTCACAGTGATCCTCCTACCTCTGCTTCCTGACTGCTAAGATTAAAGATATGCACCACCATGCCCAGCTGTTTGTTTATTTTTGAGATGGGGTCTTACTCTGTAGCCCCAGGCTGGCCTCTAACTCATACAGTTCTCCAGCATCAACCACCCAAGAGGTGGGATTATAGGCATGAGCTACTGTATATGGCTCTGTGCCACATTTTTACTGAGAATATTTATACAGGAACTCAAGTGCAGTCACAGGATAGTAGGAATTGGCACGTACTTTTATTAAGTTGACTATAGATGGTTTTGGATCTTTGTATGATATTAAATTCCTCTATCACTGTCATTATTTACAGGCATGGTAATAACCACTTTGTTGAATGTATAGTATTACTAAACAGTCTTCTGCCTGTATTTTGTATAAAATAAAAAATAGCTTTTTTTTTCCACTCTGTAGCCCCAGGCTGGCCTTGAATTCATAATGATCGTCCTACCTAAGCCTCTCAAATGCTGAGACTAAAGAATACACCACCATATCTGGCACTAATTAGTTTTGAAGGCAAATATAAAATGTACCTGGCTTGGGCTAGAGAGATTGCTTAGTGTTTAGGGCACTTGCCTGTAAAGCCTAAGGACCCATGTTCAACTCTCCAGATCCCACATAATCCAGATGCACTTCTTGAAGCAAGTGCAAGGTTGCACATGTGCACTAGGTGGCGCACATGTCTGGAGTTTGATTTCTGTGGCTGGAGGCCCTGTCATGCCAATTTTCTCTCTTGTGTGCACGTTCTCTCTCTCATAAAAAAAAATGTACATGGAGCTGGAGGAATGGCTTAGAAGTTAAGGTGCTTGCCTGCAAAGCCAAATGACCAAGGTTTGATTCCCCAGGACCCATATAAGCCAGATGCACAAAGTGGCTCATGCATCTGGAGTTCACTTGCAGTGGCTAAAGGCCCTAGTGCGCCCATTATCTCTGTCTCTCCCTGTCTCTCTCAAATAAATAAATGTAATTTAAATTTTTTAAATGTACCTGTGTTAATTTATCTACTGGTGTGTATTTGGTCATTTAGTTTTTTAAAAATTCAAACAATATTCAGACCATGCACTTTTCTTGGTTGTGGCTTACTTTGTGTCCTGCTGCATAAGAAGTAGGTTAAAACTATGTAATAGAAAAGTTCATTTTGGCTGGATGTGATGACACACTCATTTAAGCCACGCACTTGGAAGACACAGGTAGAAGGGTTGCCATGAGCTTGAGCCCAGCCTGAGACTACAGAGTCCAGGTCGTCCCTGGGCTAGAATGAGACCCTACCTTGGAAAAAAAAAAAAAAAAAGTCATTTTGGAACCCTGAGAATCCTTCTATGCTGGGGAAGATATCAAGTGTGGATCTTTGTGCAGTTTCCAAGAGGGAGATATCTGTGAAATTTCCCATTTTGACTACATCTTGTTTTCTGTGTTAGCAAAAGACCTTTTGAGAAGCAGTCAGTGCATTGTGGCAGAGGCCTCTTTCCTAACCTTTGTGTTGCATTTCCATTGCATGTTCTACCCTTTGGCCCTCCTGTGGAATGACTATTGCAGAATTTTGTTCTTGTAAGAGAAATCCTATCAGGAACTTTGCTTTCAGTAAGATGTTTCTCTATCCTTTACTTCATAAAACAAGTTTTACTTGGTTTGTAAATCATCTTCCTCATTTTTTTCCATTTCAGAGCCACTCAATACACATGCATGTTGCTTAGATATTTGTTAGAGCCTAAAGCTGGCAGAGAGGAGGTGGTAATGAAGCTCAAGAAACTGGAGTCCAGTGTGAGCACTGGCCGTAAATGTAAGTACCCTGTCTCTTGAGGGACAGTGGCTCCTCATTTAGACTACTCATCCTCAGACCCTGTGGTTCACAATGTGCTATCAAGATCTTAATTTCCAGTCAGCCAAGTCTATTGATGCAACTGACCAGTAGGGTTATCTCATGGAACTACAGTCTGGAAGGTGGAATGCTTTGCTGTAGGCCACTGACAGACACCCTCCTGTGTTCACATTTGGCGCCACACCATGTCCTTCTGCTTAGTCATAACTGGTGGGACACAGTGTGTTAGTTCATCTTTGGTTCTCAAAATGTCTTTGGCAGTCCCCACCATGCGCTTCTGGCTTGTGTGAACCCTTTAGTTCTGTAGAACAGAGAAGATATATCCTAGACCACCCTCCTTTCCCCTTCTTCACTTCAGGATTGCTGGAGGATCTGGAAGGGTACATTGTTTTAGACCATTTGGAGCTGTAGTTTCAAGTGCAAGGCAAAAAGTGAACACAGTGTTTTTCATTAGTTAACTCACTTTCACATTAATTATCTTGGACAGCTCACACTTGTTAGAGCAATTGCATGCCTGACTCCATTGTTTAATGAGAACCAGATGTGACAGTATATCAACAAAAGCATTAGAGTGGGGTGTAGAACATCGCATATTGATCAGGCTCTTTTGAGTGCCTACTTTTTTTTTTAATAGAGGGGCATTCCTTAGATTTATGGGAGAAATAACATTACATGCCATAAATAATAAGATTTAGTGCCAGATATGCTGGCTTGGGTAGAGAAATATATATATATATATGTATATGTATATGTATGTATATACATATAATTTATTTGTTTGTGAAAGAGAGTAAGCATGCCAGGGCCTTTTGCCACATTTGGCTTTACGTGGGTCCTGGGGAGTTGAACCCAGGCTGACAGGCTTTGCAAGCAAATACCTTTAGCCACTGAGCCATCTGCCCAATTCCCAAAAGAGATATTTTGAAGGAGTTGGGCCCTGAGCTGTGACTGAAGAGACAGAAAGCATTCTGGAAGGGTGGTTTACTCTTGCAAAGGCTCAGAACTGTTATAAACAAACCATTCTATTGCAGGATCAGTGTCAAACTAATAAGCTAGTTCGGCAGAGAGATAAGACTTAAATTGTCAAGAAGATTGTTGGAAAGTGTTGAGTAAGCTTTTCTGGATGCCTTTGATGGCTAATATTAAAAATTCTGTCTTAATCTGGGTGTGGTGGCACACGCCTTTAATCCCAAAAATATAAATCCTCGGGAGGCAGAGGTAGAAGGATCACTGTGAGTTCAAGGCCACCCTGAGACTACATAGTGAATTCCAGGTCAGCCTGGGCTAGAGTGAGACCCTACCTTGAAAAACAACACACATACACACAAAAAAATCTGTCTTAGATATCTTAGAACACTGTTGTTCAAAGTCTTGAAAGTCTGGAAGGGGCTTATTCAATGTCATTCAACCAATGTGAGCAAGAAGAAGAGTAGGAGCTCAGACTTCAGGTATTGAAATGTCATTGCATGTACTTCTCTGTGTTATTTTTTTTTAATATAATTTATTTATTTGCAAGCAGAGAGAAAGAGAGAGGTGGGGGCTTCTTACAACTGCAAATGAACTCCAGACACATGTGCCACTTTGTACATCTGGCTTTACATCAGTACTGGGGAATCATACCCAGGCTGTCAGGCTTTGCAGGCAAGTGCCTTTAATCTCTAAGCTATTTCTCCAGTCCATGTGTTAGGGGTTTTTTGTTTGTTTGTTTGTTTTGAGGTAGGGTTTCACTCTAGCTCAGGCTGACCTGGAATTCACTATGTAGTCTCAGGGTGGCTTTGAACTCACGGTGATCCTCCTACCTCCACCTCCCAAGTGCTGGGATTACAGGCGTGGGCCACCATGCCCAGCTCCATGTATTAGTTTTGATTAAATGATATTAAGTATTCTTTTGATATTGCGAGTATTTGAGGAGTAACTACTTCTGATCATTTACTGAGTCTCGAGTATAGTCCTTAAGAAAAAGTACTTCTGGCGGGGGGAGGGGGACCTGGAGAAATGGCTTAGCAGTTAAGGTGTTTGCCAGTAAAGCCTAAGGACCTCAGTTCAATTCCCCAGCACCCACGTAACCCAGATGCACAAAGTGACACATGTATCTGGAGTTCGTTTGCAGTGGCTAGAGGCCCTAGTGCTCATGTTCTCTCTCTCTCTGTCTCAAATAAATAAATTAAATTAAACAAAGAAAAGAAAAGGTACTTCTAGGGCTGCAGAGATGACTCAGCAGCTAAAAGGCACTTGTTTACAAAGCCTGAAAGCCTGATGGCCCGAGTTTGATTCCCAAGTAACTACATAAAGCCAGATGCACAAAGTGGTACATGTGTCTGGAGTTTGTTTGCAGTGGCAGGAGGGCCTAGCACACCTATGCACAATCTCTGTCTTCCTTGCTCTCTCAAATAAATAAATAAAAATATAAAGAAAAACTTACTTGTTTCATATCTTTCATAATGTTTAGGACTGTCATTCATTTTCTGGGTTCCCAGTGAATACATTGGGCATGTTATCCCTAAATGACTAAATTGCATGCTTCCACGAGGATATGGTATTATAGCAGTTCATTAATTCAACTAGGAGCTTTATATGACAATATTAATTACTCTGTCCACTAAATCATACCATTTCTACTTTGTCTTCTTCATAGGAGGTAGCCACATGGGGTTCAGACCAGAGATGCCAAAATTATAATATTTTTTAAAAATATATTTATTTTTATTTATTTATTAGAGACAGAGAGAGGGAGAGGAAGAGAGTGTGTGAGAATGAGCATGCCAGGGCCACTAGCCACTGCACATGAGCTCCAGACACATGCACCACCACCATGTGCATCAGCTTGTGTGGAACCTGGAGAATTGAACTTGGGTCCTTAGGCTTTGCAGGCAGGCACCTTAAGTACTAAGCCATCTCTCCAGCCCAGTGGTTTATTTTTAATTATTTTTATTTATGAGTGAGAAGTAGTGTGTCCAGGCCTCCAGCCACCGTGATTGAACTCCAGACACGTGCACCACCTTGTGTGCATGTATCTGTCACCTTGTGCATCTGGCTTACATGGATTCTGGGGAGTTGAACCTGGGTCCTTAGGCTTTGCAGGCAAGTGCCTTAACTGCTAAGCCATCTATCCAGCCCTATTTTTAATATTTTTATTTATTCATTAGAGAGAGAGAGAGAGAATATGGGCTTGCCAAGGCCTCCTGCTGCTGCAAACCCCAGACACATAGGCCACTTTGTATATCTGGCTCTACATGGGTCCTGGGGAACTGAACCCCAAGCCCACAGGCTTTGCAAACAAGCACCTTTAACTGCTGAGCCATGTCCCCAGTCCCTGGTAATATTTGTTTTTAAGGCAATCTTTTTGTTGTTGTTGTTGTTTGTTTGTTTGTTTTTTATTGATTTATTTGAGAGCAACAGACAGAGAGAAAGAGGGGGAGAGAGAGAGAGAGAGAATGGGCACGCCAGGGCTTCCAGCCACTGCAAACGAACTCCAGATGCGTGCGCCCCCTTGTGCATCTGGCTAACGTGGGTCCTGGGGAATCGAGCCTCGAACTGGGGTCCTTAGGCTTCACAGGCAAGCGCTTAACCGCTAAGCCATCTCTCCAGCCCTGTTTGTTTGTTTTTTGAGGTAGGGTCTTGCTCTAGTCCAGGCTGACCTGGAATTCACTATGGAGTCTCAGGGTGGCCTTGAACTCACAGGTTCTCCTACCTCTTCTACCTCCCAAGTGCTGGGATTAAAGGCATGCACTACCATGCCCAGTTCTAAGGCAATCTTTTGTCTTGAAAATAACTAAGATACAAAAATGCTATACCTGGAGTTCATGTTATGCCAGTCCTTGTGAAGAAGTGGGGGCGGTGACACATATAGCAATCTACACTCATGAGTAGGTTTGCCTAGAGTATAATGGAAATCTCTGTTAAGGTGTTCCCTGGCATGACAAATTGTAAAAACCACTGTCTTTTGTGTTTTGCAGGATCATTGTAGGGGTCCTTAACATGCTATAAAGTCCTCCTCCTTTCCTAAGCTAGGGCTGAGCCTCAAAACAGCCATCAGTTGTTAAGATACCAGTGCTGGCTCCTCACCCAGGGATTCTTCTGCCTTCCCATTAAGTACAAATGAAATAACTGTTAATTCTGTGGGTTCTTCTTACAGGGTTCAGACTAGGCAATGTGGTCCATGCCATCCAGGCAACTGAGCAGAGTATCCAGGCCACTGACCCCGTGCCTCGCTTATGCCTAACATTAGCCAACCTGAACCGTGTTGTTTATTTCATCTGTGATGCTGTCCTCTGGGCGAAGAATGTAGGTCTGACCTCTGGCACCAACAGAGAGAAATGGCAAATGTGGTCTGCCCGCCACTACTACTATTTTCTTCTTCTGAGCCTGGTGAGAGATCTGTATGAAATCACCCTGCAGATGGGACGGGTTGCACATGACAAGGTGAAGGTAGAGAAATCATCCCAGGATCCTCTTGGGTATAGTGTGGTTGATGAAGAAACCGAGTGGCTCCAGTCCTTTCTCCTACTCTTATTCCGATCTCTGAAGCGGCACCCTCCCTTGCTTCTGGACACAGTGAAGAACTTCTGTGACATCCTGATCCCTTTGAACCAGCTAGGGATCTATAAGTCCAATCCTGGCATCATTGGACTTGGAGGTCTTGTGTCCTCCCTGGCTGGAATCATCACTATAGTGTACCCTCAGATGAAGCTGAAGGTCTGCTAGGGTGTTCAGAGGGCTGTAAAGCTGACGTTTTAGTAGAACAGACCTCTGGGTTGGCCATAACCCATGTCTTAATGTGTTTAAGTTTTTCATGGGAGTGTCTACCAACCTGGAATGTGAGCAGAAAGTTGATATGGTTTTTAAACTAGTGAAGTCATTTCTGAATTTTTGAATATTTTCCCTAAACTAACATTACTGAGCATCTCTTTGTGCATTTAAGACTTAAAATTTGCTAAATGAATAAAAATTGAAAAAGACTCAATCAAACTAATATGTGGACACTAATATGCATGTGGACTGGACTTTGTGGGCCCTTGGCTTCACACAGTACAGCAGGCTGGTGCACAGTAGTCTCTGCTCTGGTAAAGGCCTCCTTTTCCTCCTATCACTTATTACTCCCCCACCTCCACAGATGGCATTACCAGGATGGAGGGGAGCTGGACTTAGAACCTCTTAGCTTGTGGGCCCTGGCCATTACTGCATTGTGTCTTTGCCATGCCTAGAAGGAGACAGAAAAGCATGAGCACATTCATGGTATAAGTTGTGTCTATGGGGAGAAGTCTCTCCGTAATGCAGTGAGTAAGCAAAGTGAAGTAGGAGAGAACTGAGGAAAAAGTAGGTAGAAGGTCACAGCGGTGCCTATTATGTAGACTGTGACAGATATGGACATTGACACTGGAAAGCAAACAAAAGTGAGATCAGAGACTCATTCTCATTCCCTCCCCAGGGCATTTTCTGTGGCATCTGTGGCCTTCAATAGAATTGCCAGGCTCCAGAGTCATCTGCCTTTTGCCTCTTACCTTCATGACTAGGAACTTTTGCCAGTGGATTATATAGTCTACAAAAACTAAAACAATCTAGAGATATCTAAGTGATTTAACATTACATGAAAGTTTGAGAAATTTCACATTATTTTTCATTAAAATGTATGCAGCTAAATGTTTCCTATCTGCTGTGAATGTAGGAAGGTCACAGTTTTCTGTGATAAGTGAGAGTTGCTTATAGGGTGACTTGGAGAGTTGGAAAAGAGCAGTAATGGCCAGTTACAAGGACGTGAGACTTCTAAGAGTCAGTGGCATTAACTTTCCTTTTTACTTTCCATCTCAGGTGTGGGTTTTTCTTTTGACCTCCTTTAGTTTGAGGGGAGTTAACTAGTGATACAGGGCGCCATCAGGTAGACCAGTGTCAGTACCACCAGTGAGGCCGTATCATCTGTCTGAATGGAAATGAGAAATATGCACTGAATAATTATTTCCCACAAAAGTGATGAAGACTTGAAAGGTAGACTCAGGTCCTTGTTTCTCTGTGATTATAAAGTGATCAAAGTATGTGATTTGAGAAAACATTTTCGGGTATTTTTTTAAGAGAAATGAAAGCTGCTAGAGCAAAGAAATAAGTTTAAATAACTATTTGTACTGAAACAGATTATGTCCAATAAATTTGTAGACAAAATTGACTGATGTGTCTGTGAATGTGTTTGGGATTGGAGAATTAAGGAAGGCAGTCCAGCAGCCGATGGGGAGCGCTGGGGGGCAGCTAGCTGCAGGCTAGGAGGACACAGGGAGACTGCCTCATGAAGGCTCAGAGTTGAGAACTTCCCTCCTGGATCTATCTGACTGCTGCCCTGCTGAGGTGCTCCACAGCAGCCTGGCACCAGCTGGCTGGCTGGTGTGTGCCTGGGGAGAGGTCTGCCTAAAGTTCAGGGGCGTTTTGGTATCTCGGCCTCTTCAGGTTAGGGAAGGTGGTGTGGGGAAGTGCCAGTCCTCTAGAGTTTGTATGAAGCTCATGCATGCTTGTTCTTCCCAACTGACCCCACCCCGGGCCTCCATATTCCTGAGGAATTCCAAAAACTAAAGAAGCCCTTCGTAGGAGCACAGGCCCGCACATTCCAGCTGAACATTGTTGAGTATTCAACAAATGTTTGGGTGCCAGACTTGGTTTGGGGGACCCACCTGTGAGCAGGATCTCTGCTCTCCATGTGGCGGTGGGAGGAAGCAGTGTGAAAGGAAAAGACAGCTCCAGGCTCAATGCCTCTGCTGCTGGAGAACTGGCATTTCCTCCTTCCCTGGCGGCTTGCCTAGCCCTTTCACTTCTCACCTTTCGCCCACATTCTAGAATCCCAGCTAAAGTAGCCAAAGGACCAGCTTTGTCAGCAGAGCTTTCAGGCACCCAGCCCTATACCCTCCCTGGCAAAAAGCCACTGCTCGGGAGAAGGCAGGCTGCCCTTTAGCCCGGGTTGCTGTCCAGACACAGCCTCCCAGATCATCTTAAGTGAGGACAGAGGCCACTGCTTTGTACACTCCTTCCCCCTCCAGGACAGTCATATCTTAAGAGCCCAGTGTGGATTGATAAGTGTGACATGTATCACATATTTCTTAGTCCCTCCTTTTCTGATTTTTCAGTCCCTGCCTTATTATACCACAGGTAGACATTGTATAAACGTGCATGGTCACACATGTGTGGGCACACTTAGGTGTGCTGGTGCACATGGTGCATTTAGAGACCAGAGATTGGGGTCAAGTGTCTTCCTCAATTGCTCTCCACCTTATTCTTTAAAAAATTTTTTTTGTTTATTATTTATTTATTTATTTGAGAACGACAGACAGACAGAGAAAGAGGCTTGGGGGGGGGGGGGGAGAGAATGGGCGCACCAGGGCCTCCAGCCACTGCCAATGAACTCCAGACTCATGCGCCCCTTGTGCATCTGGCTAATGTGGGTCCTGGGGAATCAAGCCTTGAACCGGGGTCCTTAGGCTTCACAGGCAAGCGCCTAACCGCTAAGCCATCTCTCCAGCCCCTCCACCTTATTCTTAGCAGGGTTACTGAACCTGGAGCTCACTGACTTCACACCAATTTGCTAGCTACCCAGCACACTCCAGAGGTTCCCCTTGCCTCCACCTCTCCATTTCTGGGATTACAAATGCAGACATATGCCCAGCTTTCATGTGGGTGGTGGGCATCCAAACTCAGATCCCAACCTCTCTTGATCCTATTGTTTGCAACAACAGGGAACATTAATGCTCTTATCCAATTTTGTTTGTTTGTTTGTTTTTTCAAGGTAGGGTCTCGTTCTAGTCCAGGCTGACCTGGAATTCACTATGTAGTCAGGGTGGCCTTGAACTCACAGTGATCCTCCTACCTCAGCCTCCCAAGTGCTGGGATTACATATGTGCACCACCACCCCATCTTTTATCCATTTTTTAAAATTGTATTTACTTATTTGCATGTGTGTGTATGGGCATGCCAAGGCCTCTTGCTGCTGCTACAAACACACACCAGATGCTTGAGCCATGCATGATTGGCTTGGGAATTGGACTCAGGCTGGTAGGCTATGCAAGCAAGTGCATTCAACTGCTGAGCCATCTTACCAGCCCTCTTTTACCCATTTTAATGAAGTGGCCCTTCCTAGACAGTCTGAAGACACTGACCTACACCACCATGCTTCGTTGTCTTTGAAATCAGAACCTAGAACTTGGGCTTGAATCTGAGTCCTATCTTCAATGTTTTCTTGAACTCTAGGAATTTACAGAGGTTGAAAGGACTTGATTCCCAGTTCTGCCTTGTCTTCTTTGAGAGTTACCTCCATAGTCAAAGGCTGAACCCTGTGTCCACATAAGTTCACAGCAAACTGTTCAAAATTTGCCTTTGCTAGCAAATAACATTAGGAGAACTGTGTTGAAAGCTCTTGTGGAAGCCTCTGGGGAAATGGACTGAAGATTATGGAATTATATGGAAGTTTACAGGGTAGGCATTTAATGACATCTATCCCAGTATCTTCATGGAAATCCGTTTTTGCCAGTTGAAGACCACAAATATTATGGAACTGTCATAGTAACTCTTCTGGGCCTGGGCTTCCTTTAGTTCTGTGGTCCACCTCTTTGTTGGCTAAATGTCTGGATAGAAGTTAGGATAAGCCCAAGGGACCCTGGGTCAAATAACCATGACAACTGACTGGCCCAGCTTTCTCTTCCTCTCTGCCCTCCTCCAGCTGGGAGGCCTGAGGAACATTGCCCAAGACTCCCTGGAGTGGCTGGAAGTGTTTCTGTTGAGGAGACGCTCTGCAGCCTGGGCTCTCTGAGACTGAGGCGGCCGGCCGTCAGCTGCAGTGAGTGTGGGGTCCCGGGGTGTCCACTTTACCTGGCTTGTTTATGAGTGCTAAAGGGAAGGAGCTGAGGGAAAGGGCCTCTTGGGAATTTTCCTGGGGATGAAGAGACCTGCAGGAAAAAACACTGAGGGAATGATTTGGGATGAAAGACCAGGAGTTTAGAGTAGCTATTCTGGGGCCACTAGCTTTTCCAGAAGCACAGCTAGGTTTTTGGTGACTCTTTACCCAGCTTAGCATAAAGGGATGGGATGTTTGTTTAGAAAAGGAGCAATTAATACGAGTTTTATCATGAAGAAATAACTACACTTGAAACTCATTGTTTCAGTCTCTTTGGGACTATAATCTAAGAACCTTAGTTGGGCTTTATCTAAAACCTTTTATCTCATGACTACCTGCATTTTTCATTTCTTGTCTTGAATCCTTATAAGAAACATCAGTCTTGACCAGAAAGCTGTGGAGCAACTCATTGCTTTGGGACTCTAAGGAGTGGCCTTTTACATGACATTCAACTCTCCAACCTAGTGCCATCTGCTAGAGCAGCTGAGCTCTCGGGCAGCCCAGGCCTGGTGGGTAGTCAAGAGGACAGGGAAGGACCCTATAGAGTTCAAGCCTCAGCGAGGGTTTCTGATGGCCCAGGGACTCTGCTTTACAGTGTGAAGAGGGACGATGGCAGTGAACAAGGACCCAACCCTGCTGGATGGAGACCTCCCTGTAAGTAACCCAGACTCAGCAATGGACAGCTGAGGGGGGAGGAAGAAGCAGAGAGGGAGAGTCTGGGGATGTGAAACAAGATATGTCTAGATTACAATGGTAGTTCATTGACTATGACACATATATTCCTACATTCACTGCACTTGGCGGGGGGGGGGGGGAGCTTTTGGAGGAGCTGAGGAAAAGAAAAGATGCCTATCAAAAACTAAGTTCCTGGGGCTGGAGAGATGGCTTAGCAGTTAAGCGCTTGCCTGTGAAGCCTAAGGATCTCAGTTCGAGGCTCGACTCTCCAGGACCCATGTTAGCCAGATGCACAAGGTAGCACACGCGTCTGGAGTTCGTTTGCAGTGGCTGGAGGCCCTGATGCTCCCATTCTCTCTTTCTCTCTCTCTCTCTCTCTCTCTCTCTCTGTCACTCTCAAGTTAAAAGAAAGAAGGAAGGAAAGAAAGAAAGAAAGAGAGAACTAAGTTCCTTGGAGCAAAGGACAGAAATACTGGCTGGGGAGCTGAGGAGGAATGGAGGCAAAAGTTTGCTTTCTGCCTACCACCCAAGTGGAATGCATATTCCGTGCACAGCCAATATATTCTGTGACTGACGCCTTCATTCATCCTGTGACTAGTGGCTCCTGGTGCACAGCCTATGTTGCCATGTATGTTCTGTGTGCCCAGCATTTATCTCTGATTTCTGTGACCTGGTTTTCATTGTGACTTGGAGTGATTTTGGTACTTTTAGGTATACTTTATGCCTTTGCAAAGCCTCTGATTCAGGTGTAGTTCAGATAGTGAAATGTAAGATGTGTGATCCTATACAATACCCATCTCCTCCCAAATTAGGCTTCATCTAGCCTTTGTACCGTGTTGCTTTGTACTAAGTCATAAACCACACAGAGGTGTGGAATGATCACAAGAATCGTTGAGCTTTCCTAAGTGAAGGTGATTTCTTCCTTTCCCTGCATCCCTTTGTCCTTCAGCTTTGTCTGAAACAGTCCTTGAAGGCGCTGTCCAAAATAAAGAAAATGTTTCTTACACGCAGACATCCTTTTCTTGTTCTGATAAGCCAACTCCACTGCCGCATGGAAAACCAGCATACTGTGGCCTGCTCTGCCCAGTGACCATGAGGGTCCCTCGATGGCTCAGCTTCCTGAAGGCAGAATGGGCCAGTTCCTGCCATTTGAGCAGACAAATTAGACCAGGAGAGTTTGTTCATGTTACATTAAAAAAAAAAACACACACACACACACACAACTTTATTTTTAGTTACTTATTTGAGAAAGAGAGAGGCAGAGAGACAAAGAGAAAGAATGGACACACCAGGGCCTCCAGCCCCTGCAAATGCGCCCCCTTGTGCATCTGGTTTATGTGGGTCCTGGAGAGTCGAACTGGGGTCCTTTGGCTTTGCCTGCAAACACCTGAACCACTAAGACATCTCTCCAGCCCATGTTATATTTTTGTTGTTGTTGTTTTCTTTCAAGGTAGAGTCTCACTCTAGCCCAGGCTGACTTGGAAATCAACTCACTCTATAGTCCCAGGCTGGCCTTGAACTCACGGCGATCCTCCTACCTCTGCCTCCCGAGTGCTGGGATTAAAGGCATGCGCCACCACACCTGGCTCTTTCCATTTCCTAAAGTTAACTGCATGAGTGCTGCCGAAGTGAAAGGCTTTAATAAGTGCTCAGCACCCCTGAAGAAGCAATGGTACCACTGCACCCCATGGGTTCACATTCACTCACCTACAGCTCCTGCTTCAAGTCTGAGTGTTAGTTTTTTTTTTTTTTTTTTTTTTGTATTTTGAGGTAGGGTCTCACTCTAGCATAGGCTGACCTGGAATTCACTCTGTAGTCTCAGGGTGGGCTCGAACTCTCGGCGATCCTCCTACCTCTGCCTCCCGAGTGCTGGGATTAAAGGCGTGCGCCACCACGGCCAGTTTGAGTGTTAGATTTTAAGAAAGACCAGGCTTGACTGTAACGTGTCTGGAAGAGAGGGTCACTAGATCATGATGCAAACCATTTCTAAGCTAAGCTAGGCACTGGAACGATATCCTATGGAGAAGTGATTCTACAGGGAGACAGGGTTGTTGAAATATATGAAAGGCCTCCCTATGAATGGTGAAGTAGATTTGCCCAGGGCTGTTCCAGAGGATGCGGGAGGGAAGGATTCAGCTGAGCAAAGCTGTCCGACAAAAGGCCCAGGGCACCATGAGAAGGGAGCATTCCTACACAAGAAGAAATCCAGACACAAGTCTAACAGAGACATTCTGGGAAGGAGCCTGTCTGTGAGACCTTTGGGGCCAAGATTCTGGGTGGACAGATCTAAACTAATACATTCCACAAGATGTAGCCCTGACTGTGACTTATGTCTCCAGCTAACATTTCTGGCTTTCAGCTGGGCCCTGGGGAAATAGAGATGACATTCTACTGGGAGAGAGGACAAGAACACACATTATCACAGCATGGTGTGGTAGATGTAGAGACTGCTCAGGGCCAGACACAGCCATGAAGGAGAGGCAGAAGCCAGGCATGATGGTGCACAACTCCAAGCCCGGCTCTCGGGAGCTGGAAGCAGGAGAATCAGGACATCCTCAGACACAAGTGAATCTGAGGCCAGCCTGAGCTCCATGAGGCCCTATCTCAAAACAACAACAACCAAATGCCCCACAGAGGAAGTGATGGTGAGAGAGTGGCATTCCAGTTGGCAGAAGGGGATGTGGGAGGGAAGGTGAACATATTTGGCAGTGGTCCAGGATCCACAGACAAGGAGGCAAGGGTCTCAGAATGATCAGGAGAATGTTTCAATGAAGCCAGAAGTTTGCGGTGGACTGAGACTTCTGGATAGAAATGTTAACAACTTGCTCTCTACCAGCCAGGAATAGGATTGCGTTTGGCCTGGTCCTTGGAGAACAGATACCGTCTCAAGAGCTCTGGGTGGTAATCAGAAAGGCATGGCAGACTGGCTCTCATTTTCCCTGTGGGTTCCCCCCGTGTTCCCATGACTGGGGCATTCAGAGAAAGCTCTGACCTTCGCTCCTGTCAGTTCACTTGGGCTCTGGCTAGCCTAACTGATAGACTGTATGACCCTGGGGTCACCTTCCTAGTAGGCAGAGGATAACTCAAGCGTGCTCCTTTGCTGACAGGAGCAGGAGAATGTGCTGCAGCGAGTCCTGCAGCTACCCGTGGTAAGCGGTACCTGTGAGTGCTTCCAGAAGACCTACACCAGCACCAAGGAAGCCCATCCCCTGGTAGCCTCTGTGTGCAATGCCTACGAGAAGGGAATGCAGAGCGCCAGCAACCTGGCTGTCTGGAGCATGGAGCCGGTGGTCCGCAGACTGTCCACGCAGTGTGAGTCCTCATGGCACTTGGCAGCTGCCCGCCTTTCCAGTGACACTACCCACCTGCCAGTCTGTCTGTCTGACCATCTGCTAACTTGCTTGTCCATCTGCCTGACTGCCTCCCCCCCTTGCTGCCTGTATCTTATCTCCTCTCTTCTCATCTGTAGCTACAGAGGCTTAGGTACAGATCCCTTCGCATGTATACACGCCTCAGCGATGGCCCAGCCTAGGATGTCCTAGGCTGGCAAAGATGGGCCAATAATTTGCAGGGGGCAAGGAAGATGAGCAGATCTATGTGGGCAGTGGTGACAGTGGTGGTGGCAGACCAGACACCCACCCTAGCTCCAAACCCAGCAAAGTCAGTCGCAGCAAGAACCAGCAGAGTCTGGCACAGAGGCAGGGGCAGCCAGCTCCAGGGCTGGCAGGACAGCTGAAGGGCACCAAAGGAGAGGGAAAGTCAGCCTGCCCAGCTGATGATACCAGCTCCTGACAGGCAGGGGCAGCAGAGAGCTACAGGCCGGTGCCCTGGCCGGGGAAGACAAGGGTCCTTGTGACCCTGCCCAGGCTTGCCCTGTGTCCATCGTTTTACCCCATCTGAAAATATGGTCACCAAGCCACACCTCTTGACTGGGATGAGGGGAACCCCAACAGTTACAAGAAGTCTGACTCCTTCTACCATCCAAATAGAAAATTGTGGGTATGTGAGAATTTCTGCAGACCCCTTAAGTACTTGCCCCTGCCCTGCCCAGTCATCAGATAGCTGTCATCTGGGTTGTCTGCTACTTTAAAGAAATATGAAAGAATATCTATAAATATTCTTTAAAACTGTGGCCTCCATGGCCACGACCACAGAGCCCATGTTCCCTTGGAGCACCTGCATTCTCTGTGGCTTGCCCACCCCCTAGAAGCAACTCTTTCTCTTCCCCACGACTCCCTTCAACGTTCAACCACCTGGAGGTTAAAAGCCAGGGTAAGGAACAGCGTAGAGTTGCGCTGTCTCTTACTGGGAGTTTGTCATCTTCAGGACTAAGCAGACTTCGGCTTGGTCCTGCTGCCACCTGACTCCCGCCCACACCCAGGTTCTCCCTCTTCTTCATTCCCTTCCAGAGTCCTGATCAGGGAGACAGGGAGGATGAAGGAGGGAATAGTTTGTGGTGGTGATCCACATAGCGGGTTCACATAGGCGCCACATGTCCGTACTTCACAAAAGCAGAGGCTAAGGTCCAGGGGTGGGCCTTGCTGAAGCCACATGCTATGCAGATACAGGTGCAGTACTTTGAGTGCAGGTCTCACTGACCTGAAAATGGCCCTGGTCTCAGGGAGTCACAAACAGATGGAAGCTAAATCTAGCGAAGGGCCTTGGGTCCATGCGTCTGCAAGGCAGCATGGGGATCTACAGACCTTAGACCTTAAGGTACTTTCTTTTCTCTTTCTTTCTTTCTTTCTTTCTTCCTTCCTTTCTTTCCTTTTTTTTTTTTTTTTTTTTTTTTTTTTTTTTTTTTTTTTTTTGAGGTAGGATCTCGCTCTAGCCCAGGCTGGCCTGGAATTCACTTGATAGTCTCAGGAAGGCCTTGAACTCACAGCGATCCTCCTACCTTTGCCTCCCCAGTGCTGGGATTAAAGGTGTGTGCCACCATGCCTGGCACATTAAGGTATTTTCTTTGGAGCAGACACTACTGATAGCTCCTCAAGGAGGGGGCAGGGCTCACCCCAACACAGCCCTTCCCTTTCAGTCACTGCTGCCAATGAGCTGGCCTGCAGAGGCCTGGACCACTTGGAGGAAAAGATCCCGGCCCTCCAGTACCCTCCAGAAAAGGTGAGTCCTCCCTCCCTGTTGCCTAGTGCTCGTCACATTCCATTGTGGCCTCCTCTCAGGAAGAAGAGGAGCAGATGCCATGACTATGCACCTGTGTTCATGGGGTGAGGATCCTCCTAGGTTGCTGGAGGCCCCTCTTCCTCTTCTGTGGAGCCAGGCGGAAGCAGAGTATCTGGGACTACTGGCTGTGCTCTTTGCAAAGCCTCCTAATATCCGAGCCCTGGGATCCGAGGCTCCGTGGCCCTGAACTGGACCACTTGGTGGCAACAGCTGCCTGAGATTTGGAGCCACATTCATTAAGATGCCGGCAGCATACACTCATGTCCTTGAGATCAGTCCATTTAGGGACTGTGAAACTGAACAAGTCACTTCCCCTGGCCATATGTTTATCCTATGATGGCTCTGATAAGACCTATGTTAGGTGCCTTGTGGGGATAAGCTTCAGTCTAGACCTGTCTATTTCAGGAACCAACCACCTATCCAAGCCACCAACCTTCCCTGAGCCCAGCCTTTGCCAGTGGCCATAAAGGGCTTCATGGAACCTCTCAGTTAATCCTTGTTACTCACATTGTACAGACAAGAACACACAGCCCAAAGTCAAGACCATATGCAAGCAGACCTGTCTGGCTCTTCACTTCCCAGTAGTCTTCACTCCCAGCACCCCACAGTGTCTAGATAAAAGGGCAACATGCCTTTGTCACAAAGGTGCTCCCAGACGAAAGTGAAGGAGAAGACAAATTATTCTAGTGCAGAGCTTGTGTCAACCTCTGTATCAAACGTCTATCAATCTGTATAAATGCAGAGGGGCGTGTGAGCAGTGTGCTGAGGGGACAGAAGGCAGCACAGGGATTTGTGTGAGCCAGGGTAACAGGATGGGGAGGCTTTGGGGCTGGCTTTGCAGGCTGAGCAGGACCTCAGCAGTAGTGACATGCTGTGAAGAAACCAGAAGATCTGGTGGCTCGCCCAGAGAGGGAAGAGCCCTTTCCTACATACTCCTACCAGTCCCCTAGGCCTTCTTGATTTGTTTGTTTGTTTGTTTTTTTGGGGGGGAGCATTGTGTGTGCAGAGTATGTGATGTGTGTGCAGATGCACATATCCTGTGCGCATACATGTGCAGAGGCCAGAGGAGAACATCGGGCTCTTCCTTCACTCATCCCCCTGTTTCCTTGAGTCAGAGTCTCACTCAACCCAGAGCTGCCATTTTCACAGGGTTTTGTTTGTTTGTTTGCTTTGTTGTTGTTGGTTTTTTTTTTTTTTTTTTTTTTTGGTTTTTCAAGGTAGGGTTTCACTCTAGCTCAGGCTGACCTGGAATTCACTCTGTAGTCTCAGGGTGGCCTCAAACTCACAGCAATTCTCCTACCTCTGCCTCCCAAGTGCTGGGATTAAACTTGTGCACCACCACGCCCGGCTTTTTTTTTTTTTTCCTTCTTCTTCTTTTTAAGTCAGCAAGAGCCCAGTGATTCTCCAGTTTCTTCCTACTGCAGGACTGGAGTTACAGACCTATGTGGCCTTGCTCAGCTGTTTACATGAGTGTTGTGGAATTGAAGTTAGGTGGGCATGTTTGATTTCAAGCACTATTAAGTGTTAAGCCATCTCCCTAGCCTCTTATTTAGTTTTAGTTTTAGTTTTAGTTTTTTTTTTTTTTTTAGGTCTCACTCTAGCCCAGGCTGACCTGGAATTCACTATGTAGTTTCAGGGTGGCCTTGAACTCATGGTGATCCTCCTACCTCTACCTCCCAAGTGCTGGGATTAACCACCATGCATGGTAGGGTTTTTTGTTTTTTTTTTGAGACAGAGTTTCACCTTATAGCCCAGGATAGGTTGGATCTCATCATGTAACTCAGGCTGGTCTAAGACTCATGGCAATCTTCCTGCCTCAGCCTCCTGAGTGCTGGAATGACAGATGTGTGTCACTATGCCCAGTCCGTGGGCCTTTAGATAATGACCTCCAGGGGGCTGGGTTCAGGTCCTAAGGCTCTGAGAGGGTGGCCCTCCTAAGGCCTGCAAAGGAAATACCTATTGCTGACTGTCCCCCAAACATCCCCCATCCCCCCAGATCGCTTCTGAGCTGAAGGGAACCATCTCTACCCGCCTTCGCAGTGCCAGGAATAGCATCAGCGTGCCCATCGCAAACACTTCAGAGAAGGTTCTGGGGACCACTCTGGCTGGCTGCGAGCTTGCCTGGGGGGTGGCCAAAGACACTGTGGAGTATGCTGCCAACACCCGAGTTGGGCGACTGGCCTCTGGAGGAGCCGACCTGGCCCTGGGCAGCATTGAGAAGGTTGTTGAGCTCCTTGTCCCGCAGGCTAAGGAGGAGTCAGGTATGTGTCATTGAGGCTGGCTTGCTACTCTGGGAGCCAGCTGGCAGCTCAGCGCCAGGGGATCAGTGGGAGGCTGCAGGGCTTGTAGGCTCTGCTCTGGGATAGGGAAGAACCTCCCCCGGCCTCCCCAAACACACCCTGAGACCTTCGGAAGGACCCATAACCTTTAGTCCCCTCAGCCTGGCTGTAAGAAGCGACAGTGAATTCGCACATGGCCAGTGAGTTCGTGATGGAAGTAAAATGACTGCTGGCCATCGCAGGGCACAACCCAGTGTCCCCAAGCCCTCTCTAATCTCTTTTTCCTTTGTTTTCTTCAAATCCTTACCCAGCCCCTGCTCCTGGACGCCAGAGGGCCCAGAAGGCTCCCAAAGCCAAGCCGAGTCTCCTGAGCAGGGTCGGGACCCTGGCCAACACCCTCTCTCAACAGACCATGCAGACCACAGCCTGGGCACTGAAGCAGGGCCATGCCCTGGCCATGTGGATCCCGGGGGTGGCACCCCTGGTGAGTGTCCTGAGCTCTGCCTGATCCTACTCTGCAGGCCTCCTGTCATGCAACATTCTCTCTTCCAAGCTAGCTTGGGACTTTGGGTCTAAGGACAGGGGTCTTAAGAGGTGTGGTGGTCTAGTTGTCCAGGCCACAGGGGGAAAGGACAGAACATGAGTTGAGCACTAAGCTACCTTGCTAGAATGCTCCTGCTCACTATCTATTTCTGCCTCCCCCTCATTCTCTATCTGAGTCTCCCCACTATCCTCAGCCTTCATCCCCACTCCAAGTAGGCCTCTTGCTATAGGCCCTCCCTCCAGTGTGGGAGTGAGGACACCTCTCATCTGCTATCCTTGCAGTAGGAAGTGTCATTGTCAGTCATTGTCCTTAAATGATTAAGTCACAAAACCTGTCCCGTGGTGAGAGAGAGCAGCTGGCGCTCTTCCCTGGCTGCTCGCAGGTCTCTGAAGTCCCTTTGAGCGGCTTCTGATCTCTGCCCTGACCACACCGAGGTCAAGCTGCTTCCCATGCAGCTTAGCACAACTAAGCAGGTTTCTATTTTCTCTCTTAAGGACATTTCCCTGTTTTTTTATTTTTATAATTGTTTGGCTTTTCAAGACAGAATTTCACTGTAGCCCAGGCTGACCTGAGATTCACTATGTAGTCTCAGGGTAGCCTCCAACTCCACCAATCCTCCTGCCTCTGCCTCCCTTCCAAATGCTGGATTAAAGGTGTGTGCCACCACACCTGGCCTAAAGAACTTTAATAAGAAACTAAGGGCTGGAGAGATGAGTTATCAGTTAAGGCGCTTACCTGAAAAGCCTAAGGACCCAAGGCTGATTTCCCAGTACCCATGTAAAGCACATGGTGTAGCATGCATCTGGAGTTTGTTTGCAGTGGCTAGAGGCCCTGATACACTCATTCTCTCTCTCTCTCTCTCTCTCTCTCTCTCTCTCCCTCTTTCTCTCACTCTCAAAGAAATAAATAAAATATTTTAAAAAAAAAGAGCTTGGAAAATGGCTTAGCAGTTAAGGCACTTGCCTGCGAAGCCTAAGGACCCAGGTTTGATTCTCCAGGTCCCATGTAAGCCAGATGCACATGGTGGCACATGCATCTAGAGTTCATTTGCAGTGGCTAGATGCCCTGGCGTGCCCATTCTCACTCTCTCTGTCTCCTTCCCATCCCTCTCTCTGCCTCTAATAAATAAATAAAAATCTTTAAAAATAAAATTTAAAAGAAACAGGGCTGGAGAGATGGCTTAGCAGTTAAGGCATTTGCCTGCAAAGCCAAAGGACTCAGGTTTGATTCCCCAGGACCCACGTTAGCCAGATGCACAAGGGGGCACCAGTGTCTGGAGTTTGTTTGCAGTGGCTGGAGGCCCTGGTGCAACCATTCTCTCTCTCTCTCTCCCTCTTTCTCTCTGTCAAATAAATAAAAATAAAATATTAAAAAAAACAACAAAAACAAACTAAGAGCCAGGAGTGGTAGCACATTCATTTAATCCCAGCACTTGGGAGGCTGAGGTAGGAGGATGGCTGTGAGTTTGGGGCTACCCTGAGACTACATAGTGAATTCCAGGTCAGTCTGGACTAGAGCAAGACCCTACCTCAAAAAACCAAAAAGAAAAGAGAAAAAAGAAAGGGAAATTGAAGCAATATAAAGCGTGATGTGGTAATACACACCTATAATCTCAGCACTTGGGAGGCAGAAGCAGAGCAGAAGTATTGTTAAGTTTGAGACCAACCTGGTCTACATAATGAGTTCCTGACCAGTCAGGGCTACATGGTGAAAATCTATCTTAGAAAACAAAAAACAACATTAAAGCATGAAGATGGAATTTGGACTGGGGCTGTAGCAGCGGCAGAGTGCTTGCCTATCATGTGTGATGCCACATACTCCAGCACTGAAAAATAAGAAAATAAATAAAGGAAAAGTCAGCGAAAATGACTACTTCTCAATCATCTTGTGAGTGGTAACTTTACTTTATCTTTTATTTATTTTTATTTTAATAATAACAATAGTTATTATTATTATTTTGTGATCAGGTTTCATTCTGTAGCCCAGGCTGGACTTGAATTTGTGGCAGTCCTCCTACTTTAGCCTTCCAAGTGCTGGGATTATAGGTATGTGCCATCAAACCTGGATATGAGTGGAATTTTTCTCTCCATCTTTTTTTAAATTTTAATTTAATTAATTAATTAATTTGACAGACAAGGGGAGACAGAGAGAGAGAGAGACAGAAAAAGAGAATGGGTGGACCAAGGCTTCCAGCCACAGCAAACAAACTCCAGACACGTGCGCCCCTTGTGCATCTGGCTAACATGGGTCCTGGGGAATAGAACCTGGGTCCTTTGGATTTGCAGGCAAACGCCTTAGCTGCTAAACCATCCCTCCAGCCCTCTCCATCTTTTTTTGAGAGAGGATTTTGCTATGGACCCGGGAATTTGCTATGTGGACCAAGTTCAACTTAGACTTATAGTTATCCTTCTGCCTCAGCCTCCTGAATGCTGGGGTTAGAGGTGTGTGTCACCATGCCTGGCTTCAGTGATACTTTTATTTATTTTTATTTTTATTTGTTGAGAGAGAGAGAGAAACAAGGAGAGGAGAGAGAGAGAGAAAGAGAGAGAGAGAATGGGCGTGCCAGGGCCCTTCAGCCACTGTGAACCAACTCCAGATGCACATGTGTGACATTGCACGCTTGCATCACTTTGCATCTGGCTACATGGGACCTGGAGACTCAAACATGCATTCTTAGGCTTCACAGGCAAGTGCCTTAACTACTAAGCCATCTCTCCAGCCCTTAAGCGGTACTTTTAAAAGCATTGTCAGGCCTGAGTCACTCAACTGGGTGAGTGATAACTCACTGTGTGCCAGGTGCTGTTGCCCCATCAGGGATACAGTAGGAGTAGTCTCCCTCCATCCCCTGCACTGAGGGTCATTTACCCTGAAACTGATACATTTACCCTGGCCCAGCCTGGCATGGGTCAAATCTCAGGTGTGCCATTTACAGTATCAAGTAAGGATGTCCTGCTTGTGGAATGACCACTTATGTCTCCCACGTGATATTCCTTTTTTTTTTTTTTAAAGGCAAGCCCAACAGACTGGCTTTTTTTTTTTTTTTTTTTTTTTTAATGGGAGATGGGGTGTTGGAGAGAATTGGCATGCCAGGGTCTCCAACCACTGTAATTGAACTCCAGATGCCTATGTCACCTTGTGCACATGTGTGACCTTACACATGCGTCACCTTGTGCATCTGGCTTACATGGGACCTGGGGAATCAAACATGGGTCCTTAGGCTTTGCAGGCAAGTGCCTTAACCACCAAGCCATTTCTCCAGCTCTGACATTCTTTTCAAAAAATATTTTATTTATTATTTGCAAGAGAGAGCGAGCGAGCGAGCGAGCCAGGGCTAGCCACTGCAAACAAACTCCAGATGTATGCACCACTTTGTGCATCTGGTTTTACGTGGGTAATAGGGAATTGAACCCTGGTCATTAGGCATTGCAGGCAAGCACCTTAACCACTGAGCCATCTCTCCAGCCCCCATATGACATTCTTTTTTGAGACAGGGTTTCATATAGCCCATATTCTCATATTCCAGCTCATAGTGACGTGGAACTCACTATGTAGCTGAGGGTGACCTTGAATTTCTCATCCTCTTGCCTCTACCTCCTGAATGCTGGGATTATAGTCACGACTGCACTTGGTTTTACGTGGTGCTGGGGGTGGCAGCCAGGGCTTTGGGCGTGGTAAGTAAGCGCTCTACCAACTAAACTGTATCTCTAGCCCCTAAATGATAATTAAAAGATGTTCATTTCAAGCTTGATGAGGTGATGCACGTCTGTAATCCCAACACTCAAGATGCTGAGGCAGGAGGATGACTAATTAGAAATTGTCCTGGGCAACACAGCAAGGCCTGGGTCAAAAAAAAAAAAAAGTTTGTGTCAGCCTCATCATTAGCCAAGTATAGAAAGCAAAGCTGAGCTGGGCATGGTGGCTCACGCCTATAACCATTAGGTAGGATTGCTACAAGTTCAAGGGCAGCTTGGTCTATAAGGGAGTTCCAGGTCATCTGCAGTTTCATAATGATACCCTGTGTCAATTCCTCCATCAAAAATAATAATAATAATAACAGAAGCTGGGTGTGGTGGTACATGCCTTTAATCCCAGCACTGGGGAGGCAGTGGTATGAGGATTGCTGTGAGTTCAAGACCACCCGGAGACTACATAGTGAATTCCAGGTCAGCCTGGACTAGAGTGAGACTACCTCGAAAAACAAAAACAAACAAACAAAACAGAAACAAAAGCGTTCCACACTGACAGTAGAATGGGTAACTGACAGTGAGTTCACGCAAGGGAACATCGCATGGAAATGAGACAGAAGCACTTCCGCGTGTATCAGAAAAGGTGACGTCACACTACAATGCCAGACAACAGATGTTCATGAATGGAGACTCACTGTGTGATCCATTCAAATGAACTTCAAAACTAGGACTGGGGAGATGGCTCGATGGTTCAGCAGTTAAAGATGTTTGCTTGCTGAGTTTGATCCTCCTCAGCACCCGCGCAAAGCCATATGCAAAGGGGTGCGTGCATGTACAATCTCAGTATGCCTATAGCAATGAGAGGCAGAGGCAGGGGAATCTGGAAGCTTGTAAGCAGCAACAGCAAAAACAAGAGAGGGGCTGGAGAGATGGCTTAGTGACTAAGGTGCTTGCCTGCAAATCCTAAGGAACCAGCTTTGATTCCCCAGTGCCCATGTAAGCCAGATGTACAAGGTGGTGCATGTATCTGGAGTTCATTTGCAGTGGCTGGAGGCCCTGGCAGGCCCATTCTCTCCCTCCCTCTTTCTCTCTCAAATAAATAAATAAAATATTTTAAAATAGTAATAAAAAAAAAACACAAGAGAGATCCTGTCTCAAAAGAATTTGGAAGAAGAGGAGAAATGCCCAGAGGTTCTCTGACCTCCACATGTGTGCTATTGCACACATGTACCCACACACACACATATCATGCACACCACACACACACACACACACACACACACACACACACACACTACATATACATATACATATACATATACATATATATACATACATACACGAATGAATTGGAAAATAGGCACAGGGCCGGGGAGATGGCTTAGAGGGTAAGACACTTGCCTGTGAAGCCTGAGGACTCCATTCCCCAGTACCCACATAAGCCCAATGCACAAGGTGGTGCATGCGTCTGGAGTTTGTTTGTAGTGGCTAGAGGCCCTGGCATGCCCATTCTCTTCCCTTCCCCTCTCCCTCTCTCTCGTTCTCTCTCTCTCTCAAATAAATAAATAAATAAATAAAAATAAAAATAACAGGCACAGAGGCTAAGGGCAGAGCTCAGTGGAAGAGTGTGTGCTTAGTAGGGCAAGGGCCCTGGGTTCCATCCCAGCACTAAAAAGAATAAAAGCCAAAATGACTGCATGGCAATAGCAGTCTAAACTGTGGACTCTCTTTGGACACTATGGACTGAGGAAACATGGCTGGTAAGGTCCTTCTGGGATGTTGAAATGGTCTCTATCTTGATCTGCTACAGTTACTCAGGAATGTGCTTACAAACATTCACAGACCTCTAGGCTAAAGATGTGTGCCCTTGAGCAATAAGTTGTCACTCAATAACATTCTAAGAAACCTCTGTGGGGCCGGGCCCTGCTCACCACGTCTACCCTGTCCCAGCCCCATGGCTAGGGGCTGCTGGCCTTCAGCAGAGTTGCTGAGCCAGCTGTCTCTTGTCATCCCCTCTAGAGCAGCCTGGCCCAGTGGGGCGCATCAGCAGCCATGCAGGTGGTGTCCCGGAGGCAGAGTGAGGTCCGGGTGCCCTGGCTGCACAACCTGGCAGCTGCCCAGGAGGAAGACCACAACGACCACACAGACACCGAAGGGGAGGAGACTGAGGAAGAGGAGGAATCAGATGCTGAGGAGAGCACACTCAGCCCTCAGGTGATGGGGATGGGGGAGTCCCAGACTTCACAGCTCACAGCCGAGTGAGAAGCAGAGGCACAAGTAGAGTAAGGGTCTCTGTCCCCAGCCCACTCCCAAACCCAGCAGACAAAGTATTTCCATGTCATTCTCAGCTAACGCCAGTGCACCACATGAAATAGGGCAGGAGTTGTTGCATCATTTAAAAAAATTATTTATCTTGAAAGAAAGAGGCAGATAGATTGTGTGTGTGTGTGTGTGTGTGAGAGAGAGAGAGAGAGAGAGAGAGAGAGAGGGAGAGGGAGAGAATGGGCACACCAGGGCCTCTACTACAAAGCTACTGCAAAGGAACTCCAGATGCGTGCGCCACCTTGTGGATCTGGCTTTACTTAGGTACTGGGGAATGGAACCTGGGTCTTGGCTTTGCTGGCAAGCACCTTAACCACTAGGCCATCTCTCCAGTCCCGTTGCATCATTTTGCAGATGAAAACACAGGTTCAGAGAGAGGAAGTAACTTGCCCAAGGCCACACAGCTAATGACCATCCCAGGCCTGAAGATTTTTTAAACTTTTTTTTTGGTTTTTCAAGGTAGGGTCTCACTCTGGTCCAGGCTGACCTGTAATTAACTATGTAGTCTCAGGGTGGCCTCGAACTCACAGGGATCCTCCTACTTCTGCCTCCCGAGGGCTGGGATTAAAGGCGAGAGCACCACACCCTGGCTTTTTTAAACTTTTTAACGAATTTTATTTATTTATTTCTTTGAGAGAAAGAAAGAAGGAGAGAGAGAGAGAGAGAGAGAGACAGAGACAGAGGGAAGGAGAGAGGGAGAGAGAGAGAATGGGCGTGCCCGGGCTTCCAGCCACTGCAAACGAACTCCAGACGCATGCGCCACCTTGTGCATCTGGCTAACGTGGGTCCTGGGGAATTGAACCAGGGTCCTTTGGCTTACAGGCAAGCGCCTTAACCACTGAGCCATCTCTCCAGCCCAGGCCTAAAGATCTTTCAATGTGGTGTCCACATGCTTTCCCCTCTAGCTCCGGGACTAGTGGGGGGGACAGGAAGGGTCCCGGAAGTCGCTGCCGGAGGGGCTGACGATTCTGTGTCCTCTAGGTAACGGCCCTGCCTAGTCCACAAGGTCTCCTGGGCGGTGTGGCACACACTCTACAAAAGACCATCCAGACCACCATCTCGGCAGTGACATGGGCACCTGCGGCGGTGCTGGGCACAGCAGGAAGGATACTGCACCTCACATCAGCCCCGGCTGCCTCCTCCACCAAAGGGAGGGCCATGTCCCTATCGGACGCCCTGAAGGGTGTTACTGACAATGTGGTGGACACAGTGGTGCATTACGTTCCGGTGAGTTCCACCCCAGGACAACCTTCCTTCTCCACGGGGTGCTGGGGCAGAACACATAAGGTAGATCTGACTGAAGGGGTCTCTGGAGACCTTCCTTCATCAAGGTCCTGTTTAGCCCGAAGTCGAGATGCCCGGGGCCCTGGCCTTGGGCCTCTCTCCTGCATCCCACATCCCATTTATTTGGACGAGGTCCAAGCAGGCATCCTAACTTGGTCGCTGCGCCCTCAGCTCCCCAGGCTGTCGCTGATGGAACCCGAGAGCGAATTCCGTGACATCGACAACCCGCCGGCCGAGACGGAGCGCCGGGATTCGGAGCGCAAGGGCTCTGCGGCGCCGCCCACCAGCCCCGAGCCCGCGCCGCGCCAGGGGCCGCCCCGGGGCAGCCTGCGCAGCACCCGGGGCCTCAGCGCGCCCTCCTGCCCGGGTCTGGACGACAGGGCCGAGGCGAACGCCACGCGTCCGGGCTTCCTGGCCATGCCCCGCGAGAAGCCAATGCGCAGGGTCAGCGACAGCTTCTTCCGGCCCAGCGTCATGGAGCCCATCCTGGGCCGCGTGCAGTATAACCAGCTGCGCAAGAAGAGCTGAGCGGGACCCTCCACGGGCCCCCGGCAGGTTTCTCCCCGAAGAAACACAAGCCACACGTCTTGCAGAGCGACCCCCTTGGGAGGCCCACCTTTGTCCCCACGGTGCTGTGAGGCACGCATTTAAAGCATCCTTTTGAGGCTTGGCCTCAGAGCCAGTTTTTAAGGGACACTAGAGCAGCGGACCACAGTGATTTTTATGGCTTTTTTTAAGGCAAGCCCAACAAACTGCCCCCCTCCCCCCGCCTTTTTAATGAGAGGAAGAGAGAGAGAATCAACACACAGGGCCTTCAGCCACTGTAATCAAACTCCAGATGTGCACCACCTTGTGCGCATGTGCCACCTTATACACTTGCGTCACCTTGTGCGTTTGGCTTATGCGGGACCTGGAGAGTCAAACATGGGTCCTCATGCTTCTCTGGCAAGCACCTTAACCGCTAAACCATCTCTCCAGCCCATGGCTTGTCTTTTACTAAACGAGTAATTGCTTAACTTAATCTCACACTTCTTTAATCAAACTTGTGGCCAAATGACATTTAGCAGGTTCCAAAATTTAGATCCTTTTTCTGTGGATAAATACTTGTTGCCAAAAAAGTTATGGATCACTTGACAGTCTCTCTCTCTCTCTCCCTCTCTTTCCCCCTTCCTTTCTTTCTCTCTCTTCTTCCTCCCTCCCCCCCCCCCTTTTCTTTCCCAGAGTGCTGAGATTGAAGGCGTGCACTACCACAGCCGCCTGTCCCCTTTGTTGAGACAGGGTCTTATGTAGCTCAGCTGTGTAGCTGAGGATGACCTTGAACTTCTTTTGCCTTCATCCCCCAACTCCTGGAATTACAGGCTTGGGGCTGTCACACCCCATTAATGCAGTGCTGAGGATCAAACCTTGTGCATGCTGGGCAAGCACTCTACTAACTGAGCTACATCCCAGCCCATCATCTTTCTTTATTTGGAAAAGGTCTCTCTACGTCGCCCAAGCTGCCCTTCTCCAGTGCTAGGATGACAGACGTGGACCAGCTTACACTGCTTGTCAGGAATTCTCAATGTATTCTTAGTCCTGAGCTCAGAGAGCATCTGATTACCTAGTGTGCGGAGGCACACTGCTTTGAAGGGACAACAGTCAGGTGCAAAAGTCCTTATATGTTTATTCTATTTAAAATAATCGCTCTACTTTTTGCAGACCCCTCTGCACAGGTGAAGCCCCACGCCCATCCTCTATAGCACTACCGTTTGCTCACAACCTGCATTTACATGGCATCATTCCTGCCTACCACCACATAGTCACTCTTTTGAACGCTGGCAGCCCAGAAGCCAGGGACAACAATGATAACCTTTTGCTCAATATTGTGTATGTTTTATATCATATATACTGACTCTGTAGCAACTATTCATTCCAAATTCTCATTTCTGGAAATGCTCATATTTGGTCAATCTAGGAAATACATAAATAAAATTTTTAAATTCAAACATTGCAAAAGTGTATGTGTCTGGATTCATCAGATTTCCCTTATGAAAACCCTGGTGTAATTTCTCATGGAGCCTTCCAGTGACAGGTTACCCATACACAAACACATGCATATGAGCCCTAAACCTAATTTACATTCTCTCTCTCTCTCTCTCTCTCTCTCTCTCTCTCTCTCTTTTCTTTTTGGTTTTTCGAGGTAGGGTCTCACTCTAGCTCAGACTTACCTGGAATTCACTATGTAGTCTCAGGTTGGCCTTGAACTCTCAGCAATCCTCCTACCTCTGCCTCCCAAGTGTTGGGATTAAAGGCATGCGCCACCACACCCAGCTATACTTTCTCTTTTTAGTGGCAAGTAGTTCACAATATGGGTATGCCATATTTGTTATAATTAGCTCCCCAATGATGAATTAAAATTTTTTTTTTGACACAAGCCCAACCAACTATCTTTTTTTATGCAAGAGTGAGAAAGAAAGAGAGAGAGAGAATTGGTGTGCCAGGGCCTCCATCCACTGCACTCAAACTCCAGATGTGTGTGCCCACTTGTGCGCATGTGTGACCTTACGTGCTCACGTCACTGTGCATCTGGCTTACGTAGGATCTGGAGAGCCCTTAGGCTAGGTAGGCAAGTGCCTTAACCACTAAGCCATCTCTCCAACCCCCAGTGATAAATTTTTAGGTTGTTTCCAATGTTTTGCTGCTGTTAACAGAATGCCTTACATAGGACTAAGGATGTAGCTCAGCTCAGTGGTAGAGCTTTTGCTTAGCATGTACAAAGCCCTGGCTTTAACCCCCAGCCCTATCCCATCCCTGCGCCCATCCACTCATAGGGTCTTTGTATATGTGAGCATATATCTATGGACAAATTGTAATTTGTAACAATGACATCAAGACATGCTGGGTAGGGGCAGGGGAGTAGGCTCAGCAGTTAAAGAACTTGTTTGCAAAGTCTTTCAGCCTGGGTTTGATCCCTGAGTACCCACATGAAGCCAGATGCACAAAGTGGTAATGCATCTGGAGTTCTTTTGTTGTGGCACAAAACCCTGATGTGCCCATACACATATATGCACACATATTCTCTCTCTCTGCTCACAAATGAAAATATTATTTAAAAAGGCAAGATGCTGTGCTGGAGAGATGGCTTAGTGGTTACACACTTGCCTGCAAAGCCAAAGGACCCAGGTTCGATTCCCCAGGACCCACGTAAGTCAGATGCAAAAGGTGACACATGTGTCTGGAGTTCGTTGCAGCCACTGGAGGCCCTGGCGCACATGTTCTTTTTCTATCTGCTCCTCTCTCTTTCAAATAAGCAAATAAAAATATTATAAAAGAGACATTCTGGGTGAAATGTGTGATTTAAAATATTGATGCCAAGTGGCTTTCAAAAAAACTCATTTAAAAGCTGGGCATGGTGGTGCACGCCTTTAATTCCCAGCACTCAGGAGGTAGAGGTAGGAGGATTGCCATGAGTTTAAGGCCACCCTGAGACTCCATAGTGAATTCCAGGTCAGCCTGAGCTAGAGTGAAACCCTACCTCGAAAAAAACAAAACAAAACACTCATTTAGGGGCTAGAGAGATGGCTTAGAGGTTAAGGCATTTATTTGCCTGCAAAGCCTAAGCACCTAGGTTCAATTCCCCAGTACCCATGTAGGCCTCAGGACTGCTGATCAGGTCTGCCTCCCTCACATAGCCTTGGACATTGGCTGGGGTGTGTAAGATACATTTTGGCCAGACACAAGGACGAAGTAGCTCCTGTAACTGGCTTCCTTGGCACTACGCTTGATGGGGTGGGGACACTTGTCTCTCTTCAGGGAGACATCACCTTGGTGACGAGTTTTCTTGGTCAGGTGGAAGTGAAGGACATCCACACACAGGGTCTAGTATGTCAGGACCTATAGAAGACCTCCAGTTCACACTGGGGTGCCCAGAGGCCCTCTCTGGAGAAATATTCCATCCCCTCTATTTCTTCAAAGCACCTCCAACTCAGCCACTGCTACTTACAACCACAGAACAGAACTGTCATGTGGCTTCCCAGTTGAAGAGAAACTTGGAGTAGCTACCGACGGTGTAAAAAAATCAGGGGTCTCACAGGGCTGGAGAGATGTCTTAGCAGTTAACGTGCTTGCCTGCAAAGCCTAGGGACCCATGCTTGACTCTCCAGATTCCACATAAGCCAGCTGCACAAGGTGATGCAACCACGCAAGGTTGCACATGCAGGCAAGGTGGTGCATGCCTCCGGGGCTTGATTGCAGTGGCTGGAGGCCCTGGCGCACCAATTCATTCTCTCTCTCTCCCTCTCTCTCTCATAAAAAAGGCCAATCTATTGGGCATACATCAAAAAAGGGGTCCTAAGAGGAGGGGAAGTGGATCCTAGGGGTAAGGAGCAGCCTGTGGTTTCTGCTACAGACATTTGAGTGATGTGTGTGTGTGTGTGTGTGTGTGTGTTTTCGAGGTAGGGTCTCACTCTAGCCCAGGCTGACCTGGAATTGACTATGTAATCTCAGGGTGGCCTTGAACTCATGGCGATCCTCCTACCTTTGCCTCCCGAGTGCTGAGATTAAAGGTGTGCACCACCACGCCCAGCTCCATATTTTTACTATGACAGACTTTGTAGGAATGAACATTCTTGTCAGAGATTCTTGAGGAATATTTATTTATTTATTTATCTTTGGTTTTTCGAGGTAGGGTTTCACTCTAGTCCAGGCTAGCCTGGAATTCACCATGTAGTCTCAGGGTGGTCTCGAACTCACGGCGATTGTCCTACCTTTGCCTCCTGAGTGCTGGGATGAAAGGCGTGTGCCACCACGCCCGGCTTGAGGAACTTTTATGAGCGTCATTAAGAAGATATTGACAAATATTCTTCCAATTGGATGTTGTGAATCTTCTTACTCAACATCCAGACCAACATTTAATGATGTCTAATTTTACCTTTTGTAAATCTGATGGGCATAAAATGGTATCTTCAGTATCCATTGAATTCTCTGATTAGTGATGATGTTGAACATTGTTGTTTATTGGGTTGGGACTATAACTCAGTGGCAGAGTGCTTGCATCCACAATGACTGGGGTTCCAGCCACAGCACTGAACAAAAATATACATGATATATCCTCCTATCCTATTTATTAAACATTTGTACTTTCTTTTCTGTGAAGTGTTTGTCAAAATTTTGAGGACTTTTCTATTGGTAACTTACTTGCTTTGTTGATTTTTTAAAAGTACTTTACAAGGGGCTGAAGAGATGGCTTAGTGGTTAAATGCTTGCCTGTGAAGCCTAAGGACCTCAGTTTGAGGCTCAATTCCCCAGAACCCATGTAAGCCAGATGCACAAGGGGGCGCATGTGTCTGGAGTTCATTTGCAGTTGCTGGAGGCCCTGGCGTGCCTATTCTCACTCTATCTATCTGCTTCTTTCTCTCTGGGTCTGTCTGTGTCAAATAAATAAAAATATAAAAAGTACTTTACATTTTCTGGACACTAACCATTTATCAGCTATACATGTCACACATATCTTTCTTCAGCTTATCTCTCACTGTCTTCATGGTTTCTTTTTTGTTTGTTTTATCTTCTTATTTTATTATATTTTTATTTATTTATTTGAGAAAGAGAGAAAGAGGCAGAAAGAGAGAGAGAGAATGGGTGCACCAGGGCCCTCAGCTGCTGCGAACAAAATCCAGATGCATGCACCTCTTGCGCAACTGGCTTACATGGATCCTGAGGATTGAACCTGGGTCCTTTGGCTTTGCAGGCAAGTACCTTAACCACTAAGCAATCTCTCCAGCCCATTTGGTTTTTGGTTTTTGTTTTTTTGTTTTTTTGAGGTAGGGTCTCACTCTGGCCCAGGCTGACCTGGAATTCACTCACTCTAGCCCAGACTGACCTGTACCTCATTTTATAGTCCCAGGCTGGCCTTGAATTCACAGTGATCCTTTTACCTCTACCTCCCTAGTGCTGGGATTAAAGACTGGCGCCACCATGCCCAGCTTGTTTATTTTTTGAGGTACGCTGTTGCTCTAGCCTCCCCCACGGGCCCTGCTAACCTGGAATTCACTATGTGGTCTCAGACTGGCCTTGAACTCACAGCCATTCTCCTACCTCTGCCTCCTAAATGCTAGGATTAAAGGTATGTGCCACTACACCTGGCTCTATAACAGTTTTTAAAGCACCTAAATTGTTTCCCCTTTCTTTCCCTTCTCTCTTCTTTCTTTTCCTCTTTCCCTCTCTCCCTCCTTCTCTCCCCACTTCTTTCCTTCCTTCTTACTTTCTTCCTTATTTTGACAGTGCTTCTTGTAACCCAGCCTGCCCTCAAACTTTCTATGCAGCTGGCCTTGAACTCCTGATCTTCCTCCCTCCACCTTCTTAGGGCTGGGATAACTGGCATGCACCACCATACCCAGCAGCTTCTAAATGCTCTGATCATAACAAATTATTTCAGTACTTGATGTCAGATATAGATCCATCTACTTTTAATTGGGAATAGTGGTAAAGACCGGGATGTGGATACTGGCTATGCATGCTAGATTGTTCCATGTGAATATTGCTGTAGACATGACATGAACACATTACCTACCCACTGCTAAGGGCTAGGAGAAGTTATGAACTTATATTGATAGTTCTAACTGAACTCTTTGTTTTTCTTTTAAAAATGTTTTATTTATTTATTTGCAAGGAGAGAGAGAGAGAGAGAGAGAGAGAGAGAGAGAAGAGCCTATAGCCATTGCAAACAAATTTCAGGTCCTGGGGAACTGAACCTGGGTCCTTAGACTTCACAGGCAAGTGCCATAACAGTTAAGTCATCTCCCCAGCCCCTAACTGAACTCTTAACCCTACCAAATTCTTTTTAAAACATACTGTTTTAAATTTACCTTCTCTGCAATTTAATTACTAATTACTATAATTATTATAATTATAGTCACAACTCCTTTGAAATGTGATGTTTCATCAATTATTGTCACCTTTTGTTAACACATAAAGAACCAGGTTTTAGTGCTTGCTTCTTTATACTCAGAGTCAAAAAATCTTTCGGGTCGAAGTGGTGGCAGGCAGCTTTGTGCCATTGCTGCTCAGTCCCCCAACTAATTTAGAATATTTGAGACCAAGTGTAATTTTTGGCATGTCAGAGAACACTCCTGCTGCATCTACATTTCCCAAATGCTTGGATCTTCAGTTTCTCCCAGTTGAATTATACACTGTGGACGTGCCATAGCTCCTGGCAGTCAGCCCTTCTAACAGACAGTTGCTTGGTGCCTTAATGATGGTCCTTCAGGATACACGAATCAGCTGGCTACCTGCTTCCATCTGAAAATTCTAGGATTGGCTGTGGATGAGTTCTCGTTATCCGCACTGTCTCAAGAGCCCTGCAAGCCAGTCACTTTGCCAGTGAGGAGCTCAGGGATGAACACTTGGCCGTATAATAGAGAAGCCTCTTAATTCAGAGACCACTCCACACCACATGGTATTCTCTTCTTCCTCTGTGTGTTTGGTGTCTGCGGGTGACAGCAGAGAGGAGAGGTGGAAGAGCAGACCCTTGGTACTGTGATCCCTGAGTCAACCTGCCTGGGACCCCTCTTTTCTCCTATGTTCAGTTTCCCAGCTTAACATGACCTTATTTTTCCTGTTGTTTCAAGCTGTGGTTACTGTTTCTTGAGGATTTCCTAATACAGATGTATCTGGAGAGAGTGGGCCATTCCTACAGCCTTTACATACACTGCCTGTCTATAACAGGCAATCTTCTGTATACATAGTAAATTAAATTTTGCTACTATATTAGACTATATCAGTTTCTCTAGTGCTGTTTTCAATGATAAATATGTTTCCAGAAGTGGTGATGGTTGGTTATAGTACTTGGGATGGAACCCAGGGGGCCCCACATGCTAGACAAGTGCTCTACCAGTGAGCTACTCTGCCTGCCCTGTTTCCATTTATTTATTTATTTATTCTTGAAAACAGAGAGAGAGAGAGAAAAGAGAGACAGACAGAATGAGCATGGCAGGGCCTCCAGCTGCTGCAAATGAATTCCAGTTGCATGCACCACTTTGTGCTTTACATGGGTACTGGGGAATTGAACCTGTATCCTTAGGTTTTATAGGTAAGTTCCTTAACCACTAAGCCATCTCTCCAGCCCCAGACCTTTTGTTTTGAGGCAGGCTCTCACTGTATAGCTCAGGATGGCCAGGAACTCACTGCAGTCCTCCTGACTCAGCCTCCTGTGTCAAGTGCTGGGGTTACAGATGGTGTGTACCTCCATGACCCACTGTTTCCAAGTTTTTTTTTTTTTTTTTTTGAGGTGGGGGTCTCACTCTAGCCCAGGCTGACCTGGAATTCACTATGTAGTCTCAGGCTGGCCTGGAATTCACAAAGATCCTCCTACTCTGCCTCCCCAGTGCTAGGATTAAAGATATGTGCTACCACGCCTGGCGTTGTTTCTAGATTTTGATTAGAATTCAACCATGCACTTCCAGACATGACCTGACAGTTGCATTCATAGCCTCACAGCCACTGCTAATTACCTGCACAATACTGGACCCATCAACATTCTGACGTGGATGGTGGGGAGGGAGAAAAAGGCATTAACAGATAAGGAGTTAGTTGGAAAGAAGAAGGGGTTCAGTAGTAGGGGTGTGGGGGAGGGGAATGAGAGAGGAAATTATGATCAAAATACAGTCTGTACTATTATGACAATCGTCAATAAAAAATTTTCACTCTGAAGAAGTGACAGGAGTGCTCAGTACTGCAATATCTCTATCACACCTTCTAAGGCTCAGGGTCTATTGCGGAAAAGGTGGCAGAAAGAATGTAAGAGCCAAAGGAAGGGTAGGACTCCTTACAACATGCTCCTCCCAGACACAAAATGGCCTGGATATCCATGACCTCACAGCGCCTGACACTACCTACACAAGACCATCATAAGAGGTGGAAAAAGATCATGACATCAAAATAAAAGAGAGACTGATTGAGAGGGGAGGGGATATGATGGAGAGTGGAGTTTCAAAGGGGAAAGTGGGGGGAGGGAGGGTATTACCATGGGGTATTTTTTATAATCATGGAAGTTGTTAATAAAAATTTGAAAAGAAAAAAAAAATTCACTCTAGTCCTAAACTGACCTAGAACTCACTCTGCTGCCCAGACTGGCCTCCAACTCACAGTGATCCTCCCACTTCATCCTCCCCAGTGCTGGGATTAAAGGCAGATACACCACACCGGCCTAATAATTTTTTTTTTTAAACAAAAATCAGGCCTGGAGATATGGCCTAGCGGTTAAGGCACTTGCCTGAGAGGCTTAAGGACCTAGATTCGATTCCCCAGTACTCACACCAGATGCACAAGGTGGCACATGCATCTGGAGTTTGTCTGCAGTGGCTAGAGGCCCTGGCGAGTCCATTCTCTCCCTCTGTCTCTCTCAATAAATAAATTGAAATAAAATTTAAAATGTCAAGCATGCATAGTGTTCCCAATGGAAACAATCCCCCAGAGGTCATCCCTGAAGGCTGCACGTGGACACCCCAGTGCCGCCTCCCCTGCAGACACGCTTCCTTTCCTACCGACCGCAAGATGCGATTCCATTTCAGAATCCCTAAAGTGTGAGAAAACTAGTCTTAGAATTGAGGAAGCGTTTAGTTAACGCAGGGAGTTTGAATAACATCCCCGGGAGACTGCATTGGCACGGGCACGGCCTACCTCGCGGAGACTACTTTCCCCAGGCCCGCCCCCGCCCCCGCCCCCGCCCCGGCGGCTCCGACCCCGCCCAGCCGAGTCTGCGGGCGGACTCCCTGGCGCCGCCCGGGCCCGCGCCTCCGCCCCCTCCGATTGCCCGGCGGGCGGAGTTGCGAGAGAAGGGAGGGATGTTTGGGGGGGCGGGGGTCCCGATGACGGCATCGGAGCGCGCCGTGCCGGGTCGCGGAGCCGGGCTGCACGGCCGGGGACTGCGCCCCTCGCCCGAGCAGGTGGGTGCCCGGCGGGGGCGCACGGGGAGGCGTCGGAGCGGCCCCCCATCCCGGCTCGGCGGTCGCCGGGCGCCCTCCCGGGGCGGGCCTGGCCTGGAGGAGCCGGCGCCGAGGCTGCAAAGGGTTGGGGTGTACGGTTGTTAGCACTTCTACAAACTTTCGGGAGGGCCCGATCGCGCCCGTGGAGTTGTCAGGGACGCCTTTGGGGGCGCCGAGCCTTTTGCAGCGATCAGGGGGTGGAGAAGTCCGGACCACACGCGGCTCCCAAAGGCTACTGGGGCGGGGGCGGAGGAGCGGCTGCCCGGAGAGCCTGCAGCTTTGCCAGGCAGTTACCGCTGTGTGCCCAGGACCAGACACCCACAGGGACCGAATGAATGAGCTTGCAGAGAGGCTAGACAGTGGATGCCAAAAGAAGTGCTGTGCGCGGGCGTAGGAACTGCGGAACTGGGGCTTGCACGGTCAGCGCAGCTTACTGGGTAGTGCCGGACCTTGTGCTGGGCGCTGGTGATACAATTCAAAGGAACAAAGAGGGTCCTGGCCTTTCATCTCCCAGTTTAGAAAGTGAACCCAGCCAGTGTATCCGTGTGGTCAGTGGCTGATGGAGGCTGGCCACGGGACTCTCTGTGGTGGTGGTGGTGGCCCGGGTAGCACAGAGCAGAATTGCTTTCTTAACTTTTTGAAGACTGTGGGCCCAGACTAAGTGTGGAAGGATGAAATTGCTGGGCCGAGGGCTGAAGAAGGGAGTGGGGTCCAGGAAGTGAGTAAAATGGGGAGCCTCTTTTACTTTTCCATGTGTACGTGGTATGCATATGTATGTTGTATGCATGTTCGTATGTGTGTGGGAACGTGTGACTGGGCACATGCATGTGGAGGCCAGAGGTCAATGTCAGGGGTCTTTCTCAGTTGCTCCCCACTTTCCTTATCGGGACAGGGTCTCTCATTGAAGCCACAGCTCACAGGTTCAGCTGGTCTAGCTAGTGAGCTTGCCCCCCGGGGATCCACCCTTCTCCACCTCCCCAGCATTAGGAGTATAGAAGCGCCCCCACTCCCTAGCATTTATGGGGATGCTGGGAATCCAAACAGGCTCTCATGCCTGCGTGATCAGGAAGTGTTCTACCAACTGAGCCATCTTCCCAGCTCCAGGGGCCTGTTTTAAATGTTTTTGTTTTTAATTTTTGGTGGTAGTGGTTGAGTGTAAACTGGGGAGTGGGGAGTGTCACAAATGCGTTCGCAATTTTAAAAAATTAATTAATTAATTAATTTGACAGAGAAAGAGAGAGAGAGAATGGGTGCGCCAGGGCATCCAGCCACTGCAAACTAACCCCAGACGCATGCGCCTCCTTGTGCGGCTGGCTAACATGGGTCCTGGGGAATCGAACCTGGGTCCTTTGGCTTTGCAGGCAAACGCCTTAACCACTAAGCCATGTCTCCAGCCCGCATTTGCAATTTTGAAAGCTGTCCCTGGCTGCTAGTTGGAGGGAGCTGGGCTACTGAAACCGGGAGAAAGACAGGCAAAACTCATTTCATCAGGTTGCCTGTGGCTCTGGCCACAGGATGGCGAACAATAGGTGATGCTGATGTTTAGGAGATGGAGTTGACCGCACTTGGTGGTGGGAATTTGGTCTGAAGGATCTGTTGGGGGTTTTGAAACAGATGGGGCAGGGGGTGGGCAGTTTCAGTGATGGGCAATGACAGAGGCTGTGGGAAGCCGCAGAGTGTTAGGGAAAGGAGCCCTCTGGTATAGTGTGGTGCTGCGTCTCTCTGTGGTTCTAGGTGAGACCACAAGGGAAGGGGGCAGCTGGAGTAGGGTGTCTCGGCCATGAGTGGAGCAGTCAGAGGCGGTGGTGTGCGTCATGAGGTGTTCCTGGGTAAAACTGTATGGTGGTTGGGCAGCAGGTGGGCCCCAGTTTGGTCAGGTCTGAACTTTGACTGTCCCTCCAAGGTCAAGAACCGTGGGGCTTGGCTCCTGGTCACGTGTGAGGTGAGTCCAGCCCCAGGAGTACAGTTGCTGATGGCAAGGGCCGTTTCTTTCCCCCACAGATACCCAAGCAGCCCTCTCTCAACATGGGGCTAGAGGCCCAGAGACTGCCTGGAGCAGAGGAGGCCCCCGTGAGGGTGGCTCTTCGAGTTCGCCCACTGCTGCCCAAGGAACTGTTGCATGGGCATCAGAGCTGTCTGCAAGTGGAGCCCGAGCATGGTCGGGTCACCTTGGGGCGTGACCGCCACTTTGGCTTCCATGTGGTGCTGGCAGAAGACACGGGACAGGAGGCGGTGTACCAGGCCTGCGTGCAGCCCCTCCTTGAGGCTTTCTTCGAGGGCTTCAATGCCACTGTCTTTGCCTATGGTCAGACAGGCTCTGGGAAGACGTACACTATGGGAGAGGCCAGTGTGGGTGAGTGACCCGGCTCGTGACCCTCTTCCCACTTTGAGGGGCCTCAAGGTCTTCCTTAATTTTTACACCCTTCCTCCCTGTTGAAGGGGAGGGAGAGTGCAGGTTTCCCAGACAGCTGGACCGGCCATGTCAGCAGGGTGTGCAAGGCAGGAAAGACGGGATCTTGGCAGTGAGGGGATTTCTCAAGACAAGATGGGCCATGCTGCCTGGCTTTGGGATGTCAGCAGAAGGAGGCTGGGGAAGGTTGGCATGTCAGGATGCTACTGAGGCCTAGGAATCTGTGTTCTAGTCAGAGCCGTTGAGACTAGGGTCTCTGTGTCCCAAGAAGACCCTCCCAGACAATTCTAGTGGAAGGAGCTGCTTGGTCCTTTTTAAGTGACATGATCTGTTTTCTCTTAATTACTATTTTAGGGTATTAGGGTTGCTATAACATAACACCATAGACCAGGCAGATTATAAACAGAAGTTTCTTTCTCACCATCTTAGAGGCTGGGAAGTCCAAGATTAAGGCAGCAATAGAACTGAGGGCAATAGATAGCCTCCATCTAATCCTACGTGGTGACAAAAGGGGAAGGGCCTCTCTTGGGCCTTTTGTGTTCATTTGTTTGTCTTTGAGGCAGGGTCTTGTTGTATTTCAGGATGGTCTGGAACTCACTACATAGTCCATGCTGGCCTTGAACCTTCAGTTCTCCTGCCTCAGCCTCCAGGTGCTCGGATTGAAAATATGCACCACCATGCCTGTTTTGGGCCTGTTTTGTAAGGATATTCATTAGAGGCTGAAGAGACGGCTCAGTAGTTAAAGGCACTTGCTGGCAAAGCCTAACAGCCAGGGTTTAATTCCTCAGTACCCATATACAGCCAGATGTACAAAGTGGCACATACACCTGGAGTTTGCAGCAGCAGGACGCCCTGGCAAGCCCATTTATATTCTCTCTTTCAAATAAATAAAGATATGTTTTTTAAAAGGGCACTAATTCCATTTGTGAGGGTTGCACCTCATGACCTAGTCACTTTACTTTCTAATACTAACACAGTAAGGGTAAGGGTCCCAACACATGAATTTTTATTTGGTGTTTTATTCATTATTCATCTGAGAGGGGGAGGGTCCAACAGAGAGAATGAGTATGGGCCCACCAGGGCTTCCTGCCAGTGCAAACAAACTCCAGACACATGCACCACTTTGTGCATCTGGCTTTACGTGGGAACTGGGGAATCAAACCTGGATCCTTAGGCTTTGCAGGCAAGCACTTTAAACCTCTGAGCCATCTGTCCAGCCCATCAACACATGAATTGTGGGAGATATAAACAGACCATAGCCGTTACAAAAGCATGCTTGTTTGTTGTAGAAAATTAGGAAAATCCAGAAAAATACATGTACAAAGTAACATTTGATAATTGCCTGTGAGACATTATTTACTCTGAGCATGCAAGTTCTCTTTATGCTCAAAAAAGAAATTATACCCATTCTTTTCTATCCTGTTTTATTTTCTTAATAACATGTTGTAATATGTAGCTCACGGGTAGAATTTCTAGGATTCTCTGATTTTGTTCTTGGAATAAATTGAGGAGGTCTTTAAAAAATTTTTTTTAAATTTATTTGAGAGCGACAGACAGAACGAGGCAGATAGAGAGAGAGAGAGAGGGAGAGAGAGAGAGGGAGAGAGAATGGGCACGCCAGGGCCTCCAGCCACTGCAGACGAATTCCAGATGTATGCGCCACCTTGTGCATCTGGCTAATGGGGATCCTGGGGAAATGAGCCCCGAACCCGGGTCCTTAGGCTTCACAGGCAAGCACTTAAACACTAAGCCATCTCTCCAGCCCTAATTTTATTAAATTAACTTATTTTTTATTAACAACTTCCATGATTGTAAACAATATCCCATGGTAATGCCCTCCCTCTAAATTTTTTAAAATGTTTTATTTATTTGAGAGAGAGAGAATGGGCATGCCAGGATCTTTGGCCGCTGCAAACTGCAGACACATGCATCCTCTTGTGCATCTGGCTTATCTGGGTCCTGGGGAATAGAACCTGGGTCCTTTGGCTTTGCAGGCAGGCACCTCAACCGCTAAGCCATCTCTCCAGCCTGAGGAGGACTTTAGTTAACTGAGCATGGACTGTGGTAATGAATTCCCTGTCTAGGCAGTAATCAAGCCAAGGGTATCTGACAATCTGTTGGGGATATACAGAAGAGAATACGTCATGAAAGGGGTTGATTAAAGCATGAGAGGTTCTTTCCTGCTCTTGAACTCCCTAATTCTGCCTCACCATCTGGGAGCATTGCCTAGCTCAGGCTGCTCCTCCCTGTTTGGCCTCTGCCACTGTCTTCTCCATGCTAGAGCCCCATTCTCTAGCTGCTTGTTGGGGGGAGGGGGCTGCCACCCCTGGGCCAGGACCAGCTGGAGACACTGTGGCTGGAAACCCTGTGCTGTGTCCCCAGCCTCCCTGCACGAGGACGAGCAGGGCATCATCCCCAGGGCCATGGCCGAAGCCTTCAAGCTCATCGATGAGAACGACCTGCTGGACTGTCTGGTGCATGTGTCCTATCTGGAAGTGTACAAGGAGGAGTTCAGAGACCTGCTGGAAGTGGGCACTGCCAGCCGCGACATTCAGCTTAGGGAAGATGACCGTGGGAATGTCGGTGAGAAAACTTGGGAGAAATCTTACTGCAAACGGGCCCCGGGAGGTTTAACCTGTTCTGAGGAGGGGGGTGCCTTCCTCAAAGGAAACCCCGACCCTGGATAAGCTTTGCTTGTTTCCTGTATCCAGTAAATGCAGTTTAACTTGTGTTCAGAGTGAGGAGCATTGTGGTGGGTGTAAGGCAGCAGGCTTCCCAAGCCCAGAGCAGCATGAGCTGTGGACCCTTGGGCACCAGGAAGGCACCTTGGGTGAGGAAGAGCTGGTGGTGAGCTCTGCCTGCTCTGTTTGCCTCCTGGCTGGCCAATTCCTGCCTGTAGCAGGGTGGTTCACAGTCTTTTGTACCCACAGTGCTGTGTGGCGTGAAGGAAGTGGACGTGGAGGGCCTGGATGAGGTGCTTAGCCTCCTGGAGATGGGCAACGCGGCCCGGCACACGGGTGCCACGCACCTCAACCGCCTCTCCAGCCGCTCCCACACCGTCTTCACTGTGACCCTGGAGCAGCGGGGCCGGGCGCCCAGCCGCCTGCCCCGACCCGCGGGCAGCCAGCTGCTGGTCTCCAAGTTCCACTTCGTGGACCTGGCGGGCTCCGAGAGAGTCCTCAAGACAGGCAGCACGGGCGAGCGACTCAAGGAGAGCATCCAGATTAACAGCAGCCTGCTGGCGCTGGGCAATGTCATCAGCGCCTTGGGGGATCCCCAGAGACGAGGCAGCCACATCCCTTACCGCGACTCCAAGATCACCCGGTGAGCTAGCGGGCTTCTCTGGCCTGGGCTGTGTGTGTGTGTGTCTGGTCTCTGTGTATGTGTGTGTGCCTGGCCTGGGTGTGTTTGTGTGTGTGTGTCTGGCCTGGGTGTGTGTATCTGGCCTGGGTGTGTGTGTCTGGTCTGTGTGTATGTGTGTCTGGCCTCTGTGTGTGTATGTGTCTGGTCTGTGTGTCTGTGTGTGTCTGGCCTGGGTGTGTGTGTGTGTATGTCTGGTCTCTGTGTGTGTGTGTGTGTGTGTGTCTGGCCTCTGTGTGTGTGTGTCTGGTCTGTGTGTCTGTGTGTGTGTCTGGCCTGGGTGTGTGTGTGTGTGTGTGTCTGTCCGTCTGTCCGTCTGTCCGGGGGCCACCACCCACAGCTGCGCCCAGCAGCCGAGGACCTGAAGCTCCTGGCCTTCGCAGGATCCTCAAGGACTCGCTGGGAGGGAACGCCAAGACGGTGATGATCGCCTGCGTCAGCCCCTCTTCCTCCGACTTCGATGAGACCCTCAACACCCTCAACTACGCCAGCCGCGCCCAGAACATCCGCAACCGCGCCACGGTCAACTGGAGGCCGGAGGCCGAGCGCCCGCCGGAGGAGACGGCGGCGGCCGGTGCGCGGGGACCTCCGCGGCACCGCTCGGAGACGCGCATCATCCACCGGGGCCGGCGCGCTCCGGGGCCCCCGGCCGGCCCGGCCACCACGGCCGCCGCCGCCCGCCCGGCTCCGACTGCGCTCGCTGCCGGGCCCGCACCAGCGCCGCCTACAGCCTCCTCCGCGAGCTGCAGGCCGAGCCCGGGCTGCCCGGGGCCGCGGCGCGCAAGGTGCGCGACTGGCTGTGCGCGGTCGAGGGCGAGCGCAGCGCCCTGAGCTCCGCCTCGGGACCCGACAGCGGCATCGAGAGCGCCTCGGCTGACGACCCGGCGGCGCAGGGCAGCGGAGGGAGAAAGGTGGCCCTGGGGTGGGCTCCAGGATGGTGGTCGGGGGAAGAGGGTCTTCGGCCCGCTAGCTATTTCATATCCCCGCCTCTCTTTAGCAGAGCACATTTGGGAAACTGAGTCACTTCTGATAACTGAGGCCACTTTCTTCACTTCACGGAGTCTCTGGGGCTCCGTCTGTAAAATAGGGACGTTGTAAGGGCGGAAAGCGTATCAAGTGCCTAGCATGCTGGCAAGGCAAAGTTGTCCCTAATAATAGTAATATTAATAAAAAAATGATTTCTGGGAGTGGTGTCCACACCTTGTAATCAATCCTTGCACTCCAGAGGTGGAGGCAAGAGGATCATGAGTTCTAGGCCAGCCTGTGCTACATAATGAGAACCTGACTAAAAACTAAAATTAATAATAATAATAAATTAAAAAAGGAGAGCATTACTTACTAATAACGGCAGGTGATGGCCCAGTGGCTTGCAGAGAGGACCCAAGGCCAGGTGGGGTTGGGAGTGTTCTTGCATTGCAAGGCAGACTTTGGCCCCGAGTGGGAGCAAGGTTAGGCGAGCAGTTGGCAGGGCAGAGAAACGGTTGAAGTGTTCTGGGGCCTGGCTAGGCCCTACCCCTAAAGCCTTTCTCCGTGTCCCATAGGAAGATGAGGGCGCACAGCAGCTGCTGAACCTGCAAAGCCAGGTGGCCCGTCTGGAGGAAGAGAACCGAGACTTCTTGGCAGCACTGGAAGATGCAATGGAGCAGTACAAACTGCAGGTAGGGGCCACCCCGTTGGCATGGCAGGGAGACTTCCTGGAGGAGGGAGGGGGAAGTCTGAGCTGTGTCCCAGGATGGGAGGGCGTTAGCTAGAGTGGGAGTGGAGAGCAGTATAAAGATGTATGGTGCATAGCCTGAACAGAAGTGTGGGGATGAGGAACACCACAGTGAGGGGGTGTGTACCAAGTCAGGCAACTTTGCATGGGTGACTTTGAAAGGTGGGCAAAAACTAAGGTTGCTGACCAGGTCAGCATTGTGCCTGGCGCCCTCTGGTGGCCGGGGTTGGGAGTGGCGCACTGGCATGGTGAGGATGTAATGAGGCTTGAGTCTGAACCCAGGCCAGTGTGCTTCTGGAAGATAGGGAGCGACAGAGTGGGGGAGGAGGTGTCAGGGGTACTTGAATTTCCTCAGTTTTATCACAGAAGGTTGGGTGTTCTTAGATCTGTTCTTCAGTTTTCTGCACTTAGGCAGTCAGCAAAGTGTCCTTGCCCCTGCCATCCAAGTCTCCATTGGCACCTGGATGTTGTCTTGCAGAGTGACCGACTGCGGGAGCAGCAGGAGGAGATGGTGGAGCTGCGGCTGCGCCTAGAGCTGGCCCGGCCCGGCTGGGGGGCTCCTGGGCTCTTGCAGGGCCTGCCTCCCGGGTCCTTTGTGCCTCGGCCTCACACAGCCCCCCTGGGGGGTGCCCACACCCATGTGCTGGGCATGGTGCCTTCATCCTGCCTTCTGGGAGATGAAACTGGCTCTGAGCAGTGGAACCAGGTTAGGAGGTGGTGAGCCTGGGTGTCTGCTGGCTGGCCAGGAGTGGGGTAGGGGTGAGGACAAGACCAGGGCACTTGACTCTCACCTATGGCATCAGCTGTGAGGTATAAGATACCCGTTCAAGCCGTCCCTAGAAGAAGGGCCAAGATGACCGTGGGGCCTTTCAGAAGGGTCTAGGGCCAGTGGACATTCCTGAGGGCTGCTAGGGAGTGCTTGGAGTGAGGAGGTTAGAGATGACCAAATAGGAAGTTTGCACACCCCTGGAGACAGCGCACACCCCGTCTGTTTTTGGGTGCCTTTGCGAGCTCACTGTTACAGGATCCCGGATCCATGTTCCCTGAGGCTTCCTCTGCCTCTGGTTCTGCCACGCGGGGGCTTTTGGACAAAGTGAACTCCCGCCTTCCCTCAGAGCTCTGGATGGACTCAGCTCTTCAGATCCCAGAGGACTTGGGATGGGCTGGGCGGAAGTGTGTGGTGCAGCCATCGCTTTGCAGAGGTGTTTAGTGAAAGGACTTGGGTGCACCTGAGTTGCCTCCTAGAAAGGGCAGGCTGTCGCCTAAGAAGAACCTCACTCAGGTTCCAGCTTGACAGTGAAAATACTCCCCAAGGTGTCCCTTGAAGGTGAGGCTGTTCTGAAGGAGAGAGAGGTGAGGGGGCCGTGCGGGGCAGGCCCACTTCAAGAACAGACTCTGGTTGGAAACAGCGCTTGGAGGCCACCCTGTAGGCATTCCTGTTCTGAACCTCTGATGCTCCCCCAGCAGGTAACAAGTGGTAGGGAGGCTGGAGCTGAGGTGCCTGCTGAGGTGGACAGGCTGGGAGGTGACTTTTCAGCTTCATCAGAGGAGGACGAAGAGGAAGAGGAGCCACCCAGGAGGGCCTTGCACCTACGCAGGTGAGTGGAACCCAGTGCTTCGCCAGCCCTCCTGGGACTGTGGGCTCTGACCTGAAAGGCTATAGAAATGGGGTGACCAGGCTTCCTGGTACTCTATTCCAAAGTGGCTATTGGTGCCCCAGATGCCTGGAACCTTCTGAACTTTGCCTGTGGCCTCTGGATTCTGTCCTGCTTCTATCCTGGGCTCGCACTGGTCCTGGGGACTGGAAAGCCTAGAGACCTCTCTTCCTCCAGTTCTGAGAGTTTGCCGGGCTGGGTGTGGTCTGCACTCCTGCTTCTGCCTTTCAGAAATGGAATCAGCAACTGGAGCCAGCAGCAGGGCACGCACTCAGGGAGCCCACCTGACGCAAAGGTCCCAGAGCCTGGCCTGGAAGAGCCAGCTGCTGCCATCCCAGGACCCCCAAGTAAGTTGGGTCGGGTGCAGAGAGGACCTTCTTCCCTCACCCTCTCAGCCGGGGTGCCCTTCCACTCCACTCCTGTCTCCCCCACTCTCAGTCGGGGTGGTGCCTTGACAATCTGCCCGTTACAGAGGTTGGTGGCAACAAGGCTGGGGTTCAGAACCGCAAGGCCCGGGCTGCCATGGCGTCTGAATGGCGACTGGCCCAGGCCCAGCAGAAGATCCGGGAACTGGCCATCAACATCCGCATGAAGGAGGAACTCATCGGGGAGCTGGTCCGCACAGGTGAGGGCTGGCATTTGGATGGGCTCTTCCCGAGGGCAATCACCTGCCTGCTACTTCTGTGCTGCTTAGGGAGGGGCCAGCAGGGGCCACAAAGCCCATGTCTGGAACCCAGGTGGGCCTCCTCTAGCAGTGTGACCTTTAGCAAGTAGCAGACCCTTTGTGCCTAAAATGGAGATAGTTCTTGTGCCGGTTTCATAGGATGGTTGTGAGGAAGAAATGAGTTAATTCAGATGAAGTGTTTAGTACAGTGCTCAGTGAGCAGCACTTTCTGTTGTTGTTGTTGAGACTAACATATTTTATTTATTTGGTTTTCTGAGGTAGGGTTTCACTGCAGCTAATGCTGACCTGGAATTCACTATGTAGTCTCAGGGTGGCCTCCAACTCACAGTAGTCCTAGGATTAAAGGCATGTGCCACCACACTCAGTTCTTTTTTATTTCGAGCAGTACTCATTTACCTGTTATATGTGAGGCAAGGTGCTGGGCATACTCAGTGTGGTTAAGGACTCAGTGTCTCCAGATTGTGTCACATCTGCTACTTGTAATGTAAGTGAAGGAGCTACCTTTGAACTCCCTTAGTAGTTGGGAACTTACTGAAGATTCACTTTGCAAATTTTCTTTTTTCTTTTTTTGGTTTTTTCGAGGTAGGGTCTCACTCTAGCTCAGGCTGACCTGGAATTCACTATGTAGTCTCAGGCTGTCCTCCAACTCACAGCGATCCTCTTCCTACCTCTGCCTTCTAAGTGCTGGGATTAGAGGCGTGCGCTACCATGCCTGGCTTCATTTAGCAAGTTTTCAAAGGCACAGTTAGAAAGAAAGGCTAGAGACCCTCTGTCTAAATTTAGCAGTCAGGGAGAGTCTCTCCTCTCTGGATTTTCTTTGCTCATATATTTTAAAGCAATCCCAGACACCATGACCTTTCACCTTTCTACTTCTAGTTACCAGTCTTAAAACCTGGACCTTTTCCCACCTGACCGTAATGCCATTAGCATAGCTAACAAACCTCACGCCCTTGCTGTTTTCTTGTCTTCTGTTTGTTTGTTCGCTCGCTTGTTTGAGCCAGGGATATACGTAGCTCAGAATAACCTTGCATTTGCTGTATAGCCCAGGATGACCTTGAGCTCCTGATCCTCCTGCCTCTACCTCCCAGGTTCTGGGATTATAGACATACCATGACACCTGGCTTGTCATATATATTTATTTTTAATTTTCTTTCTTTCTTTCTTTTTTTTTTTTTGGTTTTTTGAGGTAGGGTCTCACTGTAGCTTAGGCTGATCTGGAATTCACTATGTAGTCTCAGGGTGGCCTTGAACTCATGGTGATCCTCCTACCTCTGCCTCCCCAGTACTGGGATTAGAGGCGTGTGCCACCACACCCAGCATCATATATATTTATTTTTGCAGTGCTGGAGGTAGAACCCCAGACCCTCTGCATTCTAGAAAACTCGTAGCTTCTTATTTCCCAGGGCCTGGCCACTTTTCTTGGTGACTCAACAGTGTCTTTACAGCTGGTTGGCTTGAGTTACCTCCAAACTTGGTCCGTGTATACACTTAGTTGGTTTAGTAGGTTTCCAAAAATCTCCCTTCTCTCAGCTCTTCAGTAATCCTGCTGGAGTTTGTTTAGTTCCTTACGATACCATTTAACATGATAGGTCTAAAGGTTTTTCTATACATAGGCTCAAGTTATATATTGATTTACATATATTCATATATTAGGTGAAGCTAAACCTAGCAGGTTCAATTCTCCAGGACCCACGTAAGCCAGATGCACAAGGGGCACATGCATCTTGAGTTCGTTTGCAGTGGCTAGAGGCCCTGGCATGCCCATTCTCTCTCTGTCTGCCTCTCTTCTATCTCTCTCTCTGCTTGAAAATAAATAAATAATTTTTTTTTTTTAAAAGTGAATGGAGGGGCTGGAGAGATGGCTTAGTGGTTAAGATGCTTGCCTACGAAGCCTAATGACTGAGGTTCAATTCCCCAGTATCCACGTAAGCCAGATGCACTAGGTGGTACATGTATCTCGGGTGTATTTGCAGTGGCTAGAGGCCCTGGTGCACCCATTCTCTCTATATATATTTGCCTTTTTCTCTCTCAAATAAAAATTAAAAAGAAAAACAAACCTTGTTTTTGTTTTGAGGTAGGGTCTTGTTCTAGTCCAGGCTGACCTGGAATTCACTATGTAGTCTCAGGATGGCCTTGAACTCATAGTGATCCTTCTGCCTCTGAGTGCTGGTATTAAAGATCTCTCTCTTAAAAAAAAAAAAAAAAGATAAATGGAGGGTTGTAAAGATGGCTTAGTGGTTAAGGTGCTCGCCTGCAAAGCCAAAGAACCCAGGTTCGATTCCCCAGGACCCACGTAAGCCAGATGCACAACGTGGTGCATGTGTGTGTGGAGTTCCTTTGCAGTGGCTGGAGGCCCTGGCACGTCTACTCTCTCTCTGTCTCTGCCTCTTTTTCTGTCCTTCTCAAATAAATAAAAAAGCGTAAACAATAGTGAATGAATTGAAGGAAAGATGGTGGTGGGAAGGCCTGCTGAACCCCCTGCAGCTGTTCTAGGATGATAGGGCCTGGAAAACCAAACTTCCAAGGGGAGGAACAGGTGGCTTTCATTTGGGAGAGGTCTACCTGTGCCGGTGTGGCCCCACTTTCTTCCAGGGAAGGCAGCCCAGGCCTTGAACCGCCAGCACAGCCAGCGCATCCGGGAGCTGGAGCAGGAGGCTGAGTGCGTGAGGGCGGAATTGAGTGAAGGACAGCAGCAGCTGCGGGAGCTGGAGGGCAGGGAGCCCCAGGACCCCAGCGAGCGGTCCAGGCTCCAGGAGTTCCGCAAGAGGGTGGCGGCGGCCCAGAGTCAGGTGCAGGTGAGTGATGGGACCTTCTCGCCACCCCTGTCCAGGTTGGGATCCCTAGGACTAGGACACATGGGTTGTGGATCCTGTGTGTGCTCAGGTCTTTCCTTCCAGCCACTGGCTGGTGGTGCAGATTCCTCCTGGCCCCCAGGGGGAGGCTGGTATTGTAGAGGAGCCGGGTCTCCGCACAGAAGAGGCTGAGAGGCAGGCCTGACTACAGACCACATAGGACATCAGTTGTAGGTGAAGGTGGGCATTTAATGAAAATCTCCTGCAACATGCAGCCCACCCTCCCAGTTCACCTTTCTTTTACCTTCCTTCTCACTGCTACTTGTCTAACCCATCATCAGTTCATCAGTTTAAGCTTTTTTGGGGGGTGGGTAGGAAGGGTGGTTCTGGGGCTAGAACTCAGGGTCTTGAACATGCCAGGCAAATGATTACCACTGAGTGCCATTTCCAAGCCCTCGGTTAGCCTTTTATCAGGTGGTCGTTCATTTACCTATATGCATGCCCACCGTTCCATTCCCTTTTATCACTTCATGTGTTGTCTGTGTACATGACTTTGCTAGTGGTGCTATAACAGAGTTCTGCAGGCGGCAGGGGAGCCGACCCAGCAGAACTTCAGTTCTCAGGCTTCTGAAGGTTAGAAGTCCCGGCTCAAGACATTCACAGTCTGGCTTCTCCCAAGGCCTCTCTCCTTGGCTTATGAATAGCTGTCTTCTTCCTGTGTAACGTTTATCTGCTATCCCTCTGCACCTGTGATCCTGTTCTCTTCTCTGTCTTATGTGGATGCCAGTTAGACTGGGTTAGGGCCCACCCTGATGACCTGTTTTAACCCTAATGACCTCATTTAAAAGGCCCCATCTCCAAATACAGCCACATTCTGAGTATGAGGGAGGGGTCACGATTCCACCTGTAATACTGTCTATCCTAGTTCTTGTTTTGAGATAGGGTCTCACTCTAGCTCAGGCTGACCTGGAATTCACTATGTAGTCTCAGGCTGGTCTTGAACTCGCGGCCAATCCCGTACCTCTGCCTCTGGAGTGCTGGAATTAAAGGCGTGCACCACCATGCCCAGTTCTATCCTAGTTTTTACCCTCATACGGTTCTACCCATTTCACCATCTGTCCATCCACCCACCCCTCATTCTTTTCTTCCTTTCTCAGCTAGGGTCAAGAGATAATCCAATGGAGTGGTTGAGAATATGGGCTTTGGAACATGACTGTTTGGGTTTGAAACCCAGCTCTGCTTCTTACCAGCTGTGGGTTCTTGGCCAAGTTCCCCTAGCCTTTCTGTGCCTTAGTTTCCTAATCTGTAAAGTAAGGGTAATAGTAGTCGTACTTTTTCATAGGCTTGTTAGATTATTTAACATTCACAGAGGGCTGGAGAGATGGCTTAGCAGTTAAAGGCACTTGCCTGCAAAGCCTAAGGACCCAGGTTCGATGCCCCAGTACTCATATAAGCCAGATGCACAAGGTGGCACGTGCATCTGGAGTTCCTTTGCAGTGGCTGGAGGCCCTGACGTGCCCATTCTACCTGCCTCTTTTCTTTCTCTCTCTCCAATGAATGAATAAATAAATAAAATACATTTGAAAAACATTCACAGAGCGCGTAGCATAGCAGCAGATGCATGGTCATTGTCATCGTGGTAGCTACTGTTGCTGCTCTTAGTGTGAATGCCAGGCTCCCCGTAGCCCTGTACATGGCCCAGCTGACGGTGTGTGGGCTGCAGGTGCTGAAGGAGAAGAAGCAAGCGACGGAGAGACTAGTGTCACTGTCGGCGCAGAGCGAGAAGCGACTGCAGGAGCTGGAGAGGAACGTGCAGCTTATGCGGCAGCAGCAGGGGCAGCTGCAGAAACGACTCCGCGAAGAGACTGAGCAGAAGCGGCGCCTCGAGACCGAGATGAACAAGCGACAGCACCGCGTCAAGGTCAGGATTTGGCTGGCGGGGACCGAGCAGGATCTGTCCTGGTCCTGTCACTCATGACTCGGTCATCTTAGAAAGCGGTCGGCTCCGAGTGTGGTTTTCCCTCTGAAAATCAGGAGCATGTGGGAGAGTCAAGGCCATGGGGGCTGTGAGGTCATCTTAGGACATGGCACCCTTCATGGCGCTGTCCACCCAGCCCGTTCCTCCCCACCTCACTGGGTCCTCTTCTACCACCTCTCTCCCACACTTTTCCTCCTCATCACCCCACTTCCTCCCTTTTCCAACACTTCCTCCCCTTCCATACCATATTCCCTCTCCTTTCCCACGACATCTCCCTCTGCTTCCCCATCCCCGCCACACTTCCTCCCCTTCCTTCCCCCGGCACACGCCTCCTCCCTGGCCCCTCCGCAGGAGCTGGAACTGAGGCACGAGCAGCAGCAGAAGATCCTGAAGATCAAGACAGAAGAGATCGCGGCCTTCCAGAGAAAGAGGCGCAGCGGCAGCAACGGCTCTGTGGTCAGCCTGGAGCAGCAGCAGGTGGAGCTGGGCCCAGCCCCTGTCCCCGTGAGCTTCACAGCTGGGTGACCCTGCTCGTTGCCAGGGTTCCCCACGGACCTGCTGCCGGGTCGGCTGTTCTCCCCACCGGACCTTGGGTGGTGTTCCCCGCCCCCCCCCCCCACACACAGTCAGAGGTTGAGGCTGAGCCCCCTCCTCGCCTCTCCACTCTCCTTAGAAGATTGAGGAGCAGAAGAAGTGGCTGGACCAGGAGATGGAGAAGGTGCTGCGGCAGCGGCGGGCGCTGGAGGAGCTGGGGGAGGAGCTGCACAAGCGGGAGGTTATCCTGGCGAAGAAGGAGGCGCTGATGCAGGAGAAGACGGGGCTGGAGAGCAAGCGCCTGCGGTCCAGTCAGGTGAGACCCCGCCCAGTAAGGTCGACTAGGTAAGGCTCTTCAGAGGGGTTTTTGTTTTTTTTTTTGTTTTTCGAGGTAGGGTCTCACTCTGGCTCAGGCTGACCTGGAATTCACTATGGAGTCTCAGGGTGGCCTCGAACTCACAGTGATCCTCCTACCTCTGCCTCCCAAGTGCTGGGATTAAAGGTGTGCGCCACCACGCCCGGCCAAAGGGGTATTCTTGCTGAGAAAGTTCCAGCAGGGGAGACTCTGTCCTCTGGACCATATTCTGTGGCTCCCCAATGACTCCAGGGCCCTCAAGCTGTTCATGGCACAGGAACTAGAGTGTGGGACACCAGTACCCATCCCTAAGGTCACCTCTTGTACCACCTGCTGAGGCATATGTAGGCCAAACAAACAGGAGGGCTTGAGAGATGGCTCAGCATTTAAGGTACTTGCCCACGAATCCTAAAGACCCTAGTTCAGTTCCCCAGTACCCACATAAAGCCAGATGCACAAAGGGGCACATGCATCTGGAGTTTATTGGCAGTGGCTAGAGGCCCTGGTGCACCCATTTTCTCTCTCTGCAAATAAATAAATAAAAATAATTTTAGAAAACCAGAAAGCCGAGGAGGAGCAGGTGGAGGAAGTGGCATGGCCAACTAAAAAGCACTTCCACCAGCTCTGGAGGCAGTTGAGCCTGCCAGCACCTGTCATCATTCCTTTCTCTTAAACAGGAAGCTTAGCTGCCAAGGCAGTTTGCTCTCCTGTCAGATGAGCCCAGAACTCGGCCAGGAGAGTTAGTGGGAATATGTCACACCCTTGCCTAGAGCCTGTTCCAGGCTGGGTGCGTGTGTCAGATTCGCTGAACCGCTGCAGACATTCAGAGGTCAGGATTCCTGTCCCTGCCATCACAGAGCACACAGAGGACCGAGAGGCACAATGGTCACTGGGTGATCCTTAACTCCCCTTACTTCCTCCCACATCAAGCTCCTGGAAGGGCCTGCTGAATCTGGAATTTCCCATAGTCCCATCACACTGTCCAGTCAGGTCTCCACAATTGCCTCCCTATGTCAGCTCTGTCCTTGTCCTTTCTTACCACGAGTCTCCGCCCTCCTCTGTACGGCTCCTTATCTGGGCCATCTTCCTCATAGATGCTCTGGTCCTTTGGCCCCACTGAGTACACATCTGGATTGTAGGGTTGGGGAGAGCAGGACCCCTGTCCTTAGCATGCAGTGACTAGGCTAGGCCCTTGCCTCTCTTTCCCTAATCACTGGGGATGCTACCCCAGGCCCTAAATGAAGACATAGTGCGCGTGTCCAGCCGCTTGGAACACCTGGAGAAGGAGCTGTCCGAGAAGAGTGGCCAGCTGCGGCAGGCAGCGCCCAGAACCAGCAGCAGATCCGCGGGGAGATTGACACCCTGCGCCAGGAGAAGGACTCACTGCTGAAACAGCGTCTGGAGATTGACAGCAAACTGAGGCAGGGCAGCCTGCTGTCACCCGAGGTATGTCTGAGGATGTCCACTTCTGCACCAGCTCTCTGCTCCCTTGTTCACCTGTCTATCTGCGTTCCTCAGCCCACCCCGGCTCTCTCAGTGTTGGCCTTGCAGCTTGAGGACATAAGTGGCCTGTGTGTGTTAGGATCTAAAAGGTTGGATGGGTCTGGCCCAGCCCTTATTTTCAACTCTCGATAAACGTGGCCTGGGCCTTGTCAGCTTCTCAGCTCTATCCCAGCAGAACTGAGACCGGTTCTGTGCTGCATTAGGACAAGTGCTCACGTACCTCACTCTGGGGCCAAGTGTTGGGAGTGTGCTTAAATGCCTGGCGGGCCACACATGCCCACTTGTCTTGAGTAGAGAAACCTTGTGCTGCTAAACTTATTGCAGCCTCGGGCAGTCCCAGCCCTGCCTTCTGGTCTGCCTGGGGTCTCGGGCTCCCTGAGTGCAGTGCACTTAAGAAGGTTGGCACTTGAGAATACAGCCTCATAGCAGTGCCACCTTCGTGCTGGGCTGGACTGTGACTCAAGTATCCCCAAGCAGGTACTCTGTTCTCTTGATGTGTTCAGCCCATTCTTGGCTGGGGGGACATCGTCTGTGTGCCTAGGTCTTTGTTGTCTAGGAAACCCGATCCCACTCCCCCATGCTTGCCTGTGTTCCCGCAGGAGGAAAGGACACTGTTCCAGCTGGACGAAGCCATCGAGGCCCTGGACGCCGCCATTGAGTACAAGAATGAGGCCATCACGTGCCGCCAGCGGGTGCTGCGGGCCTCAGCCTCCTTGCTGTCCCAGTGCGAGATGAACCTCATGGCCAAGCTCAGCTACCTCTCATCCTCAGAGACCAGAGCCCTGCTCTGCAAGTATTTTGATAAGGTAAGGTACCAGCCACAAACACCTGCCTCCTTCTGTAGCTTGTGTGGGACAGAGGTCTGCCAGCAACGCTGACCCAGAGGAGGGGCACAGGGTCAGGGCTACCTCCAGGCTGCAGTTCTGCACGGCTCACCTAGTGAAGCTGAGCCACTCTCCTCTCTCTTCCAGTCAAGTCACCGTCAGGGTGGGCCTGGTGCACATTAGTGGGTCTCCAGAGGGGATAGTTTTGCCCCCAGGGACATGTTGAGGTACTTTGGGTTGTCATCCTGGTAGGGGTAGAGGCCAGGAATGCTGCTAAATGTCTTATAACGCAGACAGGCCCCACAGCCAAATGCCTCGTGTTGAGACCGAGAAATCCTGGCTTGGGTGCAGTTCTGTAGCTCAAGGCTCTGCCGTGAGGCTCAGTAGCACGAGGCTGGGGCAGGGTTTGTGGCAGGGGTGACACTAAGTTCCATTTGGAGAGCCAGTCCCGATTGTTATCCAGAACGCTGCTAAGGTGTGAGGCAGGAAAAACCCCAGTGACACCTGGCGATGCTTGCCATGGCACCAGGTTTAGCAACCAGCTGAGGATTCCCCGGGGAAAGGCTCTCCTGCCAAGGCTGAGGCTGGCTTATCTCGGGGCAGGTGGTGACGCTGCGAGAGGAGCAACACCAGCAGCAGATCGCCTTCTCGGAGCTGGAGATGCAGCTGGAGGAGCAGCAGCGGCTGGTGTACTGGCTGGAGGTGGCTCTGGAGCGGCAGCGGCTGGAGATGGACCGCCAGCTGACCCTGCAGCAGAAGGAGCACGAGCAGAACGTGCAGCTGCTCCTCCAGCAGGGTCGAGGTGGGCTGCTGGGCTGGGGGGCAGCGGTGCCTGCGCCCCAGGCTGAGGTGCTGCCCACCCGCGGACCCTCACCACTCTCTCTGCTTCTCCACACCAGACCACCTTGGTGAGGGGTTAGCAGACAGCAAGAGACAGTATGAGGCCCGGATTCAAGCTCTGGAGAAGGAACTGGGCCGTTACATGTGGATAAACCAGGAGCTGAAACAGAAGCTTGGTTCGGGAAACGCCGCAGGCCAGAGCCGGGGTAACTCTGCAGCACCCACCTTAGGCCTGCCCTGCTGGGAGGTTATCGACATGGTCCTGTTGGGGGGGAACACCCTAGCTTGGGCTTTTTTTGTGTGTCATTGTTTTAATCCTTTATTTGAGATAGAGAACGAGGGGGGAGGCAGATAGAGTACACAGAGAACGGGCACTCCAGGGCCTTCAGCCATTGCAAATGAACTCCAGGCTCATGCGCCACCTTGTGCATCTGGCTTACGTGGGTACTGGGGAATTGAACCTGGGCCCTTAGGCTTTGTAGGCAAGTGCTGTAACTGCTAAACCATCTCTCCCGACCATCCCCTTTTTGGTGTTGTGGAAATGGAACCCAGGGCTTTCCAAGTGTTAGTAAGCACTTTACCATTGAGTCATACCTCCCAGTCCAAACATATATTTTATGTTGTTTTGAGATAAGTCTCCTGTAGCCCAGGCTGGGAGGATGACCTTGAACTCTTGATCCTTTTGCTTCTCCCTAGTGATGCAGTTATAAGAATGAACCATCAAGCTATGCTGTCTTGCTTGCACTTCTATTTAAAGGCTTATTTCTCCATTGCTTATGGTCCTGGGCAATTGGGAAGCTAGGTTTTAGGACAGTGTCCCCCTCTAAGTCTGACAAGAACACACTATTCTCCGTGGCAGGTGGTGACAGAAGGGGCCTCTGTGTGGATAACAGACAAGGCCCTGGAAATGAAGATGGGCTTCACCCAGCAGCTCCTGAGCATCTCTGGCAGTCTTCCCTCTTGGAGGGGGTCCCCCGTGCCCGGGATGAGACACGGGACTTGGTCCATGCTCCACTACCCCTGACGTGGAAACGGTCCAGCTTGTGCAGTGAGGAGCAGTGCTCTTCTGAGGAGCTGAAGACCCGGGAGACAGCTGAACCCCTGGTAGGGCGGGTGCTACCTGTGGGTGACTTGGGCCTACCATGGAACTTTGGGCCCTTGCCAAAGGCTCGGTGGGAGCCCAGAAGAGCCAGCCCAGGGATGATTGATGTCCGGAAAAACCCCCTGTAGGCTCTTGGCACAGGCCCTGCGGAAAGCAGCTACTTCTGTGAAGGGCGGCCTGTGCCTCACTACCCAAGTCCAGAGCCTTATCTCTGTTTCAGCTGGAGCCAGCAACTTTGGGCCACAGCCAAAAAGAATTGGACTTTTTCCTCAGTAGTACTGAGGACAGAACCCAGGGCCTTGCACAAGGTTAAGTACATTCTCTGCCACTGAGCGACACCCCTAGTGTCTTTTAAAAAATGCAAATTTATTCTTACTTCCTGTAAGTTGTAGCACTTGATCGCCACTTTTTATATTGTGGGACAGTATTTATGCCTGTGTTCCCATAGTTTTGGGTTTTAGTCAAGGCTTGTCACAAAGTGGTTAGTGGCAACAGGGTCATAGCTTCAGTGGTCTTATGTAGATAGGGGAACAGAAAATTATTGACACATTTCTAGAATTTTCAAAAGTACCATGTTTCATAATAAAAAGGAATATTGTCATTATGGTTTACATCTTCAGTGTGCCCCAAGGACTCATGTGAAGGCTGGTCCCCAACTGAGTGCTGGTAGGAGGTGGCAGAACCTTTTAGAGGGAATATTAAGCAGCAAAGCACTGAACACTAAATAGCCAGAGATGATTTTTTCTTCTTGGCTTTTTTTTTTTTTTTTTTTTTTGGTTTTTGGAGGTAGGGTCTCACTCTAGCCCAGGCTGACCTGGAATTCACTATGGGGTCTCAGGCTGGCCTCAAACTCACGGCGATCCTCCTACCTCTGCCTCCCAAGTGCTGGGATTAAAGGTGTGCGCCACCACGCCCAACTTCCACAGATGCTTTCATGTTTCATGGCGTCAGGGCCCCGGATGAGGCCTTGCTTGGGGTCTGGACTGCTGCATTATATAGCACCACTACACTGCTGCCCATCCCATGCTTGGCCTCCCCAGTAAGGACTTATTTGGTGGCAGATGGAATCCGTGACAGAAATCTGAAAACCATGAGGCATTTTAGTGGGAATCTCAACAATGAAAAGCCTGGGGCCAGATCTCTATAGCCCAGGCTGTCCTGTGGAGCTGAGGATGACACTGGACCCCTGACCACTCTTGCTCTGGGAACACTGCTTGGATTTCTTTGATGATAAGCATCTGGGAGCAACTCGGAAGCACTTCTCTCTGGGAATACAGGAGATCTGGCCAGGCTGGGTAGCGCTTGCAGTTCTGAGTCCTTTGGCCTCATTCCACCTGGACTAGCTCATCAGCTTCTTCCGTGTGTAAGTTCTGCTGAAGGGCCGTTTCCGGGTGACGTTTTGGCTGAAAGGAGACTCTCCAGCAGTGGAGGGAAATACATCCACATCCTCATCTAGGAAAAGGCACAGAAGTGACAGAACTGACCGAAGGTAGCAGGCTCTAGCCACAGAGTGTTGAAGGTGGTCTTAGGAAAACTGGCACTGCGGGAGGCTTTTCCATCTGCAGGCATGTTACCCACACTTATTAAAAGGCCCTCCTTAAAAGTGATTTGCTGACAGCAATAAGCACTGTGAGAACACAGTAATGGTGTCTGGGCTCCCACATACTGCTTCTATAATCTTTTTAGGTCTCAGATTTGTGGGTTTTAAGCTGTTTTCCATGACTGATATGGTTTCTGAGGACCCCCACCTGAAATATTCTAACCAGTGCCATGAGCAGGCTAAATCCTGTGCTTTTACAGAGTGGCCTCAGAAAGGGGAGCCCTAGAGTCAATACTTTTTGGAGCTGAACGTGCATCAAAAAGGGAACATGAGCATAAACCCACTGCGGGGAAAGGGCTGGCTCTGAACACACCACCTGTCATTCATGCTGCCCAACACACTTCTCTGTCCAGAGCCTAATATCACTGACCAGCAGTGTCCCAGCATCTTCAAAACCGAATGCATTTGGCATGATTTTGTAGGAGTTTCTGTTCAGGTACAAGTTCTACTATGGAAGTTTCCTAGGAAGGACACATTGATGCTGCAGACTCAAAACGATCTCCCCAAATTCTGCACTTCACACGAATTCTAAGTCACCCACAGGAGAGCCTGACCCTCACTCATGTCTAACCCGTTAGCAGGCAGATTACCTCTGGTGTCCTTGCACTGAGAAGATGGTGTCCTCCCCTGGAACAGCAGAGGAGACTGGGTCAGGGCCTGCAGACCACTGGCAGACAGGCAGTTCCGTACAGCACAGCTGGGAGGTGGGGTGGACCCTAAGGAGATGCCACAAGGTAAGCATGGCCCCACAGGGCCCTAGGTCACCCCAAGCTCCAAATGCCTCCTCACCAAACACTGTGCTTGGCAGAAACAATATGGCACAGGGTTTCAAAAACAAACTCACCAGAAACAAACACCTCATCATCCCCCACAGAGGGAAGTGGTGGCACACTCCAACATGGGCACTCTTCTTCATGCTTGCTGGCTTCGGAGTCTTCATTCAGGGGGTCACAGACCCTCTTTGCCCTATACTCAGCTTCTTCTTTGGCAGACAGGACTCTCTTCCTGGAGCCCAACCCAAAATGCCCCCAGGCTGCCTCCTCAGCCTTAGATATACTGGCCCTTGGAGGTGACTGGTCTGGCAGTTGACATACACCTTCCAGCTCAAAGTCTTCCAAGATAGGAGCCTTGTGGAGGCCAAGTTCAGGGCTTTGCTCCTTCCCCTCAGGCTCAGGTTCAGGCTCAAGCAACAAGGCCCCAGAAAGGTCTATGCTGGCCTCACACCTCCCAGCAGAGGGCCCAGTGCTGCAGTCCACTGCCCTTTTCTTGCGGGGCCAATCTTTGATGGTATCAGGAGTGGTCTTCCCATTCTGTTTCGGGGATGGTGTCCAAGGAACCCCAACATCTGCTTGAAATGGAGATGGGGTATTGGAGGGGCAGTGGGAAGGGGTGCAGGACTGGCAGATATAGGTTTGTCCCCCACTCTTGCCAGGAGTGCTGTGAGCAGGGCGGAGGCAGGGGGGTGACAGATAGGTGTGCTCAGCTTTGCCGGAGGCCCTAGTGCTTCTGGCCATGCTTAGGGCAGGGAGGGAACCATCCTCTGCTAGAGGGTTCACATTTCCAAGGGCCTCAGCTTCCAAAAGAGTGCCAGGATCCATCTTTTTAATCCAGAGCTGGGGAAGACCAGAACCTTCCATCTCCAGCTCGACCTCATAGGCCCGAGGGCTGCCAGGGGTCTGCAAAGCTAGCAGGTTATCTTGAGGTGCCACGGCCTGGTGTGGCATCCTGTCTGTAGTGCAGCAAAGGGCATAGGACGGCAGTTCAGGGGAGCTCAACACAGGAGATGCTGCTGAAGGGGTCCCAGGGCCAGACACAGAGGGAGGCTCATCAGCAAGTGCTGTCCTTGGCCCCTCACCTTCCTCTGGCAAGATGTCACTTTTGACCCTATGGCTCTCAAGGCCAGAGTGTTTGGCGTCATCAGGCAGAGTGAGATACTCAGCGTCATTTACAATGAGCAAAGGAGAGGATTCTTGCCAGTGACTCCTCAAACCAGGGCCCAGGTAACTCTGTTCTTTAGGAGACTGAGACGGGCTCTCTTCCTTCTGACCCTGTCTGGAGCCTGCAAGGGCAGTTGCACTGGTAGCTGTGGAGAGTTCAGGAACAGCAGAGGGGCCAGGCTGGCACTCCAGGAAACCTTGTTGAGGACTGGAAGTTTTACTACAAAGTCTCCCAAGTTTAGATGGTGGGGGAGGGGGCATGAGGTTAGAGGTAGCTCTCTGTAGGTTTCTGGGTGGAGTGGAGGGAAAAGAACAGGAGACAGGTAAACATATGCTGGGTGACCTCTGGGGCTCTTTCCAATCCATTTCTCTAGGAGGGGACATGGACAAAGGTTTTCTGAGTGGATTCATGACATCACATGTAGGAGAGGTGAATTGTTTCTTTGGAGAAACAGATGGGGAAAAAGTTGTAATTGTGCCTTCTGGTTTCTTTGGGACTTTGACAGCTTTATGCGTTAGTTTCTGTGCTGGTTCTTGCACCTGACAAGCCCTGTGATGGGGCTGTCTGCATTTCTGATTCTCAGGTATGCCCGTGTCAGCTATTGCCCTTGGAGGTGTTCTAAAGGAGTATCTGGGGCTCAGACACTCACTCTTGGGCTGGGAAGTCAAGGGAACTGGGGATGCTGGACAACAGGGACGTTCTGGACTAGAATTCACTGATGGTTGCTGTGCACTGTTTGATAAAAGCCCAGGTAGACGTGCACCTGACCGCTTGGGTGTTCTAAGAATTTTCGTGGCCAGAAGAGAGGCCCCATCTCTTGCTGGGGCGGTTCCCTTCTGAGGAGTGACTTGTGATGCCAGTGGTGAGCCACAGCCTTGTGAGGAGGAGTTTTCTAAGGATGCCCTAGAAATGGCCTGCTCTGCTACTGTCATTTCTACAGGGGGGTTTTGCTGCCTTTCTGGAGTGTGTAGTGGGGTCTGTGGTGTACGAGGGAGCCTTCTTGGTGTAGTGTTAAAAAAGCTTGGAGATTTCTGGTAACTCTTCTTGGGAGTCTGAAAAAGAAAAATGTTTATTTCATTGCTTCAATATTATAATCCATATTCTCTACAACTGAAAAAGAAAACAGATGTAAAGTCAGCCAAAGGAATCTTAAGTTGGAAACCTGAAATAGTGACCCATTTCCCTTTCCCAAGCATGAGTCAGATTTTACCAGTTCACCTTTTCTAGGACCAAGCACAGTAGCTAGTCATTGATCTGAGAACAATGTTAATAACTAGCATACTATGGCCAAACCAGACACTGCCTCTAGTTGTATCATTCTACCACTGACAAGTATCTACTAGTTCTCCCCTCTCTTCAAACAAAACAGCTATTTATGATCTTTGCCTGAAGCAGCCCATGGTAGCCACCATGCCTTCTGAGCCCCATTTAATCTAGGCTTGTTAAACTGCTCCTAAATGCCAGGCTGTGTGTGTGTGTGGGGGGGGGGATATGGAATATACAAATAGCAACAATAATGTCTGAGAGGCCAGTAGTCAACCAAACATTTCCTTCCTTCTAGCTAAAAACTCCAAGAAGGTAAGAATGTCGAACACTTATCTTTCTATAATGTTACTAGACCAATCTAGCTGTTGTTTCATGTTCAGCATGACAGGGACATGCAAGGAGCACAAAGGAGACAGTGTAACCCAACTAGGGGACAGGGAGGAATGGCTGGTGAGTCAAGTGTTCGAAATAGGCATCTATAGAGCCTGGAAAAGTAGGGACAGGGGACTTTAGGCACAGAAAACAACGCGAGCAAAGGCTGAAATGTGAAAAACAGCAGCTGTGTGGAGAACAGTATGCAGTGTGATGTTGCTAGAACCCACTCAGGTGGCTCCAGCCAGCCATTCCAGAACTCTCATTCTCTACGGGTCCTCTGCTTTATCTTCCCTGCCACACACTTGGTTTCTTGGCCATATTCTATGTTTTCTGGGACTGTAACACTCTAAATATTATAAAAACTCTATACCTGGCAATCTGTAGGCATCTCAGAATCTAGTGTGTTTCTTGAGGGTCTTCTAATTCGGGCTGAAGCCTTCTCTGAGGGGCTGGACATCACAGATACTGCCCCGAAAAGAAGCCTCTTGGGAGACTGAATACTTTGGACTGGCGAATTTTCTCTTTGGTCTGTAAGTAAAACAAACAAAACAAAACAAACAAAACCAAACAAAACAAAACATTTAATTCTTCCTCAAGACGTGCTCTCCCGAAACTGATAAAACAGCTAGTCTATAGAAGAAGATAATAATGTTTTATTTCTTTATTTATTTTGGATTTTTAAAAATATTTTATTTATTTATTTGAGAGAAAGAGAGAGAAAATGGGCACATCAGGGCCTCTAGCCACTGCAAACTAACTTCAGATGCATGTGCCACTTTGTGCACCTGGCTTATGAGGGTCCTGGAGAGTCGAATTGAGGTCCTTTGGCTTTTCAGGCAAACACCTTAACTGCTAAGCCATCTCTCCAGCACCTATTTTGGATTTTTTGGGTTTTTTTTTTTTTTGGTTTTATGAGGTAGGGTCTCACAGTAGCTCAAGCTGACCTGGAACTCACTATGTAGTCTCAGGGTAGCATTGAACTTATGGTGATCCTCCTACCTCTGCCTCCCGAATGCTGGGATTAAAGGCGTGCGCCACCACACCTGGCCCTATTTTGGATTTTTTTGAGGCAGGGTCTTACTCTAGGCACGGGCTGACCTGGCATTCACTTTATAGCCAAGGCTGGCTTTGAACTCAAAGTGATCCTCCTACTGTAGCCTACTGAATGCTGGGCTTAAGGCATGTACCACCATGCCTGGCTTGACAATAATGTTTTAGACTCAAACAACTGTAAGGGAAAATTCTACCTAATTTTGTATATAACTGCAATGATTGCTGCCTTTTTTTTTTTTTTTTTTTTTGAGGTAGGTCTCACTCTAGCTCAGGCTGACCTGGAATTCACTATGTAGTCTCAGGGTGGCCTCAAACTCTTGGTGATCTTCCTACCTCTCCTCCCAAGTGCTGGGATTAAAGGCGTGTGCCACCATGCCTGGCTTCTCTCTGGATTTTAATGAAACTGCATATTAATCTTAGGTCCTATGTTAGGAAATTAAGGCAACTGAAATAATTTCATTTGTGTGTGCGTATGTATGTGTATATATACATACATACACACACATGTATGTGTATATATATGTATATACATACATACATACATACACACACACACATGCATACATACAGATTCTTTTTTTGAGGTAGGGTCTTACTCTAGCCCAGGCTGGCCTTGAACTCATGGTGATCCTGCTACCTCTGCCTCCTGACTGCTGGGGTTAAGGGTGTATGCCATCATGCCTGGCTGGATGTATATTTTTAAAGTATAAATATTAAAACATGTGTAGCCAAGTTACTGATAGATAAAAGGATGAAGAACATACAGCACACAGCCCCACCCTCTACTTGGGATATACATGTATAGGAGTGAATGTAACAGTAGTAAAGATGGCTGCCTGTAGAAATTCAAGGGATGACGTAGGTGACCTTTCCAATGTCAGGAAAATATCAAATTGCATGCTTTTTTCCCCAAAAACACTTCCCACAAATCACTAGTGAAGATAGATGGGCCCGTGTTACCTGACTTCATCTCCTGGAACAAATGGACTCTTTGAACACTCCGAGACTTTGGCTGAGATACAGAATAGAAGGAACCAGACTTTGTTCTGCTTAATGACAATTGCTTGATTCGAGGACTTCGTCTCAAACTTATTTCTGCAAAGCCAGAACCACAGCTAGTAAATAGTAAGAACTACAGACTTACCATTTCCCTCATGTTGCTGGAAGCTGGCAAAATTTAAATAATACCACACATAAGATGGAAATTTGACAGTGGGTTTAAGAGACATTTGAAATGTTTCTCAAAAAGCTACAAGAAAAAAAAAAAGCTACAAGGGGGGTTAGAGACAATGGCTTAGTGGTCAAGGCACTTGCCCATGAAGCCTAAAGGCCTAGGTTCAATTCTCCATTACCCACGTAAGCCAGATGGCATGTGCATCTGGAGATCATTTGCAGTGGCCCTGGAACACTCATTCTCTCTGCCTCTGCCTCTCTCGTCACCTTTCTCATAAATAAATAAAATATTTTTTAAAAAAGCTACAAGAGGGGCTGGAAAGATGGCTTAACAGTTAAGGTGCCTGCTAAGCCTAAGGACTCAGGTTGGATTCCCCAGAACCCACATAAAGGCAGATGCACAAAATGGTGCATGCATCTGGAGTTTGTTTGCAGTGCCTAGAGGTCCTGGTGCACCCATTCTTTCTCTCTCTGCTTGCAAATAAATGATTTTTTTTTAAAGCAATGAATGCTAATGCTAAGCTAGTCTTCTTAAAAAAAAAAAAAAAAAAAAGCTACAAGGGGACTGATACATAGTCTAGCCATGGTGCTTGAAACCACTGACCACTAGTGGGCTGTTACTTCCAGAAGTCTCATAAACTGTAACCTTCAAGTATGATATAGGATGGAAAAAAAATATATATTTTTTTATTTGAGAGAGAGAGAGCGAGAGAGAGAATGGGTGCACCAGGCCTCAAGTCATGCAAATGCATTGTGTCCCCTTGTGCATCTGGCATACGTGGGTCCTGGGGAATTGAAGTAAGGTCCTGAGGCTTCATAGGCAAATACCTTAACCACTAAGCCATTTCCCCAGCCCTAATGTGACTTCTTATATTAAAAAACAAGTTTCATATATGTAAATTACATGTATAGAAATAGTATGAAAACAATGTGGCAATACAAAATATCTTCTCCAGACAATCTAATTTTTCTATATCATAGATTACTTAAACAATGAAAAAAAGAAGCTTTTGAAAACTCCTTATTAATTACATATTTTAAAAAATAAGCCATAGGACTTATAGTATGGTAGTTTAATTTTCACACTGAGTGCCATTTCTGTTGTATAAAAGCATTTCTTCTCTAGAAATTCTCTCAATAAATTCTGTATAAGTGAACACTGACATTAATAGTGAGCTATACTGTAGACCTAGGCCATCACAATTTCTGTAAACTATCTGAGAATATACAGAGTGACAAATGCAGGTTTTCATAAAAACGAGGTGGCATGCAAAGGAAAGTAGGTAATACTCACCGCCCTCGCCTTTAACCGGGGATTCTTCAACCACATGAATATCAGGACCAGGATCAGAGGACCTGGGAGATCAGCACAGGGATTAAACAGCACTCAGGACTGACATGTCAAAGACAGTAACAAGTTCACAAAGGTCACAGTTGACAATGTTAGGGTTGGTGGGTACTCTTATACATGATTACCATTACTTTCTTGTGTATGCTGGGGATTGAACCAAGGGTCTTGTTTATACTAATTACATGTACCACCACTAAGCCAGGGTCTCTAGCCATTGCAAAGGAACTCCAGACACATGCACCACTATGTGTATCTGGCTTTACATGGGCCTTGGGGAATCAAATCTGGGACCTTTGGCTTTGCTGGCAAGCACCTTAATCTCTAAACTATCTCTCCAGCCCTTTAATACCAGCACTCAGAAGGCAGAGGTAGGAGGATTGCCATGAGTCTGAGGCCAGCCTGGGGCTCCACACTGAGCTCCAGGTCAACCTGGACTAGGGTGAGACCCTACCTTGAAAAAGCAAACAAAACAAAACAAAAATTATTTGAGAGAAAGACAATTTTCCTAAGCCAAAGAATCAGGGATGGGCAAGACAGAATACTCTCAGACAGTAGTGATCCAAGTCCAAGTAGTCAGTAGGGGAAAACCCACAGCCCCAGGCACACCTCCACCAGTAAAGGCCAAGTTGGACCTCAGCCTCACCTGGCAGCAAAAAGAAAAAGAACTCTCCCTCCCCTATGCCAACAGGTAAATATAGAATATCCAACCAATAGAATACTATTCATCAATAAAAGGAAAAGAATCAAGGAACATGGGAAAATTTCAAAATCAGTATGCAAAGTGAAAGAGGCCAGATAAGAGCACCTTCTGAGGCTGGCCCTGCTTTGACTCCCCAGTACCCACATAAAACTGGATGCAAAGTAACACATGCTTCTAGAGTTCTTTTGCATTAGCAAGAAACCCTGACATGCATGTGCACATGCATGCGTGTGCGTACACACACACACACACACACACACACACACACACTAAAGAAAAAAAGAAAGAAAGGAATACATTCTGCATTTTCCACTGCCACTACAAGTACAGCTTTCTGTGGTTATAAGCAGTATGGTTAAGTTTTACGTCAAGACAGTCAAGAGAAGACATACAGCTTCCATGAGATTGTTAATAAAAAGTAGCCTGGATGTCGGAAGAGGTCTGGATGAGGCTGCCACCTACCTGCCCTTGATTTGTCTTTGGAGCAGCCTCCTGGAGATTTGCTTGTGGACTGGGGTCTCGGCCACATGCTTAGTCAGCAGTTTGTGATAACCTAAAACACAAAAACAGCTTCAGTCATACATTTTGCTAACTTTCAGCAATATGGTAAAAGGAAAGTGTGAACTCACATGTAGCTAGAGTGAATCTATACATCTAAGCTAAATTCTGTACTTACAGGATTCAGCAGGATAGAATAGCTTATCAGCACTACCTGAGATTCAAAAATGACATAAACCAATGTAAAATATTGTACAATTATTTCCCTAATAAGCAATCCATAGAAAATGCAAAGTGCTCACTTGTTAGGACTAACCCCAGTTGGTAGATCTTAATATGATTAAATTTAATAAAATATGTGAAAACAGGGCTCCAGTACCCATGTAAAGTGAGATGCAAAGTGGTACATGGATCTGGTGCTTGCTTGCAGTGGCTAGAGACTGTGGTGCGCGCACACACACACACACACACGCTCTCTCTCTCTCCCTCCCTCTCTCTCTCTTTTAGATACAAAAGAAAAAAAGAAGACCAGATCTGAGAAAATACAGCGAGACTGCTCTAGTCCCAGTACTCTCCCCAGCCCTGTGGTCGTCTTAAAACACAATAGCCCAGAAGCCCCTGGGTATGGCAGAAAGGAGTAAGAGCTCTGAAGCCTTGCTCTCAGAAAACTGCCATCATTTACCAAGTTTCCACAGAAACTCCACTGATAAGGCTTCTCTTGATATGGACTGACCCCAAACTCACTCAAGCAAACCACCTTTTCCTCAAGAGTATTTGCTAAGCCAGGCATGGTGGCACATGTCTTTAAGCCCAGCACTTGGGAGGCAGAGGTAGGTGGATCACCGTGAGTTTGAAGCCACCCTGGGATAGAGACCCTACCTCAAAAACAAAACAAAAACAACAACAACAACAAAAAGAATATTTGCTAAAATCGTTACACATCACAACTGCCTGAAGTAGTGATAACATTTGGGGAAGAATTCTATACCCAACAAATCACTCAAAATTGAAAGAGAAATTATCACACTCCCAGATTTAAACAAAACAAACCAACAGAATATAATTTGCTACTAGCAGATCTATACCCCACAGTCCTGCAGGCTGACATGAAAGGGCACTAAAATATTGCAAATCCAGCTGAGTGTGGTAATGCATGCTTTTAATCCCAGCACTCAGGAGGCTGATGTAGAATTGCCTTGAGTTCAAAGCCAGCCTGGGCTACAGAATGAGTTCCAGGACAGTCTTTGTGAGAATAAGACCCTGTCTCAACAAAACTACAACAGGGCTAGAGAGATGGTTCAGTGGTTAAGATGCTTGCTTGCAAAGCCGGACAACCTTGGGTTTGATTGATCACCCAGTACCCACATAAAGCCAGATTCACAAGGTGATGATGTGTCTAAAGTTCATTTGCAGCAGCAGCAGGAGGCCCTGGTATGCCCACTCTTTTTTTTCTTTCTCTCCCCTTGCAAATAAATTTTTAAAAAACTGCAACAAGGAAAGTGAAATCAACGCCACATGAAGAACTCAAGAGCACTGGTGAAAGTAACTATGTAAGCAAATAACACAGTATAAAAGCTTTTTTGTTTGTGACTTTTTACTCTATAATTTAAAAGACTGGACAAAAAAAAAAAAACAAAACAAAAAAAAAAAAACTATAAGCCTACATTGAGATTTTTTTCCTCTCACCATGTGATGCCCTAGCCCACCTTGGGACTCTGCAGGCAAGGTGGCCATCACCAGATGAGAACCCTTAACCTTGGGTCAAAATAAACTAAATAAACCAAAATAAACTAAATAAACCTCTTTTCTTTATAACATTACAAAAAAAAAAAAAAATCTGTGCCAATACAGCACAAAGGATAGGAAACAGAACTATACAGGAGCACAGTTTTTGTAAAACTGAAGTTGCTGCCAATCTCAGCTATTCTAAGTTAAGACATTAACTGTAATGCCCAGGGGAAAAAGTCATGTAGAAAGATGGAGAAGAAAGCTCCACCGAAGCTAGTAGGCTGGAAAAAGAGGAATCACCTACTCTGGAACCTGCCTGGACACACTGCCAACAGGGAAGCATTTGATGATGACAGACTGATCTTCAGTTAAGAATGATGTGCATGAACCAGCTACAACCCTTTTCTTAGCCCAGCTACAGGAATAGCAGCTCCAAACCCAGGGATAGCTTGTTTGTGCTAGAACAGACAGTGACACCCTTGTCCTTGAAAAATTTGGGATTGTATGTTTCAGTCACTTGGGGAATTCCTGTGGGAATGCTGCAGACACTGTTAATTTTCGCCCTCTCAGGCTGCAGTAGGTTTCTTCCCTAGTATTTATCAGAAGACTTAAAGGACAGGGATACCTTTCGCCTACTCCTTTTTGGAGCTAGACATACAAGGTGAAATTCAAAATGGCCTGGATATCCGTGGCCTCACAGTGCCTGACACTACCTGCATAAGACCATCATAAGAGGAAGAAAAGATCATGACATCAAAAGTAAAAGAGAGACTGATTGAGATGGGGAGGGGATATGATGGAGAATGGTGTTTCAAAGGGGAAAGTGGGGGGGAGGGAGGGTATTACCATGGGGTATTTTTTATAATTATGGAAGTTGTTAATAAAAAAAATAAAATAAAATAAGATGAAATGCTTGGGCTACAATGCCACTGAGAAATCCTGCTGTAGTTGAGCTGAAAACTTCCTCCTTATAGACCAGATGCCAATGGGTGCAATAGTGTCATGTCTGTTATGTGGGAAACCAACCACTCTAATTGGACTAGAAGCCCGCTCCAAAGGAGGGAATACATGCCTGACACTGAAAACCTACAACAGGGAAGAAGTCATGAGCCCTAGGGGTGTAACGCCTGTTGGTATCTGGCTAAATATATACACTATGCTCACCGAATTGCCTGGTAAGCACTTCTCCTAACATTCATACCCTTTTTTTGTTGTTGTTGTTGTTTTGTTTTTGGTTTTTTGAGGTGAGGTCTCACTCTAGCCCAGGCTGTCCTGGAATTCACTATGGAGTTTCAGGGTGGCCTCGAACTCAAGGCGATCCTCCTACCTCTGCCTCCCAAGTGCTGGGATTAAAGGCGTGAGCCACCACGTCCGGCTTATCATACCCATATATTAATGCTACTCTCACTTTTGGTTAGAGAAGCTTCTCTTTTCAAATGGCAGTGACCTTGGGATGACGCAGAAGACACCATGGTGCTGAGAAGAAGTGACAAAGAGTGCTCAGCACTGAAATATCTCAATCACATCTTCCAAGGCTCAGGGTCCATTGTGGAAGAGGTGGCGGAAAGAATGTAAGAGCCAAAGGAAGGGTAGGACTCCTTACAACGTGCTCCCCTCAGACACAAAATGGCCTGGATATCCATGACCTCACAGTGCATGACACTACCTACACATGACCATCATAATAGGAGGAACAGATGATTACATCAAAATAAGAGAGACTGATTGAGAGGGGTAAGGGGCATGATGGTGAGTAGAGTTTCAAAAAGGACAGTGGGGGGAGGGAGGGAATTACCATGGGTGATTGTCTACAATTGTGGAAGTTGTCAATAAAAAAAAAAAAAAAAAAAAGAATAAGGTGGAGAGGAACTTAGGAGGATACCTGATACCAACCTCTGGCCTTCACACAGATGTGCATGAGCAATCATATAACACAACATGCTTACACGTACACCACACATACATTTGCACACATACGGACAACTACAGCGCTCAATAAGCAAAGATCATGAGGGGCTGGAAAATTTGATTTTCTTCATAACTACATTATAATTTATCTAATATCTAGTTCACAACAACAACAAAAAATCACAAAGCATACAAAGAAATAGGAAAGTTGACCCATTCACAAGAAAAATAAATTTGGCTGAAACCAGCTCTCAAGAAGCCCAGGCATAGTTACAATTACAAGTTAGGGTTGCTAAAACAATTTGTCCAAATGCACTCAATAATCTCATGAAACCACGAATGAAAGAATAAAAGGGAGCTGGAGAGGAGGTTTAATGCTTAAAGGTGCTTGCTTGCAAAGCCTGCCAGCTTGGGGGTGGGATGGGGTATAGGGGTGGACTTCAATTCCCCAAAACCCATATAAAGCCAGTTGTACAAAGTGGCACATGCATCTGGAGTTTGTTTGCAGTGGCAAGAGGCCCTGGATTGCCCATTCTCATTCTCTAGCTCTGTTTGCAAATAAATAAATCAATTAATTAAAATAAAGTAAAATAAAAGGAAGTCAGGCATTATGGTGGCTTATGCCTGCAATCCGAGTACTTGTAGCACTTGGGAGGTTAGGCAGGAGGTTCATTCAAGATCAGCGTGGATTCCCAAAGCAAGACTGTCTCAAAAACAGACAGATAAATAACAAACATACAATTAAAGCATACCAGAAATATAATGTATGGGAATCAGTTAAGGAATGGAAATTATCAAAAGGGATTCAGCAGTTGGTAGAGTGCTTGCATAGCACACTCAAGGTCCTGGGTTGGGTCCCCAGCATTGCACAAAACCAGGTATGCTGGTGTCTATCTGTAATTCCAGCACATGGGAGGTGGAGGCTGGAGGAACAGCAGTTCAAGCTCATCCTTGGCTACATAGCAAGTTCATGGTCAACCTGTGAGGCAGGCAGCATAGAGAATAGTTTAGCCATCTGTGACACTGCTTGGCTTGAGCACAAAACCTTCTTCCAAACAATGCACCTATTGAGAACCTGGGAACCCCACCTGGACTGAACTGCATGTACACACTCCACTCCAAACAATGAACTAGTTTTCTCTTCCCCCTAATGACCAATATTCATTGAGATATGTTTTTAGACACTCACAATTGGAACAGCAAGGGGGTGTTCTAGCCTGGACTGGTTTTGGGAACATGTACAATAAGGCCGACTGTGTCCTCTAAGTGAGCTGTTAGGGGAAAACCCCTATTTACCCCTATGCATAGCTGAGCATACACATGATTAAAATCAGAATTATCAGGCTAGAGAGATGGCTTAGGGGTTAAGGTGCTTGCCTGGAAGCCTGACAACCCAGATCCCATGTAAGCTAGACACATGTGCAAAGGTTGTGCATGTGCACAAGGCAGCTCATGCATCTGGAGCTTGAATTGGCTGGAGGTCCTGGTGTGCCAATTCTCTCTCATAAAAAAGAAAAGGAAAAAAGAAAAAGAGCTGTAAAATAAAATCAGATTTATCATAGGAAGGACATGCACAGAAAACACTATATAACCCAAAACTGTCAATCAAACGACAAGACCACCTAAATTATGACCCTAGCAACTGATAAATCCTCCCCTAAAAATCTTATGAAGAAGTCCCAGATCATTTCCTGAGGCTCTTGAAAGCTCTCCATTCAAGTGGCCCACTACCCCTTTGGCAGACTATTCAAACCTTTACTATTGCCTTGCTTTTAATAAGTTGTCTCTCTGCATAACTACTTGTACGGGACTTTCTTCAATTCTTTGAGTAAGACACCAAGAACCTGAAAACACCCAGAGACCATCAGTAACATCTGGGCTACATGAGACGCTGTCTTCAAAAATAAAAGCAAAGCTGTAACAAAAAATTCACACAGAGATTCACCCACAGATTTGAACAGGCAGAATAATCAGCAAATTTAAAGACAAGGTAACCAAACCAATGTGTTCTGGTCAGACACACAAACACACAAAAGAGTAGAAAAAATGAAAGATTGAGGCACATGTGGGACACCATCAAATGCACATTATAAGAATCATGGGATGCCTAGGAGGAGAAGAGACAAAGTAGCAGAAAATCTTTTTAAAGAGATAATTGCTGAAAATTTCCTAAAGCTGATGAAAGAACATGTACAACCCAGAAGTTTCATGAACTGCATGCAGGATGAATTCATGCATAATGAGACACATTATTACCAAAATCTTACATAGTGATACCCTGTTTCAAAATTACACAAAGGGCAAACTAAAACCAATATAAGTAGAGGGAAGGAGCCGGGCGTGGTGGTGCATGCCTTTAATCCCAGCACTCGGAAGGCAGAGATCGCCATGAGTTCAAGGCCACCCTGAGACTACATAGTGAATCCCCAGGTCAGCCTGAGCTAGAGTGAGACCCTACCTCGAAAAGCCAAAAAAAAAAAAAAAAGTACAGAAATACAGGGAAAGAAATAAATGAAATAGATATAAAAAAAATCAATGGAGAAAAGTACATTTCTTGAAAAGATCATAACACTGACAACCTCAGATAAACTGATCAAGAAAAAAGAAGACTCAAATGACTAAACCAATAATAGAGGGAACACTCTACTAGCAAATTTGTTACAAACTCTTCGTTTTGTATTTACCCTGGAATGTAGTACTTTTGGTCTTCTTGAAGTCAGGTTTTTGGTGTAGACATTCCATGGCTGACACAGACTGGCTTCTAGGCAGCCCCCGCTTAAGTGATCTCTTTGAAGGAGAACGCATTTCCTGGTTGAAGAGATTTCTTCGAACTTTGGTCACTTCTAACAGCATGGGGTGGAGGAGGAAAGAAAAACTCAGTATCAATAAACTTGAAAAGCTGGTATCTAAACACAGAAACCGTCTAAGGAAATTAATCCGTATTCACATTATTCAAAATTTTCCTTCTTAGATAATATATGCCCATGGTACCTCAAAACTATTTATTCTCACAGAGTCCAAATAAATTTCTATGTAATTTTGCACAAGGTAGGGTTACGGATATACAGCTATCTGCATCACTTGCTCCAGATTCCTCTATGAACTGTCTTTGTAACCAGGTTGAATAATCAGTTGGCCATAATGAATGCTAGGATGTTCATTCTTTTTAAAATATCTTTATTGCCAGGTGTGGTGTGCATGCCTTTAATCCCAGCATTCGAGGCAGAGGTAGGAGGATCGCCACAAGTTCAAAGCCACCCTGAGACTACATAGTGAATTCCAGGTCAGCCTGAGCTAGAGTCAACCCTACCTCAAAAAACAAAATTAAAAAAAAAAAAAAAACACAAAACAAAACAAAATATTATTTATTTGCAAACAGAGAGAGAGATTGTGTGTGCCAGGGCCTCTAGCCCCTGCAAACGACATCCAAATGCATGTGCCCACCTTATATATCTGGCTTACATTAGTATTAGAGAATTGTACCCAGATCTTTAGGGTTTATATGTCTTAACCACTGAGTCATCTCTCCAGCCACCGCCCCCCCCCCCTTTTTTTTGAGGTAGGGTCTCACTCTAGCCCAGGCTGACCTGGAATTCACTACATAGTCTCAGGGTGGCCTTGAACTCATGGCGATCCTCCTACCTCTGCCTCCTGAGTGCTGGGATTAAAGGCGTGCACCACCACGCCTGGCTTCCATTCTTTTTTTTTTTTTTTTAAACGAAAATGTTTTACTTATTTTCAAGTGCACATGTGTGCGCGCACACACACACAATGTTACTATAGACTCATAACTGGTCAAAGCGCTGAGAATAAATGGCTGTTGAAAGCTCTCCCGTAATTGGACCATCTATAACAGCCCTCCAAGGCTTCAAGGGACACACTGGAGGAGGTGGCAGAAAGAACATTCACAGCCAGAGAAAGGGGTGGAGTATAAGAGAATGCTTTCTTCCAGGCATAAACAGCCATTCCACTCTTGAACTCTCAGCAGCTATGATTACCTGCACAAGACCTACACAAGTTTGAGCCTGTCAACATTCCACTACACAGTGAGGAGGAGCTCATGGAGACCACCCCTTCCTGAGGATCTCTGGGGGTGGGGGTAGGGAAATTTTCTTCACTGGTATAGCTACTGTTAAGTAGTTATACTCCTGTAAACAACCTTAATTAAACTCAGTGGTTCATCAAAACACACATATACAAGTAGAAAGTTGACTACTTGGGAAGAGGAAAGGGTGTCTCAGTGAAGAGAGAAAGAAGAGGGCAATGGGGGGGGTGTGTGAATATGATCAAAATATATTTTATTTTATTTATTTATTTATTTTGGTTTTTCGGTTTTTCGAGGTAGAGTCTCACTCTATCCCTGGCTGACCTGGAATTCACTACAGTAGTCTCAGGGTGGCCTTGAACTCACGGCGATCCTCCTACCTCTGCCTCCCGAGTGCTGGGATTAAAGGCGTGCACCACCACGCCCGGCTCAAAATATATTTTATACATGTATGAAAATGGCAACACATGTATAACAATGTCATGAAACCCATTATGTATAATTAACATATGCTAATAAAAAATTAAAATAGATGGATGTGGTGGTATACACCTTTAATCACAGTACTTGGGAAGCAGAAGTAGGAGGACTGACATGAGTTTGAGGCCACCCTAAGACTACATAGTGAATTCCAGGTCAGCCTGGGCTAGAGCGAGACCCTACCTTGAAAAACAGAAACAAAACAAAACAAACAAACAAAATTAGGGCTGGAGAGATGGCTTAGCGGTTAAAGCGCTTGCCTGTGAAGCCTCAGGACCCAGGTTCAATTCCCTAGTACCCATGTAAGCCAGATGTACAAGGTGGCACATCTCTCCGGAGTTCATTTGCAGTGGCTAGAGGCCCTGGCCTGCCCATTTTCTCACTCTTGCTCTCTGTCTGTCTCTTTTTTTTCTCTCTCTCAAATAATTAAATAAACAAATAAATATAACATTTAAAAACAAAACAAAATTGAAATAATTTGAGGGTTGGGAAAATGACTTTGTAGATAAAAGTACTTGTTTTTTAAGAAGGAGGGAGAAAGGGAAACAAAGAAACTACAAAATTGAGAACTACTTGATAAAACTACCGAGAGAGCTGGAGGGATGGCTTAGCAGTTAAGACACTTGCCTGCAAAGCCAAAGGACCCAGGTTCAATTCCCCCAGGACCCATGCAAGCCAGATGGACAGGTGGCTCATGCATCTGGAGTTCATTTGCAGTGGCTGAAGGCCCTTGTGTGCATTGCTACCAAGTAAATAAATAATAGTTAAAAATAAAAAAAAATTTTTTTAAAACTACCAAGATGGTTGTAACCTTAATTTTAAGCAAAATAGCAGGTGGAAGTGACTCAAAATTCACCATAGGTGAATTCATTTATAAGCAGCACATTTAAATTAATCAAAAGTTCAGAAAATGTTTATCTCTTCTATCATAATAGTCCCTGTTACTTGACTTAGGCTGTGAAACTCACTTATGATATGAAAGCCAAATTTGGCTTATTTTTAATTTTCCAATGTTTTAACAAAATTAATAGCTACAGAAAATTTAAGAAAAATAAGGTAATAATATAAATCTGTCACTGAAACTCACCAACTATCAATATTTGTTTTATCCCTCCATTCCTGACTCCCCCTGAACTTTGGAGAATTAAGATTTGGACTTTAAAATTAACTTCAGATCTATGCAGGGATCATAGACTGAACTTAGCTGCCATGTTTCAATTCCTGTCAGCTAAAACAGTTGTACTGCTTCTCATCTTTTTTTCCCCTTCCTTCTTTTCTTTTTTTCTTAGTTTTTTTCAAGGTAGTGTCTCACTCTAGCCCAAGCTGACTTGGAACTCTCTATGTAGTCTCAAAGCTGGCCTCAAACTCACAGTGATCTTCCTACCTTGGTCTCCTGAGTGCTGGGATTAAAGGTGTGCACTACCATGCCCGGCCTTTATTTTTGTTAACCAATAATGATAAAAGGCTGTAATTTTTTTAAAGAGAGAGACGGAATGGGCGCACTAGGGCCTTCAGCTGCTCTGAACAAACTCCAGACGTGTGCGCCCCCTTGTGATGCAATGTGTAACAGTGCACACTTTTGTCTGGCTATGTGGGACCTGGAGGTTCAAACATGAGTTCTTAGGCTAGGCAGGCAGGCGCCTTAACCACTAAGCCATCTCTCTAGCCCTAAAGCTATAATTTATAACAGAATGTATTCACTTAAATACATGCAAACAAAATCAATTTGTCAATCCAATAAATAATGTGTGCTCTGAGAAACCAAAGTATACCTTGGCCTGTGTCCTTCACGGGGATTGGAGGCTGCACAGGAGCAGGATGTGAACTCTCCTGAAAAACGAGGAACAAAGGAAATCTAAATAGGCATTCACTTCAAATGAAAACTAAAAAGTTCCACCTGAAACCCTTTGATCCTTGCAGTTCACTCAGAAAGATTCACAATGAAAACAGTATAATGTACAAAAGATGTTCCAAAGACATTCCCCGCCATACTGTAGCAATACAAAATTAAGAAGCACATTAAGTACAGAGTGAAATAGTTCAACTATATACCTATCCAGGGTACACATTAGTAGAATAAGGAAGATTTATATATACTAACGAAATGATAGCTGATTAGGGGAGGTTTAAAAAAAACCAACAGAATAGTAAGTACAGTAGATCAAAACTTTTTTTTGAGGCAGCTTCATTATGTAGCCCATGCTGGCTGCACAGTGGTCCCGCTGCCTCAGCCTCCTGAAAGCCAGGCATGAGGCACCACACCTAGTTCTTTCTAAAAACATTTTTATTAACTTATGTATTAGAGAGAGAGAGAGAGAGAGAGAGAGAGAGAGAGAGAGAGAGAGAGAGGCAGAGAGTATGGGCACACTAGGGCTTCTAGCCACTGCAAACAAACTCCAGACACATGGACCACCTTTGTGTATCTGGATTACATGGATCCTGGGGAATCAAACCTGGGTCCTTTGGCTTTGCAGGCAAGCGCCTTAACTGTTAGGCCATCTCTCTAGCCCTCTTTTTTTTCTTTTTTATTTCACTATTGAAGTCAAATATACTGAAAAGTACTTTTCTAAGAGAATATCAGAGTCCTGTCATAGTTATATATCTTTTTTAGTGATCTTTCAACTTCTTTAAACTGTTCTTTTACAAGTTTTATTATCTACATTAAAGAGTTTGAATTAGTTTATTCACTCCTAACTTTTATGTGTTTTCTTCATATTATCTATAACTATCATAATTTTTGAGTAAAATAGTTCATCTCTTAAATTTACATTTCTGCTGGGAGTGGTGGCACATGCATGCCTTTAATCCCAGCACTCTGGAGTCTGAGGCAGGAGGATCCCTGAGTTTGAGACCAAACTAATTCCAGGTCAGTCTAGGCTAGAATAAGACCCTACCTTGGGGGAGGGGAGGAACACACACACACACACACACACACACACACACACATAATATTTCCTTATTCCTTTGGTTAGTTTTATATATGTTCAATACTGGTTAGCCATCTCTAATCCCAAAGACCAAAATCAGATCTGCTCTAAAATCCAGTTTTTTAGTACCAACACTCTATGTGAATACTCCAAAATCCACACAAGTCTGAAATGTGAAACACTTCTGCTCCTAAGCATTTCAGATAAGGAATGCTCAGTCTATACTGTACCCTCCAGAGTTGATTTCCTAAAAGTAGAGACACTGTCTTTCATCCTTATTGTGTCAACACCAGCTGGCAGGAATTGTTATTTCTTGTCTATTTGATTACTTTACTTACATTTTTCACAGCTCTTTTGGACACTTTGGGAACTTCAATTTGCCGTAGATTCTGTGAAACCTCTGCAAGGCTTTTATGTCTTATTAATGCATTTTTCCTTTTAAAAATAGAAATAATATATCAAGACACCCCAGATTGAGGTAACATGTAGTTAAATTGAATGAAACTAGAGTCTAAAATAAATAATATAAATTAACTCATTATCTTAGGTTTGGCATTGATTATGACAAGTCCAGAATTTCCAAAAGTAACTACTTAACTACTGTAAGTAGAACTAGCTAATAATGAAAAACATCAAGGGAAACTTAAAAAGTAAGCTGAAACCTAATCTTATTTCATAAAAGGTTCCTCATGTGGACAGTAAAGAAGGACTTTGCAAACTAAAATACACAGCACATAGTTCCGAGGTGTCAGATGCTACTTGGAAGGACTCCTGGTATTTGGGTTCTGTGATTCAGATACAAAGGCAACTATTAATTCCGTATATCAGAAGGTCAAAAACAATAGGACAGTGGTTTAAACCTGCCTTGTGTATGAAGTGTAACTACAGTGCAAGTAACTCCTTGGAAGCCTTGGGTAGGATGCTACCTTCTCTTCTTGGCTGATCGGGTCCGCAGCTCCTCCAGCTGGTCAGACTCAGTGCTGCCCAACACTGATCTGTGAGCACACGATGAAAGAGGCACAGAACGAAGAGGTGACTTGCTCTCTTGTGTCATGGAGTCATCACTGAAAAATTCTGTAGGAAGGACATCAGCTAACTTCTGAGGAATCGAAAACCCCAGGCTGTGATAAAGTTTTCCAATTGTTGTTGGGATGGAGCCAATGTACCTGTGGAGCATATTAGTTAAATATGGAATAGAGTTACCATTTCACCTCCTCTATTCCCCTTCTCACCCAGCATGAGAAAAGGTCCTTACAATCCCATGATTCTAAGAACACCATGCCGAGCTAGCTCCTGGTAAAGCAATGTTAAAGTGAATTAAAAGCCATCAAACTTACAATCTCAAAATCTCCTCCAGAAACTCTGAGAGGTATGCCGAGTCCTTGGTGAGACACACCATACGCAGCAGATCTGTCACCTGAGGATTTTAGAAAATTACCATATGCGTCTGCTTGGCAGCAAAAAGCAGAATAAATTCGCAAGGTACTAAGTTGGGTACTTGCCTCCTCCACTACCTGCTCCATCTCATCTGTACTTTCCAGTACTGAAGGGCACTGCAGACACATTTCCAGGCGAAGAAACACCTGAAGCTGGCACCTTGAGAGAATAAAATACTTGGTCACATCTACTTTGAGTGTGACTTAACTAAAAACTCTTTGAAGCATAGACCTATTTAGACAAGAAATTACTAAAGGGCTGGGATGTAGCTCAGCAGTAGTATTGGCCTAGCATGCACAAACTCTGGATTCAATCTCAAGCACTGGGAAGGGGGAGGGTGTTGAAAAGGGAGGAAAAAAAAAAAAAAAAGAAAGAATGATCAGGAAGAAGAGGGACCGACTGCTTTGTCTAAATACTGATGTGCTCAGCAGGTAAACAGGTGACTCAAACTGCCCTTTAGAGCATCAAAAAAGCATGCTCAAGTGGTCAGCAATTTCAAATAGATTCAAATTGACCTCAGAGCATTGTTTTGGAGAAATGGTACATGTAAATAAAGTGGTTACTTACTCTTTGACTTTGTCTTCTTTATCCAGTTTTTTCCCTAGATTCTGTCGAAGACTTTTACTAGTTTTTAAGAGGTTACTTTTCACATGATTCAGGCAGTTCACCTGAAAATATAAAATGACGTCGGAGAATACTAAGTTACTTATAATTTCTAGTCTCTTTCACTATTGATTAATGCTCTAAAAGTAGTAAATCCTTTATATACAACCCTCTTCTTTCAATTGAATGAAAAAAAACACTGAAATGAGGATTTTTCTTTTATATCTTTAAAAGAGAAAGTGGTAGGGAAAAAAGTATTTGTGAACAAGTGAGCATAGACACAGCAAACCTGAAAATCTCAACTGTTAAAAAGAAGGTGCCACAAAGCAGTGATGGACGAGTTCCTTTGTTTGCTATAGAGAAAGAGCTCTTTTTAAAATGGAACATGAATAAAAGCAATAAAAAGATGGTTTCAAACAGTGGTTTACAACATTCCTAGTATGTAAGAGTTATGTAGGAAGATTTAAAAACTAATAGATGCCTAAGTCCCAAGACCAAGAGGCCTGGGGTTTGTCAGTCTGGAAGGACAGACATTAGCATTTAAAAAGAAAAAAAATAGTTCTAAGTGATTCTCAAGGGCAGTTAAGGTTCAAAACCATTGGTTTAGGGCTGGAGAAATGGCTTAGCAGTTAAAGTGCTTCCCTGTGAAGCCTAAGGACTCAGGTTTGACTTCCCAGAACCTATGTAAACCAGAGGCACGAGGTGACACATGCGCACAAGGTGCTAGAGGCCGTGGCACACCAATATTCTCTCTCACCCTCTCTCTTATTTAAAAAAAAAAAAAAGTGCTTTCATGTGATGGGACTCATTTGCTCCATTTCTTTGATTTCTGAACTATCAGCTTACCACATCTACCTTCCAAAGTCTGAACTGTGCATACTCACTCTGCTGTTCATTATTTTTGAATCACATATGATGGGAAATGCCCAAGATATATGAATCAAATCCACCAAAACCAACAAAACACTACATCTATGACAATAATTACTGGACTTTCTTACTTCTAATTCCTTGGTGCCTTTTGATTTTAGAAAAGCTTTAATGGTTGAAACCATGTTCTGAGCACAAGAATACAATGTGGCTTCTCCTGTGGCCAGAGTCTTTTGGTAACTTTCATGTATATGAGATAGTAGCTCCTCTTCAGTTTTAAGATCTGTGAAAAAAGAAAACTTGATTATCATATTCAGACCAGCTCACTGTATCATTTAAGGGTTTATTAACTGGGGAGATTTTTACCTCCCAGGAGACACATATGGATTGCCATGGCTGGTGATAGTGGTTATTAGTATGTAGTATGTAAATGCTAGGAATGGTGTTAAACATCCTGCAGTTCATAGTACCGGTCAAAGAAGAAAGAACTACTCTAAAATGTCCATAGTGCTAAGATTGAGAAAAAAACAGAGACAAGTGACTAATTTTAAGGCTTTACAAGGATGCATAATTCAAATTTCCACACTTAGGGGGGAAAAAAATTTTTTGTTCATAAATGGCACAATTATCTGTAGAAAATCTGAAAGAACAAAAAAACTCCTGGAATTAGCAAAGACTATTACTATAGAGACTCATAACTAACCAAAGTGCTGAGAGTATCTTTTTCTTTTTTTTTTTTTAAATTTTTTTGTTATTTTTATTTATTTATTTGAGAGCGACAGAGAGAAAGAGGCAGATAGAGAGAGGGAGAGAGAATGGGCGCGCCAGGGCCTCCAGCCACTGCAAACGAACTCCAGACGCGTGCGCCCCCTTGTGCATCTGGCTAACGTGGGTCCCGGGGAGTCGAGCCTCGAACCGGGGTCCTTAGGCTTCACAGGCAAGCGCTTAACCGCTAAGCCATCTCTCCAGCCCGAGAGTATCTTTTCTTCTTTTTTAATTATGAAGTTTACGGTATGAACAAATTGCACGTTGGTCACATTCCCCTTGGGTTAGTTAACCTCTTTATACCCCTTTCCTCACCCCCCATTCCACTAAAGGCTCTCCTCAGTGGGGCTTTTGGTATTCACCATGGGGTCATGAATACACCATTCTCTGTGGGGTGTGGGGACATGCCTTAGGGTACTTTTTCCCATCCTGTGGCTCTTATAATATTTCTATCCCCCTTCCTAAATGTTCCCTTGAGCCTTGGTGGGTGTGTTATAAGTTTATTTTAGTGTTGAGCTCTCTCATAACCTCTGGATTCCTGCTTTGATGAGTTTTGAGTGTCCTCAGTGTCTATTTTCATTTCCCTGGAGCTGGCAGTCAGCAAGCAGTAAGAGCAGCATTAATATTTAAATTAATACTTCCTCTCCAATGCACTTCCTCCTGCTAAGCAGTTGGCTATTTTTTGTTGTTGTACTGATGAAGAACCTTGGTTCTCTCCAGTTTTCACTGCCATTTCCTAGTGCTTTGGAGTGGAATCTCCCCAGGACTCCTCCCATGGGCCTGTAGCAGACTCTCCTGGAGGTGACAGCCAGGGTCACTGTTGCCCTGAACATCCGCCTGTCACTTGTTTTTGTTGTTTTTTTGATTCTTGATTTTGGAGGGCTGGTGTGGGGTGGGGTGGGGCAGGGAATCCTTTCCCAGTTATCTGCTGTTGTTGGTTAAGGCAGGGCTAGTCTGGGCAAATGGAAGTACTTCCCAGACAGGGCCCTGCAAGTAGTACTGCCAAGTAGTCACTGGCTAGAGTCAATCCTTGCTTATTGTGTGGTTGCTGGAAGTTCCTTGCTTATTCCTGCATCTCTGCTGGGGTCTCCCTGAGCTTAATAATTCCCTCCACACTTTCACTTTTTGGTAGAAGAGTGTGTTTGTTGTAGGTTATCTTGCTTCCTTTTTCTCCAGATTTCTTTGCATAGCCCTTAATCTGCCATCTTAACAGTAAGTCCCTCTACCCCATTACACTCTTTTGTTTTAAAATTATTTATTTATTCACTTGGGTGGGGGAACGGCCATGCCAGGACCTCTACACACTGCAAACGAACTCCAGATGCATGTGCCACCATGTGCATCTGGCTTACATAGGTTCTGGGGAATCAAACCTGGCTTTGCAGGCAAGTGCCTTAACCACTAAGCCATCTCTCCAGCCCTCCCCTCCCTGCATTATACTCTTAAACTCTCAGCAGCTGTGATTATCTGTGTAAGATCTGCACAAGAATGGGCCCATCATTATTCCATTATAAAGCAGGGCATAGCTTTATAATGACACACAGAGAAAATGGGCACAACAGGGCCTCTAGCCACTGCAAAATAACTCCAGACTCATACGCCACTTTGTGCATCTGGCTTTACGTGGATACTGGGGAATCAAACCCTGGTTGTTAGGCTTTATAGGAAAGCACTTTAACCACTGAGCCCTCTCTCCATCCCTGATTTTTTTTTTTTTAAGGCCTGAATAGACGCCTCACAAAAGAAAATACTCAGACAGCAAATAAATACATGGAAAGACCATTGAAGAGAGAGGCAAGCATTTTACCAACTAAGTCATCTCTCCAGTCTACTTTATATTTCATTGATTTATTTATTTTCCTTTTGGTTAGTAGGATGTTTTATTTTCAGACCTTTTACAAGGCTTTTCTCCAACATACAGAGTTTTCAGACTGACCAATCTTCTTTCTTTCTTTCTTTCTTTCTTTCTTCTTTCTCTCCCTCTCTCTCTTCTCTCTCTCTCTCTCTCTGTCCTCCTTCTTTCTTTTAGTTTTTCATGTTAGGGCCTCACTCTTGCCCAGGCTGACCTGGAATTTGCTATGTAGTCTCTGGCTGGCATTGAACTCACAGTGGTCCTTCTACCTCTGCCTCCTGAGTGCTGAGATCAAAGACCCCACACCTGACTCAAACTGACCATTTTCTAAAGAGAAAGTAAAAGTCATTTGTACATCACTCAAATTCTGAAAGAAACTTATTTTGGGCTGAAGGGATGGCTGAGCGGTTAAGATGTTTGCCTGCAAAGCCAAAGGACCCAGGTTCAATTCCCCAGGACCCACGTTAGCCAGATGCACAAGGGGACACATGCGTCTGGAGTTTGTTTGCAGTGGCTGGAGGCCCTGGTGCGCCCATATTCTCTCCTCCACCCCTTTCTCTGTCAAATAAATAAATAAAAATTTAAAAAAAACTTATTTTCAGATAGGCTCTCAGGGAGCTCAGAATGGTTTCAAACTCATTATGTAGCTGACAATGATTTTTTTTTTCTTGGTTTTCGAGATAGCGTCTCGCTCTAGCTCAGGCTGACCTGGAACTCACTACATAGTCTCAGGGTGGCCTCAAACTCATGGTGATCCTCTTATAAAGTGTGCACCACCACGCCCAGCACTGACAATGATCTTAATCCCACCTCCAGCTTCCGAGTGCCAGGATTACTGGCCTGAACCACCACATCTTGGTTTATGTAGCATTGGGGACCCAACTCAGGGCTGTATACATGTTAGGCAAGCACTCTATCAACCGAGCTACTTCCTCAGCTACTAGCTGTCTCAGATTAGTTTTATTAGTTCATTATATATATGCACACATACATACACACATAAACATACAAACATACATGTATGTAACTAGCTGGAGTCATTAATTTTATCTATATATAGAGAGCACAGATCTAAGAATAAGATATCTTCCAGCTTATTGTATTCATCCTAACATACTTTCAAGCATGTAGTTAAGGGACATGAATAGTTTAAACATATGAATGATGTAAAAGAGTAAACAGAAGCCGAGTGTGGTGCTGCACGCCTTTAATCCCAGCACTCGGAAGGCAGAGGTAGGAGTGCTGTGAGTTCAAGGCCAGCCTGAGACTACATCGTAAATCCCAGGTCAGCCTAGAGTGAGACCCTACCTTGAAAACAAAAACAAAACAAAACAAAAAAAAGAGTAAACAGAGTAAAACTGCCAAATGCTAGAATAAATACCTTTAAGTTTAGAACTTCTTAATGTTCTTCCTTTGTCTTCCAGTTTATCCGCTGTTCTTCCCCCAGTTGTCTTCTGGAGCCCTTTCTCCACAGCCATGTCTGGACTGCCATCTGGATGTAACTTCTGAGCTTTCACATTCAGCCTTGCCACGTTCAGCATCTTCAAGGAACGGGACATGGTGTTCATCTTCTGTCTCACTGGCGTGCGAGGAATACTGCCTATTAAAATGTCAGCATGCAAAGAAAAGTCAACTTTCATTTCTGTATAACCAAAAACCATTTTACTTAGATAATATGAAAGAATATTGGGATGAAGTGTAGTCCCTCAGAAATTATCTGAATTAGGCAGTTCTTGTATTTTTTTCTACCCACAGTAAGGGTCAGAAGGATACCTACTTTTTATTTTTATTTTATTTTCCCAAGGTAGGGTCTCGCTCTAGTCCAGGCTGACCTGGAATGCACTATGTAATCTCAGGGTGGCCTAGAACTCACAGCAATCCTCCTACCTCTGCCTCCCAAGTGGGATTTAAGGTGTGTGAAACCACTCCCAGCTATTTTATTTTTTTAAGATTTATTTTTATTTATTTATTAGAGATGGAGAGGGAAAGAGAGAAAAAGACAGAGAGAGAATTGGTGCACCAGGGCCTCTAGCCACTGCAAACTCCAGATACGTGTGCCCCTTATGCACATGTGCGACCATGTATGCTTGCATCACATTATGCATATGGTTTATGTGGGATCTGGAGTTGAACATGAGTCCTTAGGCTTTGCAGCCAAGTGCCTTAACCACTAAGACATCTCTCCATCCCGTCTACCTCTTTTAGCTGAAGCTCAGGAAATAAACATATCAATATTTTTTACATAAAGCAAATGCCAAACACACCACATTTGGTATCACCCAATGGCCACAGAGTAGTGATGAAACTTATTTTTTGGAGTACTAGGGATAGAACTCAGAGCTTGTACAAAGGCAAGTATATTACCATTGCAATGAAACTTCTGAATGACAATTTAGCAATCTGTATCAAAAACATTGCAATGGGATTCCGGCGTTGGGACCTGGGGCGTGGTCACGGCACAGGCTTAGTGGCTTGCGCAGGCTGGGGCTGCGGCCCCGCCTTAAGCGTACAGAGCCTGGCTGCACCCCTCCCGGGCCCTGGTCAGCCGGCGCTTTACACTTACGTGATGCCCGGATATTGTGCAGCGATTTGCTGCAAGAACCGCCATGGTTCAAACAATAAAGACCGGAAGCTGAGCTTCTCTATCCGTTTCCTCTACATGACAAAGAAAGACTTGAAAAGTGGCTAAAGAATATGAAACGAGATTCTTGGGTTCCCACTAAATATCAGTTCCTTTGTAGTGACCATTTTACTCCTGACTCTCTCCACATCAGATGGGGTATCCGTTATTTAAAGTAAACTGCAATTCCAACAATATTTTCTTTGCCTGAAGACCGCCAGGAAAAAGATACTTCTAAAAAAAAAAAGGCCCAGGGGCTGGAGAGATGGCTTAGCGGTTAAGCGCTTGCCTGTAAAGCCGTAAGGACCCTGGTTCAAGGCTCAATTCCCCAGGACCCACGTTAGCCAGATGCACAAGGGGGCGCATGCATCTGGAGTTCGTTTGCAATGGCTGGAGGCCCTGGCACACCCATTCTCTCTCTCTCTGCCTCTTTCTCTATCTGTCGCTCTCAAATAAATAAATAAAAATAAACAAAAAAAAAAAATAGAAAAAAAAGGCTCAGAAGAAGAAACTGGGAGATGAAAGAGAAATGTGTCTAAAAAGTAAATCTGAAGAATCATTTTTATCAAATGAAGCCAAGAAAAATATAGTTATCATACAAGTACTCCCTCAGCATGCAGAATTACTTGATTCACCTGCCATGGTGAAGCCACCAGCAACAAAACTAGGAATGATGCAAAATAATATGTTAACTCCTAATCTAGTTAAGCAAGATACTGAAAATCCAGAAATCTACCTTGGAAGCCTCAATACACCAAGATGTAGGTAAAATTCTAAACCTGCAGTTTATCTTTTCATACAAGCCCCAAAAGTAACCATGACAATGGAAGACACAGACATTGAAGACTCCTTCTGTAAGGATGTAGACCGTGATGCAGAAGTTTTACAAACTGAACATTCTTACTGCAGACAAGACGTGAACAGGGAACATCTTTGGCAAAAGGTCTCTAAGCTCCATTCAAAGGTCACTCTTCTTGAGCTGCAAGAACAACAAACTCTAGGAAGATTGAGATCCCTGGAAGCTCTTGTAAGCCAGCTAAAGCAGGAAACCTGGCTATCTGAGGAAACTGTAAAGATTATAGAAAACCACTTCATGACATATGAAGTCACTATGATATAAAGAGGTTGTAAGGGAGCCGGGCGTGGTGGCGCACGCCTTTAATCCCAGCACTCGGGAGGCAGAGGTAGGAGGATCACCGTGAGTTCGAGGCCACCCTGAGACTCCATAGTGAATTCCAGGTCGGCCTGAGCTAGAGTGAGACCCTACCTCGAAAAAAAAAAAAAAAAAAAAAAAAAAAAAAGAGGTTGTAAGGGTACCATTTTATAGATGCTTTTTCCAGCTAAACCAAATCATGTTAAGTGCATTTTTTTTTTCCTGTAGATAAAGTTCTTACACCATGAAAGTGCTCTAATGTTACTTAATTGCATCCTATTCTTAATATGCTTATTATAAGATGAAGAACTAGTTGTTGGGCTGAAGAAAAATTTCTGTACTTGATAACTTTCCAAATTATAATTAAATTAAAACAGTAAGATTTAATTTATAAAGTGGGAAAACAAATACATGGTTAAAACAGCCCAGACCAGATCAGTTCTGGTTCTCTCACTGGCATATCTGACTTGAGCAAGCTGTTTATCAAGCTTGGACCTCAGAGGGCTGGGGATGTAGCTCAGTGACAGTGCACTTGCCTAGCTTGTGAAAGACCTTGGGTTTGTGCAGTACTGGGAGTAGGAGAGGACCCTCAGTGCCTAATCTGTAAAATAAGGGCACATCTAGATCATTAAGAATCTATTTATAGTTCCCTTTCTATTAAGCTACTTTATTTAGAACAGATTTTCCCCCCCATAATTTGTACTTAGTAGAACTTGGCTAGAATTTGATACTATTAGATGAACCTCATTATCTTTCCTGTGTTCTTTTACCATTTGGCTGTAATTGCACCTCCATATAAAGGAAAATACCACTATTAGAATTTTATTTTGGTTGAACTCAGCTCCTAAAAGAGATAATTTAAATTTAAAAGAATATATATTACAGTATTTCTATCTATGTGGACCATTATAATACATTGTCATTGAAGTTTCTCAGTATCCTATATTTATTAAATTATAAATCAAAAACTTAATGAAGTTAATATTAAATATGTATTTTAGGAATCATTGTATCGATTTCTATTCTACAGTTTTAAAGTATGTGTAGCTATTATTTTTAACTCCAAAATAATAGTGTAGTAAGTACTTAATATTATATATTCCCTCTATGTATATTTTAGCAAAATTCATAAAGAAAAATCCCATAGTTAAGCGCTTATAATCTTTTCCTAACAGAAAGGGTTTTTTTTTCTTTTAAGGACAGAAATATGATGGTGATATACATCAAAATAGTTTGTAGCCATGCTAATTTTAAGAATATAAGTACAAAAGCAAAGACTCTGTTGTAACAGCATGAACATGAAAGACTTGATCCCTGAAAATTGGCAGTCAGTATAACTGAGTATGTTGCTGCCTGTAGTGTTAAGTTCCTGTCAGTCATAGTTTTCTCATGTGTTAAATGAAAAATACTATTATCTAAAAAGATAGGTTTTAGAATTCTGTAATGTAATCCATGTTTTTGGACCTGAAAAATAGTAGGTGCTCAATAAATTTTAGTTGGCTCTGAATCACAGATAAGCTGATTGTTTTGTAAATGGATGGTGATTATTATTAACCATTCTCCACTTATTTCTTCAAATTGTAAAATTAATTAATACTATTTGACTCAGCTAGTGAAAAAAATATTGGAAGTGTTTTTATTAGGTGACCTTGGGGTAAAACACTTGAAATTAAGTACTCCCATGTTGCAAATGCATAATTTAAAATAACTAATACAAGTGAAATAACCTTAGGTGTACATCAGACTAATTATTTGTCTAAAGTTACAAGTTTTTCAGGAATTATGTAAGCATCTAGAAAAGTAAAAATTTTTCCTAGTTCTCAACCCATTTAACCTCAAATGTTATTTACAGATCTAGCCTGCTTCATTTCTTCTTTGGACAATTAACAGGAGCTTCTCTAGTGTTGCATATAAGTTACCCATCTCCATATCTTACTGGATTCTGCTATTAGCTTCTTGCCTATAGACAAAAACTATAGTTAACACTGTCATCCACCCACTGTGGAATGTCAGATTACTTTCTACTACTCATAAAATAAAGCCAGATTTGTTAAAACAACAACAGCAACACATTGCAATGTTCACATTCTTTAATATAGTAACTTATTCTTGGAAACTATTGCCAGGACAATCAGTCAAAATATATGGATGAGGCAGGCATGGTGGCACATACCTTTAATCTTAGTACTTGGGAGGCAGAGGTAGGAGGATCACTGTGAGTTCAAGGCCACCCTGACACTACATAGTGAATTCTAGGTCAGCCTGGGCTAGAGAGAGACCCTGCCTCAAGAAAACAAAACAAAACAATATATACATATAAAATGGATGGGGACTTCCCGTTAAGATGGTGGTGGCGTAGGAACCACGCCAAAGCAGCCTGGGGTGGGGGGGGAGACAAAAAAAAAAAAAAACCAGCAAAATACACGCTTTTACTAAAAAGTGAGGTTTTTAGGAAACTGAAATGGCAGTGGAGAAGGAGAGATCCAGAACATCCAGAGCCCACACAGGCCCGCAGAAGCGGCTCCAGCAGCAGCGGCACCAGGTCTGCAGGACCACAACCGCCAGGCTCGGCTTGAGCCGCAGGAAAAGCCAGGTGAGGGGATTTTCCACTCACAGCGGAGCTCTCTGCAAACTCAAGAAATGTGAAGGGAGAACGGCAGTGAACAACAGAGGAGCAGATCACAAGGTAGAAGAACATGTGGACCAGCGAGAGAACTAGAGCCAACATCAGCAGCCTCCCCTCCCCCACCACCAGTGTCCAGCTCCAACAAACAGAGCAGTGCGAACAGAGCAGCGAACCGGAGACCCGGTGAGCCTACTTGAAACCACAGTGCACCAAAGAGGGACCCAAGCAGGAGCACAGCATAACTGAGACCAAAATCATCCCAAAAGGTAACAGGATTACACCAGGTCAGTACCCACCTAATAAACCTGGTATATAGGCCTGAACCAGAAGTGCTAATTGCACCTTCCATATCAGGATAAATTACCTGTTAAATCTGATTTATTTCAGGGATTTTTTTTCAGGGAACAACAATCTTTTAAAATGTAAAGTCTCAGCCAGGTGTGGTGACACACACCTTTAATCCCAGCATTTAGGAGGATCACTGTGTGTTTGAGGCCTCCCTGGAACTACAGAGTGAACTCCAGGTTAACCTGGGTTAGAGCGAGACCCTACCTCAAAAAACCAAAAAATAAAATAAATAAATAAATAAATATGGGCTGGAGAGATGGCTTAGTGGTTAAGGCACTTGCCTGCAAAGTCAGAGGACCCCAGTTCGACTTTCCAGGTCTCACATAAGCCAGATACACAAGGGGGCACATACATCTGGAGTTCGTTTGCAGTGGCTGGAGGCCCTGGTGCACCCATTCTCTCTCTTTCTCTCTCTGCCTCTTTCTACCTCTCAAATAAATAAATAAAATATACTTCTAAAAAAATAAATAAATAAAATGTAGTCTTGGGCTGGAAGGATGGCTTAGTGGTTAAGGCACTTGCAGCAAAGCTGAAGGACCAAGGTTCAATTCCCCAGGACCCATGTAAGCCAGATGCACAAGGTGGCACATGCTTCTGGAGTTTGTTTGTAGTGGCTGAAGACCCTGGCATGCCCATTCTCTCTCTCTATCTGCCTCTTTCTCTCTCTCTCAAATTAATAAAAAATTTTTTAAAAGTATAATGTAAAGTCTCAAAAAATAAAAAAATTTAAAAACCTACCCTTAAGAACCAGCCTTTCTGAACTGGGGAGATGGTTCAGTGGGTAACTAGCATTTGCTATACAAGTGTGACTGACCCGAGTTTGGATCCCTAGAACCCACATAAAATTCAATTCAATAGCATGTGCCTACAATCCCAGTATACCCACAGTGAGATGGAAGGCAGTGACAGAGAATTCCTAAAAGCTCTCAGACCAGCTAGCCTGGTGTACCCAATAGCAAACAAGAAACTCTGCCTCAAATAAGATGGAGTGTAAGGACGACACCTAAGGTTGTCCTCTGACCTCCACAAATGCACTATGGCAAGCAAATGGTCACTCATAAGAACACACACATACATTCATAAAAGATAAAAAGATAGCTTAAAAATAATTAAAAAGCATTTCCATGTGCATACGTTTTTTTCGGCTGTCTTCTCTATTAGGTACAGCAGATTCCTCATGAGATTTTCTCTGGTAGAGCTCAGAAAGGCAACATGTTAATTCACTTTCAGTTTTAGAGGACTCTTCCTTATTAGCTGAGGCAGCCTGTAGTAACCTGTAAAGTAAAGATATCTAGTATAAAGCCAACTTCTAATTTTCCAAACGCTTTAAAAATAAACAGGCATAGTGGCTCCCACCAGCACTCAAGAGGATTACTATAGTTTTAGGTCAGCATGGGCTACATAGTGAGTTCCAGACCAGCCTGGGATTATAGCAAGACACTGCCTCAAAATATCTATGGCTTTCATCAAAAATAATTAGAGCTGGGCATTGTGGTGCAAGCCTTTAATCCCAGCACTTAGGAAGCTGGGATTAAAAGGGCACATCAGGGCCTCCAGCCACTGTAAATGAACTGCAGATAAATGCGCCATTGTGCATCTGGCTTTCATGGGTACTGGGGAATGGAACTTGGGTCATTAGGCTTTACGGGCAAGTGCCTCTACTCCTCAACTATCTCTCCAGCCCTGATCTTAATAATCAATACACATAGATGTAAAAAGTTTTACCAAAATGACTCCATCAAATGTGAACTGGCACCACTGATATTAGAGAAAGGAAACCACTTTTCCACAACAGCAGGACTCCACGGAATGGTGCGGCCAAGCTCCTGTTGGGCCCACTCTGGAACAGGGGGAACTATAAAGGAGCACAAGGACAGACAAGCAGGCATCAATAACAACATTGCTTCTGCTGCACCAAACCAACACAATTTGAAGTTTCTTGTGCTCTTATTCCTAGCAACAACACCCTTTATCTTATTTCTGAAATGTTACTTTTTTCTATTCTTAGAAATGTAGTCCCCCTTTTTAAAAGTGGCTTTTAGTACAAGAATGAAGAATACAGTACTATAGGAACAGCCTCAAACTGTGGTTGAACAACTGTGCTGCACCAAGTAGATAAATCTGAAATAGTAACATGTGGCACTGTGTTGCTGAACAGAAGGGTAAGCTCACTTAGAACAAACTACTGGTTGGAACACTAGTGTAAATTTGAGTGAATTCAGTAATTCTGACAGGCCCTTCTAAGACTTCAGACAAGTAAATGTTATGTAACCCAGAAGTCTTGCAGGAAAAACCCCAAACACTTGAAATGTATCCAAGCTCATATTGAGATTATCAAGTTCTAGGTGGAACCTTTTACTGAGAAAAGAGATAAATAAAACACAATGCCAATTTTGAAAGGGCTTTCCAGTGTTATAAAGGTACACCTATATGAGAGTCTTCTCCTATATATTAGTATATACAATTCTTAGGACATATTAATTCTAAGTAGACAAGGAAGCTTCATGGTGAGTACTTATCTGGGCTAGGCACTGATGCATGAGGACCTGATCATGATGGAGTTTGGTGGCAAGACTGGACAGTAAGTCAGCACACTCACTTATATCCTCCAAGAAACTATGGACCAGGCTAAGCAATGAACACTGGTAAAACAATCTAAATTTTCTTTTTTTTTTTTCCTACATTTTCTTTGACAGTATTCTAAAATAAAAGCCATCTCTCCAGCCCATCTCTCTTCTTTTTTGAGGTAGGGTCTCACTCCAGCCCAGGCTGACCTGGAATTCACTATGCAGTCTTACAGTGCCCTTGATCTCAGTGATCCTCTGCCTCCTGAGTGCTGGGATTAAAGGCGTGCACTAGCTCCAGCTACAGTGTTTTTTTTTTTTTTTTTTTTTTTTTTTTTGTTAATTGAACTACAATTTGGATTAGGGTTGCTATTGGACAAAAATAAATAAATAAATAAATAAATATAAAAATCAGATAAAGTCCAGCAAAGGTTTATAAGAGTAAAGAACATGTTCTCCAGTTAGTAGATTTGCTCCAACGATGCTGTTCCCTAAAATCCATCCTATCACTATTTCTCTGCCCTTTTGTTGGAAAAACGCTGGGAGGAAACTGCTGAAGAGACAGGAGGAGGATCGGGGGTTCAACGCCAGCCTGAGCTATACATTCAAAAAAAAAAAAAAATGGGGGGCCTGGGGAGATGGCTTAGCAGTTAAGTGCTTGCCTGAGAAGCTTAAGGATGCCAGTTTGAGCCTCAATTCACATAAGCCAGATGCACAATGTGGTGCATGCATCTGGAGTTCATTTGCAATGGCTGGAGGTCCCGGCACGCCCATTCTCTCTCTCTCTGCCTCTTTCTCTCTTTGTCTGTCTGTCACTCTCAAATAAATAAAAATAAATTTAAAAAAATTGTACCCTTCCCACCCCAACATCAAAATTCCTACTTCCCACCTTAATACTGTAGCACTTATCTTTCAAATGAACTACATGATTTTCCTCATTCATTTATTATCTTCCCTGACTAAATACATTGCATAAAGAGCAGCACTTGTCCATATTGTTCTCTAATGTATTTCCCGTGCCGACAATAGTGCCTGTGGTGGTTTGATTCAGGTGTCCCCATAAACTTAGGTGTTCAGGATGCTGGGTTTCCAGCTGATGGAGATTTGAGAATTAACATCTCCTGGAGACAGTGTATTGTTGGGGGTGGGCTTATGGGTATTTTAGCCAGTTTCCCCTTGCCAGTGTTTGGCACACTCTCCTCTTCCCGTTGTCTACCTTATGTTGGCCAGGGGGTGATGTCCAACCTCTGCTCATGCCATTGTTTTCCCTGCCATTGTGAAGCTTCCCCTCGAGTCTGTAAGCCAAAATAAACCTTTTTCCCCCACAAGCTGCTCTTGGTTGGGTGATTTCTGCCAGCAACGCGAATCTGAGTGCAACAGTGTCTGATATAAGCAGACCCTCAGTATATTTGCTGAATAAATGACTGAAAGTAAGGAGGAGCAAGTTGATTATATTTAAATCTACCTAGTATAATTAAGGTTTGTATCATATTAGTAATAAAGCAAGTAAATTGTAAAATCACTATAGTTTTATATGTACTATCTTGTAAAATCGCTAAGAATGTTAGCATGTAAAATAGGTTTCATTATATTTCTTTGCTTTTTTATTATGACATTCTTAATGTATATCATTGTACCTTACTCATTTATCCTTCCACTCTAACCTGTCCCCACTACCTGCCTCTAGCTTGTCTCCTTCCTACTCCCAAATGGTCTCTCATCTGCCTTCATGTCACATGTCTGTATGTATAGAGATATTCTATGAGAGAAAAGTCTTTCTTCCCCATTACACTGTTGCTATCCCTCTCCCCTCCCATTTCAACCTTTTCCTCCCCTTCAGTCCCCCCCACTTTTACTTTTATGTCTCTCTCTCACACACACACACATGCTATCTTTACTCAATATATTAAAAGCTAGACTTCACCTAATGATTAATTTCAAACTGGTTTTACAGTTTTCAACCTTCTCATAACAGTTTCAACTTCAACTTCTTCCTTTATTCTTTTCTTTTCTTTTCTTTTCTTTTCTTTTTTTTTTTTGTTGAGACAGTCTCATACATCCCAGGCTAACTTCAAACTTGCTATGTAGCCAACAATGACCTTGAACTCCTGACCCTCCTTCTACCTCCCAAGGGCTGGGATTGCAGGTGTGTACCACCATGCCTGGTTTATGCAGTGCTGGGGAATCCAACTCAGGCTTCATGCATCCTAAGCAAGCACTCCACTAACTGAGCCACATCCCCAGGCCCTGATTCAATTTCTATAGATAGTGATTTAAATTCCCCTGCAACTTGCTTTTATCTATCTTACAACATCCTAGGGTTCTACTAAGTGCATGACTAAAAATGTTGTGATTGCGGTTGGAGACATGGCTTAGCAGTTAAGCGCTTGCCTGTGAAGCCTAAAGACCCCGGTTCAAGGCTCGATTCCCCAGGACCCACGTAAGCCAGATACACAAGGTGGCACATGCATCTGGAGTTTGTCTGCAGTGGCTGGAGGCCTTGGTGCACCCATTCTGTCTCTATCTATCTGCCTCTTTCTCTCTCAGTCTGTCACTCTCAAAGTATAAAGAAAAATAAACAATTTTTTTTTTAAAATGTTGTGATGCAGGAATAGACTGCAAACCACCCGACTATGTTATTTACTGGCTTGAAAGCTTACCAGAAGATGGAGGATCTTCAAATGAATTATGAATCTGGCTTAGTACATCATCCACAACACCTGAGAAAAAGGAAGCTGTATCCTGGGGACCTTCAGCCACAACTGTTTGAAGAAAATGTCTTTGAAACTCAGTCTCTTTGTTGTAGAGCACAGTGAGTATCATAGCATCAGCAGAGAGAGGGGAAATAATTCCAGTGATGGTGGGCCAGTCCTCACCAGGGTCCACACTGGCAACCTACAAAGAGATTCTACTTAGTTGATGCCAAAAACATAGCCTAGTAAAATAACAACAGTTGGCTATTAGAAGCAGAGAATTTGCTAATCCTAGAGTCTTTTAAGTTTCAAGTAATAAGAAAAACCTTATGATGCCAGGAATATTTACTATGTGGTTACCTTTTCTTTATCATCCCAACTTCAGTATATGTGCTGTCTTAGCAATCACAGCTTCCTACATACTTATATACTCACTGCATCCTAATAGCTACATTATCATTCCTAAAGCCAGGCATGGTGGTGCATGCCTTTAATCCCAGCACTCGGGAGGCAGAGGTAGGAGGAACACCAGGAGTTTGAGGCCACCCTGAGACTACAGAGTGAATTCCAGGTCAGCCTGGGCTAGAGTGAGACCCTACCTGGAAAAAGAAAAAAAAAGTTGTATTAATTATTTATTTGTAAGCAGAGAGAGAGAAAGAGAGAGAGAAAGAGAGAGCGAGAGCATGAGAGCAAGCGAGCACGCACACGCACAGTAAGATACAGAGAATGGGCACACCAGGGCTCCTAGGCACTGCAAATGAACTCCAGATGCATGCACCACTTTGTACATCTAACTTTATATGGGTATTGGGGAATTGGACCCAGGTCGTTAGGCTTTGCAGGTAAGCACCTTAACCACTGAACCATGTCTCCAGGCTAGTGCATGCTTTTAAAAACAAAACAAAACAAAATAATATTTTATTTATTTATTTGAGAGAAAGAGAAAGAAAAAGAGCAGCAGATAGAGAGAATGGGCATGGCAGGCCTCTAGCCACTGCAAACAAATTCCAGATCCATGTGCCACTTGTCCATTTAGCTTACGTGGGTACTAGGGAATTGAACCAGAGTCCTTGGGCTTTGTGGGCAATTGCCTTAATCAATAAGATATCTATCCAGCCTACTGATGCATGCCTTTAATCCCAGCACTCAGGAGGCTAAGGTAGAAGGATCACCATGAGTTTGAGGCCAGCCTGAGCTACAGAGTGAGTTCCAGACCAGTCTAGGCTAGAGTGAGACCCTCGTTTGAAAAAAACAAAGAAATTATCCTTCCTATTTGTAGAGGATGGACTGAAGCTGAGGAAGAAGTAACCTGCTCAAGGCCACCCTCTTAGTGCAGTACAAAAGCTAGATAAATCTGACTTCAAAACCCATGCAGCATTAGATTACCAGGCATACACTTAATAAACGTATCCAGAACACAGCGGGCAGAAGAGCTGATATCTAATGTATCCAACTCCCAACCTTGCCTACCTAGTATAGGTAAGATTTGTATCACATTAATAATTAAACAATGTAGTATTCTTTTCATCAGAGTGTGCAACTCTTAGAACAGCACCTGTGTAGAGACAGTATCTAAAATATTTCTCTAGACTCTCTGGCCACAGGATCCAGAAGAAAGATGCTTCCTGGGATTACAAAGACAAAGAAAACAAGGAATTTGCTGGAAACTTAAAATAACTATCACCTTTAAGTCAAATCTGGGTTTGTGTTCCTTTGCATAAGACATTTCTAAATCTGAGTAACTACTGTAATACTACTACATTTAATTTTATAGTGTAGTTCTTTTTTTATTAAATTTTTAAAAAATCTTTATTTATTCTGAGAGAGACAGGCAGAAAGAGAAAGAGGGAGAACAGGCTCATCAGGGCCCCTAGCCACTGCAAACAAATTCCAGATGTATGTGCCACCTTATCCATCTGGCTTATGCGGGGTACTGGAGAATTCATGCTGGGTCCTTAGGCTTCGCAGGCAGGTGCCTTAACTGCTAAGCCATCTCACCAGCCCTAATGTAGTTCTTTCTTTAAGCACTCACATTAAAATTAAAGTAAATAGTAAAATATTTAACAAATAATGAGCAATCACCCATCACTTCAGTCTAATACAACCATTCCATTTGGCCAACTACCTTTTCATCTGTGTAACTTCAAAGTATTTAACCTAATTAGATTCAAGGTGCATGCAATTTTACAAATAGTTTCTTCATTAATGAGCATTGTTCTTATGATACTACAGTGCACACAGTATTTGCAAAACATCATTAATTTTACCAAGACTATATTAGGCAAGGCAACTCATTTCACAGTGTACTATTAGAGAAGAATCACTAAACATGTGGAGGACACCTACCAGATGTAACTCTTCAGCAGTTAGCCTGCTTACTAGCTGTTGAAATGATAGCCTTTGAGTTGATTTGTGCTCCTCTGGACTTTGCAGCATCCAGCTGTCAGTGCCCAAAGTGCCACTCACTGGGAGAGACCACTGGGCCACGGAGCCTTTCAGAAAAATTCTGACTGGCTTCTGAAAATGTCTCTGATGCATGGCTAAGGGTTCTAGGGAGATTGTCCATGTTTCTTGAATCTCTTTATCTGTTAGAAATAAAAGAATATTAAAAATCTGAGGGAGTTTCTAAACACAAATTTCAAAGAAAGGAGGAAAAAAATCAGTTTCCCTGTTGTAGTTTTGTGTATCTTCACTTATTTCACATTTCAACCCTTATATTCTATTGTCTGCAAGCTATTAGCCCAAGTTCATTTGGCTTTATGGGAAAAACTGCATACAAATGGATGTGGCATCAAAACTTCTCATATGAGTTAGAAATATGTACTCTAGCAACTACTTAAAAGAAGGAAGACTCCCTGCTAGGCATGGTGATATACACCCATAATCCCAGTACCCAGGAGGCTGAGGTGAGATGACAGAATTCCATGCTAATCTAGGCGACACAGTGAGATCCTGTCTTAGAAAAAAAGAACAAAAAAAAAGGAAGAAAAAAGAACTAGACATGGTGGCACATGCCTTTAAACCCAGCACTCGGGAGGCAGAGATAAGAGGATTGCCATGAGTTGGAGGCCACCCTGAAGACTACATAGGAATTCCAGGTCAGCCTGTACTAGAGCAAGACTCTAACTCAAAAGAAAAGAGAAAGAAGGACTATCGTTTTCCCTGCCGTCATGGAGCACCCCCTCGAGTTGGTAAGCAAAAATATACCCTTTCCTCCCACAAGCTGCTCTTGTTCAGGTGCTTTTCACTAGCAATGAGCTGACTCCAACAACTACCAAGGAGGCTGCTGTTCGCAGCCATTACACACCTGGCCCCTATGAGGAAAGGAACCCAGTCGGCTTAATTGGCTACAGTTAACTAAGATTTTTTTTTTTTTCCTCGAGGTAGGGTCTCATTGTAGTTCAGGCTGATCTGGAATTCATTATGTAGTCTCAGGGAGGCCTTGAATTTCATGGCGATCCTCCTACCTCTGCCTCCCTAAAGGTGTGCGCCACCACGCCCAGCTTTAAGAGTTTTTTCGTTTAAGTTATTTGCTAGCCAGGCATAGTGGTTCACAACTATAATCTCCAGTACTTGAGAGGCTGAGAAAGATGGATCACCATGAGTTCAAGGCCAGGCCAGACTGGGTTAGTCAGTTCTAGGTTAGCCTGGACTAGGGTGGGGCCCAGACTCAAATCTCCAAAAGTTAGCCAGGCATGTTTGTGCCTGTCTTTAATCCCAGCACTGGGGAGGTAGAGATAGGAGGATTGCTATGAATTCAAGGCCACCTTGAGACTACATAGTGAATTCCAGGTCAGCCTGGGTTAGAGCAAAACCCTACTTGAAAAACACCACCACAAAAAAAAGAAAAAGAAAAAAAGTTATTTGCTTACCTTTACTAGGGAGGAATAATGTTCCTTCTATCCGTGGAAATGAGGCATCATACTCAGGAGAATTATAAAGCAAACAGTTTAAAGCTGCATCAGTTGGCAGAGCGGGGATCCAAGGGGAAAGGCGAGGTTCATCTAACAGCTTGCCTTCATTCCCCAGCATTGTTTCCCCAGCTTTAGGAAAACCCCGGCTGAAAGTTTCAGCTGGCAATACAGTGCCTCCTCCGTGACGGAGCAGTTCACAAACTGTCCAGTACCCAACGTGGTCTGGGGATTCCCACAACTAAAATAGATATGACAAAGGTCAGGTTAGTATAAACTAGGCATTCACGAATAAACAGGAAATTAGGAGCAAGTTGACATCAACATTAAAGGATCAAACGACATAATTAATATACTTGTTGAACGAAACACAATTACAGCTAGCATCTATTACTATATAGCCCAAGAACATCATTTCTATATTTTGTGTTCAGGAAAACATTCACTTTGTTAAAATACACATTTATATTTTCTGTCAAAGAATAGAAGTAAAAATCATTGGGTATAAAGCAGGAATGGTGGCACATGCCTTTAATCCTTGGGAGGCAGAGGTTGGAGGGTCACTGAGAGTTTGAGGCCACCCTGAGACTACATAGTGAATTCCAGGTCAGCCTGGGCTAGAACAAGATCCTACTTCAAAACAAACAAAAAATCATTGGGTATAAATCATAAAAGTTTATAAACTTTCAGAAGGAATAAAAACCAGGCATGGTGATACATACGTATAGTCACAGCACTCAGGAATCTAAGGCAGAATTGCTGAGATTCAAGGCCAGCCTGGGCTATTTTACCTTGTGTTTAAAAAAAGGCCTAAGAGGGCATGGTGGCACACGCCTTTAATCCCAGCACTTGGGAAGCAGAGGTAGGAGGATTGCTGTGAGTTCAAGGCCACCCTGAGACCACATCGTGAATTCCAGGTCAGCCTGAGCTAGAGTGAGACCCTACCTCGAAAAACAACAACAGCAACAACAAAAAAGGCCTAAGAACCAAAAGGTCTTTTTTTCTCTAATTTATTTTCAATGCTCCAAATGAAGTTGTCATCATCTCTTACCAAACTTTTTTGTGTGTATGTGGTACTGGGGATTGAACAGGGCCGTAAGCATGCTAGGCAAATACTCTACTGAGCTACAGCCCCAGCCCTCTTTTTACTATTTTTCATTTTGAGATGAAGTCTCACAAAGTTGCCTGGAGTTGGCCTTGCTTAAACTACTCCACAGTCCAAACAGGCCTTGAGCTGAAGTTCAGCCCCAGAACAGCTAAAATTGCAAACCTCCACTACCAGATCCAGTTAAACTACTTATGTTTGTTTGTGTTTGGTTTCTTCAAGGCCAAAGCTGGCCTCAAACTTGAGATGTTCCTGCTTCAACATCCCAAGTTCTGAGATTACAGGTATGCACCATCATGTCCAATCTTACCTCTTAAACAGCCTGTAAGAGTTGGACCCTGCCTCTGACCTTTCCTCTGTGAATCGAACCATTCCATATTTTTCCAAATCACACACTTCATCATAATTTGTACTATTTTTGTGTTTTTTAGAGGGAGAGAGACTCACTATGGTGGAGCCAGGGCTTCTTGCCACTGCAAATGAACTTCAGATGCATATGCCACACATTGTGTATGTGGCTTTATGTGGGTACTGGGGAACTGAATCTAGGCTATCAGGCTTTGCAAGCAATGCCTATAACCAATGAGCCATCTCTCCAGGACTAATCATGTGACTCTTTAAGTACAAATGTTCGAGGGTTTTTCCCTGCTTCTAGGATAAAGTGACTCTTTAGCATAGCCATAAAGTCCTTTACAACCAAACCCTAAATAACTTATACAGAACACATTGTATTTTATTTCCCCCAACCATCCCTGCCTTCTGAGCACACCAAATATTTTGCTATGTCCTAAGCATGCTGCATTTTTGTTTCCATATTCTTTCTGTGATTTTATTTCCTGCCTCTCCCCTTTACCAACTAAATGCTTATTGTACTTCTCTATCTAGCTCAACTCCTTTGTGAAAAACCTATCCTCTGGGCTGGAGAGATGGCTCAGTGGTTAAGGCACTTGCCTGCAAAGCCTAACAGCCCGGGTTCAATTCCCCAGTAACCACTTAAAGCCAGATGCACAAAGTAGCATATGCATCTGGAGTTTGTTTGCAGTGGCTAGAGGCCCTGGCACGCCCATTCTCTCTTTCTGGCAAATAAATAAATAAATAAATAAATAAATAAATAAATTTTTGTCTTTTTTTTTTTTTTTGAGATAGGATCTTACTCTAGCCCAGGCTGACCTGGAATTCACTATGTAGTCTCAGGGTGGCCTTGAACTTACAGTGATCCTCCTACCCCTGCCTCCCAAGTGCTGGGATTAAAGGCATGAGCCACAACACCCGGCCTTAAAATATTTATTAAAAAACCTAGCCTTGGGATGGAGAGATGGCTTAGTTAAGCACTTGCCTGTGAAGCCTAAGGACCCCCGTTCAAGGCTCAATTCCCCAGTACCCACGTAAGCCAGATGCCCAAGGCGGCTCATGCATTTGGAGCTTGTTTGCAGTGGCTGGAGGCCCTGATGCACCCACTCTCTCTCTCTGTCACTCTCAAATAAATAAATAAAAATTAAAAAATAAACCTAGCCTTTCTGGGCATGGTGGCAACTGCCTTTAATTCCAGTACTCCAGAGGCAGAGGTAGGAGGATCACCGTGAGTTTGAGGTCAGCCTGAGACTACATAGTGAATTCCAGGTTCCAGGTCAGCCTGGGATAGAGTGAAACCCCCACCTTGAAAAGAAAACAAAAACATTAAAAATTTTTTTTAAAACAAACCAAAAAGCTAGCCTTGGTCTGGAGAGATGACTTAGTGGTTAAGGCACTTGCTTGCCTGGGAAGCCTTAAGACAATAACTGGGCATAACACTAACAACCTCACAATGTAACATTACACTGTCACTATTGGAATATGAAGGAAGAGTAACCACCCTAGAGTATGGTTAATAACTATAAACCATACATTGCTATATGAAGCCAGGTGTGGTGGCATATACCTTTAATCCTAGTACTCAGGAAGCAGAGGTAGGATGATCGCTGTGAATTCAAGGCCAGCCTGAGACTACATAGTGAATTCTAGGTCAGCCTGGGCTAGAAAGAGACCCTACCTCAAAAAAGCAATAAATAAGTGAGGAGGAGGAGACTGGGGAGTGAAACACGTGCAGCACAAACATGAGGGCCTGACTTCAGATCCTAACACCCTCATAAAAGCCAGGTATGGTGGTACACACCTATAACCCCAGCACGGGGTTCAGTGAGACCCTGTCTCAACAAGAGGCTGGAGAGTTGGCTCAGTGGCCAAAGGCATTTGCTTGCAATGCCTTATGGCCAGGTGCAATTCCACAGCATCCACATAAAGCCAGATGCACAAAGTGGTACATGTGTTCATGTGTTTGGAGTTCATTTGCAGCCCAAGAGGCCCTGATGCCTAGTGTGCCCACACTCACTCACCCATTTTGTCTCCCAAATAAATAAATAAATAATAAATAAATACAAGGTAGAGAGGAAGACACTCAACACATCAACCTCTGGCCTTTGCATGTATGTATATGCATACACATGAACATGCATACACAGATGTACAACATACACATACATACAAAATAACATAAAAAGAGAAGCTGGGGGCTGGAGAGATGGCATAGCAGTTAAGGCACTTGCCTGCAAAGCCAAAGGACCCAGGTTTGATTCCCCAGACCCCACATGAGCCAGTTGTACAACGTGACACACGTGTCTGGAATTTGTTTGCAGTGCCTCGAGGCCCTGGTGTACCTATTCTCTCTTTCTCTCTCAAATAAATAAATAATATCTTTAAAAAAATTTTTTTGAGAGCGAGAGAACTGGCATGTCATGGCCTCTAGCCACTACAACTGAACTCCAGACGCAAGCATCACCTTGTGCACATGTGTGACCTTGTGCATTTGCGTCACCTTGTGCGTCTGGCTTATGTGGGATCTGGAGAGTCGAACATGGGTCCTTAGGCTTTGCCAAGCACCTTACCTGCTAAGCCCTCTCTCCAGCCCTAAATAAAAATATTTTTTAACAAAGAGAAGCTAAGTGTTATGTTATACCCCTGCATTCACAGCACTTAGGAGGCAGAGACAGAAGGATTGTGATTCCAAGGCTAGCCTGGGGTATATTAAAGAGAGGACCCTCACACACAAAAAGTAATCTGAAACTGTGCTTCAGTTCAGATACCAATCTGGGAAGAGCTGAATAGTCAATGAGTATTTGCTGTTACCGTCCATATGGCTCACTACTATGGGGGAAAACAGCAAACTAGTTGAAGCCACAGATCCTAATTTCTTTCCTGCCAAAGGAATAGAAAAAAGGTGTTGAGCATTCAGAAGGCAGAGGCAGGAATATTGCTGTGAGTTTGAGGCCACCTTGAGACTATATAGTGAATTCCAGGTCAGCCTGAGCTAGAGTGAGACCCTACCTCGAATCCCCCCCCCCAAAAAAAAAGAGAAAAAAGAAAAAAATCTGTTGAAACTGATTGAACCAGAAGACCAGCTTCAGAGGGGAAAAAAAAAAAAAATCTGCTTATCAAATGAAAGACAAAAATTGAATTGCAAAAGATGTTAACTTTTGATTTAAAAATAATACATAGCCAGGTGTGGTGGCGCACACCTTTAATCCCAGTACTCAGGAGGCAGAGGTAGGAGGATCACCATGAGTTCGAGGCCACCTTGAGACTACATAGAGCATTCCAAGTCAGACTGAGCTAAAGTGAGACCTACCTTGAAAAACAAAAAACAGTAATATGTGCACATAATTTTTAAAAAACATTTTTATTTACTTGAGAGAGACTGTGTATGGACATGCTGTGGCCTCCTGCTGCTTCAAAGGAACTCCAGGTGCATAATGCCACTTGGTGTATCTGGCTTTACATGGGCACTGGGGAGTTCAACCTGAGTTGTAAGGTTTTGCAACCAAATGTCTTTAACCACTGAGCCATCTCTATATGGACATAATTTTTAAAGCATATATATTTTTTAATTGTTATGTATATTAGAGTGACAGGTGTACCCTAGTGGTAGTTATACATTTGAGGGTTTGTAAATATCCACTAGACAAGACAGCAGACACACATTTCTTTGGTTCCTAACAGCAAACTAGCCCCTAGCATATACCTACAAGTTATGCCATAAATATGTGATGAGTAAAGCAGAAAATGTGTCAGGGATCTCCCATTCTGTTCCATATTTGGACATGTTTTGTGTGCTTGGGTTTCTCTGTCCCAGTATGATTCTAGGTTATGTTTCTCTCAGGTCTTTCTGCCAGGTGATCTCCCTAAGGCTGGAGCCTACCTAAGTCTTCCTCTAGCCTCTATGGTGTGGCTGAGCAGAGGATACAGAGCAGGGAAAGACTGAGGTCAGCAGAAAAATATTCCAGAAGAGCTTTACATTATTTGAAGGACATTTCCTGGAAGAGGAAGAAACATGTTGTGAGAAGGAAAGCCTCAAGAAGACTCACCCCCTCAGATAGTGACAGGTCAGACCTGGGAGGAGGATCTTTCAAAAGTCTACTTTATTCCCCCCGCCCCAAGGCAGGGTCTCACTCTAGCCCAGGCTAAGCTGGAAACTCATTCTGTAGCCCAAGGCTGGCCTCAAATTCAGCCTCCCAAGTGCTGGGACTAATGACATAGGCTACCCTGCCTGGCTTTTTTTTTTTTTTTCTTCTAGTTTCAGCCTAATTATTTTATTGCCATGCCCAAAAGAAGGGCTGGAGAGATGGCTTAGCTGTTAGGGTGCTTGCTAGCAAAGCCAGAGGACCAGGTTCAATTCCCCAGTACCCACGTACAGTCAGATGCACCAGGTGATAGCAAATGCATCTGGAGTTCATTTGCAGTGGCTAGAGGCCCTGGAGTGCCATTTTTTCTCTCTCTCTCTCATAAATAAATATTTTTTAAAAAAGAAAATATTTTCTCCAAGCCCCATTTGCTAAGATTTCTTTCTAGCCAGTACTGGACATAACAATAGTACAATTTCAGAAGTCTTTGATAAGATTTCATATCACTGACCACAAGCCCAGCTGGGTATATGTAGCTCAGGGTTCTTGCCTAGTAAGCACAATTCCCAGCATGGCATAAACTGGGTGTGGTGGTGCATGTTTATTGGAGGAAGGAGGATCAGAAATTCAATTTCATCCTTGGTTACATAGTAAGTTCAAAGCCAGCCTGTGCTCCATGAGATTCTGTCTCAAATAAAAAAAAAAAAATCCCGCCCAGTGTGGTGGTGCACGCCTTTAATCCCAGCACTCAGGAGGCAGAGGTAGGAGGATTGCCATGAGTTCGAGGCCACCTGAGAATACAGAGTGAATTCCAGGTCAGCCTCAGCTAGAGTGAGACCCGACCTCGAAACAACATAAACAAACAAAAATCCCAAACCAAGAAATCAAGCACTTATGTATCATATACTAGGTCTAACACTCGATTTCTAGGATTTCATTTTATCTATCCATCCCCTGAAACACTTTTTGCCAATTCCTTTTCTTGACAAACCACTGTTGCCTTCTTTTTGAATTCGCCAATCTTTTGGGGAGTTCTTAAAAGAAAGCACACTAATTTTAACTTAAAACAACAACAAAACCAACAAACAAACAAACAAACAAACAAAAACAACTTTTTTTGAGATAGGATATTTTGTTGCCCAGGATGGCCCTGGAACTTTCAATGTATATAGCCAAGGATGACCTTGAACCTAATCCTTTGGCTCCAACTCCTGAGTGCTGGGATTCTAGGCATCTGCCACCATACCCAATTTACAATGGAAATCTTAACACACTATATCATTACTGGTTTTAAAAGTGCCTGTTGGAGGGCTGGAGGGATGGCTTAGCAGCTAATGCGCTTGCCTGCAAAGCCAAAGGACCCAGGTTCAATTCCCTAGGATACACATTAGCCAGATGCACAAGGGGGTGCATGCACCTGGAGTTTGTTTGCAGTGGCTGGAGGCCCTGGCACTCCCATTCTCTCTCTCTCTCATCAAATAAATAAATAAAATTTTTTTTTTTTTTAAAAAAGTGCCTGTTGGAGCCAGGCGTGGTGGTGTACACCTTTAATCCCACCACTTGGGAGGCAGAAGTAGGAGGATAGCTATGAGTTTGGGGCCACCAAACTCAAAGTGACTACAAAGTGAATTCCAGGCCGGCCTGAGATAGAATGAGACCCTACCTGGGGGGCGGGGGGAGTGGGCTGGAGAGAAGGTTTAGCAGTTAAGGCAGTTGCCTGCAAAGCCAAAGGACCCAGGTTCAATTCCCTAGGACCTACATAAACCAGATGCACAAGGTGGCGCATACGTCCCGAGTTTGTTTGCAGTGGCTGAAGGTCCTAGAGCGCCCATTCTATCTGCTTCTTTCTATCTCAAATAAATAAATAAATAAAATGCATCTTTTTTAAAAGTGCCTGTTGGGCTGGAGAGATGGCTTAGCCATTAAGGCATTTGCCTGTGAAGCCTAAGGACCCAGGTTCAATTCCCTATTACCCAAGTAAGCCAGATGCACAAGGGGGTGCATGTGTCTGGAGTTTGTTTGCAATGGCTGGAGGCCCTGGTGCACCTTCTCTCTCTGTCAAATAAATAAATATTTAAAAAAAATTAAAACACAAAGAAAAAAAAGTGTCTGGTGATTTTCCATCTGAATCTTTAACCTACTCCTGGTTTAGTGATATGTATAAGTGGAAGCACATCTTTTTTTAATAAAAGTTTATACTTTTTAAAATTTTTATTTATTTGCAAGCAGAGAGAGAGAAACAGGAAGAATGGGCTGGTGCCAGGGCCTCTAGCCACTGCAAAGGAACTCCAGACGCATGTGCCACTGTGCATCTGGCTTTATGTGGGTACTAGGGTCATTAGGCTTTGCAGGCAAACTGCTGAGCCATCTCTCCAGCCCAAAGCACATCTTTTACCTATTTAACCCACCTTCCAAAACCTTCTCATAGATTAGAATGCAATCTACACTGAAGACTTGACCTAAGGGTTGGCCTCTTCTTTCTGACTTCTGTTCTCTCCATGGCTCATTAGGACTCAGTGGTCCTGGTCCCTTTGTTTCTAAAACTAAGCTCATTTCTAGCTCACATTCTTACACCTGGTCTTCTCTATTCCTGGAATGTTCTTTCCCAGCTTCACATTCCTTCTCTTTCATGGTTCAATTCTTGCTCAAAAGGGCCTTCCCCAGTACCACCCAATATACAATAGCCACCTGCCTCTCATTCCCCTGCCTAACCCGCATCCCCTCCCCAGCTTGTCTAATTCACAGCATGATTTGAAGTCCTATCACTTATTTCTTCATCTGCTTACTATATTTTCCACACTAGAACGTAAACTCCACTTAAGCCATTATATATTTATCCAGATGGCTTATTAATGAATAGCTGTTAGCTAAATGATGTGATGTGAAGAAAATAATAAAGATTAAAAAAACAAAAACAGAGGCTGCCAAGTTATGGTTGGCACACAGCACTGTGCACCACTGCTGGTTATCCTCAGCTACATAGTAAGTCTGAGGCCAGCCTGGGTTACATAAGACCCTATTTCAAAGCAAATAAACAAATACACGTGCAGAGTACTTAAGAGGAGCAAGGGGTTTCACTGCCTCAACAAAAGTCCAGGTTAAGCTGGGCGTGGTACAGCACACCTTTAATCCCAGCACTCAGGAGGCAGAGGTAAGAGTTCCAGGTCAGCCTGGGCTAGAGTGAGAACCTACCTTGGAAAAAAAAGAAATCCAAGTTAGCCATTTAAGATTAAGTTTGTAAGAACAGATTCATTTAGTAAACAAATATTTACTGAATACCTACCCACTGTGGGGCATACAAAAATCTGTAAGATCTGGTACTAGCCTTGGGATCTTTCTTATCTTAGTAGGTAGTCCTGACCGGCCTCAAACTCATGGTACTTTTCTCTCCCTCAGCCTCCAGTGGGCCTCCATCAAAGTATTTAGATTAGATGGAAAGTGACAGGTGTGAACGACTGGAACAATGGAGAAAGGGTAAGTGCCAGGGGAGGTGGGGAGGGCAGCATGGAAATTCGGAGGCGGAACTGCCTAGATGTCATTTGGGCAAGGCCTTAAACGTTAAGAGGGGTTTTGACTGGCTTGGAGGGGGAAGGACTACAGTTTCCAGGCTGACTGAGCAGCACAAGACAAAACAGTCACGGCTAGATTAGGTCTGCTGGAACATATGTGGTGTGTAGGAAAATGAAGTGTGGAAGGGCACGCAGTACCCACACTTTTATTTAGTAGGTATCCAGGACCAAACTTTTTTGGGGGGAGAGGGGCGGGGTGAAAACTGGCCCTCTTTGTGGCGGCAGGCCTTTCTTTCGGAAGGGACACCGGGATCCCGCTCAGTTCCTTTTGGGTCTACGGCTGCTCGGCAGAGGATGCCAAGTTCTAGTTGGCAGGGCACCGTGCGCCAGATGTGAAGAGTGCCACCACCTTACCTTAGACCACTCGGTGGAGTCCACCCAGTACAGGGTGATATTTCGGGCGATCATGACCTCCTGGACTCTCTTGGGCAGTAGCTTCTCGGTCACTTGTTTGGGAGTGAGCACCCCGCGCTGAGCCTGGGTCTGGCACCCGGACACAAACTGCAGCAGCTCCCGCTGCGAGTGCGGACAGGGCGCCAGGAGGAAGATGGTGTTCCCGAAGCCCCCGAGCGCCGCCTCGGCCTCGCGGGCCTCGCTCTCGGCGTCCAGCAGTCTCCTGCCGCTGCTGCGCAGGATCGGCTTGGTGGGCGAGGTGATCTCGGGCCGGTCCCACTGGTAGTCTAGCAGGCTCTCCATGAGGGCGCCGTGCGTGTGGGTGGCCCTGGGAGCCGGGCCGGGCAGGTGGGCGCCGCGAGGGCCGTCGCCGAGCCTGACCTCCAGCTCTTCCTCGAAGTCCTCCCACGAGCGGGTCCCCAGTTCTCGGAAGTCAGACACGCGGGACGGCCGGCTCCGCGCCCCCTGCGAGTCAAAGAACTTGAAGGCCCAGTGGAGCCGGGCCAAGCCGAACCGACAACTCAGGTAAGTGAGGAGGCGCAGGGCCACCAGCCGCACCGGGCTGTGGCGAGCGGCGCCGCCCGCGGTGTCCACCAGAAGCATGACTTTGTGACAGCACGCCATGGTGGTCGCCGCCGCCGCCGCCGCCGCCGAGCGGCTCCACCCGGGAGACGGCGCTGCCCTTCCCTCGGTGCTCGCTTCAGAGAACCAGCGCCATTCACCGCTTCCCCCAGAGGAGCCCTACTCGAAAGGCTCCCGCGCTCTCCCACAGCTGCTGCTATTGGCGGAGCTAACTCCCAAAGGTCCGCGCTTATTGGCCCATTTGCCTTACGTCCAGTACGTATGCACATCCATCTTTGACGCTGATTGGAAGGGCCGTGTGGAAAGCCTCAGCGTGATTGGTGGAGGATGTGGCTGTGGGCGGGACGCTTGGAGGAGCTGAGCATTCATTGGCCTGAGGCTTCGTTTTAAAATTTAAAGAGGCGGTACTTCGGGGGAGTGTCTAGAAGCTCCGGAGGATGGACGCAGAGGCTGGTGTTTGGGCGACCGTGCGCAAGCGTACGAGTGCACTGCCAGGAGACTGGGGATGTTTACTAAAATCCTGAAAACTTGGTGTGGGGAAGGGAATTTGGGATAGTTTGAATTAAACTGGTTTAAAACCATTCTTAAGCTTTTAGGGAACAGAAAACAGTGAAGGCTTTAATTTTTCAGTAAGGCTAAACTAATTAAAAATTAAAATATTTGTAATCCCAGTACTTGGAAGGCTAGGAACACGAGTTCGAGGACAGCCTGGGCTACAGAGCAAGGCATCATGAGCAGGGAGAGCCTTGGATATTCTGCTGAGAAGGATAACAAGCCAGTGTAGGATTTTGAGGATGGAAGGGATATGATATGATTTGTATAGTTTTTCTTTTTAATTTTTTAATTGTATTTACTTGTGTGTGTATGCACCAGGGCCTCTTCCTGTTGCAAATAAATGCCAGACACATGTGCTACTTTTTGCATTTGGCTTGATGTGGGTACTGGAGAATCAAACCCAGACTGGCTGACTTTGCAAATAAACACTTTGAACTGCTGAGCTGTCTCTCCAGTTTTTGGTTTGTGTTTGGAAAAAGAGCACTCTGGGTCCTAAGTGGAAAGTTGAACATGATTGGAAAAATAGAAGCAGTATAGCTGGGCGAGGTGCTGCACATCTTTAATACCACACTCAAGAGGCAGAGGTAGAAAGATCACGAGTTCGAGGCCAGCCTGGAAGCACAGAGTGAATTCCCAGGTCAGCCTGGGCTACAGGGAGACCCTGCCTTGGAGGTCCTGCCTCACTGGCTTCCTGTGTCACTGTCCAGCAGGCAAGGGAAGGATGTCTTTATCTTGTAAAAGATGTGGAAGTCTGGGCTTCTCAGCTGGCCTCATGACCACTAGATAGGAATGAGAGTCCTAGCTCTCCACGTGGCCTTCTCATACTACCCTGGCCAGAGACCAGACTGCCTCATTACAGCCAGGTGAGGGTAGATGTCTAGGTTCCCACTCAGCTTTTTCACTATTTTTTTCTGTGGACTTGGGTTTTTTTTTAAGTTTGTGTATGTGTATGTGGGGGGGGGGGTTGGTTTGCATCTGTGTATGTATGTGGACATGTGTGTGAGAGTGTCCGTGTGTGTACATGGAGGGCAGAAGTAGATGTCAAGTATCTTCCTCAATCATTTCCCACCTTATTTATTAAGATAGTCTCTCACTGAACCCAGAGCTCACAGGTTCAGCTAATTTAGTAGCCAGTTTGTCCCAGGGATTCTCCTGTCTCTCTCTTCCTAGTGCTAGAATTACATGTGCATACCACCATGTCGGGCATTTATGTGGGGCTGGGGGATCTAAACTCAGGTCCTCATGCCTGAGTGTTAAGCATCTTACTGACTGAGCCAGCTACCCCAGTCCGGGACTTTTGCTTTGACTAGAGTGATTAGTATCTAAAAGTTGTTAACTTGTGGGGCTGGAGAGATGGCTTTGTGGTTAAGGCAGTTGCTTGCAAAGCCAAAGGACCCAGGTTCAATTCCCCAGGACCCATGTGAACCAGCTGCACAACGTGGTACATGCATTTGCAGCCTGTTTGCAAGGGCTAGAGACCCTGAAGTACCCATTCTCTCTCTTTCAAATAGGTAAATAAATAAAATATTTTAAAAAGTTGCTAACTTGTCCCTTGGCTAGACAGAACAGGCTTTTGTTTTTCTGTGTTAGGTTGTCAGTTTCTCTGGGATCCATTTGGGATATATGAGGCAAAACAAAACCCAAGTAATTTGTTGCCAGGTTATTCTGTTAGGCCCAAGGTCTCATTTCAGTCTCAGTTTCGGCAAGCTTTCAATATTTTTGTTAATCTATAGAACATATAGGAGTTTTAGATTAACAGTAGAGGGAATAGGCATTCAAGGCATCCTTTTTGTCTGGAGCTGGAAGTCAGGAGCCATTTTATGCTTTTTTTTTTTTTTTTTTTTTTTTTTGGTTTTTCAAGGTAGGGTCTCACTGTAGCTCAGGCTGACCTGGAATAATTCACTGTGTAGTCTCAGGGTGGCCTTGAACTCATGGCGATCCTCCTACCTCTGCCTCCCAAGTGCTGGTATTAAAGGCATGTGCCACCACGCCCGGCCTTTTCGTTCATTTTTATTGTGTGTGCATGCATGCATGTGTGGCATCTGCATGCCACAGCACATGTGTGGAAGCCAGATAACAACCTTACAATGTTGGTCCTCTCCTCCAACTTGCTTTGAAACAGGGTCTCTCTTGGTGTTTTTGCCTCTTGTAAGGCCAGTCTAGCTAACCTGTGAGCTTTGGGATTTTCCTGGCTCTGCCTCTCATTGCCATAGGTATGTTGGGATTACAGATGTGTGCACCACTTTGCATCTGGCCTTATGTGGGTATTGAGAATCAAACTCAGGTTTGCAGGCTTGTGGAGCAAGCACCTTTAAACACTTTAAACATTTCCCCAGCCTCTAGGAGCATTATTTTTTTAAAATATATTTTACTTATTTATTTTTTTGATACAAAGAAAGAGGCAGAGAGAGAGAGAGAAAGAGAGAGAGAATGGGCGCGCCACGGCCTTCAGCCACTGTAAACGAACTCCAGATGCATGCATCTTCTTGTGCATCTGGCTTATGTGGGGTCCTGGAGAATCAAACCAGGATCCTTTGGCTTGGCCACTAAGCCATCTCTCCAACCCAGCATTATTTTTATCATAACATTAAGATGCAAGATTTGGGGGGTTCAGAGAGGGCCTGTGAACACCAACTTTTGGGTCTTTATCTGATTTTAGCACAGAATTGATAAAACAGACTCTGAGAAGGGTAAATTATGAATCCTGAGGTTTGTTGTAGGGAGGGGATTAAGATCCAGGGAGGAGGCTAGCTGAAAGACTCAAGTGAGAGAACATTCCTTGCCCAGCTGGAAAGGGAGAGGGGAGACTGAGAATCTCTACCACAGAGAAATCTCCTGGGGTAAAAGGGCTCTGGAGGAGGCACACACCCCCCACACACACGGAAGGCAAAGCAGAAGAACCAAAAGGTCTGCTTGACCTAAAACAATAGAGAGGATTAAGAAATAGTGAAGGAGGCGGGTGTGGTGGAGGGTCGCCTTGAGTTCGAGGCCATCCTGAGAGTACATAGTGAATTCCAGGTCAGCCAGAGCTAGAGTGAGTCCCTGCATTGAAAAACAAAAACAAACAAACAAACAACAACAACAACAAAAAAAAACGAGAAAAAAAAGAAATAGTGAAGGAGTCAGACAGCAAAGAAAAATCATACATGTGATAAAGTGAGAAAGCATCCTAAAGCAAAATACATGTAAGAGGCATACAGGAAAATACCCAGGCAGAAGGAAGTGCCCTCACCCTTCTCAGGGCAGAGACACACTTACACACCACAGGCAAAACCACAGGAAGAAGAGAGGGCTTACCCCTGTGGCTAAGCTCCTTTGTATGGATCAGACATCCATTCAGTGAGCATTGTTATCAGACTCAGGTGTGTAAGGAAGATTGGTTCATGGACTCAAGGGGCTGACTCAGGAGGAGGCCAGCCCACGTGGGTGTGGTGAACTGAGGAAGAAGTGGGAAGTTTTTGTTGGGGAGTGTGGCTTGCAGCACTATTGGATGACACTGGATCAGACATGGGTCCTAGTACTGCCAGGGCAGACAAGGTAGCATCCTTGGGCCTTTGACCCTGGCTGACTGCATATAAAAAGCTATCTTAGGCCAGGCGTGGTGACACACACCTTTAATACCAGCACTCCGGAGGCAGAGTGAGGAGGAGGATCACAGTGAGTTCGAGGCCACTCTGAGACTATGTAGTAAATTCCAGGACAGCCTGGGCTGGAGTGAGGCCCTACCTCAAAAAAAAAAAAAAAAAAAAAAAAGCTATCTTTCTCATGTTTCTCCTTCAAAATAACATTGGATTTCAAGACTCCCCTTGAGAGTTTGTCTCAGTTTCTAAATTGAGTTATAAGAGAACACTACAAAGGCTTTTCACTTCACTGTGGCTAGATACTTGACAGAAGCAACAGTAAATTACACGAGGAAGGCTTTATTCTGGCTCCTGATCAGAAGGTCCAGTCCATCCCAGCAGGGAAGGTTCAAGGTAAGAAGGTCCAGTCCATCACAGCAGGGAGGTTCAGTGGTCAGAAGGTCCAGTCCATCACAGCAGGGAGGTTCGTGGTCAGAAGGTCCAGTCCATCACAGCAGGGGAGGTTCATGGTCAGAAGGTCCAGTCCATCACAGCAGGGCAGGTTCGTGGTCAGAAGGTCCAGTCCATCACAGCAGGGGAGGTTCGTGGTCAGAAGATCCAGTCCTTCACAGCAGGGGAGGTTCGTGGTCAGAAGGTCCAGTCCATCACAGCAGGGGAGGTTCGTGGTCAGAAGGTCCAGTTCATCACAGCAGGGGAGGTCATATCAGAGAGGTCGGTCAGAAGGTCAGTCATCACAGCAGGGGAGGTTCGGGTCAGAAGGTCCAGTCCATCACAGCAGGGGAGGTCGTGGTCAGAAGGTCCAGTCCATCACAGCAGGGGAGGTTCGTGTCAGAAGGTCCAGTCCATCACAGCAGGGAGGTTCGCGGTCAGAAGGTCCAGTCCATCACAGCAGGGGAGGTTCGCGGTCAGAAGGTCCAGTCCATCACAGCAGGGGAGGTCGTGGTCAGAAGGTCCAGTCCATCACAGCAGGGAGGTCGTGGTCAGAAGGTCCAGTCCATCACAGCAGGGAGGTTCGTGGTCAGAAGGTCCAGTCCATCACAGCAGGGGAGGTTCGTGGTCAGAAGGTCCAGTCCATCACAGCAGGGGAGGTTTCGTGGTCAGAAGGTCCAGTCCATCACAGCAGGGGAGGTTCGTGGTCAGAAGGTCCAGTCCATCACAGCAGGGGAGGTTCGTGGTCAGAAGGTCCAGTCCATCACAGCAGGGGAGGCTTCGTGGTCAGAAGGTCCAGTCCATCACAGCAGGGGAGGCTCGTCGGTCAGAAGGTCCATCCATCACAGCAGGGGAGGCTCGTGGTCAGAAAGTCCAGTCCATCACAGCAGGGGAGGCTCGAGGTCAGAAGGTCCAGTCCATCACAGCAGGGAGGCTTCGTGGTCAGAAGGTCCAGTCCATCACAGCAGGGGAGGCTCGATGGTCAGAAGGTCCATCCATCACAGCAGGGAGGTTCGTGGTCAGAAGGTCCAGTCCCATCACAGCAGGGGGAGGTTCGCGGTCAGAAGGTCCAGTCCATCACAGCAGGGGAGGCTTCGCGTCAGAAGGTCCAGTCCATCACAGCAGGGAGGTCTCATGGTCAGAAGGTCCAGTCCATCACAGCAGGGGAGGTTCGTGGTCAGAAGGTCCAGTCCATCACAGCAGGGAGGCTCATGGTCAGAAGGTCCAGTCCATCACAGCAGGGAGGTTCGTGGTCAGAAGGTCCAGTCCATCACAGCAGGGGAGGCTCATGGTCAGAAGGTCCAGTCCATCACAGCAGGGGAGGTTCGTGGTCAGAAGGGTCCAGTCATCACAGCAGGGGAGGCTCGTGGTCAGAAGGTCCAGTCCATCACAGCAGGGGAGGCTCGTGGTCAGAAGGTCCAGTCCATCACAGCAGGGGAGGCTCGTGGTCAGAAGGTCCAGTCCATCACAGCAGGGGAGGCTCGCGGTCAGAAGGTCCAGTCCATCACAGCAGGGGAGGCTCGCGGTCAGAAGGTCCAGTCCATCACAGCAGGGAGGCTCGCGGTCAGAAGGTCCAGTCCATCACAGCAGGGGAGGCTCGCGGTCAGAAGGTCCAGTCCATCACAGCAGGGGAGGCTCTCGGTCAGAAGGTCCAGTCCATCACAGCAGGGGAGGTTCGCTGGTCAGAAGGTCCAGTCCATCACAGCAGGGGAGGTTCGTGGTCAGAAGGTCCAGTCCATCACAGCAGGGGAGGTTCGTGGTCAGAAGGTCCAGTCCATCACAGCAGGGAGGCTCGTGGTCAGAAGGTCCAGTCCATCACAGCAGGGGAGGTTCGTGGTCAGAAGGTCCAGTCCATCACAGCAGGGAGGCTCGTGGTCAGAAGGTCCAGTCCATCACAGCAGGGAAGGTTCGTGGTCAGAAGGTCCAGTCCATCACAGCAGGGAGGTTCGTGGTCAGAAGGTCCAGTCCATCACAGCAGGGGAGGCTCGCTGGTCAGAAGGTCAGTCCATCACAGCAGGGGAGGCTCGTGGTCAGAAGGTCCAGTCCATCATGGTCAGAAGGTCCAGTCCATCACAGCAGGGAGGTCATGGTTCAGAAGGTCCAGTCCATCACAGCAGGGAGGTTCGTGGTCAGAAGGTCCAGTCCATCACAGCAGGGAGGTTCAGGTCAGAAGGTCCAGTCCATCACAGCAGGGAGGTTCGTGGTCAGAAGGTCCAGTCCATCACAGCAGGGGAGGTTCGTGGTCAGAAGGTCCAGTCCATCACAGCAGGGAGGGTCATGGTCAGAAGGTCCAGTCCATCACAGCAGGGAGGTTCGTGGTCAGAAGGTCCAGTCCATCACAGCAGGGAGGGTCATGGTCAGAAGGTCCAGTCCATCACAGCAGGGGAGGTTCATGGTCAGAAGGTCCAGTCCATCACAGCAGGGGAGGTTCTGGTCAGAAGGTCCAGTCCATCACAGCAGGGGAGGTTCATGGTCAGAAGGTCCAGTCCATCACAGCAGGGAGGTCGTCGGTCAGAAGGTCCAGTCCATCACAGCAGGGGGGGTCGCGGTCAGAAGGTCCAGTCCATCACAGCAGGGAAGGTCGCGGTCAGAAGGTCCAGTCCATCACAGCAGGGAGGCTCAGGTCAGAAGGTCCAGTCCATCACAGCAGGGAGGCTCGGGTCAGAAGGTCCAGTCCATCACAGCAGGGAAGGTTCGCGGTCAGAAGGTCCAGTCCATCACAGCAGGGAAGGTTCTGGTCAGAAGGTCCAGTCCATCACAGCAGGGAAGGTTAGTGGTCAGAAGGTCCAGTCCATCACAGCAGGGGAGATTCGTGGTCAAAAGGTCCAGTCCATCACAGCAGGGGAGGCTCGTGGTCAGAAGGTCCAGTCCATCACAGCAGGGAGGCTCATGGTCAGAAGGTCCAGTCCATCACAGCAGGGAAGGTTCGTGGTCAGAAGGTCCAGTCCATCACAGCAGGGGAGGTTCGTGGTCAGAAGGTCCAGTCCATCACAGCAGGGAAGGTTCGTGGTCAGAAGGTCCAGTCCATCACAGCAGGGGAGGCTCGTGGTCAGAAGGTCCAGTCCATCACAGCAGGGAGGCTCATGGTCAGAAGGTCCAGTCCATCACAGCAGGGAAGGTTCGTGGTCAGAAGGTCCAGTCCATCACAGCAGGGAAGGTTCGTGGTCAGAAGGTCCAGTCCATCACAGCAGGGAAGGTTCGTGGTCAGAAGGTCCAGTCCATCACAGCAGGGGAGGTTCGTGGTCAGAAGGTCCAGTCCATCACAGCAGGGAGGCTCATGGTCAGAAGATCCAGTCCATCACAGCAGGGGAGCGTGGTTACTGGCGCAGCTCCATCTATTGTTACGTATGAGTGGTGCTACAACTTGCCTATGTCTCAGTGGATCAGGAAGCTGAGAGCTTGGTCAGGAAGCAGGCCAAACATAACCCGCTGGGTTCCACCCTCAAACATTCATCCTGGCCAGCAGTGCCTCCCACCCCAAAGGTTCTACTTCCCAAAATAGTGGTTACACACGAGTATGTGGGAGACATCTCGTATTCAACAGGCAGAAACTTTGTCTTTATATCCCTAGTGCCTAGCAGTATACATTATTATTATTATTATTATTTTGGTTTTTCAAGGTAGGGTCTCACTCTAGCTCAGGCTGACCTAGAATTCACTGTGTAATCTCAGGGTAGCCTTGAACTCACGGTGATCCTCCTACCTCTGCCTCCCGAGTTCTGGGATTAAACCCGAGTGCTGGGATTAAAGGTGTGTGCCACCATGCCCGGTTTACTTTAACTTTTGAAATTAGAATATTAAGCATGTATTTCACTGTAGACAGTCGTGCAGATACTATAATTCACCACCAGAGGGCAGCAGCAGCAGCAACATTCAGCATAAAACTTTATCCAAACATTGCGGAACACATGAATCTCCTTTGGAGACATGACACTCCTTTTTCTCCCCATAATAAACAGAAGTTAGGTATTTCTAGCACCTAGTGGGTCAGTCACCTTGCTGGGCATTTCTCACTGTAATTCTGAAAGGCAGGTGTTATTTCCTTTGTTTTACAAATGTGGAAACTAAGGCTCAGCGTACCTCTCAGCCAGGAAGAGAGTACACTAAATATCTGGATGATTCTAGTGGCTGCTTCTCCCAAGAAATGTGAGGCCACCGCCTCCCTCTAGTAGAATGGGCATGCAGTGCTCTGGGGACCTGGAGGCCCTGGCTGCAAATCATGACTGGGCAGCACCCCCCTACTTCATACCCAGCAAGCCCCTGAGTCCTGGTGTGTCCCCACTTCTCCTTACTGAGAGTATAATCTACTCTGCCTTTAAGGGCTGTGTGGTCTGTGGCCAGGACCATCTCCATCACCTGTGAAAAGTTAAATGTGGGCTGGAGAGATGGCTTAGCTGTTAAGTGCTTGCCTGTGAAGGCAAAGGACCCTGGGTTCGAGGCTGGATTCCCCAGGACCCATGTTAGCCAGATGCACAAGGGGGTGCACGTATCTGGAGTTCATTTGCAGTGGCTGGAGCCTCTGTCGCGCCCATTCTCTCTCCCTCTATCTGCCTCTTTCTCTCTCTGTCGCTCTCAAATAAATAAAAATAACAAAAAAGTTAAAAGTAAAATAAAATAAATTTAAAAAAAAAGTTTAATGTAGGGCACTTCTTTCGAAAATTAAGGAGTTTGGCTGGGCCTGGTGTTCCACACCTGTAATCCAAGGCTGAGCCTGGGAAGCTAAGAGGATCCTTGTGAGTTCAAGTCAGCCTGGGCTACACAGTGAGACCCTGTATCCAAACAAAACAAAATAAATAGATTAATTAAATAAAATAAAAATCAAGCCCCAAAATAAATAAAAAACAATTCCTCCAAAAAAGAAGAAGAACAACAATGGTTTCAATCCTGGTAGCACCTGGAAGGCGGAGGCAGGAGGATTGCTGCAAGGTTGAGGCCAGCCTTGATTACACAGTGAGACTCTGTCTCAAAAATTCCCCAAGTAGGGGCCAGAGAGATGGCTCAGTGGTTAAGATGCTTGTCTGTAAAGCCTAATGACGGGGATTCAGTTCCCCAGTACTCATGTAAAGCCAGATGCACAGTGACAAGTGGGTACACATATCTAGAGTTCCGTTGCAGAGGCTAGAGGCCCTGGCACGCCCAGTCTCTCTCTTTCCCTCTCTCTCTCTCTCTCTCTCTCTCTCTGTGTGTGTGTGTGCCTCTGCTTACAAATAAATTTCAAAACTAATAATAGCAAGTAAAAGTTAACAATTTCAGTATGGCACCATCAGACTACTCAACCAAGCCCAGGGTCCTTCTAAGCATGAAACCTAGATGTGTGTTTTTATCTCTACAATGAGATGGGATTAGAACAGTAGTTCTTTTTTTTTAATTTTTTGTTTATTTTTATTTATGTATTTGAGAGCGACAGGCAGAGAGAGAGAGAATGGGTGCACCAGGGCCTTCAGCCACTGCGAACGAACTCCAGATGCGTGCGCCCCCTTGTGCATCTGGCTAACGTGGGTCCTGGGGAATCGAGCCTCCAACAAGGGTCCTTAGGCTTCACCGGCAAGCGCTTAACTGCTAAGCCATCTCTCAAGCCCCTAGAACAGTAATTCTTAACTCTGGTTACTTATTGAGAGACATGAGAGAACTTTAAGTGTCCAAAGCTGGCCCCACCCCGCACAAGCTCTAACCTAACTCTGGTGAGGTGGAGTCTAGGCTCCTGAGAACATCCTGTCTTATTTTAAGACTATATAAACCGGGCGTGATGGCGCACGCCTTTAATCCCAGCACTGAGGAGGCAGAGGTAGGAGGATGGCCATGAGTTTGAGGTTACCCTAAGACTACATAGTGTATTCCAGGTCAGCCTGGCTACAGCGAAACCCTAACTTGAAAAACAAAACCAAACAGACATGAAGGTGAAATACATGAAGGTGACAGGAATGAAAATGTGCTGCTTCTCCTTTGAAGAAGCAGAGCCCAGCTGTCTGGAGATTCAAGCTTCTGGTGGGCAGGGAGTCTGAGATCTTAAGTCAGAGAACTTTCACAGGCAGACAAAGAGTAGGTGTCCATCGTGGGTCCTGCCTAGTATGGGGTACGGCTTCCGGGCCGTTCACCTCTGCAACAGCCACTTGTCCCAGCATCCACGCAGCCGGAGGTTCTCAGTACTGCAGTGTTACCTGGTCTCTGAGGGAAGCCTTCGTCTGTGGCAGTGGTGGTGACGGTGAAAACTGAGAAAGGTTAAATTGCTGAGTATGCCGTATTAAGTGAATGGTCTCTCGCTTCCTGTTGGGGTGAGGGGGTGGGGGAGGGAAGGCTGTGGTTTGGAGAGCTGTGGAGGGTGGAATAGGGTATATATATCCTTGCCTGATGACGGCCTAGAACCCTGGTCTCTTCCTCCAGCTCCACCCCAGCCATGCTGCCTGGGGTAAAACCTATCTCAGGGCCAGCGTGGTCTCAGACCTTTGTGGGCCTGGCCCCCTGTTTTCTGACCAGGGGAGCCTCACCATGGCTGAAAGCAATGAGGCATGGCCCAGTCCTGCCTTGTTAAGACGGCATAGAGCCAGAAGCTCCGCGCATCAGGAGCTCTGGAAATGGCCTAGAACACTGTCCGTTCACAGATGTGGGAGCTCAGGAAGTAAAGGAAGGGGCCATGGGGAGACAGCACCATCTTCTCCTGGAAGCCAGAAGCCAGCCCATCAGGAGAGGGCTCAGGGCAGATGGGGAGCTGGGGCCACTGAGCAGAGCTGAAACTCTTAGAAGAGCAAACTCGTGCAAACAGCCTGGGTCCACAGCCCCACCCTGACGTCCATCAGCCTCTGGCTTCTACCCATGAGGGATAAGGCCTGCTTTGGAGGAAAGGGCTTGTAGTAAAGGGCTCAGGGAAGGGGTGAGATCCTGGGTATGGGGGTGGGAAAGAATGGAGAGCCAAGACAGTTGGAGGGCAGGCAGAATTGTAACCTTCCCTAAAGGAACCATGGCCAGAGCCTAGAGAAGAGCTAAGCAAATCTGGCAGCCTGGTGTGGTGCTGAGGGGAGGGGAGGGAAGGAACTATCTAGTTCCGACAGTATGTCAAGCTTGGCTGGTAGAAAGCTGAGAAGAGGTTTCCAGAACAATTGAAGGCTGTGGCTGACCAGCTTGTAGAGGAGACTTTGTCTTATCCTGGGCTCAAAACAACCAACCCAGGGGATTAGGAATGGATTCTCAGGAGTTGACAGAAATGCCTCTCCTCTCACCCTGTCCAGATGCCCCTTGGTCCATGAAATGGGCTTCTCTCTCCTTTCCAGGGATATTTAGAGACTGGGCTGCTACATTTGGCCTCACTCAGGAGGCATTTTTACAGTTCTGCATCCCGCATTAGGGCTGATGGACCAGTTCCCAGCAACACAGCTGGCGTGAGCATCTGAGTTTGCTATTTAAATTGCAGGCACCTGGGCTGAGAGACCCAGGTAATGGCCCAGCAAAGGGCACATTCTCTGGTCAGAGGTCCCAGCGTGTCTGTCATCCAATGAGGCAGTGTGATAAGAACACAAAAAGCAGGGGAAGGGAGGGTATTACCATGGGATTTTTTTTTTTTTATAATCATGGAAGTAGTTAATAAAAAATTTTTTTGAAAAAAAAAAAAGAACACAAAAAGCCCTTGGAGGGGGCTGGAGAGATGGCTCAGCAGGTCAGGTGCTTGCCTGAAAAACCTAAGGACCCATATTCAACTCTCCAGATCCCACATAAGCCAGACACACAAGGTGATTGCAAGCACACAAGGTGGCACCTGTGTCTGGAGTTTGATTACAATGACTGGAGGCCCTGGTATGCCAATATTCCCCCCCCCCCTTTCTTTCTCTCTCTCAAGCACACACATGCACTCTCTCTCATTAAAAAAAAGTTTAAAAAAAAAAAAAAAAGCCCTTGGCTAGAGATGGCTTGGAGGTTAAGGTGTTTGCCTGTGAAGCCAAAGGACTCAAGTTCAATTCCCCAGGACCCATATAAGCCAGATTTCATTTGCAGCAGTTGAAGGCCCTGACGTGCCCTATCTCTCTTTCTCTCTGCATCTGCCTCTCTCTCTCTCTCTCTCTTTCTCTGAAATAAAATTAGTTAAAAAGATTTTAAAAGCCCTTGGAGAGGAGAATTACCTACCTGGGGTATGTCTGCTTAGCACTTGTCAGGGGGGGTACAAGTGAGGTGCTGTCCTCCTTTAGTCCCAGTACTGGGGAGGCTGAGGTAGAAGGATGGTAAATTTAAGGCCAGCCTGAACTACAAAGATCTTGACTCAAAAAAATTTTTTTCTTTTGAGGGGCTGGGAAGATAACTTAGTAAATAAAGCACTTGTTGGGCAAGTGTGAATTCCTTATTTTGGATCCCCAAACCCTAGGTAGAAAGCCGGAAGCTATGGTGGGCTTCTGTAATCCTAGCACATTGATGACGGCAAGAAGGGAGGCGAGACATAAGAATATTCCAGAAGCTCCAGCTACCCTGGTGAATGCAGCAGTGGACAACAAGAAGAAGAGACCCTGCCTCAAACCAAGTAGGTAAGAACCGACTCCAAAAGTTATCCTCTGAACTCCACATGTGTGTCAGGGCATTTGCTACATGTGACCAAACTCACACACATGAATATGCACACACACCAAAAAAAATTTTTTAAATACTTTATTTGCAAGATGAGAGAGGGGGGAAAAAATAGAGATAAAGAAGAAAAGAAATAGGCACATTCCAATTGGGATTTTTTCAAGATGGGGTATCACTTTAGCCCAGGCTGACCTAAAACTTACTCTGTAGTCCCAGACTGGCCTCGGACTCAAGGCACTCCTCCTACCTCTGCTTCCCAACTGCTGGGATTAAAGGCGCATACCTAACACATGATATGTGTGTGTGTGTGTGTGTGTGTGTGTGTGTGTGTGTGTGTTTCGTGGTAGGGTCTCACTCTAGCCCAGGCTGACCTGGAATTCACTGTGTAGTCTCAGAGTGGCCTTGAACTCATGGTGATCCTCCTACCTCTGCCTCCCGAGTGCTGGGATTAAAGGCATCTGCCACCACGTACGGCTCCCTATATTTTTTTTAGCAGCCAATAATTAAAAAGTGTTATTTAAAGGACCGTGCAATTTACACTAACACAAAACACCTCTATAGCTAGAGAAATGGCTTAGCGATTAAGGCACTTACCTGCGAAGCCAAAGGACCATGGTTGGATTCTCCAGGACCCACATAAGCCAGATGCACAAGGGGACACATGCATCTGGAGCTTGTTAGCAGTGGCTGAAGGCCCTGGTGTGCCCATTCTCTCTCTCTCTCTCTCTCAAATAAATAAATAAAACACCTCTGAAAATAGTTAACAAATTTAACAAAAAAAAATGTCATTTTATATACCAATAAGTGATTCTACATTAGCATGCTTCAAAAGAAAAGACTGTTTAGGGAAGTTCTTCCAGGTAGTAAACCAGTGGGAATGCCTCAAGGGTGCCTTCATCTCCACCCTGGGCCCCACCCTCCTTCCTTTTCACCCCGCCTTACCCACCTAACCAGCCTTTGTGCCCTTCCCATCACTCTGACATTGGCCAAGAATCTTGGCCGAGTTTCCTACATTTATGAAATCGCCCAACATGACATGACTGAAAGTCAGCAACGACTTCTCCCTACCTCCTGGTGATCTTTTTTTTTTTTCTGTCATAGGGAGGAGTGTGCAGGAAGCTGGCCCAGGGTGGACACTGCACTATGATGTCCTCAACGCTCAGGCTCTTGTCTTTCTCCTAGGGGGACAGGGATCTTTCTCTTCCCGGGGCATTTGACTTCATTTTCTGGAAGGTCTCAAAGTGACTGCTTCACCTCCAGCCTCTTGTTTGTGTTTGCTTTTTCCCCACAGGTGGATAGAAGTAGCGGTGGCAACTGTAGTAGAAAAGCAAAACCTGTTCCAGAAGTTTCTAGTAGGTAGCTGTTTGGCTCAACTATGTCACATGGCCACCTGTAGGTGCAGGGTGGTTTGGGAAAATATTTAGCTGGCTATACTGTTACCTTTAAGACAACTGGGCTTTTCTAGGGGTGTAACATCTGCTGATGTCTGGATAAATGTATATACTATGCTTATCAAACTGCCCAGTAAGCACTTCTCTTAATATTTATACCCTTATATTAATGCTACTCTCACTTTGGGTAGAGAATCTTCTCTTTTCAGATGGCAGTGACCTTGGGACGACTCAGAAGGTATCATAGTGCTGGAAAGAAGTGACTGGAGTACTGAGTAACATCTAGATCACACCTTCCAAGGCTCAGGGACTAATGCGGAAGAGGTGGCGGAAAGAATATAAGAGCCAAAGGAAGGATAGGACTCCTTACGACGTGCTCCCTCCAGACATAAAATGACCTGGATATCCATGACCTCATAGTGCCTGACACTACCTACACAAGACCATCATAAGAGGAGGAAAAGATCAGGGCATCAAATTAAAAGAGAGACTGATTGAGATGGGGAGGGGATATGATGGAGAATGGAATTTCAAAGGGGAAAGTCGGGGGGAGGGAGGGTATTACCATGGGATATTTTTTATAATCATGGAATGTTAATAAAAATTGAGAAAAAAAAAGACAACTGGGCTTCTGTTAGTAAGGAAGAAGGTGAAAATAAATCCTGGGTGGGCAATTAGGCATGCTCCCTTACTGTAAGTGTAAAGTTATATTATTAGTTTTCAAACCAAACGCTCAGCAGAGTTGTTTGTTTTGCAGTACTTGGGATGGAACCCAGGGCCCTGAGCACACTAGACACATACTAAACCACTGCGTCACAACCCTAGTCTCCACCAGAGTTCAATATATGCTGTTTGAAGAGGCGTGTCGTTTTGGAGAACACCGGACATTAAGAAATTTTGTGACTTTCTATCTCATCATGTGAACTCTCTCAATCACATTCCCAGCTCTAAGGTGTAAACTGTAAAGCCCTCACCAGAGCAGGAACCATGCAGCTCAGACATTCAGCTTCTCAAACAGACTTCTTTAAGTTAAATTTAAAAAAAATTAAAAGTCCGAGTGTGTAGCACTCTGGGAGGCAGAGGCAGGAGGATTGTTGTGAGTTTGAAGCCAAGCTGGGACTACAGAGGGGGGTTCCAGGTCATCCTGGGCTAGAGTGAGACCCTACCTCAAAAACAAACAAACAGGGCTGGAGAGATGGCTTAGTGGTTTAGCGCTTGCCTGTGACGCCTAAGGACCCCGGTTCGAAGCTCGATTCCCCAGGACCCAAGTAAGCCAGATGCACAAAGGGGTGCACGTGTCTAGAGTTCGTTTGCAGTGGCTGGAGGCCCTGGCGCACTCATTCTCTCTCTCCCTCTGCCTCTGTCTGTCACTCTCAAATAATTAAATAAAAAATAAAAACAACAACAAAAACAAACAAAAAATTAAACATCTGGGGGTGATGGCTATAATCCCTGCACTTAGGAGGCAGAGGTAGGAGGATCAGCATGAGTTCAAGGCCAGTCTGGTCTATACTGTGAGTTCTGGGTTAGTTTTGGCTAGAGTGAAACCTTGCCTCAAAATTAAACAAAACAAAATTAGTATATTCTAGGTTTGGCTTATTTGTTTTTTAATTTTATAAAATGTAATTTTATTTTATGTTACTCTTCTGTTTACATTGGGTATAACATTTTCACAAGGCTTTTTTTGGGAAGGGGACTACAGTCAATGATAAGCAACACACAAAATAGTGGTCCAACTCTCTAAAGTACGATCACTACTCAAAGTGGACACCTTCTCACACGTGCACAAATCTGCATGGAAAAGTACTAAAGATTTTCACTTGGACTTGTGTGCTTTACTTCATCTTTGGGGTGGGTGTTTTTTTTTTTTTTTTTTTTTTTTTTTTTTATGTTTGTTTGCTTTTGTTTTTTGGAGACAAGGTCTCATGCAGCCCAGGAGGGCTTCAAACTCTCTCATGTAACTGCAGCTGGCCTCAGACTCCTGACCCTCCTGCTTCTGCCTCCCAAGGGCTGGGATTACAGGTGTGTGCCACCATGCAAAGCAAGTGCATTTTAGTTGTTTGGTAACTGCCGTGTCATGAGATTCTGATCACCACCAATAAATAGTTGTCTGGGGCTGGAGGGATGGCTTAGCAGTTAAGGCGTTTGCCTGCAAAGCCAAAGGACCCAGGTTTGACTCTCCAGGACTCATGTTAGCAAGATGCACAAGGTGGCGCACGCATCTGGAGTTCATTTGCAGTGGCTGGAGGCCCTGGCGTGACCATTCTCTCTCTCTCTCTCTCTTCCTCTCTGTCAAATAAGTAAAATAAAAACAAAAATATAAAAAAAATAGTTGTCTGGTCATCCCATAGGAGTTGTCTGCCGTTCACATCTGGATCCCTGTCCTGACTCTTGTTCTCCCTCCTCCTCCCTCTCTTCCTCTTCACCTCCCTCCCCTCTCTCTTCTTCACATTAAGAAAGTAAGCATTTCAGAGAGTGTTCAGGGCTGGGAAGATGACTCAGTGGCTAAAGGCACTTGCTTGCAAAGCCTGCTGGCCTGGGTTCAATTCCCCAGTACCCATGTAAAGCCAGATGTGCAAAGTAGTGCATACATCTGGAGTTAGTTTGCAGTGGCAGGAGGCCCTGATGTGCCCATGCCCACTCTCACACTCTTTCTCTCTGGCTCTGTCTCTCTCAAATAAATAATAAATAAATAATTTTTAAAAAGTGTTTAGTCAACCACTTGCTTCCTAACAAACCACCCCAACATCCAGTCATTTCAAGAAAAGCTGAGCATTGGTTTTTCCAACGATTTTCCTTGAGGCCGAGTCTCAGCGATGTCAAGGCTCTCACCTTGTGGAATTAGCTTGACCTGGCGGAAAGCACCTCATGGGCATCCCCTGAATTTTATATTTCAATTATCTTTATGTGCACAAATTGATTTGGCTCTTTTTTTTTTTTTTTTTTTTAGGTCTGCTTGGTCTCTATAGTGGTCTATGTGGACATGAAAAAAAACTGAAGAATGGCTATTCTGCACCTTTTCTGAGCTTCATGAACAGCAATGTCACATCAGGAGCTTGACATCAGCCGTGATGGGAGTATTCACAACATGGAGATCAACAAACACCACAAATCAAGGCTTAGTTTATTTATTTATTTTTAAACTTTTTAACTTTATTTTATTTATTTATTTGAGAGAGAGAGGCAGAGAGAGGGAGAGAGAGAATGGGCGCACCAGGGCCTCCAGCCACTGCAAATGAACTCCAGATGCATGTGCCTTCTTGTGCATCTGGCTTACATGGATCCTGGGGAATAGAACCAAGGTCCTTTGGCTTTGCAGGCAAATGCCTTAATTGCTAAGCCATCTCTCCAGCCCCCTAGTTTATTTTTTAAAATATTTTATTTTTATTTATTGAGAGTGAGGGGAAAGAAGGGACGCATTAGGGCCTCTAGCCATTGCAAACAAACCTCAGACACATGTGTCACTATTATAGGTTCTGGGGAACCAAATCTGGGTCCTTAGGCTTTGCAGGCAAGCGCCTTAATCGCTAAGCCATCTCTCCAGCCCATAGATTATTGTTTTATTGATTGGCTAGACTTGAGTGATGAGGAAAGGTTAATCATTCAAGCTAAATTTACAGTTGTTCTGTGCTTGTAGCCATGACTTTGTGAGTATCAGTATATTGAAAATTCTTATCTGATTCAACAAAGGAGTATCTTACTGTCATTGAGTAATGAATAATGAAGTTCCAACATGTCTTTATAGTTTCATTTCCTCTTCCTCTTCTCATAAAAGTGCCAAACAGCATTCATATTAGAATGATGAAGTGATAGCCATGGGTTGCAACATATACAAAGGTTTGGCAAAAATCAACAAAAGTATTTTGCCACAGTCAATCTCCCATAAGAATTTACTGCATGTCTTACTGTTATTTGTAAATGGGGTGTTTCCCTTCTCTTATATTTGTAAGCTTCATGTGTGTGTAGGTACATATTTTTCCCCTTGTCATTGGGTGCAGCTGAGGACTTACCTCCCTACCTGTCCAGCTGAAGCAGCCATCAAAGAGCAAGTTCACGGTCTCCAGTGTCCTGCAGTATCCTCAGAGTCCTAGTTGGCTTTGCTCCTCTTCCATTTTTAAAATATTTTATTTGTTTTTCGAGGTAGGGTCTCGCTCTAACCCAGGCTGTCCTGGAATTCACTATGTAGTCTCAGGTGGGCCTCGAACTCACAGTGATCCTCCTACTCTGCCTCCCTAGTGCCCATTTTTTAAATAAATTTTTATGCCAAATGTTTTGTGTTATTTATTTATTTATTTATTTATTTAAGAGCGACAGACACAGAGAGAAAGAGGGAGAGAGAGAGAAAGAATGGGCCCGCCAGGGCCTCCAGCCACTGCAAACGAACTCCAGACACGTGCGCCCCCTTGTGCATCTGGCTAACATGGGTCCTGGGGAATTGAGCCTCGAACCGGGGTCCTTAGGCTTCACAGGCAAGTGCTTAACCGCTAAGCCATCTCTCCAGCCCTCATTTTTTTTTTTTTTTTTGAGGTAGGTTCTCACTCGAGCCTGAGTTCTAGGCTGATCCAGAATTCACTGTAGTCTCAGGCTGGCCTCAAACTTAGAGGAATCCTTCTACTGCAGCCTCCTAAGTGCTGGGATTAAAGGCATGTACCACCATGTCTGGCTGCCCATGGTTTTGCGGTCTGGATAACTCACTTTTTAAAATAATTTTATTTATTTATTTGAGAGAGCAAGAGAGGGAGAGGCAGACAGAGAGAGAGAGAAAGAATGGGAACGCCAGGGCCTCCATCCACTGCAAAGGAACTCCAGACACATGAGCCACTTTGTGCATCTGGCTTACATGGGTCCTAGGGAGTAAAACCTGAGTCCTTTGGCTTCGCAGGCAAGTGCCTTAATCACTAAGCCATCTCTCTAGCCCCTCCTTTCCTTTTCTTTTTTTCTATAGGGTCTCCCTCTAGTCCAGACGGACCTGGAATTCACTATGTAGTCTCAGGGTGGCCTTGAACTCACAGCAATCCTCCTACCTCTACCTGGGATTAAAAGTGTGCACCACCACGCCTGACCCCTCCTTTCCTTCTTAAAGAAATACACAAGTGAGCAATAGAGGAGGACACCTGAAGTTCTCCTTTGTCTTCCGCTCATGCATAGGGGGGTATATGTATTTGCACACACATGTGATTCATCCCTCCACACACATCACATACCACACCACACATTACACATACTCAAAAAAAAAAAAACAAACCTCATTGCATGTTTATGTGGGTGTAGTGTGCATGTTCAAGTGTGTGGGCATGTGTATGTGTATACAGGTGCACGTGCACATGTGTGTACATGCATGTGGAGGCCATAGGTTGATGTCAGGTGTCTTCTCCAGTCATTCTCCACCTTTTAAAATTTAAAAAAAATATATTTGTTTATTTGAAACACAGGTAGAGAATAGATGCCAGGGCCTTTTGGAACTGCAAGCAAATTACAGACACATACATTACTTTGTGCCTGTAACTTTACATGGATACCAGGGAATCGAACCTGGGCCAGCAGGCTTAAGCAAGAGCCTTTAACTTTTTTTTTTCAGGGCTGGAGAGATTGCTTAGCAGTTAAGGCACTTGCCTGTGACGTCTAAGGACCCAGGTTTGGCTCCCCAGAACCCACGTAAGCCAGATGCACAAGGTGACGCATGTGCATAAGGTCATGCATGTGCACAAGATGATGCATGCGTCGAGTTCAATTGCAGTGGCTAGAGGCCCTGGTGCGCCAATGCTCTCTCTCTCATAAGTAAAATAAATAATTTTTTTCAGATTTTTAAAAAAAATTTTTGTTTTTATTTTTATTTATTTATTTGAGAACAACAGACAGAGAGAGAAAAGAGGCAGATAGAGAGAGACAGAGAGAATGGGCGCGCCAGGGCCTCTAGCCACTGCAAACGAACTTCAGACGCGTGCGCCCCCTTGTACATGTGGCTAACGTGGGTCCTGGGGAATCGAGCCTCGAACCGGGGTCCTTAGGCTTCACAGGCAAGCGCTTAACTGCTAAGCCATCTCTCCAGCCCTCAGATTTTTTTAGGTAGGGTCTCACTCTAGCCTAGGCTGACCCGGAACTCATTCTGCAGCCCAAACTGGCCTCGAACTCACAGTGATTCTCCTACCTCAGCCTCCCCAGTGCTGGGATTAAAGCTATGCCCCACCACACCTAGCAGCAAGTGCCATCTCCTCTGCCCTCCATCTTATTTTTTGAGACAAGATCTCAGTTATCCTGGAACTTCTCAGTTTGGCAAAACTAGCTAGGCAGCAAGCCTCTGTGATCCTCCTGTCTCTGCCTCCCAGCCCTGGGGTTATGGATGTGTCACCACGCATGGCTTTTACGTGGGCGCTAGGGAATCGAACTCAGGTCCTCGTGCTTACGTGGTAAGAACTTTACCTACGGAGCCACCTCCCTCGCCCACTCTGTCTAATACTTTATACAGCATTTAGTTTCATATTAGGAGGCTTGTGCACATGCATGTTTTCCATGGACTCCTAGATACAAGGGGCTTGACTAAACTTTAGAGGCCAGGATTCACTTATTAATTATACCTGTTCTCAAGAATGCAGACTCACCCTCACCGTGCCACTACGTGCAGCAGGTGAGTGGACAATACCTGTTGTTCCACTTGTTGTTTTCTTCCGAGGCATGTTTTGATAGAGGGAGTGAAGTTTGGGTGGTTCCATTGTTCTGAACATCTTGTTATGTTTTCATTTTGTGAACGTTACCAGTAGCCTTGGCTTGGGTATGAGTAACAATCGTAATAAAAACTATTATCATGATGATAATGACGGCGGCTCTTTCTGGTTGCCTTCTGCTGCTGATTGGTTTGAGCAGAATAGCCATCCGTAAAACTGGATCCATTCATTTGGTCATCATCATTGGTCGACCACTAAACAGCTGGGTCTGATCTTAGCCTGCTCCACCACTATAGTTAAACACCGCAGTCAGCCGGGCGTGCTGGTGCAGACCTTTAATCCCAGAGTCAGGCGTATGTGTTATAGTATCTAGAACACATGAAGATGCCAAGTGAGGGGTACAGGGGCATGGAGGACTCTTACTTTTGGAAGCCTTACTGTGCATTACATGGAACATATGATAATACCCCCCCCGATTTCACATTAAATGTAAATTTGACATAAAGTAATTTGAAATTATTTAAGGGCATTTTTTTCTCCTCTTACTTAAAAACGTACTTTACAATTTTGTTTTAAAAAATATTTATTTGCCAGCAGAGAGAGGGAGAGAGGGAGGGAGAGAAAAAGAGAAACAGAAACACACACACACAGAGAATGGGTGCACCAGGGCCTCCCACCCCTGCAAACAAACTCAAGATGCATGTGCCACTTTGGGCATCTGGCTCTATGTGGGTCCTGGGTAATTGAATCCAGGCTATCAGGCTTTGCAAGTATGTACCTTAACTGCTGAGCCATCTCTACAGCCCCCATACTTTTAAGTTTTGTCAAGGCTTTTAAAAAATATATTTTATTTTTATTTTTTATTTGACAGAGAGAGAGAGAGAGAAAGAGAGAGAGAGAGAATGGGCGTGCCAGGGCCTCCAGCCACTGCAAACGAACTCCAGACACGTGCACCCCCTTGTGCAGCTGGCTAACATGGGTCCTGGGGAATCGAACCTGAGTCCTTTGGCTTTGCAGGCAAACGCCTTAGCCACTAAGCCATTCCTCCAGCCCTGTCAAGACTTTTTTACATGTAAGAAAAGAGACAAAGGACAACATAATGAAAACTTATGGGGGCGGGGCTGGGAAGACACTCAGTGGGTAAAGCGCTCGCTGCACAAGCATGAGGACCGAGTTTGGACCCATGTCAAAGCTGGGCGTGGTGGTGTGCAGTGTAAAGGAGGCAGAGGCAGAGGCAGGAGGGTCCCTAGGGATTGCTGGCTAGCTAGTCTAACTGAATCACTGAGTTCTAGGTTCAGTGAGAAAGCCTGTCTCAATGAATGACACCTACATATCCTATTTACTTATTCATTTATTTATTTGAGAGAGGGGGGTCAGATAGAGAGAGTGAGAACAGGCACACCAGGGCCTCTAACCACTGCAAACAAACTCCAGACACATGTGCCACCTTGTGCATCTGGCTTACATGGGTACTGGGCAATTGAACCTGGATCCTTAGGCTTCTCAGGTAAGTGCCTTAACTGCTAAGCCATCTCTCCAGCCCAGCTACATTTCTTTTTGTTTTGTTTTCTGAGGTAGGGTCTCACACTAGCTCAGGCTGACCTGGAATTTACTATTCCAGTAGTCTCAGGGACTCAAGGTGGCCTTGAACTCTTGGTGATCTTCCTACCTCTGCCTCCCAAGTGCAGGGATTAAAGGCGTGTGCCACCATACCTAGCCTTCCTTTTGTTTTTTTGAGGTAGGGTCTCACTCTAGCCCAGGCTGACCTGGAATTTACTATGTAATCTCAGGCTGACCTTGAACTCACAATGATCCTCCTACCTCAGTCTCCCAAGTGCTAGGATGTGCTACTCTGTCCTGTCTAACTACATTTCTTTTTTTTAAATTTTTTTCTTGTGATTAAAAAAAAGTTATTAGAGACACAGAGAGAGAGAAAGGGAGACAGAGAGAGAGTGGGAGTGCCAGGGCCTCTAGCCACTGCAAACGAACTCCAGATGCATGTGCCACCATGTGTATCTGGCTTACGTGGGACCTGGAAAATTGAACCTTGGTCCTTAGGCTTTGCAGGCAAGTGCCTTAACCGCTAAGCCATCTCTCCAGCTCCCAACTACATTTCTTGAGTAAAGCAACGTTAAAATTAAAAAGAGAAGAGGCTGCACACAGTAGAGCATGCCATTAGTCCCAAACACTCCAGAGGCTGAGGTAGGAGGAACCCTGAAGGTTTGAGGCCAGTTTGGGGCTACAGAGTGGGTTCCAGATCAGCCTGGGCTAGAGTGAGATCCTGCCTTGAAAAAACACACCAGGGCTAGAGAGATGGCTTGGCTGTTAAATGCACTTGCTTGGAAAACCTTATGGCCTGAGTTTAATTTCCCAGTACCCACATAAAGCCAGATGCACAAAGTGGTGCGTTTGCCTAGAGTTTGTTTGCAGTGGTAGGAGGCCCTGGCTTACCCAGCCCCATCTCTCTCTCTCTCTCATCTCATTCTCTCTTTCCCTCTCTCAGATAGCAAATGAATAAAATTAAAATATTTAAAAAACAACAACAGCTGGGTGTGGTGGCTCATGCCTTTAATCCCAGCACTCACTCAGGAGGCAGAGGTAGGAAGATCTCTGCGAGTTTGAGGCCACCCTGAGACTACATAGTGAATTCCAGGTCAGACTGGGCTAGAGTGAGACCCTACCTTGAAAACAATAACAACAACAACAAAAAGACGATGGGAATTGCCAGCCAGTTTCAACCTAGGTAGTTGAAATAGGCCATGTACCTTTTCCGGTCCCTTTGCTATAGAGGTGAAACCCAAGGAGGACATTGTTCCCATTTATTTCCTTAAATGTCATAGCTATCACACAGATCTAGGGTTTTTTTTTAACTCTCACTAATTTTTTTTTTTCGAGATAAGGTTTCACTCTAGTCCAGCTTAAATTTTTATAACTTTGCGATTGACATTATTTGTTTGCAAGTTACTTAAATTATTTAAATGTTGGAAGAATAAGAAAAAATCTAACCTGTAAATTGCTCTCAAAGGTTACTAAATGTTTCTGAATACAATTAATAAAGCTGAGGTAAAAGTATGTTTGGTATACATTTAACAAGATATTCATTTTGACTTTTCCAGTTTTCTTCATATTTTGAGGAAATCCCCTCACCCCAGGTCTTGTTTCTTTGTGAGTGTGGTAACCTTCTAGACCCTAACCCTGAGCTTGGAGTCTCCAAGGAGTACAACAGAGTCCCTTGTGAGAGGACAGGCACGAACAACGAATATAATAGGAAACCAAGTGACATTTGGGAGCTTTCACTGGCCAGGCCTGTTTTAAGGAGTTCTCACCCATTAACGTGCTCCTACCAGGCAGGTGCTGCTGTGACCCATGTTCCAGAAGAAGGGGCTTGGGGGAGAAGAGCTGGGACTGAGCGTCTACAGTGAGCCCCCTCCTGGTGTTGCTGTCTTTTCCTGAGCCCTGTGGGTATCCACAGTTCCATTTGTGAATCAGGCTTCTCACTAGAACTAGTCTTTTTCTTTTTCTTTTTTTTTTTTTTTTTTGAGGTAGGCTGACCTAGAATTCACTATGTAGTCTCAGGGTGGCCTTGAACTCGCTGTGATCCTCCTACCTCTGCCTCCCAAGTGCTGGGATTAAAGGTGTGTGCCACCACACCCACCTTTGTTTTTTTTTTATTACAATAGTATTTTTAAACTCTTCTTTTTTGTTACTTTTTATTTATTTATTTGAGAGTGACAGAGAGAGAAAGAGGCAGATAGAGAGAGAGAGAGAGAGAGGACGGGCACGCCAGGGCCTCCAGCCACTGCAAACGAACTCAGACGCGTGCGCCACCTTGTGCATCTGGCTGACGTGGGTCCTGGGGAATCGAGCCTCAAACCGGGGTCCTTAGGCTTCACACGCAACTGCTTAACCGCTAAGCCATATCTCCAGCCCCATATTTTTTTGTTCATTTATTTAAGAGGGAAAGAGAAAGAGGCAGATAGAGAGACTGGGCGTGCCAGGGCTTCTAGCCACTGCAAACGAAATCCAGACACATGAGCCACCTTGTGCATCTGGCTTACATGGGTACTGGGGAATAGAACCTAGGTTCTTAGGCTTTACAGGCAAGCACCTTAACCATTAAGCCATCACTCTAGCCCCTCAGTATTCTTTTATTAAAAATATTTTATTTTTATTTATTTGACAGAGAAAGAGGGAGAAAGAGAATAGGCACGCCAGGGCTTCCAGCCACTGTAAATGAACTCCAGAAGTGAGCACCCCCCTTGTGCATCTGGCTGACGTGGGTCCTAGGGAATAGAACCTGGGTCCTTTGGCTTTGCAGGCAAACGCCTTAACCACTAAGCCATCCCTCCAGCCCTCAGTATTCTTATCCATATTTTACTAGATGGAAAGCTGGCTCCCAAAGGCTCAGCCACTCTGTCCAGGTCACCGTGGTCGAAGTGGCAGAATCCTTATGAACCCAAAGACTGCTGGACATTTCCTGACTGCCCACCACTGGTCACGCCCCCATCGTCCTCCCCACTCCCTACCTTCTGCCCTCTTCTCTCTGACCTGTGCCTGCCCAGGGCAGGTGGGACTCACAGGCTGCTTTCTAGATGCGATAGTCTCAGCTGGCTGCCTCTGGCCCGCAGATCTCGCCTTATCTTGGAGCCATCAGAACCTCTCTTGCCAACAGGGCCCCAGCTCAAGGTCACCTCAAGAGGGTTCCTTTCCTACAACACGGGCCCCTGCTGTCTGCCTGGTAACTTAGGATGGAAGGTGAGTTGTATGTGGGGGGTGGGGAGGTGCTTAAAGAGCCAGGTTCTTGCTGGGAGCTCTTAAATTTCCACTACAGCATGCAGAACCAGAGCATAGCCTGGAGGTGAGGACAAAGGGTGTGACCCCAAAAGATCTGGACTTCCTTCTAGGCTCTGGGCTGTACCCCATAGCTTTGGACTAGTCACTTCCTCTTTCTGGGCCTCAGTTTCCCCCTCCGGAAGGGATGTGGCAGAAGTAGATACTCACCAAGATCTATCTAGAAGTGGGTGACTTTGTCTACTACAGCAGCAGAGTGATAGCTCTGTGACAAGTGAGCATGTATGTATAAATTGCAGATATTATATAAAAAATATAAATTATAAGCATAGTATTTATATGCTATATGTCATATTATCATACTTTATGTAATTATGCATAATCATGTTATATGACTATATGTTACATATGAATTTGGGGGGGCGTTCAAGGTAAGGTGTTACTCTAGCCTGCTGACCTGGCACTCGCTCTGTAGCCCTAGATTAACCTTGAACTCACAATGGTCCTCCTACCTCAGTCTGTGCTGGAACTAAAGGCATGTGCCACCACGCCCAGGTTTATATATGCCATTTCTTGTTTTAGTTAGAAATACTAGCCACGGCTGGTGGCACAGGCCTGTATTCCCAGCTGTTCAGGAGACTAAGACTTGAGGTTCTCAAGTTCAAGGTCAACCTAGGTTTCAAAGTAAACTCTAGTCCAGTCTGGGCAATTTAGTAGGACTCTGTCTCAAAATAGAAAAGTAAGCGGGGAATGGTAGCTCACTCCTTTAATTCCAGCACTCTGGAGGCTGAGATAGGAAGACCACTGTGAGTTTAAGGCCACCCTGGGCTACAGAGTGAGTCCAGATCAGCCTAGGCTAGAGTGAGACCCTACTTCAAATAGCAGAAAACAGTCACCATGACAAAGGGCTGTGGCTATAGGTTAATGATAAATCAACATGCAGGAGGCTCTAGGTTCAATCCTTGTACTGAAAAATAAAAAAGAAATCCTAGCAAACTCATCCCCTGCTATCCTTTAGGAAGGAGCCCACCACTGACCACTCACTAGGAAGGAGAGAGAGACCAAGAGGACCCACCTTCAATGTAAGAAAGGAAGGAGCAGGGTGAGGGGAAAACCCCGCATTTTCCATTTGGGGGGTGCACTCGAATCAGATGAAGCTTTGCAAATGAGGTGCCTGATCCTCTACACCAATTAAATCAGAACTTCTGGGCATGTACCTGGATGTTGGTGGGTTAGAGAAACAGCCCACGTGAGTCTACACTGAGGGTCACGAACACACTGAGAGCGGTGGTCCCCAGTCTGTAGAGCCTCCAAGTGCTCTGAAGGGCTGGGCCCCGCCTGCAGACTTCCCCACTTAGTGGCATTGGGACGGGTCCTGGGTGCTTCCTGCAGCTGCTTTAAGGCATCACCACTAACTGTGGCACAGTACAGATTTGTGCTAACCTTAGTGCTCTAGAGGGGTGACGTTCATGGGTCTCGCCGGGCTACAGTCACTGCGTGGGACGGTGCTTTTTCTGGAGGTTCCAGAGCAGAACCTCACTTGTTGCTCTGAGTGTCCATCTGACTGGATCAACTCGTCATTGTGCACTGGACAACATAGACTGGCCTAGGCTGGATGACATGTCCTATTCTTTTTTCTTTTCTTTTCTTTTCTTTCTTTCTTTCTTTTTTTTTTTTTTGAGGTAGGGTCTCACTGTAGCCCAGGCTGACCTGGAATTCACTATGTAGTCTCAGGGTGGCCTCGAACTCTTGGTGATCCTCCTACCTCTGCCTCCCTCCCGAGTGCTGGGATTAATCCCCACTAGGGGAGCATCTTGTCAGAGAGCAGGCTGGGGAGCAGAAACTGACAGGCTTTAGTCAGAGCCAGGTTAGTTCATCCATTCATGGATTCAAAGTGATAGTGACGAATTCCACGTGCTGGCTCTAAGGTCTCAATGAGACCTCTCTCCAGCCTAATAGAGACATTAAGCCAGTGTGTCACTTGTCTATTGCTGTCACAAACCTCCTGTTGCAGTCAGGTTCGCATTGCTGGCAGAAATCACCCGACCAAGAGCAGCTTATGGGAAAAAGAAAGGGGTTGTATTTTGGTTTATAGACTCGAGGGGAAGCTCCACGATGGCAGGGGTAAACGATGGCATGAGCAGAGGGTGGACATCACCTCCTGGGCAACATCAGGTGGACAGCAGCAACAGGAGAGTGTGTCCAACACTGGCAAGAGGAAGCTGGCTATAACACCCATAAGCCAGCCCCCAACAATACACCATCTCCAGGAGGCTTTAATTCCAAATTTCCATCAGTTGGGAATCCAGCATTCAGAACACCAAAGTTTATGAGGGACACCCGAATCAAACCACCACACCTCCCAAAATTCAGGGACTTCGAACAATGACTGTGTTATTTGCTCATCATGGGTGGGCTTGTGATTTGGGCTGGGCTCAGTTGTCTGATTCCTTTGGATTGATCTATGTGGCTGCCACCAACCTGCGGTATGACTGGGGCTGGTTGATCTATCATGGCCTCACTCCCAGGTCTGGAAGTTGGTGTGGCCTGAGCTGCTTCTCTTGGCTGAAGTTTTTCCAGCGGTCAAGTCCAATCCAATGCACATGCAGCTTTTAGGTGTTTTTTTTTTTTTTTTTTTTTTGCTAATGTGTCACTGGCCCAATCAAAGCACATGGGCAAGCCCATCCAGAGTCCTTATGGGGAGTGACGTGGATGTGGAAGTTCTTGCTCAGTCAGGGACATAGGATGACGATCTGTTGAGACTATCCAGCCCTACTTCCTGTGCCCCTCAAAACATTCCACCTCTCCTTTGGGGGATACCTCACGGTCCCATCTTCCCACAGGAAAACCAAGAGTCTCGAGACTCTTGGACTCAGCGCATGGATGTAAGGGAGGAGGACCGGACCCAGGCCACATTCCAGACACGTCTGCAGTAATCTGGCTTTCAGGCCAGGAGACACAGTTCCCTCTTCCACTGGCCCCATATTCCAGTGACCACGGTTTTGGTTCAGTGGGTGCCGCCAGTGAGAAGCACTTGGAACTGGAGCTGTGCTAGGCTTAGCAGGGCGCTTGCCCTCAGAACGGCGGGACAGGACAAATGGGACCTCTGTTTGTGTATACACAGTTCCTGAGGGGGCAGAAGCCAGCCATGGAACAGCCAGTGTGGGGGAGTGGGACCCCCATTCTCTGGCCCCTTGCCAAGTGGGGAGGGTGACAAGGAGTTCTAAGTTCTCTTAAGTCATACGACGACAAAGCGGCTTTCCTGGAAAGTAGGTGGGTGGCAGCCAGCTGTCATGCTAGGTTGACTATATGTCCCATTTGCCCACGGCAGTCCTGTGTGTGCCTGCTACCGTGGTGTAATTATTAATAGTACTCCTCCTCCATCCAGTTTGGGTGGTGCAGGTAATGGGTTGTCCTAGCTGAAGCCCACGTTCATCCCAGAGTGCAAGAAGGTGACTGAAAGAGCTGGGCCAGGGCCTTCTCTCATTCTGCTGCTGACAAGCCCGGGCACCCGGGCATGTGCCATTTCTCTCTGGTGACAGTAGCTTTATATCTGACTTGAGGAGTCAGGCCAGACAGCCCATCCTAGTTGGGGAATGAATGGATGTGAGATGTCAACCCTGATGGTTGTCTCCACAACCACCCCCCCCCAACAGGCTGTTGAAAATATTGATCCTTTGTGGATGTTGGTGTGTGTGGTGTGCGGGCATGTGTGTATCTGCGTTCATTCGTGTGTGACTGGCTGCCCATGCCTGTTGTGTAAACATGCATGTGGAGTCCAGAGGACTTTTGAGTGTGATCCTCGGGTTCACCATCCATCTCTTGCTCTCTTTTTAATTTAATTTAATTTATTTATCTATCTATTTTATTTATTTATTTATTTTTTTGAGGTAGGGTCTCACTCTAGCCCAGGCTGACCTGGAATTCACTATGTAGTCTCAGGGTGGCCTTGAACTCACGGCAATCTTCCTACCTCTGCCTCCCGAGTGCTGGGATTAAAGGTATGCACCACCATGTCCGGATCTCACTTTAAAAAAAAAAAAAAGAAAGATTTATTTTTATTTATTTATTAGAGACAGAGAGGGGGGAGAGAGAGAGAATGAATGGGTGTGCCAGAGCCTCTAGCCTCTGCAAATGAACTTCACACACATGCACCACCATGTACGTGGGCTTACGTGGGACCTGGAGAATAGAACCTGGGTCCTTAGGCTTCGCAGGCAAGTGCCTTAACTGCTAAGCCATCTCTCCAGCCCCACCGTCCAGCTCTTTTTGAGACAAGGTCTCTCATTGGCCTGGAGCTCACTGTTGAGACTAGACTGGCTGGACAGCCAGCTCCAGGGATTCTCCCTTCCTCTCTGCCTCCCCAGCGCTGTGATTACAGGCGCGCACAGCCATGCTTGGCATTTTACATAGGCACTGGATGGAACACAGGTCCTTGTGGTTGAATGGCAAGCACTTGACTGATTCAGCTACCTCCCCAGTGTGACATCGCTCCTTCTGTAGCATCTTTGACTCAGTGTCCTCTGGGAACTCTCCACGTTTTGTCAGCTCTCTCCCACCCCTACCTCTCTATGCCATCTGTGTCTCCCAGCCATCAGAGACTCAATACTTGTCTAGTCATCTCTCCTCCCCAACCCTACTGCAGCCAACTTTTCTTTAGCCTGCACATCCTACTTGAGTACAGTTTGGGACTAACAACTTAATCCCCTGTGGCTTTCTCCATCTATCATGAGGGATGATGGCGTCAGTCTTATTGGATTAGGGACAAGGTATGTGAAGTGTGTGTTTCTGAAGCTCATCATCTTGACATTACCTGCAGGGCAACTCGGGTCCTCACCGTGTCATCAAAGGAAGTCACCAAGGTGTCTCTGAAGCCCATCATCCTGACATTACCTGAAGGGCGACTCAGGTCCTCACCGTGTCATCAAAGGAAGTGATTTGCAAACATGAAGTTTCCGAGTTTCCTCTCTGCCGTTCTCTGTCACCAGAAGCTTCTATGAAAACTCTTCGTTGCTCAGCTTCACAGGCTCCATGTTCCACCTTTCATTTGACTGGTACACAGCATGAAGCAATATAGACCCCCAAGTCCCTTTGAAATGGTCGTGTAGATCTCCGACTGACTTAATCCTAACAAGGCCGAGCCCCTCCCTCACTCTCAATCCTTTTGGGTGTTTTAGTTCAGCAGAGAAAACATCACCTCTGCTGCAGTGTAACCCTCAAATAAATGCAGCCTTTTTTCTTGTGAACTCTGGCATCCTATTTTATTTATTTATTGTGCGTTTTTGAGGTAGGGTCTCACTCTAGCTCAGGCTGACCTGGAATTCACTATGCAGTCTCAGGGTGGCCTTGAACTCATGGCAATCCTCCTACCTCTGCCTCCCGAGTGCTGGAATTAAAGATGTGCGCCACCACGCCTGGCTTGTTTTTTTTTTCTTTTCTATTTTTTTAATTTTTTTCTATTTTTTTAAAATAGTTTATTTATTTGCTAGGAGAGGAGAGAGAGAGAGAGAGGGAGAGAGAGGGAGGGAGGATATGCCAGGCCCTTTTGCAGCTGCAAACACACTCCAGATGCACGTGCTGCTTAGTGCATCTGGCTTTATGTAGGTACTGGTGATTTGAACCTGGGCCAAACTGGGCCAGCAGGCTTTTGCAAATAAACACTTGAACCATCTTCCCAGCCCCTGATATATTTTTAAAATTTTATTTTTAAAAATTTATTTATTTATTTGAGAGAGAGAGAGAGAGAATGGTTATGCCAGGGCCTCTAGCCTCTGCAAACAAACTCCAGACATGTGCCACCTTGTACATCTGGCTTACGTGGGTCCTGGGGAATCGAACCTTGCTCCTTTGGCTTTGCAGGCAGGTGCCTTAACCACTAAGCCATCCCTCCAGCTCGCTATCCTTTTTTGACACTTAGTGCATCTGGCTTTATGTGGGCACTGGGGACTCAAACCCGGGTTGTTAGGCTTTGCATGCAAATGCCTTAACCACCGAGCCATCTCTCTAGTCCCAAGAGGATAACATTTGGGTTGATCCTCATCTTCCACCTCATTTGAGACAGGGTCTCCCATTGTTCACGGTTCCATTTGCAAAGGTCTAGGAAATTCTCCTGCCTGTCTCCTTCCTCCCTCCTCTCTGTAGGCACACTTTTCTCATGTAATCTAGGCTGGCCTTGAACTACACATGCAGCCAAAGATGATTTTGAACTCCTGATCCTCCTGCTTCTACTTCCTGCGAGTTGGGATTACAGGTGGGCACCATCCCACCTGAAGTCATGAGTCGTCTTTCTGCATAAATGAATGAGGGATTTCACTAATCAGAGCATGAGCAGAGCACTCACTACACACACAGATCAGTACCAGACCCAAACGCCTATACAAAGATCCTCCCCCACAAAGAGGAAGCACAGATTTTCCAGAAGTTAAGGCAGAACAAGCATATTCCTGGGCAGGTAAGATGGTCAAGTGGTTAAAGGCACTTGCTTGCAAAGCCTGCTGGCCCAATCCCCATATAAAAGCCAGATGCAAAAAGAGACACATGCATTTAGAGTTCTTTTGAAGTGGCAATAGGCCCTGGTGTATTCACTCATATGTTTACAGATTAATTTAAAAAACCAGGCATTTTCCCTGTAATTTTAGGGTGGGCTTCATGGAAGAGATGAACTTTGCTATGGGATTAGGAGGTAGACCTTTTTCTTTCTCTGCCCTCTGCCTTTTCTTGTCTGAAGCACCCCCTGACAGATGATTCCAGGCCTCCCTCCCTAACCCCATCTCAAGCCGTCATCTGCAGGATGGCACTCTCAGCTCATCCTTTGTGACTAGGATTTAAGAAATTTATTGTTCAAGTCCGTCAGGCTGGTAGTGCTTTACCAGAGAAACCAGCCTAAGATGTGGATTACTTGCTGTGCAGGGAGGGCTGCTGAGGCCAGGAAGAGTCTTTCCACCAGGGAGGTGCAGGGTGGAGTTCCATACAGACAAGAGGAAGGCTGCAGTTAGGGGACAAAGGCAGTCTGTCTTTCTTCAAGGTATGGCCACGCTGGGTGAGTGGTGCAGGACCAGTCACCGCGGTGGCTCTTCCCCTTTGGCAGGTCACCATCGTCACTCTCGCATCTTTGGCGAAGGTCCCACAAGAAGCCTCCAGTTGTGCAAGAGCGCTTAGCCGGGACCAGATGTTATTGAGCTGTCCAACAGTACCGCAGCTGGTCATACTGTGCAAGAGCCTCCTCTCATTTACTCCACCTGCTAAAGGGCCACTGTCGTGCACAACTCCAAGAAGTCTGTGAAGCAGAGGCCATGGTAGGAGTCCCAGCTGTGCCACACAGTGAGTGACCTCGGGCAAGGAGCAGAGCCTCTTGCCCCATCCATGTGAGTGTGGCAGTAGCAGCAGAGATAATTCTGGTGCACATGATGTTTTTGAACTCAGAGGTTGGCCGTACATATTTGAGGAAGCAATAGCTCTTATCATGTACTAGAAATGAATGGGGAAGGCCATTGCAAATTGAGACGTGTCTTGGATACCCCTGGAGGTGACTTCTATGATGAGGGACAGTGGCACTTTTGGTGCTCTGAAAAGTCTGCAAAGGTGTATGGGCTCAGAAAATCCAACCCTGTGGCCTCAGAACCACAGGGCAGAGACAAGGGCAGGGGCTGGGGAGCAGCTCTGGCCTTGTTCTCATAGCCTCTTGAAGCCGCAGACAGTCTCCTCTACCCACATGTTTTGTTCCAGTGTAGGTGGCCAGTGGAGAGGAGAGAGTACGGGCCTCCGTGGTGTTCTCTTCTCTGCAGCTATGTGTGGGATCAAAGGTAAGAACCCCAGCAGTGGGAAGCTGAGCTGGACAGGCTGTTCAGAGAAAGGCGCAGCACCCTCTGGTCGAAGCGCGAGCTCTGAGTCCATCAAGCCCAAGCTGCAAACACTGACTGAGGAATGCTCTCCAAAGCAAGTGGCCTGGATCGTTAAAAACCTGTAGATGTCAGGGACCAAAGAGAGCAGGGAATATCCTTCAAGGTTAAGGAGACAGACAGGTACATAAACTGGTTGATTGATCCTTCATGGGCCTAGGGTCAAGGCGGAAGGCTACAAAAGTGCTATTGGAACAACCAGAGAAGACCAAATAACAATATGTTAGATGACGGGATTGATAAATGTGAAATTTCTCAAGTGCAGTGTACTGCATAGTCACAAGAGCTAAAGGATCCACCAACGTTTGGATAAACAGAAAGAGTGGATGAACAAAATGTGATATACACATGTAACAGAATATTACTCCTAGCTGGGCGTGGTGGCGCACACCTTTAATCCCAGTACTCGGGAGGCAGAGGTAGGAGGATTGCTGTGAGTTCAAGGCCACCCTGAGACTACATAGTTAATTTCAGGTCAGCCTGGACCAGAGTGAGACCCTATCTCGAAAAACCAAAAAAAAAAAAAAAAGAATATTACTCCTGAAAACTGAATGAAATTCTGACATATGCTACAACACGGATGAGCCTTGAAGACATTAGGTTCAGTTAAGTAAGCAATCACAAAAGGACAAACATGGAATCTGTGAATCCACTCTATGAGGCACCTAGGCTCATCAAATTCATGGAGCCAGAAGGCATAAATGGTGTTTGCTGGGGGCTGGGAGAGTAGGTGAGAGGGAGTTATTACCTGGGATGGACAGAGTCTCACTTTTGCAAGATGCAAAAGTTCTGGAGCTGGATGGTGGTTATGACGTAGAAAAAGCCAAATGAGGTTGTGTGGGCATCTGTAAATCCCAGCACACCTACAGCAAGACGGGAGGTGAAAACAGAATTCCCCAGAAGCTTGAGTGCCCACTAGCCTGGCAAACACAGCAGGGAACAAGGAGAGACCATGCCTCGAACAAGAGGGAAAGTGAGAACCAACACCTGAGGTTGTCCATTGACTTCCACACGCATGCTGTGGCACACTCATGCCTGAACTCGCACCCCCACTTGTTACAATTAAAATAAAACTTCAGACTAGAGACATGGCTTAATAGTTAAGGCACTTGCCTGCAAAGCCTAAGGACTCACGTACAACTCTTCAGGTACCATGTAAGCCAGACACACAAGGTGATGCAAGCATGCAAGGTTGTACCTGTGCACAAGGGGTGCACTTGTCTCTCATATGAGACAGTTTCTCACGCTTTCCTCAGTTTTCATTCCTGCATCCTGTGTGATTTTTGTAATCTGAAAAAGAGAAGACAGCCATGGTATCTCTGGCTACTCCGGAGGCTGAGGCAAGAGGATCAAGAACTTAAGGCCAATTTGTTTTAAAAAAAATTGTTACTAGAAAAATTTCAGATGGCCTGGATATCCATGACCTCATAGTGCCTAACACTACCTACACAAGACCATCATAAGAGGAGGAAAAGATCATGACATCAAAATGAAAGAGAGACTGATTGAGATGGGGAGGGGATATGGTGGAGAATGGATTTCAAAGGGTAAAGTGGGGGGAGGGAAGGTAGTACCATGGGATATTTTTTATTATCATGGAAAATGTTAATAAAAATTGAGAAAAAATGGACAAAAAAAGAAAAAGGAAAAGAAAAATTTCAGTGCCAGAGATGGGATACCTTCCATTGAGTTGTTGGCCAGGGAGGTCCCTGATGCCCCCAAAACATTACAGGCCATTGCCAAGGCTCTTGGTTTCCCACCGGGAATAGATGGTAAGACTCTATTGCTGAAGACTCCATATGCTGGGGCTGCAAGGTCACTGAGAAGTCAAGCTAGAGCTGAGCTGGAAATCTCCCCGTAGACCAGATAACAGAAAGCTGGAAAAAGCTATGCTGCATGCAGCCCTATGGGAGAGAGAAGTCATCAGCGGTGATAAATAACAGTGGACACTGCAAGCCTTAAATTTGGCCAGCTAGGACAAATGACCCAACAGATACAATAGTGACATGTCTGTTATGAGGGAAATCAACTGTTCTCTAATGGGACTGGAAGCCCATTCTATCAGAGGGAATACATGCTTGGTACTGAAAACCTAGTCAAAAGCCTATGGCCAGGGAGGTCATGAGCCCTAGGGGTGCAGTTCCTGCTGGTGTCTGGAAAACTGCCCTGTGAGTACTTTTCTTAACATTCATACCCATATATTAATGCTACTCTCATGTTCGGTTAGAGAAGCTTCTCTTTTCAGATGGCAGTGACCACTGGAATGACCCAAAAGGCACCATAGTGCTGAGAAGACGTGACAGAGGAGTGCTCAGCACTGGGACATCTCTACTATCATACCCTCCAAAGGCTCAGGGTCCATTGTGGAAGAGGTGACGGAAAGAATGTAAGAGCCAAAGGAAGGGTAGGACTGCTTACAATGCACTTTTCCAGACACAAAAATGGCCTAGATATCCATGACCTCGCAGTGCCTGACACTACCTACACAAGACTATTATAAGAGGAGGAAAAGATGATGGCATCAAAATAAAAGAGAGACTGGCTGAGATGGGGAGGGGGATATGATGGAGAATGGAGTTTCAAAGGGGAAAGTGGAGGAGGGAAGGGAATTATCATGGTTCAATATCTGTACTTATGGAAGCTGTCTATTTTTTTAAAAAGTTTTTTTTTTTTTTTTTTAAGAGTTTAAGGCCAGCCTGAGTTACAGAGTGAGATCCTACACAAAAGGATGAAGGTGATGGTGGTGGTGGTGGGAGCCACCACAACATGTGGGTGGGAGGCCACATCCCTGGGATAAGGGAGAAAAACCCGAATGGGACGCACAGAGGTTGGGGGGACCCTAATTCCTTCCGGCTGCCCCCCTTCAGCGCCTGCTCTCATCATCGCGGGGAGCCCGGGTCCGGGGGGCCCCTCGCCGGTTGGGCGGCCAGCAGAGCGCGCGCCCGCCAGCCGTCGCCCCGCCCTGGGCCGGGTCCTATAAACACAGCCGCCGCCTCTGCTCCGAGCGCAGCTGGGAGCGAGCGAGCCGCCCAGCATGGCCTGGAACACCAACCTCCACTGGCGGCTGCCCATCACCTGCCTGGTCCTGCAGGCGGCCATGGTGGTGCTCTTCGGCGTGTTCGTGCGCTACGATATCCAAGCTCATACCAACTGGTGGTACGAGAGGAATCAAATGAACCTCAGCAACATGGAGAACGAATTCTACTATCGCTACCCGAGTAAGTCCTGCACTCCGCAGACTCGCCTGTGCCTGGCATCTCCAGGCGGTCCCCACCTGGCTGCGACCTGAAATTCTGCCTGCTGCTGGCCGGGAATCAGGGTAGAAAAGGAGACCAAGGAGCGGGCAAGGCTGCTCCACAGTCCCCTGGTGGCACCCAGGGCAAACTCCCCCCCCCCCCCCCTCAGGGTGCTCTAGCCGGTTTCCTCCTATCACGCTGGAGAAAAGGTCAGATGTTCACATTTGCTTCGATGGATGGGAGAGGTAGGCTTGTTGTTTTTGTTGTTTTCGAGTCTCCCAACTATCATATGCCTCCAGTGTCCCTTTCCCGCTTCGTGTCCTCAAAAGTCCCATCGCTGTCACCCACCAGCAGCTCACATGAACTCCAAATCAGGGGGTTAGGAACAATGAGGACGTTCAAGGGATGGCTCGATGGTCCCCTGCGGTCCTCCTGCAGGTACAGGTGTGTGGGGCCAGACATGGTATTGAGCCAGGAGGTCACAACACCCTCCTTTTTTGGACTTGGAGAGGGCCAATAAGGCACCCTCTGAATTTTCTGTACCCGTGGTGCTGTGGTTAAAAGTATAGTCCCTGGGCTGGAGAGATTGTTCAGTGGTTAAGGCGCTTGCCTGCAGAGCCTAATGACCCAGGTTTGATTCCTCAGTGCCAGATGCACAAAGTGGCACATGCATCTGGAGTTTGTTTGCAGTGGCTAGAGGCTCTGGTGGGCCCATTCTCTCTGTGTGTGTCTCTCTTTTCTTGCAAATAAATAAAAATATTAATAATTTAAAAAGTATATCCCTGGAATGACAGACCCCCTTTCTACCACGGCTCTGCTACTGCGGGTTGGGTGGTCTCAGGTAGTGCCAACCTTGCTGAATTCCCAACTTATTGAATAGGGATGATGAGGGGGTCCACCTCACAACAGGGAGGTGATACTGCGTGAGACAGTGGGGGCTCTGAGGCACAGTGGGGTGTGTAGTCCCCACTTTGCAGCAGGGCGATCACAGGAGCACTACCTACACGTGCCCTAGGGTTCTAGGCGTCATGTGCCCTAGGGTTCTAGGCGTCATGTGCCCTAGGGTTCTAGGCGTCAGGCCATTGACAGGTAGAAGGACTGGCCCAAGGTTATTTCAAGCAGCCCAACCGCTGGACTGCCAACCCAGGACACTTCCAATGCCCTTGAGCTTTCTGAATTTTCACGCCTTCTGCCAGCAGCCAATGACAATTCTCCTAACAGTTGGTGTACATGTAGTCATGGACCATTGGTTTGAGAAGGAACTTTGAAGCTTATTTCCCATAGCCATCTCTATCAACCTGTGTTCCTTTCATGGCTCGTATACTGAACCAGAGGGTACTCTCTGCCCCCCCCCCCCGCCACCAGGTAGCTTGGCACTCCAGCCCAGGCTAACCTGGAATTCATTACGTAGCCCCAAACTGTAACTAAAGGTGTGTGCCACCACACTGGGCATCAAGGCATTTTTTACCCCTGGAAATAACACACACACATATGTATATATGTATATATTGTTTTTCCTTTTATTTGTTTATGAGAGAGAGGGGGAGGGAGGGAGAGAAAGACACACACACACACACACACAGAGAGAGAGAGAGAGAGAGAATGGGCACACGATGTTTACCACTGCAAACAAACTCTAGAACTTCATGCAACACTTTGTGCATCTGGCTTTACATGGTACGGGGGAACTGAACCTCACAGTGGCTGGCTTTGCAATAAGTGCCTTTGACTGCAGAGCCATCTTCCCTACAAAAGCCCTGGAAATAGTATTTCCAAAATAACAACACATATTCAGAATGGCAGCCACCATTTAAGGACTCGAGTTTAGGGCTGGAGGTATGGCTTAGTGGTTAAGTAGCTTGCCTGCACATCCCCAGGACCCAGGTTTGATTCCCAGAACCCATGTAAGCCAGGTGCACATGGTGGCACATGCATCTGGAGTTTGTTTGCAGTGGCTACAGGCCCTGGTGTGCCCATTCTCTCCCCCACTCTCAAATACATAAATAAAATTAAAAAACTGACTTGAGGGGCTAGAGAGATGGCTTAGCGGGTACGATACTTGCCTGCAAAGCCTAAGGACCCAGGTTCAATTCCTCAGTACCCATGTAAGCCAGATGCACAAGGTAGCACATGCACATGGAGTTTGTTTGCAGTGCCTAGAGACCCTGGTGCACCTATTCTTTATCTGCCTCTTTTCCTTTCTCCCTCTCTCTCAAATAAATAAATAAATAAATAAATAAATAAATATTTTTTTAAAAAAAGACTTGAGTTTAGGGGGCTGCAGGCTCACTGGGAGCCACCTATATTAAGTGGCTGCCAAAAAGTTAGGGCTAGTAAGGCTGTATTAATAGTCATATGGTCCCTAAAGGAAGGGAGGTAACTGAAAAAGGGGACCCCCCCACTCCAGGATTTTAAAGGAGATCTTGACAGGAGTTCAGATTGCAAATCCACCCTTCCTGTTGCCTGTCCTGGGTGTGGACTGCCAGGCAAATGTGGAAAGTGGGCACTCTGTACACACTAGCATAGAGCTTCAGAAGGGAATGAGTACTCTAAAGATGAAGATTATTTTCTAACTTTTTAAATTTTATTTTAGAGAGAGTGAGTGGGAGAGACACAGAGGGAGAGAGAGAGAGAGAATTGACACACCAGAGCCTCGGCCACTGCAATTGAACTCCAGATGCTTGTGCCACCTAGTGGGCATGTACAACCTTGCACTTGCCTCACCTTTGTGTATCTGGTTTACGTGGGATCTGGAGAGTTGAACATGAGTCCTTAGGTTTGGCAGGCAAGCACCTTAACTGCTAAGCATCTCTCCAGCCTAATAGGTGAAGATTTTTATTTTTTATTTTTATTTATTTATTTTTGGTTTTTCGAGGTAGGGTCTCACTGTAGCTCAGGCTGACCTGGAATTTACTATGTAATCTCAGGGTGGCCTTGAACTCACGGTGATCCTCCTACCTCTGCCTCCCAAGTGCTGGGATTCAAGGCGTGTGCCACCATGCCCGGCAAGATTTTTATTTTTATTATGATTTTTTAAAATTTTTATTTATTTACGAGAGAGAGGGAGATTGGGCATGCCAGGGCTTTCATCTGCTGCAAATGCACGTGCCATCTTGTGTATCTGGCTTACATGGGTCCTGAAGAATTGAATCTGGGTCCTTTGGCTTTGCAGACAAGCGCCTTAACCGCTACACCATGTCTCCAGCCCTAGAGGAAGATTTTAAAGTGGAAGTTCAGCATCCCACTAGAGATGTGGCTGTGAACTATGTCCCTGGATACTGTTTTGAACTGTCATAGCCTTTAAATTCCTTTGCGCTCTTCCTAGCTACTAAGTGCTACTCATCTGCTCTGTCGGGCAGAATGTTCATTCTTTCTGTTTTACAGTGGCGACAACAGAGATCAGAGAGCCCAACACTGATGCATACGGGGGCACAGGAAAGGACACAGCCAAGCTCTCCTACTGCACAGCCTACCTCCTTTCCAGAGTGGTCCATGGCATTGCTATACTCCCCCCCCCCCCCGCCCCACCATCAGGACATTGTGAAGTTGTAATGTGGGGGAGCTGGCTCTAAGGGAATGGAAGGGGAGGTCCTCAGATCTGTAGGACACCAGTCTTAATATGCTTTATGGGGGGGTTCCTCTATACTAAAAAGGGAGTTAGCCTGGGGGGGGGGTGAGGAGCAGAGGTGGCTGCCAGTGGCAGGTGGGGTATAACTGTATATTGGTGCCCCCTGGTGGCAGCTCTAATGACTGGCTGTTAGCGTGCCCATTCTGGCCCCAACAGAACCTCTGAGTTGAAGAGCACTGTCTTGAAAGAGAAAAAGAAAAATAACAGCTCATACGATTCAGTAATAGCTGAAGAGTCAGGGCTTTGAAAACAAGGGTTCTCTCGTTTAAAGCTCCACAGAACCTCTGGTCCCAACTGCCCTCCACTTACCAATTGAGAACTGAAAAACCAGAAGCCAGAGAGGTCAGGTCCTTTGCTGAAGTCATACGGGTTAGGCTTTCACATCACTACTTCTTAAATCTTTTGAGTTAACACTAAACCTTGTAAAAGAGAAATTAATGAATGGGTGCATTTCGCGGCTAACTCAGGAGAGAAATGAAAGGGAGGTGCCCAGGAGTGGAAAGCTGGTTTCTGGATACCAGGGGAGGGAGAGGACAAGAGATGCCTCCGGAGAAGAACAGAGAGGGGCAGGGCACCCATGGGACCAGGACATGGACAGAGAACTGGGGTGAGAAGGGTCAGGCAGGGAGGAAGGATGAGGAAAGTGAGGGTTAGTGTGTGTGGGGGGGGGCTCCTCTCAGGCCACAGGGAAACCAGAGACAGCCCCAACACCTGCAGATACCCCTAACGCCTTCTGCTCTGCCCTTGCCTACACAGCTCCTCTATGCCGCCAGCAGCAGCGCCCCTTCTTGAAAGGACCCTACCTCCTGTGGTGCTCTTTCCCCAGGGCCCCCCCCCCATCCTCCTTCCCCGTCATGTCTGCTAGCTTCAAGGCACACCAGTGCCCTGCTTGTGTCTGCGCCTCTCTCACCTCTCTCAGTTTGCCTCCCAGCTGTTTACAGGCCTGTGTGGTATTAGGGGGCAGCCGTTTCTCCCACGCTGCTGGCCCACCCTGGGCCCCACCCCATGGTCATCTCAAGACCACCACAGCTAGGATGGTACCCAGCGCCCCCCTCCCCCCATAGCCGCTTCCCTCCCACTGCCCTGAGTGTGTCAGCGGCCCTGCCTTTTAGCTCCACTCCCTGCCTGGTGAACTGTCATCTGAACAAATTACCTTCCTCTTCTTTGCAGCTCTCTTTCAGTCCATCACCCCTCAGTTCCTCCCAGAATAATCATGAGACCTTTCATGGTGCTTCAATATACATAAGCCCCATTTTCTCCACAGCCGTTGGCAACACAATAAGGCACGGGACATGGTAACACATGAAATCAGCTGCCCATGTTGAGAAACCTGAGCTGAGGTTTGTTGGCTCCAGCAAACCATACACAGAACGGAATAAACACAGGGAGGGCTCAGCGCACCGTCCTAGGACACCGGGGACCTTGGTTCTCCTGCATCTGCTTGTGCTCCTACCCTTCAGTGTTCAGGGGAACTGCTATTTAATGGCTGTGGGGCCAAAGGGCCTGTCAGTTCTGTGGGTCGGAGGTGTTGTATGGCGAGGGGCCTGTAGACCTGCCTCACTGGCAAATGGCCGCTGTGGCTAATTGTGCCAAGCTGGCCTAGCTGCTGAGAACAGCCACCACCGAGTCACTCGTGGAAACTCACGAGGGTCCACCTTGGCCCCCTCCTTGGTGCAGGGACTACCTTGGTCGACAACGCAGGCATGCCCTTGCCTTCTTGGAGCCTCCTAGTCTAGTAGGCTACACAAACAAAGCAAAGCATGTAACTTCAAATTGTAACGGATGTGGGAAATAAAAGAGGGTACCATGGGGGGGGGCGGATAGCCTGCTTTAACCATGTGGTGAGGAAGGCCTCTCTGATGAGGAAACATTTTGCAGAGATGTGTACGAAAACATAATCCTATTCCTAACAGACTCCAGCATATCTGCTTTTTAAAGATTTGTGTATTTTTTTTTTTTCAAGGTAGGGTCTCACTCGAGCCCAGGCTGACTTGGAATTCACTATGTAGTCTCAGGGTGGCCTTGAACTCATACTGATCCTCCTACCTCTGCCTCCCGAGTGCTGGGAATTAAAAGTGTGTGTCACCATGCCCAGCTATTTTTTGAGAGGTGGGGAGAGAGAGAGAATGGGCACACTATGGGCCTCCTGATGCTGCGAATGAATTCCAGATGCCTGTGCCACTTTGTGCATCTGGCTTTTCGTGGGTATGGGAGACCTGAACCTAGGCCATCAGGCTTTGCAAACAAGTGCCTTTAACCACTGAGCAATCTCTCCAGTTCATTCCAACATATTTCTTTTTTAAATATTTATTTATTTATTTGAGAGAGAGAGAGAGAGAGTGCAAGTGAGCAAGAGCGCACCAGGGCCTCCTGCCCTACAAACAAACTCCAGATGCATGTGCCACTTTATGCATCAGACTTTACATGGGTACTAGAGAATCAAACTTGGGCCATAAGGCTTTGCAAACAAGCAACTTTAACCACTTAGCAATCTCTCCAACCCCCCCTCCAAGATATTTCCAATGAATAGAGGTATTCTATTCCATAACTACAGTATTTAACTTCATAAATCCATATGGATGGAATACATCACTAAAACCTAATTCTCTCAGTTGACCCAATAATGACTATGTTGTTTCCCCCTATCTCCCTCCACAAATCCAGCGTAGACTTAGATGATGAACTTAGTTGGCTTGTGTTTTAATCTGGACCTTTTTGTTTTTCAAGGTCAAAGACCTTTTCTTTGTTTTTTTTTTTTTTTTTAAGTCGTGTAGTCTAATTGCTTCATTGTGTAATTACTATTGTATTGTTTTCTTTTTCCTCCTTTGTGATCAACACGCCATCTCTAGGCAGAATCTTGAAGACAGTGCAGATGCCCTGCTCCTCACTGGAATGTCTCCTTATGCTTAGCACGCGCATCAGATCTTTGCCGTGAAAGTGATGGTTGTCCGACTCCAACCGCACCCATGTTTAAGTGGCGTTCGCAGCATTCCGCCACAAGAAAGAATTCTCTTTGCTACCTTATCTGTACTTACCATGATCCAAATCACCTAGTATTACCCATATTTATTATCAGTATTGACTCGTGAAATCCTGTATTTAAATGGTTTTGTGAAGGGGGTGTTGGGGTGCACTGGCACTCCATACCTATGGAGGTCAGAGGACAACTAGTGTCGGTCTCTGCCTTCCACCTTGTTCACGGCAGGGTCTTTCATTGTTCACTGTGAGTTTGCCAGGCTAGCTGACCCTCCAGCTTCCTGGGCATGCTTCTGTCTCTGCTTGCCTTAGGCACTCTGGGATTCCAATGCCTACATTAAATATATATATAAATATATTATATATGTATATATATTATATATAATTTTATAATTATAGTATATATAATATATATACAGCATATATATATATATATATATATAATTGAAAACTTCTATACTAACAGACAACAAACCATGATATTTCCCTCCGCTCCCCCACTTTCCCCTTCATAACTCTGCTCTCCATCATATCCCCTCCCTCTCTCCATTAGTCTCTCTTCTAATTTGATGTTATCATCTTTTTCTCCTATTATGAGGGTCTTGTGTAGGTATTGCTAGGCACTGCGAGGTCTTGGATATCGAGGCCAAATTCTGTCCGGACAGTTGTATGTGAGGAGTGTCACCCTTCCTTTGGCTCTTACATTCTTTCCGCCACCTCTTCCACAATGGACCCTGAGCCTTGGAGGGTGATAGAGATGTTTCAGTGCTGGACACTCCTCCATCCCTTCTTCTCAGCACTATGTTGCCTTTTGGGTTATCCAAGTGGTCATCACCATCTGGAAAGCGAAGCTTCTCTAACCAGAACTGAGAGTAGCATGAATATATGAATATGAACATTAAGTGTAGTGCTTTCAGGGCAATTTGGTGAGAATAATATATGCATTTATCCAGACAAGAGCAGGTTTTATACCCCTAAGGCTCATGACCTCCCCTGCCATAGGCTTTTGATTAGGTTTTCAGTAGCAGGCATGTATTCCTCCCATAGAGCGGGCCTTCAGTCCGATTAGAGAGCAGTTAGTTTCCCCCAGAGCAGACATGCCACTATTGCACTCGTCAGTCATTTGGCCTGTCTGGCCAAACTTGACGATGCCTACATTTTTGTGTCTGGCTTTACATGGGTTCTGGCAGAAGAGTCTGATCAGAACTCATATGTTGGCCATGACTAATTAACAATAAATAATGATAGCTGCATATTTTGGTCACCTGTTATGGGTCAAGGTGATGCCACAAGATACACATCTGTGGGGCTGGAGTGATGGCTCAGCAATTAAGGCGCTTGCCTGCAAAGCTCAAGGACCTCGGTTTGATTCCCCAGGACCCACATAGGCCAGGCCATGGGTTATACCCAGGGTCTGAGCACAGCCTCTGGGACAATGCAGCCTTGCCCTCTCCACCACAGCTTTTTCCTCTTGGGGGTGGGGATCAATGCTTATCACCAAGCAGCCCCTTGACAGGCAGAACGTAGTTGCACATAGCTAGTCAGTCACCCCCACACCCAACACACTTCCTCCAATCACCCAGGTGGGAATGTGGACCCTGAGCTCAGTGATCAGAGCAAAGGCCCAGTGTTCAATGTTCAGCACTTTTAAGTTGGGGCCTACCCCCCGCCCCCACACACATAGACCCCCCCCCCCCCGCCCTCCAGGAGGCTCTTACTATCCCACGGAGGTAGTGACATTTCTGCCAACAGAGAAGCCTCGCGATCCTGGGCCACACTGACCAGACCCACAGCTGTGGTGGGCCTCGGCTGGGCCTCAGAGGCTCTCTGACTGGGCTGTCCCCGCAGGCTTCCAGGACGTGCACGCCATGGTCTTCGTGGGCTTTGGTTTCCTCATGACCTTCCTGCAGCGCTACGGGTTCGGAGCCGTGGGCTTCAACTTCCTGCTGGCGGCCTTCGGCATCCAATGGGCACTGCTCATGCAGGGTTGGTTGCACCACTTCGAAGGCAAATACATTTTCCTGGGCATCGAGGGGTGAGCACGGGAGTGGGCAAGAGGGGCTTGGGAGCCTGGAGGGGGACGGCTGACCTGCGGTGATGGGGGCCGGGACACTGGGTGGGGGGGGGCTCCGGTGGGTGAGGGTGGATCCAGGGTTGGGGTGTAATGTGGCTCCCACCTGTACCTGCGTTTATGTGTGGGTATGAACACACACACACACACACACACACACACACAAGGGCGCTGATTTCCTCATCAGCAACTTTCTAGGCTGGGGGTTCCAATGGCATTCGGGTGCTGTAGGAGGGGGAGAATCTGCCACCTAAGACCCACCCAGAGCCGCAAGGCCAGCAGGGAAGGCCCCCACCCTGGAACGTCACAATTACCCAGCCCTGTGTCCTGAGGCAGCACAGGGGAGGCGGGGAGCAGATCAGACAGCCAGATGCCTGAGCCGGTCTCAGAAGGCTCCTTGGGAGGTGGGGAGGGACAAAATGCCCAACCCAGGCAAGTGGAGGCGTCTCTCCCTGCAGTGTGCCCCTTCCTGAACAGAAGTGGAAAGAACTGGGGGAGAAAGTTGTCGCTGTGGAGGTTCGGAGGGCTCAGGGCCTCTCTGCCCCCCTTGCAGTGGGGAACGCCGCTTTTCCCCTCTCAGCCTTCTAAGTTACATTTCTGTGATAACCTTTCGGACTGATGAATGTCATCAGCCCCTTCTCCAAAGGTACCTCACTCCCCTCTCCTGTGTGCCAACAGATTGTAAAATAAATTCTCCCAAACCAACTTGCCAAAACCCAGCAGGCAATACAGCCTGTCACTGAATGACTGTCCCATGCCTCTGAATCCTGAAGCAGCAGTTCGCGTGGCATGGGGCCGAGTCAAGAACTTGTGGGAAATCTCTCCAGTTTCAGCCAAATTTTCAGTTATTGAAGGTTGTTCTTTGAATTAATTCATAAAGTCTTATATTTATGTAGACTTATGACAAGTTTAAAAGAAGATAAAAGTCCTTAATGTCATCAGTGTCAGTGGCCTTGAAAATGAACATTCATTAGCCTGCTCACAGACTAAATCCACAGAAAGGGTGTGGGGCAAACTCATATAAAACCACACACAAGGGGCCAATCCCTGCTGTCACATATAGGGCACCAACCAGGTGTCTGAAATGGAAACATTTGCAAAAAGAAGAAAAAGAAAAGCCAATTAGTTGGCTCACACAATTAAATTTTTTTTTATTTATTTGAGAGACAGAGAGAGAAAGAGACCAGAGCTTTCTGCCACTGCAAATGAATCCAGATGCATATACCACTTTGTAAATCTGGCTTTACATGGATACCAGGGAATCAAACCCCAAGCCAGTAGGCTTTGCAAGCAAGTACCTTTTAGCCGCTGAGCCATCTCTTTAGCCCAATTCACACAATTAAGAGAAGCAGGAAAGATAGTTGGCTAGATAAGCCATTGGGACCAATAAATCAGGGCTTTAAAAAAATAAAATTTATGACTTTTCTATCTCCTTGAAGTTCAAAATACACAAGAAATTCTCATTCCAAATGCTATGGACCCAAAGTCTGAAAACACCTTCATATACTTAATTGGCCACTGCAGCAGAATAGATACGACTCCATAAAAGTATAGCATTTTAATTCTTTTTCATAAGGAATCATTGCAAACTTTGCAAGTTAAGCAAGTTTAGGGTGAACCACTTATTCAGCAGGCTGGTCACTTGATAAATTGAGTTTGAACAAATTGGCTTTTACAGAATTGGTTTCTAGCTGCTGACCTAGAACTGGTGTCTACGGCCCAGGACTGGGATGAATAATGTCCCCAGTCCTGGCTTTGTGGACACAGACGTGTAGACCCCCTTCCTGACATCTGTCCTGGTCCTGCCCACTTGTCCCTGTAGGGCAGTACTCCTCTGTGGGCCGGGCCCAGGCCTTTGTGTCCAGGTCTGTGTCTTCTGTGGAAGCTTGGACTTTTCTGTCTTCGTTCTTCTTTTGAAAGGCCATGTCCAGTTGACAGCTCTTTGGGCTAAGGTTGGGGGACTATAGGCTAGTCACGGGGCCTCTCTGAGCCTCTACTTCTCAGCTACATGGTGTATGGCTCAAGAGGTCATTGCCTGGCACTCATTACCCATCATCCCTTTAGCATAGTGAAGAACACAGCTAGTAGGACAAGAGATATTCCAGTGAACATCCTGGTTCCAGAAGGACCCTCCTCTCATTCCACTCATTGGCCTTGCTTCTCACCTGATTTTCACATATACCTCTGAGCATGGGGGGGGGGTCTCCTCCACATATGCACCCTAGAATAAGCCTTATAGCCACCCCACCAATAACTCTCATGGCTTCCAGAACCACGCTGGGGTCTACTTGGGAATGCAGACTATCCCTTGCTATTGGCAGAGGTAAGGGGGCCCAGATCAGGCAAGATAGTCGGTGGACAAAACCACGGCTTACTTCGCCACACAAAATCTGCCTGGGTGTCCACCTTGCCATTAGCCCTGTGCTAAGCTAGCTGGGCATGAGGTTCAGAATCAAGGGGGTGGGCCTGTGTGCCTCCCTGCCCCTCATTACCCCTGCAGGCCTTCCTGCTGCTTCTTTTCACCCAGTGTGCCCCAGAAAGCCCCCCACCATCGTTCCTGAACACTGACTCCTCTCTCATGAGAAAGGTGACAGGAAGGACCCAGTAGCTCAGACCCCAGAAGGCCATGGTAGCAATGGCACAGGTGAGATGGAGCGAGCACTGTAGGTGTGGAGCAGAGACCCCATGATTGGAAGGAAGGACTCGGGAAAGCTTTCCAGAAGAGGAGGCACTGAGAGCAAGTTCTGGACAGGTAGGCGGTAGAAGACCAGGATAAGGACAAGGTCACAGGCCCCAAAATGGGGCACATTTAGCAACAACAACCAGACCTCTAGGGTTCCCTGGGGATAAGCCGCCTACAAGGAGTGGGCGTGTCACGGGAATTGCGTCCCCTTGGGTGTCACTGCTTTGCTGGGCACGAGGCATGCACGGCCCTAAGTGTGACGTGCCCATGATTACAGATGGTGATCCTGACGCTTGGAAAGTTTAAACCAGCAGCCCCGGTCCACAGAGGTCCAAAGTTTAGGTTCAGGCTCAGGGCTTAGACTATCACATCTTGACGTTGCCCCCAGCTCTTCCCTGGTCTGTCTCCCTACAGTCTCATCAATGCCGACTTCTGCGTGGCCTCTTCCTGCGTGGCCTTTGGGGCAGTTCTGGGCAAAGTCAGCCCTGTCCAGCTGCTTATCATGACTTTCTTCCAAGTGACCCTCTTCTCAGTGAACGAGTACATTGTCCTGAACTTACTGAAGGTGAGCGGGGCTCAGAATGGCAGCGGGGACAGATGCTGGAAGAGACACAGAGGGATAGAGAGACCTGGGGATGAATGCGAAATTAATTACTTGTCTCATGTTGCTGTGACAAAAGCAACTTACGGAAGGGTCTGTTTTGGCTCACAGCTTGAGGGGATACCGCCCATCGTGGTGGCAGAACCTGAAGTGGCTGGTCATATTGTGTCCCCATCCCGGAGGCAGAGGAGAATGCTGATGCTCCTCTTGCTTTCTACTTTCTTTCTTTTCTTTCTTTTTTTTTTTTTTTTTAAGAGAGAATGGGTGCTCCAAGGCCTGTAGTCACTGCAAACTCCACATGCATGCACCACCTTGTGCATCTGGCTTTACATGGGTCCTGGGGAATTGAACCTGGGTCAAGCACCTTACCTGCTCCAGCATTCCTTTTTTTAAAAGTTTTATTTATTTATTTATTTGCAAGCAAGAGAGAGAGAGAAGGGAGACAGAGATAATGGGCATACCAAGACCTTAGGCCACTGCAAACAAATTCCAAATACATGCGCCCCTTTGTGTATCTGGCCTTACGTGGGTACTGGGGAATCGAACCTGGGTTGTTAGGCCTTGCAGGCAGTTGCCTTAACCACTTAGCAATCTTTCTAGCCCCTTCTCCTTTTATCCAGGCTGGGGCCCCATAGGATAATGCCACCCACATTCAGGGTGGGTCTTCCCGCCTCAGTTAAGCCTGTCTGGAAGCACCCTTACAAACATGCCCAGAAGTGATTAAAATGGTGATTACAAATCCAGTCAAGTTGACAATGAAAATTAAACACCACATGTGCCAAGCTGGCAAGTCACCCAACCTCCTAGACCTCAGTTTCCTCATTTGTCACGTAGGAGTGATGACACAAACCTGGCAGATAGCATAGCCCGCCTCACCTGTCAGTCCAGAGCTTGGGCAGAGCCGACGCTCCTTGAGTGTTGAGGGTGTCCCCTCCTTTCTCGTGCGCCAGACGGAAAGAGTTGCTTATTTCTACATGCATGCATGCATCCTGAGAGCTTTCTCTCAAGGAAAGGACCCAGTGTATCGAGGCTAAATCTGTCAGGAAGGATTCTGGGAGGGAGGGGCTGGCCTTATACAGCTGCACAGAGATGCCATTCACATGGACTGTGGAGAGAATGCTTCTCTCTGGGGTTGACAATTCCGTGATCAAGCTAAGGGATACCTCAGACCTCTGACTCTCGGAAACCATCTTGGTGCTTTGGTATGAAGGAGAGTGTCTTTTGGGGAGCCTAAGCATTTCTTTAAAAAATACTTTATTTAATTATGACAACTTTATTTATTTATGACAGAGAAAGAGGCAAGTGTGTGTGTGTGTGTGTGTGTGTGTGTGTGTGGCAGGGGTGGGGGAGAGAATTGGCATTCCAGGGCCTCTAGCCACTGCAAACGAACTCCAGACACATGTGCCACTTTGTGCATCTGAGCCTATGCATTTCTAAGCCGTCAGCACTTGCAACTTGCTTGAAAGTGCACTTGAAATAATCCCCACCAGGGGAGGAGTTCAAAACACTCTAACCTCCAGTCACTCAGTGCATCATTTCTCCCTGACTCGTCTCCTCCTCCACTCACCATATCAGAGTAGGCTCTTGGTCAAGCACAGAGGAACATTCCCCTGATGAAAACCTGACAGCAGTTTTCATTTCAATTTGAAGAAAAGCTAACTTAGTATAGGCCTTGCAAGTTGTGGCCCCTGGCCTTTCCCTCCAAGCCGCTCACCCGCACCCTGCCCGTCAGCTGTCCTTCAGCTATGGCCTGCTGGGTGCTCCTTAGTCCCACAGAGCCTAGCTCCTTCATGGCTTTTGTGCTAACCCTCCCCTGTGCCTGGCATGGCCATCTTCAGTCCTTTCATAATCCAGATCTTGGCTTAGGTGCCACTTCTGCGGAGAGGCCCTGCCAGCCTCTCCTAGCATCTCTCCTCCATGTTCCTTCTAGAACCTAGGTCTTGCTCGCCTGTCTCTTTTCTCCAGAGCACTTATGCTTATCAGATAGGGACAGGAACCTTATCTGTCTGGACACTTTCGTCCAGTGCCCAACTGCTGCTCAGATTTTGGAGCCACAGGATCTGTCTGAGGCTATGCTGTAGGTTCCCCGGGGAATATAGAGGAGCAGGCTGCACAGAGATAGACCCGCCAGGAGCTCACAGTCCAGGGAGGGGCCCAAGCATTAAGATACTTAAACGTGACCTGTGATTGTTAGGGAGCTAGAGCCCCCGGGCTAATTAGCCCAGCAGAGGGCGCCAAAACAAGCCTGGGGGGGGGCGTTCCTGCCAATGGGCCTTGTAAAGCCTGAAACCAACCTGGAGCTTAGGAGACCAAGCATGGAGCAAGGGCATGGGAGACAGGGGGACCAGGGCATACCAAAGCCTGGGGGCAGATGCCTAGTGAGGGGCTCTAGGGTTTGGTCTGCCTGGAGAAGAGGATCCTGCAGAGAGAGGAGTTTGGAGGGCCTAGGGCAGATGTGGAGGTGCAGCAAACCCCTAGGGACTGTGAAAGGCAGTCTCGACTTTAGCTGGGTGTGCCGGCACATGCCTTTAATCCCAGCACTTGGGAGGCAGAGGTAGGAGAATTTCCATGAGTTCGAGGCCACCTTGAGACTACATAGTGAATTCCAGGTCAGCGACTTCACTAGGAGGGTAGTGATGAGGTTCAAAGCAGGGGAGTGGCACCGTCTTAGTGCATTGCATGGGGCTATAAGACAATATCAGAGACAGTCATTTCTCACAGTCTAGAAGCCAAGAAGGCCGAGACCCAGGCGCTGTCAATTCCTAGTCAGGGCCTTCTTGCTGTGTCTTCTCAGGACAGAGGGTCAACGCGCAGGTGAGGAGGACTCACTCTTACCACAAACCCATCTCTTCAGCAACCTCTTAAAGGCCCCACCTCCCAACACTTGCCTTAGAGATTAAGTTTCCAATAAACTTTGGGGACACATTCAAGCCATGGCATGTCTACAAAGGAGTAAGTCTTAAACAATTCCTCCAGGATTGGTTCTGAGTGGGGGAGAAGGGAGGCTGAAGAGGGGAGTTGGGGTTGACACTGACAGGCTCCTGTCCAAGTGTGTCAGGTATGTTATACGAGCTGTCTAGTTCAATTCTGGCAACAGCCTTGCGAAGTCACTACGCTTCCTCCCACTTTGAAAATGAGGAGCTTGAGATGTGCCGATGACAAGCGAGAGGCACATTGTGCATAGGGAAGGAAGGGAAGGAGGTCTGCCTACCTGACTTCAGAGTACGGGGAAGGGGTGGGTGGCAGGATATAGGCTGAGAGACTCCATGGAGAGCAAGGAGTGTTACAGGGTGCGGAGAGGGGGGAGTAGAGACAGCCTGTGTAGGGTGGTGGTGGGGTACTTGCATGAAATGAAAGGTGGAGCCAGGCATGGTGCCTTTAATCCCAGCACTCGGGAGGCAGAGGTAGGAGGATCGCTGTGAGTTCGAGGCCACCCTGAGACTACATAGTGAATTCCAGGTCACCCTGGGTAAAGTGAGACCCTACCTTGAAAAAAAAAAACACAACCCCATAAGGAAATACCTGCAACCCCACTGAGGAGGGTCCCCCGTGGAAATGGGACAGGGACGAGGGAAAAGAGGGCAGCAACGCACGACGTATCCATACAAAATACGTTGTTAATAAAAAAAGAAAGAAAGGAAGGAAGGAAGGAAGGAAGAAAGAAAAGGTGTAGAGAAGAGGCTTAGAGGAAGTTCTAGGAATAAAGATAAGGAAGCTAGTGACGATCTAGACAAGGGTTGCCCTGAATTGTGTTTAAATATTTTATTGATTTATTTACTTATTTACTTATTTGAGTGAGAGAGAGATAGACAGATAGATAGATAGAGATAGATAGATAGATAGATAGATAGATAGATAGATAGAGCGAAATGAGTGTGCCAGGGCCTGTAGCCACTGCAAAGGAACTCTAGACGCATGCGCCGCCATGTGCAGCTGGCTTTATATGGGTCCTGGGGAATTGAACCTGGGTCCTTAGCCTTCACAGGCAAGCACCTTAACTGCTAAGCCATCTCTCCAGCACATGAAATTTTTTTTTTTTTTTGAAACTGGGTTTCCCTGTGTAGACCAGGATGGCCTTGAACTTTTGATCTTCCTGCCTCAGCCTCCTGAACGCTAGGATTACAATTGTTTACTACACTTTCTGGCTGTGGGTTCTAACTCTTCTAACTTATGACTTAACAAGTCCCTCTTCAAACTCGAGTTTCCCGTCTGCAAACAACCTCTCATGGGTGGAGGGGCTGGCATTTTGCTGACAGACCAGCAGCCTGGGTAGAGGGATTACCACTTTGTGTGTGTGTGCGTGTGTGTATGTGTGTGTGTGTGTGTTCAGGAGTGCCGTAAGGAGGGAAAGGGAGAAGATAGCAGGCCCTGACATACTTCTTGCAATCTAGGCAAAGGATGCAGGAGGCTCCATGACCATCCACACATTTGGTGCCTACTTTGGGCTCACAGTGACCTGGATCCTCTACCGGCGCAACCTAGAGCAGAGCAAGCAGAGGCAGAGTTCGGTGTACCACTCTGACCTGTTTGCCATGATCGGTGAGAGCTGAGAGTGGCCACGTTGGTAAGGGTTGTCATGATAGGTGAAGGTCACCATAAGGAGTGAGAGCCACCATCATGGGTGAGGACTGCTGTGATGGGTGAGATTCACCATGATGGGTGAGGACTGCTGTGATGGGTGAAATCCACCATGATGGGTGAGGACTGCTGTGATGGGTGAGATCCACCATGATGGGTGAGGACTGCTGTGATGGGTGAGATTCACCATGATGGGTGAGGACATCTGTGATGGGTGAGAGCCACCATGATGGGTGAGGACTGCTGTGATGGGTGAGATTCACCATGATGGGTGAGGACTGCGGGTGAAGTCCACCATGATGGGTGAGGACTGCTGTGATGGGTGAGGGTTGTCAATATCACTCCTGAGTCCACAAAAGCAGTTTCTTGGGTTGGGGAACAGAGGGAGATTGCCTGTAGGCATGTCTTGGATCTTTAATGTCTATCTCTCTCTCACATCGGGCTGAAAGAGGCTGGTCACTCCTTCTGTACAAATGTTCCCTGGAATGCCCCAAGGCTGATGGAATTGTAATGTCAGGAAGTAGCCACCCAGCCCTGTGCTGGGGCAAGGTGTGCATTCCGACTGCCTGTGTCCCCAGAGAACACATGGGCCCTCCATAGCGTTTCCCTTCAGCACCAAGCCCTCCTTAGAGTGAGAGATGGTAGTGCCACCCACTGATCTCCCCACGGGGTGGGGTGGGAGGAGGCCTGCATGGTGCTGAGGGTAAGCCTTAGCCAGTTGTTGAGTTGGGGAAGAGTTCTTGGAGTTGTATGGGAGTTCACATAGAAGCTAGGCAGGGAGGGTCTTCTAGAGACGAGAAGCAGTTGGGGTCATGACTGTAGCCATCTCCAGAGCTAAAGGGTTACATGTGCTTGAGCTCCATGAGTCCTTCTAATATCTCCTTCCCTGGGGCCCTGGGACCCTGGGGCTGTGTGTGGTCTGACCCAGGCACCCTCTTCCTGTGGATGTACTGGCCCAGCTTCAACTCAGCCATTTCAAATCACGGAGACAGCCAGCACCGAGCAGTCCTCAACACCTACTGCTCCTTGGCAGCCAGTGTGCTCACCTCAGTGGCAGTGTCCAGCGCCGTACATAAGAAGGGCAAGCTAGACATGGTGAGAGGGGGCCCCTGGGGGGAGAGCTGCTTCCACTGCCTGTGCCTGGTGGGTGCGCAGGCAGCTTCCAGATTAGCGCACTAGGTCTGGATGCTCTGCTATATGGGCCACTCCTCCTGCCTGTCAGTCTCCTCCCTACAGGCTCACAGTGGGGTCAGCCAGTGTGGGCTGAGAGTCATGAGGCCTGCCTCTGCCCGGTGCTCATGCTCCTGATACCATCCCAGGCCTTCTGAAGGCTGCCCCAGCCCGCACACAGTGTCCTTCGTTCCCTATCATGGGGACAGCTATTTGGCAGTCAGTGAGGAGGAGCTAAGCCTCATGGGTGCTGTCTTACTTTTCTATAAAAACTAGAGACATGAACTCTATCTCATTCAGACACAAGTTTCTTTTTTTTTTTTTAACCTTTTTTTCTCAATTTTTTATTAACGTTTTCCATGATTATAAAAAATATCCCATGGTAATACCCTCCCCCCCTTTCCCCTTTGAAATTCCATTCTCCATCATATCCCCTCCCCATCTCAATCAGTCTGCCTTTTATTTTGGCAGACACAAGTTTCTTGATGTGTGCATATGTGTACAGAAATAGTGTGGAGACGTCTGTCATGGGGTTGCTGCCCAAGGGTCCCCAGATGCACTGGACACTCTTGGGCACCAGAGGGAACATGTGAGGGTGTACCCAAACCCACATACAGGGATATGGGGTAGGTTCAGGGACCGAGGCTGTGGCTCCGCAGAGGCCTGCATCAAAGCATCTTTCTGAGCCAGGCGTGATAAACCCACACTTGTAATCCCAGCACTTGGAGACTGGAGCAAGAAAATTGCTGAAAGTTTGAAGCCAAACTTGGACTACACAGTAAGACCCTATCTCCAAAAAAAAAAAAAAAAAAAAAGGACATTTTTATTTCTGCTCTGCCTCCCTGCTGGCTCAGTACCCATCTCACAGGCTTGTGGTGGAGGTGGGATGAGCCCTCCAGACAGCAGTGTAGCGCTCTACAGGTTGGCACTCAGCATTATCCATCCTGGGTATGAATAGGGTTCACAGGGACCTGGCACAGACATGTGGGTTGGCACACAGGGAGACATGGTGTATACGGAAAGGGACATGCAGATGGGCTCACATCACGCTGCCTTGTAGACAGAGAACATGTGCAGATGTACTGGGTGGTATGCTTGCAGAGCATGCGCGGGATGGCTGTACCAAACCCCAACCAAGGCCAGTCCCATTGCCCTGGTCCCGGTTTGCTGAAGTGGATGGAGGTCTAAGTTGTTTCCAGCTCCCGGGGCAGGGCTGAGAGCCTCTTTGTTCCGTCCGCCCTGCCCAGGTGCATATCCAGAACGCCACGCTTGCAGGTGGAGTGGGCGTGGGCACAGCTGCGGAGATGATGTTGATGCCTTATGGTGCCCTCATCGTGGGCTTCTTCTGTGGCCTCTTTTCCACCCTGGGATTCGTGTACCTGACAGTAAGGGCCCCGGGGCTGGGGCTGGGCCTGGGGCTTCGTCTGCTGGGTCTCTGTGGTCCTGACAGTAGGGGGGTCCAGAAAGGGCTGGGGCCTGGAGAATCCCAAGTCCTGTATCTCTGAGGGCCCCCCACACCCCTGCTGCAGCCCCCCCCCCTGAGTAGTGCCACTTCCCCCCTCAGCCATTCCTGGAATCCCGTCTGCGCATTCAAGACACGTGCGGCATTCACAACCTGCATGGCATCCCTGGCATCATAGGTGGCATCGTGGGTGCCGTGACAGCAGTCTACGCCCAACCTAATGTATATGAGACTGGGTAAATGCGGGAGAGATGTGAGGGTGGGCCTCTCCCTCTTCCTTTTGTCTTTCACTCCTTCTTCCTCCACTCTGGAACACTGATTCATGGGCCTCTCTCTCTAACCTTATACCCCATAAAAACTTGAGAGATGGCTTAGTGGTTAAGCACTTGCCTGTGAAGCCTAAGGACCCCGGTTCAAGGCTCAATTCCCCAGAACCCACGTTAGCCGGATGCACAAGGGGGCGCACGCGTCTGGAGTTCATCTGCAGTGGCTGGGAGGCCCTGGCACGCCCATTTTCTCTCTCTCTCTATCTGCCTCTTTCTCTCTGTCTGTCACTCTCAAATAAATATTTAAAAAATAAACAAATTTTTTTTTAACTTGAGAGACCACCCATTTGTGTGTTGGCCCCATTCTCTAGTTGGGAAGGCTGAGTCTGGTGCCCATGTACAGTTGTGGGGTGACAGCGAGCGGTGTCTTGCCTCTCAGTGGGGTCCTTACCTGCCCCATCTCCACCTCAGGTTTTTCCAGCCCTTTCACTCTGAAAATGTAAATCCAGACTCAACTACCATCAAAGCCCAGGGCAAGTTCCAGGTATATGGCCTCCTCGTAAGCTTGGCCATGGCCCTGGTGGGCGGCACTATTGTGGGTGAGTGCAAATGGCTGATCTAGAGAAAGTGGTATCCCAGTGGTGCTTCCTGAGTGTTGGGGGGGGGGCTCCAGACGCCCGGGGCTCCTTGGGATCCCTCATCTCTGTACTTCCTGCTGTGGGGCTGGGGGGGGGGTGAGGGTCCCAGCAGAGGGAGAGGGCTAGGCTGGTGGGGAGAAAATGTTTCCTGACCACTCGTGTCCTCCAACCTATTTAGGTCTCATTTTGAGGTTACCAATCTGGGGACAAGCTGCTGATGAGAACTGCTTTGATGACACCATCTACTGGGAGGTGAGTGTCCCCTGCACAAGCACAGCTGCACTCCCTCTCCCACGCTGTACCTTCTGGCGAGGGACAGAGCAGCATCTCCCTCCTGTGTGCGGGACACTGTCCCCTGAGTTGAGGACTTTTCCCTCCCTTTCCACCCTTCCCCTCTGAACTCCCCAGGGCTTGGAGGAGAGTGTGTATATCTCCTATCTAACTTATCTTGGAGGTGGGATTTGCGGGAACAGCCTATAACTGGAGTGTCAGCTGTATGCTAGTAGTGACTCCCAAGGTTGGCCTCACCACACCGCAGCTATAGTCATTATTACCAAGAGCTCGTCAGAGCTGCAGGCCAGGCATGGTGGCCCATCCCTATAATCCCAGCACTTGGGAGGCTAGAGGCAGAAGGATCAGAAATTCAAGGGCATCCTTGTTTACATAAAAAATTTGAGTTCAACTTGGGATACTTGAGATCCTATATCAAGATAAATAAATAAATAAATAAATAAATAAATAAATAAATAAATGCCAATTCTCTCATTCCATCCAGAACTGTTTTTAACCATACTCTGAGTGATTTTGATGAAAGTCCCATCTGAGACTCTCTTCATTAGACGGATGGTTTCAGCCCTTCTCTATATCTGAGACTCAGGAGGGACACTTTCAAAGCATCAGGAAACTTTTGTCCAATGGCTTGGGTTTACATTGGTCCAGCCTCGGGCCTGGACACCATGAGAATTGTCCACAAAGCTTCCCAGGCGTTTCTGACATCCAGCCTTGGGAAAGACAGCAAGGGTACCCAACTTCAGTCTCTGTCACTGTCACCTAGAGTCCTAAAAAATGCCACTTGCACACCAGCTGAGGCAGTCACATTGGCCAGGGCTGGACCTCTGCAGATAGACAAACTCCCAGGTGATTCTGCTGGGGAAATGGAACTCTGCCATGTACGACTTCCTTTCATCAACCAGAAGCCCGCCAGTGCAAAACTCTCCCCAACTCGAGAGATGCTGCAGACGCTGAAAGTTCCAGAACATAACAGAAACTTCGTTACTCAGTGTGGGTCTTCTGTGTCTTCAGGCCTTCTTCCCTGTAAACCATTATTGCAGGTGCTTCCGGAGTGGCTTACCTGCCCCTCCCCCACCTTGTGCACTGGGAACAAGTGAGGGGGGGGGGATTGTAGATGTCACAGGGCACCCTCACTGTAGGGGTGAGGACCAGCCTGTCTGTGACTCCGGGGAGGAGGGACATTACTGCCTGTCACTTGGTTCTAGATTTTATTTTGCATGTAGACGTGTGTTGAGTGTGAGTGCATGTATGTGTGTTTGTATGTATGTGGGTGCATGTGTGTGCGCACTTGTGGAGACCAGAGGTAACTTCCTTGATCTCGCCTGTCTTTATTTATGGAGACGGTGTCTCTCACTTGAACCTACAGCACGCGGAGTTGGCTAATCTAGCTAGCTTGCTCCGGGATTCCTGTCTCTGCCTCCCAAGGGCTGGGATTACAGGCACACGCCAGCCAAGCCCACCCAACATTGATGTGGGTCCTGAGGGTCTAACTCCAGTCCTCATGTTTGTATGCTTCCAGCACTTTATCTACTGAGCCATCTTCCCAACCCTGGCTCTACATTTCTAAAACCTTATAATCTATATGTAGTTTCAGTATAGTTAATCTATCTATGCATACTGTTATTATTTTAAATTCACTCTCTAAATTTGTTTTAATCATAAAATGACTAACAGCTTATTACAAGAAATCTGGAAATAGAAAAAAAATGTAAAGAAATCCCATCACAAGGGGGGAAAGGTACTGCTCAGTGGTAGAATACAAATCACAAGGCCTTGGGTTCAATCTCCAGCACCCTACCCCACAAAACCTATCACCTACTAATTCAAGCGCTTTTGACTATTTTTAGTACATTTCCTCACATTCATTTTTCTCTACATAGATTTTTCTTACACTGTTGAGATCCGATTATCCACTTGGCTCTTTCTCTTTACCTCTGTAGCATATGAATTATTCGATGCTATTACATTCTTAATAAACTTGCTTTTCTCTACTTAGCATGATTATTTTCACCCTACCTTTAAAGTCAGCACATAAAATATTTGAGGCACCACAATTAGAAACTACGTGGGTGTAATGCTAATAAAATAAATCAGGAATGTTATCAGCTTCCATGCTGAGAAGTTGCCTCCCTGGGTTCTGTTTTGTCCTTTGTAATTTATTCCAAGTTCACACCTTCTCTTAGCTTCAGCAGTACTGTATCAATAAAAGTGCAAACCATCCGACAGTCTCTGTGCGGGGTGAGAGAGCTGTTGCTCGGGACCACAGAGCGGCAGTCTTCGTGAAGCCAAAGAAAGACTGGGCTGCCCCACCTGTATTCCACCTCCCAGGGCCACTTCCAGCCTCTTCTGCGCTCTCCCATTCTGCTTTTGAACCCTTCTATCCCTAGCTCTAAGCATGACACACTCCCATCTCTCCAAAATAGGTTCAGCGCAACCTTCTGGAATGCCCCCCAGGCTGGTGATAAGATTCTGGCGTGAAATTGACACTCTTTGCCATCGTGCATTTCCCCTGCCATTGTTCTTTTGGGGCGAGGACCCTGTTTGGTCTCTGCTGTGTGAAAACTGGTGGTCTGGGGGTCAAGGCACTCTGCATCATGACCACAAGGTGGCGCTCCCCACCCAGCATTTGGATGCCCCTGGCTCTAGTTCCCTGGCGGTTCTAGTTCCACCGGGGATATCTGGCTTCTTGGCCCTGCGAATTACTTCTTCTCTCGACAGATTCACGAAGAGAACACTGTCTACCTTCCTGAGGATCCCACCCTCAAACCTCCAACTCCTTTGGTACACTCAGTACCACTGGCGTCCGCGGTACCTACAACAGCCTTGGTACCCTAAACTCCTAGTGCAGGTGAGCAGCAGATGCACAGGGTCCTCGGAGGGTGATGGGCTAGTTCTCCCCATGGGGGCCCGCCCAGGTCTATCAGACACCAGCAGCAAGAGGGCAAACACCAGGCACAAAGAAATGAAAGGTGTGCCTCCCCCCACCGTTAGGTGGGATGAGCAGGTTGGACTGGAAGGATGTGTGGAAAGAGCCCTGGGGACGACCCTGGCTTTGTGACTGCTTGCTGCTATATTTCTTTATTCAGTAGTTCCAGACGCCCCCCCCCCTCCTTCTATCCCTCTGTGGAGCACAGCCATATTGACAGGGTGCTTTCATATCTAGCCATTACAAAGTCTCTATGAAGGAGAGTAATCCCCCCCCCCCACCTTTGGTAGCTCAGGCTAAAGATCCTCCTGCCTTCGCCTTCCAAGTGCTGGGATTATAGGTGTGTGCCATCACAACCAGCAGTTTCCGCTATTAAAAAAAATTATTCGTGGTGGCACATGCCTTTAATCCCAGCACTCTGGAGGCAGAGGTAGGAGGATCACCATGAGTTCGAGGCCACCCTGAGACTGCATAGTGAATTCCAGGTCAGCCTGGACTAGAGCGAAACTCTACTTCAAAAAAAAATTACACACCATGATCTCTTGCCACTGCAAATGAAGACTAGATAATATATTTGGCACTTTTTTACATATATAGGTACTGGAGATTTGAACCCCAGGCTGGTGAGCTTTGCAACAAATGCCTTTAACCACTAAGCCATCTCCCCAGTCCTCTATTTTTTTAAAGACAGGATCTTGGGCTCAGGCAAAAGGTTGAGGCATTAGTGTTAGTAGAGGGTTGAAGTAGACAAAATCAGCCTGTGACAGTTGCTGTTAGTGTCCACTCCACCCAGAAAAGGAAAGGTGACCCGGAGGCTACAGCAGGGGCCGGCAGTGACTGGTTGCTTTCGGCGCTCGCTCTCTCTCTCTCTCTCTCTCTTTCTCTCTCTCTCTGTAGGATCCTGAAATTGTCCAAGGGCTCTGCAAGGAGCTGAGGCTGACCTAGCTGGGGACTTGGGAGCAAGGCAGCTGGAAGACCCACTGGGCCTGACCCTAGGCCGCCTGCCCCCCGCCCCCCAGCCTTCCTTCATCCCAGGGGCCCTGCCTGAGAATGGACAAGCTTAAACAGGACAGGCTCAAAGCCAGGGTCAACTGCAGAAGATCCGTCTCTGCCTGGAGTCATGGCGCCCGCGTACTGAGAAAAGCTGGTATGGAGCTGGGCTGGGTCCTGAGGAGGGACTGGACCCTCCCAGGAGGAACTACCTCCTAGACTCTTCCAGCTCCTGCTTGCCCCTCAATCATACCTTCTATGCTTTCTATGACCCCCAAACCACTTCATGCTGTGTAGTGAATAAACGTTGTCTGTGTTCTTTGTAGAATGGGTGTGACTGCTCCTGTGGGGACCCTATCAGGGAGGAATGGACCCAAGAGACTTGTCTCTCCTGGGGAGCCACCCTCCCTTCAAGGGAGTCCAAGCTCAGCTAGTGGAGGCCCATAGGGCTCAGCCTGGGGCCATGGCCTTTCCCCAAGGCCCCTTCTTCCCTGACGTCAAATAGGTCGTATGTTGTATGCCCTCCATAGGAGCTTGCTGTGGATAATCCAGCAGTCTGGGAAGTAGAGAGCGCGCTCCTTGGTGTAGCCTTCTCCCCCCAGTCCTTCCCTCCTTCCTCGGTCCAGCCCCCTTCACTCCCCCTGGACACCTGGACAGTGGGGGAAGTTTCAGGAGCTGAGATTCCCGGGCGTGGAATGGACAGGGAGAATGGGGACAGGAGTGGCTGGAGAGGCTGTCGGTGACCAGGTGGCTTCCTGTTGGGACCACCTGAAGAAGGTTCTAGAGGCTACGTAGGAGTGTATCATCAGAAGGGTGGCCGAGGGACAGCATGGGCAAAGCCCGCGGACAGGAATCGACATGCTGAGGTTCCCTATGGCTAGCAGGGAGGCGAGGCCAACGTGTGCAGGCTGAAGAGTCAGAGGTAAAAATCCAGATCTTCCGTGGAGCAATGGCTCCTGGGAAGAAGGGTAAAGGAGAGAGGGAGGCGACGGCTTCTCCTGCCTCCGACTCCGCCCCCGCCCCTCTCCCCTCGCAGTGCACGCGCGCGCGCACACACACGAGCACACACACGCGCGCGCGCACACGCGCACTTAGCGCTCCGCTCCCCTTTGCAGAGCGGCGGGCGCGGGCGGAGGGAAGGAGGGAGCTCAAGTGCCACCTATTCATGTTCGGCGATGTAACACCCCTCATTTTCCATGCTGGGTAAAGACAAAAACCCTTCACAGCCTGTTTCTGGACTTGTCAGCAGCAGCTGCCAAGAGGAGCACGTTAATTAAACGTCGGCAAAGATGGAAGCCGGGGGCCCGGGCTCTAATTGGACAGTTTGCTTCACCGAATTGAAAAACATTGTGACAAAGGAGGAGGTGCGCGGCGGCCCGGCGGGGGAGGGGGCGGCGGCTTTGATTCCAGCTGATCGGCCCGGCCCCACCCCCCGGGCCGCGGGCTCCGCCCCGCGCGCCCCGCCGGGCCCCGAGCGGGGGGTGGGGATGCGCGGGGAGGGGCCGGGCTCCTGGGGGCGGGCTGCGGGGGAAGGGGTGGGGCTTGGGAGGGGCGCAGGGGGCGGGGATCAAGAGCTGGGTGCGGGCCCGGGCACGGGTGAGCGGGGGGAGGCTCGTGGACCCCGAGAGGTGTGAAGGATGCGGTCTGGGGTGAGGATGACGGGATGCAGGAACTGGGGTCTCGGAGGAGGCGGGGTCACCCGTGGTCCTCACCTTGGGACGCGGTCTACTTCCCCATGTGGTAGACCACCGAGGACCATGTTGGAAGGGTGCCCGGGTGCGACCCTCGTCCTGGTTACAGGACCTGTTGACTGGGGGTGGAAGGGGGGCGACAGTCTTGTGCCCTCGGGGAGCCAGGCCCCTTCCCTCCCTAGGACAAGCTGGGCTGCGGAGCGGGTCACGTGAGCAGGCACGAGGTCTCTCTCTCTCTCTCTCTCTCTCTCTGTAGTGGGGACTGGAGGCTGTTCAGGAAAAGGCGAATGTCAGGGGCCGTGGAGGACTGTAGAGCTTGCCTCTGGCAGGGCTGGGTGCCAGTCTGATGTCTTTGATCATTGCCTTCTTCTGTAGACATCTGCTCGTTGGGCGCCCACTTTGCCTATCGCTTAACCTCCCAGCAGCCCTGAGAGAGGTTGTGGCCTTCCAGCCTTATGGGTGGGGAAACAGTCCCAGAGACTGTAACGCGCTAGCTAAGGTCATTAATGACTTATTTTGGTGTCGGGGGTGGGGTGGGGGCGGGGATGGAGGGGTCGGGGGCGGTGGAGGACTTTAAAAAAAAAATTTATTTGGGAGAGACAGAGAAGAGATGGATGGGTGCGTCAGGGCTCCAGATGCTTGTGTCACTTTGTGCATCTGTCTTTGTGTGGATCAGGCTTTGCAGGCAAGCACCTTTCACTGCTGAGCCTTTGCTCCAGGCCAGGATTTTTAAAATAAAATTTATTTAGTTATTTAAGAGAGAGAGAGAGAGGGAGAGAGCAGAAGGGACAGAGAGAATGGGTGCTCCAGGGCCTCCAGCCACTGCAAATGAACTCCAGACACATGTGCTAAAATGGGCACTGGGGAATTGAACCTGGGTCCTTAAGCTTCACAGACAAGCACCTTAACCACTAAGCAATCTCTCCAGCCCCTGTGGTTTTTTTTTTTTTTTTTAAACAAGATCTTGCACGGTCCAGGCTGGCCCCAAACTCACAATCCTCTTGCCTTCTGAGAATGAGTGTTCTTCAGAATGGTGCTAGGGTGAGACTTAGATCTTTGATTCTAGTGCCCGCTCCTAGGCTCCTGTTCCCTGCCCTCTTGACTTCAGGTCCAGCCTTCTGACTAGATTTTTTTTTTTCAGGGTAGGGTCTCACTCTGGCTCAGGCTGACAACTATGTAGTCTCAGGGTGGCCTCGAACTAACTCATGGCGATCCTCCTACCTCTGCCTCCCGAGTGCTGGGATTAAAGGCGTGCGCCACCACTCCCGGCTTAGATTTTATTATTATTTTTTTAAGTATGTTCTGAGCAGTGTGGGGTCCCAAAATGGAGAATATTCTCCCTGGGCCCCAGTCTGGGGTATCCCAAAAATGATGTGTAGCTGGCTAGAGGTCACTCTGGAGGGTTCCACACATATCTCCCAGCCCCATGCCCTGGGGAGAGCGTGTTTAGCTTTCTTGGGAATGAGGGCTGCATTTGGGATTGGGGCAAGGAGGGCTAAAGCTAGTGAGAACCAGCAGCAAGTATGGGGAAAGGCACCATTGTCCCAGCCAAGGGGATTAAGAGCTCCAAATTGGATGTGGCCGGCTGGGGCCATTGACGGCAGCCCGTGGGAGCTGAGTTTCCCAGGCAGAGTCTGCACAGCCAGCGCCTTCTCTGTGTCCAGACTGCCTGCTGGGCCTAATCCCCTGGGAGCTGGGCTCAGGACCCCAGACACAGCAGCTGTGGAGACAGTGTTGGCCTTGATGAGGTTGGGCCGCCTGGCTCTGGGTGCTGGGGTGGCCACCTGGAGGAGAGATGGGTGTGTCCACAGCAGCATGCATAGCTGTTTTGGCCTTGTTATGGTATCTGTGTAGGGTAACTTAAAGACAGACAGCCCAGTGTGTTAGTGTGTGTGTGTGTGTGTGTGTACTCGAGGGCTGATAGAGCCGGGTGCTCAAGAGCAGCTCTTCAGAGTTGGCTGAAGGGGCTCCACAAATTGTAATCAGATTAAGGGGACCAATCACTTAGGGCTCTTGAAAAGGCCACAAGGTTTCTAATCAGTTCTGAGCGCCCTAGCCTACAAAGCCCCGCAGGAGGGGCCTTCTAGGGGACCCGTGGTGTGTGTGTGTGGGGGGGGGGTGTCTTTCTTCCCTCTCTGTCTTTGGTAATTATGTCAATTTGCTAGCCAAATTGTTTGCTTGAGTGGAGGGGGTGGGGACTTGTGCCCCATTCATGTGGTAATGTGGGAACTGGCAAGGGCTCTCAGCTGGGAAAATAGGAGGGACTGGAACCCTTTAGGGAGCATGGGGTGCCCAGTACTGAGGCTACAACCCAGGGCCTTGTGCACACTGAAAGAAGTCACTGAGCCACATCTCCCAGCCCTTATTCCGTACATTCCAGAAAACTGCAGCCAAGGTTATCCTTTGTGACACCCTTTGGAGTGGGCCAAGGCGAAGGGAGAGATGGAAGATGGGGAGGGAGACCAGGGCCCCAGAGAGAGGGCTGGACAGGAGAGGTGCCCCCAGGCAGCAATCTCTCCGGCCTCTGGTGGAACAAGCCCAGGGTTAAACAATTTGTGAATGACATGGGTCCTGGGAGGTGCCAGAGAGATAGACGCCTTCTGAAGAGTGAGCCACATCTTTGATTCGAAGACGCAGGGAACTTAATGCTGGCAATTGTCACTGTGCCTCAGGCGCTGGGAATACCACTTCACAAATGATAAGACAGTGGCTCAGGGACGTGTCCAATGCCACACAGCTTGTAGGTATGCAGCAGAGATTTGAATCCAAGCATTTGGTCCTTCTCTGTCTCTCTTACCCACCCCTCCTTCAACCAGCAAGCAGCTCTGTCCCAGCCTCCTGCCTGTCTCAGGCACTGATAAGATAAGGAGGACGAGGTTGACCCTGGGAGGGAATGGTCACAGGGACCCTGAGCACTAACTAGCACTTCATGCCATGTTCCACAGCCATCCTCGGTATAGGACTACGGGCAAACAGAAGGATCACGCATTGGACATGACATTTAGGGATAGCAGTCATTGTGAACAGACACAGAACTCACACCACCAGCCTTTCCTGCCTTCCGGGATCCCAGAATCCCTTTAGCACAGGAGACATCTTTCCATCCAGCTGGATATGGTGTTCCCACCACTGCTGCGGCTGCCCCAATCACGCTTCGTCAGTGACCCTTTGCTGTTCCTTCCAGGCTGTTTGGATTTGCCTGCTGGGAGCCAGGAGGCTGGGTGCAAAAAGACCTTTGGGATGGGGAGAGTGACCTCAAAAGGGTCCACAGCAAAGCACCCTTTATCCCTAGGGCAGAGTCTGTGTTTATTACCGTAGGGTGTGATGGCTGCAAGTTCTGTCTTCTTAGACCTGTTCTGAATGGCAAGGCAGTTACTGCAGGGTCTGTGCTGGGCCAGGTGCTGGGAGATGGGCTGAGGGAGGACTTGGACGCTCTGAGCACCAGCCAGCTTCACCGGCCCTGGGTGGGGGAGACGAGTCCCTCAGGACATGGTAGTTGCTCAGGAGAAGACCAAGAATTCCCAATAGCCAACACAGAAGTCTGCACTGGGCCAGACAGTACCAGGTACATAACATGAATTAATTTGACTTACCTTCACAACCACTTTTTGAGACAGTGGCAGTTATTGTCTCCTTTTTTTTTTTTTTTTAAACCTCACGGAAAGGCCGAAACAAAATGTTCAGTGAGTGACCCAAGACCTCAAAGCTAATTCAGTAGCACACCCTTGACCTCTCACATCTCCCTAGGGAGTCCCTGGGTTGAACATGCAAACGGTAGAATAGGCCAGCTCTCTAGAGGTCATGTCTAAGGTGTAGAACTTACTCCGACAAAGGATTGGGAGGGAAGGGGCCAGCTTCTCTCAGGTGACGGAATTTCTAGCTCAGAAACCCAGGCAGGTTGGCTCTCATCTATAATCCCAGTATTTGGGAAGCTGAGGCAGATAGGTTGCCAGGAAGGCCAGTCTGGACAACAAAGTAAGACCCTATCTCCAAAAAAAAAAGTGGGGGGGGGGGAGAGGGGAAGCTGGAGAGATGGCTCAGCAGTTAAGGCACTTGCCTGCAATGCCTAACGACCTGGGTTCAGTTTCCTACTATCCACGTAAAGCCAGATGCACAAAGTGGTGCATGCAACCGGAGTTTGTTTGCAGTGGCTGGAGGCCCTGGTACACCCATATTCATTCATTCTCTCTCTCCTTGCAAATAATTAATTAAATTAAATGTTTTGTTTATTTATTGGTTTGTCAAGGTAAGGTTTTTTTAAATTATTTATTTATTGATTTGAGAGTAACAGACAGACAGAGAGAGAAAGAGGCAGATAGAGATAGGTAGAGAATGGGCACGCCAGGGCCTCCAGCCACTGCAAACGAACTCCAGACGGGTGCGCCCCCTCTGCGTCTGGCTAACGTGGGTCTTGGGGAGTCGAGCCTTGAACCAGGGTCTTTAGGCTTCACAGCTTCACAGGCAAGTGCTTAACCGCTAAGCCATCTCTCCAGCCCTGAGGTAAGGTTTTACTCTAGCTCAGGCTGACCTGCAATTCACTTTGTAGTTTCAGGGTGACCTCGAACTCATGGCGATCCTCCTACCTCTGCCTCCTGAGTGCTAGAATTAAAGGTGTGTGCCATCACACCCAACTTAACTAAAACATTTTGAAGAAGAATATCTAGCTCAGGAGTTATGAGGCTGGAGGGGAAGGCAGAGACCTACGTTCATAAGGACAAGTTTGAATCTTACTACAGCTGGTAGGAAGAAGTCACTGATGTCTTAAACAGCAGGGGTGACAGCACTCTCCACTCCTTTCTGTGGGGGATGCCACGTTCAGAGCTCTATTCAGTTCTAGAAATTAGCCACACAGTGTTCTGCCTCCGGGCCTTTGAATTGGCCATACCCTTTGCCTAAGATGTTCTACATGCCTTGCCCCAGTCATTGACCTTATCCATTTCTTTTTTCTTCTTTCTTTTATTTTTTTTTGGGGGGGGAGGGGAGTTCATTTTTCAAGGTAGGGTCTCACTCTAGCCCAGGCTGACCTGGAATTCACTATGTATTCTCAGGCTGTCCTCGAACTCACAGTGGTCCTCCTACCTCTGCTCCCCACCCAGTGCTGGGATTAAAGGCATGGGTCGCCATGCCCAGCTGAACTTATCCATTTCTATTCACACTCTACCTACTTTGTGTTTTTCTTCACACTGGTGGTGTGTTTCTTTGGGTGGTTAGCCAACTGTTCACCTCACTAGGGGACACATGACCCATGAGATTGGGGATCCTGTTTGTCCAGGCTGTGAACATGGGTCGTAGGCTGTGAATGATGACAATGGGTGTATTGAGTAGCTTGAAAATTCTCCAGTAAGTCCTATAGGCCCACAGCATTTATCCTCGATTTGAGGAAGAATCATGGAATGAAGAGCAGAGACCCCAGATGCAACCTAGAAGTTCAGCCTAGAAAAGCCTTGCCGCTTATGCTCCAAAAAGGGGTGAAGAGCTGTGCTTTGAGAAGGGGAAGGAAATAAACACAGCGATGGCTAATGAGGGTGACAGGCAGTAAAGTGTGGCCAAGCCAGGTGTGGTGACACATGCCTTTAATCTCAGCACTCAGGAGGCAGAGGTAGGAGGATCGCCATGAGTTCAAGGCTACCCTGAGACTATGTAGTGAATTCCAGGTCAGCCTGAGCTAGGATGAGACCCTACCTTGAGAAACCAAACCAAACCAACCAAACAAACAACAAAAGGGGTGGCCAAGGCTGTCGTCCTTGGAACTTGCTTTGAGTATGGCACACCTGGCAGGACTGCCTCTCATGACCTCTCTTGTCTCGCTTGTTCACACACTTGGGGCATGGGTTTTATTCCCTTTGGCTCACCTATTACCTGTTCCCTGAAGGTGCTGATTATATATGCCTTTAAGCCCGGATGTAGTAAAGACCACTTCATAATCTCCTAAACAACTACAGGGCTGGACTGTAGAGGAGACACATTAGTGCCCTGGCCAACTGGCAGAGATGGTTTGCTGTCCCACCGTGACAGCGCGTGGGCTGTCATAAAACTATATTTCTCAGGGGCTGGAGAGACGGCTTAGCAGTTGCAAAGCTTAAGGATCCAGGTTCGATTCCCCAGAACCCATGTAAGCCAGATGCACGTTGTGGCGCATGCGTCTAGAGTTCATTTGCAGTGGCTAAAGGCCTTTGAGGGGGAGCAGAAGCCAGGATGGTGGCAAAGTTCCTTGGGCTTCCCAGGCAGCCCATCCCATCCTGATGGCAGGGGGCAGAGCACACTACCTCCCTAAATGGGGGCCAAAAAAAAAAAGGGATGGGAACTGATACTTGTTTACTGCCACTCAACAGCCCAGGCAGTGTGGGGAATGGCCCAGAGTGGCAGATACAGGATCACCAAGTAGGGGAGAAGGCACAGTTGTGCCTAAACCCAGACGCAAGTGGCTTCACTGGGTAACATTCAAGATATTGAACTCCTCATCCTCCTGTCTCCACCTCCCCAGTACAGGTATTGTAGGCATATACCATTGCACTTAGCTTTTTTTTTGTTGAGAGAGAGAGAGAGAGAGAGAAAGGGCACACCAGGGCTTTCAGCCACGGCAAAAGAACTCCAGAGGCGAGTGCCCCCTTGTGCGCATGTGCACCTTAACTGCTAAGCCATCTCTCCAGCCCATGCCTAGCTTTTAAGTGCTCTCTCTCTCTCTCTCTCTCTATCTATCTACACACACACACACACACACACACACACACACACACACACAGTGGGTCTATCAGGATGCAACCTTATTATAAGTCAAAGAGCACATGTACACTGTACACATACTGCATACACACATAGATATGACAGGTGCTTGAGGTATCATCATGTTCCCTGGTTTTCTGATCAAGAGGATGCAATAAAGGCAGCATGCAGGTGATTCCATGTGTGTGTGATTCCACGCGGCAAAATCACAGAAGACTGTAGCATGCATCTTGCTGTAGTGTTGTTGTGACCTTGCTGACTTGGATGAAACAGATGGTCTTTTGAGATCCAAGTAAGAATGGCCTCCAGGGCTGGAGAGATGGCTTAGTGGTTAAGCACTTGCCTGTGAAGCCTAAGGACCCCGGTTTGAGGCTCAGTTCCCCAGGACCCACGTTAGCCAGATGTACAAGGGGCGCATGCGTCTGGAGGTCATTTGCAGTAGCTGGAGGCCCTGGTTCGCCCATTCTCTCTGTCTCTCTCTCCCACCTTCTCTCTCTGTCTGTCGCTCTCAAATAAATAAAAATAAACAAACAAAAAATATTTTTTTAAAAAAGAATGGCCTCCAGGAACCCTGACAGCTGACAACCAGCAAGAAAGGAGCCCTCAGTCCTCGTAGTGTGAGCAACCGAATCGTGCCAAGTGCTGAGTGAGCTTGGAATTGGATCCTGCCCCAGTTGAGCTCCCAGATGAGGACACAGTTCTGTCCTGTACTTTGATGACAGGCTTTCAGGGGGTCCAGTTGAGCCCTTTCAGGGCCCTTGTCCTACAGAGGCTATGAGATAATGAATATGAAGACCTCATGCCGCTGAGTTTGTGCTGATGTTGCTATGTAGCTATCTGCATTTATCTAGCATCATCTGTCACAAACGGTATGCATGAACATCCACATACCAGATCCACATTGGCCAAGCCTGGCATCCCATATATTCCCTTGACCACATGACTGGAGCAGATAAGAGCACACGACACAAGCTAAGACAGTCTGGCTCCTTTCTATGTTGTAGATGGAGGCAGAGGGAAGGAGTAGCCTTCTCTTTCTCCTAGTCTCACCCTGATGGTACAATGTGAGCCTTGTGGTCAAGAAGATCCGTGTTCTCCCACTGCATGGAGATCTCCCATAGCAGGCATCGGTAAAACTGGCTCACAAAAAAAAGACCTGAGACTCATTGAAGAAGAGGCTGATTGATGTTGGATAACAGGGGAGCTGCCATGGTTGGTGGCAGCCTGTCCCTAGTTCTTACAACTGTGTGAGCCACTAAATTCCTCCCTCTTCTTCTCCCCGCTTTCCTTGCAGGATCGGAGCTCCTGGAGGCCAGGGAACCTGCCAGCTTCCTTACAATATTCCACCTATAAGCCAGCTCAGAAGCCTTTTCCGAATAACTATTGCAAACAGTGGCTGGATGGAAGAACCTCACGATGCAGCAAATGTTTAAAAGGACATTCTCCTATGTGATCTTATTCAACCTTTCGCTACTTGTTTTGTTTTTATGAGATAGGATTTTATGTAGCCCTCACTGGCCTCAAGTTCCCTTGCAGCAGAGGATGACCTCAAACTTCTCATCTTCCCGCCATCACCTTCCAAGTGCTGGAATTATGCAGCACCACGCCTGGGCATGATCTTACTTGATCCCACATAATCATTAACATATAACTTGGATGACTTTGATTACAAATAACAGAAAATCCCAAGGAAACCATTGCCCACACTTCCTCAACCTTCTGAAAATGGGTGCTGGGGAGGGAGCCCGGTTAGTAGAGTGCTCGCCTAGCTTGCATGAAACCCTAGGTTTAATCCCCAGCACTGCGTGAACTGGGCATGGTGACACACACCTATAACAAGCACTCGATATGTGGAGGCAGAGGGACCAGCTACATGCAAGTTCGAGGCTAACCTGCGATATATGAGACCTGATGTCACAAATAGAAATTTAAAAAACAGGGCTGGAAGATGGCTTAGCAGTTAAGCGCTTGCCTGTGAAGCCTAAAGACCCTGGTTCGAGGCTCGATTCCCCAGGACCCACGTTAGCCAGATGCACAAGGGGGTGCACGCGTCTGGAGTCCATCAGCAGTGGCTGGAGGCCCTGGTGTGCCCATTCTCTCTCTCTCTCTCTCTGCCTCTTTCTCTCCCTGTCTGTCGCTCTCAGATAAATAAAAATAAAGACAAAATTTTTTTAAAAAAATTTAAAAAACAAACCCATGGGCTGGAGAGATGATTCAGCTGTTGAAGGTGCTTGCTTAAAATCTGAAGGTGAGCCGGGCGTGGTGGCACATGCCTTTAATCCCAGCACTCGGGAGGCAGAGGTAGGAGGATCACTGTGAGTTCGAGGCCACCCTGAGACTCCATAGTGAATTCCAGGTCAGCCTGGGCTAGAGTGAGACCCTACCTTGAAAAACCGAAAAAATAAAAATAAAAATAAAAAATCCCAGTACCCACATAAAGTCAGATGCACGAAGTGGAGCATGCATCTAGAGTCTGTTCACAGGGCAAGAGGCCCTAATGTGTCTATACTCTCTCTCCCCTCATAAATAAATATTGGAAAAAAAAAAAAAAAACAACACAGGGCTGGAGAGATGGCTCAGCAGTTAGGTGTACTTCCTGCATAAGCATGAAGGCCCAAGGGGTCCTGAAATCATTCAAGTTTAAATCTCCAGATTCCACTTAAGCAGCTGGGCACAGTCACACGTTCCTGAAACCCCAGTCCCACAAAGGAGGGCAGAGACAGGGAGTCTCACCTGGACTCATGAAAAATAGAAAACTTCCTTTATCACTATGAGGCTCAAATATGAACAGGCAGGAGAGAGTGGACACCCTTCTGCTCTGGGTACGGCAAGTGAGTACCCACCACCACAGGCAAGTGCATGGGGCACCACAAGGGCACGTGAACATACATATCACACACACACACACACCCTTTTGGGAATAGGACATGACAATTGGAGTTTAACAGGCCTGTCGCTGATCCTGGTGCATGTTGAGTTGAAGACTGCTCTAATTCATTGAGACCATTACCCTGTTGATGGTTATTCAAGTTGTTTCGAAGTTCTTGTGCTATAATATATCCTTTTCTACATGGGTTTTGCATCGTGTGAAGACATTTCTCTCTCAAGGTTTTTTTCACATTAGAGGTCCCCCCCCCCCCCCCCCGCCAACACACACACACCACCTCTTTCTCTGCTGGAGATGGAACTTAGAGCTTCACACATGCTAGGTCAATTCTCCACTACTGAGCCACACCCAGCCCCTCTCATAGCGACTCTTCCAGAAGAGCACTGCACTCTGCTTCTAAGTTCCCATCTCAGCGGTTTTGCACTGAATATTTGCTTCAATTTGGGAAGGAGGAACATCTTAATGAAACTGAATTTTCCCATCAAATCCTGAAATCCTACAAGGTGTCAAAGTAGAAATTATAGAATTGCACATAGCTTAGCATACTTTATTATGATCCTAGATAGGACAATTGTAGGAGATGTCATTGTGGGCTCCTCCTTCCCCTGAGTCCTGTGCAACCGGAACCATCATCTTGAAGGGTCGAGCATCTCCACAGAACTGCTGGTCTCTTGGGTTGGACTCATAATTGTGATTCATTTAAGCTTGTAGCTCATTTTGAGAGCAACAGAACCTTTCCCCGAAAATCCACCAACACACTTTTCCCCACAGTTCATGGCTATGGAATGTTTAAACTGTGTCCCCCCCCCCCCGCAAATTCTTTGAGACCCCCGGGGTCTATTAGACCATAGAGTAGGAGAAAAGTGACATCAAGCTGACATCCAAGCCCAGATCTTAAGAAGCTGCCAACTTCTACCCTTGTCACTTGAAACTCCACCGCTGTGGTCAAGAAAGGAAGGATCAAGGTCCCAGGACTATGTTCCTAGGCTAAATGACCAGCTAGGAGCGGGGGTCCTGAGAAATGGGCTCTTTAGCCTCTGTCAAGCTGTCCCAGCTGAATCAAGTAGGGCAGAGCCACCTTCTCTCCACTATGTCACTATGACAGGTGTGTTGGGGAAAAACACATGGCTGCCATCATTTTAAGTTTGTGTGTGTGTGCATGTGCGTGCGTGTGTGTGAGGGGGCACATATGTGTGCACATGCTCATGCACATGTGTGCATGTGGAGGCCTGATGTTAATGTTGCGTGTCTTCCTCGATCATTCCACACTCTAATGAGGCAGAGTCTCTCACTTGAACACAGTGCTTGCCAATTTGGCTATTCTAGCTGGCCAGTTTGCCCAGGAGATATCCCCTGTTTCTGTCTCCTGAGCACTAGGATTACAAGTGGCCACTGTGCCCACCGTGCATTTATGTGGGTGCTGAGGAGCCCAACTCTGGTCCTCACGCTTCCACAGCAAGTGCTTTAGTCAGTGAGCGTCTCCGCAGCCCAGCTGCAAGTTCTGAGCTGATTAGGCTGCTATAGACAACAATGCAAAAGGTATATGACGTTTCAAAGCCTAAACCAGTCACTGTTGTGGGAACTGAGACCTCTGTAAATGATTAAACCTCCTAGAACCTTCTCCTTGAGGCTGTGCTGGGGCTATAGTTAGGCTCCTTTTCCCTGGACCAGGGGACAAAAACAGGCTGTGCCAGCGAGGATGACAGAGGACAGCTGGTGCTGGGGTCCGGCAGCACCTGTGGAAGATGTTTGTTAGGTCTGTGGAGTGAGGGATGTTAGGTCTATGGCCCAGGTCAGTCAGCTAGAATGTGGCAGGACCAGACTCTGAAGCCAGGCGCTTCTCAACCAGTAGAAGTGAAGATGAAACAGCTTTTATACACAACCATTCTTTCTCCTACTTTGAGAACTTGCTTCAGCAGGTCCTCCTCTACGAAGCCCAGAAACCATTTCACATGGGCATACCCTGCTCTGCATGTGTTAATCTGACCCTCTTATCAGGCCCTCACGCTTGCACAGGAAGTGCTCTTGACCCCTGAGCCCTTCTCTCCAGCCCTCATGTGGCTCTGATGACAGATATAGCCACAATTCGTATGTCTCCCCTAGGGCCTAGCACAGTGCCTGAGTTAGATGTGGGTGCTGTGGAGTCTGAGCTTTTGTGGGAATTAGAGTTAGTACCCAAAGTGAATTTCCAGAATAGTTGGCCACTCATTATTTATTTTTGAAGTAAGGTTTCACTCTAGCCCAGGCTGACCTGGAATTCACTATGTAGTCTCAGGGTGGACTTGAACTCACAGTGATCCTCCTACCTCTGCCTCTCAGTGCTGGGGTTAAAGGTGTGAGCCACCACACCTGGCAAGTTAGCTCTTTATTTATTTATTTATTTTGTTTTTTCAAGGCAGGGTCTCACTCTAGCCCAGGCTGGCTTAGAACTCACTCTGTAGTCTCAGGGTGGCCTCAAACTCACAGTGATCCTCCTACCTCTGCCTCCTGAATGCTGGGATTAAAGGCGTGCGCCACCACGCCCAGCTAACTTGGCTCTTTATAGCCACAGGTTCCACCCTGAGGGATTCAAGCAACCAAAGATGGAAAATTGTGCCTTACTCAACACGTACAAAGTTCTTCCTCTTGCTATTATTCCCTAGGCAATATAATGACTATTTCTATAACACTTACATTGTACTGGATATTATAAGTCATTTAGAGATTATTTAAAATATACAGGAGCTGGGTGTTGTGGAGCATGCCTTTAAGTAGGAGGATCACTGTGAGTTTGAGGTCACCCTTAGACTACATAGTGAATTCCAGGTCAGCCGAGGCTAGGGAGAGAGACCATACTTCAAAAAACTGAATTATATATAACATACATACATACATACATACATACATACATACATGGCAGGGCTGATGAGGTGAAAGTGCTTGCTGCACAAACATGATGACCTGAGTTCAAATCCCCGGAACTCATGTAACTCTGGACAAAGTAGCATGTCTTTTTTTTTTTAACTTTAGAGAGAGCGAGGGGGAGAGAGCGAGAGGGGGAGAGAGAGCAAGTAATCAAACTCCAGACACTTGCGCCACCTAGTGAGCATGTGCGACCTTGTGGTTGCCTCACCTTTGTGCATCTGGCTTATGTGGGATCTGGAGAGTCGAACATGGGTCCTTAGGCTTCTCAAGCAAGGGCCCTAATCACTAAGCTATATCTCTAGCCCACAAAGTAGCATGTCTGTAACATCAGTGTGCCCGTGACAGGGACAGGAGAATCCCTAGAACCTTGTGAGGAAGCCAGCCTGGTGCGTGAGCAGCGAAGAACGAGACCCTGCCGCAAGCAAGGTGGAAGGTGCGGACCCATGCCTGTCTTCTTTCTGGTCTCCACATGTGACCCCAGATTCCTCCTCTTGCATCACTCAGAGCCAAGACACACTGGTGAAGAGTCCCAAAAGTCAAAGTTAGAAGCTGCCTTCCAGGATGCCAGGTCCCATGTGGGTTCTACTCTCTGGTTGGCTGTTGCCACTACTTGCAATGAGAGTTCGCCTACTGGACCCTCTGGGTGAGCCAGGAGTGCTCCCGGGAGCACGGATGCAGGTTACTCAGGGGAACCCACGAAGGGCTGCTTCATTAAGGACCTGGCCCTTCTTCAGCTTTTCAGAGATGCTTTCTTGGCATCCAGCTGGCACAAATGCCAACTAACAATTCCAGTCCTATTGGCTGAGGGAAGGGAAGATAACAAGACCCTCAGTGTTTTAACTACTGTTCAGAAAGTGTGCTTAGGGAGAGTTACAAAAGAGGAGAAATTTTACTTTCTACCTGTTCTGTTATGACAAACATGTTCTTCATTATCATCTTGAAAGCTGATAGTATCTTTAAAAGCATTTTTTTTTTTTTGAGCTGGGCATGGTGGCGCACGCTTTTAATCCCAGCACTCAGGAGGCAGAGGTAAGAGGATCGCTGTGAGTTCGAGACCAGCCTGAGACTACATAGTGAATTCCAGGTCAGCCTGGGCCAGAGCAAGACCCTACCTTGAAAACATCACAAAACAACAACAACAAGAACAAATATTTTTGTATGTGTGTTTGCACGTTGGCATGAGTGTGTGGCAAGTACGTGTGCACATGCACGCGCGCGCGTGTGTGTATGTAGGTCAGACATTAATGTTGTGTGTCTTCCTCAGTTGCTTTCCTCGTTTTTTTTTCTTTTTCTTTTTCTTTTTTTTTTTTTTTTTTTTTTGAGGTAGGGTCTTGCTCTAGACCAGGCTGACCTGGAAATTCACTATGTAGTCTCAGGGTGGCCTCAAACTCATGGCAATCCTCCTACCTCTGCCTCCCGAGTGCTGGGATTAAAGTTGTGCACCACCACGCCCGGCACTTTCCTCATTTTTTGAGATAGTCTCTCAATGAACCGGCAGCTCTGATTCAGCTAGACCAGCTAGCCTAGGCTAGGGCTGCTTCTGTCACCACCTCCCAGCTCTGGACTGAAAGACCTCTACTACTCCACCCTGTTTTTATGTGGGTGCTGGAGATTTGAACTTGAGGCCTCATGCTTGCTTGCAAGGCAAGCCCTTTACTCACTGAGCCATCTCCTCCATCTTTAAAAACAATTTTTTGGGCTGCAGAGATGGCTTAGTGGCTAAGGCACTTGCCTGCAGAACCAAAGGATCCAGGTTTGATTCACCAGGACCCATGCATAAGATGGCACATGCATCTGGAGTTGGTTTGCAGTGGCTGGAGGCCCTGGCTTGCCCAATCTCTCTATCTGTCTCTCCCTCCCTCTCCTTCTCTTTGTCAAATACATAAATAAAAATATTTTTAAAAAAACATTTTTTTAAAGATTTTGAAAAGATTCTCTCTCACTTGATTTCAAATTAATTTAAATTCCTTTGATGTGTGGGTGAAATTATTGTCTACAGGGGAGAGCCTGCCTCCTACTTTTCAGAGTCCCAGGGACTGGTGAGTCCTGGAAGTTCTCTATTGTAGATCTCTTCCCCTCTCCAGTTTTGGAGTGGCCCCAGCCCCCTCCAGTTCTCTCCTGTCCCTCTGCTTGTGTCTGCTTCTCTCTCTCTCTGTGTGTGTATCTATTTTTCTTCCAGTTGCTTTCCTCCCCTTCTTCCTGCCCTCCTAGAGGGGTGCTGTGGGATCATGCCAAACCCAGAGGGAAGGTCAAAGCACCCTGCAGAGACCAGCACAGACTGCAATTAACCTGTCACTTCTGCCTCCAACCGGGAAAACAGGAATTGCAGTCATTGGAGATGGGACGGCTCAGCTGCTGACAGTTGATAGCAAAAGCCACAGGGAGCAGGCTGTAAGTAAACCTGCCCATGGGCACTAACGGTAGACAGTGGCATGGGATCTGGGCAGCAGCTCTCTTTTGATTTCTGGGCAAGTGGATGGAGAGCGAATGGGAGCTAGGGTGGTAGTGAAGTCCGTGGGACAGGGACAGGGGACCTCAGTGGGATACATGTGATGACTTCAACCCAGCCACACACAGGTGGAGTGTACTCCCAACCAGGGCTTCAAATGTGAAATGGCATTTTAAGCCCCACCGACCTCACGTTTTTTCGAAAAGTGTTTTCTCCCAAGAACCCAGCCGCTCTGGGCTCCAGCAGCTCCATTGAGCCCCCAGAGGATATTATACTGTCCTCTGTCCTGCCCTGTCTTCTTGGGAGAGCCTGGATGCGCCCCCCTAGAAGCCTGCCTGAGTGGTCTCTGGAAAGCAGAAGAGAGATTTTTTTTTATATTAGAAACAAGAGGTTCACGTGTGTCACTGGGTGTAGAATGGGATGTTGGATGTGCCCAGCAATGTGACAGACTTTTTCTAGCATCTGGCGCAAAATAAGGACCTTCTTCTAAAAGGACCTGGGCGTAGATTTATCCAAGCCCCCAAGGGCCAGAGAATCTTAAATCTGTGAATCACTGCTCCCTCCGCGGTCCCTTCCCCCATCTCAGCCAACTGAATCCAATTCAGACCCCGCCCAGTGCCACCCATTCCCCCCTGTGACCCGTCCCATCGATATGCAGGAGGGGTCTGGGCTGGCGCTGGATTAGCATAAGGCACCCCGGAGGTGAAGGTCCACCCGGCAGTGTCTGCGCGCGGCTCTCCCTTTGTCTGGGCTCTGGGATGTGGGACCCGGCAGGACAGCCCAGGCGGCCCGGCCCGACACTTGCGTCTGCCAGATGAAAGGGGGCAACATAAAGGGGCTGCCTGGGCCAGGCATGGGGGCGCTTTGTGTCCCTCCAGACGGAGTTACAGACGTTTGTGAAACGTCAATTACGGCTGAATAAAGACGTCTGCTTGGCCCAGACGCGCCTCCTTTCAGCTCGGGATGTGTTTCCAGGCCAGGCTGGGGATGCCTTTGGCAGCCTAATTTGTGACTCGCGAAAGCGGCTCTGGCTTTCATCGGGGATGGGAACCGGCAGGGCGGGGCCGGGGAGCACCTCTGGGAAGGGTTCTGGAGGGTGGGGTGTAAACTGAGAGTCACAGGAATCCCTGTATCATCCAGCCTTCGTCCCAGGCCACTAATGGGGCCAAAGTGGCCCTGTGCCACCTACAGCTAATAGCTATAGTGGACGAGGTTCTCTGGCCCTTTTGTCTGGATGGGCTAGTGTGATATGTTGAAGGGGTCAGGCGTGAAGCGTCTGAGACTCCTATCCCAGGGCCACCAGACCCTGGACGTGTTCTTTGACATCACAGAGCCCTAAACATAACCCTGGAATCACCCCTCTCTGGCTGTGTGAGGTGAACAGTAAGCCTCTTGACCATGGTTTACTTGCAGCCAAAACACTCCAGCCATGCATGATGGACGTGAAGTCCCAGCACAGGGCATGATGAGCTGAGGTGCCTTTCCTGAGCCTCTACCACTGAAGTCCCCTGCCCCAGAAGACTCATCTCAAGGGCATCTTGGGCAGCTAAGCCACTTCCTGAGGACCCGCCCCCAGCCATCCTTCTTGGACGGTCATCCTGCAGTCTGCCCAGCAGGACCAGGCCACTGTCGCTATGACCACCATGCCGTACCCTGAACTTAAGTCAGTGAGATTCCTTGTGGGGGTGGGGAAAAGGTGTTCCTAATAATGATCCTCGTGCTTCCAGGCACCTGTCTCCCTGGCCAAGCTGTGTTCACGCACAAATACCTCCACAGGCCCCTGAGTGCTGAGAGGAAAGTCTCCCAGTCCATGGGACAGTGGTAGCTGGGAGAGTGGGCCAGACCACGGCTCCTGAGCCATCCTGCCTGGGTATGACCCTGCCTCTGCTGCTTATCAGCTGTGAGACTTTACCAAGCCAATCCACTTCTCGGTGCCTCAGTTTCCGGGTTTGCCAGTGATGACACAGTCGCATCCTAGAACATACCTCGTTCACTGGCAGCTAGGGGACCACTCACTGGGAGATCCATCCAGAGTGGCCTGTCCCCTGAGCTCACAAAGTTCCCAGCCAGGAATAAGGAGCCTTATCGCCTGCCTGGGGTTGAGAACCTGAGAGGCTATAGCTCAGGTCCCTCCTTCCCACCAGCTTACCACTCATAGATCCCTTTTTCTGACTGATTGAGACATCTTTGATGAGTGGAATGCCCTAGGCAAGACCTGTGACACATGTGTGTGCCTGGGTATCTTGTGTACAGGAAGTGCATCTTACATGTCTACACATGTGCATGTAACTGTATGTGTGCATGTGCCACAGACATATGTGGAGGAGAAACTTGAATCTGCCTGACTCACTCAGATGCTCAAGACAATGGTCAGTGTGCCCACAACTACTCTTGACTTTAGCGAGTCCTAACACGAGACTGGCTATGTATGAGAATAGTAAATCTAGGACATCTGTATGGAAGTCAAGAGAACGGTAGGCTAGCTCACAATCAGCTAGAGACACTCCCCCAGCCAGGCCACGATTGATGCCACCTGACCACAGGTACCTTTTTTTTTTTTTTTAACATGTACTTTAAAAACTATTTATTTATTTATTTTATTTATTTGAGAGTGAGAGAGAAAGAGAGAGAGAATGGGCACGCCAGGGCATCCAGCCACTGCAAATGAACTCCAGACACATGTGCCCCCTTGTACATCTGGCTTACGTGGGACCTGGGGACTTGAACTGGGGTCCTTTTGCTTTGCAGGCAAGTGCCTTGACATGTACTTTTATGCCCTTAACATGTACTTTTATGACAGTATGTACTCTCTGGGATGGGTGTGTACAATCTGAGAGAATGAGGGGCCATCTTCTGGGGATGAGTGACATTTATGGGAACTTGTGTGTACCAGATCCATGTGTGAATTCCCACCAGCCCCACCCCCCACTTTTTAACCTTGCATTTGCGCACCACCACACTGAGCTCAAACGTGATTGTCACTAGTCCTTTATGTATATGCAAAAGGTGGTGCACTGTACTACATCTTGTTTTGTTTTCTTTCTTCATGCCTACATGTCGTGGGGCTACTTGGGACTTTTTTCTGCAGAGCAGAGAGAAGCTCCTCTTCCTCTCACTCAGCTACATGGTCTGGCATTGACCCATCTCTCTTGGGGCTCATTTAAGTTGTTTGCAATCTTTGGTTTTCACAAATACTACAGCAACAAACAGCCTTGCACACAAGTCAGTGAAAGTGGGATAAATTCCCAGAAGGCTAGTTGGCCAGAACATTGGTAATCTTGCAAGATTATCTCGCTTGTGGCAATGGCCACTGCCCACCCACATCTATGGCTTAGACAGCCTTGGAAAGGGTGGTCACTGGCTGTTGTTGTTTTGTTTTTTGTTTTTTGTTTTTTTTTCCATTGGAACTCACCAAGGATCAAAAGAGAACTCTCTCATGTTGGCTGGTCCTGATTCCTGCCCTGGCCCAGGGCGCATTGCTAATCCCTGTACGCTTGTTGGCTTTGTCCACAGAGGTCTTGCAGGCCCCTGGCCCAGCACATCCGAGCGGGGTCCACACAACCACCATGGCCACCCATTCATGAGAGTCTGTCCTGCCCATTCTCTCCTGCCTTGATCTCTGCAACTGATTCCAAGGAGGGACCCCTCTGCCCCCTCCCCCCTCCACACAACCTGTTCCTGGGAAATGTACCCTCAGAGTTTAAAGGAAGACTTGTGTAAAGCCATACCTGTCTTGCAGTCTTGAAGATCCTTTCGGTACACTGACTGACAGACAGGGACATGGTAATTGTGGAGAGCTGAAATGTTGCAGATGGCGAGGCAGAATGATCGTGAACTATCTTCAGTCCTTTTTTAGTAGCCATTTGCTACCAACTTCTGCATTTGACCTAGCATCATTTACTTATTTATTTATTATTTGACAGAATCTCACTCTGTAGTTCAGACTGGCCTCAAACTTGATATAGCCCTCCTTCCTCCACCTCTTAAGTGCTATGATTACAAGTGCATACCACCAGTCTGGCACTTAACCTGATATCTTGTGTCTATTAGGTAAAACTTTGAAGTTTTTATTTATTTGCAAGCAGAGAGAGCTACAGAGAAGAGAAATAGACAGAGAGAATAGGTGCACCAGGGCCTCCAGCCACTGCAAATAAACTCCAGATGCTTTGTGCATCTGACTTTACATGGGTACTGGGGAAACTGAACTCTGGTCATTAGGCTTTGCAGGCAAGTGCCTTAACTGCTGAGCCATCTCTCCAGCCCAAGCAAAACTTTTGGAATGTATTTGCTGAACTAAGCAGACCTTCAGCCTCCATCAACTCAGAAGCCAAGAGTGTCATCAGACAGCAGCAGAATCCAGGGTCGGGGAAGTAATTCTGTTGGTAGAGGTTGCCTGGCATGCAGGAAGCCCTGGTTCGATCCCCAGCACCACATAAATCTGGTACTCGTGGCAACATACCTGGGGATGGGCAGTGAAGGCAGGAGAATCAGAAGCTCTAGGTCGTCCTCAGCTGCCCAGTGAGCTTGAGTCCACTCTGGGATACTTGAGAACCTGTCTCCCAAAAGAAGAAGAAGACAGAAAAAGCTTCTGGATCCTCCACAAGGGGCTTCCCGGCTCTGCTGTGACACACCTACCTGACGTTCTCAACAATGTGTTTGGTAAACACTTTCGTTTATGGCTTTCTTTTGTCCTGATTATAAATGTTCACAAAGCCTCTTCCAAAATACGGTACTGTGCAGGGCAGGGTGGCGTGTGCCTTTAATTCCAGCACTCACTTGGGAGGCAGAGGTAGGACGATCACTGTGAGTTTGAGGACAGCCTGAGACTACATAGTGAATTCCAGGTCAGTCTGGGCTAGAGTGAGACCTCACCTCACAAAAAAATAAAAAATAAAAAATAAATCCAAAATAGAGCATGTTATTCAGAGCAAACTGAATCCATTTTTCCAAGACGTGGTCATTCTTTTTTTTTTTTTTTTTTTTTTTTTTTTTTTTTTTTTTTTAGTTTTTCGAGGTAGGGTCTCACTCTAGCCCAGGCTGACCTGGAATTCACTATGGAGTCTCAGGGTGGCCGCGAACTCATGGCGATCCTCCTACCTCTGCCTGGGATTAATGGCGTGCGTCACCACGCCCCCCCCTTTTTTTTTTGTCCCAGAATAAACTCTTTGATTCCTTCTAGAGCAAGCTCTGTGCTTTGTGCTGCTGCCTCCCAGTTTTACTCACCCAACAGATTCAGGAGCACCTGCTATGGGCCCAGGCCTCTGCCGAGTACTGAAAAGATCATGTAAGATCTTGGCCCATATCCCTTCATTCCCAGGCCCTAGTGTGCCCTGGAGTAAAATGAGGGGTATGGACAGACTCTGGTTCCCAAGTCCCCCCGCCCCCATAGCTCTACCAAACTGCCGCCCCTAAATCATGCGGAAGAAGAAAGGGAGAGGCGCTTGTTTGCAAGCGTGGCTGAGGAGCGATCAACCCAGAAAGCCCTTTGCAAGCTGGAGAGAACTGCATGCAGTGGGTCGTATGGCCCTTGACCTGCGAACGGCATGCGAGGGTAAAACCAGCGCGGGTTTGTGACCCTCCAGGCCTCGTTGAAGGCCCGGGTAGGATTGCTCATGGGTGTGAACTTGCACGCGCATTCGGCTTTGCGGAAGTGGGGCTCCTCCGTGTGGCTGTTGTGGAAATGAGGGCTGACTCCAGGACCCTGTTCATGGGAAGCATTCACGAGAGGGCTGTCTGCGTCCCTGGGAGATCCCAGGAGCCAGTTCTGGGCTGCCACCCCGGGGCAGGGGTCAGGCGTGGAGGCAGACTGGCCCGGTGCCCCCGGCCAGGCCGCTGGCGAGTCTGGCGCCGCCGCTGGGGAGCCGCGGCCCCGGCGAGCTCGCTCCTCGGCGTCTGGACAGGCCGGGAGGCGCGAGTGACAGCTGGGAAGGTTTAATTGCTCCTCGGTGGCTTGGGAGCGCCTCCCTCCCTTGCCAGCGATCTGCATTTCAATGTGAAAAGAGTGGAAAGTAGGATGCTGCTCAAAGGGGTTACAATGATTAATCATTTAAAAAGCAAGATCTTAATTACAGGCCGCAATTTTTGCTATTTAAGGAGTCCATTAGTTGCCAGAAAGAAGAAAAAAAAAATTATCACAGGTTATTCTCCTCCGAAAGTAGAGTGGAGGCGGGGGAGGGACCACTGGGGAGGGAATCAGCTGCTGAGGATGGGGGTGGGGGGCAGGGGGTCCCATCCGTGTGACAGGCCTGGCCAGGGGCAGGCCCTGTACTGTGGTGGCAGGAAGTGGAAAGCCCAGAGATCTGGCAATGGCCTTCTTGGCTGGAATTCCACCTGTGGGTGCCCCTGGAGGCCTCCTCAGATGAGTGGCTGAAGGCCAGCCCCTCCCCCCCCACACACACTGACCCCCTGACTCCACCCTGCTCAGGATGTGGGGTTAATTGCCAGGCCCTCCCCTCTGACCCCTCTGTGGGTTTTAGTCTTGTCTGGTCTCTCAGCCCCTAGAGTATACAAAAGGGACTGGTGGGGATGACTGTGTTGGGCGTCAGATAAAAACCAGCAAGCTGCTTTAGTGGATTAATTTACCAAGCCTCAGGGGGCCAAAGGGTCAGAGAAGATCAAGGCCTCCTATAACCTCGGCAGCTTTGGTGGCGAGGGAGCTGGCCCCTCTTCCTCACACCGCGCACACCTCTGTCCCCACGGAGGACATTGATGCCCATCCCAGGAGGTTTGGCTGTGTATGCCATGTGGCTGACAGCACTTTTACCCCAGAAGACATGCCTGCCAACAAAGGGGGCCTCGTGCAGAGCCAGGAGTGAGAATTCCAGAACCCTATGAAGGGCAATGCGTCTGATGCTACCAGAAGCATCAAAACTGTTTCCTCAGCTGGGCGTGGTGGCACACGCCTTTAATCCCAGCGCTCTGGAGGCAGAAGGCAGGAGAATCACTGTGGGTTTGAGGCCAGCCTGGGACTACAGAGTGAGTTTTCATGTCAGCCTGGGCTAGAGAGAAACTCTACCTTGAACCCCGCCTCTCCCCCTCCAACAAAAAAAATCCTGTTTACTAGGTGTGGTGGCCCACATGTTTAATCTCAGGAGGATCATTGTGACTTTGCGGCCAGCCTGGGACCACAGAGTGAGGTTCAAGTCAGCCTGGAGGAAAATGAAACCCTGCTTCAAAAGAATCAAACAAAACTGTTTACTAAGATGAGTCAAAAGCGGACTGTAAAACTAACCTTATTCCTATCATGCACTGGCTTTAAAGCAAGCTAGCAAATGAGTGGTGAAATTTACCAGCCTACTTAAAGATTAAAAAAAAAAAAAAAGGTTTATTCCTCATTTATCCGATATTGGGAGTAAAATTAATGGAATCACTCCGATAAACAGACACCCCTGCTAGACTGATTAAATGCCTCTGAGCATGTGTGTGTGTGTGTGTGTGCTCGCACGCGCGCGTGTGTGTCTCCATGAACCTCATCTGTTCCAACATGCAGGCCCCCAGAGGGCAGGCTGCTAAATTGGATTCAGTGATAATCCTCGGGACTTGGGGGAGGGGAGTAGATGAGGGGGGAAGAGACCCCAGCCACAGATCAACAATATGGGTTTGAATTCAAAAGAGCCAAACTGATTTCTTGGTGACTCTGTCCTTTGCCCCGTGTTTGCCATCTTCAGACCCACCCACCAATCCCCTGGTGGGGGGGGGGGCGGTGTCTGTCCCTTTAATTGCCAGGTTCCCACCGCCTAGGGTGGGAGTTACACAGACCCCCCCCCCCCACCTCGCCCAGTGCTGATTAATTGCAGGGTTAGGCACCCAGAACAGGCCGGACCGCATTATTTCTGCTGTTGGCTCTTTTCTCTGAAGCGGTAGTAATCAACAGCCTTTAGTTTGTCACTCTCTTGACACTCTTTACTTAGGCCAGGAAATGACGAATGTGATGGAAATAAGAACTTTATTATCTGGGTCACCCTCTCCCAGAGACGGGGAAATAAGCAGACGAATCCTGTGCACACAAACTGGGGGACTGGAGGATGGTGAAGGGTCGGGCATCCGGAAGCCCCTGCCGGATGCCAGCTTGGCAGGTGACGGTCAGACCACAGGGCACTTGAAGGGGCACCTGCACACATAGGTCCCGGGCAGAGGTCACAGACGCAGGTTTCCAGCCCCTCTGGGGACACGTGCGCTACCTGGCCTGCCTTGGAGACCGGCCAGATGGCGGCGCCCAGGAAAGTGCTCGGACCTCAGAGACCCTCCGGGAGGGTTCCCGGGTGTCTGCGTGTCCGCTCTCCTGACTCACCTGGGTCCCATCAGCTGCCGGCTGGACCAGGCTTCTGTGAACATTAGGAAAGGGCGCCCCCTTGGGGTAGATGCAGCCCTCCCAGGTTCAGATCCGGTGCGGGCAGGATTTTAAGTCACCTGCGCCCTTAGCTACCCCTGCGAAGGGAGGGGCTGCCAGATTCTACCTTCCTCCCATTCTTCACGACACCCACCCCCCCCAAACACACAGGTTGGTACCTCACCCACAGTGACACTAATGCTGTCTGTTCCATGATCCTCCCAGGGCCTCGAACTTATATCACTTAAGGGCTCAGGGTTCCAAACCATCCCACAGTAACCGGCCACATTGAACAGGTCACTCCCAGGCAGTCCAGCCCGCACTCATGGCCTGCCAAGGGCAGGGAACATACTGAGGGGCTATAACAGGCAGGCAATCTAGACTCAGCCCCTATCCCATGGCCACGGACAAAATACTTCTCCCCTGCAGTCTGGTGCCAGAAGCACGCTTGTGAGCAGCTAAGCCGCCCCCACGGTCTGCTCTGCTTTCCACCTGCTGTGCCAGTGCCACACACACGTGACACGGTCTTGCCAGGCACAACAACATCCCTCGGCCCTGACGTTTTCCTCACCTCGCTCTCCCTACAGGACCACTGGCTGTGGGCTGCTGCTCCTGGAGGGTGGGAGTGGGAATCTTCGTCGCCGAGGGAACCCCGCCAGCCTGGACCTTGCAACTAGTAGACGCTAAATGTTTGCCTTCTTTCATTCCAATCATTTGTTTCTTTGTTTGCTTATTGGTTTTTCGAGGTAGGCTCTCGCTCTAGCCCAGGCTGACCTGGAATTCACTATGTAGTCTCAGGGTGGCCTCGAACTCACAGTCAGTGATCCTCCTACCTCTGCCTCTGAGTGCTGGCTGAGTTCACAAAGCCTGATTAAAGGCGTGCGCCACCACGCCCAGCAGAAATTTTGTTCTTTCTTTTTTCCTTTCTTCCTTTCTTCTTTTTTCCTCTCTCTCTCTCTCTCTCTCTCTCTCTCTTTCTTTCTTTCTCTTTTCTCTCTCTCCCTCTCTCTCTTTCTTCTTTCTTTCTTTCTCTTTTTGGTTTTTTTGAGGTAGGGTCTCACTCTAGCCCAGGCTGACCTGGAATTCACTATGTAGTCTCAGGCTGGCCTCGAACTCACAGTGATCCTCCTACCCTGCCTCCCGAGTGAGTGCTGGGATTAAAGGCGTGCACCACCACACCCAGCTCATTCCAATCTCTAAACTCCCACAAGTATTTATGGAGCAGGGTGCCAGTCGCTATTCAGGCACATGGGCTGCAATAGTGATCCATATGGATACCCTGTCCTCGTGGCTCTTACGTTCTCACTGGACAGAAAGGACTGGGCATGGTGGCTCATGTCTATAACCCGAGCACTTGGGAAGCCACAGTAGGAGGATTGCCCTGAGTTCAAAGCCAGTCTGGGTTTCACAGTGAATTCCAGGTCAGCCTGGCCTAAAGTGAGACCCTGCCTCAAAAAAAAAAAAAAAAAATTTAAAAAGGTGAACAGTGGACTGCCTTCACAATTGGCTTCAGGTCCTCGCTACCAATGTCATTCTCTTTTTAAAATTTATTTATTTATTAGAAAGAGAGACAGACAGACAGAATGGTGGCACCAGGGCCTCCATCTGCTACAAACAAACTCCAGATACATGCGCCCCCTTGTGCATCTGGCTTATGTGGGTCCTGGGGAATCAAACCTGGGTCCTTTGGCTTCACAGACAAGCACCTTAACCGCCTAGCCATCTCTTCTTCAGTTTTTTTCTTTTCTTTTATCTTGGGCTGGCCTGGAACTCACTATGTAGCCAAAAAGATGACCTTGAAGTTCTGATCCTCCTGCCTCCCAGTGCTGGGTTCACAGGTGTGTGCCACACGCTGGGTTTACGCTTGCCATTCCGTGCCCTCTTTCCTGTGGACTGGCAAAAGAACCTAGGCTTATGGCCAAAAACTCTACTGTTGGAGCTGGGCAACCTTGAGAAGGCCACCTGGCTTCTTTTGTCCTTGGCTATTTTCAAGGAGGGTAGTATTGGGGAGACCCCCCCCCCTCCCGAGCAGCAGTTTGGGACAGGGCTTGCACACTAGGGCCTAAGGGCATGGGAAAAGGAAGAGGAAGAGGAGGAGGGGAGGAAGAGGAAGTAAAGGTCTGCCTCCTTCTCTGTCACTCTGCCCCACACGGAGTGGCTGCCCTTTCTCATGCCAAATGCACAAGTTCCCCGAGCATGCCCTCTGGCCACTCCCCAGCCTTGCCTCCTTGGCTCTATGCTGGCTGTGCACCCTCAGCCACCACCCCAATCCATCAGGGCGTCAGCTTCAAAAATGCTCCCCAGTATCTCCCCAGTGCTGAGCCTGGGAACCTGCTCCCTGTGTGTCCGGGGATGGGCGCCAGAGGAACTGTAAGCCTGTGGCCCGTGTGAATGGCCAGGCACAGTGGGGGGTGGAAGGGATGTTGCTAGATGAATAGATCTTGGGCTCAGAAGGAGACGGTGTAGGTCCCCAGCTGCCTAGGAGGGGGCAGGAGGCTGTGGTCCAGGAGCCTGGGAAACCCTCTCCCAGCCAGGCCACAGGCAAGGGTGGGAAGTCAGGGCCTGAGGGGGCTTTGTACCCTGCACAATTGCAGCCGCTCTTCTGGATAAAGGGGGCGAACAAAGGGCCCTTCGGAAGTGGCCACGCTGCTCAGCACCAGGGGAGGCCCCAGGAAGCCAGAGCTCTCTGGCCGCCCACCCAGGCATCCTCCCAACATCCCCCACTATCCTATCCCAGGGGGCCAGCTGGGCCTCAGCCACCCGCAGCCTGGGCAGCTGGGCCCAGAGTTAATGAAAGCTGAAGGAACACCCACTTCTGAGCAGTGGCCAGAGGAATACCAGAAGAGCCCCAGCTGGGGGTGGGAGACATACTGCTTTCTCGCTCTCCAAGACAGCAGCAGGACTGACACAGTGGGCTCAAAGGCCTATGGGCTGGGGTGAAGCCTCTTTTGCTCCCCCCCATCCTCCCCACCCACCCAAAAGGAACCACTGATTGGCAAACAGCATCACAGGCCAGGGAGCACCCCTCTGGCATGTATCCAAGAATCCACCTCATTAGCCAGCTGGCTAGTAACTAACTTACCTTAAGGGTGTGAAAATATGGAGGCCACCCTAAAGTGCCCCAATGTGGAGTCAACTCTGCAGGCTCTGTGAACTCAGCCACCTCAGTCTCCCCATGGAAGGCTGAGGTGGGTTACCTGATCCCACGGATCAAGACCAGCCTGGGCAGCACAGCAAGACTCTCTCAAGCAAAATAAGCTTGTGAGATGGAATAGGCGTGGAATGAGACGATGACGAGCTTTGGGCACAGGTCATCAGCTGTCTCAGTGGTAAAGACACCTCTTGAGCATTATTTGAATGTAGAACAATCATTCATTCTATTTATTTATTTTTGTTTTTTTAAGATAAGGTCTCACTCTAGCCCCAGCTGACCTAGAATTCACGATGTAGTCTCAGGGTGGCCTCAAACTCACAATGATCCTCCTAGCTCTGCCTCCCGAGTGCTGGGATTCAAGGAGAGGCTGGGGTTAAAGATGCCCAGTTTACAATCATTAATTCTAAATTAGTTGTGCCCTCAAAGCAATCTCAGTCTAACACTTTCAACATTCTCAGTAACAGAAGGCATGTGTTAGGGCTAAAGAAACACGGCAAGCACTCGTGGTAGCACATGCCTGCACTCCCAACACACGGGAGGTAGAAACAAGATTACCCTCAGCTACACCGTGACTTTGAGACCAGCCTGGGCTACATGAGACCCTGTCTCAAAAAAACCAAAACACCAGGTGGGTGTGGTGGCTCACATCTTTAATCCCAGCACTTGGGAGACAGAGGAAGGAGGATTGCTGTGAGTTCAGGCCAGCCTGGGCTAGAGTGAGACCCTACCTCAAAAAAAAAAAAAAAAAAAAAAAAAAAGAAAGGGCTGGAGAGATGGTTTAGCGGTTAAGTGCTTGCCTGTGTAGCCTAAGGACCCCAGTTCAAGGCTCAATTCCTCAGGACTCACATTAGTGAGATGCACAAGGGGGCGCATGCATCTGGAGTTCATTTGCAGTAGGCCGGAGGCCCTAGTGGGCCTATTCTCTCTCTCTCTGTCTGTCACTCTCAAATAAATAAATAAAAATAAACAAAAAAATATTAAAAAAAAACATAAAAGGCAAGAGGCAATGGCTTCCTCCACAATGCCCCCTGCCCTTTTAATTTTGGACTCAGAAAAGTTGCTGATTATAGAGGGTTCCCATATCCCTGTTGTCCAGTTTCCTCCATTGACACTTTACATAACCATGATGTTTATCTCAACTAAGAAATTATATTGGCTGGGTGTGGTAGCACATGCTTTTAATCCCAATACTGGGGAGGCAGAGATAGGAGGATCATTGTGAGTTTGAGGCCAGCCTGAGACTACAGAGTGAATTACAGGTCAACCTGGGCTACAGTGAAACCCTACCTTAAAAAAAAAGAAAAAGAAAAAAAGAAATTATATTAACACAATACTATGAACTAAACTCTAGACTAACTTTTTGTTTTGTTTTGTTTTATTGTTATTTGAGATAGGGTCTTGTTATGTTGCCCAGGGCAGTCTGCACTCCTGGGCTTTTGGAATTCTCCTGCCACAGCCTCCCAAGTAGCTAGGACTACAGGTGTGTACCACCACATCACAGGAAGACTTATTTGGATTTCTTCAGTTTTTCCTAGAATACATTTTGCTGGAGATCCAGCCTAGGATGGCTCATTGCATTTAGCACCTTGGCATTTTATTTTGTTGAGACAGAATTTCATGTATCCCATTCTGGCCCATAACACACCAAAGTGGCTGATCATGACCTTGAACTTCTGATCGACCTGCTTTCCCTTTCTGAGTGATGGGATCACAGGCCTGTGTCACCAATCCCAGTTTATGTGGTGCTGGGGACTGAAGCATGGCTTCATGCATGCTAGGCAATCACCCTGCTAACTGAGCTACATCTCCAGCTCAATCCTCTATTTTAAATATATATTTTTAGGTCAGCTGTGGTGGCGCACGCCTTTAATCCCAGCACTCGGGAGGCAGAGGTAGGAGGATCGCTATTGAGTTCGAGGCCACCCTGAAACTACATAGTGAATTCCAGGTCAGCCTGGAATAGAGTGAGACCCTAACCCCCCCAAAAAAGAAAAAATTATTTGGGCTATAGAGATGGCTTAATGGTTAAGAAGTTTGCCTGCAAAGCCTAAGGACTCATGGTCAACTCTCCAGGTCCCACGTAAGCCAGATGCATGGTGACGCAAGTGTGCAATGTCACACATGTGCACAAGAGGGCGCACGTGTCTGGAGTTTGATTACAGTGGCTGGAGGTCCTGGGGCACCTTCTCCCTGTCTTTCTCTCTCTGTCACATATAGAAAAAGGCCAGTCTGTTGGGCTTGCCTAAAAAAAAAAAAAAAGAATTAAAAAAAGAAAATAAATACTTTGTTTGTTAGAAAGAGACACAGAGAGAGAGAAGATGGGTATGCCAGGGCCCCCAGCCACTGTAAACAAATTCCAGACCACGTGCATCTGGCTTACATGGGTTCTGGGGAATCGAACCTGGGGCCCTAGGCTTCATAGGCAAGCACCTAAGAGATGGCAGCTAAGCCATCTTTCCAGCCCAATCCCCTGGTTTTTAATGGAGGTAAGAATAGGTGGTTAAGGTGCTTGCCCTCAAAACCTAAGAGTTTGATTTCCTAGTACCCACATATAGCCAGATACACAAAGTGGTACATACATCTAGAGTTCCTTTGTCTCTTTCTCAAATAAATTAAATTAAATATTCATTTGTTTTGTTTGTTTGTTTGTTTTTTGAGGTAGGGTCTCACTCTAGCCCAGGCTGACCTGGAATTCACCATGTATTCTCAGGCTGGCCTGGAACTCACAGTGGTCCTCCTACCTCTGCCTCCCGAGTGCTGGGATTAAAGGCGTGCGCCACCATGCCCGGCCTTACATTTGTTTTTAAAAGAAAGAATAGGAGACAGAGGTAGGAGGGTTGCCTTGAGTTCAAGGCCTCCGTGAGAGGTCAGCCTGGCCTAGAGTGAGACCCTACCTTGAAGAAAAAAACAAAGAAAAAAAGAAAAGGAAAAGGATAGGAATGTCACCATCAGCTTCACCTACTCCTGGAAGACAGACCTCTTAGCAAAGCTCACTTGCAGGGTGGAGCCAGGATTGAGCTAAGCTTCCTGACTATTCAGTCTGCCCACGAGGAGGTGGGTTTGCTCAACTTCAATGCAAGGAGCTTCCCCTTTCAAGAGTTCTGGATCTTTCTAAAGCCTCTTCATAGTTTAGACATCGATGGGACCACACAGATGGGAATTGGGAATCCCAAAGCCTCTGATGTCCTGTGTCCCTCTTATTTTAGTACACTTGTGTGCACTCCCCAGCCCCAGGTCAGGCTTTCCGGCGGCTCAGAGACTGGTTCTGAATTGGGAACTCTTTTCTCCCACCCCGAACACTTGAATGAGGAAGGGACGTACCAGCCCATGTCCATGCTCACAGCTGCCACTCCTCCCTGAGTTGGGAATGGGTGTCTAGCTGTGGGCACTTCTAGGTCCCAGCCCACCCTGGGAGCAGAGCATCAGCCAGCCCCCCAAATTGGCCTTAATGGGGCCTGGACAATGACCCCTTCTTCAGGCAGCTGGCAGAGCCTGCTAGGCCCTGGACATCTGAATGTCCCTAAGACAGACGCTGGAGTCTGTATCCGGGTAACCTGTGCCAACACCCGCCCCCACCCAAGAGAGGGAGCCTTTTTTCCATGATGGCCAAATCAAAGACTTCCAAAAAAGTATCAGAGGCGAGCCTGGCTGACCCCTGTCCAGGAAACAGATTTCCTGGCTGCCCAAGACCTCCTGTGCTTGGGAACCTCAGAAGGGGAAGGGAAGTATGTCTAAGGCCCTCTCTCTCTTTTGTGAGCCCGGCGGCTCCCACAGACCCCCACTACAGGCCTCCCACCTGCCTGCCTCCCCCACCCCCACGGATCATCTGTGAGTCTGAATGCAAGAGACCTTGAGCAAGGCTTCCACTGTTGGCTCTGAAAGGGGCTCACACTGAGGACTGTTTGACCGCGCGTCAGCGCGTCAGGAAGAAGGAATGAAGGGATTTCATCTGTATGTAGCTCCTGTGTCCACTTTGAAGCTGGCAGAATTGAGCTCCAGAGATGACTCACCAGCTAGAGGGAGGGCTATGGGCTAGACCTAAAGATGCCATTTTAGGGTATTATAGTAGTGGCTGCTCCCCGACTATTGGCTGTAAGGATATAGGCCTCTGGCATCGTGTACAGACTCAGGTGTCCTCAAGAGGCCTTGATCATTGCTAGGATCATTAGTTATCTACTCCTGACAGCCCGCTTTGGGAGTCTGTGAATGAACAAGTGTGGGACCAGTTGGGTCTTTTGGAAGGCACTAGGAGTCACCAGGAAAATCATCTGAAATATTTTTAATATAATTTATTTATTTACTTATTTATTTGAGAGAAAGAAAGGCAGATAGAAGAGAATGGGCATACCAGGGCCTCTAGCCACTGCAAATGAACTCCAGACATATGTGCCACCCTGTGTATCTGGCTTACCAGGGTCCTGGGGAATTGAACCTAGGTCCTTAGGCTTTGCAGGCAAACACCTAACCTCTAAGCCACTTCTCCAGCCCAATCTGAGTTGATGTGGCTGTTGGACAATGTAAGCTTTGGGATACCATCCCCATTCAGGCCATCCTTGAGAGAACCCTAGTTTGAAAAGTGGGAGCAGTTGATGCCCCATCCATTCATCCCTAGGTGAGAGAGGGAGAGAGAGGGCCACGCCCTACTTTGTACATCTGGCTTTATATAGGCACCGGGGAATCGAACGAAGGTCATTAGGCTTTGCAGGCAAGCGCCTTAACTGCCGCACCATCTCTCTAGCCGGAGGCTGGACTCTTGTGGACACAGGGATGGTGGCCTAACACTGATGATATTACTTAATCCTCACAGAACATGCCCTAGGAAGATACATGAATACACATACGAAAGGCATAGATAGACACACACAATGGAAACTCAAAGATAACCTCCCTGCCCACAGACTCAGACACAGACGTAGAGACAGGAACAAACAAATCCTGAGCCACAAAGGTAAACACACCAGGCCTGTCCCAAAGGCCAGGAAGTAGAAAAGATTTGACTGGGGGTAAGCTAGTGCAGAGAAGTTAAGAACCATCGTAAAGCACCAGGAGGCGAGCCCCTTGGCTGTCTTCTCGGCACTCTAGGTCAGCCTGGGCTACACAGCAAGACCCTGCCTGTCTCTCCACCCACCAAGAAAAAAGCCCACCTTCATTTCTTCTGTTTGCTTTTATTATAACCTTGCAATGATGATAAATTTTTTTTTTTTTTTTTTGGTTTTTTGAGGTAGCATCTTGCTCTAGCCCAAGCTGACCTGGAATTCACTATGTAGTCCCAGGCTGGCCTCGAACTCATGATGATCCTCCCACCTCTGCTTCCTGAGTGCTGGGACTAAAGGTGTGTGCCACCATGCCCAGTCCATTTTCCTCTCTTGTTATGATAATTTAACTTGTATGTATGGTTATGGAACTTGAACCCAGGGCTTAATACAAGTTAAATACGCACTCTGCCACTGAGTTACACCTTCAGTGTCTATTTTCATCATTTTCGCGTGTACAATGCAGTCCTAGGGCTGGAGCTCAGTGGTAGAATACACGTCTAGCACCTAGAAGGTTCTGGGTTTGTTCCCCAGCATCACATAAAAAAGAAACAGAAAATACAGCATGCAATTCAAAATCAGTGTCATCAAGTCCATTGCAGTGGTGTGTGAATATCGCTATTACACACTCACAGGACTTTAAAAAAAAATCATCCCAAGCAAAAACTCTAAACCTGCCAAACAATAACTTTCCACATCTCTTCACCTAGACCTGGTAACCTGTGTATTCTACTTTCCTGTGACTTTGCCTGTTCAAGGTGAGAGATACAATGTAGATCTGTGTCTTTTTATATTTTAATCTGTTAGTTAATTAATTCATTTGAAAGAAAGAGAGAGAGAGAGAATGGATGCACCAGGGCCTCCAGCCACTGCAAACGAACTCCAGACGCATGCGCCCCCTTGTGCATCTGGCTTACATGGGTCCTGGGGAAATGGAACCTGGGTCTTTGGCTTTGCCAAAGCACTAAGCCAGCTGTCCAGCCTTGTTAAGTTTTTAATAATAAATACGTAGGCTTCAAATGCTCTACACAGAAGTAGTTCCAAGAGCTGGATATGGCAGGACATGTCTCTAATGCCAGAACTTGGCAGGCAGAAGCCAGGAGGATCAAGAGTTCAAAGCTGGCCTCAGCAATATTGCAAGTTAGAAGCCAGCCGAGACTATACCCTGCCTCAAAGCAAGAAATTAATTCTGAGGCTGGAGAGATGGCTTAGTGGTTAAGGCACTTGCCTGCAAAGCCTAAGGACCCAGATTTGATTCTCCAGGTCCCACGTTAACCAGATGCACATCATGGCACATACATCTAGAGTTTGTTTGCAGTGGCTAGAGGCCCTGGCACACCCATTCTCTCTCTCTCTCTCTCTCACTGTCTCTAGTAAATAATTTTTTTTTTTTTTTGGTTTTCTTTTTTTTTTTTTTTTTTTTGGTTTTTCAAGGTAGGGTCTCACTCTAGCCCAGGCTGACCTGGAATTCACTATGGAGTCTCAGGGTGGCCTCGAACTCACGGCGATCCTCCTACCTCTGCCTCCCGAGTGCTGGGATTAAAGGCGTGCGCCACCACGCCAGGCTGTAGTAAATAATTTTTTAAAAAATTAAAAGAAATTAATTCTGGGCTAGAGAGATGGCTTAGTGGTGAAGGCATTTGCCTTTGAAGCTTAAGGATCCAGGTTTGATTCCCTAGTACCTACGTAAGCCAGATGGCACAAGTAAGCATTTGGAGTTTGTTGTAGTGGATAGAGACCCTGATGCACCCATTCTCTCTCTCTCTCTCTTAATAAATAAAGTATTAAAAAGGAGCTGTGCATGGTGGCATATACCTTTAATCCCAGCACTTGGGAGGCAGAGGTAGGAGGATCGTTGTGAGTTCAAGGTTGTCCTGAGACTACATAGTGAATTCCAGGTCAGCCTGGGCTAGAGTGAGACCATACCTTGTAAATAAATAAATAACAATAAAATAAAATAAAATATGAAAAAGGTAAATAAATCTTTTTTTAAAAAAAAAGAAGCTAAGGGCTGGAGAGATGGCTTAGCAGTTAAGGCACATGCCTGAGAAGCCTAAGGACCCAGGTTCGATTCTCCAGGTCCCATGTAAGCCAGATGCACATGGTGTCGCATGTGTCTGGAGTTCGTTTGCAGTGGCTAGAAGCCCCAGCACATTCATTCTCACTTACTTTCTCTCTCTCCTTCTTTTTCTGACTGTAACAAGTAAGTAAAAATAAAATCTTTAATAAAAAAAAAAGAAGTTAATTCCAAGAACTCTTGGTTTCATCCTTGGTTCCCACACAGGGTCTCATGGTTGTAATTTACTGAGTCGTTTCCAGTACTTCATTTTATTTGTGATTAAATATTATCATTTTAAAATTTCCGTGGTTGTGTTGTATGTGAGTGCATGTGTATTTGTGTGCGGGTGCATGCTACAACATGCAAGTGGAGAGCAGAGGACACGCTCTGGGTGTTGGTCTACTCCTGCTTCTTCCTCTGAGGCAAGGTCTCACGTTCTTGCCACTGACTTCACCAGGCTAACCGCCCTTCAGTGTCCGGCAGAGTCCCCTGTCTTGGCCTCGCTTTCGCTCTCGGGGGTGGCTGAGATGGCAAATGCCTGCAAGGTGTGTGGATTCTCACATGGGTGCTGAGGTTCTGAACCTGGGCTCTCATGTGCTCGTGTTTGTATGGCAAGCACTTAATCCACCGAGCCACGTCCCCGCCGCTAATCTGGGATTACGTTTTAAAGCAGGGCCTTGGGGCTATGGCTCAGTGTTAAGGCATATATTCGACATGCCCAAGGGGCTAGGTTTGATTCCCACCACTGTACTGAACAAAAATTAAACCAAGGCTGGAGGTGTAATTCAGTAACAGAGTGCATGTGAGGCCCTGGATTCAAATTCTAGCAACCACCCCCCCCAAAAAAAAACAAGTTTAAAACAAGGTGTTGGAAAGTGAGTTGTGAGACCAATAGTTTTGTTTGGAAAGTGCAAGTCTTAGGGCATAAAGTCAATATTTTACTGAGTTTTAAAAATATGGGTGTTTTTTGGCAAGCGGGGGTGTTCAAGGTAGGCTCTACTCTAGCTCAGGCTGACCTGGAATTCACTATGTAGTCTCAGGGTGGTCTCCAACTCATGGTGATCCTCCTACCTTTGCCTCCCAAGTGCTGGGATTAAAGATGTGAGCTACCTCACCTGGCTTGATTTTTGTTTTTGTTTTTTGTGGGGGGGGGGTTGGTGAAAAATATGTTTTAAATTGAAATTTTTACTAATTATAATTTCAAAAATATTTTCATTTGTTTGTAAGCAGAGAGAAAGAGAGAGAGAGAGAACACTTCAGAGTCTCTTTTTAAAAAAAATTTTTTTAACAACTTCCATGATTATTAAAAATATCCCATGGTAATACCTGCCTTCCCCCCACTTGCCCCTTTGAAACTTGATTTTCCATCATATACCCTCCCCATCTCAATCAGTCTCTCTTTTATTTTGATGTCATGATCTTTTCCTCCTCTTATGATGGTCTTGTGTAGGTAGTGTGGGGCACTGTGAGGTCATGGATATCTAGGCCATTTTGTGTGCGAGGGGAGCACGTTGTAAGGAGTCCTACCCTTCTTTTGGCTCTTACATTCTTTCCGCCACCTCTTCCGCAATAGACCCTGAGCCTTGGAAGGTGTGGTAGAGATAGTGCAGTACTGAGCACTCCGGTCACTTCTTTCCAGCACCATGATGCCTTCTGAGTCATCCCAAGGTCACTGTCAGCCACTCCAGAGTCTCTTGATGCTACAAATGAACTCCAGAAACATGTGCCACTTTGTGTATCTGGCTTTACATGGGTACTGAGGAGCCAAACCTGCTCTGGCAGCCTTTGCAAGCAAACATCCATAACCACTGAGCATCTCCCCAGCTTCTTAATTATATTTATAATTAATTGACCAATAAAGTAGGGTTTTAGGACAGGTGTGGTGGCGCATGCCTTTAATCGGAGCCCTTGGGGGGCAGAAGTTGGAGGATCACTGTGAGTTCAAGGCCACCCTGAGACTACATAATGAATTCCAAGTCAGCCTGGGCTAGAGTGAGACCCTACCTCAAAAAAGAAAAAAAAAAAAAAAAAAAAAGGTTTCCATGTGGCCTTTTCATTTGTCTTTAGGGTTAACCCTCTTCTGCACTCCCTTCTCTCCTCCATCCCCTTTCCCAGATCCTACTTAAACCTTCCTATCCCCAGTATTCCACCCATCTACTTCCATATCCACTACCCCTTTCCCTGAAGCCCTCCCGTACACCACGCCTCTTTTCTAGCTTCCTAGATTAAAGTTTCTTTTTTGCAAATTGTAACATTTTAATATTCTCATTAAAGTCCAATGTAATGTTATTCAATACTGGGACAGACCGAGATGTAAGTATATGCCTCTTTCCTTTTTAAATTATGTAATTTAAAAGTACTTGCCCATTTTTTTTCCTTTTTGTGCTAACATGATTATTTCTTAGTATATTAGTTTTTGAAATGGCATGAGTTTATATACAAAATTCAGTAAAAGAATATTCTGGCTGGCTGCCACTTATTAATTTTTATTCATTTACGATTATCACTGTCTGTAGTTTCTTCCTATAGAGGAAGGGAAGAAACTGCTTCTAAAGTGGGGGAGGTGGCGCAAATCTGTCATCCAATCACTTGGGAGGGTGGAAGCCAGAGGATCCAGAGTTCAAGGCCAGCCTCAGCTACAAAGTAAGTTTCAGGCTAGCCTGGGCTACATGAGACCCTGTTTTAAGAAACCACTCTCCCCCCTCCCACTCCTCTGCCAAGGGCCTAAAAACAGAATGGGTGGGTGAGTCACCCCAGCCCACTGCGATCCCGGTGATGGAAAGGTGGGTCATAGCTCGGCAGTGGTTGGTCATCAGCCACAAAGTGGAATCTGGGGTGGGTGGGCAGAAGGAAGAGAATGTGGGTGCTGGAGATTAGGTCCCCAGAGGCAGGAAGACCACCAGGGATCAAACCCGCCCCTCGGCCCGGCCCATCCTTGCTGTAGTTCCAGGTTCCGCCACGAGGTGTCGCTGTGTCAAAACGCTCCCCGCCGTAGCGCCCCTAGGAACCTATGGCGAGCACGTGCCAGCGGCGCCTGGTTCGCGGCCAGCGCAGGCCCGCGGAGGAGACGCGAAGGGAGGCTCAGCTTCGCGCAGCCTGGAGAGCCCCACTCAGAGAGGAGGTCACGAGATAGCCGGGCCACAGGCACCTCCAGGTCCCAGGCTAAAGGCCTCAAAGCCGCACGAAGGTTCAGCCGGGTGGCACACACACCTGTAATAACAGCACTTGGGGGGCTGAGGCGGGAGGATTCCAAATTCCAAGGCAGCTTGGGCTGCAGAGAGCGTTCCAGGCCAGCAGGCGCTTGGCAGTGACTCTATCTCAAGAAACACGACAAAACCAGGCTGGGGAGGTGGCTCCTCCCTTCAAGCAGCTTGCTTTCAAGGTCCGGGTTCAATTCCCCAGCGGTAAAGACAGAATGCATTCGATTGCAGTGGCAAGAAACACACACATGCACGCACACATGTGCAAATAAATAAATAAACTTCTTAAAAGAAACAAGAAGAAAGATATTGTTGATATTATTGAAGATTCCGCCTGCTTTGGCTGCAAATCAAGCTGGAGCTGAGCTGGAAACCTCCTCCCTGTAGACCAGCTGCCAAACAGCTGAAAAACCTGCACTTCATGCAGCCCTGTGGGAGACAAAAGTCATCAGCCTTGATGAACAGTGGACACTGCAAGCTATAGTGGCACATGCATCTGTAGTTTGTTTGCAGTGGCTAGAGGCCCTGGTGTGCCCATTCTGTGTGTGTGTTGCGGGGGAGACCAACTGCTCTCTAATTGGACTGGAGGCCTGCTAGGCCAGAGGGAATACATGCCTGATACTGAAAAACCTAATCAAAAGCCTATGGTGGGGGTGGGGGAGGTCATGAGCCCTAGGAGTGTAACACTTGTTCTTGTCTGGCTAAATGCATACATTTTATGCCCACCAAATTGCCCTGTAAGTACTTTTCTTAATTTTCATGCCCATATATTAATGCTACTCTCACTTTTGGTTAGAGAAGTTTCTCTTTTCAGATGGTGGTGACCGCTGGAATGACCCAAAAGGCACCATAATGCTGAGAAGAAGTGACAGAGGAGTGTTCAGCACTGGGACATCTCTATCACACCCTCCAAGGCTCAGGGTCCATTGTGGAAGAGGTGGCAGACAGAATGTCAGGGCCAAAGGAAGGGTAGGACTGCTTACAATGTAATCATTCAGACACAAATTGGCCTCAATATCCATGACCTCGCAGTACCATCACAAGACCCTCATAATAGGAGGAAAAGATGATGTCATCAAAATAAAAGAGACTAATTGAGAGAGGGAGGGGGTATGATGGAGAGTGGATTTGTGAAGGGGAAGGTGGGGGAAGGGAGGGAATTATCATAGTTTATTGCTTATAATTATGGAAGTTGTCAATCAAGTTTAAAAAAAAAAAAAAGAGCCAGGTGTGGTGGTGCACACTTTAATCCCAGCACTTGGGAGGCAGAGGTAGGAGGATTGCCATGAGTTTGAGGCAACCCTGAGACCACATAGTGAATTCCAGGTCAGCCTGGGCCAGAGTAAAACCCTACCTCAAAAAAAAAAAAAAAAAAAAAAAAAAGAATGTAAAGGGGGAGGAAGTATTGGTTTTTATATTTGTTTGTTTTGTTTTTTCGAGGTAGGGTTTCACTCACTGTAGCCCAGACTGACCTGTACCTCATTTTGTAGTCCCAAACTGGCCTAGAACTCACAGTGATCCTTCCTTCTACATCAGCCTTTTGAGTGCTGGGATTAAAGTCTTTAACCATCTCTCCTGGCAATCATTGTGGGTTTTTTTTTTTTTTTTTTTTTTTCGAGGTAGGGTCTCACTTTAGCCTTGGCTCACCTGGAATTCACTATGTAGTCTCAGTGTGGCCTCAAACTCATGGCAATCCTCCTGCCCCTACCTCCTGAGTGCTGGGATTAAAGGTGTGCACCACCATGCCTGGTTCATCATGTTTTTAAGAAATAGGAGTGAGACCCTAAAATAAAAAATTGCATGCATGCCCTTATGAATCTCATGGACTATATCTGGAAGAAACACAAAAATAAGAGGCATTCGTTTCCTGGGGGGGGGGGGGGTTGACTCTAAGCTAGGCACAGGGTTAAGAGGGGGAGGGGAGGAACTTTCATTTTGAATTCTGAGCCTTAAGGCGCTTGCTTGTGAAGCCTAAGGACCCATTTTGAATTCTGAGATTGTGAACAAAGAAACCAGTCAACTCACCCTTCTGAAAATATAAACCAAACAAAGAATATTCAATTAAAAATAGTAAAATCTCTGAAGTCCAGCTGACTGCTGTGTCGTGTGAGGTGGAAAGTCAGAAATGGAGAGTCCAGAATTGGAGTGCAGGTCCCGAGGAGGTGGAGGTGGCCCGGCCCAGGTAAGCAGCTATTCTTGGCCTACAAAATACAAGGGCATGCCAAACAAAAGGACGGCTTCTAATTTTTTTTTTTAAAGAAAACTGAAAATTCTAAATGAACAAATGTTTAATTTCATGCATGCCCACTAGTCGATTGTTACATAACCTACACAGTAAGCTATATTCAATGTGATATGTATTTTTTTTTTCAAGGTAGAGTCTCGCTCTAGCCCAGGCTGACCTGGAATTCACTATGTAGTCTCAGGGCGGTCTTGAACTCATGATGATCCTCCTACCTCTGCCTCCTGAGTGCTGGGATTAGAGGTGTGCACCACCATGCCCAGCCGTGAGTGTATTTATTTAGTAGGCCTGATGTGTTGGGAACTGGGACGCTTTATGAGAGGGACAGGACCTGACTGTACATCCAGGGCCAGGGTTGCCAGGGAGGTTCAGAATTGCAACCCTCCTAGGAGCACGTTCCTAGGGCTTCGGGTAATCCCAGACTCCCTCACAGAAAGCCCACCCTGGCCCAGGTGCAGGCAGACAACTGTCAGTTGTGGCGCTTTTCCAAGGGAAGGGGTGTGGGGAGTCAGCGGCAGGGCATACAACAGGGAAAGAGCACTTTGGCGGCATGACGAAGAACTCCTCATGGAACAAAAGAAGAAGCTGAGCCCAGAAAGGGGCAGGGACTGCCCCCAGGTCACAGAGCTAGTTAGCTGCAGGGCTGAGATTCACCCCCGTCTTCTGCCTCCCAGACCTCAGTGACCCCCACTTGGCCACACTGATGCCCAGCGCACCTCACTCCCAAAGCCAAGAAAGGACCCCTTTCCCCACAGGGACCCTGTGCCTCCCACAGTCACTCATGCTTACTGACATACTCATGTCACAGCAGTGTGGGCTGGCCACCCTGTTCCTTCCGTCACACCAGCACAGGACAGGCATGGGCTTACCCGGCCCCATCATGCTATATCTTTAGGGCTATGAGCCTACAGACTGTGTCCTGTACAACTTAAAACTTCCATGAAGAAAAAAAAGAAAACCCTTATGTAAAGTGAAAAGAAGGGCTGGGAAGATGGCTCAGTGGTTAAAGGTGCTTGTTAACAAAGCCTACCATCCTGGGCTCAATTCCCCAGTACCCATATAAAGCCAGATGCACAAAGTGGCGCACGCATCTGGAGTTCATTTAGAGTAGCAATTGGCCCTAGAGTGCCCATTCTCTCTCTCTCAAATAAATTTTTAAAAAAAATTATAATACAGTTAAGGAAATGTCTACAACATTAAAACACCAGTAGACGGGCTGGAGAGATGGCCTAGTGGTTAAGGGACTTGCCTGCGAAACCTGAGGACCCATGTTCAGTTCCTGCGGGTGCACATGATGGCACATGCATCTGTAGTTTGTTTGCAGTGGCTAGAGGCCCTGGTGTGCCCATTCTGTGTGTGTGTGTGTGTTGCGGGGGTTGTCTTTCTCAAATAGATATAAATAAACAAATAAAACATCAATAGAAGATGTAAGACATAAGAGACTTCCTACAAATTAATAAGGAAAAATAAAACGTAGGTGACCCCCCAGCAGGCAGAGCCATGACATGGTAGCAGGAAAGGGGCTTTGTGTGATAGACAGAGCAACATAGACCAGAGGAGCAGCACCCCAACACGAGTTAGAGGGGGGAGCACCCACCTGCTCTTTCTCTGCCTCCTCTTTATGACGGGCAACAGCTGTCTGTGCCAGTCGGTGCACGTGGGTGCCCCACCCCCACACTCAGACTCCGAGCTGAGGGAACTTTCTCCCGTGAGTTTCCAGCTCGGGAAGGGAAGCTAGGTGTGCACCACGAAACCCTCTTCGAAATGGCTGAGCATGAAGCAGGGCGTGGACGTCGTTGACAGACTCCCTTCTTTTCCTCCCTCTTCCTTCATAGACCCTCAGTTGGGTTCAACAGTCACCTCAGTCCAGACTGAACAAAGGACTCCCAACTGGACCAGATGAGAGGAATTTTTTTTAATTTTAATTTTAATTTATTTATTTGAGAGTGACAGAGAGAAGAGAGAGAGAGAGAGAGAGAAAGAGAGAGAATGGGCGCACCAGGGCCTCCAGCCACTGCAAAGGAACTCCAGACGCGTGTGACCCCCTTGTGCATCTGGCTAACGTGGGTCCTGGGGAATCGAGCCTCAAACCGAAATCCTTAGGCTTCACAAGTAAGCGCTTAACAGCAAAACTATCTTTCCAGCCCAGAGGAGAGGATTTTTGAGGAGCATTAAGCTCCCAAGGGGCACTGAAGTGATTGTGGGACAATCTTGGTTATCATATGATGAAGGCATTGTGGGGGCTTGATAAGCAGGGGTGGTGTGGTGTGATAGCTAATCTTTTTAAAATTTTATTTGATTTTATTTGTCTATTTATTTATTTGGAGAAAGAGAGAGAGAGAGGCAGATAGGGAGAATGGGTGCTCCAGGGCCTGTAGCCACTGCAAACGAACTCCAGGCGTGTGCCACCTTGTGCATCTGGCTTATGTGGGTACTGGGGAATCAAACCTGGGTACTTTGGCTTTGCAGGCAAGTGCCTTAGCCACTAAGCCATCTCTCTAGCCCATGTGATAGTTAATCTTCATTGTCAACAGTCTTCATTGGCCAGTTGACTGGATTTGGAATCACCTAGAAGACACATCTCTGGGCATGTCTGTGAGGGAGTCTACAGAGCAGTTTACCTGGGGAGGAAAGACCCACCTTGATTATAACTGGCACCGTGGGCTGGGGTTCTAGGCTGGATGAAGAGAGAGGAGGGGATGCCAGCCGAGCACCAGCAGTCCTTGCTGTGTGCCCAGCCGTGTGCTCACGCTGTTGTGACCCCTGCCGAGCCTGCCCTGATCCAGTGGACTGAATCTCCTAAAACTTGTGAGCCAATTAAAGCCTTCTCTGATGTTAGTTCTGTTGGGTCTTTGGTCACAGTAACAAGAACGTAACTAATACAGGTGTGGGCTAGAGTTTCTGATAGTCACACATAACACAAGTTCGGCCTGAATCCCAGGAGACATTCAAATACTCCACTAAATGGAAATGTACGTGGAAAAAAAAAATCTCACTTTAGAATCGGATCCTGCTTTACATATTAGCAGAAAGGTTTGTTTCAAGGCTGTGAATGTATGTTACAGCCCCACCCTTGCTGTGGTGTTTACGCTTTGTGGAGGGGTGGGAACTGCGCTAAGCAGAGGAAATTCACACCCTCAGGAAGGCCATTGAGCCATCCATGGAAGTCCCTGCCCGCTCTTACCCCTGGAGCCTGCGCTTTCTTATTTATCCATAAGCATCTCCACGGTGCTTCTATGTGCTGGTCTCCGTGCTGAATCCTGGGAGCCCTCTAGGGATGAAAGCCACCTCCTGTTTACACCCAGAGACTCCCAGCTGCTGCAGCCTGCTAAGCATTAGGGAAAGAACAAGACTCTACACATGCGGATGTGGGGCCAACTCTAAGACACACTGTGGAGTTAAAAAGAAAACGCAAGGCCAGGTGTGGTGGCGCACGCCTTTAATCCCAGCACTCCGGAGGCCACCTGAGACTACAGAGTGAATTCCGGGTCAGCCTGGGCTACAGTGAGACCCTACCTTGAAAATTTTAAAAATTAAAAAAAAAAAAAGAAAAGAAAGAATAGAAAATCCAGTTACAAAACAGGGCAAATCATACACAAACTTTGTTACACAGACTGCTACATGGGAACACATATGTGCTTATATGCACATAGAACATCTCTGAACAGATAAAAGAGAAACAGGCAAAGAACCAAGGCACAGGGACCCAGGCAGGAAGCCTGCCTGCCCTGTCTTTCCTTTGCACAGTTTGAATAGTTTACAATGTTAAAAAAAAAAAGTTATAAGAAGTTGTAACATCCTGGGAAAGTGCTCAAGACATCTTGTTATCTTGCCATGATAAATTCAGGTTTCAAAATCGCAGTTACAATGTGACCTCTATTTTTATAGAGAAAAATGTGTGATGCATCTGGATGGATATATAGAGAAACGCGGCATTAGTTGCTATTTTCACGGCAGTTTATTTGACATTCTGATGAAAATACAAACAGCAGAAAAGGGCACCAATGACAAAGTCCGGGTCCCCTTCCCCCGCCTCTGGATCCAGCTCTCTAGCCCGTGCGCCGCTTATCACACGGAAAATGTCAACAGACAGTATGGCTGCGATGGGATTCCAGAGGATGGTCTCTTCTGGGCATTTTGTAGATTTCTTTTTTTCTCAATAAATGTGTATTGCTGTAGAAGAAAAAGGTATGTTTTTTATTCTTTTGTTTATTTTGCTTTTTTTCTTTTCTTTCTGAGACAGGATCTCTCACTATATAGTTGTCTTGGAACTCACACTCCTCTTGCCTTGAGATGCCAGGTGAAATACATTCTTTTTTAAAATTATTCTGAGAGAGAGAGAGAGAGAATTGGTGCACCAGGGCCTCAGCCACTGCGATCAAGCTCCAGACCCTTGCTCCACCTAGCGAGCATGTGTGACCTTGCGCTTGCCTCACCTTTGTGTGTCTGGCTTACATGGGGTCTGGAGAACCAAGTATGGGTCCTTAGGATTTGCAGGCAAGTGCCTTAACCACTAAGTTATCTCTCCAGCCCAGATCCTTTTTTAAAAAAGGATTTTTTTTGTTTATTTTTATTTATTTATTTGAGAGTGACAGACAGAGAGAGAAAGAGGCAGAGAGAGAGAAAGAGGCAGAGAGAGAATGGGTACACCAGGGCCTCCAGCCACTGCAAACAAATTGCAGATGCATGTGCCCTCTTATGCATCTGACTTATGTGGGTGGTGAGGAATCCAGCCTCAACCTGGGGTCCTTAGGCTTCACAGGCAAGCACTGAACCACTAAGCCATCTCTCCACCGCCCCCCCTCCTCCGATTCTTTTTTTTTTTTTCTAAATATTTATTTATTGGAGAGAGAGAGAGAAGCAGAGAGAAAGAGAGAGAGGCCGAGAGAAAGGGAGAGAAACAGAGAGAATGGGAGCACCAGGGCCTCCAGCTGCTGTAAACAAACTCCAGATATATGTGCCCCTTTTGTACATCTGGCTTTATGTGGGTGCTGGGGAATCAAGGCAGCTTTTGCGGGCAAGTGCCTTAACTGCTGAACCATCTCTCCAGCCCCTGAAAGCCATTCTTTGTGTGAGCGCACGTTCATGTGTGTGAGGGTGGGCACACACATACCACAGCACGTGTGGAAGGCAGGAGGTGACGTCAGGCGTCCGTCCTTGCCTTCCACCTTGTTTTAGGCAGGGGCTCTCATTTGTCACAGTGTGTTTGCGAGCCGAAATGGCCCGCAAACGTCCAGGCAATCGTTCTGTCTCTGTCTCCCTTCTTGCCCACGCTCGGTAGGCTGGGATTGAAGACGTTAGTGCTACAGCGTCGGCTTTCTGTGGGTTCTGGGGATCTGCCCTTAGACACTTACGCTTGGGTGGCAAATGCTTGACCCACTGAGCCATCTACTCAGTCCCGAAACATGTCCCTTGTACAGTGTTTTGGATTGAGACAGGCTTCAGATCTGCTTTTCTCCTTACTCCAGCTTGGACACCCAGTACACCCAGATCACAAGACAAGGTAGCATTTCTCTGTTCCAGAAGGTCTGCCAAGCAGAGCCATTTTGAAGAACAATCCCCTTCCTCCCGGCCAGCTCTGACCTCAGGGCCTCTGCCTGGCGGGCCTCCTGGAAGAGCATGCGAGAAGAAACCTGTTGCCTTGCTGCTGGTCAGACTCAGCCCCGGACGCTTCCTCTGCCTCCTTCCTCAGTGGGAATGTCCAGAAGTGGATCACAAATACAAGGAAGGGAAAAGGGAGGCAAGCTAACTCCCTTTCTCATAGATCTTAGGTTAGAAACAACTGGCCTAGTTAAAACCACACCTTAATGAGGCTCCTTGCTGGCCTAATTGTCACCATGGCAATGACCCCTAGTGGCCATCTTTAATTAACTTAGAATCAGGGTCACCAAATGAGCTCCTCCAATAAATTGCTTGCCAGCCCACTTAGTCACGCAGCTCCTCCTCTGCCCTCTGCCCTCTCCGCTCCAGCACAGTGAGGAAGACGGGGTAAGAAATAGCCTGGCTTCCTCTGCACCCGCTGGACTTCCTTGTCATGGTCGAGTGAAGGGTTCAGACATGCCACAATCATAATAGTAATAATAATAATAGGCTGGAGAGATGGCTTAGCAGTTAAGGCACTTGCCTGTGAAGCCTAAGGACCCAGGTTCGATTCTCCAGGTCCCACGTAAGCCAGATGTATAGGGTGACACATGCATCTGGAGTTCGTTTGCAGTGGCTAGAGGCCCTGGCATGCCCATTCTCTCTCTCTCTCTCTCTCTCTCTCTCTTTCTCTGCCCTTCTCTCTGTAGCTATAAATAAATAAAAATAAATAAATCAGGGAAAATAGTAGTAGTACTAGTGGTAAGGGTCTGGGGAGATTGCCTAGTGGTTAAGGTGCTTGCTTGCAAGCTAGCTGGCTGGGTTCAATTCCTTAGTACCCGTATGAAGCCAGACACAAAGTGGCACGTTCATCTAGAGTTCATTTGCACTGGGTGTGGTGGTGCATGCCTTTAGTCCCAGCACTTGGGAGGCTGAGGTGGGATGATTACCACAAGGTCTGGGGCTACAGAATGGGTTCTAGTTAACCTGGACTGCAGTGAAGATTGCCTCAAAAAAAAAAAAAAAAGAGTTCATTTACAGTGGCAGGTGACCCTGACACACCCACATGCACATATGTGCAAATAAATAAAATATAAAATAATTAATAATAGCAGCAATAATTGCAGCACAATGTTAAGCACTTCGAATTCATTTCGTCATTTAATCTTCTCAGTAACCCTGGGGTGGATACATCATTATTATTCATCACCCTTCCCAGATAAGGAAACTGAGGCATGGAGAAGCTAAGTCAGGAGGTCGCAGAGCTGCGATTTAACCCAAGCAATGTGGGATGAGTCAGTAGCATCACGAAGACGACGCAGGGGAGGACACTCACTGGGTCACTTGGTTCGTTTGAGCGCCCTGAAGACCTGGAGTAGCTACTTGGCAGCTGCGCGAAGCGGGCACTTAATCACACCTCGGAATCTGTCTCCTCAGCTGGAACACGGAGGGTAACGTGCACCAAGGGTGGTCCTGGGCAGCTTCGTCACCCAACCCCACCAGAACTTGCTTCTTCACCCAGTGCTGTTTCATAGGCAAGATGGCATGAAAGTAGACATCTTAGGGCTGGAGACATGGCTTAGCAGTAAAGGCACTTTTCTGCAAGGCCAGAGGACCCCAGGATTCACATAAGCCAGATGTACACGGTGACATGTATCTGGAGTTTGTTTGCAGCAGCTGAAGGCCTTGGTGCACCCATTCTCTCCTCTATCTGCCTCTGTCTCAAATAAAAAATGAAAATAAATATTAAAAAAAAGAAAGTTGAAGCCAGACGTGGTGGTGCACGCCTTTAATCCCAGCACTTGGAAGGCAGAGGTAGGAGGATCGCTGTGAGTTCAAGGCCATCTTGAAACTACATAGTGAATTCCAGGTCAGTCTGAGCTACAGTGAGACCCTACCTCAAAAAAGAAAGTTGAATGCCTTTAATCTCAGCATTTAGGAGGCAGAGGTAAGAGGATCACCACGAGTGTGAGGCCACCCTGAGACTACATAGTGAATTCCAGGTCAGCCTGGACTAGAGTGAAATTCTACTTCAAACAAACAAAACAAAACAAAACAAAAAAACAAAAAAGAAATAAAGTTGACATCACAAATATGGCCATCCACCCTTCCAGAAGCCTTGACTTCATCCTCCCTCTCACACCCACCTCTATTCTGTCAGCAAAGCTCAACATTATCTTTAAAAGATTTCAGAACTAAGCCAGTCCTTACACTTACCCCTCCATCCTGATAGATGTTCAAAGTGAGAAGTTAGCAGGCACTAGATTACTGACAGAAAGGATCCCTTGGCTGTGTGGCAAGAGCTTCCAATTTTATTGGGAATCCTATGGAGACCATAGAAGAACTTTGCGCATGATTCAATTTGCTTCTTAAAGGGAGCTCTCTAGAGCCAGGTGTGGTGGCACACATCTTTAATCCCAGCACTTGGGAGGCAGAGGTAAGCGTATTGCTATGAGTTAGAGGCCAGTCCGTGACTACATAGTGAATTCCAGGTCAGCCTGGACTAGAGTGAGACACTACCTCAAAAAACCAAACCAAAACAAAACAAAAAGCTCCCCAGCTGGACATGGTGGCACATGTCTGTGAGCCCAGCACTCATGAGGCAAAGACAGGAGGATGGAAAGTTTGAGGTCAGCCTGGGCTACAGATGGAGCCCTTGTCTGAAGAAGGATGACTGCTCTAGGGGCTTAACCACTCTAGTAGAGCACGTGCATGAGTGTGTGCAAGGCCCTATGTTCCATTGTCAGCATGGAAAAAAAGGAAAGAAAACGAGAGGGAGAAGAGAAGAGAAGAGAAGGGAAGGGAAGGGAAGGGAAGGGAAGGGAAGGGAGGGGAGGGGAGAGGAGAGGAGAGGAGAGGATAGAAGAGAAGAGGAAAAAAAAGAAGAGAGGAGAGAGGGAAGAAGGAAGGTAAGCTGGAGGAAGTGTCACAGTCCTGTAACTTCAGTACTTGGGGGATGGAGACAGGAAGATCAGGAGTTCAAGGCCAGCATCAGCTACATAAGCAAGTTCTATACAGCCAGGGCCACTTAAGATCCTGCATTTAAAAATGGAGGGAAGGCTGGGGAGATGTCTTAATGATTAAGGCACTTGCCTGCAAAGCCTAAGGATCCAGGTTCGATTCCCCAGTACCCATGTAAACCACATGCACAGGTGATGCATGAGTCTGGAGTTCATTTGCAGTGGCTGGAGGCCCTGATGTGCCCATTCTCTCCCTTTCCCTCTCCTTCTCTCTCTCTCTCTGTCTAATAAATAAAATAATCAAATAATATAGATATATACATTTTTTTTAGGTAAGTTCTCACTCTAGCTGAGGCTGACCTGGAATTCACTATGTAGTCTCAGGGTGGCCTTGAACTCACAGTGATCCTCCTACCTCTGCCTCCCAAGTGCTGGGATTAAAGGCGTGCACCACCAACCAGGCCCAAAATAAAATATATTTTTTTAATGGAGAGGTAGGGGAGGGAAGAAGTAACCACTCTGGGTGCTGAGTGGAGACAGAGTTGAGGGCATGACTAGAAGCAGTAAGATTGTATGGCTATACAGGTTTGTTGCCAGACAAATGGCGGCTTGACTTATTTAGCCTGTAGGCTGAGGTTGGTAGCTGAGGTTGGTAGCTGAGCTAGAGGGTACCTGTGGATGGCCCCATAGTACTGGCCTGCATTTCAGTACCAATGGACAGACAGCTCTGGACCCACCTGGGCCAGCACAACCCTGGGCGCCTGAACCACTAGAACCTGAGATCAGCCAGGCCCAGTACCCTGCAGAGCTGGCAATTTGGAGAATCCCTGGCATCCTCCCTTTGGAAATACTCTTCCTTTGAAAACGACTGTCCTCAAAAGTGGATAAGATAGCCACCTCGCAGCCACAGAAGGCCACTATGAGTGACAATGAATGAGACAGTTTCCTAATTGAGGAAGGGGTGCAGGTGGGGGGCACCCATGAGCAAGGTCTCCAAATGTCAGAGACTGGAGTTTACCTCCCTGACTCTGGAGAATTAGAAATAAAGCCACAGGCTTAGTAGTGAAGGCATTTGCCTCTGAAGCCTAAAGGGCGCAGGTTCAATTCCCCAGAACCCACCATAAGCCAGATGCATAGGGCAGCACGTGCGTCTGGAGTTCGTTTGCAGTGGCTGGAGGCCCTGGAATGCTCATTCTCTCTCTCTCCTTCCCTGCTTCTCTTTCTCTCATTCATAAATAAATAAATAAATAAAATAATCTAAATGAAGCCAAGTCTGCAACCGATTGTAAGAGGTGAAGTGAGAAGATGCTGGGCACTGTCTAACCCTGGGCCTTTCCCCCGCCTGCACCGCTACGATGCTTCTCTGCTGATAAAGCTCCCGAGAACAAAGCTGCTCCTCTGAGAGTCAGGCAGTCTTCATTCATCGCTCCAGACCCGGTGCCCTCCATTCTTCCTCTAAGGTAGCAGTATTTCTCTGCGTGGGGCCAGAGAGCAGAGGTCTGCTGCAAGCCTCCCCTGCACCCAGTCTAGTTCCTCTGAAGCAATTTCTTCTCTCAGCAGGATTCCTTTCCCAAGATTGTGTACCAGCACTGGGGATCCACAGACTGAAGAGGCACCGAGGTTCCTGAAGGTGCAAGAAGTAGGGCATTAAGACTGGAAAGGGCTCCCAGATTTCTCTCAGAAATGTCCTCCTGGCTTCTGGTTCCCAAAGAAGTGCTTTCTCTCGGCTTCCCTGTGGAGAGGGAAAAGGGAGTGAGAGTTGGACCCTGGATTTAGCAATCCCCAAAACCACCATGGAAGCCCACCCTGGATCAGCATCTGAACCATGGTGCTAAGCCTTCTCGGCCACTGTCCAGGTACACCTGGCCACACGGCCAGCCTAGTGCCTTCTCCTTCCTTTTGCCAAATGCTTCCTGCACTGGGCTCTGGCCTGGTACTTAGCTCTCTTTGTCCTGGAAGTCCCTGAAATGGACCAGGCCCCACCTTTGGGACCAACCCACCCTTAAGGAACACTGGTTGGGCACAGGGTAGAGTGCACAGGACCAGGTTTCTTGGTGGGACTGTGGAGCCAGAAGAGCTCCATTCAAACTTTCTCTGTTGCTTCGATCACTGGATGTCAAGTCTTCACTGGGTTACGGAGGGGGTGGGGCGGGACAGTGCTGGGCATTGACTACCCCCGGCCTTCGTTGTTGACTGAGCCCCCGGGGGCTGAACTGCTTCTCTGAGCACCAGGCTGTTGCAGTTTCTCTTTGTAGAAAAGGTCCTTTGCACTCAGATGGTCTCAATCTCAGTTTCTCCACCCAGGCAATAGCGAAAAACTAGTCCCTGCTTCCTCAGAAACAAAGAATAAAGCTGTGATCACAGCCCATGGAAGTGGCCCTCCATTTGACAATGTGAGCAGGCTCTCAGGAAGGTTACCTGAGGAGACCCCAAAGGAAGACTTCCTTCACCCCAGCCAGGCCATTTTCTGGCATCTGTCTACAATTTCCACTGAGCTCTGAGCGAACATCTTCTCATCTGTAAAATTACAGATGGGAAAAGTAAGGCCTGGACACCAACTGTCCTGTCTGGGGTCACACTCTGAACCAAGGCTCAGGTAAAAGGGACAGGCCTCAGAAAGTCACCATAGGTGCCCCTTGTTCCTCCCAGGGACACAGCACTATTTCAGAAACTTTAAAAAAATATTTGATGGGGTGGAGAGATGATTTAGTGATTAAGGTGCTTGCCTACAAAGTATAAGGACTCACGATCAATTCCCCAGTACCCAAGACATATAACAGACGCACAAGGCATGCATCTGGAGTTCATTTACAGTGGCTAGAGGCTCTGTTGTGCCCATTCTCTCTCTCTTTCAAATAAACAAAATAAAAAATAAAGTTTAAAAAACACAAGTTTGTTTAAAAAAAATTTTTTTTGAGCTGGGTGTAATGGTGGTGCACACCTTTACTCCCAGCACTTGGGAGGCAGAGGTAGGAGGATCACCGTGAGTTCGAGGCCACCCTGAGATTACATAGTAAATTCCAGGTCAGCCTGAGCTAGAGTGAGACCCTACCTCGAAAAAAACAAAAAAAGGAAGACGAGTAAGGGCGGCGGGGGGGGGGGGGGATCCAGCTAAGCTTCCAGCTCCAGGTCCTGAGAGTTCTCCAAGGACACTGCACCTCTCCCGGGGGGCTGGTAAGTTGGCTCAATGGGTTCAAAAGTTTAACTGTCTTGGTCAAGGTCACATAGCTGAAAATGTGGACAAGCAGGAGTAGGGAGAATGTGGGGAGGAGGCTGGGTAGCCACCCAAAGGGCTGGAGCTGTGACTCTATTCCTTGGACCCCATGAGTGCTTCAGGGAATCAAGCCAGAGGAGGTCCAGGCTGATCCCTCACCCTCCAGGTTCTGATGGCCCACCAAGATCTTATCTGTTGTTCTTGTTTATTTTTTCATATAACAGCAATGCTTTATTTAGTTATTTTTTGAGGCAAGCCCAATGGGCTGGCCTTTTATTTTATGAGAGCAAGAGCAAGAGTGAAAGCAAGGGGGAGAGAGAGAGAGGGAGAGAGAATTGGTGTCCCAGGGTCTCCCACCACTGTGATCGAATTCCAGAGGCACGCGCAACCTTGTGCACATGTGCGACCTTGCACATGTCACCTTGTATACCTGGCTTACGTGGGATCTGGGGAGTCAAACATGGGTCCTTATGCTTCACAAGCAAGCACCTTAACTGCTAAGCCATCTCTCCAGCTCCCTTTGTTTATTTTTAATTAACTTTTTGGTTGCTTCTGTGTGTGATGTGCATATATATATGTGGGCTTGCATCACGTGACTGCTGTCTTCGGGAGAATCATCTTCCACCACTGGTCTGCATTGCTTTTAACATGGGTTCTGAGTTCAAGTCAGGTTCTCAGGCTCTGGCGTCAGGCACTTTAGTCATTGAGAGAATCTCCCCTAATTAGTGGTAATGAGGGGCAATCCAGAACTCAGTGGACTGGGGCTCCGGGGGCGGGGGGGGGGTAGTAGCTCAGTTGATAGAGTGCTTGCCAACATGCATGAAACCCTGGGTTCCATTCCCAGAAGTGCATGAACCGTGTGGTGGCACGTGTCTGTAATTCCTGCATTTAGGAGGTGCAGCCAGGAGCATCAGAAAGTTCAAGGTCTTCCTCATCGGCTACATAGTTGTGTGTTTGAGGCCAATCTAAGATAAATGAGACCCTGTCTCAAAAAAAAAAAACAAAAAAAAAAAAAACTTTTACATAAATCAATGAAATTTAAAGCATTTTTGAAAGCAACTATTAAATGTACGCACATCTTCATGCCGACATACGTACAGGCGTCTACGTTAGTTCTGCTCTCAGCTGCCCACCTGCCACCCCTTGGTCGTGATCAAGAAAACCCCGAGAGGCTAAAAGCAGAATCAGTAATGTCGCCGTTAAGTGCATATCCCGTGTCACCACCCCACACACATACACCGCCTCGTGCCAGGATAGGACCGGGTCTTTAACTTTTACCGGGGCCTGTGCAGGCGTTCACCTCCACACTGCCGTGCGTGGGAGACCGGCTGTGCCCATGCCTCGGGCGGTGGTGAGTGGCACCGGGTGCCTGCTCGGAGCCGGCGCGGGCGCGGCGGAGAGGCGGGGCCTCTTGCGATCCTCCCCCCGGGAAAGTCGCCACCGACTGCAGAGCGCGGCCCGGGGACCCTCCTCTTAGCTCTGAGCCTGGCAGCCACCCAGAACCCTCCAGGACCCAAACCCGAGCCGGGCTGCAGCGCCAGGGTCCTCGCTCTCTGGAAGTCTGGCCTCCGCGCTTGCATTCGCTCCGGGCCACGTCACTGCGCCCACCTGCACCCTCAACTTCCCCATCCTCCCAGGGATGCGCCGCACCCACTGGGCGCTGGGGCCACGGGCGGTTTCTCTGGCTGGTCCTGCATGCTCCCGGGCCTTAAGCTCCCCCTGCTGGCGCCCGTAGTAACGACCCAAGCCTTCATAGACTCAGAAAGCCTGTTAATTCATGCATTTATTCGTCCCACCGTTGGGAATGGAGCTCAGAGCTTCGCTCTTGCAAGGCAAGTGCTCCTACCGCTGAGCTACACCCCATCCCTGAAATCTTAAAACTTCAAGGGGCTCTGAGTATCCTGTGTATTGTCCACCCAATACCTGCCCCTGCCACACACGAAGTAACCCGTGAGATGCTGCCTCGTACACAACTTTATTCCAAATGCAGACAAAATGACAAATGCCCTCATTTTCCCAATAAATACTTCCTGAGCACCCTAATATTAAATACCACGGCTAACACCGATTGAGCGCTTGCTCATGTACATCAGCACATTTAACCCCCTCAGCAACTCCAGCCAGATGGTACTGTTACCATCCCCATTTTCTTGCTGAAGACACGTAAGCCCAAAGAGTCATGCCAAAGGTTACACAAAACTGGAAAAAGGGCTGCAGAGATGGCTTAGTGGTCAAGGCCCTTGCCTGTGAAGCCTTAAGGACCCATGTTCTACTCTCCAGATCCCAGGAAAGCCATGCACACAAAGGTGAGGCAAGCGCAGGGTTGCACATGCCCACTAGGTGGCGCAAGCGTCTGCAGTTTGATTGCAGTGACTGAGGCCCTGGTGCGCCAATTCTCTCTCTCTCTCTCTCTCTCTCTCTCTCTCCTCTCTCTCTCTCTCTCTCTCTCTCCTCTCTCTCTCTCTCCTCTCTCTCTCTCTCTCTCTCTCTCTCTCCTCTCTCTCTCTCTCTCTCTCCTCTCTCTCTCTCTTCTTTTTTGGTTTTTTGAGGTAGGGTCTCACTCTAGTTCAGGCTGACCTGGAATTCGCTATGTAGTCTCAGGGTGGCCTTGAACTCACAGCAATCCTCCCACCTCCGCCTCCCGAGTGCTGGGATTAAAGGCATAAGCCACCACGCCCGGCTTCTCTCTCTCTCTAAAAAATAAATAAATAAAAATAAACAGGGAGAATGTTTTTTTTAAATATTTTATTTACTTATTTATTTGACAGCGAGAGAAAGAGGCAGAGAGAGAGGGGGGCGGAGAGAGAGAGAGAATGGGTGCACCAGGGCCTCTAGCCACTGCAAATGAACTCCAGATGTATGTGCTACCTTGTGCATCTGGCTTTCATGGGTACTGGGGAATCAAACCTGGGTCCTTAGGCTTTGCAGGCAAGCACTTTAACAGCTATGCCATCTCTCCAGCACCTAAAAAAAATATTTTTTTTTCCAGGTAGGGTCTTGTTCTAGCCCAGGCTGACCTGGAATTCACTATGTAGTCTCAGAATGGCCTCGAACTCACACCAATCCTCCTACCTCTGCCTCCTGAGTGCTGGGATTAAAGACAGGTTCCACCATGTCCAGCCCCCCACCAAATGTTTTGAATCTAGGTTGTTTCCAGATCCTAGGCCCCTACTGCTATATTACGTCAAGGAACACTGGTAAGGAAAAAAAAAAAGAAAACAAAGGGCTAGAGAGATGGCTTGGTGGAAAAGGCACTTGCCTTCAAAGCCAAAGGATCCAGGTTTGATTCCCCAAGACCCATGTAAACCAGATGCACAAGGCGGTGCATGTGTCTAGAGTTTATTTGCAGTAGCTGGCACACCCGTTTTTCTCTCTTGCTCAATTAAATAAATAAAAACAAAATATTTTTTAAAAAATGAAAACAAATGATCCATTTCTGTGAGGATGCGGCTTGTGTTACCACTGTATTCCAAGCCCTGTGCACAGGGTCTGCCACAGAGCAGGAGCTGGTTTAACAAATACGCCCCCCACAACATCTCACTGCTGGTCACCCCACCCCTATCTGAATCTCCACAGAAACGGTACATTCACTGCTTCTTCCTAGAACTGAGGCCCCTGGTTGTCAGTCAAGAGGCCGGATTCTGCCTTCTACAGATTCCTAGTCTAGGCTGAACAAAACCCTCTGAGCTTCTTCTGAATCCTGGAAAAGGCTCCTGACTAGACCAGACAGCCACATGCCTTCCTTCTACCCTTGTAGCCCAGTTCCAGCGGAAAATCTGAAAAAGGAAGATTTCCTCTTCCCAAGGGGCACGGGAGACTCAATGGAGGCCCAGAGGAGAACAGGGCTCGCTTGGGAGCTGAGTGGACAGCATAAGGTGTAGCTGGTTGGGGGATTATCTGTGAGGTCTTCCTGCATGTCTGGTCATGAGGATCTGCCCCGAAAATGTGATGGCGTGTTGGTGTTATAGTACTCCATAGCAGTTTCCTGAGTTTTCACGTGCCGATGTGAGCAGAGGATGTCCATACACGCACGTGTACGTCAATCTGCCTTCGAACACAGGCTCATCATGAACCGAGGCAGGAATCCAGAAGCAAGGCTTATCCTGGGGGAAGAGGGGTGGGATCGCCTTGCTGGAGAATGCCTTGTTGCCCCAGAAGAGCTGGAGTTGCGGGACCCTAAGGATGTCAGCACATCCATGAGCATCTAGGAGAATGAGGATGTTTACAAGCCAACCTCCGTGAGAGCGGCCTGTGTGGTTATGCACGTACACAGATACGAAGCCAAACTGTGGTGTGGCTCCCATGTCTGGATGGCAGCGTGCGTGGAGTGTGTGCATATTTACAGTGACTTCCCAGTCTGGTTCTGTGATGCCATGGTCCCGTGCCAAGCTTGTGTGGTTCATGCATGTGTGTTTACAAGTAAGCCCAAGCCTCTGTGTAAGTGATGTGTGTTTGTATTTAGAAACTAAGATGTGGGTCCTCTAGCACAAAGGCCAAACCAGGCAAGTTCTGAGGCTGGTTAAGTCCTTGGGAAAATGTGGATAGGTGACTGGTGTTTGCTGTCAACCTTGACCAAGCTTTGTCTGTTACCCACTCCCTGGCAGGACCTCAGTGGTCCCTGGTCACAGACTGCCTTCCCCACGGAGTCCCTTTAACTCACAGCCCCTTTTCCGGCCAGGGGCTGAGAGTTAGGGGATATTCATCTTGGGGAGTTTTTGTTCCGCCTCATGAAAAGCCTCAATGGCTGGGAATACCATTCTAATTACGGGGAAGCCCAGCTTATGTGGGGGACACAAAGGGCTGTGGTCTCATAGCAGCTCCTTCCATCCGTCAAATAAGGCTGTCTAATGACGGGGTGAGAGCTGTGAATGCCTAAAACAAACTCAAAAAGGAGGGAAAATAAAGCCGCCGGGGGCTTAAAATATATTAAATTACCCTGAGTAGGAGCCATGGCTTTGCAGGCACTGGATGGAGAGGCTGGTGAGCCTGTGAGTCCCGCTATTCATGTGGGGGGGGAGAGGGGTCAGCAGGTCGGGGAGGGGGTCTCACAGAGGCCTAGCCCATTCTCATGCTAACACCAGGGACACGCTGCAGGCTTACTGGGCTGGAAAACAGAAATGAATTTGCTGTAATCCTCCTCCTCCCTCGGCAGGCCAGAAGCTTTGCCTAATTGCAGCCCTTAGAGAGCCTGCTGGGTTTCAGCAAGGCCACACCCAGGAGCCAGCCCCCCTTGACCCCTCCTACCCTCTGACTCCTCCTTCTCTGGGGCCCCTGGGTATAAGTGGGCAACAGGGCTCATATGAAGGAACAAGAAAAGCAGGTAGCTGGGATCAGTGGGTGGGAGAGTGCCAGGGGCCTGGGGTGCCAAACACCCCTTCTTATTCACATGCACAGCTAACCCTTTACACACAAGCTCAGACTCAAATATCCCTTTACTCTGTCCTCCTCCCCTTTTTCTCTAATTCTTCTTCTGTTTTTTTTCTTTTGAGGCAGAATCTCATTAAGTAGTTCAGACTGGCCTCAAATACACAATCTTCCTGCCTCAGCCTCCTGGGTACTGGGATTACAGGTGTTAGCCACCATGCCAGGTTCCCACACACAGGCACGCACAGAGTCCTTTAAAACCTCCATGATAGGCTGGAGGGATGGCTTAGCGGCTAAGGCGTTTGCCTGCAAAGCCAAAAGACCCAGGTTCGGTTCCCCAGGACCCACGTTAGCCAGAGGCACAAGGGGGCGCACGCGTCTGGAGTTCCTTTGCAGTGGCTGGAGGCCCTGGCGCGCCCATTCTTTCTCTCTCTTTCTTTCCCTCTTTTCTGTTAAATGAATAAATAAAATATTTAAAAATAACCTCCATGATGGAGGGGGACACATTCCTTCTCAAGGGCAGCCTCCTAAACATGATCGCGCACACATAAACACGCAAGAGCCCGCACCCCTTAGAATTGCCCCCCAGAAGTACTGCCCTGGTCCAATTTCAGTGTTTCACAGTGGAGGACATTGAAGCTCAGATGACAGTTAAGTGATGATCCTTTCCAGCCTTAGTTGAGTCAGTACTGTTTCTAACTGGACCTGGGAGAAGGTCGCCTCCTGCCACGAAAGCGAATACTTGAGTTGGTTGTGGGGTGCCCACCTGTCATCCCCGCACAAAGAGGTTGGGGCAAGAGGATCATGAGTTCAAAGCCAGCCTGGTCTACATACTGATACCCTGGACAAAAAAATTTTTTTACTGCTTGAACTAAATATTAATGTTAATGTTCTAGGGGGAAAAAAAAACCTTCCTTCCAGCTCAGAATTAGGAGGGGTCTCAGGGTCTATGCTTTTTGCCCCTCCCTCGCCTGGACACACTTAGATGTGAACACACAGTGCACTTAACCATGACTCCCTTCGGTGTTCCTATGATTACAAAGTGGATCTGCTGGGAGCCATGGCCCATATCCTTCCAGGTCCTGTCCAGGTGAGGACGCCTCGCTTCGGTGGCTTTGTCCGTGTCGCTGCGCTGCTCTGGGACACAGCGGTGGCAGGTGTGGCTCTGGATCTTGGAGCCCCACAGTGTGGCGCCAGGGGCCCAGGAAAAGCATTCAAACGCGCTTCTCTCCCTGCCAGGGCGCCCTCTGCCGGCGCCTCCGCAACAGGCGGACCCGGAGGAGGCTGCAGCCGCGCTTCAGACCGCGAGCTCGACCTGGGAGAGACCACACTGCGCAGCCCTAGTCTCAGCCCAGTTCTCGGCTCAGAGTCAGGAAGAGCCAGGGAACCGCGTGTCTGACTGGAACCAAGACCAGGAAAGTTAACATAAAGGGGAGCATGGGAACCAACCTCAAAGCCTGGCCGCCCCTTTCCTCTAGCATGCTCTAGGAATGCCCGGTCCTCTCCATCCCCTTGCAGAGAACCATCGTGTGGGTTGGCTAAAAAGTGTGACAACAGGCCAGGTGTGGTGGCGCACGCCTTTAATCCCAGTACTTTGGGAGGCAGAGGTAGGCGGGTCGCTGTGAGTTCGAGGCTACCCTGAGACTATATAGTGAATTCCAGGTCAGCCTGAGCGCTAGAGAAAACAAAACAATAATAATAATAATAAAGTGTGAAAACAGAAGTGCTAAAGGGCGTGGGCTTGAAGTCCATAAGGCTCCCCCCACACTCCACCAGAGCCGGCTCTGTTGCCTGGGGAGGGAAGCACCAGGGACAGGACCTGCATACCACGATTGCTTTACAAACATGAGCCAGTTGGCCTCATCCTGATGTGTCCAGGGGTGCCCCAGGCAGCCAAAAAAAAAAGCCAGGGAAAAGCCCCAGAATGGGCAAGAATCTACTTCTTATCCACCCCAGGAAGAGAAGGCCAGGACACCCCCGCCCCTATGAGCCCTCAAGAGACCCAGGGACTGTCAGCTCTATCTCCTGGCAAGGCTGAGCTGTTTCGTGGACCACCTGGTGTTGCAGGCAGAAGGCCATCCCCCCTCGTCTAGGTCCCCCAGCTGTGCTAAGTGGTGACTGGCATCATGTGGGCAGAGCGGCGGTCTGGGAAAACAAAGGCAAATGGCTTTAAGATGAAGGCACTGTGCGTAGGCTGAGTTATTTCAGCGAAACAAGAGGGCTTCAGTAGGAAGAGGGGACAGGACTACAGCGCTTCCCCAACCTCTGCTGGGGACCAAGAGCCAAAAAGGTGACACACCCATATCCAGTGGCCACAGCTACTCCCCAGGCAGGCAGGCAGGGTGTGAGAGCCTTCAGTGGGTGCTCTCCGTGCTCTGTTCCTGGTCTTTCATATCCACAACACCTTCTCTGGTTCTGGGCCAGTTACGGGGTCTCTCTTGAGCTTTTTTTTTTTTTTCTTTCTGGGTTTATCTAAGCTGAACCTTATAGGCTTTCTTTTCAAGGCTTCTCAGTTCCCAGCCAAGTGGCATCTGCCCTGCAGTCATAGAAACAGAAAACCTCCTGCAGCTACTTCTCCGAGGACCAAGATAAGGGGAGTGGTGGGGGGGTGGGCATTGGAGAGGGTAGGCTGTAGCTGTGAGGAGATTTGGGGATGGTAGTTTGAGCCCAAGGTACATCTGAAGAGGGTCTAGCTCCTACCCTTTCAGTTAGCTTGAGTCCAAACGAAAGTGTCTGCACGCCTCAGTGTTTCCCAAACCCCTGGCCAGCCTGCCAGGTCTGGCTGCACCACGCTGGAGAAGGGACCAGCCCTGGAGCTGCCCCGCGTATTCTACTCCTCCCTGGCCTTTGGAAAGAGTCAGGCTGGATCCCCAAGGGACAGCAGGGATGTGAACCGAAGGCTTGGCCAAGAAGTGTGAAAACAGAGGTGCTAAAGGGCGTGGGCTTGAAGTCCGTAAGGCTCCTGCCACACTCCACCAGAACCAGCTCTGCTGCCTGGGGAGGGAGGTCGCTTCAGGGATCCTACAGCAGCCAACCCTTCCTAAGAAAGCGAACACATCCACACCTTCTCAGTACAAATGTACATCGTCAGTGAATTCTAAATCTAGAATTTTCTCCAAATGAGATAAACAAAAATCTGTGAGGAGCAATTCAGTTCCTGGACCTCGAGGTGGCGAGGTGGCCTGGGGACAGGGATTTGTGAGATGCCTGTGAGGCTGGAGGGAGGTCCCTTCTTCACTGTGCCTTCCCTCCCCCCTGCAGCTTGGTGCCCGAAACCTCACATCTTGTTTCCAGGGTTAGGTAGGCACTAGGCTGACTCCGTGACAATATAATCCAGCTAGGGCTGGAGATGTACTAGGAGCCTCAAAGCAGAAAAGCCTGGGTTCTCCCAATGCAGAAGCCGCAACAGTGGTCCAATTTGTTGCAGAAAAAAAAAAAAAAAAAAAAAGCGGTAGGCCCAAAATATTTGAGCTATTCTTACTTTTAGGTGTATCTCCAAAAATCACATTCACTGTTTTCATGTCTGCCCTCATACCAATGGCCTATCAACTCTATCAACTACCTCCCGCTGATCATAAAGAAAATGAGATTTTTTTTTTTTTCTAGAATAGTCCCAAAATAAGGGGCTACATTTGAGCAGAATTTCCGCAGCAGGAATCTTGTTTCTTCAGGGTGATGGCACTGACACGGATGGGAAAAGTCTTGGAGGCCTGGCCCCTGTACCACGGTGAGGGACAGGCCCAGGGACTCTAGAACACCCTTCAGTTCTGCTGGCTCTCGCACCCCAGTGAAGAGAACCCTGTCTCTCTCCCACTCCCGGCACACCTGCCCGCAGGACCCTTTTGCATGACCCGGAGACTGGGTGTGCAAAGGCCACCTTCCCTGAAAGGGTAAAGTGCTAAGAAACTCCCATATGTAGGCACATCCTACATATCTACACACATCTACACACTGAACCCCCAAATCCCGCGCGCCCATCGTCAGGAGTCAAGCAAGTTCTGGGAGGCTGCAGCCTAGCTCGGAGCAGTGGCTCTGGGTTTCTGTTTATGATCACAGAACGAAATCGGGAGAGCTGAATGAAGACAAAGCCATTTTTAAACGTTTGATAAGCAAAAATCTCCCCTTAGCAAGTACTTTCATTTTCAGAGCTGCCTGTGGCTTCACGCAGACAGAATTCAGAGCGAATTCCACCCAGGGACGAGTCCTGGAGACTGGTCCCAGTGTACACAGAAAGCACATAAATTGGGAGAAATCATGGATGGAAAATAACGGTACTTTCAGGAAACAAATGAGTCAGGAAGGGTTTACTACCCCACCTTTAGGTCTAAAAATGTGTACTAGGACGGTGGGAGGAGCGAGGGAAAAAATAAAAATAAAAATGTGCACTAGTTCACCTTGCTTTCATACCCTGTAAGGGACTCCCTCGGCTGGCTATTCAGGCAGGGCACTTCTGGTCACTACGAAGTTCCACGGGAAGCTTAGTTATTCGGTCCAGCCGGGTTGTACTGAAAGCGCCTCTTCAAATTGGGTTACCATGATCCTTACATTCTCCATCCCAAATGCCCAAGAATTAAAGATCCAAACCCAACTATGACACTGGATTGCATAGAGTGAGAAGCTGAGTGTGCGTGCGATTGGGACACCAAAGTTGACAGGCACTACAGACGCCATGGACCACTGTATCCAATATTTTGTCCAGTCCCGGGGGACTCCCACCCAGCAGCGTGTCCGCACGTTTATGCAAGTGTGTTTGCAGGCCCCCATGACCAAGGTTTCCCAAAGGCCCCGCATTCCCCTTTGCTGACTTTTCCCATCAATGGGAGAGAAGCAGGCTATTGACCCAGCGGCCTCCTTCTCTCCGCCTATTGTCACGGCTCAATCACGCACTTACCGGAAGAAAAGCTAGTTTATCTTAGCCTGGAGGAGCCTCGTGTTGCGACTGTGTGTGTGTGTGTGTGTGTGTGTGTGTGTGTGTGTGTGTGTCAAGGGCGGGGAGAATTCTCTAACCAGGACTGGTGCAGATGGGTTGAGGATAGACACTTTCAGAAAAAAAAGGGCCAATTTCCCTTTCACAATGAGCGCTAAGTACCTGATAAATGGGGCTGGTGTTTATTCATGAGCAGGTACGCCCAAGGTACTTGACGCCGCCGGGCAGGTGCAGCTCGGCGCGGCCCCAGGCGCACAAAGCTGGCGGCGGGGCGGGGGGTGCGGGGCGCGGGCCCCGGAGTCCAAGGGCGCGCCGCGCGCGGGCACCTTAGGTCTTTGTTCCTCTGCCGAAGCCAAGGCCACTTCACGGAGGGGAACCCGGGGTGTGTGTGTGTGTGTGTGTGTGTGTGTGAGCGGGGGGGTGGGGGGAACCTCCCCTCTAATTGCCAGGAATTTCCCTTCCACCCTCCTCCGGGAGCCCCACCGAGCAGCTAGCTCTCCCTCCGTCTGGTGGCCACGGAGACGCGTGGGGGGGTGGGGGGGACCCTCCGGCTCTGCGTTGACATGAATGTCGCCTGCTGGTTAGCGATTGGCTAACCTGCTAACTAAATCAACGATGGGGGGGACGGGCAAAGGAGGGGGGTGCTGGAAAAAAATGAACCCAGGCCTGGGAACCTCGCGGGCACCGGCTCGGGCCGCCCCCGCCGCCCAGGCGCCACCTCTGGCGGTGAGGACAACCTCGCGCTTTCAGGTTTTGTTTCAACTCCAAAGGGAAGAAAATTGGGGTCTGTCTCACTCTCGTTTGCTGGCGCCGAGGTCGTGGGACAGCCCCGATCTCGCCCTCAGAGCCTCTGCGGAATCTCTTTAAGAACTCCCGGCTTCGGCTGGCCCGGGCCTGGGGCACCGACCTTGGCCGGGCAACCTGGGCCTGATAGAGCCCAGGTAACCTAGGTGCTCCGCGGGGCTGGTGGTGGAAGGTCCCAGGGGTGACGCGTGCGTACTGGTGGCGTGCGTACTCCTGGGGCCTGCCCCGATTGCTTTCTGTTGTCGTCGTTGTTGTTTTAAATCGTTGCGAAAAGCACACCGAGATAATTTATCTTCAGTCCGCAGACTCAGACAGGAAAATGTGTCTCAAACAAGCTGGGTTTCTCTTGGTGAGAAAATTCTTTCAGGATGATTAAAAAAAAAACAAGGGGCAAAGAACTGATGTCACCCACCGCCAGACAGATTTTACATTTTGCACAGCGAATACCCCCATCAGCTCTTCCCTTCTGAGTGATATTAGAGACACTGACATCCATTAGAGATTTTTGTTTTTTCTTTCTGGAACCTTGGGGGTAGAGAAACTTACAGAGATGAGGCAATCCTGATTTGGGAGCAAATACAACATCCTGGTTGTGAGCAGGACTGACGCTCCACCAGCCAGCCTTTTGCTCGCTCGACTCATGAAGCGAGCTGGTGGCCACCCTGTCTCCCCAGAGAAGGAAGGAAGGCCTCCCTTCGCGTCACCTGCCAGAGATGAGTTAGAGTTGGACGGGGAGCGCCAAACACATACTGAGTCTCAGGACTGTGGAACTAACTGCGTGGCACGCCTGCGGGGTGGAGATGCGGCCGGCGGCCCCGGAGCGCAGCGCGGCTGCTGCCAACGCCCTCCTGGCCCAACCGCCTCGGGTGACCAAGTTACTGGGAGGTGGGGAAGCTGGATCCCGGCAGCTCAAGAGCACAGCCGGGACCGCTGGGCTCAGGTGAACACTGTCTGGCCTCCTGCTCACGTGGACATTCCGGGTCCCAAATTTAAACGGGAAGTGGAAGATCAGAACGCAGAGAGGCAGACTAAAGGCGCATGCCAAGCAAATTTTGTATTTTCCATTACCAAGACCTTTAAGTTGTGATCATGAACAGGATCCCCAATACTAACGCCCACCACTGATTTCCCTCCCTTTACAGATTTCAAATAAATCACAGCAATATAATGAATTCTCGCCATTCCTAGCGAAAGAGAGACTGGATCTAGCCGTGCTGCTTCCTCCCCCTCCAATTTACTAGCCACGCTCCTACTTTATTTTGTTTTTGTATTTTTAAAATTTATTTATTTATTTATTTATTTGAGAGAGAGAATGGGTACGACAGGGCCTCCAGCCACTGCAAACGAACTCCAGACCCACGCGCCACCTTGTACATCTGGTTTAAGTGGGTCCTGGGGAATCGAACGGAAGTCCTTTGGCTTTGCAGGCAAATGCCTTAACCTTGAAACCATCTCTCCAGCCCGTGCTTTTGTATTTTTTTTTTTTAAAGAAAGCAATTTAGATCAATGCATTTTGGGTCTGGGTGAGTGTCCTTGGCTTCTGGCAAAGCCTTTGGGTGGCTTGGGGAGGGGGAGAAGGAATTGTCTCCCTCAGGCAGTCTAGTAACTTAGACCATGTGACCTGGGAGGCACGCGCAGTGGGCAGGAATGGCTGTGCAGATCACACCTGAAGATACTCAGTCTGACCCCAGGTCCACCAGAACCCTTTCGCTCATGAAGAGTTGCACCTGGTTCTGGAATGGGTGGGACAGGAATCGCTTTCAGTTCCACTGGTTATATCACTGATGCCCTGCATTTCTGTTGGTTGGTGACAGAACCTCTTATCTCCACCAGGAAAATATAGTGACATCCCATTGAACTGGCATCCTCTTTATCATCAACATAATGACTGATGGGAGGCACCAGCCCCCAACCCCAGGTCCCGCCTCACTGCCACAGCCCCCGTTGGAAGGTAGGATAAGGGAGTCCTCTGGTGTAGCCTGTGTGAGGGAACTCAGAGGAAGCACACCCTTGGGCCTCTCCTCCTAACTTTCCATCCTCCCTCTCTCCCTCTCTCTCTCTCTCTCTCTCTCTCTCTCTCTCTCTCTCTCTCTGAACTGTGATTAAAGAAAGGCTAAAGGTTCTCTGGCTCAGAATCAAACAGGAGGGAGAGTTACTGAGTTTATGTGGTGTGAGATCTACCATCCACCTCCTCCTTTGCAGAACACTGCCACAGGTAGCGTCTCCTGTATACTATCACATATGCCATGCTTCCTAAGGAGGCAGGGTTAGCTGTCTTCAACCAACAGGAAATGGAAATTCAGCAAACTGACGGAGATTGAAGACCTCTCAAGCATAGAGATATAGCCAGAGTTTCTGGAGGCATTTTGATTTCAAACCCAGGTCGTCAGTGACATCCCCCCCCCACCCCTGTTCCAAAGAAGGCAAGCATCTCTCAGGGGATGGAGCTGTGGATCAGTATAGGGACCTAGAGGATAAGATGTTCATTTATTCCTATTACCAAGTCTCTGCTTTGCAAGGCACATAGCGGAAGGGAATAAGGAGAGGGCAATGGTAACATAGAGGACTCCTATGACTGCTCTGGGATGTTAATAGTTTCCAAATTGGGGGGGGGGGTGAAGACTGCAAAGTTGGCAGCAAACCATTTCCCATAGAGGGCATGCCCAAAGAATAGGCAGTGGTTCAATACGGAAGGGCAGGGCCAGTTCCCTGAGGGTGAAACAAGGCCCATGGCTCTCGAACTGAACATATAGTTCCTCAAGTCTTCTGAGGCCTTCGGAGACTATCTGAGACTTCTTTGCACAAGTAGTGGGCATTTTGTTTTACTGGCACCAGGGTGCCCAGCAGTGTGGGCAGCTGAGTTGCCTGGAAGAGTATGCAGTCAGGGAAGCTCTTTTCTCTGAGACCTTGTCACTCATGTCCAGTGTGGCAGTGAGTGAGCTCTGCCAAGAGACTGTGATTCAGTTCAGGTGTCTATTTTTACAATGATCTTGGGCAAGACTTTGCCCAGTTCATCTGCTGAAGTAAGAGAAATTGTAAATGAAGGCTCCTAGCATCTGTAAGCTAGAGTGCCAAGAAATAGAAGGGATAATATAACCTCCGTATTTTTGGGAAGCGGAGGCAGAGTTACCACGACTTTCAGGCCAGTCTAGGTTAGAGTGAATTCCTGTCTGGGGGCGGGGAGAGGGAGGCGTGACGGAGACTGGCCAGAAGGAAACACCTACTCAATTCTAAGGACATTTCAGGTTGGGTTTCACTGAGAGGGAAACACCCAGTTTTGAACGCAGTTAGATGGTGGGTTAGGTACACAGACCCTGAAACCATATCTGACTCATATGTTCCACTGGTTCTAGTAATTTCCCTGGGACCCAGTCTTTGCGTCTCAATGTTCTCATCTCTAAAACTGATCAATAATAACTGTATTGGTTCCACAGCAGGCCCTGGTGAGCACTACAGAGCCGATCCATGGAAAGCAAGCTTAGCTCAGGTTAGATGCGCATATCAGTTGCCAAGACCCTTGGATACAGGGTCTTCCCAGTCTTCTTGAGTCCCACCACAGAATTCTACTATTTCTTTCTTGGACTACTGCTAAGATTTCAGCCTTCCCTGGGTCCCAGCATCCCCTTTTAGAAACAAGGAATGGCAGAACTCCTGGGTCATGCTCGCTGGATGGTCCCTTGCCTGAAAAGTCTTCACCTCATCCTGTTACCTGTCTTTTTTGGTGGTAGGTACTAGGGATCGAATCCAGGGCCTCACACAGGCTAGGCACGCATTCCACCACTGAACTATTACTTGTTGTCTATTAGAGGAAAGAGTTGACTCAGTCTCTCTCCTTAACAACTCACACAGACAGAGATAGCTATGTGAGCAAGAGGGGCCTAGCTGACCCATCTCACCCATGGGGAGTCCTGCGCAGAGGCAGGCAGGTCTGCCACACAGAACTGCAGGCGGGAGAGGGGGTCTGTTTTGTTCTCTGCTTCACTCTCAATGTCTTTAGACACCTAACGACAATGACCTGACACATAACAAACCCAGAATAAGTAAACATTAATTCAACAAAAAGGAGGCAGAAACATTCCGTTGACCAGGTGTGCTTTGGTAGGTAGGATCTTAACTTAATTATTTTCCATCAAGAGGTAATAGTTTGAGCTGGAGAGATGGCTTAGTGGTTAAGGCAGTTTGCCTGTGGAGCCTAAGGACCCAAGTCCAATCCCCCAGGGCCCACATAAGCCAGATGCGCAAGGTGACACATGCATCTGGAGTTTTTTTTTTTTTTCTTCAGCAGCTGAAGGTCCTGGTGTGCCCATATTCTCTCTAAATAAATAAAGAGGTTATAGTTAATTGAACTTATGACTAAGAAAGAAAACTAAAGCAAGCTTCCAATTTTTCTCCCTCAGAGTATTCCACCTGGTCTCTAATGCTGTCAATTATCCACAAGACGCTTTCAACATTTTACCCCTTCCCAACCTGCTTAGAAGGCAGAGATGTCCAGGGTCCGTCTGTCCGTCCCTGGGGAGCTACATGCCTTTCCGGGTGTTGAGTTACCTTTCAGCAGGATGGAGCACTGTCGTTCCACCATCCTGGCTCCCATTTTCCTCACTACTTGTTTCAAGCACTTAGAGACCTACTAGGGTCAGGTTTTTCTTCTTTTCTGAAGGGGGAGGGACATTGTGTTTTGAAAAAAACAATGCAGTGACAATAACACTGTCATTAAAGGTGATTGCTATCTATAATAATGACTGTCATTCACAGATTCATTTACAGTGTCTCAGGTACCGGGTCAAACAGCATCTTATTTCACCCTCACAACAAGTCTTGGAGGTTGATTGCCAAACGCATCCTACAGGTGAGGAAATGAAGTGGTTTCTAAGGGAGATAGCCGGAGTGAAATGTAACTTGGGGCAAGGAACATTCAGTGACTGGCTTAGGAACCCAGAATCTTGGTTGCAAAGCCAAGCAGCGTCTATACTAGACCTGAAAGTTCAAGCCCACCTGTCCCTCTTCCTAGTCACTTCACTTCTTCACACTCCACTTCCACTTCAATAAGAACAAGATCTGTCTCTTTTACTTAGGAAAAATTCAAAACTTAAGACATAAATATTAACTTTATTGTCCCCATCTACTGAAGAGCAGTATGTATATTATAATGCCCTTTGCAAACGTTGGCTGCCTTATGTGCCCTCATTTTACCCATCCATGAGCTGGTGGACATGTATAAAAAACAGTGAGTGGTTCCTTCAAGGGGTCACAATGGCCCAGGAAGAATCAGGAGAGCACTCAGGCCTGAGATTACCCCAGGAGGAGGGAGGGGGAAACGAGTCTGGAAGGGCCTCAGCAGATTTTAACCTCCACCCAAAAGGTTTCCTTTTCTAAAGGGTGTTCATTTCTTCCTGGTCTCCTGTGCCATCAGCGAGTTGGTGAGGCATTCTCAGGAGCCTAAAGGCGTGCACTAGGTAGGCCAGTATCCACGTTCAGTCAGCTTCCTGGTGGTCCTAATAACAACCTAATGTCATGGCTTTGCCAGAGGACCCTAGTTCCCATGCACCTAGCTCCTTCAGGCCCTCCCGCCTCCAGTCAGATGGAGGGCAGAGCTGCGCAAAGTAGAGGGGGTCCCTTCTGTCTTTCTCTCTCCTGCTGCAAAATATTTTAAAGGAATTTTTGCGTAGAATGCTTCTCCTTCAGTGGCATGGCTTTTTGAGACTGGGTCTCATTCTTGTAGTCCAGGCTGACCTAGAACCTCCATACCAGGTTCTTCTTTCGTTTAAACTGAACATGTGGAAGAATGCTTTTCTGCTGGTGAGACCCCTCATGTTGATGGAAGAGAAGGAGCCCCTTGACTTACATGTAAATCAATGTTAAAACCAAAGCTAGGGCTGGAGAGTTCCCCAGTACCCACATAAAGCCACCTGCACAGGGTGGCAAATGCATCTGGAGTTCGTTTGCAGTGGCTAGAGACCCTGGCAGGCCCATACGCATTCTCTCTCTCTCTCTCTCTCTCTCTCTGCTTGCAAATGAATTTAAAAATATTTTTTAAAAAGGAAATGCTTTTGTTTTGTTTTTGTTTGTTTAACTCTGGCCCAGGCTGAGCTAGAACTCACTGTAGCCCAGGTTGGCCTTGAACTCACCTCACAGCAATCTACCTTAGCTTCCTGAGTGCTCAGATTAAAGGTGTGAGCCCCCCCCCCAATGCTTTTTAAGTTTATATTGTGTCTGCCTTTTAAGTCACCCATGCAGAAATCCCTTCATTTATTATCTACTACGCATTTTGCTACAACTGGCCCTTTGCTGAAGGTGTCCAGGGAGGAAGAGGGCTGCGGGCAATCTAAGGGGCCCTCCTGCAGGAAGGGGCAAGGGCCAGTTTGGCTAAGAGGAATCTACTTTTGTGAGTGGAAACTTCCGGATAAAGTCCCCCAAGTGAGAAATCAGGGGGAAGGCACACAGAAGGGGAGCATTATTACTTGGGTGGCAGGGAACAGTTCTAAGTTCCTACTTCTAACTTGCCATGAATTTAGAGACTAAGGATCACGTACGGTGCAATCGTGTGTAAAGCTAAGTGACATCAACTCCAGCGGCTGACAGGGAAAGGCAGGAAGAAGGCCCACTTTGGTCCACTCTGAGTCAGACCTATGTGCCCTTCCAACAGTGGGCAGGGAATCAGGCATGCGGGACGCGCAGAAGGTGGCACAAGCAGAACAAGGGTCACGGCACTGCCACTAGGTCACAGCCCACATCCGCCCACCCCAGCCACCAACATTTGGCACAAGGCTTTCATCTGGGTGCTGGGGAAGACGGAGAGGAGAGTGGAGTGAGCCGCGGGCACACTCCCGCGCGCTGCCCCAGTTGGGTGCCCTCCTGCCAGGATCTCAGAAAAGGCAAGGGCGCGCCAGAGCCAGAGACAGTCGTGAAGGCCCAGGGACTAGAGGAGGGAAGCTGGGTGAGCCAGACACCCTTGGGAAAAGCCAGCGATCTCTCTGCACCGTCACAGGGTGCCCCTACCACCGCACCCACCGCCTAGAGCCTGGCACCCCAGAAGCCTGGAGGAACAGCGCCTCTCCCCTCCACCCCACCCCACCCCACCCCCGACCCCAGGCCCCAGCGGGGGTCGGACAGCCCATCCGCGCAGGCCCCGGCGGGGGCGGGGCCCAGGGGTGCGGGGCGACCCCCGCCGTGGGTCCTTACCTCGGCGCCGGCGTCCGTCCGGGACCAAGCGTGCTTTGCAGCTGGGACTGCGGGGCTAGGGAAGCTCCCACGGGTTCGGACTGGAGTCTCCTTTCCCTGCCCCCCCCTCCACCATCTCGAGCCCCCAGGCCCTTCGGTGGCCCCCCGGAACCGGGTCGCGGGGACCCGGGGACCCGGCGCCGGGCCGGCGGGTGGAGGTGGCTCCTGCCGGGCGCGGCGGGACCCGGCGGGGCGGGGGTGCGGGCCGGGCCCCGCCCGGGAGGGGACGCGGGAGCGACGATCCCGGAGAACAAAGGCAGCAGGATAGCTCTCCACCCCACCCCCACTTCTCCCGGGATGGGGGTGGGGGGCGCGTTGGCCCTGAACTTGAACTTGACACTTTGTCCGGAAGGTGGCGAGGAAGCCTGTCGGAGTTGCGACGGGACTGGCCGGTCCACCTGCCGTCGGCAGGGCGGGAGGAGCCGGCACCGCTGGGCGCCCAAGGGAGCCAGGCATTCCCAGGACCCCGAAGCCTCCCCCCCCCAAAAAAAAAACCGGCCCGGAGCTCCAGGCTCCCGGGTTTCCTCGCGTCTCCTCGGGAGTCAGGGCTGAGCAGGGAGCCCCGGTCCCGGGCCCGCAGCCCCCCTCCCTCCCTCCCTTCGCGCCCCCGGCCCGGCCCGGCCCGCGGCGAGCTGCGCCCGGGCCCCCGCGGGATTCTCTGCACGTCGCGTCGCCAGCCACTATTCAGTGGCTAATTGAACGTTAATGGCAGGTGCGGATGAGGTCACCGGAGCTAGCTTTTCTCACACATTTTTCATGCAAATTCGAGAAACTCTAAACAAATTTGAATAAAAAGCTCTTTGTGCCGCCCGCTCCCCTCGCCTCCCAGTCCTCTCCTCTTCGCCCCCGGGGTCCTCGCTCCTCCTGGTGCCCTGGGGCTCCAACCTGCAGCCGGGCGGCCCGGGCAGTCGCTTCTGGCTCGGGACAAACTGTGCCTCGGGCCAGTTAGAGACTTTTAATTTGAGGTCAAGGGGCTGAGATCAGGCTGATGGACCACCAAACTTTTAGGAAGTCAGTGTGCCCAGGAGTGGAATGCTTGGCATCTGGACAGACATACCTCTGCACCCACACCTCGCCGCCCCCGCCCGGACTGCTTTCTGCCTCCCCATCGCTGTTACTCAGCTGAGAATAAGGGCTGGGTACCCCAGTGTCACGGGATTAATAAAGGTTAGAGTAGTGCTTGGCACAAGAAAAGTGTTAAATTCTGTCTGGTGCCCGAGGCTTTGTGAGAATGATTGTAACTTGGGCCATAACATGAAAAAAAAAAAAAAAAAAAAGGAGTCAAAGGTTTTGAGATTCATGACCCCCTGTTTTCCATTCTTCTCATGGAGATGAATGAGATCTGCTGCTTCTCAGCTGGGTGGCTTTGCCCACGTTTTAGCGTCTCCCGGAGACTCGGTTTTCTAATCTGTAAGTGGGACTGTCTTATGGACTCATGATGAGGATTAAGTGAGAAGACACTCATGAAGGTTGGGAGCTGGTTTTCAAAATCCAGGACCTCCGCCGTCTCTTCTGAGGGCTGGACACCTGTAATTAACACCTTCAAAGGTTGGCCTTGGGCTGCTCATGACCTTAATCTCCTTTCCCACGTGACCCTAACCTGGGTCAAGGGGACAACCTGACAAAGCCTTTCTGAAGCTTGTTGCTCCATCCTCCCCACCGCCCTCAGGACACCTTGAGTTATGGTTGCTGCTGCATGAACCTGTTGTTCCACACTCACACCTGCCCAGAAGAACTGACCAGAGACGTGAAAGGTTTTGCAAAGAAATTTTATTTGCTGTGGGATAGGGCCAAAGAGGCAGAAGTTTCCTAGGGTTGGGGAAAAAAGAAAAGAAAGAAAAGAAAAGAAAGAGAAAAGCCTTTCTTCCACAATTTGCCCAAATTGCAATTTGCAGGGTCAACGGTCTTGGAAGAATACCAGTGGCTCAGACACCTGGGTACCAAGTCTGCTTTCCCACTTCTTCTCCTCCATCCTCAGCCCTCCTGCACCCCCAATCCGATCTGCCTCGGGAAAGCCCTGGGGCAGACCCAGGCACAGCCTCGCCTCCCCTTCCCGCCAAGCTTTCAGGAAGAGGCCAAGTCTGCAGAGAGTAGATGACCAGTTGCCAGAGGGCAGTCCCTGGTCTATATGTGGCTCCCAGTTCTTCCTCCTTCTCCTGCCCCAGTACCCAGGCTCCCTAGCTGGGCACTCCCTGCCCCCACACACCCGTACTGGGCCAGAAATGACAGCAGGTGGAACTGGGGAGGACTCAAGTGGAACTGGGGAGGACTTTAAGCAAGTATTTGAAGGGACCTTGCAGCAGAGAGATGTTACAAGTGGGGACTGGACTGGCCAGGAGGAGTTTGGTCTTTAAGTGGCTCAAACAGGATTTCTTTGGGGTTAGGAATACAGATTGTACAGCTCATGAGACAGATCTAGCCTTTTTTTTTTAAGTGATGTGACTTGGTATCTGTAACTTGAGTCTCAGTGTCCTCACGTGTAAAATGAACACACCAATGGTACCGTAGCCCATAAACTTAGGAAATCAGTGCACCCAAGGACGTGACCGGGCACCTGACAGTCGCGTCCCCAGCACCAGCCTACAGTGGCCCTTTGGCTCTTAATGCGACTTCCCTCTGGACTTCAGTAGTTGCCGCCAAGCCTCAGGGACCTCGGATGGTTTCTCGGACCCCCATAGGCTGCTCCACAGCGACTCTTTTCCTTCCCTCTCTTGGGGGACCGCGGGGGGCCCAGTGGAGAGCTGTGTCTCCACTTGGGGTGGGATTCTGAGCCCAGGTGCTCAGTCGGTATCTACCCTCACAGGGCACTTACTCTTTCAGAGGTAAAGCTGGCTGGCTGGCTGTTGGCGCCGGGCACAGCATGGCCGAGTGATGTCTTTCTCTTGAAACATATGCTCCTGTGCCAAGGTGGAGTTTTTCAGAGCGGTCCACTGTGGCGGCCTCCAGCACACTGACCCCTCCCCCGGGGCCCGGCCACAGCCGGAAGGGCCTCCTGGCTCACCGCGGCCACCCTGTGGCCGACCCAGAGGCCTGCAAGGACCTCCTCTCTGAAACAGGTAGCTCCTGAGGTCTGAGGACTGTGCCCCTCAGAGGGAAACCAGAGTGGACACCCTCCTCCCTTCCCCAGGCCTCCCTCCGGCTCTGCCCCTCCCTCGTTTAAACTCCAGCTTGGACAAACCTGCCAGCCTCTCTGCCCCATCTTCCACACAGGTGAGAGGGATATAACGATGCCCACCTGAGCAAGACCCAGGTAAACTCAGCCTTGACATTTGGTAGGGTTTTGGTGAACAATGGCAGCCACGGTGATATGTTTTTACAGGCTGGAAAAAGTCCAGTTGCCAGGGGCCACCAGAGATACCAGGGTGCTCTTCCCTGCCACACCACCAACCTCACCCTGGAGCTCCTAGTTCACTGACAGAAATTAAGCCTAGTAAATAACCACTACTTTTTTTTAAAAAATAAAGGTATTTCACAAACATGGAGACATGTCTAGTGCTAATTTTCAGGAACCATCCATACATAATCCTACTGACAGCACACTCGCTTTATTTATTTATTTGAGAGCAATAGACAGAGAGAGAGAAAGAGGGAGAGAGAGAGAGAGAGAGAGAATGGGCACACCAGGGCCTCCAGCCACTGCAAACGAACTCCAGATGCATGCGCGATCTTGTGCATCTGGCTTACATGGGTACTGGGGACGAGCCTCGAACCGGCGTCCTTAGGCTTCACAGGCAAGTGCTTAACCACTAAGCCATCTCCCCAGCCCCTCATACACTTTTTATTCAGTGCTGAGATTCTTGTATGCTAAGCAGGCATTCTGCCACTAAGCTATACATACCCCCTACCCCATGACTTACTTTAAAATGTATATAAATAAGATTCTATCTTGTAGCTTGTTCTGTCATTTATTCTTTTCACTTAAGAATATATTTTGGTCAACCTTCCACATCAACCCAGACACATATCTACCACAATGACTTGTGCAGCTACATAGTTCTCCACAGTATAAAATGACCCATTAGTTCATTTCAATTTTTTGTATACTTAAATAGAAATGATGCTCTGAACACCCTTGTACATCCTTTTCTGGGAGCTTTGACAAACATCCCCACAGTCAATTCCTACTAGTGCAATTTGTGATGAAGCACGTATGCTTTTGACATTTTGACACTGTCACATTTCAGAAAATGTTGTAAACTTACACTTACCAACCAACAGTAGTTGAGAGTGTTTTAGAACAGATGCATCATGGTAAAGAAATGCACAAAAACAGCTTTCCAGTGGGACAGAGGCACCCAAGGACCGACCACTGAGAATGCACTGGCCTGCTGTCCCTAAGGCACTGCCAAGTGATTTCCTCCTATCCAGGCCTGTCCAAGCTGGTACCCAAGGGTGCCCTGAGTCACAGGAGAGTGTGGCCTATAGAGGTGCTCTGGGAGTGGAGGGCAGGCCAGTGTGGCCGAGGTCCTGCTTGAATGGTTTCCTAAAACTATTGTCTGTCCCGCCTGGTCTCCTTGATGGCATTCAGGGTTTGTGGGGAGGTGCAGTCCTCACCACAGGCACCCAGGAATGTGTCACTGGAGGGAGAGAAAAAGGAAGGGGGGAACCCATCCCTGGGAGAGACGAGACGTCAAGAACCCCTGAGTAATGAATAGTGAGTATGCCCTTGAACCTCACTGGGCTTTGCCATTCTCAGGCCCAGAACAAGAGCAGAGACACGTCTGAGCCCAGCTGCACAGGGACGGCGGTGGTTCATCTCAGACACTTTGACAGGCCAGGCGTTTTCCTTGCATAGCTCAGATCTGCCTCTCAGCTCCCCTGGCAACAGCACAGCAGCAAGGCTCCCTAGTGCAGGCCCTGCCTGCTGTTAGCAAGAGGAGGGAGGAAGAGGAGCACCAAGGGGAGGACAGCTGGGGAAAGGGCTTCGTTAACTCCTAGGAGGCTGCAGTCCATCCCTCTGGCAATGTCTCAGTGAGCTGTTCTGATTGTTTTTTTTGGAGGTTGAAATGCAGGCAGTGAAGTTTCCATTGGCCAGGGCCCTGCACAGAGTGCTCCATAGCACATGAGAACCAGAACAGGGCCCTGAAGGCTAAGGTAGGGGCGGAAATGGTAGGAAAGATGCTAGCCCGACAAGTCAAGGACAAAGCCTGGAAGGGCTGGGGCATATTTCCCAAGGTCTCCTGCCAAGTTCCCGGTGGAGCTGCAGCCTCAGGACGGCAGCTACTGCATCTTCCTTTCCTGTTCCGCTCTTCCCATCCTGGCGTGGCTGGGCTCCATATTGCAATCCTGTGACCTTGGCAAGTCACCACTCCTCTCCATCTCGGTTTCCACAGAAGCTGGAATGAGTCTGTGCTATCACCTCCTTCACAGGACAATCTAGAGACAAGAGAAACAGTACGTGAGGAGCTTTGCACCCAGGGGAGGCAGGTGTCCTATAAATCTCATTCAGGTATTATTAGGGCTGAAACTAGGTATGTTTGCTCCCCGGGGAAGGAGCGTAGTGGGCAGGGGAGGAGCTCTTCTAAGGTTGTCTCAGCCCCCCCCCCCCAACCCAGCAGAGCAGTCCTGAAACTGGAGAGTCCAGGGCTCGTCCTGGCCTTCGGAACCTAGAAAAGAGACTGAGCTCATTATTTCAAGGGGCTTCCACTATATTATTTCTGTCTTTGTGCAACTTTACGGAAACAGTGTGGTTATTCTCTTGTTGTTACTTCTATTGCTATTATTCTGGAGCTGCAGATGGAGGCCTTGCACACGCTGGACAAGCTGCCTACCACTGAGTCCCATTTTCATTTTAGAAATAAGGAAACCATAGCTCAGAGATGTTCACACTGGCCCAAGGTCACCCCAGTCGTATAAGGATCTTGCGTCTATGTCCACTGGACTTCATGGGCACGCTTGTCTCCACGGTAGCCATGGCAGGGCTAGGGGTGCTGGGGATAGGGCACCAAGAAGTAGCGGTGCTTCCATAGATTACTTATGGTTTAGAGTCTAAAGGCTCTGACCCAGGAAAAGTCCTAAAGACACTGCAAACCCACCCTGAAGCCACCAGGGCACTACAGGAGAAGCGGAAGTGTCCATAGTCAGAGTGGAAGTCAAAGACACACCCTCTCTGGCCCAAGCTTTCCTTCCCGTCTCATGCCACTGGTGAGCATGGAAGTGGCTGTTCATTCCTGTCACCTCTGAGGCCAAAGACACAAAGCTGGCTGAGTTTCTTTCTTTTTTTTCAAGGTAGGGTCTCGCTTTAGCCCAGGTTGACCTGAAACTCACTCTGTAGCTTTAGGCTGGCCTTGAACTCACAGCAATCCTTATACCTCTGCCTTGGAGTGCTAGGATGAAAGATGTGTGCCACCATGCCTGGCTGGCTGAGTTCCTTGTAAGCCAGGAAGCTGGGGCTAAGGTGATTGGCAGGTAACAAAATAGAAAGTACATGAAGAAGATCCAAATTATAAAACGTAAGGGCTAAAAAACTACAGACATTATCATATCTACAGTTCGTGTTCAAGGCCCAGAAAGGAAAGAGGCTTACCCAAGCCCAGTCAGCAGGACAAGTGTCAGACTGCCAGGTAATTGAGAGTGGTCTTTTTGTGTCTTGTTTCTTTGTTGGGCCACCTCAGGACCTGCAAGGCAGAGACTTCAACCAGTAAGGAAAAGAGAAAACCAGGTTCAGGAAGTTGCTGCTATCAAAGTGCGCATATCTGAGGGTGGCCTCCAAAAGTCTGGGCTGAGGACAGATGCTGCCTTGAGGCCAGAAGCCTTCCTCAGTGACAGAACGTGGCTCCGCACCACCCCCAGCACCATACTCTCAGCTGAGACAGGAATGCCAACCTCCTTGGGAGGAACAGGCGTGTGGAGGTGGATCAGAGAGAGGACAGGCCCCTACTCCTGGCCCCCGTGCTTCTGAGAAGGGACACGAGGAAGGTAACCGCTCTGACAGAAGCTCATTCCCACAGAGCCTGGGGCAGTCTGCAGCTAGCTAGAGCCCGGAGCTCACGGCCCTTATGTCTTCCAGGCAGACGTGACCTGTCCAGAACGCAAAGGAGAGTTCGGGGCCCTGAGTCCTACCAACCTCATCAGGATCTGCCTTGAGAGAGGTCTGTGAGCTGGTGACGAACAGGTGGACAAGTGGACTCATTTTGGCCCAACTGTGCTCCTCCCTCGGATGCAGGTTCAAGCCAGCTGCCACTCTGTGTGGTCGGTACCTAGGCTGAGCTGTTGCTTAAATACTCCGAATGTCACCAGTCTCCATCTCCACAATAACAGTCACTTCTTAATTTTTTTTATTTAAGGGGGGCGGGGAGAATGAATGAACCAGGATCTCCTTCCACTGCAAACAAACTCCAGATGAATGTACCATTTCTTGGGTACCAGGGAATCAAACCTGGGCCAGCATGCTTTGCAAGCAAGTACCTCTAACTGATGCGCCATCTTCCCAGCCCAATATCAGCCACTTTAAATGACCTTGAGAAGTTCAACTCCATGCTGTCTGCCTCATACCTGAGGGGAAGACGGGAGGGAAAGTGCTACTATGCGCTGTTTCCTATGTGCCCGGCTCTAGAGGCTCATAACGACTCCACAGGCAGGAGGTATTTCCGCGTTACGAAGGAGAGTGTAGAGGCTTAACTCAGAGATCTAACTGCCCAGGGACCCAGGGCTGGGCCTCTGCCTCCAGCATCTCTTCCTCTAGCCCTCCTTTGAAGCCAAGGTTCTGCCTCTTCCTGGTGGGCCACAAGTGTCAGAACCACCTGGGTTTGCATTCAGCATCCGGCCTCAATATCCAAACTGCCTTGGTTCTCTCAGAGCTGTCTAATATAGCAGACACACTATCACATTGCTTGATTCTAGAACAGATCTCTACTTCGGCCACCTTCGGTCACATTTTCCTAGCTGGCCAGGGGAACAGATACCTGCAACATACAGATGCTTCTAATTGGGATGGACGGACAGAGGATTTTGAGGCTCGGGTACAGTTGCAGCAGCCACCAAACAATAAAACCCTAGCCATGCAGAAAGACCTGGAAAGCCTTTCCCTTCTGCTGGGGCCCCACCCATGCCGGGTCTAGCCCAAGCGGGGCTGCTGCCTCAGGAGGGAGAGTCGCGCTTGGAATGTGATTGCTCAGCTTTGCCACGACACTTGGTGATGCTCCATTAGCAGAGTGTGACTCTTAGGATCTCCTGTCACCTTCTAAAGCCTCTACCAGACTGCCCCTCAGCACCACAATGATCACCAGATTAAGGGGCTCAGAGCTACAGCTGAGGCGGCAGCTGAGGCGGCCAGGAGCGGGGCGGGTAGGGAGGGCAGTGGACAGTTCCTCCAAGGCCCTGCTGCCCACCTCTTTCCCGCTCCCACTGTAGGCATTTTGCTCACTGTCTAACCTCCGTACTCTTCTTCAGGGAGTTGGCCTTCAATGTCAGACTCCCAGCTTCAGCGAAGAGCAGCCCACGGAGACAGGAGGAGGGGCAGGAAGAGGAGGGGAGATGGGAATGAAGGAGGGTGCCAGGCTGGGCGTGGGGAACTAGCTGAAGCAGGGCAACGAGGGGAGGGGGCTGCCTGTTGGAGGATGACCCAGGGTCTCCTCTGCGGGCCTCGTGGCCACCTGAGTCTAATTGCAGAGCTCCTTATAGGTCTCTGGCCAGCTGCTTGCGCCTGGGGACAGGACGTGAGAGGGCACTAGAGATGGGGAGGCTGGCAAAGAAGAGACAAGAGAGGAAACGCCATTAGGAACTTTTCCTGAAGACCTTAGCATTCCTGGAACCAAAGGCAACCCAGCTTATTTAAGTCATGTGCTCAGTGATAAAGCTTCCCTCTGTCTGTAGGCTACCAGAAAAAATGGGGTGGGCTAGTTCATCTCTGTCAAAGACTGATTAGAAAGGAACTAGAAGTCTTGACACATGAGTTTTTCAGACTGTGAGTAGTCCCAGACTTGCTTTGGATGTCCAATAACCCAGAGGCTGTGTGACAAGAGGACAAGGCTGGTGAGGCTGAGTGGTAGAAGAGACTAGTAAAGACATTCCAGTCAGTCTCCCTGGCCACTGGATCCTGAGACCCTTACTCTTAAACGACAGGGACAGAGCTACATCCTTACCCCTCACCTCTTGGTTCTTATAGGGCTGTAGAGGGGTAGAGACTGAAGATATGACCGGGAAATTGCTTGGAGGCCTGGCTGAGCTAAGCTCTGTTTAGCAGATATTCAGCTCTGTCCCCCCCCCCCCACTCCAGGACCTGCAGGGGGCGACTGGGACACACCCAAGGTCCCAGACACCCAAGGTCCCAGCATGTAGCTGCTATCCCTCGGGCTTGTCCTGTGATGCCACCTCCAAGCTAAGCTCCCTTCTGGGGGACCACGGCCTGCTTCCCACCCTGCAGCATAAGAGCCAGAGGAGAAGGGCTCAGGCTCTGGAGAGACCTCTGTGAGGACACGGGAAGACAGGCTTTGCCCTCTCCTGAGCCTCCACCTGCTCTGAAAACACAGGCCCACATCTGAATGACAGCAGGGATGAAATCCTTCCTGCCACACTCCATTCAGTCCCAGCCAGGATTCACTGGTCCCAGTCATCATTGTGCTAGATCAATACAAGCTTGAAATGATCGCCAGTGGCATGACCATCGCAGAGCTAGAAGGGAACCAAGGATTCCTGAAGTTCAACTCTGTCATCCTGCTAATGAGCATGCGGAGCCCAAGAGTCGGGGGATTTGGCCTGCCCAAGGTCACGCAGCAAGCCAGTGGCAAGACCACGCCTGTGCCTTGTTTACCATCTCATTTTAAGAGCCCCCAAAAGGGCTTCTCCATCATATCCCAAACAAGACCCTAGCTCACTATGGGCAGCAGTGGTCTGGGGACAGAGAAGGCCATAATGCGATAAGCAGACTGGCCATCTGGCTCCAGGACAGAGGAGAGCCCAGACTGCTGCTTCTGTTGCCCGGTCCCAAGGGGCCCTGTGTCGCAAGAGACAGACTGCCAGATGGACAGGCAGTGGCCTGGGTCTGGGTGGGAGCCAGTGAGTTCCCTGTAGTCAGAGTTGACCAACTTTCAGGGGTAGAGACAGGAGTGGAGGGGGCGCAGGGAGCAAAGCCAGGTTCACCACAAGGCAGAGACAGACTAACAGGGGAGCCAGGAGTTCCAACCAGGGCCAGAGCCTGGCTCCCCAGGTAGGCCCATCCCTGCTCAGTTCAGCTCCACAGACCCCAGCCTGCTGGCCAGCCACAAACAGGGCCCCCTCAGTGGTTGGGGGGGGGGGAAGGCAAACACATCTCCCCTGGCACCTTCTCAGACATGCATGCAAAACTAATTAACATGGGGAGACATGCGAGCAGCCGGCCAGCTCCACACCCTCGAGTCCACGCAGACAAGGCAAGCCCTTGTCCGGGGGACCTGCACAAAGCTTTGTTGCTAATTTAGGCATCTGTCTCTGTCTGGTCTGGTCCTCCTGCCTGTGCTGGGGTTTTTCCCAGCCCCTTGGACAATGCTGGGAACAGGCCCACAGATCCCTTATTCAAATCACACCCGGGACAATGAGCTCATTGTGCAGGCCACAGAAAGGGGGATGCTGGGGGGTGGGAGTGTGTAAGGGGCATTGGGGAGTGGAGAAGGGTGGGGGGGGCGGTGTGAAGAAAATGGGAACCCAGGAAAGTGTTTACTAACACAGCCCCTGCAGCTGCCTTGGGCCCCTTACCCCTCCCCTGCCTGGCTGGGAGTTGAGAAGTATTGGGACTCAGAGGTGGGGGCCCCAGAGTGCGTGAAGAGCCTCGTATCTACTGGCCCAGTAGATAACAAACTCTGGCTCAGGCCTTCGCCCTGGTGGCCTGTCCTTCTTCGTGTAGTCTACAGCTACCTCTGCACGTGCAAGGGGTAAGCCTCTTTTATTTTTTTATTTTTATTTTTTTAATTTTTAATAGAATGGTTTGGGGGTTCTTTTCTTTCTTACCTCAGGCTTAGCAGAGTAATGTGCAGATGCGATTGCAGAGGAGCCAGGGCTGAGGTGGGGGGGGGGGTAGGGAGAGGTGCTGGCGGCTGTGTGGGGTGGGACCTGCTGTCTCGGCCATTGTCTTCAGGCAACATTTCATTTTCTCCTCCTTCCCAGCTAATAAATTAGAGAGGAGATGGTGAGTTGGGGAAGGGACAGGCTCCCCACCAATGGGTGAGAAGGCAAGTCTGTGAAGTCAAGGCAGATGGGACTCCCCCCACCCCCACCGGCCAGGCGCCTGCTCATGGCCATACCTGGCTAGATATTGAAACCTAACCTCATAGCATGAAAAAAAAAATCCTGTATCTATACATGTAATATATATATGTGTTATATATATATATCTCCATATCCTGATGTCCCTGAGCGGGGGAGCTAGGGCTTTGAAATGCCTCCCTTCTACCAACACCGCCCCCGGGTCCTTGTTGCACGGAGCGCGCCTAGACATGCTGACATAAATAGACACACACAGTCTGACACTGACACGCAGACACAAAAAGAAACACACACCCAAAGGCAGCCGCAGGCACACACTGACAATGGGGTAATGAATGCCCGACAGAAAGTGCGGTCAGTGAGAAGGTCCTGCTCCTGGCTGCCCGGCACTGGGGTGGCCAGGGGGTTACGGAGTCTGAGCCGGCGCTCCAGCACCCTTCCCCAGCACCACGCTACCACAGTCCAGGCGGGGACAGCTGGTGCTTGGCTACATAGGTGGGGAAGTAAAAATACCATTTCACCACCTACATGGAAGCAAATGCCTCTGAGACAGCAAAGTTTGCAACTGGTCCAGCCCTTAGGGTTGGCTGAGCTATATCAGAAGTTATTTCTTTTTTTTTTTTTAACAAGTTTTTTTTTTTTTTTTTTTTTTTTTTTTTTTTTTTTTTGTTTCAAGGTAGGGTCTCAGTCTAGCCCAGGCTGACCTGGAACTCATTCTATAGTCTTGGGTTGACCTTGAACTCGTGGTGATCCCCCTACCTCTAGTTGTTTGCCACCATGCCTGGCTCTGAGAAATTTTTTAAATAACAACAACAAAAAAGGGTGCCCAAAAGTTATCTTTTTTGGATCTCATGCAGCCCAGGCTGGCCTTGAATTCCTGATCCTTCTGTGCCCACTTCCAAGTACTGGAATTGTGGGTACATGCCACCATGCCTAGCCTTCAGAAGTCTTCTGTAAAAAATACATATTTATTTAATGATTTGACAGGGAGAAAGAGAGGGGGAGAATGGGTGTGTCAGGGCCTCTAGCCACTGCAAACGTACTCCAGATTCATGTGCCACCTTGTGCACCTGGTTTTACGTGGGTACTGAGGAATCGAACCTGGGTCCTTTGGTTTTGCAGGCAAGTACTTTATCAGCCAAGCCATTTCTCCATCCCCTTGAAAGTTACCTGGATTGCCTGTATCTCAAGACAACATGTCCTGAAGTGGAGGCAAAGCGGAAGCTGTGGGAGTACTCTTCCCTTTCAGTAGAGTCTCAGGCTATAGGTTCCTGCTGCCAAAATAATTCTAAGGAGGCTGTCATTGGCTGAAGAGGAACACAAAGATTTAACATGTGTTTCTGGAGATTCCTCTCCATTGTCCCAGAGTAAGGTTACTTTGGGCCGTATGAAGAGCCAATATTTGACTGTTCTTGACCAACCAAAACAAAATTTCATATAGTGCTGGGTGTAGTGGCACACACTTTTAATCCTAGCACTTGGGAAACAGAGGTAGGAGGATTGCCATGAGATCAAGGCCACTCTGAGACTACATAGTGAATTTTAGGTCAGCCTGAGCTAGAGTGAGACCCTACCTCAAAAAACAAACAAACAAACAAAATTCATATAGGCCCCCTGTGGTGGTTTGAATAGAATAGATGGCCCCCAATATATTCAGTTGTTTATTTGTTTGTTGTTTGCATCTTTAGCCACCTGGCTGGAGGCAGTGTCATTGTGTGGATCTTAAGGTGTGGTGGTGGGTTTGAGATTTCAATCTAAAGATATGCAAAGTGTGCCTAGCTGGAGTTCCTGAAGTGAGCTGTGGCCTTTGGCTTTAGGCTTGTGCTTCTCTCTCTCTCTGCTTGGGCCTGTGAAAGCAGGCCAGTTTCTTCTGCTTTTATGGAACTTCCCCTGGATCTGTAAGCTCCAATAAATCCCTTCCTCCATAACTGTGCCTGGTCTGGAAGTTCATCTCAGTGAACCTGAAGCTGTCTGCTACACCCCCCCTAGCAAGCAACTGGCTCCACCAGGGGGTAGCATTTATTTTCTATTTTTTTAATTTTATTTATTTTTATTTTTATTTATTTTTATTTATTTATTAGAAAAGAAGTTATATACCACCACACTTGGCTTCCCTACATCGATGTCCTCAAACTGGGCTACATGTTTCCCAGAGAAGGAAAGAAAACTAACAGTAAAACTATGACCAAAATCTACCTTGGGCATCTGCCTACGGCCATATCAATACATTACAGATAAACATTGGGACAATGGCTGGAAAGAACTATGAACACAAAGTGTGGGTCACAGCTCATGTCGGGGGAGGGAGGAACCTACCTTTTGACTCTTGCCACCAGGATACTGTCTCTCTTTTCTTTCTTCTAAGAATGTCCTAGAAGGAAGAAAAGGCACATGAGAGGGAGACTAGAATGGGAAACAGAATAACTGTGCACCTGCCTCTCCAGCACAGGGGTCTGCCTGCCACTCTGCCCCGAAGGAAGCATCTCCCACAGCCTCGAGACTGAAGTGTGAGCCAGAGACTGGCTCCATATTTAAACCCAAGGCAAGGATCTGTGCATGTGACATTCGTTCCGCAAACCTCCTCCGGAGACTTAAGCCAGAAGCAAGCCAAGGCCATTCACTTGCTGCCAGCACCTGGACCTGCCCTGACCCTGTCACCCACTGTTCAGAACTCATGGTACATGTGCTCTTCTTGGAAAAACAACCTCATTCACCTCTGGGGTTTCCCAGAGAAAAGGCCAAAGGTTTCAGAAACAGCACTGCTGTCTCACTGGCTGCTTCTCACCCACATACAGGAGAAAGCCTGTCTCACACGTGCTCATCCTGTCCACTGGCAGCAGGTAGACAGTCCATAGTGAAGCTAGAGAGCAGGACACTTCCCCTCACAGTCTTCTGGTGGCCAAGGACCTGAAGCTCCATTCGAAGATTTAGAACCACCTTCCCAGCTTCCTTGCGGCCAGAAGTGGCATGGTCCCTCCTACTTGTTCGACCGACCGGCACCTGCAGTGGCTAAGGGCTTAGCAGCACACACACACTCAACCTCAACAACCAAAGCACCAGAGTAGGAGTTGTGAGAAGAAACCGATTGACCCTTTCAGCCCCTGGAAGGAGAGTGACAGAAATCCAGAGCCCACAGTCAGGGCTCTCTTAGGTCTACTGTATGCATTTGTGGGGCTGGACTGCAACTTAGCTGTGTGGAGAGAAGGTGAACAGGGGCTCTTCACTGCCAAGTTACCTGCAGGGCCACCTGCTGAGAGCCGTACTCAGGATCCAGCCCAAGGAGAACCCGGATGGAATTCTGGACTCGGTGCTCCAGACAGCCTCTGATTTCTTCTAAGGAGGAGGAAATTACTATCTAATAATTTCTCCAGGTGTGATTATTATTTGATTTCATTTCAGATGCTTCCCACTAGAAGTAGGAGGATTTCTGTGAGTTCAAGGGCAGCCTGAGACCACAGAGTGAGTTCCAGGTCAGGCTGGACTGGAGTAAGACCCTATCTTTAAAATATATACACACACACACACACATACACATATATAAAGTAAAAAAGATGCTTCCTACTAACCTAACACAGTCTCAATAAGTTATTCACACTCTGCTTCTGAAGACCACAGTTGTTTTAAGTGGAGAAAGGGAATCTACAGAACCAGTGGGATGTAGAGGACTGAAGCTCTGGCTGAAGCTAAATGACAGCTGATGGTCACCATGGGCACAGCATGAAATGGCCTCTGACCTGCTCTTCCAGGTTCTTGAGGAACAGCAAGGAGCAGAGAAAGCAAGAAGCCACAAAGTGACGATAGCTGTCACTCCCCCATGCCTGCTAAGTCAGCACTCCCTCCCTAGCTGAGCCTTCTTGTTGTGAATAGACACATGGAATTCCATATTACATAAGCTAAACGGCTGGCCTGAGGACTGTGGTTTCCTCCTCTGTGTCCCCAAGGTCCTGCTTGACACATAATACACAGTCAATAAATGTTGAATGAATAAATGAGTATGGTAGAAAAGAAAATAGTATGGCATGGGAAGAATTCCAATTCCTGAGCGCCACAATTCCCTTGCAAGCTCAGAAATAGCTCCATGAACTGCTGGAGTCCAAGCCAAACACAGGTGGTTATGCCTGCACAGCTCCAGCTTGCCTGGGTGGTAGGGGGCCGGGCGGTCCCCGTGCCCACCCATCTTGCACATGGTTGGCTAACTCCATCCTTGTCATTCTAAGCCTCCACCATCTGACCTGAAATTTTTGTACCCAAATCTGAAACCCCACCTAACAGCACTCTTTCCCATCCTTCCATCCTCACCTCTGACTCTCTGGTCAGGGTACCTTACCCACCCCCCACCGCCCCTCCCCCTGGCACAGATGCCCTGCCCTGCCCTGTCCTGTTCTCTTGATGGTCTAAAAGGTTTGTTTGGATGTTTAGGTTCAGGGAGCCTTCTCTGATGCCTCTGCCTCAGTCCGACAAATTCTTCCTCTCCTAACCCTCAGGGCCTGAGTTGGCCCAGCTACTCCTGAACATGTGTCTCCCAACGCTTCTCGCAGCTAGCCTCCCTGTTCCGGAGGTCAGGGATCTGGGCAGGGCTTCTTGCACCATGGAGGTGACAGATGGTCGGTAAACAACATGACTTACTGCAGAATGACTGGTGGAGTTAAGCTTGGTCCTTTGCTTTCCCCCTTCCAGGGACTTCATTCATAACGAGTGTGGTGGGACATCAAGACGGAGATACATGCTGGCGTCCTTTCCCTCCTTCCTCGCCCTGCCTCTCTCTTTCTTCTCTCCATGTCTCCTACTGCTTTCTTTCTCCATCCTGGGAATTAAACCCAGGGTCACGGGCATTGTCTATCGCTGAGTTGTATCCTCAGACCAAACTAGTTTTTCTTGAATGAACTTGATGAACTTCTTCTTTCCTCTCTCCATGGCACTTACCGAGGAAATGATACCCTCAGAAGCAGTGGCCACTCTCCCAACCTAGGGAGCTGGCAGGTCCTATGCTGTCAAACCTGGCAGATGGGAGGGAGGCCTACATTCTCTGCTTGAGGAAACAGGATGAGACAGAGGACATGGAATGTGTCCCTCCTCCAGAGGACCATGGGTGCCATCTCAAAGGACACAAAGCAAGATCCACCCATGCTGAGCAGCCACAATCGCCGCTAGTAGACTTGGACCACGCCGATTTTATAGACTGAGGCACAACAAGGTTCCAACTGACATGAACAATAAGGAGACAATTTGGGACCGGGTAGGATGCTTCTTACCCTCCAATATCTCACCAAGGCTGCCAGGGACCCAGCCCTGAGCTCTCCCATCTGGATTATCTGCGTGTGTTTCTTGCCTGAAGCAGATGCTACAGAGACTTCCTCTGGCAACCCAAACAACCCATGCTGCTTCCCTAAGGCTCAGCTGATTCCTTGTGAGACAGGACTCTTCCAGCAACCGACTGAGATGCGTCCTAAAGAACTAGAGCTCCCGAAACACACCCTGTACAATCACCCAAAGGAGACAGGCCATGCGAAGCGCAAGCACAGAGCCCGGCACGGTGCAAGGGCTCAGGAACCGGTTCCTGCCACCATCACCATGACTCAGGGTGACTTCCGTTCCCCACTTCCCAAGCTCATGTGAGGAGCCTGCCCTTCATACGCTCCCAGAGTACCGAAACTGGAAGGCTCTTTACCCAGTTGAAGGTTTCTAGAACAAGAAACTGGAGTTTCTGAGAAGAGCAGGGGCCTGGAGGCAAGGCTGGCTCCATAGCCTGGGGTCCTCCGAGGTGAGAAATTTCAGCAGGGCCTCCCTGCCCTCTGACAGCTGGACACAGTACCTCCCCAGAAAAAAAAAATCTCTCTGGAGACCTGAGGCCTGGCAGGGAGCCAGGGCAGGAGGCCTCTCCAAGAAGATGCTGGCTTTGAGCCAAAGAGCATCCTAGAAGCTGGAGCTTGCACAGCAGCAGAGACCAAAGGGAGGGGGGGCTAGGGGCCAGGGGTAGTCCCTAGACCTCCAACCAAAGGAACCTAGCTGAAGCAGAGTTTGACACAAACCTGGGACATCTGGATGCCTTCCCAGGTCCTGTAAATTTCCACACATCTGGGAGAGAATAAAATAACCACTGGGGCAGTGGGTCCTGCCCCTGGGACAACTGTCCTATCACCCACAGTTGTGCCCATACAAACTCATCCAGGGCAAAGCTGACCCTTTATCCAAAGGCTCTTCTGGGGGTTACCCAGTGGTTCTCTTGTATTTACCCTAATTGCTAAAAAACAAAAAAACAAAACACAATGTTGTCTGTAGATTCAGGCCACAAGTTCTGCCTCCAAACACTGGGGTAATTCTCACTTAACAGGCTCTCCTGAGCTGTCCCAAGAGCTCCATCAGTCTGGAGACCCTCCACCTGGCTTTTCCATGGTACTCTATGCACCAGTCTCCCTGTGGCTAGAGGCCTCCTTGGCAAGATCAGGACAATCAGCTACCAAGATTCAGTGCTAAAAGGAACCTGGATCCTCTGTCTAGATCAGTCTTGTCCAATGGAAATGTGAGGGGAGCTCCCTGGATAATCTTACACGTTCTAGAAGCATCGTCACAAAAGACAGAGGGAAACATGTCACTTTAACATTTTATTCAACCAGATATTATTATTTCAGTGTGCCACACTGACTGCACTTCATGAGACCAATAACACACAATGACTGGTGGGTCTTCTCCCACTGGGTAGGACAGTGCAGCTCTAAGATACCAGAAGCTATCCTCATTTTCAGATGAGGATACAGCCCGAGTATTTATAGAGAGGGCACCGGGGTAGGAATCAAAGCCCTAGACTCCATCCTTTCAGCTGGGTCCTCCAGCCTTCCCTTTCAGCCCCCAGATGTATATGCATGGCCTATTAGGTAGATGATTGTATGATCAATCAAGTTCAGGGAGACTGCAACATAAGCCTATTCGAAATAGACAACCCAGAAGGGAGTAGGAATGGATATACTTAACATTACAAGGCCGAGGAACAAAGACAACAAAAAGTAACTAACTGCAAGAGGTTCTGCATCAGACTCAAGTCTTGTTGAGGACCTCCACTTATGTCAGCCCTGCTCAGGGCCACCTGCCCATGGCATGTCAGCTTTAGCATGGGATTTGGCGAATTTTCCACTACATCTTCCTGGAGGAACTACCCACAAAAGCTCCTCTCTGCTTTAGAAGGCAAGAACAAGTCGTGCATTTACCCACTGCCTCTAGACTTCTTACTCTGAGTCGCCATGCCAACACACAGTCATAATTACTGAGGAACACGTCAATAGTGGCAGCATTGACAAAGACACTATATCAGGGCCTGTGAGCTAAGCAAGGTCAGGCTCCTCACAGCCCCCCAGCTTCCTGCCCACTTCCTTTATTCCACTCTGATCCATCTCTTCCCCTTCATTCTTTCCCTCGCACCCAGATGGTCTCTGATTTTATTTTCTTAGCAGAGAAAGGAACGACAGCTCAGTGTATAAAACACTTTTATAGCAATTAGGAGACAGGTTCGCCTTTGAGTCCTGATTTTTAACTTGTGGGAAAAGTCACTTTAACATCCAGGCCTCAGGCTTTCTTTTTTCTCTCTCTCTCTCTCTTCTTTTTCTGTGAATAGGATGAATATTTCTGGGCATTTACTATTCAGCAATAGGATGCTTGCATTTGATTTGCCTTCTCAATTCAGAGGCTAAGTTCCATCTAGTCATCTCTGAGATCGTCTTCATGATCATCAACAGAGCTACCAGAAGCTCAAGGAAACAAAAGAAGGTTCCGATCAGAGAGGGAGTGGGTTCTAATGGCCAGGAACAGCGGGGCTTGTATCTCTCCCCAGGAAGGGTGACAATCTCAGAGAAAGAGCCAGGAGCAGCTGAATGGTGGCCTCTATCAGATCATGAAAAGACGAGCAGGGTGGATGAGAACTATCAGGCTAAGTGACAAGCATCCTGAGGGCCCCTGGGAGAAGCAGGACATGCACCCATTGAAAATGAGAGGGCAGAAAAAGAGGGCAGACAGCCATCACCGGAGCCCTACACAAGAGCGCCCCAATTTCAGAACACCCAGTGCACCAACATCTGAACTTACAAAGGAGATAAATTGGAGGCTGATGATTAGCATCACAAAATGATTATTCCCTTTGTAAAAGGCTTCACTGCGGGACTGCTTTAAATAGTGCATTTAAACCATGATCTGATTTGCTAAATTCGATTTATACACATCCACTGCCTAAGCTGGCGTGCGGCTGTATTTACATGTCTCCCCTTGGCACAGAGGAGGGGAGAAGCTAGCCATTATTTGGGGCCTTTAATCCTTGTAGACAGTGACTAAGCTGGGGAGCCGAACCCTGTTTTTCTTCTGCAGCTGGGACTTTGGCTAAAAAACGGGCCCCAGTGCTGCTGCTTTCCCCGCGCAGACCCTGCTCAAAGATAAGTTAGGGTTTGGACCTGATCTTGTGGAGCCTTTCTGAAAATAAGGGCTCCCCGCCCAGAAGCACACCCCTCCTGGCACCCAGGGGTGACACCTTTTTGGTACAGGTTCCTAGGGTATTTATTCTGTAGCAGGGTCACTAAGCCTATTTTGCACCTCCAGTCCTGTTGAAAGTCTGAAGCCGACCTTTGGGGGACCATGGAAGTTTACTAACCTGAGCCATATTCTACAGTCTACGTAAGCCATGGGGCCTAAACCTGGGCAGGTAGAAGAAAGAAGCTGGCTCTCCACTCACAGAGGACAAAAGAATGGGTGTGCCAGGTCTCATGGTGGAATGTGGAAATCTTCCTTGGCTCACCTAAAAGGATTTGAAAACCTTACTGACAACATGTTCCCCTGAAAGACAAATGACCCTTTCCTGTGAGGTTCAGTAATGTGACAGGGCAGTTAGGAGTTGAGACACTGTCCACAGGAGAAAGCTACTACCTAGCTCGCACCACTTGCTAAAACGGATAATTAACAGAACCAGGAATTCAACATTCAAAAAAACAAAGTCCATCTTCACCCTCAGCTCAGTCCCAGAGATTTAGACTCACTCATTGATCAGCGTTTTCAGATAAGCACAATGATCAGCCCAGCCTAGCACCAGGGGGAATCACAGCACCCAGATCTAAGGAATGTATAGCGAGGATGGGAAGTCCCTTCTGAGAAGCCCATTAAAAGCCTGGCCACAAGAGAACGGAGACTAGACTGGGAGTCAGGATCCCTGGTTCCAGTCCTTGCTCTACAAACTGACTGACCTTGGGGAAAATCGCTCAAGTTCCCTGGGCTCAGTTCCTCATCTGTGTCATGTGCAAGTGACCTATATAATCATCAAGCTTTATACATTGTTCTCTGGCAGTGGGCTTTGTGCACTAGGCAGGAGCACTGGGCCACATCCCCAGACCACCAGGCTTTGCATTTTATATAAATCATATGCCAGAAAAATGTTCACCTCTGTCAAGTCTTCATGAGCTTCCTCTTGCAGCAAGGTTGTAAACCATCATGCTTTCTTTGTCTTGGCTGCCAGGAAGCTCGGAACAACCACAATACTCAATCATAAATTCTATTTTAGGCCAGGCTTCAGGCCAAGAGATTGGGGAGTAACAATAGAATCCTCATATGTGAGGTAGGGCTGAGTGGGAATGGAGGCTTGAATTCCGGAGGCTTGGTGCGTCTTTGAAAGAGGAGATGACAATATATTGTGTTTTGATGTACACATCTGCACAGGCTGAGGTTAAGAACCAAGGCCTCGGGATAACATCCCTCAGAACACACCCTCCCCATGGCAAAAGTCACTTAAAGGGAATCAATACCCTAACTATGAGGCGAATCCCAGAATCACGAAAAACGCTTAGTGCTCCAGGGCCCAGCAACAAAACAGAACGCAATAAACACAAAGTGAAGTTTCTTCTTGGTGGCTCTGTACAATAATCGCACCGCGGCTGTGGGACCCACTGTGGGGCACCCGGGATCCCAGTGGGACACCTGGAACAGTGATTGCTCCTATTCACCCAGGTGAGATGTTGGCGCAGCAAAGCCGAAGTCTCAAGTTGGGCTGAAGTCTGGAGCCCCAAAGATAACTGTTCCATGACTCCCAAGTCCTGCCAACCTTCATCCTCACCTTGACCCAACAGTCCAGCCAGGACCATGAGACCATGAGAATGGGGCCTCCAAGCTGATGATCACCAACCACACTACTGTCACAGACCTTCCCGTGGACCCCCGGGCCCTCACTGCTTCAGGGTCACAGCAAGGCCCAAGACAAGTCAGTGGAGGGTGGCCTGCAAGCATCGCTGTTTCAAAAAAGATATGTGTGCGCGCGGGCCATACAGCGTTGCTTGGAAGTAACTCTCCCTCCGAGCATACAAAAGAAAGAAAGAAAGAAAAAAAAAAAAAAAAAACTCAACATAGCCTGGCCTTGAAAGAAGCCTGGGGTCCCCGCAGGCAGGCGAGCCCAGTGCAGCAGGCTGCTCGCGCGGGGCGGGCGGGCGCAGGAACCCAGAAACCCGGGGACCGGGCCCGGCGACGACGGCGGGTTTGCTCTTGAGGCCTCCGGGACGACGCTTAGCCGGAGGCTGTCCGCGTGCGCGGCGGTGTTCGCGGGACACGGCCGGGACGGAGTGTGCGCGCCGCTGCCCCGTGGGCCGCCCGCCCGCGCGCGTGGGGCGGGCGGCGCCGACACCCACCTCGGGCCCACGCAGCCATCTTGCCGCCGCTCCGCGCTCTCAAAATGGCCTCCCGGGCCCCGCGGGAGCCGCAGCCAGGGCGCAGGGCTCGGGTCGCCCGCGGGCCCCGGGCGTCGGGCTTCGGGCCCGGACTGCGGTGCACGAGGTGGGAGCGCAGGGGCAGACTTCTCGGCCTTTGCCGCGCGCAGCCCCCGAGGGTGAGAGGGGACGGGCGCGGTGCGTCCCCGCCACTCTCGCTGCGGGTGGGAGGTCGCGCCACGGCCAGCTGCGACCCCCGGGCGGCCCCGGGGAGAGCCCGAGGGTCCGAGAAGTCACTCCGGGGGTGGTGGGGGGGGGAGACGTGGACCCATCCGGGCACTCGGGGGCACTCGGAGCAAGCACTCCACGCGCCCGGGCTCTGCCGAATCTCCAACAAAGCCCAAGCCCGCAGGTGCATCATCATCATCGTCATCATCAATCATTGCTTTTTCCGAGGTAGGGTCTCGCTCTAGCCCAGGCTGACCTGGAATTCACTATGGAGTCTCAGGCTGGCCTCGAACTCACGGTGATCCTCCCACCTCTGTCTCCCCGAGGGCTGGGATTACAGGCGTGCACCACCGTGCGTTAGTAACGCCGACAGCTCGCAGGTAAGGGTGTGGGGAAGGGTGCCCTCGGATCCACGCGGGCATGGCCTTTCAGGTGACCCAAGTGAAACAACACAGCCGCTTTATCAAGACAGCCCGGGAACCTTCGTGCTAACTGCCGGGTGGGCCGGCTTTTGGAGGCCACGCCGGGCACAGCGGGGCGCAGGCCTCCAGGTCTTCCTCCCCCACCCCTGGCTGAGGCTACTCACCTTTCTCGCAGGCCCGGCGCGCCCTCTCCTACGAGCTAGGCTGGCGCGTGCAGACCGCGAGCTCGAGCAGGCGGTGGACGAGGGCGGCGAGCGAGCCAGCGAGCGCAGGCGGGAACCGTGCCGAAGCTGGAGGCACCTGCAGGGAAGTTCACTGTAAAACAGAGCAAAGGCATCAGCCATCCCCCATCCTTGAGTGACTTCATGGTTCCCTGTCGCTGGCCTGGAGGTCACAAGCACAACCTGGGGGAAAATGCTGGGCGCTCTGAGCGCCTTAACCATACCCACCAGAACATGGGAGAGACACCCCCGAGTATCTGCTATGGAAGCTTTGGCCCCATTTGGGTGCTGCTGGGTGGTCCGGGTGGCTACAGCATGGAATGAAGCCCTAGGAAGCGGGATACCTGGATGCACCTAGGACCCCGTGCATTGCGGAGCGCCTGACCATGATTACACCAGGCAGGACCCTAGCTTTCACGAGACTTGGACCCAGGCCGATTTTGCCCATGCCCTGTACACAGCGCTAACACGGACCTCCTGGCGGTGCCCCTTGGCTCCCAGACCCTACTCTTCCCAACCAATCTGCTCCCTTCAAATCTCATATATCCCCCCCTCTAGCCAGTCAGCCAACCTCAGGACTTACACTGTCTCTCCCCCTACCCTTCCACCCACTGGGTGCTCTTTAAGGCTGCGATTCTTTTCTCAGTTGGGTGTGGCACTAGCCAGGGGAGGCAGGCAGCAGGTAGGCCCTTCTGTGACACTTTGGGCATCTGTTGGAATCTCCGCTTTTCCTCAGCAGGTACAGTTTTGAACTTCAGACCTAGATATTGTGTGTACCCCCTGCCACTTCAGTTGTCATATGACCACTGCCCATCATGGGCCAGGCACTTTGTACGTTTCACTTAATTCTCACATGATCCCTGCAGGTATGGGTACAACCACCCCCATTTCACCCACAGAGGTCAGTGTGACTTGTTGAGGCTACACTGAGTTGGAAGGGTCTAAGCCTGTGAAAACCCTGCCTGGCAGGTGAACACATCTCACCCCTCAACCCCAGCTGCTGCCCTTCTGAAACCTGGAATGATTTTTTTTTAATATGATCTTTTTGTTTTATCTATTTATTTATTTTATTTTTTCCGAGGTAGGGTCTCACTCTAGCCCAGGCTGACCTGGAATTCACTGTGTAGTCTCAGGGTGGCCTTGAACTCACAGTGATCCTCCCACCTCTGCCTCCCAAGTGCTGGGATTAAACGCGTGTGCCACCAAGCCTGGCCCTGGACTGATTTTTAAACCTGATGGTGCTTCAACTCAGGAATTATCTCTCCTAGGGGTGGAAAAAGTCAGATAGGCAAGCCAGTCCTACCCTCCCCATGACTGGGAGATTTCTACATCTCTTCTGGCTCCATCCCACTTTGGGTATGTGGCTCCAAAACCTTGAGGGGACCTGGAGAAGCGCCACACTAGCCAACGATCCACTCTCAGTCTACACCTGTGTTCTTATCAAGCGAATCCAAGCAGGAGAGAATGAGCTGCACTGGTATAAGGGTTCGATATTTTTACACACAACCCCAAGGGAGACTTGAGGGGTTTCAGGAGCTAAAAAGAGCGCCGCCCTCCACTTCTCCACAGATTCAGGCAAGAAACTCTCCCAAGATTCATTTTGTGAGACATGCTTTTTCTTTAAATGATGTTAATGTTTCTTTTAATGAAACCTCTATAAAAGACTTCCCATTTTAAGAATTATATCCAGTAGGCCTGAGGTGAAGCAAATAGAAAGCAAAAAATTTAAAAAAAAAAACCACACAGGCATTTTTCAGATGAATGCGAGGCACATGGCTTGCACCCCCAAGCTGCCTGAGACAGCAAAGATGGCAGTCGTAGGGTGAGACGGGTGGGTATGGCCAGACTAGATGCGAGAGACATCAGGCATGGGAAAATAACCAGGACAAGGTTTGAAACCACACCTTCCAGATGGCAGAGGCTAAAGGTCTTTCACAAGACAATTCACAGTAGAAGGTGTAAGTCCATCCTACCCTAGAGAGTGGCCATGGTACCCAAACTTCCTTCCAACTTGCCACCGAACTCCACCCCAACGAGAGGGAGGAGGTTCTGAAAATGCCACCCTGGCCATTTCTGCAACACACAAAGAGCTGGGATTCGACCTGAGCCGCAGGAGAACTGTTCTGCTCACAGTACCCCCTAGTTCATGGGGGGAACTGAAACTAGGTTGCATGCTGAGGTGGGGGTGGTGAGGCTGACCAGTGAGAGGCTGTAGTGCAGATGGAAGCTGAAGAGAAGTTCTAATTAGCACAAAGCCAGCACCTTCCATTAATAGCTCACCACTGGCTCCTGGATGCCGCTGAAGGCAGTTGAGTTGGAATGTGTGAGGCTCACCTGTCCCCAGCTCATTAACAGACCTGGGGTGAGAACAGGGTTCTCCTGCGGGAGGACCAGCCCAAACCAGCCCCCACCCCCAGCCCCCAACCCCCACATCTAATACATCTAATTACAGGTTTGACTTCTGGGTTCATCTGGGAGGGCTATGTTTAACCCAAGTCCAATATTCCTGGACACAGACTTTAGCCAAGCCTAATGATGTTAATGTTAAGTACAGTGTGCTCCCTCCAGACTTGAAATAAATTTCTTTCAAAGTGCTGGCATACATGCCATTTACACGAAACTCTAGATAAGAGACAGCAAGAGATCTCAGAAAGGGGAGGGTAGGCAGGGATTGACTGGGAAGAAGCCATAGAGAAGTTTCTGAAAAGAAGGAAGTGCTACCTTGGGTGTACATGCATTTGTCAGAACCCATAGAACTATACACCTATGATCTATTTCCAGATGAAAATCACACCTCTAGGAATACTGTATGTATGTGCAGGCACATATGTGTGTCTGTGTAACATATACATGCAAAGGTCTTGGCCTCTGACTGATCTCTCCAGAGCCTGCGGTCTGGTTGATGCGAAGGTTCACACCCTTTTCAAGGGTCACCGTGGAGAAAGGGGCCAGAGCAGATGGGGAAACGGAGCTGTGCACATCTCACAAACACACGGCCTTGGCTGGCCAAGTGGGGAGGAGGAATGTCTGAATTGAATCAATTAGCTGCAGAGAACTTCAGAAAAGAAGTAAGGCCCTTCATAAAAACAAAGCCCACTCCTTAATCCCCAAAGGCAATCCTCTCCCCCATTCCCATGGCCATTCCTCAGTAAACAAAGAAATCCCTCCTTCCACATCCACACCTCAATATTCATTATGAGCTGACGTCTGAGGCTGCATTCCAGCCTCCCAGAGTGCCCTAATGACTGGAAACCCAACAGCAGATGACGGAGGGGTTTTCCTCTCTCCTCTCTCTCCTCTCTCCACAGCTCTGCCCTTCCCACGGCAGTGCGCCCATTCTTTCCTTCCCTTCTCTCTTTCTTCTTTTCTTCAAATTAGTGAATAAGCAAACCCCTAGCAAGCAAATCAAAGCGCAGACATCACTAACTCCACTTTGTTCATTTATTTTGACAAGTGCAGTTTAATTTTAATTATTTATGATAATACTTCATAGTAGACGAGTAAATGTGCTGGGGTATATTTGGTAACATTAATGAAGTCTGCCTAATAGGGACCTTCACTCCAGCACCCTGCCTGGAGAGCTGCCTGGCAGAGAAGTGGGGTGAGACCACTGGTCTGTGATGGGGTTTGCAATTTTTTTGTGGGGGCGGGGAGGGAGAAAACTTAATGGGTTTGAGGATTAGCCAAGGGAAAATTAACCCAATTCTAGAAAAGAAGCAAACACGTAAGCCCATAATCATGTGTCGCTGTGGATTGTGTATATTTAACCACCAAGAACGCACACTTGGTGATAAAGAGGCCCAGACGTGCACACATGCCACATGCATATTTACACATGTGTCTCCAGTGTGCAAATCAGCAGAGGCCCAAAGAAATTAGGTTCTGGGCAATTAAAAATTGAAATAAAAATAGAAAATGGGATACACAGAGTTCTATATACCTTCAAAGTACCTTTCTTCTACTTATCATGTGCTTCAAGTGGGTAAACACAGGGGAAAATTTGGAAGATAATGTTTTTTACAAGGTAGACAATTTCTCCAGCTGGAGATTACATAGGAATGTTCCCTTCAACACACAATGGCCCATCATACACAGGTCTCTGGTGGTGTGCTCCTTAAATAATGCAGGACTAGGGATGTAGCTCTGTGGTAGAGTACTTGCCAAGCATTCAGCAGGCTCTGGATTCTATATCCCCAGGACCACAAAAATAAATCCACAGGGCTGACCTGTAGATATAACCCTCCTCCATGACCATTAATGTGGGATTCCATATATCAACAAGATATATACATACGCACACAAGAATGGGTATATTGCTGACCGTGGTGGTGCACACCTTTAATGTCAGCACTTAGGAGGCCAAGGTAGGAGGATGACTATGAGTTTGATGTCAACCTTACACTATATAGTGAATTTTAGCTCAGTCTGGGTCAGAGCAAGACCCTACCTTGAAAAAAAAAAAAGGTATTATATCATTTGGGTCAAACAGATAGGTATCTGATATGCACTGTAAAGCATTAGCATAAAACCATGCAGAGTAACAACAGATTTAAGTCACAACACAATGCTTGGCTTTTGACACTACAAAGAAATCTTTGGGGGGTAGAGAGATGGCTTAGCAGTTAAGGTGCTTGCCTGCAAAGCCTAATGACTCAGGTTCGATTCCCCAATACCCATGTAAGCCAGATGCTCAAGGTGATGCATGCATCTGGAGTTTGTTTGCAGTGGCTGGAGGCCCTGGAGCACCCACTCTCTCTCCTTCTCAAATAAATAAATAAGATGTTAAAAAGAATCTTTGGCCCTTTATGAGAATGAAAGGTACTGAGGACTTCTTATCTCTGGCATGTATGTGGGTGCCCAGGGTGATTTAAGGACATTTCAAGAGACAGAGGTAACTTTTTGTGAGCCCACCTGTGCTACCTGTCTCACAACAGAGCTGAGGAGTCTATCAAAAACTAAAAGCCCGGATTTTTAATGTAGCTCCTGTAGCAAGAACTTGTAAACCTTACTTTTATGGTTGCTTTTTTTTTTTTTAACTGAATGGTCCCAGGAGGACAAGCAGGACCCCTCCACAGGAAGGTCTAGCAAAGGCTAAGAGGAAAGGACACCTTTCTTGACACAGCCCCATGTGCAAGGTTAATCACAGTCACCAAGACTTGCCTGCCCCTAACACAGGTGTCCCTAAGGTGCCTCACTGCCAACCCTCAAAGCTGAGGGGTGTCTTGTCAGCCAGGCACCTGGCTTCCAACTTTGCCCCTGGCCCCCAAACTCTTCCAACCCTTCTCCTGAAAACAGTGACCTGGCTCTGGCGTGGGAAAGGCAGTTTGGAGCTTTTCACAAATCCAGTATCCCCTTGAACCAAAACCAATTAGCCTGGCCCAAGGTCCTGTCATTGAGGCCCTGGCCCTCTTTTCAAACCCCTGCGGCTCAATTGCGGTGAGGGGCTGGCCAGTGAATGCCGGGACCACTCAAAGCGGTGCTTAAGCCGGACCGGACTGGAAGGAAGGAGCCAGCGCTATAGGAGCTGCGGCTGCCCATTCTCAGAGCCACTGACCAAGGTTTTGTTCCAGCCACAGCCCCCACCCTGGCTCAACTCTTAACGAACCTCCCCTCCTCTCCGATTCCCAGCTGTCCGAAGGAGAAATGAAAAGCTGACTCTAGGAAGCTGCGGAGACACACAGAATTTGGCTGCCCTTGGATAGAAAGGACACATGAGCTTTTGAATCTTGTCCCACCCCCCCCCAAAAAAAACAAGGTCTTGTCCTTGAATGCCTTAACAGTCGCAGAGCACCCACTATATACTTATGCTCTACACGGGTGCACCTGCACAGCGACCCATCTTCTGGATGAGAAAACTGACTCAGGGGAAGTGACTTGACGGAAATTAGAGACCTTAACCCGAAGGCAGTTTGAGAGAAGCCCCTGGCGGCTCTTGGGCACTGCTCTCTTAGGAAGAGACAGAGGGACCACTGGACTGAGATGAGAAAGACCGAAGGGAGCTCACCCTCAGCGGATGGACCACTTGGGGGAGGGGGGAAGCAGGCAAGGACAAGGTCAGATCCCTATCGAGGTGGGTTCGACACCAGCCATTCTATCCCTCTTGAAACAGCTGAAGTGACCCCGGGCAAAACGGGGATGAAGTGCTACAGTCTTCCTTCAGTGCGGGACTCTGCACCTGTCTCCCCACCTTCCCTTCACACCTTCCAGGTGAAGACTTCGTCCTCGGTGCTGGGCGGTAGGGCGCGGGGGGCGGGGGTGGCTAGCAGTCGCCATGGTGACGCGCATCCCACCCCAGACCAAGAGCTGATTGGTCAGTTCTTTGAGGGAGAGAGGGAGGGGTGGGCTCAAGCCAGGGTGTGATGGGGTTGGGGGGGGCATGGACACCCCACTCCACGCGTGCCCGACAGCAGCCAAGGGGAACGAGGATGACGAGTAAAATGGCGCCGCGGCCTCCACGGGCCGCCGCTCGGGGTGCCTGGCGCTTCCCGGAGCCGCGCCTCCTTCCCTGCGCCCCGGAGGGCGCTTCCGTCCCGTCCCGACCGGCCCGAGGGGGGCTCCCGGCCGGCAGGGCCCCCTGGCCCCCGCGCGCCCCGCGGCACGCTCCGGCCTGGAGAGCGCGGGGCAGCGGATTAGCCGCGGGCCGGCGGAGCGCAGGGCGCGGGGCGGCGCGTCCCGGGCCGAGGGCGGGGCGGGCGGGCGGGCGGCGGCCGCGCCTCTAATCCCAGCGCTGCGTGTGGGAGCGGCCGGATCAGGGAATTAGCGCTGTAACTTCGGATTAGTAACGCTCGCTAAATGAGCGCCTAATTCCGACCCTTCATGCTTTACAGCGTGCCGGCTGGGTCCTAGGAGGCCTCCTGGCCAGGCTCCCTGCGCGCTCGGGTCCCATTTCTCCCCCCTCCCCACGCCCCAGGTCAGGCTGCCGAGAGAGAACTGCCCAGCCAGTGTAGATCAGCCTTGGGCCGCTCGGCAACCTCCTTTCCCGCGGTGCCTACTAATACCAGCTTTCCATTGGCCCCACAGAGGCCCATCTGGTCTCTACCGCGTTCCCAGGCTAGGATTTTGCGGCCCAAGGAAGCAGCAGCAGCCCACGATGCCTCACCCTCAGCCAGGGCTGTCCCGAATCTCTGCCCTGCCAAGGGCCTGCATGCAGGACGACCTTTTGGGCCTCCTCAAGCTTGGTATTTCTGGTTGTAAAATGAATGACAAGCATGTTTGAGATCGCAACCAGTTCAGGTTCTCAAGACGTAGTTTCATCTGCGTTCTCAGGATCTACAATGCCCCTTTTTGATGGAGAGAGTCGTGTCAGCTGAAAGTAAAAGTGAATTCCAAACTTGGGGAACCACAGGCCAAAGGAGGCTTGGAGAGGGCAGGAGAGTGGAGCTCAGGAAGTTCCAGGCCCTACTGGCTCTGCCAGGCTTAGAAACACAATTTTGAGGCCAAGTCTTAGGTTCTAAGTCGAGAGAGAGAGCGCCTCTGAAAGCCTTCTCTGACCAGTGTGAGAGAGGGCTGGAGAGTGGTTTAGACTAGTATGGACATCTCACTCTCACCCCCACCTACCACCACCAATCCTCTCCCAGAAGCAGAAGGTCTGCAGTAGCAGATTTTCGTAGAAAGCGGAAAAGCCACCTCCTTCTCCAGGCTCAGACACTTCCTGCAATAGGACTCCCGGTGGGGATTCAGGCCTGCCCAGACAGCAAAGGAACCTGGTGTTTAAAAGCAACACTTATGTGAACTGTGCAGACACAGCTGTTAGGCCACACAACCATTCTGGTTTATGCTGGACTGGTTCTTGCAAAACAGCAAAGAAGTAAGGGTGGTGGGAGGGAAAATGCTAAGCCCCAGGCCCCAGGGCCCACCCGAGCCACAGCCAGGCCAGGAACCTTGGAGGCTGGGAACAGCGGGCAGGCGGGCGGGCGGGAAGTGCTGCTCTGATTTCTATCCCTTGAAATGAGGTCAGCACACACGCACAGGGTCCCAGGTGCGCTGGGGAGGGAGAGGACAGGCCCAGGGGATCCCAAAACGTGTGAGTGACCCTTCACCAGCCTGGAAAAGGAAACTAGCCTTTCAACATGGGAGGGGGGAGGGCTCACAACAAGATCCCAGAAAACCTTATGCCCAGTGAATGCCTCATAAGGAAGGGACAGAAGTAGTTGCTTCCCTGACTTTTCCCTGTCTGCTCTTTTGTTTTGCTTTTAATCATATTGCCAATAGCTAAAAATAAAAGATAATAAAGTGAAAACTCTCCTTCGGTCGTCTACTTCAGCCATGCAGTTCCTCCTCCCCTTTTACAACTCTTTTTAAAAAAAATTTTTGTCTTTTACATATGTAACCTTTTTTCAAAATGATTTGAAAAGTGAAGACAAGATTGTAGGAGCAAAGATGGAAAAAGATTCCTATTACTATGGGAGTGGGTAAGGTAGGTTCTGTGCAGAGGCTGGAAGAAGACCAAACTTATAAAAAACTGAAGTCAAGGTTCTTAGACATGAAGTGGGCCAAAGTAGAAGGTGACCTAGAACTCACGTCTGAGCGGTCTGACTCTGAAGGAGTCACTCCCTCCCCCTAGATGTTTCCTTGCGTGTACAAGGAAAAGAAGATGGGAGTCAGGTGCAGGTAATGGCTCTCATCGCTGTCAGAGGGTCTGCTCACAGCACTCGGATGTGGATGCGCAGAAACCACCCCCAAGCCTTCAGGAAATGTGAACTGACTTTGGATCCTTCCTTTTAGCCTGGCAGGGTCCATAGCGAGTCTATTACCACCATGGGAGAGCCCCAATGGCTTCTTAAGCTGCAGGAGCCCCAAACTTCAGGACTAGCCAAGGGAGGAGAGCAAGGAGAATGTCAGAGCAGAGAGTGACCTGAAGGCAAATAAAACCTCAAAAAGGACCCTGACGCGGGGTGGGGCCAGATCCTGCACGCGCTGAGCAGTGGCACACCCCACTCCTTGCGCCCAGCTAAGAGGGACCAGGAGTCTGAATGGCCGGTGAGCAGCCTTAGGTTGCCATGGGAACGGAATTCAGATTTCCCCCAATTGCTTTTTTATTTGCTAGACATTGTAATACATCTTATGTTGCCACTTCTTGGGGCGGGGAGGAAAGGAGCTCTGGAGAGCCTGGCTGCCCGGAACCGCTTGGGGAAGTTGGGGAGGCGCCAGCGGGAGCGGCTGGGTCCCCGGGCCGGGCAAAGAGGTAGCGCAGGTCCCTCCCGCCCAGCCGCTGGCGCTTGGTTTGTATGCAGGGCAGGGAGGGTGGGTCGGGGAAAGGAGGCCCCCGCCTCAGCCCCTGGCCATTGAGTACACTCCCCGCCAGTTCTGCTCCGCTTCCCGCTGCACACAGACCCCCCAACCGCACACAAAGGCAGCTGCCAGAGCCGGTGAAAAGTGATCAAATTATCAAGAACTTGACCTCACCGAGGGGCGAAGCTCCAGCAACCCCCCCAGCCGTATGCTAATGGCGCTCAGGGGCTGACTCGTCGAATAATTCGATAAAGGCCGCATTGTTAGCGGCAGGGCAGCCCCCTGCCCACCCCTTTACTCCCCCACCCCACCCCACCCCCTACGGCCGCTGGGTCGCTCCCACTCTCACATCGCATTTGCATCCCAAAATCCCCGTCCGCGGCTCGGAGCGCGGATTGTTCCAGCCTGATTTATGGGGCGAAGGCGAAGGCTGGCGCCTTCCCCGCCAGCGACCCCTCTGCAACCCCAGCCCCCTTCTCTTCCCCAGCTCGCCCCACTTTGGGGTTCCAGCTCAGGCGCTAGGAGATGGAGATGGGGGTGCGGGGAAAGAGAAGTAGGGGTGGAGGGTGTAAGTTCCCCCAGGGCACAGAAAGTGTCACCGCAAAGCGGAGGTCGGATACCTGGTCCGGGCGCGGCCGCTCCGTCGGGCTAAGGTCCACCGGGCGGGGACTGCTGCTGGACTCCTCTGCTCCCAAGGCCAGGGCGGCTGGACGGACGGACGGACGGACGGACGGGTGGGCGATCGCACGCAGAAGTTGTGAGAGTCATTTCTACTTTCGGTTATCTAGCTTTATGACGGCTCTGTGGCACTCATACAGCTAGATAACCAAAGAGAGAAACGGGCCTCCCTTCGCCACCGCCACTGCCGCGCCGTGGGCCCCACGTGCCGCTGCCGGCTCGGCGCGGGGGGCCGGAGCGGGCGCAGCTCCAGGAGCCCGGGGCGCACGCCGAGAGCCCGAGCGGTGGGACAGACACACCGACACCCAGACTCCCCACCCCTGAAGCCAGCCACCCCCAGCCCAGCACCCTTGCTCCTTCGCCCGCCCGGTGTGTCGTCGCCCCGCTCCCACTTCGCTGTATCCGCCCGCCAGCGCCCGCAGCCCGCTCCGACGGCTCCCCGGGGCGCACCGGGGCACGGGCGCTCCGCGCTCCAGCAGCCTCGGGCTCCCCGGCCGCCCCCAGCGCACTGGACTGCCAGCCCTCCTCTAGCAGGCTAATCGCCCCGCGGGGAAGTGACGTCAGTCCGGGGATAGACCAATCATAAGCTTCCATTCAAATCCCAGCCCCCTTCCCGCGCTCGGCACCACCCAGCCTTACAATGGCCTCGGCATTCACGGCTTCCGCGCCCCCAGGGCAGGGGAGCTCCCCTTTTGCGCTCAAAAGCGTTAGGGATGCTCCCCGAGTGCACACTATCTAGCCTTTGTCCAAAACCCTTCTGACTTCCCCCAAGGCCTAGGGAGCCCAGAACCACTACAGACTAATCAGAGTTAGGGAGTTGGGTGCCTGCTTCGTGGGGCTAGGTGAAGGTCCCTTCACAGCAGCCAAGGGCGCTCTTGGGAGTCTGCAAACCAAAGTCATTTCATCTTTAATTTCTATCTTTCCTTCCCCCTGCCCAGCACTGTGCCACCTCACACAGTGGAGACAGGGCGTAAGGGAGGGACTGAGTGTCCTCTGTACGGGCCAGTGTCTCGCACTTAGCGACTGACTCTTAGCGCAGGGGTTCCTGAAGAGCGCTACACCCAGACCAGACCTTGGCCTCGGTACCAGGCCACTGAGTCCCCTCTCTCTGGACATTTTAAGGCGCGTCTGAGGACGAACAATCAATAGTGCCCACTGCCTTGAAGATAATCCTAGGCTGAAAACTGGGCTCCTGGTTCGTATTCCGCCAGAAAGCACACCTTCACCGTCCTTCTCCAGCTGCTAGCACACGCCTGACCCACTCACTCCCAGTGGCTGCAAGAGGCCAAAAGGATTGTTATCTTTGACGCCCTCAAAGTCATTTCAGAACTGAGCCTGGCCGCTAAACTGCTGGCTTCATGGCAGCCTCCCAGGTGTGAGTGGCCCATGGGTGGCCCTTCTCAAACCAGACACCACTCCTTTCTTCCTCGCTACTGCGGTGGCAGCCTTTCTGCTTTGGGCCCTCTGATTCACCTGCACCAACTTGGGTGGCAAAGGCTTAAATATCAAAAATTGCCCTATATTTGTTCCCAGATGCCCCAGAAAGATCTTCAATGCAATAGTTAAGAAGATATTCAACAATGGAACAGACTACTGAAATCCCAATCCCAGCGGTGAATATGGGGGAATCACAGAGACTCCTGCTTAGGTATTACGGGGACCACCATAGGCTTGGGTGATGGTATTCATTGGGATCTATTTTAGTGGACCTGAGAGCCCCTGGGCTGCTCTAAACCTGGCAAATTCCTGCAGGGTGAGTTCAAAAGATGAGGCTGAAAGTGAGTGGTTTAGCAGGGACTTCATGATTTTTTTTTTCTAACTACCTTTCTCTTGTATTCTCTCCTAAAAATGACACATCTGGATTTTTTTTTCAAGCACCTTTTCCCCCCACTACATATCTCAGCTTTGTTCTATTTTTGTCCTGACCCTAAATCCAAGGTGGGCTGCATCTGCTGCTATTCCTGCCAGTTTGTGGTCAACTCAGCCTAGCATTTTCATGCCTCCCTCTAAATCCCATTTTGCAAGACACGTCTTTTTCTCCAGAACACAAACCAGAGTCAGACAGAGCCAAAACAGCAGAGAAACCGAGAGAGGGTGACCTACCAACCACAAAGCTAAGGGAGGGATCTCTCCAATTTGGGCCTGAGACAGTTAATTCCAAAGGGTTTCCATAATTGGGAGGCGCCCCTTTCTTCCCCTCCTCCTCCAGCTCCAGAAATCCACACCCTCTTCCCTTTAGCTGAGTGGGCGGCCTGCCGAGCCCAAGACCTTTTAGGCCACCCCGGGCTGGGAAAGGTGGAACTGCAGAGGCAGGGATAGATTTGCAAGCACGATTCACCTGAGAGAAAGAGAGAGGTAGAAAAGAGAGGAAACAAGGGGAGAGACCGATGAAGGAGCCCCCTCGGAGTGTGATTTAAGCAGGATGCTGCACAAAATGGCTCCTCGGTGAGGCTCACAGTAACAGCCCGCTGGAGCTCTGGTCTGCAAGTCTGGGGCTGCTTGGGGCTCTAGGAGAAAGAGTGAAAGCTCAATTTGGATTCAGTTCAATGTGAGAGGTCCCTGTTACCAATGCCACATCTCTGCTGCCTTTTTTTTTTTTTTTTTTTTTTTAAGGAAGCCAAGTGCCTTGGTGGGGAGCAGGTGAGGCCAGCCAGGGAGAGGCTCCCACACCGCACCAGAGTGAGACCTGCCCTGGAAGCTATTAGGGACCCCTCTGTTCCCACCTTCTGGTGCTCAGGTACACTCAGATCATCATGGGCTCACTCTCAGAAAGGCGGCCACAGTGAGAGGGCCTTGAAGCCACTGGCTGCCATTTGGAGGCTGTTCTGATGGACCAGGGCAGCTGTAGTCTCCATGGCTTGGCCGCTAGCAGTTAGGGATCCATGCACACCTTAATAGGAGCCTGGGAAGTCCCTAAATCAACTGCAGACAGGGACACATGGTGTGGAGCTAACATTGCATCCTGAGATCAGCATGCTGCTAGGCAGGCCAATTCTAAGTCCAAGGAGGGGAGGACCCAACTTATTTGCGCACTGATTGTCCCCCTCATCTGCATTGTGAAATGGGCCTGGGTTCCATGGGCATCTCCCCCATGCCAGGGCCTTGCTTGGCCATGGCTTACAGTGCCTAAGTATGGAGAAGAGCAGCCAAACCAGGGTGCAGGTGGCTGTCACTGGGCCCTGGCCATGGTGCTGAGGGCTGCCCACCAGGCTTCTTTTTCTGTAGTTGTACTTGTCCAAAACTTCTTCTGTCTCTTAGCTATGATCCCCAACATCTGCACCAGGGGTGCCTACAGCCCTGAGGAGAAACACACAGCCAGAAAGACAGCCCAGTGCCCAGGACACCTCCACTTAAAGTGAGTGTCTCCATTTTTCATGTTCAAGCCTCCATTGAGGGACAGAAAAGTCCTTGGCTGTCAATTCCCACACCCGGATCAACAGAAATGCCAATTTCTGTCACCACCCTGTACCCCTTTGACTCAGAAAAACGGTCCTTCCTACACTCTTTCGCACAGACAGCACACAAGGCTGCCCCTAAGGCAGGTGGCTGGTAGCTGACTGGTGCACACATATCTGTGTGCAAGCGTTCTTGTACCCACTACAGGAACTCCCAGCTGCCTTTGGCCCAAGTTCCTGCTTTTCCTATGAGTTGTTATTCAGCTCAATGAAGGGGCTCTGACATCCCACACGAGTGGACCATCCATTGCAGGACACAGTGAGTTAAAGAGTTAAGTGGGGTGGGGGGAGAGTTAAGTGGAAGGAAGAGAGACAACTACAGACCCTAGGCCACAGCTCTGTGCAAACCTTTTCCTTAAATCCTGGGGCTGGGACCCTGGAGCTAATCGAGCTAGGCAGATACAGACATTGCCTGCTGCTTAGTCTGGAAAGAGCACTCCTATTGAGCCTCTCTGGGTTGTAATTAGGACACAGTATCTCCAGCCACAACCCAGGCTCAGTCCAGGTCCTCTTTGCCCACCGCTCTCTCTCCCTGGCTCCTCCATGGGGCCCGAGCTTTAGTTGAGCTCATCTTCCTATTGTCTTCAGGCTGGAAGGGCTGCTTGCTGGGAGATCCAGCACTGGGTCAGCTCAGATGAAGCCAGCTCTCTGCAAGAAGAGGGCCAGGGCGGCCCTCCGCCCCACCCCACCCCCCACACCTTCTAGTGCATTAGGCTGGTTGGACTGTATACCCATTCTGGCTTTCACATCCAGCCTCTCTCCTCAGCAGCCAAAGTGCAGGCAGACAAGGTGTGGGCTCAGAGGAGGCCTGGACTGAACAGGCACCCAGAAACATCTTCCTCAAAAAGATCTGAGTCAAGCAACGCCTGTCTCCTGGGACCTCCAGTATTGTGAATGGAGACTCGCAGCCCCAGAATCTCAGTGCCCCAGTTAGCCTACCACTGGCCTCTGCATCAAAAGCCAGACCCTCAAACCTCATCTTCTTTCCCACAGCTTAAGAATCCATCTCCAGAATATGAAGGCTCAAGAAGAACCTGTCCTTTGGGCCCAGCACTTGGACCTCTTCCTGTCGTAGAGGCTCAGAGTGGACGCCCGCAAGCACTCCTGCCCGGGTCTGCTGTCTTGTGGCTGTGCGCGGGTCAGCCTCCACCATACCCTCAGCTTCTCCTAGGGAAGCCCCTTAACATATTCCCAACGCCTATGGTCCCCTCATTCTTCCCATCTCAAAGGAGGTCAGAGACACCCACATACAGATTCAAAAGGCCTGTCCAGCAGTAGAGTGGGGATCCGAACAGAAGGCTTCTTCAACTCCCCATCTCAGAAGGGAAAAAAGACGTCATAAATCTTGTCCAGAGTGGGTGCTGTGTATTGCATTTTTCTCAAAATATTTTTTTTTCCAGGAAGCCACTTTCTAGGTTATTTTGTTGTTGTTGTTGTCGTGGAGGGGGGATGAGAATGAAGAAGGGGCTAGTGGGTAGGAGTTAGGAAGGAGGACTGCCTGGTACCTCACTTCAGAAACAAACATTATCTCTTTTCCCCCCAAACGTGCCAGCAGTCTCACAACTTCCAGGTGACCCCACGCCCTTCCCCTTTCTACACTCACAGACTCTCCACCTGGGGCGCTCCCCACTGTCCCAAGACCCTTGACCTTGGTCTTGACAGTTGGCAGGGGACGACGGGGCACTGACCCTCAGTCCGAGCGCATCCTCATCCCACCCGCAGTCCAGGGAAGCCGCGAGCGCACGAGCTGCCCACGGTGTGTGTGTGGGGGGGGGATGAGGAGACCCCCGCGGAGATGTCCCGGCCCCTCTCCCAGCCCACCCCGCTCCCCGATCTGCCCTCGCCGAGACCACCGCCCCGGCACCTTCGTCCTCTTTCCCCAGCCCTGCCGAGGACAGTGGCACTTACAGACCCGGCGGGGGGGGGGGCCGGAGCCCCACGACGCGACGGCGGGGGTGGGGCGGCTGCGGCGGCGACGGTGGCTCAGCCGCCCCCGGATCGGATCGTGCGAGTCCTCGGGCTCGGGGCCCAGCTCCGGCCGTCCTCCGGGCGCCCCTGCCCGCGCGCGGGCGCCGGGCCGAGAGCCGCGGGAGGCGGGCAGGGCGGCGGTGGCGCGGGGGCTCCGGGCGGGCGGGCGGCGCGCTGGCTGCTCCCGGCTCCGAGCGGCTCCCAGCGCCGCCTTCGCGGGCGGGCGGGCGGGCACGGCCCGCAGTGACGTCAGCGCGGCTCCCCCCGCCCCCCCTCCGGCTTCACCCCACCAGTGCGGAGAGGAGGGGGCGGAGGCGGGCTCGAGGGGCGCCCAGCCCCGCGCCCGACCCTCCCTGCCCGCCGTCCCCGGAGTCGCGGTGCCCCCCTCGGCCCTGCAGTGCCAGGCTCACCCGGAACCACCGAGGACACCCGGGAGGTGATGGCGAGCAGCCTGGCTCGAGGATCCCAGCTGCTTTGGGAAGAATGGAGAGCCGGGCACGGTTGAGGGGCGTCCACCCTCTGGACTGGAAAAGGGGGGCGTTTAATGCTTTCTCAGTACACAAGTACTGGCTGAGGGGGGGGGGGATTCACGATGGACTGGCCAATCCTGGGGTCCTCCCCATGTGTGCTCCGAGTGGGATTTCTGAGCTCGCAGAAATACGTCTCCTTCGGAGCTGAGGATGGAGGCCAGGCTGGGTCGGGTACTCCCCCCGACCCCAGCGCCTCCCCCGACCCCCACCCACCCCGCGGGCTGTGCACCTGCCAACGCGCCCCGGGCGCACGCAGTCCCGAGCCGCTGTCCAAATGCTGAACCTGGTCTCCCCTGAGCGGACTCCCGACGCCAGGCTCACACACCGGCCGCCCGGGTCCGCCCGGGTGGGCAAGGGGGTTCTAGAACTAGAGCACAGGACGCCCAGCGGCCCCCGGGCTCCCAGACGATACCTGCACGCTCCCGGAAAGGGGGAGGGGGGTGGAGAGGAGGCGGGAGCAGAGAGGGCCCGCAGAAGAGAGTGCCTCCCAGCAAGCCATCTTCTTCCTCCTGTGCCCCCCCGCCCCCCGTAGCTTAGGGTCCCCTCTGCCTGTGTATGTTTCTTTCACCACCACAGCAGGGGAGGTCCCTCCGGCTGAACTTGTCAGCGGGTCTCACTATCTATCACCAGCCAGACAGACAGGCCAAGTTCATGAGCAACGCTGTTAACCCTTTGCAAACTGACCGCTTCCCAAAGGAGGGAGCCCCCTGACCAGGGAGTGCTCACCCCAGAAGACCTGTGTGCTTTCCGTGTCTCTCTTTTGATTATTCGTTACTCTCCACAATTTTTCCAGTTTCCTCCTCTAATAAGTTACTTTGACATCACCATAACTGTATTTCTAAATGTCTTTTCCTATTTTCGTGGTGGAATTTAAAAGTTCAGAAAGGTAGAAGAGATAAAATAGTAACTGGCCTTAATTTCTACACCTAGAGGCCTGGCCTTAAAAAGGAATAAAAAGATATTCTCATTAGAAGAATCTAGATTCCTGTTTGTGGGGGCAGGGCAAGAGGAGAGGGAGAGAGAGAGAGAGAATGAGAATGACAAAGATGAATCCAGCCTTTTTCAACTGGGTGAGGAAAGGAAAACAAAAACAAGCTCCAAGAAAGGGATCAGAGAGGGAGAACAGTGGCGAGCCCGGTGAGATGGAAGATTAGGCCCAGGGGGGATGGAGTGGTGAATCTCTGGTGGGGAGCCCGAGCTGAGCTGAGACCTTCTCTCCATCCACAAGCCTTTGCTGTAGCCTCTCAAGTCAAAAGGAGGCTCCTCCTGTTCTCCCTGGTCAGACCAACTAGGACATTCCTAGAGTGTGTGTGTGTGTGGGGGGGTGCTCCCCTGAGGCAAAGGCTCTCTGTTGTTTTGGAAACCCAGCACCCCCCCCCCCAACACTTTCTCAGCCTCTCCCTGCATTCTGGCAGACTTGGGCCACGTTCCCCCCTCCCCCACTTCCTATTGAATTCCTCCCCGTCTGGTAGCTGGCGGCAACTAGGGCGACCTACCAACTTTTCCCCTGGGCATTTTCTCACCCCCTTCACCCCCCAGTGCTTTCTTTTCTTCTCCCAATGCTCCTTTTGAAAGGAGGCACCCAGGCCCAGAACGTGTTCTGCAGTTTAACTACTTCCAAATTCTTTGTTCAGGTCACCCCGGGACTCCATTGTCCGCTATTGAGAGCGTGGGCTGGCCGGCGGGTGTACCACTGCGCTGCAGGCCTGAATCCATTAGGCCGCTGCCGCTTGGGCCCCTGTGGCCCATTGACGCTCCCGCCTCGCCCGGTTGCCTGTGGCTCCATCCTGCCCCTCCAATCCCACCCTCAGCTGCCTTTTTGTGGACGCAGTGATGGAGTCGCGGGTCCACAGCGGGGTTATGTGGGCCTCAACCTGGAGGGAGTGGGCACAACAGCCTAGTACGAATGTCATCCACTGCATCCCAGTCTGTGCATCCTGGTCCCGGATCCTGCCCTAACCCTTTTGCTTGCAAAAGCTCCTGGTCCTTCTGGGTAGCTTTTGAGGGGACCTCGGGACTGAGGGTGTGGAAGAACACCCGGTAGTTGACCTCCTCTGCCTCTTTAGCCTCGCAGCCTCACCCCACAACCTGCAATCCCTTTCTTGGCTTTCCTCGAGGCCTGCACCCCAGCTTCCAGTGTCTAGAAGTCTCTCCTGTCCCGACGAAGTGAAAGGAGAGACCCAGTTTCCCCAAGGTTCAGCATCCCTGGGCCCTGCACCCAAATTGCCTCCCCGACACACTAAGAGGCCTGTTTCTCCAGCATGGAACTCCCCCCCCCCCACCCGCCCCATGGAGAAGGAGCCAGAGATGTTCTGGCAATGCTATCCAGGTATCCCCGGGTCAGGCTAGCTGAGGAGGGTCCCCATCTTCCTCATTCAGGACCTGGGGAGACAGAGAAGTGTGAATCCTACAAGGAGCTCAGCTCTGAGGTGGCTGTTTGGGAAGGGATCCCAAGTCCCTGTGTCCTAGGAACGCCCCAGTCTGGCAAGAAGATGAATGCCCTCTCTAGTGCCCGAGGAAAACCAGTGAGAGACTGAGTGTCCAGTGTGGAGGCTAGCGACACAACGGTGCAGAGAGAGTGCGTGCCCAGGAGAAGGCTGGCCGCTGCTAATGTGTCATTGCCAGGGCACAGTCAACCCACTGGCTCTCCTGCTGTGGGGTTACTCAGATCAAATGTCACAGCTTCTAGCTGTCACCCGGGCCTAATTTCTCAGGGCCATAAGTTAACAAGCACAGGATCTCATGGCCCACAATAGGCCGCAGATGGGCCTTGGGACACAGAGGAAGAGGGTCTGAACGGTGAGTTCTTTTCCATGCAGGCCTAAAGGGAGAAAATGGAACGGACACCGCAGGCTCGGACCTTCAGGCCTCGCTGCAGCCCGGTGCGGAGGCTTCGCGGAGCCCCTTGGCCTGGGTGGGTGGCGCAGCTTGCTAGATGCTGCCCACTCCACCCGGCTCCAGACCTGCATCTGGCGAGGCTGAAGCCCACGCAACCCCGAGACTACGGAGACTAAAGCTCTTGAGGATCTCGCACGCTCTAGCCCACATTCTCTTTATTTCATTCTCTTCAAGAAACCGGGGTCCTCCGGTGCACGGTCCTAACCTGGGGGCTCGGGCCTCTCTCAACCGTGGCACGGCTCCGCGTGCTGTCCAACAGCGCCCTCTGGCGGACCTAGCGCTCAGCTGCAGGCGCGCGGGCCTCTGGAGGCTCATGGGGAAAAGACCTGCGACCCCAGCGGATGCATGGGACGGATGGCACCTCGCCACCACCACTACCCCCCCCCCCCGCTCCACGGTTAGGAGTGTAAGGGATGCAGCCAAAAGAAAGCTGGGCGTCTCTTATCCCTCCTGCATCCTCTCAAACTCCACCGTGGGTCAAGGACATCATTTGCCTTACTGGCGACCCTAGCACTTTAAAACCTTGCTTCCCCCCCCCCCATTTCTTTCTGTATCCCTGTTTCCACTACAGAGATGGTCCCCTCTCAGCTTTGACATCTCCACCTCAGTGGCTTTCTTTCTAGTCAAGGTCCTTGTCAGACCTGCAGGATCTCAGACTATGGAAAAATGAAAGCCATCTCCTATCGCATCCGGGGGACCCAACTCCAAGGTTGAATGAGGTTAGGAAAGCAAGAGGACAGGACCTGTTGAGTAGCAATGTCTGCATGTGGAGGGCGTTCAGAGCCTTTCCCCAGGCTCACACTCCCGCCAGGGTCTTCTTTGCATGTGTTCTGTACTCCGTCTGGCCAGGGTTTTGGCGGAGTTTCGCAGTCACTCATTCAGCAAATATGTGCTAAGCTCTTCGTGCATGCCAAGCACTGCTAGAGACCGAGCTCAGAAAGGGTAATTAAATTGCTTAAGGTCGCACAGCCAGACATTAATAGGTCCAAGATTGAGCCTCTGGCATGTTCTACACGATTCCCATCTTCCCTTCTCACCAATATGTGATTGGAATCAATGGGAAAGATCTCTCTAAAACACTATCATCATGCGTGTTCCTTGCGAAGTCCTTCAGTGGCGCCTCACCCCTGTCATCCCAGCACTTGGAGGCTGAGGCAAGAGATTCGCCCTTGGATTAAGGCCAGCATCAGCTACACAGTGATCCAAGGCCAGCCAGGGCTATAGAACTAAACCTTGCCTAAACAATCGCAAACCATGAAAATGAAAAATAAAAAGGGGTATAGGCTGGAGAGGTGGCTTAGCTGTTAAGGCAGTTACCTGCAAAGCCAAAGGACCTCGGTTCGATTCCCCAGGACCCATGTGAGCCAGATGCCTAAGGTTGCACATGTGTCTGGAGTTCGTTTGCAGTGGCTGGAGGCCATTCTGTTTCTCTCTCAAATAAATAAAAATAAAATATTTTTTTAAAAAAAACTGTCAAAACTGGTGTCCTTCTAGCGTTTCCTTTGAGACAGTGTTGGGAGCGCCACCACGTGGCAACTGATAGATTCCAATCTACTTGGATGCCAGCTCAGAATGGGCTTTCTGGTGAGCATTGAAACTGTGGGATTTGCACTGCTCGGATTTGTTCACAGGATGAGACTTGCTAAGAGCTAACAATTGTTGAGTGGGTACATGGTGTCCAACACTATGGCGAGCGCTCTATTATTCATTGTCATGGTGCTTTTACTATTTTCATTCAATAGGTGGGAAAAGCCAGGCAGACTGCTGATGTCCTGACAATCCTGGGGGCTCAAACAGGGTAAGAATTCAGAGTATTTTTACTTATTTTTTTTTTTTTTTGAGACAGGGTGTTGCTGTGTGGCCAGAGTCCTGGCACTTAAGCTCATCATCTTCCTGCCTTTTGTGCCTGAGTGATGGATGGGTTTATAGGTATGCACCACCATGCCTGGCTCCAACCTTGTGTGTGTGTGTGTGTGTGTGTGTGTGTGTGTGTGTGTGTGTGTGGAGTAATTAGGGATGCAGCTAGGGCCTTGAGCGTGTGTTGTGTCACTGAGTTGCATCCCCGGCTCCAGAATATAACTTAAAAAATTATTTATTTTGAGACGATAGAAAGAGAAAATGAATGAGAATGAGCATGCCAGGGCCTCTTGCTGCTGCAAATAAACTCTAGATGCACGTACCACCTTGTGCATCTGGCTCTACATGGTTACTGGGAAATCAAACCAACGCCACTGCAAGCAAGCCCTTAAACTGCTGAACCATTTCTCCAGCCCTCAAAGTCTAACGTGTGTGTGTGTGTGTGTGTGTGTGTGTGTGTGTGTGTGTTATTTCTTTGTAGCCTAGGCTGGCCTGCTGAAGTCTTGGCTTGTCCAAGTTGGTCTCAAACTCTCCTTCCCATGCCTCCTGAATGCTGTTTTGCTGAAGATAGAGTACATACCATGTAGAGTACTCACTATGTATTATGTGGTTTTTGAACTACTGGGCAATCTTCCTGCCTTGGCCTCCCAAGTGCTGAGATTATAGGCACGTGCCATCATGCCTGGTTTTTATTGTGTGTTTTAAAAATTATTTATTTATTTAGAGATGGTGGGGGAGAATGGGCACTTCAGGGCCTCTAGCTACTACAAATGAACTTCAGACACATCTTGCGCATCTGGCTTATGTGGGTCCTGGGGAATCGAACCTGGGTCCTTAGGCTTTGTAGGCAAGTGCCTTAACTGCTAAGCCATCTCTCCAGCCTTTTTATCGTGCTTTTGAGACAGGGTCTTGATATGTGGCTCAAGCTGGAACTATGTAGCCCAGGCTGCCTTGAACTCATGATTCTGCTGCTTCCACCTCCCAAGTGCTAGAATCATAGGCGCATACTGGCTCCTGTACTGCCTCTTAGCCATGGTTTTTATTTTGTCCCCTTTTCAGTTAAAATCATGCAAATATCCATAAAACCAGCCTTCTAGCACTCAGTAAGCTACACTGAGCTTTTCTTCCTCTCAGTGAGACTGAGCCTATCCAGGGAAGGATTCCAGTCTCTTGTATCTCTTCCTTCTCAGTTCTTGGCACCGAAGACACAACCAACATTTAATGTATTGAAAGTCTTCACCTGCCACACATCAGCAGCCCTGGAAAGACCCCAGACTACTCCTGCATGTCTTCATTACTCCCGTGGAAAATTCTTTAAAAATCAACTGGCCAGGTATGGTGGCGCAAACCTTTAATCTCAGCACTTGGGAAGCAGAGGTAAGAGGATCACGGTGAGTTCAAGGCCACTCTGAGACTACATAGTGAATTCCAGGTCAGTCTGGACTAAAATGAAACCCTGCCTCAAAAAACAAAACAAAGAAAAACAACAACAAGGGCTGGAGAGATGACTTAGTGGTTAAGTTTCTTGCCTGTGAAGCCTCAGGGCCCATGTTTGACTCTCCAGATCCTATGTAAGCCGGAGGCACAAAGGCGAGGCAAGCACAAGGATGCACATGCCCACTAGGTGGTGCACACATCTAGAATTCTATTGCAGTGGCTGAGGCACTGGCACACCAATTCTCTCTCTTTCTCTAAAATTAAAAAAACAACAACAACAACAACAACAAAAATTGATTGTTGATGGTAGTGGTACAGGCCTACAATCTTCCAAGAGGTGAAGGTAGAAAAATCACAGCAAATTCAAGGCCAATCTGGTCTACATAGGAATTCCCAGGACAGCCAGAACTACACATCAAGACCTTGTTTCAAAACAAACCAATAAACTATACATATGTACATATTTTTTCTCCATACAAAACTCTACAATTAGCATTACACAGCCAGTGAGATTTATCTGAGGTGTGATTATTGCTAACTAAGACAAAAGGGCTAAAGAAATGCCTTAGTTATTAAGGTGCTTGCCTGCAAAGCCTAAAGACCCATGTTCAACTCTCCAGATCCGGCATAAGCCAGAGGGACAAATGTGAGGCAAGAGCAAAGTCCCGTGTGCCCACTAGGTGGCACAAGCATCTGGAGTTCGATTGCAGTGGCTGAGGCCCTGGGGCACCCATTCACTCTCCCTGCCCCCCCAATAAAAAAATTAATTTTTAAAAATTAAAAAAAAACACCTTTACAATGTAGCCCTGGCCAGCCTCAGCCTCTCAAATGCGGGGATTACAGCCGGCACCGCCATCCTGACTTTTTTCTCTGGTAAATGCTGGCATCTCTCTTCCAGAGACAACAAAGACCTCTGAATCATTGCCCATACAAGTTAAAAAAAAACAAAAACAAAAACAAAAAAACACCTGGGCTTCCTGTGAACAACAATTTTATCACAAGCCAACAATGGGGTGGCAAGAACATTAACAACACAAATCAAAAGCCAGGTTGTACTGTGTAATCTGGACATCTTAAAATCACTTTATCTAGACTCGTTTGAAGGTAGTGTTCTGGATGGGAATGAATGCACCAAATAGAAGCAGTTTACAGGCGGAGTAAGGAAGGGGCCATCTTCTAGCTACCTTTGAGAAAAATGCTCCAGGGTCTTGTCATCTACCTTCTGAGTATTGAAATACAGTTGGAAATACCCCTTTCTGGTTACTGGACACCTGGACAGCAGGGTATTTGTTTGTTTATTGAGGCAAGATCTCATGAAGCTCAGGCTGGCCTCAAATTAGCTGTGTAGTAAGGATGACTTTGAACTTCTGATCCTCCTGCCGCTACCTCCTGAGTGCTGGGATTTCAGGTGTGCACCACTACACCCAGGTCGGAGGTGTATTCTTTCATTTTTTTGGTTGAGGGGAGGTTTCAAGGTAGGGTCTTGCTCTAGCCCAGGCTGACCTGGAGAATTCATTATGTAGTCTCAGGCTGGCCTTGAACTCATAGTGATCCTCCTACTTCTGCTTCCCAAGTAATGGGATTAAAGACGTGTGCTGCCACACATGGATTATAACTTTTAAAAATATTTTATTTATTAATCTTTTATGAGAGAGAGAGGGAGAGAATTGGCATGCAAGGGTCTCCAGCCACTGAAATCGAACTCCAGACATATGCGCCACATTGTGCACGTGTGTGACCTTGTGCACTTGCGTCACCTTGTGTGTCTGGTTTACGTGGAATCTGGAGAGTTGAACATGGGTCCTTAGGCTTCACAGACAAGTGCCTTAACACATAAGCCATTTCTCCAGCCCTATTTATTAATTTGAGAGAGAGAGAAGGGGGTGGGGAGAGCGAGAACCAATGTGGCAAGGCCTCTAGCCTGTGCGAATGAACTCCAGGTGTAGGCGCCACCTTATGTATCTGGCTTTACTTGGGTTCTAGGGAATCACATCTGGGTCCTTTAGCTTTGCTGCAAGTGTCTTAACCACCAAGCAATCTCTCCAGCTCAGGAGTGTCTTTTTTCTTCTTCTTCTTCTTCTTTTTTTTTTTTTTTGAGGTAGGGTCTCACTCTAGCCCAGGCTGACCTGGAATTCACTATGTATTCTCAGTGTGGCCTCGAATTCACAGCAATCCTCCTACCTCTGCCTCCTGAGTGCTGGGATTAAAGGTGTGTGCCACCACGCCTGGCTGTTCTTTTTATTATTAACAACTTCCATAATTATAGACAATAAACTATGATAATTCCCTCCCCCCTCACTTTCCCCTTCAGAGCTCCATTTTCCATCATATACCCTCCCCCTATCAATGAGTCTGTCTTTTATTTGGATGTCATCATCTTTCCCTCCAGTTATAATGGTCTTGTGTAGGTAGTGCCAGGCACTGTGAGGTCATGAATACCCAGGCCATTTTGTGTCTGGAGGAGTGCATTGTAAGGAGTCCTACCCTTCCTTTGGCTCTTACATTCTTCCTACCACCTCTTTTGCAATGGGCCCTGAGCCTTGGAAGGTGTGGTGGAAATATTTCAGTGCTGAGCACTCCTCTGTCACTTCTTCTCAGCACTGTGGTGCCTTTTGGGTCATCCCAGTGGTCACCGCCATCTGAAAAGAGAAGCTTCTCTAACCAAAAGTGAGAGTAGCATTAACTATTGGATATGAACATTGAGAAGAGTGCTTACTGGGCAGTCTGGCGAGTATAGTACATACATTTAGCCAGACAGCAGCAGATGTTACACCCCTGGAGCTCATGACTTGCTCTATCATAGGTTTCTAGTATCTGACACATATTCCCTCCCATAGAGCAGGTCTCTAGTCCAAAGAGAGAGTGGTTGGTTTCCCCTATAACAGACATGCCACTATTGCACCCATTGGCTCATTTGTCCTGGCTGGCCAAACTTAAGGCATGTAGTGTCCACTGTTGTTTATTTCCACTGATGACTTCTCTCTCTCCCATGGAGCTACATGCAGCATAGCTTTTTCCAGCTTTTGGCCAGCTGGTCTACACAGAGGAGGTCTTCAGCTCAGCTCCAGCAGGATTTCTCAGTGACCTTTCAGCCCAAGCATGTGGACTCTTCAGTAATAGCATTTTACCATCTATTCCTGATGGGAAACCAGAGCCTCAGCAATGGCCTGTAATGTTTTGGGGGCATCAGGGCCCTCCCTGGCCAACAACTCACTGGAAGGTATCCCATCCCTGGCACTGAAAATTTTCTAGTAACAATCTATGGCTCTGGGTTTGCCATTGTCCAAAAATGCAGGTTTCCATATGATTTATTCATACCTCTTAGATTTTGATTAACCCTCCCCCACCCTTCTTTACTCATTCTCTTCCCCTGACCTCACCTAGGCCTTTCCACCCCCAGTAATCTGTTCTTCTACTTACATATATACAATACCATCCCCTTAAGTCCTCCCCTCTCCTCCCTCCCTTAGAGCCCCTTTCTGGCTTACTGGCCTCTGCTACCATGTTTTATTCCAACTCACATACAAGTCCAAATATTTGTAGCTAGGATCCACATATGAGAGACAACATGTGACATTTTGATTTCTGGGCCTGAGTTACCTTATTAAGTATAATCTTTCCCAGGTCCATCCATTTCCCTGCAAATTTCATAATTTCATTTTCTTTACCACTGAGTAGAACTCCATTGTATAAATGTGCCACATCTTCATTATCTACTCATCAGCTGAGGGATATCTAGGCTGGTTCAGCTTCCTAGTTGTTGTGAATAGCGTGGCAATAAACATGGTTGAGCAAGTATCTCTAAGGCAGTGAGACGAGTCCTTAGGATATATGTCTAGGAGTGCTATAGTTGGGTCATATGGTAGATCTATTTTTAGCTGTCCCAGGAACCTCCACAATGATTTTCACAATGGTTGGACCAGATTGCATTCCCACTAACAGTGTAGAAGGGTTTTTCTTCTTCTTTTTCCCCAAGGGTCTCGTTCTAGCCCAGACTGACCTAGAATTCACTATGTAGTCTCAGGGTAGCCTCGAACTCTCGGCGATCCTCCTATCTCTACCTACTGAGTGCCAGGATTTAAGGCGTATACCACCATGCCCAGCTTTTTGGATTCTTCTTTTTTCTGCAACCTCACCAGCATTTATTGTCATTTATTTATAGCCATTTTGACAGGAGTGAGACAGAATCTCAAAGTAGTTCTAATTTGCATTTCTCTGATGGCTAAGGATGCAGAACTTTTTTAGATGTTTATATGCCATCTGTATTTCTTCTTTTGAAAACTATTTAGTTCCATAGACCCCCCCCCCATTTTTTTTCAAGGTAGGGTCTTGCTGTAGCCCTGGCTAACCTGGAATTCACTATGTAGTCTCAGGGTGACCTTAAACTCACAGTAATCCTCCTACCTCTGCCTCCTGCCCAGCTTCCATAGCCCATTTTTAATTGGGTTGTTTGATTTCTTATTAGTTTTCTGAGTTCTTTGTATATCCTGGATATTAATCCTCTGTCAGATGTGTAGCTGACAAAGATTTTCTCCCATTCTTTATGTTGCCTCTTTGCTCTATTCACAGTGTCCCTTACTGTACAAAAGCTTTGTAATTTCATGAGGTCCCAGTGCTTGATTGGTGGTTTAGAGCAACTGGGCTTATATTCAGAAAGTCATTGCTTATGCCAATATGTTGAAGGGTTTCCCCTACTTTCCCTCTAGCAGTTTCAGAGCTTTGGGTCTGATATTAAAGTCTTTGAACTATTTGGAATTCATTATTGTGCACAGAGAGAGATATAACGATCTATTTTCATCCTTCAACATGTAGATATCCAGTTTCCCCAGCACCATTTGTTGAAGAAGTTGTCTTTTCTCCAATGAGTATTTTTGGCAAGAACCCAAGGGAAAGCTGCTAAGTGTCCAGGCAGTCACAGGCACGGTGTGAAGGGCTCTGAGCAGCCACAGACAAGAGTCATCACAGAACAGTGCAGATGGAAGAGAAGTGTGTGGGCACGCCCACTACGCACGCTGAGAACGACAAATACAGCAATGTGTTCTCACCTAAATGCTAGCAGAGAGGATTTGGGGGTGACAGGATATGGGAGGTAGAGTCAATGTTAAGGGCTAGGTCCTAACCTCCCCCCCCACCACCCAGGCAAGCCAGGCTCAGTCTATCTGTCTACTGTCTCTGTGTACTCACAAACAGAAACACACATGGAGGACTTTTTTTTTGAGACAAGGTAGCATATAACCCAGACTGGCCTTGAACTAGAAATATAGCTGAGAATGACCTTCAACTTCTGATACTCTACCTCCAAAGTACTGGGATTAAAGGCATGTACCACCATGCCTGGATTATTTATGACTTGCTTGTTTGTTTTGAGGTAGTGTTTCACTCTAGCCCATGCTGACTTGGAACTCACTCTGTAGTCCCAACCTGGCCTCAAACTCACAGTGATCCACCTACCTATGCCCTCTGAGTGCTAGGATGAAAGGCATGTCCCACCATGCCTGGCTTTTTGTTTTGTTTTGTTTTCCAAGGTAGAGAGTCTCACTTTAGACTAGGCTGACCTGAAACTCACTCTGTAGTGCCAGGCTGGCCTCAAACTCACAGATCCTTCTACTGCTGCCTCCTTAGTGCTAGGATTATAGGCGTGCACTGTCACACCCAGCTGACTTTTATTTATTTATTTATTTTATTTGTTTGAGACAGAGAGAGGGAGAGAGAGGGAGAATGGGTGCACCAGGGCTTCTAGCCACTGCAAACGAACTCCAGATACATGAGCCAACCATGTGCAGCTGGCTTACGTGGGACCTAGAGAACTTAACCTGGGCCCTTAGGCTTTGCAGGCAAGCCCTTAACTGCTAAGCCATCTCTCCAGCCCTCCCCCCTTTTTGAGGCAAGCCCAACAGGTTGTCCTTTTTTATGAGAGAGAGAGAATTGGTGTACCAGGACTGCCAGCCACTACAATCAAACTCCAAACGCATGCGCCCCCTTGTGAGCATATGCGATCTTGTGCACCTGCATCACTTTGTGCATCTGGCTTATGTGGGACCTGGAGAGTCAAACATGAGTCCTTAGGCTTCTCAGGCAAGTGCCTTAACCAGTAAGCTATCTCTCCAGCCCTGAATTTTATTTTATTTTATTTTATTTTTAAAAAAATTTTTATTTATTTATTTGACAGAGAAAGAGGGAGAGGGGGAGAGAGAATGGGTGTGCTAGGTCCTCTAGCCACTGCAAATGATGTGGGTTCTGGGGAATCGAACCAGGGTCCTTTGGCTTTGTAGGCAAATGCCTTAACAGCTAAGCCATCCCTCCAGCCCATGAATTTTATTTTTTATACTTTGCTTTATTTTATTTTTCTCCCAGTTATGGGATCATCTACACTCACTATTATATAGTCTACAGCTTTCACTCAACTGTCAATTATGAGTCTTCCTAGTAAACTGTCACTTCTCACCACTTCCTGTAGCTGTATTCTATAAAGTTGTCACCAACACAGAATGAGAAAATATAGAACCAGGGTTGGAGAGATGGCTTAATGGTTAAGGCGCTTGCCTACGAAGCCTAAGGGCCCAGGTTCAACTCCTCAGAACCCACATAAGCCAGATTCACATGGTGGCTCATGTATCTGGAAGTTGTTTGCAGTAGCTAGAGGCCCTTGTATGCCTATTCTCCTTCCTCTTCCTCTCTCTCTCTATTAAATAAATAAATCAATAAATATATTAAAAAGATGATCTTGGGGCTGGAGAGGTAGCTTAGTGGTTAAGGCATTTGCCTGCAAAGCCAAAGGATCTCGGCTGGATTCCTTAAGACCCACATAAGCCAGATGCACAAGGGGGCACATGCATCTGGAGTTCGTTTGCAGTGGCTGGAGGCCCTGGCATGCCCATTCTCTCTCTCCCTCTCTCTGCCTCTTTCTCTCTCTCTCTCAAATAAGTAAATAAAAATAAAGTAAAAGAAAAAAAGATGATCTTTAAAAAAAAGAACATACAGAACCACTAGTCCTAAGGAAAAAACATACAGGATTAGGTTGCTATGAGCCTCTGGTCACAATCAATGCATAACGTTTTTGTGTGTGTATGTTTTTGTTTAAATATGCCTTTCAGGGCTGGAGACATGGCTCAGCAGTTAAAGGCACTTATTTGCAAAACCTGGGTTCAATTTCCCAGTATCCATGTAAAGACATATGCACAAAATGGTGCATGTGTCTGGAATTTATGTGCAGTGGCAAGAAGCCCAGGAATACCCATTCTCTCTCTCTCTCTTTATCTAGCTCTCTCTCTCTCCTCACAAATAAATAGATAAGACTATTTTTTAAAAAAAATTGTCTTCATGCTCATTGCCTCCTTGTTGATTCCTGAAATTGAATTTATGACCAACAATTCCATATTTCCAGGCTGAATAAAACTCCCCCCCCCCTTTTTTTGGAGGTAAAGTTTTACTCTAGCTCAGGCTGTCCTGGAATTCACTATATAGTCTCAGGGTGGCCTCAAACTCACTGCGATCCTCCTACCTCTGCCTCCCGAGTGCTGGGATTAAATGCGTGAGCCACCATGCCCAACTCTTTCCTTATTTTAAAATATTTCCTTTATTTATTTATTTATTTATTTGACAGAGAGAGACACAGAGAGAGAATGGGTGTACCAGGACCTCCAGCCACTGCAAATGAATTCCAGATGCCACTTTGTGCATCTGGCTTTATGTGGGTACTGGGGAATCAAACCTGGGTCCTTTGGCTTTGCTGCTTAACTGCTAAACCATCTCTCCAGCCCTACCCGAAACTTTCCTTTTTTTAAAGATTATTATTATTATTATTATTAAAGATGGGGAGAGAGAGAGAACTGGTGTACTAGGACCTCTCCACCTCAAAGGAATTCCAGATGCATATGCCACTATGTGCATCTGGCTTACGTGGGCCCTAGGGAGTTGATCCTGGGTCCTTTGGCTTTGCAGGCAAATGCCTTAACCGCTAAGGCATCTCTCCAGCCCCAAGACATAGGATTTTTGTTTGTTTTTCTTTTTCCTCACTCTGTGAATGTTTCCAACTAACTGTGCAAACACCTAAGGTGTTGACTTCAGGGTCACAAATAAGTCAGCAAGTAGGCAAAAGTGCACAGAAGCAGCAGCTGAAAAATAAAAATGGACTAGATGTAATTAAACACAATTTCTGAACTTTGGGCTGGGAAGATAGCTCAACAGGAAGAGTGCTTTCTATGCAAGCATGATGGCCTGAGTTTGATTCCCAGGATCCACATAAAAAAACGTAACATTAGCCGGGCGTGGTGGCACATGCCTTTAATCCCAGCACTCGGGAGGCAGAGGTAGGAGGATCACCTTGAGTTGAGGCCACCCTAGACTACAGAGTGAATTCCAGGTCAGCCTGAGCTAGAGCGAGACCCTACCTCAGAAAAAATAAAAATAAAAAAAATAAAAAACTTAACATTAGCTGGGTATGGTGGCACACACCATTAATCCCAGCACTCAGGAGGCAGAGGTAGGAGAATCACTGTGAGTTTGAGGCCAGCCTGAGACTACTTAGTGAATTCCAGGTCAGCCTGGGCTAGATTGAGACCCTACCTTGGAAAAAAAAATCGGAACATGGCCACCCAAGCCTGTGTGTGTGGTGTGTGTGTGTGTGTGTGTGTGTGTTTGTGATGGGGGTGGAAGGTGGAGACAGGAGAATCACTAGGGCTGGCTAGTCAGCCACTGTGACCAAAAGTAACAGTTCTGGATTCAGTAAGAGATTCAGTCACAAGAATACAACAGGAGGGGACTGAAGAGCTGGCTTAGTGGTTAAAGCTCTTGCCTGCAAAGCCTATGGTCCTAGGTTCAATTCCCCAAAGCCCACATAAGCCAGCTGCGTAAGATGGCGTCTGGAGTTTGTTTGCAGCGGCTGGAGGCCCTGGCTCACCCATTCTCTCTGTCTGTTTCTCTTCTCCCTACCTCTCTCTGCTTGTAAATAATAAGAATATTTAAAAATAAAGAATACAACAGGAGTCCAGCATGATGGTGCACACCTTTAATCCCAGCACTCACTAGGCAGAGGTAGGAGGATCACTGGGAGTTTAAGGCCAGCCTGGGACTACAGAGTAAATTCCAAGTCAGCCCGGGCCAGAGCGAGACCCTGCCTCAAAAAAAAAAAAAAAAAAAAAAAAAAGAAAGTCCAAAAAAACAAAAAGGACACAGCATGGAAGAGCAACAGAAGACATCCAACATACTCTGGTTTTACGCACGCAGCACGCACATCTGCATACACATGTGTATACACCACACGTACACGCCATGCTGAATGCACATATCATATCCATTCTCCACCACATATGCTGCACACACCCATGAAAAACCCCACACCCCTATTTTTTTTTTGAATTTTTCTTTGCCCCACACTGGAGACCGAATCCAGAGCCTCATGCGTACTAGGCAAGTGCTGTGCCTCTAAAGGGCGGCCCCAGCCTGAGTTAATACATTGTATAAAATTTCCTTAGTTAACCTTTTTTTGAGAGGAACTTGTATATTGGTAAAGAGCCAAAAACGTTGTTACTAAAAAAAAAAAGGATGGAATTTTGGGGAGTGATGGGGTCCCCTGGTCGCTATGAAGTTGAAATGGTAGCAGCAAGGCAGGTGACCCTTGGTTCAGGCTACACCTGGGGATGGAGGAAGGAAGACACAGCTCTTCCCAAGGTGTTCAGTCCTCTGACCTGGGCAGGAAGTTGTACAGAGTTCCTCTGGCTTTCTCACCTGAGGGCCATGGGCTGTGGAGGGGACACAGGGACATCTTTACTGAAGCAGGGACCGGATTCTCAGAGGTCCCTTGGGTGAGAACAGTCAAACTTTTCAGCTTGGTACTTCAACCAACAACCGCAGAGCCGGTAGCCTCACTGGGTGTGCCAAATCACTAGAAGAGAGTGGGCATGCTTCCCTTTCTAGGGTCTGCCCAGAGACCCAAGGGAGCTCGGGCAGGGTGTGGGGGAACTCACCAAACAGCCACCAGGTCTGCGGCCAGAAGAAAGCAAGCAGAAAGGAGCTGGAATCCTGGCTCCCTGTTGTCATGGTTAATCTCTGTGATCAACTTGATTGGCTCTAGAATCACCTAGGAGACAAATCTCTGGGTCTGTCTGCTAGGGAGTTTCTAGATTAGGCTGTGGTGAGAAGACCCACCCTGGCTGCAGATGGCACCACTCCGTGGGCTGGGGCCCTGGCATGAATAAAAAGGAGAAAGCGCTCATCTCTCTCTGTTTCCGGACTGTGGATGCCACGGGGCCAGTTGCCTTGCCTTCCCGCCTCCATGACTTTCCAGGCGGTGAGGGACTCTACCCTTGAGCTGTGAGCCGGAATAAACCCTTAGTTCATTAAACTGCATCTCTTTAGGTATTTGGTCACAGCAACCGCAAACATAACAATAGGCCCACCCAAGCTGGGAGCTGCAAGGTTTAGCTGCAGTGATGTGTACAGACTCCTCACTCCCTGCAGGGCTGGCCGGGCCCAGCAGCAGCTTAGCCAACGGCAGGGCAGGGCCAGAGACAGCTGCCAAATATACCTTTTCTTCATTTGGCCCGGCCTCCGCTGCATGCAGTGTCCCGAGACCCAGCCAGCCTGCCTGACATTGAGGTGTGATGTTCCCTGTTGGGGTCCCTTCCCTTCATCCTCAAGCTAGGTCAAGCCACTCCAGATCATCCCAGGACTTGGGGACAAGGGTTTTGGAAGCTCTGGAGTGACAGCCACCACACCTCGTAGGCCAACATCCCCTTTTCCATGATTTTGTTTTGTTTCATTGTTATTTGCTTCATTGTTTTACAGAGAAATAGAACAATCATAGGATTCTTTGGCTACAAGCACCAGAAACCCAATTCAAGCTAATTTTGGCAGACACTGGGCATTGATTGGCACATACAACCCGACTGCAGAAAGGGAAGGGACAACAAAAACCTGGTATCTTTGGGGTCTTGTCTGGCTCTCGTGTTGTCCAATGTGGCCTTGAACTTGAAGCAATTCTCCTGCATCAGCTTACTGGCTGCTGAAATTACAGGCACGAGACACCATACCAGGTATTTAAAGCTAGTTTGAAAACTTCCAGAAGCCACCGAGCGTGGTGGCGCACGCCTTTAATCCCAGCACTTGGGAGGCAGAGGTAGGAGGATCTCCATGAGTTCGGGGCCACCCTGACACTACATAGTGAATTCCAGGTCAGCCTGGGCTAGAGTGAAGACCCTACCCTGAAACATCACCCTTAAAAAAAAAAAAAAGAATCTTCCAGAGGCCAGAGACATGGCTTAGTGGGAAAGTGCTTGTTGTACAAAGTGTGAGGACCTAAGTTTGGATCCCCAGAACCCACCCAAAGCTGGATGTGGTAGCTTGTCTGTAATCCAAGTACTTCTATGGCAAGATGGGAATAAAGGCAGGAGACAGAAGATAAGAAATATCACTGTCTGGCCGGGCATGGTGGCGCATGCCTTTAATCCCAGCACTTGGGAGGCAGAGGTAGGAGGATCGCCGTGAGTTTGAGGCCAGCCTGAGACTACATAGTGAATTCCAGGTCAGCTAGAGTGAGACCCTACCTCAAAAAACCAAAAAAAAAAAAAAAAAAAAAAAAAAAAAAAAAAAAACCACTGTCAGTTGTCCTTTGATCTGCAACATGCATGCCATGGTACTCATCTCTCTCTCTCTCTCATACACAGACTGAAAAAAAAAAAAATACCACTGTCAGTTGTCCTTTGATCTGCAACATGCATGCCATGGTACTCATCTCTCTCTCTCTCTCTCATACACAGACTGAAAAAAAAAAAAAAACCTTCCAGGCAAACTGAGATTAGTGGCCTAAACCTATAATCCCAGCACTAGGGAAACAGAGGCAAGAGAATCCTTGCAAATCCGAGACCAGCCTGGTTTACCTAGTGAGTTCTAGCCAGAGCTACATAGTAAACTCTGTCTCAAAAAAAAAAAAAAAAAAAAAAAGGCAGCCAGATGCCCAGATGGGGTGGTGCATGCCTTTAATCCTAGCACTCAGGAGGCAGAGGTAGGAGGATCCCTGTGAGTGTGAGGCCAGCCTGAGACTACATAGTGAATTCCAGGTCAGCCTGGGCTAGAGTGAAACCCTACCTCAAAAACCTAGGGGAAAAAAAAGAAAAACAAAACAGCAAGCCAGGCGTGGTGGCGCACGCCTTTAATCCCAGCACTCGGGAGGCAGAGGTAGGAGGATTGCCATGAGTTCAAGGCCACCCTGAGACTTCATTGTGAATTCCAGGTCAGCCTGGCCTAGAGTGAGACCCTATCTCAAAAAAACAAAAAAACAAAAACAAAAATAGCAAAAGCAAAACAACATTGACAATAAACTTTTGAAGCATAGACTTAGACAGGACCCATAGGGATCACTTGTCACCCTTAGATCAATCTCTGGGGGATGGGTGGGCCTTCTTTCCTTCCTCCCTTCTTTTTTTTTTTTTCCATTTATTTATTTATTTGTTTGTTTGTTTGTTTGATTGATTGGTTTTGCAGTGTTTGAGATGGACAATGGGCCTTGCACATGCTAGATGAGCTCTCTGCCACTGAGCCACATGCCCAGCATGAATGTAGCATTACTGAAAGGATGACAAGTTTACAATTGAACCTGTGAAGGCTGCAAGAGAATTCTGCTTTTGTTTTTGTGAGCCAGTGTCTTATTCTGTAGCCCAGGCTGCTCTGAAATCCACTATAAATCCTCAAACTCGAAATTCTCCTGTCTCAGCCTCTGGGATGCTGGGATGACAAACCTTCATCATTGCCAGATGCCAACCTCTGCTTTATGCTCCAACAGAAATATGACCGCAGCTTAAGCTGTGCCATCAGAAGGTCTTTCTGGGAAAAAAAAAAAAAAAAAGGTGGTTGGGGGGGGGAATAAGCCAATAAATGCAAGACCAATCCAAACAGAATGTCACTTCCCAATGACCAAACAGGTCTACCATTTTCCCTAAAGGGCAACAGACAGAATCTTTTCTCTAAATTCTGACAAATACATGCAAAAGCAACATGGTCAGCTGGGCGTGGTGGCGCACACCTTGAATTCCAGGACTCAGGAGGTAGAGGTAGGAGGATCGCTGAGAGTTCAAGGCCATCCTGAGACTACATAGTGAACTCCAGGTCAGCCTGGGCTAGAGTGAGACCCTACCTCAAAAAAACAAAACAAAACAAAAAAGCAACATGGTCGTCATTTACTTCCAAACACAAGAGGTGGGAGTTATTCTCTTGCCTATAAATACCTGCCCTCAGAGACTTGTTCTCATTCCCCTTTTCCACCACCTCTTGCACGGGTGGGTGACTTACACACCCATGTTCCTTGGATGGGGGAGGGCATGTTTTCTCCTAACGGAAGAGCAAGACCATTTCCACAGATGCGAGGTTAGCCTAAGCTACTCCTCAAAGCAAATGTCTCTGCAAGAGAGCAATACAGCTGGGTATGGTGGCATATGCCTTTAATAACAGCACTCAAGAGGCAGAGGTAGGAGATTTGAGACCATCCTGAGACTACATAGTGAATCCTGGTCAGCCTGGGCTAGAGCAAGACCCTACTCTAAACACCGAGAGAGAGAGGGGGGGGGGGGAGACACACATTTCTCTTCATCCTATTTACACTCAGCAAGGCTGGTGTTTTGACCTGAAAACTTGTGACATACAAACCGCAAGAACCCTGCTCGCTGCCCTGGGCAGGTGGAACAGCTAGCTGCTGCGGGAGCCAGGCTGCAGCTGTCGGTCGAGGCTGAAGGTCAAGGCTCCCTCCAGCAGCAGCATACTCATCCCACACAGGGCGCTGCTCCCCCGCCGGCTTGGCTGCGCTTTAGTAGGTTGTGGAGTTGGCGGAGCAGGCCACGGGACCTGGCCAGGGCTCTGAGCCCATGGACACTGTAATCCCTCAGGAGCAGAGAGTTCTGCCCTTCTGTCTGGAAGGACACTCAGCCCTGGTGAGGTGGCTCCAAATGGATCCCTGTTTTCCAGTGTCCATCACTGTTGGAGACCTTTTTCAGTGATTGAGATATGTCACTTCTAAAAGCTTGTGTATGCGAAATTTGTGTAAGCATACAAAAATACATCAGAAATGGCAGTTTGATTTCTCTCCCCTTTCTTTTTTTTCCCCTGTTTTTCTTTTGCTTTCTCTCTCTCTATTTTTTTTTTTTTTTTTTGGAGTTTCAAGGTAGGGTTTCATTCTAGCCCAGGCTGACCTGGGATTCACTATGTAGTCTCAGGGTGGCCTTGAACTCACCGTGATCCTCCTACCTCTGCCTCCCGAGTGCTGGGATTAAAGGCGTGTGCCACCACGCCCAGCTTCTCTCTCTATTTTTGAGTGTAAGTTTAAGATAAAATCTCACCCTGTAGCCCAGGCTGGCTTCCAAGTCATAGAAATTCTTCTGCCTTAGCTTCCCAAGTGCTGGGAATATAAGCATGAACCACCATGCGTGGTTTCTTTCTCTTTTCTTTTTATTTATTTATTAATTATTTTTTATTAACAACTTCCATTGCCCATGGTAATGCCCTCCCTCCCCCACTTTCCCCTTTGAAACTCCACTCTCCATCATATCCCCTCCCCATCTCAATCAGTCTCTCTTTTATTTTGATGTCATGATCTTTTCCTCCTATTATGATGGTCTTGTGTAGGTAGTGTCAGGCACTATGCGGTCATGGATATTCAAGCCATTTTGTGTCTGGGGGAGCACATTGTAAGGAGTCCTACCCTTCCTTTGGCTCTTACATTCTTTCCGCAATCTCTTCCGCGATGAACCCTGAGCCTTGGAAGGTGTGATAGAGATATTACAGTGCTGAGCACTCCTGTCACTTCTTTCCAGCACCATGATGCCTTCTGAGTCATCCCAAGGTCACTGCCATCTGAAAAGAGAAGGTTCTCTACCAAAAGTGAGAGTAACATTAATATATGGGTATGAACATTAAGAGAAGTGCTTACTGGGCAGTTTGATGAGCATAGTATATACTTTTAGCCAGATAGCAGCAGACATTACACCCCTAGGGCTCATGGCTAACCCTGTTGTAGGTTTTCAGTATCAGGGATATATTCCTTCCCATGAAGCAGACCTCCAGTCCAATTAGAGGGCAGTTGGTTTCCACCATGACAGACATGCCACTATTGCACCTGTTGGCTCATTTGGCCTGATTGGCCAAATATAGGGCTTGTAGTGTCCACTGTTGGGTATCTTCACTGGTGATTTCTCTCTTTCCATTGAAATGCATGCAGAATGGCTTTCCCAGCTTTCTGTCAGCTATTCTACATGGAGGAGGTTATCAGCTCAGTTCCAGCAGGATTTCTCAGTGGCCTTGCAGCCCAAGTATGTGGAGTCTTCAGCAATAGCGTCTTACCATCTATTCCTGGTGGGAAACCAAGGGCCTTGGCAATGGCCTGTAATGTTTTGGGGGCATCAGGGACCTCCCTGGCCAACAACTCACTGGAAGGTATCCCACTCTGGCACTGAAAATTTTCTAGTAACAATCTATGGCTCCTGAGTGTCTCATTGTCCAAAAAAGTAGGTTTTCATATGATTTATTTATATCTTTTTAGATTTTTTTTGTTTTTTTGAGGTCCTCTTAGATTTTGATTAGCCCTCCATCCACCTTTCCTCTACTCAATCTCTTCCTCTGACCTCACTTGGGCCTTTTCACCCCCATCTTTCTCTTTTCTTACTATACTATGGGTTGAAATTCTTAGAGATGTCATAAGTTTGTGTGTGTGTGTGTGTGTGTGTAATTAAACCCAGGGCCTTGAGCTAGTGCTAAATGTACATTCTATCTACCACTGAGCTATACCCCTAGCCCTATCTTCAAATTTTTAAAAATTAAATTTTCTTAGCTGGATGTAGTGGTATACATCTAGGATTCCAGAACGTGGGAGGAAGAGGAAGGAGGATCATAAAGAAGTTCCAAGTCAGCCTCAGCTGTATAATGAGGTTTTCAGTCTGAGCTACATGAGACGCTGTCTCAAAATTAAAATATTCAATTGAAGCCAGGCATGGTGGCACATGCCTTTAATCCCAGCACTCAGGAGGCAGAGGTAGGAGGATTGTTGTGGGTTTGAGGCCAGCCTGAGACTACATAGTGAATTCCAGGTCAGCCTGGGCTAGAGTGAGACCCTACCTCAAAAAAAAAAAAAAAAAAAAAAGCCTCATGGACTCATCTTTAAGAGACATTACGTAGGGCTGGAGAGGTGGCTTGGTTGTTAAAGATGTTTGCTTACAAAGCTTGATGGCCTGAATGTGATTCTCCAGTAACCACATAAAGCCAGATGCACAAAGTGGCACGTGTCTGGAGTTCATTTGCAGTGGCTGAAGGCCCTGGTTCACCCATTCACTGTTTCATTCTCTCTCTCCACTTCTCTCTCTGCTTGCAAACAAATAAATAAAATATTTTTAAAAAGAGATTGGAGCTGGAGAGATGGCATAGCAGTTAAGGTGCTTGCCTGCAGAGTAAAAGAATCCAGGTTCGATTCTCCAATACCCACATAAGCCAGATGCACAAGGTGGTGCATGCATCTGGAGTTCATTTGCAGGAGCTGGAGGCCCTGGAGCACCCATGCTCTGTCTCTCTCTCTCTCTTTCTCTCATAACTAAACAAAATATTTTAAAAAGTAAAAGATAAAAAAGATCAGATGAATAGATCCTTGTTGCATACTGTTCTTTACATAAAGTTTCTTTTACATAAAGTTCTTTACAAACTGTCATTACATAAAGTTCTTTTCTAATGAAAGAACTTACATTCAGGCACAGATTTTTCAAATATTATTTATTTGCAAGCAGAGAAAGAGAGGAGGGCAAAAGGAGGGGGGAATATGGGTGCACCAGGATCTCTTGCCACTACAAAGGAAATCCAGATGCATGCACCATTTTGTGCATCTGGCTTTACATGGGTACTGGGGATTTAACCCAAGCCATCAGGCTTTGCAAGCAAGTGCCTTTAACCTCTGATCCATCTTTCCAGCCCAGGTATGGGATTTTTAAACTGGTTATATTTCTTACTGGTATTTGTTATTTTTATATGTTAAGTGAAACATATGTTATATATTTAATACATAATATATTATATAGTGATATGTAGTTGTATTTATCAAAACTATAAGTCTGAGGGGTTGTCAAGGTGGCTTAGCAGTTAAGGCACTTGCCTGCAAAGCCTAATGGCCCAGGTTCAAGTCCCCAGTCCCCATGTAAGCCAGATGCACAAGGTAGCATGTGCGTCTGGAGTTCATACACCCCTTCTCTCTTTCCCTCTCTGGGCTCTCTTCTATCTCTCTCTGCTTGCAAATAAGTAAGACATATTTTAAAAATTATATGTATGAGGGCTGGAGAGATGGCTTAGTGGTTAAGGTGCTTGCCTGCCAAGGCTGAGGACCCATATTCGACTCCCCAGATCCCATGTAAGCCAGATGCATAAAGGTGAGGCAAGCACAAGATCTCACATGTCCACTAGGTGGCGCAAGTGTGTGGTGTTTGATTGTAGTGGCTGAGGCCCTGACACACCATGCGCTGTCTCTATAAAAGATAAAAAATAATAAATTATATGTATGGTAAGTGACAGGAACTGAATAACAAGAATACCTATGTCCTTCTGGGGTCAATGAGAGGATTAAATGACAGGGTTTCATGTATCCCAAGTTGGACTCCAAGTTGCTATATAGCATAGGATAGATAACCTTGAACTTCTGATCCTCCTACCTCTACCTCCCCCTCCCAAGTGCTGGGATCATAGGCATATACCACCTAGTTTATGCAGTGCTGGGGATTAATAGGGCTTTGATACTGTTGCAGTCAGGTATGTATTGCTGGCAGAAAACACCTGACCAAGAGCAGCTTGTGGAAAAAAATAAAAAGATTTATTTTGGTGTACAGACTCGAGGGGAAGCTCCATGATGGTAGGGGGAAACGATGGCATGAGCAGAGGGTGGACATCACCTCCTGGCCAACATCAGGTGGACAACAGGAACAGGAGAGTATGCCAAACACTGGCAAGGGGAAACTGGCTATGACACCCATAAGCCCGCCCCCAACAATACACTGCCTCCAGGGAGGCTTTAATTCCCAAATCTCCATCAGCTGGGGACAGGGCATTCAGAACACCTAAATTTATGGGGGACACCCGAATCAAACCACAACAGATGGATTTGAGGTAAATACTCTACCAACTGAGCCACATTCCCAGCCCTTGCAAGTGGCAGCTTTTGGTTAATAAAGGGGACAGTGTTGATTCCTTCTGTGGCAGAGGCTGCTGAAGTCGTGGCTTGGGTGCAGTCACCAGGAAGTCAGTGCATGAGAGGGAAGCAGGAGGAGAAGGCTGGGGCGGAAGGCTTCTTGGTCTGTGCCGGGGACACAGGTCTTCGGGGCTGCCCTCCTCAGGCACCCTCCGCAGCACCATACGCTGACCAGTAGAGTCTGAGGCTTTCAGGGGGGGTTGGTGTTTGCTGTGCAATGACTTTCTGAGGCACGGGTCTCTCTGGGTTCAAGTCCTGGCTCTGCCACTTACAGAAGCTCTCAGGCTTTTGCTAAGCAGTCTCACTTTCTGCCCCTGTCTCCTCATTAGTAAAAGGGACTTATAGCAGTTTCTCTGTGGGACTCACAGTGAGAGTTTGCAGTCTACACAAACAGAAGGCATGTCACTGTCGAGCACTGGTTGTGACCACTGATCTTCAGCCATGCCCCCAGAATGAGACATGCAGAGGGAGAAGGAGAGAGGAAGAGGCAGATAAGAGAGAGAGAGAATGGGCATGCCAGTGCCTCTAGCCACTATAAATGAACTCGAGATGCATGCACCACTTTATGCACCCCTGTGAGAATTTATAGCAGTGTAAGGGAGAAACTTTAGGAAAAAATGGAGGTTCATACTTTGAAAGGAAAAAAAAATTAAAATTTTTTTGTGGGCTAGACAGATGGCTTAGTGGTTAAGGCTCTTGCCCACAAAACCAAAGGACCCAGGTTCAATGCCCCAGGATCCACATAAGCCAGATGCACAAGGGGCACACGCTGGAGTTTGTTTGCAGTGGCAGGAGGCCCTGGCACGCCCATTCTCTCTCTCTCTCTCTCTACCTGCCTATTTCTGTATCTCTCAAATAAATAAATTTAAAAAATAAAATACTAAAAAAATATTTTTTGTTACCTGGGTGAGGTGGTGTACGCCTTTAATCCCAGTGCTTGGGAGGCTGAGGTAGGAGAATCCCTGTGAGTTTGAGGCCAGTCTGAGACTACATAGTAAATTCCAGGTCAGCCTGGGCTACAGCAAGAGCCTACCTCGAGAGAAAAAAAAGGGGGGCATAAATATTTTTGTTTATTTATTTTTCTTTTTTGGTTTTTCAAGGTAGGGTCTCACTCTATCTCAGACTGACCTGTAATTCACTACGTAGTCTCAAGCTGGCTTCGAACTCACAGTGATTTCTCCTACCTTTGCCTCCCAAGTGCTGGGATTAAAGGCATACACCACCATGTCTGGCTATATTTTTGTTTATTTATTTGCAAGCAGAAAGAAGAGAGACAGACACAGAGAATGGGCATACCAAGGCTTTCAGCCACTGTAAATGAACTCCAGATGCATGCACCACTGTGCATCTGGCTTTATGGGGGTACTGGGGAATCGAACTAGGTCGTTAGGCTTTGCAGGTAAGCACCTTAACCACTGAGCCATCTCTCTAGCTGTTGCAGTCAGGTTCGCATTGTTGGCAGAAATCACCCAACCAAGAGCAGCTTGTGGGGAAAACGGCTTATTTTGGCTTAGGGACTCTAGGGGAAGCTCCACAATGGCAGGAGAAAATGATGGCATGAGCAGAGGATGGACGTCACCTCCTGGCCAACATCAGATGGACAATAACTGCAGGAGAGTGTGCCAAACACCGGCAAGGGGAGATTGGCTATAATACCCATAAGCCTGCCCCCAACAATACTCTGCCTCCAGGAGGCGTTAATTCCCAAATCTCCATCATCTGGGAACCTAGCGTTCAGAACACTGAAGTTTATGGGGGACACCTGAATCAAACCACCACATCAGCCCAGAAAACATGTCTTGAAGAGGACAGAGGTCCTAATGAACCTTGTTTCTTGCTATATCCAGGAAAAGGATCAGGGAGTTATGGGGAAATGTATCTGATTTCTCAGTTACCACCCCCTGAGGGATCGGCTTTTCTAGAAGGACACAAGGAAGCACCCAGAAGAGGGAGAGAAAATGAAGAGTTACTCTCAGAAAGGCCACGGTTGTGGCTCAGTGATAGAGCATGTGCCAAGCATGCATGAGCCCCTGGCCTTAATCCCCAGCACAGGAGGATAAGAGTCTAGAAGAGCGTAGCTTGGTAGGAAGGGCCCATGCCCCCATGATCCTCCCTTCGCAGAAATCAATGTCAACCATTTTTTTTTTTTTTTAGGTCCTTGCTGCAGATTTTGTTTTTGTTCTTTTTTAAATTTAATTTACTTATTTGCAAGCAGAGAGAGAGAGATAGAGAGAAGAGAGACAAAGAGAGAATGGGCACGCCAGAGCCTCTAGCCACTGCAAACGAATACACCACCTTGTGCATCTGGCTTACTTACGTGAGTCCTGGGGAATCCAACCTGGGTCCTTTGGCTTTGCAGGCAAACACCTTAACCACTAAGCCATCTCTCCAGCCCTTTGTTCTTTTTTTAAAAAATAGTTTATTTATTTGCAAGGGGGAGGGTTGGTGGTGGAGAAAATGGGTGTGCCAGGGCCTCTAGCCACTGCAAACAAACTCCACATGCATGTGCCATTTTGTGCATCTGACTTTTGTTTCTACTGGGGAATCAAACCTGGGTTGTTGGGTTCTTCAGGCAAGTGCCTTAACCACTGAGCCATATGTCCAGCCTTTTGTTCTTTAGAGACAAGGCTATATAGTAGGTGGGCCTAGAAGCATCCATCCTCCTGCCTCAGCCTCCAGAGTGCTCTAATTACAGATGGGTACTATCACTATCTTGCTAAAATTCTAATTCCAAGGCTGGCCTGAGTCAGTCTCATGAGAGGAGCTGGCATCCTGAGGACCACTTTCTGAGACTGACCCTACTGTCTGCCCAATGGACACAACACAAGCCCCACAACAGGATCCTCTTGGACAGGGCAGGAAGGACAAATATTTTTATGCCTTTTTTTTTTTTTTTTTTTTTTTTTTTGGTTTTTTGAGGTAGGGGTCTTACACGGGCCCAGGCTGACCTGTAATTAACTATGAAGTCTCAAGGTGGCCTTGAACTCATGGTGATCCTCCTACCCCAGCCTTCCAAATGCTGGATTAAAGGTGTGTGCCACCAGGCCAAGCATTATTTCTTTTTTTAAATATAGACAATATAGCATGATCATGGTCCTCTCTCAGCACCCTCTCTTCCAACCTTTTCTCCACTGAAGCCCTTCTTCCAAATCAGTCTCTTTTCTATTTTGATACCATCATATTTTTTTCCCCCTCCTATTATGCAGGTCTTGTGTAGGTAGCATCAGTCACTGTGAGGTCATGAATATCAAGGCCACTTTGTGTCTGGGTGACAGCATTGTAAGCAGTCCTCACCTTCCTTTGGTTCTTACCTTTTTTTTTCTGCCAGTTCTGCGATGGTCCCTGAGCCTTAGAGGGTGTGGTGGTTTAGACTCAGGTGCCTCCCCCCCGCCCAGGTAAGGTTTCACTCTAGCTCAGGCTGAGCTGGAACTCACTATGTAGTCTCAGGGTGGCCTCGAACTCACAGCAATTCTCCTACCTCTGCCTCCCGAGTGCTGGGATTAAAGGCGTGTGCCACCACTCCAGGCCTCTTTTTCCATTTTATAAAAAATGCCAATGGTGAAAAGTTACCTGAAAACAAAAAGCTCATTATAAAATGGTGAATAAACAAGACCACTCCGTGTGTAACACATACATCTAGAACAATGCATGAAAACTATTTCAGCTTTAAAGAGAAGGGAAGCCAGATGAGGCCTGTAATCCCAGCACTGGGGAGACTGAAACATTAGGGTCTACAGTGCAAGGTCAGCCTGTTGTTCATAGTGGTTTCCAGGCCAGCTTGGGTTTCAGGGCAAAACCTTGTCTTAAAAAATCTTAAAAACACACACACACACACACACACACACACACACACACAACCTTATCTTAAAATCTTAAAACATGCCGGGCGTGGTGGCACACACCTTTAATCCCAGCACTCGGGAGGCAGAGGTAGGAGGATCGACTACATAGTGAATTCCAGGTCAGCCTGGGCTAGAGTGAGACCCTACCTTGAAAAAAAAAAAAAAAAAAAAAAAACCTAAAACACACGCACGCACGCACATTCTGTGGCTGAACTGTGCTGGGTTGGCATTGGCCTGGAGGGTGTGACTCCCCCACTGAGTCAGTTCGTGGTCCTGGTTCAAGCACTTGGCTGGAAGGTGGGGCTGCCTTTCAGCGAGGTCTGAAAGTTGTTCCTAACCAGCTGCGAGACCTTCAATCGATCTTAAGCATTTCTGATGCTTCCTTTCCTCCCAAGGGATTTCCAGACTCAGCTCCGGGGTTTATCATTCCCACAGGCCGTACTCGACCGGACCTTTGACAGTTTACTGGCGGTGGAGCGCTGCAGACAGAAGCGACAGGCCGTGGGCGTGGACTTGGCGATCGGGGAAGGGGGCAGCTGCGCGCGGTGGGCACAGTCGGGTTCTACTGAAGGCAGAAGTTTTAGCCACCAACGTGTCCCGGGACGAGTAAGCAGCACGGGGTTAGCTAGAGAGGGGGCTGCTCTTCACTGCGCCCCCACCATTGCAATTTTTTATTATTAGTTGGTTAGAGAGCCCGGCTTGTCCTCCTCCACTCTCCACCCGCGTGGGGTTCTGAGCGGCTGGTGCATTTTAGAAATGTGCCTTGGCACTGGGGACATGTAGGTAAGCCTTTGCAGAGGGTCATGCTGGGCGTGGGGTCCGAGAACAGTTGCTTGCTCCGATTCAGAAGATTTCAGTGTAGGGAGAAGTTTGTCAAAACATCGGCTGTTCCCGCAGCGATGAGTAAAACAAAAAAAAATTAATAATGAATGACTAAAAAAAAAGGAATAAAGTGAATAATAAAAGAGATAAAATGAATTGAAAAAAGAGAATGAATAAGGGAAAACTGGAGGGGACCGATCCTCCTCCGACCGCGGCAGGACTCGAACCTGCAATCTTCTGATCCGAAGTCAGACGCCTTATCCATTAGGCCACGCGGCCGGCGGCAGCTAAGCCGCTCCGTCTACCTTAAAGGATCATTTTGCCACCAGGCTCGCTGGAGACTAACCCACCTACTTCTTGCGGGGGGGGAGGTTGGGACCGTGGCTCCCGGCGTTCCGCAGGGAGGCCCACCCGGAAGTCCCTCTTCTCCCCCCGCGGGCGGACCGCTCCACTGGCGGCGCTGCCATTGGTCGCGCGGGGCGTCCGCCGGCCTGCCCGGGGTAGCCGCGGGTCCCGGCTCACGCGCGCCGACGGGAAGTTACGGCTGCCAGCGCGGCGCCCCGCTCGCCCGGAGGCCGCAGGCCGAGCTCGGAGGCCGCTTAGGCCGCGCTCGCAGGGACGCGCCGGGCACACCGAGGTTGCCGGCGGGGTCGGCGGGAGGCCGGTCGCGCCCCTTCCTCCATCAGGCAGCCAGGCTCGGAGCAGGGCGGCGGCGGCGGGTCCCAGGGCGCACCGCGGTGCTGCGGGGTGGGGGGTGGGGGCAGGCGGGCGACCCGGCGCGCGGGGTGACCACCGACGCCCCCTGCAGGGCGCTCTCTTCCGAGCTTTCCACCCCCCGGGGGGTGTTGGGTGGGGAGCTCCGGGGCTTGGGAACCAGAGGCTGCGGGTTCGAATCCTGGCGCTGGCACCTCTGGACGCCAGGTCCTTGGGCCCTGGGGCTTATGATAATGGCAGATGTTATCTACCCAACCCCTGCCAAGGGCTGGGCCGCGTGACGAGCGTGTCCGCTGTCACCAAACAGCAGTTTCTGTAACTAGTAGACCCCCGTAACCCCATTTTACAGACTAGTAAATGGAGGGCCGTCGCCCTACTGCAGAATCTGCAAGCGGCTTGGCCAAGTTCACTTACGACCCTGTGTGGCTCTTGTTTTCTTAGGGGGAGGGGAGGGCTCTCCATTTCCCACGGTCTGTTCTGGAACTTCGGGCCCGAGAGGAAGTATAGAAAGTGTGCTCCGGGCATGCTTGGTGAACGCTGGCTGTTCCTGCACCACGCCGTGCGCGTGTTGCTGACCTCTCTCACCCTCTGTCTCCTGTAGGACCGTGGAAGGAGAGCAGGCATGTTCAGATCCACCGCATTGACAGGAACGCCGAGAGGGGACACGTCTGTCTCCGAATCTGTCACCCAGTAAAAAAAGCAGCCAAGCTGGAGCCCAAAGCCAGGTGTCCTGACTCCCAGCGGGGGGCTCCCTGCACCCACCATGAGCCGCCTGCTTTGGAAGAAGGTAGCCAGCGCCAGCATGGGTCCAGGGCCACTTCCAGCCACAGGACGCTGGGTCTCCAGCTCCGTTCTCGCCCCCGTTGCCAGCGAGGGGCAGCCGCCGCCGCCGCCGCACGTGCCATCCTCGGAGGGCGGGCAGCTGCGGCACAACGCATTGCATATCCAGATGCTCTCCAGAGGGCTGCACGAGCAGATCTTCGGGCACGGAGGCGAGATGCCCGACGAGGCCGCGGTGCGCCGGAGCGTCGAGCACTTGCAGAAGCACGGGCTCTGGGGACAGCCCGGCACAGCCTTGCCCGACGTCGAGCTGCGCCTGCCCCCGCTCTACGGGGGCAACCTGGACCAGCACTTCCGCCTCCTGGCCCAGAAGCAGAGCCTGCCTTACCTGGAGGCGGCCAACTCCCTGTTGCAGGCCCAGCCGCCGCCGCAGCCCCAGAGCTGGGCCTGGGCGGAGGGCTGGACCCGGTACGGCCCCGAGGGGGAGGCCGAACCCGTGGCCATCCCCGAGGAGCGGGCCCTGGTGTTCGACGTGGAGGTCTGCTTGGCAGAGGGAACTTGCCCCACATTGGCGGTGGCCATATCCCCCTCGGCCTGGTGAGTGGGAGCTAGGGACTGGGGCCTTCAGCACCTGTATGGGGCCAGCTTCATGGGTTGGTTCAGTGACTGTTTTGCGAGCTCCTGCTCTGTGCTGGGTACTCACGTAGGAACTGCCCGCGTGGTGAGCTAAACAGGCATTAAACAACATCCTAGCAAACGTCAGGTGGCGATAGAGCTGTGCTTTTGAGACCTACTGGGAGTCAGAGATGTCTGTGATTTGGTGTCTCCAGCTACCTGAGGTTAGTCCGAAAAGACAGTTAGTTGGATGGTGTTTCAGTTTGGGAAATCTGTTGGCTATTCCAGCAGAAGTCTCCCTTTGGTGGGACTGCCCCAGGCACTATAAGATGTTCAGCATCTGCCAGTGTCTTCTATAATTGCCAAACCAAACCTTGTCCAGTCTTTCCAAATGCCCCTGAACGTGGCCTGCCTTTGACCACTCCCAGCTGAGAAACTGCTTCCTCCCAAGCAGGCATTTTGCCCCAAACAGGATTATTCAGTCTCTCTCTTTTCTTTTCCAAGCAACGCATGGTCTTTTCCAGTAACTTTCTAAGTGCTACCTAAGTGTCTTTTTCAAGCAATTGTGGCAGTACTGTCTCTCCCCTTTCTTATTCTTCATTTCAGGATTAAAATACTATTTACAACCTTAATGCTTTCAGGCATGGCCAGCAAAAAAAAAAAAAAAAAGTTAGCAATTTCCTTATTCCTGTTGGAAGCTACATCTCTGTAAAAAAAGCTGCAAAATGTTGTATATGCCGTTGAAAATGGTGAAAGCATGGCTAAATAGATAAGGTAGGCATTAATGGCTGGTAAGGGCACAAGGAGACCATTTTACATTGATTTAGTTGCAGTTATAAGAACCCAAGTTCTGTTGTGTAACCTGATGGTCAAAGTTAAGGGAAATACCAGCCACTTTTTGAGGAGATAAAGTAGGTTTTAGAAATAGGAATCCAGTGACCCAAAAAAAAAAAAAAAAGTATATTTTGGTTAATTACTCATTTTTGGTCAGTTTACTTCAAATTCACTTTTTTCCTCAATCCTCTCTTAGCTTCTTTCTCTTCTTTCTTTCCCATTCTGCCCTCATTCTCATTCCGTCTTTTTTTTTTTTTTTTTTTTTTTTTTTGCGCCAGTGATACCGGGGGCATGGCTTAGTTTGATGGCAGTGAGGCCTGGCTTATGCTGAAACCCTCCTCAGCGGAGTCTGATTGTGGCAGGGATGGGTAGCAGGCAGTGCCCTGATAGCATGTTCCTGCAAGGTTATGGCTGTGTAACATTAGTTACCTGACTAGTCCCCAGTTTGCAGGCGTTGGATGGAAGCCTTGGACATTTCTGAGCTTCCCACAGAGCAGCTTCCCAAAGGTTATTGGTAAGGGCTTTGTTACCAGCTCTGAGAGGTACCATCCAGGCTCTTGACGCTTGTTTGAGAGTCACAGGAGAACTGTACTGTCAGTGGTGTGGGTTCATCTTAAATCTACCTATGGTGTTTGTATTTTGTCTTTCCTTTTTTTTTTTTTTTTTTTCTTGAGTCATAAGTAAATTTGGTGTTAGATTTGGCCAGTTTTAAAACCAGGAATCTTTTTTTTTTAAGCCAATGAAGGTTTTTTGTTGCTGTTGTTTGTTTGTTTTTCGAGGTAGGGTCTAACTCTAGCCCAGGCTGACCTGGAATTCAATGAGTTCTTTTTAAAAAATTTATTTGAGAGAGACAGAAAGAGGCAGATAGAGAGAATAGGCATGTCAGGACCTTCAGCTGCTGCAAATGAACTCCAGATGCATGTGCCATCTTGTGCATATGGCTTGCGTGTGTCCTGGGGAATCAAATCTGGGTCCCTTAGGCTTTGCAGGCATGCACCTTAACTGCTAAGCCATCTCTCTAGCCTGCCTTCCTCCTCCCACCCCCCTGAGGTAGGGTCTTGCTCTAGCCTGGCAGGGTGGCCTCGAGCTCATGGCAATGGCAATCCTCCTACCTCTGCCTCCCAAGTGCTGGGATTAAAGGTGTGCACCATCATGCTCGGCTTTTTGAGGTAGGGTCTCACTCTAGTCCAGGCTGACCTGGAATTCACTATGTCATCTCAGGCTGGCCTTTAACTCGTGGTGATCCTCCTACCTCTGCCTCCCGAGTGCTGAGATTAAAGATGTGCACCACTGTGTCCGGAAAAACCAGGAATCTCTTCAGAGCAAAGAAGTTTGTGCTGATTGAGACTCTGTGGCAGATCACTCCGTCCTTCCCTCGAGGTTGTAGGGAGCTCCTTTGCGTGTGTGTTGTCACACTCATGTACCCCGGTTGTCACTTGCTTTGATGATGAGTGGCCTCAACCCTTTGGAACATGTGGCTTGCATCAGGCTTCTCTCTCTCTCTCTCTCTTTATTTAAATATTTTATTTATTTGAGAGAGAGAATGGGCACAGAGCTGGGCCTGATGGCACACGCCTTTAATCCCCGCACTTGGGAGGCATGGGTAGGAGGATCGCTGTGAGTTCTAAGCTAGCCTGAGACGACTACATAGTCAATTCTAGGTTAGCCTGGGCTAGAATGAGACCCTGCCTCAAAACAAACAAACAAACAAACAAAAAGACCAGGGCCTCCAGCCACTGCAAATGAACGGCAGGCGCATGTGCCACCTTATGCGTCTGACTTTACATGGGTACTGGGGCTCTGCAGGTGAGTGCCTCAACCGCTGAGCTATCGCTGCAGCCCACATCAGGCTTTTCATCAGAGGCACCCCATCTTTTGCCCTTGGGTCTTGACTAGTCTTTTCCTAAGTCAGTCAGTACCCCAGCAGACGGCACTCCTGTCTCCTCGCCACCAGCGCGTGTGCATGCGTTTTCTCATTCTGGCACTTGGCCTGGTCTCCGAGGGTAGTTGCTTCTGTAAGGTGAAGGCTTTGAGTTTGTCCTTCAGCATCTTGGCAGATGTCAGCTGACTCACCCTGTGTGTCTGCAGCACTTGTCACTTTTCCCCCACTCTCGTTAATTCAAAATAATCTCAACTTTGGGTTCTGTTAGTGTCCTCCATCTCCTTCACAGGCATGTGTGCACTAGAGTGATGTGCTTAAAGACACAGGGTTGCTCATGTTCATAACAGACCCGAGTCAGCGGTAGATTCAGTGAGCACAGGGTCCAGTCAGTGCTCTGAGGGCACAGGCCTGCAACCTGTGAGGCAGATAGAGGGAGAACGGGCAGGCCATGGCCTCTAGCCTCGACAGTGGCATGCGCCACCTTGTGCATCTGGCTTTACATGGGTACTAGGGAATTGAACTTGAATCCTTAGGTTTAAGGTGCCTTAACCACTGAGCCATCTCTCAAGCGCTGGGAGTCCTTTTTATCTGTGGGAGGTTAACAGTAAAGAAGCTTTGTAATCCCCAACCCCTGACATCTGTGAGGGTGAGGGGCACCCTTAGTGTCGCTTGGCTGCTGCTAGTGTTAGTGCCTGCCGTGTAGTGGCAGGTGTGTGGTACGTTGGTGGAGGGTAGAAATCTACCCCAGATAAACCTGCCCGTCTTGCCTCCCTCAGGTATTCCTGGTGCAGCCGGCGGCTGGTGGAAGAGCGTTACTCTTGGACCAACCAGCTGTCGCCGGCTGACCTCATCCCCCTGGAGGTCCCAACCAGTGCCAGCAGCTCCACCCAGCGGAATTGGCAGGAGCAGTTAGTGGTGGGGCACAATGTCTGCTTTGATCGAGCCCATATCAGAGAGCAGTACCTGATTCAGGTAAGCTTTGTGGGAACCGCAGTCTAGCACGGTGGGCCGGGAGCCCTGATCTCAGTGGCTAGGGAAGGCATTGTGTTCCTGGCGCCAGTTGCCTTCCTCTGCAGCATCTGCACGGCCGCCTTTTGTCGTGGAAAAAGACCCCAGTTGCCACAGTAATGATGGCCCTTATCTCTGTGTGGCATTCTCAAGTCTAGCTTGAGTGTTTCGGGGCTTGAACCGCGTCCTGCCTCAGCTACTGATGAGCAGTGTGTGTCCCTTCGTGTCTAAGCCTCGGTTTCTTTTTATACAACGAGAGCTGATAGAAGCTCCCTCAGTGGACTTGTAGGAGTGTTTGAGTAGCGCATGTGATATTCAAACTCTCAGGACTGTCATGATAATTCTTAATTTTGTGGAAATACTCTTTCATTAGTGAAGAGCAGGGAGGGAGAGAGCACCCTTAGCCCTGTGGGCTTGCCGGGAGGGCCGCTGCTTGTGAATGGCAATAGCAGGCCAGGGCTGGTTGCAGACCCATAGCTCTGAAGGTCTTGTTTTGGCCACTCTGTACCCAAAGTTGCTCAGAGCTGTTGATGGAAGCCAGGGAGTACTTGGCGTTTTGGCACTGAGCCAGGCCTGCATTCGCCAGGGTGCTAGGATTTGCAGGCTAGGTCCCTCACAGGTGAAGGGCACGCCTGGGTTTTCCGTCGGAGGCCGTATGCTGGGAGTGGAGACTGTATGCAGAGTTGAGAATGGGCTGGTGACGATCCCACCGAAGCAGTGAATGGTTGGCCCTTCCACTGCTGCCTCCCTTTCTGCCCCTTCCCCCTCCCGCCCCAGGGCTCGCGCATGCGCTTCCTGGACACCATGAGCATGCACATGGCCATCTCAGGGCTGAGCAGTTTCCAGCGCAGTCTGTGGATGGCAGCCAAGCAGGGCAAGCACAAGGCTCGGCACCCCACACAGCGAGTCCAGAAGTCCCAGAGGAAATCCACTGGCCCAGGGGTGAGAGTGCACTTGGGACTAGTCAGAGCAGGATGCTTGGGGTGCAGAGGATCCTGTCACTGGGTTACTGGCCTGGACTCAGGCCACGTTGATTGGCCATGTCATTGCTTTGGTCCCTTAGGTCTCCTCTTGGGACTGGATGGGTATCAGCAGTGTCAATAACCTGGCAGATGTGCACAGCCTTTATGTGGGGGGCCCTCCCTTAGAGAAGGAACCTCGAGAAATGTTCGTCAAGGGCAACATGAAGGACATCCGGGAGAACTTCCAGGTAGGGTGTTAGCAAGGAGCTCCAGGTAGATGGACAGTGACCAACCACACTTGGTGAGGTACAGCTGTCAGGACCTGCCCCCAAGAACTGGTGGCAGTAGTAGGTGGCTGTCCTCCCCACCCCCGGCCCCAGCAACTTCCTGTCACCTTGTACCAGGACCTAATGCAGTACTGTGCCCGGGATGTGTGGGCCACCTATGAGGTTTTCCAGCAGCAGCTGCCACTCTTCTTGGAAAGGTGAGGGGGAACCAGGTGCAGTCCCTGGAGGGATGGTGGATCCGGGACCTGGATGTGTGGTAATGAGGTGGGATCCCTGGGGTGGTGGATCCTGGACCTGGATGTGTTGAGATCAGGTGGTGCTGGTTCTTCCCCAGGCTGGGCACCTAGCTTTTGTAGGCTGAAAGAATGATGCCCCTCTGTCCCTTGGTGCCCATGTGTGCTCTGAACTCTTTCTAGAGCCCTGAGGGCTTGGGCTTCTGTCTAGTGTGTGGGGTCGCAGTTTCCTGCCTAGGGTTACTAGTGAGTCAGTCTGATGATGTGCTCAGTCATGAGCATTATTCACACCTGGTTCAAACCTTTGATGTCATCTCCCCATTGACCTTGGGCAGGTGACTTGGGTTCTCTGACCTCAGTGTTCTCATCAAGAAACACATGCATATTTTACTTCCTGCCTGTGAGGTCGGTGTGCTTGTTGTCAGCACAGTGCCTGGCGTAGAGTTGTCCCCTCAGTGGCTGTCATTCTTTTGTAACCTGTCATTCCTGTCTCACCCCCGAGAAGGGGACATTACTTCCATACAGCAGAAAAGGCACCAATGTCAGAGAAATGGGGTGGTAATACAGGGCTCGGTGGCAGGAGAGCCGGCTCAACGTTGTCCACATTACTGCTTTGGATGAGCTTGCCAAACTGGCTCAGGAAATGGGCCCAAGCCTTGTTTCCTGTGGTCATGGCAGTCCTGGGTGTCTGTCTCCAAGGTGCCCCCATCCAGTGACTCTGGCTGGCATGCTGGAAATGGGTGTCTCCTACCTGCCTGTCAATCAGAATTGGGAACGTTACCTGGCGGAGGCGCAGAGCACTTACGAGGAGCTCCAGCGGGAAATGAAGAAGTCACTGATGGACCTGGCCAATGACGCCTGCCAGCTGCTTGTAGGAGAGAGGTAGCTAGGCCTTGGGCGGGCAGGGTCACGGCACAAGGTCAGACCTTTGGCTCAGCCTTAGCCCCACCCTGGTGAACTGGCTCTGCAGGTACAAAGAAGACCCCTGGCTCTGGGACCTTGAGTGGGATCTGCAGGAGTTTAAGCAGAAAAAGGTGAAGAATGTGAAAAAGAAAGAGCCAGCCGCAGCCAGCAAGTTGCCCGTCGAGGGGGCTGGGGACCCTGCGGATCAGGAAGGTGGGGCGCTTGGGTGGGAGGTGGTGCAGGGTGGTTTCTGGGATGACCCTAGGCCCAGGGAACCCTTGGAAGGGCTCAGTAGTCTTCTGGACTTGGGAGTCCCTTCTGGTCCTGACCGTTCTTACCTACTCAGATCCCGGGCCGCCCAGCGAGGAGGAGGAGCTGCAGCGGGGTGCTGCGGCCCGCGCCTGCCTGCAGAAGCTCAAGGGCACCACAGAGCTCTTGCCCAAGCGGCCCCAACACCTTCCTGGGCACCCTGGGTGAGCACTGTTCCCTCTAACTTAGCCAGAGGCATGGAGCCGTGCTCAGCACACTCCTTGTTGACGCCAGCACAGGCACACAGGCAGCGTTCTTTCCTTTATTCCATCTTGCTCTGCTCGCTGTGTCCACTCCGGCTTGCAGCTGCAGGGCCACAGATGGGGTGCACCTTCTCCCTCCCCGGGGCGGGTGTGCAGAGCACCAGTGCAATGCCTTGTAGTGAGATAAGAGTGTAGTGTTGGGGCAGTTCTCACAGTACTTGGAATCTGGAGGCTTCTTGAGTACACCTTCATTGGCGCCTCATGCAGAGACGAGAAAAGTGCAGTCGGAATGACCAGCAGGGCGGCCACTTGATAGTTGCATGACCCTGAGTGCCTGCGCCCTCGGTGTTACCAGCCTCATCCTGGTCTCACTGGTGAGCGCCCAGTGAGAGCTCTCGGGATTGGTGTCAGTAAGGCCAGGGGAGGTTGAGAGGTCCCTTTGCTTTGAGCTTGCCATGGGGCTTTGGAAGGAGCTCAGCTCTGGGCTGGAAGATGCTTGCTGGGTTCTGAATGGTCTAGTGAGACAGGCATAGGGTTTAGCTTTTGGAGCTACTTGGATTTTCTAGAGATTTTGTCCTGTTCCTGACCAAAGCCTCCCAAAGGAGGGGGCAGAGACCGAGCAGCTTGAGTCACTGAAAGGCCCTGAGGCCTTGAAAAGTGGGCGGGTGCCTCATGGGAACGGGAACCTCTGTAGTGTGACTCTGTGATCTTGCTTTCTTCCTGGTGGGGACTAGGTGGTACCGGAAGCTCTGCCCTCGGCTAGACGACCCTGCGTGGACCCCAGGGCCCAGCCTCCTCAGCCTGCAGATGCGGGTCACCCCTAAGCTCATGGCACTGACCTGGGATGGTTTCCCTCTTCACTACTCAGAGCGTCATGGTTGGGGCTACCTGGTGCCTGGACGGCGGGATAACTTGGCAGAGGTGCCAGGGGGCACTACTTTGGAGTCAGCTGGGGTAGCCCCCTACAGGTAAGACTTAGGCTAAGATTCCTGGGAGGAAGGGATGTAGCCTAGGGGCTGTCACGCTCTTGGCTAGAGAAAACAATACCAGTTTAGGCTCAGAGGCAGGAGGGAGCTGGGGCTCAGTAGTCTGGACTCTACTTTTTTTCCTGTGACTTCTTTGACCCTTTGGGCCTTCAAGCCTGGAAGGCAGAGTGAGGAAGACTACAGCCCTGCTCGCGGGTCTGGCAGCACAGCTTCCTGCATGGGAACACGGAAGACTGTTGAACGTGGCCTCGGAGGAGTCTGCTGTGTCCTTCACGTGTCATCCTACTTCATTATGTGCCAGGCACTGTAGTAATGAGCCTTTGCACTGCACATCTCACTGGTTCCCTAAGCGGTTCCAGGAGATATTATCCTCATTTTAGTTAGTTTATTTAAGAGAGAGAGAGAGAGAAAGAATGGGCATGCCAAGGCCTCCTACTGCTGCAAATGAACTCTAGACACAAGTGCCATTTTGTGCATCTGGCTTTACATGGGTACTGGGGAACTGAGCCCAGGCCATCAGGCTTAAGTAAGTGCCTTTAACCACTCAGCCATTTCTCTAGCCCTGTGCTTTTTAAAATATTTATTTATTTGTGAGGGGAGGGGAATAGATATACCAGGGTCTTCTGCTATTGCAAACAAACTCCAAATGCATGCACCGCTTTGTGCATCTGGCTTTATGTAGGCGTTAGAGAATCAAACCTGGACCATCAGGCTGGCCATCTCTCCAGCCCTGGTTTAAGTTTATGGTACTACTGATTAAACTCTGGGGCTTTGTGCATGCTAGACAACTGCTCTACTACCTCGTTATATCCCCAGCCTGCTATCCACATTATAGTTAATTAGGGCCTAGAAAAATTACTACTTGACCTGTTTGAGGCCACAACCCCTGAGTATTTTTTTTGTTTTTGGTTTTTAGAGGTAGGGTCTCACTCTAGCCCAGGCTGTCCTGGAACTCACTGTGTAGTCTCAGGGTGGCCTTGAACTCACAGAAATCCTCTTACCTCTGCTTCCCAAGTGCTGGGATTAAAGGCATGCGCCACCATGCCCAGCTCAACACCTAAGCTTTTGATAGGCAGACATTGTGGAGAAGTCAAGGCATTTGAAGTGGCCTGTAAGGATTCTGCTCTGCAGGGTGGGTAGCTTGGGTCACTTGTCTGGCTTTTAGATGGAATGGGCCTTGCTCTTGGAGCGTGCACATGGACAAGCGGGCCGAAGCAGGCTGTGGTGGGGCCTGTCATGACTTCCCCATTGCCCCGCCCCCTGTGCTCTTGGGGCCTTTCTGTGGCGTAAGAGGAGTGTGGACTCCAGCCTGCTGTCAGTGTGCTAGGTCATTTTGGGTTTGTCCTTCCCTGCCAAAAAGCCAGGGAAGACACTGTCTGCTTCTGCCTCAGTTGATCTGAGGACTCGACAGAGGGGCCTCTGGAAAGCCACTGGAGAGCCACCAGCCGAAGCAGGCATCCAGTAATCAGCAGCTATTCTTCTCTGCCCAGAGCCATCAAATCCTTGTACAGGAAGTACTGTCTTGAACAGGGGAAGCAGGAGCTGGAGACCCAGGACACAGGCCTGGCCGAGGAGTTCCTGCTCACTGACAGCAGTGCCTTGTGGCAGACGGTGAGGGCAGCTTCTGAACTGAGCACTGGGGTGTGCAGGGGCCGTCTCTGCTGCAGGAAAGTGGCAGCCTTTTGGGTGGAGGCTGCCACTGTTGCTCGGGGCGGGCTGGTGCATTTGGGCCCACGGCTGCCTGCCTCACGCCCTTGCTTCCTGGGCCCATCCAGGTGGAAGAACTGGGCTGCTTAGATGTGGAAGCTGAGGCCAGAATGGAGAACTCGGTGCCAGGGCATCCCTCCACCCTGGTGAGCAGGGCACCTGTTCAGGGATTCCCTGTGTGGGTGGTAGGTGGCTGGGGCTTTGTCTTGCCCACATAGCTCTTCTCCGCCAGAGTTCCCTAGGTCTTGGGGGATTGGAGATGCTCCCCTGTGGTCCCACGTGTTGGGAGAACTAAGGAGCAAGCCTGAGACTTTATGGCTTTATGTCACTTTCCAGTTTTCTTGCTCAGTTCCAGACCCTTTTCCCAACCCCTGCCCCCTGGCCCTCGCTGAATGCAGGGGCTGGAGCAGGACCTGATCTCGGTGTGTGGCCCCCACAGCCTACTGTTTGTGGCCCCAAAGTCAGCCAGCCTACTCATCACCATGGTAATGGACCTTACAATGATGTGGATATCCCTGGCTGCTGGTTTTTCAAGTTGCCTCATAAGGTGTGTGTCCTGGTTTATGACTCACAGGAGGGGACTCCTCAGCAGTAGTACAACAGTGTGATTTGGGGCAAATGTTGTCATCTTTGAGCTTTTGTTTTCCTTCTGAAAATTGGATGGCCAGGGCACGGTGGGATTAACGGACACATTGCATGTTTTGGCACCATATCTGGCACACGATAACTGCTTTGTACTAAGTTGTTACTAGTGGAGCCAGGTTTGCTTGTATCTGATCATCTTAGTGTGTGTGTGTGTGTGTGTGTGTGTATGTGCTGAGAGAGAGAGGAGAGATACGTGGAGATAGACATAGATGGAGAGACTTTGAGGTTCTGGGCTGTGTTGGGAGTAGGTCTAGTACCCATATCAGCTCACCTGGTGGTCCACTGTCACCTTCAGTCCCTGCTTTCTTTGTCCTCTCCAGGATGGTAACAGCTGTAATGTGGGCAGCCCCTTTGCCAAAGACTTCTTGCCCAAGATGGAGGATGGCACCCTGCAGGCTGGCCCAGGAGGTGCTAGCGGACCACGTGCCCTGGAAATCAACAAAATGATTTCTTTCTGGAGGAATGCCCATAAACGTATCAGGTGGGCCACCATGGGAGGACAGAGGTGGCCTGTCTATACCCGTGGTCAGGTGTCTAGAGCACTGGGACTGCCTCCCCCATTCTGCCCTAGAACCCTTGCCTCATCTGCCACAAGGGAACCACCTAGCTCTGCTCTGGAGGCTGTGGATCTTGGGCCAGTTTCTCCTCTATCTGCAGTTTCCCTGTTGATGTGAAGACAGTGGTATTTTAGGCCTTTCTTAGCTCTCACTGAACACTCCGGTATAACTGCTGGGAACTAGGTCTTGTGATGTGCAGTGGCAAATGGCTCATCTCGAAGGTCACTATCCAGGTGACTGTGACCGCAGGCCGCCTTTCTTGTGAGCAGAATGTTGTGGGGTTGGTGCAGTCCAGCCTTGTGGCAGGGGAGGAGAGGGACAGAAGCTATCTTAGAGGCCTAGCCACTTCCCAGACGGCTCATCCTCCCATGGGCCCAGGCTTGGGGACAACCAGGGTCCATACTGAGTTATATTAGTCGCCAGAGGGTTGAGGTCAGGAAACAAAGCACCCTGGAAGCTGGGCATGTGCTGGTGACAGCAGGACGGGTGGGTTCTACTCCTGTAGTTATGTGGAGTCTCCGTCTGTCCTCACAGCTCCCAGATGGTGGTATGGCTGCCCAAGTCGGCTCTGCCCCGTGCTGTGACCAGGTATGGCCTGCTGCATGGTTGTGGAGGCAGGAGAACTGAGTGGGGAGGATTCTAGGGCCACAGCAAGCTGCTCATAATCTCTTCTGCCTCTCCCCATCCCAGGCACCCTGACTTTGACGAGGAAGGCCGCTGCGGGGCCATCCTGCCCCAGGTGGTAACTGCTGGCACCATCACCCGCAGAGCTGTGGAGCCTACGTGGCTCACTGCTAGCAATGCCCGGGTACATGTCCTGTGCTTCTTCCATTGTCAGGTCTCTTAAAAACTAGGGTCTCTGAGAGCCTCTCGGGATTTTAGCATGAAACGGAACCTAAGGCCTGGGCTTACTAGGCAGTTCAGATCTGGTTTCATGATCCCAGCTGCTCCTGTAGCAGGTGTGTCCTGGATATAGCCATTGCTTGCTATACAGTACCACACATAACACCCACAGGCAAGCATTGGGGAGTTTAGACGTAGGTGAGAAGCCTGGCATTACAGCGGGGATCCTTCACTTGCCAGTCTACTGCTCACAAGTGACCATCTGTGGGCATGGAGTTAGGAGCAGTGCTGCGTGGCATCCAAAGCCATCCCCTCAGGAAAGGTCCTGGTGTTAGTTCTGGCCCTAGGAACCAGGGTAGGAGTCTCTTTGGGCATGTAGATGGGCCTGACCTCACTGTTCCTGCAGCCTGACAGAGTAGGCAGTGAGTTGAAGGCCATGGTGCAGGCCCCACCTGGCTACGTCCTCGTGGGCGCCGACGTGGACTCTCAGGAGCTGTGGATCGCAGCTATACTTGGAGATGCCCACTTTGCCGGCATGCATGGTGAGCAGGAGCTGTGGCTGGGACGGGTGAGGCAGCCCAACCCCTCAGGACCCTGGTAGCTGAACCAAATGTTTCTGAGCCTCCTCCTCACTGCTTCCTTGTCCTCCAGGCTGCACGGCCTTTGGATGGATGACACTGCAGGGCAGGAAGAGCAGAGGCACTGATCTGCACAGTAAGACAGCTACCACGGTGGGCATCAGCCGAGAGCACGCCAAAATCTTCAACTATGGCCGCATCTATGGGGCTGGGCAGTCCTTTGCCGAGCGCCTGCTGATGCAGTTCAATCACCGGCTCACAAAGCAGGAGGCAGCTGAGAAGGCCCAGCAGATGTATGCTGTGACCAAGGGTCTCCGTCGGTGAGGGCCCCTTTCCCACCCACATTGGTACTAGGACCTTAGGCTTTAGTGTTTCCATCTCTTGTCCGTCACCCTCCAAACCTCTGTGACCTAGTTACAGGACACTTTGTGCCTGGAGTTGACATTTTGTGTGTGTGTGTGTGTTTTTTTTTTTTTCCTTTTTGAGGAAAGCCCAACAGACTGCCCCCCCCACACCCCTTTTTTTGAGAATTAGTGCACCAGGGCCTCCAACCACTGCTATCGAATCCCAGACACATGTGCAACCTTGCATGCTTGCATCACCTTGCCCATCTGGCTTACGTGAGACCTGAAGAGTCAAACCTGGGTCCTTAGGCTTCACAGGCAAGTGCCTTAACTGCTAAGCCATCTGTCCAGCCCATGACATTTGTTTTATAGTCACTGTTTTTCTTCAGAGGGGTGACTCTGTACTTTGGGTATATTGTCATCAAATGGTTGCCCACAGTTAGGCAGCATCAACAGTACCATGATTAAATGCCTGCAGAAACCCGAGGTGGCAGGTTTGAGATGGGAGCTGTGGAGGAACGGTATGGGAAACCAGAGTGTAGGCCGGTGCCAAGCCTGACCTGGCTCTCGGTGTATTAGGTTCAGCTCTCTGGTCTGTTCCTTCTGATAGTGCTACATATGTGCTCGGGCCTTCACACACGCCTTAGAGGGCTCAGGCACCGGGAGAAGAGGTAGTGGTGCATTAGCAGCTTCCTTAAGTGCAGTATGTAGTGTCCACATCTAAGTAGCTGATTCTGGAGCCTCACCTTGTGAAAGACTGGAAGTTGAGTAACTGATCGAGGGCAAACTAGCCACTACATCTGTAGGAATTGGTAGCTGAGCCTTGTTCAAAGCAGGTGGCCAGTGCTTCGGTAGGACTCACACCATGGCAGTATATGTTGGTAGAGGCAGGAAGGCAGGTGGGCCTTAGTTGTAGAACCCTGTGAAGGCAGCAGGGCTCAGGCTGCAGGGCCTGGTGGTGGGGATGCCCTGGTGTTCCTTTCATTACATGAGTGGCGTGGCTGTGGTGTCCTTAGGGACAAGCCTGCCGAGTCTGCAGGTTGGACTGAAGCTGGGAGTGGGGGACAGTACGAGTTAAGCTTAGTTTAGCTCTCTGGTTTTCTGTTCCACCAGGTGCCTTCTTCCCTTTTGGGAGCATCCCATTCCCAAATTGGAGCAAGGCCCATGCTGCCTCCAGAACTAACAGAAAACCAGTGTTGGTCACTGAGTAGTTCAGTGTCTTAGATATTGTTGCAGCATCATCAGAATGGCTAGTGTTGGAGCCTGTGCTCTACCAACATGTAGCCCAGACCTTAGGGGCCACAAAAGCCTGAATTTGTGTGTGTATTGTGCTTCTTCCTAGGTGTGTGGCTTTAGCAAGCCACCCAGCCTCTGAGCCTGTTTTCCTTGCCCATGACCAAGGGTGGTTTTATTTATGTATTTTTGGTTTTTCGAGGTAGGGTCTCACTCTAGCCCAGGCTGACCTAGAATTCACTATGTAGTCTCAGGGTGGCCTTGAACTCACAGTAGTCCACCTACCTCTGCCTCCTGAGTGCTGGGATTAAAGGCGTGCACCACCACGCCCGGCCAAGGGTGGTTTTAGAAACTGAATGAGGGGCCCTGCCACAGAAGAGGCTATTTTATGGGAATGACATGGTGACACTACCCACAGGTATCGGCTGTCAGATGAGGGTGAGTGGCTGGTGAGACAGTTGGATCTCCCTGTGGACAGGACTGAGGATGGCTGGATTTCTCTACAGGATCTACGCAGGATCCGCAAAGAAGCTTTAAGGAAGTGAGAACCTCTGTGTTCAGGATGGGGGGACCCTCTGATGTGGGCTGTCTCCACAAGCTGGGGCCCTTTAGTTTTTTGCTGATACTAAAGACACACTTTGCCTTCCCTGTTTGCTCTCCCAGGTCACGCTGGAAGAAGTGGGAGGTGGTTTCTCAGCGAGCATGGATGGGAGGCACCGAGTCAGAAATGTTTAATAAGCTGGAGAGTATCGCCACATCAGCTACACCTCGCACTCCGGTGCTGGGCTGCCGCATCAGCCGAGCCCTGGAGCCTTCGGCTGTCCACGGGGAGGTATCTGGCTCGTCCTGGAGTATGGAGAGAAGGAACGTGGACATCAGAGGTCCCCTTAGGCCTTTGTACTATTTGGCATATGAGACCAGTTTACTAAGTGGAGCTTCTTTTGGAGCTCCTGGGCCACCCCGTTCCCTAGAGCTAACTGGTATGTGGTTTTACCCCTCATTTGTGTCCACCTGTCCTCCCTAGTTTATGACCAGTCGTGTGAACTGGGTGGTACAGAGCTCTGCTGTGGACTACTTGCACCTCATGCTTGTGGCCATGAAGTGGCTGTTCGAGGAGTTTGCCATTGACGGGCGCTTCTGCATCAGCATCCACGACGAGGTCCGCTACCTGGTGCGCGAGGAGGACCGTTACCGCGCTGCCTTAGCCCTGCAGATCACCAACCTCCTGACCAGGTAGGCAGGGCCTTGGGAGCGGGTCCCTTCCTGGGGCCTGTTGAGCAGCTCTGAGTTTTCATCTCAGATGTTTAAAACTTAGGAAAAATTCTAAAAAGATTAGCCTCCCTCAACTTTTAAAAAAGATTTGTTGGGTTTGAAAGTGGCACATTAGATATTAGGTATTAGATCACCAAGGTGGACTAGGTCATAGAGGTGGTGGTAAGGTGAAGGGCTATTCTTCAGAGTAATGGGGCTGGAACAGTGGTTGTCAGCACTTCCTGCACAAGAATGAGGCTCAAAAGGGGCCCGAGACTGCTTGAGTATGATTCCCCAGCAGCCATGCATGCCAATAACCCCTGTCCTGTGGGGAACAGACACTGGAGACTCCATGCACAATCAGTAGAGACTGTCTCAGGAGACAGGCAGAGGAGCGGCGGAAGAGGGAGCCTGACCTCTCGAGAGGTCTGGCTGCTGCACACACGTGCAAGGGGCACACATAGCTTCACCCCACACACACCAAAAAAAAAAAGACCCAAGTTGCTCCCTTTGTAACACACCTTTCTGTTTTGAAAATCAAGTGACAGAAAACTTCGTAACTCATAGAAAAGTGAGTTGCTTACATTTCTTCCTTATTTTAAGTGCCACAAGTGTTATTCTACTAACAAAGCCTTTGTTAATGTGGAAAAGTCAAACATCTAAAATTTATTGCCAAGCAGACAGTTGGGCACACCAGGGCCTCCTGTTACTGCAAATGAACTCCAGATGCATGTGCCACTTTGTGCATCTGGCTTTACATGGGTACCAGGGAATTGAACCTGGCCATTTTGCAAGCAAGTGCCTTTAACCACTAAGCCATCTTTCCAGCCCTATCTTATACAGTGAGTTACATTTTCTTGTTACTGTTCCATGACCTGTCCTAATAAGTGGGTAAATAAATGTTTACAGTTCATATTTCTTACCAATACCCTCTTATCCCCCTGGGTGTAAAGTGTATCAACCTGGAAAAAAGTATGTGGAATCCCTAATTGCATTACAGTCAGATGTGGCAGGTTGCTCATGGAGACAGTATGACTTCCAACTGTCCTGGCTTTTTTTTTTTTTTTTTTGAGAGAAAACAAAAAACAAAAACAAAAACAAAAAAACAGACATGGTGGCTCATGCCTTTAATTCCCAGCACTTAAGAGGCAGAGGTAGGAGAATCACCGTGAGTTCAAGGCCACCCTGAGACTACATAGTGAACTCCAGGTCAGCCTGAGTTAGAGTGAAACCCTACCTGGAAAAACCAGGAGAGAGAGAGAGAGAGAGAGAGAGAGAGAGAGAGAATGAATGGGTGCACCAGGGCCTTCAGCTGCTGTGAATGAACTCCAGACACGTGTGCCCCCTTGCGCATGTGCAATATTTCATCACTGCATCTGGCTATGAGGGACCTGGAGATTTGGACCTGAGTTCTTAGGCTTCACAGGCAAGTGCCTTAACTGCTAAGCCATCTCTCTATCTCTGTCCTAGCTTTTTTTTTTTTTTCTTTTTTTTTTGAGGTAGGGTCTCACTCTAGCCCAGGCTGACTTGGAGTTCACTATGTTGTAGTCTCAGGCTGGCCTTGAACTCAGTGATCCTCCTACCTCTGCTTCCCAAGTGCTGGGATTAAAGGTATACACCACCATGCCCGGCTTTGTCCTGGCTTTTTAAAGTGCACAATGGGACAGATACTGGGGAAGTCCTGCTCTGTGGGATCCCTGGCTATTTCTTCTGAAGCAGGGAGCTTGTGTTCACAGCAGGGCACAAGTGAGTGGAATTTGGGTCTCTTTCAGGTGCATGTTTGCCTACAAGCTGGGTCTGAATGATTTGCCTCAGTCAGTTGCCTTTTTCAGTGCTGTTGATATTGACCAGTGCCTCAGGAAGGAAGTGACCATGGATTGTAAAACCCCTTCCAACCCAACTGGGATGGAAAGGAGATACGGGATTCCCCAGGGTGAGCACAAACTCTGTTCCTCATACACACAGAATGGGAGGTGGGTCAAAGCTCAAGACCCCAGAGGACAAGTCAGTCCACACTCCAGGCTATTCAGTTTAGGTACCTGCATGTAATGTTCAAATCACAAAGGAAGCTGTTTCTATAAGGTGCTTTATATTATAGTAAATGAAGATACCAGAAATATTTAAAGGATTTATTGTATAAGTCAAAGTGCATTCTTAGGTAAAAACTGTAATGTTCAAACAGTAAGTCAGACAACTTGTTTTAGATGTATTTGAGACAACCTTTTTACCATTCCTAGTTATTATTGTCAGGTCTTCCACCCACTCTCCTTTGACCTTGACATGAAGTTCCAGATTCTTTTCTGAGTTCTCTCTCAGTCACAACTCTTCATCCTGACCAATTCTGTCTTTCAGGTGAAGCACTGGATATATACCAGATAATTGAACTCACCAAAGGCTCCTTGGACAAACGAAGCCAGCCTGGACTGTAGCCTAGCGCCGCCTGGAGGTGCTCTGTATTTGCTCCCATGGAGCTTTGTCGGGCAGTGATGTCTCCCAACTCAGGCTTTCAGCCGTGCTTTTTGCAAAAGGGCTTGCCCAAGACAGCAGTTTCTCAGTAACAGGATTCCTTCTAATGGAAACTTGAGTTCAGTGGGTTCAGAACCAAGATGCCAACATCATCTTGGGCTATAGGAAAAGGGGCACTGTTGGGTACGAAGAAAGCAAAAGCCCCAAAGGTTAATTTAACTCAGGCATTTAACTTTTTCCTTTTCTTGGCTGGTTCTTTGTCCTGTCTCTTGTGTGCTGATGCAGTGCCCTAGAAGCGGGGAGAGAGTGAAAGCTCTATCAGCTGTATGGTGATAGAACTCCCAGGCAGTGGAAATAAAGCAAACACCTAAAAATCCTTTATCTTTTCATTAAAGCCTGTATCAGTCGTGTTTTCCTCACTTTGCACTCACATGAGATAGAGCTCCAAAGTATAGCAGGGCACCACCAGCTCCTTTCTGGACTGGTTATAAACTCAGATGCCGAGAAGGTAAAGGGAGAGAAGGAGAGCAGGTGCATTAGGGTCTGAAGAATTCAGAAGTACAGAAGGGCGAGAGGAGTGTAGCGAGAAAGCAACATGTATCAGAGCTCGACTGCCCACAGAGACGTGACTTACTATTCCTATCTTAAGCCCAAGAAGACACGAACAGTTGAGCTGGAGTACAGTACTGCACTGAGTGAACAGAAGGGAAAGGAACTAACCTGTGTTATGGAAGGAAGGGAGCCTCACCCAACATACTCAGAGTGGGTCTACCTTGAGGCCTGTCTGTAAAACTAAACTGGTTTCTGAGCCACTTGTCCAATGGTTCAAAAGGAAACAGGACTTAGCAAGACCGTTTAGTTCCTACTATTTTCATAGAAATACACATCAAATGTGTGTAGTATGAAAGTCTGGACAATTTTGTACTGTTTTTTCTTTTTCTCTCTCTCTTTTTTTCTTTTTTTCTTTTTTTGAGGCATGGTTTCATTCTAGCCCAGGCTGGCCTCCAATTCACAAGAATCCTCCCAAGTGCAAGCCAGCATACCTAGCTACTCAAGTCTTGGTTTGGTTGGGCTTTCTGCCTGGCCTTGCTATGTAGCTCAGTCTGGCCTTCAGCTCAGGGTGATCTTCGTGTCCCAGCCTCTTTTGAGTGCTGAGGTTACAGGTAAGTTATCAAGCATGGTTCTTTGTTCAAAGTTGAAAACCCTTTCAGAGTCCTTAGTTTTTTGCTCACCATCTCTTAGTACACTCTGTCATTTGTTGCCCTTTCACTATAATGTGTGACTGTTCTTATAAGGGCTACATACTAAAAAGCAGCCATGAATTAGGGACAGGGCCTGTGCTCTGGGTGGAGCAGGTACTGACCTCTTCATTTCCGTCCTCCGCATCCTCCCGAAGAACCATGTCCAGGACGCTCCCCTTGATCTTGAAGTCCCGGGAGGTGCTGAACTTCATGTACTGCATCAGGTTCACCTGGGACAGGTGTAAACCAACAGCATCTTATTGATAGGTCCTGTGGACAGCTTAAACCGCTTACAGTGTGCACCTCACAGACCTTCAGTACAGTTCCTAAAGTGTGCGTGTGCCCTGGCCTGCTGTGCCAGCACTTTCCTACATGATGTTTGAATTCGAGCCATCTGATCAGAAATAATAAACGGGAAAGGATCATGGTTTAACTTTTCCCCTCTGTAGTTGTGCTGCCTCAGCCTACCTGACCCTTCAAATAGTAAATCAACATTATGCCAGAAAATAGTAATTTTACCTTGGACTTTTTAGATAGCTGGATGAGAAATTTTTCATACTGTTCAATGGCGAAAATCAGGTTAGGGATTGGCTTGGTTTCCCGAAGAACTCTGGTGGCCTAAGGGCAAAAAGAACATCATCAATTTCAGCTTCAGTGTTCTGTGAGCTTTTTGTCTGGAATTGTCTTTAGCAGAGCCACTCATGACTAGGGGAAAACCAGTGTATCTCCCATATTTACACACCAGTGAAGTAGGGCTAGCTTAATCTCAGTGATCTCAGCAGCCAAGTGGTTACACAGAAGTTGTACATTTGAGTCCCTCCGTGTGTACTATCTAAGACCAGCTGTCAGGGCAAGACCATTTGCAAACATTTAGTTGACATTTTTAAAACAAGGGACCCATTTGGCACTTGCTTTATTTCCTTTTCCAGTCAGCATACGAATTTTTGTTGGTGGGATTTTGTCTTTTCCCTTCAATCATAAACAACACGTCCTTCTAAATGTTTATATACGCATGTGTGTTTATATTTTTCAAAACTTTTGAGGACAAACCCTAATCTCTTTTCACTATGTAACCATGACTGGCCTCCCAAGTTCTTTGATTATGAGGCATGTGCCACTATATGGGGCAGCCTTCTCCATTTTAAACATTTACGAGATATTCTATAGCTGAACATTCAGACTTCTGCTTTTAATGTCTGCTCAGTATTCTCCAATGTGTACTGTAACTTATTTAGCTGGTCCTCATCCTGTATTTCCCTTTAATAAATGATGTGAGGGGGCTGCAGAGATGGCCTTAGCAGTTAAGGCGCTTGCTAACAAAACCAAAGGACTCAGGTTCGATTCCCCAGTACCCACATAAAACTAGATGCACAAGGTGGTGGTGCATGTGTCTGGAGTTCATTTGCAGTGGCTAGAGGCCCTGGCATGTCCATTCTCTATCTTCCCCTCTTTCAGATAAATAGCGTGCACCCGTGACCACGCCCAGCCACACTCATCAATTCTTACAAAGCCTTTTGGGAGTATCTTTCCTACTTTCCCTGAAAACAGTTTTTTTTTTTTTTTTTTTTTTTTTTGAGGTAGGGTCTTACTGTAGCTCAAGCTGAGCTCATTCTGTAGTCCTAGGCTAGTCTTGAACTCACAGTGATCCTCCTATCTCTGCCTTTCAAGTGCTGGGATTAAAGGTGTACACTACCATGCCCCCTGAAAACAGTTCAAACAACATCTAATGATCACCGGCTGTGTTAATGACCATGTTGGCAGCTTACCGTTACTGTGGAAATAGTAGCTTTTTCCTTTTCCTTCTCTCCTGTGTACTTCACATTGCTACTGCGGTTCTAAGGAAACAAACACACACTCATTCCTCAAGATTTCTCTCTGCTCAGCAAGCTATTGGAAATAGGGTTCAAGTCTAGATTAACAGGATTATCTGGGTAGCAGATGCTGTAAGGTAGGAAAAAGTGTGATAACATAATCCTCAGGATCTGTCTGGTATATGGCCATACCACACTGAAAGTGCCCAGTCTCACCTAAGCAGGGTCAGGCCTGGTTAGTACTTGGATGAGATGTTGTCTGTATAACCAATTGTTCCTGGAATTACTATATGGAAACTAAAGATAACCATTACTGTACTAAGTTAGCTAAGGGACTGATTGGTGAGGTACACATAGATAATTAAAAAGTGACATCTAGGCTGCAGAGATGGCTTTAGGGGTTAAGGCACTTGCCTGCGAAGCCTAAGGACCCAGGTTCAGTTCCCCAGTACCCATGTAAAGCCGGATGCACAAGGTGGCACATGTGTCTGGAGGACCTGGCATTCACATTCTTTCTCTCTCAAAATAAGTAATTTTCTTTTTTTTAAAGGAGGGACTTGGCCAGAAGGATGGTTTAGTGTTTAAGGCACTTGCCTGTGAAGCCTAAGGACCCATGTTCAACTCTCCAGGTCAGATGCACGAAGATGAGGCAAGCACAAGGTCGCACGTGCCCCCTAGGTGGTGCAAGCGTCTGGAGTTCGACTGCAGTGGCTAAGGCCCTGGCACACCAATTCTCTGTCTCTCTCTCTAAAATAAATTTTAAGGAAGTGTGTAGGGGGACTTTTGCCAGGTACAGTGGCACATGCCTTTAATCTCAGCACTCGGGAGGATGAAGTAGGAGGATTGCTGTGAGTTCAAGATCAGCCTGGGCTAGAGTAAGACCCTACCTCTAAAAACCAAAAGAAAAGGGGTAGGAGGAGTTCAAGGTGACAGCAGGCACAGACATTTTCCTGCTGAGCAGCTGACTAAAGAGCTCCACTAAAGCGAGGAAGCTGTTCCAGGAGCCTCTAGTTTTTCCACCTAGAGGTAACCACTGGATGTACACAGCGTGGTTAGCATGCTGAAGAAGGGTGGGAAGGGGCACTTGCCTGAGCTGTAGGATATCAGGTAATAGCATTCCTGGTGAGAGAGGAAGAACTGATGAAGGGAAACCAAGAAGTGAAGAATCCTGAATGGAGAGAGATGGGGAAGATCCACTCGAGTATGAGGTACACAGACAGGAAGCTTCTACCTAAAGGGAGTAGACGTGGTCGATAGCAAAACTAAGAAGACAACAATGATCTAAAAATGCAGAGGAAGACAGGCGTGGTGGCGCACGCCTTTAATCCCAGCACTCCGGAGGCAAAGGTAGGAGGATCACTGAGTTCAAGGCCACCCTGAGACTACATAGTAAATTCCAGGTCAGCCTGGACCAGAGTGAGACCCTACCTCGAAAATAAAAAAAAAATGCAGAGGAGCTACTAGTGAAGCCACAGGAGATGCAGGCAGCTTGACCCACATGCCATCTTCCAGGACAGAAAAAGATTCCAAGGGGTTGATATGAAGTATATTTTTGTCCCTGGAAGGCAGTAGTGGGTAAAGCCTTAGGAAAGAAAAGGGAGGGGAGGAGTGTAGCCAGATAAATCTCACCGGACCACATCTGTTTCTGAGGTAAAATCCTGTTGAAATTTCCTAAATCAACCCTGTTCACTGCCCATTCCTCTAAGGTAAGACTCAAACAATCCACCATAAAAGATAAATTAGAGCCAAAAGAGGTATTCTTGGATGTGTACAGTTCTGGGAAGAATGCTAAAGGAGTAGTGGCTTTCACTGTTTTCTTTGAATCAAGATCTAAGACAGGGCTGGGGAGATGGTTCAGTGGTTAAAGAAAAGCACTTGCTTGCAAACCCTGCCAACCGGGTTTCAATTCCCCAGGACCCATGTAAAGCCAGATGCACAAAGTGGTACATGTATCTGGAGTTTGTTTGCAGCAGCAAGAGACCCTGATGCACCCACACTTCAGTAAAAAAGTTCTAAGGCAGTGTGAGAATAAAGGGGTTTTTAAGATAATCAGCTCTCAAAGATGTAGCAAGTGCAACAACATGAGCTTATGAGTCATGGGCTTGTGCACAGGGTCACTCATTTAAATATACCATAAAGAAAAAACATTTGGGTTGGGAATGTGCTTCAGTGGTACAGTGCTTGCCTAGTCTGCAAGAGATCTTGAGTTTTATTTCTACCAGTACAAACAAGAAATAAGGAAAAATAAAAATTCCTATAGATCAGCTGACCTATCAGTAAAACGTTAAGACAAATATAAACAGGGCAGAAGGGTAATCCCTAGGGTATACATGAAACTGGTTTTTATGTAATTTTAGGAAAAATAACCTAAAAAGATGCCTGGTCAACAAGCAGCAGATAATTCTAGATTGCAGGTTGGCAAACCACAGCACATGAGGCAAATCTAGTTCAACAGTTTATTTGGTCCTTTTCAGAAAGTTTGCTGACCTCTGTTGTAGAATCAAACTAGCCAGTGTCAAGACTCAACTACGGTTAAATATTAGTTCTTGGCCATTTCAATTAACTTCTGTAAAACAGGGATGTGGTGATCAAAGTATAGGAAGGATAAATGAGGTGCTACATGAAAAGAATACAACATGCACAAAGTAAGTTCTCTAAATGACAGCTAATAAGAAGGGCAGTAAATGTGGCCTGACAGCAGTGTTTCCCAAACTATACTCTGGAACACTGTTCTGCCCAAAGGTACTATTATTAATTTTTTTTTTTTTGCCACATATGCAGAGAAAAGGGAAACACTCTCAAAAATAATATAGTAACAAGCCAGGCATGGTGGTGCATGCCTTTAATCCCAGTACTTGGGAGGCAGAGGTAGGAGGATCACCGTGAGTTCGAGGCCAGCCTGAGAATACATAGTGAATTCCAGGTCAGTCTGGGCCAGAGCAAAACCCTACCTTGAACCCCTCCCCCCAAAAAAGAAAATAACAAAAAGATAATGTGCAATGCAATTCAAAGCCCTGACTTAGGAATGGAGAACTATCCTATACAGAGTCAGTAGATTTGTCAGAATGGCTCCAACATGAAAATACACAAGTCTACAGTTCGAGAAAGTGAGCCTGAAAACGTTTAGGTGAGACAATCACAGCCCTGTAATGCATTCATGGCAGAGGCTAAGTGGCCTTACGATACAGTAGGTCTCTCTCATCACTTCATGTGGTTAAGCTGGTGATTCTCAACCAGGGATGAATTTTTCCCTGTAAGGACACTGGGCAATTTCTGGACATCTTTTTAACTGTCATACTAGGGGACTGGCATCTGATAAGGCACAAGGCAAGGATAATGCTAAAAATCCTATAATGTACAGAGTAGGCCCCACAATAAAACACTGTCAAACCAAACATGCCAACAGTGGTAACCTTAAAAGACCTTTGGTTTAAGCAAACAGTAAAGATGGAAGTACTTCAAAAGTCTAATGCTACGTGGGATCAGATGACATTTAAATTTCCCCCAAACTCCAAAAGTCTATAATTAGAGGGGAAAGGAATAGGGTCTTGGCAAATGACCAAACAAGCCTTTATCACCTCCACCTCCACCTCCCGGAAGTGCTGCTGTTCTCACACACAACACTGCCACCTCATTTCAGCCCTCTCCAGGTGCTGGCTGCTACTTCACTTATACTCAGAAAGGAGCTAATGACACAGACTTTCAGGCACTCAGAAAGGAGCCATGTCACTGAGCCAAAGCAGCTTTGTTCCTTCTGTACTCCAACTATGAGCATATCAAATGCTTTCTCTGTCGAAATTAAAATGATAGTAACCGTCAGGAACGTGGGCATAAAACTAGAGTAAGACCAGGAGAAAGAAGTAGGGAGGGGGAAGAGCAAGAAATAAACAGGCTAGATGAGGGACAGACCTGTGGGGGTAGAAGGGGGTGGGAGGGAGGATAGGGAGGGGAATTACACATAACTTAAGACAACATGAATCACTTCCATAGAAACCCTCTTTCTGGATACTATTCTACAAGCTGCAACCACCAATAAAGCAGGAGGAGGGGTGGTCCAGACAGAAGCACCCTGTAGAAGGTAGAAAAAGCTTAATTCTAAAGGCATGGGCTCTGGCTGGTTAATGCCAGGCCCAGAATTGAGTTAGCTTACTGAGCTGTTGGTCAGAGACCCATGAAGTCCCCAAAACAATGCAGGCCTTTGCTGTAACACTTGATTACCTGCTGGAGCTAAAAGGTGACCCTGTTGCTGAAGACACCAGACTGTAGTCACAGTTCATCATGCTGGAACTGAAAGGGAAACCAGTTCCCTCCTGGCTAGCCCTCATAATGTTGGAAAACACAATGGGAGTTGCTGGGAGACAATGGTCACCAACAGTGTGAGAAAGTGGGGGACCCTGCAAGCTACGAAATCAACCAGCCAGACAAGTACACACTTGTGCAACAGTGGCACACAGCCTCTGTGGGTAACCAACTATTCTCTGATTGGACATGTGGCCCATTCAGTGGAGAAGAACTCATATCTGGTACTGGAAACCAAGTCAGAATACAAAGGCCAGGAAACTCACAGACTCCAGAGAGAAGCCCCTACTGCTCTCTGAACAAGGAGGGTGGGCTTACACACCAAAACACCTCTCAAATAACTATGACTATCTCCTTTAATCCAAGCTGCTCTCCCCTTGGTTGGAGAATCTGTTCTATTTTACAGGTAACAGAGGAAACTGAGGAGACTGAGGATCTATCAATATGACAAGCGAAGACAGCCGACTGCCTACCACAGGAGCCACCTATATCACACTTCCCCGGGCTCATGAAAAACTTGCAGAAGTGGGGACAGTGAGTATTGTTCCCACTGCTAGCCTGACAACCAAGCGAACAGTGAGAGACACTGTGGTCAACCAAAACACACTGAATCAGAAACCTAGAGGCTACAGAGATTCAACACCAAACTAGACAGCTAACAGACCCACTAAGGCTCAGAGACCATTGCAGAAGAGGGGGCTGGAAGATTGTAACAGCCACAGGTTGGTAGAAATATCCTGAGGCACAGCTCTCCCCCCACACACAGACTGACTGAGGCCTAATTAGCCAACAGTGAACACCAACAGCCCCACTGGGGAGAGCCCTCAGGGAAAGCAGAACTAGGCTAGAAATATAAGACTACAACCTCTGTAAAAAATAAAAATGGGCTGGAGAGATTGCTCAGTGGTTAAGGCTCTTGCCCGCAGAGCCTAACGACCTGAATTTGATTCCCCAGTACCCCACATGGTGCCAGATGCACAAAGTAGCATATGCCTGGAGTCCATTTGCAGTGGCTGGAGGCCCTGGTGTAGGGCCTCCATTCTCTCTTCTATCTCTCACTGCTTGCAAGTAAATAAAATAAAATGAAATAAAACAAAATAAAAAAAGAGTTCATGCTGCAAAACTTTTACACTTAGCTTGGTCTGATGAACATCTGTGGCCTATAGCATGCATATACTCTGCTCCAGTGACCAAGCTACCCCTGGGAATATAAGAAGCCCTTTCTAGAAGATTGTGGTGCTGCCTCAGAAGCACTTACCTGCACGTAAGATATGAAAGAGTAACAATAGGGGGTCAGAAGTGAGCCAGACAACTTCACCTGCAGTGATGGAGAAGGAAACCAATGTAAGCAGCAGTAAAATGCTTCCCCCGTTTTTAGAAAAACTATTCTCAACTTACCAACTTTTCCACATTTTTTGGAATTCCTCCAGAGCACGGACATACCTGGAGATTCTAGTAACAAAAGATGTCTAGATTTAGCAGACTGTCCTATGAAGCCACAGTGACTCTTGAAGTAAGCCTATGAGCATGACTCACTGCTCTGACTACAGAGGGAAGAGAAAAGTTTAGACTTCCTTTCTTCCCCTCCTCCAAAGCTCCCAAGCTCTTCAGATAATAGGCAACGAAGGGGTCATTTCTGACTTGCTCTGCTACCTCAAGCTGCGAATTAAAAAAAATTTTCATGTAAAGCCAGATGCATAAAGTGGCACATGTGTGTCTGGAGTTCATTTGAAACTAGGAGGAGGCCCTGGTGTGCTCTCTCTCCATATCTCTTTTTCTCTCTCTCAAATAAATAAATAAATATTTAAACCAAAAAAAGGAGGGGCTGGAGAGATGGTTCAGGAGTTAAGCACTTGCTTGCAAAGCTTAAGGATCTGGGTTTGATTCCCTAGTACCCATCTAAAGCCAGATACACTAGGTGGCACATGCATTTGGAGTTTGTTTATAGTGGCTAGAGGCTCTGGTGCACCCATTCTCTCTATCTGCTTCTTTCTCTCTCTGTGTGTGTCTCTCTAAGTAAATAAATAAATAAAATATGAAAGAAAAAAGGAAAGAGAAGAGTTTTTCTGAAAAAGGCATTAACTCTCAATCGGGTCTTATATACTATATGCCAAGGAAATTAGAGCTTCTGAAAGCCAAATCAGAATTATGCCCTCCAGTGACCCCCATCATCCCCCTATGGAAAGCCTTTATCTACTAATCAAACAACAATGAAACCATGATTTGCAAGGATGTGGGCAAGAGCTGTTCAAAGGCATTCTGCTGCTGGCTAGTTGGGACAGGATGGACAGATTCTGATCACCTCCCAGATACTCACATATCTGACAAATGCTGTAAGGATGGTATATATTTTGCACAGGTCCTTTAATAAGGTGTCGACACAGCTGCCCGATGGCAGGGCTGTCTGTACTAGCTCATGGAAAAATGTAATCAGGGTTCCCAGTTGCATGATGATGGCTTTCTCAGAGGGAAGGTTTGGTGGGACTGCTTGAGAAGAGGATTCTTCTGAAGGAAACAAAGTCGCTATATTTCAAGTCTGATTTTCTAGTTAATAGTAAGAGAATTACAACAGACCAACCCCAGGGCAAGTTCAAGAGCTCAAACCTTACTTACAACTCAAGTTTACATTTCGGCTATGCACTCATTAAGCCCCACCTGTAAGTCATTTTACCTGACGGTGTATCTTGGCTCACTTGTCCTTTTAGTTTGGTGATTAACCAGTCCACTTCTTCCAGAATCTTCTCAGCCTGACTCAGTACAAGTAACTGAAAGAAAGGATTATCTGGCACGATTCCCTATACATAGCTGCTGGGGTAATAACAACCACTACAGTGGTCTTTTCAGATGGAACAGAAGAAATGGCAAAGCTATTTCTCATGGACTGGGATTAATACTTACACAGACAGTGGGGGCAGCTGTTCTCAAATTCACCATAGCATAGTGGTTTGTTTTCTCCACTTCTACATCCTGGAAAGAGAAAGAAGTAAGACATAACAGCAGCAAGGCCACACCCCCAGCCTCCATCCCCACACAGGATGTTGTACAGAAGGCTCACTATAGTACCTGGTCTATATCTCCCAGCTGCCCATGGATATCCTGGGACAAGTCACGAAGCACAGTGACAGGACTCTTACATAAAACATGCAGGCTGAAGAGCAGGTTCATCAAGCTTTTGCAAAATGAGGCATCCTCTAGGAGAAGGAAGGAGAGAAAACTTAACATACTTTGTGTTTGTAGCTTTCTTACACTGGCTATGGAGAATGTAAATAGGAAAGACCTTTTCTCTTCTAAATAGTACTTGTTAATGATGATTCTATATGAAGCCTTTAGGAAATGTGGCAAGAAACTTACCCCAGCTATTTTCCTTGCAAATCTTAGAAGTCCAGGACAACACCTGTGCAAACTAAACAAGAGAGATATAACAGAAACATGCTAAAAATACATGATGCCAGAAGAGAAGAGTCCCAGATTTTTACAAGACTAAGCAAATCACTTGCCAAAATATTTTCCTAAAATGGTAATGTAAGAGCAACATACAAGTAAATCCTCAGTTATAAGAATCATTGATACTTTTTGTACAGCATATGATTCAATGTCTATATCCTCCTTAAGGGCTACAAGTACTGAGATCTAGCTGGGCATCGTGGCATACACTTTTAATCCTAGCACTCAGGAGACTGACACAGGAGCATTACCATGAGTTCAGGGTCAGCCTGGGCTAGAGACTCTCCTTCAAAAAAAAAAAAAAAAGTAGTGAGATCTAGGCCTAACGTTTTACCCTTGACCTCCCCCTGTTGCTACGATGGGGGCCCAAGGCTAAATTTTCTTTTTATGTCCCTACCCTTCAGACATCTTAAAGGACTTTAGGCTAACAGTGAAGTAAAGAAGGTGATCCTGGTCATTAGGGCATAGAAAAGGGTGTGGGAGGAAGAAATAATAAAAAAGATTGAAAAAAAAAAAAAAAAAGCAAGCCCAGTGTGATGGTACACACCTTAAATTCCAGCACTCAGGAGGTAGAGTGAGTTCCAGGTTAGCCTGGGCTAGAGTGAGACCATACCTCAAAAAATCAGAACACACACACCAAATTTACTTAGAAGACAAGGTTTTGGAGGGAGGAGACATACACTCAAGTCTTCCACTTTCTTTTTTTCTTGTTTTTATGTTTTTGTTTTTGTATTTTTCAAGGTAGAGTCTCGCTCTAGCCCAGGCTGACCTGGAATTCACTCAGTAGTCTCAGGGTGGCCTTGAACTCAAGGCAGTCCTCCTACTTCTGCCTTCCAAATGCTGAGATTAAAGGCATGCACCACCATGCCCAGCTGAAGGTTTCTTTCTTTTTTTTTCCATTATTAAAATAAATATTTTTATTTATTTGAGAGACACAGAAAGAAAGAAGGGGGGAGGGGGGAGAAAGAGAGAGAGAGAATGGATGCACGAGAGCCTCCAGCCACTGCAAACAACTCCAGATGCACGTGCTACCTTATGCAGCTGTTCTAGGGAATCAAACTTTTGTCCTTTGGTTTTGCAGGCAAGCACCTTAACCACTAAGACATCTTTCCAACCTCCATTGTTTTCTGAAACAGGTTTTCAGGCACAAAAACACTTAGATTCAGTGACACCTGAGTGTAGATGACTAAGGACTTTTGTGGGGCAGGGAGGGAAGCAAAATTAAAAGACCAGCTGAAAGCTCTCTCTGTAAACTGCTATGTGAAGACATCCAGAACACTGTTATGAAAATGAAATAAGAGGACATTGAAACAAGAGCTTGTGTGAAGAACAATAAGGTAAGGAATAAGAATCTGTATTCATGTTGAGTGTGGTGGCACACACCTCTTATCCTAGCACTTGGAAGGCAGAGGTGGGAAGGTCACTGAGAGTTTGAGGCCAGCCTGAAACTGCATAGTGAATTCAGATCAGTATGAGCTACAGTGAGATACTACATTAAAAAAAAAAAAAAAAAGAATCTGTATTCATATTATTCCATGGGAATAAACTATGTTGAAAGGTAAAGTAGAAATTAATAGTGCTTGTAAGAACAGAACAGATAAGAGGATGCAGTTAGAGAAGGCCATTGGTTTTATATATAGATATGGTTTTTAAATTTTTTATTTTATTTTTCTATTTTTTGAGGTAGGGTCTCACTGTAGCCCAGGCTGACCTGAAATTCACTACATAGGCTCAGGGCGGCTTCGAAATCATGGTGAGCCTCCTACCTCTGCCTCCCAAGTGCTGGGATTCAATGCATGTGCTACTCAGCCCTTCTCATAAGTATTTTAAAAATATATTTATTATTTTATTTATTTGAGAGAGAGGGAGGGAAGGAGAGAGAGAAAGAAACAGATAGAGAGAATGGGCACATCAGGGCCTCTAGCCACTGCAAACAAACTCCAGATGCACGTGCCACCTTATGCATCTGGCTTACGTGGATCCTGATGAGTTGAACCTGGGTCCTTTGGCTTTGCAGGCAAGCGCCTTAACTGCTAGGCCATCTCTCCAACCCATAAATATTTTTATACTTCCTGGTTTTCAAATCATAGGACTTTGTTACCCACTCAAAATTCAATTAAAAAAAAAAAAAAAAAACAGAGGCTGGGATGTGACTCAGTTGGTATAGTGCTTGCTTGCCTAGCATTTTTGAAACCAAGGGTTTGAATCCCAGCCCCATGTAAATAAGAATGGAGACTTACATCTGTAATACTGGCATACCAGAGGTAGAGACAGGAGGATCAGGAGTTCAAGGTTATCCTTGGCTACATACTGAGTTTGAGGCTGGCCTGGGCCACATGGGATCTTGTCATAAAAAGCAAAAGAGAAAAAGAAAATTTAGACATTACCCAAAATTAAGAGGAAAGGAGCGGTGATGAGAGGTAGATTAAATGTTTTTCCTTCATCAGTCTTTCCAAACACATTTATTTTCCCTCAGACTCCTCCCTCCCTCTCTGTTTCTTTCTCAGTTCTTTTCAATCTCCAGCAAATGTAGCAGTATGAAAGAATGAAATTGAAAGTTGGGGTGAATTATTTGTAGTTGGGGTGGAACAGAAAGGGGACTAACCTGGATCTAGGATATTAGGAAAATCAAATCTGTCCTATAATGCTTTGACTGCGTCAACATCGCCCTTCCCCAGGTCACACTTTCCTACATGAGTAGCCGTGTCCTCTAGAGCTCTGACACATCAGGAAGCAGACAAGGAAGCAAAGTGCCCTGGCTCCTGAGGATATTCCTCATCACCCTTCAGGGATGTTACTCCTGAATGGAACACACACACCAAATGTTCCTTCTCTTATTCTTGTGTATATGCATGAATTCTCATATGGACACACATACAACTCATCTCTACAGAGTTGTTTCTGCTTTGGGATTGTGGTCCCATGTTGTGGAAATGAACTGTAAGAACAAATTGTGGGAATGAACGAGAAAGAACTGTGGGAATATTTTCTTCCTTCTCTCCCTCCCTCATGTCTTTCTTTTTTCTTTCCTTTCCTTTCTGGTTTTCTGAGGTGGGGTCTCACTCTAGCCCAAGCTGACCTGGAACTTACTCTGTAGTCTCAGGCTGGCCTTGAACTACCAGTGATCCTCCTACCTCAGCCTCCCAAGTACTGACATTAAAGGAGTATGCCACCATGCCTGTGGGAATATTTCTTATGGACCTTCCAAGTAACTTTTCTGAACTTATTGCTGTGAGATGCTAAATTCCTTAGTTGTAATTTCCCCTAAAGTTAATCTGGCAACTATGTAATCCACACACTTGAAAGCAATGTGAATAGGTTTCCTCTGTCTTGGTGTACCTTTGGCTTGAACAGTACAGATGACCAATATTGACAAGCAATGTTTATGCTGACAGAGGGCTGGAGAGATGGCTTAGTGGTTAAGGCACTTGCCTGCAAAGCCTAAGGACTCATGTTCGACTCTCAAAGTCCCACGTAAACCAGACGCACAAAGTGACACAAGCATGCAAGATCACACATGAGCACAAGGGGGGTTGCATGCGTTTGGAGTTCAATTGCAATGGCTGGAGGCCCTGGCATGCCAATTCTCTCTCTCTCTCTCTCTCTCACCCTGTCACATAGAAACAAACGAAAAGAGATGCTGACAGATCTTAAGCTATAGTCTTTGCCCAATTTCCTTAGTGGTCTCAACTCTCAACTGAGAAAGGGCACATGTGTAATAAGTGCTGCTCTAGGGCTGAAGACAATGAGGTCAGTTAACTATGGGCCCACAGATCTGCTGAACAGATGGGCTTAATGTGACTGTGCTTGTGATCCGAGTGTATGTGTGTTCTGGATCAGCAGAGTCCAATAGGTCATACCCCTAAATCCATTCCTTTAACAAATGTTTAAGGATTATCTAAAGTCCTAAGTTCCTTACCCTTTGCTCATACAATGCATTAGTTGTTCACAGATTACTCTTTCTTTCCCTTCCTTTCCTTTCCTTCCTTTTTCTTTACTTCTTTTCTTTCTTTCTTTCTGTGTGGTTTTTCAAGGTAGTGTTTCACTCTAGCCCAGACTGACTTGGAATTCATTATGTAGTCTCAGGGTGGGCTTGAACACACAGCAATCCTACCTCTGCTGGGATTAAAGGTGTGCACCCCCACACCCGGCTGGATTACTGGTTTTTGCCTGCTCAATAAAAATGCCCAATAATGGGGCTGGTGAGATGACTCAGAAGTTAAAGGCACTTGCTTGCAAAGCCTGATAGCCTGGGTTCAATCCCCCAGTTCCCATGTACAGCCAGATGCACAAAGAGGCATATGCACCTGGAGTCTGCTGGCACTGACAGGAAGTTCTGCCACTCCCATTCTCTCCCTCTCTCTTTCAATCTACCTCTCTCTCTGTCTCTCGCAAATAAATAATTAAAAAATTTTAAATGCCAATACCTGTATTCAGAAGCTACAGCTACAGTAAGATCAGAGCAGTAATGACAACAGATGCAATGGATTTACTAATAGCTTAAACTAAATTTCAAGCTTCAGAATTTTTTTTTCCAGGCTGCTGCTAGAGACAGCTAGCCCATTCCTGGGTATACAAGGAGTTAGTTCTCCCATTTCTCAAGCTCAATAAAACATTTGAAGACACTTCTCTAGAAGGCCACCAACACCACTGACTCACACTAGGCATCTGAGTTCTGATCCAAATGATGTGCAGCTTGTGTCATTCTAAGGTGCCTGTATATTTGAGTCCCATGAAAAGGGTCCTTGTCTGTCTTGGATACAATGCAAGTATACAGTGAAGGCTGGAAAGAAAGCCTCATTCAAGGTTGCTGTGTTCACAAGAGATGGCATTTATGCTGTGGGAAGCAGCATCAAGATGGGACATTTCACTTGTGAGGTAAGTCAGTCTTTACTCTTTGCTGAAACCTGCTCCCAGAACCAGCACACAGGACTACAACTTTGCCTAAGGAGTCTAAGGCCTTCCCTACCCCAAGAGCTAGGTAGGCAAAGGTGAGATGGCTCAAGATGTCTTCTGATTCACTCTAGATTTGTTCAGCAGGCAGATTCATCCACTGTGCACAGTTGCTGCATTCTAGTACTTAGAAGCTTCTAAGTGACAGAATTTTGGTTTTCTGGTCAAGTTGGCTGTTCTGGGAGAGAAGAGTCACCACTGGCATCAAAGCTTTCTGAGTAAGACTAGACTAACTTGTGTTTGTTCCTTCTCATCAAACCTCCACTTTTATTTCAGCACCACTTCAGGCCTTTTCCAGTTTAGTTAAGGGCCAGGTAGTACAGCCATTAATCCTTGAGTCAGGAGGCCCTCAGCAGGGCAGTTTTCTGTCCTCTTTCTTTTTTTTTTTTTTTTCTTCTTCTTCTTCTTTTAAAAAACATTTTACTTTTATTTATTTATTTGACAGGGAGAAAGAGGGGAAGAGAATGGGCACACCAGGACCTCCAGCCACTGCAGACAAACTCCAGATGCATGCGGCCTCTTGTGCATCTGGCTAACGTGGGTCCTGGGGAATCGAACCAAGGTCCTTTGGCTTTGCAGGCAAGTGCCTTACCCGTTAAGCCATCCCTCCAGCCCCCTGTCCTCTTTCTCTCTGTGCCACTGTTACAAGTATCACACACTGCTCTGATCCAGACCTATAGCAAAAACCACAGCTACCCTCACAGGTTTTTCTATTGCCCACTGTAAAGTACTTTAGCCTTAGACAAGGAGAAAGCATCAGGAATCAAGACTAGGAAAGAACAGCTTGCTAAAGTTGAAGGACCAAAGATACACTTGTAATTTTTTCTTCCCTCTACAGTGCTACAGTTTACCCTTGACAGTAGAAAACGAGCATAAGCAGTGTGCTCTTGCCCTTATGGTTGCGTGTGTTCTGGTAGAAACACTGTGTAGGAAAAGATACACTTTGAAATTCTTTTATGAATTCAGGCATTAGATTATTATGCAACCTATTACTATTACTAGACCTGAAGAAAACATCTAGATATATACTATTTATTTAAATTTTGAAAGAGTCTTGTGTAATCCAGGCTGGCCTCAAATTTGCTATGAAGCCAAAGAGGTCCTTGCCCTCCTGCCCCACCTCCTGAATGTTGGGATCAGAGGCATTCACTATCATCTGGTTTTATGTGACAGGGTTTGAAACCAGGGCTTTGTGCATGCTAGGCAAGTACTCTGGCAAGCTACCTCCCCAGCTCTAGATATACACTCTTATGATGCAGAAATCCTTGCTTTGGGGATTGCTATATGGGCTAGAACAAGGACTACTATTACCTGAGGCGAGGTGGGCTCCAGCAGCTTAGACAAGGTGGAGAGAACAGTGACGAGTAAGAGGGCTTCTTTACTATTAAAATCTTCTTCTTCACTGCTAAGTAAATTCAACAAGGACCTCTGAGGAAGGAAAATATGCACACAAACGTAAGAAGATAGGTTTGTTTCAGGGAGAAGTGATATCTAGCCAGAAATTCCCAACACTGAGGGAAAGAATTCAAAGTTATGAAGTTCTAAGAGGATAAAATCTGTAAACAAATCCAGATTAAACAATATAGCCATCAACCTCTCTAAGAATTCTCTTAAAAAAATGGACTCTTTTCCCTCCTACTCAATGTCTAATGTATAATTAGGAATAAACTGATCAGAATTTCTGGTGGTCCTCATTTCCCTAGAGCCTATCCATTAGCTTCAGGGTCACACTGTGCCTCAAACTAAGCAATCCTGACACACTTGCCCTGTTAATTGGAACACTCTGCATGTGATTATTCATTTGTCAGGCTTCTCCTCATAAGAACAAGAAGTTTTTGCCTCTTTATTTCCTGCTACATTTCCTGCAGCAACAATTCCTGGAACACAGTAGGAACTTTAAAATTATTTGTCAAAGAAATCCTGAGTACACACCTTCAATCCCATCATTCTTATTTATTTGCAAGCACAGAAAGAGATAGAAAGGAGAGAGGCCGAGAGAAAGAATGGGCACATCAGAGCCTCTAGCTGTGTGCATCTGGATTTATGTGGGTACTGGGGAATTGAACTTGGGTTGTTAGGCTTTACAGGCAAGTGCCCTAACCACTGAACCACATCTCCAGCCCCTAATCCCAGCATTCTTGAGGCAGAGGTAGAAGGACCACCATGAGTTCAAGGCCAACCTGGGACTACAGAATGTGTTCCAGTTAAGCCTGGGCTAGAGTGAGAACCTATATTAAAAAAAAAAAGCAAAAAACAAAAACATCTTGATATTTTGAAACAAATGGTTAGAAACAAATGACTTCAATTTCTAATCTTTATGCAACCTGCTAGATATGCCAAATAACACCATATACTCAAAAACAAAAACAAAGACCATAAATCTTGGTGGGTCCTGGCTACCTTTTTTTTTTTTTTATCTTTTTTGTTTGCTTTTTTCCTAGCCCAGGCTGACCTGGAATTCACTATGTAGTCTCTCGGTGGCCTTAAACTCACAGTGATCCTCCTACCTCTGCCTCCCAAGTGCTGGGATTAAAGGCATATACCACCATCTCTCTAAGCCCTCTGACTACCTCTTTTTTAAATTATTAAATTATAATATTTATTAAGGGAAGTGCAGAGCCAAGGAAAGGCACCACATGGCTAAAGATGCCATGTGGAGAGTCTGGGGAAAAAAAGCATGAAAAGAAAAGAGAAAGGAAAACTCAAGGGACCCTAGCCCTTACTCTCTAATGGGCTCCTTTATCTGATGACCTCTTTTTTTTTTTTTTTTTTTTTTTTTTTTGGTTTTTCGAGGTAGGATCTCACTCTGGCCCAGGCTGACCTGGAATTCACTATGGAGTCTCAGGGTGGCCCCGAACTCACAGTGATCCTCCTATCTCCTGAGTGCTGGGATTAAAGGTGTGCACCATCACGCCCGGCTTATCTGATGACCTCTTGATGTCACCTCAAACAATGATTCTTGGAGGCCTGAGTCCTGCAGATTGGGGATGCTACATTTACATGCTCACTAGGATCCTTTTGAGTTATCTTTCATCCTAAGAGCTAGGTCTGTAAGCTGAATGAGCAAGAAAAAAACTCCCTATCCTTTGGGCTCACTCTCTGCCCTCCGCCCTCAGAAGTTAGTATAGCAACTTGCCAAGGCTCCTCACCTGAAACTGCCGGATCTGGAATACAGCTCTTTGAGTGACACTGACATCTGTATCATCTTCATCTTTCGGATCTGTGACATCTAGAGGGAGAAAAGAATTCTATAATCTTTGAAAGAGATTCATTATTTTTCTTTTACCCCTGAGGTAGGGTTTCACTCTACCCCAGGCTGACCTGGAATTCACTATGTAATCTCAGGGTGGCCTCGAACTCATAGCGATCCTCCTTCCTCTGCCTCCCAAGTGCTGGGATTAAAGGCGTGCACTAGCATGCCTGGCTTTCCTTTTTTATTTCACTTATTTATTTGAGAAAGAGGCAGACAGAGAGTATGCCAGGGCCTCCAGCCACTGCAAATGAACTCCAGATGCATGCACTACCTTGGGCATCTGGCTTATGGAGGTTCTGGGGAATCAAACCTGGGTCCTTAGGCTTCACAGGCAAATGCCTTAACCACTAAACCATCCCTTCAGTCCCTCACTTTTTAAAAGTATTCTTATTTATTTGCAAGGAGGGAAAAGGAGGAGGAGGAAAAGGGACAAGGAGGGAAAGGGAGAGGATGGATATGTCAGCACCTCCTGCAATTGCAAACAAACTTCAAACACATGTGCCACTTTGTGCATTTGGCTTTATGTGGGTACTGGGGAATCCAACTCAGGCTGTCATGTTTTGCAAGCAAGCACCTTTAACCACTGAACTATCTCTCATCCCCGTGACTCATTTTTTAGACTTTAAAAACAAACAAACAAAAAAAAAGAAATTAAAAAAATTATTTGAGAGAGAAAGAGGGAGAGAACGGGCACGTCAGGGCCTCTACTTAGCAACTGTAAATGAACTCCAAATGCATGTGCCACCATTGTGCATCTGGCTTATGTGCTTCGTAGGCAAGCACCTTAACCACTAAGCCATCTCTCCAGACCCCGCTTTTCACTTTTTAAATATTTTTTTTTGTTTATTTTTAATTATTTATTTGAGAGCGGCAGACAGAGAGAAGGAAGCAGAGAGAGAGAATGGGCATGCCAGGGCTTCAACCACTGCAAACAAACTCCAGATGCGTGTACTCCCTTGTGCATCTGGCTAATGTGGTTACTGGGGAATCGAGCCTTGAACCAGGGTCTTTAGGCTTCACAGGCAAGTGCTTAACTGCTAAGCCATCTCTCCAGCAGCCTCTTTTCACTTTTTAAGATGGGCTCACTAGGTTGCCCAGGCTGGCCTTGAACTTGTGATCCTCCTACCTCAGCCTCCCAAGTACTGGAATTATACGTGTGAGCCATCACATGTCTGCCAACAATTAAAATCTAAGAAGGTCTTCAAAGCTTAAAAAAAGAGGTGATTTAAATGTATTTCTAAATTTCAACTTCATACTATCTTCCATTTTCCAATCATGATTTGTGATTACATAGAATACGGTATGTGCCAATCCTGAATTCACTAGAAGTCACTTCATAGCATAAGGACTCTTCTTAGGTTTCTTCTGGCACATGCAGAAACACAATCAAGAGGTTTGGGTAAGGAGAAACTCAAAATAAGCAACTAATAAGCACTGAAATGCCCACCCAGAGCCCTGAAAAACTGTTGAATCTTGGGTTGATAGAACTGTTGCACAGCGCTGAATATCTTCTGCAAACCCTCCAAACACAGCAGTGAGATACTCTTTCCTTTCTCTTTCTTTCCTGATTCTTCCACTGAAGTAGGAATTGAAGTGTATCTCCATAGCAAGACCCTGAAATGAGGAAAAGTGAGTTTATTTTCATAAGCAGGGTCATTACAGTAAAGTTATATATAGTAAATTCAGTACAAGAAAACTGTTCTATGAATACTTTTTCTTTGCCTGTGTAGTTTGCATGGTGTGACTCTGTGTGTGTGTGCATGTGACAGAGAGAGCGCGTGAGCGAGCGCACGAGAATGAGTGAGCATAGTTGTGTGTATGTGCACATTCACTTCCAGGTGCACAGAGGAGAACGTTGTGTATCCTTCCATTGCTTGTCTGTATATTTCCTTGAGAGTCTTTTTGTGTTTTTTTTCCCCCCCCGCCCCCAAGGTGGGTCTCACTCTGGCCCAGGCTGAAGTGAAATTCACTATGGAGTCTCAGGGTGGCCTCGAATTTACAAGGATCCTCCTACCCCTGCCTCCCCCATTCTGGGATTAAAGGAGTGTGCCACCATGCCCAGCTTGGAGCTGTAGTTTTTGTGAGCCCCCAATTCTCTGGTCTTTGCTTGCTACAGACTGGGAATACAGAAGTATGTGGCCTAGATATCCTGGGGCATTAAACATGGGCAGTCTCAGTCCTTCATCCTTGTTGCAAGTGCTCTTATGCATGGAGCCATTGCTGTAGCCCCAGTTCAGTGAATTAAAAAAAAAAAAAAAATGGTTGCAGGTCTGAATTCTCACAATAAAGGCATTTCTATCACTTTGTGGCAATTATTGCCCTTCATTTCCAAGCAGCTACTGAACTAATTTTTTCCTATAAATATATTTTACAAAATACCATATGGAAGAGGTATCATTTAGCATATAACACAAGCCCAATTTTCATAACCTAACATATGCTTTTCAGATTTGCCTAACTTTAGCCTAGAATTTGCTGTGTAATTGAGGATGACCTTGAACTCTTGATCCTCCTGCCTACACCACCTTAGTGCTGAGATTACAGGTATAGAAGATGAAATCATATTTTACTCAATGCTGAAATTGGAATTCAGAGCCTTGTATTACTGAGTTACATCCCCATTCCCTGTTCCTTTTTCACAGTTGAGTGGGTATCTGCCCATTCACCAGTTTTTAAGCCATATGTTGTTGGGTATCTTAGTTCTTTCTGGATTTTGCTATTACATATAAAACAGCTATGAACTTTTGTGTACTAGCCATTATATTGTCAGTTGTTTTCTTTCTTCTTCTTCTTCTTTTAAAAGAACATATATTTGACAGAGAGAGAAGGAGAATAGGCATGCCAGGGACTCCTGACTCTGCAAACCCCAGACACATGCACCACTTTGTGCATGTGGGCTTTACCTGGGTACTGGTGAATCAAACCTGGGTTGGCAGCTTTGCTGAGCCATCTCGCCAGCCCCTGGACAGTTGTTTTCAGTTCTTTTGAGTCAATACATAAAAGTGGCATGTGCAGATCACAGAGTAGTTGTATACTCAGCTTCTGAAGAAACTGTTATACTGTTTTCCAAGTAGTTGTATCATTTTACATACCTACCAACCAACATGGCAAAACTTTGGTATGGTTAGTCTTGTTAGACATTCTAGTAAGTGATAAAATGACACCACATTATCGGTTTAACCAGAACAACCATCTATTTGTGTGCTTATGTGACACCTACATATCTTATCGGGTAGAACAACTGTGTAAAAAATTTATTCATTTTAAAATTTTATTTATTTTATTTTATTATTATTGCTGGGTCTGGTGATACATGCCTTTAATCCCATCAATTCGGGAGGCAGAGGTAGGAGGAATGCCTTGAGTTCAAGGCCACCCAGAGATTACATAGTGAATTCCAGATCAGCCTGGGCTATAGCAATACCCTACCTCAAAAAAGTAGGATTCCTTACAACGCACTCTTCCAGACACAAAATAGCCTGGACATCCGAACTTCGCAGTGTCTGACACTACTTACACAAGACCATCATAACAGCAGGAAAAGATGATGACATCAAAATAAGAGAGACTGACTGATAGAGGGGGAAGGGATAGGAGATGTGAAGGGGATTATCATGGTTTATTGTATATAATTATGGAAATTGTCAATAATAAAATTTTTAATTATTTTCTTATCAGTGTTTTAATGTTTAATTTAATTGTAATTAATTTGAGAGAGGGGCAGATAGAGAAAGAATGGGCGTGCCAGGCCTCCAGCTGCTGCAAATGAACTCTAGATGATGTGCCACCTTGTGCATCTGGCTTATGTGGGTCCTGGGGAACTGAACCTGGGTCCTTTAGCTTTGCAGGCAAGTGCCTTAACCGCTAAGCCATCTCTCTAGCCCAGTAAGTTTTTAAGAGCTATTTATTTTGTTTACTAGCCCTTCATGGACGTGAGTTTTGCAAATATTTTGTCATCTGTCTTACAAGTTTGATTTTGGTGTTACATTTAAGTTTCTGATTTAAGTTGTATTAATATTATGTGAAAAAAAAGTTCATTTTAGGTTCTTTTCCATATAAATCTTAGAATCATCTTGTCAATCTTTATAATAAAGCTTGATAGGATGTTCCCCCTGGTGTTGAGGATTGGACCCAGGCCCTCAAGTATGACGAGGCAGATGCTTTATCACTGAGTTACACTCTCAGCTCCTTGATAGGATTTTGAGATTGAACTGCAACTACAGACCCACTTGAGAAAAATTCACTTAGTGACAATATTATGTCTTCCATTCCATCTATTTATTTGGGTCTTTTAGGACTTCTTTCATTAAGGTTTTGTAGCATTCATCATACAAACATGGCATGTTGGTTAGATTTCTAAGCAGCTCATGTTATGCAGTGATATTACACATGATACTAATTTTGAATTTCAATTTCTAATTGTTCATTATGTTAGCATGTAAAATAAAGTATTTTTAAAATACTGACCTTGAGTCCTGCAATCTTGCCAAACTCACTTAATACACCTGACAGCTTTTAAAAATTCTTTGGGGCTGGAGAGATGGCTCAGCAATTAAAGCACTTGCCTGCAAAGCCTAACAACCCAGATATGATTCCCCAGTATACATGTAAATCCAGATACACAGTAGTGCATGCATCTGGAGTTTGTTGCAGCAGCTGGAGGCCCTGGCACTCCCATTCTCTCGCTTTCTCTTTGCTTGCAAATAAATATATTTTTTAAAATTCTTTGGAAAATTTTATACAATTATATTGATTGTGAATAAAGACAGTATTATTTCCTAACATTGATGTCTTTTATCAAAGTTAAAAAAAGATTTTATTAATTTATTTGAAGGGGATGGGAGGGAGGGAGGGAGAGAATGGGCACAATCACTGCAAATGAACTCCAGATACATACGCCCCCATGTGAATCTGGCTTACATGGGTTCTGGGAAATCGAACCTGGATCTTTAGGCTTCATGGGCAAGTGCCTTAACTACTACACCATCTGGCCAGACCTTTTCAAAGTTTTTAAAAATCTGTCTGCATGCCCGCACATGTGTGTACATATGTCTTTGTATGGGTGTGACACGCGTGTGGAAGTCAGTGAACAACCTCAAGGTGTCGGTGCACTTACTACCTTGAGACAAGGTCCCTTGTGGCTGCAAATAACTGCCAACCTAGCTGCCCTTGAGCTTTGGGTTCTTCTGGCTGCACCTCCCATTGGCCACAGATGCATGTACCACCACATCCTGCTTCTTTTAGGCTTTTATTTCTGGTTCACTGAGGGATAGTTATCATAAATTTACGTTGACTTCTGGTTGTCTATACCTGAGATAATCCATGTTTTTCTTCTTTGGTCTACTGATAGGTGAATTATATTGGTTTATCAATTTTGAGTAAACCTTGCATTCCTGGGGACTAAAATCCTACCTGATTATATTATGCTTCTCAAAATTTGTTTAGCTAAGTTGCCAAAATATTTTTGTGCCTATATTCATGAGAGAAATTGATCTGTACATAGTTATCTTGAAATTTTTATTTAGTTCTTTCTTTTTCTTTTTTTTTGGTTTTTCGAGGTAGGTTCTCATTCTAGCTCAGGCTGACCTGGAATTCACTCTGTATTCTCAGGGCGGCCTCGAACTCACTGTGATTCTTCTACCTCTGCCTCGAGTGCTGGGATTAAAGGCATGCACCACCATGCCTGGCTAGTTTTCTTGTTTCTCAGTTTGGTGTTATTGTAATGCTGGTTTCATTAAGTGAGTTGGTAGATGTTCTTTTCTGTCCTATTTTCTGGAAGATTTTGAATAGAATTGGTATTACTTCTCTCTTAAGTGTTTGTTTTGGAGTTTGAAAATTTTTAACTACAAATTCAATATCATAGTAATAGAATTACTCAAGTTACAAAAAAAATTTCTTCTTGATGGAGCTCTGAAGAAATTTGGCCAGCTGGGCACGATGGTACAAATCAAGTAGGAGAATTGCTGTGAGTTCAAGGCCAGCCTGGGACTACAGAGTAAGTACAAGGTTGACCTGGGTTAGAGTGAGATCCTACATGAAAAGAAAGAAGAAAGAGGGAAGGGAAGGAAGGAAAGGGGAGCATAATGGGCACCGCAAGGATACAAACACCTACATACACCATCCACACACACACAGACACACAAATGCACAGGCGGTGCCGAAAAGAATCTCTCCACAACATACAGTCGAAAAAACAAAGCAAGCTGGGCGTGGTAGCACACGCCCTTAATCCCATCACTCTGGAGGCAGAGGTAGGAAGATCACTATGAGATGAGATTATTACAGGTCAGCCTGTGCTAGAGTGAGACCCTACCTTTAAAAACCCATAATTAAATTAACAAATATACAAAGCAAGAGAACAATATTAAAAGCAGTGAGAGAGAAATTCCAACTCACCTACAGAGGAAAACACATCAGAGAAACATCAGGTCTCTCATCAGCAACCCTGAAAGCCAGGAATCATGAGCAATGCATTTCAAACCCTGAAAGTAACTAACTGCCAACCAAGAGTGCTTATAGCCAAGCTATCTGAAAAACGACAGAAAAATGAGATCTTTTATTTTTTATTTATTTATTTGAGAGCGACAGACAGAGAGAGAAAGAAGCAGATGGATAGAGAATGGGCGCGCCAGGGTCTCCAGCCACTGCAAACGAACTCCAGATGCATGCCCCGGCCTTGTGCATCTGGCTTACGTGGGTCCTGGGGAATGGAGCCTCAACCCTGGGTCCTTAGGCTTCACAGGACAAGCACTTAACCACTAAGCTATCTCTCCAGCCCCCAAAATATGATCTTTTTAAGAAAACCTCAAACTAAGGCAGTTCATGGCCACCAAACCAACACTGCAGAAGACAACACACAGAGGACAAAGAAAGACAGTTCAAATGAAAGCACAGGGAAGAAAAACTTTCCAGAGGAATAAACAAACTAAAGATAGCTAAGAAAGAATGTACTGTGTAACAGACTAAACCAGCAAGCCCATTGTTGCAACCCAGTTCGCATTGCTGGTAGAAATCACCCAACCAAGAGCAGCTTATGGGGAAAAATAAGGTTTATTTTGCCTTACAGGCTCAAGGGGAAGCTCTACAATGGCAGGGGGAAACAACGGCATGAGCAGAGGTTGGACATCACCCCCGGCCAACATAAGGTGGACTAATAGCAACAGGAGAGTGTGCCAAACACTGGCAAGGGGAAACTGGCTATAACACCCATAAGCCCGCCCCCAACAATACACTCCCTCCAGGAGGTATTAATTCCCAAATCTCCATCATCTGGGAACCTAGCATTCAGAACACCTAAGTTTATGGGGGATACCTGAATCAAACCACCACATTCCACCCCTGGCCCCCATAAGCTGATAACATACATGATGTAAAATGCAATGTATTCATCCAACTTTAAAAGTCCCCATAGTTTTTATCAATTCCAATGATGTTCATATGCCCCCATAGTCCAAGAATTCTTAACTGAGCCATAATACCATAAAACCCCCCCCCAAAACCCATAATGGCACAGAATAAACATCTACACTGCAAAAGATGGCATTGAGCATGGCAAAGAAATACTCAAGCAATACATGATTTAAACAGGGCAAACACCAAAAACTCTGTAGCTTCAAGTCCAACAATTCTAGTTAGTGACAAATCTCCCAGTCCAGTAACTCTAACCAGCAACAAGTCTCTGGCATTCCAATTCCACCCCTCCAGCTAGGCTACTCATAGTCCTGGAAAACTTCATCAGGCAAGCAGCTTCTTAGCAGCCATCTCATGGTACTGGGTCTCCACTGCAATCCACGGTTCATCCTCATGGCCCCATGGGGTCTCCATGCAGGCATCCAGCAAACCTGCTTCACATTGCCTACGGCCATTTCCAAAACACAAGACCGTGTTGCAAACTCAATGACCCTCTTTCCAGCATTTCTTATACTCTATAATACCAGGTAGGGTGCCAATTTGTTAATCCAGGGGGGAATAAAGCAGACTTTGAAGAACAGGACACTCTCCTTGAGTATTCAGGTCCCTTCAAAAGTGTCTACATTCTTCCTGTTGTCCCAGTGCAGGTCAGTTGGCCCAATCTCAAAGGTTGTGTAATCTCTCAATTGCAGCTGAACGGACAGCAGTTCACCCAAAGATTTTTCTTTCTGTGCCATATCCCTCTGCTCACACCAGTTCATTTCTACGCAAAGCAACCCTGCACAACTTCTCAGGACACGGGCATAACGGCAAGCTTCTCACACAAACTGCTAGCCCAGTCCACGTAAAGCTCTTTCTCACCCTCATAAGCCAACCCTCACAGTCCACAGTTCTTACTGCATTCAAGCCTTTCAACTATGACCAGAATAGTCCTTCAAGCTGTACTTACAGCACTGCAAGGTGTCTCTTAGGTCAAGATTTCAAATCCTTCCATATTCCTCTTGAAAATCAGCTCCAACAGGCCAAAACCACACAGTCAGGTGTCTAGCAGCAATCCCACTCCTTGGTACTACTTTACTGTTGCAGTCAGGTTTGCATTGCTGGTAGAAATCACCCAACCAAGAGCAGCTTATGGGGAAAAATAAGGTTTATTTTGCCTTATAGGCTCAGGGGAAGCTCCACGATGGCAGGGGGAAACAACGGCACGAGCAGAGGGTGGACATCGCTCCCTGGCCAACATAAGGTGGACAATAGCAACAGGAGAGTGTGCCAAACACTGGCAAGGGGAAACTGGCTATAACACCCATAAGCCCACCCCCAACAATACACTGCCTCCAGGAGGTGTTAATTCCCAAATCTCCATCATCAGGAAACCTAGCAGTCAGAACACCTAAGTTTATGGGGACACCTGGGTTAAACCACCACACCCATAATGCTAAGGAAGAAAGAAAAGAAAACATAATCTAATGACCAGAAAACAAAAAATTTCTGAAATTAGCAAACCTCTCTCGGTAATAACCTTAAGTGTAAATGGACTTAATTCCCAATGAAGAGAGACAGACTGGACTGGCTGATATCTCCAAGAAACACACTTCACTGGTAAAATGCCCAGACTGAAAGTCAAAGGATAGAAGTCATTAGTCAGGCTAACAGAAGCTGCAAATAAGCTGGGGTACTTATTCTCACATCTAGTAAAGTAGACACCAAGCTAAAATTAGTGAGAAGAGATAAAATGTACTGATGATGTAACAATTGTAAATATATGCACCAAATGTTGGGGCTGGCTTTTGATTTCATAAAACATTCTCATCTTTTAAATCAAATAAAAATGAAAGCACAACATATCAGAACTGTTGGGATACAGCTAAAACAATTCTAAGAGGAATTTATAGCAGTGAGTATTTACATTAAAAAAAAATGAAAGAAATCTCAAAAAGATAAACTAATGACTCACCTCAAGATCTTCAAAGTGTCAGAACAAGCCATATCCTAAAGTGGAAGGGCCAGGCCTAGTGGAACATGTCTGTAATTCCAGCCTTTGGGAGGTGGAGGCAGGAAAATCAGGAGTTCAAGGTTATCCTCACTACATAGTAAGTTCAAGGCTATGCTGGGCTACAGGGACCTTGTCACAAAAATAAAATCACAAAAGTCCAGAGGCTGGGGAGATGGTACAGTAGATCAAGTGCTTACCACACAAACATAAGAACCTGAGTTGGATCCCCAGCACCCATATTCAGTGTGATGCATGCCTGTAATCCTAGCACTGGGGAGGTGGAGACAGGCAGAACCTTAGAGCTTACTGCTTAGCTAGTCTAGCTGGAGTACACATATATGAACATGTACACACATAAGCATGCATTTCATACACACATATACATGCAAACTTTTAAAACCAAAAATCCAAAAAAAGGCTTTTTTTTTTAATAGAAAAATAAAAATTAGCGTAGAAATTAATAAAATTGAGACTTTGGGCAAGAGAAGTCCTTAATGCTGCAAGCACACCTTAAGGAGGCATTCTGGTTGGGAGTTTGGAAGACTATAATACTGAAACACAAGCAACAGTGGAGGTATGATTCATGAGGCTTCAGAGGGGAACAAAGATTCTATCAAAAACTATAGAGACAATTTGTATTATAGTCTAGCAAAGAATCTGGCTGATTTTATAGCCTGACCCCACTTCACAAATCAATAAAACAGCTGGTTCTTTGAAAATCCCAAGACTGACATATATCTAATAAAGCTGATCAAAAGAAGGAAAGACTCAAATTAGAAATGAGAAAGGATATAATAGGTCCCAATTAAAAAAGGGAAGGGGGCTGGAGACATGGCTTAGTGTTTAAGGAGCTTGTCTATGAAGCTTAAAGACCCAGGTTTGGCTCCCCAGAACCTACTTAAGCCAGACGCACAAGCTGATGCATGTGCCCTCTTGCGTGCATGTGTCTAGAGTTTGACTGCAGTGGCTAGAGGCCCTGGTACTACCAATTCTCTCCCTTTCATAAATAAAAAAAAAGAAAAAGATAACTATGGAATATATTGAAAACTTGTATTTCAAAAAACTATAAATCCAAAAGAAAATGACAAATTACCAAACACATGGTTATAATAACTTAAACAGATCCATACCAAGCAATGAGATTGAAGCAACAATAAAAATTCTACCATCAAAAGAAAGCCCAGCCAAAGAAAACCCCAAAAATCTGGCTGGGTGTGGTGGTGCATGCTTTTAATGCCAGCACTCAGAGGCAGAGGTAGGAGGATTGCTGTGAGTTCAAGGCCAGCCTGAGACTACAGTGAGTTCTAAGTCAGCCTGTACTAGAGTGAGACCCTACCTTGAAAAACAAAACAAAACAAAACAAAACAACAAAAACAGAAAACAACAAAAAAGAAGCCCAGAACCAGCTGGATTTACTGCTTTAATCTTAGAAAAAAAAAAAAAACTTTAAATAATTATCACTGATGCTACTCACATTTTTCCATAAAATAGAAAGAGAAAGAATACTATCAAACACATTCTATAAGCCTTCATTATTATGATAATAAAACCAGATAAGAATACAAGAGCAACAACATCAAAAACAAGAAAACTATAGACTAATTTCTCTTATGAACATAGATATAAAAGTTCTTAATAAAATATTTGGAGAACACACAAATCTAGATTCAATCCCCACTTCCACCACCAAGAAAAGAAAAACAAAACAGAAAAACCCCCTTGCACACAGAATCTAACAACATATTAAGAAGATCATACACTATGACCAGGTTGTTTTTATTCTATCAATCTAAGATTGACTAAACATATGCAAATCAACAAGTATAATACACAGTGGGAGGGGGTGACTGATAAGACACTCCCTCTGTTCTTATTCAATAAAGGGTTCAAAGAATAGTAAGTCATAGGAAAGAAATAAAAGGGATATATATAAATAGAAAAGGTAGAAGTCAAATTATTTCAATTTGCAGATGGCATGATTCTATATACAAAAGAACCTAAAGACTATCATTTCAGTGTTGAGGTCTGAAATGTTTCATAACGGCTTGTATGTTTGAATAGTTGGCCCTAGCTAATAGTGCTATGGGAAGGTGTGGAAACTTTCAGAAGTGCAGCATAGCTGGAAGTGGGCCACTGAGGGTGGACCTTTAGTTTTTATAGTCTGCCTCTCTTTCCTGTTTCTTCTCTACCTAAGTGTGGATGCAGTGTGACCTAACTGTGGATGCAGTGTGATCAGCCAATTTCCCCTGCTACTGCCGTTCCTTCCCTGGAATGACTGACTCTACCCCTTGGTAGGTAGGAAAACCTTCCCATATGCTGTTTCCTGCCAGGTCACAGTAACAAGTGAAGTAATTAATACAACCTAAAATTCTTATATCTAATAAACACTTTCAGCCAGGCAGCAGAACACAAAATAAATATACAAAACTCAGCAACTCTTCCATATAAAAATAAACTTGCTGAAAAAGAAATCAGGAAAAATATCTTATTGACAATAATCTTAAAAACAATAAAAGCCTAGAAATAAACCTAATCTGAGATGAAAGCCACTAAATTAAAATTTTAAGACACTGAAGAAAGAAACTGAAGACAAAGATGGAAAGACCTTCAATGCTCATGGATTGGCAGAAATACAGTGAAAATAGCTCTATTTTTAAAAAATTATTTATTGAGAGAAAGAGAGAGAGAGAAGCAGAGAGAAAATGGACACACCAGGGCCTCCAGCTGTTGCAAACTAACTCTAGCTGCATGTGCCACCTTGACCAGCTGGCTTACATGGGTCCTGGGGAATTGGACCTGGATCCTTTGGCTTTGCAGGCAAGTGCCTTTAACCGCTAAGCCACCTCTCCAGCCCTCTATTTTTTTTCTTTAATTTTGTGTTTGGTTTTTCAAGGTAGGGTCTCGTTCTAGTCCAGACTGACCTAGAATTCACTCTGTAGTTTCAGGGTGTCCTCAAACTCATGGTGACTCCCAAGTGCTGGAATTGAAGGCCTGTGCTACCACACCCAGCGAAAATGACTATCTTACCAGACATAAAATTTACAGATTCAACACAATCCTCATCAAAACTCCAATGACATTCTTCACAGTACCAATCAAAAAGAGCAATATGGGATGTGTTATAATACCTTATCTCTAATTATACAAGTCACATTAACAAAAACACTATATTACAAGCATAAAAACAGAATGTAGACTGATGGAATAGAAGTTCCAGTTTTCAACAAAGTAATCAAAAGTGAAAATGAAAAATGAAAAAATGTCTCTTCAACAAATGATGTTGGAAAAATTGAATATCCGTATGTAGAAGAATTATAGACAAATCAAACTAAAATGAAACTAGAGCTCTACCTCTCACTAAGCACAGCATCAATTCAAAATAGATCAAAGAACCTAATATAAGAATTGAAATGTGAAATGTTGAAGTTACTTGAGGAAAATATAAATAAAATACTTTAAGATACAGGCATAGGCAAGGAATTCTGGAAAAGGACCTCAATATCCAAGAAATGGCAAGTGGTATGACATTGAAATTAAAAAGCTGTACAACAAAGGAAACAGGCACCAGAATGAAGAGCCTAGAGAACAGGAAGAAAATCTTTACTATCAGATAGGTAACTATCATCCAGAATAAAGTACTTGAAAAATTAAATACCAGGCTGGGCATGGTGGAGCACACCTTTAATCTCAGCACTCAGGGAGGCAGAGGTAGGAGGATCGCCGTGAGTTCGAGGCCACCCTGAGACTACAGAGTGAATTCCAGGTTAGCCTGGGCTAGAGTGAGACCCTACCTCGGGGAAAAAAAAAAATCACACACCAAAACAACAAATCACTCAACCAATAAATGGGATAAAGAACTAAATAGACAATTCTCTAGCAAAGAAACACAAATGGCCAATAAGTATTTGAAAAAGAATTAAACATTCTTAGCTATGAGGGACATGTAAATCAAAGCTGATCTGAAACTGAGCATGGTGGACACACTTGTAACCCTCCCACCTCCAACTCCCCAGTGATGGGATTACAGGCACAGGCCAGCACACTCAGTTTATGAAGTACTGGGGATCCGCCCAGAGCTTTGTGCGTACTGGGCATTCTACCTACTGAGCCCAGTCCTCAGCTCTGCACCATGAATTCAAGGCCAACCTGGGATACAAGAAACAAATAACTAAATGCTTGTTTGGAGATTCTACCTCACTCTAGTCCAAATGGCTATTCTCAAGAAAATGCACAAAGACTGGCAAAAGTTTAGGGAGAATGATCCTTATACATTGCTATTACAGAAATCAGCAAGGAAGTTTCCCAAAAAACTAAAATGAGGGCTAGAGAGATGGCGCAGTGGTTAAGGTGCTTGCCTGCAAAGCCTAAGCACCCCGGTTTGCTTCCCCAGTACCCATGTAAAGCCAGATGTACAAGGTAGTGCACATGTCTGGAGTTCATTTGCAGGGGCTAGAGGCCCTGGTGTACCCATTCATATTTGCGCTCTCTCTCTCTCTCCTATAAATAAGAAATATATAAAAAGACTGCCTAAAAACAAAAAAACTAAAAACTAAAACTAGGCCTTTGTGAGACGGGGCTGATTGCTGGGGTTGAGCTTTAGGGCTAGATACCATTCTACAGCAGCTGCCTGGGAAAGAACAAACAGGGGAAGATCAGTGAGTCTGTTTTATTTATAGAAAGAAGAGAAAACAAAGGAGAACCAAGATCCATTGATAAGACAAAAAGATAGCTGATTGTCCACCATGAGATGTGCCTCCTCTGCCAGGGCACAGGAGAAATTTCAGAGGAAGCAGAAACATGAACACTGCTCTTACTGCTAGCCTGACAACCAGCTCCAGGCAATGGTGACAGACATGGTAACCAATCAAAACCCATCAAAGCAGAAATCCAGAGGCTACAGAGAGCTTAACTAAATCAGACTACCAACAGGCCTGCCATGGCTCAGGGAACATTGTACAAGGGGGGGGGGGGGATTTTAAGAGCCATAGAGTGGTGGGAATACCCTGAGGCATGGTGGTGACTCCACTACCCCATAAGGACTGACTGCAGCCTTTGTGACCCCACAGTGATACCATAACCCCACTGAGGAGGGCCCAGGGAAAGGGAACAGGACAGGGAGATAGAATATAACCTGTTGAAATATACATATATAGAATAAATTTAAAAAATTTTAAAACAAAAACCAAATATAACCTCAATATGACTCAGTTCAATATGATCCTGAGTATATATTCAAAGAACTAAGTCGACATACCACAGTGATATTTGCATATCCATATTTCTTGCTGTAGTATTATAATAGCTTGGAAATAGAATATGCCTAGATATCCATCAACAGATGAATAAGAAAATGGGGTATATATAAACAATGGCATTTTATTCAGCTATAAAGAAAAATGAAGTCATGACACTCACATGAAAATGGATGGAACTGGGAATAAGCCCAAATAAAACAAGCCAGACTCATAATGACAAATGCTGACTGCTTCCTCTCATACGTGGAAACTAGATTTAGATTTTGTGTGTATGCATGTGGGGTGGTGGTGTGCATACATGTGCACATATTCTTGTGTGGAGGCCAGAGGTTGATGTCAGGTGTCTCACTTGATCCCGCTCCACCTCATCCTCCAAGACAGGCTTCCTTGCTGAACCTAGGACTCACCAATTAGTCTAGTCTAGGTAGCCAGTGAGCCCCAGAAATTGATTCCCTGTCACTGCCTTCCCAGAGTTGGGATTATAGTCACATGCCACAATATCTAACATTTCACTCAGATTCTAGAGATCTAGACTCAGGACCTCATGCAAGGACAGCAAACATTTTATCCACTGAGCCAGCTCCCTAAATCCTAGATTTAAGCTGATATAGATGTGTGGGGGCTGGAAAGATAGCTGAATCAGGAAAGTGCTTGCTGTACAAGTATTTACGACCTGAGATCAAATTTCCACCCACACATAAATGTGTACATGCAGCCATACACATGAAAAATTTTTATACAGATGTATGTATATGCATATGTGTGTGTAGGTCATGAAACTAGAGACCATGAGAGTGGAGGAAGAGATCTTAAAGGAAGGGAAAAAATGACAGTGTGTAATGGAAAACATGTGACATGAAGTCAGAATGAGGTACCATTTAGGTGGAGAAGTAGCTGCACGAGGGGACAAAGGGATATATGAAAATGGGTCTGGAGAAATGGCTCAGTGGTTAAAGGGATTTGCTTGTAAAGCCTGTAGGCCCAGGGTTTGGTTCTCCAGTACCCATGTACAGCCAGACACATAAAGTGGCACGTGCACCTGGAATCTGTCTGCAATTGTAAGAAGGTCAGTGTACTCTTCTTCTCCCTTTCCTTGCAAATAAATAAAGATATTTTAAAATATTTTAATTTTATTTATTTGAGAGAGAGAGAGAGAGAGAAAGGGCACTCTAGGGCCTCTAGCCACTGCAAATGAACTCTAGACACATGCGCCACCTTGTGCATCTGGTTTATGTGGGTCCTTGGAATTGAACCTGAGTCCTTAGGCTTCACAGGCAAGCACCTTAACTGCTGAACCATCTCTCCAGTTCCAATAAAGATATTTTTAAAAAAGAAAATGCTGGGCTGGAGAGATGACTTAGAGGTTAAGGCACATGCCTGTGAAGCCTGAGAACCCCGGTTTGATTCTCCAGGTCCCATGTAAGCCAGATGCACAAGGTGGCACAAGTGTCTGGAGTTTGTTTGCAGCGGCTAGAGGCCCTGGCGCACCCATTCTCACTCTTTCTCCTCCTCTCTCTGTCTCTAATAAATAAACAAGAAAGAAAATGCTTGAGAGATGGCTCAGCAGTTAAGGTGTTTGCCTGCAAAAAGCCTAATAACTGGGTTTGATTCCCCAGTACCCACGAAAGCCAGAAGCACAAAGTGGTACATGCACCTGGAGTTCCTTTGCACTGGCTAGAGGCCCTGGTGTAGCTGTACTCTGTGTGTGTGTGTGTGTGTGTGTGTGTGTCTGTATCACTCTGCATTCAAATAAATAAATTTTTTAAAAAAAGAAAATGCATAATAACTTTAAAAAAGTAACTTGTTCATTTACCTTACTGATAAGATTAGCACAAGCTATTAATATCTTTATTATTTTTAATTTTTAATTTTATTTTTAGAAAGAGAGAGAATTGGTGTGGCAAGGCCTCAGCTGCTGAAATAAAATTCCAGACACTTACACCACCTAGTGGGCATGTGAAACCTTGTGTATGCCTCACCTTTGTGCATCTGGCTAACATGGGATATGAAGAGTCGAACATGGGTCCTTAGGCTTTGCAGGCAAGTGTCTTAACTGCTAAGCCATCTCTTCAACCCTCTTTCTTTTAAAATATTTTATTTTTAGAAAGAGCAAGCAAGAGAGAGAGTGAGAGAGACAAACAACAAGAGAGAGAGAGAGTTATTATTATTGTTATTTTGAGGCAGGGTCTTGCTCTGGCTGATCTGGAACAGTAGGTATCCCAGGCTGGCTTTAAACTCATGGCAATCCTACCCCAGCCTCCTGAGTACTGGAATTAGAGGGATGCCCAGCTCTTCCTTCATTTCTAATATTTGTATTTTGTCTTCTCTTTTCCTTTTCTTATATTAAATTTATTAATCTCACAGGAACCGGCTTTTTTTCATTTTCACAGTTGTTTTTATTTTCAGTAATTTTGCTCCTTTTTATTATTTCCTTTCTTTCAATTATTTTCATTTTCAAAAATATTTTTCACGTGTGTATATGTGTGTAGGCATGCCAGGGCCTTTTGCCACTGAAAGCAAATGCCAGACGCACCACTTTGTTGTTGTTGTTGTTATTTTGTTTTGTTTTTTTGAGGTAGGTTCTCACTTTAGCCAACGCTGACCTGTAACTCACTCTGTAGTTCCAGGCTGGCCTCAAACTCATAGAAAGACTACCTCTGCATCCTGGCAGACACACTTTTTGTGCTTGGCCTGTGTGGATAGCTTGGACATTGAACTCAGGCTGGCAGACTTTGCTAGCAAGCATCTGTAACTGCTGAGCCATCTTCCCAGTCCCCTTTTTTACGTATTTTACTTTCTTTGAGAGAAGGCTGGCACTGAACTCAGAATCCTCCTGAAGTTTTTTTTTTTTTTTTTTTTTTTTTTTTTTTGGTTTTTCGAGGTAGGGTTTCACTCTAGCTCAGGCTGACCTGGAATTCACTATGTAGTCTCAGGGTGGCCTCGAACTCACGGCGATCCTCCTACCTCTGCCTCCCGAGTGCTGGGATTAAAGGCGTGTGCCACCACGCCCGGCTACCTCCTGAAGTTTTTTCCAACCTCTGACATTACAAGCCTATGACATTACTCCCAGCTTTTTCTCGAATTTTTTTACTTTTTATTTATTTATTTGGGAGAGAGAAAGAGAATGGGCACAGCAGGGCCTCTAGCCAGTGCAAACGAACTCCAGATGCATGCACCACCTTGTGCATCTGGATTACGTGGGTATTGGGGAATTAGAACCTCGAACTGGGGTCCTCAGGCTTCACAGGCAGGCACTCAACCGCTAAGCCATCTCCAGCCCTCTTTCTCTATTTTTTAATGTAGAAGCTTACATAGGAGACTTGAGTTTTGTTTTTTAATAAATCATCAACTGCTAAAAAATTCTACATTGTGCTTTAGCTGATTATACACATTTAAAAATTTTTGTCTTTATTTTTATTTGAGAAAGAGAGAGAGAGACAGAGAGAGAGAAAGAGAGAATGGGTGCACCAGGGGCCTCCAGCTGCTGCAAACTCCAGAAGCATGTGGCACCTTGTGCATGGGTCCTGGAGAATTGAATCTAGGTCCTTTGGCTTTGCAGGCAAGTGCCTTAAGTGCTAAATCATCTCTCCAGCCTATGATTATGCACATTTTGATATGTGGTACATTCATTATCCTTCTATTAAAGGTATTTTCTAATTTCACCTTTACTTTTTCTTTGACTATAGGTAATTTAGAAGTCTATTTTGCTCCTAAATATCTGAGGATCATCCAGATATCTTCCTGTCATAGCTTGCTGTTGCAGTTAGTTAATTCTATATAGTTAGAGACAAAGTGATCGATATTTTTTAAATGTGTTGGGTGTGTTTTGTGGCTCACTGTGATGAAAACACTATGTGTGTATGAAATGAATGTATGGGCAGCTGCTGCTGAGTGTGCTTACACATCGGCAGTGAAGTCAAGATGGATGACAATGTTGTTCAGGTTTTTCACGTGATTTCTGATTTTTCTGTTAGTCTTTCCAATTACTGAGAAGTGATTAATTATAATAAGTATTTGGCTCCTTTCAGTTTTATTAAATTTTTTGGCTTCAAGCACTTTGAATCTGTTGTCAGGTGCACATACATTTAGGATTTTCATATCTATTTCAAGATCATTTAATCATGTAATAATATCCCTCTTCCTTTGTAAATATGAGACAAACAAACTACAACAAAGCAAGACTAGAAAAAAGACCCAATACCAGTGACTGTCATTTCACTCGTAACTCATACCCAGCCTCAAATCACCTTGCAACACACTCCCAATCTCCTCTCCTGGAGAACTCATAGCATAGAAGCTAGTAAACTGATTTCTGAGGGTCGGGGTGCCTTACCGAGTTATGTCACAGAGGTTCTGAAAGACCTTGTCTGGGTTTTGACCATCAGGACCACTCACATGCCCTCTTTGTATCAGTTGCTGCACTTTCTTCAGAGCTACATTCACTGCATAGTGCATAAATTCAGTGCTGGATCTGAGAACAGACAGGCTCTCTTCATGGCTTTGGGTGCTGTCCCTAGAGAGGGAGAGAAGGAAAGGAGGTGGGCCTGTAATTCAAGCTACTCAGAAAGTTAAGGCAGGAAGACTGCAAGTTCAAGGAGACCCTCAAAACAAAAAAAATTTTTTTTTTGCTTTTTTCTTTTTTATACTGTTTCTTTTAAATCTTATTTTTATTCATTTATGACAGAGAGAGAGAGAGAGAGAGAGAGAGAGAGAGAGAGAGAGGGCTCAAAACAAAATTTTAAAAATGAATGGAGATAGCTCAGTACATGCATGTGTTAGGTCCTTGAGTTCAATCCCCACCCAGTACCACCACCACCAAGAGAGGGGTGGGGACTCACTACAAGGATCTGGAATTAGGCTTGCTAGAGACTATACAGAACAGAGGCACCCACCAAACTTTGAATAGCATTGTTTCTCTAGGCAGTCCATGTCAAGGTCGTTGCCATGGCTGTTCTTTTACATGCATTTATAGTTGTTATACAGTTCTACCCTTGTAATCATTTACACTTTATTTATTTGTTTACTAGAGAGAGAGGGAGGGAGGGAGGGAGAACAGGCATGTCAGGGCCTCCAGCCACTGCAAGTGAACTCCAGATGCATGTGCTACCTTGTGCATCTGACTTACATGGGTACTGGAGAATCGAACCTGGGTCTTTAGGCTCACAGGCAAGTGCCTTAACCACTAAGCCATCTCTCCAGCCCATCTCATTTACACTTTAATAAAATCAAAATGTCAGTCTTAGTCTTTTAGGTTTTTGGCTGTACCTTTTTTTTCTTTTTTACTTTTAATTCAGTTTCCTCCTTTCTTCCCTTTTAATATATTATATCCAAAACACTTTAAAAAAAAGATTTTCTTAAAACAACTTTTCATTTATTAGTCCACTGTTTATTGTTTTAGTTCGAGGAAGGATCTCACTCTAGGCCCAAATGACCTGGAATTCACTATGCTGTCTCAGGGTGGCCTTGAACTCATGGCGAACCTCCTACCTCTGCCTCCCGAGTGCTGGGATTAAAGGAGTGTGCCACCACGCCCTGGCTCTATTCTTTTATTAGTAATTTTGAGGTACTATCCCTTTAAAATGCCTACCTTGGATTGGGCAGTTTTCATTTCAAGAAAATTAAAACTAGGGCTGCAGAGATTGCTCAGTGGTTAAGGTGTTTGTCTACAAAATCTAATGACTTGAGTTTGATTCCACAGTACGCATGTAAAGCCAGATGCACCAAGTGGCACATACATCTGGAGTTTGTTTGCAGTGGCTGGAGGTGCTAGCATGTCTATTCTCTCTCTCTATCTCTATCTCTGTTTGCAAGCAAATAAATAAATATTAAAAAAAAAGAGAATATTAAGCTGGGTGTGGTGGCGCATGCCTTTAATCTCAGCACTCGGAGGCAGAAAGGCAGGAGGATCACCCTGAGACTACATAGTGAATTCCAAGTCAGCCTGGGCTATAGTGAGACTCTACCTTGAAAAACAAAACAAAACAAAACAAAACGAGAGAAAATTAAAACTCAACGTATTTCTTGCTATATATAAAACAGTAAGAATTGTGTATCCAAACTAAATACAAATGAAATTCAGTACACATTATTATCTCTATTGAACAGTTGTCAATCCACACACAGTGTAGAACCTTACCTGAAAAGAGCAGTGAGAAGATCAGACACAAATTTCATAGATAGTAAACTATCATTTGCCTTACTGGCCATTTTGGTTTTGCCTTTACCAGCCTTTTCATTAAGGATGTCAGAGAACTTCTTGTAACACATAAATAAGCTCAGAATCTCTGCAAACTTACTCTTACTATATAAAAGGAAAAAGACAAATAAGGACAAGCATCAGCCTAACCCATTTTAATTTTACTGACAGTATAAGGAAATTATAATGCTCCTTTAAATATATTTTACACATCACGTTGCAAGTGAATAGACCTGTATTAACACTGTAATCCCAAATCACACCAATCCACCTGGAAGTTTTTTCTTTCATCTTATACCAGTTAAAATTATGCAAGTCCAATGCTGCCACTAGTAATATTTCTCTACTAAGATCAGTGTGACCTCAGCTTAGGGTCTGGAGAATTTTGAACAAATTAAAGCCTGCTAGAGAGAAAACATTCACAGGCCTGACTGTCACATACTTCAGAAAGAACAAAGTTTGGACTTAGGCTAGGTACCCATTTAAGAGATCATTATAGTGTTTAGTCTATTTAGTGTCTAGCATGTTGTTTGAATAACTAAATAAACAAAACTACAAGTGGAGTCATAGCAATAACTTACCTAAAATTACTTATAGAGAAATTATATTCTATTAGCACTTCACAAACTCCCATCATGAGACATGCAAAGATATTATTTCTGATGCCAACATCAGTGCTCTGAGAAAAATCTGACGACTTATCCTAGAAGACATATAATAAAAATTAATAAGCTGCTAAAATCTCTATTAGTCAATACAGCTGAGGACACAGCAATTACCAGTTCAAAATCTTCCAGTTCACTCTTAATCACTCTATTAGTAATAGATTCCAACATATCATCTAGTTCATGATAGAATCCCTCTTCTTCCTCGTCATCTCCCTGTTGTAAGGGGATCACTCTACTTTTATACCAGGCCAAACAATGCTGAATACAAGATAGCAGATGATCCTGTAAGAGAAAAGAAGGGAATATCAGTCAGTGTTAAGGGGCAACCTAACGAAACTGTCGAGGCTTATTCCTTGGCATCACAGTTTAAGTCTATCTGAACTAACACAACTGAAAAGAGCAACTGAACTAACAGAGTTGCTTTTTCAGCCTTTTCCAAAGGAACTGGCCTTATAAGTAGCTGATATTTCAGAATGAAACATCAGATATGCTATATCCGGACTGATAAAAACACTCATAGAGCCACATTATGATGTTAAATAGTCATTATTTCTCAAGTCCTAAATGATATTCCAAAGTTAAGGGTTTACAGTGAGGGAATCTTTAGGAGAACAATGCAGAATCTTAGGCTTGGAACAGCTCATGCACTGAAGGCACACACATGAAGACTGGGTTTGACAAATGAACAGCATCTCCCTTTCTTCTGCCACAAGTTCTAAGTCACTTGTAGTGGGAAGTTTCAATTTTTGTCCTCTTTCCTGTCTTTGCTAAATGCAGAAAATGACGATGACTACGACAACAACCTGCCCTTGTTCCTCTGAAAGTTCAATAGAGTGCCTAATTTAGCTCAACTTAAATCCTGTACTCCATTCAGACTAAGGAAGCAGATCCTGAGTTCAGTGGCTCCTTGGGGCAGTTTTGTCTTGAAGATCTGTAAGTAAAAGATAGGATGTTCTTGGGGGAAGTGGTGGGTGCCATGGCTTAGTACATGGAAATATTTTAAAAATAGATCCAAGCCGGGCGTGGTGGTGCACGCCTTTAATCCCAGCACTCGGGAGGCAGAGGTAGGAAGATCACTGTGAGTTTGAGGCCACCCTGAGACTGCATAGTGAATTCCAGGTCAGCCTGGGCTACAGTGAGACCCTACCTTGAAAACCTCCCCAAAAAAGCCGGGCGTGGTGGCACACGCCTTTAATCCCAGAACTGGGGAGGCAGAGGTAGGAGGATCGCCAAGAGTTCAAGGCCACCCTGAGACTACATAGTTAATTCCAGGCCAGCCTCGACCAGAGTAAGACCCTACCTCAAAAAAAAAAAAAAAAAAAAAAAAAAAATCCAAAGGAATAATGGGTCACAAGTAATAGGTATAGAAAATTTAAGAGTAAAAATTCATTAAAAGAATTAGAAATGAGCTGGGCGTGGTGGCACACTCCTTTAATCCCAGCACTTGAGAAGCAGAGGTAGGAGGATCGCCGTGAGCTCTGAGACTGCATACTGAATTCCAGGTCAGCCTGAGCTAGAGCGAGACCCTACCTCAGAAAACAAACAAACAAAAAAACCCAAAAACAAAAAAACAATTAGAAATGGTTTCATAGGAAAGGGGATCTCTTTCTTTAGATCAATCTTTTCACTAATAGTAAAAATAATATCTATAGAGGAATAAAAGTCTTACCAATGGTTCTTGTAGGGAGATCTGATTTCCTTGGGTCAGAACACAAGCTCCTAATTTCAGAGGAGGCAGCAGGTCAGGTTCTGGTTCATAGTACTGTTTTAACTGTACATAGTAAAAGGGAGAAATAATGACTCATAAATATTTTTTGATTTTTTAAAACTATTCGAGCTAATGTACCTGTAACATCTAATGTATTCTAAGACGATCCAGAAAGTAGAATAGTGAAATTTGTATTGTTTTGGTCTGCCTGCAACCTTTGTTCTGCTTGAGGTAGTCTTTATTTTACAATATTTTTAATAAATTTTTAAAGATTTTTTTAAATTAACAGTCCCACACAGGCTTTTAATTTTTATTTGAGAGTGACAGAGAGAGAAAGAGGCAGAGAGAGAGAGAGAGAGAGAGAGAGAGAGAATGGGCACATCAGGGCCTCCAGCCACTGCAAACAAACTCCAGATGCATGTGCCACCTTGTGCTTCTGGCTTACGTGGGTACTGGGAAACCCTCGAACCAGGGTCCTTAGGCATCACAGGCAAGTGCTTAACTGCTAAGCCATCTCTCCAGCCCCTTAAAGATATTTTTAAGATTTTTATTTTTGTTTATTTATTAGAGATAGAGACAGGGAGAGAGAGAGTAGAGACAGAGAATGGGTGTCCCAAGGCTTCTAGCCACTGCAAACGAACTCTAGACACATGCACCACAATGTGCATCTGGCTTATGTCGGCACTGGGTCCTTAGGCTTCTCAGGCAAGGGCCTTAACCACTAAAATCCATTTTCCCAGTCCTAGTCTTGTGTGTGTGTGTGTGTGTGGTTTTTTGAAGTAGGGTCTCACTCTAGCTCAGGCTGACCAGGAATTCACTATGTAGTCTCAGGGTGGCCTTAAACTCACAGTGATTCTCCTACCTCTGCCTCCTGAGTGCCGGGATTAAAGGCCTGCGCCACCCTGTTCCTAGTCTTTTATTTTTATTTAATTATTGGAGGGAGAGAGACAGATAGAGAAAGAGATTGAGTATGGGTATGCCAGGGCCACTTGCTACTTCAAATGAATTCCAGACACATACACTACTTAGTGCATCTGGCTTTATGTGTGTACTGGGAAATCAAACCCAGGCTATTGGGCTTTGCAAGCAAGTTCCTTTAACCACTGAGCATTCTCTCCAGCCCTGAGGTAGTCTTTATAAAGTTCTTTTTCTCTATGCCATTTCTGTCATACTCCCTTCCTATCAGTTCCTAAACCAGCATAGGCAATTGACACTTTGTTGGCAAAGTTAAGTGTTTAAGAATATTAGTACCATCATAGGTTGTTACAGGAAAATCCTAGCGCCAGGGGTGGGATATCTCCCAATGAGATGTTTGTCAGGGAGGCCCTGAGCCACCCCCAAACAATATGGGTCTTGGCAGTGTTCTTGGTTGCCCAGTAGAATCAGATGGTGAGAGCCTATTGCTGAAGACACCACATACTTTGGTTGCAGGACACTGAGAAATCAAGCTGGAACGGAGGTGGAAGCTTCTTTCCTGCTGGCTAGCTGTCATAGTGCTGGAAAATGCTATGCAGGGCACTGGGGGAGAAAAGCCATCAACAGTCTTAACCATCAGTGGAACCTGCAAACTACACAACTGGCCAGCCAGGCAAGATAGGCCGAATAGTGCAACAGTGGCATGACTGTTACAAGGGCAACCATCTGATTTCAGATTGATTTTGAGACCCACTCCACAGGAGGGAATTAATGCCTGGTACTAAAACCCTAGTCAAAAAGCCCAGGGCTAAGCCGGGCGTGGTGGCGCACGCCTTTAATCCCAGCACTTGGGAGGCAGAGGTAGGAGGACTGCCGTGAGTTTGAGGCCACCTTGAGACTCCATAGTGAATTCCAGGTCAGCCTGAGCTGGAACTGAGACCCTACCTCGAAAAACAAAACAAACAAAAAAAAAGCCCAGGGCTGAGGATATCATAGACCCTAGGGATGAAACTATTACTTTTATGTGGCTAAATGAACATGCTTTGCCCAACAAATTTTTCTCTAAGTATTTATGTTTATGCCCCTAGACTAGAGCTGCTCTCACATTTGACAGAGTGGCTTATTTCTGTAGATGGCAGTGACTACTGGGAAGAATGGAATCTCGTTAAAGTGCAAAGATGACATGACAGCTGAGTTCTCAATGCAAAATAAGACATCGTTTTTTTTGGTTTTTTCGAGGCAGGGTCTCACTCTAGCTCAGGCTGACCTGGAATTCACCCTGTATTCTCAGGGTGGCCTTGAACTCATGGTGATCCTCCTACCTCTGCCTCCCAAGTGCTGGGATTAAAGGCATGTGCCACCACACCAGGCAAAATAAGACATCTTTATCACACCCTCCAAAGCTTGGGGAACACTGTGAAAGAGGTTATGGACAGAATGTAAAAGCCAAAGAACAGGGCACTGTATTTTGCAATGCTGTCTTCTAGCAGTTGTATTCACAACCTCACAGCAGCTGTTGTTACTTACACAAGATCTACACATTGGGCCCATCAACAATGCCAACCTTGGATAATGGAATAGGGTAAAAAGACATCGAAATAGGAGAGGAAAGCCAGGAGTGGTGGTGTACACCTTTAATCACAGCACTTGGGAGGCTACAGTAGGAGTACTGGTGTGAGTTGAGGCTATCCTGACACTACATAGTGAATTCTAGGTCAGCCTGGGATAGAGCAAGACACTACCTCAGGAAAAAGAAAAAAAACAACCCTGAGTTGCCCAGCTCCATGAAACCTGAGCCATCTCTATCTTAATTCCTGTTAAGTGTTCCACTCTCCTGTACTAATAAGATAGAGAAAGAGGAACAATAAAATACTCTTGAGGGCTGGAGAGATGGCTTAGTGGTTGGGGCACTTGCCAGCAAAGCCAAGAGACCCAGGTTCAATTCCACAGTACCCATGTAGAGCCAGGTGCACAGGGTGGCACATACATCTGGCAACTGCAGAGGCTGGAGGCCCTGATGTGCCCGTTCTCTATCTGCCTCTCCTCTCTAACAAACAAACAAACAAACAAACAAACAAACAAATAAATATTTTATGAGAGAGAGAGAATGAGAATGAATGGGCATGCCAGGGCCTCCAGTCACTGTAACCAAACTCTTGACATGTGTGCCACCTTGTGTGCATGTGTGACCTAGTGTGCCTATGTCACTTTGTGCATCTGGTCTATGTGGAACCTGGAGAGTTGAACATAGGTTCTTAGACTTCACATGCAAGTGCCTTAACCGCTAAGCCATCTCTTCAGCCTAATAAAAATATTTTTATTTTATTTTATTTATCAGAGAGAGAGAGAGATAGAATGGGCACACCAGGGCCTCTAGCCACTGCAAACAAGCTCCAGGCACGTGCCCCCTTGTGCGCACATGCAGTATTGCACACTTGGGTCACCATGCATCCAGCTATGTAGGACCTGGAGATCCAAACAGGCGTTCTTAGGCTTTGCAGGTAAGTACCTTAACTGCTAAGCCATCTCTCCAGCCCACAAAAAATATTTTTTAAAGAGTCTTTCCGACTTAAGAAGTAGAATGTTAACTCACAGATAACAAAAATGGCTATATGGAAGCTGGTGATGACTTAAATAAAACAACTCCAGATAGCATGACATCCTTGGGCCTGCTTACAACTCACCAGTGTACTATTTAATAATTAACTTATTTGCTAAAGTCTGAAGAGCATCAATCACTTCTGAATGGTTCATTATCTATTTCTCTATACAGTTCACAAAAATACATTTTACCTGTGAAAGCAGAGTCTGCATGATTGAACTTGCCAGTTGAGAGTTCCTTCGAAGAACATCATAAAACCCCTAGGAGCAATCATATAGAATAAATAACTTTTCCTTATTATCCTATAACACATCTTTTATAAAAATGGGGACTATATTTCCTAAAGGGAGAAAAATTCAGAAAACTTAAGATTATTTGCCTAAATTAAGGCTGAGATCAAAAACTGGGTTAACAATCTGAGCACAGTCCTCACAATTTCTTTCTTCTTTTTTCCCAAGGTAGGGTTTCACTCAAGCCCAGGCTGACCTGGAATTCACTATGTAGTCTCAGGGTGGCCTTGAACTCACAGCAATCCTCCTACCTCTGCCTCCCAAGTGCTGGGATTAAAGGTGTGAGCCACCATGGCCAGCTAGTCCTCACAATTTTTAAGCACAGGATCCCTCCAACTTTGCAGTACCTTGCTTCAACCTAATAGAGGATCAGAAGTTCAAGGACAGTCTCAGCTACACAGTGAGTTCAAGACCAACCTGAGCTACACAAGACTATATCTCAATAAATAAACAAACACATAAAAATAAAATATCTCAAAAAATACTGGGGGTGAGGGAGCTGGAGAGATGGCTCAGCAGATAAGGCAATTGCTGGCAAAGCCTAAAAAAAAATTCAGGCTATATTCCCCAGTAACCACAGAAAGCCAGATGCACAAAGTGGTGCATGCACCTGCAGTTCCTTTGCAGTGGCTGGAGGCCCTGGCACGCCCATTCTCTCTGTTTCTCTTCTCTCTCTCTCTGCTTGCAAATAAATAAAAATATATTTTTTAAAACACTAGGGGTTCCTCCAGGCCCAGCAAGACAAATGTCGTATGTTCTCTCTCATAAGTGGATCCTAGCTATAAATGATTGTACTTCTGTGTAAGTAGGAAGAAAACCCAGTAGCAAAGGCCAGTAAGCTTGAAAAGATATATAAAGGGAATAGAAAGGAAGGGAGGGGGGTACTTAATAGGATGGTATTGTATATATGTAAATAGAAGAGTAGATTAATGGGGGTGAAAAGGCCTAAGTGAGGTCAGGGGAAGAGATTGAATAAATGAAAGGTGGTGGAAATGCTAATCAAAATCTAAGAGGATATAAATAAATCATATGGAAACCTACTTTTTTGGACAATGGAACACTCAGGAGCTGTAGATTGTTACTAGAAAATTTTCAGTCCAGGGATGGGATACCTTCCAGTGAGTTGTTGGCTAGGGAGGTCCCTGAGGCCCCAAAACATTACAGGCCATTGCTGAGGCCCTTGGTTTCCCACCAGGAATAGAAGGTAAGACCCTATTGCTGAAGATCCCACATACTTGGGCTGCAAGGTCACTGAGAAATCCTGCTGGAACTGAGCTGATAACCTCCTCCATGTAGACCAGCTGATAGAAAGCTGGAAGAAGCCATTCTGCATGCAGTTCAATGGGAGAGAGAGAAATCCACCAGTGAAGATACCCAACAGTGGACACTGCAAGCCTTATATTTGCCCAACCAGGCCAAATGAGCCAATGGGCGCAAGAGTGGCATGTCTGCCATGGTGGAAACCAACTGCCCTCACAATTCCCCAGATCCTCTCCTGTTCCACCTGTGCCTCTCAGGGTTCCTAGGGGAGTTGCCATTTCAGGTGACTTCACAGTCCCCTAGTGATCTCCCCAAACCCTACCTGTGTCTACTGCCAGCCTGGGGAGTCAAACCCCTACAAGTGAGCTCCTCATTACTAGCACCCTCCCCCCTGGGCCCAGCACAAACATACCACACATCCTCACTCAACATGGATGGAGAACCCACATCATGCCACTCTTTGTGCAACCCCACAGGTACCTCCTCTGGACCTATGCAGGTACTCTAAGTGTAAGCCCCAAATCCCATGCTAGCTCATGCCCCTCCTAGGCCCTACTGCTATCTTGTATAAGTTCCAGTATTCTCGACAAGAGAAATAGAATATGTCCATATGGACAAATACCAACAGAAAACACCACAAAACAGGCAACATATTTCCGCAAAGAATGTCTAGGCCCATAGTAGTGGCCTCTCATGAGAGTAACTTTATGGAAATTCCAGACAAAGAACTTGCTAATATGATTACGATATATATATAATGAACTTAAAGAACATGAATAAATGCCTGAATGAAATCCAAGAGAGCATAGACAGCTGAAAGATCTCAATAGAAATCTGATGGACCTCAAAGAGAATCCAAAAAACAATTTTTTAAAATCTGAATCAACTCTAAGAAAACACAACGATCTAAATGAAATGAGAAAGTCAAACCAAGATACAAAATTGAAAGTCAATAAAGAGATAGAAATGCTAAAGAAAACCCAAACAAAAATGAAAAATAACTCAAAAAACCCTGTAAAGCCTTACCAAAAGTCTTATCAATAGAATAGACCATGTGGAAGACAGACTATCAGGACTTGAGGACAAGGAATGAAAAATAGAACAGGAAGCCAAAATCAAAGACAATTAAAAAAAAATAAAAGGATGATCAGAACATGAGAAATGTGGACACCATGAAAAACAAAAAAAACCCTATGTTCAAATTATGGGCATACAAGAACTCCAGGTCAACAGCACAGAAAGTATTTTAAATAAAATTACAGGAAGATGTCCATGTAGGTATGAGGCATACAGAACACCAAACGGACAGGACTAGAAAAGAAACTCCCCAAGTCACATTATAGTAAAAACACTGAATTACACAGAACAGGTACTGAAAGCTACAAGGAAACAGTAATAAAAATCTCATCACATAGACCTGTCCAAATGACAGTTAAGACTATTATTATCCATATTTATTATTGAAAAGTATTAGTCAATCCCTGTCATCTTGATGACTTTGTGGAGTGTGGTGTCTGCTTAACCTTTCTTAGTTTAAAAAGTGCTCTATCTTTGGTTGTGTTTTTTTCTCCTGTAGACTCTCTTCAATGTGAAGTGTTCCATCCAGTATCCTCTGTAAGGTTGACTTAGTGCTCACAAATTTCTTTAGTCTATTTTATCTTGGAAAAATTTTCTTTTTCCTTCTATTATGAGAGATAATTTACTTGATACAGAAGTTTGTGTTGGCAGTTGTGGTCTTTCAATATATCATTATATAACCATAATATAATAAAGCTAGAAATTAACCACAAGAGGAACAATAGAAAGTATACAAATTCCTGGAGATTGAACAACACACTATGAATGAATAGCTGAAGAAATCAAAAACCAAATAAAAGGAATGGAGAGATGGCTCAATGGTAAAGGCGCATGCCTGCAAAGCCCAAGTACCCAGATTCGATTCTCCAGGCCCCATTTAAGCCAGATACACATGGTGGCACATGTGACTGAAGTGGCAGTGGCGAGAGGCCCTGGTGCGCACATTCTCTCTCTCTCTCTCTCTCTCATTCCTTCTTTCTGTCTCTAATAATTTTTTTAAAATCTTTAAAAAAGAAGGAAATAATTTTAAAAAAACCTCCAAGAACTGAATGAAAATGAAAATGAAAACACAACATACTGAAACCTAGGGGATACAATGAAGGCAGTTCTAGGAGGGAAGCTTATTACTGTAAATATCTACATTAAAAAAAAAAAAAACCAGGGTTTTGCTGGGCATGGTGGCACACGCCTTTAATCCCAGCACTCAGGAGGCAGAGGTAGGAGGATCACTGTGAGTTCAAGGCCACCCTGAGACTACATAGTTAATTCCTCCTACCTCTGCCTCCCGAGTGCTGGGATTAAAGGTGTGCACCACCACGACCGGCTGAAGTTGATTTTTGCGCAAGAACCTTAACGTAAGACCTGATACCTCAAAACAATAAGAAAACAAAGGGAAAACATTTCAGGATATAGGTGTAGGGAAGGGATTTCTGAATGGGACTCTAGTAGCCAGGAATAAGGCAATTAACAAATGGGATCTCATGAAACTGAAAAGTTACTGTACAGCTAAGGAAACTGTCAAGTGAGTCAACAACCTAGCTGACAAAGGATTAATATCTAGAACATGCAAAGACTAAGCAATAAAAAAAATTAAGCAACCCAATATAAAAATGGGTCATGGATCTGAACAGAGTTCTCAAAAGAAATACAAATGGCCAATAAATGTATTTTTTCAAATGTTTGACATCTTTAGCCATTAAAGAAATACAAATTAAAATAACTGAGATTCCATCTCATCCTGGTCAGAATGGCTATCATCAAAACAAACAAACAAAACCAAATCTGCCAGGCACAGTGGCACACATCTTTCCCAGGACTCGAGGGCAGAGATAGGAGGATCAACAGGAGTTTGAGGCCAGCCTGGGACTACATAGTTTAGCTTGGGCTAGAGTGAGAGTCTACCTTGAATAATTAAAAAAAAACAACAACCCCAAATGACAACAAATGCTGGTGAGGGTGTGGGGAAAGAGCCTTATTCATTGTTGGTGAGAGTAAAAACTGGTACAGCCACTCTAGAAATCAGTTAAGAGGTTTCTCAAAATGCTAAAAATGAGATCTACCATATGGCCCAACTATACCATTCCTGTGTGTGTGTGTGTGTGTATGTATGTATATCCTAAGCAGTGTGTACTCTAATCAGCCATGTTTACTGCTGCTCTATTCACAACAGCTAGAAAATGAGATCACCTTAGACACCCATCCATGAATGAATCATGTAAAACACACAATGGAGGTTTATTCAACTGTTAAGAAAAATGAAGTTATGCAATTTTCAGGATAACAGACAAACCTGGAAAATATAACACTAATACTCAGGTTTAGAAAGACAGATGCTGCATGTTCATTCTCACACCTGCCAGGGCCCAAAGAACATCGCCGAGGAGGTGATAGGAATATTAGGGCTACTCTCACTTCTCTTAGAGAAGCTCCTTTTTGGAGTTGGTTATGGATACTGGGGAGACTCAAGTCTCAAAGTGCTAAAACAAGAGGCTCTTGAGAGCACAATGCTACACTAGATGTCTCTATCACGCCTCCAAGGCTCAGGGAACATCTCAGAAGAGCAAGTGGAAAGAATGTGAGAGCCAGACTGTTGGGAGGAGGAGTACTTTGGAACACTATCTGCAGGATATGAAGTGACTGGTGCATTCATGACATCACAGTGGATGTCTCTACCTCCGCAAGACCTGGATAATACTGAACCCATCAACATTCTGACACACCACGCCTGAATTTGGGGGAAACAATAATAATGAATAAGATACCAAAAGTGGGCTGGAGGGAGGCTTAGCAGTTAAGGTGTTTGCTTGCAAAGCCAAAGGACCCACATTAGCCAGAAGCACAAGGGGGCGCACGCGTCTGGAGTACGTTTGCAGTGGCTGGAGGCCCTGGTGCACCCATTCTCTCTCTCTCTCTCTCTCTCCCCCTTTTTCTCTGTCAAATAAATAAATAAACAAAAATTTAATAAATATATTTTTAAAAATCCAAAATTGAAGAGGGACTACTTGAAAAGAGAAGGGCATTCAGTGGAAGTGGGGGAGGGATGACAAAAAGGGTCATGGGATGGGATAATGATCAAATTATAGTCCATTCATATACTAAAATTCTGAACTTAAAAAAACAAGCAATGATTAATTCTGTAGGTCTAACATAAATATGATTGAAAATAATGAAAGCCTAGCATATACTTTTAACAAAAATACATAAATGTCTTTACAAACCAATGATACTCAAGTATCCTAATAAGTTTAAATTTATGATCCACTTCAAGTTAACCTTTTTTTGACATATAGATGACTGTGGAACAGTTAACAGGCCAAAGACTCCGATTTTTTTTTTTTTTACTTTATTTTTATTTATTTATTTGAGAGAAAGAGAGAGGGAGAGACAGAATAAATGTGCCAGGGCCTCCAGCCACTACAAACGAACTCCTAACCTGGGAATCCTAGGGAATCGAACTGAGGTTCTTTGGCTTTGCAGGCAAACGCCTTATCACTAAGCCATTTCTGTAGCCCCAAGACTCCTATCTTAAGTAAGGGTTACTTTCAAGGTTGGCACTTTCATGCTGGTGATTAGAAATGTGACTTATAAACAGATCACTACTGTGGTATGTGTTTTGAATACTTAGACCTCAGCTGGTGGCAATTTGAAAAAGCTGTGGAGCCTTTGCAAGGTGGACACTTGCTATACAGGTATGTCATTTGGGACCAACCCTGAGGTTTATAGTCCAGCCTACTAGATGCTCACAACATGCTCATTTCCTTCTTATTGCTGTGTCAAGATATGATGCCTCAGCTGCCTGCTCAGCCATGCTTTCCCTATCATGATGAAACTACCCTTCAAAACAATAAGCTGAAATAAACCCTTTTCTGCCATAAGCTACTCCTTTTCTCAGCAAGGAGTAGGTAACTGCAACATCTACACTAACAGTCCTTTCCCTAAACCATAAGAGTGATTCACTGTGCCTGAACTATAGAAAATGTGGTTCACGGTAAGTTATGTTTTTCTTCAGTTTGGGATTTTGAGGCACTGCTAGGCAAAGAGTGACTAATATGAACCATGCTCCCACAATCGCCTTGGGTGCCAAGTCCCAAATAAGCTTCTCTAGTAGACAATTGACACATACAACAAAGCTGATCCTGTGCGATGCCTCTGCACCTGGGTTTGGCCTGACTTCTCTGTACCTCTTCCCCCTATTGATTCTGTGTTGTATCCTTTAGCTAATAAGAACTTTTATGTGCTCAGTTTTGAGAATACTATCAACATATTTAGGTCTGTGGGTACTCTTGCAGACCCCTAATATAAAACAGTTACAACCCCTTTTGTAAAAAGACTATCCTGCCCCATACTGAATGGTCTTGAGATCTTTGTCAAATTTCTACTTGCCAACCTAGTTCTTTTCCAATTATTTTGACCATTCTTTTACATTCTATTCAAATTTTCTTACTTCACATATACACTTAAACAACTGTCTGGGTTTCAGCTAGGGTTGCACTTAGGACTTTAAATACTAAGCAATATCGAGCAATTTGGGAATGTCATATCTGTCTTTTTAAATTTTCTATTTTATTTTTTTAGAGAGAGAGAGAAAAAGAGAGAGAGAGAATTGGCATGCCAGGGCCTCAGCTACTGAAATTGAACTCCAGATGCTTGCACTACCTAGTGGGCATGAGTGACCTTGCACTTGCCTCACCTTTGTGCATCTGGCTTACATGGGATTTGGAGAGTCAAACATGGGTCCTTAGGCTTTGCAGGCAAGTACCTTAACCGCTAAGCCATCTCTCCAGCCCCATATCTTTCTTTTTAGTTTGTTTTAAATTTTCGTAACATATTGATGGTTTCAGTATATTTAATCTTGAAATATTTTGTTAAATTTTTTTTTAATTTATTCATTTGAGAGTGACAGACAGAGAAAGAGGGAGAGGGAGAGAGAGAGAGAGAGAGAATGGGCACGCCAGGGCTTCCAGCCACTGCATACGAACTCCAGACGCGTGCGCCCCCTTGTGCATCTGGCTAACGTGGGTCCTGGGGAATCGAGCCTTGAACCGGGGTCCTTAGGCTTCACAGGCAAGCGCTTAACCGCTAAGCCATGTCTCCAGCCCTATTTTGTTAAATTTAAGTTTAAATTTTTTATTTTGACTGATTTTAAATATTTATTTCAATTTCTAATTATTCAGTGCTAAGACACAAAAACATTATTGATTTTTGCATGGTTGATCTTGTTACATCTTATATTGATCTTTTAGCTTACTAAACTCATTTTTGTAGACTTCTCGGTATTGTCTATACTATACAAATCAAAGCATTTAAAATTCTTCCTGGGCTGGAGAGATGGCTTAGAGGTTAAGGCAGTTAAGTACCTCAACCACTGAGCAATCTCTCCAGCCCCTATCTACTATACTTTAATAATCAGGAAAACAAACAAACAAACAAAAAATAACAAGAAGGGTTAGCTGAAAGGTTGCTGCATTTCTTCCACTTTACTGACTTACCTCATAAAGCATGAGTCGAACATCAGCCTGCTGCCCTAAGCATCTTCTCAAACTATCCATGATCTCAAGGCAAAAAGTTTCATTGGCAACAGAATTGTAACGACTGTGAACATCCACCTGAACCTGAAAGGGAGACCAACCTGTTCATGTCTACCTTGTTAATTTCTATTGAAATGAGCCTATGTTCTTGATCAATGAAATGTACTAGATTTGGCTTTCCCTAAACTAAATCCAGGACTGAGGCCGACTATAATCATTACCTTACAGTGATACATGTTACTCTTGTTCTGGTTTGGAATAAGCGAATTTTCAAGGATTCAAACAAAATTAACTTTTCTGTACCTTAAGGTTTTACCATCCCAGCTATTTAGGAAAACAGATTGACTATTTTACAGCACTATAATCTAGCAATAACAGTATACATGACTTAAAAGGCCTTAAGACTTCAATAAATATATTTCAAAGAAGTTTAAAGGTAAATAGTCTTGCTTATAAATAGATATTCTAGAGGCTGGGGAAACAGACCAGTAGATAAAGGGCTTGTCACACAAGCATGAGTACCTGAGTTCACAAACCTCAGACAACATATAAATACTGGAAGCTGTGGCATGTTTCTCTAGTCCCAAAACACCACAGATAGCAAGATGGAAGGTGGAGATAAGAGAATCTGCCAGAAACATGCAGACCAGCTAGCTTGGCAAATGTAGTGATGAGCAATGTCAAGGAGTGGTGGTGAGGAATGACCCAGTCAAGTTGTCCTCTGACCTCCACATGTACACTATGACACATATGTGACCACATTTCATGCACATGAACATGTATACATATACACACACCAAAAAATTTAAAAAGTGCCAGGCATGGGGCCTCATGCATTTAATCCCAGCATTTGGGAGGTTGAGATAGGAGGATCATAATGACTTCAAGGCCAGTCTGGACTACAAAGTGATTTCCAGGTCATCCTGGGCTAGAATGAGACCCTGCCTCAAAAAAAAAAAAAAAAAAAAAAAAAAAAAAGTAGGAGAGATGGTTTAGTGGTTAAGGTGCTTGCCTGAGAAGCCTAAGGTCTCAGGTTCAGTTCCCCAAACCCATATAAGCCAGATGCACAAGGTGGTGCATGTGTCTGGAGGTCGTGACTGGAGGCCCTGACGTACCCATTCCTTCTTTTTCTCTATAAGAAATAAATAAATAAAATATTTAAAAAAGATAGCCTAGGGCTGGAGGGATGGCTTAGCAGTTAAAGTGCTTGCCAACAAAGCCAAAGGACCCAGGTTCAATTCCCTAGGAACCAAGTTAGCCAGATGCACAAGGGACCCATGTGTCTGGAGTTCATTTGCAATGGCTGGAAGCCCCAGCACACCCACTCTCACTCTCAAGCACTCTCTCTCTGACTCTAATAAATAAATATAAATATAAATTAAAATTTAAAAAGACAGTTTATTAAAAAGCCACTCACTCACGGGGTGTGGTGGTGCATACCTTTAATCCTAGCACTAGAGGTAGGAGGATAGCTATGAGTTCAAGGCCACCATGAGACTACACAGTGAATTCCAGGTCAGCAGTTAAGGCACTTGCCTCTGAAGCCTAAGGACATTCCCACGTAATACCCACGTAAAGAAGATGCACAGGGGTGCATGTGTCTGGAGTTCATTTGCAATGGCCGGAGACCCTGGTGCTCCCATTCTCTCTCTAGCTACCTCTTCTTCCCTCCCTCCCTCTCTCTCTCTCTCTCTCTCTCTCTCTCTCTCTCTTCCTCCCTCTTTCTCTCAAATAAATAGATAAATTTAAAAAAATGGAGCCAGGTGTAGTGGCATACACCTTTAATCCCAGCATTTGGGAGGCAGAAGTAGGAGGATCCCCGAGAGTTCAAGGCCACCCTGAGGCTACATAGTGAATTCCAGGTCAGCCTGAGCTAGAGTAAAACCTTACCTTAAAAAACAAAAAAGAGGGCTGGAGGGATGGCTTAGTGGCTAAGGCGTTTGCCTGCAAAGCCAAAGGACCTCGGTTCCATTCCCCAGAACCCACGTTAGCCAGCTGCACAAGGGGGCACACACATCTGGAGTTCGTTTGCAGTGGCTGGAGGCCCTGGCATGCCCATTCTCTCACTCTCTCTCCCTCTTTCTCTGTCAAATAAACAAATAAGTAAAAATAAAATATTTAAAAAAAAAAAAAAAGATCTAAAGAATAAAAAAAGACATTCTAGGCCAGGTGCGGTGACACATGTGTTTACTTACAGCATGAGAAGGCACAGCCAGGAGAATCAAGTTCAAGGCCAGCCTGGTCTACTTAGTGAATTTCAGACCAACTTAGGTTATAGAGTGAGACTTTGTCTCAACAAAATCAAAAAGAAACAATGTGACACTCTTTGTTTAATTTAAAATAAAACTGGCTATTTTAGAGCAAGAATTTTCTTTCCTTTTTAATTTATTTTTTATAAGGTTTTATTTTTCATTTATTTATTTCAGAGAGAGAAAGATGCACCAAGAGAAAGAGAGGGAACAGGCACACCAGGGCCTTCAGCACCCACAAACAAACTCTACAAGCATGCGCCACCTTGTGCATCTGACTTACATGGGTCCCTAGGGAACTGAGCTCAGGGCCTTCAGGCTTTTCAAACAAGTACCTTAACTGATGGGCCATCTCTCCAGCCCCAGACCAAAAATTTCTTAATCCTTACTCCAGACATCATGCTAAGGTAGTTCATACTCTCTAGATGACAAATCTTAGTTCTACTCATTACTTCATATATAACCTTGAGCAAGTTATTTAATTCCCTTTGCCTTTATTTTCTTAGGATGAATACATAGGTATACGTACAAATGATACCCAGTATTGTTAATATTTAGTTACACTAGGTTATAGACAGAAGTTTCATACAATTATCATAGAATGGTATGATTCCTAATGAAATTGTTAAATATGTCTACTTATAAATCTTACAGTACATCATTTCAAACATGAAGACAGCTTTATTGCTAAAAGCTCAGATTATCAATTTACTGTAAAGTTTTTTCTCAGATTACAAGGTTTTTTTATTTGGTTTTTTAAGGTAGGGTCTCACTGTAGCCCAGGCTGACCTGGAATTCACTATGGAGTCTCAGGGTGGCCTCGAACTCATGGTGATCCTCCTACCTCTGCCTCCCGAGTGCTGGGATTAAAGGTGTGCACCACCACGCCCAGCTACAAGTTTTAACAGATCTACATGTGCAAAATAAACAAACTTATTTTTTTTAATTTTTAGACTTGGCGCGCCAGGGCCTCAGCAACCGCAATTAAACTCCAGATGCTTGTGCCACCTAGTGGGCATATGTGACCTTGCACTTGCCTCACCTTTTGTATGTCTGGCTTACATGGGATCTGGAGAGAACGAACATGGGTCCTTAGACTTTGCAGGTAAGTGCCTTAACTGCTAAGCCATTTCTTCAGCCCCCAAAACTTATTTTATTATATTTTTTTGGTTTTTCAAGGTAGGGTCTCACTCTAGCTCAGGCTGACCTGGAATTCACTATGTAGTCTCAGGGTGGCCTTGTACTCATGGTAATCCTCCTACCTCTGCCTCCCAACAAGTACTGGTATTAAAGGCATGCGCCACCACGCCGGCTTATTTTTAAAATACTATCATACCTAATGTCAGAGAATTACTGTGCTAAGAATGTGATAATGAGTATAAAGCACATTAGTGTGCTAGTATGGTGCTATCCAATAGACAGCATGAACCACAAATGCAAATCACATGTATTATTATTATTTTTTCAAGGTAGGGTCTCACTCTGGCTCAGGCTGACCTGGAATTCACTATGTAGTCTCAGGCCTTGAACTCCAGGCGATCCTCTTACCTCTGCCTCCCGAGTGTTAGGATTAAAGGTGTGCACCATCACGCCCGGCTCACATGTATTATTTTTAAGTTGTCTTGTAACCACACTTAAAAAGCAAATGAGGGCTGGAGAGATGACTTAGTAGTTAAGGTGTTTGCCTGTGACACCTAAGGACCCAGGTTTGATTCCCTAGGGACCCATGAAAGCCAGATGTACATGGTGGTGCATGCATCTGGAGTTCATTTGCAGTGGCTAAAGGTCCTAGCTCACCCATTGTATCTGCTTCTCTCTCATAGATTAAAAAAAAATTAATTAAAAAAAAAAGCAGGGCAGGAGAGATATCTTAGCAGTTAAGGTGCTTCCTTGAGAAGCTTAAGGACCTAGGTTCAATTCTCCAGAATCCACATAAGCCATACACACAAGGTGATACATGTGTACCAGGTCACACATGGGCAAAAGGTGGTACATGCATCTGGAGTTCAATTGCAGTGGCTAGAGGGCCTGGCCTTACGTGCACTTGTGACCTTGTGCACTTGTATCACTGTGCGTCTGGCTTACATGTGACCTGGAGAGTCAAATATGAGTCCTTCACAGGCAAACACATTAACCGCTAAGCTATCTCTCTAGCACAAATGTTAGTATTGTATTTAACCCAACATATCCAAAATATTACTAGCAGGTAATCAATATAACATTAATTATTAAAATATTTTGTTTTTATATTTTTTTCTAGATCTTCAAAATGGATGTGAGCTTTTCATATATAATCCAGTTTGATCTGGATTAGCCACATTTCCACCAAGTGTATAGTTCAGTAGTCACATTGAGACTAGGGGCTACCATACTGGATAGTATGGTCTAGCACACAGCAAATCTGCTATTAGTAAGTATTAATTAGGTGAATGCAGGTACAGTGATACATACTGATTATCCCAGCACTGGGGAAGCAGAGGCAGAAAATCACTAAGTTTGGGGCCAGCTAGGCTACATAATGAGATCCTAACTCAAAAAACAATTAGTCAGGTGTGGTGGTGCACACCTTTAATCCCAGCACTAGAGAGGCAGAAGCAGGAGGATCGCCATGAGTTCAAGGCCACCCTGAAACTACAGAATGAATTCCAGGTCAGCCTGTACTACAGTGAAACCCTACCTCAGGGGGAAAAAAAAAAGTGCTTGAGAAATGACTTAGCAGTTAAGGCGCTTGCCTGCAAAGCCCAAGGGTGTATATTTGATCTCTCTCCAGATCCCATGTAAGGCAGACACACAAAGGTGAGGCAAGCACAAGGCCACACATGCCCACTAGGTGGCAAAAGCGTCTGGAGTTCAATTGCACTGGCTGTGGCCCTTCAATTCTGTCTCTAAAAAAAAAAAAGCAAACAATCCAAGAAATATTAGTTGACAATCTCCTCATTATAAAGCTCTCAGTTTCAAGGTCCTTCTTAAAACTGTAACAGAAATAAAGGAAACTGGCTTTGGTATTATTGGTCCTTCCCTGAATCAATGCTCAATATGCAGATAGTGTGAACAATACATACCTGACTGATACCAATAGACTGACTGCATTGAGACGAAGACAAGCTTCCTAAAACTTTAAAGTTCTTCAGAAGCAGCAAAAACCCAGCAACAGCAGATTTTCGTGCATCAAGCTGGCTAACTCAGGGAATAAACAAAGAAGTTAGCAAACAGCACTAATTTCACAGCAACATGCCAAAAAAAAAAAAAAAAAAACATAGTTCCACACACAGAAAGAACATACAATCAAGCAAAACACAAAACAAACTGAACGCACATGCTCAGAATACAGCAATAGGTGCTCAGAGCAATTAGCAGTATGGGAATTCAGCTTTTTTCATTGTCTATCTAACCCATGACTGTGGCCTGTCCTTTCTTTTTCCCTGCTCTCAAGACTTTGGAGACTAAAATAAGAGTCCTGAGAGAGGCTTCAGAAGAGGCTGGTATCTCAAATCTAGGGATTGAGTAATGACAAAGGAACCTGCTGAGTTTTGCTATATCTGAACAAACGCTTCATGAGCACAGTACTTTGTGCTGTACAAACCTTCCATCCAGAAAAATGACATAACTCATCTGCTGGCTGGGGCTCAATGACCAACCCATGGAACAGATGCCACAACATACAATCTTGTTCTATCGGGCATGCCTTTGGGTGAGTAGTGATAAAAAGAGTCAATTCGAGATCAGAGATCTGTGCATGTATATTGTTTTATAGTATGGTCAATTTGATAATAATTGGGAATCTTATGGTCCAAGTGTCAAATACTTTCCACATATGACCATACTGGCGTATTTTTAGGAGCTAGCATTATGCCATAGCTTCTACACTAGCAATAAAAGAGGCCAGGAGGCACTGGATGATCCCCAAACAGAACACAGGCACCTCAATAATTCACTGAATCTTTGAGTATATTCATTTTAATTAAGGTCCTTTTTCCTCTGGAACTACTATCAATTTAGGTTTTACAGACTGTGGCAATGGAACTTTTCCCAAAGGCTTACTCTAGGGGTGGTGTATAAGAGTACGTAAGATCCCAAGTGCTGGTGTTAGATTAGTTTTACCACCAACCACTGTTTGACCTTTGGAAAGTCACTTGTCTAGCCCTAATAATTTTCCTTGTGTAAATAAGAATTGTAATAATTTTCACTTCACAAGGTTGCTCAGAAAACTCAAGGAGAAAAGCACATAGAGCATCAGCCTAAGGCCTCCTGTGCTATGCTAAGTGCTCTGCTGAGTTGAGAATCTGCATGACCACTGTGGAAAAGTACAAGCGGGAGAGAGCAGAGGTAACGTATGGGTCCAGAATTAAAAGGCATTAACATCTTGTGGTCTTGAGAAATGTCACATACCTGGCAAACATAGCTTTCCGAAGGACAATTATCAATGAGTCTCTGATTGACATGCTGATTTTGAGAAGTGGCTAAAGGAGGGAACAAGTTATATTAGCTTTAGCTCATTTCTATGCAATACTGTGAACATTTTATGGGTTCTGGTTCTGTTTTACATATGTGGTCCAGTGTTGATTAAACTTAATATTAAAAATAGGGCTGGAGAGATGGCTTAGTGGTTAAGGTGCTTGCCTGCAAAGCCAAAGGGCCCAGATTCAATTCCCTAGGACCCATGTAAAGCCAAATGCACAAGGTGGCACATGCACCTACAGTTCATTTGCAGCAGTTGGAGACCTTAGTGTACCCATTCTCTCCCTCTCAAATAAATAAAGAAAAATAAAATATTAAAAAATTTAATAATAAAAATAATGGTGTACTTTGGAGCAGTAAATTGTAGCCAGACCTAGTAGAAGCAGGCCTGTAATCCTAGCTACTTGGGAGGCTAGAGCAGCATTATCATGAGTTCAAGACCAGCCTGGGCTGTATAGTGAGCTCCAGGCCAGCTTGGCTACAGAATGCGACTTTGTCTCAAAACAAAACAAATCAAACAAAGGGGTGTGAGTGCCTTTGCAAATTCATTGCACTCACTATATTCACTAATTTTCTGAGACACTATCAATTATTTCACTAACCTGAAAATGAATCAAAGGAAAATAGTCCTACAAAGAGGGGTCTCTTGGAAAGTAGTCTATCTCAGTGATCTCAATACAAAATCTCATGTTTTGGACTGAGGGAAATAGGATTTCACGGACATATATATTTATTTTAAAAGACACAAAAAGGTATCAGACTTCTATTGGATAGCTAAACATGATTTTGAGGGCTGGCGAGCTGGCGCAACAGTTAAAGGTGCTTATTTGCAAACCTGCTTGATTAAGGATCATTTCCCTAACACCCATGTGAAGCCAGATGCACAAAGTGGAAGATGCATCTGAAGTTTGTGTGCAGTGGCAAGAGGCCTTGGCTTCTCAAATAAGTCAACAATAAGGCCTTCTTGCTCTCAAATAAGTCAACAAAAATATTTTAAAAGAAAACTTGATTTTCAGTAAGCTAATTTGGGTACCAGAATACTTACCTGCACTGCCTTAAGCAGCCCTTGTACAGTCTGAAGGGGCAGGAAGGACAAACAGTCAAAAGTTTCTGTGACTTTTGAAGAACAACTCTGAAGAATTAAGGGTGCATACATGATGATGTCTGAAAGCAAGTCTGAAAAACAGAATCTACACTTAGTTGCCTAACGACGATAAAATAAACATGAATATTTAAAATGAATACAGGGAAAGGAACAGTATTATTTGTTCCTTTCCTGAAATAAATCAAGCATGCTACAATTAAAAAAATCTCTACTAATCGCACATAATTTTAGTCCAGTCAATGTAACCCAAGTACTTTAACTTTTTTTTTTTGTGATAGATGACAAAATTAAACTGTCTATAAGGAAGAAACCTGTTATGCCAATTACACAAGTAGCAAATGTCTTCATATTTCTAAGTTAAATTAAGTCAGTAAATATTTATGAATTTTTATTGTTGGCAAGGTCTCTTCTCCATCATGAATAATACTTTTTACTTGTTATTTGCAAGCAGAGAAAGATAAAAGACAGAGAGAATAGGTGCACCAGGGCCTCCAGACTCTGCAAACAAACTCTAGATGCATGTGACACTTTGTGCATCTGGCTTTATGTGGGTACTGGGGAAATGATTTCAGGTTGTCTCTGCAGGCAAGTGTCTAAACCACTGAGCGCAAGAATTTTTTTAAAATTTTTTGTTCATTTTTATTTATTTATTTGAGAGTGACAGAGAGAGAGAGAGAAAGAGGCAGAGAGAGAGAAAGAGAGAAAGAATGGGCGTGCCAGGGCTTCTAGCCACTGCCAACGAACTCCAGATGTGTGTGCCCCCTTGTGCATCTGACTAACGTGGTTCCTGGGGAATGCAGCCTCGAACCGGGGTCCTCAGGCTTCACATGTAAGTGCTTAACCGCTAAGCCATCTCTCCAGCCCAATAATTTTATTTTTTTTTAAATATTTACTTATTTGATGCCAGGCATGGTGGTGCACACCTTTAATCCCAGCACTTGGGAGGCAGAGGTAGGAAGATTGCTGTGAGTTTGAAGCCACTCTGAGACTACATAGTGAACTCTAGACTGAGCTAGAGTGAGACCCTACCTCAAAAATACTGAAAAAAGAAAAAAAAAAAAATTTGAGAGAAGGAGGCAGATAGAATATGGCATACCAGGGACTCCTGTCACTAAAAACAAACTCAAGACACATGTGCCACTTTGTACATCTGGCTTAATGTGGTTACTGGGAAATTGAACCCAGGCTATCGGGCTTTGCAAGCGAGTGCCTTTAACTGCTGAGCCATCTCTCTCTCTAGCCCTCTATAAAGAATTTTTCTTTGTTTTTGGCTTGGTGTGGTGGAACACACCTTTATGACAGACAGAGCAAGAGAGACTCAAGCTGGGCGTGGTGGCACATGCCTTTAATCCCTGCACTCAGGAGGCAGAGGTCGGAGGATCGCTGTGAGTTTGAGGCCACCCTGAGACTCCATAGTGAATTCCAGGTCAGCCTGAGCTACAGTGAGACCCTACCTCGAAAAACCAAAAAAAAAAAAAAAAAACAGAGAGAGACTAAAGGTGCTTGTCTATAAAGCCTGCTGACAAGTTCAATCCTCAGCATTCACATTAAGCCGAATACAAGAGCCTCCTTAGTAGCTACATAAAGTTGAACACAAAATGTTACATGCATATGCATTTGCAATCCCAATGTCCTATGCTCTACAACAACAGGAGGTGGAACCAGAAGAATCCAGCTAGTCTGACATCGTTCATTTGCAGGGGCAAGAGAACCTGTCTCAAAGTGGCAGAAAAGACAGGTCAAGGTTGTCCTCTGACCTCTATACACAGGCTGTGGCATACACATGCCCAAGCATACAAGCACACACATACAAATAAACAAATTCTTTTTGTTTTATTTGTTTATTTGAAAGAGAGAGAGAAAGAGGCAGAGAGAGAATCGAAACACCAGGACTCTAGCTACTGTAGATGAACTCCAGATGCATATACCACTTAGTGCATCTGGCTTACGTGGGTACAGGGGAACAGAACCTTGGTCCTTTGGCTTTGCAAGCAAGCACCTTAACCACTAACCCATCTCTCCAGAACCCCCCCCCCTTAAAAAAAAAAAAAGAAGAGGAGGAAGAGGTTGGGGGCTGGAGAGATGACTCCTGCTGGAAAGCCTGGCAGCCTGGGTTTGACACTCCAGTTCCCACGTAAAGCCAGATGCACAAAGTGGCACATGTGCTTGGAGTTCATTTGCTGTGGCAGGAGGCCCTGCCTGGTGCACCCATGCTTTCTTCTAGAACAAAAATAAATATTAAAAAAAAAAAAAAAAAAAAAGGCCAGGCATGGTGGTGGATATCTTTAATTCCAGCACTTGGGAGGCAGGGGTAGAAAGATCGCTGTGAATTTGAGGCCAGCCTGGGACTACAAAGTGAATTCCAGGTCAAGGCAGGCTAGAATGAGACTGTACCTCATAAATTAAAAAAAAAAAAAAAAGTTAAAAAGAGGTCAATGAATGGAGAAGGATAGCACTCATTTGATAAGCTCAAACCCATGGCCTCAGGCATGTCAAGCAAACAGTCATCATTGAAATACACCACAACCCTCATTTGCTGAATATTAAAAAGTTAATGTTAGCTGGGTGTGGTGCTGCACGCCTTTAATCCCAGCACTCGGGAAGATGAGGTAGGGGGATTGTTGTGTGTTTGAGGCCACACTGAGACTACATAGTGAATCCCAGGTAAGCCTGGGCTAAAGCCAGACACTACCTCAAGAAAAAAAAACATCTTAGCCGGGCATGGTGGCACACGCCTTTAATCCCAGCACTTGGAAGGCAGAGGTAGGTGGATAGCCATGAGTTCGAGGCCACCCTGAGACTACAACAGTGAGTTCTAGGTCAGCCTGGACTAGAGTGAGACCCTACCTTGAACCCCCCCCCCCCGACAAAAAAAATCCAGGGTTGGAGAGATGGCTCAACCGTTAAGCGCTTGTCTGTGAAGCCTAAGGACCCTGGTTTGAGGCTCCATCCCCAGGACCCACGTTAGCAAGATGCACAAGGGGGTGCACACGTCTGGATTTCGTTTGCAGCAGCTGGAGGCCCTGGCGCACCCATTCTCTCTCTCTCTCTCTGCAACTCTCAAATAAATAAATTAAAACAAACAAACAAACAAAAATCCAAAACCCAAAAAGTAAATGTTAATACAAAATAGAAGCCAAATTCATAAATTAAATATTCCCTTTCTTATTGACAACCACAGACAACATAGATGGATTCACATATATAACTGCCATCATAATCAAAGATTACATTAAACTCTATGACATCATTCTAAGTTGTTTTCTAAGACAAAATCATTGACATTTAAAAGAAAACATTCTTAAGAATTTTATTCATGTTTTTAAAATGTGGTACCTAAGAAATGACTGATTGGAGAGGATGCTCGAGTAACAACTCTATTGAGGACTTGTTCCAGAATTTCTTGTCTGATCATCTCATGGATCTAAAAAGAACAGAACCAATGAAATATTATTGAGTGGCTGAGATGATGCAGCTTGTAAGTGTACCATTGCTTACAAATAGGCAGGACAAGAATAATTTGGATATAGGTAAAACCAGAATAAAATGTGGACCATCTGGGAAAGACAGAAACGTAACTCTGATAAAACTTTCCAAGCCGGGCGTGGTGGCGCACGCCTTTAATCCCAGCACTCAGGGAGGCAGAGGTAGGAGGATCGTTGAGAGTTCGAGGCCACCCTGAGACTACAGAGTGAATTCCAGGTCAGCCTGAGCTAGAGTGAGACCCTACCCTCGAAAAACCAAAAAAAAAAAAAAAAACTTTCCATGCTCAGATGGACTTGTTAGGAAAGGTAATTATTCTTTTAGCCTAAAGTATAGTTGACATGAAATCTAAGGTGATACATCATGAATAATCTTACATTCACATTTCTCAACTTTTATTCTAAAAATTAAACTTAAAAGTGTGTGAAAAGTTTTAGAAATAAAAATTAACTATATTATGCATATATATATGCATAATATAGTATATATTACATATACATAATACATAACATATACATACATTACATATACATATACATAATATAGTGTGTATATATATATATATACACACACACACACACACACACACACACTTCTCAGCTTCAAAAAGCAGAGCCGTTGCCTCTTAAACAAGGCCCACTCTTAATTTTTTACATGAATGAGTTAAAATCTTACTTGAAGTTGGTTATAGAAACAGACTAATGTAGACTTCAGAGTTTTAGTGATTTAACTGCAATTATATTCTCTACAGATATTTTGATAAAGTCAGGCCCAAAGCAACAAGGCTAGCCAATCTGTAGGCAGAAACCTCCAAACTTATGAGCCAAAATAAAAATTTTGCTCTTTTTAAACTACTTCTCTCAGTTATTTGTCAGATACAAATAGCTAACCACTGTTGGAGGAAGAGAAAACCATGCAGTCTAACACTCAAACTTCTAAGAAATGGTCAGAAAAAAAAAAACAAAACAGAAATAAGTACAAGGGAAATTTTATATAATAATGAGAGCCAGGCGTGATGGTATATGCCTTTAATTATAGCACTTGGGAGGCAGAGGTAGGAGGATCACTGTAAGTTCAAGGCCAGTCTGAGACTACATAGTTAGTTCCAGGTCAGCCTGGGCTAAAGTGAGACCCTTCCTCCTTCCCCAACCCCTCACCCCAAAAAGAAAAGAAAATGAGAAAGTACTCCTTCAACCTGGATCTGTAATGTTTCAATACCATCCCAAGCTGTTATACAAACTTTGTCATTTGTCTGAGTACTATATATTCAAATTTCCTTACCTGCCAAACTCCCAGGTAATGTCTTGCTCTATTTATGTTATTTGAACAAAATTAGGGAATGGCTAGCAAACTAGACTCTCACCTTAAAAGTTTCCAACAGGATATTAGCTCCCAGCTTACATGCATGCTGGTTTGGCATTTTAGAAAGACTGAAGCTTTCAACAGCTTTTCCATCAAGAATCTTCTTTGGCCCATACGAATCCATTAAAATGAAACCAAGTTCTACCAGGCCTTGCATTACATGATCCCAACTATGAACACTGCAAGAAAAGAAAAAGTTTAGTTAAAAAAGGCAATCTGAGGGCTAGATGGATGGCTCAGTGATTAAAGGGTCTTGCTTAAAGCCTTACAGCCCAGCCTGAGTCTATTCCCTAGTACACATATAAAGCCAGATGCACAAAGTGAGGCATGCTTCTGGAGTTCGTTTGCAGTGGCAAGAGGCTCTAATATGCCCATTCCCTCTCTCTCACTCTCTACTTGCAAATAATTAAAATAATTTAAAAAAAACCAACCTTAGTAAGGTTTCTACCTTCATACTCACTACTATGCTATTTATCTCTTAACCAAGACAACCAACAAACTTCACATAGGAATTTTTCTTTTCATGCAGCCTTATTTGGCATGATTCCAAATGCCTGGATATTCAGTAAGTTGCCTCCAAGAACAGACAGAACACTGAGAAAAATCCAGAAAGTATAGGCCAGAGATATAGTTTAGTGGTTGAGTGCTTGCCTAGCATATATAAGGCCTTGGTTTCAATCTTCAGTCAAAAATAAAACTAAAAGCACCCAAAAAATCCAGAAACCATACAGTATTCAAAACTAGATAGAAGACATTTATAGTATTTCAATGATCATTTTGAGATTTCCATTCAAGATTTCATTGACGAAAAATTTGCTCTATCCTCCAATATGACATTTATATGAGCTTATACATTTGCACATGCACAACTCCCTAGCCCCGACCATGCCCAGCTATTACAAAATTTTATGTTAAGAATATAAACTAGGGCTTGGAGGAATGGCTCAGCAGTTAACGTGCCTGCCTGCAAAACCTAACAACCAGGGTTTGATTCCACAGTACCAAAGTATAGCCAGTTGCACAAAGTGGCACATGTGTCTGCAGTTTGTTTGCAGTGGCTGGAGGTCCTGGCACGCCCATTCTGTCTATCTCTCTCTCTTCTTGCAAATGAATAAAGTTTTTTTTTAAAAAAAAGAATATAAGCTATCTTTGTGTTCTGTTTGCAAGGTCAAATATATTTTAAGTCTATTCTCTTTTTCCTTCAGAAAAGCCTATAATTGTTAAAACCATAACTTTCTAGACTAGAAGTTTTTTTTCAGTAATGTATTATGTTACAGGAAAAATGCCTTTACCTAATAATTTTAGTCAGGTAAATAAGATCCCCAAAATTAAATCACATAAAACATATGCTATATGGAAGCTGGAGCGATGGCTCAGCAAGTAAGAGCATGCTTCCCAGGATCCATGTAAAAAGCTGGCATGGCTGTGAATGCTTGAAACCCCAGTGCTAACAAGGCAGAGACAGGAGGATGGCTGGGGCTCACTGGTCAGCCAGCCTTAAAACAACAACAAACACAAAACAAAACGAACCAGCAGCTCCAGGTTCAGTGATAGATAATCTCAGGAAAATAAGGCAGAAAGGGCAAAAGAGGATCTGACATCTTCCTCTGACCTTGTGTGTATGCATGTGCACAGGGCATACACATGTGCCCAGGGTATGTGCATCTGCACACACATGCATATGCCACACACATATGCACAAACAAAAAAATGTATGTTGTATTGAGGTTAACTGGGGAAAACAAGTATGACTAACTAGCAAATTACTAGTTACTTCATACCCAGATGTGACAAAACACCTAACAAAATCAACTAAAGGAAGGAAGGCTTCATTTGAGCACACAGTTTGAGGGTGCAGATCATAGGGAAGGGAACAGCAGATAGTTAGAGAATGTGGGGCTAGTGGCACTGCAGCTGCAGTAAGGAGGCAGAGAATGACACACACTGGTGTTCCACTAGCTTTCACCCTTTTTTATATGTGTGTATACGTGCATAGAGGCCAGAGGTCAAGGGACTTCTTCAGTTGCTTTCCGCCTTGATTTGTGAAACAAGTAGCCAGTTAAAGCCCTAGAAATTTCACCCCTGCCTCCCCAGCACTGGAAATAAAGGTGCATGCCACTATGCCCAGAACTTTATGAGTTCTGAAGATCCAAACTCATATCCTCATGCTTGCACAGCGATCACTTTACTCACTGAACCATCACCCCGACCCCTGCCTTCTCCAATTTTGTTTTTCTTCAAACTCTGGGACCCCAGCCAATGGAATGGTGCTGTCATTTAGGGTGGGCTTTCCTACCCCACTAAATTCAATATAGAAACGTCCTCACAGACATGCTCAGGGTGACTCTAGATCCTGTCAAGTTGGCAAATAAAGATTAACCATCTCAAATCTACTCCTTGTCAGTTAAGACACCAAACTATATCACCTTCTTTTTTTAAGGTAGTGTCTCACTCTAGCCCAGGCTGACCTGGCCCTCACTTCTGTAGTCCCCAGGCTGGCCTGGAACTCACAGCAATTCTCCTACCTTTGCCCCAAGTGCTGAGATTAAAGGTGTGCACCACCATGCCCGTCACAAAATATATCAACTTTCTTAACCTTGTCCCTATAGGCTCATGCCCATGCAGTCCAATTTCAAAACTCCTAATAGTCTTTTACACTTTAAACACTGTCCAAAAATTAAGTGCAGAGTCTCTTCCAAGACTTAGGCAATCTCTTGTGAGCTCCTACAACATAAAAACAAAAATTCCAAAGTGAGGTCAGGGTAAGAGATTGAGCAAAGGAAAGGTGGAGGGAGGGCTAATCAAAATCTAAGAGGATGCAAATAGATCATATGGAATCCTCTGGTTTTGGACAATGGAACACTCAGGAGCCATAGATCATTGTTAGAAAATTTTCAGTGCCAGGGATGGGATACCTCCAGTGAGTTGTTGGCCAGGGAGGTTCCTGATGCCCCCAAAACATTACAGGCCATTGCCGAGGCCATTGGTTTCCCACCAGGAATAGATGGTAAGACCCTATTGCTGAAGACTCCACATACTTGGGTGGCATGGCCACTGAGAAATCCTGCTGGAACTGAGCTGATAACCTCCTCCATGTTGACCAGCTGAGAGAAAGCTGGAAGAAGCCATTCTACATTTAGTTCAATGGGAGAGAGATATCACCAGTGAAGATACTCAACAGTGAACACTGCAAGCCTTATAATTGGCCAGCCAGGCCAAATGAGCCAACGGGTGCAATAGTGGCATGTCTATCATGGTGGAAACCAACTGCCCTCCAATTGGACTGGAGGCCTGCTCCATGGGGGGGAATATATCCCTGATACTGAAAACTTAAAACAGGGGTAGTCATGAGCCCCAGGGGTGTAACATCTACTGATGTCTGGAAAAATGTATATACTATGCTTATCAAACTGCCCAGTAAGCACTTCTCTTAATATTTATACCCTTATATTAACGCTACTCTCACTTTGGGTAGAGAATCTTCTCTTTTCAGATGGCAGTGACCTTGGGATGACTCAGAAGGTATCACAGTGCTGGAAAGAAGTGACTGGAGTACTGAGTAACATCTCGAAAACACCTTCCAAGGCTCAGGGTCTAATGTGGAAGAGGTGGCGGAAAGAATGTAAGAGCCAAAGGAAGGGTAGGACTCCTTACAACGTCCTCCCTCCAGACATAAAATGGCCTGGATATCCATGACCTCATAGTGCCTGACACTACCTACACAAGACCATCATAAGAGGAGGAAAAGATCATGACATCAAAATGAAAGAGAGACTGATTGAGATGGGGAGGGGATATGATGGAGAATGGAATTTCAAAGGGGAAAGTGGGGGAGGGGGGGTAGCACCATGGGACATTTTTTTTATAATCATGGAAAATGTTAATAAAAATTAAGAAAAAAATTGAAAATAAATAAATTTTTAAAAAAAACAACTATGGGCTGGAGGGATGGCTTCATGGTTAAGTGCTTGCCTGCAAAGCCAGAGGTCCCAGGTTCAATTCTCTAGGACCCATGTTAGCCAGATGCACAAGGGGGCGCATGTGTCTAGAGTTCGTTTGCAATGACTGGAAGCCCTGGAGTGCCCATTCTCTCTGACTCTAATAAACAAAAAATAAAAAATAAATTTAAAAAAATTCTTCCAACATACAATGGCAAAAAATAAAAATTCTCATTCCAAAAGGGAGGCATGAGGACATAGCAAGGAAATATCAGACCAAAGCAAGACTGAAACCCAGTAGGGCAAACACCAAAGTCTGCAGCTCCTTGTCAGATACCTAGGACCATGACAGAATCATTTGGGCTTCCAAGTGCTTGGTAAACTCTTTTCTCCAGCTCTGCCACATGCAGCACACAGTCTCTCTGGGGATGGCTCTACTGTAGTTTTCCTCGGTGGATGTTCCATGGCCCTATCATCTCCCCACACCCCAGGGTCTCCACTGTAACTTAAGTTTCACAAAACGGCCACTTAGGGCTTCCTTTCAGGGACTCTAACCCTGCTTTTAACACTGCTTGACCTTCTGGAACCTTGGCACAAGCCTCCATGGCCCTCTAGCTCTTCCATTTACCATGTTTATAAAACCAGTATCACATGGACAATGCTGCCAAATTCTGATGCAAGCTCAAGATGTAGCCTGGTCCCCTTGGACCACAGCTGCATCTGCATGGACCTTCTTTGTGCCTTCTGGGTTAAGCATGGGTGGTTTTCAAACAAGAAATTCCTTCAGTGGCATTTTCAGTTTAGGATCTCACCTTTTCAAGTGAATTTTCATAAGCTGGAGCCTTCGATGGGAAAGGCTTTTCCCTCAGGGTACCTTTCCTAATGTACCAGTGCAGTTAATCTCTTTTAAGAATTATAGCTATTGCACCCATTCTCTCTCTCTCTCTCTGCCTCTTTGTCTGTTTGTCACTCTCAAATAAATGAATAAAAATAAAAACAAAAATTTTTAAAAAGCTTTGTATCTAAGCCTTAAACAAATAAAGCATGACCTATTATGTCTGTTATAACTGTTAAACAACTAGTGTTTACTCTAAAATTAAAATGAAAACCAGAATGTTAATTGGTGTTTTCCATGTAGTTTTATATACATTTGTCAAAATTGCTCATTAATAATTAAATTCCAACTTATCAGGCCAGATTTCAACAGTCAAAGTAAATAAAACTTAGTATTTTATAGTCAACAAGAAAAAGACTCATTCCAATAAAGTTGCAGTAGCATGGAACATGCATCTCTTTCTCTTTCTCTCTCTCTCTCTCTCTCTCTCTCGCTGTGTGTGTGTGTGTGTGTGTGTGTGTGTGTGTGTCAGGGCAAGAAGACAACCTCAGGTATCATCTGCAGGAATGGTGCCCACCTTTTTTTGAGACACGGTCATTCACTGGCCTTGAGCTTGCCAATTAGGCTAGACTGGCTAGCCACCAAGCCCCAAGGGTCCCTTCCTATTGCCACTACTTGACTTATAAGTACATACCACCATACCCAGCATTTATATATGGATAGTAGGGATTGAACTCAGGCCCTGATGCACTCAAGGCAAGCACTTTACTAATGGAGCTACCTTCCAGTCCGTATTTCCTTTTAGATTTGAGTTTTATGTCACTGCTTCACAGGTGGCCAAGTTATCAAGCTGAGATTGAAAGTTCTTTCCACACAGCAAAAGCTTGCTTGACCAATTTTAAGTGATTAAACCTTGACATATGATATCATTAGCTGTAGACATTGTCTTTGATTGGCCCTTAATATGAACCACATTGCATTTTCCAATACAAAAAAAGACTCATAAATTTTTTGAATATGGCTCAGCAACTCACCTATTCTTTACTACTTGCAAGATCATGGTTGAAACACAAGCTGTAGCAGGGACTAGATTCTGAAGAAATTTTGAGCCTTGGAGGAGCTGAAGATCCTTAAAATATTTTATAACTGAAGCCTTTAAAAGATCAAACACCTAATATAATAAAAGAAATAGGAAAATGAGACAAAGATTATAGTTCCTGAACGAATCTTAAACTTCTGACGATTTCTATGAGGTCTCACATGTAACCCTATGACAACTGTTTAGCTAGAGAAAGATGATACAAAAATTGTGACTTGGAGCCTTTATTGGAACTTAAAGAGTTAAAAACAAACCACCTTTTGTTAAAAAAAAAAAAAAAGTTAAAAAGGGGAAGGGGGCCTAAAAAAAAAATCAATAAACATTATCTATGACCAGGTTTGGTAATACATGACTCTAATCTCACCTGTTCAAGAGACTGAGGCAAAAAAATAAGAAGTTTATGGTCAGCCTGGGCTACTAAGATCCTGAATCAAAAATTTAAAAAGTCAACTGGGGTGGGAATGTAGTTTAATATTTTACCACTTAACTAGCAAGTATGAAGCTCAGAACCACAAAACAAACAAACAAACAAAAAAATCAAGAAAAAAACCCAACCAAACAAAAAATTGTAAAAAACAAATAAATAAATTCCCCTTAATCTTGGAGCACATGAGAAGCAACTGATCTTACATTTCAATCCTTACAATAATGAATCTCATTAATTTCAACTCATTAATTGTCACCTTACCATGTGGCCTACTGAATAGGAAAGGTATCTGAAGACATACCCCAGCATCCTAGAACACAGGCCTACATTTCTGTTGCTGACAGTATGGGGATAGAACTGCTCATGAAAAGATAATAACAAAAACAGGTTCTTGTATTCTTTCTTAAGAACCACAAAAGGGGGCTGGAGAGATGGCTTAGCAGTTAAGTGCTTGCCTGTGAAGCCTAAGGACCCCAGTTCGAGGCTCGATTCCCCAGGACCCACGTTAGCCAGATGCACAAGGGGGCGCACGCATATGGAGTTCGTTTGCAGTGGCTGGAAGCCCTGGTGCACCCATTCTCTCTATCTGCCTCTTTCTCTCTCTGTCGCTCTCAACTAAATAAATAAAAATGACAAAAAAAAAAAAAAAAAAGAACCACTAAAGGAACCAAAATGTCATTAACAAAATTACCTGTTCCTGGCTGGAGCCTTCAGAAGAGGGGCCTGAGCTTCCAGGCATAGCTAAGGACCCCTGGGCTACAGCAGGCCACTCCCTCTCCAAGCCCAGCACACCTGAACCTAGGCTCTGCCCATAGCCCTGTAACCTTTGGCCAGTTGCCTAGGAAACTCCTCTTATCAGTCAGGACCTTCACACAGCCCATCCCCCTGAGACCCTAGATCACCTGTGCCCCCCCCCCCCGCCATGCCATTGCCTAAGTGCTGGAATGAATGTCCCCATATGCTAATTAGGCATCAGAAATGAAACTATTATGTCCAATCCCCTTAGGACCCTTGCCCCTGCCCTCAGATGTTTATAAACCCATTTTCCTGACAATAAACCAAGAGCGCTGTTCAACTATTAAAAAAAAAATACCTGTTCGTTAAATCTTTGTATTCTTGTTACAGAGAGCAGAAGAGCAATACTGAAAGGACATAAGTATTTACTGGAATCTCCTTGCTGTCCTGCCTAGAATTCATAAACAAAAAAAGAGTCAATTTTAAAAGTCCACACAATGTTCAAAAACAGGTCCTTCTGAAATCTAGATAGAACAGGTAAAACTGTAATACTTTTTTGAAAAAAATATTTTTTTATTTATTTGAGAGGGAATGGGGTGGGGGAGAGAATGGGCACACCAGGGCCTCCAGCCCTTGCAAACTAATTCCAGAAAAATGTGCCACCTTGTGCATCTGGCTTACGTGGGTCCTGGGGAATTGAACCTGAATCTTTTGGCTTTGCAGGCAAGCACCTTAACCACTAATCCATTTCTCCAGCCCTATAATACTTCTGTAATTCAGAGAAAATGTCTTATTATTAAGCATAGTCTTCTTAGATATCATTCCAAAAACATACTTTAAGAACATTAATTTTAAAAATTGACAAAACAGCCAGGCATAGTGGTGCACGCCTTTAATTGCAGAACTCAGGAGGCAGAGGTAGGAGGATCGTTGGTAGTTCAAGGCTACCCTGAGACTACATAGTGAATTCCAGGTAAGCCTAGACTAGAGTGAGACCCTACCTGGGGAAAAAAAAAATGGCAAAACATTTGAAAGACAGTTCACAAGAAGTATTAGAATAGTCAATGAGTATATGAAAAAAATTATTATCATTAAGGGGATGCAAAATAAATGCAATGAGATACCATTTAAACCTGTTAGAGTGGGTACAATAGAAAAGACTTACAATAGTAACAAACGTCAGCCTAGCTGGCCTCAAACTTATGCTGATCCACCTGTCTTAGACAAGAGGGATCTTGGGGGCTGGGAAGATGGCTCAATGGTTAATGGTGCTTACTAGCAAAACCTGATAGCTCAGGTTCAATTCCTAAGTCACTCACATATGCAAAATGTGACATAAGCATCTGGCATTTATTTGCAGCGTCAAATGGTCCTAGTGCACACACATACATATAGAACATGCAAATAAATAAATAGGGTAATAAAATGTTATAAAACTTTATTATGTTGACAGTTGCAAAACTTAGGTAAACACAAACTTTCAAATGGATGAATTTCAACTTATGTAAATTAGTTTTTAAAATGTAGTTCAAAAATAAGCCTCTGGGGGCTAGGGAAATGGCTCAGTGGTTAAAGCCATGTACTTGCAAAGCCAATTCCCTAGTAACCACATAAAGCCAGATGCACAAATTGTCACATGTCTAGTTTGTTTGCAGCAGCAAGAGGCCCTGGTATGCCCATTCTCTCTCCCTCTTTCCCTCCCTCTCACACATTCTCTCTCCTCCTTTCCCTCCCTCCCTCACTCTGTCTGTCTAGCTCTTTCTCTCTCTCCTACTCACACACACATAAACATCTCTTTAATAAAAACTAAAAGAAAGTCTTTAGAGCCTAGAAGAAATGATAATAAAATAATAAAAGATTGAAAATAAAATAATAAAAGATAAAAAGATAAGGGAGTAAACTCAGTGGCACAGCACTTTCCTTGCATGCACTTGGCTCTAGGTTTAGGTTCAGACTCAGTACTAAGAGATAGCAGAGAGAAAGAGAGAGAGAAAGAGAGAGAGAGAGGAGAGAGGTCAAAGATGGATGAAACAGAAAACTAAAAAAGTAAAAACTCAAAAATAAGTTAAAAAGTAGTCAAGAACTATAAAATTAGAGCTGAGTTGCAGAGGCACTCATAACTGTAGTCCCAGCACCTGGGAGGTAGAGGCAGAAGGATAAGGAGCTGATGCCCAGCCTAGGCTATATAGTGAATAAAAGGCCAGCCTAGACTATAGAAGATCCAATCTCAAAAAGACAAAAACAAAAAGAAAAGGTATAAAACTGGTCTTTAAAAGAGTAGTAACATAGGTATTTGAACATAAGTAAAAGAAGAGTGAAACCCAGCATGGTGGCGCACACTTTTAATCCAAGTATTCAAGTGGCAGAAGTAGGAGGATTGCTCTGAGTTTGAGGCCAACCTGGGATGACAGAGTGAGTTCCAGGTCAGCCTTGGCTAGAGTGAGACCTTACCTCGAAAAAGAAGAAAAAAAAAAAAAAAAAAAGAACAGTAAATAGAAAGAGATGATAAATGAGCTTTAAAACCTAATTTACAGATCATGGTCTTTAAACTGCTTACACAATGGACTGAGGTTCCCAGGAGAAATGGCCGGTATCAGTACAGGTCAAGGAAGGATGAACCTTGGATATCTGGTCACACAAAAGTGATGAAGCCACACCAAAGGTCACATAAAAGACCGGGGATGTGGCTTGATAGAATGCTTGCCCAGCACACAGGAAGCCCTGGATTCAGTACACAATACTGCACAAACCAGACACGGTGGTGCACGTAGAAGCAGGAGGACCAAAGTTCAAGGTCATCTACATACAGAGTTCAAGACAGCTTGGGCTACATAAGACCCTGTCTCAAAAAGAAAACATAAAAACAAAAGGATACACTAGAGGATCCAAAAGACCAAACTTAGTTAACTTTGACTTAGGTAAAATGAAGGTGGTGGTGAATAATGAGTACAATCAATTAAAGTGTTTCCCTGGTGCTTAATGATATCTGAAACAGTAAGAGAGGAGCTTTTATAGAAGAATGCCAGCTAATAGCATAAAATGAATGATAGTCAAAACATTCTAAGTTTGAGGGCTGGGAAGGACCTGAGTTTGGATCCCCTGGACCCATGTAAATTGAAAGGTGCTGTGGGGTATCTGTAATCCTAATGCAGGGAAGGAGACAGGGAATCCCTGGGACTGACTAGCTACCCAATTGATGAGCTCTAGGTTCAAAAAGAGACCCCATCTCAAAAAGATGGAGATTGAGTGAGGAAGATACCCAACATAGACCCCCTCCACACACATGAACAGATCTGTGTGTACATACACACCAACATTCATACATATATTCATACCAAAAAAAAAATTTCTAATTTTGGCGGAGACAAGAGGATTTCCTCAAGTTCAAATACAGCCTGGGTTACAAAGTAAGTTCTAGTCAGCCAGGGATATATAGTAGCAAGACCTAGCCTCAAAAAAAAAAAAAAAAGAAGCAGGGCTGAGGAGATGGCTCAGTAGATAAAGTACCTTGCGACACATGTGTGGGGACCTGAATATGGATCCCAGAATCAACTTCAAGACTAGGCATGGTGGCATACCACCTATAATTCCAATGCTACCCAAATTAGTGAGCCACATTAGTGAGTTCCAGGTTCAATGAAAGATCCTATTTCGCAAAATAAGGTGGAGGGCTGGGGAGATGGCTCAGCAATTGAAGACACTTGCCTGCAAGGCCTACCAGCCCAGGTTCAATTCCCCAGTACCCACATAAATCCAGATGCACAACATGGCATATGGGTCTGGAGTTTGCACCATCAGGAGGCCTTGGCACACCCATACACGCTATCTTCTCTTGCTTGTGCAAATCCATAAATAAATAAAAATATATTTAATTCTTTTCAAATAAGGTACAATGTGAACACTTGCATGCTCACATGTGTGCCCACATACATGAAGATGCAAACATACATAACACAGAGAAGACAATTATTAAATCTGAGTTGAGACTATGGGTTAAATGACATTATAGAATTAGTTTAAATTAACTAAATTCCTTGGTGTGAAGATAGTATTATAGTCATTCTCAGGAGATGTATGCTAAAGTATTCAGACAGCAAAGGGTTATAGTTTGTGCAAATTACTTTGAAATGGTTCATGGCCAAAAAAAAAAAAACCAATATAAAATAAAATAATCATGTAAGAGCAAGATGATTTTTTTTTTTTTTAAGGTTGAGTCTCACTCTAGCCCAGGATGACTTGGAATTCACTATGTAGACTCAGGATAGTCTCAAACTTACAGAGATCCTCCTACCTCTGCCTCCCGAGTGCTGGGATTAAAGACGTGCACCACCATGCCTGGGGGAGAGAGAGCAAGAGAAAGAAAAAGAGAGAACGAGAATGGGTGCACCAGAGTCTGTAGCCACTGCAAACGAACCCCAGACACATGTGCCACTTTGTGCATCTGACTTTACGTGAGTACTGGGGAATCTAACTGGGGTCATTAGGTTTTTATGGGTAAGTGCCTTAACTGCTAAGCCATCTCTCCAGCCCAGGAGGAAATATTTTAAGGCAAATATAAAAAAGGGTTAGCAATTGGTGACGCTAAATGAAGGTTACACTCTTTTTCTTGCTAAACTTTTAGTTTTTCCAGGGGTCGAAATTTTCAAAATAAAAAGCTAGAGGACACCAAGTGTGGTAATGCATGCCTGTAACCCCAGCACTTGGGAAGAGAAAACAGGAGGATGAGGAATTCAAGGCCAGCCTCAGCTGCAGAGACCTGAGAACACTGTAAAAGTTTGGTGCTACCTTTACGTGCTTCAGAAGTTCTCTGCCTAGTTCACAGTCCAATTTGATGGCAAACACAATGTGCAGAATAATGGTCCCTTCCACATGATGAAGCTCATCTGATGGCACAGCAACAACATCCAACAACCTAAAAGATTCAGTTAAAAGGTATAAGCTATAGTTTAAATGAAAAGGGTGTTGCATACACAAACAGCACAATAGAAAATGTCCAAGTACTAGAAGCAGAAAGCGACTGGCAAGTCTGCTTCTTGAAATAAAACTTATTGAAAGCATTATTTATAGTCATTATTTCCATGTGTATATCTCACACTCTCTTCCCAGAAATCCAATGCAATCAGGCTCTGTCCTCTATCCTCACTCCCCCACAATGCCATTGACTACTCTTGCAAGGCTTACAAATGACCTCCATATTGATAGAACCAACAGTCTCATCTTAATTAACCCCTCCGCAGCACTTTTTCCTTGAAACACTGTTACTGTCTTTTTTTTTTTTTTTTTAAAGATAGGGTCTCACTTTGTAGCCAAGAGCGGCCTCAAATTTATGATCCCTGCCAGCCTCCTGAGTCCTGGTATTATAGGCATGTGCCTCCACATCCAGATCCTCTGCAAAATATTCTTCTCTTGTCTTCCAGGGCACTGTCATTGGTTATGTCTCAAGTGTGGGTTTTTTTTTTGTTATTAATTTTTTTCTTTTTTGGGGTGGGGGGTAGATAAGTGTCTTACCCTTCCCAACTGGAATGCCTCAGCACTTGGTCTTGGGTTTCTTCTTCTTCACACTTTCCCTAGGTAATTCCATCCTGTCTCATGGCTAGTTCTTTCCAGTCTACATTTTTAGTTCAGACTTTTTCATATGACTCCAGACTACTTATTCAATACCTCCATATGGAATGCTAATATATATTTACCATCTAATATCATCAAAATTGGGCTCATTATCCTCTCTGAAACCTACTATTAATTTTTCCTAATCTGGTATACAGAGGCATCTTCTCTTCAATTTCTCAAGTAAAGTAACTGTGAGTTATAGATTATAAGCAGTGGAAACTACGCTAGAGTTAACAGTATGTGAAATCTCCAGCCAAACTACATGGGTTCGAATTCTGGCATCACTTCCTGGCTATACAATTTAGGGAAATTTCTTAATTTGTCTGACTCTTGGTTTCCACACTTATCAAAAATATGCAAGGTTTAGCCAGGCATGGTGGTGTATGCCTTTAATCCCAGCACTCAGGAGGCAGAAGTAAGAGGATCACCATGAGTTCAAGGCCACCCTGAGACTACATAGTGAATTCCAGGTCAATCTGGGAGAGAACAAGACCCTAACTCAAAAAACAAAGAAGCCGGGCATGGTGGTGCATGCCTTTAATCCCAGCACTTGGGAGGCACAGGAAGGAGGATCGCCATGAGTTCAAGGCCACCCTCAAACTATATAGTTAATTCCAGGTCAGCCTAGTCCAGAATGAGACCCTACCTCAAAAAAACAAAAAAAACAAAAAAAAAGCAAGGTTGGTCAGCAGTTAAGACACTTGCCTGTGAAGCCTAAGAATCCAGGTTCGATTCCCCAGTACCCATGTAAATCCAGATGCATGAGGTGATACATGCTTCTGGAGTTTGTTCATTTATAGTGCATAGAAGCCCTGGCCTTCCCATTCTCTCTCTCTCTCTCCTTGCAAGTAATTAAATAAAAAGAGAAAAAACTGCATGGTTGACAGTGCATACACCTGTCTACAAATCTCTGCTTTAAAAAGCAAATACCTTTTTTTATTCAGATGCATTACATTGTGTAAACCCTTACCTGAGAATGTTCCCTCTCATCTACATATTGTGGATCCTATCCACCAGGCTTTGGCAATAAAACTTCTCAGGGAAGTCCCTCCTTGTATCACTCTAAAGTAACTAGACTACCACCAACATATCCTTTCGAATGATCTTCACAGCACTTTCCACTCTAATATTCTCTTCTGATTATTATTTTTTTCTTTTCTTTTTTTCTTTTTTGTACTGGACCTAAGACCTTTTGCATGCTAGGCAAACACTCTACCATAAGGCTCTATGTCCAGCTTTAATATTCTCTTCTCAATAAAATTTAAGCTCCTAACAGCAGGGGTCTCATCTGACTGGTTTATCACTATCGTCCCCAAACCAAAAAGTTATTGGCACATACCAGACATCTAATAAATAGGTTTATTTATTTTTCTTTTATTTTCATATATAAATATTTTAAATATGCTTTTTTTTTCTTTTTGTTTCTCAAGGTAGGGTTTTGCTCCAGCCCAGACTGACCTGAAATTCACTATCTAGTCTCAGGGTAACCTCGAACTCACAGTGATCTTCCTACCTCTACCTCCCAAGCTCCGAAGTGCTGGGATTAAAGGCATGTACCACCACACCCGGCTTAAATATGCATTTTTAAAAACTGTATTTTATTTGTTTATTTAAAAGGGGGAGAGAGAAAAACAGAGACAGAGAATGGGCAGGCCAGGGCCTCCAGCCTCTGCAAATGAATTTCAGATGCATGCTTCACCTTGTGCATCTGGCTTATGTGGGTACTAGAGAATCGAACCTTGCGTCATTAGGCTTCACAGGCAAGCGCCTGAACCACTAAACCAATCTCTCCAGCCCTAAGTATGCATTTTATAGGTCAATTATTGCTATTTTCTTCAAAATGTGAAAGTGAAAAAAGCTAAAGATGCTACATTATTCTTATAACTGTTACTGAGAAGCTAGGAGAGGATTATAGAAGCTCTGTATTAAGGTGAAGATAGGGGGTAAAAGAGACACTAACAATGACATAACTAAAATACACCATGATGAGTTTTTGAAAATAATCTTTTCTTCTAAACTATATAACTCACTCATCACCACTTTGCTCCTCACTGTGCTGTTTATCCAGCTCACTGAAGAAGGTTATTATTCCATCCAGAACACTCTTTCTGCTTCCCTAAATTAAAAAAAAAAGCTCCAATTAAAAGCCAAAATAACCAAATTCGATTTAAAGCACTTTTCAACTTAATATTATTAAGTATGAATTTAAACACATAAGTTATAAACACACCAACAGTGACATAAGAATCTATGGAACACTTTCAAGCTGAAACAGTGCTGGGGTTATATAGTTCAGTTTCAGAGCACTTGCCCAGCATGTTCAAGGCCCTGGGTTCCAACTCCATACCCAACCCCTCTCCCCACACACAGTCACACTAATCTGAACTACCTGTTAGTGTTTGACTATAAGGGTTTATATTAAAGCCCACCCCTTCAAGTCTTTAATTCATTTATCATCACAAAGAAAATATGACAGAAGAGATAATGTATGTTTTCCTTGGCTGAAAGGAAGTATGATCAAATCATCACACATGAAATAAGACACTGTGTCCTAGTACCAACAATCTGATAAACAAAACAAATATAGTTGGCTGTGCTGTAAAAATTAAGGAGAAATGAGTGCTTTTTTGTGTGTGTGTGTGAGAGAGAGAGCAAGAGAAAGAGAGAATTGGTATGCCAGAGCCTCCAGCTACTGCAATCAAACTCCAGACATGTGTGCCACCTTATGTGCATGCATGACCTTGTGCATGCGTCACCTTGTGTGCCTGGGTTACGTGGGATCTGGGGAGTCAAGCATGGGTCCTTACACTTTGCAGGTGTCTTAACCACTAAGCTGTCTCTCCCGCCCATAAATGAGTTTTTATTTATACCTTTGATGACAGAACCAGAAGCTGATAGACCAAAGGCGGTATTTCTTGAAGATTCAATTTAGAAAACATTTTCAACACTTTTGCCACCACAAACTCCACCTCTTCTGCAGTCAAAGGGACATCCCTGTGGATCAAAGATTCCAATATCTAGTCAGAGCTTCACTTGCCTTGTTTTTATAATCTAATATATATATATATATATCATATTATATATGTCATATATATAATAATTTAAATTCTATTAAACATTTTTTAAGAAATAAAATTTGGGAGTAGAGAATAAAAAATATTAGATTGTAACTGCTCATTTTGAGCTTTCTCTTATGAAAACTCTTTAAGGGAAACAATGAACTTATCTATGCATATTTACCTTGACAAAAATTACAATTATGCACTAACTAAACAAAGCTGAAGAGGAGGGAAGGGAACTCCATAACAGAGAATTGAGGGAGTAATACTATTACTAGTGAAGAGTGGTATTTGAGCTTGGTGATTTCAATTTCTAACAGGTACGTTAACCTATATATAAAGAGAAAGAAAACAATGCTTACTTGAACATGGAGGTGAGCTGGATTACATACTGTTGATCCCATCTGATTAGAGACAATGAAAAATAATGTGAGCTTATTTCACTTTAACTTCTTTACATGTAAGTTTTTGAAACTGGTAAAGAAGAAAAAACTTAGGTCATTCAAGTTTATTTTGCAATACTGATAAACATGATAAAACACATAGTATTTATGTAGTTATTTGCACATTTATGTGTGTGTGTATGAGTGTACCAGAGTCTCTTGCTGATGCAACTGAATGCCTGTCCAGCTTTATGTGAGTGGCCAGGGAACTGAACCCAGACTGGCAGGCTTTGTAAGCAAGTACCTTTAACCACTGAGCCCCAAGACCTAACAAATACTATTTAAAATAACAGCCAAGTATGGTGGCACACACCTGTTACCTCAGCACTTGGGAGGCAGAGACAGGAAGCTCAGGAGTTCAAGGTCATCCTCCACTATATAGCAAATTTGAAAGCTACATGAGGCTCTCAAAAAATAAACAACAAAAACTCAATCAGTTTTTTTTATAAAAAATATTTTTTTTATTTATTTATTTAACAGAGAAAGCAGAAGAACTCCAGACACATGCCTTGTTCATCTGGCTAACATGGGTCCTGGGGAATCGAACCTGGGTCCTTTGGCTTTGCAGGCAAACACCTTAACAGCAAAGCCACCCCTCTAGCCCTCAATCAGTTTTTAAACTATCAAATTAGTAAAACTGCAAAGTCAACAAAAACAAACAACAACAACAACAAAAACCACTATTATAATACCCAATATAGGTGGAATTATAGGAAAAAAACATTACAGACTATTTTATGGAGTTTATAAGTTGGCAACATTTATCAACTTTTAAAAAGCAAATAATTGGGGGCTGGAGAGATGGCTTAGCAGTTAAGTGCTTGTCTGTGAAGCCTAAGGACCCCAGTAAGAAAGGACCCACGTAAGCCAGATGCACAAGGTGGCACACATGCACCTGGAGTTCGTTTGCAGTGGCTGGAGGCTCTGGAGCACGCATTCTCTATCTGCCTCTTTTTCTCTCTCTCTATCATTCTCAAATAAATAAATAAAAATAAACAAAAAATATTTTTTTAAAAAAGCAAATAATGCCTGGGCATGGTGGTGCACGCCTTTAATGCCAGCACTCAGGAGGAAGAGGTAGGACTGCCGTGAGTTCGAGATCACTCTGATACTCCATAGTGAATTCCAGGTCAGCCTGGGCTAGAGTGAGACCCTACCTCGAAAAACCAAAAAAAAAAAAAAAAAAAAAAGCCAGGCATGGTGGTACATGCCTTTAATCCCAGCACTCAGGAGGCAGAGGTAGGAGGATCACCGTGAGTTCAAGGCCACCCTGAGGCTACATAGTGAATTCCAGGTCAGCCTGGGCTAGAGTGAGACCCTGCCTCAAAACACACACACACACAGACACACACACAAAAGCAAACAATTGGGATAGAAGAGATGCTTTACCTGTTAAAATGCTTGCCTATGAAGCCTAAGGAGCCAGGTTTGATTCCCCAGTACCCACATAAGCCAAATGCACAAGGTGGTACATGTGTCTGGAGTTCGTTTGCAGTGGCTAAAGGCCCTGGAGTACCAATTCTCTCTCTATCTGCCTCTTCCTCTCTCTCAAATACATAAATTAAATTAAATTTTTTAAAGTACATAACCACAAATCACCTAATTTAGTATCTGAAATATAACCCACATGCATGCTTTCAAAAAGTCATTCACAGGGCTAGGGAGATGGTTTAGCAGTTAACACGCTTGCCTGCAAAGCCAAAGGACCCAGGTTCGATTCCCCAGGACCCATGTAAGCCAGATGCACAAGATGTGTCTGGAGTTTGTTTGCAGTGGCTAGAGGCCTGGGTGTGCCTATTCTCTCTCTCTTTCAAATAAATAAAAATAAATTTTGAAAGTAATTTACATATATAAAGACATTATTACAAACACATCTTAGTAACAGTAAACTATTTGAACTAGGAGTAGTGACACCAGCCTGTAATGCCAGCACTCTAAAGGTTGAGTGAGGGGATCATGAGTTCGAATCCACCATGGGCTACATAATAAGACCCTGTCTCAGGGCTGGAGAGATGGCCTTAGCCATTAAGGTGCTTACCTGCAAAACCTAAAGACCCAGGTTCAATTCTCCAATACCCACATAAGCCAGATGTACAAGGTGGTACATGCATCTAGAGTTCATTTGCAGTAGCTAGAGGCCCTGGAGCACCTATACTCACTCTATATCTGACTCTTTGTCTTTCTTTTAAAAAGATCCTGTCCCCCAAAAAATTAGTAAGCCAGCCAGGCATGATGGCTGATGCTTTACAATCCTAGCTTCTGTAATCCCAGCATGCCAATGGTGAGACAGGAGGTAAAGACAGGAGAATTTTCCAGAAACTTACAGTGCAGCAATGAATGAGAATGAGATCATACCTCAAAAGATGTGGGACGGCAAGGCCTAACCAAAGAAAGTTGTTCTCTGATCCCTATATGTGCACTACAACACACAAGCACCCATATTTATATACATGAACATACACACACACATACCAAAAATAAAAATAAATTTGAAAATTAAAACTAATGTAAACCAGTACTTGGGAGACTGAAGAAGTGCCCCTAGTTTGAGGCCAGCTGGGCTACACAGTGAGTTTAAGGCTAGCCAGATCTACATAGTGAGACCCTGTTTCAAAAAAAGGGCTGGAGAGGGAGGGTAGCACCATGGGATATTTTTTATATAATCATGGAAAATGTTAATAAAATTAAGAAAAATTAAGAAAAAAAAGGGGGGGCTGGAAAGATGGCTTAGCAGTTAAGCTCTTGCCTGTGAAGCCTAAGGACCCGGTTCAAGGCTTGATTCCCCAGGACCCACATAAGCCAGATGCACAAGGAGGCACATGCATCTGGAGTTTGTTTACAGTGGCTGGATGCCCTGGTGTGCCCATTCTCTCTCTGCCTCTTTCTCTCTCTGTCACTCTCAAATAAATAAATAAAAATAAGCAAAAAATAATATATAGATAGACAGATAGATAGATAGGCAGGCTGGAGAAATGGCTTAGTGGTAAAGATGCTTGCCTGCAAAGCTAAAGGACCCAGGTTCAGTTCCCCAGGACCCACCTAAGTCAGATGTACAAGGTGGTGCATGCGTCTGAATTTGCAGGGCTAGAGGCCCTGACATGCCCATATTCATTCTCTCTCTCTCTTCGCTTCCTTCTCTCTCTCAAATAAATGAATAAAATGACACACACACACACATACACACACACACAAACGCGCGCGCGCGCGCACGAATAGAATAAAAGACAAAGGAACAGGGCAACTTGATTTGTCTTAAGATATTGGGACTCCAAATAATAGAGGACTATATTGCTATGTTAAAATGAAAAGTCAAGTAAATTAAAGTATTATAGTTTTAGAATAGAGAATATAGTAAACCATCTTTCTCAAAAATCATTGAAAGGCTGAGGAGATAGCTCAGCAGTTAAAGGCACTTGCTACCAAAACCTGCCATCCTGGGTTTGATTCCCTAATGCCCAGGTGAAGCCAGATGCACAAAGTGACACATGAGTCTGGAGTTAGTTTGCAGCAACAGCCCAGGGGTGCCCATAGTCATTCATTCATTCATTCAGTCTCGTTTTCTCTCTCTCTGCTTGCAAATAAATAAATAAAATATTTAAAAACTTATTGAGGATAAATGGCTTGCTGGTGGTATATTATAAACAATCACCAATAATACAGATTCAAAGCTGATCAAAGTGCTGAGAATAAGTGACTGTGTGTTCGGCCTTTCATGGGTCATCTGTAACACACCCTCTAAGTTCAGGGAATATCATGGAAGCAGCAGAAAGAATATAAGAGCCAGAGGATAGGGAGGAGTGCTGTGAAAGGCTGTCTTCTGGACACAACATGGCTGTTACAGTCATGAACTCACAACAGCTGCATGAGACAAAGCCATCAGCATTCAGTCATGGATGGGGATGGGCTCCTAAGACCCCACTCCTCCCAGAGGAGCTACTGGCAGTTAATGGTTGCTAGGGGAAGGAGAGTCAGTCAAGTTCTCAGTGGTAAACCACAGTAAGTGGCCCACACCCCCATAAACAACCACTCACCCATGCTCATACAAGCAGCCCTAATTTAACTCAGTGGAGATATATATATATATATATATATATATGCATGGAAGTAGGAAGAAGACTGTTACTTGGAAAGAAGGGGTTTTATGGGTGTGGCTAGAGGGTAATGGGGGTAAATATGAACAAAATATATTATATACATATATGAAATTGTCAAAAAATAAAAAATAATAATGGACAAGAAACTTTACATGTGTGACTAGGCATACATATGCCTGTTATCCCATCACTTGGAAGGCAGAAGATTTCAGACCATGAGCTCCACAGCCTGGACTTCACAGTGAAACTCACTAAGAAAAAACAAATCCACCTGGATTTAAATATAAGTATGTGTGTGTGTGAGAGAGAGAGAGAGACAGAGAGGGAGACAGACAGACAGACAGGGACTGGGGGAAAAAAGCAGAAAAACTAGTTGGGGAAAGGAAAGGAGGCAGCGGGGAGAACGTAGGAGGGCAGTAAGAAAGAAGAACAAGTCAATGTACAAGTATAACGGCACATTATAAAAATGTCATAATGATACCCACGGCCTGGTATTCTAACTAAAAAAGTAAAAAAAAAAAAAAAGAAAAAGAAAGAAAGAAAGAAAGAAACCCATTATTTTGTACACTTAAAAAATTTAAACAAAACAAAGAAACAAAAAATTTTTTACAAATATAAATTCCTGAAATAAATCATTATTGGATTTTTTTTTTGTTTATTTTTATTTATTTATTTGAGAGCGACAGACAGAGAAAGAGGCAGAGAGAGAAAGAATGTGCCTGCCAGGGCCTCCAGCCACTGCAAACGAACTCCAGACGTGTGCGCTCCCTTGTGCATCTGGCTTACGTGGGTCCTGGGGAATCGAGCCTCAAACCAGGGTCCTTAGGCTTCACAGGTAAGCACTTAACCACTAAGCCATCTCTCCAGCCCCATTATTGGATTTTTTATTGGCACTTGTAATCCTAAAAAGTCCTACATATCAATGAGACTTACTGGCCAGAACAGAGGGTGTTAATCAACTGCTTCTTATACTCTTCCCCATTGAAATCACCTAGAAATGCAAAACATGCCAAGAAATTAACTTGATTATGTGAAAAATAAAAAGCTACTAAATTTGGGAGGGGGAAATGGGGCTCATGAGAGGTGATCATGATCATGATATATTTCCTATGCTTATGGACATTTTCAATAAAAAGTTAAAAAAATATTAAAACTGAAAGAAAATTACCTTTTCCATAAGCCAAACTTTCTTTTTTAGTAGCCAAGGCTGTGAGAACAATGGGCAGTAACTCCAAAGACTTTCCATTCACTAGGTTGCCCTCTTTGATAGCAACAACAAACTCATTGGCTAATTCAACCAATAATGGTCCTGGAAAATGGTGAGCCTAAAAATTCAAATGATAAAAAAATCTTGAGGAAAAATCCAACACTTGAAATCTCTTCCCAAGAAAGGTCTTTTGCTGAAATAATTCAATAAGCATTGAGACCCAGAATTAGCACAAGAGATTCATGGAATTATGCTGTTTAGTTACATATTTGTAATTGTAAAAGTCTTCAAAGGTTACAATCCTCCATCAATTCCCTTATGTTTTCAAATATACCAGCTCTTTAAGGAGACTATGTCCATGGTAGCAGAAACATTATGTGCATTCCAGATGGTTTATACCCATTCATATGCTTTTGTAACAATACCTCTTATTCATAAATAAGAACTCTGCTAGGTTTGGAAACTTAAGTTTCCCTCTTTCAACAAATTTTAACCCACCGCCAATCTACCACAAAACAATTAAGATCAACCTTCCATCTTACCTCCAGCATTAGTAATCCTATGATCTCAGATGAAACATCTTGCTGCAACTCTCCTGATTCAACCAGCTGGATACACCAAGTGTATACCTTATGTCTCCGAAGAGCTCCATCATCCTCTGAGCAAGGGGAACCTTATTGTGTTAAGTAGGTGGTACAAGACCGAGAAAGAAAAATGGTAAGTCTTACTTTAAGAGTAAGTAGGAAAATCAAACAGATTTGTAATTCAATACAGAAAGAGAATTACTAAACTACTATGATGGTAATATAGACGAACCTTGAAAAAGTACTTAGTTTAGGGCAGGGAAGAGGGCTCAGCAGGTAAAAGAACTTGCTTGCAAAGCCTGCTGGTCTGGGTTCAATTCTCAAGCCACTCATGTAAGCCAGACACAAAAAAGTGGCACAAGTGTCTGGTGTCCATTTGCATAAGCAAGAGGTCCTGATGCATGAATACAATGTGTGTGTGTGCGGCATGTGCACGCACACACATACACACACACACAAATAAAAAATTTTCAACTATTTTTATTTTGAGGGAGAGAGAGACAGGGCGACAATAGGCACACCAGGACCTTCAGCTTGTTGCAAATGAACTTCACACGCATGTACTACGTTGTGCACTTGTGTCACTGAGCTACTGGCTACATGGGACCTGGAGATTTGAACATGAGTTCTTAGGCTTTGCAGGCAAGTGCCTTAACCACTAAGCCATCTCTCCAGCCCCAAATAAGTATTTTAAGTTGACACAAATTTGAATTTTTTTCCTAAATAGAAAGATGTAGTTTTTGTGCCCTAGTAGTGGAAACTTAATTTTCTTGGAGGAATAAAAACAAGCCAGTTGTAGTCATCTTTGCATTGTTGGCAGAAAACGCCCAACCAAGAGCAGCTTGTGGGAGGAAAGGGCTTATCTTGGCTTAGAGACTCGAGGGGAAGCTCATGATGGCAGGGAAAATGACGGCATGAGCAGAGGGTGGACATCACCTCCTGGACAGCAGCAGTTGCCAAACACTGGCAAGGGGAAGCTCACTTTAACATTCTGCTCCCAACAATATATCACCTCCAGGAAGCTTCAATTCCCAAATTGCTACCATCTGGGGACCTAGCATTCAGAACCCAAAAGTTTATGGGGGCCACCAGAATCAAACACCACACTGTTATGCATCTAAAGTCACTTTAATTTTTGCTTTGTAGAATTTTATCCTACCTCAAGTGGGCCTGGTGGTCCAATCCTATATCCTAGCACTTAGGAAGTTGAGGCAGGAGGATTTTAAGTTCAAGGCCAGCCTGGGCACAGACCAAGTTCAACAGCAACCTGGGCTGTGCAGTGAGACGTCTCAAAATCTTTTCTTAAAATATTTTATTTTTATTTATTTATTTGAGAGAGAGAGAGAGAAAGGGGCATAGAGAGTGAGAGGATGAATGGGCACATCAGGTCCTCTAGCCACTGCAAAAATCTCCAGACACATGCACTACCTTGTGCATCTGTCTTATGTGGGTACTTGGGAATCAAATCTGGGTCCTTAGGCTTTGCAGGCAAGCACCTTAACTGCTAAGCCATCTCTCCAACCCTTGTCTCAAAATCTTTAAAAAATAGTAATTCCAGATCCTGGCATAAGCCTGTATGGTAGTGAACACCTGTAATTAATTCCAGCACTGCAGAGGCTAGAGCAGAATGATTGATTATTGTAGCAAGTTCAAGGCCTGTGTCAACAAGGAATTTTACCCTACCATAATTTATAAAATCATTTTGTCACAATCTGAACACGGAGCCCTTGCTCAAGACACTAAAACTAACATACCTAAGTGGGAATCAAGAGTGTATGTAAGGCATGCAAGATTTCTACTTCATTCAAACCCAGAGCTCCTGATCCTTTGATAAGTAGATAAGTACTAAGCAGAGACAGTGCTCTCATCCACAATTCTAAAGTCCAAGTAAAGGCCAACCACGGTGGTGCACGCCTTTAATCCCAGCACTTGGGAAGCAGAGACAGGATGACTGCTGTAAATTCGAAGTCAGCCTGAGACTACATAGTGAACTCCAGATCAGCCTGGGCTAGAGTGACGCCGTACCTTGAAAAACCAAGTAAGTAAATGAAAGTCGAAGTCACCAAAGCAGAGTGCATCCTTTACAGGCTCCAAAACCAGTGATCTAGCCTCAGACTGCCATTCCAAACCCCCTCTGTAAAACATTGAAGTATCCCAGCCTTTGCTTTGATTCTATAGAATCCCCCAAAGACAATGTTCAAACGGGGACTTTATTTAATGCTTTCCCAGTGGGCAAGTAAGGAAAGGAGTGATAATGCCAATAGTTAACAAGCCTACTGATGACTCCACTGAGGGACTAGAATGACTACCTTTATTTATTTAATTTTTTTTAATTGACAACTTCCATAATTGTAGGCAGTAACCCATGGTAATTCCTTCCCTCCTCCCACTTCCCCCTTTGAAACTCCACTCTCCATCATATCTCCTCCCCCTCTCAATCAGTCTCTTTTATTTTGATGTGAAATGACTACCTTTAAAGATGGCTCTGAGGAGTGCTCCAATGGCTCTTCCTTTCACTGCTTGATTCTGAAGGAGACTAGTCAACTGCAGACGAAGAGAGAAAAATTACAAGTGGCAACAGCTCCTCTACCTCAATAACCTAAATGTTTAAAAAACAAAAGTACTGGCCTGGAGAGATGCTTAGCAGTTAAAGTGCTTGCCTCCAAAGCCTAAGGACCCAGATTCAATTCCCCAGGACCCATGTAAGCCAGATGCACATGGTGGCACATACATCTGGAGTGCATTTGCAGTGGCTGGAGACCCTGACATACCCGTTTTCTCTCTCTCAAATAAATAAAATAAAAATAAAATATTTAAAAAACAAAAGTACTGTCAGGTTCAGACCATTCAGAGACTCAAAGTCTCACAAATAACTAAATTTCATTTAGATAGATAGAGCAGGAAGATCTTAATACGTTACTAGTCTGTCAAGACAAAAATGTAGCTGAGGGGGCTAGAGAGATGGCTTAGCAGTTAGGGTGCTTGCCTACAAAACAAAGGACCCAGGTTTGATTCCCAGGACCCATGTAAGCCACATGCACAAGGTGTTCAGAATGCTAAGTTCCCAGCTGATGGAGATTTGGGAATTAATGCCTCCTGGACGCAACGATTATTGGGGCTGGGCTTATGGGTATTATAGCCAGTTTCCCCTTGCCAGTGTTTGGCACACTCTCCTGTTGCTATTGTCCATCTGATGTTGGCCGGGGAATGATATCCACCCTCTGCTCATGCCATTGTTTTCCCTGCCATCATGGAGCTTCCCCTCGAGCCTATAAGCCAAAATAAACCTCTTTTTTCCCACAAGCTGCTCTTGGGTGGGTGATTTCTACCAGCAATGCGAACGGGACTGCAACACCTACAAAGCCTAATGACCCATGTTCAATTCCCCAGTACCTACCCAAGTAAAGCCAGATGCACAAAGTGACACGTGCTTCTGGAGTTTGTTTGCAGCTGCTAAAGGCCCTGGCACATTCATCCATTCTCTCTAGTCTCTGCTTACAAATAAATAAATAAAATATTTTTTAAAAATAAAGTATCCTTTTCCAGGGTTAGGAATATAATTCAGTCAGTTATCTAAAATGTTTGAGGACCTAAGCTTGATCCTTAGCACTGGGGTCTAGAAGATTACCCAGCTCCTCTAGGGTTTCAAATTTGCAAAAACAAACTATTAGGGCTGGGGAAATGGCTTAGCAGTTAAGGCATTTGCCTACGAAGCCTAAGGACCCCGGTTCGATTCCCCGGGACCCACGTAAGCCAGATGTACAAGGGTGCATGCATCTGGAGTTCATTTGCTGTGGCTGGAGGCCCTGGGGTACCCATTCTCTCTTTCTCTTCCTCTGTCTCTCTCAAATAAATTAATTAATTAAATTAAAAAAAAAAACTATTAGTATTTTTTTTTCTCAGACAAGGACTCACTATGTAGGCTAGGCTGGCCTTGAACTCCCAGTCTGACCTCCAGCTGCTAAGATTACAGACATGTGTTCCCATACCTGACTCTTAGTTTTTGAGTTTTCCTTACTTTTTCCTCACTTCTCATTTTGTCCATGTCCTTACTGTTTTAATTAAATTTATTATTTTTTTTTAAAGAACTAGGATTTTAGACTGATTAATTCATCTATTAGTTTCCTGTTAATTTCTACATTCTTACCTTTATTCATTTTGGTAAGACAGGTTCTTGCTATTAAGCAGCCCAAGATGGCTTCAAACTCTTACCTACCTAAGTGGTAAGATTATAGGCTCTTACACTCATCCTCAGCTACTTTCATCTCTAGCACTTTCTGTGGTCTGCTGTTTACTTGCTGCTCTTTTTCTATTTTGAGTTTGAAATTTAGCTATTATTTTATTTTTACTGATGTAAGTAAAATTTAACAACTTTCCAGATTCTTATTTGCAGTGTTTTCATTATTTTTCAGAAGGCCTCTGTTTTGTCTGCATATCCCTTTTTTAAACCAAGTCACTTAAAAGTTAGCTCTAGATAATAGGGTCATTTTTGATTATTTGCTTCATGTCTTATATCTTACTTTATTGTATTGTTAGAACACAGTACTGAGTATTGTGGTAGTTTGAATAGATGCCCCCCAATATATTCACTGTTTTATTAGTTTGTAGTTTGCATCTGCAGGCACCTGGCTGGAGGTGGTGTCACTGGGCAGATCTTAAGGTGTGGTGATGGGTTTGAGATTTCAATCTAAAGATATGCAAAGTGTGCCCGGCTGGAGTTCCTGAAGTGTGCTGTGCTGTGTGGCTTTTGGCTTTTAGGCTTGTGCTTTTCTCTCTGTGTTTGGTCCTGTGAAGCCTGCATGTGTCTGGAGTCTGTCCCCCCAGTAGCTGGAGTTACAGGTTACAACTCAATTTCTATGAACTGTTGTTGAGTAAATCTTTTCTCTTAAGGAAACAGGAGAACAGGCAGCAGAATGGCAATCTAGCATGCGTTCTCTCTCTCTATTCTTTGTCATCATGTTTGAAATTGCTTTTAGCAGAACAAGGATCCCAATACTCACATCCTCATCTTTCAGGTTTTGAAGAAATGCCTGCAGTTTGCCTGTTGCCTTATCTGTTGCTAGAGATAAAATTTTTTGGTCCATTGTTGTTCATACCAACGACCTGTAAGAAAAAAAAAAAGTCACAGCTAGAAGCTTCCAGAAGTAAACAAACTTGCTTTTCTGTTGTTTGCTGGATTTTTGTTTTCTTTTCTTCTTTTGATGAAGGGTCATCTCACTCTAACCCAGGCTAACCTGGAACTCATAGCAATTCTACCTCAGCATCTCAAGAGCTGGGATTAAAAACATGAGTTACAGGGCTGGAGAGATGGCTCAGCAGTTAAGAAGCTTGCCTGCAAAGCCTAAGGACCTACATTCAATTCCACAGTACCCACGTAAGCCAGATGCAGAAAGTGGTGCATGCATCTGGAGTTTGTTTGCAGTGGCTAGAGGCCCTGGCATGTTCATTCTCTCTCCCCCTCTCTCTCTCCTTGCAAATAAATAATTTTTTTTAAAAATGAGTTACCACACCCAGCTTTTTTTTTCTTTTTCTTTTTCTTTTTTTTTTTTTTTTTCTTTTTCCAGGTTTGGGATCTCACTCTAGCTGAAGCTAACCTGGAATTCACTGTAGTCTCAGAATGGCCTGGAACTGGGTAAAGGCATGCACCAGGCTTATTTTTTTTAACCAAAATATTTCTTGCCTATACAAACAACACACACAGTGGGTGGTCAACAGATTAAATAGTACTATGAGGGCTGGAGAGATGGATCAGCAGTTAAGGCACTTGCCTACAAAGCCTGACAGCCTGAAGTTCATTTGCAGTGGTTGGAGGCCCTGGCATGCCCATTCTCTCTCCTCTCTGCTTACAAAAAACAAAAGGGAGCCAGTTGTGGTGGTGCATGCCTTTAATCCCAGTACTCAAGAGGCAGAGGTAGGAGGATTGCACTGAGCCCAAGGCTACCCTGAGTCTATATAACGAATTCCAGGTCAGCCTAGGCTAGAGTGAGGCCCTACCTTGAATAAACAAACAAACAAACAAAAGTAATACTAGTATGAGTAGCTGATTTTTATCCTAACCAAAGTAATCTTGAGGTCTAGGGAGATGGCTCAGCAGTTAAAGGTGCTTAATTGCAAAGCTTGCTGTCCCAGATTCAATTCCCAAGTACATACATAAAGCCAGATGCAAAGTGGCACATGCATCTGTGATCCTAAAGTACCTAACACAATGGGAGGTGATGCCAGGAGAATCTGAAGTGCAAAGACCAAGTAGTCTAGCATGTTTGCAGTCTGGCAGTTTGTTTGCAGTGGCAATAGATCCTGTCACACACAAAAAGATGGAGCACAGATGCCTACAAGTTGTCCTCTGTGGAATGTGTGCCCACCTACCCAACAAATAAGTAAAAAAAATAATAATAATAGAAAAAAAGAAGCTAGGCATAGTGGTGCATGCCTTGAGTTCCAGAACTCAGGAGGCTGAGGTAGGAGAACCTCCATGAGTCTGAGGCCAGCTTTGGGCCAAGTGAAGGGACTTTTTCTATGTAAATAACTGATAACTATCAAAAATTCCTGAGCTACAGTACTGTGATATCTCTATCACACCTTCCAAGGCTCAGGGTCTAATGCGGAAGAGGTGGTGGAAAGAATTTAAGAGCCAAAGGAAGGGTAGGACTCCTTACAACGTGCTCCCCCCAGACACAAAATGGCCTGGATATCCATGACCTCACAGTGCCTGACACTACCTACACAAGACCATTATAATAGGAGGAAAAGATCATGACATCAAAATAAAAGAGAGACTGATTGAGATGGGGAGGGGATATGATGGAGAATGGAGTTTCAAAGGGGAAAGTGGGGGGAGGGAGGGTATTTTACCATGGGATATTTTTTATAACCATGGAAGTTGTTAATAAAAAATTAAAAATAAATAAGAAAAAAAAAGCTCCTGAGCTAGAGCAAGAACCTACCTTGAAAAATACAAAAGCATCCGTGGAGTCTGACCCCGTGGCTAACCTCCGTTTATTACTCTAAGAGCTCTGAATTCCTTTCAGTCCTTCAAATCGTCAAGGTCTTTATATAACAGGCCTTTATATATGAGTTCCCATTTGAAATATAAATACCCTTTCCTTCATCCATCCCTGTCCTCTAATGTTTATTAATTACTACAAATCCTTCAGGCCTCAGCTTAACTCATACTTCCTCAGAAGCTCAGTCTAGGTTAAACAGTCCCCTATTACATCCTTCTTGTCTGAGGGGTTCAGTAAGATCTCTTACATGGCATTAACTTTTAAAATTTCTACTTATTTGCAAGTACAGAATGAATGTATCAGGACGTCTTGCTGCTGCAAGTGAACTCCAGACACATGTAACACTTTGCACATCTGGCTTTATGTTGAGTACTGGAAAACTAAACCTGGGCCATCAGGCTTTGCAAGCAGGCACCTTTAACCACTGAGCTGTCTCCCCAGCTCTCAACTTTAAAAAAAAAGTACTTCTATTTATTTTAATTACTTATTTGATAGAAAGAGACAGAGGGAGAGAGAATGAGAAAGGGCACACCAGGGCCTCCAGCCACTGCAAATAAACTCCAGATGGTTGCACCACTTTGTGCAGCTGACTTACATGGGTACTGGGGAAAAGAACCTGGGTCCTTAGGCTTCGCAGACAAATGCCTTAACCAATATGCTATCTTTCTAGCTCCAACTTTTTTAAAAAATATTCTTATTTATTTGCAAGCAGCAAGAGATAGAAGGGACAGAGAGAATGGGCGCACCAGGGTCTCCAGCCACTGCAAATGAACTCCAGATACATGTGCCACATGGTGCACCTGGCTTTATGTGGGTACTAGGGAATCAAACCTGAGTCATTAGGCTTTGCAGACAAGCACCTTAAGCACTGAGCCATCTCTCCAGCCTGCCCTCAACTTTTAATATTACATTTGTAACAATGATAGTAATGACTCTATCTCCCTCTAGCTCTGGTTTATAAGCTCTACAAATGCAGGGACTCTATCTGATTTAATCACTGTATCTCCAAGACTCTTCACAGTGGCTAGCTCATATTAAGTATCTAACAAGTATGTGTTGAACAAATGAGTAACTGAAGCCCTACAATGGACGAGATACTGAGTTCAGCACTTTACATTCACTAACTGGATCCTCACAACCCCATGTGGAATGTTACCAGTCTCATACTATTACTTCTGTTCCGGGTTATGACTGAGATTGAACCCAAGGCCTCACTCATCCTCAGCATTTGGGTATACCACTGATCTAACACCCCAGGCCTCAGTCCTATTTTAGGTGAAGAATTTTGGAGACTCAGAGGTTAAGAACTTTCTCCAAGGTTAAGAGGCAGAGAACTGAAATCAGAGTCTGTCCAGCTCGAGACCCCAAGATCCCATGCTTTTACTTACCACCCACTCCTAGGTGGCAAGGGATGCAAATAGGGCGTAGTGACTAAAAAATAGCATCTGGGACAGTTTTGCGGGGTGAATATGCTTAAGTAAGTCTGTTTCAACAGGCACATTTGCTAAAAATCGGCCTAAAACCACAGCTGTGTTAACAGGTAAGTGGCTGTTTAGTCTGAGAGCACAGCAGACTGCTTGACAAGAGGCACCAGAAACATAAAAACCTAGGAAGACGGAAGCCCCACTTAAGTGAAATGCCAGTCCCTGGAAGGCTCTTTTAAAAAGTGGGGTAGGGGAGGGAGGAAGACAAAGTCAGGTGAGGTGACAGAGCCTGATATATAAACCCTGCACTTGGGAGAAAGCCCAGCCCGGAACACACGGAGCGTTACAGGCCAGCCAGGGTTAGAGTGAAAACCCGTTTCCAAACACAGCGGGGCGGGGGAGGAAAGTCTGTAATCCCAGGCCTCGAGAGGTCAGGAGTTCAAGGTCATCCTTGGCTACAGAAAGTATTCAAAGACGGCTTGGGCTACAACGAGCCCTTCCATTAAAAAAATAATAATAGGCCGGGCGTGGTGGCGCACGCCTTTAATCCCAGCACTCGGGAGGCAGAAGTAAGAGGATCACTGTGAGTTCGAGGCTGCCCTGAGACTACATAGTGAATTCCAGGTCAGCCTGCACTAGTGTGAGACCCTACCTCAAAAAAAAAATAATAATAATAAATAGAAAGGAAGGGGGAAAAGAGAAAGCACCTCCGGAGTAGTCTGCCTGTGTGACTACCCACTGGCACCGCGCTACACCCGCGAAGCCGGGTTCGAGGCCTCCCCGGGCGGGCGCGGACCCGCGGTGACCGGAGAAGCCGAGGGTGGTGCGGCCCAAACCAAGGCACGCGGCCGGCCTCCTGTCCTCACAGACCCGCTCCCTTCCGGGGGAGCCCTCTGCTCCTCACTGGCTCGCCGGCTCCCGCCCCGACAACCTGCAGACACTCAGGACGGTCACCTCAGCACCACCGCCGCCAGCGCCGTCCAAAAAGCCCGCTCAACCCTACGCCGACGCACTTCCGTCACCCAGAGCGACAGGTCCCGCCCCTCGCCTCACTTCCGCCCTCGCGGGCTGGGATTTACCATTCCATGCCGAAGGGGTGGAGCCTCTCGGAGTTCAGGATGCCCCCCACTGGGTCGGAGGTCTAGCGGAGCCGGACAGCCTGGCCGGGTTCAGCCTGACTTGTGGGAGCAGCCAGCGAGGAAGGGAATGAATCAAGGATAACGGCATAAGCACATGTTTGGATTGGAAGAAACCGGGTGATCTCGTACTCCACCTTGTGCCCCGTGGTTAATAACCCCAGTAGATAGCCTCGCAGAAGCAGGGAATGAGTACATATTGTTAAGTGAACACTTGACTATAGAGGGAAAGAGCAGTGGAGCTGTGGGCTATTTTATTTTTAATTTTAGAGGGAGAGAGAGAGAAGAGAGAGAACTGGCACACCAGGACCTCAGCCATTGCAGTCGAACTCCAGACACTTGTGCTACCTACTGGGCATGTGCCACCTTGCACTTGCCTCACCTTTGTGTGTCTGGCTTATGTGGGATCTGGAGAGTCAAACATGGTCCTTAGGCATCACAGGCAAGCACCTTAAATGCTAAGCCATCTCTTCAGCCTCTGAGGGCTATTTTTAAATATATTTTATTTATTTATTTATTTGACAGAGAGAGAGAGAATGGGCACACCAGGGCCTCCAGCCACTGCAAAGGAACTCCAGATGCACGCGCCCCCTTGTACATTTGGCTTACGTGGGGCCTGGAGACTCAAACTGGGATCCTCCCTCAACAGACCAGAAATCTTAACTTCTTTGTTGATAGAGGATCTGGTTTTTATAATACCTAATCTTGCATAAATGCTCGGTGCTGTTCTTGACTGAATGTGTATAGGGTTTAGTTAAATTTTAGAATATACCTGTATTTTATTCCACTCAACCTATTTGAATACTCCCATAGCAGGCAAACTTAACCCCTAGGACCACGTGTCTAGATACTCTGAGAGTGGTAAGAGCCACACCTAACATCTTAATCTCCTACATAGAAGATATACAATATCAGATCAATAGATACAGCAAAGGATACCCAGCTAACTGGAAAATCTAAGCAGTAACTTAATCCAAGATGCAAAAATATATACATTATAACACAAGAAACACCAAAAACCAAGGCAATATAAATCCACCAAAAAGCATCAATGCTTCAGAAATGACCTCTAGTGAAAACGAGTTAGAGAAAATGCCTGAGAAAGATTTCAAAAGAATGATTGTAAATATGTTCAATGAACTCAAAGAAGAAATCAAAGGAATCAGAGAAGATACAGGACACCAATTTAACGAAATAAAGAAATCAATACAAGACATAAATAAGGAAATAGAAATAATGAAGAAAAACCAGTCAGAATTACTAGCAATGAAGAACACAGTTAATGAAATAAAAAACTCTGTAGAAAATCTCACCAGTAGAATGGATGAAGGAGAGGACAGAATATCTAAGCTAGAAGACCAGGTGGCAGATCTAATACAATCCAACAAAGAGAAAGACAAACTAATAGAAAAGTATGAATGGGAATTTCAAGATATTCGGGACACTATGAAAAGATCAAATATAAGAATTCAGGGTATAGTAGAAGGAGAAGAATTTCAATCCAAAGGTATAGTAGGCATCTTCAACAAAATCATAGAAGAAAACTTCCCCCAAATTGGGAAAGAGGTGCCAATGCAGATACAGGAAGCATTTAGAACACCAGCCAGACAAAACCTGGAAAGAACCTCTCCTCGCCATATTATAATCAAACTACCAAACACACAATCCAAAGAAAAAATATTGAAAGCAGTTAGAGAGAAAAATCAAGTTACCTACAAAGGCAAGCCCATCAGGATCACAGCAGATTACTCAAACTGGGATCCTTTGGCTTTGCAGGCAAACGCCTTAATCGCTAAGCCATCTCTCCAGCCCCTCTGTGGACTATTTTAGATTGACGAAACAGCCTGGGCGTCTGGGACCAGTGGTCTATGACGCTACCAAACCCTCAGCCAGTTCAGGATGGGAAGGTGCTTAGGGTAGTCGAGGAGAAACAGAGGCATGAAAATCTCTCTTATGTCGCAGTTTGGGAATAGCTGAAGAGGAAAGACATGGTTGTATTGATAGAGACTTGAGAGCAAAAGTAACCTTCTTTTGCAGGTAGTCAGTTAAGAACACAGACCCAAAAGGACACCTTTCAGCTTGGGAGCTTTTCTGCTTTTCTCCTACTCTTATTGCTACTCTCTTTTAAACAAAATCTTTCATGATTTACTCTTCTTTTTGTCTTTGTTTATCAATTCTTTGGTAATTATAAGGCAAAAGCACTTGAGAGTCACTGGCTTGGGGAATGCTAAGCCCATCCAGAAGCCAGAGGAGTTTTGTGGGCTCTGAACTCCATAACACTCTTGTAGACCCATAATCCTGACACGTGCTGTTGAGATTGTTCACAAGAGATGAACTGAGAGGGGTGGCCCGGAAATAAATCCCATTAACACACTAAATTATCTGCAGTAGTAATATAGACAGTGGCAATGGGGGAAAGAAAGGAGTGGATCACATATGAAAGATTTAGGAAGGAGAGTGAACTGCCTGGGGAGTTATGGGAGGAGTTGAGGAATATTCTGACCTAGGTTGGGGTAGCGGAGGAGGGTGTAATATTGCCAGATGACTGTCAAGAAGCATAGGGAAACGAGATTTGGGGATGATGGCAAGGCCTTCAGACCTGAACTTGCCAAATTTGAGGTGCCCACAGGATGACTAGTGAAGGAATGCATCCATCAAGGGCATTTGGTCTGGAGCCAGGCCCACAGCCCTTGAGGATAGGATGGGTCCACTTGGAGGGGAAATAGTCACTGGAGGAAGGCTAAACTCATGTTCATCTTGCTGGTACCTAACACTTTTCCTTCTATTTTTCTGTCTCAACAATGAGCTATGAGATATAGCTAAAAACCAGCAGCTGAGGTGGAAAATGGTTCCTGAGAGTAATTTTTTTATTTTTTGGCAATTTTTAATTTTTTTTTTTTTTTTTTTGAGGTTGGGTCTCACTCTAGCTCAGGCTGACCTGGAATCCACTCTGTGGACTTAGGGTGGCCTCAAACTCATGGCGATCCTCCTATCTCTGCCTCCCGAGTGCTGGAATTAAAGGCATGCGCCACCATGCGCGGCTATTTTTGGCAATTTTGCACACATATGTATTTTGATTATATCACCCCCTGTGATGGTCTAACTAAAATGCCCCCCATAGCCTCACGTGTATGTTATTGGATTAGTCAGAGTTCTCTATAGGAACAGAACCAGTTAGAATGAATTGTATTAAAAGGGAATTTAGTGGATTAGTTTACGACAGTCAAACAACAGCAGATTACAGGCCTGAGAGTCAAGGAACCTGGTAGCTGCTCAGTCCACGAGGCTGGATGCCTCAGCTGTCCTAGTCCGGCACTGAAGGCCTGGAGGTGTCCTGGAGAGACGCTGCTCTTCAGTCCACACTGGAAAGCAGCAAAACAGCAAACTGCAAGCCGCACCAGCAGCCAGGTGGGAGGGAAGGAGAATACCTTTCTTCCCAGAGCTTCTTTTGATAAAGCCTCCCCTCCAAGAGGGGCCACCCACTCTGGGGGAAGGGCTCACCCTTGGGGAAGGATTCCTCCTTAGTTAATCCTTTCTGGAAGCAACCTCAGAGACCCACTTGTGAGGAATGTCTCTGGATTCCTAAACAGGTCAGGTTACCACAAACTTAACCATCACAGTTATTAAACTTCATACTTAATCTCCAGCTGTTGGAGTCTTTGTTAGACCCTTGCTGGAGGAGGTGTGTTCACTGGGGACCAGCCTTGGAATTTTATAATCCAATCCCCCCTGACAAGGCTAGTAAACTCACCCTTGTTGCTTCCTTCCTGCTGATATGTGATGATGTAAGCCAGCTTCCTATTCTTTCCATGCCTTCCTGTCAATGATGAAGCTTCCCCTTGAGACTATACGCTGAAATATACCCTTTCCTCCCACAACCTGCTTCTGATTGGTGTTTTGTCCCATCACTGAGAAGGTAACTGTTACATCCCTATTACCTTCTCTTATTCTCCCTCCCACTCTTCCCAACTACTCCTCTTAATCCCCTTCCTACTTCCATGGTGTGTGTGTATGTGTGTCCCACTGAGTTTAATTACAGTGGCTTACATGACCATGGGTGGGGTGGGGGTTATTTACCAGAAAATGGGCAATTTATTAGTGACTACACCACTGAGGATGTCTTCCCCACTCCCAGCAACCATTAGCTGCCACTGTGTGATTTTTTAGCCTCCTAAATGTTGGAATGACAGGCATGAGCTATTTTGACTGATTCACTGCGTGTTCATTGCTACAATGCAGACCATCTCTGGACCTGTTTCCCACTAGCTGGAGCAATGGTGTCACTGTGTAGAAGAGACGCTTCTCAAAGGAGGGGTTAATCCTGGAGAGTTCATAACATGCTCTCTAGCCCAGAAAAATTATTACTGGTCAAATAACAGAGCCCCATTAACCAACCTCTTGCCTTAGGGGGCTGCTTCCAAGAAGAGTGAGGCCTCAATGTCATCTTCTCCAGGAGCTCAGGAGCAACTGTGACTTCCAGAAGCAGCTTTGCGTGTCGAATGATCAGAGAACTTTAGAATGATCTGGACTCCACTCCAAAGCAGCAGGTCCCTCACCTCTCTGACTCTCATTTTGCTGTCCTATCAAAAAGGATTAGCTGAGGAAATGCTGATAAGGCACCTGCCAGGATGCAGAGAAGGGACACAGCAAATGCAAGCCCCGTCCCTCCCTGACTCCAGCTGGCTGGGGTCAGGCAGGCCAGGGAGCCTCAGCCAGCCCAGTTGTCTGGGCCAGTGAGGACAGCGTCTCCTCTCACACAGTGCCACCATTGTTCCAGTGAGAGAAACTAGAGGTGTGGGTGACTCTCGGGAGGGGTAGGGCAGGAGAAGGGCTATGAATAAAAAGCAGTGCAAGAGAAAGGCCTTCTCCCCAGAAAGGCCTTGTGCCTGAGATACTCTGGGCAGCCTTCTCCTACCAGGGCCGTCCTATGAATTCAGCAGCATTCTTAACACTCAGGATTGGCAGAGAGCCTCTTTCGGGTCTTCAAGGATCCTTCTTGTGGGCAGCCTGGCCTCTCATTTCCATCATCCCCTATGAGCCTCACCTGGAAGGAAACCATCATCTGGACTGTGGTAGCTGGCTAGGTCTACTATAACAAAGTGACACAACACAGACGACTTAACAACAGAAATCCATTTCTCAGTTCTGGAAGCTGGAAGTCTGAAATCAAGATGTCACCATAGATGGTTTCCCCTGAGACCTCTCCTTAGCTTGTAGATGTCCCTCTTCCTATGTCTGTCTGCAATAGTCTTGCCTGTGTACCTGTCTTTGTTCATATCTTTCTCTCTCTTACTGCCCCTGCTCTCTCTGCTACAAGACCTGGTTATATAGCGCTGGTTGACCTGGAACATACTATGTAGATCAGGCTGGCCTTGAAATCACAGGAATTTGCCTATCTGTGCCTCCCAAATGCTAGGATTACAAGTGTGAGCTACCAGGCAGGGCTTTTTAAAATTTTTGTTTTATTTTATTTATTTATTATTGCTACCATTTTCTTGAGATGGGATCTCTCTATGTAGCCCTGGCTGGCCTAGAACTTGTTACATAAATCAAACTGGTCTTGACTTTTTGGTGACCCTTTGCCACTGTCTCTGAGTGTTAGGATTACAGGCATGCACCACCACAAACAGCCCAAATATTCTCTTTTTTTGTGTGAGAGAGAAAGAGAGAGAATTGTTGTGTCAGGGCCTCCAGCCACTGCAATCAGTCTCCAGATGCATGCACCACCTTTGTGTGCATGTTCAACCTTGCATGCTTGTGTCACCTTGTGTGTCTGGTTTACATGGGACCTGGAGAGTTGAACATGGGTCCTTGGGCTTTGCAGGCAAGCATCTTAATCACTAAGCCATCTCTCCAGCCAAATATTCTGTTTTAAAAAAAAATTTTAGGCTAGAGAGATGGCTTAGCGGTTAAGACGTTTGCCTGAAAAGCCAAAGGATTCCAGTTCTCCACTCCATGACCCACATAAGTCAGATGCACAAGGGGGAGCATGCATCTGGAGTTTGTTTGCAGTGGCTAGAGGCCTTGGTGCGCCCATTCTCTCTCTCTCTCTTTCTCTCTCTGCCTCTTTCTCGGTCTCAAATAAATAAAATATATTAAGTATATATATGTATGTATGTATATAATTTATTTGAGAGAGAGAAAAGGAGAAAAGAGAGAATGGATGTTCCAGGGCCCATAGCCACTGCAAACGAACTCCAGACGCATGTACCACCTTGTGCATCCAGTTTTATGTGGGTACTGGGGAATCGAACCTGGGATCTCTGGTTTTGCTGGCAAACACCTTAACCACTAAGTCACTCCAGCACCAATGTTCTCTTTTTATAAAAACACCAACCATATTGGAGTAAGGCTCATCCAAGTGACCTCATTTTAACTTAGTGACCAATCTAAACCCTGTTACTAGGGTTGTGGATGTGGCTCAGTGGTGCACCATCTTCCCTGGAATCAATCCCCAATAATGCAAAACAACCAAACCAAAGCCCCATCTACCAGTCAGGAATAGTGGCACGCACCTGTAATTCCAGCATCAGGAGCCAGAGGTCCTAGAAGATTTTGGGCTACACAGTGAGACCTTGGCTTAAAAAGAAATAAATAAAATGAAGTGAAAGCTAATATATTCTTTTTTAAATTTTTATTTTTTATTTTTTATTTGAAAGCAGAGAGCAGGGAAGAGGGAGATAGAGAGGAAAGGAGAGAATGGACATGCCAGGTCCTCTTGCCACTATAAACAAACTCCAGATACATGTGCTACTTTGTGTATCTGGCTGTCCATGGGTACTGGGGCATTGAACCCAAACAGGCAGGTTGTATAAGCAAGCACCTTTAACCACTGAGCAATCTCCCCAGCCCTCCAATATATTCTTAATCCAATATATCAAAATCAAAATCATTTGGAAGCCTTAAGCTTTATGAAAATTATTAATGAGAAGCAAGGTTGTAGCTCAGTGGTAGAGCACTTGCCTAGCATGTGTGAGGCACTGGATTCAATCCCTAGCACTGCAACGAAACAAAACAAAACAAAACAAAACAAAAAAAACAACAAAATATTGAATGATTTTCTTTGTACTAAGTCTTGAAAGTCCATTAGGTATTTTATATTTATAGCCTATCTCATGTTGGACTATAAGTTCTAGGGAGAAATTCTTACAAAATTTATAGCTGAAGAAAAGAATGTGGAGAAGAAAATAAACAAGTTCACAGAAGTCCTCAAGACCCACAGATTCCTGGTGTGAACCTAATAAAGACTGTTTAACCTCAAAAATATTTACAGCTAAAAAATAAAATGGAATTAAATATGTGCTTTAGTTGTTTCAAATCTACTTGAAAGTTTCCAAATAAACTGAATGTAGTGTCAATTTTTAATTGGAATTTAAATTTCTTAAAATTAACTAAAGTTTAGGCTGGAGTTGTATCTCAATTGGTAGAGTGCTTGCCCAGCATGCAAGTCTTGGGTTTGATTCCCAGCTTGGCCTGAAATGGGCATGATGGTGCACCCTTGTAATCCCAGCACTCAAGAGGCAGAGACAAGAGGATCAGAAGTTCAAGGCCATCCTCAGCTACATAGCAAGTCAGAGGCTAGTCTGGTATAAAAAATAACTTAAATATTCAGAGCTTGAGGTTTCATGACCCCACGTCAAGTGTGGAAAAGCTACATGTGGCTAGTAGTTACTGTATAGAACAGCACAGGACTAGGCCATCAGGGAGCTGAAGGGTTGAAATGAGGGCGTGGAGCTTGGGAGATGACTCCATGGATGAAGTGCTTGCCACACAACCATGAGTACCCGAGTTCAGATCCCAGGACCCACATGAAGCCGGATGCTGTGGCAGGTGTCTGCAGTCCCAATTTCCTTACTGCTAGATGGCACGTGGAAACAGAACGATTGCTCAGAAGCTTGTGGGCCAGTTAGTCTTTCAAATGCAGTGAGGAGAGCTGGGGAAATAGCTTAGTGGTTAAGGTGCTTTCCTACAAAGCCTAAGGACCTAGGCTCAATTCCCCAGTACCTATGTAAGCCAGATGCACAAGGTGGTGCATGCGTCTAGAGTTCATTTGCAGTGGCTAGAGGCCCTGGCACACCTATTCTCTTTCTCTAATATATAAATAAAATATTTTTTTTAAAAAATGCAGTGAGTCAAAACACACACACACACACACACACACACACACCACCACCACCACCATCACCATCAACAACAATAACAACTAAATTTTTTTATTTTTTTATTTTTCAAGGTAGGGTCTCACTCTAGCTCAAGGTGAACTGAAATTCACTATGTAGTCTCAGGGTGGCCTTGAACTCATGGCAGTCCTCCTACCTCTGCCTCCCCAGTGCTGGGATTAAAGGCATGTGCCACCATACCTGGCCTACAACTAAACTTTTTAAAAAGCAAATAAAAAGAAAAACCCACAAATAACAACAAAATCTATGAAGAATTGGGGATATAGCTCAGCAGTAGAGTGCTTTTCTATCATGGGCAAGGCCTTGGGTTTGATCCCCAGCACCCCCAAACAAACAATCAACAAAAAGAAAACAAACCAAAAAACCTGCCCAGGCACAGTAGTGTAGGTTTATAATCCCAGCTGGGATGCTAAAACAGGAAGGAAGATTGCAAGATTCAAGGCCTGCCTGACCTACAAAGTAAGTTCAAGACCAGCCTGGGAAACTTAGTAAGACGATCCCAACATAAGAAGTAAGAGGCCAGTGTGGTGGTGCACGCCTTTAATCCCAGCACTCGGAGACAGAGGTAAGTGGATCACTGTGAGTTCAAGGCTACCTTGAGACTACATAGTGAATTCCAGGTCAGCCTGGGCTACAGCAAGACCCTACCTCAAAAAATAAAATAAAATAAAAATAAAAGTGAAAAGAGGGCTGGAGATATGGTTCAGTTGTAGAACTCTTGCCTAGCATGTGTGAGGCTCTAGGTTCAATCCCTAGTACTACAAAAACACAAACGAGCAAAACCCCAAACTAAGGGTAAATCAAAACCTCTGGGGCTGGATTACAAAGAATGACCTGTGCAGAGGAGCTTGACCATGCCCTGAGCTCCTCTAGGAGTTTTAAGATGTCTAAGGGTTACTGCTTGAGCTCAGAAGAATGAGTTCAAATAAGAACTGTCTGGTGATAGAAGCAGGGAACTCCTTGTCTTTGGAATTCCAGAGAAGGTCCTAAAGGGCCTGCTTCCCTCACACCCCAGTAGAATCTTTTTACTCCATACTAATCCATACTAAAGCAGAGGCTGGGAGCCCCTGCTGAGGGGGCTGCTGAGGAGTTTCTGACTGGACCGAGGGCTGAATGAGTTCCCTCCGTCCAGGTACCTACTGATTCAGCATTGGGGTTGACTGCTGCCTTTACAGAGCACTGCTCAGGCAACAGAGCTGAGCGCTGAGCGTCGAGGATTTTCCTGCAGTAACGAGCCTGGTGCGCTGGTCATTCCACTTCTCAGTGGGGAAGACCGAGTGACGGAGCGGTGAAGTAACATTACAGCAAAAAGGTACTGGAACTAGGATTGAAAATGGGCGAGAGGACGTTGTGGCACATGTCTGGCATCCCAGCACACTTGAGAGGTGGAAGCAGGAGAATTGGGAGTTTGAAGCCAGTCTGGGATACTTGGTAAGACCCTGCCTCAAAAAAAAGAGGGCTGGACAGATGGCTCAGTGGTTAAAGGTGCTTGCTTGTAAAGCCTGTCAGAGCCTGTTGGCCTGAGTTTCATACCCCGGTACCCATGTAAAGTCAGATGCACAAAGTAGCACCTATGTCTGGAGTTTGTAGAGGCAAGAGGCTCTGGTGTGCCCATTCTCTCTCTCTCTCTCTCTCTCTCTCTCTCTCTCTCTCTCATTGCAAATAAATAAATAAACTTTTTTTTTTTTTTAAATGTGACTATTGGGCTGGAGAGCTGGCTCAGCAGTTAAGGCACTTGCCTGCAAAGACTAAATACCCAGGTTCGAATCCCTTGTACCCACATAAGCCAGATGCACAAGGTGGCAAATGTATCTGGAATTTGTCTGCAGCGGCTGGAGGCCCTGGCATACCCATTTGCTCTCTCTCAAATAAATAAAAAATAAAATATTAAACAATTTTTTGAAGGGCTGGAGAGATGGCTTAGTGGTTAAGCCACTTGCCTGTGAAGCCTAAGGACCCAGGTTTGATTCTCCAAGTCCCAAGTAAGCCAGCCCAAGGTGGTGCATGCACCTGGTGTTCATTTGCAGTGGCTGGAGCCCCTGACACACCCATTCTCTTTCTCTCTCTCTCAAATAAATAAATAAAACATTTTAAATATTTTTGAGATTCATAAAGCCAGTTGCACAAAGTGACACATGAGTCTGGAGTAGTTTACAGTGGTAGGAGACACTGTAGTGCCCATACTTTCTTTTTTTTTTAAAGATTTATTATTATTATTATTATTATTATTATTATTTATTTGAGACAGACAGAGGGAGGCAGAGAGAGAGAATGAGAATGGGCGCGCCAGGGCCTCTAGCCACTGCAAACGAACTCCAGACACGTGCGCCCCCTTGTGCATGTGGCTAACGTGGGACCTGGAGAATCGAACTTGAGTGCTTTGGCTGCGCAGGCGAGCACCTTAACCGCTAAGCCATCTCTCCAGCCCTTTTTTTTTTTTTTAAGATTTATTATTATTATTATTATTATTTCATACTTTCTTTCTTCTCTCTCTCTATCTCTCAAATAAATAAATAAAAATATTTAAACAAAAAACTCATGAAAAAAACAAACGCAAAAGGAAAGAAAAGTGGGCTGGAGGTATGGCTTAGCGGTTAAGGCATTTGCCTGCAAAGCCAAAGGATCCAGGTTCGATTCCCCAGGACCCATGTTAGCCAGATGCACAAGGGGGTGCAGTGTCTGGTGTTCATGAGCAGTGGCTGGAAGCCCTAGTGTGCCCATTCTCATTTTCTCTCTCTCTCTCTCCTTCTTTCTCTGTCAAAAAACTAAATCAATAAATAAAAATAAAATATTTTTTTTTAAAAAAAAGGAAAGAAAAGTGGGCTGGGGCTGAGGGTGTGGCTTAGCAATAGAGGGGTGTGTGTGTGTGTGTGTGTGTGTGTGTGTACACGTGCATGCCACAGTGCACAAGTGGAGATTAGCAGACAATTTCAAGGTGTCCTTCCTCTCCTCCCACCTTGTTGTAGACAAGGTCTCTGTCTTGTTTTTCTGTCACCTAGAATCACAGACTAGCTGGTCCTAAACTGCAGGATTCTCCTGACTGCCTCTCAGTGCCAGGGCATTTGGCACATCTGCTATTTGTGTCTGGCTCTATGTGGTTTCTGAGGAGCTGAACGCTGGCCGTCAATGGAGGGGGTCATGTGCTTCTCTGTCTGTTGAGCTCCACCTCCAGCTCCAGCGGCAGAGTTCCTGAATGTGCTGAGCCCTGGGTTCAACTCTCAGCACCACACAAACACGACAAAGAGTGGTACATCTGGTTTCAGGCCAGCCTGGGTGGCACAGCACACCTATGTACGTGGGTCAGCTTCCCCATTTCCCACCTGGCCCCACTCACTGAGCCTGTGGGAGCCGGTAGGCCACAGCCTGGATTGACTCTGTGACCACATAGTCAATCTCCACTTACCTCACAGCATGTCCTGCCCTAGGAGGGAGGGGCTCCCCACTCCCCTGGCTCCCCTGCTCCCCAATTTAGGGAGAGAGAGGGCAAGGAAGTGGAATGAAGTTGGCCCAGATCCCAGCGCAGCGGCTTCCACATGGCTGAGCAGAGATCCAAGCAAAAGCACACAATAAGGGCTTTGATGAGTCTCCCGCGAGTCTCTCCCCATGGGTGCTTTGCTTGCCCCCGCTGCGGGCCTCCCGTGAGCCCAATTTAATGGGAAACTGTAGCCCTATGAGAAGTTCCTTGTGACACACTAATCCAAGCCAGCTGATAGGACTACGCCCCCCCCCCCCTTACACCCACAGACCGCTTCCAGCTTCCTCCGGAGCTGCAGAAGGATTCAGGTACCAGGTAGCCCCAAGGAGGAGCTGCCTTCCTGGCAGGTAAGTCAGTACCAGGAGCCGGCCTGGTCCAGGCAACCGAAGACAGGGGTAAGGAATCAGGGATGGGGTGGGGGTTAACTACACCCCAGGCTGCCTATAAAAACCAGAGAGCCACTGTGCAGGGTGAGCCAAGCCAATCTGGCCAACTCTGCAGGCCGCATGCAGAACGCACAGTTCAACTTGAATTGCTGCAGTGAGCAGACACTTTAAAAAAAAAGTTGCTACTTATTTATTTGCAAGCGGGGGAGGCGGGGGGGGGAGAGGAGGAGGACTGGGCATGTCAGGGCATACTGCTGCTGCTGTCGAACTCCAGATGCATGTGCCACTTTGTGCATCTGGCTTTACGTGGGTACTGGGGATTTGAACCCAGGCTGTCAGGCTTTGCAAGCAAACACTTAACTGTTGAGCCATCTCTCCAGCCAAGCAAATTTCTTTCTTTCTTTCTTTCTTTCTTTCTTTCTTTCTTTCTTCCTTCCTTCCTTCCTTCCTTCCTTCCTTCCTTCCTTCCTTCCTTCCTTCCTTCCTTCCTTCTTTTTTTGTGTTTTTGAGGTAGGGTCTTACTCTAGCCCAGGCTGACCTGGAATTCACTATGTAGTCTGAGGGTGGCCTCGAACTCACAGGGGGTCGTCCCACCTCTTCTTCCTGAGTGCTGTAATTAAAGGTGTGTGCCACAATGCCTGGCTGTATTTTTTTAATTAATTAGTTTATTTATTTGGGAACACACACACACACAAACGCACACACACACACATGGAGGAGAGAGAAAAAAAATATGGGCACACCAGGGTCTCTTGCCACTGCAAATGAACTCCAGATGCATGTGCCACATTGTGCATCTGGCTTTGCATGGGTACTGGGGAATTGGACCCAGGCTGTCAGGCTTTGCAGAGAATCACCTTTACCGCTGAGCCATCTCCCCCAGCCCTTAACTTTACCTTTCTAAGATCCGGGATCTTGTCCTGATGGCCTGCTTATCTGGGGCTGTCCTGCGATTAATTCTCTTTAAGAGATTTTTGGAAAGTTTTCTTTTATTGTCTGGTTTTATGAGACAGTCTCATGAAATCCAAACTGACGTCAAAATTGATATGTAGTTGAGGATGACCTTGAACTCCTAATCCTCCAGTCTCCACTTCCCAGGTGCTGGGATTAGAGCAATGAGTCCTGGCTTTTAGTTGGTCTTTATGCCCACATATTTGGGTATCTCCCAGCCGAAGAGATGACTTATATTTGGTTCCTGAAGGTGGATTCTAGCCCCTTGCTGTGGCTGCAGAGCGGGGAGGGGCAGAAGGTGTAAGACCCTGGTATTTATTCCCTGGGATCCTCCACATCTCTGTGTGCAAGTGGGGGCAATATCAATGTGATGTTGAGAAAGAGAAAGGGACTATGTTCTAGAGTCACATACCACTCTAGGCATGTCACAGAAACTCCATGGTTCTTATTTTAGGAGATTGTGTTAGGATCCTCTGCTTGCTCCAAGGCTCAGAAAAGTTAAATAACTTGCCTCAGGCCACATAGTTGGTAAATGCCTGATTCAAATCCAGATCTTTCCAACCTATAAGGTTTCTGTCACCAACTCCTCCAGGGAATTTGCATGGACATGGCTTAGCTCTAGATATCAAACAGACTTGGCCCCAGGCAGACACAGGATCAAGTCCTAGCTCTGCTACTTACCAGCTGTGAGTAGGTGACTCAGGTGACCAATGGAACCTTACCAGTGGCACCCATATGTGCATGCATGTGTACACGTGTGTGTGTGTGTGTGTGTGTGTGTGTGTGTGTATGAATCACAGAGAGCAGGGCCCATGCATCTACATTTCTGAATGTTTGAGACTCAATATTCTGAGATAATCACAAAATAGTTTCTCTACTGTCATTGCAGTCCTGAGTTCCTTGGCTGGGGACAGGCCACCAGGAGAGACCAGGACAGAGGAAATAGGGCCTTTCTTTTTCCAGGGACTCAGTGTTTTCCAGAGGCAATATGTCAGAGGGGGTGAGTACCCTGGCCTCCTCTTCCCTTCCCTCCCTACATCCCTTCCCTGTGGGTTGTGGTCCCCCATGACTTTGGGCAATGACACCACTCAGGACCTCAGCAGACCTATATGCCAGGCACACTCAGGCTGCTGGGAGCAGGCTGCCCCGGTTTCTTCTTGAATCTTCTCTGCTCAGGTGGGCACATTCCGCATGGTACCGGAGGAGGAGCAGGAGCTCCGAGCCCAGCTAGAACAGCTCACCACCAAGGACCACGGGCCTGTCTTTGGCCCCTGCAGCCAGCTGCCCCGCCACACCTTGCAGAAGGTGAGTTGCTAGGGTCGGGTGGCAGTGGAGTGATGGGGTGGCATTATGCCGGGCATGGTAACTCCCCTCTGTGAATTCTGCACTTGGGAGGCAGAGGCAGTAGAATTGAAAGTTCAGGGCTACTCTGTGCTATATATTGAGTCCCTGTCTCAAAAAAAAAAAAAAAAATGCTGAGGATGTAGCTTAGTTGGTAGAGAGGCTTGCCCAATATGCACAAGTCTTGAGTTTGATCCTTCGCACTGAATGAACTGGCCGTGGTGGTGCATGCCTGTAGTACCAGTACTCAGGAGGTAGAGGCAGGAGGATCCAAAGTCCAAAGTCACCCTCTGCTACACATGGAGTTTGAGGCCAGTCGGGGCTAGAAACCTTGTCTCAAGCAAAACAAAGCCAAACAAAGAAACAGGAGGCTGGAGAGATGGCTCAGCAGTTAAAGGTACTTGCTCACAAAACCTGGCAGCCTGGGTTCAATTCCCCAGTACCCACATAAAGCCAGATGCACAAAGTGGTGCACGCATCTGGAATTCATTAATAGTGGCAATGGGCCCTGCTGTTCCCATTCTCTCTCTCTCTTTCCCTGCAAATAAGTAATTATATATATATATATATATATATATATATATATATATATACACGCATATATACACACACACACACACACACATATATATATATATTTTTGCTTGTTTTGTTTTTCGAGGTAGGGTCTCACTCTAGCTCAGGCTGACCTGGAATTCACTATGTAGTCTCAGGGTGGCCTTGAACGCATGGCGATCCTCCTACCTCTGCCTCCCAAGTGCTGGGATTAAAGGCATGAGCTCCCACACCTGGCTAAAAATATTTTTAATTAATTAATTTATTTATCTATTTGAGAGAGTGAGAGGCAGGCAGAGAGAGAGAGAGAATGAGAATGGGTACGCCAGGGCCTCCAGCCACTGCAAACAAACTCCAGGTGCATGCGCCACCTTGTGCATCTGGTATATGAGTCCTGGGGAATCGAACCAAGGTCCTTTGGCTTTGCAGGGAAATGCCTTAATGGCTAAGCCATCTCTCCAGCCCAATAAAACTATTTTTAAAAGAAACAAACAAAAGCTACAATTACAATGGGTTGTGGCAAAGACGAAAACATACAATGTATTTAAGGGATGTAGCAAGGTGCTTGGTAAGGGCAGTTGTTGGAAACAGGTTGGCGGTACCTTGCAGACAAGCCCAGGCTAAGCAGTTTGTTTTCCCCCAAACATATCTGTGGGACAGACAGCGCAGCAGGCCACCACTGGGGGCAGAGGAGCCAGGTTCTAGCCACTGTACCCTGAGAGTTTTCAGCTATGGTAGGGGTGTTACCACACACCTGTTCCTCTCCAGCACCTATGGGTAATTTCTGTCCCCACTTCACCCTGTTCCAGGCCAAGGATGAGCTGAACGAGAGGGAGGAGACCCGGGAGGAAGCGGTCCGGGAGCTGCAGGAGCTGGTACAAGCCCAGGCCGCCTCTGGGGAGGAGCTGGCCCTGGCGGTGGCCGAGCGGGTGCAGGCCAGGGACAGTGCTTTCCTCCTACGCTTCATCCGCGCGCGCAAGTTCAACGTGGGCCGTGCCTATGAGCTGCTCAAAGGTGAGGCCTGTGTTGGAGGGCTGGCCCTGGCAAAGTGGGAGGAGGTCATAAGGAAGGTGTGTACCCTCTCTAAGCACCGATAAGACCCACTTGGTGCCGTGGGCAAGTCATTCTTTCTGTCTTCATATCCTTCATAAGATGTGTATGGGAACTGAACAGTCTGGAATATTCCTTTTAGCTGTGACAGTGAGTGAGGAGTGAATGAATGAACTGAGTCTATCAAGATCAGATTCCTAGAGGTATCTTCTCTCTCTCCTCTCTCTCTCTCTTTGGGGTTCAATGAGTAGAACTGGGATACTGTATTTGCATGACAAAAGAAGGAGTTTCTCTTGCAAAGCCCTCTGCTACCCTTGGTTCTAGAATGCTACAGGAAGGTGAGTTTGCCCCAGCCTCATTTACCTGAAGCTAAACCTTGGGTCCAGTGGAACTGAAGATGGTGCTGGCCCCAGACATGGGCACTGAGAACAGAGCTGCCCTGGTCTTGCTGGCTGGAGAAAGCGAAGCTTCCTGAAGAAAACAATTCTATGGTGCTGGTGTGGAGGGGTCTGAGCAGGCTGTCTTCAGACTAATGATTTTCTCTTTCTTCTTCCCTCCTTTCTCTGATGTCAATTCCTGAGTCATGCTGGGCCAATCACTGCTTTAGGCCAAAGTGCCCAAGAATCCTCGGCTCTTAGGGATTAGTTGTTCTAATGACAGAAATAATAAACCAGATAAATAGAATAAGTACATAGTGTTCTAGTGACAAGGGATAAGTTGAAAACTAAAAGAGGTGGACATAAGAGGGGCCAAGGGAGATAGCGCAGTCAGTAAAGAATTTGCCTCACAAGCATGAGGACTTGAGTTCAATGTGCCTCTGACCCCACTGTTGGGGAGCTAACTACAGAAGGATCTAGCCTCATTGGTGAGCTGCAGACCAATTAGAAAGCTTGTTGTAAAGGAGGTTGACAGTGTTCCTGAGTGCCATACTCTCTGGCCTACACATGCACACACACACACACACACACACACACACACTCAGGTGTACTTGCACACATATGTGCATGCCCCCACAGGTGCAAACATAGACACATGTACACAACAAAAAGTAGAGAGACTGAAGGTGTGAGTAAGGTAGCCAGGAAGCCCCCACTATAAAGGAACTTTTGAAGATAAGACTCCACGGAGGGCTGGGGATGTGGCTCAGTAGGCAGAACGCTTGCCTGGTATGCACAAAGGCCTGGGTTCAATTCTTAGCACTGCATTAAAAAGGAGTGGTACATGCCTGTAATCTCGGCACTCAGGAAAGAAGGAAGGGAAGGGCTGGAGGGATGGCTTAGTGGTTAAGGCGTTTGCCTGCAAAGCCAAAGGACCCAGGTTCAATTCCCCAGGTCCCACGTTAGCCAGATGCACAAGGGGGTGCACTGCGTCTGGAGTTTGTTTGCAGTGGCCGGAGGCCCTGGTGTGCCCATTCTCTCTCTCTTTCTCTGTTAAATAAATAAATAAAAAGAAGGCAGGGAAATCAGAAGTTCAAGGTCATCTTTGGTTACATAATGAATTTGAGACCAACCTGGGCTGATGAGATCCTGTCTCAACAAAAAACACAAAATCTAGGGAAAATGAGATATCCTAGGGAAGAGCAACTGGGCAAACGAAAGAGGGAAGACAAAGGCCAGGTGGTGGGATGTGGCTGGCGTATTCCAGACAGTAGGGAAATTGGTGGCAGTCCCTTAGCGAGTGCTCCCCAAGCCCTACCTCTGGGGCCAGCCCCTCCAGATGCTCAAGGCTGGTGGTGTAAAAGGTCATACTGAAAAGGAGAACTGCTCAGGCTAGGTAAGGATGGCGTTTAGGGGCAGTAGAGGCATTGCTAGAATTAGGAAGGGCTTCTGTGTCTATAGCCTTGGCTTTGGATTTTCCTTTGCGGGGGCGTCTCCCAAGCCCTAGTCGCGTGCCACTCAGCCGACCCTGTTCCCAGCTGACAACCTGTGCTTCCCAGAGGGAAGGAACCTGATACACAGTGAGCACCCTCATACTTAGCACTATACCTCATGTCTGCACAGCTTCCAGCAGCCATACCTTGAACTTGGTGTGACTGCCGCAGCAAGGTAGACAGAACAACACTACTATCCTATCCTCGTGGAGAGGGAACACGGGGTTCAGATAGGTGGGGTATCCTGCCCAGTCATCCTCAGGTTGTAGGAGCACGGAGAAATCCAGCAAGAGTCAGGCCTCTAGTTCTCATAATGTGCCCAGTGTGGGATAGACTGGATAGCTTCCAGAAAATTCCTCAGCTCTCTTTCCTCCAGGCTATGTGCATTTCCGGCTCCAGTATCCTGAACTCTTTGAAAGTCTGTCCCTGGAAGCCGTCCGCTGCACCATTGAGGCTGGCTATCCTGGTGTCCTCTCCAGTAGGGACAAGTATGGCCGAGTGGTCATGGTCTTCAACATTGAGAACTGGCACTGTGAAGAAATCACCTTTGATGAGGTCAGTGGCTTGCCTGGCTCCCTCCCACCCCATGAGAGGGCTGGGTTCCATTAAACAATCCTTATCACTATCATTCCTAGCTCACCAGAGGGCAAAGTCTTGCCTAGCATGTGCAAGACCCTCTCCTCCAAGCAGAGAAAGTATTCTCAAGATGCTCCAGGGCATCTGGGAAGCCTCAAGCCTCTGCAAGTAGGGCACACTGGCTAATAATACTGGCTTCTAGTTATCCCTACTAACACCAACTGGGGACACAACTGGGGGCTCTGGGCTGGAGAAAATCCTGTTGGCATCTGAGAACAACAGAGGGGATGAGGATTAGCAGATTGGAAGATTCTAGAAAGTACTTCTGCCCTACTTTGTAGCTTTTCTTTGGAGCACTCATATACATGTGACTTTTGCTCTTAAAAAGGCTGCCCCAAGGGGAAGAATTAAGATTTTTCTAAAAAGATTTTTTTTTAAGACAAAGTATCATATAGCTCAGGATGACCTTGAACTTCTAATCCTCCTGCCTCAGCACCCTGTGTGGTGCTGATATAACAGATATGAGCCTCCATGCCCCGAAAGATACTTTACTTTTTAAATTTTTTATTATTGACATCTTCCATAATTATAGACAATAAACCATGATAATTCCCTCCCCCCTCACTTTCCCCTTCACAGTTCCACTCTCCATCATATCCCCTCCTCCTCTCAATCAGCCTCTCTTTTGTTCTGATGCCATCATCTTTTCTTCCTATTATAATGGTCTTGTGTAGTACCAAGCATATCCAGGCCATTTGTGTCTGGAAGAGTGTATTATAAGGAGCCCTACCTTTCCTTTGGCTCTTACATTCTTTCTGCCACCTCTTCTGCAATGAACTTTGAGCTTTGGAAGATGTGATAGAGATATTTCAGTGCTGAGCCCTCCTCTGTCACTTCTCAGCACTATGGTGCCTTTTGAGTCATCCCAGAGGTCAGCACCATCTGAAAAGACAAGCTGCTCTAACCAAAAGTGAGAGTAGCATTAATATATGAACATGAACGTTAAGAATAGTGCTTACTGGGCATTTTGGTGAGCATAATATATGCATTTAGCCAGACACCAGCAGACATTACACACCTAGGGCTCATGACATCCCCCATCATAGGTTTTTAAGTATCATGCATGTATTGCCTCCTGTGGAGTGGGCCTCCAGTCCAATTAGAGAGTGATTGGTTTCCCCCATAACAAACATGCCACTGTTGCACCAGTTGGCTCATTTGGCCTGGCTGGTCAAACTTAAGACTTGCAGTGTCCACTGTTGTTTATCTCCACTGAGGACTTATCTCTCCCATGGAGCTACATACAGCATAGCTGGTCTATACAGAGGAGGTTTTCAGCTCAGCTCCAGTAGGATTTCTCAGTGACCTTGCAGCCCAAGCATGTGGAATCTTACCAATAGAGTCTTACCATCTATTCCTGGTGGGAAAACAAGGGCCTTGGTAATGGCCTGTAATGTTTTGGGGACATCAGGGACCTCCTTGGACAACAACTCACTGGAAGGTATCCCATCCCTGGCATTGAAAATTTTCTAGTAACACATCTATGGCTTCTGGATGCACCATTGTCCAAAAAAAGTAGGTTTCCATATGATTTATTCATACCCTCTTAGATTTTTTTGTTTGTTTGTTTTTGGTTTTTTTGAGGTAGGGTTTCACTCTAGCTCAAGCTGACCTGCAATTCACTCTGTATTCTCAGGCTGGCCTTGAACTCATGGCGATCCTCTGACCTCTGCCTCCTGAGTGCTGGGATTAAAGGCATGCGCCACCATGCCTGGCATTAGATTTTTTTTTAAATTATTTATATGTTTGATAGAGAGAAAGGGGGGGGGGAGAGAGAATGGGTGTTCCAGGACCTCTAGCCACTGCAAACGAATTCCAGATGCATACGTCACCATGTGCATCTGGCTAACGTGGGTCCTGGGGAATCGAACCTGGGTCCTTTGTCTTTGTAGGCAAATACCTTAACTGATAAGCCATCCCTCCAGTCTCCCTCTTAGATTTTGCTTAACCCTTCCTTTACTCAATCTCTTTCCCTGACCTCACTTGGGCCTTTCCATTCCCACTAATCTGTTCTTCTACTTACATATATACAATACCATCCCCTTAAGTCCTCCCCTCTTCTCCCTCCCTTATAAACCCTTTCTAGTTTACCGGCCTCTACTACTCAGTTTTATTCCAACTCACATACAAGTCCAAACATTTGTAGCTATGATACACATATGAGAGAGAATGTGCAGTGCTTGGCTTTCTGGGCCTGGGTGACCTCACTAAGTATAATCCTTTCCAGATCCATCCATTTCCCTCCAAGAAAGATACTTTAAGTTACAATAGTGAAAATTCATTGTGAAGTGTTCTCTAATTGCTCCAACACCACTTTAAAAATCCATCTTTTTGTTTTGTTTTGTTTTCTGAGGTAGGTCTTACTGTAGCCCAGGCTGACATGGAATTCACTACATAGTCTCAGGATGGCCTCAAACTCATAGTAATCCTCCTACCTCTGACTCCCAAGTGCTGGGATTAAAGGCATGTGCCACCAAGCCCAGCAAAATATCCATCTCTTGGGGGCTGGGGAGATCGGCCAAGTTGTTAAAGGCACTTGTTTGCAAAGCTTATTGACCCAGGTTTGATTCCCTAGCACTCACATACAGCTAGATTCAGAATGGCGCACGCGCCCGGCATTCATCTGCAAAAGCAGGAGACCCTAGCACACCCCGACATACATACATAAATAAATAAACAAACATTTAGCTGGGCATGGTGGCTCATGCCTTTAGTGCCAGCACTCAGGAGGCTGGGTGAGGTAGAAAGATCACCCCAGCTTGGGGTACAGTATGAGTCCCAGTTTAGCTGGGGTAGAATGAGACCCTGACTCAAAAGAAAAACCCAAAACCAAATTTTTTATAAGTCCATTTTTTTATTTTTATTTATGAGAGAGAGAGAGAGAGAGAGAGAGAGAGAGAGAGAGAGAGAGAGGCAGGTAGAGAGACAGAGAGAAAGAGAGAGGAGGAGAGGGAAAGAATGGGCACACTAGGGCCTCCAGCTGCTGTAAATGAACTCTAGACACATGCTCCCACTTGTGTATCCGGCTTATGTGGGTCCTGGGGAATTGATCCTGAGTCCTTTGGCTTTGCAGGCAAGTGGCAAGTGCCCTAACTGCTAAGCCATTACTCCATCCACCAAAACAAAATTTTTCAAAATCCATCTTTTAGGCTAGGGGTGTAGTTCAGGAGTAGAGCACTTGCCAAAAAGTCCATAATTTTTTCAATGACTTCAGGTGTCAAGCCTATACATATATATATGTGTGTATATATATATATATATATATATATATATATATGTGTGTGTGTGTGTGTGTGTGTGTGTGTGTGTGTGTGTGTGTGTCTATATATATATTTATTTTTATTTTTTATATATTTAAATTTTATTTATTTACTTATTTGAGAGAGAAAGGGGGGGTGAGAGAGAGAGAGAATGGGCCCACCAGGGCCTTGAGCCACTGCAAATGAACTCCAGACACATGTGCCACCATGTAAGCATTTGGCTTACGTGGGTCCTGGGGAATCAAACCTGGGTCCCTTGGCTTCGCAGGCAAACGCATTAACTGCTAAGCCATCTCTCCAGGCCAAGCCTATATATTTTTAAATAATATTTTATTTGAGAAGAGAGAGAGAATATGGGTGTGCCAGGCTTCTAGCCACTGCAAACGAACTCCCCAGACACATGTGCTAGTTTGTGCATCTGGCTTCAATGTGGGTACTGGGGAATCAAACCCAGGTCATTAGACTTTGCAGGCAAGCACCCTAACAGCTAAGCCATCTCTCCAGCCCCAAGCCTATATATATATATATTATCACAGTCTTTACTTTTATTTGCACATGGGCCTATTTATGAGCTTTCTAGTCCGTTCCATGGGACTTTCTATCTGTTCTCACTCCAATGTCACATTGTTAATTGTATAGCTCTTACGCCATGTGTAATAACTGTTGGACTAGTTCTGTCCTTACTACCAGTCTTTGCTTAGGTGTTTTATCCACTTCGTTATTTGACTTGGAATTCACTGTGTAGTCTTAGGGTGGTCTTGAAATCACAGCAATCCTCCTATCTCTGCCTCTCAAGTGCTGGGACTAAAGGCATGTGGCACCATGCCCAGCTAGTTATTCTCTCTTTTTTTTTTTTTAAAAAAAAAGACTTAAAAATTATTTATTTATTTATTTATTTGAGAGTGACAGACAGAGACAAAGAGGCAGAGAGAAAGAATGGGAGCATCAGGGCCTCTAGCCACTGCAAACTAACTCCAGATGCATGCGCCCCCTTGTGCATCTGGCTTACGTGGGTACTGGGGAATCGAGCCTCGAACCATGGTCCTTAGGCTTCACAGGCAAGTGCTTAACCACTAAGCCATCTCTCCAGCCCATTATTCTTTTCTTTAAAATTTTTTTATCTTATCTTTTATTTTTATTTTAATTTTTATCTATTTATATGTGTGTATTGTGTCTATGTATATAAGTGCATGCATGCATGCATGTGTACCAGGTCCTCTTGCCATAGCAAACAAATGCTAGATGCATATGCCATTTTTTGTACCTGGATACATGTAGTTACTAGGGATTTGAACCCAGGCTGGCAGTCGTTGCGAACAAACACCTTTAACCACTGAGTCCTCTCCCCAGCTCTAGCTAGTTTTAACTGTTTATTTTTCTTGCTGGGTAGATGGTGTACACCTGTAATTTCAGTGCTTGGGAGACTGAAGCAGGAGAATCATGGGTTTCAGACCAGCCTGGGTTACTTATGGACCTGTCTCAGAAACACCAAAAACCAACACCCCACAAAGCCCTAAAAGAGAATCCCCCTATAATGTTTATTTCTTTCTGTGAACTTCAGAGTTATATAGCTACAGGAGAAACATTAGAAGTATTCTTAATAGGATAGTGTTAGATGTGAATGACAAATGTGGGGAGAGTTGGCATCTTTCTAAATGCCACATTCACGGCTAGTTGAACCATCCACAAACTCGGGATGCTTCCACTTTTAGTCAAGCCACATATCAAGTTTTCAGCTTTTCCTCATCAGTGTTGCACACATTTCTCCTTAAATGTAGGGCCTTTTCTTCCATTCAATTTTGTAATTGGCATGTGTGTGTGTATATATATATATATATATATATATATATATATATATATATATGCATATATATATACATATATATATATGTGATTGCTTTTATGTGAATTGTATATTTTGATACTTTACTAGAAAAAAATCATGTTTTTTAAAAATTTTTGACTTTTTACTTTTAGATAGAGAGTGAGCGAGAGAGAGAGAGAGAGAGAGAGAGAGAGAGAATTGGCACGCCAGGGCCTCAGCCACTGTAATGGAACGCCAGATGCTTGTGACACCTAGTGGGCATGTGTGACCTTGCATTTGCCACACCTTTGTGCATTTGGCTTAAGTGGGATCTGGAGAGTTGAACATGGGTCCTTAGGCTTCTCAGGCAAGTGCCTTAACCGCTAAGCCATCTCTCCAGCACTTTTTTTTTTTTTTTTTTACATGGGGTTTCATGTAGCCAAGATGGCTTCAAATTCTCTATGATGTGGAGGATGATCCTTCTGCCTGTACCTCCCAAGTTCTGGGCTTATAGACCTGTATGATCTGGGACTACAGAGTGAATTCCAGGTCATTAAAAAAAACAAAATAAAACAAAACAAAAAAAAGAAAGAAAGAAAGAAAGAAAGAAAGAAAGAAAGAAAGAAAGAAAGAAAGAAAGGAAGGAAGGAAGGAAGGAAGGAAGGAAGAAGCTGGGAGCAATGGCACATGCCTGTAATCCCTGTGCTGGGGAGGCAGAGATGGTGGATTCCTGGGGCTTGCTGGCTAGCTAATCTAGTTGAGTTGGTGAGATCCAGGTTCGGTGAGAGACTCTGGTGAAGAGTGATTGAAGAAGATACCTGACATGGGCTTCTGGATTCCACATGCATGTGTTCATGTATACATACATGCAAGCATACACACACACACATACACAAATCACGTGTCAATTACCTCTCCCCTCAGCACCTTGAGCATTCTTCATCTCTGTGAGTTGGGTTTTATACCCTCTTCACTGTGCCCAGACTTTTTTGCTAGGGGATCAAACCCGGGACTTCGTGCACAAGACGCAAGCAAGCACTTTGGGAGTGAGCTCCATCCCCAGCCCGTGCCCTTCCCCCAGATCTTGCAGGCATACTGCTTCATCCTGGAGAAACTGCTAGAGAATGAGGAAACTCAAATAAATGGCTTCTGCATCATCGAGAACTTTAAGGGCTTCACCGTGCAGCAGGCGGCGGGGCTGCGCACCTCGGATCTCAGGAAGATGGTGGACATGCTCCAGGTGAGCTTTGGAACCTGCCCCCGTGGAACCTCTCACAGGTACTGAGGCCGGGCGTGGTTGTCCACTTCCACAGTGTTGGCAAGGACCTAAAGTGGAGACTACCTAGTACCATACAGAGCAGGGGCAGCCATCAGCCCACACACTTGCATGGTGATGGACAGTTGTCAAGTCCACAGTCATTATTTAATTGACCCCTTCGAGAGCTCTCTCTCTCTCCTGGATCGCCTGCTTCATCTCACAAACCTAGAAACCAAGGCTCAGAGATTAAGGCAACCTTGCAAGGTCACACTGTGATAAGTGGTAGACACTGGACTTCGTACTGTATGATCTGACCTGCAGTTTCAGGGTGCTTGGCATGTATATCTCCTGATGCCTCTCTTTGCATGTGGATTTACCCCTAGGAAGGACTTTCACCAACCCCTTGCTTTCTCATATATACTTAGAGCTACCTTAGATCTGCTTTGTGAGTATTGGGAAAGGAGAGGTGGGAGGTGGTTGGCATCAGAGTAGGTGAAAGACAAGAAGGCATGATCACTGTGCCCCTGTGGCCTATACTAGTTTGCACTCCACTAAGTAGGCAAGTAGTTTGAAGAAGTCACTTGGCAGAGGAGTGCTTAGCACTGCAATATCTCTATCACACCTTCCAAGACTCAGGGTCCATTGCGGAAGAGGTGATGGGAGGAATGTAAGAGCCAAAGGAAGGGTAGGACTCCTTACAATGTGCTCCTCCAGACAGAAAATGGCCTGGATATCCTTGACCTCATAGTGCCTGACACTACCAACACAAGACCAACATAATAGGAGGAAAAGATCATGACATTAAAATAAAAGAGAGACTGATTGAGAGAGGGGAGGGGTATGATGGAGAGTGGAGTTGCAAAGGGGACAGTGGCGGGGGGAGGGAATTACCATGGAACATTGTTTACAGTTATGGAAGTTGTCAATAAAAAAGAAGAAAATAGCCGGGCGTGGTGGCGCACGCCTTCAATCCCAGCACTCGGGAGGCAGAGGTAGGAGGATCGCCGTGAGTTCGAGGCCACCCTGAGACTCCATAGTGAATTCCAGGTCAGCCTGGGCTAGAGTGAAACCCTACCTCGAAAAACAACAACAACAAAAAAAAAAAAAAAAAAAAAAAGAAGAAGAAGAAGAAGAAGAAGAAGAAAATAGTCACTTGGGTTGGGGATGTGGCTCAGCTGGCAGATGCTTGCTTGCCTAACACACTCACAAAGCAAAGCCTTGGGTTCAATTCCCAGCCCTACATAAAACCAAACGTGGTGTTAAATGCCTGTAATCCCAGTGTCTCAGCACTTGAGAGCTGGAGACAGGAGGCAGGAAGATCAGGAGTTCAAGGCCAGCCTGAGACACATGAGACTTTGTATACAAAAAGAAAGAGAAAAAGAAAAAAAAAAAAAAGAAAGGAACTCAGGCATCTGAAAATTCAAGCAGGGCAAGCACCTTTTTACTTGGTTTCAGGGTTTTTGATTTTCATTTGTATTACGGGAGAGCATGAGGCTATGAAACTTGCAAGGCTTTTTCCCTACAGGAGGCTAGGGCTCCTGGTAGCTAGCCCAGGATGGAACTTTGGTGGGTTATCCCACAGGGCAGCGAGTGATGCTAAACAAGTTAGCTCTCATGCCATTGGGGAAAGGCATTGTGTGTGTGTGTGTATGTGTGTGTGTTAGGGGAGAGTGCGTGGAAGCCTTGTAGGCCACTGAGGCCGTGGATGCGGGGGGCATCTCTGTCTATCACTACAGGATTCCTTCCCAGCTAGGTTCAAAGCCATCCACTTCATACACCAGCCATGGTATTTCACCACCACCTACAATGTGGTCAAGCCCTTCTTGAAGAGCAAGCTCTTGCAGAGGGTGAGTACTAGGGCCGCGCCGGAACCTCCTCAGACATTACCCTCCCGTCCTTAGCTGAGTGGACCTCCTGTCTCCCCGCCAGCAATGCATAGAGGACTGTAGAGAAGGATGTCACCAGGCAAAGATGACAAGCTGTGGCCTTGTCCTGCACTTCTCCTCCCTCTACCCCTCCCACTCAGCATCCTTCTCACTCTACTGCAGGTCTTTGTCCACGGAGATGACCTCACTGACTTTTTCCAAGAGATTGATGAGAACATCCTGCCCGCTGACTTTGGGGGCACACTCCCCAAGTATGATGGCAAGGTCGTTGCTGAGCAGCTCTTTGGTCCCCGGGCCCAAGCTGAGAACACAGTCTTGTGAAGACATGCCCGGGACACCTGAACATACTTAGCATCCCTGGCCCTTCCTCAGCTGTGCTGGACCCAACTCTTGGAAAAGGGCTGCCTGAGGTGACCCGTATATCCCTGAACCTCCCTAGGCTTAAGGGAGCTCAGGTATCACCTTCATCCAAAACTTGTGGGGAGGAGGGAGTAAACAGGGGAATCCTCTTCAACACCAGAATGGGGGGGGGCAGTTATCCCATCTGCCTCTGAAGTTACAGGACGTTGACTTTGTGTGAGATTGAACTTCAAAGACTGCTCCTGCTTCTGGATGATTTTCTTTGTAATAGTTTTGATATCTAAAGACTGCGAGGCTGAGATAAAAAACGATACAATAAAAAGATGAAAGAGGGGGGCTTGAAGCTTCAATGATTCGGTTCACACAGTGTTCCTGGGTGACCCGTAGGGAAGCAAAGGGTTTCCCACACAGAATTCCAGGACAGTAGCAGCCTTACACCAGCTTCATTTTGGACTCCCGATCCCCTCAGTAAATATAGATGGGTGTGCGCAGTGCTAGTAGGAGCTTGGAGTGCCAGTCGTGCCCCACCCTGTCCCTTTGTCAGGGCTGGAGTCCTCTCCATTAAAAAATTCTCTCCTCCAGCTGTGCATGGTGGTGCACGCATTTAATCCCAACACTCAGGGAGACAGAGGTAGAAGGATCGTTGTGAGTCTGAGGCCAGCCTGGGTCTACAGAGTGAGTTCTGGGTCAGCCTGGACTAGAGTGAGACCTGGGGAGATGGCTCAGTGGTTAAAGGAGCTTTCTTGCAAAGCCTGCCAGTCCAGGTTCAATTCCCAGTATCCATGAAAAGCCAGATGCACAAGGCCTGGAGTTAATTTGCAGTGGTAGGAGGCCCTGTCATACCCATATTTTCTCTTTCTCTCTGTCATAAACAAATAAATAAATGAATAAATGTAAATAAGTAAATCAATGAATAAAATATTTACAAGCTAGTTCCTTTAACCATTGAGCCATCTCCCCAGCCCTAAATAAAATATCATCAGGTGTCTTTAATCCCAGCCCTTGGTGGGCCAAGGTAGGAGGATCGCTGTGAGTTTGAGGCAAGTGAATTCCAGGTCAGCCTACCTCAAAAAACAAAAACAAACAAACAAAAAATTTTCTCCTCCAGACTCTGACTTGATGGATGGTTTTACTAAATGTATACTTAGTATCTTCTTTGAACACTCTCAGTCTTTAGGCTATACAGTTAAAGCTTTTCTTTTAAGAATCAGACACTTAACAGTAATGAACTCCAGATACACGTGCCACTTTGTACATCTGGCTTTATGTGAGTACTGGGGAATGGAACCTAGGCTGTCAGGCTTTGCAAGCAAACGTCTTTAACCACTGAGAAATCTCTCCAGGCCCCTAATCTTTCTGAGGGGGGTTGTTTGTCTTTTTAAAATTTTTATTTATTTATTAGAGAGACAGAGGGAGACAAAGAGAGACAGATAGAAAGAATGGGTGTATCAGGGTTCCAGCCACTGCAAATGAATTCCAAATGCATGCGCCACCTTATGCATCTGGCTTATGTGGGTCCTGGGGAACTGAACCTGGGTCCTTTGGCTTTGCAGGCAAGTGCTTTAACCATGAAGCCATCTCTCCAGCCCCCTAATGTTTTTTTAAGTGGTGTGTGCATATGTGTGTGCAAGTGTGTGTTCGTGGCGGTCAGAAGACAGCTGTTGGGTGTCAGTTCTCACCTTCTACCTCCTTTGAGGCAGAGTCTGATCTCATATTGTTCACCACTGCCTTTTCTCCAGGCTATATGGCTCCTGATCTTTGAGCAGATTCTGCTGGATGAGATTGAGTTATAGAAATTAAAGGAATTAATTTTTAAAATTATTTTATTCTTATTAATTTATTTGAGAAAGAGAGAGAGAATGGGTACAACAGTACCTCCAGCCACTGCAAACGAACTCCACATGCAAGCACCACCTTGTGCATCTGGATTACATGGGTCCTGGGGAATTGATCCTGGGTCCTTTGGCTTTGCAGGCAAGCACCTCAATTGCTAAGCCATCTCTCCAGCCGAGGGATTAAGTTTTTAAAATATTTTCAGCCAGGCATGGTGGTACACACCTTTAATCCCAGCACTCGGGAGGTAGGGGTAGGAAGATCCCGGTGAATTCAAGGCCACCCTGAGACTACATAGTGAATTCCAGGTCAGCCTGGGCTAGAGCAAGACTTTACCTACAAAAAAAAAAAAAAAAAGTTTTTCAAGGTATATTTCTTTTTTTTTTTTCCTCCAAGGTATATTTCTAATTGTTCTGTAAGCACAAACACTGGTTAATTCTGATGGCTGACTCCCATCTGGACCCTTAATTGCCAGGAACCCTCCTGCATGCTGCCCTGCCACCTGATTTGTTCAGGCTCAAACTTTATAAGTGAGATTAGAGTAGGGAGAAAACCGCAGACAGATACTGGCCAGGAGAATCTCAGGGAAACCTTGGCTTCTATTCAATCCCCCTACAGTCTTCGGGCTAAGGGCCTTAGCTCAGGAGCCATCTGACAAGAAAATCCAGGGGCTTTCTGAGGAAGAAGTGATAGGGCTGGGACCCAGTGAACCTGCTCTGTGTGCTAGCACTGCCCCCTGCTGGCCTTGCTTTGTTACCATCTGAGGACCTGCTGTGTGGGAAGGACAGGGGTCAATGGCAGAAAGGGGTGCCTAGGAAGGTGGTGCTGTTTTGGGGAGAATGTGTGTGAAGAGGGGATGATGTTAAAACCTGGTGCATGATGGCGCACGCCTTTAATCCCAGCACTTGAGAGGCAGAGGTAGGAGGATCACTGTGAGTTCAAGGCCAGCCCGAGACTACATAGTGAATTCCAGATCAGCCTGGGCTAGAGCAAGGCATTACTTCAGGAACACAGAACAAAACAAAATAAAAACTCTGACTTGCCCAGATTCATAAAATCCCAGCCACCTACATCTTAGTTCCTGTACATGTCCCACTCTCCCATACTAATAAGATAAAGAGGGACAATGAAATGCTCTTGAGGGCTGGAGACATGGCTTAGCAGTTGGGGCACTTGCCAGCAAAACCAAGGGACCCAGGTTAAATTCCCCAGTACTCATGTAGAGCCAGGTGCACAGGGTGGCGCACATGTCTGGAGTTATGCAGTGGCTGGAGGCCTTGGCATGTCCATTCTCTCTCTCTCTCTCCATCTGACTCTCCCTCTTTCAGATAAATAAATACTCTTGAAAGCCACCAGCCACAGGAAGGGAAACAGCATGGGTTTTCTTAGGCTTCGTAGGCAAGCACCTTAACTGCTAAGCCATCTCTCCAGCCCTTTAATCTGTATTTATTTGAGAGCGAGAAACAAAGAGAGAGAAAGAGGCAGAGAGACAAAATGGGCACGCCAGGGCCTCCAGCCACTGCAAACGAACTCCAGAGGCATGCGCCGCCTTGTGCATCTGGCTTATGTGAGTCCTGGGGAATCAAACCTGGGTCCTTTGGCTTTGCAAGCAAATGCCTTAACCACTAAGCCATCTCTCCAGCCCAAGATTTTATTTATTTATTTATTTACAAGGAGAGAGAGAGAGAGAGAATGCATGCACCACTTTGTGCATCTGCCTTTATTTACATGGGTACTGGGGAATCAAACCAGGGTTGTTAGGCATTGTAGACAAATGCCTTAATGGTTGAGCCATCTCTCCAGCCCAGAACCATGAGTTATATGACAACCACTTGGTCCCCATAATTGTTTCCCTCTGGAGAAGTCTGATATGAGCTAGGGATTCTGCCCCAAACAGTAATTGGGGCAGGGTGTGATTGAAAGTTGGAGCCATGCATTGTGGCCATCCTCGTGACTCTGCAGAGAATGGGAACAGCAGATTGAGGAGACCATCCATCCAGATGTGGGTGACTGCCTGGAGCCCCAAGCTTACCACTGCTCCCTGGCTTCCTGGTGAAGGATCCTGTGTCTTTGTCTTATGTCAAGCCAGCTAGGAAAAGAGATGGACAGTCATCTAAGGGATGCATTGGACCATGTCTGTCCCCACTTCTTGGGGGGGGGGTGGGGACACAGTTGTGGTTGGTGATGAGGAAACTCAGCAGAGTTGGATCTGGAAGCTTGTAGGTCCTCCTGGGGGTTCATTGTTAAAGGGGTACTCCCAGGAAGGCATTGCCCCATTTGGGGGCCTGCCAGGAGTGCAGAGTCTTGGGCTCAGACCTGCTGAATCAGACCTTCCATTTGACAAGATTCCCAGGGACTGTACATTTGAGAGCTCATCAAAGCTTCAGGGTAGTCGGCCCCTTCAACCATCCAGCCCACAGGCATCGTCTGGAGAGCTTTAAAGTTACTCTGGCCAGGCCCTAGCCTTTTTCTTTTTCCTTCGTTCTTGTTTTGATTTTTGAGGTAGGATCTTGCTCTAGCCCTGGCTGACCTGGAATTCACCATGTAGTCTCAGGATGGCCTCAAACTCATGGTAATCTCTTACCTCTGCCTCCCAAGTGCTGGGACTGACTGACTGACTTTTGTTTTGTTTTGAGGTAGGGTTTCACTCTAGCCCAGGCTGATCTGGTACTAACTCTGTAGTCTCAGGTTAGCCTCAAACTCATAAGAATCCTCCTACCTCTGCCTCCCAAAAGCTGGGATTAAAGGTGTGCATCACCATCCTAAGCCTCACTTCCTTTTTTTCTTCTCTTTTCTCTCTTTCTCTACCCCCTCTCTCTCCTCTTCCTCCCTTCTTTCCTTCCTTTCCTCCCTCCCTTCCTTCCTCTCTCTTTTCTCCTCTCTTTTCCTTTCCATTCCTTTCCCTTTTTTCTTTTTCTTTTTTTAAAATATTTTTTGTTTAATTTTATTTATTTATCTGAGAGCGACAGAGAGAGAAAGAGGGAGAGAGAGAGAGAGATTGAGAATGGGCACGCCAGAGCCTCCAACCACTGCAAACGAACTCCAGACGCATGCGCCCCCTTGTGCATCTGGCTAACGTGGGTCCTGGGGAATCAAGCCCCAACTGGGGTCCTTAGGCTTAACAGGCAAGCGCTTAACCGCTAAGCCATCTCTCCAGCCTCCTTTTTTCTTTTTCTTTTTCTTTGGATCTTGTTTTGTTTTTTGAGGTAGGGTCTCACTCAGCCCAGGCTGACCTGGAATTCACTATGTAGTCTCAGGATGGCCTCAAACTCATGGTGATCTCTTACCTCTGCTTCCCAAGTGCTGGGGTTAAAGGCATGTGCCACCACAACCCAGCTCTTTTCTTTCCTTTTCTTTTTCTCATTCTGTAGCCCAGGCTGGCCTTGAACTTACCTTAGCCTCCCAAGTGGTAGGAATGCAGACATGAGCCACCACACCTGGCTCGCTCTCTCTCTTCTCCCCCTTCCTTCCTTCCTTCCTTCCTTCCTTCCTCCTTCCTTCCTTCCTCTCTCTCTCTCTCTCTCTCTCTCTCTCTCTCTCTCTCTCTCTCTCTCTCTCTCATAGCCAGGCTTGCCTCAAACTTGCTATGCATCCAAGAATGACCTTGAGCTTCTGATTCTCTTGCCTCCATCTCCTGAGTGCTAGGATTGCAGGCGTGTGCCACGGGTGCTAGGAATAGAACTGAGGGCTTTGCGCATGCAAGGCAAACACTCTACAATGGGTCTGTATCCTATGTCCCCCAGAGGTCTTATGTGTTTGTATGTGTGTGGGGGTGAGTGCATGTGTGCACATGTGTGAACATGTAGGCCAAAGGCTGACATCGGGTGCCTTCCTTGATTGCTCTGTCCCTTATTTTCCTGAGGCAGGCTCTCTCACTTGAATTTAGAGCTCACTGATTTTAGTCTAGCTAGTCAGTCAGCATGCCCCGGGGATCCTGGTTTCTAACCCCTGGAACGCCGTTATTACAGGCAAACCGCCACACCCACTTGGCTATATATATATATATGTTTTTTTTTTTGTTTTTTTTGAGGAAGGGTCTGACCTGGAATTCACTATGTAGTCTCAGGGCGGCCTCGAACTCATGGCGATCCTCCTACCTCTGCCTCCCAAGCGCTGGGATTAAAGGCATGTGCTACCACGCCCGGCTCCCACTCGGCTTTTACGTGGTGCTCATGCTGATGTGGTAAGTACTGTGTCCACTGAGCCGTCTCCTCAGCATCCCCAGAGGTCCTGATGTACTTGGTCTAGCATAACCATCCGAGTACCACCATCTTCCTAAGCTCGCCAGACATTCAAATTTGTACTGCTTATGCCCTGTGTGTGAACATACGGAGAAGGTGAGGCTATGGAGGAAAATCTAAAATTGATGCTAAATCTAGCATTGATACTCCAGCAAGCATCAATAGCTAAGGATTAGAAGACAAACTTCGCACTTGAGTGGACGATAGACAAGCGCAGCTGCTGGAGACGGGCTCTTCTAGCTTGAAGCCCACTTGGGCATCTGCCACTGGCTGAATGCTTCAAAATAAGAGCAAGCTCCTGTCTAGGGCCTTGTGCACAGGCAGCTGTGCCACTGGCCGGGCGCACATATGAGCATGTCTTGACTTCCCCATGTGACCATATGAAGAACGAAAAGATTAAGATGGAGATTTAGGGGCTGGAGAGATGGCTCAGTGGTTAAGGCACTTGCCTGCAAAGTCTAAGGAGCCAGGTTCAAGTCCCCAGAACCCCCGGAAGCTAGATGCACAGGGTGACACGTGCACACAAGGTGCTTTACACGTCTGGCCCTGGCATGTCAATATTTTCTCTCTCTCTTGCTTGCTCTCTCTCATAAAAAATAAAAGACAAGGCTAGAGAGATGGCTTAGCGGTAAAGGCACCTGCCTGCAAAGCCTGAGGACCCAGGTTCGACTCCCCAGAACTTACGAAAGCCAGATGCACATGGTGGCACATGCGTCTGGAATTCATTTGCAGTGGCGGGAGGCCCTGGCATGCCCATATTCTCTTTCTCTTTCTCTCTCTCCTAAAGGAATAAATAAAATTTAAATTAAAAAAATACAAAAAGATTGGGGTTTTATGGTGCCCACAATGAGCCCCTCAGCACTTCCAAGGCCAGGAATGGTTTTGGAAACTATATGTCCAGGTCTATCTCTTTCATTGTCCTCGGGTCCCTCAGTTTTAGACATTCTGGTTTGGAGCTGCACCCTGGGGAGATCTTAGTTTCCACATTATCCTGGGAGATGACTTACAAGTGCTAACCAAGTGGACGGAGCTAAAATTATTGCAAAAACTAACATGAGCACTTTGAAGAATATTGATCCTCTCAGTATCCTGAGGCAGGTGTTCCTTTTCTTTTTCCGTGTGTAAGTGGACATTCACGTGTGCAGGAGCATAGATGTGTGTATACACATGCAACTGTGTGTGCATGGGTGTGGAGACCAGGATTGACATCACATGTCTTCCTCAATTGCTTTCCGACTTAGTTTTTTTTTTTTTTAAAGTATTCTATTTAAGAGAGAGAGTGAGCAAGCGAGCGAGCGAGCGAGAGAGAGAGAGACAGAGAAAGAATGGATGCATCACGGCCTCTAGCCACTACAAAGGAACTCCAGATGCATGTGCCACCTTGCGTATCTGGCTTTATGTGGGTACTGGAGAATCACACCCATGTCCTTTGGTTTTGCCAGCAAGCACCTAAATAGCTAAGCCATCTCTCCAGCCCATCCAACTTATTTTTTTTAAATACTTTATTTATTTATTTATTTATGAGAGAGAGAGAGAGAGAGAAAGAGAGAGATGGGTGTGTCAGGGCCTCTAGCCATTGCAAATGAAAGCAGACGCATGTGCCACTATGTGCATCTGGCTTATATGGATTCTGGGGAATTGAACCTGGGTCCTTAGGCTTCACAGGCAAGAGCCTTAACAGCTAAGCCACCTCTCCAGCCCCCCACCCCCCGCCCACTTATTTTTTGACGTGGGATCTATCACTCTAGCCAGCAAGCTCCAGTGATTCTGTCTCGACCTCCCCAGTATTGGGATGCGTGCCCTTGTTCCTGGCTTTTACATGGGTGCTGGGGATCTGAACTCAGATCTTCTTGCTTGCAGGGCAAGCATTTTACTGACTGAGTCATCTCCTTAGTTATTTTTATTTTTTTAATTTTAATTTTAATTTTTTTTTTTTTTTTTGGTTTTTCGAAGTAGGGACTCACTCTAGCCCAGGCTGACCTGGGATTCACTATGGAGTCTCAGGGTGGCCTCGAACTCACAGCGATCCTCTTACCTCTGCTTCCTGAGTGCTGGGATTAAAGGTGTGCACTACCATGACTGGCTAATTTTTTGAAAGAGGGTTTTGCTATGTATTTTAACCCAGACTTGCCTTAAACTCACAGAAATCTTCCTACCTCAGTCTCCTGAGTGCTCAGATTATAAGAATGTGATACTACTGCACCTGGCATTATTCCCATTTTACAAATGAAAATAGTTAAAATCTAACATTAATTCTTGCTTAGGGCTGAAGAGCAAGGACGTGGCAGCACAGGACTCTGCTTCAGAATCCCTTTGGCTCTGTTACTACACACAATTTGTCCCTACAGTTAGACTGACTTATTTTGGGTGATGGGAGAGGCACGGGCAGGAAAAAGGAAGAGGAGCAGTGAAGTAAGAACTTCATTTTTATTTATTATTATTATTTTGGTTGGTTTTTCAAGGTAGGGTCTCACTCTAGCTCAGGCTGATCTGGAATTCACTATGTAGTCTCAGGGTGGCCTTGAACTCACAGTGATCCTCCTGCCTTTGCCTCTCGAGTGCTGGGATTAAAGGTGTGTACCACCACACCCACCAAGAACTTCATTTAGGGCTGGAGAGATGGGTTAGTGGTTAAGCACTTGCCTGTGACGCCTAAGGACCTCAGATTAAGGTTCGATTCCCCAGGACCCACATAAGCCAGATGCACAAGGTGGCGGATGCATCTGGAGTTTGTTAGCAGTGGCTGGAGGCCCTGGCATGCCCATTCTCTATCTATCTGCCTCTTTGTCTCTCTGTCTGTTGCTCTCAAATAAATAAATAAAAATTAAAATTAAAAAAAAATTAAAGGTGGAGATTTAAAAAATAAAAAGAACTTCATTTAAACCAGAAAAATTTGCCCAGCCATAAGACAAAGGAGGAAGTAACTTTAAGAAGAAACCATTTCAGTAGGGTTCAGTAGGGATGCTGGATAATTCCAAAGGCAGTATTAGAAAGACGTTCTGGGTAGAACACAGAGCCCCAAGGAGAGAGGGGTTTAATTTGATGCTTTTGAGTAGAGGTTAAGTCGTTTAAGGTCAGCTGCTTGTAATGTCTTTTAACCACTCATATATGATAGACAACTTCTTGTCACTTGCTTTAAAGGACACTTGAGAAATAGGGGTGGAGGGGAAAGGCTGTTATACTGGGGGCCATCGGGTTAGGCACTGGGTTGTCCCCATGGGACAGTGCTCACTATAGTGTCACTGCAATATTGGAGTGCATGCTGCCTGTCACCATGAGGAATAATGAGCAGAGACACAGGGATTATATCTTTAAATTGCGTTTTATTTACAGAGCCAGTAATTTTAGAAGGCAGCAGGTTAACATCTTAATTTAAAATCCCGCCAGGATTGTGGAAGATAGCTAAATTGGTAAAGTGCTTGTCTTGCAAGCATGAGGCCCTGAAAATGATCCTCAGTGTCCATCCAAATGCTGAGTGTGGTAAGTACGCCTGTGTTCCCCAGTGCTGGGGAACAGAGACAGGAGGATCGTGGGTGCTTGCCGGCTCCCCAGTCTGGCCTAATCAGTCTCAAAGGAGGTATGGTATACCTGAGGACAGCCAGGGTTGTTTGCCTCTGGCTTTCACGTGCGCGCGCCTGTGTGCTTATGTGCGTGCACGCGCGCACACGCACACACATGCAGACAGGCAAACACCAAACACACATACTCGTGCAAAAACAACAACAACAACAATCAAACTGATCAAACTGCCTCGCCTCTCATCCCCAGCCAGCAGGCTTCTTAGGGCAGGGTGGAGGTTGGTGACAAAGGTAGTGATTTATCCTTGAGCTCAGTCTTGCCCCTCTGGCCACATTTCTGAGACTTCTGGTGTCCATGTCTCATATTATCAACTTTTGCATTTTTGCTTCATTCTCTGGACATTTGGGCTCAGGTTTTTCTTGTGATTGCCAATGTCAACCTTGATCTCCTCCTGTGGCATCTGGACTGGCAGGGGGGGAGGGGGGAAGCGGTGTGATTTTCTGTTTTATCGAGGTAGGGCCTTGATCTAGCTCAGGCTAACTTGGAATTCATTATGTAGTCTCAGGTTGGCCTTGAACTCATGACGATCCTCTTACCTCTGCCTCCTGAGGGCTGGGATTAAAGGCGTGTGCCACCAATGCCCAGCAAGGGTGTGATGTTTTAAGTCAGAATAAAACAGTTTAAATGTGTAAACCATTAACAAAAATGCATGTGCAGGTTCCTTTCTACAACATAGAGTACACATGTGTCTTTATAAGTGCCACTACCCGTCCCTTCTGTCCCCTACCAATAGGACCAGGGCCGAGGAGCCTGTTTGTGAAAGGTTAAGTGTTGCTGAGCACAAATAGCAGAAGGTTGGCAAGCAGAGGCACAGGAAATGGCACGCTGCTGGCACTGACCACCTAACACCCTGGATCTGAAGTCTCTCTTCTTTAGTTCTTTTTAGTTTTTTTGTTCATTATTTATTTATTGAAAGCGACAGACACAGAAAGGCAGATAGATATATAGATGGATAGATAGATAGATAGATAGATAGATAGATAGATAGATAGATAGAGCGAGCGAGAATGGGCATGCCAGGGCCTCCAGCCACTGCAAATGAACTCCAGACACATGCGCCCCCTGTGCATCTGGCTAACGTGGGTCCTGGGGAGTCGAGCCTCGAACCGGGGTCCTTAGGCTTCACAGGAAAGCGCTTAACTGCTAAGCCATCTCTCCAGTCCTCTTTAAAAAAAAAAAAAGTTTTATTTATTTATTTGAGAGAGTCAGAGAGAGAGAGAGAGAGAGAGACACAGAGAGAGAGAGACAGAGAGAGAGAATGGGCAGGTCAGGGCCTCCAGGCACTGCAAACAAACTCCAGACACATGCACCACCTTGTGCATCTGGCTCACATGGGTCCTTGGGGAATCGAACCTGGGTCCTTTGGCTTTGCAGGCAAACGCCTTAATCCCTAAGCCCTTTAGGGAGTTGTCTTTACAAATTGGTTTTCCTACGTCAAAATGGTATATAGTCTTTTTGTAGGTGATAGGAAGTAGGGGGAAACTTGTTTACTAGAGAGGGGATACATTTTTAAAAATAATTATTATTGACATATTTCATCATAATCCTCTCCCATTATGCTCTTATCCTCCCTCCCCATGCCCCTTCCCCTAAGCCCCTTCTGTCCAACTACTCCCTTTTCTACTCTGCTTTTTTGCCCTCCTCCACCATTTATGATGGACCTAGTGGTGGTTTGAATTAGGTGTCCCCCATAAATTAATGTGTTCTGAATGCCAGGTCCCCCGCTGATGGCAAATTTGGAAATGGAGTCTCCAGGGGAGGTGTGTTGTTCGGAACAGGCTTATGGCTGTTATAGCCAGCCTCCCCTTGCCAGAGTTTGGCACAATCTCCTGCTGCTGTCGTCCACCTGAGGTTGGCCAGGAGGTGATGTCCAGCCTCTGCTCGTGCCACATCACCCGCTAGCATGGAGCTTCCTCTGCAGTTTGTAAGGCAAAACAAACCCTCTCCTTCCACAAACTGCTTGTGGCTTGCTGCTTTGTGCCAGCAGTAAGGAAACTGCCACAGACCTCCTATTGTGCGGGTTAACGGACAGTCACTGTGAGGCCACGTGACCGCTTCATGTCGAAAAGACAGCCTTCCACAAACACTCTTCCTCATCCTCTGGCTCTTACATTCTTTCTGCCTCCTCTTTCACAACGTGTCCTGAGCCTTGGAGGAGATAATATGAATCACTTAGTACCGAGCACTCAACCAAGGAGGGGGGTACCTTCTGAAACTCGATATTGGGTATATTTGGGTCTTATTAGTGCACGTCTTCCAAAGCCAACACTCCCCTTCTCCTACCTTGACAAAGGTCTGGCATGGACTTAGAGAGAAGAGAGCTCCGAGTGCAAGGCTCTTTGGGGGGGGGGGCGGGTACAGCTCACCTGGCCGAGCCACTGCTTAGCCCTGGAAGATCCTTTGCTTGGTTCAGACAGATCCAAAGGAGAAGAAAACATCACCACAAAGACGGGCATGGTGGTGCATGCCTATAATCCTAGCACTGGGGAGGCAGAGGCAAAAAGATCAGGAGTTCAAGGTCATCCTCAACTACACAGTAAGTTTGAGGCCAGCCTGGGATATCCAAGACCCTATCTCAAAAAAAAAAAAAAAAAAAAAAAAAAAAAAAGGTGGATGGGGCTGGAGAGATGGTTTAGGGGTTAAGGTGTTTGCCTGTGAAGCCAGGTTTGATTGCCCAGTACCCATGTAGGCCAGATGTACAAGGTGGCACATGCGTCTGGGGTCTGCTTGAAGTGGCTGGAGGTCCTGGCGTGCCCATTCTCTATCTGCATATTCCCCTTTCTCTTTCCTCCCTCATTCAAATAAATAAATAAATAAATACATAAATATTTTAAAACACCCACCAAAGACAATGCTACTACTGTACAACCAACCCAATGTGGTCTTGATGTAGGTGACATTCAGCTGGCCTTTTCAAAGAACATCACTGAGAAACACCATTCAGGACAAGCCCCACTTCCGCTTCACTGTGGTGGTTTGACTGTGAATGTCCCCCATAGTCTCGTGTGTTTTGAATGTTTGGTCCCCAGTTGGTAGAAATTTGAGAGGTGGAGTCTTGCTGGAGGAGGTGTGTCATGGGGGGAGGGAAGAGGGGACAGACCTTGAAGTTTATCAGTCTAGTTCACTGGGTGCTCAGTTTGCTCATTCTTGCTACTTCCCAGCCTGAGTGACAAGATGTGATGCCTAACCTCTATGCTGACACACTTTCCTGCCACGATGAAACATCCCCTTGAGATCATAAACCAAAATAAACCCTTTTCTTCCACATGCTGCTTTTGATTGTTTTGTCCCAGCAACAAGAAGGTATTTGCTATTCTTGCTTTGCATCTTGTCCACATAGTTCACTTTAGGAAGTGATTAAAAACTATTGCTGGGCTGGAGAGATGGCTTAGCGGTTAAGCGCTTGCCTGTGAAGTCTAAGGACCCCGGTTCGAGGCTTGACTCTCCAGGACCCACATTAGTCAGATGCACAAGGGGGCACACGCGTCTGGAGTTTGTTTGCAGTGGCCGGAGGCCCTGGCGCGCCCATTCTCTCTCTATATATATCTGCCTCTCTCTCTGTGTGTGTGTGTTTGTGTGTCCGTCGCTTTCAAATAATAATAATAAAAAAAACCTATTGCTACATGGATCTGGAGAGATGGCTCAGCAGGTAAGGGTGTTTCCTGAGTAAGCACGAGTGCCTGAGGGGACCTGAGGCTGCCTTAGGGTTTGATTTCCCAGCACTCACATAAACAGCTGAGTGTGGCCATATAAGTCTGTACCTCCAGATATGTGGGGAGCAGAGATGAGAGTCACTGGGGCTCACAAAATGGTAAGCTTTGGAGTGAGAGACTCCTCAAGGAAACATGTGGACGAGTGTTGGGGGCACCTTGTGTTCTGCTCTGGCTTTTGTACACCTAAGTACAGAATGTACTCATCTGTACACATGTACACACACTACACATACCACATGCAAAAGAAAATGCAGGGCTGGGGCTGGAGAGATGGTTAGCGGTTAAGGTGTTTGCCTGCAAAGCCAAAGGATCCTGGTTCGATTCTCCAGGACCCATGTAAGCCAGATGCACAAGTGGGCGCATGCATCTGGAGTTTGTTTGCAGTGGCTGGCGGCCCTGGCACATCCATTCTCTCACACTCTCTCTCTGCCTCTTTCTCTCAAATAAATAAATGTATTTGAAAAAAAGAAAGAAAGAAAATGCAGGGCTGGAGAGATGGCTTAGTGGTGAAGGTGCTTGCCTGCAAAGCCTGAAGATCCAGGTTCGATTCCCTAGTAGCCAGGTAAGCTAGCTGCGTAAGGTGGTACATGTGTCTGAAGTTCGTTTGCAATGTCTAGAGGCCCTGGAGTGCCAATTCTCTTTCTCTCTATCTATCTGCCTCTTTCTCTCTCTCCCTCGCAAATAAATAATAAAATATTTTAAAAAATTAAATATGCAACTTTGCTTATTTTGGTTCTTGGCTGGCTTGCCCAGAGAGGACGGGCTCGACAGGGTGTGTGTGAGCTGGTCATGTCTCTGGTATTTGTCAGACTCTGTTAACATCATTTGTGAGGGGACGTGGCTGTTTTATACATTTCCACTAAGCCCTGTGCTTTGGTAAAAACAAAGTAAAAACCTATTTAGGTAAAAATTCCCTAACAGATAAATCACACATGACCATGTGTTACATTTTCAGTCTTTATTTTTTTTAAGTAAAGAAATCCCATTGAATCAAAGATAACAAAATTACAGTTTTTGTTTGTAATGACCTTTGTCACCACCACACAGAATCAAAGGAGAATCAAAAGTAATGTGAGAACATAAAATAATCAAGGACACTATTGTTTAGTATAATTTCTTAATAAAGGTAAATATCCTCATATTTAGAAAAAATTGCATTGCTAGTTGCAAATCTGAAACACCTCAGTGAGTGCTGGAAGATTCTGTATCCCCCGTCCCCCCAAAATCCAGCAGCACGGAGGCTTTCAGAGTACAAACTCAAAAAATACAGTATTTCCAGGGCAGCATTTTAAGTTTCGGAAAACTCAAAGAGAACACAAATGAAACAGACTAGAGTCAGGAATGTCAAAGTGATGGCTCTCAAAAATCAATTTGGAAGCAGATCTGCCAACACAAGATCATGGTCAACTGGACTCTAACCCAGAGGAGGAGAGAGGAGGACTGGCTCCCTCCTTCTGCCCTGCCCCTGGCGTTGCTAAGGCAGCTGCAGTGGCAGAAAGAAGTCAAAAGCTCAGGTACAGTGAAGGTCTGTCTTCCTGAGGCAGTGGGAGAGACCCACATCACTTGAGACCGGTGTGGAGAGGTGACAGGATTCTGCGAGGACTTGTGCTTTAGGAAAACTAAAGAGGCCAAAATGAAATCTGAGCTAAACCTGACCCCGATGGCTAGGAACTTGGTCCCCTCACATGAGCAGCCTGGGAGAGCAGTGGTTGGCGCTGGGGAACAAGAGGCTGGGAGAGTATTTTCGGGGACTGTTAGCTGCTCAGTGTGGGTGGTCTGGGAGAAGGATGCCCATTGAAACTAAAGGTATTTCTGTAGGTGCTAGAAATGGACTGTCCCCACTTATGGCAACGTAAGATTTCTTGGCTAACGGGGACCAGAAGGGGCAAGAAAGCAGACTTTGGATTTTGTTACTAATTTGACAGGAGTCTAGTTAAAAGTTGAGAACTTCATGAAACTCAGGATGTCAGACTCAATCCATCAGTAAGAAGCAAACTTCAACTTACTTATTAGGCACACATGAAAGCTCTACCCACATACATGCCTGGAAAAACCAGATTGGAAAATATGATGGATGGACTCTCCCAAAACGGGTAATGATCTATGTTTTGGGAGTTTGGGGAGCTGGCGAACTAGACTTTTGTAGCCTGCTTTTAGGGGCCTCCGTGGGCGGATGCCTAACTGGCTGTAGCATCTGGAGCCAGTAGCAGCAGTGACAGGTTAGTAGAGGCAGCCTTTGCTCTGGATGGCATTCCGGGCCCCTCTGCCAGCAGGGGCCTGGTCCTCTTTCCTCAGTTGTAACTACAGTTTGGAAAAGGCAATCTTAGTTTATGAAGAGGACTTCCCTCTGCTTAGATGACACAAGTGGAAGAAACCCTTGTCCACAGATACTTGACCTCTAAATGCCACAAGCAGGCCACTCTGCATGGCTTTCTGAAGTAGCTGAGTGATCTAAAGTGGCTTTGAACAAGAGTGAGGCCAGGAAGACAGGACCCGAGATGAGGTATTTGGGGCCCTTTGCAACCACTCATGCTGTGGAGGGCGAGAGGTGGGGAAAGAGCCTCCAGGCCACTTGAGGAAATTCTCTGGTTTGGCTGTGACTTCGCCTTAAACTTCCATAGTGGAAGAGTTTGAATTCATGTGCTACACTACAAGATTGTCTTCATACCAGCAGATTCTCTAGAGGCAAGTTAAAGCTTTTTGGGCAAGGAAAAATAATTCCCGATGACACTGTGACAGAATGCTGCAGTAAAATGATCCCTAGATAATTTTCCTATATGCTTAAAGGAGACTCATGAGAGCCTTCAGCTCTGTTTTCTTTTCTTCTTCTTTTTTTAAATCTGTCCCTCTAAGTTAGCATCAAGGCCAAGGCCATAGGAAAAGAAAAGCCTCTCACATCTGACACCTGCTTCCCTGGCAAACACAAATAAGAAGATGTGCATTATTTCCCTAGAGCTGGCAAAACCCATCTCAAGTCACTCAGTTACAAAGGGAGCCCTCATTCAGATGCCAGCCATATCAGCTCAGCTGTCCCGACAGTTCAGCTGAGTGAGGCTGTGCTTTAGAATGAAAGCCCGAGGAGGGGGGCTCTGCCTGGCAATTCTCCATCCCCTGCCTGGTCACACTGTGCCCCAGTGGCCCTCACCAGCCAGTCACAAGACCAGTCACTGAACAGCAAGGAAACTACAGTGACAATGGAGAGAAGGAAGAGAAGCTGGCCCATTCACAGAGTTCTGGATGATACCCATGGTCCTAAGTAGGAAAAGCTAAATTCCCCAAACCCTTCTCTTCAAGTCCTCTCAAGTAAAGCCTTAGGGCTGTGACCCAGCTGTTTCTACCTGCAAGTGCCTTAGGTGCTAGGTTCAAACAAACGGTATGAAAGCAGATGACGTGGTCTTAGAGATGACCTAGGGTGATGCAATGGCTTAGACAGGGGACTTGAACCATTACTTCATCCTAGGACTTGCCCATACACACAGTGTGAATGAGAGCCGCTGGGAATGAGAAACTGGGTCTCCTGGACCCTGGTTCCATAAGCCCATGGGAAGCAAGAAACCTCTTCAGGTATATTTCAGGTATATATCATAGTCAATCCCCAGGTTCCTTGTAAGTGGAAAACACTGCAGAGAGGTTAAAAGTATGGTAATGAGAAACAACTATATTCATTGTGCTACGGAATCACTGGTTTAAAGTAACTGCAGGAAAGATGAAGAGCTTCCTCAAGGCTATGAAACTCCCTTGTAGCAGAGATTCAGAGGCTTGACACTTTTTTTTTTTCCCAAGTTATATAATTATAATTTAACTGGAATCAACATTTTTGTATTGTTCGGGACAAAGGGAATACTAGTGAAGAAATGTACTTTCTCCCTTGCATTTTAAAAATGTAATTCCAACCACAGAATTATCTAGACCTATGCAATTTATATCCTTAACTTGATTTTAGAACAGAATATTCAAATACTCTAAAAAATGAGCCTTGTTTTAGACCAAATAAGACATTAATGGCAAGAAGCCAATTCACATCATTATCAGAAATGAAGGACTTTGGGAAGAAAAGCGAGAAAGCCCAGAGGAAGGAGAAAAGATGACCCACATGAAGACAGCTCCCTCGTTCATTAGCAAGTTGGCAGCTCCACAGTCAGCGCCTCTGTGCTCTCATTCAAGTCCAGACAAGAACTTTCCTGTACGACTGCTACAGTCACGTTCTCATTTCCATGCCGGAGAGCTCAGTGCTTGAATAAAGAGCTTCAGTTGATTTCATGTGAACCAAAATGGAATGCAAGTGCTCTTCAGAGTCACACACTATGGAGATTTCAGCTGGGATAAGCATCCCCTGCCAAGTTCTGAGGGGTGGAATTCTGGTAGTATAGTAACAAAGGCTATGTCCCAGGCCTGCAGGAGATTCCAGAGTTGCTGGACAGACCTGGATCCAAGGATAGTCCCTCACCTCCTTCCATGTGAGAGACAAGGGGACTGAGTTTTTTTCCTCAAGGGGGTGGCACCTGGCCCATTGCTTTGTTAGTATGTGGACAGATGTGGCCTCAGGCAAATAAAGGAGCCCCTCACTTCCAGAGATGTTGACTCAACTGTTACATTGCTGGCCCCAAATCCTGAGGAATGGAGACAGTAGCACAAACTATGTCTATAAATCTTCTAGAATATAACTGTGGTTGAGGAGAGGGGAAACTGACAGAGGACCTAGCTTCCAAACTGAGACATGGATGATAAAGTGCCAATTTGTGTTAAAAGAACATGCGGCAGAGAAATGACAACCTGGAGGGGTATATGACAGAATTTGGTACAGTTTTAGAAATTATAACAAAGCAAAGCTGAGACCACAGGAATCTCAGTCTTTTGAAGGAATGGCCATTTATGATTTATGATGTTACAGAATGATCTGGTGATTGTCAGAAAACAACTTCTTCAGCTTACAGACATACTGTCACAGTCAGCCGGGCCAATGCCTGGTCTACCTCCACCTGTGGCCCTGAGGATCGACTTTCAGGTACTCAAGTGGCTCCCTTAAACATCCACACAAGCCACTAGCTATCTTCCAGTCTGTCCTGGAGCCATAGGAGATGAAACAGAAAATACTTAAAAAAAAAAAAAACAATAACAGTATTCAGGCAATTCATTTATAGCTCAGTTTAGTTCTAGATAGCAACCGATGATTTTTCAAAGTGCAGGGTTCTTAGAAATTCAAGTACTCTCGCATTGGAGAAAAGGGGTACTTGAACCCTAGAGTGACATGTCTACTTGAGGAGACATTTGGGAAAGATCTAACCAACAAACAACACATAAAGGCTATTTAATTAAAAAGCTGGTTTCAAATTAACACCCTCTTCAGCTGGAAATATATTTCTCTAAACTCAGGTCCAATTTTTGAATTGTTGGGTAGCAAAATCTAGAATAAGAGGGATATGTGTTTAAAAAAAAACCCCTAAAATATGAGCGAGTGCTTAAAGACACTCACCATCACCTTTTCATATGAAATACGAAACGGGGAAGGGCAGGAGAAGGCAATTAACAAGTGCAGGTCTGGCCTAGGGAAGGGACTCCCAGGCTCCCCGGGAGGGGTGTTCTCGCAAACCTCAGTACACTGAGTTTGTCATTGAACTTCACAAGTGGTGGTGGTCTCGGCAATCTACCTGGTCCAAGTCCCTCATTTCATGAGGAAGAGGATCAAGTCCAGAGGGACTTATCCAGGGTCATATAGCCGGGAAGAAGCAGAGCCAGGGCTCAGCCCAAGTGCCCACTCCCACCCAGGGATTTTTTGGGGACGCCACACTGAGACCATACACAGGGCAGCCACACGACAGGGCTTGCTGCTTTGGAGACTCCTGGAAGCCGAGAGACACTATGGACTATGGATTTCAATAAAACGAGCCACCAAGAGGAGCTGCTAATTTCAAGGTGCTGCAGTACGGTGTTTCCTGTTTGCCTGCTGATGAGAATCTCCTGGGGCACTTGTCAAAAATGAAAATCCCCGGGCCCTTCCCAGATCCACTGAGTCAGGCTCTGAGGGGAGGGACCTGGGAGGCTGACCTTTTGAACAAGTGCCCCATGCAAGTCTCAGCAGCACAAGGTGCAAGGGAACAGTCTCAGGAGACGGCAAAGGAGAAATATTGGCTTGCGACTCAAAGGACTTTCCTTTGCCATTTCAGAGACCACGCTCTGCCCAGCAGACCTCAGGCTCTCAGAGCAAGCATCACGCTGATTAATAGCTTCAACATTTATATGGAGTGCTGCTCTCTTGTCAGGGTCTACACAGGGACATAATAGCCATCACGCAATCACATCCATCCATCCTTGACTGTTCTCAGGGAAAGGCCTTTTGATTGGCAAAGCAAAAGTGCTGTTCAGACACATTTTTAATAGGGAAACTAGTGTAATCGGCTTGAAAGCAATCAGATGTTGAAACTGGACAGGACAGTGAGAATCCTGTCGCTTGTCACCATGGCTAACAATGCAACGGAGAAAACCGTAACTACGCACGGAAATAGCCTGAAGCTCCCAGAAGAGCCACCTACTTGAGACAGGTTGCATGGTGAGGCCCCCCTAGGACTAATGGTGTGAGGTCAGATCCAGGTCACTTAGGGAGATGGGAGACCTGAAAGAGCCGGCGAGGGGCGCGGGTTCCAGAGGAGGGTTGCTGGAGCACGCCAGAGTCCGGAGGCCTCATTCTAGCTCAGCCTCCACCTGCTCCGTGTCAGAGCACTGGGACTTGTTCCGTTCCCATTGGCAAATGGCATTGGCATACTCCACCACCAGCTTATCCATCCATGTCAGGGGCTCGGGGAACAGCACGGAGCCCTCGAAGAAGCCCAGGTGGCCCCCATGCAGAGGCAGCACAAACATGACATTCTCCCGTTTCTCTGCAGGGGAAAGACAACCCAATTACTGCACTGTATTACTGTCTAAGACAAGAGATCAAAAGTGAGCTGGCTGAGTGGCCTGGCCTTTCCTCCCAGACAAAAGACACTTAAGTGGACATCCAACCTGCGTTCACTCTGCCTTGCCCACCTAAGTGCGTATCTAAGTCAGAGGGACCTTGTCTATTTGGGAACCTGCTCACCTTTGTTGTAGAATGGGCCCCCAAATGGGCTGAATGGTAGAACACTTGCCTAGCATTTGCAAAGCCCCTCAGTTCAATCTCCAGTACTACAAAAATAGGTAAGTAAAACCTAGTTCAAAGAATGGGCACCAGCTTCAGAAATCCTTGGAACTCTGAGTGGTTCTCACACTCACAGGTCCAGGTTGCCCCAAACTAAGAACCTCTGGAGAGGGAGCAGGTGGGGGTGCAAGGGAGGAGAACTTAATCCCACCAAGGATGCCAGTTCCTTCCATGTGACTGGCTACACTTCTCAACTTGCATCTGGATTGCTTGGGATGTCTTATTTGAATGAGACAGATTCTTTAAATTTTTTTTTTTTTTTTTTCGAGGTAGAGTTTCACTCTAGCCCAGGCTGACCTGGAATTCACTATGCAGTCTCAGGGTGGCCTCGAACTCACAGCGATCCTCCTACCTCTGCCTCCCGAGTGCTGGGATTAAAGGTGTGTGCCACCACACCCGGCTTTAAAACTTTTTTTAAAAATTTATTTAGAGAATATGAATGAGAATGGGTGCACCAGGACATCCAGCCATTGTAAATGAACTCCAGATGCGTGCATCACTTTGTACGTCAAGACAGATTCTTTAATGTTGACTCTGATTAGATAACGTGAGGGTGGGCAGGCTCTGAGGAGAGGCTCACAGCATTTAGAGCACTATTTACTACAGAACAGGGACAAGTCAACACACTCAGTGACTTTTCATGCCATCAATCTTCAAGACTAAGACTCAACTTGAAGTTGCAAGTTGTGTTAAAGAATGCCCAGGCCCTCAAATGCCACATGGTAAATGGCCATGCTGGGAGTGGATGACCTAACTTCACTACATGAATCCATGCTTAGGTGAGTTCCACGGGATACTGAAGATGTATATAAAAGGGGCTTCCAGGCTCAACGGGAAACATCTGTCTTCCCTGGGGAACAACTGAATGAGCTCCCTTGTGGCTCTACAGGGCTCTCTTCTTGTCTCACTCCCTTTACTCTTCCTTTCCAGTTGCTGTTGCATTAGCCCTGTGAATGTTCTGAGTCCAGAAGGAGAAAAGTACTGTTGCTTTCTACCTTGGCTGTGCACGTGGCTGAGTGGGCTGTGCGCGTACAGGGAGCCTGTGGCAGGACGGGGGTTGATGGGAGATAGCTTCTATCTCATAACGGGCCTCCCACACAGGCAGCCTTCATCCTGAGCTGTGTGACGCAGCTTGCATGCTATGCTACCTACTCCTGTAGCTGGGGGTTAGGGTTAGCTCTTCCTTCTGGTTGCTGTTTGCAAGAGGAAACGTAATCACAGAGGACTGTGTGATGCCTTAGGGATCTGGAAGTATGCAATTCACTAGCATTTCCTCCGGCCCGCTGCTGACTTCCTTACCCAGCATGGAATGTGATTACGCTAGCTCGAAACACGAATGTTTCCATGAGCAATGCTCTCTGCCATTTCAGCTGCTTGTATTTTTATCCTCAAGGCAGATGGAGAGGCTGTCATCAGAGGGTAGAACTGGATTTTTTTTTGTTTTGCTTTTCAGGACAATTTTAAGTCTAGATAATTCTTTAAGTCAAACTCTCCTATTTAGGGAGCGACAGACCCAAGACAGTAGTTTTATAGATCACTAGTTAAGTTCCTTCAAAGCCCTCTTGGCAATGGACATCAAAGATGGTCCTTTCTCCTGTATGAGGATGGAAGTCTAGAAGGTTCTGTCCAAGGCTCTCTGCAGTCAGGACTACCAGCCTCAGCAGAAGAATGCTGCCAAGGCCGGGCGTGGTGGCGCACGCCTTTAATCCCAGCATTTGGGAGGCAGAGGTAGGAGGATCACCGTGAGTTCCAGGCCACCCTGAGACTACAGAGTGAATTTCAGGTCAGCCTGGAGCAGAGTGAGACCCTACCTCAATAAACAAACAAACAAACAAACAAACAAACAAAAAAGAATGCTGCCACAAGAGGCTGGTCTGCAGGAGCTGACCAGCACTTAAGATGACTGAGCTTACCGTGGTGATACTCACCTGACAGAGACTTGGGAATGGTTAGAAGACTTTCATGCACCAAGGGGTCATCAGCCGCATTAACCAGCATGAGGGGCACATGTATCTGCAGCAGAAAGGTAAGGCAGAGTTAAGTACTCGCTCCTTGCCAGGCATGCCTTTAAGCACAGGGTGAGGGCGCCCCACTGTCACGGGCACGGGGAGGAGTGACAAGTGCCCCTCCAGCCACAGCCCGGGAGAAGGCGTGAGCAGGCGCGGGGCTCCCAGGGTCCCAGACCTGTGCCCCGATGGACACAGGGCGGTACTCAACGGTACCCACGATCTAAGTATTTCTGATTATCTTCTGATTGCTTAGCCATGCCTCTCAGAAAAATGACTTCAACAAGAAAACGTGAATATTCATACAGCTTATACTGTGGGGAAGAAAAGTGACATATACTGCACCTCAGAGCAAGGAGACTTTCTAGAAGAATGTGAAGGATGTAATGAGTGGGATTGGGTGTGGTGGTGCATACCTATAATTCCATCACTCAGGAGGATTGTAAACTGGAGGCTAGATTGGGCTAAACAGGTAGGCCTTGTCTCAAAAAACCAAGGATTAGGGATGTAGCTCAGTTGTAGAGCACTTGCCTAGCATATGCAAGGCCCTAAATCAATCCCTAGCATCACCTAAAGAACAACAAAAGACAACCCCCAAAACACACAACTAGGAGTGGGCTGGTGGATATGAGGGGCTCATGGCAGGGTTGTGTTCAACATTCAATTTAGCAAAGCAGCCAACAGTCCCCTTTGGGCCTTTGAGTGGAGATGGCCCTGGGGGAGCATTCAGATGTTTCTCACTTGTTATCCTGAGGCAGCAAATGGTGCTAACCTGGATCTCTCAGATTGGCTCTATACAGCTCAGTACTTCTACAACAGCGTAAATGAAGATGCCAAAAACCCAGGTAATGATGGTGACCCAGGAGGGCTTAGTGCAAAGACAGCCATGTAACTGCAATTCATAATTATCTACTTCAGCTGGGGAATGGTGGGCCAGAGGTAGACATTCAGGAGGCCAAGTGGGGAGTTCTGAATTTGTATAAAAAGGGCAACTGTGCAAAGGCCAAATGAGAGACTGGCTTGGTGGTGTTTCAGGTAAAAAAAAAAAAAAAAAAAATACATGGGAGGCTGGGCATGGTGGTGTACACCTTTAATCCTAATAAACTTAGGAGGCAAAGGCAGGAGGATCCTTGAGTTTGAGGACAGCCTGGGACTGCAGAGTGAGTTCCAGGTCAGCCTGGGCTGAAGTGAAACCCTACCTCAAAAACAAAATAAAGCAAACAAACAAACAACCCAAAATGCATGGGAATTTGGTGAGCCACAACCTTAATACATAAAAGGATTACTTTTTTTTTGTTTTGTTTTTTCGAGGTAGGGTCTCACTCTGGCCCAGGCTGACCTGGAATTCACTACGGAGCCTCAGGGTGGCCTCAAACTCGTGGCAATCCTCCTACTTCTGCCTCCCAGTGCTGGGATTAAAGACATGCGCCACCACGCCTGGTGATAAAAGGTTTACTGTGGCTGCTATAAACTGTACTGATGTAAACAATCTATCTTTCTTTTTAGTTTTAGTTTTGGACATGATCTTACTGGCTAGGTACTTGCTATGTAGTCCAGAATGGCCTCAAACTCACAGCAATCCTCCTGCTTCAGCTTCCCAAGTGCTATGATTATAGGTAAGTGCCACTATGCCTGGCACCAGCCTACCTTTCAATAGGCATGCTCCTCATTACTTTGAAATCTATCTTTTATTCTATGCTTGCCAGAGCATGGCAGGAATTTGGAGTTCAGTCCTAGGCACCATGCTAATAATGGCAAAAAAAAAAAAAAAAGGAAAGGAAAAAAGAAAGATAGAAAGAAAGAAAGAAAGGATCCAGGATGGTAAGAAACCCAGATGGCTTTCCACTAAAAGCCATGGTAGAAACCACACAGGCCAATACTGTCAGAGAGGGCTCAGGAAACAATGAGATGCTGCAACAAGTTTAAGGTCCTCTGTTTGACCCTCGGGAGGGAGCAGATGGGTCTAAGCAGCTCAGGAATTAGAGCAGGGTGGTCTCAGAGGGACAGGCCTGGTGGCTCTCATTTGTCATCCCAGCACTTGGGAGGTAGAGGCAGGAGGATCAGGAGTTCAGTCACTCTTGACTACAGAGCTGGAGGCCAGCCTGGACTACATGAGACCTTGTCTCAAAGACAAACAAGCCAAAGCAAAACAAACAAAATGACAGCAGCTGCAGCCACATTCTGGCTCTACTTCCACCAGGAAACTTAGGAGGGACATCTGTTGTACTATGGGCCAAGCTGGACGGAGTGATGCTTCTACTGAGTCATTGACGGCCACTCACCCTGTGCAGGTACCTCATGCAGCTTTCTTCCTCATAATACTCCTTCAGGGAATTATAGCCATGGAACTTCCTGCAGCACATCAAAAAAAAAAAAAAAAAAAAAAGAGCACATAATATTTGTCATAAAATTGAGTGGACTGTTCTCCAGTTTCTGTGCTAATTCACTGCATTGGTAGAATGTACACAGGTACCAGAGTTGGGTCTGAATATCTAATTTTAGTAAACAAATACTATTTATTTACTAAAACAGATGTAGGTGGCAGAGTCTGGGGTCAAGCTTCAGCATATGGATTTGAATCCTGGCTCTGCCGTCACTGGCCGGGTAGATGCAGGCAAGTGCTCAAGTTGTGTGAGCTTTGGCTGTTCATCTGTGAAATGGGTCAAAGACAGGCTTTCCTTGACGGTGCTGGAGACTTACGACACAGCAGTGCTTCCTTTACAGGGACTGACCTGGAGAAGGCACCCAGGTGCTATCTGTACCGATTGTCAGTGGTTGTGACATCTTGTTAGGGTGAATAAAATTATGTATTACCCTAGACCAAGAAAATGAAATTCAAACACACGTGCTAGAACTTTCTTTTCAACAGTTATTCCTGAACTGCTGTGATTTGGAATGAAGAGTGTGTTATCTGTACTGATTGTCAGTGGTTGTGACATCTTGTTAGGGTGAATAAAATTATGTATAACCCTAGACCGAGAAAATGAAATTCAAACATATGTGCTAGAACTTTCCTTTCAACAGTTTATTCCTGAACTGCTGTGACTGGGAATGACGAGTGTGTTGGAAAACGAGAGGAGGGATGGGGGTTGGAAGTTGCCGGTTCAACAAAACCTTCAGCGCTCAGTCACAAAGTCCTGCAGCTCTGCCTAGCCCTGAGCTCCGAGAGGCTTGGTGAGTTCAGCCCAGAGCTCAGGTCTCTAAGACATCCTGGCTCACCCCCCACCCCCACCCAGCAGTGGATCTCTTCCACCTTCACAATCCTCAGGCTGGAAATGATCCACCAAGCTCAGTGCAGACCGTTAGGGTGCTCCTGGTGGGCACGAGGCTGTGTGTAAAGACCGCATCCAGGATCTCTGCCCTTGTAAATTCCATTCTCTGTGGTCTCCCCAGGGTACGCCATTCATCTAGTGTGCTCACGATAGATCCATGAGGAGGCTGCCGAAACCCGGTGTGACACTGCTACTATCCAATACTATGAGGAAGAACTTTAGAAGAGTTGAGGGAATTTCCTTTTGGGCTTAAATTTAGAAGATGAATGGGATATTTAAGTTATTTCCTTTTCTTATTAGGTCCCATAGTGAGTCATATACTGCATCTTAAGAGAGGCAGGTATTATTCATTTTCATCTTTTAAACACACCAGAAGCCAGCATATCTATAATCCCAGCACTTGTGAGGCTGAGGTAGGAGGATTACCATGAGTTTGAGGCCAGCCTGGGCTACAGAGTGATTCTAGATCAGCCTGGGTTAGAGTGAGACCCTGCCTCAAACACAAAAACTAGGTTCCAATTGTCTTGAGAAACTGTTAGGCGTGTTCAAGTTTACCTGGTGGTCAAAGGCTACTAGAATCTCACGAAGAAGGAAAGTAGAGATCCTATGCCCTCAGGTCAATGGCCACCTACTGGCCGAATACCTGCTTGTTGCAGACCATATCTAAAAAGGCATCAAATGACAATGCTAAGGACGGCCTTTCTGAAGACAGTAACAAGGTCAGGGACCAAGCCTACCTTTTTCAGTGACGTTTCTAATGTCACTCAGGTAGGTGCTGATACCAGGAAAGAGAACACTGTCAGGTCAAGACTGTAGGTGCTTGGGGTCCAGGTGAAGAGAGAGGAAACAAGAGGGGTAGATGGAATGTGTGCTTTACACGAAGAGACGCATATCCAGGCGCCCACAGAAAGAGACTGACTGTATGCTTTCTTTCAAACACATTGGACTCTTGGTTCATCTTTTGCTTCTCTCCTTTTGGTACAGACTTAGTCAACTAAGCATGGATAAACATGGCACAAGAAGTTATTTTCTTTAACTTCACTCCAAAGGCAGATGTAGGTGGACTGCTCTTGCCCTGTGTTGAGGCAGGACTGGAAGAGTAAGGACCTGGACCACTAGGATGTGCACGCCTAGCCCCTCAGTCCAAGCTGTCTGTGCCACGTGGGATGCATGGTCATATTCTCTACCCACTTGTCCAAGAGATTAGGACTTTTATGTGCAATCTGTTTTTGAGCATTACACACTACTTCAACAAAAGTAAAAAGCCAGCAAAGTAAGCTGAGGAAAAAGCGGGTCTAGGTAGAGCTGACCTGCGACTTCCAGCCTGCACCCGCCCCACAGCACTTGCTGGGGACCCACCTCATCACGTTGTCGTCAATCTGCGTCAGGGATGTTGCTGTGTAGAGCCGGCTCAAGTCTGTGTCTTCCAGGCTCTGGGGTTTCTTAACATGGTCTCCGAAAAGAGCTTGCCTGGAACAAGGATGGAAATAAAGTAATGCAGAGGGGCAACCACCACCACTGGGCCTGCTTCCCTGCCCACAGGCAGGCCAGGAGCGCCCTATCTCCATTGGCTAAGGGATGTGATAAACACATACCACCGTCGGGTGTGGTGGTGCCTATCTTTAATCTCAGCACTCGGGAGGCAGAGGTAGGAAATTCACCGAGTTCAAGGCCACCCTGAGACTACATAGTGAATTCCAGGTCAGCCTGGGCTACAGCAAGACCCTATCTCAAAAAAAAAAAAAAAAAAAAAAACACCACCAAAACCACCAAAACCACCATCAGCTATTGTCACAGACATCTGTGGCAGGCCACCGCTTGCTGGGCACTGCTCTAAGTGCTTGATAGACTTGAGCCCACGGACTCTGAGCAGGGTCAGCGAGGCCAATGCGCAAGGACCCCAGCCTTGAGCAGGTGGGCGCTCTGCTCTGACACAATGCTTGGTCAGAACCCAAAGGCCAGCGAAGCAGGTGGGCTACCTCAACAGCGACAGGCCACTTCAGGATTGCTGTAACTGGGGAAAAATGGTGTATGAAGAGGTCCCTTGTCTTGTCTGAGTGGGGGTATGGGGCAGTAGCAAGTCATTTAGCAAATTCAAAGCTTGGAAGAGTTTGTTCTGTTCAAGTCTCTAATCTGGTCACGGAGTAGGCACCCGTTTTTCTCCCTTCCTGGAGAAGCAGGAGTTCTGGCTTTCAGCGACTCCCAGACAGCTCCGGAAAGAAGCGGTGTCTGCTGAGCTGTGTGTGTGTGTGTGGGGGGGGGCCGCTGCGCGCACCTGTGTGAGAGGATGATCTTCTTCATGTTGTCGGCCATGAGGAAGTTGTAGAAACGCCGGCACTGGTCCCACTGCATGAAGGTCTCCTGGGCCCTGGAAGGACCACGGGGAGAGTGAGAAGGCAGGAAGGGCTCTGTGATGGCCAGGAAGTGCCCATGGGGGTGCTGCTGTGGAGTAGCCCGCGGGGACAGTGGCTTGATATGCAGCGCTCAAACATGGGGAGAACCACATGCCCTCTGAAGATGACCCCCACCCCCCACAGGGAACTTCCAGTGCCAAAGAGGCACAGCTGGTTATTGGTGGCACTCCTGACACCCTCCTGGACTTCTCTTAAGTCACAGAACCTGCTAGAAACAGAGTCTGCTTGGTTAAAAAAAATAAGTGGTGTGTGTGTGTGTGGGGGGGGGGTAGGTTCATAAAACACACGCTGAAGCTTTAAGTAGAGAATAAGTCTACCTCCTTAGGCTAGAAGGCCACTGTGTACTGTATGGGAACCTCCCCACACACTGCAGGCACAGAAAGGACAGGCCAGGCCACCATGGATGGAATCCTAGCTATGACAACACCATAGACACATGCTTGGTGGTCTGACGGAGGGGTCTCTCAACCAGTGAGCCACAATCTGCTGCCCAAGCTGGCCCCTCTTCTCCCTGCCTTTGGCCTCGTGTTGTCTCTTGCTGAGAGCACAGTCTTTCAGAACACCCCAGTGCTTTCTTGCCCTCCTTCATGTCTCCCTTTGCTAAGCTCCTGAGGGGCGGTCTTCCTCTCACAGCACTGCCCTCAAAGCAGAGGGACGGCAGAGTAAGAGAAGGAAGATGGTGCAGGTCACAAAGCTAAGTTATACACAAGTGCATCAGCACTGTGGGAGGCTTTGGGTGAGCGGCTGCTTGGTGAAAGGCTCTAAGGTTCACAGAGGTCCATCCCATGGGAGGATGAGGACAAAGATGCTGGGCCGATGTGGCTTATTTTGGCTGATGCTGATTCCCGTTATCTTTAAAAAAATATTTTTATTTGTGTGTGTGTGTGTGTGTGTGCGCATGCGTGCGCACCAGCATCTCTTGCTAGTATTGTTGATGGGGGAGGATCTCTGTATCTCTGATCAAGTCTTTAGCAAGACATATAATTTGTAGTAGATCATAACACAAAAGGTAGTTTTCTTATTTTTCTCATTCTCTTCCTCCTCTCCTCTCTTAAAAGGCCTAATTTCTTTAATACCATCACCATCAAATTGGAAGAAATGAGGGGAGAAAAAAACTCTGAAAGATGGAGAAGTGCTTGCTTGGGAATTCGTGTTCATGAGAAAATGAGAGAACACTTACACGAAACCGTGACAACACGGGAGTCAGGTGGACAGGATTCAAGTACCACGGGGGATGAGAACAGTAGTGACTCATGAGAGTGCATGGGAAACTGAGGCAGAGAGGAGGAGGTTATGGTCTCAGCCGTATGTTGGTGGGTGCAGCACATACAAGAACTTAACTTGTGAGAGTACAGAAGACCCCAGAGGCATGAGAAACTATATGAGATAGGCAGGACCCCGGGGTTAATTAAGATAAGGTCAACTCTGAAACCTAGGTGTCTAAAATCCCTAGGGAAGACAGGCAGAGAACATTTTGGGGTGAGAGCTGCCAGGACAGACAGAAGTGAATTTTGCATTTGAGATGCACGTTAAGACGCACACAGGCCTCGTACTCCTGCACAGCCACCACCCTTCTAGGGCTGAAAAGCCTCCTCTCTGCCTGTGATTGCAAGAAAACAAAAAGGTGATATTGGTTTAAAATTTTAAAAAAACAACTGCCCTTCATTCATTCAGTTCTGGTTAAAAGGTTGAGGGAACCTAAGTCCTGGGCAGCATCAGCACACAGGGGACAAGGGCGTGTCTCTGACCTGTCACAAATTCCTACTTGGAGGGCTGAAGGGTCTTAGCTGAATGTCAATCATGCTCCGGAGGATAAAGCAGCCGTTTTTCCTCACTGCACGAGGCTGATAGTACAACAGGCAATTTAGTGTATGACAGTCTTAGAGGTCTTAAGGAAGGCGATGTAGAGACTAAGGAAAATACCTCACGGAATCAACTTTTCTACTTGAACTTTGCCTTATTTTGAACACCTTGCTGTACCAATTATGCGCCTTGCCATCAGCAGGTGGCGCTATTGAAGCAAAATGCAATGAAATTGCCACTGTAAAGTTCTGCATTGAGAGGAGGGAGGAGACAAATTCATTCTAACCCTCCTAGTTATCAAATCCAGTGCTCTCTGAACACAAGGTCAGCATTCACAGGAAGTTCAGGGTGACGCCCATGTTACAGATGAGAGGATGCTGAAAATGAGAAAGCGAGAGGACTCTAAACCTCCCAACTCCTTCAGGCCTTGCTCCCTTGGGTCTAGTGGAAGGCTGGTCCCTTGATTACCTTTTCCTTTTCTCTTAAAAAAATTATGTATTTATGTATTTATTTTTAATTGTGTGTGGATGTGTGCATGTGTGTATGGGCACACCAGGGTCTTTTCTGACTGCAAATGAATGCCTATGTGGCTTTATATTGGTGACTGGGGAATTGAACCAGGGTTGGCAGGCGTTGCAAACAAACACCTTTAACCACTGAGCCATCTCTCCAGCCTTGATTAACCTTTTCTTATCCTGATGGCTGGACAGGATAGGAGTCTGACTAACTCTGGTTACATGTGGCCATGCCTTTTCAACTGGCTCCAAGGGTGTCTATGAGAAGATTCCCCAAAAGAGGAGGAGGGGCTGACCTAGTCCTGGAATGTCAGAGCTGGATCACCAAACTCAGACACCTCCACACAAGCGAAGCATCAGAAGTCATCTAGGCATCATGCCAAAGGCAGATTCTAGGGCTGTAGGCCTCAGATGTCACCAATCAGAATCCCCAGAGGAAGGGGTCCCTAAACTGAATTTATTTCTCACATGATCCCCCAAGTGACTTTTTTGTTTCTTTTTTAGGAGGTGGGGAACTGTTGGTTTTTTGTTTTGTTTTAGGCCTAGGCTGGTCTCAAACTCATGGTCATCCACCTACCTTAGCATCCTGAGTGCTGGGATGGATTAAAGGCATGAGCCAACATGCCCAGCTTCCTCAAGTGATATGCAAGAAAGTGAGACAGTCAGCAGTTCACTAGATTGGTCTTTGTGATGCACTGACTTGACCCATCTCCTTCATTTTTCAGTGAACAGTGAGGCTGATGTTAAGTAATAATTACATTCTATGGGCTGGGCACTGTTCTAAGTATCTCATACACATGAACTCATTTGACCCTCATAATGGTGCTAAGGAAAGTTGGGACTTAAATCGTTGGCCCTAGAACTCACGAAAGGTTTCATCAGGCACGTGTTTCTGGTCCATTTTGGTTATTTTTAGAGTTTCTTTTTTGGTTAGTTTTACTCTTCATGAACAGTTTGAATTCTGGGCCAACAACTTCCCTTAAATTCCAGTATCATATGCCTTTAGATATAACATAGATTGTCTCTCTTCATCCGAAAATAATGAAATAAGTTAAGTTTAACCTGTAGCATGTAAGATATAGGTGAGACCAAAACGAAAGACCTTTACTAACTATAAAGCCTGTTGGAGTGGGGAATGTGGTTCGGTGAAAGAGGGCTGGTCTAGCATGAACAAGGTCCTGGGTTTTAGCATCAGCCCTGCATGGAGGGGAAAAAACATTGCATGGCATTATATGGAACAATACAGTTTTGTTTTACTTTCTTGGGCAACTTTGAATTTCTTCAAGAAATCTTTGGTAATAGCTTATACCCATCTGTAATGTAATATAAGAAAAGACACTGTCATGAACGGTATGAACAGGAAAAACAAATGAACGCATTTTAGGGGTCTGGAGAGCTGTGTAACCTTGAGGGAGGCAGAGCAGCCGGCAGGCCCTACCAAACTCCACCTACCAGGACATCTGCTGGCAGCAGATTGAGAGGGAGATAAACCTTTACTCCCTAGGGCAGCCCGTTCCCTGGGAAGAGGTCTCGAATGCTTTAAAGGTGAGGACACTCATTAAATGACTTCCACAGATCCCTTTCAGATGCCACCTGAGACTCCACTCGTGTAGGGAGGAGGGATCTGGGACCATGAGGCCCTACTCTCAGATGCTGGCTACTAGTTTCCCGTGTTCTCATTGTATTCCCGAAGCAGGAACAGGGACTCCGGGGAAGTAGCAGCTATCAGAGTGGCTTTGGTGATCCAATAACAGGTCCGAGTCCCAAACGCAGTTACGCATCCCAAGTTTAACACTAGGGCAACTCTGGTGTATATGCAGACGCAAAACCAACTGAGTCCATGACCCAGAAACGTCTGCCCACTCTGCTATGGCGCCCCCCCCTGAACTTCGCCTGGTGTCCTGGGTATCTCAATAAATAAATGATGCCAACTGAAGGACCCGATGGAGGAAACAAGCGGGTGTGTGTGCGGTGGATAACTCACCGTAAGGCGCTGTACCCCTGGCACACGCTCACGCAGCACAGGACCTTTTCCTGGTTTGCCTGAGTCTCCCCCAAGTATTTGCACACGATGTTACCGCCCAGGCTGAAGCCCACGACGACCAGCTGGGTCTGCGGATACGTCTTCTTGATGTAGTTCACCATGGCTCCAAATTCCCATGTGCAGCCTGCAGGCAAAACAGGCGAGCTCAGTCATTTCAGGTGCAACAAACACTGAAGAAAGCTGAGGAGTTACTAAACAGGTGCCAGTCTACTAAAGAAGCAGAGATGGGCAGGGGCGGCCCACTGTTTTGGACTAGATGGGGAGAAGTTTCCAGATGTCCCATAGTATTCGAGAAAATTGAGCAGTGCCTGTGAGTGGAGGTTAATATGTATCAGATAGTTTATAATGCTCCTGCAAAGGCGGGTCACAAGATACTGGTTTAGAGGCTCATGGATATCCACACAGGTCTTCAGGGGTGTGTGTGAACCCCTGTGTTCACACATGGATGTAAATAAAAGCAAGAGCAAACCTCTTTGGGATAGCTTCTTGGGCTACAAATTGGAATGCTATACTCATGTGTATAATGATTCATGCTTTAAGAGCTCAGAGGATGCTATTCACAGGATCTTCTTGTCAGCTCTGGGAGGAAGGAAGATGAGCTTGAGTCCACAGGGACACCTGGGATGCTCTGTAAGGAGGAGTCTAAGTGTTGTTTGTGACATACGGGACAGGGTGTCATGGCAAACAGACTCATTCAGAAATACTCAGAGGGGCTGTCGGAATGGACAGAGTGTCTGGGTCGCTCTGCCCAGGAGGGGTGAGCTCAGCTGGATGACTGTCGGAGCCAAGCTATGCCTCTGCAGCCTTGCTTCAGGAGCCGAAGGGCGGCGGCCATCCACGGGAAAAGGAATTCACATCCTTCTAAGGCCCACCCTCGAAGCGCAGGGAGCCAATGTACAGGGAAACCTAACAGGGAGAGTCTGGCGTGCTGTTACAAAGCGCAGGCCCCACAGACCAGCATGGAAAAGTGCAGATTTACAGAAGAAATGGGACTGTCGAATGGTCCCAGCACAGAGGTTTGACGTCCCTGAAAGACCTGAACAGCAGCTTTCTGAACCACAAAGCCATGGGGATGCTGACTTAAAAAAAAAAAATCTTAAAAAAAATACCTTGATTTATTTGCAAGCAGAGGAAGAGGGAGAGAGAGAGGAAGAATGGGTGCACCAGGGCCTCTTGCCACTACAAACGAACTCTGTGCATCTGGCTTTACGCAGGCCCTGGGGAATTGAACCTGGGCCGTCAGGCTTTGCAAGTGAGACCCTTTAAATGCTGAGCCATCTCTCCAGCACTCCTCTACTTTTTTTTTTTTTTTTCCCAGGTAGGGGTTTCACTCTAGGCTAGGCTGACCTGGAATTCACTCTGTATTCTCAGGGTGGCCTCGAACTCACAGTGATCCTCCTACCTCTGCCTCCCGAGGGCTGGGATTAAAGGCATGCACCACCATGCCCGGCTCTCCTCTACTTTTTTAACATAGGGTTTCATGTAGCCCAGGCTGTCCTCAAGTGCCTTATGTAGCTGAGGATCTTGAACTTCTGATCCTTCTGCCATCATCTCTTAAGTGCTGGGATTATAGGAATATGTCTCCACTTCAGGTTTGATGTGTCAGGGATCAAACGCAAGGCCTTGTGCACACTAGGTACATTCTACCAACTGAGCCTCATCCCCAGGTCCCCTGTCTTTCTTTTACGGCAAAGTGCAGTCTAAGCCAGGCCAACATAAACACATGCAGGAGTTTTTAAACAGAATCAACTGGGCTGAGTGTTAGAAACAGGCATTTCTGGGCCGTACCCCTCAGAGGAGCTGACTTATAAGATGGGTCCCAGGCCCAGAGAGCTGCAGAAACTTTTTTTTTTTTTTTAAGTAATTCATGTAATGGTACAAAATTTATATGACAGAAGATGTAATAAAAAATTAATTTCCCATCACTGAAGATGTGCAGAAAGAACAAATTGAGCCAAAGGATGGGGAGCAGAGCTCTGGAACATTGTCTTCTAGACACTAAATGGCTGTCGCAGTCAGGACCTCACAGCGGCTGTCATTGCCTGCAGTGTTGGGCCCATCAACATGTTATCATGGACGATGGAGGAAACCAAAGAAAAATGACATCGCAACAGAGGAGGGACTAGTTGAAGAAAAGGTTCAGTGGAATAGAGGAAAACAGAGGTAACGGGAGGGGATGATGATCAAAATAAATCATGCACATGTGAAAAAATGTTTCCAAAATAGGGGTGATGGCCTGTGCATGTAATTCCAGCAACACTTTGGAGGTGGAGGTAGGACGATCAGGAGTTCAAGGTTCAAGGTCATCCTAGGTTTCATATAGAAGTTCAAGGTCAGGCTGGAGAGATGGCTTAGCAGTTAAGGCATTTGCCTGCAAAGCCAAAAGACCCAGGTTCGATTCCCCAGGACCCACGCTAGCCAGATGAACAAGGGGGCACACGTGTCTGGAGTTTGTTTACAGTGGCTGGAGGCCCTGGTGCGCCCATTCTCTCCCTCTCCCTCTTTCTCTGCCAAATAAATAAATAAAAATAAAATATTAAAAAAAAAGTAGATCAAGGTCAGCCTGGAAACCATGCCTCAACAAACAAAAAAGGGGGAGGGACTTATGAGGCCATGCCCCGTTCTTAGGATTTATAAGCAGTTAATGTTTGCAGGAAGGAAGAGAGAAAGAGAAACATTTTCTTTGGTGGTATAGGCACTGGTTAAGTTGCCCATGCTCCTGAAGTAACTAATTAAACTCACTGGCTCACACACACAAAACATGAAGTTAGAAGGGCAACTACTTAGGAAAAGGGAACGAGTGGGAGTGGGAGAGGAACAGGAGAGGGCAATGGGTGTGCATATTATCAAGGTGGCTTATGTATTCACAAAGACGTCATACTGAAGCCTATTACTGTGTATATACTTAATATACATGCTAGCAAGAAACCTTCAAGACAAGAGGTAAGTTTCCTGTACTTTCTTTTATAATGTCAGAGGCAGCATACACATTGTTTAATACTGATCAGTTAGAACACCCTGGAGCTCCTGGGGCTTGGCAGGTGGAAACAGATGCTTAAGACTCTGGGAAGAACCAAGGGCCTTTTGCCCAGTAAGAGCCAGGTGCATCTGAGAAGGAAGCACGCTGCTCTCTAGGGAGACCCTGGAGCCTCAGTCTGGCCCCCCTGCCTGCTTTCTCTCCCTCTGTGTCCAGCAGAGGCTGGAGTGTTCTTCCAGCCTTCAATGAAGTCCTGATGAATTGAGAGAGCAGCAAGGCCTCTGTAGATTCTGGCCCGCAGGCAGCCTTGATCTTTTCAAAAGGCCAGACTTTCATCTCCACTTAGGTCAAGTTCATCCAAGTTTCTCTTTTTAAAAAAGGCTGCAATGGAAGGAATAAGAACCTCCAGGGAATGCTAGATATATAAGTGGAGCGTGAATGCACTCAGCTGGTATCACAGGTGCTTGGTTATACAACAAATAAGGACTTAGAAATCTCCACCATAAGCTGGCTATGGTGGCACATACCTAGAATTTCAGCATTTGGGAGGCAGGAGGAGTCGTCACTGGGCTGATCTTAAGGTGTAGTGGTGGGTTTGAAATTCCAATCTAAAGATATGCAAAGCATCTATCTAGTTCCACCTGGAGTTCCTGAAGTATGCTGTGTGGCTTTTGGCTCGTGGCTCTCGCTCTCTCTCTCTCTCTCTCTCTCTGCTTCGACCTATGAAAGCAGGGCCAGCTTCTTCTGCCATTATGGAACTCCTCCTGGATCTGTAAGCTTCAATAAATATCCCTTCCTCCATTACTGTGCCTGGTCTGGAAGCTCATCTCAGTGAACCTGAAGCTGTTGGCTACAAGGCTACATAGTAAGACCCTATGTCACAAAACAAAAACCAAACAACACAAAACAACTGTTAGCCGCTCTGAAAACAAAATGAGAAAGGATTTTTGGAGGCACCTGCCCATCTGTTGCTGGGCCATCACATTAGACTTCCTTCCCTTTCTACATGCAGTAAGCAACCTGACAGATGGGGGTTCTGCTCAGTCTTTTGGAAGCATCTGAAATGGAGCCTCTTTCCAAATATTTCTTCAAAGCCAGGTTTCCTGGGGCCGGTCTCCAACATCCAAGCCCTTCCTCTAAACTCACAACAACCAACAAAACCTTCCTGTCCTATTCCCTTTCCTTCCTTCTCTGCCTAGGTTGACCTATAGTTACTATGTAGCCTAGATTGTCTCTAACTTGTGGCAATCCTCCTGCCACAACCTCCCAAATGCTGGGGTTACAGACATAAGCCAATACATCTGGTTTCAAAAACAAACTTTAAGCCGGGCGTGAGTTTGAGGTCACCCTGAGACTACATAGTAAATTCCAGGTCAGCCTGGGCTACAGCGAGACCCTACCTCAAAACACCAAAGAAAAAAAATTTAAAAGTCAAACTTTAGAATATATACAACTTCTTTCTGTTAATGTTGCTTGCAAAGACTAAATCAGAAAGCCTACACCGAGGTTAAATATCATTGCAAAAGTCTGGACATGAGGCTCAGTAGTAGAAGTGCTTGCCTAGCATGCTTAAGGTCATGGGTTTGGTTCCTTAGCACTGCAAAAATAAATAAATATTATTACAAGAACAATACTATAGCTCTGTGGCTGTCCAAGTGTGGTCCACTGCATGGGAACTTGTTTCAAATGCATGTTCTTGGGCTCCTGCCCTGAGCTCTAAAAGTGGGGTTTAACAGATAGTGGAGTGCGCCCCACCTCCAGAGCTTCTGGTTCAGTGGGTCGGAGCAGCTGAGATGCGACGTCAGGTGATGCTGATATGGTCCAGGAGCCACATTTGAGACTTACTGCCCTACTTAATAGGAAAGGTGGCTGACATCCTCAGTCTTCTATTTCTTTTGTTTTCTAAATGGTCATTGAAAGAGATGTTCCATGTTATTCAAAAACACGAAAATTAGCCGGGTGTGGTGGCGCACACCTTTAATCCCAGCACTTGGGAGGCACAGGTAGGGGGATCACCATGAGTTCGAGGCCACCCTGAAACTACATAGTGAATTCCAGGTCAGCCTGGGCTAGAGTGGAACCCTACCTTGAAAAACCAAAAAACAAAACAAAACAAAACAACAAACAAAAAAACCCACGAAAATTAGAATTAAAATGACAATTAGAAAGCATTTTTCACTGCTTGCATTAGAAGATCAGTGAACTTGTGAGGCTGGGGAGGTTTTGCTGGTAGCAGGCCTACAGGTGTAACCACTGTGAGCTAGTGAGTGTACACTGATAAGCCAGGCCTGGTGACACACACGCATGTGTCCAACACTTGGGAGGTGGAGGCAGGAGGATCAGTTCAAGTGATCCTCAGCAGTATGGCAAGTTCCAGTACATCCTGGGCTACACGGCTCACAAAAGACAACAAGCACAATCCTTTTGAGTCTTTGAGGCTGACAGCAGGAGGCTCCTGAGTTCAAGGACAGCTTGGGTCACAAAGAGAGATCCCGTCTCAAATAACAAAAATACAGTCCTTTGGCCCAGCATTTTGGGAAACTCTGTACTTCAGATATAATACTCTCATGTGTGTGTCAAGATATATGTACAGGAATGTTCTCTGCAGTGCTCTGTGTAGCAGCAAAAGCTTGGGAATAATCCACTTCCTTATTGAACGTGGGTTAATGAAGCACCACGCTGAGGTGAAAGAGAATGGAGCATGGGACTGAGCTACCCCACAAAAGGGAGGGAGCAGGAGAGAGGGCACCAGCTCCTGCATGTGCTTGGGTTAGAAAGGGTTGTATGTGTGCATATACGTGGTTGAATATTTGCTAAAAATGGTGGCAGATATTGATTTTCTGAGAACTGTTACAGAATTGGTCTTGTGTGAAAAGAACCTTCATTTCACATAATCTACATAAGCCTTGACACTGAATGTTTTTTACTAAGTACCTTCATTACATTTTTTAATAAAAATCTAGCTAGGTTTAACATCTAGCTAAGAAAAGATCTCCTTAGGTCAGTTTCAACTATGGTAAAGGTAGCTAGCACACCAGAGATGCTGGACCAGTGGTTTATGCTGGGGACAGTATTTGCCTGCATAGGTCTTAACTAAATTGTTATAAATCTTTACCTCACCACTATTTCTTTGGATTTCGGCCTAATGCCATCCCTTGGCTACTTATTCAAATCTTTATGCATTGTAACGTTGGGGGAGCCTCTACGGAATTAAATATTCTGTAAGATAAGGCTGTCTCTGGCCTCGCTCCCCACTGCATCTGTGAGAGCAGGGGTTTAAGAAGGGATGGGAGAAGCAAGGCGAGGCAAACACTCTCTGCTAGGAGTGTAAACAGACAAGGAAGCAGCACTGAAGCCACGAGAGGACCTGCCCTCTCTCACATGGTGAGTGGCAGCGCTGGACTTTGAACTGTGTGTAAACTCAAAGCGCAATTCCTTTGCCTTGTATCTCACACCTGCACAAGCAGTACCACCACGAGGGTTTAAACCATTATGAAAGCCTTCCTGTCTCCCTATTTGATTCCTCTTCCACCCATTCATCTTTACTCAGGTTTGAGACTAATTATTTAAAACCTGGAGCAGATGTTCCAATGTCACTGGGGCAGTTAGAAAACCTGAATTTGCTACACGACTGAGGAGCAATTATAGCTAATTGTGTAGGCACGTTGGGAGTTTCCATTTAATTAAACTTAAACACATCTGATCTAGATAAAAGGCCAACCCTGCCTGGCTACTGGTCAATCTGTTGAGTGTTCTAGGAAGAGCTGCCACCTGTCCTAGGCAAGGGAAGGGCAATGCCAAGGTGTGCCTGGCCGGTGCGAAGATAAGTTGCTGTAGGTGGTGCTGGGTCTTCCTGGGACCTCCACCTGATGCCAGGCACCAATGCCCTTTCTGGCAGGGAGCCCATGCTGGCTTGTTTTACTAAACACCACAGTAATCTATTTCAATACTGGGGATTTTAATGAGGTTCTACATATTTGATCCTTTTGGGATTTGTACCAATAACAAGATTAGATATCTAATCTTGCTGTAGCTTCTCAAAGACCAGATACAATATGAAACACTAGCCTGGCTTTAGAGATGAGCCTGACAGGACATTCTTGGGATGCTAACCTACTGAGAATGGGAAAGGCCTCTTGACTTTCTTTAAGCCTCCTCCCCTATAGAAAGACAAGGTGAAGACTTTCTGAAAACTTTTATTTCAAATACCCTTTCCTGGTTGGTAGAGTGCTTGCCTAGCATGTACGAAGCCCTGGGGGTTCTACCCCAGCATGGTGGACATACCTGTAATCTCAGCACTCAGGATGTGAAGGCAAGAAGATCAGAAATTTAAGGTCATCCTTGGCTACGTAGTATGCTCGAGGCCAGCCTGGGCTACATGAAATCCTGTCTCAGAAGCCAACAAGAAACAACAAAAAACCCAAAAGCCATTTTCCCACATGGCATGAACATGACTAAGAAGATTAAAATAAAGGGATACAGAGACGTGGTGCTGCTTGTGCATGGCGAGGTTGAGTCATCTCTGTATTCTCCGTGTCAGGCATGAGCCTGTGCACCACAGATGAGGGGTGAACAAGAACGAAGTCTGAATCACATGCGACGCAAGCACACAACACTGGCCGGAGTGACTGCACAGCAGGGTGGGAATCTCTCTCACCACACTGAACAACATACCTTGCTGACAGCGGGGGCTGGGGCCCAGCAGCCCCTGCCAATTTCAGAGTAAAGGTATGTGAGTCATTTTTTAAAGCCCTTGGGAAGTTACCAATGCCATATGTTGAGTCACTCAGGAAGAAAATAACTGCAGAAATGAAGCAAGAGCTCCTCTTGGTCCCATCACATTAGCTTGCCTTGTCCTTATCTCTGAAACAAAATGAGTACTTTGACTTTTGTCTCTCCAGTATCAAATGGCTAAAAGTGCCCTCCTATGACTGAAGGCTTTGCATGTTCAGATCTTACCAGACTTCATACTGTTTCTCCACTATTCTGCCCTAGGCACGAACCCTTCACCACATTTCCTGCAGTACCAGGCCCCAATTCTCAGTCCTACTAGGTGTTTCCCTGATATACTGGAACTTCTGCAGTGCCCGTGCCCTAACTTTCACCTTCTCTCTCCCTTACTCCTTGTTCTTCTCCTGTCCCCTGAGAGTTGCCTGTTCAGAGCAGAAGTAACACAATTCATGGGTGTCACTCTGGAATCATGAATACAATCCCAAATTGAGTTTCTACCAGCCAAAGTGATAGTTAAACAACTTTACAGGAACATCTAGGTTCATGATCTAATCAAATACTGTAAGATAGACTGAACAGTAGGAAAAAAGGAGTTTCTTAAAATTTACTGTCTGGGACTGGGGTGTAGCTCAGTGGCAGACAATTTGCTTAGTATGCCCAAGGCCCTGAGTTTGAGCCACAACACACCACCACAAAACTCATAAGCAACTGGTGGGCATGTTGGTGCATATCCGCAATCTCAGAAGTATTTGGGAGGTAGAAATAGGAGAACTGAGGAATTAAGGCCATCCTTGGCTACATAGCAAGTTCAAGGTCAGCCGTGACTCTGTCTTAAAAAAGACCTGGGCTGGGGAGATTGCTCAGTGGTTAAAGACACTCACTTACAAAGTCTGCTGACCCAGGTTCAATCTCCTAATACCCACATAAAGGCAGATACACCTAAAAAAAAAAAGACCAAGAAGAAAAGTACTAAAAAAAATCATCTATGACTCTTTATGAAAAAGTGTCTTAGACTATATGTGATCTGTGTAGAATGGTATAAATTGGGAAACCATATGGCCAAGCTTGCCTGAGAGAGTCTTAGAGTTTAACTGCAGTGCAATTATTAAGATCTCCTTTGACTTCTAAAGTGTCTCTTGGGATGCTAGAGTATATGGTCACCCTAGGGAAGAGCCTCCCTCTATTCCAAGATAGATTGCTGCCCTTCTACATAAGCCAAAGCTTTCTATTTCTACTTTGAGGTTCTAAAAGATGCTTTAAAAACAACAACAACAAAAATCCCGGTGTTAAACTCAACTGGACACTAAAGAGCTCCTCCTCCAAGGAAGAGAATACACTAGAATGACTTCAGGTTTGCCCCTTAGCTCGAGGAAATGCCAGCAAGTCCAGATTCAGAAATCAGGGCAGTACCCATCTTTTCACACTCACAGCAAAAGCAATGTGAATTTTCTGAGCTCTTTTTTAAAATTTATTTTATTTATATTTATATTTGAGAGAGAATGAGAGTAAGAGAGAGAGAGAGAGAGAGAGAGAATGGGCATGCCAGGGCCTGCAGTTGCTGCAAATGAACTCCAAATGCATGTTCACCTTGAGCATCTGGCTTATGTGGGCCCTGGGGAATTGAACTTTGATCCTTTGGCTTTGTAGGCAAGTGCCTTAACCACTAAGCAACCTCTCCAGGCCCCTATTATTTATTTTATTTGGGGAGAGAGAAAGAGGCAAAGAGAGAGAGAGAATGGGCACACCAGGACCTTCAGCCTGCTGCACGTGAACTCCAGATGCAAGCACCCTCCTGTGCACATGTGCAACATTGCACGCTTGCGTCACTGTGTGCCTGGCTATGTGGGACCTGAAAATTTGAACATGAGTTTTGCAGGCAAGCACTTTCACTGCTAAGCCATCTCTCCAGCCCCCTATTATTTTAATTTTATTTATTTAAAAGACAGTTTGAAAAAATAAAAATAGAAGGCATATGGAGGTCTAGGGTATATAGCTCAGTTGGTAGAGTGCTTGCCTAGCATGCATGAAGCCCTGGGTTCGATCACTAGCACCACGTAGCCCAGGTATGCCATGAGCCCATGTAATCACAGCTCAGGAGGTCCAAGCAGGAGGATCAGGAGTTCAAGGTTAGTGTGGGCTTCATGAGGTCCTGCCTCAAAAAAAAAAAAAAAAAAAAAAAACGTAGCTTCCACCCTTGTGGGTGCTACCAATTACCCTAACAGGTTCACTATTTTTTTATTTTTTCTTTCTTTTTTTTTTTAATTTTTTTTGTTTTTATTTATTTATTTGAGAGTGACAGACAGAGAGAGAGAGAGGCAGAGAGAGAAAGGGGAGAGTGGGCATGCCAGGGCTTCTAGCCACTGCAAACGAACTCCAGACGTGTGCGCCCCCTTGTGCATCTGGCTAATGTGGGTCCTGGGGAATCGAGCCTTGAACCGGGGTCCTTACGCTTCACAGGCAAGCGCTTAACTGCTAAGCCATCTCTCCAGCCCTCTTTCTTTTTTTTTTAATGAGAGAGAGAGAGAACTGGTGTGTCAAGGGCTCCAACCACTGTAACTGAACTCCTGACTCGTGTGCCACCTTGTGCACATGTGCAACCTTGCACACTTGTGTCACCTTGTGTGTCTGGCTTACGTGGTATCTGAAGAGTAGAACGTGGGTCTTTAGGCTTTGTAGACAAGTGCCTTAACCACTAAACCATCTCTTCAGCTCAAGGTTCACTATTTTTTATCAGATCAGCTAATATTTAATTTATCAAAAGAGAAATGTTTAATATTTTATAGCTTGAAGAGTCTATGAGAAATCCTAAAAATAAACACTCAGGACTCATCAAAAGCATCAAGGTAGGGAAAGACAAAACCATGCCAGGTTTACATGGTGCTAGGGATCAATCCCAGGGCTCCACGCATGCTAGGCAAGAACTCCACCTACTGAGTTACATACCTCGCCCTAAGAAAGAAAAGTATACATATATATGATTTTTTTCTTTTTTTTTTTTTGAGGTAGGGTCTCACTCTAGTCCAGGCTGACCTGGAACTCACTATGTAGTCTCAGGGTGGCCTCAAACTCATGGCAATCCACCTACCTCTGCCTCCCAAGTGCTGGGATTAAAGGCGTAGGCCAACATACCCGGCCGTATATATGATTTTTCTGAGGCAAGGTCTCACCCTAGCCTAGGCAGTTGAGCTAGAACTCACTCTGCAGCCTAGGCTGGCTTTGAACTCATGGTGATTCTCCTACTTTATTCTCCTGAGTGCTGACATTTATAGGCATGAGCCATCATGATCAGCATAATTTTTTTTTTAAGCTCAACAAGAACAGCATCTCAGATTGGTCCTTGTGGAAGTTCAAAGGTTCACATGAGGTCAACTGTATGTAGCTGATATAGAGGCAACTGTTCAATATACATGTTGCCTCTGTCTCCTAAGCTCCCAGAAAACACAAAGCTAGAGTGGAGAACACATAAGAAAACAATAATCATTGTCATTTTCTGACCAATGATTAGTGCCAATCTTCTCAAAGCCTTTCTCAGCATCTCCACTAGGTATGCAACCCCTCATCTGTGGGTCTCTGAAGCCCAAGCGCTTGCTCTGTGTAAGCCTTTCCTGAGCAGAGCCCGCTAAGTCATGTACTATAAACAGGAGATTAACAAAAATAATATATGTACCAGTTAAAAACTAAGATCAAGCCTCTGACCCTGAGAAGTTCGCCAGTAGTAAATACTCTTTTTTGGACAAATTCAGTGGATAAAAGTAAGGGAAGATTTAAAAGGAGCATAAAAAACCCATCAGCCAACTGTGATATAAGGACTTGGATTCTAAATTGAAAAAACTACAGTAGAAGGGGAGAAAAGGGAGAGTTGACAGTTGGGGGAAGCAAACTGCTCTTGGAGAGCGCTGCTGTAATTGTGATACTACTGTGCTTCTGTTTAGGTTATGGGCTGAACGATGTGCGTGAAGATTCATATGTTGAAGTCCTAACCACCAGTACCTCAGAATGTCACTGATTCAAGGCTATAGTTAAGTTAAAACGGGGTGGTCAGGATGGGCCCCAATCTAATACAACTGGTGTCCTTTAGTAAGAGATTAGGACACTGACAGAGATACCAGACACAAAAAAGAGGATGGCATGAACACACAGCAAGATGGCGGCTGCCCACAAACCAAGGAGCGAGATCTCGGAAGAAATCAAACTGGCCAACATCTTGACCCCAGACTCCAGTTCCGTAACTGTGGGCAAATAAGTTTCTGTTGTATAAGTCACCGAGGCTGTGGCACTGTTACAGCCCAAACAAGTTATAGCAGTTTACAAAGTGTTTCGGGTACAATACAATGAAATGGTAACAGACAAAATGATTGGCTAAGTAGGACTTGCTTTAGAATAATCTTTGCAAGGGGATATAGGAAGGGAGTGTTTGCAGAGAAATAAGACTACCCAGGAGTTTCTTGAGGTGGGTGTTGGCATACTGGGATTTACTCAAGGTTTATTCTTCTATTTCCCTATTTCAGCATGTTTGGAATTTTCTATAATAAGTAAAAACATAAAACTAATGAGGAAAGAGGGGATAAGATTTAGGTCTGTGGCTCTAAAGACCTTGTCTGTACCACAGGTTCTCTGAAAGCTGGGACCCCAGCCCTGGCATCTGTTCTGTTGAATCAGCATTGAACTACTGAGATAACTAGAAGCTCTTCATGAAGACATAGAAAACAAATGCCAGGAAGAGGAAAGTAAGAGCTACAAAAATAAATTCTTCCAACTTAATTTTTAATAAAAAGTTCCTATTATTAAAATTGTAAAAAACCGTGCTAGAGCTTGCCAGTGTTAACTCTCCCTTTCTTCACCTCATGAAGTTAGGCTTGGCAGTGCTCTGTACTTTGGCCAATAAATAGTGACCAGAAATTTCCACAGTTAGGTTATTTCCATTCTCTGGCAGGTAATGCTCCAGCTGGGTCCTTGTATGAAGATGGTAACGATGAGGCCTGAGGACCCCCAGGCTATGACATAATGTATACTATGAGACAAAAATAAATCTGAGGGGGCGGGTGTGGTGGCGCACACCTTTAGTTCGAGGCCACCATGAGACTCCATAGTGAATTCCAAGTCAGCCTGGGATAGAGTGAGATCCTACCTCCAAAAACCAAAATAAATAAATAAATAAATATGAGAGTTGAAGAGATGGCTTAGCAATCAAGGTGCTTGCCTGCAAAGCCAAAGGATGCTGGTTTGATTCCCCAGGACCCACATAAGCCAGATGCACAAGGAGGTGCGTGCATCTGGAGTTTGATTGCAGCAGCTGGGGCCCTATAGCACCCATTATCTCTCTTTCTCGAATAAATAAATAAAATGAAATATTAAAAAAATAAATCTGAGCTTTGGGAGTTGTTTGTTTCAACAGCCTAAGCTAGTCTATCTTGTCTGACACAGAAGCTCACCATGAGCATCTGGCTTACGTGGGAGCTGGAGAATCGAACCTGGGTCCTTAGGCTTTGCAGGCATGTACCTTAAATGCTAAGCCATCTTTCCAGCCCTGATTCCATAATTTTAAAGTTCAACTGAAAGAAAATAAAAAGCCAGGAAAACAAAAGCACAGCTCCAGAAACAATGACTCAGGGTCAGTACTGCCAGGTATCAAGCTGTACCACAAAGCAGCAATAATTAAAAATCGATAGTGGAAAAACAAAACAGAACAGCACCAGTGAGTCAGGTGTGGTGGTGCACACCTTTAATCCCAGCACTTGGGAAGCAGAGGTAGGAAGACTGCTGTGAGTTTGAGGCCAGCGTGGGACTACAGAGTAAATTCCAGGTCAGCCTGAGCTACAGTGAGACCCTACCTAAAAAAACAAAGAAAAAGGAAAAAAAAAAAAAGAAGAAAAAGAAAAAGAAAAGAAAAGGAAAAATCAATAGTGAAGCCAGGCATGGTGGCTCACGCCTTTAATCCCAGCACTCGGGAGGCTAAGCTAGGACTGCCGTGAGTTCAAGGTCACCCTGAGACTACACAGTGAATTCCAGATCACCCTAGGTGACAGCAAGACCCTACCTCGAAAAAAAAAAAAAAAATCAACAGTGACACTGGGTACATATTCTACAAATATATTTGTGCTGGAAGTACAAACAGCCCACACAGGGACAGCCGACACACTTAGGAATTTAGTATGTCATGAAGCATGGTTCCTGTTCAAAAGTAACTAATCTGGGCTTTGCTCTAATGTATCAGGCCATGTTTATTAGATTAAAAGAGTGCTTACTCCTTGTTCACCAGTCCAGGGAACTGTTTACTTAAAAAGCCAATTAATTTCTGCTAAAATAACACCCAAGGAAACACTGGTGCTCACTACTATCTTCCAAGTTATCAAAGATCTTTTATATTTTAGATTTCAATAAAGTAACTGAACTCTGGATCTTATACCACTTTAAGGTCATTAAAACAAAATCTATGTGTGAATGGGTGTGTGCATGCCACAGCACACACGTGGAGTCAGAGGACAACCATGTAGTGTTTGTCCTCTCCTACCTTCTTTTTGACACAGAGTCTCTTGTTGTTTGGCATAAGTGCATCTGTCTGGCTGCCCCACAGGTTTCTGGCTTCAGACTCTCCTACCTCCACCTCCCGTTACTATAAGCACAGTACGGTCACAGACCTGTGTTCCACCACTTTGCGTTTGGCTTTACATGGGTACTGGGCAGGACTGGTCTTGGCTTGCACACGAGTGCCTTTAACTTCTGAGCTATCTCCTCAACTCTAAGGTCATATGTTTGAACCCATCACATCACTCTCCCAGTGCACTTATCACACTGCTTTGTCATCATTTATGGATAGCTTTCACTCCCCTGCAGAAGATGTCGTATTTATAAAGGCCACATAGCATACAACCCATCCTTCACCAACATTAAAAGACCTCCAAGTATTTAAATAAGAATAAACTGCTGGACATGGTGGTGCATGCCTTTAATCCCAGCACTCGGGAGGCAGAGGTAGGAGGATCACTGTGAGTTCAAGGCCACCCTGAGACTACACAGTGAGTTCCAGGTCAGCCTGAGCTAGAGTGAGACCCTACCTCGATTGCCCCCCAAAATACTAGGTATGGTGGTATGCCTGTAATCCCAGACCTGGGGGAGGCAGAGACAAGAGGATCTCTGGGGCTTGCTGGCTAGCTTTTCTAGCCCAATCAATGGGCCCTGGCTTCAGTAAGATCCTGTCTCAAAAGTAATGTGGAGAGTGATCTAGTAAAATGCTTGATGTCAACGTCGGGTCTCCATGTACTCACACACACATGAACGTGCTTGTCTATCCTGCATGAGGTACCCTGGGTTCAAGCCTCACTACTGGAACTGTATTTAAGTGATAGATAGAATATGAACGTACAAACAAGATATTTATAGCATCATTATTTAAAATGCTGAAAAACCTAGATTTTCTATAAACAGGAATGGTTACATAACTATGAGAGGAATACCAGTGATGAGACTCTTAAAATGGTTCAATATAGTGGCTATGCAACTCTATGTGGGTGACCATAAAAGTATTCAAATAAGTAGAACTGATATACACACTATGACTACAACTCAATAAAAAGTATGTACACATAGACCAAGACAGAATGGGAGGATGAAGTAGAGAATTATAGTTATGGTAAGATTATAGGTATATTGTTCAGTTGATTCCCTTTCAACATACAGTTAGTCATAAACATTCTAATTGTGTACATATAGATCCTTAATTTTATGTGATATATATGTTGTGTTCATAATCCTCACAACCCAATGAGTGATATAGCCTGAAGGGATAGCCAATAGGAATCAAGGGTCAGAGCTGGCGAGACTGCTCAGTGGTTAAAGGTGCTTACTTGCAAAGCCTGCTGGTCTGGGTTCAATTCTGTAGTACCCACGTGAAGCCAGATACACAAAGTGGTGTATGTGTCTGGAGTTCATTTACAGTTCCAAGAGGCACTGGCATGCCCATACTTTCTCTCTCCCTCCTTCCTCTCTCTCAAATAAATAAAAAATATTTTTAAAAAAAGAATGAACAGTTCAGGGCTGAACATGGCAGTGCACATCTGTAATCCCAGTATTGGAAACAGAGGCAGGAGAATTGCTGCAAGTTCCAAGCCAGCCTGGGCAACAGTAAAATATGGCACAGTTCAGAAGCCAGAGCCTTACCTAATGAGAGATTTCAATTAAAGTCAATCATTTGCTTAAAGTTGAAAGCGAATCCCTGTCCCCAGGGAACTTGAAAATCCAGTACAAGTTGTTAATGTGTACAGTTCCTTCCTTCCTGACACTCATGAACAACACACACTCTTACCTGCTAGTCACAAGGGTCACGAGAAACAAGTGTCAGGATGGCATAGTTGGGAAGGGCGTAAGCTCAGCTCCTGGTGCTGCCTGGCTCCCAGCCCTGATCTGATGCCAGCAGGGACTCCTAGGCAGGACTTCCCCCGTGAGCCCCAATTCCTGCCTCTAGTGGCTGGGGGTGCTTGCAGTGTTCATCTCAAAGTTGCAGTGAGGCATGGCATCAAAATGCCCCATGCAAGTTGGCTGTGATGAAAGTGTGCCCCACCATCTCTCTTGATAGCCACAAATCTATGCTTCAAACAGAACAACACCGGGGGAGAGGGCCTTCACTTGGCCACGCCCTATGCTTACCATAGGTGAACATGCGCGGTGAGGTCAGCTCAATGTTGGGTAGGGCACCCAGGTGATTCAGCACGGCACACCTATAGCCATTTTTCTGGGCATAGTCAACAAAGGTGCGGATGTACTGCTTCTCGCTGTGATTGGCAATTCCGGGACAGATGACCATGGTGACATCATCTACACGGGGGAAAAGAAGATCCTGATGTGTCCATTCGATAGGTTAATGCTGACATAAACAATGGGCTGATATGTAGTCATGGGACTATGCGTCATTCTTTTTTATGTCTAAATGCTTCTGCATCATATTTATTTTTCCAAAACGGAGGTTTGTTCCTTTCATAGTCAGGAAAAAAAACTCATAAAAGTGAGAAACTAGTTGCTTTTCTTGGGTGCAGATATTGTCTTCCCCAGAATCACCTTCCCCATCCTTGGGATTAGGAGTGATGGAAAGACAGACAAATACAACCAAAAGATACACAACTAACAGTCCGTTTTGCCCTCTTCCAGTTCCCCATGTGAGGACTAGGAACAACAACTGGTGAAGAAATTTCCTTTCTTTTTTTGAGACAGGATCTCATGTAATTGGTCTTGAATTAGCTATGTAGCTGAGGATGACCTTGAACTCCTGATCTTCTGCCTTCATTTCCTGAGTGCTGGGAGTACAGGTGTGTGTGTTACCATGTATGATTTAAATTTTATGTTTTAATGCTAAAAGTCAAAGCATTAGACACAAGAAAACAAAGATAAGCCGGGCCCAGCACTCGGGAGGCAGAGGTAGGAGAATCGCCCTGAGTTCGAGGTCACCCTGAGACTACACAGTGAATTCCAGGTCAGCCTGGGCTACAGTGAGACCCTACCTCGAAAAACCAAAAAAAAAGAAAAAAGTTAACTGAGTGTAGTGGAAAAGGCCTGTTTATTCCACAGCTACTTACTGGGACTGGCACTCCTGCACTGTAACATACGGGCGACAAACAACTGTATGAGTAACTTTTGAGCGGCAGGTGCCATGAAGCAGTAAAGAGGGAGGCACGATGGCTCTGCTGGGAAGGGAACTTGAGTTAGGTGAGTCAGCACCTCCCTTAAAGGAGGTGACATTGGAGCTGAGACCTGAATGACAGACAGGCAGCCATGTGAAGGTCTGGGAATGAGCATTCCAGGCAGAAGGGATCTTATTAGTAGATACTCAGCAGTTCAAATTAGAGTGAGAGAATGCATTTACTGGAATCGACTCACAAATAATGACCACATTCATAACAAATTAGGTGCCTTTGAATAAGCCAAAGAAAAATGTTCCCTTTTGGTAAGAACCACATTTTAAAGGATGCTGGCATCGAACTCCCAGTTTCTCACAAAGCCTCCTTGAGGAGCATTTTAAAATGGGTATTTATTGTATACACTGGAAAACAATGCCAAATTCCAGCAGCAATGGGAACTGGAGTTGTTTGTTGGACTAGGTGTCCCTGACTCATGAACAATAAAGACGGCGTTAATGTGTCCTTTTGTCCAAGGAAATTTATGCAAAAGGCAGGAGAGAGCATTTATACGCTGTTACTCAACAAACAAATCCATCCTACACTGCTTCTCCAGGCTTCAGTTTCCAGCAGTAAAGGGTTAACTAACATCACCCGCCTCATTGGGTTGTGAGGATTGTGAACACAACAGCAAATACACAGCACGTATACAGAACAGTCTAGGCTCTGCTGGCCACCACTAACCAGAGGCCTAGTCCTGGGGGCTCTGGGCACCAAACTCTCCCCCACCCCTTCGAATCAGGTTTCTGTACTTCACAAACAGATCATCAAGCTCTTCTCCAGGGTGTTCTGGACAGCTGTACATAGACTAGCAAGCACACGTTGGAGCTGGTCTTTGCAGGTCTCTCCTGGGTGAGGAATCCTGGCACACTTCTCGCCCCCAGGTCCAACGGGACAGTGAGTGGCGCAGACGTTTACACCATGCTCCCCACTGACTCATGCTGCTTCTCTGAGTGGTGGCCTCATTCCATGACCTAAACGAGCTCACCTCCAACACAGTGCTCAGCCAAGGGCTCGAAGAGGTCAAAGGTAGATGTGGCTCCATCGGACATGGTGATGAACTTCCGGTGCCCATAAGGGTGTGGCGATCTCACCCTCCCCATCTTCCCGTACAAGGCTGTCTGGATGTGTCCACTTTTCCCCCAGATCAGTGGTGGAATGTATCTGAGAGAGAAGAAAAGGAGAGGTCAATTTCCTCCACATTCCTTGAACAAAGGAACCCTAATGCACTTCAGCTTTTCCTGACACATTACATCCACTAGGCAGAAGTATGGTGGGTTTTGTTAGCTTGCTTGTTTTCTTCTTTTTTTCTTTTTGGGCCTTTTGCATCCAGGCAAGCATCTACCACCAAGTTATATATCCCCATTACAAATATAGTTTTTTTTAAATTACCTCATATTCATGTCATGATTTGTCCCCTTTACATTAATAAATGTATTAATATATCCTGCATCAGATTAGTTACAGATATCAACCAAAATAAATCTGAACCCATGCTCATGCAAACAGCCCTTAATTAAACTCAGCAGGTCACAAAAAGCAAAAACACATGGAAACAGGAGAGGGACTAGCTGGGGGGAAGGGGTCCAGAGGTAGGAGGAGGGAGATAACAGAGTATAATGAGGGGTGAATATGATCAAAATACATTATATACAGTGTATGAAATTGTAAGAAAAAGAATAAAAAAAGATTAGGCAGGACATGCTAATACAGACAGGATTTCAAATAGAAGGGGAATAATTCAATACAGGCTATTTCCATGATACAGGATAAAAAGAGAGCAAGTAATACATTTTGAACATATTCTAAGTTCATTATCAAATGAGCTAGTGCATATAAAATAGCCAGCAAGGTGCCGTTCTCAGTGCAGGCACACCTCCTTCCCTTCCCGACAAGGCTGGCCACAGCTGCTGTGGGATGCTCCAGTAACAAAAACCGCCGCTCTCAGCAACACTGGGAAAGGCCTCTGAGACACAGAGGGAGAGAGAGAGAGAAGGGAATGGGGAAGGGCATCACTCTGTGCTCTAGAGAAAGTGCTAGAAGGGCAGAGCAGTGAATCTGTTGGTTTAATGAAGGATAAAGGCTTGTTAGCCTAAAAGCAAGGCAAGATGCCTCCCATATAACTGTCCTTTGTGAAAACACAGAATGCAAGAACCATAAACTTGTTTATTACTGGGAAAAAAGTGCTATAAGTTACAATGAAGAAATGAGAATGGCTAATGACATCTGTATAAGATGATCCCATTCACTGAAAATGATATTGGTTTTTCCCTAATGGCTTTTCACCCAAGCTTGATGGCTGGCCAGGATGTGTGTACTACATAAACTAGAGTTGCACATTACAATAGTTATGTCATTAATCTTTTGTCTCTCTCTCTCTCTCTCTCTGTGTGTGTGTGTGTGTGTGTGTATGCATATATATATATATATATAACTATGTAGTCTCAAGGTGGCCTTGAACTCTCAGTGATCCTTCTACCTCTGCCTCCCAAGTCCTGGGATTAAAGGTGTGCACACCACGCCCAGCAAGTATATATACTTTTTTGTTTGTTTTTTGTTTTTGGAGGTAGGGTCTTGTTCTAGCTCAGGCTGACCTGGAACTCACTATGTGGACTCAGGCTGGCCTTAAACTCAATGTGATCCCCCTACCTCTGCCTCCCGAGTGCTGGGATTAAAGGTGTGTGCCACCACCCCCAGCCAAAGCATATACTTAATTAAATAAGAACACACACAAAACAACTGGGACTAGTGAGAGGGCTTAGTGGTTAAGGTGCTTGCCTGCAAAGCCAAAGGACCCAGGTTTGATTTCCCAGGACCCACATAAGCAGAAAGTGGTGCATGCATCTGGAGTTCATTTGCAGTGGGTGGAGGCTCTGACATGCCCATTTTCTCTCTCTGCCTCTTTCTCTCTCCCTCTCAAAACAAAAAATCTAAAAATTTATTTATTTATTTATTTATTTGACAGAGAAAGGGGGGAGAGAGAATGGGCACGCCAGGGCCTCCAGCCACTGTAAATGAACTCCAGACGCGTGCGCCCCCTTGTGCATCTGGCTAACGTGGATCCTGGGGAATCAAACCTGGATCCTTTGGCTTTGCAGGCAAACGCCTAAACTGCTAAGCCATCCCCCCAGCTTGATATTTTTCTTTTTAAAATCTTTTGAATAATTTTTTGGTGTGCGTGTGTGTATGTGTGTTTGTGTGTATGTATGAGCCTTGGCATGTGAGGAGGTCAGAGGGCAACTTCATGGGGGTCAGTCCTTACCTTCCACCTCATCTGAGGAAAGGTCTCTTGTTGCTCACTGCTGTATTTTCCAGGCTAGCTGGTGCATGACTTTCCAGGATTTTCCAGACTCTATGGCCCATCTCACATTTGGAGGCTGGGACTACAGAAGCCCATAGCTTTCACATAGGGAGGGTCTGGGGACATGAACTCAGGTACTCACATTTGTGCTACAAGTGCTTTATCCGCTGAGCCATCTTCCTAGCACTCCTCTTTGTTTTTTGTGTGTGTGTGTGGGGGGGGGGGGAGAACCGGGTCTCACTGAATAGCCCAGATCAACCTTGAATGGGCAAGTCTCCTTGTCCTCAATCTCCTAAGTGCTGGGATTATAGGTTTGTGCTACGCTGTCCATCTTAAATTTATTTTTGTCTTACATAATTTTTATATTTTGAGGTTAAATTTAACAGTTTTAAAAATTCAAACCTGCTGACAGAAAGCTGGAAGAAGCCATTCTACATGCAGTTCAATGGGAGAAAGAGATACCACCAGTGAAGATACTCAACAGTGGACACTGCAAGCCTTATAACTGGGCCAAATGAGCCAACAGGTGCAATAGTGGCACGTCTATCATGGTGGAAACCAACTGCCCTCCAAATGGACTGGAGGCCTGCTCCTTGGGAGGGAAGACATCTCTGATACTGAAAACTTAAAACAGGGGTAGTCATGAGCCCTAGGGGTGTAACAACTGCTGATGTCTGGATAAATGTATATATTATGCTTATCAAACTGCCCAGTAAGCACTTCTCTTAATATTCATACCCTTATATTAATGGTACTCTCACTTTGGGTAGAGAATCTTCTCTTTTCAGATGGCAGTGACCATCTTGGGACAACTCAGAAGCTATCATAGTGCTGGAAAGAAGTAACTGGAGTACTGAGTAACATCTCGAAAACACCTTCCAAGGCTCAGGGTCTAATGCGGAAGAGGTGGCAGAAAGAATGTTAAGAGCCAAAGGAAGGGTAGGACTCCTTACAACGTGCTCCCTCCAGACATAAAATGGCCTGGATATCCATGACCTCACAGTGCCTGACACTACCTACACAAGACCATCATAAGAGGAGGAAAAGATCATGACATCAAAATGAAAGAGAGACTGATTGAGATGGGGAGGGTATATGATGGAGAATGGCATTTCAAAGGGGAAAGTTGGGGGAGGGAGGGTATTATCTTGGGATATTTTTTATAATCATGGAAAATGTTAATAAAAATTGAGAAAAAAAAGAAAAATGCAGTGGACTGAAAATGAAACAATAAATGACAATGTTACGTTTACTAATGGAAAAAAAATATTCAAATCTTTGGGGCTGGAGAGATGGCTTAGCAGTTAAGGCACTTGCCTGCGAAGCCTAAGGACCCAGGTTTGATGCCCCAGGACTCATGTTAGCCAGATGGATAAGGTGGAACATGCATCTGGAGTTTGTTTGCAATGGCTGGAGGCCCTGGTGCGACCATTCTCTCTCTGCTTCTCTCTCTTTCTCTCAAATCAACAAAGTAAAATATAAAAAATTCAAACTTTTATGTTTTACATGAAAAGTTGATGTTTTTATTTCAGACAGGGTTTTTGTTTAGCAAGGGCTGGCCTTAAACTCACCATATAGACAAGGTTGGCTATGAACTATTGATCTTCCTGCTTTCATCTCCTAAATGCTGGGATTCGGGGCATGCACCATCATACCTGGCTTTGAAGAGTATTTTAAAAATATTTTACTTATTTATTTGAGGGGGGGGGCAGATAGAGAGAATGCACATGCCAAGGCCCCTAGACTATCTCTCTAGCCCCTTGCATAGTATTTTAAAGAGAATTATTCTAATATCCAGTTATAAATATATTCCCTGTTTCCTATTATTCCTATAGTTTAAAAAATATATTATCTGGGGCTAAGGAAATGGCTTGGCAGTTTAGGCGTTTGCCTGTGAAGCGTAAGGACCCATGTAAGCCAGACACACAAGGGGGCGCATGTGTCTGGAGTTTGTTTGCTGTGGCTGGAGGCCCTGGTGCTGCCATTCTCTCTTTCTCTCTGTTGACTCTCTCTCTTAAATAAACAAATAAAATAGTAAAAAATATATTATCCTTGGGCTGATCAGGTTAAAGTCTGCTGGCCTAGTTTCAATTGTCCAATACTCCTATAAAGCCAGATGCACAAAGTAGCACATGCATCTGGAGTTTGTTTGCATTAATAAGAGGCCTTGAAGCCTTACTCCTCTCCTTGAAAATGAATAAATAAAATATTTTTAAAATATATTATTCTTCTATGCACTTATCTTTGTAAGTAACATAAAGAAATGATATACTACATTTCTTCCTTGAGGACAGGTTGGCTAACTGTCCTTACACAATAAATAAATGGTCCATCCATGTCATACTGATTCCATACATACCAACCATCATTCAACCATCATCTTCAATAAATACCAAGTTCCTAGGAAGTTCGATTTGTAGTAGCACTCTATTCAGGTTCATCCCTCAGCCATCTGTCTGTTCATGTTCAATATGACTGCTTTTATGAGAACAGTTATGGAATACTTTGACAGCTGTTAGTGCAGGCTGCCTTCATCATTATTTTTCAAAATTTTCTTGGCAGACTATTTTTATTTTCCAGATGAATTATGGGATCTACTTGTTTAATCCCATGAAAATTTGGGGGATTCTGGCTGGAAAGATACCAAACATTATCCTGGAGATAAATGACATTGTCCCATTTAGAAACATGGTGCGTCTCTCTCCTACACCATACAAGAAAACTTTATAAGTTTCTTCATGTTTTACAGAATACACACGGGGTATACATGATGTTTCTAAAGCTATTCTGAGGAGGTGAAGCATGGACATGCTTTGCTCTTAACAAAGCTGGAACAATGTCTTCTCCTTCCTTATTAATCCACACGCTATCCTATCCGGTGTCATACTGAGGTCTGTGGTTAATAATAGGCTTGTTACTAAGAAACGAGCTGGACTGCAACAAAATTGAGGCCAGCCTGTCCTTATCTTCTGAAGCGATTTATAATCAACATCTGGCTTTCCTAATAGAATTGCCCACTGGGAAAGACCACGAGGGAGAAATCTGGACCTCCCTCCCACCCACACCCCCAGGCATGCACATGCACGTGTGCACATACTCATACACACACTCTGAGCGCTGGGCAGATGGAGCAGGGCGGGTGGTTTCTAATCTCGCTCTTTTTGAGGTAAGGCCAACAGATTGGCCTTTTTTATGTGTGTGTATGAGAGAGAGAGGGAGGGAAGGGGGGAGGGAGGGAGGGAGAGCACATTAGAGAGAGTGAGACAGAGAGAATTGGCATGCCAGGGCCTCCAGCCACTGCAATAGAACTCCAGACACATGTGCCCTCTTGTGTGCATGTGCGTCTGGCTTATGTGGGACCTGGTAAGTCAAACATGAGTCCTTAAGACTTCCTAGACACTTAACTGCTAAGCCATCTCTCCAGCCCTGTAGTCCCTTTTGAAAGGACGTCTGGGCTGAGGACATAGCACAGTGGGGGAAGTGCTTACTGTGCAAACATCAGGACCTGGGTTTGCTTAGTGTCATATTTCTATAATCCTAGTATTAGGGTGGAGACAGGAGTAGCTCTAGAACTTGCTGGGTAGCTATTCTAGCTGAATCAGTGAGTCCTAGGTTCAGAAAGAGACTCTGTCTCAAAAAGGAGGAAGTCGGAAAAAACAATGTTGACCAATGCTTATTTTGCTTTAAATCTGTGGGTGACCAATTTTTCCTTGTGAAACCTGGGTTCTTTGGTCTTAAATCACTTTATTGTTTGCTTTCATTTCTTTTTTTTTTTTAAATATTTTATTTGAGAGAGAGAGAGAGAGAGAGAGAGAGAATGTGCCAGGGCTTCTAGTCACTGCAAAAGAACTCCAGACACATACACTACCATGTGCAGTTGGCTTATGTGGGTACTGAGGAATTGAACATGGGTCTTTAAGCTTTGCTGGCAAGCATCTTAGCCACTAAGCAGTCTCTCCAGCCTGCTTTCATTTCCTTTGATTCTCTCAATCAACTTAGGAAGATTTGGCCCACTGTATATTTTTCAGATATATTATCTGAAATTGAACTCTATTATCCCAGCAAATCCCAGCCAGTCCTTTCCAGTGAACCAAATGCCTATCAGTAACTACTACTTGGCATTTTAGTGGTTATCAGATAGAATAACTTTGGTTAAAGCAAGAAAACCCTATTCTGAGTAAGTTAGGGCAAAGAAGGGACCTCTAGAAGGGATGCGGGAGTGCTTATCAAATGAACAAGGGGCCCGAGAGCCAGGCATGAAAAGCAGCACCCAGGGGAGAAATCGGGCTTCTTTAGGGCTGTGCGTTTTGCAGCAGCATCTCACTCCACTCAAATGTCAACCCCGAGGACTGGGGTACAGAACAATGATTACCTGTGAAATGGGGTGTTAGGGGTTCAAGAATAGTCCTTGAACCCTGAACTCTATGCTTGTGTCTACTTTTAACCAAAAAATGGATAAAATAAGACTGAGAAGGATAATTATTAAATTATTACATTTATTTAGGAAAGTACAAAAGCAAGAGAAGGAAAATACTTGCTCTCTGATCACTTGGGAACTTCCAGCTGTGGGTGAGTTTTTCCCTCAGCTGGGCCTGGGCTGGCTCAGTCCAGAACCAGGTCTAGGCCCAGGCCCAGCCGAGAGGGACTCGACCTAGGTCGTACCCCAGGCCATGAGGACCCCCTAGCCCTTACTCTCTGCATGGGTTCTTTATTTCCTCCAGCTCCCTACATGGCAGGAGCTCCTTGAACTTTCTTTTCTATTTTCTTTCCATGCTTTTTACCCATATTATCAGATCCGTATCTAATCACATGGACTCCTGAACTCCACGTGGCCCACATGGGTGCTTCTCTTCGGTGCTTCTCTTCTCTCCACTTTGTTTCCCCTTACTTTCTAGCCTTCCCCTTCCCAGACTCCTTTGTAAAATCTGAATAAAATGTGCTCTTTTAAAAATAAAAAAAATAATAGAAGAGAGAAGGAAAACAAACACAACCACTTGGTCTGAGAGCCCACATGGTGGGCCTGGAAGAAATGTAAAAAGATAGTCAGAGAGAAAGGAAAAGAAAGCATAGTGAGCTTCTGCCATGTGAAGGGCAGGAGGGGGGTAAAGAGACCATGTGGCAGAGTAAGTTGGGGGGTCTCCCCTCGTCTTGGTCCGGCTGGGCTGAGATGAGGGAAGCTTACCAGAACCTCAAAGTTTAAGAGACAGCTGAGAAAGCTTGCCCTCCTCTGGTAAATGTATTTATAACCTGATGGTGGTGGGTCCTACCTTCCAGCTTCGGTGAGCCAGACAGATAGCTGACTGGTGTGGGTTAGAGGCTGGCTGGGGAAAAGACTAGCCACGATGCCGAGCTTTGGAGGCTGAGCTTGACCAACCACAATATCAGGATTAGATTTAAATTCTAGGGCAGGGGACCTCCCTCCCAGGAGGGAGTCAGGCTGTTTGTGTACCAAACTTACCTAGTTATTCAAGGTTTTTTTTTTTTTTTTTTTTTTTAGGCAGGGTCACTCTAGTTCAGCCTGGCCTATAGCCCAGGCTGGTCCCAAATTCATAGCCATCCTCCTACCCCAGCCTCCTGAATGCTGGAATACAGGTGTGGGCCACTATGCCTGCCACAAGAGTCTTTTTTTTTTTTTTAAATTTTATTCATTTTTGTGCTGGGCGTGGTGGCGCCTTTAACCACCAAGCCATTCTCCTAGCCGCTCAAGTGGTTTTTAACATGCACCTAGTTTTCTCAAAGCAAATCTACCCGTGGAAGTTTGTGCAACTTTCTTCAAAGGAGACATCTAGGGCAGCAGCTTGAAAGAGTCCCGGTCAGGGGCTGCGGATGTAGCTCAGTTGGCAAAGTGCTCACGTAGCATGCACAAAGCCCTGAGGTGGGCAGGCAGCACTGCATATTTAATCCCAGCACGCAGGGAGGCTGAGGTAGGAGGATTAGATGTTTCAGGCCATTCTACATGAGACCCTGTTTCTAAAAAAAAAAAAAAAAAAAAAAGACTCCTAGCCAATGATCGTTACTGGTTTTAGAGAAAAGTAGTAAACATTTGAAACCAGTATTTTTGCTCACCACTTTTGTAGACCAAATTCAAATTACATGGAATTGATCATTTTAAACCATTTAATTCAGTAACATTAATATATTTGCACTAGGCAGCCATCACTTGTATCTTAGTTCCAGAATATTTCATCACTCAAACAGAAATCCCATATGCATCAAAAGCAGACACCCACTATTTTCTTTTTCCAAAATTAGCCACTGACAATTTTTACATGGACTGACACAGTCTGCCTATTTTATGTAAATGTGGCCTTTTAGGATTATTTCATTAGCACAATGGTTCCCAGGTTCATCCATGCTATAACCTGTTATCAGTCCTTCACTGCTTTTTTTTTTTAATGGTTTCACCTGAACCACTTTCTTTTCTTTTTCTTTTTTTTAAATTTGTTTTGTTCATTTTTATTTATTTATTTGAGAGAGAGAGAGAGGCAGATAGAGAGAGAGAGAATGGGCACACCAGGGCTTCCAGCCACTGCAAACGAACTCCAGACGCGTGTGACCCCTTGTGTATCTGGCTAACGTGGGTCCTGGGGAGTCGAGCCTTGAACCAGGGTCCTTAGGCTTCACAGGCAAGCACTTAACCGCTAAGCCATCTCTCCAGCCCCCTTCACTGCTTTTTATGGCTGGATGTTGCACTGCACAGATAGCACATTTTGTTTGTGCATTTACTCATTGACATTGGGTGGTTTCCACCTTTTGGCGAATGTGAGTAGCACTGCTGGGAGCCTTTGGATATAAGGTTTTGTTTGAATGCCTGTTTATAATCCTTCAAGGTCTGTAGGAGTTAGACTTTCTGGGTCATGTGGTCAGTTTATGCTTAACTTTCTAAGAGCCTCTACTGTTTTCCATAGCAGCTGTACCATTTCAGAGTCCAACCAGAAACACATAAGGGTCCCAATTTCTTTGCATCCTCACCAATACTTGTTATATGCTATTAAAGTATGTATATTATGGGGCTGGAGAGATGGCTTAGTGGTTAAGGCATTTGCCTGCAAAGCCAAAGGACCCAGGTTCGATTCCCCATGACCCACATTAGCCAGATGCACAAGGGGGCACACACATCTGGAATTCATTTGCAGTGGCCGAGGCCTTAGCATGCCCATTCTCTCTCTCTCTCCCTCTTTCTCTGTTAAATAAATAAAAGTTACGCGCGCGCACACACACACACACACACACACACACACGGCTGAAGAGATAGCTTAGTGGTTAAGGTGCTTGCCTGAGAAGCCCAAGGACCCAGGTTCAATTCCCCAGTACCCAACGTAAGCACAGGTGGCATATGCATCTGTTCTTTTGCAGTGGCTAGAAGCCCTGGCACACCCATTTTCTCTCTCTGTATCTATCTGTCTTTCCCCCCTCTCTCAAACAAACAAATATTGTATGTATGTATGTATGTATGTCTGTCTGTCCAGGCCTAATGATGGTACAGGCATGTAATCCCAGCTACCAGGGAATCTGAGGCAGGAGGATCTAAAGCTCAAGGCCTACCTGGGTAGAGTGAGTTTATGGCCACCTTAAATAGTTTAGTGAGGTTCTGACTCAAATAAAAAGTGGAAAAGAGTTAAGGATATATAACTCAGTGGTAGAATACTTGCCTAGCTACATGAGCTCTTGGGTTCAATCTCCTCTACTGAAAAAAAAAATTGGAGCCATCCTGATGATTGTGAAGTGGCATCTCACTATAGTCTTTTTTTAATTAAAAAATTATTTTTTTGGGGGGGGGTAGAGAGAATTGGCAGGGCCTCAGCCACAGCAATCAAACTCCAGACACTTGTGCACCTAGTAGGCATGTGCGACCTAGTGCTTTTCTCACCTTTGTATGTCTGGCTTACATGGGATCTGCAGAGTTGAACATTGGTCTTTAGGCTTCACAGGCAAGCACCTTAACCGCTAAGTCATCTCTCCAGCCCCTTATTATACTTATTATTATTTTTTGTTTATTTTTATTTATTTATTTGAGAGTGACAAGAGAGAGAAAGACGGAGACAGAGAGAGGGAGAATGGGTGCACCAGGGCCTCCAGCCACTGCAAACGAACTCCAGATGCATGCGCCCCCTTTTGCATATGGTTAACGTGGGTCCTGGGGAATCGAGCCTCGAACCAGGGTCCTTAGGCTTCATAGGCAAGCACTTAACCACTAAGCCATCTCTCCAGCCCTCACTATACTTAAAAAAAATATTTTATTATTTATTTATTAGAGAGAAAGAGAATTGGCATGCCAGGGCCTCTAGCCACTGCAAACAAATTCCATCATGTGCATCTGGCTTATGTGGGTTCTGGGAAATCAAACCCAGGTCCTTAGATTTCACAGGCAAGTGCTTGAACTGCTAAGCCATCTCTCCAGGCCCTCACTATAGTTTTGATCTAAATTTCCCTTTTGACTAGTAATGTAGCTAGAATATCCCTGCCATTTTGAATCGAGGCCATTTCCAACCTCTCTACGTCTATTTTTAACTATCTCTAGTATTAAAAGGCATTTTAATAAATGAATTAGTGGGGGCCAGAGGGATGGCTCAGTGGTTAAAAGTACTTCCTATGCATGCCTGGCAATGGGAGTTCAGATCCTCAGAACCTATGTAAAGCCAGACTCAAGTATTACATGTGTCTGTAATCCCAATGTGCCTATAGCAATAGCAGGCAGAGCCAAGAGAATCCCAAAGCTCATAGGCCAGCTCTCAGCATCTGCTGTGGCAAACAACAAGAAAGACTGTCTTAAACAAAATGGAAGACAAGGGCCAACACCCCGAGGCTGTCCTCTAACCTTCACACGAACACCATGACACATGCTACCCCCTAACTCCCACACAAATGCATTAGTGGATAACTAAATATATTCTACCAGTCTCCTGTTTATCTCACAATGGCTATTAGTGGTAGAAATAATCAATTCACAATAACATTGGCAATGGTTTAAACTGCAGTATCTCATATTATCTAAAAGTTGACATAAGAATTTAGTTTTTCAGACTGGAGAGATGGCTTAGCGGTTAAGGTACTTGGTACCTTTGAAGCCAAAGGATTCATGTTAGACTCTCTAGGTCCCACGTAAACCAGATGCATAAGGTGATGCAAGCGTGCAAGTTTGCACATGCGCACAAGGTGGCATGCGCGGCTGGAGTTTGATTGCAGTGGCAGGAGGTCCCAGTGTGCCAGTTCTCTCTCTCTCTCATAAAAAAAAATTTAGTTCTCATACAAACATGTAAACCTGAACAATTTAACCTAAAAAGAGTTGAATTTCATGAAACTAATAGCCACAGGAGAATTCACTGTATTTCAAGCTATGGTTGGTCATAATATGTATAAGAGATAAAACACTGATCACTGAGCAGGGCCTCGTGATATATCTCTTCTTCCTTCCTAGGCCACCTGAGACAAACTAACAAAGGAGATGATATGAGCTGGTAAGGAAGGAATGGAGAGGTGGGGGACAAAATTCCCCAGTGTGGGTCAGCTGAGGGACTGTGGATGGGGAGGCTGGGCAGGTGGCTTGCTAAGGAGCCCCATGAAGGTCCTCTGAGGAGTTTTGCCTCTCCTCCACGACAAGGAAAGAATAAAGCTCATGCTTTCTCCAAGAGGAGTGGGAGGAAATAGCTACCATGCTCTAATTACCTACAAGAATAAGACTCATGCTAAGGCAAAAGCTACCAGAATTTTACAATAGCAGAGAAATGACATCAGCATACTGAAACCTGGAGGCTTCCCCTTAGTGATTAAGTCACATTAAGGATGTTCTCCCAACAAAGGCCCCAGCAAAGGAAGTCACGGGTGTTTGAGAAAGGAATCATGGCTCTATCATCATGAATTTGTTTACCTTTTTCTTTCAACACAGCAGGATAAGAACTGAGTCTTTATCCAAAGCATGTCACAGGTTTTCAAAGTCCTTTTTGTTCATGATCTTAAATGCCTTTGGCATCAGTTTTATGAAGTGGGCTGCCTGCTTTTCCATGAAGACCCTGAAGCTAGAGTTGATAGCTTGGTTGGCTACACAGCTAATCAACAGAATTAAGGCTTCAACTAAGGCACTGACCATAATGGCCAGCCTTATTTGGAAGATGCTTTTAATCCAGAGATTCTACAACTCATTTTTTATTTTCTTTAAAATTTTTTTTGTTTATTTTTTATTTACTTATTTGAGAGCGACAGAGAGAGAAAGAGGCAGAGAGAGAATGGGCGCACCAGGGCCTCCAGCCACTGCAAACAAACTCCAGACGCGTGCACCATCTGGCTAATGTGGGTCCTGGGGAATCGAGCCTTGAACAGGGGTCCTTAGGCTTCACAGGCAAGCGCTTAACTGCTAAGCCATCTTTCCAGCCCTACGAGTAATCTTTTAAAATGTAACTTATCTAAAAAAACACAATGTAAATAGGGTTTGCAGCAGCATATGTAGCCAATAGCTAGCCTGTAGATTTAAAAATATATCAAAGTAGCCAGGTGTGGTAGTACACATCCTTAATCCCAGTACTTGGTAGGCAGAGGTAGGAGGATCATCGTGAGTTCACAGCCGGCCTGGGACTACAGAGTGAGTGCTAGGTCAGCCTGAGCTAGAGTGAGAAAAACAAACAAACAAACAAAAATATATACCAGGGCTCCTTTGGGTTGAGAGGCCGACAGAAGTGCCAGCACAAATGAGGCCATATTTGTGTGTTATTCTTCGTTTTTTGTTTTTGCAGTGCCTGGGATAGGACCCAGGGCTTCATGCATGCTAAGCAAGTGCTCTGGCACATAGCTACATCCTTACTGTCTTCCTCATAGAGATGAACTTGCTGAAGTCAAATGTGTATAAAATGGGGCTAGAGAGATGACCTAATACTGGTTAAGACACTTGACTGCGAACTCTAAGCACCCAGGCTTGACTCCCCAGTACCCACGTAAACCAAATGCAAAAGATAGCACATGTGTTGGAGGTCATTTGCAGTGGCTAGAGACCCTGGTGTGCCCATTATTCTATCTCTCTCTGCCTCTGCCTCTCTCAAATAAATAAATAAAACTAAAATATTCTTTTAAAAACCCATCTTTAATGCTTTCTAATTGGACTGGAGGCCTGAAAACCTACGATGGGGGCAGTCATGAGCCCTAGGGGTGTAACGCCTGTTGGTGTCTGGCTAAGTGTATATATCATGTTCGCCAAACTGCCCGGTAAGTGCTTTTCTTAATGTTCATACCCATATATAAATGTTATTCTCACTTTTGGTTAGAGAAGCTTCTCTTTCAGATGGCAGTGACCTCTGGGATGATTCAAAAGGCACCACAGTGCTCAGAAGAAGTGACAGAGGAGTACTCAGCATTGAAACATCTCTATCACACCTCCCAAGGCTCAGAGTCCATTGTGGAAGAGGTGGCAGAAAGAATGTAAGAGCCAAAGGAAGGGTAGGACTGCTTACAATACACTCTTCCAGACACAAAATGGCCTTGCATCCATGACCTTGCAGTGCCTGGCACTACCTACACAAGACCATTGTAACAGGAAGAAAAGATGATGACATCAAAATAAAATGGAGACTGATTGAGAGGGGGAGGGACATGATGGAGAGTGGAGCTGTGAAGGGGAAAGTGAGGGGGGAGGGAATTATGGTTTATTGTCTATAATTATGGAAGTTGTCAATAATAAAAAATAAAGATTAAAAAAGAAACCCATCCTTAATTTACCCCCTGCTTAAATTCAAAGGCATTGGGCAGAAGAAAGGACTCCCAGCACAGAGTGGTCAGTCTTCAGAATTCTGTCACGTGTCCAAGGTCCCCTCTGGTATTCACCTAGAACTCATTTATTTTTATTTTTATTTTTTAGATTTTATTTGAGAGTGTCAGATAGAGAGAGAAAGAGGCAGAGAGAGAGAGAGAGAATGGGCGAGCCAGGGCCTCCTGCTACTGCAAACGAACTCCAGATGCGTGCGCTCCCTTGTGCATCTGGCTAACGTGAGTCCTGGGGAATCGAGCCTCGGACCAGGATCCTTAGGCTTCATAGGCAAGTGCTTAACTGCTAAGCCATCTCTCCAGCCCTAGAACTCATTCTTGAGTGGACTTAAAAGGGCACAAAGCAAGATGATGGCTGTCTTGAGGGTCTGTGACTGAATCACCTGCAGCACAGTCCTGGCAAGTACTAAGGAGAATTACGTGGGACCAGAGTGCCTCCCAGGACCTCCCAGGCCCAAAGGCTCTGACTGTTCCTAACAGATGCTGCTCAGCTCCTCATACACATCTCTGTCACTTTGCACTCCACCCTGCAGAACTCAGACGCTTCAGTGACTGAGGCAAAAAGCAGAGGAGTCACGCTGTCCCACAAGGCAGTCCCAACAAAAGAGCTCTCTCCATCAGGTCTACAGTGTATGTCCACAGGGCTGTTTTCATTCCTGTCCTGACAAATGCACTCTCCAGAGCTCACTAGCGGTGAGCTGGGACACTGGCCTGCGTTTAAGTCAGGGGTTAGCTGGGACTGTCAGGAGACGTGGGCTCTGACATTTCCTCAGTTTCCAAAGAGGATGCCCATCTCAGCAGGCCTCCACTCTGCGCCATGCACACAGTCAAGTAAAGAAAAACAAATTCTCTATCTCGGGAACAGTATTTGCTCACTGAGGAGGTAACCTTTACTTTGACCAAGAGATTTATTTTGATAGTGACACATGGACAGATAATGCATATCTATGAGTGCACTGTCAGCACCTGGGACCATGCCAAAGACAGTATAAGGACAAAGCCTACCTCCCCCTAGTTACATATTGATTCACTAAAACTCAACAAATATGAATGCTGTAGTGCACACAGTGAGCAGAGCAAGGTACGGTGACTGCCCTTTCAGGACTCAAATAGGAGTGGGGCACATGAGAGAGCACCCAGACATCTGTTGTCCCAGACAGGAAGGGCAGGCAACATGGTCAGAGAGGCAGAAGGTGATACCATGAACAGGCAAAACCCCATGGCTGAGACGTTACCAGTGTACCCCAGTACGGGCTGGGGAGTCTGAGGTTCTCAGAGAGTAGAAACATCTCCAAGCATCCCTTCAGAATCTGGGCTAGTCATGCCTCTCATTAATCTTCACAACTCTGAGTGCTGGTTACCTTCCTGTTTTACAGATGAGAAAAACAGACCTGGCTTGACTTAGTGTCACACAGCCAGAACTGACTCAGTCCAGAACTTTTCTTGCTAGGTTACACTCAAGACTCATCAACTCCTCAACTGGAAGTTAAAATAGCAATAAAATATCTTTGTGCCAGTTATTTTTTTTTTCGTGTCTGATCACTTATCAAACTGTTCTATGAAACCATGTATCTTCCAGTTATTTAGAGGCTCTCCATGGTGCTTTGTGAATGCATCCAACAGAAAAGCATTCCTTTGGTTTCACATATTTTATGCAACTGTAACTATCTTCTGAACAGTAGTGGAGGAGATACATCTGCTGGGTAATGATTTCAATAATTTGGCTAATTTCTAAAATGAGGCTAGAATGTTAATAGAATCACACTAGGTCTCTCCTCAAAGGTAAAAGACGCCCCAGAGAGTAATGACAGTGAGAGCAAGGGAAGGATGGTGGTGCTTCTACCAAGGTGGCCGGTGCCTGGTTTGGGGAAACACTTTTACTTGCTTTAATGGGTGTAGGAGGGGCACATACTGGGAGTGATGCTCTCTCTGCAGCTTCAGAGGCTGAAAAATGAGCTCTGGTCTTCGGTGTGTGTGTGTGTGTTTGCACGTGTACACCACGTGTGAACACATTTTGTGTGTTCTTATCCTGGGCTCTGACCAACATGCTGGAACTACTCCGTCCAGGTCCCCGGGTCTGGAACCCAGGACTCCTGCTGCTCCTGCCAGCTTCCCTTTACCTCTTCTCTCTTGCGCCCAACCTGGCTGTCCTGAAGTCAGGAGTTCAACAGCAGCAGTGACAATTAATCCTGATTGTCAATTTGAAGGGATTCAGAACCGCTCCTAAAACAAACTGGACATGTCTATGAGAGATTTTTAATTAGGTTAATTGAGGAGGGAAGACCCACCCTCTATGTGGGTGGCGATATGGAATGCCGTGGGCTCAGGTCCTAGACTGACTGAAGAGGAGAGCGCTAGCTGAGCATCAGCAGTGGTCACTGGCTGCGGACACGATGTGGTCAGCTGCTCCAAGCTTCTGCTCTCATGCCGGCCCTGCCATGATGGACTGGAACCTCAGACTGCGAGCCAGAATAAGCTCTCCTTTCCTTAAGTTGTATTTGTCAGGGCAACAAGAAAGGGACTGACACAGCAGGCCTTCGGAGCTGCTCCCTTGGGCTTTACGCGGCTCTACTCGGACACAGCTGTCAGCAGCCCCTTCTCTTCAGGGCTGCTGTGGAGTAGCCCCTGAAGGCACCTCTCACCAGCCCTGCTGGGAGGCAAGGCTGGGTGAGGTGCGAGAAGAGGAAGACGGCATCATGGCTTTGGAAACAAACAGCTCAGGCCTCATCCCTCGGGGCAGACTCCCAAGCACCCAGGCACAGCTGCTGCCCTTTACATTTTCACTGCTCTTGCTCGATGCTATTCCTGATGTGCAGGATTCAGCACGGGAGCATTCCAACGCAGAAACTACTCTGCTTCTGCCTGAAATGTCCAAAAAGACCCGGGGAAGCAAGATAGAAATCATCTCTCTCTCTGATACTGGCTTCTAAGTCCAAGACGGAGGGGCAGCAGGGCTGAACGAGCACATCTGTGAACCCTCACGGAAACTGGGCATGCTGTTAACAGGAATGTTGCCAAGAACAAGCCCAGGAATGATAATAAAACCACTTACAATGAAACCACACTTTTTTGCTCTAAGTGAAAAGAAATTCGATTTTTTCAAGTTCAAAGGAAAAAGTTTTAAAGCGCCGGAATTGTATTCGCATGTCAGATGCGTCTGGTCCCTTGAGATACATTTCCTGATCCCCAAACAGCACTGAGGACTAGCCATGGTCCACTCTCCTGAGGTATATCACCCCTGGTTTTGACTCCATGCTCTAAGGGAAGGAGGCTGTAGTTTACGAAGAGGTTCCAGGTTCCACCTGACGAATGCCATCCACTAAAGAGCCAGTCCTGCGAACTGCCGCTCGGAGATTAGTTACCCAGCCCTGGTAGGAAGCGCTGTGGCTCCTGGGAGCGGGCTGCCACGATGCCAAGCACAAAGCCCCCAAACTCAGTTTTCCAAACATTATGTAAAAACTTTACTCTCTGCCTCACTTTTCCTACTGAAGAATTATTGATTAAAAGAAAAAAAAAACAAGAACAAAAAACAACCCTGGGGTGCAGGAGAAATGGCTCTGAGGTTCAGTGTGCTTCCTATGCGACCATAAAGCCCTGAGGGGCCTGAGACTACCAGAGTTCAAGTCTCCAGATCCCAGGTAAAACCGCTGGGTGTGGACACAGTGCCTATAACTCTAGTCCTGCTGGATGGCAGAGACCCTATGAAACAGTAAAAAGAGGATCCAGCTCAAAAACAAGACCGGGTGGAAGAGCGACAGGACACAGCAGGACATGCGACATTTCACTCTGGCCACCGCAAGAGAGTAACCTCTGCTGTAAGCATAGAGAGTGCTACAAAGGCACACACACATGCATAATACACACACACACATACACACACATGCACACACACACACAAAAACACACAAGCAAAACTTTTTAAAAAAATTGGGCTGTGGAGATGGCTCAGTAGTTAAAGGCATTTGATTGCAAAGCATAGCATCCTGGGTTCAGTTCCCCAGCCACCCACATAAAACTGCATGCACGCAAATAAATAAATAATAAAAAGTCTGTCTGTGCTAGCCAAACTGGACATGTTGACACATGGCACACAGACACCTTTGTTTTGTTCCCATGTCCCCCAGTGATCTCTCTCCTGTCTGGAGGACACACATGCACAGTGTCAACGGCCTGCTCTCTGTCCAACCTACTACTGCTTTCCATGCCTTCCCAGGCCAAGGTCACTTCTGTGCCAGGCTAGGGAGGCAAGAAAGATAAGAACTCGAAAATGCCGTCATCACTGAAACTATTCCTGGTAAAGGAAATCTGGACTATCTACATGTGAAGCTTCTGGATTGTGTCTACATGGAATGTTCGTTGAAGAACGCTTCAAATGAAAAGATGACTAAGAATTAAATGTTGACATTTTATATCAGCAGTCGGTACCACATGTCACCTTCCTTTGATGTGCAGCACATAACTCACAAAATGACAAGCAATGGCGTTAGACAAAAGATGTGTTCCTAAAAATATTTAATTAAAATTATGCTGGTTTTGCCAGTAATTATGTAGATCATTATTAAGAAGTCATGTTAAGAACCTGGCTCTATTCTTGTTCCCAGGAAGTTCATGATCATGAGATGGAGATTAAGTAGGAAATCCCATAATGCTCCTTTGGACTCAAGGAACTGGAACAAATGAAGTTGTACTGGAAAAATCTACATCATGAACACATCACTTCTCACCAAATTACCTATGATTTTAGCAGATACATGCTAAGAACATCTGGGTGTTTTATTAGGAATAAATGAGCACTTAAAATTAATATGGAAAAACAAACCAGCTACAGTAGCCCATGAAGTATAGAACAGAAGAGTAGATGAGAGCAGAGCACACTGTAGCCTGTAGACTGCTCACGGTGTATGTTCAGGATCTCTGAATTTGCCTAATCTCATCTAGGAAACTTAGGAAAAAAAAAAAAGGTAAAATGTGAATAAACACTCTCAAGATGGATTGTTCAATAAAATGTTAGGCCAAGAACTACTACATGGTGTTGCACATCTAGAATGCCAGCACCTAGGGATTTTAGAAAAGCCTACTGAAGCAAGAATAATATTGAGGGTACACTGCATCTCACACCAATGTCAATTCCAAAAGGATTAAAACTTTCAAGAGAAAAATAAAATTAGCCGGGCGTGGTGGCACACGCCTTTAATCCCAGCACTCGGGAGGCAGAGATAGGAGAATAGCTGTGAGTTTGAGGCCACCCTGAATTCACATAGTGAATTCCAGGTCAGCCTGAACTAGAATGAGATCCTACCTCGAGAAACCAAAAAAAAAAAATTAAATTAAAAAAATAATAATAAATAAATAAATAAATAAATAAAATTACCCATGTGCTAGGAGAAATTTCAGATTTTTTTAAAAGTCCTTTAGTGAAGTGAGAGTAGGCAGTTGGGGTGACTGGGCCCCTGAGAGTAAAAAAGACAGGACACTTGCTAGACATCAAAGATGATCTGACTTCTCTTGTCTAGTTCCCTAGACCTGCTGTTCCACAAACAACCAGGACCCCTCCTGGGAGAGAGGTCTTTCCCAGAAAACATTGTGGTGGGTTAAGTTTAGCCCTTGGAACTTGGTGTCAGGGCTAGTTTCTTCCTGAGACAGCCCCCTAGCCCTAACCAACCAGCTGTCCCTCTGGTTCATCTGACCCAGAAGGCAGGGCCCACCACCATAAAGTTATAAAAACATTCGCGAGGGGAGGGCACGCTCTCTGAGCTGCCTGATCACTTGGGAAACCCAGCTGTCAGTGAGTTTCCCCTTGGCTCAGTCTGTGATCCCCCACCAAGCCCTTACTCTCCACATGGGCTCCTCTAGCTCCCCATATGACAAGAGCTCTTTAAACTGTCTTTTCTTTCTTTTCTTTTCATGGTTTTCCCAGGCCCTTCATGTGGGATTTTTAGCCATGAGGATGCCTTTCCTTGGCTCTGTACTTTCCTAAATAAATATAATAATTTAATAACTACCCTTCTCGATCTAATTTTGCTCAATTCTTTGATTAAAATTAGAAACGAACCTAGGGTTTCGGGTTCAAGGACTTTCCTGAACCCCGAGCACTCCATTACAGAAGGGTTGCTCTCTTAGACAGAATTCTTTCCTAAGGAAAGCAGCAACCCCACAAGCACAAAAGAAATGACTAAAAATTTGACTATGCACACATTCAAAAAATTTCTACCATGGGCAAAGTCAAAGGCAAATGACAAACCAGGAACAAATATTTGCAATTCCTATCACAAAGGGCTCACTTCCCCAGTCCATATGGAGATCTTTCAAATGATCAGAAAGGCCAATGACCATGAAGTGAATGGCTGGAGGCTGACACCAAGCAGGTGGTTATCAAAAAAGAAATGAAACTAGTTCTTAACTGTGTAAAAAACGCATCAAAGAAATACAAATTAAAACCACAGTGAGAAAATACTTTTTACCAGTCAGCCTGGCTACAACAACAAGGAGAACAGTCTGCCGGTTTGGGGACAGCAAAATGTACATCCCCTTTGACCCAACAATTCCATTCCTAGGCGTTTGTCTGACACTGACATGTGTAAATACAAAATGATTCATTGCAACACTGAGAAAGAAAAAAATTGCAAATAAAACCTGCACGTAGGACACTGCTTAGAGAATTGTTTCTGGACTCCTAAGCAACTTAAGACACAAACGGAGGAAATTCCTCTTAGATTAGGAAATATCTCCAGAGGATTTTAAGTAAAGAAAAAACAGCATGATGGTGTGGATCTGTAATCCCAGTACCCAGGGATTACAGAAAAGGCTGCTGAAGCAAAAACAATGCAGAGGGAGCTCTGGGGAGACGCTTGAGCAGGGTGAGCCTTGAGCAGAAATGCACACGGACGGGCAGGACGCAGCTGTCCTGCAGCTTCCAGTGGGGCTGGAAGGAGCCACTGTTGACGGCTCTGGGTCAGCCCTTTCCCAAAGCACGTGAGCATAAAACATTTCCTCAAATGATCAACAGCTCGACCTTTGTGAAACACCCCCAGAGGTAGCTGAGACACCAAATCTTCAATCTGTACACATTGTGAGAGAGCACCCACAAAACCATACAGATGACCACATTCTAGAAAGTTCTGCTAAAGCAAAGTCCATCTCTCTTGACACATGAAAGACAAACATAGAGGTCCGTGGTTGGTGTTTCTTACACTTGTCTGGAGGGCTGTGGCCGCAGGTGCAGGCTAGCTGAGAGGTCCTGTTTAGCTAATCCTGTCCCTCAGTTTTCTCCAGACTGTCTTTGGAATGGATACTATTTGTATAGTGGATTTCCTGGACTGGCCCTTGAATTTTTCTCTTGCACTTTCCACTATTTCTGTTGTTTATTGATTCTATGTGGAAGAGATCCTCAATTTAACTTTCCAATGCATTTTTTTAAAGCTCTCTTCTGTTCTTCCAGTTTTATAGTCTTCTGTTTTTGCCGCACACATACCTATCTTGTTTTCTCTGAGTACATGCCCCACAGGTTTATCTAAGTTTGCTGTGTTTCCCTCACGCCATTTCTTCTGCTTGCGGCCCTGGCATATCTCATACGCAAGGCTTCCACCTGCTCTCCTTGTGAGGCGCGGTGCTGCACAGCCGGTACAGTGCTGTCTGTCTACACAGGCAGGCCTCTCAATCTTGGGCTTGAGAGGATCCCCAGATAACAGTATCTCTGGGACTTTTCTCCTAGATGGTCAGATTTCCTCTAAGAGGCACCATTCCACTTCTGTGGAACCTGGTTGTGGCTCGTGATTCCAGGCCTGCTACTCCACTTCCCAGGTCAAGCTACTGTCTCCTGCAGGGCGGAACAGGGTAGTCATCTGCTGTGTGAAAGGGGAACTTTCTAGAATCTTCATGTTTGCATGCTCAAAGGTGCTGGGTGCCTGTAACATCTGAGCCTCTCAAGCAGCCTGGCTCTCATGGGACCCCCTGCCTGTGCAGCTTGGGGGCTCAACTTTCTCTGGCCTTTCAAGTCATTTCCAGTTGACCATTTGTTTTGAACTCATCTGTTCCTGCTGCCTCTCTGTATGTTTTCATGAATGGGTCCCTTTTAACTTTATTATCATTTTTGGGGGGGGATTCAGGAAGAGAAACATGCACTTAATCTGCCACTTTTGTTTCGCGCGCGTGCGCGCGCATGTGTGTGTGTGTGGAAGGGCAGGCACACATGTGCCACAGTGTACGTGTGGAGGTAAGAGGACAACTTCAGTATCAATCTTTGCCTTCCACCTTGTTGAGGCAGGGTCTCTCTTTGTTTACCACTGCAAATGCACCAGCCTAGCTAGCCTCAGAGCTTCTAGGCAATTCTCCTGTCTCCACTCCATGTCTCACCATAAACAAGCTGAGATTCGTTGCTGCTGCTACAGTATCTGCCTTTATGTGGGTTCTGGGGATCTGAACTTGGATGCTCATGTGTGTGCTGTGGGTACTTTGTTCAGTGAGAGATTTCCCCCAACCTGGCACTTTTCATCAAGGCTTTATGTTTCTGCTTTTTTTTTTTTTTTACATTTTTTTTAAATTCATGAGAGAAAGGGAGGGAGAGAGAAAATTGGCATGCCAAGGCCTCAGTCACTGAAAACAAACTCCAGATGCATATGCCACCTTGTGCACATGTGTCACCTTGTGCATCTGGCTTATGTGGGTTCTGGGGAGTTGAACCTGGGTCCTTAGGCTTCGCAGGTAAGCACTTTAACTGCTAAGCCATCTCTCCAGCTCTACGTTTAGTTTTTTGCTTAAATCATTTCTTTGAGTTAACTCCATGGTAGTAGCATCACCACTTTATTCATAATCGATGCATCCATGCAATAAGCATTTATTAAGCACCTTTTGTGTGCTTGGCCTTATACTGGGTTGTGAGGACAGACGTGATAGATAATAAGAAGAATAAAGGGCTCATGAGGTCAGAGAACTGGGATAAAATCTCAGTTCTGACAGTGCTGGGACTGGAGAATTCACCTTGTTGGAGGGTGGAGGTAGGACAGTAAGTAGTAACAACACTTATTTTGGAGGGTAAATGAAAGAATAATATGGGAATTATTGAATACAATGTTGTTAATAGTAAGTTACTGGGCTGGAGAGATGGCTTAGCAGTTAAGGCGCCTGCCTGCAAAGCCAAAGGACCTCGGTTTGATTCCCCAGAACCCACGTAAACCAGATGCACAAGGGGGCACATGCATCTGGAGTTCATCTACAGGGCTGGAGGCCCTGGCATGCCCATTCTCTCTCTCTCTCTCTCTCTCTCTCTCTCATAAATAAATAAAAATAAAATATTTTTAAAAAGTAGTAAGTTACTTTGCAATTTACCAAAGAATATAGATTAACACGTCATTTCAATACAAGTAAATGTAAATTCTCAGGTGTGTCCAACCTTTGTTGTTGATAACCATTGTTATCTACAAAGTTTATGCTCAAGAATAGTACAACTGAATTACTAAAAAAGTCACGAAAAAAAATTTCATAAGGGGGCTGGAGAGATGGCTCAGTGGTTCAGGCACTTGCTTGCAAAGCCTAAAGGCTCAGGTTTGATTCTCCTGTACTCATGAGGAGCCAGATGCACAAGGTGATGCATGTGTCTGGAGTTCATTTGCAGTGGCTAGAGGCCTGGGTGTGCCCATTCTCTTTCTGTGTCTCTCTGTCCGCTTGCAAATAAAAATTTAAAAATCTCATAATGGCCAGGCTTGGTGGCGTATGCCTTTAATCCCAGCACTCAGGAGGCTCAGGTAGGAGGATTGCCATGAGTTCAAGGCCACCCTGAGACTCCATAGTGAATTCCAGGTCAGCCTGAGCTAGAGCAATACCCTACCCCGGCAAAAAGAAAAAAAAAAGAAAATCTCATAATGTTTTAAGTAAACTTATAATTTCGTGTTGGGCTGCTCATAGCTGCATGTGGCCTGCAGGCTGTGGGTTGGACCTACCTGACTATAAGACCACACAGGAGAGAACCACCCACTCTGAGTATGGAGAAGGGCATCGAAGTGTCTGTGTTCTCTTAATAAGGAGGCACTGTGAAGGTTATAAGTGCATTCTAGGGAGGAGGTGCATTAACAGAGAGAACATGTTTGGGTCAGGAACATGGAGGGATCTGGGGTGTCTAGCACACAGCCATGTGGGGAAGGAGGAGCAGGTCCAAGGCTAGGCCACACTCCAGGCAGTGAGGAGTCACTGAAGTCTGAAGCAGGGCTGTGCTGTGACTGGCTATGATAGAACAGCAGCCTGTGGGAGATAAGAGAGGTGAGGCTACTCGTCACGTGAAAGCGGATGAGGCCTTGTGTTAAGGCACAGACAATGGACTGGTGAGGTGACAGATGAAGGGCAGACAAGGAGGTCCTACTGATAGGCACTGGTGTCTGGGGCTATCTTGCTCCCCACTTTAGCATGCAGATAAGTATGTATTTACTTCTTCTGAAGATATTCATGGCCAAGAACATTTCTTTAATGAAAAGAGAAAGGAAATGGTTCACTTCAGGAAAGCAGCCTTAGAGAGCTGTGTGTCTGTGGGTGGGTGGAGGGGGGTGTCCATATCCCTTGTCTTGTTTTGGTGGTAATCACAGGAACACACGTTGTGATGTTTATCAGCTGGGACCTAGTGGGACTTCAATTACCAGATCCCTGTTCTTGTTGACATGACATAAACACGTAGCACAAGTAAGAAATAAATGTAGTTGTTAAGACTCTGAGACTAAGAGGTATTTATTACAGCATAAACTAACCTATCTTGACGGATACACTGTCTGACTTAATAATGATAATACTTTCAGATTTTCCTGAGTTTCAGACAATACTTTAGCTTTTAACTCTTCATCATTTGGTATTTACTGCTCATATTTCTTCTTGCAGAAATTATCTAGACATCTTCTTTATCTATTGATCCATACCAGTCTTGTTGACAATTTAAATGCACTCGTATAACCTTAGTATATGATGTCTTTTATCATGTGTACAACTGAACCAGCTAATAAATATCAACATGACTATAACTACAATGACAGTAGCTGTGATGTTTATATGTGTAGGCATCCTATAAATCACTTCACATGCTATCTCTTTTTCTCCAATACTTATCTATAAAATAACTACAATTATTCTGTTTCACAAATAAGGAAATGAAGACTCTGCAAGGTGCAGTAACCCAGCCAGCGAGGAACGGAGGTGATGCAAGAGAGTGTCACGGGGACGCCTCAGGTACCAGAGCTCCACAGCCTCATCCTTTGCTAACGCCCTCCCTACGGGAACAGTGAACGGACCTTCTCAGTCTTGTGGGCCTTGTCTAATTTAGCTCTCTTCTCTAGTTTCCCTTTCTCTCCTTCCTTTCTCAGATTCTCTGGCTTCTTCAGTTTTTCTTTTTTTCTGACCTTTCTACCAAAATCATATCATCAAACACCCCTGATTCTTTCTGGCCAAGGTCAATGGCCTTTGCTCAGACTGTATCCTTCCTGACTTTTGGGGGTTTCTAGTACCTTCTGTATAGCTTTCCTTCCGTGGCTTTCATGATACTTAAGGTTCTCGTCTCACCTCTCTTACTGCCTACATGCGGCTCCTTGACAGCCTCTTCCTCCCACCCAGCCTATGGTCTGCCTCAGCTTGCAGGCCTCAGCATCGCTCGGCCCCATTTCATGTCCTTCCAACTCCCCTCCGTGTAGCTGATCTGGAGGCCTGGAATCTGCATGTCTGCCCTTGAGTCCACATAAGTTCTACCATCACGTTTGCTCTTGTTCATATGCAATTTCCACAGACAAGCCCTCAAATAAACAGCTTTCCCTCCTTCAGAAAGCCAGCTTCTCCATGTGCCCTCTCTCTTTCTGCCAATGACTCTATTCTTTCTCAATTGCTCTGTAACTTTGGCATTCTCAGTGAGTCAGCTCTTTCCTCCACTGCCCAAGGCCATTCCATTATCCACCAACACACTAGTCCTACCTTGGTGTTTGCCTCATCCTTCCCTTTCCTGTCACCACTAGGAACAAGTCCAAACTCTTTTCTGGAAAAGTAAGACTCATGTGATCTGCTCTCTTTTCTTCCCCTATAGACATGGGACTCAGTTATGCAGTCAGGTAGCTCTAGTCACCAAATCACGCATAGCGACTTGACAGGTTGTCAGGAAGCAATGGTAGAAACAGACCAGTATGGTAAACAAACAAACAATTAATGATAATAAAGTTAACAAAATCAAAGGGTACAGTGAACAAAGGGCAGAATAGATGGTGGATCCAAATGCTGAATAAATAGCTCTAAGATCACTCTAGGAAGTATAAGTATAAGAGACAGCCGAAGCCTAGCCAGATGAACCATAGAATGTGGGCATAGGGCATGAGCGTTTGTGCAGCTGGGGCAGAAACAGTCACTTTAATACCCTGGCCCTGGATGAAAGGCCCACACAGTAGGGTAAATATGGATGGGTGAAAAATGTCAGCCTAGATGACAAGCCAGTTTTCTGCTAGAGTGTGTCTCATATGAGTCCACTGAGTGTGCCCTTACTGACCTCAGTGCCCTAGCCAAAGCCAAGTGATCTTCCAGAATTGCATAGTGCCTTCTCCATCCAGGTTGCCACTGTCCTATCTACCCCCTCTTTCTCTAAACTCCTTTACCCATCCTGACAGCTGATCACAAGTTCCTCCCCAAACCAGCTATAAGCCTCACTGCACTGACTCTATGCGTAGGAGCAGCTATGTGGAGCAGAGAATTTTAAGTGTCTTTGTTCTTAAGCTTCTTAGAAGACATCTGGTAGCTCATATCTGTAATCCCTTGGAATGCTGAGATAGGGTGATTTCCACAAGTTCAAGGCCAGCCTGGGCTACACAGTGAGTTCCAGGCCATCCTGAGCTATAACGTGAGATCCTATCATAAATAAAAAGACAGTTGGAGGTAAGGAGAAAGACACAAGTAAAGATTCACTGCTTGCATCCCTGTGACAAGGGAAGGGCTCAGAAAAGAGACAGAAAACGATTTACTCGTTTACTTTTACGGTAGAGGAGACTAGAGGAGCTAGTGATGGAGAAGGCTGGAGGATGGCGCGGAGAGAGGAAGGAAGGGAAGGAGGGAGGAAGGACTCTGATGTACAGCAAAGACGGAAATGAGAAAAGAGTTTGTGAGTGTATACAGAAAGAGGTGAGAGTAATATGGGGTGAACAGACTGGAAGAGTAGATTGCTACATATTACTTATAGATTATAAAGATACCTATTTACTTACTCACAGAGAAAAATATTCCTTTATTTAAAACCAGGGAAGGAAAAGTCTCTACTATTATGGCTTAATAAATTCAAATTTAATGGCCAGGCATGGTGGTGCACACCTTTAATCTCAGCACCTGGAAGGCAGAGGCAGGAGGATTGCCATGAGTTCAAGGACACCCTGAGACTACATACTGAATTCCAGATCAGCCAGGGCTAAAATGAGACCCTAACTCGAAAAACAAACAAAAAAAGAAGAAGAGGAGGAGGAGCTGGAGGGATGGCTTAGGGGTTGAGACGCTTGCCTGCAAAGCCAAAGGACCCAGGTTTGATTCCCCAGGACCCACGTAAGCCAGATGCACAAGGGGGCGCTCGCGTCTGGAGTTCGTTTACAGTGGCTGGAGGCCCTGGCGAACCCATTCTCTCTCTCTCTCTCTGTCAAATAAATAAAAAAAAAAATTTAAAAAAAAAGAAGCCTGATGGAGCCTATTTGTATGGCATCGCTGTTCACATCACTGTCGAAGCTTATGGGATTCAGCTGAACACAACAGTCCAGCATCTTGTGGAAGGACCACCTAGTGCACAGGAAAGTCAAGTGGGCTGTGGCAATGGAATGAATGCTCCTGCAAAGATGGAAAAATATAGAACCTGCTGCTTCTCACAAACCTCTCCTTTCCTAGGTGGCCACAGATGGCTCTGAGTCAGCCACTGACCTTGGGTGAGGCTCCCCAAATGTTTCAGATTACATATTTTCTAAATGGTGTTAAGTAGCCTGGTGTGACAGCATGTGACCATGAGAACCCAGGGACCTCACTCTATGATTAGAAACTGACCCTGGGTGGATGTTTAGCATGCTTCACAAGCTGTCATGTGGCTGACTCGCTTCCAATTCCACAGCTCACTGTGACACTGCGGGCTGCTCCAGGTGGCACACAGTCCCTGATAAGGACACTTCTCAACCTGGTAATAAATCTGGTGATAAAAAGAACCAGAGCTTCCCAAACTTTTGTAGAGGGATGGCTTTCCCTACAAGCCCAGGAAAACGCTTTCTTTGAGTAACTACTATACTGCTATTAGGTTCTGATTCCAAAGCCAGTCCCCCAAAACTTCAATTGTAAGACAGCTATTCTTGATGCTACTGAAGACAACCAGGGGCCAAAGCCAGGCACCTCACTCTTCGTGGCTTCAGACCAAGTCCAACTGCACAATGTTCTCAGTCTCCCCGCCATGGCTGGCATGCTGCTAGGGAATTTAGAAACTGTACTCACTTAACCTTAGAGAATATGTTCAGACTCAGTTGCTGGTCCTAACTACACCTTATCAATAAATGACACAGTCTGTAGCATAAGGTATATTATCGATTATAATGAAGGGAGATGTGTTGAGAGGCAGCCAGAGAAAAAGAATAGCTAAAGATCAAAACTGGTCACTACTAAATTCATGGGATCAATAAAACATGAGATGCTCATAAGAGATGGTTTATATTAGGAAATCTTAGATTTTCTGGCAAGTAGGGTCTATTTTCTGTTCCGAGACACGGGAGCAATTTTCAGGCAACTACCCACTGGAAGGGAAAACAAAGTAGATGCGACCTCAGGCAAGACTTGTAAAGTAAATGAAGTTTAAGGACTGTTAGAAGTTAGGGATGAGTGGTAAACCAAGTTGGGTGCTGGCACTTGGTCTGGGAAAGGTTGGGACAGAAAAGAAACTCAGCAACAGGACTTACAGTAAGGAGCCAAGACCCATTTGCCATCTGTATGTACTGGGTTTGATAGTGGGTGATGGAATTAGTTGTAGCATATGCTTTTTTTTTTTTTTTTAAGTGTTTTAGATATTGTCTCATGTAACCTAGGAACTCAGGTTGGCTTTGAACTTGCTATGTAGCCAAGGATGACTCTGAACTCTTGATCCCCCCTACCTCTGCCTTTCAAGAGCTGAGATTGTAGGTGCGTGTCACCACACCGCTTCTCTTCTGCATCCTGGAAGTACAGTGGTGTCGCCCATCAGGCTCGGTGAACAGGACAGCCCGTATGGAAGGCATACATTTTGATGGCTGGGACTGGCTGCTGTAGTCTGCATGGCTTATCTTCCGCCTGAACTAATGAAGACAATCTCACGTGCTTTGGATTCTGAACTTTTCTTTTTGAAGTTCTTTCAGAGTTCAACAAGAAGCTATAATCTAGCTGGACATGGTGGCGCACACCTCTAATCCCAGCACTAGGGAGGTAGACGTAGGAGGATCCAGTGAATTCTATAGCAGACTCGGGTTCTTGTTTTGATTCAACACAAGATGCCTCAAAGATGGAAAGATGCCCCTTGCTGTCAAAGCCAGCCTGTTTGTTCAATAATTACCTGCTAGGGCACAGACAGGGCAGGAGGCCAATATCCATGAGTTAAATTAAATATCTCCAAATGTCCATCTACTCACAGAAACCCTCACCTTGGACAGAAGAAGACAATGAGAAATAGTGGAAATGGTGACCAGCCCACTTGCTTGCCTGAGACTTCCTCATGGTCAGCAGAGAAAGCCCATGTCCCAGGAAACCTGCCAGTCCTGGGTAAACTGAGACATGTGGTCAGTCTTGTAGGAGACTATTACCTCAGGGTCAGTAATCTGGTGGGGTTTTTTTCCTTGATGGTGTGTTTGTAATTATAATTCCGGGAAACTGTGTAAAAAGTTTTAAGATGAAGTCACTGGAACCTGTGACCCTCATGTGAAGCTGTCTGTCCGTATGCAGACTCACCCGGAGGTAATTCTGAGCGCTTTCCAGACCTGCAGGCGCTGTGGAGGCGAGGACTGCACAGCGTGGGCACTGGAACATCATGGACCCGCACATCAAGTGCATACAGCATCTAAGGGAACACCTGTAAAGCTCCCAGAATGGGTAAAATCAGGTATCTTGGCACTTACGAGTTTATCCTTCAAAAAGGACAACATTTTAGTGTTGATCCAGGAGGGAAGGATTTAAGTCCGATCTGGAATGTGGGTGAACGAGAGGAAAGTAGAATTTAAGCTCAAGATAATGAAATTCTTTCCAGCTTCAGTTCCCTATAACAAGCTGTGTTGGTTCCAGAACTTTTCCTGGGCTGGGGCTGTCCTAGGGTGGAAGCCTGCCTGAGGGAATGTGTGAACGGGCATCTAACTGTCCATGTCAACGCTTGGCATTGGCATCGGCATTGGCACTGCCACTGCAAATAAGCGGCTTTATAAAAAGAAGGCGGGGTGGAAGGCTACAGGAGAGTGGGCGTTCATACATGGAGTCCACGCCCTTCAGTCCTCCATGTAGGCTCTACACTGACAAGAGAGCTCTGAGCCAGCGCCTTGTGTGTGTGTGTGTGGGGGGGGGAGTAGTACACTCCTAATAATTTAAAACTTTCTTAACTCACTAGGAAAAAGTAGCTTAACTTACACATCTGTGACAAATACAGCATGTATTCACATAGAACCTGGCTTTTTTTTGGGGAGGGGGGGTAATATTTTCTAGCACAAGCCAGAAAACCTACTAGACAAATTCTAAAAGAGCTGTAACACTTAGAACCTGGCTTTAAAATTTTTTATTTTTATTTATTTATTTATTTATTTACATGAGAGAGAGAGAGAATGGGCACACTAGGACCATTGCAAATGAACTCCAGATGCATGCGCCACCATGTGCATTTGGCTCATATGGGTTCTGGGGAATAGAACCTCACAGGCAAGCACCTTAATAAGCCATTCCATGCCTTTGGCTCATATGGGTTCTGGGGAATAGAACCTCACAGGCAAGCACCTTAATAAGCCATTTCTCCAGCCTGAACCTGGCTATTAACATGTCAGATAAAAGAAAATGGTAATTTACTATTAGAAATAAATATGTAGGGCTGGAGAGATGGCTTAGCGATTAAGGTGCTTGCTTGCAAAGCCAAAGGACCCAGGTTCCCCGGGACCCATGTAAGCCAGATGCACAAGGGGGCACATGTATCTGGAGTTCATTTGCAGTGGCTAGAGGCTCTGGCATGCCCATTTTCTCTCTTTCTGCCTCTCACTCTCTCAAATAAATTTATTAAAGATTAAAAAAAAAGAACAACTAAGAAAATTCTTTAAAATAAAGAAAGTAAATATACAGGACTGAGATAGAAAAGGAATTAGTATTTTGGGGAAGAAAAATTAAAAGCAGATTTGCTCTGCCTTGACAGGAACAATTAGGAAGCACATAAGCCAGATATGGTGGTTCACAATTGTAATCTTAACACTCAGGAGGCTAAGGCAGGAGAATGGGGAATTAGAAGTCAGTGTGGGCAACTTAATTAAGGTTCTGTTTCAAAACAGAACAGAGTTGGAGAGATGGTTCAGTAGATTAAATGCTTGCTGTACAAGCCTGACAACCTGAGTTTGGGTCACCAGAATCCACATGAAGCCAGATACATAGTGTGAGTGAGTATCTATGATCCCAGTGTGCCTACAGAGAGAAGAGAGGTGGAGACAGGAGAATCCTGAACCTCATAAGCCAGCTAGCTTGTTGAATGTAGTGTAAAACAACAAGAGAGCCTCTCCCTCAAAAATAAGGTGAAAGGTGAAGAGCAACACCTGAGGCTGTCCTCTGACCTCCACATGTACAACCATAGTCACCCACAGCACACATATATAGTGGCACCTGTGCACCCATAGTCACCCACAGCGCACATATATACACAAATATATATATTATTTATTTACTTGAGAGAGAGAGAGAGAGAGAGAATGGGTGCGCCAGGGCCTCCAGCCACTGCAGACAAACTCCATGCATGTGCCACCTTGTGCATCTGACTTATGTGGGTCCTGGAGAGTCGAACCAGGATCCTTTGGCTCTGCAGGAAAATGCCTTAACCACTATGTCATCTTTTCAGCCCCCACAAGTATATATTTTTATTTAAAAAAAAAAAAAACCTTTTAAAATGAGAGAAAGAAGCAGAGAAAGGGCAGAGGGAGAGGATGGGCACATTGGGGCTTCCAGCCACTGCAAACCAACTCCAGATGCATGTGCCACCTTGTGCATCTGGCTTACATAGGTCCTGGGCAATCAAACATGGGTCCTTTGGCTTTTTAGGCAAGCACCTCAACCACTAAGCCATCTCTCCAGCCCAATACATGCCATTTTTAAAAGAGAATCACAGTTGTGAGGACACTAATTTCTTTAAAATGCCTATATGGGCTGGGGAGATGGCTTAGTGGTTAAGGTGCTTGCCTGTGAAAGCCTAAGGACCTATGTTCAACTCTCTGGGTCCCACGTAAGCCAGGTACAAAGTGACACAAGTATGCAAGATGCACTAGATGGCACACGTGTCTCGAGTTCAATTATAGTGGCTGGAGGCCCTGGCATGCCAATTCTCTCTCTCTCTCTCTCTCTCACTCCTGTTCTCGCTCTTTCACATTAAAATAAAAGGCCAGTCTGTTGGGCTTGCCTAAAAAAAATGTCTATAGAAAATTCCATCTTAAGGTGTTTTTTTAAATGACCTTTTATGGGGCTGGAGAGGTGTCTCAGCAGTTAAGAACACTTGCTTCCAAAGTCTGACAGCCCAGGTTTAAGCCCCCAGTACTCATGAAAAGCCAAATGCACAAAATGGCACTTGCATCTGAATTTGTTCTGGCACACCCATACTTATCTCTCTCTCCTCACAAATAAATAAATAAATAAATAAAAGTTTTAAAAAATCAAACCTTAAAAAAATGACTTTTGAGCCCCCCTCCATACCTGACACATGCCTTTGATCCCAGCTGAGGCTGGAGGATTGCCATGAGTTAGAGGCCAGCCTGGGCTAGAGACCCTGCCTTGAAAACCAAACAACCTCCCCTGCTCAAAGAGCTGAGTCTCAAAGTAGATTCTTAAATGTTCATGAACTCAGACAACCAGATGACTGTGACAAGAAAGTGAAACTATGAGCTAACAACAGTCAGAACATTGAGTAAGATTCCTGTTGGGGCCTGGACTCTGAGAAGTCGGGAAAACCACACATGGGGACTGCATCGTGATTTACAGAAGGGACCATGGGGTGTCTGCAATTCGCTTCTGAGTGAAGCAGCTCCCAAGAGCTAGGGTTCCAAGAGGGCATCAGGGCATAGGAGAGCCATCTGTTATTTTTGGCTTGGCACTAGAATGGGTGTGATCCTCACAGGCAAGTTTCAGGTGTCTCAAAGAGCCACGGAGAACAGTAATATCAGTTCTGAGTAACACGGGCAGCAGCTGGTGGCAAGAGGAGGCTATTGTGTTGGTGTCTCTGGGGAAGCCACAAACACGGCAGTGGCTTTGATCTCCCTGCCTCCTCTTGCGGGGCCTGACAGGGGCTCCTAGGTGTCTACTGCACCCCAGGAAAGCATGAGCCGTGCCAGGCTTTTCTATTAGCTAAGCACCCCATCACACCTCTCCTGAACGCCTTCCTCAGCTGCTCACAACCCTCACTGACAAGCCTGCTAGTGAGTGAAAAGGCCGCAGCCTGCCTCCCACAGGGAGACACACACACAGTGCAACGGCAGGTGCCACCTGGTGCCTGTCTTTACTTTCTAACCCGGAGGTGCTGATAGAAAACTTCAGCCAGGGCCCCAGGGGATGGTACAGGCTGCAGACTATCCTTACACATCTGGGCTATCCTGGCTCATTTAAGAACAAAAACAAAACTCTTCTTCCAGAGACAGGGGACAGCCTTCCCAGAAAAACAAAACCCTGTCAGTGCTGAGGGCACACCTGACCCCTGGGGGCGTCACGGAACAAACTGGCCATGGCGTGGTTTCTCTTGCCCAGCACAGACAGCAAAATCAGAACAAAATCAGAACATCTCTTCCCAACTTTGTTTATGGAAAACAAAAGACAGAATGACACCGAACTTGACATTTGGAACCTCCAAGGATCTATCTCAACATGGGCTATATATGTACTCTACCGAGGGAGAAAAAGATACAAATTCTCACGAAACCAGATGGGATGCACCAAGTGGACAACAGCAGTCACATGCTACAGATGGAAAAGGGGTTCGTTCTGCCTGAAGGGAAGCAGGGCGAGCCAGGAAAGGTTTCTCAGAATCGATGCTACACTACACCAGCGCTCTCACAGGGTTCTGGTGGAGAGCAAAGAGGATACAGGGGTAACCACGAGACAACAGCACAGGCGGCAAGCCCGGATGGGGATGAGGATGACGAGGCCTGGACAGTAACTTGGGCACACTGTAGAAAGCCTTGGGTGCAGGCCTGAAGCCTACTTAGATGGTTTGATGACAAATGGGTGGCTCTGAGGCAAACAGAGTTAACCTGAGACACGCATGTAAAGCCCAAGGGCGTGGTGGTTAGGTACACAGTTAGCTGAGTATATAGGCAAAAGGGCCTGGACTGTATATTTAAGGTTTGTGTACTTTGTTATCTGTAAATAATTGCAATAGAGTGCTTTAAAAAAAAAAAAAGCCAGGGGAGAGAATGTCCCAGAGCGCGGAGATAGGAGAGGACAGGAAGCTCCTTTTCTCCAGCGTCTTTCCTCGCCCACAGTCAGGACCCTTGCCCCAGGGTCCTCCTTCCGGAGGGTGTTGTGAGCATGGGTACCAGAATCACAGGATGTTATGCAGGCCAAGGAGATTTTCCCATTTCACTGCAATAGGAGAAAACAGGACCAGAGAGGCTACACTTTGTCCAGAGTTCTCTTTGGCTAGTTTGGAGATAGAAGACCTATGTTTGAGTCCTAGCCCATATTTCTCTACACCAAATGCTGCCAAAAAAACTGTACGAAAGTTTGGATGAAGAACAAAATTCTGAAACTATTTAAAAAAAAAAAAATCAAGTAGCTGAGCGTGGTGGCACACGCCTTTAATCCTAGCACTCAGGAGGCACAGGTAGGAGGATCGCCTGAGGTCAAGGCCACCCTGAGACTATATAGTGAATTCCAGTTCAGTCTGAGCTACAGTGAGACCCTACCTTGAAAAACCAAAAAAATAAAATAAAATAAATAAATCAAGTATTAGAAGACAGCATCGTGGTATGTACCTGTAATCCAACCCAGCACTTGGAAGGATGACACAAGATGGTGAGTTTGAGGACAGCCTGGGCTATATATCAAGTTCAAGACCAGTTTGAGCTGAACAATGAGACTCAGTCTCATAAAATCAAGAGCTAAAGATGCAGCTAAATGGCAGAAAGAAAGGAAAAAAGACACCTCGAATGTTAGGCACAGGTAGAGCAGCATGGTTCAGGAATACTTGTGACAGAGTAAGAGTTGAAAGAAGTTTCTGGGGCCGAGAGAGGACTTAGCAGTTAAGGTGTTTGCCTGCGAAGCCTAAGAATGCATGTTCAAATCTCCAGGTCCCACCCACGTAGCCAAACACAGTGATGCAAGCATGCAATGCTGCACATGCTCACAAGGGGGCGCACACATTTGAAGTTTGTTCACAGTGGCTGAAAGGCCCTAGTGTGCCCAGGCTCCCTCTCGCTCTTTCTGCCTCTTTCTCTCCCTCTCTGTCTCTCCAACAATAAAATAATAAAAAATAAAAATAAAAGAGGTTTCCATCTGGGCTGGGAATGTATATAGCTCAATGGTGGAACACTTGCCTAGCATGTTCAAAGTCCTGGTTTCATCGCCAGCAATGGAAAAATAAGAAAAACGAAACAAAACAAAAAAAATTGGGATTTAGCTCAGTGGTAAAGCTCTTCCCAGGCATGCACAAGGCATCCCCAGCAGAGTCTCTCTCTCTCTCTCTCTCTCTCTCTCTCTCTCTCTGCCAGGGCATTTAGCAGAGGCAGCACACATACACAGAAGACCTCAGAGACACTCACCAAAATAGTAATGGTGAATTATCTCTGCCTAGAGAGTTTCAGTACAGATGATGTTTTGTGTGCTTTGCTTCCTATTTTTAAAAATGAGTATTTATTAAATTATTCTGAAAAAACATTGAGATCTGCATCACCATCTAGACTGTTCTTGCTGTTCATAACTGAGCTTGTGGTCTGCTTATTTCACGGAAAGCACACGGCCCCTGAGAACACAATGGTGCCCAGGTGAACGTTGACGTGTGGCTAAGTGAACAGGTGGTACTTCATCCCACTGAAGCAAAGTCTTCCTGCAGCTATTACAAGGTTCATTTATGATGTATCTTTGGGTTAACTATCTTAAAAGAGTTAAAAATGGACTTTAATGCTGAAGGGGGAGACCCTACACTTACAGCAGGCTTGCCGATCACCTTTCATCAGCTTGTTTCCTGTCCTGGGCACAGTGGAACAGCAGGAGGACATGTCTGGATTTGCATGAAAGTCATAATGAGCAGCTGCCTGCAGTCAGGCTACTGGGCAATAATGATAGTTCACTGTAAATCAGCTACCTGAACCTTCAGCTGAGGCGTATGTGGAGCCTGTGGAAAGGCTTCCTCCTAACAGAAAAAATCTTCAAAGTCCCAGGAGCAGTACTTTTTACCCATAGCAGCCATTTCCTGCGCCCGGCTTCAAACACATGAGAGGCCATTGAAGGAAATGTGACACAGAAAAAAAAAAACATTAAAGGACAGGAGCTTCCACCAGAGATGGGAATAGAAAGAGGTCTTGCAGGAATTGGAGGTCACTTAAGAGCCAGTCCTGTCAATGACCCTCCCGTGGGCTTGCCTCTTCCTGTTCTGTGCCTCAGTGCTCTCACCTGCGCCCTGAGAAAACTCCCTGTCCACTTCCCCCAGGATAAGAAGGGCATAGTGTACACACAGGGAACAGTCACTCTGTACTTTGAGTCAGCTGCCCTCTCGGCCACTCCCAGTTGGCCTAGCCTTACAAATGATGGGAAAAATGAATCTGACCTCCAAGTCTTTAAGGGGACTTGGTGGCAGAACATTTCTGAGAGGGGCTCAACAAATTTCAAAGGCAAGGACAGGGGCAAAAGAAAATGGGTAAAAGTGGGAAAGAAAGAATACTTTCAACCTCTAATCATTTGTCTTGTTCAAGTCAGAGGGCTCATGTGTTTGAAATTTAGCTGCTTAAATAATGTTCCAACATGCTCTGAGAGGGCTGGTCCTGTTAACAAAGGGAAAGGTCTTGGAAGTAAACTCTCTGGGGAACTTGTCTCTTCACATCCACCTTCAAGCCATAGCTAATTCCTAAATAAACATCAGCTCTACCTTTAGCCTAGGCGTCCTGCAACCACCTAGTCGGGGCCTCCATAGGACAAAGTCTTGGGACAGGCCAATGACCACGGGGCTCTTTACTGAGGTCATAGCTCAGGTTGCTGCTCCAAGGAGAGGGGACAGAGACTTGTTTCCCTACCAGGAAGTGGGTGAGGGTCATCTTACTAGAAATCACATGGACACCCATCCGGTCACACCTTAAGCTCATAAGGAGTATGTACCAGGAAGGGAGGAAACAAAGGGAGATTGTGGGACTTAAATAGTTATTTTTCAATTATTTATTTATTTATTTGAGAGAGAAAGAGGGACAGAGAGAGAGACAGAGACGGGGGAGATGAGCATGCCAGGGCCTCCAGCCACTGCAAATGAACTCCAGACACATGCACCACCTTGTGCATCTGGCTTACATGGGTCTTGGGGAATCGAACCTTGGTCCTTTGGCTTTGCAGGCAAGTGCCTTAACCACTAAGCTATCTCTCTGGCTCCCAAGTTATTTTTAAAAGGACAGTAAGACAAAGAGGTAAAATCTGTCATGGCAGCTTTCATTTACACTTTGAACAGTTAGTACAGAATCAAGTCCTGACACGGCATTTTCCTGGAGCCTGGGCACTAGCAGTTTTCCCATGGCTTCCTCTCTTTGATTCCTTAGGAACCAATTTTGGGAACAAATCTGCACTCATCTGCATATAAATTCACAGAGTTTTAAATACCTTGGTGGTATAGTTTGAATGTGAAATGTTCTTCACGGGCTCACGTGTCTCATCAGTAGGTGCCCAGCTGGTGGCACTATTCTGGGAGGTTGTGGAAACTTCGGTGGAAACATACTATTGACTGGCTGGTGGTCACAGAGCCTTAGGGGTGGTTCCGACCTGGACTCTGCTTCCTAGTTGCAGGTACCAGCCACCTTACACTGCTGCTGCCCCAGCCGTAAGCTGGCCCCACTGCCACCCCTTCCCTGCCACGGTCCAGTGTACCTCTCAAACTGTGAGCCAAAATAAAACCTCTTCTGCCTTAAGTTGCTTCTTATCAGGTATTTGGTCACAGCGATGTGAAAGGTTACTAATAATCTTGACTTTTTTTTAAATACACATTTTAAAAAATTTTTGTTATTTATTTGAGAATGACAGACAGAGAGAGAAAGAGGCAGATAGAGAGAGAGAGAATGGGCACGCCAGGGCCTCCAGACACTGCAAACGAACTCCAGAACTCCCTTGAGCATCTGGCTAACGTGGGTCCTGGAGAATCAAGCCACGAACCAGGGTCCTTAGGCCTCACAGGCAAGCGCTTAACCGCTAAGCCATCTCTCCAGCCCAAGCTTGACTTTTAAAAGCTCTCTAAAAATGAGAAGACCAAGGAACTGGGTCTAATGATTGCAGCTAATCTGAAAGTGGGTGCAAAAGTCACTGGCCAGTCCAAAGCAGTGTTACCAAATCAAATATTGAAGAAACATTCAAAATAAAAATATGTAAGCCGGGCGTGGTGGCGCACGCCTTTAATCCCAGCACTCGGGAGGCAGAGGTAGGAGGATCGCTGTGAGTTCGAGGCCACCCTGAGACTCCATAGTGAATTCCAGGTCAGCCTGGGCTAGAGTGAGACCCTACCTTGAAAAACCAAAAAAAAAAAAAAAAAAAAGTAAAATACTGGGTAATTTTCAATGTGCACAGTTACCAGACACACTTTGTAGAGCAAACACCATATAATAAAAACACCATATCCTGAGTCTGGTGCCTGTGGAGTCTACTGTGATGGACAGTCCCTTAATAGGGAAGTCAATATGACGTTTATGCTGGTCACACCCTCTATCAGGATTAAGCAACGTCTGTCTTGAATTGGAGTCATGGTATCACTGTTACAGCTATGAGAAAACTTAGCAGGCCATCCCAAACACCCAAAGCCCACACGGAAGGTCTTCCACCTTGACTACTACCCTCTGAGAACCAACCAGATGGGCAGACTAGACAAAGCAAGATGTCTTTCGCCTTTGTCTGCTCTTAGAAGACAGCCACATACCCATTGTTACCAACCCTCTAAAGAGGGTGGTGGTGATCATGTGTGGAGGAGGCGCATTTTGAGATGGGTCCACATGTGGCTGCAGCCTGTGACACAGACCAGGCAGAACGGACAAGCGGTGAGAGGTGCAGGGTGAAGCACCGTGACTCAGAGGAATGAGGCGCCCAGGCTCACGGGAGGGCATGGAACACTTCTGCAGGAGGCTTGCCTGAGCCCCACAGGACGACCCAGTTAATCAGAAAGCATGACAGGGAAAATTGAACACTGTATCACTTGGATGTGTGATTTGGAATGCAGCTTCCTGTCATCTCATAGCCATGGTTTCTTCCATGGAAGCATGCTTACTCTCCTCCGAAATACAGATGTGAGTGTCTGTGGGGAAACTGGCCCACTGGACCTGAAGGTACTCCCACCAAGTGAGTTTTCTTAGCTAACTTAGCTCCAGACATTTTTCAATGTCCAAGAGATGGAGAGGACTCTACAAGGAAGCCTTTGTGCATTTCAGTGACTATGGGTAAAGATGGCTTCTCTGTCTTTAGACTGACGACAGGACATTTGCTACCATGCAAAAATATTCTCCAGGTTTTCTATATCTATCTAAAAATGGCTTCTGTTTTCTAAAAAGTCCTTATCATGGATGATGACACCATGCTGTGGAGAAAGGGATGTTTCCAAGCAACAAAGATCTGATTCTTGCTCCCATCCTTCAGGATTTAAACACCAGACTGCCTGCTATCAAGACTGTGGTTATTTTAACACCAATGAGGCCATTTTTTTATCTATGCCTTATGGATACAATATGAGAAGAGTTTTTTGTTCGTCTGCTTTGTGTACTGTAGACAGAACCCAGGACCTTGTGCATGCTAAGCAAGCCCCCCTACCGAGCAACAACCAAGCTAGGGAGACTTGGAAGGCTCTCTAAACATCACACAGAGTCAAACAGATCGGCAGGGGGCATACAAAAGTATGCTGGTCTACTCACTCTTTGGTCAGAAGCGGACAGGACTTGAGCAGGAAGCGTGAGAGCCCTGAGTCCTGGAAGTAGAGATCGGGAGGGGCGGTGGGGCTCTTCAGGTTCAAACACCGGACGATCACATAGAGCACGGCGGCTACAGCAGCCAACTTCACCCCATCAAACACGGCAGGGAGCTCGGGGGTCTCTAGCATGGCATTCATCTTGATCTGTGGAGCGGAAGCACAGGTCTGGGTTCACAAATATGTCCCGCTGTGGGCAAGCCCCCAAGGTGTCCATGGGGTGCTCCACACAAACCCCACCAGGGCCTGGCAGCACCAATGCTTTGGCGACAAGCCCAGTCACAAACACGGTCCTGAGAATGTTGATGACTAAGGGAGGCGTTACTTCTTTTTGTTAATCTCATGAGCATTTCTAAGGTGAGCAAACTGGAAAGTGTGGAGTAACAGTTGTTTTTATTTTTGCTAGAGAGGAAAATAAGAACAGTTAGGGCTGGGCGTAGTGCTTTGATTTCTGGTAACAGGCCACTTCAATCTCTCTGCAGACCTAACCCGCACCTGGAACACCAGGTGTGTGTTGAGTGTTCTTTCCAGTCCTGGACCGTAACTTGGGTCTGCAGCTGCCACCAGGTGCGGCTGTACTACCTGCTGGCCCCAACACTCTATTTTCAGAGCAGCTGAGATAAAGCCATTTTGGCTCCACTCAGCCATCTGCTCCACGGACACTGTGGCGCTGGAGTTATGTTTAGATGCAGCCTGGCCTCACTCCTGGGGGTCTCAGGCAACGTGAAATGGAGTCAGACAATTTTTGTTTTTTTGTCACTCCACAGGGTAGCTGACTATAGCCCTTAGTCCAAAATTAGGCTATAGGTAGGCCAAATTCAACCACTAGACCAAAATTTAAAATTGTAGTACATATCTTGGGGAGACTGCTCAACAGTTAAAGGTGCTTGCAAAATCTGCTAGTCCAGGTTTAATTCTCCAGTACCCATGTAAATTCAGGTGCATAAAATGACAAACGCACCTGGAGTTCATCTGAAGTGTTAATAGACCGTAGCATGCCATATTCTCTCTCTCTAATAAAAAAGATTGTTTAAATAAGGAGTTTTGCTGAATGCAAATTGAGGAGGGGCTGGAGGACTGCTTGTGACTTTAAAAGAAAAAAAATGAGTGCCACCTTATTCTATAATTGGGACAACGTTGAAAATTGTACTTGACAAGAATTCTGCCAGCTACCACCACCCTGAATTTGATTGCGCCCTTCCTCTTCCTCTTTCATCTGTTCTCCACTCTAAGAAAGGTGGGTAGCTGGCTCAAACTTTGCGTTTTTCTCTGATGAATGAGCACTCCAAGTATCTTCCCTGTGAAGGTTGTTTCAGCCACAAACCAAATCATTCTGCTGTTTCAATTCAAAATAAAAGGAAATTTATATGAAAAAATAAGTAAAATAAAATTATAATACAGAAAACATAAATATATGAAAATTCATATGCAGATCCTAATATTTCATCTTTTGAGGTAGCTTTACCTTGTATGTAAAACACACACACACACACACACACACACACACACACACAAAAGCAAACATCAACAGCAGCAAAGGTAACAGCAGCCAAAATCCGGTATTTTCCTATACTGCCAAACAAAGGGAACATCAACTGTTAATTGAAGAATTAGGGAAACCAGCTTTTAATCCCTGCACTTGGGAGGCTGAGGTAGGAGGATCACTGTAAATCTGAGGCCAGCCTGCGACTACAGAGTTCCAGGTCAGCCTGGGCTAAAGTGAGACCCTACCTTGGGGGGGGGGGGTGATGGGAGAGGCTGGAGAGATGGCTTAGCAGTTAAGATCTTGCCTGCAAAGCCAAAGAACCTTGGTTTGATTCCCCAGAACCCACGTAAGCCAGATACACAAGGTGGCACATGCATCTGGAGTTCGTTTGCAGTGGCTGGAAGTCCTGGCACACCCATTCTCTCTCTCTCTCTCTCTCTCTCTGCTTCTATCATGTTCTCAAATAAATAAATAAATAAATAAATAAATATATTTAAGCTGGGCGTGGTGGCACACGTCTTTAATCCCAGCACTTGGGAGGGAGGCAGAGGCAGGAGGATCTCCGTGAGTTCAAGGCCACCCTGAGACTACATAGTGAATTCCAGGTCAGTCTGGGCTAGAGTGAAACCCTACCTTGAAAAACCAAAAAATTAAAAATTAAAAAATTAAAACAAAAGAATAAGGGAAAGCAGCTATGTGTAACCCCAGCACTTGGGAGTGGGAGGCAGGGGGTTATGAGTTCAAGGACAGTCTGGGCTATATAAGACCCTGTTGCAAAATAATTTTTTCAAAGAGTCAGGGAAACCACAAATCTAACAAAAAAGAGAAAATGGTAAAATGGTGACTCTCACAGCCCAGGTAGCCATGGTAACTGCTTTCTATGGAATGGTCTCAATTAGCCTCTGCTAAAGACAGTCATCTAAGAACTCTGGTAGCCAATGATGGGGACAAAAAAGGCTGGGCAAAACAGTTTCCAAAACACGTTTGGGGTATAATGGACTGAAGTCTCCTGAGACCTGCAGCAAGTCCGGAGGGGCCTCAGAGACTTATCTAAAATCCAGGTGAGGTTTGGAGAGATTGCTTAGTGGTTAAGCGCTTGCCTGTGAAGCCTAAGGACCCCGGTTCGAGGCTTGATTCCCCAGGACCCACGTTAGCCAGATGCACAAGGCGGCACACGCGTCTGGAGTTCGTTTGCAGTGGAGGCCCTGGCGTGCCCATTCTCTGTCTCTGTCTCTCTCTCACTCCCTCTCTCACTGTCTCTCTGTCTGTTGCTCTCAAATAAATAAAAAAGTTTAAAATAAAATAAAATAAAATCCAGGTGACTCCTGAGCATACAGGGCTGAAAACCACAATGGGCTATCTCTAGCAAGGCTCTACCACCAGGACAAGAAAAGAAGTTTTGCAAATTTCCCAGATACAATCTTGCACCAAGGCTGGACTCTCAGTGGCATCACCCTTTGACCTGGGATAAAAGTTTCCTTCAAACGTAACTCCTGATAACAAGTCACCTCACTCCTAGGGTCATGTGCCAAGGCTGTGTATAAAACAAAGATTCCCAAATTGGGGTCTAGGGCCCAGGAGCCTCGTGGAATCGTATGTGAAAGGTATGCATATAGTTTGCTAGGCTGAAAGGTTTGTAGCCTTTTATGTTTTGTTTTTTTGAAGTAGGGTCTCAGTCTTCTGACCTGGAATTCACTATGTATTCTCAGGGTGGCCTCAAACTCATGGTGATCCTCCTACCTCTGCCTCCCAAGTGCTGGGATTAAAGGTGTGCGCCACCACACCCGGCCTGTTTTTTTGAGTCATGGTTTCACATAGTCTAGCTGGCCTCAAACTCTCTATGTAGCTAAAGATTCTCCTGACTCTGCCTCCCAAGTACTGGGATTAAAGGTGTGTGCCAACATACCCAGCTCAGCTTGGGTTCTTGACTTTAACCAGATTCTTAAAGGAACCCTAAATTTTTCTATCCTTTTCCCCCCTCATGTGTATGTGTCTTTGATGTGCAAGAGTGTGCATGTGCACATGAGGCCAGAGGCCGATTTCAGGTGCTTTCCTCAATCACTTCCCACCTTATTTTTTTTTTGGTTTTTCGAGGTAGGGTCTCACTCTGGCCCAGGCTGACCTGGAATTCACTATGGAGTCTCAGGGCGGCCTTGAACTGACGGCAATCCTGTACCTCTGCCTCCCGAGTGCTGGGATTAAAGGCATGCGCCACCACATCCAGCTTCCACCTTATTTTTTGACACAGGGCCTAGAATGGAACCCAGAACTCACCAATTCTACCAGACTATCTAGTCAGTTTGCCCTATGGGCCCACCTATCTCCTCCCCAGTTCTGGGATTACAGGCTTGTGCCAACCATCTCAGCTTTTTTTTTTTTTAAACAACTTTATTATTGATTTATATGAAAGAAAGAGAGGGAGGGAAGGACAGAAAGAGAGAGAATGGGCACGTCATGGCCTCTAGCCACTGCAAACAAACTCCAAATGCATGCTCCACCTTGTGAATCTGGTTTACGTGGGTCCTGGGGAGTTGAACCTTGGTCCTTTGGCTTTGCAGGCAATCTCAACCACTAAGCCATCTCTCTAGCCCCATGCTCAGCTTTTACATGGGTGCTAGGAACCCGAACTCAGGCCCTCATAGATGTGCAGTAAGCACTTTACTGACTGAGCCATGTCTCCAGCCCCAGCATTGCTTTTTTAAGTCTGGAAGTGAAGGACTGTGGTGGTTTGATTCCGGTGTCCCCCATAAACTTAGGTGGTCTGAATGCTAGGTTCCCAGCTAATGGAGATTTGGGAATTAACGTCTCCTAGACGGAGTGTATTGTTGGGGGCAGGCTTATGGGTGTTATAGTCAGTTTCCCCTTGCCAGTGTTTGGCACACTCTCCTGTTGCTATTGCTGTTGTCCACCTTATGTTGGCCAGGGGGTGATGTCCACCCTCTGCTCATGCCATCATTTTCCCTGCCATCATGGAGCTTCCCCCTTTACCCTGTAAGCCAAAACAAACCTCTTTCATTCCCACAAGTTGCTCTTGGTTGGGTGATGTCTACCAGCAATGTGAACCTGACTGCAAAAAGGACCAAAAAGAGAAAAATGATTTGAGTAGGCACAGAATTACACAGTTGTAATCCCAGCACTCAGAAAGCAGAAGTTCATGAGTTTGAGGCAAACTGGGCTATACAGCGAGACCCTGTCTCAACACAAAAACCTATTAGGAACTCCAAAGTTTCTCTGACGTTGTGCGGTTAAAATGGAAATAAAGTTTAACTTTTTCCTTGTCCTTCTCGCTGGAACCAGAACAGAGGAGGGCCATGGTGGTCTTAATGGCCCCCTTGTTGATCCTGGGTATATTAAATGAAAAACTGGTTCGCTTCTCACAACTATTCACTAACACATGGGAAGACAGGGAAGAGAAGCAAAAACAAGAGTCTTAGCAATACATACCTATGTCACTATTTCCTTGCACAGAGAATATGGATTTTCTTAAAGAGTTGTACAGCTGGGCCAATCAGGTCCGGTCTCTTACTCAAATTAACCTAAAAGCTGAAAAGATTAGATGGTTAAAGTATGAGAAAAGAAACCATTCTTTCCTTTCTTTCTTCTGTTTTTAAAAAAACTATTTATTTATGAGAATAAAGAGAGAAAATAGGCATGCTAGAACCTCTTGCCACTACAAATGAAATCCAGATGCATGTGTCACCTTGTGCATCTAGATTTACGTGGGTATTGGGGAATTAAACGTGGGCCATCAGGCTTTGCAAATAAACGCCTTCTCTGTTTTGTTGAGATAGGGTTTTGCTACATAGCCCTGCCTGGCTGTGAACTTGTAGCAATCCTCCTGTTTCTGCCTCCCAAGTGCTGAGTTTATAGGTATGCATGTCATCATGCCCTGACCAAAAAAAAAAAAAAAATTATAATTGAAACATAAGCAGAATCCACCTCCCTCTGCATTTAAAGCCTTTAGGGAAAAGGACAAATTTTTTTTGCTTGTTTTGTTTTTTCAAGGCAGGATGTGTAATTCACTATGTAGTTTCAGGCTGTTTCAAATTCATAGTGATCCTCCTACCTTTGCCTCCAGAGTGCTCGGAATGACAATTTTTTCAATTAACACATGTACCAGGCCCTTAGATATCTGGTCATTTTTCACAAACACGCTGGGAGAGCGCCTTTGTGAATCCAGGAAGACGGGCGGACTCTTTCTGACTTGAAGGACAGCTCTATAATGCACCACAAGTTCACAGTGCTTTTACCCTGTACCCCACAACCTGATCTTAGCGAGGGCTGAGGAGGACAGTATTGTTTGTTTCCGTGTGGCCAACGACATAGCTGAGGAGGCCCAGCATGCCTTCCCTTCCAAACACAAGAGCAACAACAGGAAAAAAGGAGAATTGGGAAAAGTAAGAAGGCACCAGCTGGGCTTTAAAACAAGGTTTCAGAAACAGAACAGAACTGAAAGCAATGGGTAGGGGCTGCTGCACCCTCCAGGTGGGGGTGGTGGCTAAAGGGCACTAGGAGCTACACGGTCTCACCACGGGATGGGGCCCAAGTCCCCAGACCCCGAGAGGGGCCGCTGAAGATCTGCAGAGTCCAAAGGAGGAGGAAAAGCCAAATAAGACCATGCGGGGCATAACCAATGTTCACGTGATACATCAAGTTCTGTTCGCCACACTTCACCTGTACTAACTCATTTCATCCTCCCACACCCTCTGGGGAAGATGCTATTATTACCCCATTTTACAGAAGAGGAAACTGAAGCATAGGAAGATTAAGTAACCTGCCCAAGGTCATGCAGCTGACAGCCAGAAGAGGCAGGATTCGGACACGCTCTTCCTAACCAACACGCTGCAGGACTTGAAAGCCAGACAGGGAGAGGAAGCAAGCAAGGAAAAGGAATGGGGCACAGATAGAGCCACATGCAGAACACCAGAGGCATGCTCACAGTCCCAGCTGTACAAGCAGAACTCAGACGCAAGGCTTTCTTTTCAGATATGCCACACATCAAAATGAGTGAAGACCCAAACGAAAGCTAGCTGAGAGACGCAATTAACCTTCACAGCGATCTTGCTCAACCTCAAATTTCTATGATCTTTTCACATTCCAGGACAAATTAGCCACAGAGGCCCAGGGTGTGGCGAGGAGACGGCAGAGGACTGTGTCAGCCACCTCACAGGACACCTGAGCCCAGCAGCTCTGTTGCTCCATGAAAACAAGGCACAGATCAGACTCAAGAGCTAAACTGGCAGCCTATGGCCTGGCGCTGTTTTTGTTTCGCCTGGTTTTTTGCTGTCGTTTTTGAAAGCATTTATATGTGTGACAGAAAGAGGGAGAGAGAGACAAGCAGATAGAAAAAGAGAGTGAACATAGACAAGTCAGGGCCTCTTGCTGCTGCAAATGAACTCCAGACACATTCACCACTTTGTGCACCTGGCTTTACATGGGTACTGGGGAACTGAACCCAGGGAAGCACATTTTGTAAGCAAGTGCCTCTAACTGCAAAGCCATCTTCCCAGCCCAGTGTTTTTTCTTTTTTCTCAGACAGGGTCTCACTCTGTAGCCTAGGCTGGCCTTGAATGCAGGGCAATCCTCCTGCCTCAGCCTACTGTGTGTTGGGATTACAGATGTGAGTCACACTTGGATTTGCCTGGCATTTTAAAAAATGAGTTTATGCCTAGTAAGCACTTCTGTTAATGTTCATAACCTTATATTAATGCTACTCTCACTTTTGGTAGAGAATCTTCTCTTTTCAGATGGCAGTGACCTTGGGACAACTCAGAAGGTATCATGGTGCTAAAAAGAAATGACTGCAGTGCTCAGTACTGCAATATCTCTATCACACCTTCCAAGGCTCAGGGTCTGATGCGGAAGAAGTGGCGGAAAGAATGTAAGAGCCAAAGGAAGGGTAGGACTCCTTACAACGTGCTCCCTCCAGACACAAAATGGCCTGGATATCCATGACCTCACAGTGCCTGACACTACCAACACAAGACCATCATAAGAGCAGGAAAAGATCATGACATCAAAATTAAAAGAGAGACTGATTAAGATGGGGAGGGGATATGATGGAGAATGGAGTTTCAAAGGGAAAGTGGGGGGAGGGAGGGTATTACCATGGGATATTTTTTATAATCATGGAAGTTGTTAATAAAAATCTGAAAAATAAATAAATAAAATAAAAATGAGTTTAGAGGCTTGAAGATGGCGCAATGGTTAAGATGCTTGCCTGCAAAGCCTGGGTTCAATTCCCCAGTACTCACATAAAGCCAGATGTACTAGGTAGTATATGTACTTGGAGTTTGTTTGCAGCGGCTAAAGGCCTTGGTGTGCCCATTCTCTGTATTTGCCTCTTTCTCTCTCTCTAATAAATAAATAAATAAATAAATATAATTTAGTTTATTAGGGACTAGGGATGTAGCTCAGTTAGTAGAGGGCTTGCCTAGCCTGCACCAAGCCCTAGGTTTTGTTTCCAGCACTGAATAAACTGGCATGGTGGCACATGCCTGTAATCCCAGCACTGGCTGGAAGAAGCAGAGAGATCAGAAGTTCAACAGTCTCAGCCAGGCGTGGTGGCGCACTCCTTTAATTCCAGCACTTGGGAGGCAGAGGTAGGAGGATCGCCGTGAGTTCAAGGCCACCCTGAGACTACACAGTGAGTTCCAGGTTTTTCCTAGGTTACATAATGAATTTGAGGCTGGTCTGAACTACACGAAACTGTCTCAAAAAAAAAAAAAAAAAAATGAATAGGGATTTGGAGAGATGGCTCGGCAGTTGAAGGGGCTTGTTTGTAAATCCTGACAGCCCAGGTTTGATTCCCCAGTACCCACATAAAGCCGGATGCACAAAATGGAGCATGGATCTGTAATTCACTTGCAGTGGCTGGAGGCCCTGGCATGCCTATTTTTTCTGTCTCTTTCAGTCTCTTTCTCTCTCTCCCTCTCTCTCTCTCTCTCAGATAAATAAATAAATGTAAATAAGTAAAAAATAAGTTTATTATTGCCGCTCTATTCACAATAGCTAGGAAATGGAACCAGCCTAGATGTCCCTCAGCTGATGAGTGGATAATGAAGACATGGCACATTTATACAATGGAGTTCTACTCAGTGGTAAAGAAAAATGAAGTTACGAAATTTGCAGGAAAATGGATGGATCTGGAAAGGATTATACTAAGTGAGGCAACCCAGGCCCAGAAAGCCAAACGTTGCATGTTCTCTCTCATATGTGGATCCTAGCTACAACTGATTGGATTTCTGTGTGAGTAGGAAGAAAACTCAGCAGCACAGGCTAGTAAGCTAGAAAGCAGATATAAAGGGAATAGAAAGGGAGGGAAGGGGGACTTAATAGGATGGTATTGTATATATGTAAGTAGAAGAACAGAGTAATGGGGGTGAAAAGGCCTAAGCAAGGTCAGGGGAAGAGATAGAGTAAAGGAAAGGTGGAGGGAGGGCTAATCAAAATCTAAGAGGATATAAATAAGTCATATGGAAACCTACTTTTTTGGACAATGGTACACACAGGAGCCATAGATCATTACTAGAAAATTTTCAGTGCCAGGGATGGGATACCTTCCAGTGAGTTGTTGGCCAGGGATGTCCCTGATACCCCCAAAACATTACAGACCACTGACGAGGCTCTTGGTTTCCCACCAGGAATAGATGGTAAGGCCCTATTGCTGAAGACTCCACATACTTGGGCTGCAAGGCCACTGAGAAATCCTGCTGCAGCTGAGCTGAAAACCTCCTCCCTGTAGACCAGCTGACAGAAAGCTAGAAAAAGCTACACTGCATGCAGTTCAATGGGAGAGAGAGAAATCACCAGTGCAGGTACTAAACAGTAGACACTGCAAGCCTTATATTTGGCCAGCCTGGCTAAATGAGCCAATGGGTGCAATGGGCACGTCTATTATGGGGGAAACCAACTGAAGGCCCACTCTAATTTGACTGAAGGCCCACTCGATGGGAAGGAATACATCCCTGATACTGAAAACTAAAACAGGGGTAGTCATGAGCCCTAGGGGTGTAATGTCTGCTGCTGTCTGGCTAAATGTATACACTATGCTCACCAAACTGCCCAGTAAGCACTTCTCTTAATGTTCATACCCATATACTAATGCTACTCTCACTTTTGGTTAGAGAACCTTCTCTTTTCAGATGGCAGTGACCTTGGGATGACTCAGAAGGCACCATGGTGCTGAGAAGTGACAGAGGAGTGCTCAGCACTGAAATATCTCTATCACACCTCCCAAGGCTCAGGGTCCATTGTGGAAGAGGTGGCGGAAAGAATGTAAGAGCCAAAGGAAGGGTAGGACTCCTTATAACGTGCTCCTCCAGAAACAAAATGGCCTGGATATCCATGACCTCACAGTGCCTGACACTACCTACACAAGACCATCATAACAGGAGGAAAAGATCATGACATCAAAATAAAAGAGAGACTAATTGACAGGGAGGAGGGGATATGATGGAGAGTGGAGTTTCAAAGGGAAAAGTGGGGGAAGGGAGGGAATTACCATGGAATATTGTTTACAGATGTCTGGTTTCTTTTGGAAAAAAAAAAAAAAGAAAGAAAAGAAAACAAATATTATAAGTGCATGTGCAAGTGACACAGTCATTAAAAAGCATGGAAAGGCAAAGTGGCAAACCTTGTAGGCTGGTCCAGTGTAGTACTTTATATTCCTGATGGATCAAAGTCTATGCCTCAAACTCTTTTCACAAACTACTTGTGATAGCTTCATAAAATACCCTTGCCAGAGACTGTGCCTTGCTGAGTAAAATATATTCCAGCCTCCCTTGCAGCTAGGTGTGCCCATGTGACTAAATTCTGGCTAATTCTGGAGGGTCTGATCTGATTTTTGGGAAGACTCCTCAAAAGACAGAAGTCAACCCTTCTGTCCTTTTCCTTCCCTGCCTCCATGGACTGCAGACAATGTGGGTACAACTCCAATAGCCATCCTAGGTCATGAGGTGGCACTGGGGTACCTCAGGAGCTCATTAAGATGCCAGCAGTCCAGAAAGACAGAAGTGTTGGCATGTATGAACTCTAGTGATTTTTGTACATTGATTATATATATTTGCACTCTGCTGATGGTAATTGTTAAATCTAAAAGTTTTTCTGGTACAGTCTGTAGGATCCCTTAAATATAAAATCATGCCATTTGCAAACAGGGATAATTTTCTCCTTTCCGATATTTATCCCATTCATACCTATCTCTTGTCCTATTGCTCTAAGACTTTAAGTACAACATGGAATATGAGTGGAGACAGTGGGCACCCTTGTCTCATTCCATATTTTAGAGGAAATATTTTCAGGTTTTCCCCATTTAGTACGACGTTGGCTTTAGTTTTGTCATGTAGCCTTTACATTTTGAGAAGCTGAAAAAAAAGGTAGCACTAAAAAAAATTCCAAACTTAAAATTTTTTTTTAAATTATTTTTGTTTATTTATTTACTTACTTACTTATTCATGAATGAGAGAAAGAGAGGCAGAAAGAATGAATATGGGCATGCCAGGGCTTCTAGCTATTACAAATGAACTCCAGACGCATGCACCACCATGTGCATCTGGCTTACATGGGTTCTGGGGAATCGAACCTGGGTCCTTAGGCATAGTAGGCAAGCACCTTAACCACTAAGCCCTCTCTCTAGCCCAACCCCCAAACTTTCAATCATAAATAAATGGACAGACACTTCTCAAAAGAAAAACAGAAATGGCCAACAGATTTTTTTTTTTTTAATTTCAACACTTAGCTATCAGGGAAATAAAAATTAAAACCACTTTGAGATTCCATCTCATCCCAGTCAGAATGGCTATCATCACAACAAACAACAACATATGCTGGTGAGGCTGTGAGGAACGGGGAACTGTTTTTTTTTTTAACTTATTTGTTTGTTTATTATTATTTTTGCTAGCAGAGAGAGATAGAAGAGAGACAGAAAGAATGGGTGTGCCAGAGCCTTCAGCCACTGCAAACGAACTCCAGACGCATGGGCTACTTTGTGTATCTGGCTTTGCATGGGTACTTGGGAGTTGAACCCAGATCATAAAGCTTTACATGCAAGTACCTTAACCACTCAGCCATCTCTCCAGCCCAGAACAGGGAGCTCTTATTCGCTGATGGTGGGAGTAGAAGCTGCTATAGCCACTATGGAAATCAGTGTGGACGCTTCTCAAAAAGCTGAATATTGGGATGGAGAGATGGCTTAGTGGTTAAGGTGCTTGCTTGCAAAGCCCAAGGACCCAGGTTTGATTCCCCAGAACCCATGTAAGCCAGATGCACAAGATGGTGCATGCATATAGAGTTCATTTGCAGTGGCTAGAGACCCTGGCATGCTCATTCTGTTTCTCTCTCTCTCAAATAAATAAATTGAAAAAAATAAAGCTAAATATTGAACTACTATATGACCCAGCTATACCACTCCTAGGCACACACCTGGGACTCCATATCCTACTACAGAAACACCTGCAAACCCATGTTTATTGTGGCTCTATTCACAGTAACTAGGAAATGGAACCAGCCTAGATGTCCATCAACTGATGATTAGATAATGACAATGTGATACATATACACAATGGAATTTATTCAGCTATAAAGAAGAATGAAATTATGAAATCTGCTGAAAACAGAGTTGGAAAAGATACTAAATGAGGTAAAACTTGTGCCCAGAAAGGCAAAAATCATAAGCTCTCCCTCATATGCAGATCCTAACTTTGAACAAGGCTATAGGCTACGAGGCTAGATAAGAGAGACATGACAGCGAAAAGATGTAGAGAGGGGAAGGACAAAAGGTCACATGTGACATGAAAGTGGATAAGACTATATGGGGGTGGGAAAAGTTACAAAGGGAGGGAGGACAAAAAATTGTTTGAAAAAAGAATGCCATGAAATCTAGTTATCTATATGTCTGTATGCTAAGAAAAAATAATAAATTTTAAAAAAGAAAACCTTAAGGGCTAGGGATGTAGCTCAGTGGCAGAACGTATGCTTAGCATGTGTAAGACAATGAATTCAGTTCTTGGCACAGGAAGGAAGGAAAGAAGGGAGGGAGGGAGGCTTTAAGATAGTTATTAACAAAATATAGGAAAAACAATTTAAAATACTTGTCTCTAGAATCACCTAGAAATCTCTGGTTATGTCTTTGAGGAAGTTTCTAGATTTGGTTAATTGAAGTGGGAGGGTTAATTTCATGTGCCAGCATCAGGACTGAATAGAAAGGAGAAAGCGAGTGAGGCACCGGCGCTCACCTCGCTCCTTTCTGACTATAGATGTGGTGGGACTAGCTGCTCGGCTGCCAAGCCTTCCCACCATAAACCCTTCCTCCCTGAAGTTTCTCTTTTCAGGTATTTGACCATAACAATGAAAAAGTAACTAATAAGTAAGGAAAATATACATATCAACGTTTACAACAATCACGTATGTGGTTCAGATTCGAATATGTCTGGGCTTTCAGTCTGTCAGAGAGAGAGGGAGGCCCAGCCAGACCAGTGTTTTCCCAAAATGGGAAAGGAGTTAACATAGGTCTCTTACCCCCAGACACATGACACATGCTCAGTGGAAAAAGGGCTTTTCTGGCACAGAATAATTTAAAAAATCTGTAGGACTTTATATAAAGAGACCTAGAACAAATGTGATAGACAGTGTCCTCCTACAACTTTTTCTTTTTAAATAGCAAATGCAACAGAGAATTAATTTTCTCAACCCTTGAAAAACGCCAAGTTTTAAAAATGCAATTCAGGGCAAGCAATCCTATGAATGGTTTATGATTATTGTAGTCCAAATATATAGCCTTGATTCAAGGCTTGAGCCTGATGTCCTGATAGCAGGCCAGTTCTGTATGCCCCTAGGATACCTCTACTGAATTTCAACAGGTTTGAACAGGCTATGGATAGTGTGCCTAGCACTGCGCAGAATCACAAGTACCATTTGCATATAACCAGGGGGAAAAGAAGTTTATTTAAAGGCTCTATGTAATTCAGAAACTGGGAGATAAGAATAACTTAGTAGAGAAAGACCTGAAATAGCTACATCTAAAACCAGACCTTAGCTACTAAGGGTTGTATTTAGAATTGTGTGTACATTGCCTGTCTATGTATTCATCTGTCCATCCATCCACCCATCCATCCCATCCCATCCATCCATCCATCCATCCGTTTTTACCTACCTACCTACCTATCAGGAATTAGCAGACCATTTTAGAACAAAACTCTTCATGTTCAGTTTAATTTATCTTGCATTTTATTTTATTTGTTTATTTAATTTTGAGGTAGGGTTTTGCTCTAGCCCAGGCTGACTTGGAATTCATTGTGTAGTCTCAGGGTGGCCTCGAACTCACAATGATCCTCCTACCTCTGCCTCCCAAGTGCTAGGGTTAAAGGTATGTGCCACCATGCCCAGCAATCTCATATTTTATTTTATGGTGTCCTTTCTTTCCAAGTCTGATCTGTCACTAAATGTTAGTGTTAATATTCTGAACTGGTCTAAACATAGCAGACTCGGGGTCTATGGCCATACCACCATGAAAGCGCCTGTCTTGGAAGCAGGGCTGGGTCCGGTTAGAACTTGGCTGGAAGGCATACCAAACTTAGAATGCACTGTACTATTTGGTGTGCCCTCCTCCTTCTCCAGGCAGGTGAAATCCAGTTAAAATGAGCACGAGGCAGTGTAGATGGGGAGAAGTCAGAGAAGGACTGGCAGCTGGTATGTGAAGAAGGGAAGGAAGCATCTCCCCGCCCCAACCTGTCCCCCCTTTGTAACAGACAGGGCTGAGATCAAGCCTTCCTCTGCGGGCTAGCCCCACACCTCATCCCTGCTGTTTCATGCTGCAACTGATAGTTAGTATTCCATTTGCTGTCTCTAATACCAAAAGAATTCAAGGTGCTGCCAAATGCCCAGCACTGCTCATTAAAGGCTCTCTCAGTGCTGCCCTTGCACTAAGAATACTGGGCTGGTATTTCCACCATTGTACAGGCCTGGGCTGTGTCTCCCACGCTCCTCACTGCTCTCTCATAGAGTGGTCTTTTAAGATGGAGGCCCAGAGGCAAGAGAGGCAGGGTTCCCGCACTGGGAAAAGGCCTGCTCTGGGAGTTCTGAGCCCTGAGCCCTAGGACCTGCTCGGCCCCTTACTGCTTGGTGACCTTGAACAATCCACTTAGCCTTCTGGGCCCTAAAAACTTCATCTGTAAAATAAGAAAATTGGATTAGAAGATGCCAAAAGTCTCTTTCAGCTAGAAATAGCTGAGATTCTGGGGATACAATTGCAGTCACTGGCTAACGAAATCTCTGTGTTTTGTAACAGAACAGAGCACAGCCCCTGCTTTCTAGCCTATTTAGACCATACACAACAAAATTCAAAATTCACGGAATGAACAAACAAACAGGCCTCAGGGCCCTTGCTCTTTCTTCAAATAAATTAAGCAGTTATATTTTTAGCTGTGCCATTTATACCAGCAATTCCATCTATGAAGTAAAGGCCTCAAAACATTACCTGTTACCATCATCACTAAATTTCTCCTTCCTTTCAGTAAACACAAATCATACAAGAGGCACACCTTCTTTTCCTAACTAACACAAAGACCTCGTCAACAATCAAACAGCCAGTGGATGGTCTTGGACTTTCTACAAGTTTACAATTAATCCCAGGACATACTCCTGCTGAGTCTTCTACAACAGCAGAATCATGTTAGATTTTGTAAATCCCTGGACAATAGGTGGTCATCAAGTTCAAGAAGCCAGGTGTGGTGGCGTACACTTGTAATCCCAGTACTCCGGAGATGAAAGCAGGAGGACTGTGGTCTACATGGCAAGTTCCAGGCCAGCCTGGGACACAGTGAGACTCTCTCTCAACAAACAAACATACACATTTTTTAAAATCCCCAAAGAGTTCCAACATATGTGACTCCTGTTTCTACGCTAAAAGGAATTCTTGGAGTGACACCTGGATCCTCCCAAATACCTTCCCCATGTCCTGTTGAGGGTCTCTCTGGTCAAAGCAAAGTCTGCCACTCATACTCATCTCCCACCCTGACCCAGCACAGGAGGCTTCTGACAACTGAGAGTCTCAGGGGGCAGTGGAAGGCCACATCACTTTGCCACAAAAACACAGCCTGTCTCTACCCCATGTCACCCCAATCTTTAGTCTTTTTGTACCCAATAAGCCCTTGACCTTGAGAGCATGAGTTTTTGAAGAGAAAGCAGGAAGGAAAAGGGCCAGCTTCTCCCCTTTGTCTTCCATTTAACTGAAGAAGTCAGAGCTGTCACATGCCACAGGAGGTGATGAGCCCCAGAAGATGACTAGAAGTGAGTCCAGTGTCCTCTGGAGTCATTCACTGCCATGGATGGGAGTGCCTTAGAGGTACTGTCAGGAGGTTTCAAGATATGGTCTCCTCAAATCACCAGTGGAGATACTCCACAGTGCACACTGCAAGCCTTATATTTCTCCAGTCAGCCCAAAGGAGCCAACCGGTGCAGCAGTGGCACATCTGCCATGGTGGAAACAAGCTGCCCTCTAGTTGTGCTGGAGGCCTGCTCCATGGGAGGGAATACATCCCTGATACTGAAAACCTACAACAGGGGTAGTCATGAGCCCTAGGGGTGTAACGTCTGCTGATGTCTGGCTAAATGTATATACCATGCTTATCAAACTGCCCAGTAAGCACTCCTCTTAATGTTCATACCCATATATTAATGCTACTCTCACTTTTGGTTGAGAACCTTCTCTTTTCAGATGGCAGTGACCTTGGGATGACTCAGAAGGCACCATGGTGCTGGGAATAAGTGACCAGAGTGCTCAGCACTGCAATATCTCTATCACACCTTCCAAGGCTCAGGGTCCATTGTGAAAGAGGTGGCGGATAGAATGTAAGAGCCAAAGGAAGGATAGGACTCCTTACAATGTGATCCTCCAGACACAAATGGCCTGGATATCCATGATCTCACAGTGCCTGATACTACCTACACAAGACCATCATAATAGGATGAAAAGATGAAGACATTGAAATAAAAGAGAGACTGACTGAGATGGGGAGGGGATATGATGGAGAGTGGAGTTTCAAAGGGGAAAGGGTGGGGGAAGGAGGGTATTACCATGGGACAATGTTTACAATCATGGAAGTTGTTAATAAAAAAAATACATAAATTTTAAAAAAGATATGGTCTCCTCTAGAGAAATCTGGGCATCACAACAAGCTGGGTACTGTTCCCACTCCTGGGAGATGTAACATCCCTGGGCAGTTGAGCACCTGAGCCAGCAGCTCACAAAACTGCTTCACTTCTTAGGAGACCCAGATGGGACTAGGCCTGTGTCCTTCTTCCTCAGAGTTCTGGAAGATGGAGCATTCAGTTTAAGCACCCTTGGCTTGAAAAGACCCTTCTGCCACCACCACTTCAAGTCCCACATGATGAGGTAAGAAAGCTGAAAGCAGCCAGGCGTGGTGGCGCACGCCTTTAATCCCAGCACTCAGGAGGCAGAGGTAGGTGGATTGCCGTGAGTTCGAGGCCACCCTGAGACTACATAGTGAATTCCAGGTAAGCCTCAGCTAGAGTGAGACCCTGCCTCAAAAAAGCAAAACAAAACAATAAAAAAAAAAAGAAAGAAAGAAAGCTGAAAGCTGCAGTAACAACAGGGCCAATTCTGTTTTCAAAAACTGCCAAGAGGCAACTATTTTTCAGTACCAGTACTGAATAACTGTCTATGGCCATACCACCCTGGGCACACCCGATCTCATCCGTTTTCCTTCACTAACCCAGGGCTGCTGGGGACAACTGAAGCCAGTTCTGGTGCTAGGCAGTAGCTGGGGCTGGGAAACTAAAAGCAACAAACAAGAAGACCCCTCACTAGCCAGTTAGGGTGACACACATGTATAATTCTAGAACTCTGGAGATGGAGGCATTAGGACCTTCAGTTTGAAACCAGCCTTGACTACACAGAGAGAATTCATCTCCAAAAAAAGGGGGGGCTGAGGGGACCTCTCACTGACCCAGTCCAACATCTCTCACAAATTAGGTCCTGGAGGCATTGTCCAAGGTCACACAACTTGTTGAAGCAGAACTGGTAGACAATTAATGCTTATGTTAGTACATCGCCTTCAACTATGTTCAACATTCAGACCTGAACACTGCCTTTTTGTGCACACTCACTCAGGTGGTAACAATTTGACCACACTCTTCTATGAAGTCATAAGGTCACACAGTCAGTTGCTGAAGTTTGCAGAAGATGGCCTACAAGTTCTAGTAAAAGAAAAAAAAAATGCAAACTTCACACTGAAATGTGGGGGATGGCTACTCACCCACGAACTTTCACAAAAGAAACTCACTAAACTAAAAATAACCTGAAGACTGAGTTGCTAGTTAAACAGGAACGTTTAATTGGGCAGTTTACACGCCCTTACTGAAAGGCTGAAGGGAAGCCTGCCTCTCCCATTCTCAAAGGACCCTGGGGCAAGAGTATACCGAGTGCTAGAGCACCCAGGAGGAAGCACTTAGCAGAGCTGTTCTCTCCCTCCCAGAAACCAATTCAGGCCCGAGAACAAACAAACATCATCAGCCAGGTTCCTCGGTGCAAAGTCCAGAATTTTTCAAGAGGACATTTTAGCAGAGATTCAATAACTCTAAACATTATTTTACAGGAAAGGGTATAAGTGAAGAGAAAAAGTCCAGTTTTATTGCACAAAAGAGCCTCTCTGGGCACATCCTGTGTGTGCAGAAAAGCTTCTGGGAGGGAAAGAGGATGGACGGAGGCTGAAGGGGAGCCTGACCACCTCTGGCTCGAGCTCAGCTTGTGCTCGGCAAGGCAGGGGAGTTTCTGCAACAGGAAAGGACTACCCTGTTAATGAGGAAGTAACCACAGGGAGCCCTCCAGCTCCCAGCGTTCTGGTCCACGGTCCCCAGTGCCGAGCAGAGCACTGTGCTTGGCTAATGGGAGCATGAATGTGTACAGCCTTTTTTTTCCCCCCGAGGTAAGGTCTCACTCTAGCCCAGGCTGACCTGGAATTCACTATGGAGTCTCAGGGTGGCCTCGAACTCACGGCGATCCTCCTACCTTTGCCTCCCGAGTGCTGTGATTAAAGGCGTGCGCCACCACGCCCGGTTTGTGTACAGCCTTTATGAAGCTGATGATCTTGCATTTCACAGAGGTAGGCATCAAGCAGAGCTGCATGGAGACCTGATCCACACACCCAGCCCTTTGCCTCTCCACAGGGGCAATTGATTCTCCCCACTCCCCCAGCCTGGTAGGACTAAGCTCTCTCACTTCCTAGCCTCTTCCTCTGGCTCTGTGGCTCTCTGATGAGGGATTGTACCAGCTGTGGGAGCAAGAGCTGCCCCAGGGCTCCACCGGCTTCTAGACGGCAGGAACTGCTCAACAACTTCATCCTTCCAAGACTGAGAGAAGGCTGTGAGGGCAAGTGCACACCGTTGAAGGCATGCCTTACTTCTTTCAGTCTTATAAACACCTTGGAAGCTGTGAGTAGAAACAAGATCTCCTGCTAGTTTACAGCAGCAGGCTTGGAGGTCACATGGTTTCCACTGTGACCAGTTCTAAGAAATAGATGCTAGCAGCCAAGGCAGATAAATATGTACCAATGGTTTGCAAATGGAGGAAGGGGTGTTGTGAGGTAGCCACATTAGGTCCCCGGGAAGCTCCCTCCCAGCCTCTGCTATCAGTTCTATGGGATCTGGGAGCTGAACAAAGCTCACCTCCAACTTTTAAGTCACAACTCAAGAACAAGGACCTAGAGATGCTGGATTCTGATGTCAGAGGAGGGATAGATAGGATCCTCTTTGTGTCTCTATATTATTTCCAGTGATATCTACAGTGATTCTCCCCCTAAGCATGCTGTACTGTACGATTCTGGGTGGGTCCTTTGCCCTCTCTGGGGATTTTAAAGTTTAGCTCAAGAGCCCACGTTGTGGATCTGAACAACACCGGTTTTTTAGGATCAGAAGGCCTGGGTTGAATCCAGGTTCTGCCAAATAGTCTTGTGCAAATTTTCTAAACTTCACATAAGTTTGTGTTTTTTCTAAAAATAAGGGAAAGTTCCCTTACAAGTTATACATGGAAAAAAGCTGATGAAACTATGTGGGTTTAAAAAGTATTTTAAAATTGGAAAATATCCTCAGACTCAAGATAAGGTTCATAAAATATTTGGGGCTCTTTAGAGGAAAGATTCAATACTTCAAAGTTAGAAAAATCTTAGTTTGAAAGCAACTGTGGGAGAATTTGAACATAAGTGGCTGTATAGGACTTGGTCTACAGGCAGTCTTGAGCTTGGTTTTATCAGATTTTTGTATGGAAGATACTGAACAATCTAGAAAAATAGAAATTAAAAGTGAAGCATGCTGGGTTGATACATTTTGGGGTTTGAGCTTAAATACGTTGCTTTGCCAAGTAAAGAAATAGAAGTTCACACCCTTAAATGTTCCCATCTCCCCATCCGTCCAATACAAACACCCCACTGTTGTTCTGGGCCTCTCTCCCTCTTCCTTCCCACTCTGGAAACAAGTTTTCTCAGCTTTTTTAAAGTGTGAGGGCGAGCCCAAAATGCCACCCTTAGCCTGCCAGTGGCCTTCCTCTTGGATTTTAGTTTTGCTTGTAGCCAGCAAGCATTTGCTCCAACTCCACATCTGATCTGCCTCTGTGAAATACAGCAGGACACAGAACAAGTGTGTCCCATGCTCTGTCTCTGGAGTTTCTCGTCTGTTTCCTTGCTGGGCCTTCTGAACACACAGGAGTTGCCACCTTATGCCACCTCATCAGTGTCCTGAGAGGCAAGGAAGAGGCAGACATGGAAGATGATTTCATCGGAAGTGGGGCAAACCTTTATCTACAGCTGGGGCTTACAGAAAATTAGTCCACCTGCCTAAGTGGGAGCACCTTCGTGGAGAGGGCAATGAAAAGGGGAGAACCCACTGGAAAAGCGTCCATGTCACTGGGAGGCAGGGGCGGGTTGTTCTGCATACTCCACCTCTCTTCTGACATTTCACCCTGCTCCCCACCATGACAGAGGCATCAACTTCAGTCTAACTTCTTTGGGGCTTACAAATCCTGAAGTCCCAACTCTAAGAGTTCAAACAAAGGAAGGAGGGAGGAGGAGGAGGTTGAGTCACAGTTGGGGAAGCTGAAGAGCAACAGAACATAGACCGAGTGAGAAGAGGAGTGGGTACAGACACCAGGCAGGGCTCACAACTGAGCCAAGGCCCAGAATGCCAGACAGATAGGACAGAGGGATGGGTTGGGGATCAGGAACAATGAGTCATTATGGAATGAGGCTTCAGCACTCTACTTAAAAGGAGAATTCCAGACATCGGCCTGGAAGATGGTGCCACATACATGCACCATGGCCACTGTTTATGGAAGGGACTGACGTGAAGCTGGAGGCATTTACTTGGCTACATATAACCAGACTCACAGCTCTGTTGGACCAGCCATTTACCACTGGCAGCAACACTACAAACCCTCGATGACATCCAACTCATTTTGTAATAACCTGCTGAACTATAAAGGAACTTTCACTGGGGGGGGGGGTAATCCCCTCTAGACCCTAAGAGTACTGTGGCTCACCTTCATATTGTGTAAACCCCTCACAACTAGAAAATTTGGAAGTCTTACCGCTACATAAAAATGATGACTCCCTTAGCCGGGCGTGGTGGACGCCTTTAATCCCAGCACTTGGGAGGCAGAGGTAGGAGGATCACTGTGAGTTCGAGGCCACCCAGAGATGACACAGTAAATTCCAATGACTCCCATCTGATTAATCTCTACCCAGGGATTCTGGCCGAAGATCTCCTAATTCAATCTTCCTGTTTACAGTCTACACAAGTGGAGGAAGGGTGTTGAGCAGATAGTGGGCATCTGTACACAGACTGAGGCTGTGGGGAAAGCACCAACCTGAAGCATCCCCATGCAATCCCTAGAGCAGAATCCCATTAGGCCGAGAGGTGGCAGCTGCCACACCACTGTGCCGACAGAGAAAGCTCAATGAGACCTGGGCTGTCAGCAGCTTTTGGATATATTTTAAAGAACATCTTGGAGATAAAGCAAATAATTTTCCATCCAAAATGAAAGTTTTCCGCTTCCTGTCATTCAGAGGCTACTATCCAAGGCCATATTTCTTCCACTTTCTTCTCTACTTGTCTAAAGAACATCTTACTAGGCTGCAAAGCTATAAATACACTTCACAAACTGCTGTCTCACAAATAAATAATAATTCAAAGTGAGAACAAACAGTTCTGGGTAGGAGAAAGACGGAAAGCCCCCAGGAGGGAGACGGAAACCTAGCCACTGTGATAAACTCTGAAGTGCTCTCAGAAGACCTTGATGTCTGCTGCTCGGTCCAAACGTCCAATGCCACAAAATTTGTCTGTATTATCTCTCTGACATGTGCTCATTTAGTCCAGGAAACAGCACTAATCCTAGGTTAAGACCAAGAGACTGATGGGATTATAAAACAGGGATCCTTTTTAGCATCTAAAGGAAATAGTTAAGCATCTATGGTCTCTTGAAAAGAAGTGTGGGGAAGGACTGCAGAACAAAGGTGTCCCAAAGATTTCCGCTTTACTTACAGGCTCTCTGGTTTTAGTGCTGGGATCGGACAAAGGCTACTCACAGGGCCTGGGGACAGAGAGATCTGGCCTGAAATCTCAGCTATAGTGCAAGCTACTTAGTGACTTTAGGCAAGTTTCTCAGCCTCTCGGTGTCTCTGTTTCCTTACCCATTAACTGGGAATAATGACCTTCCTTGAAGAGTCACTGAGAGGCATAAATGAGGTAGACTAGGTCAAGCACCCTTCACCAGAGCACCCTGCTAATACAATAAAAATTTTTTAAATGTACGCACTTGTGAACTTGGCAATGGTATGCTCGGCAGAGAAGGCAAAGACGGCTAGAGGGTGCTGGTCCAGAGCCAACTATTTGTCCAGATCCTCCAGCATGGTTAGTCTAGTCCCCAACTTTCCTATGGCCAGTTCCCACCATCTCCACCTTAAATGGCTACTACAGGCAATGACTAGATCACGCATGATTCCCTGTTCCACACCACCAGCAGCTCCACTGGCCAGCCAGCCAAAGTTCAAGGATCACAGGTAGGACTGTGCTGAAATCCAGTATTAAACTTTGGCTCTGGTATCGTTATCTTCAACTCATTATATCATTAAATAAAGGAACAGAACAAGATGATAATAAAGTCTTCAACTTGTGCCACTATACGGCTTATCACGTGCTGGTGATTTTAATACATGACTTCATTTGCTCCTCAAACAAGGCACGGAAAGTCTTTGTGTTGACAGCACAGACCAAGTTCATAATTTACAACTTACAAGTGTATGCTCAGACATTACCTCATTTGGTACCCACAGTAGCAACATGAGTGATTAGAGATGCTAGCAAGGAAACTGAGGCACCCATTGCCAGGCCCTGGGGAAGTCTCTAGGAATACAGAGGAGGCAGGTGGCTCTCTGTGTCAGGGGGTCTTTGCAGAGCTGGATGGAGGCCACCACTTGGGGCCCCTTTGCAGATATTCTGTAAGGGCTCTTCTCATTCAAAGACATTTGTATTCCTCTCATGAGCTCTTTAGTGTAACACCCATCTCATGTGGAGTCCCTAATAACATAGTGGTGGACAGTATTAATGACAGGCCATGGGAAAGGGGCTGTTTTCTAAATTGGGAAAAATACCTCTGGCTCTCATTTCCTTGGCATTTTCCATCATCTCTCCATTTAGAAGGATACATTTTTCAATGGCATTGACAAGAATGAGTGAGCACTTTATTTACACGATCAGAATAGAAGAGGGAACTGCAGCCAGAGTAGCTGGAAGAGGAGAAGCTGAAGCTTACAGTGTGAATACAGTGCGGGCCGCTCAGGGAGCATGAGCGGCCAGAAGCCCAGGCAGCAGTCAGGAAAGGCTTCTCTGGGCCAAGCGCAGCTAACGGAGGCACATGGTGCTCAGGCCCCTGGGAAGGTGCAGAGGGTAGAAGTTTGGGATCATGCCCAGCAGAGCAAAGGCTTCTCAAAGGCATGCTGAACCAATGAATACAAGGAATACTGGCCAGCTCTGGAGATTCCAACAGAATCACAAAATTCTAGGATTATTACTTCCCTTTCCTTTAAGGCAACAAGAATTCTCTAAGTGTATACATGAGACAAGTTAACAGCTTGCCAAACAACACATGTGGCAATCTGCTAAAATGCATCTCTCCACGTTACCTGACTAGAAGCAAGGAACATAGTGACACAGACAATATGTCACCTGTTATGTAAGAAAGAACGGAAACCTGATGCAGCACACACATTCACGAAAATATATGAGGCACTAGTGACATTCGCTGCTTGCAGAACCATTTTTCACTCCTCACCATGATGTGCCTTTCCAGTGCTAAACTGTGTGAACACACTGCCTATTCAAAAGAAGACAGATCTCTCTGTAGGGAAAACGGCCTCATTTCCTCAATAAACTTCAGGAGACGGAGAGAAGGAAAAGACAGGAAAGGAGAAGACAAGTGAAGAAAAAGCATCTTTAAAAGAGACAGCAGTTCAAGGGTAGAATGCTAACACGGCATACACAAGGCACTGCCAGAAAGGGGAAGGGGATTTTTAAAGGCCAGCCATGGTGGTGTACACCCATAATCTCAGCATTTACAGGATGAGGCTGACACAGGAGAATGGCAAGTCCAAGGCCAGCTTGGACTATATAGTAAGACTCTGATGCTTGAGACCTATTTAAAAATAAATGTGGGAACTAGGGAGATAGCTCAGCAGTTAAAAGAAGCTTGCTTGCAAAGCCTGCCAGTCTAGGTTCAGTTCCCCAGTGTCCACATAAAGCCAGATGAACAAAGTTGTATGTGTATCTGGAGTTTGTTTGCAGTGGCAAGAGGCCCTGATATGTCCAGACTCTTTCTTTCTTTCTCTCTCTCTCAAATAAATAATATAAAAATGTTAAAGCCGGGCGTGGTGGCGCACGCCTTTAATCCCAGCACTCGGGAGGCAGAGGTAGGAGGATCACTGTGAGTTCGAGGCCACCCTGAGACTACATAGTGAATTCCAGGTCAGCCTGAACTAAAGTGAGACCCTACCTCGTAAAAAAAAAAAAAAAAAAAAAAAAAAAAAAAAAAAAAAAAAGTTGGTATAAAATATATATATGTATGTGTATGTGTGTATACATATGCATATATATTTATGTATGTGTGTGTGTGTATATATATATATATATGTATATATATATATATATATATTTTTTTTTTTTTTTTGAGGTAGGGTCTTACTGTATCCCAGGTTGACCTGGGACGCACTCTGTAGCCTTAGGCTGACCTTGAACTCACAGCAATCCTCCTACCTTAGCCTCCTGAGTGCTGGGATTAAAGGCATGCATCACCACACCCGGCCTAAAATAAAAACATATTTAAAAAAATAAATGCGGGCTGGGTAAAGTGGCTATGAGAATATAGGAAATCCAGTGGTCATAAGCTGTTGATGGGGGCTTACTAAAAGATTCTGCTTATTGGATATCTGTAAAATTCACATAATAAAAAACTAGCAAGTAAACAAGTGACTATTAAGCAACAGGACAAAAGGTCTTTGTGACCACTGAGGTTCAAGTTCACCTCCAACTTTCAGCCAAAGTCAAGCCACCATTGTCCCTGGGTTGATGTGTCACCTATGATAAATAAGCTTCACTGTCAGCCGCTGCCTTTCTGAAAAGGTGATCGGATCATGTGAGTCATTTAATTTTTATTTATCATGCTATTTCCTCACTTGAAGAGTCCCTACATCATTTTCGTGCTTACCTCCTCTATATTTTTCTCAATACTGGGGTTTACCTGGCTCCAACTCATCAGAAATCCACACATGCAAATGGCACACTGAGGTCATGTGTGAATCCTGATGTAATTAGGTATCCCAATATTCCAGGACAGGCCTTGAAAATATTTGCAATTATCATTTATATGAAACCAAAAAGTCCGAGTGTTCTTCATCTGCTGAGAACGTAAAGGACCTCAAGAACATATCCTAGGCCCAGGACTGGGAAATACCTAGCACAAGGTTCAGGTGATGACAGGAGAACCCACTGTGCTAGAGACCTGGTAGGAAATCACACACATCTTAAAAGCAATTTAAGCCATCTCCAACAGGCTACATCATAACATACATATGTGCGTGCGTGCGTGTGTGGGGAAGCACATGCCACAAGGCGAAGGTCAGAGGACAATCTCAGGGTCTGTCCTCCCCTTCCACCTTGTTTGAAACAGGGTCTCTTTCTTGTTGCATACACCGGACTAGCCGGTCTGCAAGCTCCAGGATTCTACTGACTTCCTCCCATTGCCACGGGCATATCTGGATTATAGACATGTGTGCTACTTGTGTCTTTGTGTGCACTGTAACTCAACATTCGGGCGGTGTGGCAAGTCCTTTTAACCACTGAAACCATCTCCCCAGCCTTACATAATGAATTTAGTAGGCTTAAAAAAATGGATGTATAAGCGCCAGGTATGGTAGCGCACACCTTTAATCCCAGCACTTGGGAGGCAGAGATAGGTGGATCGCCATGAATTTGAGGCCACCCTGAGACTGCATAGTGAATTCCAGGTCAGCCTGGGCTACAGTGAGACCCTACCTCAAAAAAAAAAAAAAAGAAAGAAAGAAAGAAAAAGAAAAGGATGTATAAATGTTATCAAAGGGCCTTACTTAATCCCAGCATATTGAGGTTCTACCTTAACCTCCTCCCACCCTTCAGTCTTTAAGAATTACACATGAACAAATCCAAAGAACAATTTCCAATGTCAGATGGTATTGCTGTAACACGCTACAACTTTGTGTGATGGCACTATGGGGTAAGCTGAACTAAAGGGATGGCCTGGTTTCCCAGCACAACAGTAGCCAGCACTGCCTGAGGAAACCGAAAAAGGTAGAATTGCTTTTTGGATAGAATCTTCTAGGCCCTCCCAAACGCCATAATTCAATGGCCATTATTGTAACCTTTTTCCTAAACCACATACATCCTGTGTAGAAGAAGGTGGTCTGTACTTTTAGATACTGACCTTCCAATACTTTTTCCTGTTAAAATAGTTCTTATATGAAATGGTGATGAGATATATTAGAGGTTTGTATTTCCTTATTTTAAATAAAATGAGGTGGCAGGGCGTGGTGGTACACGCCTTTAATCCCAGCACTCAGGAGGCAGAGGTAGGAGGATCGCCGTGAGTTCGAGGCCAACCTGAGACTCCATAATGAATTCCAGGTCAGCCTGGGCTAGAGTGAGACCCTATCTCGACAAACCAAAATAAAATAAAATAAAAAGAGGCAATCCTGTGTTGGACTTCCTAATTTTTTTTTTTTTTTTTTTTTACTGCCCTCATTGATACAACTAAGAAAACAGAACACAAATGCATGTCAACCAGGATTGTCCACATTTGGGGGCAATTTTTGGAAACTTGTGTCTCTTTTATCAGAGAGGGACTAGAAAAAGTAGACAACTAACACCCCCTCTGTCTCCTCAGGTGCTTAAGGCGGGTGTGGTGCTACTGATAGTCTAGTTGGCAGGCTGTATGTAAGCAAAGACCAGGAAGTGATGACTCAAGAGGGGCCTGGCTGACTAACACCTTGGACACCAATTTCAAGGTGACTCTAAATCAGCCTCTGAGGTACTCAGACGTAAATAAAAACAAAATGAAGGCTGAGGCACATTCAAAGAAAAAACAAGAAGCCACGGGCACAATCTGGGAAGCACAAAGACTAAAAGGCCCTCTTCATCCCAGTGTGGTTACTTAAAACACAAGTGCAGACACAGGAAATTCCAGGATGAAGAACCTGTGAACGGAAGTTCCTCAGACCAGGCGAGAGCCTTGGTGAGGGCAGCTTGGCTCAGATGGGAACTCGGACAAGGCAAACAGCTCTGGTGACTCCGGGGAAAACTCCCAAGCCGAGCAAGGACAATGCTATGCAGGCTTGGGGAAGATGCTGTAGGGAGGATCAAGTGCCAGAGCTGGTTTTTCCTGGGGTGAGAGAAAAGCAGGGGTGTGGCACTTAATGATGCTCCCCACACAGGAAGTCCTGTAGGGAAGGGCAGGGCTCCTCCCTGCTACTCAAAGTGAGACCATGGTGGGTGCTGCGGCACAGAGCAGAGGTGCTGAACTATGCACAGGGCGGCCAAGAAATGCCTCTGGACACAAAGAACACAGCATGCCAGCCCTGGAGGTGCCAGCATGTTCTGCCCAGAGGGCAAGGTGGAAGGCCCAAGGTTTAATAATTCATTCTTCATTCTCTACTGTCCAGTCCACAGGTCTATTTTCAGGCTTAGGGTCGCAGGACATACTGAGGAAAAATATCTGTCCCCAAACTATGACAAAATGTTTCAAGATCTCCATGCGAAGCTGCTGCCAGAATAAGACTACCTCTTAGCATCCATGGGCACAGAAGACGGAGATCTAAAATAGTCAGCCTTCATAAAGAGTGACGTGGACGCTCTTTTCATACTGCCAAGAAATATTAAGTGAAAAGGCAAGGTTCTAAATAGCATGTATAGAATGCACTTCCTTTTGTGTAAGAAAGGTGGGGTGCGTGGAATATTCCTAATGAACTGGGTCTAGATGTATACAAAAAGATGAGAAGTGCATGGCCCACCTCTGCAAGGTGAAGAAATAAATAATGTTGCTTGCCTCTGAGGAGTAAAACTAGGTGGGACCAGGAGTGGACAAAGATGTATTTACTTCCTAGTTTCTGTGCCTTTCAAATTTTGTTTTCTCACACCATATAAATGCATTACTATTTATTGATTTATTTTTGAGATAGGTTCTCTCATACTATAGCTTCAGGCTGGCCTTGATTCATGGAAATCCTCCTCCCTCAGCCTTCCAACTCCAAATGCTGGGAAGACAGGCACAAGCCACTGCATCCTCCCTCCCTCTGTGTGTGTGTGTGTGTGTCTGTGTGTGTGTGCGTGCGCGCGCGCGTGCAGTATGTGTGGTGTGGCGGCAGTATATGCAAGTGTGTGTGCAGAGGCACATGCCCTGTGCATGCACTGGCGACCAGAGAAGAATGTCAGGTGTCTTTATCACTCATGTGTGTGTTTCCTTGAGATGAAATCTCTCACTGAACCCAGGGCTGCCATTTTTAGTTAGAATGCTGACCAGCGAGCAGCAGAGACAGATTCTCTGGTCTGTACTCCCCATGGGACTGGGGTTATAGTCAAGTGTGGCCACACCTAGATACTGAAGTGGGTGCTGGGGAATTGGACTGAGGACAAATTATGCCATCTCAGGCCCTCATGCTTGTGCAGCAAGTGATCTTACTACCTGCTGAACCACCTCCCTGGCCCACTTTGCCTAATAAAAAGTGGGGGAGGGGAATAGCTCAGTGGACAAGAGCTGGCTCAGCATGTAAGAGTGCTTGTTGCAAGCATGAAGCCTGAGAGGGCTTGAAGCTGCCTGAATTCAATTGTCCGGGACCCATATATATAGCTGGGCGTGGCTACACATATCTATAACCCCAGTCCTATGGGGGACAGAGACTAGAGAACTGCTGGGGCTCCCAAAACCCATACTCTGCATTCAGAGAGACTGTCTCAAGGAAGTAATACCCTGATAAGTGAGGAAGGACATGCAACATTCTCCTTGGGCCTCCACACGCCAGTGATCGCCTCTACACATAAACATGCATACACTCCTTACACCACACATACTGCACATGGCCCCCAAATTTAAATTTAAAACATTAAAAATTTAAATAATTTTTTTTAAACAAAACAGTCTTTCTACAACGAAGCAAACACAGTTACTGGTCTGGTTGGCTGTATTCCTGGCACACACCAGATGCTGAAATTGCTGAACAAACCTCCACTTAAAGACAACAAGAGAAAATCACAAGCCAGGACCAAGGCTATCAATGCTACAGTTCTCTAATCAGCTCTTTACCTGTCTGCTACTTAACTATTGGGAAAATTCAAAGAATGGGGGCGGGGGGCTTCTGTGTGTAACAAGGCCTTTATTTACCAACTGGGCCCAGAACACACATTTCAAGGATAACAATAGGGTTCCTCATCTGTGCACAGTAGCCATTTTATAAACAGAAAATGTTAAATATCCAAACATGATGCCCTGAAACCAAGACAACAGAAATAAGTCTGCAGATATAAAGATGATCCTTAAGAAAGCTGGGGATGGGGCGCCACGCCTCAAGTCCCAGTACTTGGGAGGTACAGGCAGAAGGGTGTGAGAAGATCAAGGTCATCCTTGGCTACACAGTGAGTTTGAGACCAGCCTGAACTACAGCAAACCCTGTCTCAGAACAAAAAGACCCTTAAGAGAAATAATGTTAAGTACCCAGCATTTGTATGCTATCAATAGGTAATGGGAGCAAGGGGCTTCAAAATGGCCTAAATCATTTATTCACTTTAGAAAGGTAGAACCTACACAGACCAAAATCCTGGACCATGAAAAGGTGCAGAGAAATCCTAATAGCAGCCCACATCAGGGAGTTCTCTGCACATTCATTTGCTCCTGGGAGAGCTTACCAGGATGAAACGAGGAAGACTTACAACACCATGCCCCACATCACCTACACTTTTCACTGGTTAAAGAGGGTTAAAACTCCACATCCAAAAAAAAGTAAAATGTTGGGCTAGAGAGATGGCACAGTGGTTAAAGATGCTTGCTTGCAAAGCCTGGCAGCCTGGGTTCAATTCCTCAGTACCCACGTAAAGCCAGATGCATAAAGTAGTACATGCACCTGGAGTTCGTTTGCAGTGGCAAGAGGCCCTGTCGCACCAAATGGGGGCTGGAAAGATGTCTTAGCAGTTAAGGTGCCTGCCTGCAAAGCCAAAGGACCCAGGTTTGATTCCCCAGGACCCTTGTAAGCCAGCTGCACAAAGTGGCACATGCATCTGGAGTTCGTTTGAAGTGGCTGGATGCCCTGGTGTGCCACTTTCTCTCCCTCTCTCTCTTTCTCTGCCTCTTTCTCTCTCAAATAAATAAATAAAAATAAAATATTTAAAAAATAAAATAAAATGTTGCAGGCAGTTGGTTGTGGCAGAAATTCTGCCACATTCCACTGTGTTGGAAGTACCCAACTGCCAGGGCTTTTCACAGAAAAAGATTTTACATAGAAAAAGAGAGAGAGACCCTACCTAGAAAAACCAAAAAAAGAAAGAAAGAAAGAAAGTGACATCTGGGGAGGTGGCTCGGTGGATAAAGGGCTTGCAATGGGTCCTCAGTACTCCTGTAAAAGCCAGATGTGTCTAACCCAAGCACACCTACAGCAAGATGGGAGGCAGAGACAGGAGAATCGGAATCCAGCTGGCCACCTAGCCTGGTAAGAACAGGGACAAACAACAAAGAGACCTTGCCTCAAACAAAGTGGAAGGTGAGGAATGATATCAATACACACACAGATTAAAAACAAGTAAACAAACAAAGAAAAATGAAAGACTTCCCCTTTCTCCCACAGGACCAAAGAGATCGTGCCATGCTACCATGCTCCAGGAGTTGTGGGCCAGGGTGGTGGGAACCACTGAACTGAGCGGGCTGTGCCAGAGACTACAGGAGAAAGGTGTAAGGGGCGGGGGAGGGAGAACGACGATGATTAGGAAGTAAGGCCTTCCACTGGAAGGCCATGGGGAGAAAACAAGATGGCAAAGAAAACTATTACTGTGAAATATCTGAGTGCTACCAGAGCCAGAACAAAAGCCCCAATCTCCAGATCCATAACCTGAGGTGTCGATCAATAAAGAATGATGCTCCTTGGTTCACCCTAGAGAAAGGAAAACCAAGACACAAGAGAAAGGTGACAGGCATCTTTCAATTAACAGGGACTTGGCCAGAAAACTGAGGATGATAGGTGATTTTAAGCAAAAGCTTAAGAGACAATGGAAATGAAAGCGAAAGTAAGAAAGGATGAATGGGAACTTCTTCAGCTAAAATGAGAGGAGACAGCTGCATTTGCTGTCTGGTTTATTTCAATCTCTTTAAAAAAAAAAAAAAAAAGATAAAGCAAGCAGATTGCCAGCAAGAATCTGTCATATATTTGTGTCTCTGCCAGGCCAGGCCTGCACTGCTGCTGCCGCTCCCCCGACTCAAATGACTAAGGAACCTGCTTAAGTGCATTTGACACACGATCCCTGAACTTCCGAAAAGCACTTAATTCAGTGGCTCATGAAATCTTAATCTAAAAATGTTCATCCATTTATAATCAAGCTGAATCACTCTGACAACTGGGAGGAAGGCTGAGCGGAGGGAATACATGTTTGGAAGGACACTGGATACTGGGACCTTGGGGACTGTCTACCACTTTGAGAGTTTGACCCCTGCCCTTTCAAAGATGACAAAAAAGACTGGTGTCTGAGAATATAGTTACATGGCAACAACAACCAACAGAGAGACTGAATTATCTGGTTGAATACAAGAAATATAGAAAAAAATGCCGTGTGACTTAGAAACCCTTGCAGGTGTCTATGTTAAAATAAAATCTGGAATATATTTAATGATGGGAAGATATGAAGAAAAGCGACATTAAAGGGCAACAGAGCATTCTATTTAGCAAATCTATTGTGGTTACCATGTGCTAGGTTTTGTTCTAAATGTTTCCAAAAGTGTGTGCTTCTCAAAACAATCTCCTAGTCAAAGTACCATTATCATTCTTGTCCCAAAGGTGAGGAAACAGGCACAGACAGGTAAAATAACTTGCCCAAAGTTACATAGCCACAAGGAAGCAGGCTACGATTCAAACCAAGACACTCAGTGCCAAAGTCTGTGCTTCTAACCTCTCTGGGCTCCCCTAGACCTTAAACACTGAGAACTAGGGGCTGAGAGTGAGATACAAGTAATACCCTGGCAAGATCTAGGGTCAAGAGATCAACTCTTTAGTCATGGCTCTGTGATGACCAGCCAGTCTTGTGACCACCTCAGTTAGACGAGCTCTAAATTTCTAGCTTTAAAATATCCTAAGTCAGGGCTGGAGAGATGACTTAGCAGTTGAGTGCTTGCCTGTGAAGCCTGATTACCCCGGTTCGAGGCTAGATTCCCCAGGACCCAAGTCAGCCAGATGCACATGAGGGCGCATGCGTCTGGAGTTTGTTGCAGTGGCTGGAGGCCATGGCGCGCCCATTCTCTCTCTCTCTCTCTCTCTCTCTGCCTCTTTCTCTCTCTGTCGCTCTCAAACAAATAAATAAAATGAACAACACCACCAAAAAAAAATCCTAAGTCAGACTGGAGAGATGGCTCAGCGGTTAAGGTGTTTGCTTGCAAAGCCTAACAACCTGGGTTTGATTTCCCAGAACCCATGTAAAACTTCATGTTTCTGAAGTTCGTTTGCAGTGGCTGGAGGCCTGGCACGTGCATTCTCTCTTTCTCTCTCTCTGTCTCTCTCTCTGTCTCTCTCTCTCTTCTATCTCTCTCTGCTTGCAAATAAATAAATTAATTGAAAAAAATACCCTAAGTCTTTGCTGACAATTAGCAGTATGGACTGGTATTCTTTCTGATTTCTCAAGGCCTAATTCCTACTCAAATAAACAAGTTGACATACGGTTATTTCTGTGTTCTGACCTTCAGAGGAGTATGACCTTTCTATTCAGAAAAATGACAGAATGTAGTGAAAGGGGATAATAGATGGCTTCTTTTCTGCCTCTCCTTAATGTGGTTGTAACCAAATGGCCCCTGAAAAGCTCTAGGCACAGATCATGTTGACCCTGCCAAAGCCGAAATCTCTTCTGAGCCTGTTCTTGGAACCTGTCTTTGGTCCAGGTGAAACTGACAAGCTGGAGGTGGAACGACCAAAATAGAGGAACCAGAAAGACTAATGCCCTGATAGTTCATGTTAAGGAGTTTAACAGTGGTAACATAAACCACGTGGTTTATTTGTCTTCTCCTATAATCCAATTCCTTTGCTCACACCCACACCTCGAAATTCATTCTGGGTGACTTCAACACCCACTTGGAACCTGGTGGACTCCCGTAAGTATCCTTTCCCATCTAGACATTAAACGTACCAGAGTGCATCGGAGAATGGAGAAGGCCCTTACAGATGAATCATGCAATCCTCTCCTTCCTAAGCATCCCCGACAGGTGGCTGTCATCCGGCCTGTGCCTGGACACTTCCAAGGTCGAGGCTCTGGCTGCCTCTATTTGGCAAGCAGCCTCGGACGCTGCTGGACAGATCTCGCTGTGGGGAAAACCCACGAAGCACCTAGAACAGTTGCCCGTGAGCGCAATAAAGTGTGTCTCCAAGTGGGTCAAAAGCTGCCTCCCTGGAACTTTAAACCCATTGGCCCCGGGTGAACAACTGGACCCCAAAACGCGAAGGCCCATGGAAATACGGGGCTGTAAAGCCCGGTCCCTTTGCTCTCCTTCCGGGTTTGCAGCATCCAGGACCTTCAAGCCTCACCCGGCAGATTCCTCCCCAGGCCCCAGAGGCCCCCAAGAGTACGCATCGATGGAGGGGACGGGGAATGGCAGCCGGGAGGCCGCGATCAGGGTGGTCCCCAACCTCGGTTCCTCGAACAGGAGAGGACAAAGGACCCTCAGGAAGGCGTATCCCCCTCCCCTCCTCGTGGTTCAGTCAGCATGCGCCACAGGGCAAGCTGGACTTCGGGACACCCACACACACAGCGCCAGGTGACAGACCCCCCCTCAGGATCCGGGGGCGCAGTGGTCCGGATCACGCCGGGGGGACTGCGGGCCTCGGGGCTTTGGCCCGACGCCCCCAGGGCGCGATGCCCGGGCAGCACGGACCTTACCCCGCACTGGTTTTACCTGCGCGCGGTGAACTCCAACAGCCTAGCCTCGCCCCCAGTCCGGCTCCCACAGCTCCCTCCGCCGCTGCCGGCAGCGCTCCTGGATATACCGCCGGAACCCCTGGCCAGCGCAGCTCCCGCCGCTACCGGCCCCGCCCAGGCAACTGCCGCCACGCCCCTGACGACCGCCTCTGCCACGCCCCCGGCCGCAGGAACCCAACTGCTCATTGGCTAGCTCAGCTGCTACTCTTACTTGTTCGGCTCGCTGGTGGCGCCTGTTCGGCAGCCCATTGGTCGGTAAAGCTGCCCGTCAGAGTGGAGGCGGGGACTCTTAACAGAGAGCCCTTCGATAATTGGCTACTTTTGACGCCTTCGGCCTGTGAGCCAAGTCGCTATGGAATAAGGCCCGCCCCAGAGGGGGCGGGATGAGTTGGGGAGGAGCAGGTCTAGAGGGTGGGTGGTGTTTGAGGTTGGTTCCTGCAGGCGGGCAGAAAAGAGAGTGGCTATTGTGACTTGCCAGCTTGGTGGTAGGGCTGGGTTAAAGTAAGGAGTCCCTCTGGGGCGGGACGGGGGAGATAGGTCAGCTGACAGCTCAGCTGCGGGGTGGTGGTGGGTCCAGGCGGAAGGACGGACTCACCTGTAGCTCAGGGCGCAGGTGGTGAAATCTAGAGAAGGGGGTGGACATGCAGGACCTTACAGACTTAGTTATTGTCCTGTTGCTCTTTCAACTCTTCACCTACCCTTGCCGGTTTGGAGGCTTCAAGAATGTAGAATCAAGGGGGGTACTGATGGTGTGGCCTTGGGCCAGTAACCTTTCTGCATTCTCGAAGATTTCATTTGGCAAGTGGGGGTGGCATTGGTAACTGATGAGAAGGTAAGGTGAACAGCGCCTGGCCATTCCACGGACATCCACCCACGCATCCCCTCCATCCATTCAATTAGGCCTGCTACTAAAATTCTACGAGCCTGGAGACTATGCTGGCGGGGGGCATGTTGAATGCTCTAGTGACTGGAAATGCAACTCCTTTGGGGCATCCACTGAAGGCACAGGGGGGCTGCGAAAGTGGACAGGAGATGAAATGGAGGACACACGGTGCCAGAGGAGAAGCGCCAGTTTTGAAGCCACGCTCCATTTTCCTCCACCACCTCAGGATTGTGACAAGGAAACATGGGCCGGCTCAAGGACGTGCACAAGCTGGAGAGTGGTGGCTCACGCCTGTCATCCCAGTAGTAGGTAGAGGCGAGAGGATTACTACAAGTCTGAGTTCAGCCTGGACTACAGTGAGACCTTGTCTCAACTAATAATGGGCTGGAGAGATGTCTTAACCCCAGTACCCATGTAAAACCAGATGCACAAAGTGGTGCATGCATCTGGAGTCCATTTGCAGCTGCTGAAGGCCCTGGCATGCCCATTTGTTTTGTCTGTCTCTCTTCTATCTCTCTTCTTGCAAATAAATAAATAAGAATATTTAAAATATATAGCAATAATAAAGGAATGTGAGCACATAACAGCCTTTGAAGGCTAGTCAGTGCTGGACCAGAATCAGTATGTGAACTATCTGTGGGACACTCTATAAACTCATTTCCCAGTCTGAAGGTGTGGGGCAATGCAGATTGTGGACAGAAGTAGTCTCTTTTTATTTCCTTTTATTTTAGAGAAAGAGAGGGAGAATTGGCACACCAGAGCCTCAGCCAGTGAAATCTAATTCCAGATGCTTGCGCCACTTGGAGGACATGTGTGACCTTGCACTTGCCTCATCTTTGTGCATCTGGCTCACGTGTGATCTAGAGAGTTGAACATGGGTCCTTAGGCTCTGCCTAAGGTAAGCACTTTAATCTCTAAGCTATCTCTCCAGCCCAGAAATGGTCTCTTGTCACTGAATAGAGCCTTAGACCTCTGGAAGAATCCATGCCCATGGGATGTCAGGATGAAGGAGGAAAAAAATGTATTTGCCATTGCTGGGTTTTTCATGCAGTTGTCATATAACCTCAACAAAGTCTCATCCCACTGCTTATTTCTCTATATTCTCTTCCATCTTGAGAAAGAAAAATTCAGGTTTTAGTAGCAAAGGGTTTTAGTAAGGGACACCTTTCCTCATAGTCCTAGCTCTTCATGTTGAAGCAGTTCAGACTTCCAGAAAGGAGATAAGTATGTGAGGAAATGTGCATGTTAATCAGCTTGGTTTAGTCATTTCACTAGTAAACATATATCAAAACATCATGCAGTATGCCATAAACACGTACATGTCTTGTAAATTAAAATAAATTTAAAAGTGATCACTTAAAAATAGATTCACTGCCAGCCAGGGGTGTTATATTGTGCAGGAGTGTATGCATGTGTGTGGGTGTGCACACTTGGTTCTGATCCACAATTTTTCTGGTTCTTCCCTTTAAATAGAGCTCGTTGGTGGCCATACACATGGCTATACATGTGCTAATGCTGGTCTCCTCCTGCCCGTGTTTACTGAGGAGGCTGAGCCATCATCATACATCTGAAATGCTTGCAATGGCTGCTAAGATCCAAGATGAGTTCTCCAGCTGGAATCATAGCCACAAAAAGCTGCTGTTTTCGGTGAGCTGCAAACAGCTCACCATTGCTAAACAAGTGGACTTTTCCTCTGGCCTCAGGAGCCTAGGGTCTGCCCAAACTTCTAGAAAAAGATGTATCTGTTCAGCTTAGGAATTCTCAAGCATGGTGTGTCACTGAGGCTCAAAAGAGGTGCAGACTGAGCCCAGGCAAAGGAGAGAGCATGACAGGATGTACACATCTCCTTTGTGGCTTGGTGGTTTAAAGAATGATCCATTATAATTTTCCAGCTCCCAGCACTGTTCTTATTTATCTCTGGTTTCCGTTTCCTCCCTTCTGCCAGAGCTCTTTCCATATTCTGTTTAATCATATTATTTCATTCTACAAAGCATTTCTGTGGGAGGTCATTTAGGAGGCAGAATAGCCTTACTTTTGCCTTTAAGTTTAGTAGCCTACAGGGATTGAGGGCTTGGTGAGCTTTGGCATGTGACACGTACTAGAATGAAATAGTAATGCAGATTTCAAAAAGCAGGAATGGGCCTGGGGAGATGGCTTAGTGGTTGGGGCACTTGCCTGTGAAGCCAAAGGACTCAGATTCAATTCCCCGAGACCCATATAAGCCAGATGCACAAGGTGGTGCATGCATCTAGAGTTTGTTTGCAGTGGCCAGAGGCTCTGGTATGCCCATACTCTCTGAATCCCTCTCTTTCAAATAAATAAATAAATAAAATATTTTTTAAAAAGCAGAAGTATGGCTGGAGGGCTGGCTTAGCAGTTAAGGCATTTGCCTGCAAAGCCAAAGGACCCAGGTTTGATTCCCCAGGACCCACGTTAACCAGATGCACAAGGGGGCACACATGTCTGGAGTTCATTTACAGTGCCTGGAAGCCCTGGCATGCCCATTCTCTCTCTCTCTCTCTCCCTCCCTCCCTTCCTCTTTCTCTGTCAAATAAATAAATAAATATAAATAAAAAATATTTTTTAAAAAGCAGAAGTAGGCTGGGGATGTAGCTTAGTTGATAACATGCTTGCCTAGCATACATAAAACCCTAGATTTGATTCTCATTACCACATAAACTGGGCATGTGGCACACACCTATGATCTCAGAACTCTGGAGGTAGAGACAGGAGGATCAGAAATTCAAGGTCATCCTTGGCCACATAGTGAATTTGAAGCCAATCTGGGAGACATGAGACTATCTAAAATAAATAAAATAAAATAAAATAAAAATTTTAAGAGGATGGGAAAGCTAGGCATGGTGGTTCAAGCCTATAATCCCAGCACTCAAGAGGCTAAGGTGAGAGGATCACCATGAGTCTGAAGCTAGCCTGGGCTAGAATGAGACACTGCCTCAAAAATAAATAAATAAATAAATAAATAAATAAACAAATTAAATAAATAACAAAGAAAGAAAGAAAGAAAGAAAGAAGGAAGGAAAGAAAGAAAAACAAAAACAAGCTATGGCCTGAAGAGATGGCTTAGCGGTTAAGGCACTTGCTTGTGAAGCCTAAGGACCCATATTTGACTCTTCAGATCCCACATAAGTCAGTTGCACAAGGTGAGGCAAGCACTCAAGGTCACACATGCACCCAAGATGGGGCACAAGATGGCGCACGGCATCTGGAGTTCCATTGCAGTGGCTGGAGACCCTGGCACACCAATTCTCTCTCTCTCTCTCACATTTAAAAAAACAGAAACAAGCAAAAACGAGGATGGGAGGTGGCTCATTTGGTAAAGGGCTTACATTGCAAGAACATGAATTCGTACCCCCAGAGCCCATGTAAAAAGCCTGGCATGCCTGTAATCCCAGCTCTGGGGACGGGGACACAGAGGCACATCTAGGGCTTGCTGGCCGGCTTAGCTGAGTTGGTGAGCTCCAGATTCAATGAATCTGTCCTAAAAATAAGATGGAAGAGAGATTGAAGAAGATACCCAACATTGATTTCTCGCTTCCACATGTGTGCGCGTGCACACACATGCACGTGCACTTGCACGTACATACTCACACATCCAGACATGCATTTTAAAAAGCAGGACAGAATCTTTGTATGAAGGGTACGGGGAGACAGAGCATGCCTGGTCCCATTCTGGGTCAGCTGAAGCTCTGGGACTTTACTGGCCTGGAGGTGGCTCTAACTCAGTAGGGACTTCTTAGGATTTCACCTGATAACGTCCTCAAGGTATGCTGGGAGCCTTGGTCAGGGTGGAGAAGGTGGGCTTCTCGTTCTCGCTGGGCAAGCCCAGCAGTTTCCTCGGCTTGTCAGTCATTCCGGATCCTCAGGGAGAGGTTGAGTAACCACCAGCTTTGGAAGCTCTGCTTCTGGGGCTGGAGTGCTGCTGCCGCCTTCCTTAGCTTTGTGGCCCTGGGGAAGCGTAGGGCTGTGAGGTGCTTTCCTTCGTCGAAATGGAGGTGGCTGAATCTGCTTCCCTCCTGGGGTTCTGTCACTGGCAAATGAATTCATAGATGCAGTCCTCAAACAATGCCTGCCAAATGCTGATCTCTTAGTTAACGAGAGGAGCCCATTTAAGAGCCTTTCTCTAAGGTCTCACTCATTTTTTTTCTAAGTTTTTATTTCCCTTAGCAGTTGTGATCACAAGAGTACATAAATATGTACGTGTATGCATGTGTATGCATACACATGCACAAATATACAAACACATGTATGTATATATATATAATATTATTAGGGTTTTTTCTTATGTGTAGTACATGCCATGTGGTGAGTATGTGGTGTATGCACGTATGTGTGTATGCAGGCGCATGCACCCCTTATGCATGCATGTGGAGGTCAGAAGAGAATGTCAGGTATCCTTCCCTATCTCTCATCTGTGTGTTTCCTTAGACAGAGTCTGTCAATGAACCCAGACCTGAATAGCCAGCCCCCCAAAATTCAGCATATTCTGCTCCTCACAGGACTGGGTTACAGGCCTGTGTGGTGATACCCAGCCATTTATGTGGGTGTTGGGAAATCAAACTCAGGGCAAACCAGGCCCTCATGCTTGTACAGCAAGCACTCTTACTTGCTGAAGCATTTCCCCAGCCTCTTATTTGAGACAAAAATCTAAGTATACTATGCTTATCAAACTGCTCAGTAAGCACTTCTCTTAATATTCATACCCTTATATTAATGCTACTCTCACTTTGGGTAGAGAATCTTCTCTTTTCAGATGGCAGTGACCTTGGGACGACTCAGAAGATATCATGGTGCTGGAAAGAAGTGACTAGAGTACTGAGTAACATCTCAATCACACCTTCCAAGGCTCAGGGTCTAATGCGGAAGAGGTGGCAGAAAGAATGTAAGAGCCAAAGGAAGGGTAGGACTCCTTACAATGTGCTCCCTCCAGACATAAAATGGCCTCGATATCCATGACCTCACAGTGCCTGACACTACCTACACAAGACCATCATAAGAGGAGGGAAAGATCATGACATCAAAATAAAAGAGAGACTGAGATGGGGAGAGGATATGATGGAGAATGGAATTTCAAAGGGGGAAAGCGGGGGAGGGAGGGTATTACCAGGGGATATTTTTTATAATCATGGAAAATGTTTTAAAAAATTGAGAAAAAGTAAAATGAAAAAAAAAGAAAAAAAATCTAAGTAGCAAAAAAAAAAAAAAAAAAATCTAGGTAGCTCAAATTGGCCACAAACTCATGGTCCTCTTGCCTCAGCCTCCTAAATGCTGGGACAACAGGCAACTGCCACCACACCCACTTCTTTCCTTTGGATTATCCTTCCTAAAGGGGGTTCAGAGGATTGAGTGAGGGTTTTGAGGATTAGACCTCATCAACATAATCACTGTGAGGGCGATGGGTGAGGATGAGGCTGAGAGAATGTTACTAAAGCTGCAGCCTGGGTGTCTAGTCTGAATTCCCCTGACCACCTGATTCAGACTGAGGAATCCAATACTGTCACTTTCTTGTCACCCCCAGTGCTGTTTATGGGCAATGCAGGTACAGAATGTCCTGTGCTTCCTGGCCAGCTTCCCACTGATCATGGAGATTGTTTATTTGGAAGTTCTCAGGCCCAAAGAGGACAAGCAGGATGAAATTCAAGGAGCTGGCTCCTTCTGTTATTGGAAAAAGCTTCCCACTGGCCATTCAAAACAGTGATGGGGAAATAACCATGTGTTTGGTTAAGGTTGCTTTCTTGAACTTATATGTGAAATTGCTCATAATAAAATCATGAAATGGACAGTCTTGGAAAATATTTTTCCAGCTGAGGTGACTCTTAGATGGTCCCAGTTTGAATGATATATATGATGGTAATTTTTATACTGATACACATAGGACTCTTCATCGAAATGGTCGTGAAACACACATCCACACACGTGTATGCATACACATCCACAAAGATGTTCCAGACTTATAATCAGATAAATTCTAAGTGTCAGACGGGTGATTGATGTCTTAGTCACCATTCATTCCTCTTCTTGGTGTCATTTTTAATTACAGCCATAAAAATTGACTTCTACATGCTATTAATTCCAAAGGTGTCAATAAAACCTAGGCATTAAATAATGTCTCACAAACCTTTTCCAACCCAAATTCATGTTCCTGAGCAATTTTAAAGTTGTTTGTATCCTTTTAGAGACTCTTCTGTGGTTTGATCATATATTTAAATTAGCAAGACAGTTACTGAACAGGAAATTTAGTACTAGGAAGATGACAGAACTACAAGCAAAGTCCCATTCCTGTCTAGGTGGGGATGTGGGACAAAGGGGGAATGAGCATAAGTAATACTGCATAATTGGAGTCATCAATCTCTATTCAGAGGAATAAACCATTTCTTTTGAGATTTGACCTAGTCCTTGCAGGCATATAAACTGAAGTGGGTAACATTTCGGGTTGTGAGGACAACAAGAACAGAAGCCTCTAGGTGGGAGAATCCAAGACCGTTTGTCCAGAGAAGAGTCAGAGTGGAGAATGCGTAGGAGAGATGACTAGATGGGCCCAGTGGCATGGGCCAGCGGATGCCTTCCCCTGAGCTACTGTAACATCCTCAAGGATCATCCATGTAATTGCTTATGTCAGAACTTCATTCCTCAGCCACTGGCACTCTACAAAGCATGCTTCTTAAATCCCGGGGCCTCTGCAGACTACCTTCATAATTTTGACTCTATCTCTGTATCCATTCCCCTATCACTTATTTATAATTTGTTTTACTTAAACGCCTTTTTAAAGACAGAGTCTTGTTATGTAGCCCAGGCTGGAATCAAACTTGATCCTTCTGCCTCAGCCTCTTCAGTGCTGGGATGACTCAGTATACACCACTATGTCCAGCTTTTAGCTTTACTTTAAAATTTTATTTATTTATTTGAGAGAGAGACAGGAAGAGAAAGAGGGAGAGAGAGAGACAATGAGCATGCCAGGGCCTCTAGCCACTGTAAACAAACTCTAGACACATGTGCCACCTTGTGCATTTTGGCTTACGTGGGTACTGGGAAATCAGGACTCGGTCCTTTGGCTTTGCAGGCAAGCTCCTTAACTGTTAAGGCATCTCTCCAGCTCTGGATTTACTTTATATTTGTTTTGTTTTTAGGGGTCTCCTGTAGCTGAGGATACCTTCAGACTTGCTATGTAGCAGAGGTTAGCTTTGAACTGCTGATCTTTCTGCCTCAAACTTCAAGTGCTAGGATTACAGAACTGCACCACCATACCCAGTTGCAGCTTTGATTTTTAAAAATATTTATTTATTTTCATTTGCAAGGACCAAGAGAGAGAGCGGGGGTTGCCAAGACCTCTAGCTGCCGCAAATGAACTCCAGACACATGCCGCCACTTCATGCATCTGGCTTTACATGGGTACTGGGGAATCAAACCCCAACCATTAGGCAACTGTTGAACCACCTCTCCAACCCTGATTTTTTTTTAACTTAAAAAAAATTATATCTGTGAGCATACATAGAGAGAATACATGCATGGGCAGACCAGGGTGTCTTGCTGTTGCAAATGAACTCCAAACACATGTTCCACGTGGTTCATCTGGCTTTGTATGAGTAGTGGGGAATTGAATCTGGGTCAGTAGGCACGAACCACCACACCTGGTCCCTTTCTCGATGTTGTTTGTTTTCGGACAAAGTCTCGCTATAGCTCAAGCTGGCCTGGAATTTGCCTCTGTAGCCCAAGATGGCCTCCAACAAGATCCTCCTGCCTCAGCTTCTGACTCTTGGGATTACAGGTTTGTAACTATATGAGTAAGGAGCCGTCTCACACTGGTCTTAAAAGGCCGTTCGCCTCTCTACTTGACCTTTCTGCTAAACTGTTGTCCTGATGAATGTCCAGATCCATCTGTTAGCCTCCGCTGCTGATTGCTCTGTTGGGTTTGACAATGTGCTGGGGGATGTAAATTGTTCCAGTTTTGCTCAATCAACTTTGGCCCCTTTTGTAGACACAGTCTTGCAGGTAAGTTCTGAGGCTTATTCCCACTTTATAAGGGACTCTTGATTGACTCTACTTACCTAGTTTTCTCTGATGCACTTTTAGTCCATTTTTTTTTCTCTTTTGGGGTATGTGTGTGTGTGTGGTATGTGCAGTCATGGTGTGTACATGTGCAGGTCAAAAGACACGTATGGAGTGTTGGGCTTTGCCTTCCACCTTGTTTGAGACAAGGTCTCTCTCTCTTTTTTTTTTTTTTTTTTGATTTTTTGAGGTAGGGTCTCACTCTAGCCCAGGCTGACCTGGAATTCACTATGGAGTCTCAGGGTGGCCTTGAACTCATGGCGATCCTCCTACCTCTGCCTCCCAAGTGCTGGGATTAAAGGCGTGCGCCACCACGCCCAGCAAGTTTGTTCTTTTTTTGTAGTACTGGAGATTGAACTCAGGGCCTCACACATCCTAGGCAAGCCCCCTATCACGGAGCTTCATCTCCAGCCCCTGAGCCCCTAGCTTAGTTTATTCTAGTGGAGCTCCCAGGTTTCTCTTCATTGTTTACTAACAAAATCTCTCTTACGTTTGCAAGCATCCTTACACTTGACCCTCCCCACATAGTATTGCTTGGTGAGAGCTACAGAAAGTTCAGTCCTTATGGTTTCATCCTCGTTTTCAGCAAAATCACTGCTATGGAGCTTGGGAAACTTGGGTGTGTGTGGTGGGGGGGGGGGTTCTCCGATTATCTCAGTGACAGACCTGTTTTATGAGCACGGCCTCGCACAGAGTAGTAACCTTTGGTCTCTTGACTTGCCTCTCCCAGCATAGTCTTTGCCCCATGAACAAGCCGTGGCCAGAGTGACTAAGGCTCCAGCATTCTCCACATGCCCTGGCTGGGATAGAGCTTCTGTCTACGTATGGAAGGAAAGTGTAGGAAGCGAGACTCAGATCTCTCAGCCAGAGTTGCCTGTGGTAGAGTTTTCGCAACACGCAGCTGGCGGGTAGTTTGCTCCTCCAGGGGACATACCTGTGTTCTTGGCCTCGCCTGCCTGGGCTCGAGTGGGAAGGAGGAAGTGATTTGTGGGCCAGTGTCATTGACTCTCACTGTTCTTCCTGAGGTTTAGTAGATTCTCTTACATAAAAGTATACTAATTCAGTGTATACGCTTAGGACAATTTTCAGGGGCTTAGATGTGGCTTCGATTTGTAAACATTTTTTACTAGTCACAGGTACTTTTCTAGGGAGAGAGTTTGTGGAGTTCCTTGAGCCACCGTTCCGGAAGTCGTGTTCCCTGTGGCCCTGCCTTGAAGCAGCCAAGTTAGAATAAAGGTAGCGCCCTGGGTGAGTGTTAGGATAGAGGCATCAAGACCAAAAGGTTTTTGAATTTAATACTTGATGGTAGGGCTGCAGAGATGGCTTAGTGCTTAAGTGCTTGCCTGTGAAGCCCAAGGATTCCCGATTCGAGGCTCCATTCTCCAGGACCCACGTAAGCCAGACGCACAAGGTGGCGCACGCGTCTGGAGTTCATTTGCAGTAGCTGGAGGCCTTGATGCGTCCATTCTCACTCTCTCTCTGCCTCTTTCTCTGCCTGTCACTCTCAAATAAATAAATAAATAAAAGCAAAAAACTTGATTGTAACCGATGAGAAAGAGAAGGGAGAGAAGAAGAGGGAGGGGGGAAAAGGAAATTAGGGAAGGAAAAAGGAAAGAGGGAAGAGAAAGGGCAGGTGCATGCACCAGGGAACAGGAAAGCTACAAACAACACGAAAAAGCCAGAGAGGGTTTTATGGAAAGAGGAGGGTGACTGCTGGGGGAGGGAGGCTTCCTGGGTGATGTGCTGAGGCAGGGGCTGGGAGGAGGTGGCGCTGCCTCTTCTCAGCCCAGAGGTTATCTTCAATTATCATTAACAGGATGTTGTTCCAGGGTCCCAGACCTCGTAGAAGCATGGTCAGTTAGGAGGAGGGAGAGAGTGGGATGGGTAAAGCACTCCAGGACTCTTCCTGGGAGTGGAGAGGCTGAAGCCAGGTAGGAGAAATGGCAGTGACAGGGGCTTGAGCTAGAGAGTGGGAGTGCAAAGGAACTGGAAGCAAGAGTAATGTTCGGGATGGGGAAGTAGCTCAGTGGCCGATGTTTGCCTACCACACAAAGGGCCCTGGGTTCCAGCCCTAGCATCTCACACATATAAAGAAAAAGTGGGGGCTGGAGAGATGGCTTAGCAGTTAAGCGCTTGCCTGTGAAACCTAAGAACCCCGGTTTGAGGCTGGATTCCTCAGGACCCACGTAAGTCAGATGCACAAGGTGGTGCATGATCTGGAGTTCATTTGCAGTGGCTGGAGGACCTGGTGCACCCATTCTTTCTCTCTCTCTCTCTCTCTCTATCTATCTATCTATCTATCTCTTTCTCTCTGTGTCTGTTGCTTTCAAATAAATAAATAAATTAGTAATAAACAAAAAAATTAATAAAAGGAAAAATGACGTAAGCACAGATAGGTTCATCAGGACTTCCCCACAGATTAAATATGGAATACAAGGGAAAAGGAAGGGTCAGGGAGGATTCCAAGCTACTTCCAAGGAAGAAAACAATCCAGTCTAGTTGGGTGTGGTGGTGCCAGCACTTAGGAGGCGAAGGTAGGAGGACTGCTGTGCGTTCAAGGCCAGCCTGGGACTACAGAGTGAGTTCCAGGTCAGCCTGGGCTACAGTGAGACACTACCTCAGAAAACAAAAAACAAAAAAAACAAAAACAATAACAACACACATACACACACACACACACACACACACACACACATACACTCTTTAATTCAGAGCTGTTGAGATTATAGTAACACTCAAACAAAATGGAGGCTGTTTATGGTGGCACACAGCTGTAATTCTGGCACTTGGGAGGCAGAGGCAGGAGGATTACCAAAAGTTCAAGCCTAATCTAGTTAGCATAGAGAGTTCCAGGTCAGCCAGTGCTATATAGACTATATATTTCAAAAACACCCCCCCAAATATTGTTTACAACCATGGAAGTTGTTAATAAAAAAATGACCTTGAACCCCCCCCAAAAAAAAAATGGTGAAAGAGCCAATAGACTAGAAAGGCAGGTTTGGCCAGGTTTAGAAGAGGCCACATTTTGTAGATAAAATACTTGGAATCAGGGCTAGAGGGATGGCTTAGCAGTTAAGGTGCTTGCCTGTGAGGTCTAAGGACCCAGGTTCAATTCTCTAGTACCCACGTAGCTAGATGCACAAGGTGGCACATGTGTCTGGAGTTTGTTTGCAGTGGCTAGAGGCCCTGGTGTGCCCATTCTTTCTCTTTTAGATAAATAAATAAAATAAAAAATTTTTGAAAAAAATACTTGGAATCATACTTCTTAATGTGATACTTTGAGAAGTTGTCTGCATATAAAACAGTACAAGACATGGCAGTAGATGAGTTTTAGAGTGAGAAAGAAAAGCAAATCAGTTTACCTTGATCTTAAAGGAGTGGAGAGTGTAGGAAGCAGGAAGAAAAAAGCAATGAAGGAGTTACCACAAGAAAGGCGAGATAACTGCTAGAACTTATAAAACAACTACTAAGAGCTAAACGTGGTTCTAAGAGCTTTACATAGTCCTCGTAACTCTGCAGGGTGAATATGACTGCCCTCACTGTACAGATCAAGAAACTGAGGCCAGGGCTGGAGAGATGGCTAAGCAGTTAAGACACTTGAATGGGAAGCCTAAGGACTCATGTTCAACTTTCCAGGTCCCACATAAGCCAGACACACAGTGACACAAGCGTGTGAGGTCACACATGCACACTAGGTGGCGCACGTGGTTGGAGTTCTATTGCAGTGGCTGGAGGCCCTGGTGCACTCCAATTCTCTTTCACTCTCACTCTCTCTCTCTCTCTCTCTCACTCTTGCTCTCTCACACAAAGAAAAAGGCCAGGGCTGGAGAGATTGCTTGGTGGTTAAGGCACTTTCCTGTGAAGCCTAAGGATCCAGGTTTGATTCCCCAGTACCCACATAAAACTAGATGCACAAGGTGGTGCATGAGTCTGGAGTTCCTTTGCAGTGGTTAGAGGCCCTTTCATTCATTCCCTTTCTCTCTCCCTCTCTCTCTCTCTTTATCTCACTCTGCTTCTTTCTATTACTCGCTTTCAAATAAATAAATAATTTTTTAAAGGACACTTTAGCTGGGTATGATAGCGTATGCCTTTAATCCCAGCACTCGGGAGGCAGAGGTAGGAGGATCACCCAGAGTTCAAGGCCGCCCTGAGACTACATAGTGAATTCCAGGTCAGCCTGAGCTAGAGTGAGACCCTACCTTGAAAACCTGCTCCCCAAAAAAGAATACTTTAAAAAGAAACTGAGGCGAGATAGTAGAAATAATATGTCTAAGGTTACACAAGTGCTATGTAGTAAAATAAAGATTAAAATCCAGGCAATCAGAGATAGGGCAATGGCTCAGTCACCAAAATGATTGCCATGCAAGTGTGAGTTCAGACCTCCAGCACCCACGTACATACTGGGGTGCCAGCACACCACTGCAACCCCAGAGCTGGAAGGTGGGGACAGGTGGAACCCCAGTGCAAACGGGCTGGGAAGACTAGCTGTATCTGGGTTCAGTGAGAGACCCTATCTCAATAAGTAAGGTGGCAAGCAATTGAAAAAGACACCAGATGTTGACCTCTGGCCTCCATATGCACACACACACACACACACACACATGCACCCCCACATGCATACACTAACACACACATGCAGAGAAATCCAGGCAAGCTGGAGAGATGGCTCAGTGGTTAAGGCCTACAAAGCCTAAGGACCCAAGTTCAATTCGCCAGTACCCACTTAAAGCCAGATGCATAGGGTGGTATATTGTCTGGAGTTTGTTTTCAGTGGCTAGAGGCCCTGGCACGTCCATTCTCCCTCATTCCCACCCTTTCTTTTTCTGCCTCTTTCTCTCTTTTACTTCTCTTTTTTAAAAAATAAATTTGACAAGCTTTTCTTTGGCCTTGTGTCTTTTTTAATATTTCATATTTATTTATTTGTTTGACAAAGACAGAAAGAGAGAGAGAAAGAGAGAATGGGTGCACCAGGGCCTCCAGCCACTGTAAGTGAACTCCAGATGTGTGCGCCCCTTGTGCATCTGGCTAACGTGGGTCCTGGGGAATCGAACCTAGGTCCTTTCGCTTTGCAGGCAAATGCCTTAACCACTAAGCCATCCCTCCAGCCCTCACTTTCTCTTAAATAAATAAATAAAAAAAATCCACATGTAGGCTAGGCATGGTGGCACACACCTTTAATCCCAGCACTCGGGAGGCAGAGGTAGGAGGATTGCCGTGAGTTTGAGGCCTCCCTGAGACTACATATGAATTCCAGGTCATCCTGGGCTAGAGTGAGACCCTACCTCGAAAAACCAAAAAACAAACAAGAGAATCTCCTAGTCTGTCAGTCTGCAGGGTTATCGTTCTGTGTACAAATCAGAACAAAAGGGAGGCGGCCCCGCTAGGATGAAGCTCATGAGGGTTTTGAAGTTGAGTCATGACACTGTAACCATTGAAACAAGAATGAAACACAGGTCCATGGAACAGTCACAGGTGCAGATGTCAGTGTGCACACACACCTTAAAGCTGTGCAAATGATCCTGCAGAACAGAACCTGTGCGGCGGGAAACATTAAGTATTCGAGGGAATAACATTCGATATTTATTCCACCAGACAGCTTACCTCTGGATGCATTACTTGTGGATGTTGAGCCCAAGGTGAAATCGAAGAAGAGGGAAACTGTTACAGGAAGAGGTCGCGGCCGAGGAAGAGGAAGTGGCCGTGACAGAGGGAAAGGGGGGTCCCAGGCGGTAATGTCTCTCAAGATTACTGTTTCAAAGTGTTAAGCGACTTGGGATATTTTTTGTACAGGTTTTGTTTGTCAGTTTTTGATAAACTTAAATGTGGGGGGAGAAACATCCAGGCAATCATGAGCATGCATTCTCAAGTGTGAACCCCAGAACCACATGGACAACAGGCTTGTGGTAGGGCTGTTTGTCATGCCTATGACTGTCGAATGGCTCTAATGTCCATCAATACTGGAATGGACAAATGAGTCATGGTGTATTCATAGTCAGGGGAATACAGTAAGGTAGGGATGGCCCAACCTTTTGGCTTCTCTGGGCCACGCTGGATGAAGTATATTGGGTCATACACTCATTAGTACACAACATTAGAATAAACAGGCCATCGTTGTAATCAGTACAACATGGATAAAATGCTGAGTCCAAGAAGCCAGTCACAAAAGAAACTTGTTGATTTGATTTCCACAGAGTTCAGAAAGAAACAAAAGGAATCCCCAGTGTGAAGAAGTCAGGTGAGGGCTGGAGAGATGGCTTAGTGGTTAAGGCGTTTGCCTGCAAAGCCAAAGGACCGGGTTCAACTCCCCAGGACACGTATAACACAGATACACCAGGGGGCACATGTGTATGGAGTTGGTTTGCAGCGGCTGAAGGCCCTGACGTGCCTATTTTGTCTCTCTCTCCCTTTCTCTCTCTCAAATTTAAAAAAAAAGAAAAAAGTCAGGTGGCATCAGTGGAGTCGTGGAGACCAGAAGAGAGGACCTGAGGGGGGTGCTGGGGTGCATAGTGTTCTGTTCCTGAGCTGGCTGCTGGTGACACACATGCGATCGTTGGTGAAAATCCATCCAGCCTGCGTGCTTCCAGTTCATGTACTTTTCTGTGTCCAGGTACTACTCTGGTGAAAAGTTTCCTGACAACCAGAAAAGCATCTTAACTACTAAGTTATCAAGATGTCAAATGCCTTGTCTCTTTGGCAAAGGAGAATGTGTAGGGGGAACCCTATGACATTATAAACTTAAAAAAAAAAAATTGAAGAGACAGTTCAACCAGAGGCAATGTGTGGGTCTTACCAGCATTTTTATTTAAACGAATTGAAAAACAAAAAAAAGGTAAGGGCTGTAGGTACAACTCAAAAAGATAAAGTACTTTGTAGCCAGGCGTGGTGGGGCACGCCTTTAATCCCAGAACTCGGGAGGTAGAGGTAGGTGGATTACTGTGAGTTCGAGGCCACCCTGAGACGACACGGTGAATTCCAGGTCAGCCTGGGCTAAAGAGAGAGACCCTACCTTGACAAAACAAAAACAAACCAAAATTTAAAAAAAAAAAAAAAAAAGATACAGTACTTTCCAAGTATGTGCCAGGCCCTGGGTTTAATCCCAAGTACTTTCAGGGAAACAAGTATACAGATAAAACACCTTAAACAACTGGGGGATTTGAGCACTGCGTGTTGGTTGATGTGGAAGAACTCTTTACTTCATATTAATTGCAGCAAATGTCTTGTAAAAAGGCACATTTTGGAGGTGAGGTGCATAGTGACATAATTCTGGGTGGCATGAGTCAGTGTCTGGGATTGTTTCAAATCAGCAGGAGGGTGTGAGTCCGGAGAGGAGACAAGATAGGCTTCGGGTCGGACATCGTTGCAGGTGTATGTTGGTTACCTGGGTTTCAGTGTACTAGTCCTTGTGTCAATGTTTGAACATCTGGTTAAGTAAGCAGATTACGCAGAAGGAGGAGGAAGAGAGGAAGGAAAGGGAGAAGGAGCAAAGCACATAGCTTCGTATTTTCAGTGTGCGTTTCCTTTGAGAGAGACAGAAGAATGTGACCACATAAACAGGGCCCGGAGGAAGGACTCGCAAAGGCAATGCGGGCGCTTCCGCTTCCCATGGCTACAGTGTGACCTCCTCAATGGACTAATCTAGCAGCGACACCATGACCCCCCACCCCCCCGCAGCTGCCTCATATAGTGGTTGGGTTTCAGTCCCCTTTACCTGGCGTCTGGCAACTCCTGCTTGGAGTCCTGCTGGGGCACTCCTAGCTCTCCCTGTGCTCCTCTTTGCTCTGCCCTGTGAGCTCCTCAGACTCTACCATCCTTTCCCCACATTCTCTTCCCCAAAAAGGGTTTGTCCTCTCCTAGAGGTCTGCACTGATGCTAGGACTATGTTTTTACAATGTAGTTCTGCTATCAGTTGATTCCCTGTTAAAACCCAGGAATAGGGGGTTGGAGGTATAGCTCAGTAGCATGGCACTTGCCTAATGAGGTGGTTTGAATACGGTGCCCCCCATAAACTTATGTTCTGAATGCTTGATCCCCAGCTGATAGCAATTTGGGAGTGGCTTCTTACTGGAGGAGATGCGTTGTTGGGGGTGGGCTTATGGGTGTCATAGCCAGCTCCCCCTTGCGGGTGTTTGGTACACTCCCCTGCTGCTGTTGTCCACCGGATGTTGGCCACGAGGTGATGTCCAGCCTCTGCTCATGCCACGTTTCCTCCTGGCACCTTGAGTCTATAAACCAAAATAGACCCTTTCCTCTCATAAGCTGCTTTTGATCGGATGCTTTGGGCCAGCAAGGTGAAGCTGACTGCAGCACCTAGTGAGTGCGAAGCGCGGGGTTCAGTACCCAGTGCTGAAAAAAAAGAAAAGCTAACACGAACAGCCTGATGCCAAACAGTTCAAACACTGGCTGAACATTCCAACTCTTTGTTTGTTTGTTTGTTTGTTTGTTTGTTTTTCAAGGTAGGGTCTCACTCTGGCTCAGGCTGACCTGGAATTCACTATGTAGTCTCAGGGCGGCCTCGAACTCTCAGCGATCCTCCTATCTCTGCCTCCCGAGTGCTGGGATTAAAGGCGTGTGCCACCACGCCCGGCACATTCTAACTCTTATTGGAGACACATGAGGTCTTTCAGCATCTTTTCGTTTCACCTCCACCTCCCTCCTCTCCTTCCTTTCCGCTTCACACCCTCCACATCAGCAAGCCACACTAGCAGTTTCTGGAATATGCCATTCCGTTTCTTCCTTCTCCACCTTTGACTCCATCAGGAATACCCAGCCACACACTTCTTCACCTTGGGAGTCCTATACATCCTTCAATCGTCTGCTACAAGGTCACTCCATCTGTAAAGCCTTCCTCGTCTCCCTTGGAGTTCTCTCATACAATACTCAGCCATTCATTTGTTTGCTCATTTGAAAATTACTTACATGTGAGGCCCTGTGCAAGAGCCCACGTAATTCAGACCTTATGTCATAGTTCCTATCTCACCAGTGATATTGATTTGTTTGCAAAATATCTGCTCCTGAACCCTGCCCTTTCTGATCGGAGGGTGGTAACTTAGTCATCTCTGTACCCCGGTGATAGGAAGCACTAAAGCACATTTGCTCAATTGAATGGAAAGAGGATAATTAACTAGAAAACGCCTCCAGGTTTGGCTAAACACCCTTATCATGTAAAGGGTCTCTATGATAAAGTTTAGAGTCAAGGCTGAGGGGAACCAGGCTTTTTCTCCTACAGGTTAAAGAGAGCCTAGGAATTGGCACACTGTGAGACCACTTGTTTGAGAAATTATGTCAGTGAGCACAGCACAATTGTGGAGGTCAGAGGGCAAGTTTGGCTGTTGATCCTCACTTTCCACCTTGTTATTTTTAGTTTGGTTTTTTTTTTTTTTAATCTTTGCTTTTTGAGGTAGAGTCTCGCTCTCTAGCCCAGGCTAACCTGGAATTCGCTATGTAGTCTCAGGGTGGCCTCAAATTCCTGGCGATCTGCTTCCCAAGTGCTGGGGTTAAAGACATGCTCCACCATGTCCATCTTCCACTTTGCTGTGGAGAGAGAGAGAGAGAATGAGCATGCCAGGGCCTTTAGCCAGTGCAAATGAACTGCAGATACATGTGCCACCTTGTGCATCTGGCTTACATGGGTACTGGGGAATCAAACTGGGTCCTTAGGCTTCACAAGCAAGGACCTTAACCACTAAGCCATCCCTACAGCCTCCACTTTGTTTTTGAGGCAGGATCTCTGGTTCACCACTATGTCTGCCAGGCTCGCTTGCCCACAAATTGCTAGACAATTCTTCTCTCTGCCTCCCTTCTCACTGGAGGCAGGCTAGGATTACAGGTGCTTGCTTGCATCATATTATCTGGCTTTTTTTCATGATACATTCATTTATTCTTTTTTTTTTTTTTTTGAGGTAGGGTCTCATTCTAACCCAGGCTGACCTGGAATTCACTCTGTATTCTCAGGGTGGCCTCAAACTCATGGTGATCCTCCTACCTCTGCCTCCCGAGAGCTGGGACTAAAGGCATGTGCCACCACACCTGGCTCTTCTATTTTTTATTTTAAGAGTTTATTTATTTTAGATTATTTTTATTTATTTATTTTAATTATTTAAGAGAGAGAGAAAGAGAAAGAGGCAGATTCTCCTGTCTCTCCCAAGGGCTGGGATTACAGGTAGGGCACTGTGCCCAGCCAGCATTTATGTGGATGTTGAGGGCCCAAACTCAGTTCCTCATCACTTATCCATCTTCCTAGCCCCTTTTATTTTATTTTATTTATGGTTATTAAACCTAGGACCTCATGCATACTAGGCAAGTGTTTTCTACTATTGGGCTACACCCAAGTATTTTAAAAGAAAGATAGAATTAGGGCGCTGGTGAGAGGGGACAATGGTTCAGGTGGAGAATGTTAGGCGAGGATGTTCTGTGGAGGAGTGGGGGCAGATGGGCCTTGTCTGGGCCCAAAGACAAGTCTTCCTCTAAGATGGGAAGGAATGATAGAGTGCTGTAGTGCTCACCCTGTTACAATGGCTATTTGCTGTTGCTTGAGGCTTGTTGTTTGTTTTAAATATGTATTTTATTTATTTATTTGAGAGAGACAATGGGTGCCCCAGGGCCTCTGGTCACTACAAGTGAACTCCAGATGCATGTGCCACCATGTGCATCTGGCTTACGTGGGCCCTGGGGAATTGAACCTGGGTTCTGAGGCTTTGCCAGCAATCTTCTTAACTGCGAAGTCATCTCTCTAGCCTGGTGGTTTGGTTGGTTTTTTTTGTTGTTGTTGTTGTTTTGTTTTGTTTTTTGCCTATCCTCATCTGTGGAAGCTGAAAGAGTTGATCACATGGGAGTATCAACAGTAGACTCGAAGTCACTGGAGGTTCGTGTGTGGAGGGGGATAAAAACAGGGTGCAATGGGTATCAAAACCTAGTTGGGGGAGCCGTTCCAGTGTTCCATAGCCCACTAAGTTTAAGATCATCTACAGCTATTACTTTACACTTCAAAATAATTAGAGAAGAGCCTGAAGGTTCCCAACACAGAAATGCTAATATTGGAGATAGAAGTGCTTATTACCATGACTTAATCAGTGTATATTATATGCATATGTCTAATTAAAATACTGAGCCAGGCACGGCGGTGCACACCTATAATCCCAGTACTCTGAGGCAGAGGCAGAAGGATTGTGACTTTGATGTCAGCCTGAGTTACAAAAGAGTTCGTGTCTCAAAACAAAATTATAATATTGTCCATCATAAATAAGTGCAAATAGTGACATCAATTAAAAAAGCAGAGCGTGTCTAGAGAGACGGCTCAGCAGTTAAAGGTGCTTGCTTGGAAGCCTGATGGCCTGGGTTCTGTCCCCCAGTACCCATGTCAAGCCAGATGCACAAAGTGGTCCATACATCTAGAGTTCATTTGCAGGACCGAGAGGCCCTCGTGTGCTTATTCTCATATTTTCTCCTCTCTCTCTCTCTCCTTACAAAATAAAATATATATATTCTTAAAAAAGCAAAGTGACAACAGCAGCCACTCTATGGTTTTGCCTCATGAACAGTGCTGCAAGTGTTTTAGTGATTCCTACCTGCTGACACCTTTGAAATACCTAGGAAGTTGTTAAAAGAGCAGCCCTGGGGCTCTCTCTCAGTTTTCCTGACTTAACTGAATTTGGGCCAGAACATGTGGATGGTTTAATTTTCCAAGTGACTCTTGCTCACAGTCAGAGCTAAGAATTCGTGTACAGAACTGGTCAGGCACCATGCCAGGCTAGAATTCAACTGCTGACTCCAAAACCTTAGCACTGTGGCTTTTAAAATGGGGTCCCAGAGGCAGCACCAGTAACACCTGGATGTGTTCTAAGTAAAACATGTGCCTACTAAGTCACAAATCCTGGGGTGGGCTCACAAATCTGGTTTACCAAGCTCTCCAGGTAGGTCAAGTTTGAGAACTACTGCCAGGAAGACTACTACTTAGTGTGGTTCACAAGTTTGTAGCATCTACTTCAGGATGTTAGAAATGCAGATCCTGGGCTGGGAGTGGTGGTGCACACCTTTAATCCCAGTACTTGGGAGGCAGAGGTAGGAGGATCGTCATGTGTTCAAGGCTACCCTGAGACTACATAGTGAATTCCAGGTCTGCCTGAGCTCGAAAAACCAAAAAAGAAAAGAAAGAAATTCAGACCTTAGGACCTGCCCAGATCTGCTGAGTCAAATCTGGTCTTTGCTAAGATCCCAGGCTGTTTCATACATGCCTTAGAACGTGAGACACCTTGCCTCTGACCAAGGAAACTTGACAGATCCTCATATTCCACTGGCTAAAAAGTCAGGTGACCAAGTCTGCCATCCATGCCTGACTGAGCAATCAATCCTCCTATGGCCAGAGAGGCATAGGCAGCGGCAGTGGGTCTGTTGAATAATAACGCAGTCTACTATAGAAACCTAGTCGGAAGGAGCTGGGAAATAGCTGTCAGGAAAGTGCTTACACCCAAGTTTCATTCCCACAACCCACATAAAAAAAGTCAGGTGTGGGGCTGGAGGGATGGCTTAGTGGTTAGGGCGTTTGCCTGAAAAGCCAAAGGACCCAGGTTCAATTCCCCAGGACCCACATTAGCCAGATGCACAAGGGGGCACACACGTCTGGAGTCCGTTTGCAGTGGCTGGAGGTCCTGGCACGCCCATTCTCTCTCTCTCTCTCTCTTTCTCTGTCAAATAAATAAATAAATAAATAAATAAATATATTTTTTAAAAAGTCAAGTGTGGTGGTAAGCACTTGTAATGCCAGCACCGGGAGGCAGAGACAGGAGGATCCCTGGAGCTTGCTGGCCAGCCAGTCTAACCTAACTGGCAAAGTCCAGCCCACTATCAAAAAAAGTGGATGGCATTCCACAAGAATGACACCTGAAGTTGTCTTCTGGCCTCCAAACACACACGTGTACACACACTCAAACACAGTCATGCACATTAAGTAAGGAAGGGGGGCTGGAGCGATGGCTTAGCATTTAAGGCGCTTGCCTGTGAAGTCTAAGGACCCATGTTCCATCTCTCTCCAGATCCCATGTAAGCCAGAGGCACAAAGGTGGCACAAGCACAAGGTGGCACATGCACGCTAGGTGGCGCACATGTCTGGAGTTCGATTGCAGTGGCTGAGGCCCTGGCGCACCGATTCTCTCTCTCTCTCTCTCTCAGAAGAAGAAGAAGAAGAAGGGGAAAGAAAAAGGGGCTAAGAGATGGCTCAGTGTGCTTCCTGCACAAGCATGAGGGTTTGAGATTGCCAGAGTTCAAATCTCCAGATCCTACATAAACAGCTTGGCATGACCTATAACTCCAGTCCCTCCAGGGAGCAGAAACCCAAGAATTATTGGAGCTGCGTAAGCTCTGGAATCTGGAAGGAGACTCCAGCTCAAAAAAAAAAAAAAAAAAAATTAAAAAGAGGAAAAAGGAAGGAAGGAAGGAGGGGAGAGAGAAAATAGAGAGAGGAAGAAAGAAAGGAAAAAAGTGCTCAGGAGGGTTTATACCCACGAAAGAAAGAAAGAAAGAAATGGGAGGACCCAAATGATAGAAACAAGGGCTTGCAAGACAATGGCCTGAGGGACACCCTGTCCTTCAGGAGCAGGAGGATTAAGACTGCATCAGGAGACATTCCCCTATTTCTTGCTCCCAGGATAAGATACTTCTTATACTGTCAGTCCAGTGACATGTCAAGATTTCCGGCTATCCTGTCTCCCATTCTTATTTTTGTCTAATGGAGTGTCTGTTACCTGTCCCAATTCCTTCTCAAAAATTTGTTTCCCTAGTTCTAGATCTCCAGAGTAAAAGGAGCCACGTCTATACCTGATGTGCCAATCATGAAACTCTGGCCTTGAAGTCTGGTTCCATGATTATGGGGGTATTTGGGGTCTCTCCCACAAAAGGGGTGAGTTATTTTGCAGGAAAAAAAAAACACAACAAGGCTGGCTGTGGTAGCACACGCCTTTAATCCCAGTACTCCGGAGGCTCGCCATGAGTTTGAAGCCACCCTGAGACTACACAGTGAATTCCAAGTCAGCCTGGGCCAGAGCGAGACCCTACCTGTGGTTGGGGCGGGGGGGGGGGGGGGGACAAGTGCTTGTGACCAAGGCAGAGCATTGGGATAGATTGCAAGGAGAATGCCATGGTAGCTTATGCTACGGATCCCTTAAGGCCTGCGTCCTTTGGGGTTCCTGTCTATATGAGGGTTACATTTATCCATATGACTTGCTCTAGCCAACAGGATGTGACTGCCTTGACCTAAATTGCATGGTGCTCTGTGTGTGGTTCTGGGGCTTCAACGCTGCAAATGAAATATGTCGTGGGCTTGCACTTTGCTTTCTTGGGGTACTTCCTCATGGATCCCAGCTATCAGCTAGTTTAAAGAAGCCCGAAGTATCTCACATGCAGAGACCACATGCAGAGACCACGAGTAGGTGTCTGGGCTGACAGCCCAGATGAGGCCCTAGCCAAACCACCAGACATGTGGGCGGAGACGCCTGCAGATGACTGCCGCCCCCGCTCCTGAGTCACCTTCCACTTCCACGGATTTCCAGCCAAGGTCCCAGACATCAGAGAACAGAGACAGCCATTTCTGCTATCTCCTTTCTGACCCTTGGGCACAGTTGGATGGTTGCTTTATGACACTGAATTTAGAGGTAAATATGAAGATAACTTAAACTGGGCTTGTGCCCTTACACGCAAACACACACAGGTACTCCCTGTGTTCTGATAAACCCATTGTAAGTGGAAAACTTTGTAAGTCAGAAATGCATTTAAAACCCTGAAAAGCCCATCGTAGACACAGACCACGTTGCCAGGTGTGGTGATACACCCCTCTAATCCCAGCACTGGGGAGCTGGAGGCAGACTGGGATACATGAGACTATGGCTCAAAAAATGCAGACCATCTTCTCAGGGACAGTTTATACACACCCACGCACACACACGTGCACACACAGTCTACTTTTTAGTATTTGTGGGTAGAAAATCCCACTGGATTGCTTCTTCTATAGACTCATCCATCCACTTGTTGAAGAGCTCATTTTTCTAACAATTGACGATCACTTATAACACATTAGGCTGTGAGTATAGACTCCTATATGTCACGGTCCCTATCTTGAGGTTTGTCCCCACCCCCCCACTGCCCAGAACCCAGAGACGGAAGATGGACAAGTGAAGGGTTCACCTGAGTGGTGAAAACCTGTAATTCTCGGTGCATGTGTGTGCCTACCTCTCTCTTTCGCTAGGGAAAGACCTCCGGCACTGCTCCTTCACGTGCCTGAGCAGGGCTAATGGTCCTGCCTGCCTTAGAACAGGCGTTAGGCACAAAGTGCTACAAAACTCCACAGTCGAGGGCTGGAGGGATGGCTTAGCAGTTAAGAAGTTTGCCTGCAAAGCTAAAGGACCCAGGTTCAATTCCCCAGGACCCACGTTAGCCAGATGCACAAGGGGGCGTACGTGTCTGGAGTTCATTTCCAGTGGCTGGAGGCCCTGGCGCGCCCATTCTCTCTCTCTCCCTCCCTCTTTCTCTGTCAAATAAATAAATAAACAAATAAAAATATTTTTAAAAAATTCCGTAGTCGATATGAACCTCCGTTCTCCACTCTACAGAATCTGCAGTGAAATCATGATTCTCAAAACACTTTGCCTCTTTGTTTATTCAGACTATAAATTCTCCAAACATGGTGACCTCACAGAATGCAGCCACGTTTTCCAAAAATGGCGTGACATCCAGAGGAGAGATGACTAATGCGGTTGGGCCACCATGTCACTGTGCTCAGGGGCTCAGCCGAGGACACCAAAGAGAACTGTCTGAGCACAGGCTAGCCAATCTCTCTGCTGACCCAGCCTCTCCCTTTGCCCGCCAACGGGGCTTCTTTTGTTGAACACCTATAATTCTCGGTGCATGTGTGTGCCTACCTCTCTCTGCGGCTAGGGAAAGACCCCTGGCACTGCTCCTTCACGTGCCTGAGCAGGGAGTGGCGGTCCTGCCTGCCTCAGGAAGGCCACAGGGCAGTAGATGGCTTGGGAACAAGGATACCAATGGTAATGACTTGAATTGTGTCCCGTGAAAACACATGTCCAAATTTTGATCGCTGGTACCTGTGAATGTGACCTTATTTGGGGACAGGGTCTTTGCAATTGTGTTAAATTATATGAAGTCCAAGATGGGTACACACTTTTAATTCCAGCACTTGGGAGTCAGAGGTGAGAGGATCATTGTGAGACTACATAGTGAATTCTAGGTCAGCCTGGGCTAGAGTGAGACACTACCTCAAAAAAAACAAAAAGAAAAGGTGGGGGGGAGGGCTGGAGAGATGGCCTTAGCAGTTAAGGCACTTGCCTGTGAAGCTTAAGGACCCACGTTTGACTTTTCAGGTCCCACATGGGCCAGATGCACAAAGGTGAGGCAAGCACAAAGTCGCACTTGACCGCTAGGTGGCGGGAGCATCTAGAGTTTGAATACGGTGGCTGAGGCCCTGGTGCTCTGATTCTCTCTCTATAATTAAAAAAAAAAAAATTAGCCAAGCGTGGTGGCATGCGCCTTTAATTAATTCCAGCGCTTGGAAGGCAGAGGTAGCAGGATCACCATGAGTTAGAGGCCACCCCTGAGACTACATAGCGAATTCCAGGTCAGCCTGGACCAGGGTGAGACCCTACCTCAAAAAAACAAAAAATAATTTTTTAAAAAAAAAATTAAGATAAAGTCATACTAGCTTAGGATGGATCCCCTCCAATGACTGGTGTCTTTATTAGAAGGAGAGTGCTATTTGGATGTCAAAGTTGACACACAGGGAGAAAGGCCATGTGGTTAAAGAGGCAGAGACTGGAGTGATGCCTCTACAAACCAAGGAATGCTGGCAACCATCGGGGAGAGGCATGTGTGTTAGCCTCCTGGATTTATGATGAAATACCTGAAGTAGTCAACTTAGGGAAAAGGTTTGATTTTGCTCACAGCTCCAGCGGTTCTGGTCCATGATCAATGGGCTCCCTTGCTCTGGGCCTGTGACAAGGCAGCACCTCATGGCAGGGGCACACTGTGAGACAAAAGTGTTCACCTCATGGCCAGGAAGCAAAGCAATGAAAAGAGTTTGGGGTTTCACATTCTCCTTCAAGGGTATACCTCAATGACCTAAAAGACTTCCCAGTAGGCCCCACCTCTGAACGGTTCCACCACCTCTCAACAGAGCCACCTTGAGAACAGGCATGTGTCATGGGCCTCCTGTGAGCATTCCATGAGCAAACTTGAGCAAGGTAGGAGGGGGTCTCCCCTCATAGCCCTCAGAAGACACCAAGCTTACCAAGCCTTGACTGTCTTTGAGTTTTAGTCTCTGGAAGTTTGGGAGAATATAGTTCTGTTGTTTTAAGTCACCAGGATTATGGTTCTTTTTAAACTTATTTATTTGAGACAGATAGAGAAAGAGGTAGATAAGAGAGAGAATGGGTATACCAGGGCCTCTGGCTACTGCAAACAAACTCCAGACACATGTGCCACCTTGTGCATCTGGCTTACGTGGGTCCTTGAGAATTGAACCTGGGTCTTTAGGCTTCCCAGGCAAACACTTTAACCACTAAGTCATCTCTCCAGCCCAGGTTTACGGTTTTTATAATATGCCCTAAGACATGAGTACTCCCAGGAAAAATAACTCCCAAATGATACAGTTTTAAGTCTTCCCAAAGACAGGGTACAAAAATACAGCAGTCACACGTACATTTTAGTGAGGCATGTACCAGATTCAAACTCTGCGTGAATTATTCATTAGGTCATGTTTCAGGTGCATGACTGAGCCTGGCTTTCCTTATACACAAAGGTAGTAAGCCTGACTTTGCAGAGAATATATGTAAAGTACCAGGAAGATGCAAAGCATTATGTAAACAGTTTTGGTACGAGTAAACTAGCCTCCATTCATTCCCTGCAATCACCGAGGAAGCTTTCCTTTTCACTGGGCGGCTGCATCTGCAGAGAAGTAAGCAGGATGCAGATATTCCTTTTTCAAGGGGAGGAAGTGTTAGTGATTCTTGAAGATAAGCAACGCTGTAGTCCACATGGAAGGAGAGTGATACAAAGGGAATGGGCACACCAGGGCTTCTAGCCACTGCAAATGGACTCCAGATGCATGTGCCGCCTTGTGCATCTGGTTTACATGGGTCCTGGGGAATTGAAGGACCTTGGGTCCTTTGACTTTGCAGGCAAGCACCTTAACCTCTAAGCCATCTCTCCAGCCTTCCTACCTTTTTTTTTTTTTTAAAAAAAGACTAAGACTTTATTAGATTAAGATAAGGAAAGAGAAAAGAAGATACAGAGAGCTCCTGCCACGTGGAAGGCAGGAGGAGGTAGAGACCCCATGTGGGAGTAGGGGTCCCCTCATCTCAGGCTCCCGAGATGAGGGAGGCTTACCAGAGCAGTGACCTGAAAGTTCAAGAAAGGTGAAAAGCCAAAAAGAGCTATATTCCTATTTTTGAAGGACTTCATACTGAGTGCAAATCACTTATAATCTTAAGGGAAGGACTTCAAAAGACTTTGTACACATAAAAGAAGAAACAATGAGATGATATTTGACCTCAGTACCTGTTGCTGTCAGCTCCAAGTGGCTGGAACAAACATCCAACCAGACAGCTTACGGGAGGGAAGGACGTATTTCAGGCTTACACAGTCCAGCGGAACACCGTCAATGGCGGAAGAAGCTGGGCCCCTTTCGTCAATCCAAGCAGTCAGACATCACCAACAGCCAGCAAGCAGCAGCCGCCAGGGCTCAAGCTGCTCTGAACACACCTAGTAGGGTTGGACTCAAGATCCATCCACCCTCAAATTCAACTTAGGGCTGAGCACCAGAATCGGCCCCCAGCGACATGCACCCTCTGCAGCAGGGCTCTGCCGCCTAGGGGCTCACCTTGCAGGCTCGGTTTTAATGAAACACCGGAGTTATGGGGCCAGACATTCAAACTGTCACAGCACCCTGCCTAACTGAGGCTTTCGTGTTTGCAAAGGGGCCCACTGAGAACCCAACCGTTCTGTCGTGGTCGTGGTGTGAGAAGTCCTTCTCCCTGCTAGGGCGGACAGTGACATGTCTTCTGATTTTTGATACCCCTGTTCTTCCCAGTAGAGGCCTAATACAGAAGAAATACTGGACATGCCTGAATGGCCATGTCACCATCGTGCCATTTTGCATGTCATCAGCTATCCAGTCACACTTCTGAGACCCATTTGTACGTGAGAGTTTAACTCTGCAACCCTTACTGTTACCCTTGAGTCATCCAAACCCGTTTCTCCAGCATGGTGACATGAAGATCTGCCTCTTGGAGGCTGGAGAGATGGCTTAGCAGTAAAGGCGCTTGCCTTTGAAACCTAAGGACCCAGGTTCAATTCCCCAATACCCACGTAAGCCAGATGCACAAGGGGGCGCATGCATCTGGAGTTTGTTTGCAGTGGCTAGAGGCCCTGGTGTGCCCGTTCTCTCTCTCTCTCTTTCTCTCTCTCTCTCTCTCCTTCTCCTCCACCCTCAAATAAATAAATTATAAAATATTTTTGTTTGTTTTTCAAGGTAGGGTCTTGCTTTAGCCCAGGCTGACCTGGTATTCACTATGTAGTTTCAGAGTGGCCCGAACTCATGGCAATCCACCTACCTCTTGCCTGAGTGCTGGGATTAAAGACATGCACCACCACACCCAGCCAAAAAAAATTTTTTTTAAGGAAACTGGCCTCCTTCCTAACTTGTGAGTGAAGACTATTAGACCAAATACATAAATTATTGTGTGTGTGTTTAAATTTTTTTGTTTATTTTTATTTGAGAGTGACAGACAGACAGAGAAGGAAGTAGAGAGAGAGAGAATGGGTGCGCCAGGGCCTCCAGCCACTGCAAACAAACTCCAGATGCATGCACCCCCTTATGCATCTGGCTTACGTGGGTCCTGGGGAATTGAGCCTTGAACAGGGATCCTTAGGCTTCACAGGCAAGTACTTAACTGCTAAGCCATCTCTCCAGCCTCTGTGTGTGTGTGTGTGTGTGTGTGTGTGTGTGTGTGTGTGTGTGTGTGTTTTGAGACAGGATCTCATTCTATCTAGCCCAGGCTGACCCGAAACTCACTCTGTAGTCCTAGGATGTCCTCCAACTCATGGAAATCCTCCTACTTTAGCCTCCTGAGTGCTGGGACTAAAGGCATATGCCACCATGCTCCGATCAAATACATAAATTTTGGTCTGACATTTTGGACAGGAAATTGGAATGGGAAATTATTCTGTAGGTGTCCTCTTAGGGGACACATAATAGCCAGTCTGGGTTTCTTCCAGGTCTGGGGTGGCAGGTGGTCAGGATCGTGCCAGCTCTTCTAGCCACAAGGCACATTTTGTTAAGGATGCTGGGTGGGTGCCATGTAGCTGGTCTGGGTGGGCAGTCTACCCCTCTTCCTGAACATCTTGGCATCTGGGCATTGGTGAGACTGAAGAGGTATGGCCAGACATAGGAGCGAAGAGGAGCCCCCACTTGAAATGGGAGCACGACGGGAGACGCCGGAGAGGAGAGAAATTTCCATTTGGCTTTTAGGGCTTCTTGCCGTCCCCTGAGCAGAGAGCAGCTTGGCGGCTGTACAAGGGCCCCGGCATCAGTCTTCCTTTATGAATTTTTCATGTCAGGCAGAGAGCCCTTATCTCTCACTGGGGCTGCTTCGAGAGGCTGCTCTCCCATCAGCTGGAGCCTGGGCAGCTGAAGGGGTACATTAAGGCCAGAATTATCTGTCCCCAGAGGGGGAAGAAATGGCACTGTGTGCCTCTAAAAGAACGCCTCTTCCTAGCTGCTCTTTACTGTGTGCCTCTATTGAACACAAGGCTGCTGTTTTTCAGGAGATTTTAGTGGAAGGCTGACAGAGAAAGGGCTCCAGGCTCCAGAGCAGCTGTGGTCTTGCCCAATGGATGAAGTCTTTGCTGGTGCCAATCACATACGTGAGAAGGCTCCATACCAGCAAAGAGGGAAAAGGAAAGGACATGGGCTCTTATAATCCAGTGTTCAGGAGTCCAGAGAAGTCTGAGTGTGGGGAGGAGAGAGTAAGGATGTCCTTTCTCCTGCTGCCAATCCTTGTGCCTGGGCAAGAGAAGCCTCGGGCTTATTCCTCCTTAACTACCTCCCTTCCCACAGGGGAAGGAGTCTATGTACCCACCCAAGACTGGGCTCCAGCTACCAGGATCCCAGGACTGTAGACCAGATGATAGCAAGTCCTCCGTCAGGGCCTGCAAGGGCGTCTTCCCGGGGGTCTCTCGCGCAGGCGGGCCTCACTGTCATGGTTCATACTCTCGATCCCGGGAGCTGTTGAGGCTGTTGGGCAGTTGTAGGCGGTGTGGGTGGAGAAAGGACAAGTGGGCATTTCCATGTGTCTGTCTGGAGCTCTTCATAGGCGGAGAGAATGGGAGTGGGGTAGGGATGGGAAGTGGAGAGCCAGGGGCATGAGCTCCAAGGAGACTCAAAATCCTAAATTTCAACCTGACTTCCTCCCTTCCTTCCTCCTTTCCCTTCCCTCCCTCCCTCCCTCCCACCCTCCCTTCCTTGCTCCCCAGAAATGTCCACCACCAATCAAGTAACGTAGAGATGAAGGAAGGACATCAGCTACGAGCAGTTCAAGAGAGTCAGCCTGGGAGCACCTTCCTCCCTCCCTCTCCTCCTTCCCTCCTCCCTCCTTCCTTCTTTCTTTCGCTCGCTCCTACTCCTGTGTGTGTGTGTGTGTGTGTGTGTGTATGTGTGTGAGCCAGTGTCTCACTCTAGCTCAGGCTGGCCTTTACCTCACAATCTTCTTGCCATAGGATTCCAGGCATCCATCTTGAAGCTCAGCTCAACATGTTTTTCTTTTTTCTTTTAAAGTGGTCATGATAGTGTGTATGTCATAGTGGAAAGACAAGACATACCTCATTTGAAAGTTGATTGGAGGGCTGGAGACATGGCTTAGCAGTTAAACACTTGCCTGTGAAGCCTAATGAACCTGGTTCGAGGCTCGATTCTCCAGGACCCACATTAGCCAAAAGCACAAGGGGGCGCATGCATCTGGAGTTCGTTTGCAGTGGCTGGAGGCCCTGGCGCGCCCATTCTCTCTATCTGCCTCTTTCTCTGTCTGTTGCTTTCAAATAAATAAATAAAATAAACAAAAAAAACTTTAAAAAAAATAAAAAAATAAAAGTTGATTGGAGCTGGGCGTGGTGGCATACGCCTTTAATCCCAGCACTAGGGAGGCAGAGGTAGGAGGATCGCTGTGAGTTCGAGGCCACCCTGAGACTACAGAGTGAATTCCAGGTCAGTCTGAGCTAGAGTGAGACCCTACCTCAGGGGAAAGAAAAAAATAAGTTGATTGGGCCGGGAGTCATAGCGCACACCTTTAATCCCAGCACTTGGGAGGCAGAGGTAGGAGGAGCACTGTGAGTTCAAGGCCAGCCTGAGAATACATAGTGAATTCCAGGTCAGCCTGGGCTAGAGTGAGACTCTACCTCAAAAAACAACTTCAACAAAAATTTTTTTTGATTGGGTTAACTTAATAACTTAACTTATAAACATAGGATACCTGAGTCCTTATTTGGATTTTAACCCAAGGCCTGAAGATTTTCCTAAAATTTGGAAGTGAGGAATTTGGAGCCCCAGGCCAGGGGTTCCTTCCTGATGGATAGGAATGAGAACTGTGAGTTTCAGGGAACAAGATAGAATCAATAAACTACAGTCTGAAACTATTTTCTTTTTATTACTCCTTAGCTTCTACAGCAGTCTGATTGGAAAACTTCAACTGTTTTCAGGACGTAGGCAGCAAGCGGGTTGCAGAGGGAACATTGCCACCCTGAGGCCAAGGTGGGAACGCCAGCAAGTCGGGCCCTGGCAGCTCTGCCTTTCAGACTTCTGGCGCAACATCCAGGCTGCTGCGTGATTTCACCGCCACGGACTATATTAGAGGTCTACTTTAAAATTAAAAAAAAAATTATTTATTAGCGAGAGAGAGGAAAAAACTGGGCACACCAGGGCCTATAGTCACTGCAAACGAACTCCACACACATGTACCACCATGTGCATCTGGATTGTGTGGGCCCTTAGGCTTTGCAGGCATCTCTCCAGCCCGAGGTCTACTTGTTAATCTTCATGTTATAAATAATAATTTCATCATAGTCCGAGTCGAGTCCCCAACTTCCCAGTAGCCTCTGTAACAACCGCCCCCCCCCCCATTTCTCTTCTCCCCAGAAATGCCCACCACCAAATGAAGTAACTAAAGGGCTGGAGAGATGGTTTAGCGGTTAAGGAGCTTGCCTGCTAAGCCTAAGGATCTAGGTTCGATTTCCCAGAACCTACGTAAGCCACATGCACAAGGTGGCACATGCATCTGGAATTCATTTGCAGTGGCTAAAGGCATGCTCATTCTCTATCTGCCTCTTTCTCTCTGCCTAAACAATATTTTAAAAAGTTGGCTCAAATGAAGTACCTTATTGATGAAGGAAGGGAATCAGCTATGAACAGTTTAAGAGTCAGCCTGAGAACACCTTCTAGAGAAGAACTTGCTTTCCCATAATTTTACTTATAATTATTATTTTTTTAGATAGGGTCTCAGTAGCTCAGGTCTAGCATCAAACTTTCTATGTAGCTGAGGATGGACTTGAACTCCAAGTCTTCCTGTTTTCACTTCCTAAGTGATAGGATCTGCACCATCATGCCCAGCTTTCGTGGAATATAATTTCAAATTATACTTCATACAGGTTAAATAAAATCCATGGTTTAGGGGGAAATTAATGAATACTTAGTCTATGTCTTAGCATTGTACACAATTCAACTTTGCCTGGTAGAGGTTATTCATCCCCATTTTACAGAGTAGGAAACTGAGGCCCAGTGGGAGACAAAACCTGCTCAAAGTCACTCGGTAGTAAGGAACACTGCTGGGTTTATATGCTTATTTTCATTGCTCTGTTCTGCCTTCTTGAAGGGATTAAAGCATTCACGTTCTCACCACATTCCCCCCCCCATTCCACTGTGAAATGTTTCTTTTCTTTTTTTTTCTTTTCTTTTTTTTGAGGTAGGGTCTTACTGTAGCCCAGGCTGACCTGGAACTCATTCTGTAGACCCCAGGCTGGCCTTGAACTCACAGAGAACCTCCTATCTCTGCCTCCCAGGTACTGGGGCTAAAAGCAAGCACCACCTCACCTGGCTTTCATTTTCTTAAAAAAAAAATATTTTATGTATTTCCTAGCAGAAAGAGAGCTAGAGAGAATAAGAGTGGGCACACCAGACCTCCCACCATTGCAAACCAACTCCAGATGCATGTGCCACTTTGTGCATCTGGGTTTACGTGGGTCCCGGGGAATCAAACCCGGGTAGTTACACTTTGCAGGCAAGTACCTTAACCACTGAGCCATCTCTCCAGCCCCTCATTTTCTTTTCTGAGATAGGGTCTTAATGTTGTAACCCAGGCTTACTTCAAACTCCTGATCTCCTACCTTGCCCTTCCAAGTGCTGAGATTTGTAAAATGTTTTCTTAAGAAAGTTGTGCATGGGTGTACATCTGTTATCCCAGTGTTTTGGAGGTGGAGGCAAGAGGATGGCAAGGTAGAAGCCAGCCTGGGCTACATAAGGAAACCTTGTTTCAGTAAATAAATTGAACAAATAATTAAGGTTTCTTATGACAGAGGGAGCACCTTGCCCCAAAGGGTGCCAGTCTTTAGTTGCCTTGGACCAGTCTTGCCTTTTTCTTGTGGAGCCCAAGGCCCATTTTCCCTCCTCTCTGCAAGCACAGTTCCTCCAGGCTGCTTCTTGCCTCCTTTCTCTCAGTCTCTTCATTCATTTCCGCTCCTACCTATAACTTGTTTCTGCCTCTTCTGAAGTCTTGCACTTTCTTTATCTCTTCTGACCCCTAAGAAAGATATCCTGAGCCGGGCGTGGTCCCAGCACTCTGGAGGCAGAGGTAGGAGGATCGCTGTGATTTCAGGCCACCCTGAGACTACATAGTGAATTCCAGGTCAGCCTGGGCTACAGTGAGACCCTACCTTGAAAAACAAAAACAAACAAACCAAACAAACAAACAAACAAAAAACGAAAGATAACCTGGGTGGCCAGTATCAGGAGCAGCTTTTAGGTATAGTAGCATCCAGCCATGTCAGAGGCAAAGGACACTGGCCAGCGGCCGCCTTTCTTTCTTTTTCTTTCTTTTTTTTTTCTTTTTTTGTTTTTTTGAGGTAGGGTCTCACTCTAGCCCAGGCTGACCTGGAATTCACTATGTAGTCTCAGAGTGGCCTCAAACTCCTTGCGATCCTCCCACCTCTGCCTCCCAAGGGCTGGGATTGAAGGATTAAAGGCGTGTGGCCACCACACCTGGCTGCTTTTGTTTCTGCCCTGGAAAGACGGCTTAGCGGTTAAGGCGCTTGCCTGCAAAGCCAAAAGACCAAGGTTCGATTCCCCAGGACCCACGTAAGCCAGATGTACAAGGTGGCGCATGTGTCTGGAGTTTGTTTGCAGTGGCTGGAAGCCCTGGTGTTCCCACTTTCTCTCTCTGCCTCTTTCCGTCTAGCAAATACATAAAGAATAAAATAAAATATTTGAAAAAAAAAAAATCCCTGGCCCACTTTGCTGTGTGCAGAGCGGTGGGGCTCTGTGGCTACCACTCCCTGTCGCTGCTCTAACAAAGTCCAACAGACTGGCTTCAGCAACTTACATCTACGGGTTTATAGTTCTGGGACCAAGGAATCAACAGGGATATTCCTTCTGAGAGAGAAGCTATTTCATGCCTCCCTTTTGGCAATCTTTGAAGTTCCTTGGATTATAGAAACATGTATCTGATCTCTGCCCTCTTGTTCATAAGGCCTACTTCCTGTGTGCTTGTCCAAATCCCCCCTTTTGATACAGACACCAGATACAATGGATTAATAGATAAGGAGGTATTTACATCAAACAGTACTGCTTTGACCACAGCAAAATGCCAAGACCAGCCTGCTGATTCGGTAGTAACTTAGAATTTATTTCATCACCTTTTGTAAACCGTAAATATGTAATTGTGTCAGATGACAGCTTTGCTATTAAACACAATGAAATTTCTCCAATTTAATTTCCAGCTAAACCAGTCTGGGCTGCACTCAGAAAGATCTTGGCCTATGGCAGGCCCAGACCCACCAGAAGGATGTATGCATGCCCCACCGTTCTTATCTGTCTGACCTATGAACTAGGAAGAATGCTGGGTAAATCTGGCTCCATCCTCTGACCTGAGAAACCCACCTCCATTTATAGCATGGCTCCCATGGGAATACGCATTCCAGATTCCCAACAGATAGCTTCTAATGAGTGCTGGCCTTGGTTCCCTCCTCACTCAGCTGCTCTTGTGGCCCACTGGGTCTTCACGGGGTACCTCTACCAGAGGTCCAGGCTCCCCCACTTTGAGCCCTTGGGATATTTAGACTTGGGGTGGAAGGTCCACCTTGCTTTACTTGGCTTGTAGAGAGTTTTGTAAGAAGGTCTTGAGATTCTTCAAAGAAAAACTATTTTAATCATTTTTGTATCCTTCCCCCCAAAGAGTGCAAAGCAGCTACAGCAAGCTCTGAAACATTGTTTTCTTACATACTTTGTTTTTTTTTTAAATGAGGGTTGGAGAGATGGCTTGGCAGTTAAGGCACTTTTCTGTAAAGCCTAAAGACCCAGGTTCAACTCCCCAGTACCCATGTAAGCCAGATATACAAGGCGGTGCAGGCATCTGGAGTTCATTTGCAGTGGCTAGAGGTGCTGGTGCACCCATTCTTTTATATACATGCTTCTCTCTCTCTCATTACTTCTCTGTCAAATAAATAAATAAATATTTTTTTGATGAAGGGCTGCAGAAAGCCAAGCATCACATGTTCTCTCTCATATGTGGATCCTAGCTACAGACGACTGGACTTCTGTGTGAGCAGGAAGAAAACTCAGTAGCTGAAGCCAGTAAGCTAGAAAGGTGATATAAAGGGAAGAGAAAGGAAGGGAGGGGGGTACTTAATAGGATGGTATTGTATATATGTAAGTAGAAGAATAGATTAATGGGGGTGAAAAGGCCCAAGTGAGGTCAGGGGAAGAGACTGAGTAAAGGAAAGGTGGAGGGAGGGCTAACCAAAATCTAAGAGGATATAAATAAATCATATGGAAACCTACGTTTTTGCACAATGGAACACCCAGGAGCTGTAGATTGTTACTAGAAAGTTTTCAGTCCAGGGATGGGATACCTTCCAGTGAGTTGTTGGACAGGGAGGTCCCTGATGCCCCCAAAACATTATAGGCCATTGCTGAGGCCCTTGGTTTCCCACCAGGAATAGATGGTAAGACCCTATTGCTGAAGACTCCACATATTTGGGTGGCAAGGCCACTGAGAAATTCTGCTGGAACTGAGCTGATAACCTCCTCTATGTAGACCAGCGGAGAGAAAGCTGGAAGAAGCCATTCTGCATGCAGTTCAATGGGAGAGAGATATCACCAGTGAAGATACTCAACAGTGGACACTGCAAGCCTAATAATTGGCCAGCCAGGCCAAATGAGCCAACGGGTGCAATAATGGCACATCTGTCATGGTGGAAACCAACTGCCCTCCAATTTGGACTGGAGGCCTGCTCCATGGGAGGGAATACATCCCTGATACTGAAAACTTAAAACAGGGGTAGTCATGAGCCCTAGGGGTGTAACATCTGCTGATGTCTGGAAAAAGGTATATACTATGCTTATCAAACTGCCCAGTAAGCACTTTTCTTAATATTTATACCCTTATATTAATGCTACTCTCACTTTGGGTAGAGAATCTTCTCTTTTCAGATGGCAGTGACCTTGGGATGACTCAGAAGGTATCATAGTGCTGGAAAGAAGTGACTGGAGTACTGAGTAACATCTCGATCACACCTTCCAAGGCTCAGGGTCTAATGCGGAAGAGGTGGTGGAAAGAATGTAAGAGCCAAAGGAAGGGTAGGACTCCTTACAACGTGCTCCCGCCAGGCATAAAATGGCCTGGATATCCATGACCTCATAGTGCCTGACACTACCTACATAAGTCCATCATAAGAGGAGGAAAAGATCATGACATCAAAATGAAAGAGAGACTGATTGAGATGGGGAGGGGATATGATGGAGAATGGAATTTCAAAGGGAAAGTGGGGGGAGGGAGGGTAGCACCATGGGATATTTTTTATAATCATGGAAAATGTTAATAAAAATTAAGAAAAAAAAAACATCTTTGAGGGTTGGAGGGATGGCTTAGCAGATAAGGCATTTGCCTGCAAAGCCAAGGGACCCAGGTTCAATTCCCCAGAACCCAAGTTAGCCAGACACACAAGAGGGCGCATGCATCTGGAGTTCGTTTGCAGTGGCTGGAGGCCCTGGTGCACCCATTCTCTCTCTCCCTCTTTCTCTGCCAAATAAATAAATAAAAATAAAAATAAATAAATACAATATTAAAAACGTCTCTAAAATGAATACCCCAATGCCTAGCCTGGATCTGGTACATAGGAACTTCTTTTGCTTTCTTTCTTTCTTTTTTTTTTTTTTTTGTTCATTTTTATTTATTTGAGAGCAACAGACAGAGAGAGAAAGAGGCAGATGAGAGAGAGAGAGAGAGAATGGGCGCGCCAGGGCCTCTAGCCACTGCATACGAACTCCAGACGCGTGCGCCCCCCTTGTGCGTCTGGCTTACGTGGGTCCTGGGTAATCGAGCCTTGAACCAGGGTCCTTAGGTTTCACAGGCAAGCACTTAACCGCTAAGCCATCTCTCCAGCCCTTCTTTTGCTTTCTTTAGCAACCTTCCTGCAGCCCTTTTTTCTTTTGGTCTCCCAGCCACTTGTGCAGGCTCTCCGCAGCCTGGTGACCTATGAGTGTTACTCAAGCTGACGGTGGTCTCCCTCAAGGCTGAGGGAACTGGGCAAGTGACAGGGTTAGCAACCTAGGAACCAGTCATCTGGCATCTGAAAGTGAGGCAGCCCCTCCTCGGCACCTCCCATCCAGCAGATGGGACCTAGTGAGTTTGCTGGCTCCCTTGCTCCAGCAAGAGAGGAAACAGATTGGATCCCCAGGACTCGCAGCGTGAGAACGTGTGCAGCTGGCAGAAATCTCAGTTCACAAGTTTAGGGGCTCATGAGGTTTAGCTTCGCTAGTCTATTAGACTGGGGGAGATTAACCCAGATTTCTGGAGATATGCTCCCTATGCCTCCTGCCCTTACAACCCCATAATGCGTCTGGTTCTTAAATCTTGGGCTGGGCCACTCCATTTCATCGCTGGCCGCACGCTCATGTTCACCGGGCTAGGCAGAGACATTCCTAATCCCTGTCCCGCGGCTCTGCAAGCTCCATCTAAACTCCCAGCTCTCTCCTAGACATTCTGCTTTGTCCTTCCCTCGGGTCACATGTGTGACTCCTAGGGACCACCAGGGAGCCAGGCAAGGTCTGCTCTGCTCCTGGGAACCATGGCCTCACCCTGCTCCCATCCCCCGAGGAGTGGGTACCTGGTCCCTTGCCCTTTCTCCAAGTTCCTTTGTCTCTTCCCAAAGTCCTCTCTGCCTCAGAACAGCGAGCCAGACCTCAGGAAACGGTCCAGAAACACGGCTCACATTTTGTAGGCCACTTTAAAAAATATATATTTTATTTATTTATTTGAGAGAGAGCAAGAGAGAGAGAGAGAGAGGGAGGGAGAGAGAGGGAGAACCACTGCAAACGAACTCCAGATGCATGCGCCCCCTTGTGCATCTGGCTTACGTGGGTCCTAGAGAATCAAACTGGGGTCCTTAGGCTTCGCAGGCAAACGCCTTAATGGCCAAGCCATCTCTCCAGCCCCTTGTGGGTCACTTTTATTTAATGCACTATCATAGCCCTGCCCAGAGTCAGCGACCCCAGAGCCCACATCCTGCACGTGCGGAGGGATGGAAAGAAGATGCAAGGGAGAGGGGGATCACAGGTGAACATACACATGCCCCAACCAGACATCCTTGCTGGCTGCCTTCAACCCCAGCTCTTTTACCAATACAAAGTCAGCTCGCACAGGGTGTCGGGAAGCGCTCTGACAGGGGGACTCTATGCCTACTGCTGCCAGTCCTTTCCACTCATTGTTGGCCAACTCAGTGGGGCTTGGAGGGCATTGGTCAGAACGGGTATAGGCAGGGCCCTTGGCACTCGTCTAGTGGCTGGCATAGGCCTAAAAGCACACTGTGACAAGTGCTTGGATCAGTGCAGGGCAGAGCAGTGGCTCAGGGCGAACGAAGAAAGATGGGTTATACTAGCAGGAGGGGAGCTGGAAGTCTTCATAGAGAAGGTGGCCTTGGGTGCAAGGATTTAGATGGACGAGAGGTAGGGGAGGGTTGGGAGGGTGACTGGGGTGCAGAAAGGGTGTTCGGTAGCTGGGTGTGGTGGTGCACACCTTTAATCCCAGCACTTGGGAGGCAGGGGAGGATCGCCGTGAGTTCAAGGCCAGTCTGGAGACTACATAGCAAATTCCAGGTCAGCCTGGGCTAGAGTGAAACCCTACCTCAAACAACAACAACAATAACAACAACAACAGCAAACAAAACAAAACCAGAAAGGGTGTTTGGGGTTTCTGCTCCAAAAGCAGAAGCTGTTTATTTATTTATTTATTTTTCTGGTGCTGGGTTGGAACCCAGGGCCTCACGCATGCTGAGCTACTCCTCCAGCTCCCGAGGTTTTCCATTTTCAAGCTGGAGCACAGACTAGGTGATAACATATTTAAGGGAGGAGTGTAAAACCAAGAGCACAGAGCTGTGGAGAAGGTGGCCAAACTCTTCATCGGTATCAGAGTGGTCCTAGGCAGGTTTGGCAGCCCATTGTCAGCTTCCCACTGGTGCATGTGCTGGTTAGCAGGTGCCCGTCCCTCCGCAGGTCACAGCCTCCCCGTCTCATGCTTCCTCTACTGCAGGGCGGAAGTGCTAACACACGGGTCTCGTACCATGACTGTGAAAATGAGTTAATGAGCATAAAGGGCTTAACCTAACACCTAGTACGCAGTCATAGCTCAGGGGACATTAGTGTTGTGGATGATGGTGACTTCTGGCCCTGACACCATCCAGACCTGTTAACCCCAGCTATTGATGCTGGGGACAGAACAATTCCCTAAATATCAGTTTTCTAAGTTTACTAAACATTCTGATTTGCCCATTCTAGAGAAATTTTCCTTTGATGTTTTCAATAAATATGAGCATATACTTTTAATGAATACACTTCATAAACATTCAATAATATACTCTGTGTAGATAAAAAAGAGAGTGAAAATCCTGAAGTATCAAGTGATACACTTGATCAAGTAGCACATGAATGCTTCACGAAGAATCCATTCGTCCAGGGCTGGAGAGATTGCTTAATGGTTAAGGTGCTTGCCTGAGAAGCATAAGGACCCAGGTTCAATTTCCCAGTACCCACATATAAGCCAGATGCACAAGGGGGCGCATGCATCTGGAGTTTGTTTGCAGTAGCTAGAGGCCCTGATGTGCCTGTTCATTTTCTCTCTCTCTCTTGCTCCTTCAAATAAATAAAAAAATACTTTAAAAAAGAATACATTTGTAGCCGGGCGTGGTGGCGCATGCCTTTAATCCCAGCACTTGGGAGGGAGAGGTAGGTGGATCGCCTAAATTCAAGGTCACTCTGAGGCTATATAGTGAATTCTAGGTCAGCCTGGGCTAGTGTGAGACCCTATCTAGAATAAACCAAAAAAAAAAAAAGAATACATTTGTAAACAGAATATATTCAGACTTAGAAAAATTTGCCAAAAGTAACGCATATGTCTAAATTGTAAGTGTGTGTGTGTGTGTGTGTGTGTGTACATGTGCGTGTGTGGTACGGTACAGAGGACAACTTGGAACGCCATCCACTTCATTTGAGACAAAGTCTCATAGGCCTCGGGCTCACCAGTTTGGTTAGACTGGCCGGCCAGGAAGCCTCAGTGAGCTTCTGTCTCTGCCTCTCCGGTCGTGGAGCCTGCCACCGTGCCCAGAATTAACATGAGCACTGCAAATTGATCTCAGGCCCTCATGCTTTTGAGGAAAGCTCTTTACCAGCTGAGCTATCTCTCCAACCCTCCCTTTGAGCATTTCTAGCCATCCAACCACCAAACAGATATCTCCTGGTCGCTAATACATGCTTTCCCTAAGGACCTGGTGTGATTGAGCAGACCCAGTCCCGGCTCTCATCCAATTCCGGGGCAGGAGTGCGAGTTCAGTGCTAGGCCATGTGCCTAGCGTGCAGGGGTCCCTGAATTCAACCCCCGACTTAAACAGAACAACCCACAAGAAGCCTTACAGTCTAGTAGGGGAAGCATTAATAAATTAAATGATCATTCCAAAACTAACCTCTGAAATTGTAGCTATGACCAGAGCTATCACTTGCTGATATGCCACCTGGTATTTCCCACTTTGGTTGGGTTTTGTTTTGTCTGCTTTTTATTTTTTTCGAAGTAGAGTCTAGCTCTAGCTCAGACTGACGTGGAATTCACTATGTAGTCTCAGGGTGGCCTCGAACTCTCAGCAATCCTCCTACCTTCTGTCTCCCAAGAGCTGGGATTAAAGGCGTGCGCCACCATACCCGGCTGATTGTTTGCTTGTTTTGAGATAGGGACTGCTTGCGCAGCCCAGGCTGGCCTCAAACTTTCAGCAATCCGCCCGCCCCTGCTTCCCAGGTGCTGGGTTTACAGGTGTGGACCAACATGTCGGCTCACTGTGTTAGGGGGACTGTACGAACTCTCTTGCCTTGCTTGTCGTATCCTTCCCTGCTTTTGCTATGGGACATATCCCAATTGTCTTTCAAGAGCTCTCAGCTGGATGTAGAGACAGGAGGATCAGGAATTCAATGTTATCCTCAGCTACATACGTGGAAGCTATGGGCTACATGAGACTCAAAAAAAAAAACAACAACAAAGAACACCCCAGTCCGACAGCACTCATGCGCTCATCCTGTTACTTCTGCTCTGATTAGTCCCATCCCTAGGAAAGAGCGCTCTTGTTTATGTCCCAGCAGGGCTTGGTATAAATCCTAGTAGAGAACACGTAATCCACATGCCCTGTGTGTTTCATGTCTCTTCTATGAGATTGTGAGCTTGTCAGAGTCGGGAATTCTGTCTTCAGAGCCTTGAACAGAGCAAGTTCAATCATCAGCATGTCCAAAAAGATAGTGATAATAATGACAATAAGAAAATAAAGACAAGCTGGATGTGCATGCCTTTAATCCCAGCACTCTGGAGGCAGAGGTGGGAGGATCACCATGAGTGTGAGGCCACCCTGAGACTCCATAGTGAATTCCAGGTCAGCCTGGGCTAGAGTGAGATCCTACCTCAAACAACAACAACAGAAAGAAAGAAAAAGAAAAGAAAAGAAAAGAAAAGTGAAATGACCATCTTGACGTGGAAAAATGTCCCAGGACACCAGTCAAACAAGACACTGGTTGCTGCCGGCCAGATAGAGAAGTTTCCAGGCAACCTTAGCCTGGGTCGCAGCATGCAGCCGCCATGTTGCAAGCACCCAAGTGATACTTTTCGGCCTGGTGCAGAGTTTGCACAACGTCACATTCGTCTCTGCACCCCAGCATCTCGTAGTGCTGCCGGTAGAGAGTAGACACTTAGGAAAATACAAGCTAAACCGGGCTTGGTGGCGCACGCCTTTAATCCCAGCATCCGGGAGGCAGAAGTAGGAGGATTGCCAGGGAGTTTGAGGCCAGCCTGGGACCGCATGTGAATTCCAGGTCAGCCTGAGCTAAAACGAGACCCTTCTTTGGAAAGAAAGGAAGGAAGGAAGGAAGAGAGGGAAGAGAGGGAGAAAGAGAGGGAGGGGGAGGGAGGGAGGGGAGGAAGGAAGGAAGCTGAGTGTGTTGTCACATGCCAGTAATCCCAGCACTCTGGAAGTGGAGGCAGGAGGATCAGGAATTGAAGGCTAGACTCGGTTACCTAGCTACTTCATAGTCAGCCTGAGCTACAGGAGACTCTATCTAACAAAAAAAAAAAGAAGCCGGGCGTGGTGACGCACGTCTTTAATCCCAGCACTCAGGACGCAGAGGTAGGTGGATCACCATGAGTTCGAGGCCACCCTGAGGCTCCATAGTGAATTCCAGGTCATCCTGGGCTAGAGTGAGACCCTACCTCAAAAAACCAAAACCAAAACAAAGAAAAAGAAAGAAAGAAAGAAAGAAAGAAAACCACAGCTGTTCTGTCTGTTGTGATTAGGCAAGCCCTTTGCGTGGGTTTCACTACGTAGCATCTCTCCATCCGCTCTGTGGACCTTCCACACTTGGCTTATCACAGTGGACCACCAACATCAATATTACCAGGGGCTTATTACAGCCGTAGCATCTTCTGACTTACTGAACCGGAACCTGCATCTTCTCTAGGTCCTGGAGGATTTGTGTGCACATGACAGCCAGAGAAAGCCTGCTGCTGAAAATTCTTGAAAGCACTCTGCAAGAAAATGTGGAATTGGGGTCATTTCTCCAACGGTGCATACATCTGTCTCATCGACTTCGAGTTTACACCTCACTGTTGCCTCTGTGATGTGCTGAACCCTTTCGCTTCAATGCTAGACGGGGGCAGAGTCGTTCTGGAGACATTTTAAATAGCAATGAGATTGAGCACATGTGGTATCAACAGCACAGGCAAATCCCCGGATGTGATGACAACACAAAGGTGTAACCGTGCTTGCACACTTTGCTTGCACGTGTGACAGTGGCAGCAGTGTGAGGACAGCCACCTGGGTGACATTTCTTCTGTGACACCCTGCTTTCAGAGATGTTAGAATGGGGAGGGATGTGTTTTACAGTCAACAAAATGTGGTAATAAAATTAGGTGCTTTTGAAAGAGGAAACCAGATATCTGGAGAATGAGGGAGAGAGAGAGAGAGACTTCATCTCATAGTCATCCCTGTTTTGAGCCTTGACAAATTTGTAATTTTTTGTGTGTGCATGTGTGGCTACACATGTGTGCATGTGGAGGCCAGAGGTCATGTTGAGGGTCTTCCTCAATTACTTTTATCTTATTTTTTTCAATTTTTTTGTGTGTATAATGTGATATGGTGTGTGTAGTGTATGCATGCGCCCCATACGCTTGCTCCAAAGATTCGTGGGGGCTCTGCTCCCCTGCAGAACTGGGGTTATGAGAGGGGGTGGCCATGCCCAGCTGCTTTATCTGGGATCTGGAGATCTGGATTTGGAAAGTCTCAGGTCCCTTCGGCCCTCATGCTTGAGCAGAAAGTGCACGTGACCGCTAGGCCATCGCTCCAGCCCTATCTTGTTTTTTTTGGAACAGTGTCTCTCACTGCTTCCACTAACTAGTCTAGCCAGCTAGCCTGGAGGATCTGCTTGTCTCTGCCTCCCAAATGCCAGGATTACAGGCATGCGCTGCCATGTTTGGAATTGTGTGGGTACTGGGGATCTGTGGGCTCTCAGGTCTTAGCACTTGTGTGCCAAGCATTTTACTGACTTAGTCATCTTCCCCATCCCTATAATTTTGTAAAACTAAATAAGGTAAGATATCATCTTAAATTTCTTTATTTTATTTTGTTCTTATTTATTTGAGAGAAGAGAGAGAGAGAGAGAGAGAGAGAGGAGAGAATGGGCACGCCAGGGCCTCCAGCCACTGCAGATGAACTCCAAATGCAGGCGTCACCTTGTGCATCTGGCTTATGTGGGTCCTGGGGAATTAAACCTGGGTCCTTTGGCTTTGCAGGCAAATGCCTTAACTGCTAAGCCATCTCTCCAGCCCACTTCTTTAATTTCTGCTTTGTGATCCCTGAGTTTAAACTTATCTCAGAGTCACCCTTGAACTCCTCTGTGTTAGTAGATCCTATCCTACTATAGCTCAAGATTGAGTTAGTTTTTTGTAGTTTAGTGGAAGAGTGCTCAGCATATATTCCTGGGTTCAATCCCAGCATGGCAAAAATAAAATAAAATATAAAAATAAATAAACAGATAAGCAGGGAGTGGTGGCACACCCCTTTAATCCCAGCACTCGGGAGGCAGAGGTAGGAAGATCACTGTGAGTTCGAGACCAGCCTGAGAGGTCAGCCTGGGCTAGAGCAAGACCCTACCTTGAAAAACCAATAAAATAAGATAAAAAATAAATAGAGTTGGATTGTGTGTGTGAAGTGTGCCTGTTTGTGTGTGGGCGTACACGTGTGCTCAAGTGTTCATGTACATGTGTGTCTAGGGTGGCCAGAGATTAATGCTGAGTGTCCTCCTCAATCTCTTTCACCGTTTTTTTTTTGTTTGTTTGTTTGTTTTTGTCTTTTATTTATTTATTTGAGAGCGACAGACAGAGAGAGAAACAGGCCGATAGATAGATAGATGGAGGATGGGCGCGCCAGGGCCTCCAGCCACTGCAAACAAACTCCAGACGCATGCGCCCCTTGTGCATCTGGCTAACGTGGGTCCTGGGGAATCAAGCCTCGAACCGGGGTCAAGCGCTTAACCGCTAAACCATCTCTCCAGCCCTCTTTCACCTTATTTTTTGAGATGAGGTCTCTCACTGAATTTTAAGCTCACCGTTTTGGCCAGCCTAGCCATCCAGTGAGCCTAGGGACCCACGTGTCCCTGCCTCCCAGTGCTGAGACTGAAGGGCTGCGCTATCAGGGAGCCCACCTGAGTTCCTCTCACTTGCACAGCAAGCGCTTTCAGCGCTGCGCCAGAACTGGCCAGAACTGCCCAGAACTGGCTTTGTGAAGGCTTCATTGCACACCAATCATTCTTTCTGAGATTATAGTAAAAAAAAAAAAAAAAAATCAAATAAAATATCTAAAACAACCAAGCCTTTTCCACAATGCTGATAAATAACGTAGTCTTGGAGTATGAAGTGGTTTTCCTTTCTTTTCTTTTGTTGTTTTTGTTTTGTTTTCTTTTTCATTTTTGGCTGTGGAGGGGTGGGTAGGATGAGGGGGGAGGTTTGCACCCTGTTGAATAGGACTGCTGTTGGTGTCAACTCATTGTCTCCAACTTTGTTTGTTAACCAGTGTGCGTCAAAGCCACCTGGGGGGCCTATGAAACGCAGATTCTCGGGTGCCACTTCCAGAGTCAGTAAGGTTGACTTGAGGGCCTGATAATTTGCACTTCTCACAAGTTCTCCTAGTGATGCTGATGTGGCTAGTCTAGGAACCAGTTATCTAGACAGCCCCTGGTAATCTCTGAATCCTGAGGCTACCCTCCAGATATTAGTTGTCCCTTTTAGCCTGTTTTTTTTTTTTTTTTTTTCTATCTTCCCCCAAATCAGTGACAGAAATTGGGCAGGGTCAGGCTAAGGACCAAGCCTCGCAGCCAGGGACTTGAGGCTGACACGGAGTCACTTCTCAAGCTGTGTAGAGTATGATGGACTTCTGTATGTAATATAGCCAGGCTCCTCAGGCTGTCGTTTCAGTCTCAGAAGGTTGTATTTGATGTGTCCTTTTTTTAAAAAAATAAATTTTTTGTTTATTTTTATTTATTTATTTGAGAGCAACAGACACAGAGTAAGAGGCAGATAGAGAGAGAGAGAGAGAGAGAGAGAGAGAGAGCACCAGAGCCTCCAGCCACTGCAAACAAACTCTAGATGTGTGCATCCCCTTGTGCATTTGGCTAACGTGGGTCCTGGGGATTCGAGCCTCGAACTGAGGTCCTTAGGCTTCATAGGCAAGTGCTAAACTGCTGAGCCATCTCTCCAGCCCTGATGTGTCCTTTTCACTTGCTGTGCTCTTGAAAAATGTGTGATGTTGTTTGATAGGCACGTGCGTTAGATTGCTGCGAAGGCACTGTGCTTTAGTCGGTGAATCTATGAAAAAGCCAAAGAAACGTTGTGGAGACATTGCTGAAGTCCAGGCAGGAACAGGCTCTACCTAATCAACTCATCCTTTTGGGGGCTGTTGCCATGTCCTGGCTGAAGGCTGTATGACCTTGAGCAATTAAATCCCTTGTCTTTTCCCCTTTGATCTCATTATGGAGTGAGGCAGAGGCGGCTAAGGGACATAAGGTTGAAGTAGTCATACTTGTGAGCATCACTGGTCCGTAGAATATCCCTCTCTTGTTTTATTTAATTGATTATTCCCTGTATTAATCAGAGTAGGGTAGGCATATACTGCAGTCACAACCCCAAATCCCAAGAGATTGGAACAAGAGTTTATTGCTCCCACAAACTGCTTGTCTAACACAGATGATGAGGGGAGATGCTAAGGGAGGGGTCCTGTATTCATTCAGACATAGCAGCTGCGGTGGTTTGATTCAGGTGTCCCCCATAAACTCAGGTGTTCTGAATGCTAGGTTCCCAGCTGATGGAGATTTGGGAACTAACACCTCCTGCTTGGGGGCGGGCTATAGGCAGTTTCCCCATGCCAGTGTTTGGCATACTCTCCTGTTCCTGTTGTCTACCTGTTGTTGGCCAGGAGGTGATGCCCACCCTCTGCTCATGACATCATTTCCCCCTGCCATCATGGAGCTTCTCCTTGAGTCTTTAAGCCAAAATAAACCTTTTTTTCCCCACAAGCTACTCTTGGTTGGGTGATTTCTGCCAGCAACGCGAACCTGACTACAACAGCAGCTAATGGAAGTTTCTCCTCAACTCTTGACTTCATGACTATGTGCAGGAGTGAACCAGAGCCTTCAATGGTCTCCCACTACAAATTCAGTTGCTGGTCTACAATAAGCACACGTGACTTCCACCCTCAACTCTTTGGACAGAGTTGTCCTTGCCCAGTGATAAGACAGAGGAGGTCTGGGAAGTATGATGCTCCCACAAGTTTGGGGAGAAGTAGACTGTGGATAAGCCTGAGAAGACTCCTGGCTCTTGCTTGCCTCTCCCTTCACCGCCCCTATGCATCTTTTCCCTCTCTGCAAATAGCTATTCTCAGACACTTGATATGTGTCCTTTCATTTGCATATGTTCTTGCAAAATGGGTAACGTTGCTTTATGGGCATGGGCTTTAGATTTGCATGGAGGTATTGTGTTTCAGTCCTTATGCTAGTTCTTATCTCTCCATTCAACACTGTGTTTTTTTTTTTTTTTATTTTAAAGATAAATTTGTTTTTATTTTATTATTTGAGAGAGAGACAGAACGGGCATGCCAGGGCCTTCAGCTGCTGCAAACGAACTCCAGATGCACGTGTCACCTTGTGGGTCCTGGGTGAAGGACCCAGAAACTGAATGACGCCATGACAGGCCTCGGTAGAGCACTGCCCTGGTTAGGCCTAAATTCCAAGTTTCGGTTTAAACAAAGGACCAAAGCGGCAGCTGCCCGGCCCCCTGCCCCGACACCTGAGACTTTGCCAAAGACTTGTCCCTCCTACCTCCCTGTCCCGGCCAATCGAAATACACACAAATGTTATTGCTGCTTGTTTAGCCAATCGCAACAGAGGTTGCTTAGTTACCTAGGTCCCGCCTGCCAGCCTTGCTGCCAATGTCCTAAGAAATCAACCAGTCATGTACCCATTCCCTACTTCTTTGTTCAAATCCCTATAAAAAACCCGCCCCCCTGCTGCTTGGGGCTCTAGTATGGACCCGCTGCGTTGGTGAAGTCAAGAGACCGAGCTTAAGCCTGAAATAAAGCTCCTTGCCCTTGCATACGTGTATGGTTCTCCTTGGTGGTCACTGGGGGGGTTGCCGAGAACTGGGCATAACACTGGGGAATCGAACCTGGGTCCTTTGGCTTTGCAGGCAAGTGCCTTAACTGCTAAGCCATCTCTCCAGCCCAACACTGTGTTTTTAATATCTGCCCATGTTGCTATGTGTGCATCTGTGGTAGCTTGAGTGGGTGTCCTCCAATAAATTCAAGAGTTTTATTCAGCTTTTAACTTGGTGTCATTATGGGTGGACCTTAGGCTCCAGCTCTAAGGTGTATTTGGGGGTGGATCTGGAAGTCCAGCATGCAGTATGCAGAGTGCTTGAGCCCTGCCTGGGGTTCCTGAGTGTGTTTACTTATGGCTCTGGTGGTGGTATTTCTCTCTGTGTGGACCTGTGAAAGAGGGCCAGCTTCTGCCGTTATGGAACCTGCCCTGGATCTGTAAGCTTCAATAAACGCCATTCCTCCCATAAACTGTGTCTGGCTTGGAAGTTCATCCCAGCAGCGCGAAGCTGACTATGACCGAGTCGGTACTGAGTGTGGGGTGTTGCTACACGATGAATCTGACTTTGTGGGTATTGGTCTTTTGCAACTTTTGTTTTGGAGGAATGGGCATGGACTTGCTACTTGCAACCGAAGATGCTTTCCAGAGTGGAAAGCCAAGTTTTATGAACTATTCTGGTGAGAATTTGAAAATGCTAAGTGCGAGAGAGTTGTATTTGGAGGCTTTGCTTATGAACTTTCTAAGGGAAAAGAAAGACTTCAGAGAACTTTGCTGGAACTGGATGACTGGCATAAGGGCTGGTTGTGTTCTGCTGCCCAGGCCCACACAGTTTGATCAAGATTAAATTTATAATGGACCGATGTTCTTGGCTAAAGAAACGGAACTGAAAATGTTAAGATTTTAAAGGTGGAAAAACTCAAGCAAGTTTAAAATTACTGGCACAGAGACTGGTTGCCGCAGCTGCTATTGTCTGGTACATTAGCATTTGGAAGGAAGATGGCCCAAGTGCTTTACATTGAGACAATGGAAAAGATGTCTGAGGAAAGACTGAATGGTAGGAATGCAGACTCTTTTGAAAGGAGTTGACTGAAAGGAAGAAACCCCGCTCTGCAAGGTCACGATTTATTTCGTGAAGAATATGCCTGTGTCCTGTACACCTGGTATTGATTTTGGAAGCATCAAAAGCATGTGGAGCAAGTTACAAAGTGCGCATGCTTCCAGGAGCTGCTGCTGAGGCATGGCATATAGGCAGGGCATGATGACCCTGATGGGCCAATGGAGCCATTGGAAGATGGACCATGGTTTGCATGGAGACCCAAAGATTGTTTTTTTTTAAATATGCCAGGAGTGTGCAAGGGCTACCAAGAAACACTGTTAGCTCAGAATGGAAGTTTTCCCTGGCTATTCAGCCCAGCTGGAGGGGTGGAATTGGAAAATCTGGAGACTGTCAGTCACTGGGTATGATATCAGACTTGAACCGCAGATTTTTAATGTTTGCTTGATGGTTATTGAGTTTGCATTGGTCCAGCCTCTCCTTTTTATGCCTTATAGCAGTTAGAAATGTTTACTCTGTGCCTTTATATGTTGAAAGTATATGATTTGGTTTTGATTTTGCGGGACTCACAGCTAAGAGATGATCTTAAATCTCAAATGAGATTTGGGACTTTGGAACCATCTTAAATTGGTAATGACTATGGGACCTTTGAAATTGGACTAAATACGATTTACAATGTGAGTTGGTCATGAGTCTATTGGAGGCCAAGGGTGGAATGTGGTAGTTTGAATGGATGCCCCCCAATATTCGGGAGGTTTTTTTTTCCTTTTCAAGGTAGGGTGTCACTCTAACCCAGGCTGACCTGGAATTTAATATGTAGTCTCAGGCTGGCCTTGAACTCACAGTGATCCTCCTACTTCTGCCTCCCAAATGCTGGGATTAAAGGCATGTGCCACCATGCCCAGCTTTATTCAGAACTATTTTTGTGATCTTTTAAAATGAGAGATTGAGAGAGAGGGGGGAGACTGGGAGAGAATTGGCATGCCAGGGCCTCCAGCCATTGTAATCAAACTACAGACGCATGCACCATCTTGTGTGCATGTGTGACCTTACGTGCTTGCATTATCTTGTGATCTGGCTTTTGTGGGATCTGGAGAGTTGAACATGGATCCTTAGGCTTTGCAGGCAAGTACCTTAACTGCCAAGCTACCTCTATTTTAGGAAAAGGGAACTCCTTTCTAAGAAGGGGCACTGGTTGAGTTGAAGGAAAAACAGCCTTTAGGCAGGAAGAGATAAGGAGAAGCCAGATCCTTCTCTGACCACTAGCAAATTGGAGACTACAAGGGCAAGCTCAAGAGGGTGTTACCCATAAACTGCCTCCATCCCTTTATTTTGGTTAGTGTGATAGCCAATCTGGCTTCTTTTTTTTTTTTTAATTAAATTTTATTTCTTGGGCTGGTCTTGCTCTAGGTCAGGTTGACCTGGAATTCACTATGTAGTCTCAGGATGGCCTCGAACTCATGATGATCCTCCCACTATGGCCTCCCTAGCGCTGGGATTAAAGGTGTGCGCCACCACACCCAGCCAAATTGGGATTCTTCAGGGCTCTCATTCTTATAGACTTTCAGGCCTTGGGGTGATTTCAAAAGCAGTGACACAGGGCTGGAGAGATGGCTTAGCAGTTAAGGTGCTTGCCTGAAAAGCCAAAGGACCCAGGTTCCATTCCCCAGTACCCACGTAAACCAGATGCACAAGGTGGCACATGCATCTGGAGATTGTTTGCAGTGGCTGGAGACTTTGGTGCACCCATTCTCTCTCTCTCTTTTTTTTCTACCTCCCTCTCTCTCAAATAAATAAATTAAAATTTAAAAAAGAAAGATTAAAAAAGAAGCGATGGGACAAGAGAAGACAGCAGGCAAATGGGAAGGAGGCACGTGTCACAAACACTGGACATGTCACGGGCATTGCTTCTTGTTTTGCCCCTTTCAGCTGTTGATCTTGGTAAGAAGCAACGATGAAGTTCGATTGGCTGTGCAGGCCCCCTCACACCAGAGATTCCAGACTGCTCATAAGGAACACGGGGTCTTGCCTTTCCCACCTACCGGTCTGTGCATCTGAAAGGAAAAGTACTTGAAGGTGACACAAGAGGCTGGTGGAGGGACAGTCCAACCCAGAGTAGAGTCCAACGTGGTCCAAGGTGTTCTGAAAGCTATCAAATGCAGTTTAATCAATATGCCACATTTTTCCAAGTACGAATTATTTTAATTATTGAAATGCACATAATTAAAAAGTTATTTATTTATTTTTATTTTTATTTTTTGGTGTTTTGAGGTAGGGTCTCACTTTAGCCCAGGCTGACCTGGAATTCACTATGGAGTCTCAGGGTGGCCTCGAACTCACGGCAATCCTCCTCCCTCTGCCTCCCGAGTGCTGGGATTAAAGGCATGCGCCACCATGCCTGGCTATTTATTCGTTTACAAGCAAAGAGAGATAGAAGAGAGGCATAGAGAGAAAGAGAGAGCAAGAGAGGGAGAGACAGAGAATGGTCATGCCAGGACTGGGCCTCAGCCACTGTAAACAGACTCCTGTTACATGACCCACTTTGTGCCTCTGGATTACATGGGAACTGGGGAATCAAACCTGGGTCCTTGGGGCTCACAGGCAAGTGCCTTAACCACTAAGCCATCTCTCCAGCCCACATTTATTTCTTTGTGAGAGAGACTCTCATGGATGGCCTGGAATTCACTATGTAGTCAAGGATGATGTTGGACTTCTGATCCTCCTGTCCCCACCTCCTGAGCACCTTACCTGCTGGGATCACAAGTCTATGACACCATGGCCAGTTTATTCCGCACTGGTGATGGAACCCAGGGCTTCATGCATGCTAGGCAAGTGCTCAGCCAACTGAATTATATCTCCAGCTCTAGAAAGCACAACTAACACACACACACAGTTTTTTAAAACCTGAAAGAAAAAGAGTACTTCCTTATCCCTATGTTATATCTTGTATTATCATTTATATACTTTATTACTTTCCATTTCAAATACAGGTATTGAGCTGGGCATAGTGAGTAACATCTTTTTTTTTTTTTTTGAGGTAGGGTCTTGTTTAGCCCAAGCTGATCTGGAATTCACTATATAGTTTCAGGGTGGCCTCGAACTCATGGCGATCCTCCTGCCTCTGCCTCCCAAGTGCTGGGATTAAAGGCATGCACAGCCATGCCTGGCTTAACATCTTTACTACTAGCACTTGGGAGGCTGAGGCAGGAGGATGGTCATGAGTTTGAGTTCAGCTTGGGCTACGTAGTGATTGATTTCTAGGCTAGCCTAAATTATAGAGTAAGTCTGTCCAAAAAAACCCTCAAGTCTATTGCATGTCCAGCTTTGTACATGGTATTAGAGAGAATATAGATAGGATCCTCCAGGCCACACTAAATTGCTCTCTTGTCAGATATCAGAAGTATTCCCACCCCCATTTCTTCTCTCTCAGTCTCTATAAAATAGTGTGTATGTGTGTGTATAGGGCAGGGGGTTGATGAGGCCACACACTCAAATCCCTACTGACTTTAGGTGGATGACAGTATTAGGGAGAGGCAGTAAGGTTGTTGGGGCCCAAGTGAACTGGAGTAGCATGTGCTTGCTTCATGCCTGGAGGATAGCAATACCCATAGTTGGGCAGAAGGAAGGCAAGGGGCCATCAGTAAGTCAGAAAGGCAGACTGAATGGGATGTTTCTTCATTTATGTAATCTCTGTCTCTCTCTCTCTCTCTCTCTCTTTGAGACAGGGTCTCATAGCACAGGCCAGCCTTCAACTCACTATGTAGCTGTGATAGTTAAGGTGTTGTCAACTTAATCTGTTCAGTAATCCACAGAAATTCCTTTTGGGTGGGTCTCTGAGGTTGTTTCCAGGAAGGATTAACTGAAGGAGGAAGTACTTTCCTCAGAATAACCCCTTGCCCCAGAGTGGGTGGCCCCTCTCAGAGGGGGACTTTATATAAGGAAATTCTAGGTGAAAAGAGCCCCTTCCTTCCACTTGGCTTCTGGAGCTGCCTGCTGCCTTCCAGCATGGATTGAAGACCAGTGCAGACTGAAGACCCATGTGGATTGTAAACCAGTGGCTCCTTGGGCCTTCAGTGCTGGTTTGGGACTGGTGAGGCATTTGGCCACGTGGACTGAGCAGCTACCGGGTTCCTTGATTCTTCTCAGGCCTGCAACTGGTATTGGACTACCATAAAATAATCCAACAGATTCCCTTTTTAACATAATTCATTCTAGCAGTTCTGTTCCTCTAGAGAACCCTAATACAGATTTTGGTACCAGGAGTGGGGTCATTTGCTGCTAGACACCTGACTGTGGCTTTGGCCTTTTGGAGCTGATTTTCAAGAGGAATGTGGAGGGATTTGAAACCTTGGGCAAAGAGATTCCTTGCAGTGCTGTAAGTACAGCTTGATGGACTATTCTGGTCAGAGTTGGAAGACCTGAATGCAGTAAGAACTAAGGACTGTGAAGTTTGGCTTGTAAGGGTAAGAAAGAACTTTGCCTGGACTGGGCTTGAAGCAGTTTGTGTGAGAGGCTTGCTGTTATGCCTGTGTCCTGAGAACTTGTGCAGGGTTGCAGTGTGTAGAAATGGACTGGTTTGTGCAGAGGGATATGGCACAGAAAAAATGAAATCTTTGGGCTAAAACTGCTGCCTGTTTAGCTGTAATTGTATGAGAGACTACAACCATTGAGATTGGGCCAGCTGATGTGCATTGGGACAACAGAAAGAATGCAGTCTTTTGAAGAGGTCTGAATGCTGAAGGAGTGTCCTGTTCTTCAAAATCTGCTTTATTCCCCCTTGGATTAACCAATTGATACCCCACCTGGTATTATGAAGTATAAGAAATGCAGTAAAGAGAGGGTCATTGAGTTTGCAGTGTGGTCTTGTGTTTTGGAAACAACCATGGGCAGTATGAAGCAGGTTTGCTGGATGCCTGCATGGAGACCCCATGGGTCCATGAGGATGAAACAGTGGGTTGAAGTGGAGACCTAATGGAGAAGCCGGGACCACGAGATGGCTGCTAAGGAAAGGTGTTGGCCCTGGATAAAGTTCTCCAGGATTGTGAGTAGCCTACCTGGAGGGGCAGAATTGAAACTCCAGAGACTTGTTGCTGGTTTGAATTATAGGACTTGGAGATTTGTCACTGACTAGAGTTTTTGGACTTGGAGCTACAGAGTTTAATGTTTGCCCTGGTTATTTTAAATCTTGTATTGGTTGAATATTTCTTTGCTATGTCCAATGCCATCTTTTGCAGTGTGAATGTTTATTCTGTGCCATTATGGTTCTCTTTTTTAAGATTTTTTGGTATTATGGCTCAGTTAAAAGACCTTGGATTATGGGGATGTTCAAACATCATTGAGATTGATAAAAACTATGGAGACTTTTAAAGTTGGATGAATGCATTGCATATTATATCATTTATGGTTATCAGTTTATGGGGGCCAGGGGCGGAATGTGGTGGTTTGATTTAGGTGTCCCCCATAAACTCAGGTTCCCAGCTGATGGAGATTTGGGATTGACACCTCCTAGAGGCACTGTATTGTTGGGGCCAGGCTTATGGGTACTATAGCCAGTTTCCCCTTGCCGGTGTTTGGCACACTCTCCTGTTGCTGTTGTCCACCTTACGTTGGCCAGGGGGTGATGTCCACCCTCTGCTCATGCCATAATTTTCCCTGCCATCATGGAGCTTCCCCTCTAGTCTGTAAGCCAAAATAAACCTTTTTTCCCCACAAGTTGCTCTTGGTTGGGTGATTTCTGCCAGCAATACGAACCTGACTGCAACAGTAGCCAATGATGACCTAGAATTCCTGACCCTCCTGCTTCTACCTCCTGAGTGTTCGGACCACAGGCATGCACCCCATGCTTGGCACCATTTATTTGCTTTCTTACCATGATGTGCATTGAACCCAAGACCCTGTCCATGCCGGGCAAGCTCTCTACCTCTGAGCTACAAACCCAGCCATTTCCTCACTTATTTATAATGTGTGATGGGCTGGAGAGATGGCTCCTCAGGTAAGGCACTTGCTTGCAAAGCCTAAGGACCTGGGTTTGATTCCCCAGTACCCACGTAAAGCTAAATGTACAAAGTATCAAATGTGTCTGGAGTTCATTTTCAGAGGCTAGAGGCTAGAGGTATGCCATTCTCTCTCTGCTTGCAAATAAAATAAAATAAAATAACAAGATTTTAAAACGTTTGAGGGTTGAGCTGAGTGTGATGGTGCACGCCTTTAATCCCAGGACTCGGGAGGCAGAAGTTGGAGGATCACTGTGAGTTCGAGGCCACTCTGAGACTACATAGTGAATTCTAGGTCAGCCTGTACTAGAGTGAAACCTTACCTTAAAAAGCCAAAAAAGAAAAAAGAAAAAAAAAGTCTTGAGGGTTGAATACAGATGAGAGCCACCACTTTGCCATCCTTGGGTTTCGTTTTTGTTTTGTTTGGTGCTGGAGGTCAATCCCAGGTACACTCACACACACACACACACACACAGACACACACACACCACACTTCACACTGTATCACTAAGCTCAGTCCCAGCCCCTGTCACCCCTGGTTTTTCAAGTCAGATTTAACAAACCAGAAACCCTGGAGTTTGGAGTATTCCCTGAGGAACTTGCCAGGCTCAGAATTTTCTCTAAAATGGAAGCAATGCCTGTCTGGTAGGACCTGCCCTTAATAAGCCTGCCCTGGAGCCTGGTCTAGCTCACCAGCCTGAAGTTCTTGGAAGCTCTCTATTCCTCTTTTGGAAAATCAGAACATTTGCCCATTTCCAGTCTGGTGGAGCCTCGCCCATTCTTTAAAATTCCTTCACAAGTACAAATACCAGTGGGGCCTTGGAACTTAACCAATGAAGCTTTTGTTAATTTTAGCTTTTCCTTTTTATTTATTTTTTAAATCAACCTTACCTCCTCTATGTTCCCTCCCTCCCTGTGTTTTGTTTGGATTTTTATGACAGGGTCTTGTTATGTAGCTTAGTCTGGCCTAAAACTACCGCATAGCCCTGGATGGCTTCAAACTCTTAGTGAGTGTAGACAGTGTCAGGCACTGTGAGGTCATGGATATCCAGGCCATTTTGTGTCTGTGGGGAGCAGGAGCACGTTGTAAGGAGTCCTACCCTTCCTTTGGCTCTTACATTCTTTCCGCCACCTCTTCCGCAATGGACCCTGAGCCTTGGGAGGTGTGATAGAGATATTACAGTACTGAGCTTTCCAGTCACTTTTTTTCAGCACCATGATGCCTTCTGAGTCATCCCAAGGTCACTGCTATCTGAAAAGAGAAGATTCTCTACCAAAAGTGAGAGTAGCATTAATATAAGGGTATGAACATTAAGAGAAGTGCTTGGGCAGTTTGATAAGCATAGTATATACATTTAGCCTGACAGCAGCAGACGTTACACCCCCAGAACTCATGACTACCCCTGTTTTAAGTTTTCAGTATCAGGGATATATTCCCTCCCATGGAGTGAGCCTCCAGTCCAATTAGAGGGCAGTTGGTTTCCGCCATTCTTCCCTTTTTAAAAAGCTTGTTTGGGGCTGGAGAGATTCCTTAGAGGTTAAGGTGCTTGCTTGCAAAGCCAAAGGACCCAGGTTCAATTTCCCAGGACACATGTGTTTGGAATTTGTTTGCAGTAGCTGGAGGCCCTGGCATGTCCATTCTCTCTATCTGCCTTTCTCAAATAAATAAAAATAAAAATTTTAAATTTTGTTTATTTTTATTTATTTGAGAGCGACAGACAGACAGAGAAAGAGGCAGAGAGAGATGGGGAGAGAGAGAGAGAGAGAGAGAGAGAGAGAGAGAGAGAGAATGGGCGCACCAGGACCTCTAGCCACTGCAAACGAACTCCAGATGCATGTGCCCCCTTGTGCATTTGGCTTACGTGGGTCCTGGGGAATCGAGACTCGAACCGGGGTTCTTAGGCTTCACAGGCAAGCACTTAACCGCTAAGCATCCGTCCAGCCCAAAACATATTTTTTTTAAAGCTTGTTTTGATTCTGACCTTTTGATTAGGTTGTGAAGCTTCCCTATCACGTGACCTCCCTGAAGTGACCCATCCACATGTTGGAGTCCAACCTCTATTGTGCCCTCAGGCTTCTCTGCAGAAAAAATGAGGGAAGTGAACTGACAGCCACAACGGTTCCTTCTAAGAGGATACTTTTGGGCAGGGATCCCTTTGGCCATTGTAAGACACTGTAGACCCTCATTCTGGAAAAAAAAAAAGACAATCCCATAACTGTATTGGCTTACCTGGTTTTATTTGCTGAGTCTACCGCCTCTCTTCATACCCAGGGCAACTTTTTCTCCAACTCTAACTCCTTGATCCAAACGGTCAAGAAACACAAGTACCCTGCTTGGCCCCGCCTGGAAGAGGGAGCGCTCCAAGCCCACTTCTGTTTTGTTTTAAATGGAATGGGGAAGACTTCTTTTCCTCTTTGGCAAAGAGCCAAAAACGTTCAGTCCAGAACTGCCTGAGGCTACTGGTAGAAAAAGCCCTTCTGTAGGCCAGAAGGAAGGGCCATAGGGGGAGGAAGTCCAGACGTGGAGTGGGTGGGCGGGTAGGTATTTGTCCTGGCAAACTCTGTGCAAATCCATCCTTTCTGTCCCTTGCATCAATGAATCAGTGCTTGCCTGTTTTCCTTGTTTGTTTTGTTTCTCTATCATTGAATTATGTCCCTTGCCCGTTTTTTTTTTTTTTTTCACTTCTTATTTTGAGACAAGGTCTCACTTAGTTTTCCAGGCTGACCTTGAACTCACTCTGTAGTCCTGGCAGGCCTCAAATTTTCAATCCTACCGCAGCCTCCTGAGTAGCTGGGACTACAGTCCTGCGCCACCAAGCTGGGCTCCGCTTGTTTATTTATTTTATTTTTATTTTTTTGAGGTAGGGTCTCACTCTAGCCCAGGCTGACCTGGAATTCACTGTGTAGTCTCAGACTGGCCTTGAACTTACTGTGATCCTCTTAATCTCGGCTTCCTGAGTGCTGGGATGAAAGGTGTGCGCCACCACGCCCAGCCATTCCTTGTTTGGCGATTCGTGCGTTTTAGTTGAGTGACTGATACTGGCAGCAGAGTGACTCTCCATCTGATCTGCACCAACAGGAGATGAGCTACTTTATAATACTTGGGGTCTTTGAGCCTTATGTTTCAGTACTCAAGGGATTCTAAGCTTTTGAAAGGCCTCTTTAAAATCTCTCAGTCGTCTCCTTGTACAGGTGCTCAACTGGATTTAATGAAGCTGAATACAACTTCATTTTCTCACATGAACGCATGCTATAATCCCCTCTCCCATGGCAGTAAAGATATTTTTGAAGGGTAAGGAAGTTCTTCTTTTTAAAAATAAGTTTTTAAGTTAGCTTATAAAGTAATAGGTCTCTTTATGACATTTTTATAACATACATAATTATAATTTACTCTAACTTGTCCTCTTTCCCAACTGCCCTCCTCCGTGCCTCCTGATAACCCTCTTTCTAGCCCCCATCCTCCCCTCAAATGGTTTCCTTTCTACTTCCATGTCACATGCATTCTATTACATTCTGTTCCTCTCTTTCCCTTAACATCTCTTCCTCTCCTCTCATGGTTTCCTTCCCTTTCATAGTCTCCTTTCTAGTTTCATCAAACACACACTTAAATCTAGGTTCCACATATGAAAGAAAACATGCAGAATTTCATTTTCTGAATCTGGCTTACTTCACTTAGCATAATGATTCCCAGTTCTATCCATCCTCCAATAAATGTCATGATATCATTTTTCTTCATGGCTGAATAAAATTCCATTACGTATGTAGTACACTTTATCTATTTATCCATTTATCTGCTGAGGGACGTCTATCCTGGTTCCATTTCTTGGCTATTGTAAATACTGCAGTGATAAACATCATGTGCAAATATTTCTGTGCTATGCTGGCTTAGAGTAGGACACTGTTATATACTGTTTAAAAGAGCTTGCATTGAGAAATCAAGCTGAAACTGAGCTGAACCCTCCTTCCTGCTGGCTGGCTTGTCACAGTGCTAGAAAGTGCTCTTCAGGCTGCTGGGGGGAAAAAACTCATCAACAATCTTAGCCAGTTGTGGACCCTGCAAGCTACACAAGCAACTGGCTAGGCAAGATGTGCCCACTGGTGCAATAGTGGCATGTCCATTACAGGAGTTACAACTGCTCTGATTGGATCTGAGGCCCATTCCATGGGAGAGAATTCATTCCTGGTACTGAAACCCTAGTCACAAGCCTGTAGCTGGGGAAGTCATGGGCCCTAGTGAGGAACTACTACTATTATTTGGCTAAGTGGATACATGTGTCCATCAATTGCCCTCTAAATATTTATGTATATTCCCATAGATTAGTGCTTTTATCTTTTTTGTTTGTTTGTTTTTCAAGGTAGGGTCTCACTATAGCCCAGGCTGACCTGGAATTCACTATGTAGTCTCAGGGTGGCCTCAAACTCACAGCAATCCTCCTACCTCTGCCTCCCAAGTGCTGGGATTAAAGGTGTGTGCCACCATGCCCGGAACTCTTGTCATTTTTGATCAGAGAAACTTCTTTTTTGAAGACGGCAGAGACTAGTGAGGTGTGGTAGTTTGAATACGATAATTTGAATGTATGGCCCCCTAGACTCAAGCGTTGTTTTGTTTTGTTTTGTTTTTTGGTTTATCAAAGTACAGTCTCGCTCTAGCCCAGGCTAACCTGGACTTCATTATGTAATCTCAGGGTGACCTTGAATTCATGGCTCTCCTCTTACTGGGATTAAAGGCGTGCACCACCGTGCTTGGCGACTCAGGTGTTTTATTAAGCTTGTAGCTTGGGTCTCCAGCCGCCTGGTTGGAGGAGGTGTCACTGGGGGTAGGTCCTGGAGTCCAGCCCTAACATGTGTTTGGTGGTGGATCTGAACTCCAGCTCAAAGGTGTGGAGAGAGTAGTCTGAGCTCTGGCTGTTCCCTTTTGTGGTGCTGGCTGTTGGTGGTGTCTCTGCTTGGATCTATGAAAGGGAGCCAGCTTCTTCCACCATTGATGGTGTTCCACTGGGCTGTGTAAGCCTGGACCAACCCCCCTTCCTCCCATAAACTGTGTCTGGTTGGATGTTCATTCCAGCAGTGAGTAGCTGACTACAACAGTTCATGGAGGAGACTCGAAACTGACAGTGTACTGTGAGAAAGCGACAGTTGAGTGCTAAGCACAAAAATGAGACATCTCTACCACACCCCCAAGATTCAGAGAACATTGCAAAAGAGGTGGTGGAAAGAATGTAAGAGACAAAGAAAGGGGAGGAGAGCTTTGAAACACTGTTTTTAAGTCATGGATGATGGAAAAGGGCACAGGAGCATCAACATAAGGACTAGTTAGAAAGAAAAAATGGTCCAGTGGAAGGGGAGAGGGGACAAAAAAATCCTGAAAAGCTCTTCACATAGAACTAAAAATCACTGGTGATTATGACAGTCACGGCATGTCATGAGAGGAGTACAGCTACTGTGTGTGTGTGTGTGTGTGTGTGTGTTGTTGAGGATTAGCCCCAGGGCCTAGCACAAACTCTAGCAGTGCACCACATACTCAGCCTTATTTTTTTTATTTATTGACTTACTGACAGGATCTCATGGAGTTATCCAGGCTGGGCTTGAACTCCTGATTCTCCTGTGTGATCTTCCTGCGTGCTGGGATTCCTGGGGTGGAGTCACTAGGCTGGCTTATGCGGCATTCATGCTGTAACGGGGACACTGCTGAGAGACTGACAGGTCACAAAGGAGCAGAGGCCCTTCTGCCAGGAGGAGGGGTCCAGGGAGGAGTCTGAGAGTACACGTGGCGCCTCATGAGCCCTCAGGATTTCAGTCAGTCCAGGCTCAGGAGGAAGCAGACCTGTAACTTTTCTCAATTCATGGAGCACTGGACGGTGAGCCGGACATGAAGAGAGATGACCACGATCTCTTCTTAACACTAGAGCCAGGGGGTCCTGGCCTGGCCGGCAAAGCGAGGATCTAAGGCTCCGGCAAGATCGTGAAATTATCATGAGGCAGCCAGACACACAGACAGCACACACACACACACACACACACACACACACACACACACACACACACACATTGAGGGTGTTGTCAGCACGCAGCACAAACAAAATGCTTTTAGCTATCGTTGTAACTGAACATTTCCAAAACAACTTTTTCAAGCAAGATATCTTCCTATCAGAGGATGGGATCAGAGTGGAGGCTGGTGGGCTCTGCTATGAGAAAGGACAGCAGCCAAATTGTGGAGTTTGGAAGACTTTAACAGTAAGGTATTTTAAAAAAGGCCTGACATGTTTTTAAATTTCCAATACTCAGGCTGCACTTGGACCTAGGAGATCAATCTCTGGGTGGACCCAGGCATCAGTGCGTTTGGCAGCTGAGGGATGGGTCCCATGCTCAGTCAAGGTTGGGGTTTAGGTGGCTGAGGGAGAGCCAGAAAGAGGGGTGTCTCCCTGAACACGAGAGGGCGCTGTAGAGCAGGAAATCTCAAGGGTGGGCGCGCGCCGCACGTTGTCTTTGCCTCCAACAAAGGCCAGAGTTCCAGGCCTCCTAACAGAGACCCAGGCACGTGGCCAACGGTGTTTGAATGGGAACCAAAGCGCATCACCCAGTGTTGCTCTCTGGGCATTTGCTGACATCCGCTTCCAGGAAAGGCCAGGGAAGTTCCGCCTCTGTGGCAGTCCAAGGGGGCGCACAGATTCATGCCTATTCCAAATTGGACGGCTGTCCTGGCTGGCTCTCCTTAGGTGAGGGCAGCAAAGGAGCCAGAAGGCAGCTAATTCTTTCTTTTAATTATTTATTATTTTATTTTTACTTATTTATTTGTGAGAGAGAGAGAGAAGGAAGGAAAGACAGAGAGAGATTGGGCATGCCAGGGCCTCCAGCCACTTCAAATAAACTCCAGATACATGCACTACCTTGTGCATCTGGCTTAAGTGGGTCCTAGAGAATTGAACCAGGGTCCTTGGGGTTCACAGGCAAGTACCTTAACTGCTAAGCCATCTTCCCAGCCCCAGCTGTTTCTTTCTTTCTTTCTTTTTTAAAAAAAAAAAAAAAACAAACAAACTGTGTGTGTGTGTGTGTGTGTGTGTGTGTGTGTTTTGAAACATGTACACTTTATGGAGTGGCTAAATCAAGATAATGAACAAATATATTACCTCACATATTTGTCAAGGGAACAGTTAAATTTTACTGCGAGCAATTTTGAGAGATAAAATGGATTTTCACTATGCTATATCTTGAACTTCATCCTTACCCTATCTGACATTTTGTACCTTTTTGACCACAATCTCTGTAACTTGCCTAGCACTTTTCAATTTGGCTCCAGGAGCCTCACTTTCTGAGTCCACATATAAATGAGGCCTTTGGGCAACAGGCTATGCCCCAGGATATTTGCACACAAAGGGCTCACCCACACTTAGAAGGTTAATGGAAACATTCTTCTTTAAAATTTTTGTTTATTCATTCATTTTTATCTGGGGGGGGGATGGGCACATCAGGGCCTCTAACCACTGCAAACAAATCCCACATGTATGCACCACCTTGTGCATCTGGCTTTATGTGGGTATTGTGGAATCGAACCTGAATCCTTTGCCTTTGTTGGCAAGTGCTTTAACCACTAAGCCATCTCTCTAGCCTAGAAACTTCCTTCTTTTTAAGTCCTCAACCTCACCCTCCTCCAATCAGCAGAGCCGCCCTTTCCCTTTTTCTTGAAGCAGCAGCTATTGCCTCTAACTGGTCAGGAAGCATTTAAGCACTCCACATACAAGGGACTAGAAGGAGAGAAAATATACATAAAATTTTGAGGGAGAAGGGAAAGGAGAAATTAAGGAACTAAAATTAGTCCCTTTTCTATTTTGATGTCTTTAAAAAATAGTTTTGGGCTGGAGAGATGGCTTAGCAGTTAAGGTGCTTGCCTGTGAAGCCTAAGGACCCAGGTTTGATTCTCCAGGTCCCACATAAGCCAGATGCACATGGTGACACATGCATCTGGAGTTCATTTGCAGTGGCTAGAGGTCCTAGTGTGCCCATTCTCACTCTCTTTCTCTGTCTCTAACAAATAAATAAAAATAAATCTTTTAAAAACTGTTTTTAAAAAGGTCAAATTTTAAAAATAGTTTTATTTATCAGAGAGGAGAAAGGGAGAGAGAGAGAGAGAGAGAAAAAAAAAAAAAAAAAGAATATGGGCATGCAAGGGCCTCTTGCTGCTGCAAATGAACTCCCGAAACATGCGGCACTTTTTGTATCTGGTGTTTATGTGGAGAATTAAACTTGGGCTGGCATACTTTGCAAGCAAATGTATTTAACTGCTGAGTCATCTTCATAGACCTTTTTTGTTTTTTTGTTTTTTCGAGGTAGGGTTTCACTGTAGTCCACAGGCTGACCTGGAATTCACTCTGTATTCTCCAGGTGGTCTCGAACTCATGGCGATCCTCTTACCTCTGGCCTCCCAAAGTGCTGGGATTAAAGGCGTGTGCCACAGTGCCCAGCTGTTTACCTTTTTTTTTTTTTTTTTTGCCCTCCTCCACCCCCCCATGACAGAATGTAAATGGGCCCAATATTGTTTAGGTAAGAACAGTCTCAGTGAAGTCATGAATGCAACGGATATTTCATGTCCAGAAGACAATGTTCCAAAGTACTCCTTCCATCCTCTGGCTCTTAACATTCTTCCTGTTCCCTCTTCCTGTGTCTCAACTGTCACTGATGAGTGTTTTTTTTTTAAAGATTTATTTATTTATTTATTTATTTATTTATTTATTTGAGAGGGCTAGAGAGAATAGGCACACTAGGGTCTCTAGCCACCGCAAATGACCTCCAGATGCATGTGTCACCTTGCGCATCTGGTTTACGTGGGACCTGGAGAATTGAACCTGGGTCTTTAGGCTTCGCAGGCATGCACTTCAACCACTCAGCCATCTCTCTAGCCCAACTCTGATGAGTTTTGAGACTCCCCAGTAGTCACCTCCATCTGCAAAAAGAAGCTTTTCTGACCAAAGGTGAGTGCAGCACTAATCTACGGGAATAAACATCAATATTTAGAGGTACGACATATCCATTCAGCCAAACAACAGTAGTAGCGTCTCTTCCAGAGCCAATGACCTTCCCAACCACAGGTTGCTTTTTGTTGTTGTTTTATTTTTCGAGGTAGGCCATCCTACTTTCTTTTTTTTTTTTTTTTTTTTTTTGGTTTTTTGAGGTAGGGTCTCACTCTAGCCCAGGCTGACCTGGAACTCACTATGTAGTCTCAGGGTGGCCTTGAACTCACAGCGATCCTCCTACCTCTGCCTCCCAAGTGCTGGGATTAAAGGCGTGTGCCACCACGCCCAGCCCAACCACAGGTTTTTGACTAGGCTTTCAATCCCAGGCATAAATTTTCTCCCATGCAGCGGGGCTCAAGTGCAACAGAACCACAGTTGGTTGCCCTCATAACCATCATGCCACTATTCACCAGTGGGCACATCTTGCCTGGATGGTTGGTTGCTTGGTTGTGTAGCTTGCGCAGTCTACTGCTGGTTAAGACCAGTCGTGGTCTTTTTTCCCCAGCAGCCCGCAGAGGACTTTCAGCACTATGGCAGCTAGCCAGGAGGGAGGAGGCTTCCAGTTCAGTTCCAGCCTGGTTTCTCAGTGGCCTGCAACCACAATGCATGCGGTGTCCTTAGCAATAGGGTCTTATCGTCCAGCTCTGGTGGGCAACCAAGGGCATGGGCGGCAGCCTGTATCGTTTGGGGCCCTCAGGGCCTCCCTGGCCAAGACCTCACTGGGAGTTTTCCCTGACACTGAGTTTCCTGTAACAACTTGTGGCTTCTAGGAGCAGTCTTGCCTACCTATAGGGGATACTTATGCTCAAACTTTTAAAAATCATATTTTTAATTAGCTAACAAAGAAGTAGGGTTCTAAAATTTTTATTTATTTATTTGAGAGAGGGAAAGAGAGAGAGAAGAGAGAGAGAGAGAATGGGCACGCCAGGGCTACCAGGCACTGCAAATGAACTCCAGATGCATGCGCCCCCTTGTGCATCTGGATTATGTGGGTCCTGGAGAATCAAACCGAGGTCCTTTGGCTTTGCAAGCAAATGCCTTAACTGCTAAGCCATCTCTCCAGCCCCAAGAGGTAGGTTTTCCTAAGGCTTTTCCATACATTTGTAGTTTTAGTTTAACCCTCCTCTACTCCCTATTTTCTCCCATCACCCTCTCCTGTTTCCACTTAACTTTTTCCACTGCCAATATTCTACCTTCACATCTGCTATCTCCTCCTGGCCAACCTTCCCCCTCCCCTCCTGACCCCTTTATAGCTTTCCAGGAAGTTAGACACGGGTTGTTTTCTTAATTTCATTTTTGGATTATTTATTTATGTTCTATAAAAATACAGAATATTATTTTTTTGAAACAGGATCTTACTACGTAGCCCTAACTGGCCTGGAACTTGTTAGACGGACCAAGCTAAACTCAAAATTGTGGTGGTCTTCCTACTTCTACGTGCCAGAAGAGGGGCTTATAGCCATGTACCACATACCTGGCTCTATAGTCGAGTTGGTATTATGCAACTTTACTGAGCTTGTTTATTAACTCTCATGGTTGGTGAGAGAGAGAGAAAGAGAAAATTCTAGGATTTTTCTCTACATAAGATCATGTCAACTGTAAATACAGTTTTATTTCTTCCCATTCAATCTGTGTCCCTTCTATTTATTTCTCCTGTTCAGTGGCCTGGCTGCAACCTCCAGCATAATGTTGAATAGAAGTCATAAGATCTTTGTCTTGTTCCTTATTTTAGTGAGAAAGCGTTCAGTCTTTCCCCATGAAGTAAGATGTTTGTTATTGGTTTCATAGACACCCTTTGTCAGGTTGAGGAAGTTCTCATTGCTCTCTCTCTCTATCTCTCTCTCCGTGTGTGTGTGTGTGTGTGTGTGTGTGTGTGTGTGTGTGTGTGTGTGGTTCTGGGGATGGAACCTAGCTAGGCAAGCACCTGCACACTACTACTGAACTGAACCTTCAACCCTGAAGAAGTTCTCTTCTATTTCTATTTGTTTGAGGTGGTTTATTTTGTAGTCATGAAAGAGTGTTAGGATTTACCAGGTATTTTTTTTTTTGCATCTCTTTTAATACACACACACACACACACACATATATATATATATATATATATAAATTTATTTGAGAAAGAGGGGGGGGGGAGAGTGGCACGCCAGTGCCTCCACCACGTAGACGAACTCCAGATGCATCCCCCCGTTTGCATCTGGCCTGGAGGTGGAACCGGAATCCTTTGGCTTTGCAGCAAATGTAACCACTAATTTTAGCCAATTTTGCATCTTTGAAACATCATGTTCTTTTTTTCTTATTAATATGGATATCAATTGAGGATTATCATGTTAAAAACTCACAGCCAAATTGGGATTTAATCCCCCTTTTAGAATAATTTTTATATATTTATTTCATTATTCTTCAGGAGAAGGGAAAGATCAAATGGGCAGACCAAGGCATCAGCCTCAAAAAACTCAGATGATATGCACCATAAGGTTGGGGTTTAGGTGGCTGAGGGAGAGCCAGAAAGAGGGGTGTCTCCCTGAACACGAGAGGGCGCTGTAGAGCAGGAAATCTCAAGGGTGGGCGCGCGCCGCACGTTGTCTTTGCCTCCAACAAAGGCCAGAGTTCCAGGCCTCCTAACAGAGACCCAGGCACGTGGCCAACGGTGTTTGAATGGGAACCAAAGCGCATCACCCAGTGTTGCTCTCTGGGCATTTGCTGACATCCGCTTCCAGGAAAGGCCAGGGAAGTTCCGCCTCTGTGGCAGTCCAAGGGGGCGCACAGATTCATGCCTATTCCAAATTGGACGGCTGTCCTGGCTGGCTCTCCTTAGGTGAGGGCAGCAAAGGAGCCAGAAGGCAGCTAATTCTTTCTTTTAATTATTTATTATTTTATTTTTACTTATTTATTTGTGAGAGAGAGAAAGAGAGAAGGAAGGAAAGACAGAGAGAGATTGGGCATGCCAGGGCCTCCAGCCACTTCAAATAAACTCCAGATACATGCACTACCTTGTGCATCTGGCTTAAGTGGGTCCTAGAGAATTGAACCAGGGTCCTTGGGGTTCACAGGCAAGTACCTTAACTGCTAAGCCATCTTCCCAGCCCCAGCTGTTTCTTTCTTTCTTTTTTTTTTTTTAAAAAAAAAAAAAAACAAACAAACTGTGTGTGTGTGTGTGTGTGTGTGTGTGTGTGTGTTTTGAAACATGTACACTTTATGGAGTGGCTAAATCAAGATAATGAACAAATATATTACCTCACATATTTGTCAAGGGAACAGTTAAATTTTACTGCGAGCAATTTTGAGAGATAAAATGGATTTTCACTATGCTATATCTTGAACTTCATCCTTACCCTATCTGACATTTTGTACCTTTTTGACCACAATCTCTGTAACTTGCCTAGCACTTTTCAATTTGGCTCCAGGAGCCTCACTTTCTGAGTCCACATATAAATGAGGCCTTTGGGCAACAGGCTATGCCCCAGGATATTTGCACACAAAGGGCTCACCCACACTTAGAAGGTTAATGGAAACATTCTTCTTTAAAATTTTTGTTTATTCATTCATTTTTATCTGGGGGGGGGGGGGGGGATGGGCACAACAGGGCCTCTAACCACTGCAAACAAATCCCACATGTATGCACCACCTTGTGCATCTGGCTTTATGTGGGTATTGTGGAATCGAACCTGAATCCTTTGCCTTTGTTGGCAAGTGCTTTAACCACTAAGCCATCTCTCTAGCCTAGAAACTTCCTTCTTTTTAAGTCCTCAACCTCACCCTCCTCCAATCAGCAGAGCCGCCCTTTCCCTTTTTCTTGAAGCAGCAGCTACTGCCTCTAACTGGTCAGGAAGCATTTAAGCACTCCACATACAAGGGACTAGAAGGAGAGAAAATATACATAAAATTTTGAGGGAGAAGGGAAAGGAGAAATTAAGGAACTAAAATTAGTCCCTTTTCTATTTTGATGTCTTTAAAAAATAGTTTTGGGCTGGAGAGATGGCTTAGCAGTTAAGGTGCTTGCCTGTGAAGCCTAAGGACCCAGGTTTGATTCTCCAGGTCCCACATAAGCCAGATGCACATGGTGACACATGCGTCTGGAGTTCATTTGCAGTGGCTCGAGGCCCTAGTGTGCCCATTCTCACTCTCTTTCTCTGTCTCTAACAAATAAATAAAAATAAATCTTTTAAAAACTGTTTTTAAAAAGGTCAAATTTTAAAAATAGTTTTATTTATCAGAGAGGAGAAAGGGAGAGAGAGAGAGAGAGAGAAAAAAAAAAAAAAAAAGAATATGGGCATGCAAGGGCCTCTTGCTGCTGCAAATGAACTCCCGAAACATGCGGCACTTTTTGTATCTGGTGTTTATGTGGAGAATTAAACTCAGGCTGGCATACTTTGCAAGCAAATGTATTTAACTGCTGAGTCATCTTCATAGACCTTTTTTGTTTTTTTGTTTTTTCGAGGTAGGGTTTCACTGTAGTCCACAGGCTGACCTGGAATTCACTCTGTATTCTCCAGGTGGCCTCGAACTCATGGCGATCCTCTTACCTCTGGCCTCCCAAAGTGCTGGGATTAAAGGCGTGTGCCACAGTGCCCAGCTGTTTACCTTTTTTTTTTTTTTTTTTTGCCCTCCTCCACCCCCCCATGACAGAATGTAAATGGGCCCAATATTGTTTAGGTAAGAACAGTCTCAGTGAAGTCATGAATGCAACGGATATTTCATGTCCAGAAGACAATGTTCCAAAGTACTCCTTCCATCCTCTGGCTCTTAACATTCTTCCTGTTCCCTCTTCCCGTGTCTCAACTGTCACTGATGAGTGTTTTTTTTTTTAAAGATTTATTTATTTATTTATTTATTTATTTATTTATTTATTTGAGAGGGCTAGAGAGAATAGGCACACTAGGGTCTCTAGCCACCGCAAATGACCTCCAGATGCATGTGTCACCTTGCGCATCTGGTTTACGTGGGACCTGGAGAATTGAACCTGGGTCTTTAGGCTTCGCAGGCATGCACTTCAACCACTCAGCCATCTCTCTAGCCCAACTCTGATGAGTTTTGAGACTCCCCAGTAGTCACCTCCATCTGCAAAAAGAAGCTTTTCTGACCAAAGGTGAGTGCAGCACTAATCTACGGGAATAAACATCAATATTTAGAGGTACGACATATCCATTCAGCCAAACAACAGTAGTAGCGTCTCTTCCAGAGCCAATGACCTTCCCAACCACAGGTTGCTTTTTGTTGTTGTTTTATTTTTCGAGGTAGGCCATCCTACTTTCTTTTTTTTTTTTTTTTTTTTTTTTGGTTTTTTGAGGTAGGGTCTCACTCTAGCCCAGGCTGACCTGGAACTCACTATGTAGTCTCAGGGTGGCCTTGAACTCACAGCGATCCTCCTACCTCTGCCTCCCAAGTGCTGGGATTAAAGGCGTGTGCCACCACGCCCAGCCCAACCACAGGTTTTTGACTAGGCTTTCAATCCCAGGCATAAATTTTCTCCCATGCAGCGGGGCTCAAGTGCAACAGAACCACAGTTGGTTGCCCTCATAACCATCATGCCACTATTCACCAGTGGGCACATCTTGCCTGGATGGTTGGTTGCTTGGTTGTGTAGCTTGCGCAGTCTACTGCTGGTTAAGACCAGTCGTGGTCTTTTTTCCCCAGCAGCCCGCAGAGGACTTTCAGCACTATGGCAGCTAGCCAGGAGGGAGGAGGCTTCCAGTTCAGTTCCAGCCTGGTTTCTCAGTGGCCTGCAACCACAATGCATGCGGTGTCCTTAGCAATAGGGTCTTATCATCCAGCTCTGGTGGGCAACCAAGGGCATGGGCGGCAGCCTGTATCGTTTGGGGCCCTCAGGGCCTCCCTGGCCAAGACCTCACTGGGAGTTTTCCCTGACACTGAGTTTCCTGTAACAACTTGTGGCTTCTAGGAGCAGTCTTGCCTACCCATAGGGGATACACTCAAACTTTTTAAAATCATATTTTTAATTAGCTAACAAAGAAGTAGGGTTCTAAAATTTTTATTTATTTATTTGAGAGAGGGAAAGAGAGAGAGAAGAGAGAGAGAGAGAGAGAGATTGAGAGAGAGAGAGAATGGGCATGCCAGGGCTACCAGGCACTGCAAATGAACTCCAGATGCATGCACCCCCTTGTGCATCTGGCTTATGTGGGTCCTAGAAAATCAAACTGAGGTCCTTTGGCTTTGCAGGCAAATGCCTTAACTGCTAAGCCATCTCTCCAGCCCCAAGAGGTAGGTTTTCCTAAGGCTTTTCCATACATTTGTAGTTTTAGTTTAACCCTCCTCTACTCCCTATTTTCTCCCATCACCCTCTCCTGTTTCCACTTAACTTTTTCCACTGCCAACATTCTACCTTCACATCTGCTATCTCCTCCTGGCCAACCTTCCCCCTCCCCTCCTGACCCCTTTATAGCTTTCCAGGAAGTTAGACACGGGTTGTTTTCTTAATTTCATTTTTGGATTATTTATTTATGTTCTATAAAAATACAGAATATTATTTTTTTGAAACAGGATCTTACTACGTAGCCCTAACTGGCCTGGAACTTGTTAGACGGACCAAGCTAAACTCAAAATTGTGGTGGTCTTCCTACTTCTACGTGCCAGAAGAGGGGCTTATAGCCATGTACCACATACCTGGCTCTATAGTTGAGTTGGTATTATGCAACTTTACTGAGCTTGTTTATTGACTCTCATGGTTGGTGAGAGAGAGAGAGAGAGAGAAAATTCTAGGATTTTTCTCTACATAAGATCATGTCAACTGTAAATACAGTTTTATTTCTTCCCATTCAATCTGTGTCCCTTCTATTTATTTCTCTTGTTCAGTGGCCTGGCTGCAACCTCCAGCATAATGTTGAATAGAAGTCATAAGATCTTTGTCTTGTTCCTTATTTTAGTGAGAAAGCGTTCAGTCTTTCCCCATGAAGTAAGATGTTTGTTATTGGTTTCATAGACACCCTTTGTCAGGTTGAGGAAGTTCTCATTGCTCTCTCTCTCTATCTCTCTCTCCGTGTGTGTGTGTGTGTGTGTGTGTGTGTGTGTGTGTGTGTGTGTGGTTCTGGGGATGGAACCTAGCTAGGCAAGCACCTGCACACTACTACTGAACTGAACCTTCAACCTGAAGAAGTTCTCTTCTATTTCTATTTGTTGAGGTGGTTTTATTTTTGTAGTCATGAAAGAGTGTTAGGATTTACCAGGTATTTTTTTTTTTTGCATCTCTTTTTAATACACACACACACACACACACACACACACATATATATATATATATATATATAAATTTATTTGAGAAAGAGGCGGGGGGGGGAGAGTGGGCACGCCAGTGCCTCCAGCCACTGTAGACGAACTCCAGATGCATGCCCCCCGTTTGCATCTGGCCTGGAGGGTGGAACCGGGATCCTTTGGCTTTGCAGGCAAATGCCTTAACCACTAAGCCATTTCTCCAGCCATTTTTGCATCTCTTGAAACGATCATGTTCTTTTGTTCTTTATTAATATGGGATATTACATTGATTGATTATCAGTGTTAAACCAACTTCACATTCCTAGAATCCTTTGTGGATTCCTAAATCCCCCTTGGCTATAGCATATAATTTCTTTTATATTTTATTTTCATTTATTCATTCAAGAGAGAGAGAGAGAAGAGATGCAGATAGAGAATGGGCAGACCAAGGCCTCTAGCCACTGCAAACAAACTCCAGATGCATATGCCACCATATACATCTGGCTTATGTGGGTCCTGGGGAATTGAACCTGGGTCCGTAGGCTTCAGAGGCAAGAACCTTAACTGCTAAGCCATCTTTTCAGCCATGTAATTCTTTTCATGTGTTGCTAGATTCCCTTCAGTCTTTCTCTCTATCCACATACATTCCTGTTTTATAGGTTAATTTTCACTTAGATTCATAAAATAAACCTATTTACATGATTAAATTAATCCACAGACAGCATAAGGAAGTAGTAATTCATTCAGCATAACATTGTACAGTACGAGATATCAAAGACTCTTACCATCTTCCATAACCTCGTTCCTACCAGAGGTAATCGTTTTGCCATCTGTTTTGTGGTTCTCTGGGCATTACCACTAAAAACTGTTGATGTTACCTATTTCCTGATTTATCAAGTAATTATCAAGCTCACACTCTCAACTGCCTGTTTTACCTTTCCACCTAATGTCTGTTATCTACTGATTTTCTCCTAGTGGTATAAGAGACTGTTTGCTTTAAGAAAACTTTAAGAAAATTAAAGACTAGAGTTGGCTGCAACTAGACTTCTCACCTCACTCTTTTGCAAAATCTACTTAAAAAAATATTTATTTATGGGCTGGAGAGATGGATTAGTGGTTAAGCGCTTGCCTGTGAAGCCTAAGGAGCCCGGTTCGAGGCTTGATTCCCCAGGACCCACGTTAGCCAGATGCACAAGGGGGCGTACGCGTCTGGAGTTCGTTTGCAGTGGCTGGAAGCCCTGGCGCACCCATTCTCTCTCTCTCTCTCTCTATCTGCCTCTTTCTCTCTCTGTCACTTTCAAATAAATAAAAATAAACAAAAATTAAAAAAAATATATTTATGTATGTACTTGAGAAATAGAAAGAGGCAGAGAGAGAAAGAGAGACAGAGAAAGAGAGAATGGGTGCACCAGGGCCTCCAGCCACTGCAAACAAACTCCAGATGCATGTGCCACTGTGTGCATCTGGCTTACGTGGGTCTTGGGAATCAAACCTGGGTCCTTTGTCTTTGCAGGCAAGTGTCTTAACCACTGAGCCATCTCCCCAACCTTCTATTTACTTTTTATCCAGTAAAAAGCGAATTCTATTTGTCTTGCCTTGAATGGCAGCTGTCTCTGTTTCAATAAGTAAAATGCAAGAAAAGTAACAATAGGGTCTTAAAAGGTCCGCAAGGCTGGACCACAGGAGATCTGTAGTAGCTCTGTGATGTTCTTTCTGATGGCCCTGCCTTCCTCTGCAGGGAAGCCCAAGCAGTGAGTGGAGAGCCTTGTGAGGAGGACAGAGGTCCCTGGCCAGTGGTCCCAGGGGAGCTTAAGCTAGCAGCTGACACCAGTCACGAGCCCAGGCATTAGCCAATGTCATGAGAAGCAGAGCCACACCACCGCGCTGTGCTTGGCATTCCTGACCCACAGGTTGTAGGTAAGGAAAATCATTGTCTTACACCGCGAAATGTTCTTGTCATTTGTTACACAGCAATCTATAACTGACACAAATTATTACTTCATAGTTCTATTTTTTTCTCTTTCTTTTTTTGGTTTTTCAAGGTAGGGTCTCACTCTAGCCCAGGCTGACCTGGAATTCACTGTGGAGTCTCAGGGTGGCCTCGAACTCATGGCGATCCTCCTACCTCTACCTTCCGAGTGCTGGGATTAAAGGCTTGCCCAAATTAAGCATTTTATGATTAGAAGATCATCCTGAGTCACCTGAAGGAGCCTTAAATCCAATGATAAGGTCTAGGCCTGGATGATGAGCTCAAGGCTGGCTTGCTATACATAGTGAGTTCCAGGTCAGTCTGAACTAATTAGCAAGACCTTGTTTCTGAGAGACAGGCAGACACATACACACACACACACACACACACACACACACACACACACAGATACATAGACAAAAGAGACTGCGGAGAAGTGGAGACAGTGATGTGACCACGAGGCAGTGGCTGGAATGATGCAGCCACAAGTCTTCTGAAAGCTGGAAGAGGCAAGGAGCCATGTCCCCTAGAGCTATTGGCACTGCCTTATCAACACCTTCTTTTCTGACTTCTGCGAGTGAGCGCATTTTGTGTTGCTTTAAGCTACAAGGGTCTTATTTATTTATTTGTGTGTGTGTGTGTGTGTGTGTATGCATGTGCGCAAGCTTAGATATTAAACTCGGAGCCTCAACCATGCTAACTACATGCTCTATCATTGACCTACCCCCCAGCCACCAAGTTTTAGGTAATTTGTTGCAGAAGCTGTAAAAAACTAATATACCAATAAATATCATATATTATTGGAACAAAATTTGTGGTTGGATCCATAAAAGAACTAAATATAATTATTTGTTCTACACTTTGATGCTTAAAGGAGGCGTTCTAAAAAGGATTCAGGGGTAAAGTGCTTTCCTTTCCTTCCTTCCTTCCTCTCTCTCTCTCTCTCTCTCTCTCTCTCTCTTTTTCTTTTTTGTGTTTTTCAAGGTAGAGTCTCACTCTAGTCCAGGCTGACCTGGAATTCTCTCTGTAGTTCAAGGCTGACCTCAAACTCCCAGTGCTCCTCCTACCTCTGCCTCTCCAGTGCAAGAGGAAAGGCAACAGGAATGGGGACTCCATCGTCTACCATGACTGCTCAGTTAGCTGCCTTCCCTCTTCTTTGGTTGTTTTTGAGACAGGCTTGCCCAGAACTTGCTATGTAAGATTACATGTGTGGGCTACCCATCCTGGGCTTGGTCAGGCATTTTATTTTATTTTATTTTTTCAAGATAGGGTCTCACTCTAGCCCAGGCTGACCTGGAATTCAATATGTAGTCTCAAGCTGGCCTTGAACTCATGGCCATCCTCCTACCTCTGCCTCCCGAGTGCTGGGATCAAAGGCGTGTGCCCCCATGCCGGCCTTAGGTTTCTTTTTTTTTTTTGGTTTTTCGAGGTAGGGTCTCACTCTAGCCCAGGCTGACCTGGAATTCACTCTGGTGTCTCAGGGTGACCTCGAACTCACGGCAATCCTCCTACCTCTGCCTCCCGAGTGCTGGGATTAAAGGCCTGCGCCACCACGCCCGGCTGCCTTAGGTTTCTTATCAGAGTTACAAGTGGCCTTGCATGCTGCATTACTTCATCAGTGTGGCAGGCAGAAGAGAAACTCTCGTTACACTGCGGAGTCTGTGGAGCAGTGACCCAACAGGAGTGTGCAGGAAAGGTCAGCATGGGGTGGGGTGGGGGGAGGCTGGGGGGTTGGGGGCTCCTACTGGCTGTGGTGTTTCTGGAAGGCCACTGGGATTCCCCTCGGCATAGGCTGGGAGGCAGCCAGGTCGCTGCCTGCCCTGGGTTACGGGTTTGGCCTGTTTGGGGACATTGACGGTAGGCAACATTTTGTGTATAATTTTCTCTCCTAGTAAACAAAGCAAGAGATCAGATGAGATGAACTGAGCATAGAGTGAAGCTTGCGGAAGCGCTGTGGTTTCTGGCTGTGGTAAACATCTGGATGCAGGAGGGGATGTGGGTGGGCAGCTGTGCAGGCAGAGGGAGGCATGCTCTTCTGAAGCCCCAGGTACTGATCTGTCTCTTCTTTGTGGTTTCAGCAAAAGAATCACATTTGGGCTGGAGACATGGCTCTGTGGTTAAGGCGCTTGCTTGCCTGCGAAGCGTAACGACCTGGGTTCAGTTCCCCAGGACCCATGTAAAGCCAGATGCACAAAGTGGTGCATGTGTCTGGAGTTCATTTGCAGTGGCTGGAGGCTCTGGTGCACCCATTTTCCCTCTCCCCCCTTGTCTGCTTGCAAATAAGTAAATGAAACATTAAAAAAAAAAAAAGCTGGGCGTGGCGGCGCACACCTTTAATCCCAGCACTTGGGAGGCAGAGGTAGGAGGATCGCAGTGAGTTCGAGGCCACCCTGAGACTCCATAGTGAATTCCAGGTTAGCCTGGGCTAGAGTGAGACCTTGCCTCGAAAAACCAAAAAAAAAAAAAAAAGAAGAAGAAGAAGAAGAATCCGTGCGTGGTGGCGCACGCCTTTAATTCCAACACTCAGGAGGCAGAGGTAGGAGGATCGCAGGGAGTTCGAGGCCACCCTGAGACTCCGTAGTGAATTCCAGGCCAGCCTGGGATAGAGTGAAACCCTACCTTGAAAAACCAAAAAAAAAAAAAAAAAAAAAAAAAAAAAAAAAAAAAGAATCAGATTGTTAAACTTAAGTAGAATTTCAGATTAACAGTGGAATTATGTGTGCAAGGGCTGCCCTGGGCATCATCCCTTGTATTGGGAGGGAGACAAAAGAATTCTATAATCACAAAAGGCACCATTTGAAAGGAGCTTGGAATTCATCTAGCTGCACCCTGTGGAGAAAAGAAATCCCAGGGATGCTGAGTACCCAGCCCAAACCCAGTGCCCAGTGGGTGCTGGCGAGGAATGGTACCGTCCTTGAGTCCTGGAGGGCTTGGTTCCACCCAGGCTTTCCAAGTGGCAGTGCTCAGGGAAAAGTCTTCAGACTTAGAACTCTTTGGGTCTTGAAGCCTCCCCACACTGCGGCTCAAGGGTCTCTCAACTCCAGCTGACAGCGCTTCTGGACGACCCGGAACCACCTGTGTCGTTCCTGCTGGGTGACCTATGACCCACGTACAGACTGCAGACCTGACATTCCCGTGGGACTCCTGAAACGAGTCCCCCTTGTTCCTGAACCCAGAGGTCTTCCAAAGTGACTGCTGTGAGCTTAGCTTGAGCTAGCTCCACTCTAGACTCTGAGATTGTACCTCAGGAGATGCTCATGGGTCAGCGTGGAGTTTACAATGTGCCAAATTAAATAAAATTCAACAGGCGGTATGAACAGGTGGAAAGCTGAACTTCATGAGGCTCTTGCTACCTGCCAAGCTAAATGTAAAAACTTTGAATCCTAACCAAAACGCCCATCAGGGTGGGTACCATGAGGAAAATACTGGGGACACTGGGGGTGCAACTCAGTGGTGGAAGGTATCCCCAGGACCAAAGGAGAATAGAAAGGAGATGGAAAGGTGACTCAGTTGGGTAAAAGCGCTTGCTGCACAAGCATGAAGAACTGAGTCTGGATCCCCAGCACCCACACAAAAGCCGGGTGTGGTGGCACACACCTTTAATCCCAGCACTGGGGAGGCAGAGGTAGGAGGAGCACTGTGAGTTCGAGGACACCCTGAGACTCCATAGTGAATTCCAGGTCAGCCTGGGCTAGAGCGAGACCCTACCTTGATAAACCAAAGGGGTGAGGGGGGTGAGAAAAGCTGGGTGCATTGAGCGTGCTTGTCATCCCAGTGCTGAGGATCAGACACGGGAGAACCCCTGGGCCTCCCAGGTCAGCTGGTCCAGCTGAATTCATGAGCTTCAGGTTCAATGAGAGGCCTGTTTCAAAGAATGAGTTCACTGGGCTGGAGAGATGGCTTAGCAGTTAAGCGCTTGCCTGTGAAGCCTGAGGGCCCTGGTTCAAGGCTCGATTCCCCAGGACCCACGTTAGCCAGATGCACAAGGGGGCGCACGCGTCTGGAGTTCCTTTGCGGTGGCTGGAGGCCCTGGTGCGCCCATTGTCCCCCTCTCTCTGCCTCTTTCTCTCTCTGTCTGTCGCTCTCAAATAAATAAATAAAAATGAACAACAACAAAAAAAGAATGAGTTCACTGAGAAAGACACATTTGAGGCTGAAATCTGGCGCGCACACACACACACACACACACACAGAAAGCAGCGAGGAATTTAACCCAGGCAACTCCTGCTCATCATTGCTAGAGGCTCATAGCACATGACACTTAACTGGACACTCACCTTGGCTGGGACATTGGCAAGCGTCTTAGAGCTGTCTTATTTCGTTTACTACCCCCAGGTATGTGGTATCATCCCCCCTTTATGAGCTTGAACCACTTGGCCAGCATCCTCACGCCTACTGGCAGGACAGTTCCATTGACTCTCCCACCCCTGCTGGCCCCATATTCTTTTTTTCTTTTTAAGATTTTATTTTTATTTATTTATTACAGTCAGAGAGAGAGGGGGAGAGAGAGAGAGAGAGTGAGAATGGGCGTGCCAGGGCTTCTAGCCACTGCAAATGAACTCCAGACGCATGTGCATCTGGCTTATGTGGGACCTGGAGAATCGAACTTGGATCCTTGGGCTTTGCAAGCATATGCCTTAACCGCTAAGCCATCTCTCCAGCCCCATATTCTTTTTTAAAAAATATTTTTTGTTCATTTTTATTTATTTGAGAGCGAAAGACAGAAAGAGGCAGGGGGAGAGAGAGAGAGAATGGGCGTGCCAGGGCCTCCAGCCACTGCAAACAAACTCCAGACGTGTGCGCCCCCTTGTGCATCTTTCTAATGTGGATCTTGGGGAATCGAGCCTTGAACCGAGGTCCTTAGGCTTCACAGGCAAGCGCTTAACCGCTAAGCCATCTCTCCAGCCCCCATATTCTTTAAAAAAAAAAAAAATTATTTTCTTTATTTATTTGAGAAAGAGAAATAGGCAGGGAGAGAGAGAATGGGTGTGCCAGGGCCTCTAGCTGCTGCAAACAAACTCCAGATTCATGCGTCCCTTGTGCATCTGGCTTACGTGGGTCCCAGGGAATTGAACCCAGGTCCTTTGGCTTAGCAGGCAAGCGCCTTAACCACTAAGCCATTTCTCCAGCCCATAGCCCCATATTCTTCAGTGGTGATCTTTGTTGAAGGGAGATAAGTGTGAAGGGTTTATTTTGCTAGTAATTTTTATGCTTAGTTTTGGAAACGTCCTTAAAAACAAAACCAAGCAGAAATGATGCTCCTTGACCCTGATGTTATCCCGATTTTGAAGGTCACTGTATGTTTCTGGGATGGGTGGAGGAAGGGGAAGAAAAGAAGGTTAGATTTGGGTCAGCAAAATTTCCCAAAGTTTTCATTCAGAATTCAATTGATTTCTTTGAAGGTTTTTTTTTTTTTTTTGAGACAGATTCTCATGAAGGCCAGGCTGCCTTGAACTCATGATGACCTGCCTACTTCAGTCTCCTAAGTGCTGGGATTAAAGGCATGAGCCATCTGGATGGACTCTTTGGAGCATTTTAAAATGACATTTAAAAAATATTTTTATTTATTTATTTGCAAGGAAAGAGAGAGAGAGAGAGAAAGGGCACACCAGGGCCTCCTGCCACTGAAAACAAACTCCAGATACATGTGCCACTTTGTGTATCTGGCTTTATTTGAGTATTGGGGAACTGAACCTAAGTCATTAGGTTTTTCAGGAAAGTGCCTTAACTGCTGAGCCATCTCTCCATCACTCTCTGAGGCTTTTTTTTTTTTTTTTTTTTTTTTTTGGTTTTTTGAGGTAGGGTCTCACTCTGGCCCAGGCTGACCTGGAATTCACTATGTAGTCTCAGGGTGGCCTCGAACTCACGGCGATCCTCCTACCTCTGCCTCCCAAGTGCTGGGATTAAAGGCGTTCACCGCCACGCCCGGCTTCTGAGGCATTTTTTGAGATGGGAAATTGAAGACACTTCTTCGGTAAGCAGGGTTCACTCAGACGACGCTCACTGTGCAGGTGGGCCTCTGCACCGTTAGAGAGCCCCGTGGCTTTCTGGCGGCTCTTGTCCTGGAGCTGGGTGATGGCAGGAAGTGGGTGGGGGGGATGGGCCTCACGGAAAGGGCCTAGCAACAACGTGCTCATGCAGCTGCGGGCACAGTGCTGGCAGGCCCCTTGGCAATGCTCTACCTGGGAGATGCAGCCCTCAGGTAGGGCCAAAGGCGGTGGGTGGGTACAGTGTTGGCAGGCCACTGCCAAAGACAGAAAGGGAATATGCCAAGTCAGGCTGGGACTTGACGTCTCCCCGGTTATGATGAGAATGTCCCTCTGAATTTGTTACACACCCTTCCATTTACCAGATCCTTTCCTGTGCTCTGACTAGGAAATTTTAGGAAAGAGGGGGATGGCAAGGTTGCAAGAGCCACAGGTTGGGACATCATGCCCAGAGGCACTGCCTCCCCCCAACAACTGACTGCTGCTCCCGCAAGTGCATCACCCACAACCCCATGGGGAGCACCTGCAACCCCACTGACGAGGGTCCCCAGCAGAATGGGGGCAGAGACAAGGAAAAGGATGATATCAACACTTGATGTATCCATGCTAAGTTTGTCGGAAATAAATAAATAAAACACTGCCCAGCATGGCAGTGTGAATGTTACTCACTTCACAGTGCTGAGTTTACTGCCACTTGACAAGGTCACACACAGTCAAGGCCCCAGACGGAGCCAACAGCGTCACAAACATACGGTGGCATGGGGATGGGATGAAGAGACAGAATCGTTCCTGCTTTGTTTTGAGACAGGGTCATATTGTGTAGCCCCAGGCTGGCCTCCAAATTGTGATCCTCCTGCCTCAGCCTCCTGAGCGCTAGGAGGACTGGTGTGCATCCTCATACTCCAACATCTTTACTTTGGAGGGGGTGTGTTTGGTTTGGAAAATGTGGGGCATCTTGAGGTCATGGTGATATAGGGAGGAGGGCATACCACCAGGAGAGGCAGACGTAGCCAGGAACGAAGTAGCCTTGGGTGGGGGAGATCTTCAAACTCTGGTTAGGAGGCTGTGGTCAGGATTCCTGAGCCAAGAGGGAGGGCAGCTGGCAAGTCAGAAGCAGTCACAACAGACCCAGGAAGGTGGCCAGGGGCTAGGGTCCTGCCAGGCCAGGTGAGTCCCTGGTCTGAGCTCCAGCCTCCTGGCAGACTCAGAGGTGCCTGACCCCTGCGCCCACACACCCTCAGCTGAGGCTCCCTGATTGCTGCTCACTTCCGGCTCTATTTACATTCCACGAACCTCCTCATTATTGTCTTATGTTATCACCAGGGTTTTACCTACCTTCTTTTTCTCTTTGTCCTACAAAAGTTTTTTTTCTTCTTCTTCTTTCCCACCACGCTCAGCTAAACTCACCATTTAAAAATAACATTTATATATTCATGATTTTGTGATACCCTCAGTACTGTACAATTCCAGAACATTCTTTCACTTCATAGGGAAACCCTCCTACCTATTTTTTTTTTTGTGTGTGTGTGGGGGGGGCTGCCCATGCATGTGTGTGGATTTGTGTTTGGAGCCCAGAGGACAACCTCACATATTGAGAGTTCTTCCATTCCTTGGGAATGCCATTGACCACTTTTTTCTTTTCTTTGGGACACAGCCTGTCATTGGCTTGGGGCTTGCTGATTAGTAGGCTAGAGTGGCTGGCCAGCCTGTCCCAAGGATCCTCCTGTCTGCATGTCTTCAGTGCTGGGATTTCCAAGCATATGTCACCATGGGGTTCTAGGGCTGGAACTCAGGCCTTTATACTTGTAAGCCTCCCTCCTACCCATCAGGAAGCACTTACTCTCTCACCTAGCCCTGGCAACTACTGATCTCTTTTCTTTTATCTCCTATCTCTCTTCTCCTCTCTAATCTCCTCCCTTACCCTGTCTTCCTTTCTTTCCTTTTTCCTTCTCCTCTCCTATTCCCTTCCTATCTTCCTCATTTTTTTTTTTTTTTTGGAGGGGTGCTGGGGATCATACCCAGTTCCTCACACGTTAGGTACACACTGCACCACTCAGCTACACTCCCAGTCCCTCCAATATACTTCTGTCTTCATGAGTTTGCCTGGCCTGAGTATTTCATATAAACAGAATAATTACCATATGGGCCTTTTGTGTCTGCTCTGACTTGGCATCATGTCTGTGAGGTTTGTTCATTCCATAGCATGTAGTAAGTACTTCATCCCTTTTTATGTCTGAATAATCGTCCATTGTCTGGCTATGTCTGATTTTCTTTATCGATAATTTCCCCAGATGAAGGACATTTTGGTTGTTTCTACTTCTTGGCTATTGTGAATGATAGTGAGTGTGGAATGTAAGGGACGAGAGATTCGGCAAGCTGTGGCGGAGGTGGCTTTGCTGTTGCTATGGCTGAGATGCTTGTGTAAAAGAGGAGTTGCGGGTTGGAGAGATGGCTTAGTGGTTAAGGCGCTTGCCTACAAAGCATAAGGGCCCAGGTTCGATTCCCCAGTACCCACATAATCCAAATGCACAAGGTGGCACATGTGTCTGGAGTTCATTTGCAGTGGTTAGAGGCCCTGGCATGCCCATTTTCTCTCTCACTCACTGAACCCCCTCTCTGTAAAATACGTAAATAGATAAAGATACTTAAATTTTTAAAAATAATTTATTTGTTTATATTTATTTATTTGCAAGCAGAGAGAGAGAGAGCTAGAGAGAAGAGAGACAGACAGTGAGAGAATAGGCGCGCTAGGGCCTGTAGCCACTGCAAACAAACTCCAAATGCATGTGCCCCTTGTGCACCTGGCTTATGTGGGTCTTGGAGAATTGAACCTGGGTCCTTTGGCTTTGCAGGCAAACGCCTTAACCGCTAAGCCATCTCTCCAGCCCCTAAATTTTTTTTTAAAGGAGTTATAACAAGACAAGGACATGAGGCTCATGTCCTCTGCATTAGCCTCTGATTTAGCAGGTAAATTGGATAAAAGAGAAGATGAGATAGACATGCTGGTTTACCATCTCTTATAATTATCAGTCCACAAGGAAAACAAAGCACAAATTAATTAGATTGGTGTTGAAGCCCATTCATGGGATCAAAAACCTTGGAACATGTGGGAGGAGTCGGATAGTGAGGAGGGAGAGAATGAGGGAAAGTGCTAGAACATGCCCCTCAGATCCGACCTTTAAGACAGAGAAAGGAGAAGTCCATGACTCACTGAGTAGATGGGGGACCTTAATCGCGGACAGCTCAAGAAACCCTGATAGTTGGGGCATTGTGCCACTGAAGTGCTTGGGTTGGGAAGACTTTCAAGCGAGAGGGGAAAGACGCTGTTGTAGAATGGCTGGTGAGGCTGTGGGAGATGGGTTCAGATGGGATCAGTCTGAGTGCTGTGGAAGCTGAGAAACTCGGTCATGTAACTCCTCATCCTCCCTTGAGACGAAGGCTGCTGTAGCCTGAAGTGATACAAAGGAAGTTGGTCAGTGATGGGCTGGTTCATACTGGTTCATTTGGGACACTTGGTTATTGCTGGCAGAGGTCTCTATGAATATCCGGGGCTGGAAGACAACAGAGGCAGGACAGGCTCTGCTGAGGGAGCTAGGAATGAGAGAGAAGTGTTGTTGATGCCCAGTTCACTGAGTCGATAGGGTTACCGTTCACAAGAGTCATGAGAAGTTAATCCAGCAGACCTTGGGACTGATGGCTTTAGTTGCTTCACTAAAGCCTTTGGTGGGAGGTGACCTGTACAAGGTAAGAGAGGCTTTGGCAGATCTCAGTGTGGTTAGACCAGCATGTGAATCAAGGTCATAACATGTGAAATTAATCTAGAGAAGACAAAAGAAGAGCCAAACAGAGAAAAGGATCTGCTCAGATCACTCGAAGGCAAACGTGGCAGGATTTTTTGTGGAGCTGGAGTTCATAGGGATAACATTAACAGAAAAGCCCTGCTAGTGAGCCTCTAGAGGGCTCTAAGGCTGAAAGAACAGTTCTCAGAAGTCACAGCTGATCAACCGGAGCGGGTTAAGAGGACTAGGCTTGTCCCAGGGGTAGACAATTATGCCCCCAGAGTGAGCCATGCACAGTTCTATCCTGCAGAAAGCCATGCTGGGAGTGAACGTTGCTTGCCTAGCCTGAGGTGATCACAGCATCCAGGTATGTCTGAGGGAGAGGCAATGGCCACGGTGCTGGCTCCTCAGAGCCTATCAGATGCTGGGAGCCAACCTCAAGGGGCAAGCACAATGTTGCAAGATTGGAGCTGGGGGTAGGGGGGCTCCAAGCATCACAAGCCCCGGGTTCTTAGCCACATTTAAGAAAGTATTGAAAAGTCTGAGTCAGAGAATAGGAAGTTATAAAGTATTTATTAAAGTAGGCTAGAGGGCTGGAGAGATGGCTTAGTGGTTAAGGTGCTTACTGGCAAAGCCTAAGGACCCAGGTTCAATTCCCTAGGACCCATGTAAAGTCAGATACACAAGGTGGCACATATATCTGGAGTTCATCTGAAGCCACTAAAAGATCCTAGCATGCCCATTCTCTCTATCTGCTCTCTCTCTCTCTCTCTCTCTCTCTCAAGTAAATAAAACTAAAATATTTAAAAAAATTTAAAATAGGAGGCCAGGCATGTTGGCACATACCTTTAATCCCAGCACTTGGGAGGCAGAGGTAAGAGGATCACCAAGAGTTTAGGGCTTCCCTGAGACTACATAGTAAATTCCAGATTCCAGGTCAGTCTGAGCTAGAGTGAGACCCTATCTCAAAAAGCCAAAAAAAAAAAAAAGTTTTTTTGTTTTTTTTTTTAAATAAGGAGCTGGGCATGGTGGCACATGCCTTTAATCTCAGTACTTGGGAGGCAGAGATAGGAAGATCACTGAGAGTTCAAGGCCACCCTAAGACTACATAGTGAATTCCAGGTCAGTCTGAGCTAGAGTGAGACCCTGCCTTGAAAAGCCAATCAATCAATTAATCAACAAATAAATAAATAAAATAAGGACTGGAGAGATTGCTTGGTGGTTAAGGTGCTTGCCTGCAAAGCCTAAGGACCCATGTTCAACTCTCCAGATCCCATGTAAGCCAGATGCACACAGGCAAGGCACTGCACAAGGTCACACATGCCCACTAGGTGGCGCAAGCGTCTGGAGTTCTATTGCAGTGTCTGAGGCGCTGGCCAATTCTCTCTGCCTCTCTGTCTCTCTCTCACTCACTTGCTCTCTCTAAATAAAAATAAAAAAATAAAACTTTTAAATAAATAAAGTAGAATGGAAACAGGGGAGAAGAAAAAACAGGAAAGCCAAGAGGAGTTCTGGGAGGGAAGAGCCAAAGACCAAGGGAGAATTTCCCTCACGTGGAGAAGAAGCCTGTGGGGGGAGGATGTCTCACAAGTGGCTCTGCTGTATCTGTATGAATCAGACATCCAACTAGAATGAGCCTCAGCATCAGGCTCAGGTGTGTACAGGGATCCTGACTGGCTGACAGGTACCCAAGAGGCTGAAACTGGAAGGGGCAGCCCACAGGTGCTAACTAAGCCTGAAAAAACAAAACAAAACAAAACAAAACAAAACAAAACAAAAAAAACTGAGGAAGAACAAGGAAGCCATCTTGGGTAATGCTGCATCAGGTTCATGTTCTAGTTCCTTCAAAGCTGTCTTGTTCCTATCCGTATCCAGCTGCGGGTGGAGAGTGGCCTCACTCTCCCTTGGCTCTTTAGTTGCCTCTGGTTTTCAGGGAGAGTCATTAATCCTTCAAATCCCAATATAATGAGCCCCATTGTAGTGTTGCTTTGGGGTCTCATGCTCTGTAAGTAAGCCCTCACCCCCAGGCTGAAGGAGGAGCACAGTGAGTCCCACTGAAGTGCTGCTCTGCCGTCTCCTACTCCTGGGCAGGCCAGGCAGCTTCAGTGGGCCCTACTGAACCCTTGGGGGGTGGCAAGGCAGGCCCATGGAACCACCACAGGTAAGAAAGCAGGATGGCAAACTGGGCATGGTGGCACACGCCTTTAATCCCAGCACTTAGGAGGCAGAGGTAGGAGGATCACCGTGAGTTCAAGGCCACCCTGAAACTACATAGTGAATTCCAGGTCAGCCTGGGCTAGAGTGAAACCCTACCTCAAAAAACCAAAAAAGAAAAAGAAAAAAAAAAAAAAAGAAAGAAAGTAGGATGGCCCTTAGGAAATGTCTGGGGATCCTGGAAGGTCAAATGGGGTACTGCTTCTATATTCATTCTGCTGCCTTCCCCAGCATTGCCCTGTTTTTAAAGTGTTTCTTTGTTTTTAATTTTAATTTAATTTTATTTGTTTGAGAAAGAGCTAGAAAGAGGCAGAGAGAGAGAGAGAGAGAGAGAGAGAGAGAGAGAGAGAGAGAGAGAGAGAGAATGGGTATGCCAGGGCCTCTAGCCATTGCAAACAAACTCCAAATGCATGTGCCACTTTCTGCATTTGGCCATGCGTGGGTACTGGGGAATCAAACCTGGGTCCTTAGGCTTCTCAAGCAAGCGCCTAAAACCTCTGAGTCATCTCTCCTGCCCTGTTTTTACCTTTTAATCTCTTTGGGAGTGCATACTTTTTTTGTTTTTTTGTTTTTGAGGTAGGGGCTCACTGTAGCCCAGGCTGACCTGGAATTCACTATGGAGTCTCAGGGTGGCCTCGAACTCATGGCGATCCTCCTACCTCTGCCTCCTGAGTGCTGGGATTAAAGGCATGCACCACCACGCCCAGCTGGGAGTGCATACTTTTAAATAACCTCTCTCTCTCTCTCTCTCTCTCTCTCTCTATATATATATATATATATATATATTATAGAGAGAGAGAGGTTTTATATATAGAGAGAGGAATATATATTCCGCCCCAGGGAGAAGTCCCATTCCACCTTGAATGACAACTTCCCTGTGGCTCCTTCTAGACACTCCTCGTCCCTGCCCAGGAGTAGGAGACGACAGAGCAGCACTTCAGTGGGACTCACTGTGCTCCTCCTTCAGCCTGGGGGTGAGGGCTTACTTACAGAGCATGAGACCCCAAAGCAACACTACAATGGGGCTCATTATATTGGGATTTGAAGGATTAATGACTCTCCCTGAAAACCAGAGGCAACTAAAGAGTTAATGACTGTCCCTAAGACTAGAAGGCCTTGAAGAAACATCAGAGGCATCCAGTCTCAGACAAGCCTGACAACTCCCCTGATTGATAAAGTTCCCTGAACTTAGAAAGCCTGGAAGGAACAGAAACCATCTGGGGTCTCCTCCCTGGACAATTTTACTGAAAAAGCTTATTCTGAGCAAGGGCGCAGCTGGAAGCTCCCCAACTATTGGCTAGCTTTCACAGTGCCTGAAGGTACTATTCAGGCTGCTGGGGAAGAACGGTCACCAACAGGCCTGCTAAGCTCTGGACCCCCACATGCTGCATTAGCAACGTGCCAGGCGGGAGCCTGCTGGTGTGATGGTGGCACGGTTGTTGTGGGTACAGCCAACAGCTTTCCCACTGAATTCAAGGCGGGCTCCACAGGAGGGAGTTCATGTCTGATACTGGTCACAAGCTTGTGACTGGGGATGTCACAGGTCCCAATGGGGAAGCCACTGCTATTGTTTTGTTTAAAGGATGTGATGGTCCTGTCAGATCACCTGGTAAACATCTGTGTTCGTGCCATAGATCACTGCGGCTGTCAACACAACAACGGGTCACAGAAGGAAACTATGTCTTACAATGGGAAGTGTACAACGGAGACGGAAATTGTCAAGCTCCTGAGACTAAGTGATTGCTGCTGAGGTGTAGTGGCCCAGTGCTTAGCTATACGTAGACACGCACCTCACTCCCTCCAAGGCACAGGGAACATGGTGGATGAGGGGGTGGGAAGGGGGTGGAATGTTGTATAGCAAATTCCTCTGAGTTGAAATGTTCCCTCCTGAAGGGAGGAGGGAGACAAAAGGTCAACGAGTCTGGGAGAACTGAAACTTCAAAAGGTCGCATGACCACTCCCCAAGGTTATAAGAGCAGTAAACAACTGTGGAGGGACAGACCATGTTGTAGAGAAAATTCCTCTGAGCTAAAAATGCCTTCCTGGAGGGAAGAGGGAATCAGGAGGTTAACAAAGGAGGTCTGGGGAAAAGGTTGCAAGACACCCTCCCTCGGGATTTATAAGGGGTAAACAACTGCTTGGGGAGAGACCTCCACCTGGCAAGCTGCCCGCAGGCCCTGCAGTGTGCTGCAGAGATACAGCAGGAAGCCTCCACGAGGTGCCACGGTTTTGGTGATGCCGCTGCCTTTGAGGCATCCACTGCTCCTGCAAGCAACCCCAGTAAACTCACTGGTTCACCAACACTAGTTTTGGTGCAATAGGGCTTTGGTCTGTCATCTGTTGCCATATCTGGGGTGAATAGACCTGTATTCACATCTCCCCAGAAAAAAAGTTAGCAGCTGAGCCATTTTCCCAGTTCCAAGGGTCTCATTCTTTCTGTAACTAATATTTCATTGCATGTCTTTGCCATATTTTCTTGATCTATTCATCTATCAATAGGCAGATAACGGGGATGCAGCTGAGTAAGAGGAGTAAGTTCTAATGTTTTACGGCACAGTTAAATAACTATGTTGATGATAATTGACTACATGTTTCAAAATACCTAGGAGAAAGGATGTTTGAATTTTCCTAACACAAAGAAATGAGGAATGTCTGAGGAGGTAGATAGATACAGCAGTGACACTGATCTGATATGATGTGATAGGTGCACATTATGTATCTATAATGAAATGTCACACTGCACCCTCTAAATGTATACAATTATTATGTTGATTTAAAGCAAAAAGAGAGTCGGGTGTGGTGGAGCAGGCCTTTAATCCCAGCACTCGGAAGGCAGAGATAGGAGGATTGCTGTGAGTTCAAGGCCACCCTGAGACTGCATAGTGAATTCCAGGTCAGCCTGGACTAGAGCAAAACCCTACCTAGAGAAACAAAATGAATGAATGAATGAATGAATGAATAAATACAAAGTAAGAAAAGAAAAGAGAGAGAGAAGGGGTTTTGGTCTTGTTTCAGGTTCCATCCTAGAAGTTGGGAGGGATGTAGGCTCACAGGCCATGGAAGCTCAGGTCTTTCCAGTTCATCAAGATAAGAATGGGCAGCCGGGTGTGGTGGCGCACGCCTTTAATCCCAGCACTCGGGAGGCAGAGGTAGGAGGATTGCCATGAGTTCAAGGCCACCCTGAGATGACAGAGTTAATTCCAGGTCAGCCTAGACCAGAGTGAGACCCTATCTCGAAAAAACCAAAAAAAAAAAAAAAAAAAAAAAAAGATAAGAATGGGCAGCCGGGTGTGGTGGCGCACGCCTTTAATCCCAGCACTTGGGAGGCAGCGATAGGAGGATAGCTGTGAGTTCAAGGCCACCCTGAGACTACATAGTGAATTTCAGGTCAGCCTGGGCTAGAGTGAGACCCTACCTCAAAAAAAAAAAAGATAAGGCAATGCACAGACCTTTCCCATCACCTCCACTAACTTAACTCTGCTACGTAACAGCCTGACACGTTTCCACTAACTCTTCTGAATTTGAGATCTCTAGCTTGTACCAAGTAAGTAAAAGACTTTTATTCCCAACTTAAGAATGCCTTCTCCCTTACTACTACAAGCAACACTCCTTGTTTCCTTACTTACCACCTGTTTTCATCACTACTTTCAACCTTAATCATCATACATATATGATGTATCACCTGTACATGTCATGTCACATGCAAAAAATTAATATATAAATAGAATGACCAGATCATAAGGGCTAACAGATTTACTATGATCCAGGAGTTTCTTTCCTTATTGGGCTGGAGAGATGGCTTAGCAGTTAAGGTGCTTGCCTGCAAAGCCAAAGGACCCAGGTTAGATTTCCCCAGGACCCACAAGCCAGATGAACAGGTGGCCCATGCGTCTGGAGTTCATTTGCAGTGGCTGAAAGCCATGTTGTGCCCATTCTCTCTCTCTCTGCCTCTTCCCTCTCAAATAAAAATTAAAAATAATAGTTCTATTTATATGTTTGAGAGAGAGAGAGTGAGAGAGAGAAAGAGGCAGATAGAGAAAAAGAGAATAGGTGCACCAGGGCCTCCAACTGCTGCAAATGAACTCCAGACGCACGGGCCATCTTGTATTTCTGGCTTACATGGGTCCTGGGGATTCAAACTAGGGTCCTTTGGCTTTGCAGGCAAGTGCCTTAACTGCTAAACCACCTCTCCAGCCCCTATTCTTTTTCAACTATAAGCAAAGATGCTGGAATATTAGAGCCTTAGAGCTTCCTGTCCCTACCCTTCCCTCCCTTCCTTTAGCCAACCTGGCTCCTTACCTGAACACTGGCTCACACCCCTACAAGCCCTTCTCCTCCCACTAGGCAAGCTGCCATGCCCCAAGGGCATAGACATGAAAAGCCATGTGCCATTCTCTCTCTTTCTCTCTTTCTGGCCCTCCTTCATAAAACAAGGCGTGTGTTTCTGAATCTCTGTTTGTCTCATCTGCTTCCTATCTGCTTTCTTTGTTATATACTCACCTTTCCCCATCTTCTCTCCCCCCTCTTTTTTTTTTTTTTTTTTTTTTTTCAGCTCACACCTGACTCCCGGGTCCCCTGCTAACCACTACACGCTGCTGCTTCTGGGCTGGCAGCGCCGCAATCCACGGCTGGTTCTCCTTGCCCCTCCCCCTTGCCTAAAACAAATTCCCTATTCTCAAACGTGTGAGGTCAGTCCTCTAATTTCAAACCTTCAACCAATTGTGTTATAGGCTCTTCCGCTCTGCTAGAAGAGGAAAGATCAAAAATGGAGAGTGACTCAGAAAAACCAGTTGGACCCCTGTAATTACCAGCCACTGTCAGTCCACATTAGTTATTCGCACCTGAAGCCTGGCCCTAGCCAATTACAGATGAGTCATTAAGTTCTCACTCCTCATTCTGAGTATTTAGCATCTGCCAGGCCTGGCATTGAATGCCAAACGTGATGGTGACCTGGAAGGAAACCAATTCATAGTGGCAAAAACCCGGTAACCAGCACTCCCGAAGCTGGGGCAAGGGACTTTTATGTTTGAGGCTGGCCTGACCCACACAGCAAGAGCCTATCTAAAAAGCCATAGTGGCCCTCAGGAACGGGCAGGCCATTGCAGGCACATAGCATCATGAGCCTCTGTCCATAGGCCTCTGGCAGCACCCCAGCCTGTTGCTCGAATCCAGGGGCTTCACAGCAGCTGCTCAGGAGAAACCAGGTATATTCAAGGGTCGCCAGTCATAAGAAGATAGGAAGGTTCTCGACTCAGAGCTCCATCTTGCAGGGCTCAGGGGCTCACGGAACTTAGATGTGCCCCTCGAGCAGCAGAGGGGAGACAAAAGGTGAAAACAGGATGGGAATCAAATCAATCAAATGAAAATATTTCCTATAAGTTCTCAATAAAAGAAGCGTGCTTAACAAAAATGCAGAAATCAGGAACTGAAGCAGACCTCCAAAGAAAAAATAACAAAAGACTTCTGCTGTCCACCTATCAAAGGACTGGATTCACATCAAAGAACCTGGACAAAAAACTCTTGTCAGGCTGGAAGTGTCTGAGGATCTCTATCCCACAAAAACCCGAGGCTCTTTTCTCTTACAAAAAATGGGGTCTCTTGGGCTAGAGAGATGGCTAGAGTTAAGAGCACACACAAACAAGTACAAAGGTTTAAAAAAAAAAAAAAACTATCTCAGGAGCTGGAGAGATAGCCTAGTGGTTAAGGCACTTGCCAGTGAAGCCTAAGGACCCAGGTTCAATTCTCCAGTTGCACATGGTGAGACATGTGTCTGGACTTCATTTGCAGTGGCTAGAGGCCCTGGGGTGCCCATTCTCTCTCTCTCTCATAAATAAAAATATAAAATATTTTTTAAAAACTGTCTTGGTAACAGAGAGCAGAAGTAACGTGGAACCAAAGTACCCTTTCCCTAAGGAAAGAACTAATCAGCCTCGCCCACAGTTAAATTTACATGTTCTAGCCTTTATCTCATTTTCTGTAGTTGTAAAATGGCCACAGGCATAGTGGGGAAGAAATAAGACTCCCCCCTACCTGTTCCTCATTGGCCAAACTGTGAACAAATCCATTTTCCTGTACTAATTTCTTTTAAAACACAGAGAAATGAGCTGGGGAGATGGCTCAGAGGTTAAAGGTGTTTTCTTGCAAAGCCTGCCAGTCTGGGGTTCAGTTCCCTAGTACCCACATAAAGCTAGATGCACACAGTGGCACATGCATCTGGAGTTTGTTTGCAGTGACAAGAGTCTCTGACACACCCATTCTCTCTCTCAAACTCAAAGGAGGAAGGAAAGAAGCAAGAGAGAGGGAGGAAGGAAAGGAAGAAAGAAAACACGGAGAAACTAAGGTGATAGGTTTTGTGGACTGAAGAGCCTGGCTGTAGCAACTTGGCAATGGATTTCAACATCCTGAGGACCTGCTGATATCACAGCCGTCAGATATTCTTGGTTCTGAGACTTAGGAGTTAACATCTTAATCTATGGGAGTGGGGGGAGATGGCCTTCTCCTCAGCCAAAAGATTAGGGAGGGGACAGAAGGGCGCAAGGGAGTTAGGAGCAGCAGACAAGATCAAGAGGCCCTGTGACAAACTAAAGTCTGGAAACCTAGCACCAGTTTATGAAGACAGGGAAGAGGACATACTTTGGAATGAAGCTTGGGGCGGGGGAGAGAGACTGAAAAGAAAGTTACAGTGTACATCTAAGATATGGGTGTTGACTTCTTGAAAAAGAGTGGCACTTGGGTGCCCTGTTTTTACACGGCTACATATGATTTCGTGGCTTTCTAAGTTACATTTATCAAAGGCTGTACTTTCTAACAAGGTCTAACAATTAAGCAAAACCTAAAATTTAAGCAAACTTAAAAATTATACACACACACACACACACACACACACACACGAGCTGGTAGAGTTACTTTTTTTTAAAGTATTTGACAGAGAGAAAGAGGGAGAAAGATAGGGAGAGAGACAGAGAATGGGTGTGTCAGAGCTGCAGCCACTGCAAACGAACTCCAGATGCATGCGCCCCCTTGTGCATCTGGCTTATGTGGGTCCTGGGGAATCGAACCTGGGTCCTTTGGCTTTGCAGACAAATGCCTTCACTGCCAAGCCATCCCTCCAGCCCACATTTCTTAAGGAATTGCCTTTTGTAAATGGAATTGTAAGGTGGCTTAATGAGGTGAATTGTTTAGGTTTAGGGATGAAAGAGGAGCGCTAATAAGGTAAAAGTCAGTCACAGACATTCTGACCCTAAGTGTGGTTTATTTTATTTGTTTGTAGACATCCTTGTTTGAGACGTCCTTTAGGAAAACACTCACTGCTTGATCCTGCAGGCAATTCTGGCTTTATGAGTTATGACGGAGTTTCTTGACTCTCGGTCAGCGGAAAAGGCAAACTGGGTTCCAAGGTGAGGGCCTCCGCTCCCTCCTCACCTCACCCAGGCTGACCCTGGCCTGAAACTCAGCATTGCCCCGCTCCAGACTGCTGACTGCTGGGGTTACCGGCGTGCCCCGCACTCACTTTTCTCCCCCTGAAGACTCGACTGCGGTCTGTCCCTGTGCCTGCTTGAGCTGGGCACCCTCACTGCTGCCCGTTCCAGCAGGGGATAAGGCATAGGCACTGCTCGGTAGGGTGTCCGCTGGGCAAGGGGTGGGTGGGAGGGTGCGGGTGCCTAGGAGTGAATGATCTGAGGACTGAGTGGACCCTGGCTTGGAGCCCTGGGTGCCCCTGGGACGAACACCCTCCAAGGTGCCGGTGGTGGAAGACACCCCTCCCTCGGCCTTAGCAAGCCTGGCGCGGGGAGCCCAGATCAGCGGCCCAGGGCACCGGAAGCCGCCTGCAACCCTGCAACCTTCCCCGGAGCTTTGAAACCGAGCTGGGTTTTTTTTTTTTTTTTTTTTTCCTAAAGAGAGGAGCCTCTGGAGGAGAGCGTGTGACAGGGAACCACAAATGGGGCTCTTTGTAGGGGAACGCATAAATACACATTGAGTCACCGGTGACATTTCCTCATTAGCCAGCAGGCCAGCTCTCCCTGCTCCCCATCCCCCCCCCCCCGCAGAACCCCTGAGCCAATCCACAGCAGGCCGGCTGGCACGAAGTGTGGGCACCCAGAGTTCCTTCCCCAGGCAACGACGACAACCAAACTTGGGAGCAGATGCATATTCCCAGGGAGGCCAGGTCCCAAGGCCTTGGCAGGGACGGCCACAGCTGCCCATCTCCAGCAAGGCCATCAAAAGGAGGTGAGGCGTGGGAGCCAGGCCCTTAGGGGGCCACCACGGGTTCCCCCCTCTCCCCCGCGCCAGGCCGCCATCAGGCCTTTGGCAGGAATAGAAAATGTTCTTTGGTCTTGGAGAGAGTGGAGAGAAAGGCAGTAGGGCCCAGCAGGCCAACTCTTGCCAGTCTTCAGTGGGGTGGAGAACAAAAATCCTTTTCTCTTCAGGCCCTCAAACCCTCTGCCAGGTCTGGCCATTGATTGGTTCTTTCCCAGCTGCCTTGGCATAGGGAGGGGGTGTCAGAGCCCAGGGCTCATTGAAGAGAGGTCCTGAATGGGCACATCCAGGAGCCTAAACCAGAGTCTGCTCCCTGGGAAGTGAGGCGCAGGCTTTGCATTCAGAGATACTTGCCTGCCCCTGGTTTTCTTAAAGTAAGAGCAGAGGATGTCTTATAAGAAAGAAGGGGTGGGCCGCGGTAGCTCCCGCCTTTAATCCCAGCATTTGGGAGGCAAAGGTTAGGAGCATTGCCATGGGTTGGAGGCCACCCTGAGACTACATAGTGATTTCCAGGGCAGCCTGGGCTAGAGTGAGGCCCTGCCTTGAAAAAGAAAAAAAAAAAAAGATGAAGAAAACAAAACAAAACAAAGTAAAAGGCTGAAGAGAAGGCTTAGCAGTTAAGGCACTTGCCTGCAAAACCTAAGAACCCAGGTTCGATTCCCCAGTGCTCATGTAAGCCAGAAGCACATGGTAGAGTATGTGTTGAGAGTTTGTTGTACTGTTTAGAGGCCCCGGTGGGCCCATTCTCTCTCTCTTTTTGCCTCTTTCTCCCTCTCTCTCAAATAAATAAATATTACAAGCAGGTTTAAAAAAAGAAAGAAAGGGGGCTGGAAAGATGGCTTAAGGTTAAGGTGGTTAAGGCATATGCCTGAAAAGCCTAAGGACCCAGGTTCAATTCTCCAGGTCCCACGAAAGCCAGATGCACATGGTGGCACATGCACCTGGAGAGTTCGTTTGCAGTGGTTGGAGGCCCTGGCACTCCCATTCTCTCTCTCTTTCTCTCTCCCCCTCTCTCTGTCTCAAGTAAATGAATAAAATAGATAAATAAAATGTAAAAAAAAAAAAAAAAAAAGAAAGAAAGAAAGGAAGGAAGGAAGGAAGCAAGAAAAAGGTGAAGGGGGGAAAAAGCCAGATGCAGAATGCAGGGTTACTGCACCACCCTTCCAGGAGGAGGGAGCTCGTGTTTGCACATTGCTGTGGGTGTGACCGTAAACTGTTTCTGGAAAGACAAACCCAAAATGGGCTGCTTGGATTCCCCCCCCCCCCACCCCGGGAAGGGCCACTGGTACCTGAGGAGCAGGGAAGGGTGTAAACCTTTCCCAAGAACAGTCTCAATTCAAGGCTGCCTCACGTCCCCATCTGTAAAACGAAAACAATAACATTAACGGTAGTAACGTGCCACTTTTTTCCCTCTAGTACAGTCAGCCCTCAGATCCACAGAGGATTGATTCTAGGACCTTCCTCATATATCAAAATCTGAGGATGTTCAAGGTCCTTATATAAAATGGCATAGTATGTGCATATAACCTTGACACATCTTCCTGTATATTTTTCTCAATATTTTTTTTATTATTTATTTGCAAGGGAGAGAGAGAGCGAGCAAGGATGAGAATGAATGACACACAGGGCCTCTTGCTGCTGCAAACAAACTTCAGATGCATGCACCACCTTGTGCGTCTGACTGTACATGGGTCCTGGGGAACTGAATCCAGGCCAGCAGGTTTTGCACAAACGTACCTTTAAGGCTGAGCCATAGCTCCCTGAGCCATCTCTCCAGGCTTTTTTTGTACTGTAAATCGCCTCTAGATGATTTATGACAGGGATTACGATGTAAATGCTATGTAAATTGTTGTACTATGTTGCTTGGAAAATAATGTCAAGAAAAAAGTCTGCATGTGTCTGTCCGGCTGTGGGTAGTGATGACAGGCCAGTGATGGATGGGCTGTGAATGAATTCAAGACGAACGACACAAGTGGAAAGTCTAGTACATCTACTGCAATACAGCCGCAGCAGGCAAGACAGCAGAGAGAAACTGTCTGCACGGAGCTAGTCTAAGTGACTGCTCGAATAGGGAGGTTTCTACGCGGGCAGTCGGTGTTTCAGTGTAGTGTCACAGGGTCCTGGTTGTTTTTAGGTCTTACTGGGTGGAACACCTGTGTGGGGCTCAGAGCCGGACGGTGGGGCGGATAGATCATTATTTTGTTGAGAAAGAAGCTGTGGGTTGTCTCTTCTTAGGGCCTGCTATCTGTGCAGGGCAGGCATGGGTCACCAAGGAGTCACACTTCTGCGGATGTGGGTCTGCTTATTAAAGGCTGGAATTCTCTCTAGTGGTGTCAGAATACCCTAAGAGAGATTGCAGCCTGAGGCTTCTTAAGGTTAACTCTTTCTGGTTCTGCCTAGAGACAACAGGAGCCTTGCTCTGAACCCAGCCTGCTCTGAGGTTGGAATATCTCAACACATCTGTCTGATCCTAATCAACATCCATAATGTCTAGTAAACATGTAAGAGATTTTTTTTCTTCTAAATACTTGCCATCTGTGGTTGGTTGACTCCACTGACATAGACCCCATAGGAACAGTGACAACTACGTACCTATTAAAACCTTAAATTTGATTTTATTTTGTTTGAGACAATGTCTCACACTATCGCCCAAACTGGCCTTGAGTTCTTGGCAATCCTTCTGCCTCAGCCTCCAGAATTGCTGGGATTACGGATATAAGCCACCACACTCAGCTTAAAGCCCTAAGCTTCTGAATTGTTTAAATTATTATACATTAAAAAATAATTTGAAAGCCTGGATTGACGCCTTAATTTTTGTAATAACTTAAATTAATATCCATTAAAAAATAAGTTGCAGCTGGCATCATGACACAGACCTGTAACCCAGCACTTGGGAGGCTGAGGCAGGAGGATCATCATGAGTTTGAAGGCAGCCTGGACTACATAGTGAGTTCAATGCCAACCTAAGCTATGTTAGCATGACTGTATATCAGAAAGAAAAAAAAGAAAAGGAAAACAAAAACAATGATAACTTGAATTTAACAAGTAGGGCTGGGGCTCAGTGGTAATGAGCTTGCCTAGCCTACGCTAGGCGCTGAAGAAACAAAAAGGCCTGGCTTTATTGCTGTGAGGATGGTGTTAACACAGATGAGCCCACCAGAAAGGCAAGGCCCTCAGGACGTGCTGTTGGAGCCCCAGGGTTGGAAGAAGAAGGGCGTTTCACACTGCTGGACAAGGAAGGATGTAGAGAGGCACAAGGATTCCTGCTGGTCAGGGGTGCCCTGAAGTCCAGAAGGGTCATACATCTAGAAATGACGGATGATGGGTCTTGGACTGGAATCCTATTCCCAGGAGCCATTTACAGAAAATACAAAAATCACCGAGATTTCTGAAGGTATGAGTGCCAAGTGGAAAGTAGAAAATAACAATGACTTTCAAGGTCAGCCTTCAGAAAAACAAGGGCAGAGGCCTTAGCTGATTCATGGCAGGGTCGCTACACTGGGGATGGAGGCAGGAAGCGTCTGTGTTAGAATGTGACCTCTTGCCAGAAGCAAGTCAACCCCAAAAGGCCCATTTGCAGAGAGAACTCATGTGCCTCTCTGTGGCCTCTGGTCTCAACCCCGGGCCTGGCATCTGCCCAATATGAATGCCCTTTTCAGAATTACCCCCGCCCCTCCATGCCCAGGAGACTTCCTCTCTGCTAACAGTGCAGGCCTACTGTGTGTTCGGTGTTCAGCCAGGACATGGGGTCTCCAGGTGGCCCAGGACAACTCTCAGAGCTACTAGCTTATTTCAGAAGACAAGTTAGGTACACCACAGGTTCTAGCTCTGTGACCTCAGGTCACACACCTAATGTCTTACAGCCATGTGTTTTGGCACACACCTGCGATCCCAGTGTAATGATCCTGGCAGGGAAAGATGTTCTAAAGACTTGAGCCCTTTCCTTCAGCTATCAGACTATTGAGACTAGTCAGGCATTGGAATTTCCCTGGAAGACTCATGCTGGGATAAGGAAAAGGCTAAAGCCCAGTGTCAGCTGGAGTGGGGGCTTTTCAGCCAGAAAGAAATGTAATACAGTTCTGACAGTGTGTCAGATCACCTTATCCTGAGCCCTAACAGTAATAGGTCAATGATGGGTGGGACCATGCCTTGGCTATGATAATCTGGTAGGTGACCATTCTAGGTATATGACAATACACTGACCAGTGTTAGAGTTTTGTATTGTGTCAACATAATGATGGAGAGACTTGAAGAGCTCGTGAGATCCAGAGAGCACAATCAACGCAGAAGGAGAAACATCCCTCTAGCTTCCGCCACTACTGCCAAGTTCCAGAGTCCGGAAGAGGCTGCTCCCTGGAGAGCTGAGTGCTTCATCCCTTCTCAGGCTAAAACCTCAGTCCTAACACTCAAAAGCCCTTCCACATCAGCTTCCCCTAAGGAAGCCCCTTCCATCTGGAAATTCCTAAGATTGCTGCCTGATCCTCCCCCAAGGACAAAAAGCACTGATGGGGCTGGAGGAAGCAGTGCCTGTCTGCCTTAGCCTCCCAACCTCCCAACCTCCCAGCCTCCCAAGGAGACTGCTGGCCTTGGACAGGGGTGAGGACCTTGACTTCCATGACCTCCAGCCATCACTTCCACAGGACAGGGAACACCGCACCAGAGGGCACACTGTGGCCCTCGGGCATATGGGCTCGATGGACCCTGAGGTGCCCCTGCTAGGACAGCTCCCTGGAGGATTCCCTGAAGCCACATGTTCCACAGTGATGAAGGACGACCTGAGTCCACGCGTCTCCTGAAATGCCAGGCCCATCGCCAAGTTCCTGGACAGGGAAGTCCAGGTGACCACATCCTGAGGCCTGGCAGAAGGCCAGAGGTACCTGTGGCCGGCACCCTGGCTGCAGCTCAGAACAACTGGGGAATAGGAACCTATCTTCCCAGCAGTTAGCTCCCATGGCTCAAGTACTCAGGGAGAGTCTTGTTCTGAGTATGCTGTTAGCTTCTGTTGGTCGCTGTCATAAATCACTACAACCCGAGGGCTTACAACCACAGAATCTCATATTCTCAGAGCTCTGGAAGCCAGAACCAGAAATTAAGGTATTTGATTGGCCAAGATTCCCCCAAAAACTTAAGGGGAGAACCTCTCCTTGCTCTTCCCAGCTCCTGGTGGCTTCCGCTCTTTCTTAGATTCTGGCTGCATTGCCTCCTCCTACCCCACCTCCTCCTTCCTGTGTGTCTCCTCTCTTCTGCTCTGTCACTGGGCTTACAGGCCACCGAGATGACCATACAAGCAGATCTCTTTCTCTCAAGAACCTTAATGCTAAAAGCAAAGACTTCTTCCAAGAAGGTCACACTCAGAGGTTCTGGGGCTTAGGGCATCAGGTATACTGTGTTACGCTTACTACTTGCTCTGCTCACCTCCACCTTAAGAAGCAACGCTCAGGGCTGGTGAAATGGCTTGACGGTTAAGGCATTTGCCTGCAAAGTCTAAGGACCATGGTTTGATTCCCCAGGACCCATGTAAGCCAGATGCACAAGGGGGTACACGCATGCAGAGTTCATTTGCAGTGGTTAAAGGTCCTGACACACTCATTCTCTCTCTCTCTCTCTCTGCCTCTCTTTCTCTCTTTCAAACAAATAAATAAATTAATTAAATATATTTTAAAAAAAAGAAGCAACGCTCACTTTAATATACATGAAGACCCCAGGCACATGCCATACTCCTTCTCTCATGGCTTTGTGGGTCCAGGGACCTGACTTGTCTTCTATTGATTGAGGGGAGGATCCAGGTCAGAGAAAAGCACGTGTGTTACATAACCTCACCACTCCGTGCTCATCTGGAGCTTTTGTGAGACAACTGCAATAATGTTAAAGTGGATGATGAGACGTCTGTTATGGTTTGAAAATGAAATGTCCCCTGTAGGCTCATGCATTTGAACACTTGGTCCCTAATGTAAGCTATATTTGGAAGGTTATGGAACCTTAGGAGCTGGGCCCTCACTAGAAGAAGCGGGACACTGAGGGCAGGCCAGGAGATTTCATAGCCCAGCCCCACTTCCTGTCCTCTCTCTGCTTCCTGACTAAGGACAGCAATGTGACCAACTACCTTACGTTCCTGCCACCATGCCTTCCGTGATAGACTGCATCCTTTGAACCAGGAACCAGAATAAACTCTTCCTCATAAATTTGCTTATTTGTTATGGCTTTTTGAGGTAGGGTCTCACTCTAGCCCAGGCTAACCTGGAATTCATTATGTACTCTCAGGGCATCCTAGAACTCATGGTGATCTTCCTACCTCTACCCCCTGAGTGCTGGGATTAAAGGCGTGTGCCACCACGCTGGACTCTAAATTTGCTTCCTGTTAGGTATTTGCTCAAGGCAAAAAGAAAAGTGACAAGGTGGCTGTGGTGGGTCTGAAAGAACAAGTACCATTTCCTTCACACTTTGGATCTGGAACAGTGTCTGGATACCTACTGTCCTCCTCCTCGCAGGCCAAGGAGGCAGGGACCTATGAAAATCAGGATACAAACTATGCATTAGAACTCAAACCAGGGAGTGAGTGTGTTGACTCATGCCTGTAGTTCCAGCACCCAGGGACTTCAATATTTGCTTTAGACCTTCTGCCCCATCTCACATGGTGGACCGCATTCATCAGTCAGACAGGCTACCACGAGGAAGATGGCCACCCTGGAATTCCCCCTACAGACACTCTAGCTCCTGATGCCCAGCCTGAGTTACATGTCTTACTACCCATAGCAAAACTCCTGCAACTGCTGCCACCACAAGACAGCACGTATACAGTGCATGGGGAGGGACAGCCAAGGCGGGAGTTCCCCTATGGTGCTCCACCCTCAGCCTCAGTTGCACGCCTTGCTACCCATATCCAGGGACATGCAACTGCTCCTCCCGGACTCACCTTTATTCTGCTATGCCCCTCATTGGGTGCTAGGTGTTACATGAAAGTATTTTCCTAGGGGAGACATGAACACAAGTCTGTTCACCCCAGAGAGGGCACCGATGACAGACCAAAGCATGATTACTGGAAAACTAGTTTTGGTGAAGCAATGAGTTTATTGGGGTTACTTACAGAGCAGGGCAAAGGGTTGCTTACAGGAGCATGGTGGCACAAACGCAGCTGCGTCATCAAAAGGCCACCCAGCATAGGCGACAATGCCCTCCTGAAGTTGTATCTCTCTAGCACCTTGCAGGACCTTGCAGGCAGCTCAGCAGGTTGGAGCATCTCTCCCCAAGAGCAGTTGTTCACCCCTTATATATCCCAAGGGAGGGGTCTTACAATCCCCCCCCCACACCACACACTTTTTAACCTTTTGATTCCCTTTTCTCTCCAGGAGGTAATCTTTCAATTCATAGGGGTTTGCTATTCAATGTTGGTCAGAGTTTGCCCTTTAACAGTTGGTGACTGCTTCTGTAACCTTGGGGAGTGGTCATGTGACCTTTTAAGTTTCAGGTTTCCCAGACTTTTTGACCTCTTACCTCCTTCCTGTCTTCAGGAGGCAATATTTTCATTCTGAGGAATTCGCTGCACAACCGCCTGGGTTCAGTTCCCCAGCCACCCATCTAAACTGGATGCAAGACATGGTGCCAGCGTCTGGAGTTTGTCCGCAGTAGCAGTGGACCCTGGCATGCCCATACACACAGGCACGCACAAATAAATTAGCCTTTAAAAAAGAATGGGACTCTGGTATTTGCTCCAACATCAATGAGCTTGGAGCATATTATAAGTTCAGATACAAAAAGATTAATACAGGGCTGGAGTGATGGCTTAGAGGTTAAGCACTTGCCTGTGAAGCCTAAGGACCCCTGGTTTGAGGCTTGATTCCCCAGGACCCACGTTAGCCAGATGCACAAGGGGGTGCACGCATCTGGAGTTCGTTTGCAGTGGCTGGTGGCCCTGGAGCGCCTATTCTCTCTCTCTTTCTCTCTCTGTCTGTCTCTCTCAAATAAATAAATAAACAAACAAAAATTAAAAAAAATATAAATACAGAAGCTGGGCATGGTGGTACACGCCTTTAATCCCAGCACTCGGGAGGCAGAGGCAGAAGTAGGAGGATCGCCATGAGTTCAAGGCCACCCTGAGACTACGTAGTGAATCCCAGATCAGCTTGAGGTAGAGTGAGACCCTACCTTGAAAATCCAAAAGATAAATACAGCATCCTTCCACTTACATGTGGGAGCTAAAACAGTTGGTCTTACAAAAGAAAAGCAGTGGCTTCTCGAGGCTGGGAAGGTAGGGGAGATGGTGGGGAGAAGATATAACACCTCTTGAGTGTTGCACCTGGGTGGGTCAGCTGCCAAACATGTGGCTAAGAGGTCATCTATTGGAAGAAAACTAGAGATTTGACTGGCCTGCTCCTTGGGATGGGGTGGGAATTCTGTAGTCAAGGGCCAAGAGCCCTGTGGCTTGAGCAAAGGAATAGAATGTTGAACTGGCACACCAGTCCCCTTTGATAGCCTTGCTTTGTTTGGAGACAATGCCTCACTATGTAGCCCAGGCTGGCCTTGAACTTGCAGCAAGCCTCCTGCTTTAGCTTTTCAAATGCTGGGATGGGTTGTAGACATATACTACTGTCTAAGCTCACTGAGAGCTAGAACATGATGCTATGTAACTATTATTGAGCACCTACTGTATGCCAGACACTGTCATCCCAAAGAGGGAAAAGACTGACATTTCCCTCAAGGAATTAACGGTCTTATGAAGCAAGAAAGGATAAAGGAACAGAACAAGTGTTAGCTCCTTCTATGTCCTTGAGCTCGAGCTGGTGACATCTCACTTCCTGTGACATCAACCCTTTGAGACACATTTGAGTCAGAGGGATGGAAAACAGATTTCCCAAGGGTTGCACCGTGATCAGCACATCATGGGCACCAGATCTGTGCCCTCTCACCTGGGGCCTCCTACCTTGCATTACACTCTGCTGTGGCCTTAAAATTCTTAATAATTTCGGAACAAAGCATCTTGCGTTCTTACTTCCAGCTGGCTGTAGCATGTTAAGTAGTTGACCCCCGTTATGAAAATGGCTGCAGCTATTTCCAACTGGAGTGGAGGTGGGAACCAAAGCCACAGCTCCATGCTGCCTCCTGCAGCAGCTTCCACTCGGGTGAACCTTAACTTCACCACAGAAAAGAATTTTGGGATGAGTCAGTATGAAACAGAGTTGGGTTATTTATTTATGGTGCTTACTAATGCTAGTCACATACTATTCCATTGGGTTACATTCCCAGCCCAGAGTTGAAATTTATTAAGGAGGGACTTGAACATGGTTTTAAGCATGAACATTAGCAGAAAGAGGCATTTAGGTGTTGGAGAGATGGCTTAGCAGTTATGCGTTTGCCTGTGAAGCTCGATTCCCCAGGACCCACGTTAGCCAGATGCACAAAGTAGCGCATGCATCTGGAGTTCGTTTGCAGTGGCTGGAGGCCCTGGTGTACCTATTTTTTTTCTCTCTCTCTGCCTCTTTCTCTCTCTGTTTGTCTCTCTCATATAAATAAAGAAGAATAAACACACAAAAAATACTGAAAAAAGAAAGAGGCATTTAGGAAAAGGACGGTACACACTCAAGTGTGGGAGTGGGCTTCTCAAGAGAGTGATGTTTCAGTGTCTTAGTGCCGCCATCCGTATAGGATTGTGGCGGCTTCTGAAATTACTCTGTTCAAAGGGTTTCCAAGGATCTCTCTTTCTCTGGAAAATGAGGTCATAGGGTGGTTCTTGAGGTGCCTTTGGTAGGATAACAATATGATAAATGTCCCAAAGGTTGTACAACAAGATTAGGACATGTCTTTTACTGTACATAAAACTTATCACCTTGTTTGTGAGATTCCCAGCACACTGCGTGTTTACAGCCATATACGCAACGGCCATCAACACCGTTCATTGCTATGTTAACATTCTTATCTGGAATATCTCTATGTTGACTACAGCCATGCCACCCTGAACACACCTGATCTCATCTGAAATATCCCTATAAATTAAAAAAAAAATCACCTATGTTGGCAACCTTAATAGTACATTTGCTAATTGTGTTGGATTATTCTGACTCTCAGCAGTCAGGGAATTCCACTAGACACAGGTATGGAGACTCCTTTCCCTGTCCGTGTCCCTTAATGGCTCTCTTGACTCAGGAGGACTTGAAGCCTGATGGCCACATCATGTCCTAATGTTACTTCAATGACTAGTGGCACTTTCAGCCTCTTGATTCCTTTCTGTCCGCTCTTTTTTAAAAAAAAAAAAAATTTTTTTTTCAAGGTAGGACTTTAGCTCAGGCTGACCTGGAATTCACTACGTAGCCTCAGGGTGGCCTCGAACTCACAGCGATCCTCCTACCTCTGCCTCCCGAGTGCTGGGATTAAAGGCGTGCGCCACCACTCCTGGCTTCCTGTCCCTTCTTATCTTTGAAGTATTTGGGGAAGCCAGGGCATCCTTGCCAGGACATGTTGAGGGCATCTTTGCCAAGTTGGGTGGTGAAAATACATAGCTTTGCCTTCTCCCTGAGTCTGCCCCACTCTCATGTCCTGGGCTGCCGCCTTGGTACTGTTGGTTCTCATTTCTATTCCTGTGGATGAAGTTGCTTCTGGAAACAACTTCCAACTGCTTGAATGCATACATGAATGAATACAGCCCAGCTTCACATAGTCAAAGACTGAGATCCCCAGAAGAACAAGCCCTTCCCTATGTGCATGCAGAAGAGGAGGCCCACCCTGGGCTGAGAGCCCATTTTGTACCTTCACAAGCAGTCATTTCAAATCTTTAGCCAAGAGCAAACTTCAAGGAACTTAGGCTCAGCTGGCTGGCAGGGACCTTCCCAGGCATTAGTCTAGAGTCTAGATTCCAGAAAGATAAGTAACTTTGACCTAAGGATGTGCAGAAGAGGAAATGGATTCTGGCTCCAGGCCCATGTCTCTGGCAGTTCTTTCTCTAAGGCTTTGAGACACTTGGAGATCCGTAGACAGGAGGAAAACAAGACTAGGAAGTAGGACAATCCCCAAGGGCCCTGGGGGGAAGGGTTTAACGAACATCTTAAGATAAAGAGGTTGGCCCTGCTGTGAACTGGAAAGTAAAGTAAGAAGCAACAAAGATCACCTTCTCTCTATCCTCTTAAAATTAGTAGCTGGGGATCTGCAAATTAAGTTGACAAAAGACAAGTTAACAAGAGAAAAGGTTTCTGCATTTGCGTAACACAGCCATGCAGGAGTGCTTGCTGATGAGTAACTGACCAGGGGGTGTATGAGCCAGCTCTTTCACACCTAGACTGCAGTACTCAAGGAAGCCAACTTTATAGAGACCAAAGATTTATTTAGCTCCCAGTTATGAGGTTTACAGTTCAAGATCAAGCGGCCGGGGTCTGGAGGAATGTGTGAGGATGATGAGGGTTGCACTTCCACGCATGCCTTAGTGCTCATTAGAAAAGGGCTTGAGGCTGTGAGTTTGAATGCTTGCTTTCTCTCCTGCATGCAGTCTCTCTCTCCATCTCTCTCTCTCTCTCCTCTGTCCTCATGCCTCTTTTAGGCAGTTTTACTTAGGGACAGGAGGTCAAAGAGAGAACCAGATGTCACCTTGCCTTGGCAGAACTGGAACTCAGGCCTGATCCAGTTTCCCCCACAATGGCCGCAGCACCCCCTGCTGCTTCCACAGTTTAGCACACTGCCTACCGCTAGTCTTTGGGTCAGCCCCCTGAGTCCGTGAACCAATCCCTTACATACCCCAGTCTGACGACGAAATCCATTAAATTAAAAAAAAATTATTTTCAAGCAGAGAGACACAGACAAACAGAGAGGGAGAGAGAGAGAGAAGGGGCACGCCAGGGCCTTTAGCCGCTGCAAATGAACTCCAGACATATGCGCCACCTTGTATATCTGACTTACGTTAAGTCCTGGGGAATCAAACATGGGTCCTTTGGCTTTGCAGGGAAGTGCCTTAACGGCTAAGCTGCCTCTCCAGCCCTCTCTCTTCTATTTTGATGTCATCATTCCCCCACCTCCTCCCATTATGCAGGTCTTGAGTAGATAGTGTCAGCCACTGTGAGCTCATGAATGCCAAGACTGCTTTGTGTCTGGAAGACAGAACTGCAAAGCACTCCCCCACCCCACCGTCACACCCACACGGAAAGCAAAGCATGAGAGCCCACGCCACAAGCTCTCCCTCACATGGGGGCTGGGGGGTCAGAGAAGACCAAGAAAAAAACAAAAAAAAGAACTCAGGGCTTATAGAGAGATCACATGCGTAGTAAAACAGGAAAACATACAGAAATAAAATACATGTAGAAAACAAGCAGGAAAATCCACAAGCAAAAGGAAACCCTCCCCCGCCTAGCCGGGAAGGAGGAGCGCTTACCAGTGGGGATCAGGAGAGAGAGAGAGAGAGAGAGAGAAGAATGCCAAGAGAGTTTTCCACGCGTGGGTAGGCTCCTTTACCTGGGTCAGACATTCAATTAGTCAGACATCCAATCAGGATGAACTTCATTATCAGACTCAGGTGTGTTAGGAGAGACCTGATTGCTTGGTGGACTCAAGAGGCTGACTCAAGAGGGGCCAGCCCACCCTAGCGTGCCAAGCTGTGGAAGAAGCAGGAAGTTGCTGCCACAAAGAAGGGTTGTTTGCAGCCATCTTGAATGAGACTAGATCAGACTCAGGTTCTAGACCCTCCAGGGCAGGCAAGGTGGCATCCAAGTTCTCTTTTGCCTTTGTCCCTGGCTGACTTCCTATTTTTAAAAAAGCCTGTTTTTCAGCCAGTCGTGGTGGCTCATGCCTTTAATCCCAGCACTCGGGAGGCAGAAGTAGGAGGATTGCCGAGAGTTCAAGGCCACCCTGAGACTCCATAGTAAATTCCAGGTCAGCCCGACCAGAGAGACACCCTACCTCGAAAAACCAACCAAACAAACAAAAACCCATTTTTCTAATGTCCCTCCTTCATTAACATTTATTTCTGGTGGGCAACCAAGATCTTTGGCAATAGCTTGTAATGTTTGGCAGGGGGGTTCACGAGGGGCCTCCCTGACCAACACTGGAAAACATAATTGTAAGGAAAGTATAAGAGAAAAGCAAAAGAAAACACTGGACTTGATCTCTGCAGACAAGACTGTTTTATTGAGAGAAAACAGGGAGTGGCCTCAGCTTTCCTGCGGGATGAAGGCTGAAGCACTAAGCCAGGCTAGGGTGCGAGTTTATAAGGAGAATCCCAAGGAAAAGCCAAGCTGTACCAGGTGCAGTTGATAAGAAAATTATGGCTGTTTCTGTCCTTGTTCAGAATAGGCTTCTTCAGCCAGGAATTTCTAAGGGAGGATACGCAGATGGTCCCTGGTTCTTCAAGGCCATCTAGGCTAAGGGGAGTGCATCAATCAGCAAAGGTGTCAAACTTAATGGGGCTGAATGCCTCTGTTGTTTCTTTTATTGCCCTGAGCCTTAGGGAATGCCATTAACTCTTTAGTTCCCTTTTGGTTTTTAGGGAAGGCCATTGACCCTTCAATCATACCTCTGACACCAAAATTTTCTTGTAACCATCTATGTAGAATCCAGACTCTTAACCTGGGATTTTCCAGGTGCCAAAAGGGTCAGCAATACATTTTGGTTTTATAAATTAATTACACTGACTCAGTTGTTCTGTTCAGCATGAAATGGACTAAGACACACCCACTTTGATAGGGGAAGGGAGAAGGACAAATAGTAAAGAGGTATCTTTGGGAAACACAGATGAGGCATTTTGGAGAACAAAGGGCGCTGATAGTGTTTGAATGGTTTTCAGTCTTCAGGGTGATAAACCTCCACCAGGACATATCTGGCAGATTCGCTTTTTTCTTCTTCTTTCTTTCTTTCTTTCTTTCTTTCTTTCTTTCTTTCTTTCTTTCTTTCTTTTTCTTGTTTTGTTTTGTTTGTTTCTTCAAGATAGGGTTTCACTCTAGCCCAGGCTGACCTGGAACTCACTACGTAGTTTCAGGGTGGCCTCAAACTCATGGCAATCCTCCTACCTCTGCCTCCCAAGTGCTGGAATGAAAAGCGTGCGCCACCACGCCCTGCTTTCGATTTACCCTTGATCTCTTTCCTAGGAGTAGAAGTACTCCTCCAAAGAGAACTCATGTGAGTCTTCATTTCGCAGAAGTGTTTTCGTTTAGTTAGACAAAGAGAGACAGAAGAAGCTGCTTCCTGCATCTGGAGAATCTCACATGTCTTTACCTTGAGAGCATTGCTGCATGAACGCAGCAGTCCACTGGGTGGGTCAACATTTCTGAATGAATGAATGAATGAATGAATGAACAGAGCAGGGTTAGCTAGGTAGGGAGGCTATTATTTGATGGTCAAGCAGGTGACATGGAGATTGGACAGATGAAGTCCAAATACTCTCTCTGGTGATCCGTCCCAGCAGCCTGGGCTCCTTCTGAACTCAGCGTATTTGGAAACTGGCAGGGACTGGGCGGTCCTGCCTACTCACTGGGTCTTTCCTAACAATCGCAGGAGCTCAGGAGTGGTTTCTAAGAACCTTTGAGGCCGGACCTAGGGAGCAGCAAGTTTGAGTTAAGAAGACAGAAATTTTAAATCTGCTACTCAGTTTATTGACCGGGCACTTTTTCTGGAACAAAGTGGGACAAGGGAGTATTTGACAAGTTCTGCTGAGGTGACCAGTTTGAAAGGAGAGCAGTGAACAGAGCAAAGGAGACCCTTAGCGCTTCAGCAGGCCGGGAGCTTTGCGTTGAAGGACTCTCACACAGTCCCAGTGAGGGTGGGAAGAGGAGGAACCGGGCAGGCGGGTGAAACCGGCTGCTGGGCTGATAGGTGGGTGGTTGAGGAAAAGTTGCTGACGGCTCTCCTGGGCCTGTGGTCAGTCTGGGCTCTTGTTGTGGTCTAGCTCTCATGGCATGCAGAAGTCCCTGGTATTGATTTCCAAGACAGAACTCGATGTTCTTCCGGAAATGGCCTTTATGAGGGCTCAGGCAAGATGGGTTGTCCAGATGTCCAGCTGGCCTGGCTAGCAAGGCTTTGAGCAAAGCCCCATTAAAAATAGATCTTTTAAGGCATTTCTTCCATGACCTCCACTCTGCAGACAAAATATGGGAACAAGGCTGAGGCCTGTTTCTTTTCACAACTGTTCCCCCCTCCTTTTAAAAAAATATTTATTTATTTATTTGAGAGAGAGGAAGAGGCAGAGAGAGAGAGAGAGGAGAGAATGGGTGCATCAGTGCATGCAGTCACTGCAAATGAACTCCAGGTGCATGCACCACCTTATGCATCTGGCTTACGTGGGTCCTAGGGAATTGAACCTGGGTCCTTTGGCTTTGCAGGCAAGCACCTTAACTGCTAAGCCATCTCTCCAGACCCCCCCCCTCCATTTTTATTTTTTGGTGCTAGGGTTTGAACCCAGGGTCTTGTGTATGGTAGGCAAGCACTCTACCACTGAGATACTTCTCCAGCTCCTTTTTACAACGGACACAGTCCTCTAGAATGCCACGGAGTCAATGGGTGGCCACTACCAGAATCTGGGGAGGGGGCAAGGGGGTGCCCAAACCAAGTGTTGTGATTACAGATGTGTTATATCACTACATCTAGCTTAGGGGACTTTTTTTTTTTTTTTTTCAAGGTAGAGACTCACTCTAGCTCAGGCTGACCTGGAATTCACTATGTAGTCTCAGGGTGGCCTCGAACTCATGGCGATCCTCCTACCTCCTCTGCCTCCCGAGTGCTGGGATTAAAGGCGTGCGCCACCACACACTGCAACAACTTTTTTTTGAGTGGTGTGTTTGTATGTGTGTGTTCATATGTATGGTGCATATGTGTGGTCTGTATGTGGAGACCAGAGGTCAATACTAGTGTCTCTTCAATCACTTTTTGTATCAGACAGCTTCAGGTTCACTGAGATGAACTTTCAGACCAGACACAGATATGGAGGAAGGGATATTTATTGAAGCAAGTTCCATAAATGGCAGAAGAAGCTGGCCTGCCTTCACTGGACCAAGCAGAGAGAGAGAAGCACAAGCCAAAAAGCCACACAGCACAGCACACTTCAGGAACTCCTGCTAGACACACTTTGCATATCTACATTGAAACCTGAAACCCACCACCACACCTTAAGATCCACACAGTGACACTGCCTCCAGCCAGGTGGCTAAAGATGCAAACTACAAACAAATAAACAACTGAATATATTGGGGGCCATCTATTCTATTCAAACCACCACATCCCGCCTCTGGCCCCCAATAGATTTATAACCATCACACATTGTAAACTGTACTCAGTTCAATTTCAAAGGTTCAATTTAAGATATTAAGACCTGTAAAGTCAAACAAGTTAAACATTTCTAGCATATAAAGGCACAGAGTAAACATTTTCAACTGGTATAATGCATAGCAAGGAGAGACTAAAACAATGCAAACTCAACCACCATCAAACTTCTGCAGTTCAAGTTCAATATATCCAGAGACTAACAGTCTCCAGACTTTCCAATTCCGCCCCTCCAGCTGGGCAGAGTAGCCGGGGAACACTTCCATCCCAGGCCAACAATGCGTTCTATGGTAGCCCTTGCATAGTCCTGGTATATACAAAATATCTTCAGGTCTTCATGCAAACCACGGTCCATCTTCCACAAGGCTCTTTCAGCCTATTAGGGCATCAGGCCCTGCCTCATGCCGCATCTCAGCAGCAGCTCCTGGAACCATGTGTAATTCCTGACCACTCCTCACATTTTCCAAAGGCTTTTTCAGCCTATCAGGGCATCAGGCCCTACCTCATGCCGCATCTCAGCGGCAGCTCCTGGAAGCATGTGCAATTCACGACCACTCCTCGCATTTCTTATGCTTCTGAAACCAATACCAGGTGTGCAGGACCCAGCCATATTCTTAATTCACAGATGAAATAAATCATAACCTTGAAAAGCAGGTTCCTTCTCCAGTCAACTCTTTCCAAAACAGTTTGCATTTCTATGAGAGTTTTTCCTCAGGCATCCTTTCCATTGTTTTAATGTAAAGCAGTTGGACCATCTTCCTTAAGATTGCTAATGTGCTTGACAATAGCAGGTTCAGTAACCTAAAACCAGTCTCTGTGCCAGTAAGTTTAACTTGCTTAAAGTTTTCCAGTTTAAAAATCTTAAATCTCTCAATCCAATATCTCTGGCCAAGCACAGCAGTCTATAATAAATGTAAGCTTGATTAAACTCTCTGGGCCTGGGCAGCAGGACGCAGCCAACCCTTATGCCAGTAGCCCAGTTCCAACAAAGTCCTCTGCAGTCTTTCCTTCCCCTTAGAAAGCTCATAAGCCAAGCCTCGAAGTTCAATATCGTCTGCACTTAGCATTCTCAAGCTCTAATCATAATAGTCCATAAAACTTGTCTTACCACTCCAGAAGGCATCTTCATTTGCAAGTACCAAGTCCATGCCCATTCCTCCAAAACAAAGGTTCCAAAAGATCAACATCCACATGGTCAGGTTCATCTCAGTCCACTCCTCGGTACCAAATTCTGTAGCAGACAGATTCAGGTTCGCTGAGATGAACTTCCTGACCAAGCACAGTTATGGAGGAAGGGATATTTATTGAAGCTTACAGATCCAGGGGAAGTTCCATAAATGGCAGAGGAAGCTGGCCGGCCTTCACTGGACCAAGCAGAGAGAGAGAAGCACAAGCCAAAAAGCCACACAGCACAGCACACTTCAGGAACTCCAGCTAGGCACACTTTGCATATCTTTAGATTGTAATCTGAAACCCACCACCACACCTTAAGATCCACACAATGGCCCTGACTCCAGCCAGGTGGCTGCAGATGCAAACTACAAACAAATAAACAACTGAATATATTGGGGGCCATCTATTCTATTCAAACCACCACACTTTTGTTACATTTTTTTTTTTTTTTTTTTTTTAGTTTTTCGAGGTAAGGTCTCACTCTAGTCCAGGCTGACCTGGAATTCACTATGTAGTCTCAGGGTGGCCTTGAACTCACGGTGATCGTCTTACCTCTGCCTCCCAAGTGCTGGGATTAAAGGCGTGCGCCACCACGCCCAGCTTATTTTGTTACATTTTTTTGAGATAGAGTCTCCCATTGAACCTAGAACTCACTGATTCAGCTAGCCAGCAAGCCCCAGGGATCCTCCTGTCTCCACCTCCCCAGTGCTGGGACTATAGGTGTTTATCACCACTCATAGCTTTTGATCAACTTTTTACAAGATTCAGGTCCTTGTGCTTCCATGGTACACACTTTACCAACTGAACCATCCTTGCAGCCCAGGAGGCAACTTTGCTTTTTGTTTGTTGGTTTTGGCATTGTGTGTGTGCTGTGTGTGTGATGTGGTATGTAGCGAGATATGTGCGTGATGTACATATGGGTAGAGATGTGCACGCCCCACGGGAACACATATGGAGGCCAGAGGAGAATGTAGGGTGTCCTCGTCCGCCGTCATTCCTCTGCTGGATTCCTTGAGATGGAGTCGCTCTCTGAACCTGGAGCTGCTGTTCAACTGACTGACTAGCAAGCCTGGACCATTCTCCTGCCTCGGCTCCCCACAGGACTGGGGCTACTGATGCCCTTGGCCATGCCTAGCTTTTTTTTTTTTTTCTTCCGAGGTTGGGTCTCACTCTAGCCCAGGCTGATCTGGAATTCACTATGTAGTCTCAGGGTGGCCTCAAACTCACGGTGATCCTCCTGCCTCTGCCTCCCGAGTGCTGGGATTAAAGGTGTGTGCCACCACACCTGGCTTGGCCATGCCTAGCTTTCTACATGTATGCTGGGCATTAAACTCAGTCTGTCTTAGGCCCTCTCAGACCCCCATGCTTGGGCAGCAAGCACTCTTACCCACTAAGCCATTACACCAGAGGCAACATTTGAAGAGATAAAATAAGTCTATATGATCAACAATTTGGCAAAGTCATCAGGCATGTGAGGTGACATGGGCCTGGAATCCAGGTCTTTCTGTACTACCCCAGGCTGCCCATCTCAGAGGTGAGAAGACACATGGGTCACTGCTCCACAGAGAGTGAGAGGTTGCTGGCTGGTTCCAAGGGTCCCCCCTGCAAGGTGTTCAGAAAAGAGGAAATTAGTCAGGATTAAAGGGAGTGCCAGAGCTATTTGGAGGATGGTGGTCAACAGAATCCTCCACGACAGTCTGGAAAAATCACACAAGGGAAACTCAGAAGCTGAGAGACCCATTTCAGTGAGAAAACATATTTACATTTTTAGACAGAAGGCATGCTTATTCTCCAGCACTGGCCTCCTGCCCTTGACCTCTGGCTTAGAAACAAAAGGGGGTTGTTTGATCCCTGGGCCGGGTCTTTGCTCACAGCGTATGGTGTGTCGCCCAGAGCATCTGGGTGTGCGCTTACAAGGGGTAACTGTGCGGTTTCTATGCTGTTCTCCTCAAACTCAGATCAGGTCTGCATTTGAGACCACTGCCAGAGGAGGAGGAGGAGGGCCCACCTAGAGAGACTCCTCCTTGTTCTTCTGCTGGTGGAGTACAGTCTGACAGCATTGACTAATGTGAACGACCCAGCATCTAGGAGTGTAGACCTCTGAAGTCGCTTGTCCTCATTAGACACTGTTTTCCTAAAACAGCCTCTTGGTTCAACAATCATCACAATGAACTCACCCCAACACCTGCAGTCCACCCCTCTGGGTACAGAGCTCAGCTTTCAAATAATTTTTTTTGTTGTTTTTATTTATATTTATTTATTTGGCAGCAACAGACAGAGAAAGAGGCAGATAGAGAATGGGCATGCCAGGGCCTCCAGCCACTGCTAACGAACTCCAGACACATGCGCCCCTTGTGCATCTGGCTAACGTGGGTCCCTGGGAAACGAGCCTCGAACCAGGGTCCTTAGGCTTCACAGGCAAGTGCTTAACTGCTAAGCCATCTCTCCAGCCCAGAGCTCAGCTTTCAAGATGAGATACATCTGTCTTTCTTTCTTTTCTTTTTTTTTTTTTTTTTTTTTTTTTTTGGTTTTTCAAGGTAGGGTCTCACTCTAGCCCAGGCTGACCTGGAATTCACTATGGAGTCTCAGGGTGGCCTCGAACTCACGGCAATCCTCCTACCTCTGCCTCCCGAGTGCTGGGATTAAAGGCGTGCGCCACCACGCCTGGCTTAGTCTTTCTTTCTTTTCTTATTTGAGACAAGGTCTCTATGCAGCCAGGCTAGCCTTGACCTCATGATTATACTGAGCGAAGCTCCTAAATGCTGGGATTGCGGGTCTGCGCCAAGACACCCAGCTACTTCTATGTGGTTCCCACACCTTTAGAGACCTATGCTGCATGATAGTCACTTCAGACATTCAACATATATTTGGGGGAAGTACTTTCCTTCCTTTGTGTTGGCCACTGCGCCCAGTCATGGACACAGAAGATCATCAGTAAGATGAGGTCAGTGGGCGGTAGGCAGTTTATTTCAGGGAATTACATCCACCTAAGCAGAAGCTGGGTGGCCTTCTTGGTGCCTCTTCTGCCTGATTCCACACCCCACCCACCAGGACGGCGCCTCTGGCTGGTTCTGCTTCCAAAACACATATGGCATTCCCCTTCTTTTGGCCAGTTTCATTAATTTTCCTCCCAGTCCCAAGTAACTACCCTCTCTCTCCTAGAACCATGCACTGACCTCCCAGGTAGGCTCTGGTCTTCTCTCCCGCCTCCCCAGGACCCTTTCTACACACCATAGGCAGAGGCATCTTTTAAAACAAACTACCAACACTCTTTTCCTTAAAATCATGCAGTAGATGGTTTTCTTTAAACTTTATTTATTTATTTGTAAGCAGAGAGAATGGACACTTCAGGGCCTCTTGGTACTGAAAAAAAAAAAAAAAAAAATCCAGATGGGCCAGGCGTGGTGGCGCACGCCTTTAATCCCAGCACTCTGCAGGCAGAGGTCAGAGGATCGCCATGAGTTCAAGGCCACCCGGGACTATATAGTGAATTCCAGGTCAGTCTGGGCTAGAGTGAGACTCTACCTTGAAAAACAAAACAAGCAAACAAAAAACAAACAAACAAAAAATACAGATGAATGTGCCACATTGTGCATCTGGCTTTACATGGGTACTGGGAAATCAAACCTGGGCCGTCAGGTTTTCCAAGCAAGCACCTTTAGCCACTGAGCCACCTCACCAGCCCAGGTTTTTCTTTTTAAAATTAGTATATACTAATTGTACACAATAATGGGTTTCCTTAGGAAATTTTCATGAAGAGCTACAGGTAGTCAAAGCATTATAAGGAACTGGGGATTTAGTTCAATGGCACAACATCTGCTTAACATGGGTAAGGCCCTGGGTTTGATCCCCTGCACCACCAAAAACAACAACAACAAAAAAAAAAAAAAAAAAAAAACAAACAAGACATTGCATAGACCATCAGTGTTCATCTTAATGGAGCGTCACAGTGTGAGTACCTCAGGTAGCCAGAGCACTCAGATCTGGAAGCAGAACACCCCCCCACCCCCACTAGCCCTTTGCAAAGCGACCACTATGTTCATTTCTAAGCTATGCATTTGTCTTTCTAACTTTGACCTTCATATACATAGACTCACAGAACAAGTACTTTGGTTTTTTGATCAACATTCTATTTACTGAGTTAATGGTAAAAAGGGTATATTTTAATCTGTGTGCAAAACAAAACAAAACAAAACAAGAAAGACCATATAAGGTCAATCAGAGGAACAAAGCCTTACTACCTTCTATAGCTGAGCATGTGCATGCCTTATGGTTTAGCAAACCCAGGGAAATAGCCAGCATGCAGGTACACATAGCTCATCAAAGGATATGCATAAGGGGCTGGAGAGATGGCTTAGTGGCTAAGGTGCTTGGCTGCGAAGCCTAAGGACCCAGGTTCGATTCCCCATTCACGTAAACCAGATGCACAAGGTGGCACATGCCAGGTCCTGATGCACCCATTCTCTCTATCCGCCTCTCTCTCAACAAGTAAATAAACAAAATATTTTTTAAAAATGCATACGGATGTTCATATCGGGGCTGGAGGGATGACTTAGCTGTTACAGCGCTTGCCCGCAAAGCCAAAAGACCCAGGTTTGATTCCCCAGGACCCACATAAAGCCAGATGCGCAAGGTGGCACATGTGTCTGGGGTTTGTTTGCAGTGACTGGATGCCCTGGTGTGCCCATTCTCTCTCTCTCCTCTGCCTCTCTCTCTCTCTCAAATAAAATAAAATAAAATAAAATAAAATAAAATAATGTTCATATCAAACCCAAATGAGAAGCTATCAGAAAGGAAATGAGAAGCTATCAGGAAGGTTCATAAGAGCTTGTCCAAGATTGCCCACTTGGTATGTGGCACACCAAGGACTAAAGCTGAGGTTGACAAGGACATGCAGGCTGGCCTCTGTCTCTCTGTGGCCTCTTGAATTCCCTCCCTTACGCCCCTCTACTTAGTCCAGCTTGGTGCCTGGCCCTTGTTTCTCTTGATTAACCAGCCAGGTTTGAACTTTTCTCACACCCTATTTATTTCTTTATAGGCAGGGTCTTGCGTAACTGAGGCTGGATTTGAACCTCTGATTCTCCTCCTTCCACTTTCTGAGATTATATAGTGTGCACTATCACGCTGATACCACCTAGGGGCAATCAGTTCCGGTATTCTTCGCCCATTAAGGAAGTAAGAGGCAGGAAAGTGTATTTTAAAAGAATAAAGTTTATTTTAGAGTAAGAGGGAAAGAAAGGCAGCTTCTCACAGAGGAGGGGGCTTCCAGAACTGGTAAATACCCACAGTTTCTGAGGGAATTGAACATTTATTGAAAGGGGAAAGCCCGCCGGGGGTCTTGAGTGTGTGATTGGTTGGCTTGAAGTGAACGCGAGAGGCACTATTGGTTTACCGGCATCCACTGCAGTCATAGGACGCTGATCAGGCCAGCCCACCAATCAGCGCTAACGAGGGAAAATTCCTCCGGACGTCATGTCTCCTCTATGATAGCCTCCTTTCGCCATGTTGTATTACCAAGGGCTTTTTTTAGCCCCCTAATCTATGTACCCAGAAAGCTGTCTCCTGCGGTGTTTCAACTCCCAATTTATGCGGTGCTGGGGAGGGAACCTAGGGCTTTGTCCTCGCTAGGCAAGCACTCTAAACTGAACTCCATCGCTAGCCCTCAAGGCCTTTTATTTGGTTTGGTATGCATGTGTAGAATATGTGGTGTCGTGTGTGTGCACATGTGTGTGTAGATGCATGTGCCCTGTGTGTATACACGTGGAGAGGAGAGGAGAGCATTGGCCATCATCCTCTGTCACTCATCTGTGTATCTCCCTGAGATGCAGTCTTTCAACCCAGTTTTCACAGGCCCCAGGGGAGTCTCTGGTCTTCACTTCTAGCACTGGGGTGGCTGGCCATACTCAGTTGTGTATGTGGAGGCTGGGGAGTCCCCCTCAGGGTGAATGGGGCTCTCTCAGGTTCCCATGCTTGCATGGCAAGTGCTTTACATGTTGAGTCATCTCCGCAGCCCAAGGCCTTTTTTTGTATATATATATATATATATATATATATATATATATATATATATATATATATATATATATAGTTTTAGAATAGTTTTGTAGTTTTAAAAAACACTTGTAGCTGGACTTGATAACACACATCTGTAATCCCAGCACTTGGAAGGCTGAAGCAGGATTGCCACAAGTTTAAGGCCAGCCTGAGATACAGTGTAAGACCCTGTCTCAAAAAAAAAAAAAAAAAAAGCCAAAATAAATAAATATGTAGATAAAGGACTATCACAGAAAACTTGCAGAGATAATTCAGAGTCTGTGAATCATCACTGTGGAACATTCGTCAGTCTTGGACCAATGCCGTTGGCCATTCTCCAGATATTATTTGTATGTCATTTGCTTTATTTTTATTTTATTTTATTGGTTTTTTGAGGTAGGGTCTCACTGTAGCCCAGGTTGGCCTGGAATTCACTGTGTAGTCTCAGGGTGGTCTTGAACTCTCAGCGATCCTCCCACCTCTGCATCCCGAGTGCTGGGATCAAAGGTGTGCGCCACCACGCCCGGCTTTATATTTATTTATTTATTTATTTATTTATTTATTTATTTATTTTCAGCCACTGCAAATGAACTCCAGATGCATGCACCCCCTTGTGCATCTGGCTAACGTGGGTCCTGGGGAATCGAACCTGGGTCCTTTGGCTTTGCAGGCAAGTGCCTTCACCGCTAAGCCATCCCTCAAGCCCTCCAGTTCTATTTAGCTCAGCTTTCACGATGAGATACATCTGTCTTTCTCTTTCTTTTCTTTTCTTTTTTTTTTTTGTTTTTTTTTGGTTTTTCAAGGTAGGGTCTCACTCTAGCCCAGGCTGACCTGGAATTCACTATGGAGTTTCAGGGTGGCCTCGAACTCACGGCAATCCTCCTACCTCTGCCTCCCGAGTGCTGGGATTAAAGGCGTGCGCCACCCACGCCTGGCTTAGTCTTTCTTTCTTTTCTTATTTGAGACAAGGTCTCTATGCAGCCAGGCTAGCCTTGACCTCATGATTATACTGAGCGAAGCTCCTAAATGCTGGGATTGCGGGTCTGCGCCAAGACACCCGGCTACTTCTATGTGGTTCCCACACCTTTAGGGACCTATGCTGCATGATAGTCACTTCAGACATTCAACATATATTTGGGGGAAGTACTTTCCTTCCTTTGTGTTGGCCACTGCGCCCAGTCATGGACACAGAAGATCATCAGTAAGATGAGGTCAGTGGGCGGTAGGCAGTTTATTTCAGGGAATTACATCCACCTAAGCAGAAGCTGGGTGGCCTTTTTGGTGCCTCTTCTGCCTGATTCCACACCCCACCCACCAGCACGGCGCCTCTGGCTGGTTCTGCTTCCAAAACACATATGGCATTCCCCTTCTTTTGGCCAGTTTCATTAATTTTCCTCCCAGTCCCAAGTAACTACCCTCTCTCTCCTAGAACCATGCACTGACCTCCCAGGTAGGCTCTGGTCTTCTCTCCCGCCTCCCCAGGACGCTTTCTCCACACCATAGGCAGAGGCATCTTTTAAAACAAACTACCAACACTCTTTTCCTTAAAATCATGCAGTAGATGGTTTTCTTTAAACTTTATTTATTTATTTGTAAGCAGAGAGAAAGAGAGAGAATGAACACTTCAGGGCCTCTTGGTACTGAAAAAAATTAAAAAAAAATCCAGATGGGCCAGGCGTGGTGGCGCACGTCTTTAATCCCAGCACTCTGCAGGCAGAGGTAGGAGGATCGCCATGAGTTCAAGGCCACCCGAGACTATATAGTGAATTCCAGGTCAGTCTGGGCTAGAGTGAGACTCTACCTTGAAAAACAAAACAAGCAAACAAAAAACAAACAAACAAAAAATACAGATGAATGTGCCACATTGTGCATATGGCTTTACGTGGGTACTGGGAAATCAAACCTGGGCCGTCAAAGTTTTCCAAGCAAGCACCTTTAGCCACTGAGCCACCTCACCAGCCCAGGTTTTTCTTTTTTAAATTAGTATATACTAATTGTACACAATAATGGGTTTCCTTAGGAAATTTTCATGAAGAGCTACAGGTAGTCAAAGCATTATAAGGAACTGGGGATTTAGTTCAATGGCACAACATTTGCTTAACATGGGTAAGGCCTTGGGTTTGATCCCCTGCACCACCAAAAACAAAAAAACAACAACAACAACAAAAAAAAAAACCAAGACATTGCATAGACCATCAGTGTTCATCTTAATGGAGCGTCACAGTGTGTGTACCTCAGGTAGCCAGAGCACTCAGATCTGGAAGCAGAACACCCCCCCACCCCCACTAGCCCTTTGCAAAGCGACCACTATGTTCATTTCTAAGCTATTCATTTGTCTTTCTAACTTTGACCTTCATATACATAGACTCACAGAACAAGTACTTTGGATTTTTGATCAACATTCTATTTACTGAGTTAGTGGTAAAAAGGGTATATTTTAATCTGTGTGCAAAACAAAACAAAACAAAACAAGAAAGCCCATATAAGGTAAATCAGAGGAACAAAGCCTTACTACCTTCTATAGCTGAGCATGTGCATGCCTTATGGTTTAGCAAACCCAGGGAAATAGCCAGCATGCAGGTACACATAGCTCATCAAAGGATGTGCATAAGGGGCTGGAGAGATGGCTTAGTGGCTAAGGTGCTTGCCTGCGAAGCCTAAGGACCCAGGTTCGATTCCCCATTCACGTAAACCAGATGCACAAGGTGGCACATGCCAGGTCCTGGTGCACCCATTCTCTCTATCCGCCTCTCTCTCAACAAGTAAATAAACAAAATATTTTTAAAAAATGCATAAGGATGTTCATATCGGGGCTGGAGAGATGACTTAGCTGTTACAGCGCTTGCCCGCAAAGCCAAAAGACCCAGGTTTGATTCCCCAGGACCCACATAAAGCCAGATGCGCAAGGTGGCACATGTGTCTGGGGTTTGTTTGCAGTGACTGGATGCCCTGGTGTGCCCATTCTCTCTCTCTCCTCTGCCTCTCTCTCTCTCTCAAATAAAATAAAATAAAATAAAATAAAATAAAATAAAATAAAATAATGTTCATATCAAACCCAAATGAGAAGCTATCAGGAAGGAAATGAGAACCTATCAGGAAGGTTCACAATGCTCCATTTATACAGTGGCTAAAGAGCTTGTCCAAGATTGCCCACTTGGTATGTGGCACACCAAGGACTAAAGCTGAGGTTGACAAGGACATGCAGGCTGGCCTCTGTCTCTCTGTGGCCTCTTGAATTCCCTCCCTCACGCCCCTCTACTTAGTCCAGCTTGGTGCCTGGCCCTTGTTTCTCTTGATTAACCAGCCAGGTTTGAACTTTTCTCACAGCCTATTTATTTCTTTATAGGCAGGGTCTTGCGTAACTGAGGCTGGATTTGAACCTCTGATTCTCCTCCTTCCACTTTCTGAGATTATATAGTGTGCACTATCACGCTGATACCACCTCGGGGCAATCAGTTCCGGTATTCTTCGCCCATTAAGGAAGTAAGAGGCAGTAAAGTATATTTTAAAAGAATAAAGTTTATTTTAGAGTAAGAGGGAAAGAAAGGCAGCTTCTCACAGAGGAGGGGGCTTCCAGAACTGGTAAATACCCACAGTTTCTGAGGGAATTGAACATTTATTGAAAGGGGAAAGCCCGCCGGGTGTCTTGAGTGTGTGATTGGTTGGCTTGAAGTGAACGCGAGAGGCACTATTGGTTTACCGGCATCCACTGCAGTCATAGGACGCTGATCAGGCCAGCCCACCAATCAGCGCTAACGAGGGAAAATTCCTCCGGACGTCATGTCTCCTCTATGATAGCCTCCTTTCGCCATGTTGTATTACCAAGGGCTTTTTTTAGCCCCCTAATCTATGTACCCAGAAAGCTGTCTCCTGCGGTGTTTCAACTCCCAATTTATGCGGTGCTGGGGAGGGAACCTAGGGCTTTGTCCTCTCTAGGCAAGCACTCTAAACTGAACTCCATCGCCAGCCCTCAAGGCCTTTTATTTGGTTTGGTATGCATGTGTAGAATATGTGGTGTCGTGTGTGTGCACATGTGTGTGTAGATGCATGTGCCCTGTGTGTATACACGTGGAGAGGAGAGGAGAGCATTGGCCATCATCCTCTGTCACTCATCTGTGTATCTCCCTGAGATGCAGTCTTTCAACCCAGTTTTCACAGGCCCCAGGGGAGTCTCTGGTCTTCACTTCTAGCACTGGGGTGGCTGGCCATACTCAGTTGTGTATGTGGAGGCTGGGGAGTCCCCCTCAGGGTGAATGGGGCTCTCTCAGGTTCCCATGCTTGCATGGCAAGTGCTTTACATGTTGAGTCATCTCCGCAGCCCAAGGCCTTTTTTTGTATATATATATATATATATATATATATATATATATATATATATATATATATATATATATATATAGTTTTAGAATAGTTTTGTAGTTCTTAAAAAACACTTGTAGCTGGACTTGATAACACACATCTGTAATCCCAGCACTTGGAAGGCTGAAGCAGGATTGCCACAAGTTTAAGGCCAGCCTGAGATACAGTGTAAGACCCTGTCTCAAAAAAAAAAAAAAAAGCCAAAATAAATAAATATGTAGATAAAGGACTATCACAGAAAACTTGCAGAGATAATTCAGAGTCTGTGAATCATCACTGTGGAACATTCGTCAGTCTTGGACCAATGCCGTTGGCCATTCTCCAGATATTATTTGTATGTCATTTGCTTTATTTTTATTTTATTTTATTGGTTTTTTGAGGTAGGGTCTCACTGTAGCCCAGGTTGGCCTGGAATTCACTGTGTAGTCTCAGGGTGGTCTTGAACTCTCAGCGATCCTCCCACCTCTGCATCCCGAGTGCTGGGATCAAAGGTGTGCGCCACCACGCCCGGCTTTATATTTATTTATTTATTTATTTATTTATCTATTTATTTATTTATTTTCAGCCACTGCAAATGAACTCCAGATGCATGCACCCCCTTGTGCATCTGGCTAACGTGGGTCCTGGGGAATCAAACCTGGGTCCTTTGGCTTTGCAGGCAAGTGCCTTCACCGCTAAGCCATCCCTCAAGCCCTCCAGTTCTATTTATTTGTTTGCTTGCTTGTTTACTCAGTTATTTACTCATTCATTCAATTCATTATTTGTGTATATATATGTATGGACTCATGAATATTTATTTTAGTTTGGTATAATACAATGCTATATTATTTATTACTAAGCTTATTAATCAACATAAGAAATGTTGAATAAATTGCAACTGGGAATGCTCTCAAGACTGTTTCCATGTCCCTCTAACATGCCCTTGTCCTTTTGTTTTAATTCTGTTTTTTGTTTGTTTATTGTTTGTTTTTTCAAGGTGGGGTTTCGCTCTAGCCCAAACTGACCTGGAATTTACTTTGTAGTTTCAGGGTGGCCTTGAACTCATAGCTATCCTTTTACCTCTACTTCCCAAGTACTGGGATAAAGGAGCATGCCACCACACCTGGCTTCTTTTTCTTTTTTCCTTTCGTATACATATTCCTACAAACACACACACACACACACTTGAATTTATTTTGAACTGGGGTTTCATGCAGGCTGGCCTTAAGCTCCTCATCCCACTGCCTCCACCTCCCACATTCTGGGATTACAGGCCTGTAGAAGGCTGACTCAGACTCAGGATCAGGCTCATCCTCATCCTCATCCTCATCCTCATCCTCATCCTCATCCTCATCCTTTTTTTTTTTAATTTCAGTTTTAAAAAATTTATTTATTTGAGAGCAACAGACAAAGGAGGGAGGGAGAGAGAGAGAGAAAGAAAGAAAGAATGGGCGTGCCAGGGCTTCCAGCCACTGCAAACGAACTCCAGACGGCATGCGCCTGGATCCACTTTGTGCATCTGGCTAACGTGGGTCCTGGGGAATTGAGCCTTGAACCAGGGTCCTTAGGATTCACAGGCAAGCGCTTAACAGCTAAGCCATCTCTCCAGCACCCCTTTGTTTTTCTTGTTTTTTTGAGGCAGGATCTCACTCTACCCCAGGCTGACCTGGAATTCACTATGGAGTCTCAGGGTGGCCTTGAACTCACGACAGTCCTCCTACCTCTGCCTCCCGAGTGCTGGGATTAAAGGCGTGCACCCCCATGCCCGGCTAGGCTCATCCTTTTAAAAAAAGTAATTAATTAATTTTTATTTATTTATTTTATTTATTATTTATTTATTTTACTTATTTATTTGTTTGTTTGTTTGTTTATTTTTTTGGTATTTCAAGGTAGGGTCTCACTCTAGTCTAGGCTGACCCGGAATTCACCATGTAGTCTCAGGGTGGCCTCGAACTCATGGTGATCCACCTACTTCTGCCTCCCAAGTGGTGGGATTAAAGGCATGTGCCACCACGCCCAGCTTAGTTAATTTTTTTATTGACAACTCCATAATTATAGACAATAACCCATGGTAATTCTCTCCCTCCCCCACTTTCCCTTCGAAACTCCACTCTCCATCATACCCCTTCCCCATCTCAATCAGTCTCTCTTTTATTTGGATCTCATCATCTTTTCCTCCTATTATGATGGTTTTGTGTAGCTAGTGTTGGGCACTATGAGGTCATGGATATCCACATTGTAAGGAGTCTGACCCTTCCTTTGGCTCTTACATTCTTTCCGCCACTTCTTCCGCAATGGACGCTGAGCCTTGGAAGGTGTGATAGAGATGTTTCAGTGCTGAGTACTCCGGTCACTTCTAAGTGGCTGTACCATTTTGTATTATACAACCAATGAATAAACGCTATGCATCCTCGCCCTCACTTAGTATGGACAAGTTTTTCATTTTATCTTATTCATTGCTACAGGTGCACTGATTTTTTAATTGTTATTTATGTTTATTTCCTTAATTATTGTGTCAGCGTTCTCTTGCTGTAACAAAATGCCCGAAGTAATCAGTGTAAATGAGGAAAAGTTTACTTTGACTCATGATTTTGGAGGTTTCGGTCCGTGGTTACTCGGCCCTGTTGCTTTGGGGCTGTGGTGAGTCACAGCATGGTGGCAGAGATCATGTGGCGTCCTGAAAGCAAAGAGAACCAGCAGGGGTCTCAATATCCCCTTGGTCTCAAGGACTTAACTTCCTTCTACTGTGCTCCACCTCCACATGTCCCAATAGCGCCATGTTCTGGGGGTCAAGACATCACTACATAGCATTTGGGAGACAGTTCAGGTCCAAACTATAAGCCAGGTATGGTCGCACAGGCCTATAATCTCAGCATATGGGAGACTGTGGCAGGAAGGTTGTGAGTTCAAGACCAGCCTAGGCTACATAGCTAGACCCTGCCTAAAAGAAGTATATATCTGGGCTGTAGAGATGGCTTAGTGGTTAAGGTGTTTGCCTGCAAAGCCAAAGGGCCCAGTACCCACATAAAGCCAGATACACAAGGTGACACATGCATCTGGAGTTCTTTTGGAGTGGCTAGAGGCCCTGGTGTACTCATTCTCTGTATGTGCCTCTTTCTCTCTCTCCTTTTCTCTCTAAAATAAAATAAAATAAAATAAAATAAAATAAAATAAAATAAAATAAAATATCTATCCAAGCCACCGCAATGAAAAAGTATATTTTGCATCTATTGATTCCTGTATTTGCTATCTTTGCTGCTCTTCAGAACTTTAGCCTACTTTTAAAATTGAGCTGTGCATTTCGTACCTTTACATAAGAGTTCTTTCTTGGCCAGTAAAGGCCTTTTCACAAAGGTAACATTTACCCTGAGGCAAGAGCCGAGAAGGCCAAAGTTCTGACAAAGGAACCAAGTAGCCCAGACTGACTCACATCAAGTCAAGTGATTTGTGACAGAGGTGCCACGGTCGTTCAATGGAAAGAAAGTCTTTTTGACAATTGATATTGAAACAGCTGGAAACTTAGAGGAAAGTTTGCATGACCTTTGGCTTAGTGGTAGGGTTTTAGATATACTGTCAAAAGCAAGGTCCATGAACGAAACATTGATAAACTGGACTTTATCAGATGTAAATAGTTTGCTCTGTGAAAGACACTGTTAAGAGAATAAAAGACAAGCCACAGACTCTGAGAACATGTTTGCAAATCGTTTATCTTATAAAGACCTTATATCCAGAATAAAGAACTTTGTGTGGGGTGTGTGTGTGTGTGTGTGTTTGGTTTTTGTGTGAGACCCAGTCTTATTATTTAGCTCTTGCTGGTCCCTAATTAACCATGTTCACCAGGCTGTCCTTGACATAACAGTTATCTTCCTGCCTCTTTCTCTCGAGTGTGGAAGTTACAGGGGTCTACCATGAGGTCCTGTGAAATATGTTCTAGGCTTTTCGTTTTTTTCAGTGCTGGGAATCAAACCCAGGACCTTGTGCATGATGGCAAGCTCTAGATCCCTGGCCTCTTCTTTTTTTTTTTTTTTGAGGTAGGGTTTCACTCTAGCCTAGGCTGACCTGGAATTCACTATGTAGTCTCAGGGTGGCCTTGAACTCATGGCAATCCTCCTACCTCTGCCTCCCAGGTGCTGGGATTAAAGGTGTGTGCCACCACACCCGGATCTTTTTTTTTTTTTTTTTGTAAAAATATTTTATTTATTTGAGAGAAAGAGGCAGAGCGAGAGTGTGAAAGCGAGAGAGAGAGAGAGTGTGTGTACCAGGGCCTCTAGCCTCTGAAAATGAACTCCAGACGCATGTGCTACTATGTACATTTGGCTTACATGGGTACTGGGTCCTTAGGCTTTGCAGGCAAGCTCCTTAACCACTAAGCCATCTTTCCAGCCCTGACTTTTGTTTATTTTTTATTTTTATTTTTGGCTTTTCAAGGTAGGGTCTTGCTCTAGCCCAAGCTGACCTGGAATTCACTATGTAGTCTCAGGCTGGCCTCAAACTCACAGGGATCTGCCTACCTCTGTCTCCAGAGTGCTGGGATTAAAGGCGTGCACTACCATGCCTGGTATGACTTGTTTTTACGTAGAGGTATGTTTATATAAGTGTGTGGGTAGGGTACACAGGACATATAGACAGATATTTTACTTTGCCAGTTCACATTCTCTTCAGGAAAATTTCCACATCCCTTTCACTATTTTTTAATTTATGCAATGCTTCAAGAATTTGTATGTCATCCATGTGCAGGGGCCATGCTAATCTTCTCTGTATCATTCCAATTTGAGTATATGTGTTATTGAAGTGAACACCCTTCTACTTAAAACTTTTTTTAAATTATTTATTTGCAAGCAGAAAGAGAGAGAAGAGAGACAGGCATGCCAGGGCCTTGCGCTTCTGCAAACAAACTCCAAATGCAAGCACCATTTTGTGCATCTGGCTTTACATGGGTACTAGGAAATCAAACCCAGGTTGTTAGGCTTTGCCGGCAAATGCCTTAACTGCTGAGCAATCTCTCTAGCCCTCTTTCACTTTTTTTTTTTTTTTTTTTGGTTCTTTGAGGTAGGGTCTTTCTCTAGCCCAGGCTAACCTACAATTCACTATATAGTCTCACTCAGGCTGGCCTCAAACTCTCAGTGATCGTCCTACCTCTACCTCCCGAGTGCTGGGATTAAAGGTGTGCACCACTATGCCCAACTCTTTCACTTTTTTTTTTTTTTTTTTTTTTTTTCCTGAGGTAGGGTCTCACTCTGGTCCAGGCTGACCTGGAATTAACTATGTAGTGTCAGGGTGGCCTCGAACACACAGCAATCCTCCTACCTCTGCCTCCCAAGTGCTGGGCTTTCTTTCACTTATTTTTTAGAATTTTTTTTATTAACAACTTCCATGATTATAAATAATATCCCATAGTAATGCCCTCCTTCCCCCCACTTTCCCCTTTGGAACTCCATTCTTCATCATATCCCCTCCCCCTCTCAATCAGTCTCTCTTTTATTTCGGTGTCATGATCTTTTCCTCCTATTATGATGGTCGTGTGTAGGTAGTGTCAGGCACTGTGAGGTCATGGATATCCAGGCCATTTTGTATCTGGGAAGAGCACATTGTAAGGAGTCCTGCCCTTCCTTTGGCTCTTACATTCTTTCTGCCACCTCTTCTGCAATGGACCCTGAGCCTTGGAAGGTGTGATAGAGATATTGCAGTGCTGAGCACTCCTATCACTTCTTTCCAGAACCATGATGCCTTCTGAGTCATCCCAAGGTCACTGCCATCTGAAAAGAGAAGATTCTCTACCAAAAGTGAGAGTAGCATTAATATATGGGTATGAACATTAAGAGAAGTGCTTACTGGGCAGTTTGATAAGCATAGTATATACATTTAGCCAGACAACAACAGACGTTACACCCCTAGGGCTCAAGACCACCCCTGTTTTAAGTTTTCAGTATCAGGGATGTATTCCCTCCCATGGAGCGGGCCTCCAGTCCAATTAGAGGGCAGTTGGTTTCCGCCATGAGAGACATGTCACTATTGCACCCGTTGGCTCATTTGGCCTGGCTGGCCAAATATAAGGCTTGCAGTGTCCACTGTTGAGTATCTTCACTGGTGATTTCTCTCTCTCCCATTGAACTGCACGCAGAATGGCTTCTTCCAGCTTTCTGTCAGCTGGTCTACATGGAGGAGGTTATCAGCTCAGTTTTAGCAGGATTTCTCAGTGGCCTTGCACCCCAAGCATGTGGGATCTTCAGCAATAGGGTCTTACCTTCTATTCCTGGTGGGAAACCAAGGACCTCAGCAATTGCCTATAAGGTTTGGAGTATCAATGACTTCCCTGACCAAAAACTCACTGGAAGGTATCCCATCCCTGGCACTGAAAAATTTCTAGCAACCATCTATGGCTCCTGAGTGTTCCATTGTCCAAAAAAGTAGGTTTCCATATGATTTATTTATATCCTCTTAGATTTTGATTAGCCCTCCCTCCACCTTTCCTTTACTCTCTTTCACTTTTAATATGGTCTATCATAGCAAGTTTGTTTAGCTTTCTACCTCTGGGCATTCTGAGCTGTTACCAAGTTTCCAAAACCTTAAATGGTGGAATCATGTACCTCTTTTTATATTCCTTTTCCCATTGTTATTTTAAGACAGGTTCTCATTCTATTGCCCAGGTTGGCCTTGAACTCACAGTTACCCTCTTGTGTTGTTCTGCCATGTGCTGGGAATCAGTTGTGCACCACCAGGCCTATTAACAACTTCCATGATTATAAATAATATCCCATAGTAATGCCCTCCTTCCCCCCACTTTCCCCCTTTGGAACTCCATTCTTCATCATATCCCCTCCCCCTCTCAATCAGTCTCTCTTTTATTTCGGTGTCATGATCTTTTCCTCCTATTATGATGGTCGTGTGTAGGTAGTGTCAGGCACTGTGAGGTCATGGATATCCAGGCCATTTTGTATCTGGGAAGAGCACATTGTAAGGAGTCCTGCCCTTCCTTTGGCTCTTACATTCTTTCTGCCACCTCTCTGCAATGGACCCTGAGCCTTGGAAGGTGTGATAGAGATATTGCAGTGCTGAGCACTCCTATCACTTCTTTCCAGAACCATGATGCCTTCTGAGTCATCCCAAGGTCACTGCCATCTGAAAAGAGAAGATTCTCTACCAAAAGTGAGAGTAGCATTAATATATGGGTATGAACATTAAGAGAAGTGCTTACTGGGCAGTTTGATAAGCATAGTATATACATTTAGCCAGACAACAACAGACGTTACACCCCTAGGGCTCAAGACCACCCCTGTTTTAAGTTTTCAGTATCAGGGATGTATTCCCTCCCATGGAGCGGGCCTCCAGTCCAATTAGAGGGCAGTTGGTTTCCGCCATGAGAGACATGTCACTATTGCACCCGTTGGCTCATTTGGCCTGGCTGGCCAAATATAAGGCTTGCAGTGTCCACTGTTGAGTATCTTCACTGGTGATTTCTCTCTCTCCCATTGAACTGCACGCAGAATGGCTTCTTCCAGCTTTCTGTCAGCTGGTCTACATGGAGGAGGTTATCAGCTCAGTTTTAGCAGGATTTCTCAGTGGCCTTGCACCCCAAGCATGTGGGATCTTCAGCAATAGGGTCTTACCTTCTATTCCTGGTGGGAAACCAAGGACCTCAGCAATTGCCTATAAGGTTTGGAGTATCAATGACTTCCCTGACCAAAAACTCACTGGAAGGTATCCCATCCCTGGCACTGAAAAATTTCTAGCAACCATCTATGGCTCCTGAGTGTTCCATTGTCCAAAAAAGTAGGTTTCCATATGATTTATTTATATCCTCTTAGATTTTGATTAGCCCTCCCTCCACCTTTCCTTTACTCTCTTTCACTTTTTAATATGGTCTATCATAGCAAGTTTGTTTAGCTTTCTACCTCTGGGCATTCTGAGCTGTTACCAAGTTTCCAAAACCTTAAATGGTGGAATCATGTACCTCTTTTTATATTCCTTTTCCCATTGTTATTTTAAGACAGGTTCTCATTCTATTGCCCAGGTTGGCCTTGAACTCACAGTTACCCTCTTGTGTTGTTCTGCCATGTGCTGGGAATCAGTTGTGCACCACCAGGCCCAGATTGTGTGTGTGTATACACAACTGTGCAACACCATATATATATTTTTTGGGGGAGGGTCTTTCAAGATAAGGTTTTACTCTAGCCCCAGGCTGACCTGGAATTCACTATGTAGTCTCAGGGTGGCCTCAAACTCAGGGTGATCCTCCAACCTCTGCCTCCTGAGTGCTGGGATTAAAGGCATGTGTCACCACGCCCAGCTTGTTTATTATTTTTTATTTGGATAATTTCCTCTCAGTGAGTTTGTCCAAAGTGAACACCAGGTCAAACTTTGTAAATCTTGTTATAGTCAGACTATGGTTCAGAAAGACCGAACCAATTTGTAGCTACACCAATGAGGTGTGAGTGTATTGACTTTTCCCTCAGCCCCATTGAGGAGAACTTATCAATTTAATTCACTTATATTAAGTCTCTGGAAAACAATATATCCCCTGATGGCGTGGGGCAAAAAACAGGCATATGCTTGGCTTCCCTATCATTTGCAGAAACTAAAACTGCAAGTTTTTATGGACTGCCTGCTGACTGTGACCACGGTGGGATAGGGTTAGAAAATCTTGCCATGCTGTGATGCCCTGGTGCTGGACATGGAAGTGCTCAGGCTGAGAAGGTACCACCCACTGAACTATCCAAAGGTCACACGACACAAGAAAACCCCCTCTTTGTTAAAACCTGTTGTCAACCACGGGCCATGCCTTTAATTCCAGCCCCCTGGAGGCTGAGGTATTAGGATTGTGGTGAGTTCGAGGCCAGCCTGGGGCTACAGAGTGACTTCTAGGTCAGTCAGGGCTAGAGTGAGACCCTGCCTTGGGAAAAGAAACAAGAAACAAAAACAAAGCAAAACAAGCCCTATTACCCTATTGTTAGCTATAAGCTGACGTCTTTCCTGTCCTCAGTGAGGCTACCCAGTGCTTCTCATACTTGTTGCATGGTTGACTCATCTAGGGAGCTTGGAAGGAATACTGGTGCTCAGGTTCCACACCAGGAATTCTTTATTTTTTAAAAAATAATATATATATATATTATATTACACATTACATTATATATTAATACATACATATATATATATATATATATATATAATATTACGTGTGTATAATGTGTAGTGTGTGTTGTAGTGCGGTGTGTGTAGTGCATGCAGGTGGATGTGCTCACGCAGTGCCCTGTGTGTTCACGCGCAGCAGGGTGAGCTCACCCACAGTGTCTGGAGAGGACAAGGGGTGTGCTGCTCTCTTCTGCGAGCTCTTACTTCAACCAGAGTTTTTTTTTTTTAATTTTTTATTTTTTTTATTAATTAGCTTTGTATTCAGCAAATACAGTCAGTTTGGTACCATTATTAGGCTCATCCGTGACCTTCCCCCTCCCCTTGACCCCTCCTTGTTGAGGTATACAGGTCATGCATTGTGGAGTTAGCCTACAGTTATGGGTAAGATAAATGTCTCTGCATATCATGACCCAACATGTGGCTCTGACATTCTTTCCGCCCCCTCTTCCGCAAAATTCAACCAGAGTATTTTACTAATCCCAGGACTTGCTGTTTTTCTTCATGAGTCCAGCAATTCTGTCGTCTTTGCTTCCCATAGGACTGGAGTTCCAGATGTGCATGGCCACACTCAGCTGCCTATGTGGATCCTGGTCTCTCGGGCTTCCTCAGGCTTGTACAGGAAGTGCTCTTACCACCGAGCCATCTCTCTACACCCATACCAGGGATTCCCACTTAAACTGCTCTGGAATAGTCTGGTTGGTCCTATTTTAAAAACTGATGCCGCTGGGCGTGGTGGCGCACGCCTTTAATCCCAGCACTCGGGAGGCAGAGGTAGGAGGATCACCGTGAGTTCGAGGCCACCCTGAGACTACATAGTGAATTCCAGGTCAGGTCAGCCTGAGCTAGAGTGAGACCCTACTTCGAAAAACAAATACAAAACAAAAAAACAAAACAAAACAAACAACAACAGCAACAAAAAAACCGGATGCCAACATTTCCATTCAAAGTGCTCACAATGGTACTCAATGTTTGCTGAATGACTCTGTGACTGGGTGAGTCATAATATGTTGTGTGGCACAGTCCTTTGAGCTGAAAGCAGTAAAGAGCTATTGCCAGCTTTATCAAAAGCAGCTGGGACAGCTAGGTGTGGTGGCACCTGCCTTTGGTCCCAGAAGAATCGAGGACACCCTGCGACTACAGAGTGAATTCCAGGTCAGCCTGGGCTAGAGTGAGACGCTACCTCAAAAAAAAAAAAAAAAAAAAAAAAGAAAAAAAGAAAAAAGGCAGCTGGGACGACTTACGAGAGACTGCTGATATTCTCCCGTAGAAGGGCATAGGGAAGGTTGTCTGGCCCCTACCTGAGAACTCAGGTGCCCCCTGTGCCAGCTGTGTATGCAATGATGCACGAAGTCTCCAGGCCTTGGGGAGGGAGGTAGAGAATATGGGGGGTACAGATTAGGGAAGGACGAGATTCACTGAAGTGCTGCTTTGGAGTCTCCATGCTCCATGAGTGAGCCCTCACCCCGAGGCTTAGGGAAGAGCATCTGCAAAAGTAATCCCGCCTAGGGAGCCCCAACCAAGCAGCCAGGGGGAGGCTGTCGTCCATGAAGGGATGAGCCTTCTCTGGCGTACAGCTGCTTTGAGCTGTGAGCAACCCCACTAAACTCATTGGTTTACCAAAACTGATTCTGGTATGTGTAATCATACTTTGGTCGGCTGTGTCCTATCTGGAGTGCATAGATGTGCCTTTGGGTCTCTTCAGGGAAAATGTTTCACACACCACTTCGTGTCACCAACAGGATCCTGACAGAACCAAAGGTGAGTTTGGTGGGGGTGGGGGGTGTGGCGGTTGCAACACTTGGCGTTACAAAAAAGGATAAGGCAGGACTAGAGATGAGTCTGGGAGGAGCAATGCGAGGTCCTTGCTTGCTGGTCAGCAGGGCATGGAACTGAGGCTTGGCCGTGGGGAGTATTTTGCGTGGGAAATGCCCACATGGCTGTCCTTCCCCAGGTGGTGTGTGGATGGTAGTGGCCGCATGGGCCTTGCTATTGGTAGTGACATAAATTAGGAACAAAGTGGCTCTTTCTGGTAGGTAGTCAGCTAGGGGCTGGCCCACAGAAACACGGAGGCCACCCTGCCTGCTGGGCTAGAACTCTAGCCTGATTCAATCTTATTATCCAAGACGGACAGAAGCAGCAACTTCCTGTTTCTTCCTCAACTTTTTGCAGCTGTAGACCCAATGGTTGGGCCTTTCCCAAGTTCTTTTTTCCCGGGCCAACCAATCAGATTCCTCCCTACACACCTGAGCTTGGGAACAAGGCTCATTCTACTCGGACACTCATTCACATAAATGGGCCTGAGCCACGTGTGTGGGAGGTTTCTACCTCCAGGGAGACTTCTCTTCCCCACGTGAGGGAAATTCTCCCCGGGGCTTTTCCTCTTCCCTCCCAGCAACCAGGTCAGCCTGGGCTAGAGTGAGACGCTACCTCAAAAAAAAAAAAAAAAAAAAAAAAAGAAAAAAAGAAAAAAGGCAGCTGGGACGACTTACGAGAGACTGCTGATATTCTCCCGTAGAAGGGCATAGGGAAGGTTGTCTGGCCCCTACCTGAGAACTCAGGTGCCCCCTGTGCCAGCTGTGTATGCAATGATGCACGAAGTCTCCAGGCCTTGGGGAGGGAGGTAGAGAATATGGGGGGTACAGATTAGGGAAGGACGAGATTCACTGAAGTGCTGCTTTGGAGTCTCCATGCTCCATGAGTGAGCCCTCACCCCGAGGCTTAGGGAAGAGCATCTGCAAAAGTAATCCCGCCTAGGGAGCCCCAACCAAGCAGCCAGGGGGAGGCTGTCGTCCATGAAGGGATGAGCCTTCTCTGGCGTACAGCTGCTTTGAGCTGTGAGCAACCCCACTAAACTCATTGGTTTACCAAAACTGATTCTGGTATGTGTAATCATACTTTGGTCGGCTGTGTCCTATCTGGAGTGCATAGATGTGCCTTTGGGTCTCTTCAGGGAAAATGTTTCACACACCACTTCGTGTCACCAACAGGATCCTGACAGAACCAAAGGTGAGTTTGGTGGGGGTGGGGGGTGTGGCGGTTGCAACACTTGGCGTTACAAAAAAGGATAAGGCAGGACTAGAGATGAGTCTGGGAGGAGCAATGCGAGGTCCTTGCTTGCTGGTCAGCAGGGCATGGAACTGAGGCTTGGCCGTGGGGAGTATTTGCGTGGGAAATGCCCACATGGCTGTCCTTCCCCAGGTGGTGTGTGATGGTAGTGGCCGCATGGGCCTTGCTATTGGTAGTGACATAAATTAGGAACAAAGTGGCTCTTTCTGGTAGGTAGTCAGCTAGGGGCTGGCCCACAGAAACACGGAGGCCACCCTGCCTGCTGGGCTAGAACTCTAGCCTGATTCAATCTTATTATCCAAGACGGACAGAAGCAGCAACTTCCTGTTTCTTCCTCAACTTTTTGCAGCTGTAGACCCAATGGTTGGGCCTTTCCCAAGTTCTTTTTCCCGGGGCCAACCAATCAGATTCCTCCCTACACACCTGAGCTTGGGAACAAGGCTCATTCTACTCGGACACTCATTCACATAAATGGGCCTGAGCCACGTGTGTGGGAGGTTTCTACCTCCAGGGAGACTTCTCTTCCCCACGTGAGGGAAATTCTCCCCGGGGCTTTTCCTCTTCCCTCCCAGCAATGTTGGCAGGGGAGGAATTCCTCTTGGCTTTCCTGCTTTTTCTTCTTTCCTGTTTTCACCATATCCTTGATACGTGCCTTTAATCCCAGCACTTCGGAGGCAGAGGTAAGAGGATCACCATGAGTTCAGGGCCACAGTGAGGTTACATAGTGAATTCTAGGACAGCCTGGATTAGAGAGAGACCCTACCTCAAAAAACTGAAAAAAAATTTTAAAAAATAAATAAATTCTCATAATTTACCCTTCTCTGTGTCTGTGTTTTTCAACTCTTGGGTTTTTTTTTTTTTTTAATTTATTTATTTGCAAGTAGAGAGAGAGAGAGAGAAAGGAGAGACAGAGAGAATGGGCACGCCAGGGCCTCCAGTGGCTGCAAATAAGCTCCAGATTCATGTACCACTTTGTGCATCTAGCTTTATGTGGGTATTGGGGTATCAAACTCAGGCCACTAGGCTTTGTAGGCAAATGCCTTAACTGCTAAGCCATCTCTCTAGCAACTTCAATTCTTTATAATGGACAAAGACCTGAAGTTGGGAGCTCATGAGTGTGGGGGGCAGGGGCCTCCCCTACATCATTATGGAGATCTAATTCCTCCCAGAGCTCCAATCCTTTAGCAGCAGTAAGACATGTAACTAAGGCTGAGTCATCGGAGGAAGGGTGCCTGTGGGAGGAATCCCAGGGTGGCCATCTTTCATTACGTGGTATGTGGTGACATGCCCTAAAAACAGCTGAACGGTTAGAGAAAGCGTTGAAGTCCCTGAGTGTGTCACATAAAGAACTAGTGTGTCAGCAAGCTGCTGCGGAGGCGGCCTGGCCATTGTTATGGGTAATAAGGTATAGAGCTTAGTCAAGACGGCTGCACAGAAGTTTGTGGAAAAGAGTTACAAAGGGGAAGGGCACAAGGGCAGTGTCTGTTGCATCAGTCTCCAAATTGACCGATAAATTAGATAAAAGACAGAATGAGGTAGAGGTGATAGACCAGGTTTGTAAAGCAGTGAAACAATCTAAGGGGCAAGACTTGGGGAGTTCCTCAGGAAAATATCAACAGCGAGCCAAACGCTGTGCTAGAGATCCTCTGGAAAGTTTTAAAGCCTAAAGAACTGTTCTTAGAATGCGTGAATAAGGTGTTTCAGGTGTAAATAACTAAGCTCTGTTCCAGGGCTGGACAATTATGCCCCTAGAGTGAGCTGTGTCGACTCTGTAATGCAAACTGTATGCTGGGGGTGGAAATTACTTGCCTAGCCTGAGTCTTTTGGGGCAGCCAGGTGTGACTGAGGAGGAGAGGGGAACCCATAACCAAGGCTACAGTCTCAGTGCCAGCCCCCTGGGGCCTGTCAAACCAAAAGGGTGGGTAAAGGCAGTCACTGAAACCTCACTCCCTCCCGGGAAAGGGCCAAACAGCTTGAGTGGGCCCCGCTGAGCCCAGGGGTGGGGGAGATACAAAGAGTCCCTTTGGAAACATCCTAGGATGAGAAAGCAGGAAAGCTCACGGAAAATATTTGTGGATTATGGAAGGTTAGATGGGATAGTGCCTCCCATCCACGGTGCTGTCCCCAACATTGCTCTTTTGACATAAGCAACGGACTCTTTTCATACTGGATTGGACCTTGCTAATATTTTTCTTTAGCTAGGAAAACTGAGGCTAACGGATGCCTGCTTGGAAAGGATGGCTGTGGACCTTTAGTGGTCCTGCCCACTCTCTGCAAGAAGGTTTCATTACATAAATGTTACAGTGCGAACCTTTGACTGTCTTAGCTTTTGGGAAAAGTATCTGGGAAAAAGTAAAGAAGATAACAATTAAGGAGTTTAAAGGAAGGTATCCTATGTAGAGAGAAAAGGCAACTCCCAAAAGCCATGAGGTTGTTGAAGAATAAAGATTGTTAAATAGGAATTAATGAGCTAATGAGAATAATCAGGCAAAATCCACTTGAGAGAGAGGGGAGAGCCTTTATTCATGCACGGACCTCTGCTAGCTAACGCCAGAAAGACAGAGGCCCTGAACTCAGATTATGCTATATTTACATACCTTTTACAACCCTTTGTCTGAATTCTCTTGTGCTTGGAGAGGGGAGAGATTTACATCCATGAATACAGGGTTCTGTCAAAGACATTAAGTACAAGTTGCAGTCTCCTGAGATAAGGTAGTTACATATTGTCCAAAGGGGTCAGACTCCCAGTCACAGAATTCTTGTTAGCTCCTATCAGAGGACTCTCCCCTGCTGCATTCTCAGGGGTGGGAAGTGCACCGTCTACCGCTTCACTGGAAGTCCCGGGTACATTTACATTTCTTATAGCTACATCGACTACTCTTCATCTAAACTGATATAAGCTAGAAACATTAGATATATGGCTTTCCTTCAACAAGATCACAATGTCAGGGATGGAGAGATGGTCCAGCGATTAAAGCCACTTCCTTGCAAGGCCTGATTGGCTTGGACTTGATCCCCCTCCCTGGCCCCCCCACCCACCCACACAAAGCCAGACACACAAAGCGGTGCATGCATCTGGAGTCTAGTTGCGGATGCAAGAGGCCTTGACACACTCACACTCACTCTGTCTTAAATAAATAAATAGTGAATAAATAAATAAATAAATCACGCTGTAAGGAGTGGGCTGCCCCTTTAAGAGTTGTTGGCCAGGGAAGCCCATGAGACCCCCTGTTGTAGCCAGTTCCACAATGCTGGGATGAGCATCCAGCCAGACACAGTTTATGGGAGGAAGGGATTTATTTCAAGCTTACAGATCCAGGGGAAGTTCTGCCAATGGCGGGAGAAATTGCTTACTTCCCCAGATCCAAGCAGAGAGGAAAAGTGCAGCAAGCAAAACGCCAGCAGCCCCCCAGCAGCACAGACCTGCTCTCGGTGCCTTTGGGCTGCAATCCAGATCCAGCCCCAAGCGCGCCTTTGGGCTAGATGCCAGGATCCGCCCCCAGGGACGCCTCCTCCCCCAGCCAGGTGGCTGCAGACCCAAGTTAATAAAACACCTGAGTCTGTGGGGGAATGCACACTTCAAATTACCACACGTCGCAAATGAAAAAGGCTACCGCCACTGTGGTTGGATGCATTCCGGAACTAAATGGTAAGACTGTTGCTAAAGACATGGCAGGAATTGGTTACAAAGAATCAGGGAGCCAGACACTACCTCCCGCTGGCTGGCTTTCCTCATAGTAGAAGGTGCCACGTAGTGTGCTGGGGGAGAATGATCATTAACAGTCCTGCTCAACTGAGGACCCAAAGACCTGCCTGCTTGTGTGATAGCAGCACCACAACAGTGGGTACAGCTGTCAACTTTGTTTTGTTTTGTTTTGTTTTTCGAGGTAGGGTCTCACTCGAGCCCAGGCTGACCTGGAATTCACTATGTAGTCTCAGGGTGGCCTCGAACTCATGGCGATCCTCCTACCTCTGCCTCCCGAGTGCTGGGATTAAAGGCGTGCACCACCATGCCGGGCTCAACTTTTTTTTTTTTTTTTTTATTAACAACTTCCATGATTGTAAACAATATCCCATGGTAATGCCCTCCCTCCCCCCACTTTCCCCTTTGAAACTCCATTCTCCATCATATCCCCTTCCCCTCTCAATCAGTCTCTCTTATATTTTGAAGCCATCAACTTTTTGATTGAATTTAAGGTCTGCTTCACAGGAGGGAGTTCAGTTTTTTTTTTTTTTTTTTTTTTTTGCTTGTTTCTTTTTGCTGTTGTTTATTGAGGTAGGGTCTCACTGTAGCCCAGGCTGACCTGTAATTCACTATGGAATCTCAGGGTGGCCTTGAACTTACAATGATCCTCCTACCTCTGCCTCCTGAGTGCTGGAATTAAAGGCGTGCGCCACCACGCCTGGCTCAGGAGTTCATGTCTGGTACCGTAGGCTTGGTCAGAAGCCTGTGGCTGGGGAGGTCATGGGCCCCAGTGTGGAAGCAACTGCTATTGTTTGGTTGAATAGATGGGACGTGCCTGGTCAAATTGCCTTCTAAACATTTGTGCTTATACCCATGCAGCATCACTGCTGTTGTTACTGCTGCCTGCCGTGGTTGAAAGAGAACAACTTGCAATAAGTAGCGGTTGCTGATGGAAAAGACTGGCCTGGACAAACTCCTGAGACCAAGTGACTGTTGCCGGGGCATAGTGGTCCAATGCTTGACCATCGATGGACATCTAACCCGCCCTCTCCAAGGCTCAGGGAACATCATGGAAGAGGGTGTGGGAAGTTGCAAGAGGCGGAAGAGGGGTGGAGTGCTGTATGGCATATTCCTCTGAATTGAAAGCTGTGAACAACTGTTGTCAGCTTTATGAAAAGCACCTGGGATGGGACTGGGGCGCTGGCTCAGTGATTAAAATGCTTGCTTGCCAAGGCTGTCAGCCTGGGTTCTGTTCCCTAGTACCCACATAAAGCCAGATGCACATGGGGTGCATGTGTCTGGAGTTGCTTTACGGTGACAGGAGGCCGTGCTGCCCATGCTTTCTGTCTCTTCTCCTTGCAAATAAATTAAAAAAAAATTTTTTTTTTTTAGAAGAAAGGCAGCTGGAGGCTGGAGAGATGGCTTAACGGTTAAGGCATTTGCCTGCAAAGCCAAAGGACCCAGATTCAACTCCCCAGGACCCACATAAGCCAGATGCACAAGGTGGTTCATGCATCTGGAGTTCATTTGCAGTAGCTGGAAGCCCTGGTGCACCCATTCTCCCATTCTCTCTCCCTCTCTCTCTGCCTCTTTCTCTCTCTCTCTCTCTCTCTCTCAAGTAAATAAATAAATAAAAATTGAAAACAAAAAAACAGCTGGGAAAACTCAAGAGACACTCTTGAGGTTGGGACTGTTGACATTCCGCTATAGAAGGAAGGGAACAGGGAAGGTCATCAGACCATCCCCCCACCATTAGATCTCAGGCACCCCCTGTGCCAGCTGCAGGGACAGTGTGCTTCACCGAAGTGGCTGCTTTGGGGTCTCCATGCTTGGTAAGTAAGCCCTCACCTTGAGGCCGAGGAAAGGGCATTCCCCCAGGGGTAATCCTGGCTGTGAGCTCCCTGAAATGGCCACGAGAAGGTCACTATCCAGGACTGGTGGGATGGCTGTTTTGGGAGCTCTATGTTCCTGTAACTTCTCACGGTTAAACTCGCTGGTTCCCCAAAACTGGTTTTGGTGTAATCCTACTTTCCTCTGTTGTCTGAGCCCTACCTGGGGTGAATAGTCATGTGTTGACATCTCTCCAGGGAAAAAGTTTCAAACAACAGGGTAGCTGTACACAGCGGTGGCAGGTGGGTGGCAAAAAGCTGGTGAGGGAGACCCCCAACACCTCATCACTGAAGCAGACCAAAAATGAACCCAGCATGGCTCAGGGAAATTTTGCGGAAGAGGGGGCGGAAAGAATGTCAGAGCCACATGTTGGGTCATGATATGCAGAGACATTTAGCTTACCCATAACTGTGGGCTAACTCCACAATGCATGACCCATATACCTCAACAAGGAGGGGCCAAGGGGAGGGGGTAGGTCACGGATGAGCCTAATAATGGTACCAAACTGACTGTATTTACTGAATACAAAACTAACTAATAAAAAGAAAAAAAAAAAAAAGCTGGTGAGGGCCGTTAGGAGCCTCTGCTGTACAGGAATGAGCGGCATTTGCTGACCAGCGCACTTTGCTCAAAGCTGTCTACCATGTGAGATGGAGCTCTGAAGAACTTTATTATTTTCAGTACCGGGGATTGAACCTAGTGCCTCTTGCATGCTAGGCAAGTGCTCTACCACAGAGCTACAGCTCCTCTGTGTGTGTGTACACACTTTACTTAAAAAACATTTTATTTATATTTATTTATTTCAGAGAGTAAGAAAAAATGAGAGAGAGAATGGGCATGCCAGGGCTTCTAGCAAATGAACTCCAGACATATGCATCACCTGTGCATATGGCTTACATGGGTACTGGGGAATCAAACCTGGGTCCTTAGGTTTCACAGGCAAGCACCTTAACTGCTGAGCCATCTCTCTAGCCCTGTTTTACATTTTTTGAGTCCAGGCTGGCTTTGAATTTTTTTGTTTTACTTATTTATTTATTTATTTGTTGTTTGTTTTTTCGAGGTAGGGTCTCACTCTAGCCCAGGCTGACCTGGAATTCACTATGTAGTCTCAGATGTCCTCGAACTCACGGTGATCCTCCTACCTCTGCCTCCCGAGTGCTGGGATTAAAGGCTGTGCGCCACCATGCCTGGCTTGTTTTACTTATTTGTTTTGCATTTGTATGTGCTATATGTACATGTATGTGTGTTAGTATTTGTGCACACATATGTGTAGGTACATGTGTATGCATGTACATGTGGAGATCAATGTCTAGTATCTTCCTCAATCCCTTTCCATCTCATTTTGGAGACAAGATCTCTAACTGAACTCAGAGCTCAACAATGTGGCTAGACAGAGTAGCCAGCAGACCCAAGGGATCCTCCTGTCTCTGCCTCCCCAGCACTGGGATTACAGGCTCTCACCACGGCATCTGCCATTTTATGTGAGTGTGGGATCTGAACTCAAGTCTTTGTGCTTATTCAGCAAGTTCTTTATTGACAGCCATCTCCTTGGCTTCCTGACCTTGAATTTTTGATTCTGTTTCAGCCTCCCAAGGAGCTGGGATTATAGGTCTGTGCTACCAACGGGTCCAGTTACAAATTGTATTCATTTTTCATTGAAATATAATTCATATAACATTCACCCTTGTACTGTTCAGTGCTTTTAGGATACTTACAGGGTTGTAAATTATTAACAGTATAGAATTTCAACGCATCTTTATTGGCCCCCAAAGAAACCCTGTACCCATCTGTGAGCAGCTATTTCTCATTCTCCCTTTACGCCAGCCCTTAGCAGCCATGAAGGTGCCTTCTGTGTTCGTAGATTTTCCAATTCTGGACTTTCCATATAAATGGGATATTATATCTTTGTGGCTGGGTTCTTTCAAGGTTTATCCATGTTATAGCACAAACCCATACTTCATTCTTTTTTAGGGTTGGAATATTCCACGGCATGGATATACCATTTTGTTTATCTGTTCATCAGTCAGTGGACATTGGAGTTTTTGTTTTGTTTTTCGAGGTAGGGTCTCACTTTAGCTCAGGCTGACCTGGAATTTACTATGTAGTCTCAGGGTGGCCTCAAACTCATGGTGATCCTCCTATCTCTGCTTCCCAAGTGCTGGGATTAAAGGCGTGCGCCACCACGCCTGGCTGGAGTTTTGTTCCACCTTTTAGCTAGTAATTAGTAACACTTTTTTTTTTTTTTTTTTTTTTTTGGTTTTTCGAAGGTAGGGTCTCACTCTAGCCCAGGCTGACCTGGAGTTCACTATGTAGTCTCAGGGTGGCCTTGAACTCACGGTGATCCTCCTACCTCTGCCTCCCGAGTGCTGGGATTAAAGGCGTGTGCCACCACGCCCAGCCACCTTTTTGTTTTAAAATGAACTTTCATGTATAATTTTTTCCTTTTGGTTTTTTTTGAAGACAGGTAGGGTAGTTTGATTCAGGTATCCCCCATAAACTTGGGTGTTCTGAATGCTAGGTTCCCAGCTGATGGAGATTTGGGAATTAATGCCTCCTGGAGGCAGTGTATTTTTGGGGGCGGGTTTATGGGTATTATAGCCAGTGTCCCCTTGCCAGTGTTTGGCAAACTCTCCCCTGTTGATGTTGTCTACCTGATGTTGGTGAGGGGGTGATGTCCACCCTCTGCTCATGCCATCATTTTCCCCTGCCATCATAGACCTTCCCCTCAAGCCTGTAAGCCAAAATAAATCTTTTTCCCACGAGCTGCTCTTGGTTGGGTGATTTCTTCCAGCAACACAAACCTGACTGCAACAATAAAGTTGGTACCGAGAGTGGGATTGCTGCTAGACACCTGATTGTATGGGTTTGGCCTTCTGGAGCTGATTTTTAAGAGGAATGTGGGGGGATTTGAAACCTTGGCCTAAGAGATGCCTTGCAGTGCTGTAAGTACAGCTTGATGGACTATTCTGGTCAGAGTTGAGAGGCCTGAATGCAGTAAGATCTATATATGGACTGTGAGGTTTGGCTTATGAGGGTGAGAAAGAGCTTTGCCTGGACTGGGCTAGAAGCAGTTTGTGTGAGAGGCTTGTTCTTATGCCCGTGTCCTGAGAACTTGTGCAGGGTTGCTTTGTGTAGAAATGGACTGGTGTGAGCAGAAGGATATGGCACAGAAATGAAATCTTTGGGCTGAAACTTCTGCCCATTCAGCTGCAATTATACAAGATTACAACCTTTGAGATTGGGCCAGCTAACCTTTCCTGTGGCAACAGGAAGAATGTAGACTCTTTTAAAGGGGCCTGAGTGCTCAAGGAGTGCCCTGTTCTTCAAAGTCTGCTTTATTCTCCCCTGTATTAACAGGTTGGCACCCTACCTGGTATTGTGGAGTATAAGAAATGCAGGAAAGAGAGGGTCATTGAGTTTGCAACATGCTCTTGTGTTTTGGAAATGGCCATGGGCAGTGTGAAGCAGGTTTGCTGGATGCCTGCATGGAGACCCAATGGAGCTGTGAGGATGAACCGTGGGTTGCAGTGGAGACCCAGTGGAGATGCTGGGACCACAAGATGGCTGCTAGGGAAAGCTGCTGGCCCCAGATGAAGTTTTCCAGGACTGCGAGTAGCCTAGCTGGAAGGGCGGAATTCGAACTCCAGAGAGTTGTTGCTGGTTAGAATTAATGGACTTGGAGATTTGTCACTGGCTAGAGTTGTTGGACTCGGAAATACAGAGTTTGATGTCTGCCCTGTTTACATCTTGTACTGGTTGAATATTTCTTTGCTATGCCCAATGCCATCTTTTGCAGTGCATTTGTTCTGTGCCATTATGGGTTTTGGGGGGATTTTTTTTTTTTGTATTATGGCTCAGTTAAAAGACCTTGGATTATGTGGATGTTTGAACATCACTGATATTGATAAAATCTATGGGGACTTTTAAAGTTGGATGAATGCATTGCATTTTACATTATGTATGGTTATCAGTTTATGGGGGCCAGGGGCGGAATGTGGTGGTTTGATTCAGGTGTCCCCCATAAACTTCGGTGTTCTGAATGTTAGGTTCCCAGCTGATAGAGATTGGGAATTCATGCCTCTTGGTTATGCGTGTTATAGCCAGTTTCCCCTAGCCAGTGTTTGGCACACTCTCCTGTTCCTGTTGTCTACCTGATGTTGGCCAGGAGGTGATGTCCACCCTCTGCTCATGCCATCATTTTCCACTGCCATTGTGGAGCTTCCCCTCGAGTCTGTAAGCCAAAATAAACCCTTTTTCCCCGCAAGCTGCTCTGGGTCAGGTGATTTCTGCCAGCAATGTGACCCTGACTGCAACAGTAGGATATAGCTATGCAACCCATCCTGGCCTAAATTCCCTATATACCATGGATAGAGTTGGAACCTACCTTTCTTTCTTTTCTTTTCTTTCTTTCTTTCTTTTTTTTTTTTTTTGCAGTTGGCTGGGATTTTATTAAAAACCACACAAACACACACACACACACACACACACACACACACACACACACGGGTGACAAAGGTAGAGACAGGGACATGCAAAACAGGATGACCACATAGTTTTTGGACATACACCCTCACTTAGAAGAGAGAGCCTCAGGACCAGATGAACAGGCCGATACACGAGGATGGTATGACAACTGGAGACAGCTTTGTTTTGGAGGGATGTGAAGAGAGGTGTGTCTACGCAGAAGGATCTGGAAGGCCCTCCGCTGTGCTCAGTGTGGTCCTCAGTACCTGGGTGGTGCCAGGGCAGGACAGGAGAGACAGACTCCCCTGGAGGCCATGTTCCTTGCCCAGACAAGGAGAAATGTCTTCAGAGGCGGACAGCAGAAGGCGTCTTTGGCTGGCTCGGTCTTCGGGAGTGGGTGTCCTGGCAGAGTCTGAGGAAGGCACGGACCCTCGGGTGCTCACCAGCCTGCATGGGCCTCGTCAGGACCAGTCCACAGCTGGGGCTGGGCCTCCATCCCGAGGATTCTTAGGAGGAGCCAGGGGGCTGTGGCCTTGTCAGGCAGATGCAGCTGTTGACTGGGTGATGCGCTAGATCTCGTAGGACAGCCGCACGCTTGCCAAGCATAGGAAGCCGGCCAGGAACCCAAAGATCGGTGCAGCCACCAGTGGGCTGTAGTTGTAACTCTTCGAGGCCAGCACGATAAGGAGGAGCCGGGTGCGGATTAAACAGTGCGGAAGTTCCGACCGGGGCCAGCTGATGCAGACGGTAGATGCGGAAGAGGTGGCTCCGGTAGAAGATGAGGATCATGAGCAGGTCGCAGATGGTGACTTCAAAGAATCTGCAGGCACTCTAGTCGGTCCAGGCAGAGCTCCGTTCGATGCAGACGAAGGCAATCAGCAGGGTGACCACCTGCGCCACTTTCATCAGGGCCCCCAGAGTGCGTGGAAAGACGAGGTCCAGCGTCCCCTCCGAGGGCTGTCCGGGTCCCGGTGCGCCACCGCTGCTGCACGTGGTGCGGACGAATCCCGGGCAGTGCGGCATGGCGCGGCCCAGCCAGCCCCGCAGCCTCCGGACCCGGGGACTTCGGGCCAAATAAGCCCGGATGGGGCGGGAGCCGGCGGGGCGGGGCGGGGCGGGGCGGGGCGGGGCGCACAGGTCCGCTCACCTGGTCTGGAGCCCGACCTCCAGCCAGCTGATGGGGTTGGAACTTTTGATCCTCCTGCCTTAGCAGCCTACTGAGTGCTGGGATCATAGATATGTGTTGCCATATCCTGATAAGGAATAGCATTATATACATATATATGTATATATATGTATATATATGTATATATATACATATATATATATATATATGATTTAATATATATGGCATATATTTATTTTTTTTTAAAGTTGGGTCTTATGGAGTTCAATCTGGCTTTGAACTCATTATGTGGCAGGTGATGACCTTCGCTTCCTGATTCTCCTGCCTCTACCTCCAAGTGCTGGGATTACAGTACTGTGTTCCTAAGCCTGGCTTGCTCTCTCTCTCTCTCTCTCTCTCTCTCTATATATATATATATATATATATATATATATATATATATACACACACACATAATCTCTTTTTCTCTTTCAGTACTAGGGATTGAATTTAGGGTCTTGTGTGTGTTAGGTAAGTCCTCTCTTAACCTGAGGCTAAGGCTAGAACTGGACCCTTGCATGCATATCTGTGTGCATGCATTTAGCCCTACTAGAGTTTTGTGAAACTTTCATATCAAGCTTGTCCCGGATGTATAGAAGAAATCACTTAGTATTGCCTGAAGTTACACTAAGTAAACTAAATAAACATGATTGTGGGAAACTTATCACCTAATTTTCTTTTAAAAGATACATTTATTTATTTATTTGAGAGAGCAAGAGCAAGAGAGAGAGAGAGAGAGACAGAGAGAGAGAGAGGGAGAATGGGCACACCAGGGCCTACAGCCACTGCAAACAAACTCCAGACACTATACGCCACCTTGTGCATCTGGCTTACGTGGATCCTGGGGAATCGAACCGTGGTCCTTCGGCTTTGCTAAGCCATCTCTCCAGACCCACATCACCTAATTTTCTATGATTTACTTTGAACTTGGATCATAGCTCACTAGGTGAATAGTGTCTGTGGTGTTCTAAAACATCAAATCTTTTGAGGGACTAAACCAGGGCCTTGAAAATATTAGACAAGCATTCACCCTAGCCTGCTGATGGGTTCTTCCACACCATCACTGTGAGCATTGACAAATCATAGTGTAGAGCTGCCCACTCGCTGGTTCCATTGACTTTTTTGGTTTGTTTTCACTGTGCTGGTTCCCTACTCAGTAAGGCTGACTTAAGGCCTGCTAAAATCTTTGCATGGTTAAAAGCCAGTCTTGGGGTCAGATGTGGTGGGCCAGGCTTGTAATCCCAGTACTCAGGAGGCTGGGGAAGGAGAATTACAAGTTCTAGAGCAGCCTGGGCTACATAAAGTCCCTGTCTCCAACAAAACAAAACAACCAGGCCGAAACTGGAATCACCTTGCTTTTTGGTCATCCTAGTGGATTGCTTTGTCCTGTAGCCAGTTCTTTTATGTGGTAGCTCTTGGGCAACTACAGTGAGAAGGACACTTCTCTTTCCAATGTCACAGAATAAGCATGAGTGTTCATAGCCTTTCATGTACTTTAAAGGGTACTAACTCCAATTTGTTGAAAATGTCTGAAAAGAGAAAATTCAGTCTACTGGTTTGGTATAGGCAACTGGATATATATATTTAATTGTGGGTCTAGGGTTTGTACCTAGAGCTTTGTGCATACTAGGTAAGCACTCTTATTAAGCTACAACCCCAGCCTGATTTTTTTTTTTTTTTGAGGTAGGGTCTCACTGTAGCCCAGGCTGACCTGGAATTTACTATGTAGTCTCAGGGTGGCCTCAAACTCATGGTGATCCTCCTACCTCTGCCTCCTGAGTGCTGGGATTAAAGGCGTGCGCCACCACACCTGGCTGTTTTGTTTTTTACTTTTAAAAACTATTTTTATTTATGGAGAGGGGGGGGGGGGAACAATATGGGTATGCCAGGGCCTCCTGCTGCTGCAAACAAACTCCAGGCACATGCACCACTTTGTGTATCTGGCTTTATGTGGGTACTGGGGAGTTGAACCTGGGCCATCAGGCTTTGTAAGCAAATACCTTTAACCATTGAGCCATCTCTTCACCCCTTCTTTGCTGTTAAGATGGTGATGACAACTAGACAGTGGTTTTGAGGGTTCAGGTAACATTAGTGTAGCCTTATTTTGATTTCCTTTTCCAGGTCAGGGTCTGAAACTTGTTTTGAGGGAAGGTGGAAGAACTAAACACTATTTTATATAAAAGCATTTTTCATCCAAACAAACCTCGTATCTTTATGGAATACAGATCTTACTGAGGAAAGGAAACTCACTCTATGGCTCTTACAATCTTTCCGCCCCTTCTTCCACAATGTTCCCTGAGCCATGGTAGGCCTATTGGCAGTCTGATTTAGTGTTGAGTTCCCTACAGCCTCTGGATTTCTGTTTGCATAGGTGTTTTTTTTTTTTTCTTTTTTTCCGAGGTAGGGTCTCACTCTAGTCCAGGCTGACTTGGAACTCACTATGTAGTCTCAGGATAACCTCAACCTCACAGTGATCCTCCTACCTCTGCCTCCCGAGTGCTGGGATTAAATGTGTGTGCCACCATGCCCGGCTGTTTGATTACCAGGTCTGTCACCATCACCCTGGAGTTGGTCGTCAGGCTAGCAGTAAGAGCAGTATTAATGTCACCACTTCCTCTGCAATTTCTCTTGAGCCAAGGCAGATGTGGTAGAGGTGGCATGTCTCCTCGTAGGCAGTCCCCTATCTTCTTCTCTTATCAATGGATCTTGGCTCTCCTCTGTTTTCTCTGTCATTTGTAAAATAATGCAGATTCTCCAAACAAGAGTGAGAGCAGCTTGGGTTAAGGGAGTATGCAGCTGGGCATGGTGGCGCACGTCTTTAATCCTAGCACTCAGGAGGCAGAAGTAGGAGGATTGCTGTGAGCTAAAGGTCAGCCTGAGACTACATAGTGAGTTCCAGGTCAGCCTGGGCTAGTGTGAGACCCTACCTCAAAAAAAAACAAAAAACAAAAAAGCAAAAAACACCTCCAAAATTTCAGTGGCAGGATGTCTGCGTAGCATGCATAAGGCCCCGGGTTTAACACCCAGCATTAAAAAATAATAATAAAATAAAAGAAAGAAATGCCACCTATTTTTGCATGCTGCCCTTGTCCTGCAGCCTTGCTGACCTCAATTATTAGCTTTAGTAGTTGCTTTGGATGTATGCATTCCTTCTTGCTTTCTTTCTATTTTTTTTATTTTTAAAATTAATTATTTTTTATTGACAACTTCCATAATTGTAGACAATAGCCCATGGTAATTCCCTCCCTCCCCCCATTTTCCCCTTTGAAACTCCACTCTCCATCATACCCCTCTTCCTCTCAGTCAGTCTCTCTTTTATTTTGATGTCATGATCTTTTCCTCCTATTATGTTGGTCTTGTGTAGGTAGTGTCAGGCACTGTGAGGTCATGGATATCCAGGCCATTTTGTGTTTGAAGGAGCATTTGTAAGGAGTCTTACTCTTCCTTTGGCTCTTACATTCTTTCTGCCACCTCTTCTGCAATGGCCCCTGAGCCTTGGAAGGTGTGATAGAGATATTTCAGTGCTGAGCTCTCCCTGTCACTTCTTCCCAGCACCATGCTGCCTTTTGAGTCATCCCAAGGTCACTGCCATCTGAAAGAGAAGGTTCTCTAAACCAAAAGTGAGAGTAGCATTAATATATGGGTATGAACATTAAGAGAAGTGCTTATGAGGCAGTTTGGTGAGCATAGTGTATACATTTAGCCAGACAGCAGCAGACGTTACACCCCTAGGGCTCATGACTGCCCCTGTTATAGGTTTTCAACATGTATTCCCTCCTATGAAGTGGGTCTCTGGTCCAATCAGAGAGTGGGTGGTTTCCCCCATAACAGACATGCCACTATTGCACCCATTGGCTCATTTGGCCTGGCTGGCCAAATATAAGGCTTGCAGTGTCCACTGTTGAATATCTTCACTGGTGATTTCTCTTGCTCTCATTGAACTGAATGCAGCATGGCTTTTTCCAGCTCTTATCAGCTGGTCTGCATGGAGGGAGTTTTCAGCTCAGTTCCAGCAGGGTTTCTCAGTGACCTTTTGGTTCAAGTTGACCTGGAATTCACTATGTAGTCTCAGGGTGGTCTCGAACTCATGGTGATCCTCCTGCCTCTGCCTATCAAGTCCTGGGATTAAAGACATGCACCACCATGCCTGGCTCTAGTTTCTAAATATAGACACTTAAAGCTATAAATTTCTCTCTTAGGACTGCCTTCATTGTGTCCCAAAGGTTTTGGTATGTTGTGTTCTCATTATCATTTGATTCTGTGAATTTTTTGATTTCCTTCTTGATTTCTTCATTGACCCATTCATCATTTAGTATTGTATTGTTTAGTTTCCATGATTTTGTGTATGCTCTATAGCTTTTCTTGCTATTGGTTTGTACTTTGATCCTACTGTGATCAGATAGAGTGCAAGTTTCCTGCATTTGTTAAGATTTGCTTTGTGTTCTAATATACAGTTTATTTTAGAGAATGTTCCATGTGCTGCTAAAAAGAATGTATATTCTGTAGCATTTGGAAGAAATGTCCTGTAGATATCTGGTAGGTCCATTTGTTCTATGACCTCATTTAATCCAGATGCCTCTCTGTTTATTTTTTGCTGAGATGATCTGTCATCTGATGAGAGTGGGGTGTTGAAGTTACCCACTACAACTGTGTTTGGTGTTATCTGTGATTTTAGCTCTAATGGCATTTGTTTGATGAAATTGGTAGCCCCCATGTTAGGTGCATAAATGTTTAGGATTATAATGTCCTCCTGTTGGAGTGTTCCTTTAATCAATATAAAGTGACCTTCCTTATCTTTCCTAACCAATGTTGGTCTGATGTCCATCCTGTCAGATATTAGGATAGTGATCCCTGCTTGTTTCCTAGGCCCATTTGCTTGAAACACCATTTTCCAAACTTTCACCCTAAGATAGTGTCCATCCTTTGTAGAAAGGTGAGTTTTGTAAAGGCAACAAATTGAAAGATGCTACTATTTTTTTTTGGGGGGGGGTAAGGTTTCACTCTAGTCCAGGCTGACGTGGAATTGTGGCCTTGAACTCTTGGTGATCCTTGTACCTCTGCCTCCCAAGTGCTGGGATTAAAGACGTGCGCCACCATCCTGATGGGCTTGCCTTTGTAGGTGACTTGATTTTTCTGTCTAACTGCTTTCTTTGGTTTGTATGTTTGGTAGTTTAATAATAATATGGCGAGGAGAGGTTCTTTCCAGGTTTTGTCTGTTTGGTGTTCTAAAGGCTTCCTGTATCTGCATTGGCACCTCTTTCCCAATTTGGGGGAAGTTTTCTTCTGTGATTTTGTTGAAGGCGCCTACTATGCCTTTGGAGTGAAATTCTTCTTCTTCTACTATACCCTGAATTCTTATGTTTGATTTTTTTCATAGTGTCCTGAATATCTTGAAATTCCCATGCATACCTTTTTATTAGTTTGTCTTTCTCTTTGTTGGCCTGTATGAGATCTTCTATCTGGTCTTCTAGTTTAGATATTCTGTTCTCTCCTTCATCCATTCTACTACTGAGATTTTCTAGAGTTTTTATTTGACTGACTGTATTTTTCATTGCTAGTATTTATGACTGGTTTCTCTTTATTATTTCTATTTCCTTATTCATGTATTGTATTGACTATCTTATTCCATTAAGTTGGTTTCATGTGTCTTCTTTGATTCCTTTGATTTCCTCCAGCATATTTATAGTCATTCTTTTGATATCTTTCTCAGGCATTTCCTCTAAATCATTCTTACTGGAGGTCATTTCTGATGGATTTATAATTTTTGGTGGGCTTATACTGTCTTGATTTTTTATGTTTATTGTACTATAATGTAGAGATTTTTACATTTTGGATTAATTTAATGCTTGGGTTTTCTTATAATCTGCAGTACTATCAGATGTATCAATCAATCTGATGTTATATATCTTCAGGGTAGGAGCTAGGTGTGGCTCTTAAGACTCTCAGAGTAACCACAAAAGTGACTCTAGTTATTTGGTTTGCCTGCTATGAGAGTATTCAAGTAGGCTGAGTGGAACCAAATATAGGCAAATTCTAAAATTTAACGAAACAATATACACATTCAATGAAAACCAGCACAGAGTATTTATGCAAGAGTAGGTATTATGACAAACAGATCCTCTTACAAAGTCAAAGTCCCTAAGGATGTGTGTTGCCCCACACCCTTACTCCTGTCAACTGGGAGACTGAGATTTTTGGTCTGTAGAGGGTTCCAAGGTCAGCTTGTGACGGAATGAGATTCTGCCCCAATGAATGACAAAAGAAGAGACAAGGGCACTATAAATCAAGAAGCAACAAATGACACACCCAAAATGTATCTTATTTAAGAATGGCAAATCTGACCATCCATCAGATTTGGCCCATAATTTACCCTATCATGGAAGGTGCAATTAGCACTTCTGATGCAAGCTTATATACCAGGGTTTTTTGGTGGGTACTGACCTGGTGTAATCCCAGTTACCTTTTGGGATGGTTTTGGTCTCAGTTATGCTGTGCACCTGCTTGGGTCCTTCTTTGCTGCACTGTGGGCTCAGGTAGGCTGGCTGTGTCGCTGGTTCGCTGCTCTGATTGCCTATTCTGGGTGCTCTGTAGGTGAGCTCCCTCCCCAGGTCTCTGGTACTTGCAGTGGGGGGAGGGGAGACTGTGGATGGTGGCTGAAGTTCTCCCGCTGGTCCTTGCCATCCTCTTCCTCACGAGCTGCTCTGCTGGTCCCTACCATCTACCCGGGTCTTCACATTTCCCGAGTTTGCGAGGAGGCTGGGGTGAATGGAAAATCCCCTCACCTGGCTTTTCCTGTGGCCCACCCCAAGCCTGGTGACCGTGGCCATGCAGACCTGGTGCTGCTGCTGCTGGAGCCGCTTCTGCCTGCTTCTGTGGTCTCTAGACTCTCTGCATCTCTCCTACGTCTATGCTTTGGTTGATAATTTCTTATACACCTTCAATTTTTTAGCAGAAGAGTGTATTTTGCTGTTTTTTTTTTTTTTTTTTGCTTTTGCTTTTCCTCCCCTAGGCTGCTTTGGTGTGGTTCCTATGCCGCCATCTTAACTGAAAATCTCCCCCTTTTTTGTTTTCCAGTTTTGCAAGGTAGGGCCTTACTCTAGCCCAGACTGGCCTGGAATTCGCTATGTGGTCTCAGGTGGCCTGAAACTCACAGTGATCATCCCACTTCTGCCTTCTGAGTGCTGGGATTAAAGGTGTGTGCCATCATCTCAGGCCATGTGCGCCTTCTTTAGGATAACTGCTAGATGCAAGATGATATGATCTGTGAGTAGAGGTAGAGATAATTTTACTTCCTTCTTTCCTACCTGGTTGTATTTTTTGGTTCTGAACTAATTGGCCTTGTTCCAAAGTCCTGTGCAACTTGACTAGAAGTGACAGAGCAGAACTCTTTGTCATGTTCTTCATCTTAGAGGAAGCACTCATTCTTCCAACCACTGATGGTATCAGCTGCATTTTTTTCCCCCTCCGGTATTTTGGATCAAGTTGAAACAATGTCTCTTTTACTCCTAGTGTGCAGAATGCTTTGTCATGGAGCACTGGTGAATAATTAACCAATGCTTTTCCTGTGTCTGGTGAGTTGATCACATGTGGGTCCCTTTGGAGCAGTCTCTTTGACTTGTTTTTAAATATATATATATATATATTATTGACAACTTCTATACTTACAGACAACAAACAACCATGGTATTTCCCTCCCCTCCCCCACTTTCTGTCATATCCCCTCCCTCTCTCCATTAGTCTCTCTTCTAATTTGATGTCATCATCTTTTTCTCCTATTATGAGGGTCTTGTAAAGGTCTTGGATATCGAGGCCAAATTCTGTCCGGACAGTTGTATGTAAGGAGTGTCACCCTTCCTTTGGCTCTTACATTCTTTCCGCCACCTCTTCCACAATGGACCTGAGCCTTGGAGGGTGTGAGATGTTTCAGTGCTGGACACTCCTCCGTACCTTCTTCTCAGCACTATGTTGCCTTTTGGGTCATCCCAGTGGTCATCGCCATCTGAAAAGAGAAGCTTCTCTAACTAGAAGTGAGATTAGCATTAATATATGAATATGGACATTAAGTGTAGTGCTTTCAGGGCAATTTGATGAGAGTGATATATGCATTTATCCAGACAAGAGCAGGCTTTATACCCCTAAGGCTCATGACCTCCTCTGCCATAGTCTTTTGATTAGGTTTTCAGTACTCTTTGGTTTTGTTTTTTGATACAGTCTCATGTAGTGTGGGCTGGCCTCGAACTTGCTAGGTGGCTGAGTATGGCCGTGAACTGCTGATCCCTCCAGGTATGTGAGGATAACCTTAATCCCCTGATCCTCCTCCTTCCACTTGCCAACCAGTTCTTGAGTGCTGAGGTCACAGGCATGCACCACTGTGCCACACTTCAGGGCAGTTTAAGAAGGTTCTCCAACCAGTGATTTGTTCCAATGCAGGTCTCTGTGCAGTCAGTCCGGGAGCTGTGTGGCTGCTCTGTTTTCCATTTTGCTAGTCATTTACTTATAAACAGGCAAGCCTTGTGCATGATTTACAAAACGAGAACCAGTTATAAGTCACTAGTAGCAAGTCCATCTTCCCTCACACTCTGACTTCTTTGCCCTCACCAACCACATAGTGCTATGTCCTTGTGAATGTGGCTGTTTTCAGACACAAGGTGGGTGAGTGGTTGGCAAGGATTTATATTCCACAAATTCTAAAATTTCATATTATTATTTTGTAATTGTTGTCTTGAGGAAATGTCTCATTAAATCCAGGCAGGCCTCCAACTCCTTGTCCAGCCGAGGATGACTGACCTTCTGATGCTTCCTTCTTCACCTGCCGAATGCTGGGACAGCAGCTGTGAAAAACCATGCCCCGTTTATTCTTTCTTCCAAGACAGAGTCTCTTCTGTAGCACAGGCTGGCCTGAAATCCACTCTGAAGTCACATGCTCTACCTATGAGCTTACATCCTTTGGAATTCACTCTGTAGCTCAGCCCGGTCCTCAATTTCCTGCCTCAGTGTCCCCAGTGCTGGCATTCCAGGCTTGAGCTACCACATCTGGCTGAAATCCTTAGATATTTTGTTTTTCTGAACCATTATCAAAGAAGGTTGTTGATTTTTTTTTTTCACTATTTCTTACTATACACGTCACCTTACACACTTGAGTTTCTACGGAATGAATGCCTCCGAGCAGAATCGCTGGGTCTAACGGACTCAGCCATTGTCATCACTAAATAGAAAAGCTGAGCTGATTTCTACTGTCTCCAAGGACACATGCCCCGGCCTGTTACCCCACAGCCTCCCCTAACTGTTCAAAACTTGTTACTTGCCAATCTGATAAGTGAAACATAGTACTCATTGTAGTCTGAATTTGGTGTTATCTGATTATGAATAAACTAACATTTTGAGTTTAATCACCTTTTAAATATGTATTATTATTATTATTAGAGACAGGTCCTCACTCTGTGGCCCTGGCTGGCCTGGAACTCACTATGCAGCCCAGGCTGGCTTCAAACTCATGGAGAATATATATATGAGTCTTTCGCTTTTTCAGGGTAGGGCTTTGCTCTAGCCCAGGCTGACCTGGAATTCACCGTGTAGTCTCAGAGTGTCCTCGAACTCAGGCGATCCTCCTACCTCTTGCCTCCTTAGTGCTAGGATTTAAAGGCGTGCGCTACCATGCCCGGCTTATTTTACGGATTTATTTTTGTGGTTCTGGAGATAGAATCCAGTGTCTTCAGTACACTCCACCACCGAGCTACCTTTGAGCAATTTGCCTGTCTTAGTCCACTCTGGGAGCTGGACGCGGGATGCCAGGCGTGCCGGGGACCTCTTCATTCCCTCCCTCTTCCCTCCCGGGTCCCTCGCGGACTCCGCCCCGGAGTCCTCCTGGGGCCGGCCTGGGCGGAGCCCGTGGGCCTGGGGGCGGAGCTGAGAGCCGGGTGATTTATTCGGGTCTGGGAGAGGGACGATCGAGCAGTCCGCGCGTCCCGGCAGCCGAGCGCGGCGAGCGGAGCCGAGCGGAGCGGAGTGGAGCGCGAGTGGCTGCGCCCGCGTCCCCGAGCCCGGCCCCGGCATGCAGGTCCCCCGCGCGCTGGCCGCGCTGTGCGGCGCGCTGCTGCTCTGCGCCTCCGGCCTCTTCGCCGCGTCGGGTGAGTCCCTGGCGCCGCCCTCTCGGCCTCGCCGCTGCACTGCGCGAGCCTCGGAAGTTCTCCGCGCCTCCCCCCCCCCCACTCCCTCCATCAGCGCTGTTGACAAACTTGGGCAAAGCGCGGGACCCAGGCGGGACGCTGCGCCCGCCCTGGCGGGAGACACGCGCTCCGCCGCGCCGCGCCGCGGTCTGCGCCGGGGGCCGGGACGCGGGACCCCGGGTGACCACCCTGCCACCCCCCAGGGATGTGACTTACACATAACAAAGGAATCCGCTGCGTCGGGCTTCGTTCTTTTTTTTCTGCCCTGGTCTGTAAAGTGAGGCCCCTAAACTGCCTCCCCCTGGAAGGTTCTACGACTCTTGTTTGTATACATCGTCTCCAGCCCACTTTTCTCCTCTTCTCCCTCCTAATCCCGGCTGGTTGGGTACTTTCTTGAGTTTTTTTTTTCTTTTTTTCGAGGTAGGGTCTCACTGTAGCCCAGACTGACCTGGAATTCACTATGGAGTCTCAGGGTGGCCTCGAAATCATGGCGATCCTCCTACCTCTGCCTCCCAGGTTGCTGGGCTTAAAGGCGTGCGCCACCACGCCCTGCCAGTTCCTTGAATTTTTGCACCCCGTTTGTTAGTGTCTGGTCAGCTGAGGGACGGAAAGCATGGGGAGCCTATGAGAGGGACTGGGCTCTAGGTGAGGCCCGGGAGAAACTTGGAAAAGGGGCTGCCGCGTGCTGGTGAGTCTCCCTGCCTCCGCTGGCCTTGGCCGGCCGCTCTATCTTCCTTCCGTGGTCGTCCTCCCCCGCCCCGTGCACAGCTGGGCCTACGGGCACGCTGCCCTTAGGGAACACATTCTCCTTGCGTGGGGCCCCTGCGAAAGAGGTGTCCGTGGGAGTGACTTCTCATTAAAAAATGGGATTAGCTGATGCAAGGGAGGTCACTCCAGCTGGGTCCCGCTCAGTGGTCCTGAGATAGACCTGAGCTCAGGGATGGAACCGAAAGCATTGCGCGCCCCAAGCTGCCCTGCAAGAAGACCTCCTGGTCCTCCTAGCCACCTGGAAAGATGGGTGAACCCACGGGGTCCCTTTGTACTCCTCTCTGCTACCCCTGAAACCTGCTTCCTGACTAAATATTCCCTTGGGCAGGACCCTGAGATCCCAAAGGTGATTTTGTAAAGGCGATCTGACTCCCCCTGTTTTTGTGTTTTTGTGGCGATGACCCAGCTCCGCCCAGTTTAAGGCCTGGTGACCACAGTCCACCTGTTTCTTTCCCTTTTCCCCGTTAAACGCTTGGTTCATTCGGAGAGGCTGCGGTTGGGAGGGCAGGAAGAAGTGCCTGGGGTGCCCAGGCCTTGGCAATTCCAGAGGCTTCGCCATATGAGACTCTTGTCTGTGCCCAGCCAGGTCAGAGGAGGGGATTAACCTGCTATTTAAAGCCAGTGACTAATAGCTCTGTGGGAGCAGCCTGAAGCTCCCGAAGCCTCTGCTGAGGTACTGTGCGGATGGTTCATTAATGGTGGTGTCTGCCTCTTGGCTGAGGAGGAGTCTGAGCTCTCTGGGGCTTTGGATCTTCAAGAGAACCCTTCTGCCTGGGATGGGTGACTGTGGGGAGGGAAAGAGAGAGATCCCTCCTGTCTTACCGCAAACGTGGGGTTTGATGTGGGCTCTAGAATGCCAACGTCCGTCACAGGAACCTATGTGCAGCAGACCTGGGGGATGCCATTTTTGTTTGGCACCAGAGCCAAAGGACCCTGGATTGGTGGCCTTCTGAGCGAGTGCATCATCAGGCCAGCTTTTGGAGGTCCCTGTCTAGATGTGGTTGTGGGGAGGGACTGACAATGCACATCTGTCACCCAGGGCCCATCCAGAAGCTTAGGTGGTCTCTCCAGCCCTTCCCCCACTCTGCCAGCTCTTGTCCCTTTTGCTCTGCCTTGCTCTTTTCCTTTAACTGAGGGCCTTGTCTGCACCCCCCCCCCCAATAGGGGAGCCCACCAGCATGTGGCTCTTTTAGCTGTCTTTCCCCAACTTAGAGTTGGTTTCTACACTGGCACCTTACTCCTGGGAGCTTTGCTGTGTGTAGGAGTGGGGGGGGGGGGTCAGGGGCTCACCTGTTCCTATTGGATAATACTGGGGAGGCTGAAGGAAGGTTCAAAGCTGACCTAACCTATCCTTCCAGTCATATCTTAAATGTTTTCCAACATACCATACACTCACAGTGTCTGTTTTTCTCTAGCACATTCTTTTCTCATTCCTCACTCTGGGACCTTCCCCGTTCTGTCTTAGACCAGCTTAAGTGTCCCTCATCTGTGAAATTTCCATCTGCTTGGCAGAAATCACACTCTATGTGTGTGTGTGTGGGGGGGTGGGGTGGGGGGTGATGGTGCTGGGGATCAAACCCAGGGTTTTGCACATCCTATGCAAGTGTTCTTCCACTGGACTATAGGCCAGCCCTACTGGTTTCTTGAAGCTTGGATCACACCTAGTGTCTTGTCTTGGGGACCCAGCGTGTGCATAGTAGTTAGCCCCTAGAATATTTACCAGCTGATCACATCGGGACTGCTGTTGCAGGTGACTTTTGTGACTCCAGCTTGTGCCTGAATGGAGGGACCTGCTTGGTGGGCCAAGACAGTGACTTCAACTGCCTTTGTCCCGAAGGCTTCACGGGTCCAGTTTGCAACGAGACGGAGAAAGGTAACTGCTCCTACTGTATTGCCCCCCCCCCCCGACCTCCAGCCTCTAGCTCTTCCCCAGTGGGCAGCCCTCATCCCCCTGGAAACTTGGTGTTCACTTGGAAAACCAGTGCTTCCAGTATCAGGCCTGATTTACTTCTCCAGGACCTTTATTGGTCCACGAAGATAGGAGGAGGGGAAAAGGAGGTGATGGAGGGCTGGTTTGGATGGAGGATCCTTTGGGTCTGGGTCATCTGCTGTTTGCTGGGCCTGTCCCCATCCTTGTCCCAATTACCTGTCCATCTGACCTGCCTCCTTACCTCCAGGTCCCTGTTTCCCGAACCCCTGCCAGAATGGTGCCGAATGCCAGGTGATTGCGGGCACACACCGAGGGGATGTCTTCACTCAGTACTTCTGCCAGTGCCCTCAGGGCTTGTACGGCGTTCACTGTGAGGCTAGTAAGTACCAAACCAAGGACCTGTTGCTGGGCACAGGCCCTGTGCTGGCTTCATTCACAGTGGCAGGGCAGCCTCTGGGGAGACTGAGGAAGGGTAGAGCTTCAGTGACGCCCTGGGGGAGAGGTTCCTGTTATCTCTCCCTCCTCTGGGCGTCTGAATTCCTGGCCTAGCTTTCTCTCCTGGGACTAGCAGCCAGGCCTGGTGTCACTGCAAGGGAGCAAGGGGGGTGTGAATGACCCTGGAGGTTATGGGAATGCTATTTCCTGAATCTGAGAGCCAGATACACTGTTAGTTCGGGTTAACTCTTGGATTTTCCTACCAATAGAGGCAAACAGGCTTACTCTTAATCTTGGGGCTCAGGAGCTCAGTAAATCAGGCTCGGTGTATGGTTGACTTATGGTCTATTCACGGAAGTTGGAGAGGAGGGGGAGCCCTGGGCAGGCTGGGTTGCCTGGTGTTTAGAGAGGGGCTAACCCTGCCTTGACCTGCTTGGTCATCCTTGGGCCCCCGAGGGGCCTGGGTGGGAGCCAAAAGACATTTCTGAGAGTTCTCCCTGCTGTACCCCATACTCACCCTTCATGTATGTCAGGACTTTACCTCACTCTTTGTGGGGTGCGTAGTTGGGGCAGTTGCTCTACCTGGGGATGGGTGGAGTGGGGTCCGCCATCTAGCTGGTCAGGCACTGAAGGAGGACGGCTGGGTCAGCTGGGAGGGGCTGGGCTCTGGGATTGGCAGAGAGTGGGCAAAGTTCCCAGAATGCCTTTGACTTCAGAGGAGGCGGTAAGAGGTCCTAAGCCTTGGGTTCTGGACCGAGGCCAGATGAGTTTGGGATCCTGGGTGGAAGGATGGAGGATGGGGGCCGCTGAGCCTTAGCGGAGCCAGGTGAGCCTGCTAATTACCAAGTGGGAGCTGAGCTAACCATGGTGTGCCTGTGTGGGAATGACTCACCCTGCCTTCTCTGAGCTGCTGGGCCCTGGGGTCTGCTCTAGGCTGGATGGCAACACCTGGAACAGAGGGTGGGTGTGCCCACATAGGTAGGGGAGCCTTTAGATGGGGACCCTCAGAGCCCCTCCTTGTTTGTTACGCTGCTTTTTTCTTGGTGCCAGCCCATAACCACATAGTTGGGTCCCTTGGGGTGTGAATATGGTAGGAGCGAGAGCTATCCGCAGAAAGGCTTGGCTCAGATCTCTGCTCAGCCATGGCAGGCCCAGATTTTGGGCACTTGGCTCCACTTGGCACCTTACCCTCTCTGCAAGATTAGTAGTACTGGGTTGGGGAGATGGCTCAGTGGTTAAAGGTGCCTGCCGGCTCAGGTTTGATTCTCCAGCACTCATATAAAGCTAGACATAAAAGTGGTTCATGTGCCTGGCACTTGTTTGCAGTGGCAAGAGACCCTGGCATGCACACATAACACACATGAATGAAATTTAGAAAAATAACACATTTATAAAAAAAAAATACTAGGGCTGGAGAGATGGCTTAGCAGTTATGGCACTTGCTGGCAAAGCCAGAGGACCCAGGTTCGATTCCCCAGTACTTACGTAAAGCCAGATGCACAAGGTGGCACATGCATCTGGAGTTCGTTTGCAGTTGCTGGAGGCCCTGGCGTGCCCATGCTCTAAATAATAATCATAACAATAGATTGGTAGTACCTACTCAGCATGAGCCTTAAGTCTGTCTCTAGGTTCCCCCCTTGGCAGCAGAGGCCTGGGCACTTACTGCAGGTGCCCGAGGGGTATGGGAAACTCTGCCTGCAGCTTGATAATTCTCCTGGGTCCTGTTTGCTGTATTGCTGGAGTCATGGGGGAACGAGATGGGGCTGACAGGCTGGAATCAGGTTCGCAGATGACTGGGTGGGTGCGGACTCGCTGGTGGAAGATACAAAGGAGACGGGAGAAAGCAGAACGGTGTTCATGCTCCATCCAGAAAACTGCCAGGGAGATTCTCAAAAGTTCCACGTAGAACCAGGTGTGGTGGCACATGTCTGTAATTTGAGCTACTGAAGAGGCTGAGACAGGAGGATCACAAGTTGGAGCTAGCTTGGGCTTAGAGTGAGACCCTGTCTCAAAATTTAAAGAAGGACGAGGGAGGAGCCCCTCGCTCAGCTTGGTCAAGTTCAATCCCTAGTACGACAGAACAGTAACGACACACCGACCCTCTAAGCAGAGTTGCTGCTTTGTGTAGAGGCCCTGTGCTGTTTGCTATGGTCCAAGCTGTCCCCTCTGCCAAAGCCACCCACCTGGGGGGTCCAGGACTGGGCTGCTGAGGAAGAGGTCACCTTGCTCTTCTCTCCCACCAGAGGGCAAGAAGATCCAGCACAACACGAGGGGAGACCACCTGTCCATCACAGCCATCCCCACCCTGGTCCCCATCCCTGCTCTTTCCAACAAGCAGGCCCAAACCTCTCGTGAGTGACGCTGCCCGTCCCGTTCCTCTGGCACCTCCGTGTGCATCTTGCCTCCCTCAGGCCCCTGCACAGTCTCTGCTCTGAGTGAGGGGCTGAGCTTCTCTCTGGGTCCTTGTCAGAAGCCATACTGTTTCCCCCCCCCCCCTCTTGTCCTGTGGTCCCAGCTGGGCTCTGGAACTTGTGGGGTGACTCGCTGACTGCCCTTCCCCCCCCCCCAGAGTGCGTTACGAAGCTAGGCATGGAGGGAGGCGCCATTGCTGACTCTCAGATCTCCGCCTCATCCGTGTACGTTGGCTTCCTGGGTGTGCAACGCTGGGGCCCAGAGCTGGCCCGCCTGCACCGCACGGGCATCGTCAATGCCTGGAAGGCCAGCAACCATGACAGCAATCCCTGGATCCAGGTACGGAGAAGGCCTTGTGCAGAACAGGGTGGGGAGAGAGAGAGAGGGAGGGATTGGTGAATGTGCCCGCATTGGGGGCTCGGAACCCAGTCCACATAGCAAGGGAACAGATGACCATGGCTCGAGTATCTGTGGGTGGAGGGCAACCTTGGAGCCTACAGCAAGTGTGTAGGGTATGGGGAGAGCATTCTCTATCTCCCCCACACCCCCACACACCTGTAGACTGTTGGGCTCTTACTGGCCTCTGAGGACCTTGCCTCTCCTTGTTAGAATTCTGGAGCACTGGCTTCAAAGACTTGAAAGAGAAAGCCCCCTAGGAAGGAATGCAGCAGGGGGTGGGGAGTGATCTTGGGTGCAAAGAACCAGGATGATGTGGGTGCTGCCTTCCTTTCCCGGGGTCCAGGTGAACCTCCTGCGGAAGATGCGGGTGTCAGGTGTGGTGACGCAGGGCGCCAGCCGCGCCGGGAGGGCAGAGTTTCTGAAGACCTTCAAGGTGGCCCACAGCCTAGACGGACGCAAGTTCCGCTTCATCCAGGATGAGCATGGGTCTGGAGACAAGGTGGGCCTTACTGGGGCTTAAAGAAGGGCTAACTAAGGTCAGCATCCCCTTGGGGTCTAGCGGTGAGTAAGGGGCAAAAACACCCTGGGTGATTGGCATGAGGTGGGTCTTCAAATGCATCTTGCTTTTTGGAAATGGTGAGACCCCAGCCTGTGTCCGTGCTCTGTGGTTCCAAGGAAGAGCCCCACTTGACAGATGAGAACAGACAACTCAAAGTGGCATGATGACCTGGGTGCTGGTTGTGGGGGAGGTGGGTTTCTGGGCTACGGTTTGTAGTTGTATAGGTTGTACACTGCTCGAAGATGTCGTCACTCAGTGGGCAGCACCTACAGTGCGGATACATTCTGTCAGAATGTTGTCAGTCATAGTTTCTTGAGAATGGAATCCCTTTTCCTAATGTGCAGAGGCATTCTATAGGTAACGCTGTGATTGAGGTGGGGGAGGGGGGAGTCTATGGAGATACGGAAAGGAGGCTTTGTTGGAAAGGCTATGGGGTGGACAAGGCTAGGCTGCAGCCTGAGCTCCTGGGAGCTCGCTCTCTCAGCCCCGGGACAGCTTCCCAGGTCTGAAGAGGAAGAGGTCCGGAAGGGGGCGCTGTCGTACCCACTGCTCCTCCAGTCTTGCTCCTTCGCTCCTAGGAGTTCGAGGGAAATGTGGACAATAACAGCCTGAAGTTTAACATGTTCAGCACCCCCTTGGAGGTCCAGTACGTGAGACTGTACCCTGTGTCGTGTTACCGGCAGTGCACACTCCGCTTTGAGCTCCTTGGCTGTGAGATCAATGGTAAGTGGTGGCATGTGGCTTTCCCTGTCCCCGCTTTGTGAGTGAGCTGGTGAGGGGGTCCTCAAGGGAGCCCAGCCCCGCCTGCCCAGGTGTGTGCTGTCTGCCATGCCATCACCCTGGGTCTTCCGGCTGGTCACTTCACTTCCCAGAGCACTTTTTACTCCGGTCGGTTCCAGATCAGGCAGCATTAGTCCTGCTGAGCAGATGTGACTCAAGAGAATTATTCTGCATGCACACACTGATTCCCAGGCCTTGAACACATGGGTTCTTGGTAAATCTTTGAGGAGTGGATGAACAAAGGAAGGAAGAGCCTGATGTATTATTCATCAAGTTTACCCAGCTGGGAGAGGGGCACAGCATGGTGTGGACCCCAGGTCTCCCACCCCACCATCCAGAGCTTTCCCCACAAGCTTTCTGTGGTGTGTATTCAACACTCCCATGGACACTTCCGGGACCCTAGAATTCTGCTGCCTTTTCAAGAGAGTCCTTCCCAGATGGGGAGGCAGGGGGACCAGAAAGGGACAGGTCACTGCTGAAGCAGGGAAACTGTCCTTTAAAGAAGTTCAAGTGCCTCCCATAGCACACAATTTAGCCCTGTGCTCAGCCCCACTTTCTCTCTTCTGGGTCTCTCTTTGTAGCCACAGTGCCACCTGCTGGCCGCCAGGGGAACTGCGTGTCCATGCCTCCCCATCCCCCCAGTAACCCATGGCTCAGCTCAGTCCAATACTTCTCTGGGTTTTATCTTTTGTTTATTTAGAGTTTTTTTTCTCTCTCTCTCGGTGCTGGGATGGAACCCAGCTTTGAGAATGCTAGGCAACATGCTTCCTCTCAGCGCCATTGCCTTTTGTGCCATGTCACTTAAGTTGTGGGAAGAACCTTGGTCTTCTGTTGAAAGGAAATGAAGGCCGGGGACAGAAGCAGGTGTGGCTGGCTCTCCCTGGGCTCCCTCAGCCCTTGTTGACTTAGGCCTTCGGTCCTCAGTGTTGCTGGGTGGTGGTGTCTGGACTGCTTGAGGCTCAGAGAGGGTCAGCCTCCCCAGCGGGCAGGGCTCCTTTGTCTGACTCTCGGTAGGCGGTTGAAGAGGGTTGCTATGCCTGGGCATGTGGGAGTGCACACTGCCGGTGGGGTGGGGCCCAGGTGTCCCAGGAATCCACTGGGGAGACCGGTGCCCCACACCTGGATTAAGCTTTGCAGCAGGATGTGGCAAATCCTTGGTGAGTTGGTGAACTGTTCAATTTAGACATTTACTGAGCTCCCCCTGAATACCTGGCTCTAAGGAACTATATACAAGGGAGACCTTTGACCTCGTGGAACTCACATTCTTGTGAGGGAGTCAACCTGAGATAAGGAGCTAATAAAAGAGAGGGAGGCCCGTGGCAGCCACAAGGAAAAGCTGGAGAGGAGGGTTGTTCCGCTGGAGAGGCAGCTCCGTGAAGCTCTTAGAATCCCACCTCCACCCTAGATGTGCAGGGACAGAACCCAGGGCCTCTTGCCTGCTGGGCAAACACTCCCACTGAGCCATACCCCTAGAGTCTTCGGTTTGGTTTAGAGATAGGGTCTCCCTGTGTAGCCCAGTCTGGCCTGGACCTCGCAATCCTCTTGCCTCAGCCTCTTGAGTACAGGGATTACAGGTGTGTACACCACACCTGGCCAGAGTCTTTATCTTAACAAGATGCCCACTGGTTTGTGAGACGAGCTACCAAAGAGGTCGGGCCTGAGACCCAGAGAGGGAAAAGGGATTTCTGCCCATTCCTTCTGCCTGCATTCTCTTCACCCACAACCACACTGCGTCTTCCACCTTGAGCAGAGAACGAGAATGGCTGTCTCTGCAGAGCTGCCCCAGGTAGCCTTCCTCAGGACGCCCCTGTCTTAAACCCAAGGGTCAGTTCAGCTCTCAGCCCAGGAGCCCCTGTCGGAGCGGGGTAGTGGCTGCCTAGTGCTCGGCCCTCACCAGGGGATGGCAAGAGTGTCCTGCAGGTGTCCTCAGCATGCTTGGGAGACAAGTGGCAAGGATGCAGACACGGGGAACAACAAGAGAAAATGCTTCCCTGATGGAGGTGTGGCTCGCTAGCCCCCTGCCCCTCTCCTCCCCTTCCCTCATCTCCTCACATGACACAGCTACAGGTTGGGGCCCCTGCCAGGTGTGAGTTACTCGCGTTGTCCTCCTGGGAGTTTTATCTCCTGCCCAGACTTGGCTGTTTGGCCGTGCGCAGGTGCATATGTGAGCACAGATAGCTGACCCTTTCTTGAAAACAGTGTAGGGAGGCTGAATGAGGAAGCAAAAACCCATCGTCGGGCTGGAGAGAGGGCTTAGCGGTTAAGGCGCATGCCTACGAAGCCTAAGGACCCAGGTTCGATTCTCCAGGTCCCACATAAGCCAGCTGCACATGGTGGCACATGCGTCTGGAGTCCGTTTGCAGTAGCTAGAGGCCCTGGCGTGCCCATAATAAATAAGTGAAAATAAAATCTTAAAAAAAAAACCCTCTGGGCATGCACTACAGCACCCCGGAAACATTAGAGTGAGCCAGGGCACTTGAAGAGATGGCAAGGGAGCGTTGCCAGGAAGACCACAGGAATAGCCCCAAACCCTAGGAATCCCTGGGCTTCTGCAGTCAGTTGCCGCTGGGGTGCGGAAGCGTCCTCTCACCGCTGATGAGCCCCGAGGCAGGTCTCTGCAGGTCCTGGAGTGGGGTGGCAGAGGCATGGGAGATGATGTCACAGCTGGCATGATGGTCCGGTGTGAGGTGTAGGCGCGGTGAATTGTGTCTCTCAGCCTCTGTCTTCTCACCTGCAGAATGATGTCTGATATCTCGTCAGGGTGTTGGAGGTGAGTCCAAGATGGCGGCAAGTGCCCACTATGTAAGGTGCCTAACACCCTCTGAGCTGTGCTGGAGAGCCAGCGAGGGCAGGAGGCGGGACTGTGGCTTTGGCCGGGGAGCATGATCAGGGCGAATTTCTTGGAGGAAGTATTGCTCAAATCAAGTCTTGAAGGAGATGGGAGGTGACGAAAACTCCAGCTCTCCAGGTGCTGAAGTGGGGGACTGGTAGCCAGGAGGTTTGGGGGTGATCTGTGAGGGACAAGTTGGGGGTGGGAGCTTGAGGTCAGCTGGCTGTGGTAAAGAGAAAACGGGGGGACAGGCAGTGCAGTTGGTACTGGAGAGCACATAGAACCGCTTTCTTTAGTCCAAGAGGATGCCAGGCTGGGCATGGCGCACCCACTTACAGTCCAGTTGTTTGGGAAGCTGAGGTTAGATCTGTCGAACCCAGGAGGTCAAAGGCTAGTCTGGGCAACACAGCAATGTCATGTCTCAAAAAAAAAAACAAAGCCAGGCTTGGGGATATATAGCTCAGCTGGCAGAGTGCCTGCCCAGCATGCATGAAGCCCTGGGTTCAGCCCCTAGCTCTGCATAAACCGGTGTGGTGGTAACACGCCTGCAATCCCAGCACTGGGGCGGTGGGCACAGGAGGATCAGGAGTTCAAATTCATCCTCAGCTGTCGAGTTTAAGAAACCCTTATCCCCGCCGCCCCCCCCTAAAAAAAGCCCAAAACAAAAGGGGCTGGTCGGGAACCAGTACACTTTCTCCTTCATCCCCTTGTACCCGAACCCCTGGGAGGGATGGGTCCCAGGTCCCGTGACAGTCCCGTTTGCCCACAGGCTGCTCCGAACCTTTGGGCCTGAAGGACAACAAGATTCCCGACAGCAGGATCACAGCATCCAGCACCTATAAGACCTGGGGCCTGCGTGCCTTTGGCTGGTACCCTCACTTGGCGCGGCTGGACATGCAGGGCAAGTTCAACGCCTGGACCGCCCAGAGCAACAACGATTCGAGTGGCTGCAGGTGGGCTGGGCTGGGCTGTGCTGGGGCCTATGACCCGGCCCAACTTGTTTTTGCTCTTAAGGGCCTTTCTGAAAAGCTTTTTTTTTTTTTAAGTCCCACCCACATTCCCCAACCTTTATCTTCACCTTACAGGGGTGTGCCATGTAGGGGTAGAGCTACCCCCATTGTCTGTCACAGGGTTGGCAAAACTTAGCCTGTGGGCAGTAGGGCAGGATGGTGGAGTCCCACATCCGGGACACTGCAGGAGCTCTCCACTCGAACAGAACTGACCATTGCTAAGCTGAGCTGTGCTCAAAGCCCTTGGTATTTTGAGATAGTATCTTAGTTACTATGCAGCCCAGGCTGGCCTTGAATTCCTGCTTAAGCCTCCCAAGTGCCACCACGCCTGGATTTATGCCCGTTTTATAGGTGAGGAAACTGGGGTTAAGCCAAGTGAGGTAGCGTTCCCAAAGCAAGCCATCTCCAAATGTCTTGTCTTTCTACCAATCAAGGACCATGTGGATTTCTCCCACAGGTTGACCTGGGTTCTGAGAAGCAGGTGACAGGCATCATCACACAGGGAGCTCGTGACTTTGGCCATATCCAGTATGTGGCATCCTACAAGGTGGCCCACAGTAACGATGGTGTAAAGTGGACCAAGTATGAGGAACAGGGGAGCAGCAAGGTGGGCATATATCTGGCTGCCGCTCCCAGGGACGCTCTGGGGTTCCGAGGGCAGGGAAGGAGGGGTGGCTGACGGCGGGGTACTCCTGACACCCTGCTTGCCTCCAGGTCTTCATTGGAAACTCAGACAACAACTCGCACAAGAAGAACGTGTTTGAAACGCCCTTCCTGGCTCGCTACGTGCGTGTCCTGCCCGTTACCTGGCACAACCGCATCACGCTGCGCCTGGAGCTCCTGGGCTGTTAGTGCTCCACCTGCAAACCTAAGTGACCCAAAGGCTCAAGGCTGGGGTCCCCCCTCCCCTGCTTCCCAGGCCCTGCTGCCTTCTGTGGCTGGCTGCCTCCTGATTGGACCGGGGTTAGAGAGTGTGGGGCAGGGGTGGGGAGGCGCCAGCGTTGATGCCACCAAGCAGTCTCCATCTACAGCCCCCTCCCCCCGCAGCCCCTTAGGCCCCTGTGGTCAGTCCTCCTGTCATCCCGTTTTTCTCAGGCACTGCAGAGAGTTGGGTAGATCTGGGATGAACAGGGAAGGGGGAAGCCCTGGCTTCCTCCACACACTCTGCCTCCCCCAACCACCCAGGTCTCTGTCTCCCTGCCTGGGGGGGTTGACTTTTGAGGGACCTCTGGCCTCCCTGCCTGCCTGTCTTTACCACACATTCCCCAACATGTTCCATTCCGGGCCTCTTGAGGAAGAGGCACCACACCTGCTTGCTGCCCCTCTCGGGTCACCAGACACTGTCCCGTATCTCCTGCGACCCCTCTTGACCCTCTTTGCCTTGGAGCCCAGGAAGACAATGGGACCGATGGGTCTGTGGAGAGACAGGTGGGCTGGCTGGGTGGCCGCGGGCTCTCTGTGCCGGCTGCCCATTAGACTTCATGGGCAACTTCTAAAATATATTTGTGTCCTCCACTGGAACATCGCTGTACTTTGTCATTGCTCTGTCCAAATGAGACTGCCTGGTGCCGCTCTCCACTCCCGTGTCCCTGTCCTCCAGAGCCCAGCATTCTTGTGTCACCTGCCAGATTACAAGTGGTTTAAGAGCAGGAGACAGGCCTCCCTCTCCTCCAAGCCTGACTCACCTCTTCCCCGCCATCTCCACCTCCATATGTCTAGCCGCGGGGCCTGCAGCTCTCTCCCGCTGAGGCCAGGGAGGGCCTGGCACCGAGGGGGCCCCTGTTAGTGCCTCCGCTGGGCTCCCTTCCCACGCCAGGAAGATGGGCCAGGCCCTGCTGCTGGTCTCCCCTCTGGCAATTTCCATTTTGTCTGCAAAGGGAGCACTGGGCTGGAGAAACTCTCAGAAATCCAGCAACCTGGCGTTCAGAACTGCAGAAGCCCTGGTAGGGGCCAGCTTGGGAGGGCAGGAGGGGGTGGGGCGCTGCCAAGTGGGAGTTCACCACTTCCTGGGAGGAGGCCACCGACATGTAGTACTTCAGGGCTGAGAGGAAGGGGCCATGAGAAGTGGCCAGTGGGGGCCGAGCTGGACTGTGTCTTGGCCGTCTGGGAGGGGAGGCAGACAGGAGGGGCTAGCTGGCTGGGAAAGGGCTGAATAAAAAAGCCAACCCAGTCTTCAAAACGAATGTTTCAACCAAGCTTCCTGAGCCATTATGATAGGCTCCTGAGCACAGGCTGTGTGGGCAGCAGGAAGCCAGCCCTGTGGCTGCTGAAGGGGGCTGGACGTGGCTGGAACTCAGGGAAACTGTTAGTGGCTTCTTCCTTACAGGTGCCCATTGTTGCCAAGGCTTCTTGTAGACAGGGCCCGAACAAAAGGCCCAGTGGTGGGCACTCCAAGAAGGAGGGATGTGTAGCCTCTGCCCACTCCTGTGGACCATTTTTTTTTTTTTTTTTTTTGAGGTAGGGTTTCACTCTAGCCCAAACTGACTTGGAATTCACTATGTAGTCTCAGGGTGGTCTTGAACTCACGGCAATTCTCCTACCTCTGCCTCCCGAGTGTTGGGATTAAAGGAGTACACCACCATGCCTGGCTCTGTCTTTTTTCTTTCTTTCTTTCTTTTTTTTTTTTCTTTTTTGAGGTAGGGTCTCTCACTGGCTTGGAACTCACCAAGAAGGCTAGACTGGCTGGCCAGTGAGCCCCAGGGATCTTTCTGTCTTTTTTATTTTATTTAATTTATTTGAGAGAGAGGGAGAGAAAGGGGCAGATAGAGAAATGGGCACGCCAAGGCCTTCAGCCACTGCAGACGAACTCCAGATGCACAACCTTGTTCATCTGGTTTAGGTGGGACCTGGGAAATTGAACCTGGATCCTTTGCGGGCAAATGCCTTAACCACTAAGCCATCCCTCCAACCTTTTTCATTCCCCCCTCAACTCCCCTCCCCCCCCCCAAGCAGGGTCTCACTCTAGCCCAGGCTGACCTGGAATTCACTATGTAGTCTCAGGGTGGCCTCGAACTCACAGCGATCCTCCTACCTCTGCCTCCCGAGTGCTGGGATTAAAGGCGTGCGCCACCACGCCTGGCCCCACCCCCCTTTTTAAAACATGTTTCTAGGCTTGGACCTCAGGTTCTCATGCTTGTGAGGCAGGGAGTTTAGTTACTGACCTGTCTCCCCATGCCATCATTTCTTGAGCATTACCCCGGGACTGTGTGGATTACATTTGGAATCAAGTTTTCCTTGGGCTTGCTACCCTCAGCCCTGTCTTCTGGGGACACCTTGTATACCCGTGCTCTGCTCTGGCCTATCCTGGGGAGCCACGGGCAGTGGGAGAAGCAGCCTTTCACGCACACACTGCTTGGGATGGTTCGCCTCCCATGAACTAACCCGTGGGCCATGCCTTCAGGCCAAGATGTCCCTGCAGAAGAGGAACCTGAACTCACCCAAGTGTCACCTGGCCCATACCACACACAGGACACTTTCTGTGGGACAGTGTTCATGGTTGGACTGGTGGGTGGGCAGACAGTGGTCACAAAGCCTCCACCTGGCAGAAGAGCTCTGGGTGACTGAAAAGCTTGTCTTTCAGTGCCTTCTTCCTTTGGTTTTTGTTGCCTTGAGTGTGCTGGACATAGAAGTCCCCCTTTTTTTGGGGGGGGGTTCTTTGCTTCCTCTAGTTTATCCAGTGAACAGCTCCATCTCTACAACCAGCGGAACTTCCCGGGATCCTTTTCGCCCCTATGCCTGGTGTTGCCTTTAGTCAACTCCACAGTTCCTTGTGTTCTGACTGCTTGATTGATACGCAAGCACGCACCGCACGCACGTGCTGTCTGGAGGTGTGTTCAGAACAAGGATTGGCCTCCTGACCCTGCCGTTCTCCCAATCACTGCTGAGGAAACAGGCTACGGCCAGGAAAGAAAACACCTCGTCCAAACAGAAGCATCCTGAAGGGTGGCTGGCTGCCTGCGCACTGTGGGACAGCTGTTAGGAGTCCTGAAGGAGAGCTCTCCATTGAAGACAAGTGGGAAGCCTGCTTGTCCCTTGGTGTTGGGGGGGCTGCTGAGAGCCCCCCATCCTGTCCCTGTACACCTCTACCCTAGGTCCTTCTAGGGGTGCTCTCTCCTGGGTGCCTGGCTGGCCATCTCACAGGCGCCCAAACTCAGTGCAGGAGTTTGGACTTTTTAGGGGGAAGCAGACACAGAACTCTCATCCCTCCCTCTTGCAAAGTGTGTGTGTGTGTGTGTGGGGGGGGGGTGGGCAACCAGAGCCCACCCACAGAGTGCTGGAGGGGGCGGGTACCTTGCTTAAAAAGCATAAGGGAATCCATGGGACCTCCCAGCTCCTCCCCCGAGATGTGACAGCTCGCCAGCAGCCCTGGGTTTGGTGAGGTGTTCACGGTGAGTGGTGGCAGCTACTCCCCTGGGGGCCGGCCCTTGGGAGGGAAAGGGGCCGCGCTCCTTTAAGGGGCTGGTCCACCAGGAGCGCGGGGTTTGTGGGTTGCTTCCTTTCGGGCCATTTAAGATCCCAAATCCTCCGGTGGCATCAGACCTGGACAGCCCCTGACCCCAGCGTGTCGCGGTGTCCCTGAGCGCTGGAGCCATCGAGGAGCCGGCTGGGCACGACGGTACACGTGGCTCGCGGGTGGCCGGGGGGGGGGGGGTTGTCCATGGGCGCAGTTTTTTTTTTTTTTTAATCCCCCTGATCTGACCTTCCATTGCCTGCCAGGCAGGGTGGAGGCAGGAGGCAAGGAGTTAGGGGGCAGAGGGAGCCGGATACTGCGGTTGCTGGGGTGTGATGGCCATTGAAAACCCCGGGCGCTGTGGGAGTCTGGCATGGGCTGACTTGCGGGGGACCCTTGTGGTCACCCTCAGGAGGTAAAGCCCAAGAGAAGCCCTGTGGCCTTAAGAGACCTCCCGCCTGGTTCCTGAGCACCCAGTCCTTCTCTGGTCCTGCTCTCTACCCCCAGGCATCCGTCGGATGCTGCGACAGGCACGGGGACCCTGGGGGGCGGGGACGGGGGACAGCCTGCAGAGGGTGAATGGGGAGCACGCGCCTCTCACCTGCTCTGGCCACCTCGGGGTGGGGACGCGATGCCCCAGCGGCTCCTGGCCTTGGACTCTTGCCCTAGGGACAGAACACCAGAGGGGCACAGAGAGCTGGTGTCTAGCGGGGAGTTTAGTCAGGAAGAACAGACACGGGCACTTGGACCCTGCCGTACAAGCAGTTGACTGGGGGGGGGGCGCTGGCTCCCCAGTGACCCTGCCTGGCCCCCGACGACCCCCCCAACACTGCCCCGGGCAGAGCCTTTGCCTTCTGCAGCAAGGGGCCACGATCCGAGGCGCCCTGGCTCGCTCGAGGCCCTGCACGGGGGTGTCTGGGATGCCACTAGAAACCATCTCGGGCTTGCACTGACCGGGTGGTGGCGGCGGGATTTCAAAGGCGTTGGTAAGACCTGTTTGTAACTGGACATTGATGTCAGATTCTTCCCTGAGAGGGTCCGGTGGTCTTGAGGAGCAATTCTGCCCTCTGCTGGTGTCTGAGGGACTTGTACTCGCTGGGTAGCTCAGTGGCAGGGTGAATCTGGTGGGAGGTAGTACCCACTCCCCTCCCCCCCCACATCTGGACTCAGCTTAATATCGTTCTGCTGGGGCTGGTTCCTAGGCACGTGGTACCTGGGAAAGGAAAAGGGGCACCTGCATTTCCTCTAAGCCTGAGCTACTTGCCCAAGAAGCGCTTTCAATGGTCACTCACTTCCACACCCTTGCCCTCAGTTTCCCCAGTGGTGAAGAGAAGCTGATGGTGGCTGCTTCTCTCCTAGGGGGTGAGGGGGGCACCCTGCATTTAGTGAGACTTCACTTTGGCAGCTGGTAACAACAGTCAGGGTGCTCGGCTTGTTTCAGGGGCGGTCCTCATCGGACAGTGATCTCTTTTGTAAACATAGTAGCCCTTATTTCCCCTGAGAGTATTTTTCTAGCTGATGGTGTGGGCCTCTCCTTTTTTTTTTTTTAGGTAGGGTCTCGCTCTAGCCCAGGCTGGAATTCACTATGGAGTCTCAGGATGGCCTCAAATTCACGGTGATCCTCCTACCTCTGCTTCCCGAGTGCTGGGATTAAAGGTGTGCACCACCATGCCTGGCACCCTCTCCTCACTTTTACAGATAAAGAAACTGAGGCTCAGATGACCCAGAGACTTGCCCAGGGACAGACTGGTCATAAGTGGGCAGATCCAGAATGGAATCCAAGTTGCCCATTTGATTCGAGCTCCAGAGGGCTGGTGTCTGAGATAATCAGGATAAGGGAAAGGAGAGCACACATGCCCCTCCCCCGCCCTTATTAGTGGTGGGTAAACCTCAGGCAGTCACTCCTGACTCCCACCAGGAGTCACCGGGCTTTGCACTGTATGTTAACCTTAGCATCATGGGGCCACCCTTGTCTTCAGCCCATGAGCTTCAGCTGACTCGGGAGGGAGGGAAGCTTGTGCTTAGAGAGGTCAGATGATTAGCCCAGGGTCACCCAGCAGGTGACAGAGCCTGGGTCCAACGCACTGGGCTTTGTGCGTGCCATCCCCCTCTCACAGAAGGCTGGAAAGGAGGGCCAGCCTCCTCTGGCATGTGGCTCTTGAGCACAGGACTCATCTCTTCCTAACTCCTTTCTTTTTTAAAAAAATTATTTATTTATTTATTTGATAGAGAGAGAGAGAGAGGGAGTAAGAGAGAGGGAGAGAATGGGTGCACCAGGGCCTCCAGCCACTGCTAAGCCATCGTCTCCAACCCCTCTTCCTCACTCCTTATGTCTGCCCGGCATGCCCTGAGTGGGAGGCCGCACCGCTACTGGGCTAGCAGCACGCCCGCCGCTTGTCTAGTGCTGCTAAAGCAGGAGGTATGTGGAGTTGGGTTCCTGGGGCGGAGGGCGGGCAACAGCAATGGCAAGAATGCAGTTCCTTCTAATTGGTGTAGAGAAGCTGGGGTGAGGATACGTGGTTTTTTAAAAAAAATTTAAAATTATTCATTTTTTTTGAGAGAGAGAGAATGGGTGCACCAGGGCCTCCAACCACTGCAGATGAACTTCAGATGCATGTACCACCATGTGCATCTGGCTTTATGTGGGTTCTGGGGATTCAAACTCAGGTCCTTAGGCTTTGTAGGCGAGTGCCTTAACTGCTAAGCCATCTCTCCAGCCCCAAGAACACATGTTTGATTGAAGGCCGGTGGCCACCCTGCATATGATTCTTTCCTTTCCTTTTCTTTCTTTCTTTCTTTCTTTTTTTTTTTTCTTTTTTGAGGTAGGGTCTTGCTGTAGCCCAGGCTGACCTGGAATTCACTATGTAGTCTCAGGTTGGCCTCGAACTCACGGCGATCCTCCTACATCTGCCTCCCAAGTGCTGGGATTAAAGGAGTGCACCACCACGCCCGGCATGATTCTTTAAGACTGTCATCAGGTGGTTCACTGTGTGGTGTGCCTCTGCTGAAAGCTCTTGAGCATCTTCCCTTGTTAGGATAACGTCAGAGGGGCTCCGTGATGGGGCCTGTTACCACCATGTGGACGTCAATTCCTGATGCCCCTGGGGCTGCGTCCTGTCTGACCTCTGAAATCTTTCTGCCCAAGGCTTTTGTGTTTTGTATTTGCTCTCCTTGTAGTACTCTTCTCCCAGGATTTTCAAGACGTCTGCCGTCTCAAAGGGCCTTCCTCACCCACTGTCTAAAGGAACACCCGAGCTGGGGAAGTAGCTTACTTGGTAGAGGGTTTGCTGAGCATGCGCAAAGCCCCCTCACCACCTTAACTAGGTGCGGTGGTGCGTGCCTGTGATCCCAGCACCTAGGAGGTGGAGGCAGGAGGATCAAAAGTTCAAGTTTATCCCTGGATACATATCCAATTAAACCCAGCCTGGGCTACATGAGGCCTTGTCTCAAAAATAAATGAAGAAAGGAACATCCCTGTCCTTGCTTCATCTTTATCACATGCTGCCACATATCGCGTCTTCTTTAAATTTTTTTATTTAGTTATTTATTTACTTGAGAGAATGAGAGAGAAAGAGGGAGGGAGAGAGAGAGAGAGAAAGAGGGAGGGAGAGAGAGAGAGAGAAAGAGAGAGAGGGCACGCCAGGGCCTCCAGCCACTGCAAATGAACTCTAGACGCATGCGCCCCCTTGTGCATCTGGCTTACGTGGGTCCTGGAGAATCCAACCAAGGTCCTTTGGCTTTGCAGGCAAACGCCTTAACCGCTAAGCCATCTCTCCAGCCCACATGTCATGTCTTTTATCTGTTGCCCTTGCTTAACTGTAAACCTTAGGAGCATGTCTGCTGCATGTCCCCAAGGGGTAGAACTGTACCTGGCCTGTTGTAGTTGCGTGATAAATATTTGTTGAAAGACTGAGATCAAGTCTCAGTTCGTTGTCTTCCCAGTCAGTCTTCGGCAAGCATCTTAGCATGGCTGAACCTCGGCTTTCTTGTCAGCACAAGGGAAATGATTCTGATGCTGTGATGTAACCATACCCACGGGGGTGCACTGACAGTTGAGGGCAACCTTTAAACAGGACACAGCATTATGTAGATCAACTGAAAAACAAACATCCAACAGAGGCCTCCTGCCTTTGTAACTTCCTGTGTGGCCACTGGGTAGCTGCTTCTTGTCTTTTGCCTCCGTTCACTTGTGGATTAAATAGAGGAGAATAAAATTCTCCTTGTTGATCAAAGGGTAGGGGTTCTTGGAAGGACCATAGAAAGTGCTATACATTGAAGTCCATTAAAAACCAGGGAACTGGGCTGAAGAGACGGCTTAGCAGTTAAGGCACTTGCCTGTGAAGTCTAAGGACGCATGTTTCACTCTCCAGGTCCCGCGTTAGGCAGAGGCACAAAAGTGAGGCAGGTGCAAGGTCGCACATGCCCGTTAGGTGGTAGCAAGCGTCTGGAGTTTGATTTCACTGGCTGAGGCCCTGGTGTGGCAATTCTTTCTCTCAAAAGAAAAAATAAAATTAGGGCTGGAGAGATGGCTTAACCGTTAAGTGCTTGCCTGTGAAGCCTAAGGACCTAGGTTCGAGGCTCCATTCCCCAGGACCCACGTTAGCCAGATGCACAAGGGGTGCATGTGTCTGGAGTTCGTTTGCAGTGGCTGGAGGCCCTGGCGCGTCCATTTTTTTTCTCTCTCTCTCTTTCTCTGCCTCTTTCTCTGTCTGTCGCTCTCAAATAAATAAAAATAAACAAAAATATTTAGAAAAAAAAAAAAAGACTAGGGAACTAGTGTGTCCAGGCTGGAGGTTGTGAGTGTTATGCCAGGCTCTCTGAGACTGGGAAAACCTCAGTGAGGGCTCTGCAGAATGGAGACCTCCAGCTTGTTGCTGCAGCCTGTTCTGCCTCAGTGCCTGTTTCTGACCTGTGCGGTACCTCTTCTGTGATTGCAAGAAGGATGCGGTAAGATGTGCTTAATATGGACTTGCGTTGGCTCAGCAATGATTTTTTTTTTTTTTTTAACCATCCTGACAAATTCTGCTGGAGATATCTGAACATTAAGGAACAATTCAGAACATGAATTCCTACAATAAATGCTGACTCTTGCCATTCATTTTCTAATGTTTAGGAAACAAAATAAATTGGAGTGCTTCAGCATCCCTGCCAGCCCAACTTTTTTTTTTGATTTATTTATTTTTATTAACAACTTCCATGATTATAAAAAATACCCCATGGTAATACCCTCCCTCCTCCCACTTACCCCTTTGAAACTCCATTCTCCATCATACCCCCTCCCCATCTCAATCAGTCTCTCTTTTACTTTTGATGTCATGATCTTTTCCTCCTCTTATGATGGTCTTATGCAGGTAGTGTCAGGCACTGTGAGGCCATGGATATCCAGGCCATTTTGTGTCTGGAGGGAGTGTGTTGTATGGAGTCCTGCCCTTCCTTTGGCTCTTACATTCTTTCTGCCACCTCTTCCGCATTAGACCCTGAGCCTTGGAAGGTGTGATAGAGATGTTGCAGTACTGAGCACTGCGGTCATTTCTTTCCATCACTATGATACCTTCTGAGTCATCCCCAAGGTCACTGCCATCTGAAAAGAGAAGATTCTCTACCAAAAGTGAGAGTAGCATTAATATAAGCAGCCCAACTTCTTAAACCAACTCTTACCATCTCAACTCAAGGTCACATGAGGGCTGAGAGTGTGGCTCAGCAATTGAGGTGCTTGCCTGCAAACCCTAAGGACCCAGGTTCGATTCCCTAGTACCCATGTAAAGCCAGATACACAAGGTGGCATATGCGTCTGGAGTTTGTTTGCAGTGGCTGGAGACCCTAGTGTGCCCATTCTCTCTCTCAAATAAAGAAATAAAATATTAAAAAAATAACACTAGGAGTCAGATTAAGAACTTACAAAGACATCCCTGAGCTAAAAAAAAAAAAAAAAAAAAAAAAAAAAAGAGAACAAAAACAACTTGATCAAAGAAGATGCCAGTTTCTACTACTGACTTTTAATTTTGGTAAGCCTAGTTCCTATGGGTATAAATGCACCATCTTGAAGGAGGAAGCACTTGCTCTGGAGCTCAAAGACCTACCCTTTGGGCTCATGTTGGTGGAGAATTAATGGTCTGGTGGCTTTTTTTTTTTTTTATTATTGGTTTCTTGAGACAGAGTCTAATGCCCAGGATGGCCCCAAACTAGCTATGTGCTATATAGATAAGCTGGGAGGCTGGCCTTGAACTCCCGATCCTCCTGCCCTCCAGCTCTCAAGTGCTAGAATCATAGGCATGTGCTGCAATCTTGGTCGTGTGTGTGTGTGTGTGTGTGTGTGTGTGTGTGTACATGTGTGTATGTGTGTGGAGGTCAGAGATCAACAGTGGGAGTTCTTCAGCTGCTCTCCCGCTTGTTCTTTGAGACAGGGTCTCTTGCTGAAGTTAGAGCTCATCCATTCGGCTAGCCAGTAAGCCCCAGGGATCCTCTGGACTCACTCCTAGCACTGGGATTACAGGTGTGTGTCATCACATCCAGCGTTTTACATGGGTGCTGGAGACTTGAACAAGCACTTTATCTACTGAGCCATCTCTACAGCCTGCTTTGTTTGTCCTTTAAAAACAGGCTGTCTCTATGTAGCCCATGCTGACCCCTAACTCACCATCTTCTGCCTCTGCGTTCTCAGCGCTGAGGTTATAGGGCTGTTGCGGTGTGGAGTGTGCCACCATGCTGGGCTTGCTGGTGGTTTTGATTAGGACTGTTCTTGTTCCTGTTAGCCCTGTGATGACAAAGTTGCATATGTTTTGAGTAGTCTGCTTTGTTTTTTCCCTAACCTTGTGGTTTTTAATGCATAATTTGCAAAAATGCACATTCTTTTTTTAGGGATACAAAGGGCACTTTGTGAACTGCCCGTATTTATTCATCCTTAGGCTGCAAGTTTTAAAAAAATATTTTATTTTTATTTATTCATTTATTTGACAGAGAAAGAGGGGAGAGAGAAAGACACACACACACACACACACACACACACACACACAGAGAGAGAGAGAGAGAGAGAGAGAGAGAGAGAAGGGAATGGGCGTGCCAGGGCCCCCAGCCACTGCAAACGAACTCCAGATGCATGCCCTCCTTGCGCATCTGGCTAATGTGGGTCCTGGGGAATCGAACCTGGGTCCTTTGGCTTTGCAGGCAAACTCCTTAATCACTAAGCCATCCCTCCAGCCCTCAGGCTGCACTTTTCAGTGGGTACCCCTGAACTGCTCTCAGAGGCTAGAAGCCCTTCCACTTGGGAGGACTTGGAAGGACAAGGTGGCCTTGGGTCACCCAGCTGTATTCCCACAAGCCTCTGAAGTCTCGCTCTGCTTTCTTCTATCACAAGGTGAAGCCTCAGGGCAAGGAAAGGAAACTGATTGTTTTTAAAAAAAATTATTTATTTATTTGAGACAGAGGCAGATAGAGAGCAAGAGAATGGACATACCAGGACCTCTAGCCACTGCAAACAAACTTCAGACACATGTGCCACCTTATGCATCTGGCTTACATGGGTACTGGAGAATCAAACTTGGGTCCTTAGGCTTCATAGGTAAGTGCCTTAACTGCTAAGCCATCTCTCTAGCCCAAAACTGACTTTTATAAATTTTTTTAAAAATTACTTTCAAAGAGAGAGAGAGAGAATGGGTGTGCCAGGGCCTCTTGCCACTGCAGCACTGCAGACCAGCTCAGATGCATGCACCAACTTTGTGCATCTGGCTTGCTGAGGATACTGGGGAATTGAATCCAAGCAGTCAGGTTTTGCAAGCATGCGCCTTAACAGAGAGCCATGTCTCCAGCCCCAGAAAGCGACGTTCAGGGGGGTCTGCTCTGCAGCAGACATGGAACTTTGTGTTCTCCACAGCTGGGTCTCTGCTTCTAGACTGTGGAGCTGGAATGGCTTCAAATCCTGGCTCTACCCCTTCCTAGCTGGATGACCTTAGGCAGATTCCTTAATCTCTGCGCTTTGGTTTTCCCATCTGTAAGATGGGGGAATGAATAGCTGCCAGCTTGCGGTTTGTGTTGAGGATTCAGTGAGTTAGCAAAGGGCTCACGAATGTCCGCTGTTCATGCTGTTGTGATGGTTCGAGGAACTGGTTCTGGGCTGACAAAATACCTGGCAAGAAACAACTTAAGGGAAAAAGGAGTTATTTTGGTTTGTGGTTGGAGTGGGTTCAGGCCATCACGGTGGGAAAGCTATGGCGGCAGCAGCACCACGGCTGGCCATCACCCCAGTGAGGTAGTACATGGTCCACTGCTTCCTTTCCCAGTGACCTACCTCCTCCAGATGGGCCCTATCTCCTAAAGGTTCCACATCCTCCCAAAACAGCCCCACCAGAAAGACACCAGGTCTTCAGATATATGGGCTTGTAGGGGATATTTCACGCTCAAACCCTAACACTTACAGTGAGTGCATTAGGCACAGTGAATGCCTAAACAATGTGGTGGTTTGGCCCTGGGAGTAACATGAGGATGTATGTCAGGAAAGTGTTTCACAAACATGAAGGTTTGAGTTCAATTCCCAGAATCCACATTAAAAATAAAAATGACTGGGCATGATGATACACACTTGAAATCCCAGTATGGAGGAGGTAGAGACAGATACATCTCTGGGGCTTGGGCTTGCTGGCCAACCAGTCTATCGTACTTAGTAAGTTCCAGGCTCAAGAGAGCCCACGTATCAAAAAGAGTAGATGGTGTTCCCGAGGAGCACCTCAGGTTGTCATCTGCCCTCCACATAGGCCCATGTGCACCTGCACCCACAGGAACACACATACGGGGCTGGACAGATGGCTGAGTGGTTAAGGCATGTGAAGCCTAAGGACTCATGTTTGACTCTCCAGGTTCCACATAATCCAGACGCACAGTGATGCAAGTGTGCAAGGTCACACATGCACGCAAGGGGGCGCACACATCTCGAGTCCATTCATAGTGGCTGAAGGCCCTGGCGTGCCCATTCTCGCTCTCTTTCTCTGCCTCTTTCTCTCTCAAAATAAGTAATAAAAAAGTGGTGAGCACTTAAAAAAAACATTTAAAAAGACAGTCTGTTAGACTTGCCTCAAAAAAAAAAAAAAAGAAAAAGAAAAAGAACGCACATACTAACACGTATGTATACACACACACATGCATTTATAAAAAGCCAGGCATGGTGCCATGTGTTTGTAATCCCAGTGCTCAGGAGGAGGAGAGAGGCAGATCCATGGGGCTCGCTCACCATCCAGCCTAGCAAGTTCCAGACCAATGAGTGATCCCGTCTCAAACAAAAGGAGGACAGAAAAAGAATGACACCCAAGGTTGTCACACACACACACACACACACACACACACACACACACGCATATGCACATACACAAATGCGGTGGTGTCAGTTCAAGGGACTGGTTCACAAACCATTGCTGGTGAAGGAGGTCTAGGCTGGAGGACAGCTGTGGCTCTCATCTCTGAATCTGCTTCTAGCTGCTGTGGTTGCCAGAAGGTTGGAGAAAGAACACCAGGGAACTGTTCTCCAGTAGATCTAAACTGCAAGCCTGGACATGACACTCGACTGTTCTGGAAACAGGAACGCTCTCTCCAGAGTCCGGTCACTCTCACTGCCAGTGCTTTGCTTTGTTTCCTCCGCCCTTCTCCTCCTCTTTCTCTGGCTTCCTTTCTAAGGTCTCTGCCTCTTCTGGTCTCATACATGGGCATTCTTAAGACCACATGCTTGCAATCAGCAGGGTGGCAATTGTATGTTCTCCTCTGTTCAATGTAAATGACACCCTAAGCATCCTTCCACGTTGCCCCACAAAAATCATGCAGTTCCATTTGCAAATGCCTGTGGGCACTCTGGTCTGCATACCCATGGCCTGCCTTCCCTGTGCCCCTACACATATATTTCTAAGGTGTGTGCCTGATCCTGGAGCTATTCTGCTTAAAGCCATCATGGGCACCCCCGGCAAGACCTTTGGGACAGAAGGCAGGCATCCAAGGTGACCCATAAGGCATCCAGACATGGGCCCTTCTGACCTCACCTTCTCCTCCCATGTTGGTCATGGTCTTGGCAGGAGACATAATTCGTTCCAGATGGTTCCAATAAAGAAATTTTAATGAAAGGATGACTCTCAGAGTGTGGCCTAGGGATCGGATGGAGAAGTTGGACTGTTCTGAGATAAGCAAGAGTAGAGAGGGGGCACTGGAGTTGGAGAGGAGCAGGAAATGAACAATGTTGTCTCTTCTCTCTGGCCGACCTCTTATGAGCACCTTCTGGCTGGCGAATCCAGCTGGAAGGCAAAGGGCTGGGGTCCAAGATGAGTGGCCCATGGGGATGGCTGCAGGGCCGAGAAAGGCAGGCAGACAGACAGTAGGTCTGGGTGTGCACGGCGACAAATGGCCAGCATTCAGCTTGTTCTCATCCCCCATACCAATCTCTGGCCTCCAACCTTTGCAGGGGCCCTGCCTTGCTGGGAAGACCCATCTACGACTGTCTGCTCACGGCCATCTGCCTCTCTCGATGAAGCTCCTCCAAGGGGTGGCCCAGCCTTTCAGACATCAAGGGAACTCTGTAAATGGCAGATAAGCAGGGGCCAGGGTCAGCTGAAGGAGACATTAGACTTGGGTACGAATGTTAGTGGTCAAAGGAGTGGCTGTGCCAAAATGTCCTAGTTATCAAAGCATGGTATTTTTTAAAATATATTTTATTTATTTATTTGAGAGAGAAAGAGGAGAGAAAACCAGAGAGAGAGAGAGAGAGAGAGAGGGTGAGATGGGCACACCAGGGCCTCCAGCCACTGCAAATGAACTCCAGATATATGTGCCGCCTTATGCATCTGGCTTTACATTTGGTACTGGGGAATTAAACCTAGGTCCTTAGGCTTTTCAGGCAAGTGCCTTAACCACTGAGAAATCTCTCTAGCTCATGATATTGTAATATAATATTTAAAATATTAAATCAACAACCCATGGACTAGCTGCCCATTTTGAGTGTCTACCCAAATGGGAATAGCTCCCCTAAAATGCTCTAGCATAGTGTTCCAAAATGCATTTTGCACACATCTTTAATTCCAGTACTTATGAGGTGAAGTCCAGAGGATCAGAAGCTCAAGGTCATCCTTGGCTGCATAATGAGTTTGAGACCAATCTGGGCTACATGAGATCTCATCTCAAAAATAATGTTTTTGCTAGGCATGATGGCACATGCCTTTAATCCCAGCACTTGGGAAGCAGAGGTAGGAGGATTGCTGTAAGTTTGAGGCCAGCCTGAGACTACCTGGTAAATTCCAAGCCAGCTTAGGCTACAGTGAGACCCTACCTCAAAAAACAAACAAACAAACAAAAGCAAGACAAAACAACAACAAAAAATGAAAAAAGCTTTTTAAAATTATTATTTTTATTTATTTGCATGGAGATATAGATAGATAGATAGAAAGAGAGAGAAAATAGGCATGCCAGGGCCCCAAGCTGCTGCAAACAAACCCAGATGCATGAGCCACCCTGTACCTCTGACTTTACATGGATGCTGGGGAATTGAACCTGGGTCATTAGGTTTTGCAGGCAAGTGTCTTAACTAACTGATGATCCATCTCTCCAGCCCCCCCCCCCACAATATTGCTTTTTAAAAATATTTTATTTGGGCTAGAGAGATGGCTTAGCAATTAAGGTGCTTGCCTGCAAAACCAAAGGACCCAGATTCAATTCCCCAGTACTAAGTCAGATGCACAAGGTGGTGCATATGTACTTCACGTCTGGAGTTTGTTTACAGTGGCTAAAGGTCCTGGGGCACCCATTTTCTCGCTCTCTCTGTCTCCCTTGCTCTCTCTTTGTCTCTTTCAAATAAATAAATAAATTAAAACTTTTATTTATTTATTTCCTTGCAAGCAGAGAGAGAGAAAGAGAGAAAGACACAAATAGAATGAGCGTGCCAAGGCTTCCAATGGCCGCAAATGAACTCCAGATGCATGTGTCCCCTTTGTGCATCTGGCTTTACTTGGGTACTGGGGAGTTGAACTTAGTTTGTTGGTTTTTGCAGGTAAGCGCCTTAACCACCGAGCAATCTCTCCAGCCCAAAATAATGCTTTTTGATCTTGACCTTGAGTTAAAAATAAATTTCACTTTGTCACTTCCCCCCAACATTTCTAGACTAAAACAAGTTTCTCAATGTAAGGCTTGTTTCCCCTAAATATGTAATGCCCCTTGAAATTGTGTGTTCTACTCTTGTCTGGTTTCATTAAAAAAAAAAAAATGCTGCTCATGGGGACTGGGGAGATGGCTCAGTGGATATGGAGAGATGGCTCAGTGGATAAAGTGCTTTCTGCTCAAGGTGGAGTACCTGAGTTTAATCCTCAGACTCCATGTTAAAGGAAAAAAAGAGAGGGCTGGAGGGATGGCTTAGCCGTTAAGATGTTTGCCTGCAAAACCAAATGACTGAAGTTCAATTCCCCAGGACCCACATTAGCCAGATGCACAAGGGGGCACATATGTCTGGAGTTCGTTTGCAGTGGCCGGAAGCCCTGGCGCTCCCATTTTCTCTCTTTCTCTCTCTGTTAAATAAAATAAATAAACAAAGAAGAAGAAGAAAAAAATAAAGAAAGCTAGAAGTCATGGTGGGCTTCAGTTCTCCCAGCATGCTGACACTGAAGGGAGAATTTCCCAGAAGCTCATGGCAAGCCCAGCAAAGGACAGCAGAGCGGGAAACCCTTTCTCACATGAGGTGGGCAGGTGAGGACCAGCCTGAAAAAGCTGTCCTCTGACCTCCACATATGCACGGCACTGTGGCATCCACACACCTGCCCACACACACGAACACACACACACACATCAATTAAAAAAAAAGTAAAATGCTGCTCACAGCCTTTCAAATTCAAACTCCTTGGAGTTTGCTTGAGTGCTTATTGTCCGCCTTTCCAGTGGGGCACCGCCTCCCCTTGCCTCGCTTGTGCCCGCTGCCCGCTCAGCTGTGAGAACAGCCCTGGCCTGGCTGCGCTATGGAGCGAGGGTGGGAGTCAGTGCTGAACAGTGGGGCCCTAGGCCCCCCGTGATGGGGCTTCTGTAATTTTCTCATTTTCTTCCTTACCCTAGTCACCCCCTAAACCCATCTTTATCCAGGACGCCCTGGCACTGCCTCTGTGCCTGCTGGTATGGGTCTGTGGCTGTTCTTCCTGGTGTTTCTGCTCACCCGCGTCTCTGGACTGCCCTTCTACAATGGCTTCTACTACTCCAGCGGTCCCCGTGGCAGGACCCTGGGCAATGGCTATGGGGAAGGTAGGTGGCTCCTGAGGTACCACCATGGCTTCTGCTGTGACATGCTAGCTCCAGGCTGGGATAGAGGCCGCAACCTCTTCCCTCTCTGGGCCCATGGGGTGACGATGTCACTTCTCTGGTAAGAAAGAGGAGGTGGTTTAGATAGTCTGTTTGCTGGTACCTTAAACACAGGGCCAGATTAACCTGGGGACTATCACCACCAGCTGGTCTCCCCAGCAGAAGGAACTTTGGGATCATATAGATATGAATTTGAATCTCAGTTCTGCCTCTTACTAGGTGGGTGGCATTGGGTGAGAGCTTTTGAGATGTCATTGCACCCCTGAAAGGGGTCCCATCTTATCACCCTGGTATTTCTATGGCATGAAGTTTTCCATATTATTTATACTTGGAGCCTAGGGACAGTCTCCTGCAGAAGTCCTGGCCTTCGCTGGCTAGGGTAGCTGGCTCTTTAGGAACAGCCCTGGGTGGCAGTTGGCTCAGTGATTATTGTCTGGAGACCACTGTGGAAGGAAAGGATTCAGGGGTGACCTGAGTTGGGGTGCTTGCTGAAGTCATCACTTTATTTGGAGAGGGACTTGTTGGCTGCTATGTCAGTTAGCATTTATTTATTTGTTTATTTTTCGTGTTTTGAGACAGTGTCTCATGTAGGTAGATTGGTTGAGACTAGCCTTAAATTCTTTTTTTTTTTTGACAAATGAACTTTAATATACAGATACAAAATGACCATACAGATTCACAACATTTACAAGAAATGATTCAAATAACATTGGATTCTTAAAAACAAGAACTTCATTCAACAGAAATGCATGTCCCCTAGACCATATTTCAGTAGTCAGAGCCAACTCTCTAGCTCAGAAGCGGCCCTTCACTTACACAGACAGCATCACCCTGATGTGGATGAAATAAGGGGTCACCTAGAGCCTTGCCAAGAAGGGAAGCAAGTCAAACACAGTGGTGCTACGCATGTGTACGAAAGGCCACTTATTAAATTACCAGAGCAGTTCAAAGCATTTTCTAAATACACGTGTCAATGCTATGAGACAACAATGCAATAACGAAGAGTATGCTGCAGCTAAGTAAATTCACATAAACATGTAAGCTGCTGATTTCTTTCCCTTCCAAGACCAGCTAGAAGTTTCCACTTATTTTTTTCCAAAGTCTTTCCAACTCTACTTTCATTGCGTTCTGTAGACAATTTGCAGGTTGTGTGTGTTACAGGGAAAATCCTGCTAGCAGTTTAAGCCACTGTGTCCAGCAGAGCCTTAAATTCTTGACCCCCACCCCCCACCTCCACCTACCAAGTGCTGGGATTGTAGATGTGCACCACCGCATCCAATTTGTCAGTTAGCTTTTTGGCATTGAACAAACCATCCCCAAACGCGGTGGGCTAAGACCGCACCCATTTATCGAGCCCTGCGACTCAGCATTTTGGAACGGGCGTTTTTGTTTTCTTCTGATCCCAGCAGTGGTGGGCCCACAACTCCTCACGTGACACTGTGTGGCCCGAGTCCCTCTGAGAGCCTGTTCAGGTGAAGCTGGACTTGTACAGAAAAATGAATGTCAAAGGGTGAACCAGAGTTTATTGGTTCAGCACAAGGGCAAATCAAACTTGGATCGAGTTAGAAAAATGCCCCGGAGTCCCCGAGAGCCTTAGCAGTCGCTGTAGATGGCATTTGGGAGCTGTGGAGCTACTCAGTCTGTAACTACGCTTAAACATTAGGGAAGGGACGTGCAGGAATATTTTCCATAGAATTTTGTTCTTGAAGAGATTGTGTTTCTGATACTCTGTGCAGTCTTCAGCTGGAGAAGCCTGGCGGAGATAAAAGCATTGATCAAAGCAGCCTTACTTGTGTACAGGTCACGAGGAGGTTGGAGTTAAGGTATGGCTCATTAGGCATTTTAAGAATCTTGATGATGTTTCTGAGAAAGCTGAACACGGTTCCTCTGCAGGTGGCCTGGTCAGTTACATTAACATTCCTGCTGTCCAGAAGGGAGGGATGGCGATGAGGAGAGTGAAGGGCCCTTTCCTTCCCCATGTTCTGCTTCAGGACATCTTGCTGGTGACCTGCCACTGGTTGGTGGGTCACCTTGTGGCTGGCTGGTGTATGATGACCCCGGGTGGTGAGGCTCAACTTAGCTCCTCGTGACCTCGTGTGCCCCAGTGGGTGACTCTGGGCTTGTACAAATGGTGGCTGGTAAGGTCCTAAGAAAGTTGAGGGCCCTGGAACCAAGGATCAGAACAGGCCCAGTGGGACAGTCATACCCACCACATTCATCCAAGCGAGTGGCCAAATTCAGGAGTGTGGGAGACTCAATGTCCTTCCTTCCTTCCTTCCTTCCTTCCTTCCTTCCTTCCTTCCTTTCTTTCTTTCTTTCTTTCTTTTTTTTTTCTTTTCTTTTTTTTTTTTTTTGGTTTTTCGAGGTAGGGTCTCACTCTAACCCAGGCTGACCTGGAATTCACTATGGAGTCTCAGGGTGGCCTCGAACTCATGGCAATCCTCCTACCTCTGCCTCCCGAGTGCTGGGATTAAAGGCGTGCGCCACCACGCCCGGCTTTCTTTCTTTCTTTCTTTCTTTCTTTCTTTCTTTCTTTCTTTTGTTTGAGACAGAGTCTCACTCAGTAGCATAGCCTAGCTGGCCTCCCAAATGCTGGGATTACAAGTATTTGCGACCACATACTGCTTAGCTGTCATTTCTTCTTCTTTAAAAAAAATATTTTATTTATTTGCATGCAGAGACACAGACAGACACAGAGATAATGAGACACAGAGAGAGTATGGGCATGCCAGGGCCTCCAGCCATTTCGAATGAATTCCAGATGCATGTGCCACCATGTACACCTGGCTTATTTGGGTACTAGGGAATCAAACCCGGGTCATTAGGCTTTACAGGCAAGTTCCTTAACCACTGGGAAATCTTTCTAGGAGGTCCGAAGTGGCACGGCAGCAGGACGGGTGGATACTTGGAGGGGTGGAGCAGGGCGGCCGTTTTTGCAGTTTGTAACACCTGAGTATAGAGGGGCTGGGGACCAAACCATGTGTCGCCTCATCCTTGTAGGAATACCAATGGGCTGAGGCCCCATCTGTGCCCCATCTTGCCCCCAGGCCTATTCAACGGAGTGAAGTTGGTGGTTGAGACGCCCGAGGAGGTCCTGTTCAGCTCCCGGGGGGCCAGTGTAACCCTGCCCTGCCACTACCACTACGAGCCGGCCCTGGCCTCCCCGAGGCCTGTGCGGATCAAGTGGTGGAAGCTGTCAGAGAACGGCGCCCCGGAGCAGGACGTGCTGGTGGCCATCGGGCAGAAGCACCGCTCCTTTGGGGACTACCAAGGGCGTGTGCATCTGCTACAGGACAAGGATCGTGAAGTGTCACTGGAACTTAGAGACTTGAGGCTGGAGGACTCCGGGCGCTACCGCTGTGAGGTCATTGATGGACTGGAGGATGAGAGTGGCCTGGTAGAGCTGGAGCTGCGGGGTGAGACCCTGACCGGGACTTGAGGGAGGGGGAGAGGACCCGATCCCCAGAAAGCATCTAGACCTTTGTGCTTCACAGATAAACACTCCAATGCTCAAAGCAACCCGGAGAGGAAGCTATTGTTGTTACCGCCCTCATTTAGCAGATTCACTAAGTTACCTGACTGAGGTCACACAGCTCAGAGCTGACAAGGGCTGAGGTCTGAACCCAGGCAGTAGCTTCCCGAATCCAGTCTTCTAATCCCTCTACTCACATCCCACTTAGAAAGAGGAAGCCAGTAGTTCATCCCGGAGCTCTGAGTCTTTCAGGTACGAACAGGTAAATAAACAGACAAGCAAATGCCCTTCCTCCATTTTCTGCTTAGAGACCCAGGAGGGTGAACTCGCCTCCTAGAAGCCAAGGCTCCATCTGCAGCGTCTCCGTCTCCACAGCCCACAGGGCATAGGCTCAGAGGCACCAAATTACGACTTCTGAAATCTGGGATATTTGAGGGAAGGGAGATAACCTGCAAGTCATTTGCTAAGTCTTTAGGGGTGGTCTAGGGAGACAGGGACACTCATTCTGTCCCTGGCGCTGTAAGGACTGGTGGTTTGGGATGGGACCACTCATCCAATATCCGCCAGTTGTCAGTAGCTGTGAATTCTACTGGCCTGGCTGTGCCTAGTTTCCTGGCCACAAAGGGAAGTTTCACTCCCCTCCCATTCCTGTCAAGGAAATCCCCCTGGTGGACCCTAAGGCAATCCCTAGTCCTTAAGGTTTTAGCTGACTTGGTAGGGATTGGATCCTGGATATTTAAAAAACATTAAAAAATGTTTTCTTTTGTTTATTTTTATTTATTTATTTGAAGGTGACAAAGAGAGAAAGAGGGAGGGGGAGGGAGAGAGAGAGAGAGAGAGAGAGAGAGAATGGGCGTGCCAGGGCCTCCAGCCACTGTAAATGAACTCCAGACGTGTGCGCCCCCTTGTGCATCTGGCTAACGTGGGTCCTGGGGAATTGAGCCTCGAACTGGGGTCCTTAGGCTTCACAGCAAGCGCTTAACTGCTAAACCATCTCTCCAGCCCTAAAAAACTTTTTAATGGGTTGGATGATATGTTCATTGATAGATCAGTTGGCTAGTATGAACGAAGCCCTAGGCTCAATCCTTAGCACTGCAAAAATAACAAAATGACTCCCCAACTTGTTAAATAATAAAATTTTAAACATGCATGGCAGCATACTATTATTATTATTATTATTATTATTATTTTGTTTTTCTGAGGCAGAGTCTCTGTAGCCTAAGCTGATCTGCAGTTCACTATAGTGCTCAGGCTGGCCTTGAGAGTGTGGCAATCCTTCTGCCTTCGTCTCGTGAGTGTTGGGATTACAGGTGTGAGCCACCACTCCCTACTAGCATGGTAACTTAAAAAAAAAAAATATATATATATATATATGTTTGTTTTTTGAGATAGGGTCTCACTCTAGCTCAGGCTGACCTGGAATTCACTATGTAGTCTGAAGGTGGCCTCGAACTCACAGCAATCCTCCTACCTCTGCCTCCTGAGTGTTGGGATTAAAGGCGTGCTCTACCATGCAAAATATATATTTTTATTTATTTATTTGCAAGCAGACAGAGACAGAGAGAAGAGAGGCAGACAGAGAAAATGGGTGCTCCAGGGCCTTCAGCTGCTGCAAATGAACTACAGATGCATACATCACTTTGTGCATCTGACTTATATGGATACTAGGGAATCGAACCTGGGTTGTTAAGACTGCAGGCAGCACCTAAACTGCTGAGAAATCTCTCCAGCCTGCATGGTAGCTCTTTTTTTAAATTTTAATTTGAGAGAGAGAGAGAGAGAGAGAATGGGCACACCAGGGCCTCTAGCCGCTGCAAACAAACTCCAGATGCATGCGCCATGATATGCATCTGGTTCACATGGGACCTGGAGAATCTGGGTCCTTAGGCTTTGCAGGCAAGTGCCTTTACCATTAAGCCATCTCTCCAGCTCCTGCATGGTAACTCTTTAAAAACATTATTTATTTGCAGGACAGAGAGAGAGAGAGAGAGAATAAGAATGGGAATATCAGGACCTCTTGCTGCTGCAAATGAACTCCAGATGCATGTACCACTTTGGGCATCTGGCTTTATGTGAATACTGGGGAATGCTGTGTAGGCTTTGCAAACAAGTGCCTTTAACCATTGAGCAATCTCCCCAGCCCCATGGTGACTTTTGAGGAGAGCATGAGACCCTGTCAGGTTCTGGCTACCAGGAACGAGGCTCCCTGCCTCAGGATATTCTTGACCTCAAACCTCCTTTCTCTACAAACCTCCTTTATCCAAGGGCCCTTCCCACTTCTTCCCACAGTTTCTAGAGTTTCCCTTGTCCCTGAAAATAATCTGTTACATGCAGAAAGTTTCTTGCGTTTTCTCTCCTCCCTCCCTCCTTCTTTCCTTTCCTCTCTCCCTCCTTCCCTTGCTTCCTTCGTTTTGAGACAAGGCCTCACTCAGGAACCTGGACTGGCCTTGAACTCGTGGCAATCCTCTCGCGTCAACTTCCAAGTCCCTTTCCTCTCTCTCCAGGCATAGTTTTCCCCTACCAGCCCCGCCAGGGGCGCTACCAGCTCAACTTCCATGAGGCCCAGAAGGCCTGCCAGGAGCAGGACGCAGTGGTGGCCTCCTTTGAGCAGCTCTTCCGGGCCTGGGAGGAAGGCCTGGACTGGTGCAACGCGGGCTGGCTGCAGGACGCCTCAGTGCAGTACCCCATAACGCTTCCCAGGCAGCCCTGCGGAGGCCTGGGCCTGGCACCGGGCGTGCGCAGCTACGGCCACCGCCACCACCGCCTGGACCGCTACGATGTGTTCTGCTTTGCTGCGGCCCTCAAGGGTGAGTGCAGTGACTGAGCGCAGGCCTGTGGGCCCAGCTGCTGCCCGGGGCCCGAGGGCGGGCCTCACCCGCACAGCTTCTGTGAGTCTCTGCCAGCCTGAGGTCTCCAGCGCTGGCAGATCGGGAGGAGATGTGGGCGGCAGTTCTGAGTGGTTTGCTGTTGTTGCGTCATGCTAACCATCGGTAGTTCATCAAACATTTTCCGTGAGCTGGGGTCTAGACTAGGCTCTGGGTCATCACAAACAAATGAAACCCGTCTTTCCTCACATCAAGGCTCACGTCACTGGGAGATAAACAAGTGAAAACAGAAATTGGTTCCGTGCTATATCCAGAGCACGCAGAAGAGTGTTTGGCAGCTGTAGGCACTCAGTCAGTGATTAGGTGGGTGAGAGGCTCTGATTGGTGCAGCCTAGGTGGGGTGCCCACTCAGGGTGCAGTTAGAGATGGATGTTCAGACATGGATGGAGCAATGCCAGCCTTACGCCAAGCAGAATGGCAGGGTGAGGCCTGGGAAGTCGCTCCCGGCAAGTATCCAGTGCAGACGCCCGTGGCATGGTGATACCTTGGACTTTGACGGTTGTCAGGTCTTGGGATCTGCCTTGCTTCAGACCTTGCTATTCTCACAAGCTGTTCTCTCTGCCGCCTGGCACTCAAATGTCCATTTCTCCTCAGGGAGGGTGTACTACCTGGAACACCCCAAGAAGCTGACGCTGCCAGAGGCCAGGGAAGCCTGCCGGGAAGATGACGCACAGATTGCCACAGTGGGCCAGCTCTTCGCTGCCTGGAAGTTCCGTGACCTGGACCGCTGTGACGCTGGCTGGCTGGCAGATGGCAGTGCCCGCTACCCTGTGGCTCACCCCCGTCCCAACTGCGGACCCCCCGAGCCTGGGGTCCGCAGCATTGGCTTCCCAGACCCGCAGACCCGCTCCTACGGTGTCTACTGCTATCGCCAACGTTAGGCTGCTGGCCAGCTCTGAACCCTCCCAGATTCCTGCCTCCCCTGGCTAGGTAGTTATTAGGTGGGTCATTTCCCCATTTGTGGGTTGGGGCAATGTTAGTATTGTTTTTTTTTTTTTGTTGTTGTTTGTTTGTTTTTGGTTTTTGGTTTTTGGTTTTTCCAGATAGGGTCTCACTCTAGCCCAGGCTGACCTGGAATTCACTATAGAGTCTCAGGGTGGCCTCGAACTCACGGCGATCCTCCTACTTCTGCCTCCCGAGTGCTGGGATTAAAGGCGCGCGCCACCATGCCCGGCAGTATTGTTTTTATACTTCTCAACGTAAACATTTTTAAGGTATTATCGTTATTTTTGTAAATCTAATAGATCCGATTCCCAGTTCCCATTGTCACCCCAGGGGCTCTCCCTCTGCCATTCCCGAGGGCAGCCGGTCCCCCTGGTGTTCAGCGCAGGCAGTGACCACCCTGAACCCACCGAGGTGAGAGCTCAGTGGCCGAAGGCAGCTTTCCCTGGCCTCAGCCAACGGGAGGCAGCAAGCTCGCTGGGAGCTCCTTTTAGTTCTAGAGAGAGAGGGTCGCTCCAGGGCTTGTGGGTGAGATCTGAGCAAGGGGAGAACTTTCCTGCCATTTTTCCCCTTCCTCTCTTTGTTCCAAAGAGTCTGGGTTTCCTTCGTGTTTCCTTGCTTCGGAGTAGCTCTCTGGGTGTGTGCACCTTCTGTGGACAATAAATGGTGCTACGACCCTCTGCGCCCTCCCCAGCCTGCCTCTGTTTCTGGTTCTCCGTTTCCTTTAGTCTCAGGGTCCAGCGCCCAGTCCTGGCTGCATGTGTGGGGTCACATCTGTCCCTTGGTTCGTCTGCGCTGCCCATGCAGGCTGGCTTGGTTCTGGCCTTGCTGGGTCATATGGCATGCTCTGACTGAGTTACTGGCTCAGGAGCTGGGGGGTGTGGGGACCCCCTCCCCACTCCATTGTTTGTGAGGCTGAATCGAAGAGCGGGAGGGAGGTATCTCTCATGAGGCAGGGCCGGGGTGGGGGGATATGTCCTCCAGAGTTTCAGAGGCCAGAGATCTGCGGGTGGGGGGAGGGGGGCAACCTTTTTTGCACCTCACCCCAATGTGGCTTCAGGAAACCAGACTTGTCATACCATCCAGGTAGTCCCCTGGTGCTTACTAATCAATTGTTCAGTTTTAACTAGCCCAGTTCATCTCAAAGCGTGGCCAGCAGACCCAGCCCTGAGAATTTGTTAGAAATCCATGTTCCTGGGCCTAACCCAAATCCATTGAACCAGAAAGCCAGAGTGGGTCCAGTACTCTGTGTTTATCACAAGTCCTCCAGGGGATTCTCTCTCTCTCTCTCTCTCTCTCTCTCATTCTTTCTAGGAATTATTGACCCTAGGGTCTTTCACAAGCTAGATAAGTGTTCTATCACTGAGTTACATCCACCACCAGCCCGCTTCTTATTTTTGTTTTGAGATAGGGTTATACGGCCCAGGGTAGCTTTGAACTTTTTTTTTTTTTAATTTTTTTTCTTCATTTTTTATTTATTTATTTGAGAGCGACAGACACAGAGAAAGAGGCAGATAGAGAGAGAGAGAGAGAGGGAATGGGCGCGCCAGGGCCTCCAGCCACTGCAAACGGAACTCCAGATGCGTGCGCCCCCTTGTGCATCCGGCTAATGTGGGTCCTGGGGAATCAAGCCTTGAACCGGGGTCCTTAGGCTTCACAGGCAAGCGCTTAACCGCTAAGCCATCTCTCCAGCCCTAGCTTTGAACTTTTGATCCCCCTGCTTCAACCTGTTCAGTAGCTTGGATTGCATGTTTGTACCACCAGGCCTGGTGTAGATGTCTTTTTGATTTCATTGTTTTGAGATAGGGTCTCACTATGTAACCCAGGCTGGCCTTAAACTTTTAATCTTCCTACCTTGGTCTCCTGAGTGCTGGAATTATAGGCGTGCACCACCATGCCTGGCCTTTTAAGTTTACACCGTGCCTACTTGTAAATCCTCACCCCAAACCACTGGCTGACACATGTGAACAGATACACACGGGCATATGCATGCACACACAGCCCACACATGTGCTCACACACATTCCGCATACACACAGATGCAGACAATCCACCAAACACATCACTCTAGTAGGAAAAAAGTGAACAGTGACTCTCCCAGGTTCTGAACACACAAGAGTCACATTAGTTTGGGGTCATTTGATCAAAACATATCTCTGCTGCTACCACGTAAGCACTCCTTCAGGTGGCCCCAAATCATGGTTGCCTTTCCCTTAAATTAAAAAAAAGAAAGGAAATAGATCTCTTCCAATGTCTTTATTATTATAATTATCATAATCTTTAATTTTCAAAAAATATAAATAGGTGCACGGAACACTGGTGCCTGCACCGTCCCGGGGGTTGGGGGAAGGGGAGATGGAGGGACACCTCCTGGGGAGGAGGTGCCCCTACCCAGCCCAGCCGAGAAATGACATTTGCTAGGGTGGTAGAGCCAGGTGAGAGGCCACTGGAAGAGGGGTCCTGGACGGAAGGCGACCCCCACCCTCCTTGGCCAACCTGCCCCCAGGCTCCTTTTCTCACAGATGGGTACAGCTTCCCAGGTCTTTTTGTCTGCAGTCCCCTCTTGGGTTCTTCTTGCTGAGACATCCACCCCTCTGGTTCCTTCTGACCCCTCCTCCCGTCTCCCTATCTGTCCCTGGGGTGGGGGGTGAAATAACCAACCATTGCACTGCTCTTGTGTAAAGTCAGGAAACAAAAATAATCTTCTTTATTTAACTTAACCCCTCCCTTCTCCCCTTGTCCCTGCGCTGGTCCCTGGAAAGGCACGATGGGAGATTGAAGAAATGTCTCTCAACTCAGTCCATGGGTTACAGGAAATTTGCTTTGGCATTCAGGGCACAAATTAAATGCAGTTTGAGTGATATGGGGGTTAGGGGTTGGGTACACACAATGTAGGATTTTTTTTTCTCTTCTTTAATGGGGTTCCTTGTATGACAAAAAGTGACAAGAAGAGGACACCATCTGGGTGGGACGTGTGGTCAGCCTGGCTGGCTCCTGGGCTCAGCATCCTGAAAGCTCCTCTCAGTGGACCGTGCTGGGGCGGCTCCTCCGTGTAGGCTGTGAACTCCGTTTCTGTAACCTGCGCTTGTAGGTAGTGGCTGTGGGGAGAGGGAGGCAGGAAAACACTGGGGAGTAAGGAAGAAGTAGAGCCAAGCCCAGGGTTTCTTCAGCCTGCCCTGTGTCCACAGAATGTAGGCTCAACAGGGTAGCCCGAAGCATCTCCTGCCTCCTTGAGTTTTCTTTTTTTAATTCAATTTTATTTATTTGCAAGCAGAGAGAGAAAGATAGAGAGAAGAGAGATAGACAGAGAGAATGGGTACGCCAGGGCCTCTAGCCATTGCAAACAGACTCCAGATGCATGAACCACTTTGTGCATCTGGCTTTATAAAAGTGGGTACTGGGCAATCAAATCTGGGTCTTTAGGCTTAACTGCTGAGCCATTTTTTCCAGCCCTGTTTTTTTTTTTTTTTTTCTTGAACTTCCTTGAGCTCAGAAGGTGGTGACAACCTAGGCTACCACCTTCTCTTTCCTGGTTTCAGGGAGCGTGGACCTTCCCTGGGATGGGGACTAGCAATCTGTGATGGAGCAGCACGAGAAGGCCCTGCTGGTGAGGCCTGACCCCATGCCAGGCGAGGGGCCGGGGGGCAGGGGATGCTCACAGTCTGTGCAGGTGATCCGAGGCTCCTCCCATTGCCCATTGGGCTGGCACCGGATGGTGGGCACGTGGCGTTGGACAAAGGCCTCAGTGCACTGGTATCTCACCAGGGAACCGATCTCATATCGGTCCTTTTTCTGTCCGAGGGTCCTGGCATGCTCCACCTCAGGGGGGTCTCCGCAGGCCACTAAGAGACAAACACCGTTTAGAAAGGGATTTCATGAGGTCTTCTGTCATGACCAATGTGGGAAAGGCGCTGAGCTCTGCTACCCCGTGCTGAGCATGCTGGGAAAATGAAGGACCAAGGATCCAGAGACCTCTGGTTCCTCCGTCGCATCAGCTGGCAGGAAGGCAATACAAAGGGGGCCTTTGGCAATGGTGAGGAGACAAAAGGGAGAAAGAAAGGGAGGGTAAGAGGGGATTACCAGGTAGGCTATCTGTGGCTTCTTCTTCTTCTTTTTAATCGCTCTCTCTCTGTATATGACATATGTGTGTATGTATACATTCGTGTGTAAGTGTGGGCTTGCATGTGCCATGCGTGCAGGCCAGAGGACAACCTTAGGTGTCAGTCCTTGCCTTGCACCTTATTTGAGACAGGGTCTCAGTTTACTGCTGTGTATACCAGTCCAGCCGGCCCCAGAGCTCCCAATAATTCTGTCTCCACCTCCCACCTCTCCATAGCAGATTTAGGATTGCGATCATCCACCACAGCCTCCACCTTTATGTGGCCTTTAGGGACCCGAACTCAGCTCTTCACATTTGTGCAGCAAGCGCTTGATGCACTGAGTCATCTCTCTGGATCCACCGTGGCGTCTTTATGAAAATGTTCAGTGCCACAGAAAGTCGGGGGGGGGGGCCCCGCAAGAAGTCTGGGGACACAGGCCCTGGAGCAGGAGCACCAACCTGTCCACAGACCCAAAGCTGAAAGGTCTCTGACACTGTGACTGGTTCCCTAGGTACCCCAAAGAGAGGGAAGGAGGCTCCTACCCAAGGACCCCCTTGGGTGACTTTTTGCTCCTGACATGGGTGGAGGGAGGTGGCGGCGTGTGCGCAGCATGGGACCCTGTGCTCTAGTCAATGACCTTCATACTCTCATGGTCCCTGTGCACGGTCCTTAGAAGCAGCTTAGCCTTGCCACTGGTCCTGAGATGCGGTGCTTAGAGGACGGCCCCTGACTGTGTAAGCTCCCATGAGCCTCTTGAGGGTGTGCCCCACAGACCTCAGTGGCTAAACAAGGCCACCTGCCCCAGGTCGCACAGCAAGTGCCTCTCTCACAGCTGAAGGTGTCCGCGCTCTCCCTGACCTCTCAGGCCCCGCTTACCGGTGCCCTTTTTACACGTGAAGGGCAGCTGGTAATTGCAGGGGACGTCGTTCCACTCGCCCTTCTCGTGCCAGATCATCACCACACAGTCTTCTCCGGTGGCAAAGAAGTTGTCAGGCTGGTTCGGGCGCCACTTCTCAAATTGCTGGGCACAGGACAGGCAAAGTGGTGAGGGGAGAAGGTGGGGAGCAGTGGGGCTGGGCCTGGCCCCCACTTTCATCCAGCCCTTCACGTCTCCTTTTTGCTCTCGCCCAGCTTCCGACTCATATGGCTATCGTGAGGGCTGCTGGGAGTCTGGTCAGGGTGATTCTAGGTGCTGTGAATCCCATCCAGGGAATTGGCTGTGGAACCGTGTTCCTGCTGGGGTTCAGTCCTTCACTGACCCTCACTACTGGCTGCCTGCACTGTCCACGGGACCTCTATACTGCTTTCTTTCTCCTTGAGTAGACTAGAGACCTCTGTGCATATGAAACTCCCTCAAGTGTTCTATTTCCCTTGTGTTAGCTTGCTCTCATGCCTTCCATGCTTCCCAGCTCCCTCCCTGTCTCATGCCTTCACTTACACGCACATCCAGACCTGGGACGGTCACCAGAGGCACAGAGGAAAGAGACACAATCCTCCGTTTCCAGAGCTCCCACCCAGCAGTAGCTCAGTGGGTCGGCATGAGATCTGGGTGCACGTCACCCTTGAGGTTTTTACCCCTCCCTCTATTCTCTAGGCCATGGCTGGAACTCACCAGGGGGTGTCCATCTGACCAGCGGAAGTCCCCTTCGATGGTCCTGTCATTCAGGCCAATCCATTGGTAGTCTTGAGCATTTTCTAGAGAGGGAAGATAGGTTTGCAACTTTCTCTGAAGACTGGGACTTATGGAGGCTGAGGAAGGGGACATAGTGGGCTCCTCCTGGGGATGAGCCACCAACTTCTATGGTCCTTGCAAAGGTCTCAGCACACCCATGTTTGTGGTAACTTGGACCACCTCCCAAAGCTGGCATGGACAGGTGATAGCCACAGGGTTAGTCTAGGGCTGGCTCTGACTGGCAGAGGTATATCCTGGATGGAGCCCAGTGACCTCTGTCTTATTCTCTCAGGAAACTCAGGCTATAGGAACATCTCACCCTCTTTTCCCAGCCCCTAGCCTTGCAGCTTCACTGACCCAACCTGCCAGTTTCTTTCCTTTTCCCTTTGCAGTGCTGGGGATGGAACCCAGGGCCTCGTGCAGGCAAGGCACGGGCTCTGCCACTGAGCCACAACCCCGGCTCCCAGTCCGGGGTTTTTGACAAGCGAGGCCCTCCGCCGACACCAGCCATTTTCCTTAGGCCCAGGAGACCCTGCCGGCACTCACTATTGACAAACTCCTGCTCCTCGGGAGTGACGATGCTGCTCAGGTGTGACTGCTGCTCCCGACACCTTCTCTCTGCATCCACCCACGTCTCACGGTCAGGGAAGTGGCGGTAACAGTGGCCCTGGAACTTGGTCCAGCCCTCCTCACATAGCTCCTGGTCTGTAATACAAGTCAGGGGTTTGAAGGGCGGGGGGAGGTGTGCCGAGGCCATCTGGGCATGTGGTCACTGCCAGTCTTGTGGCATGAACTCCCATGTTCTATCCACCTTAAATGCTATGTCTTCAAGGGAAGCAACAGGCCCAGCTGGAGAGAGGCTCACGTGTGAAGACAGTGCCTTCTGGTCCCCAGGAGCCTCTGAGCATGTCTCACCTGGGAAAGACCAGGGACTCTTTCGTTGCCTGATGTAGGACCCTGACCACCTAAGATCTCCTCTGGCAGATGGATGCCTGCTTTGCGGGGCTATCAGGGTCCAGTGTGCTTGGGGACAAAGGGGAAGGACGTTTTGGGATTTAAGACAAAACATGGTTCCAAACTTCGGAGGGACCCTCAGAAGGCAGCTGGGGGCAGCAGGAGAGGCTGGACACAATGGAGCTAGCAGCCACCTCTCCACAGACACTTGATAGACCAAAGACTCCCACGAATAAATTTATGTGGGTCTAGAGAACTCTGAGCTTTAGGCAGTGGATCTGCTCTCACTCTATTTATTATTATTATTAGTAGTAGTAGTAGTTTAACTATAAGTAATTTTTCAGTGCTAGGGATCAAAGTTAGGGCCTTGGGCATGCTAAGCAGGTGCCCTACTGCTGAGCCACATCTCCAGCTTCCTGAGCTGGCTCTAGCAGAGCACCCTACAGAGCCACCCATCAAGTAGGGGCTAGCCTGTGAGTCAGGGGCTGTGGCTTTTATTTTGTTTTATATTTCTGTGACAGATGAGTAAAGGGGAGGAACATCTCAATATGTAATGGGATCTATTTTGGGGAAGGGACTGGTTTGGAGGTCTTGGAATGGCCTAGAGGGACAGAGTTGGGGGACATGTGGGAGCCAGCTCACCGGGCTCGGAAGGGGTGACTGTGTACTAACTCTGACTTCAGTTAACAGCACTAGATCTGCCCTGGTGGGAGGTTTTATACCTCAGGACTTGGCACATGCTACCAGTCAAAGCTCCCATTTTCCTCTGCAAGAGCCAGTTGCTAAACATCTGTCTGCACAACACTGGACAGGGGGGTTCAGTCCCTCTGTTTTCTTCTCCTCAGGCCTCCTTCGTGGAGAGCTGCCCACCTTGGGGGAGGGCCCTGAGGCTCAGGGAATAGCCATGAATTCCTCAGGACACATGGCAGCCTCCCACTGGGTGCTGTCAATGGCCTGGCTTTCTCAGAAGAAAGGACAGTGTTTCTCCCCTGATGGGCAGAGGTCTTCTACAAGCACAGGGGTGGATGCTTGGCAAGGTGGAGAGGAATGAGGACTGAGGGAGCAGAAGGCCAAGAGTCAGAGGAGGAGGAGACAGGGTGCTGGCAGGGCATGTGGCTGAGGACCCCCTGCTGTCAGTGCTCTCCCCAAGGGATAAGGCAGAGGGCTGGAAAGAAGTGGAGAGGAAACTCGGTGTTGAGGGGGCCAGTGATGTAATCTCTGGGCTTGTGGGCCAGTGCTTGATCCGCCTCAGTGCCTGAGGGCTAAGCTGGGCAGGCGGTCAGTGGGGGCAGCCTGGAGGGGTGGTGGTGGCTGGGAAAGGCCATGCAGAGTGGGGATTGTAGGGACAGAGACAGACTTCTAGGGAGTCTGGAAAAAGCAGTGTGGCCAAGGCAGGAGGCACCATGGAGCTTAGGCATTCAAGGTCAGGATGGAGCCATGTCTCAGCGGGCACCCAGGCCCAGGAACCCCCCTGCCCCAGGTGACTCTGACACACTCTCTCTGCGCTGTCAGGATTCAGAACCCTATATGGACCTCGCCTCTGTTGTAGCAGAGTCCTCTTTCCCAGGGAACCCCAGCGTGTGGATGTTCCAGACCTTTCCCCCTGTGGCCAATGTTTTGGTAACTTGGGAAGAAGCTCCTTGTGCTCTCAATTCCCACCCAGCTGAGACTTGGTGCACCCATTTCTTGGGTTCTTGAGGTCAAGATGGGAGGTCTCCATGAAAGATGGGTGTCCAGGTCTTTTCCAGAAAACTTAAGTTCCTCTACCAGTCTATACCCATGGCAGTGGCTGCAAGGACTGTGCAAACTGCACTGTCCCCACGTACTGCTTAGGCTCCCAGGGAGGTTTTTCTAGGAGTTCTAATTGCTTTCCGGAAGTGTGTCCACCAGAGTTCATGGTTTTGCACCCATGCACACTTCAAGTTCTGTTGTGGGCCATTGACATCAGCACCCAGAAGCCCCGAGTCTCCTTCTCTGACTTGGGAAGCTCAGGAGGTCCAGGAGGCTGGTGGGGGCTACAAAGCACCATAGATCAGAGCTCTGGGTGCTCAGCCTACCCTGCAAGAGCTCGAGGCCCACGGGTGCAGAAGCAGAGGTGTAGGCAAGGCTTATGAGAGGAAACCCAGCTCCTGTGCCTTGCAACGAAACTCTTCTGCCTGGCCAACCATCTGCCTTGCGCAAGGGAGGAAGAAAAGATGCGTGGCTGGCATGACATTGAGATGACAGTTGTCATGGTGTGATGAAGAGGAGATGGCATGCAGCAGTCCCTGTTCATGCATGACTGGAGCATGCTGGTGACACGAGTGCTCTCAAGCAGACCAACCACAGCCCTCACCTCAGGAGGGGAGAAAGGCAGCCTGGCTGCAGTGGCTTCATAGGTGGCTCCCTAGGGGCCTGGAAGAGCCATGAACGTCCCAAAAGAAACACGGTAGGCAGACAGTGCCTATAACCATGCCAAGGAGATCCGTGGCTGCCAGTTGAAGAGAAAACCAACTGCCCCGGCCCACACCTTCCTTCAAGACACGTGGGCAGAATTGGCCCTGTTCTCTTAGTGTGACCACATGCACCGAGCTCAATGGTGGCATCAGCAAGTGTGCAAGCCCTGGAGAAGGTTAGTGTTTGTTTGCAAGGTTCCCAGAGCCCCACCTTGCAAAGTGGCCCAGGTCAAAGCACACACACATCTCTCCTGCGGTCAGATCAGTCAGGAGCCTGGAGGGGTGGGGGGTCAGGAGCCAAGAGCAAGAATGGGAATCTGGAAGGGCCAGGCTTCTCAGTTGTGATCCCTAGAATGGCTGTCCAAGAGGATTCGGGGGCCCCAGCTGGGACCTGGAGCCTGTGATTAGAAGGGGAGGGTGAGGGAGGTGGTAGGGTGGCAGCGGTTAGTCACATTAGCTGAAGCCGAGACGGCCGTACCGATCTCACACAGGTCCCCTCCGTAGCTGGGAAGGCATAAGCATGTGAAAGTGTCGATGGCATCCACGCAGGTGGCTCCATTCAGACAAGGGCTTGAGAGGCACTCATCAATGTCTGCAAGAAACCAAGGGCCACCATTAGGACTCTTGCTGACCATTCACAAGCACCGTGGCTTCCTTGTGGGTGGCCAGCCCTGCTGTACTCCAGGGCCCCGGGAAGGAGCCTGGCTGGTTTTCCTGAAAACTGCTGCTGCTGCTGCTGCTGCTGCTGCTGCCGCCGCCATCTTGGAATGCCGAACCAGAGATCCAGGCGAGTTTTCTTGGATGCGTGTGAGTCTTGACCAGTGAGCTTGGAACCAGATCTCTCAGTGGAGTCAAGAGATCTAGTACGTCTGAAGCCAAATGCCGTTTGTGAGAGTGAGCATGGGATTTCTCCAAGGTAGCTTCTCTTGTGACTGTATCAAGAAACCGCGGGGTCTGAGCTGGCTGTGAACATGACCGTGGGTCCAGATGCTGAAAGCGCAGTTCTTGAAGCGTGGCCACACCTCCTTCTTCTCTGGGTTCTTCCTGTGTAGTTGTGGTCCAGGGAAGAGAGGGCAAGGCCATACCGTTCTAGAATGGCCAATCTAGAAATGGTCCACAGAGTGTAGACCCATGAGAAAATGGCTATATGGGATAGCTGTATAAAAAACTCACTAACTTTCCTGGACTGTAGGCACCTTGGTTGTCTTTGGTAAATAAGATTTCAGAATGTTATGTGAAAATGAAGCAAGAATCTTTCTCTTGGGAGAAAGAACAAAAACCTTGCCCAACATTTCCCCATGCAATCTCCTTACATCTTTAAGGTCCCAGAAGGTGGGTATCATGAGTGAGTCACAGTTTCTAAATGGGTCCTAGCCTGGCCAATGGGAGGAACACATGGGAAGCAGGCCAGGGGATTATAAGCAGTTGTGCACTCAGAACCAGCCTGGGATATAGGCAGATGCCACAGCTCCCCCTGTCCTAGGCAGGCCAGCTCTTCTTCTCTCTGCTCTTCTGGTCCTGAGCTATTTTTTTTTTTTTTTCTGTAGAACTCAAATTAGTAAATTACTGGCATCTGTCTCAACTTTTCAACGGTTAGCCAAAGTGAAAACTGAATCACACAGAGCTTTCTGCACTATTCTGAGAAGCCAGCAGGCCTGGGGGACTTCTGCTCACTTCATATTAATACTCCAGAGTTAGCCTTGAACTTGTCATGTAGCTGAGGATGACCTTGAGCTTCTGAATCTCCTTCCTCCATCTCCAAGTGCTGGGATTACAGTTGTGTGCCACTATGTCCGGTTTACACAACGCTGGAATGAAAACCAAGGCAAGGACTCTACCAACTGAGCAATGTCCCTAGCGTGGACGACTCTAATTCTTGGTGCAAGCAGCTATGTTTATGCGACATTCACATGTTGATAGGTGGTTTCCCTGTGTACAGCTATTCCTGGGTTAGGAATAGGACCTTTGAGTCCTAAGTGTATTCCAGGACTTAGTTCTCGCCTCCCATAAGAGGAAACCAGACTTGAAAGTCAATCCTCTGCTAGGAGGGTCAAAGCACTTTCTGCTGGATCTTCAGGCTCATGTAGTGAAGACCGCTTCTCAGCCAACGCTGTGCAACAGGTGGCTTTGAACATCCTTGCTTCGCAGGCATCTTGGTCGTCTCATGAAGCTCCCACTCTCCATATCTCAGGCATCTCTTCTCTTCCCACGAAGTCCTTAGTTTCATTTCAAGGAGTACGCACCATCGATTAGAAACTCACAGTTCCAAGCTTGGAACCATTCCAAGCAAACCCAAAATGCATGGAGGAACTGACTGAAATCCCAGCATGCACTTGGATTCCCAAGCATGCACCAGGATTCCCAGCAGCAGCAGTAGCAGCAATAGGTCAGGTCAGTTGGCAGGGTGGGAGCTGGGGGCGGTTCTCTTGCTTCAGGAAAGCTATGTTCTCTTTTGTCCATTAGCATCATTATAGGAGATGGGAAGCACTGGGGCGAGGGGAGTTAAGCAAATGGAGGTGCTAAAGCAGGTGCACAGAGCAGGGAACAGGGGCGGCCTCTAGGAAGAAGAGGCCGACATCAACTCTGGGGCCAGTGGTTGTTGACCCATGGGACAAAGGGCCAGAACGGGAAGAGGTCCCCGTGGAGGCCAGGCCAGGTGGCTTCCAAGTGTCCCGAAGCTTAAGAGAGTGCACCTCACCTGCTCTGGGCTGCTCGAGGTCATGTTGATTTTCTTCTTTGTTTGACCAGGGCACAGAATCTGAGAGGGCTGTGAGGACTGACATCCTGGGCTTAGAATGTCCCGTCCCTGCCCCCAGGGCCCTGGCTTCTCAGATGAAGAGGGAGGAAGGGTAGGCCACAGTTCTAAGGAGCTGGGTGCTTGGGGGTACCACGGGGCACTTCAGCAAGGCCATGCATGTGAGCCTCTCTGGCAGTGGGAGAGGCCGATGTTCCATGTGAGGCTTTCCTAGGAGCACTCAGACACCTCCTCTCCTCTTCCTCTGCCTACCTTTCTGTCTACCTTTCTGTGATGGAAACTTGGGATATCTCTGGACTTTTGGAACTGAGAAAGGAGGCAGCTGGGTCCTCCTGGGAGCACCCAATGGAGGTCTTGGGCAAGGTGACACAGCAGGTGCAGGGAGGGAGGGCTCTGACTAATGACAGCCTTCTTGGAAGAAGAGAGGAATGGGAGAGAAGAACTGGATGCCATGGATCCCCCCACTATCCTCCCCATGGCCCAGTAGTACAGATACCATGATATCATTAATAGGTAAGGGAACAAGCGAAGTGACTTGCCCATGCTGACAAGTTGGGGAGACAGATTGAAAGAGATGAAGAATCAGGAAATGAGACTGGAAGCTGGAGGAAGAGAGACATTGAGATCCAGGACTCTCAGCATCTTGTTATTATCATTTCTACTACCAAGGGTTGTCCATCAGCACTGAGCAGGGAGTCAGGGGTCTGTCAGTACTCTTGGGCCCCTCTTCCCATGACCGTAACTGAAGATGATGTTTGGTTCCTGCACAAGGCCCCCCCACCAGCAATGTCTCTAACTTAGGAGAGATAATAACGGCAGCTCCCCGCACCCCCTACCAAGGAAAGTTTAGAGAAGACACGCTTGAAATAATCCCTTTAGTGCCTGAATTGGACACTTCAGGCCTTCACTTTGACTAGGTCTTGTCTAGGTTTTATCTGAATCTGAGCCCAGGACCTCCAAGTAAACAAGAGCTTATCTGGCTCATAGAAAACACTGAATGAAGAGTGACAGCCGGTGGTTTTCACTCAAAGTGGTATCAACCAAATGGCTTTCCACTGGGAAAGACTACCATACATGTGGTGCTCTTCAGGTGTACAGTCCACAACCCAGCTGTACTTGATGATCCCGGACAGAACTTTCCAGGACAAGGACTGTGTGTGTGTGTGGGGGGGGCACCTTCAAGAAGCACATAAGAAAAAAAAAGTCAGGTAAGTCACACTGTGCACTCTTTTTGTTTTTGAAGTAGGGTCTCGCTCTAGCCCAGGCTGACCTGGAATTCACTATGTAGTTTCAGGGTGGCCTTGAACTCACAGCGGTCCTCCTACCTCTGCCTCCTGAGTGCTGGGATTAAAGGTGTGCGCCACCACACCGGCACACTTGATATGCTGATGTTCTGCTGGTTCTCTCACACAAACAACAGAAGGATTTTAAGAGGATATTTATCAATAACAATTTTCCATTTGTGTGTGTGTGTGTGTATATGTGTGTGTATGTATGTGTGTATGTGTGTGTGTGTGTGTGTGCGTGTGTGTGTATGCTATAGGATAACCTTGGACGTAATTCCTCAGGTGTTCTCCACCTTTTTTTGCTTCCCCACCCCCCCTTTTTTTTTGAGACAGGGTCTCTCATGGGCCTAGAATTTGCCAACTAGGCTAGACTGACTGGCCAGAGTCCTTGGGCCTCCTTCTGTCTTCACCTATATTATAAGTACATGTTACCATGCTTGGCTTTTTCTACATGGATTCTGGGAATCAAACTCAGGCAACCACTTTGCCAGCTGAGCTATCTCCCCAGCCCTCCAATTTTCTTTAAAAAAATCTTTAAAAGCAGCTGTCATTCTTTACACTATTTCAAGTCTATATTTGAAAAATTGATCTTAAATATGACTTTAAATATCTTTAAATATATTCAGTTAGTTGCTAATTATAATCTGCCCATGAAGTTTTTGGTGAAGTTAGGAAGGTCAAATTTGTTGGGGATAGTGGCTCACACTTACAATCCCAGCACTTGAGGTGCTGAGGCAGGAGGATCACTGTGAATCTGAGGGCAGCCCAAGCTACATTGCAAGATCCTGTCTGGGGAAAAAAAAACGTACAATTTGCCATTTTTCTATAACCCTGTAGTTTTCACTTGCTTTGAAAGCTTTCCTCTTCAAGCATCGAGGACTCACTGCAAACATCTCCCCAAGAGGAAGAGACAGTGGCAGATCACAAGCCAGAGCTCCCGCGTCGCTTCCCCCTGCTGCCAACCACTTGCCCAGGCTTGCCTGAAGCTCTTGGCAATCCTCCTGTTTCAGTCTCCCAAGTTCTGGGATTATAGACATCAGGCACCACAGTGGGAAGAGTAGTTAAATTCTTTGTTCTTGTAGTGATGAGGATCAAACCTGTGACCTCATACATGCTACATAAGTGTTGTAGCACTGAGCTACATCCCCCTAGTTAAATACTATTAGCAGCTGGGTGTGGTGAAGCATACCTTTAATCCCAGCACTCAGAGTGAGGTAGGAGGACCACCATGAGTTTCAGGCCAGCCTGGGATATAGAGGTGAGTTCCAGGCCAGCTTGGGCTAGAGTAAGACCCTGCTTCCAAAAACAAATCCAGTTTCAGAGCTGCTGCTGAGGCACAAGTCTTTTTTTCTTTTTTGGTCAGGGTCTCACGTAGCCCAGGCTGGCCTCCATTTGAAGATCCTCTTTCCTCAGCCTCCCAAGAGTTAGGATTATTGGCATGTGCTGCTATGCAGCCTGTGAATGAATCTTGTTGTGACTTTAGATATCAGTGTATAACTTTTAGGTTGGAAGGCGTTCCTGAGAGCGGAGTGACCATCAGGTGAGGAGCAATTTGGCTACATGGTCCCTAGGTTACTATGGTCTAGTGGAAATATTGTCCCCTGGGCAGTAAGAAGAATCTATCCTCTTTCTCGATGAGGACCCACAATGTCCTCAGGTTGTGGCCCCTAAGGACCGACTCCAGTGAGGAGAAGGATGGGTGGATAGCTACTCTAGCTCCTATTTATACAAATACACTGACACACTGCATATGTGCCAAATATATAGCATGTTCATCATATGTGTAATATATATGATGTTTTAATTTGCATGTTTTAAATTAATGTATACAAACACAGAACCCTCCTTTGTGATATAAAGACCACTGAGGGAATGAGGAAATGGCTCAGTGGGTAAAACACTTGCTATTAAAGCATGATGGCCTGAATTTGGATCTCCAGCACCCACATAACAGTTGTGTGGGGTAACACATGCCTGTGGAGGATCCCTGAGGTTTGCTGGCTAGCTAGTCTAGCTAAATGGGTGAGTTCAGATTCAGGGAAAGACCCTGTTTCAAAAGTAAGGCAGAGCCGAGTATAGTGGAGCATGCCTTTAGTCCCAGTACTCAGGAGGCAGAGGTAGGAGGAGCACTGTGAGTTCGAGGCAACCCTGAGACTACATAGTGAATTCCAAGTTAGCCTGGGCTACAGTGAGAGCCTACCTCGAAAACCAAAAAAAAAAAAAAAAAAAAAAGAAAAAGTAAGGTGGAGAATGATTGAGGAGACACTCAACATCAACCGCTGGTAAACACACACACACATTTATACACATATGAATATGTGTACATCCAATGCATACCACATGCACATATATACATGTAATTTTTTTTAAATGCCACAGAAGCTTGGATCCTATCAGGGTTTATCTGATAAACCTGGTCTGAACTTAGGACAGAGCCAAAATGACACTTTTGAGTTTCTGCATTGTGTAGGTTTTAGCCCTGCAGAAAATAAATATTTGGACTGTAAGTGTCACCAGCAGATTCACTCCATCATTTCACAGTCACTCTTGGACAAAGTACACAAGCAGACGTTCCAACACTATCTAAATAGTGTCATGCTGTCTCCCTGAGCAAGTACAGATGGCCCAACACACATTTAAGTGCTCATGTGGTGTATCTCCTTGTAATGAGAGTCGCTAATTGTCTGCAGTGCATGCTGGGTGCACAGACTGATGCTGAGGGCTTGCTTTATTCACATCTATATCCCTGGTACTCCTCTCACATTCCAGACAGAGGCTCAGAGGTTCAGAATCTTACCTTAGCCTGCTTAGCTGAGCTTTGAGCTTTAAAGCTATATTGCCTCCTCCTGGGCTATACTTTCATGAAGTGTGAACTGCCCAAACATTTTCAAAGGAAAGACAAGCCCAACAATACCTGAATCAGTTGACTCTGCTTCACCTGACCCTTCTGGAGGAGTCAGGACGGAGGTGTCTGTCAAGGAGGTGGCTGTTTCTGATGTTTGGGTCTCTTCTCCTGAGTATGAGGGGCTCGAGGACTCGATTTCTCCATATGCCTCTGCAGGGCGCTGGGTCTGTTGGGCCCACTCGGTCTCTGGGATGCTGGTACTGATGATGACATCCAGCCCCGAGGTGTGACCAGACAGGTCTCTGCTGATCTCAGTCCTGTCTCCAGATGTCATAGGAGATGCAGAAAACATGCCGGATGCCTCTGTACCTACATGGTAGGTGGTGGTTGACTCTGCACTCACTTCCAGGACAGTGGACCCTTCCCTGATGCCTTCCAGAAGAGTCTGTGTAGTGCCGTTCACCTCCAGGCCAGAGGTTCTCTCCAGGTCTGGTTCAGGGAAGGCAGAGGTGGTTCCATGTAGATCCGGAGACCCCGACAATTCCTCACTGGCCTCAGGGGTGGTGGATGTTTCCATCCCAGTTTCAGGGTAGGCAGAGGACTCACTGCTGGCTTCTGAGACAGAGGATGCTTCTACTTCAGGCCCAGAGAATGTAGGTATAACTCCACTGATGTCCCCAGATGCTGAGGTCTCGCCACTGGCCTCAAAGAGGCGGGGTATGTGTGTCACAGGGGGTCTTTGGCTGAGTTCTTGGGAAACAGTTGGTTCTGTGACACTCTCTACTAACTCTGAAGTGATTAAAGTCACTTCTGGAAGCCCTGAGGTCTCCCCACTGGTGCTTGTGGCTGTTGCAAAGTCTCCACTTAGATCAGCAGTGCTGGAAAAGTCCCCACTAAAATACGGAGTGCTTGGTGGCTCTGCACTGGGTTCTGTCATCCCAGACTGTGGCCTGCTTACATCTGAAGATCCAGAATGATCTCCAGACACGTCTGGCACTCCAGAATGGGTACCACTGACTTCCCAAATGCCTGAAGGTCCTTCTCCAACTTCTTGGGCTGTTGGAGCCTGGCTTACAGATTCCACCCAAGTTCTGTCTACTAGAGACACAGTGGGGAGACCCGAGGGGAGTCCACTGCTTTCGTATGCTCCTGAGGGCAGGCTGCTCCCAATCTCAGTTCCAGAAAATTCTCCACTGACCTCAGTTATTCCACTTGGGAGGCCACTCAATTCTGGAGTCTGGGATGTAAACCCACTGGCATCGATTGTTCCAGAAGAATGTCCACTGATATCCACCATCCCAGATGTGCTGGTTTGTTCTGTCTCCCCAGAAGCCAGGCCGCTGAGTTCCACAGACCCTAAGCCTTCTTCTTCTTTAAATGTGGTAGGGGTCACTTCAACCAAACTGGTGTCCACAAATGTAATGCCAGACAACTCTCCACTGCCACTGGTGATGCCAGAAGCCAGATCAAGGATTCTGGGTGTTGTTCCACTGAAGTCTGGCAACCCCGAGGGCTGCCCACTGACATCAGGAGCCCCAGAAACTTCTCCACTCAGGTCAGTTATGCCAAAGGGTTTGACATTGCTAAAAAGAACTCCAGACACTTCTCCACTGACATCTGGTTGTCCAGAGGACAGTCCACTAAGTTCAGTATCTCCAGATGTCACTCCACTGGTGTCAGGAAACCCTGATGGCTGCCCACTAACTTCAAGAATCCCAGATGTTCCCCCACTAATGTCAGGAGACCCAGATGCTTGGCCGCTGAGCTCAGTTCCTGAAGGGAGACCACTAGCACCTCCACTACTGTCCAACTCATCCAAGGGTAGTCCTGGTACTTCCCCTGCGCCACTGATGCCAATGGTTCCCCTCCCTTCCAGTTCACTGGCTGTGGTAGCTGTGACCACTTCTACCAATGTACTGTCCACTAGGGAGACAGTTGGGAACCCAGATGGAAGTCCACTAAAGTCAGGAAGGCCAGAAGATGGGCCAATTCCAGAATACTCACCACTAAATCCAGAGGGAAGGCCACTTACTTCTGGAGCTTGTCCACTTCCTAGAGTTCCAGAAGGCAGCCTGCCAAAATCTAAGGCTCCAGAAGCAGACCCCTCCAAGTCATCTTTTCCAGAAGGTAACCCACCAAGATATCCAGATCCAGAAGCTGAGGCCTCTAGACTCTCTCTTCCAGAAGGAAGCCCGCTGACATCCTCCACTCCAGAGGCAGAAGTCTCTAGACCTTCTCTGGTAGGAAACACACTGATGTCCTCTATTCCAGAGGCAGAAGTCTCTAGACCTTCTCTGGTAGGAAACACACTGATGTCCTCTATTCCAGAGGCAGAAGTCTCTAGACCTTCTCTGGTAGGAAACACACTGATGTCCTCTATTCCAGAGGCAGAAGTCTCTAGACCTTCTCTGGTAGGAAACACACTGATGTCCTCTATTCCAGAGGCAGAAGTCTCTAGACCTTCTCTGGTAGGAAACACGCTGATGTCCTCTACTCCAGAGGCAGAAGTCTCTAGACCTTCTTCTCTGGTAGGAAACACACTGATATCGTCTACTCCAGAGGCAGAAGTCTCTAGACCTTCTCTTCCAGAAGGAAGCCCACTGACATCCTCTACTCCAGAGGCAGAAGTCTCTAGACCTTCACCTCCAGAAGGAAGCCCACTGACATCCTCTACCCCAGAGGCAGAAGTCTCTGTGCCTTCTCCTCTAGTAGGAAGCACACTGATGTCCTCTATTCCAGAGGCAGAAGTTTCTAATCCTTCTCTTCCAGTAGGAAGCACACTGATGTCCTCTACTCCAGAGGCAGAAGTCTCTAGACCTTCTCCAGAAGGAAGTCCACTTAGGTCCCCTGTTCCAGAGGTAGAAGTTTCTAGACCTTCTCCTCCTGAAGGAAGTCCACTTAGGTCCACTACTCCAGAGGTAGAAGTCTCTAGACCTTCTCCTCCTGAAGGAAGTCCACTGAGGTCCCCTGCTCCAGCGGCAGAAGTCTCTAGACCTTCTCCAGAAGGAAGTCCACTTAGGTCCCCTGTTCCAGAGGTAGAAGTTTCTAGACCTTCTCCTCCTGAAGGAAGTCCACTTAGGTCCACTACTCCAGAGGTAGAAGTTTCTAGACCTTCTCCTCCTGAAGGAAGTCCACTTAGGTCCCCTGCTCCAGAGGTAGAAGTCTCTAGACCTTCTCCTCCTGAAGGAAGTCCACTTAGGTCCCCTGCTCCAGAGGTAGAAGTCTCTAGACCTTCTCCTCCTGAAGGAAGTCCACTGAGGTCCCCTGCTCCAGAGGTAGAAGTCTCTAGACCTTCTCCTCCTGAAGGAAGTCCACTGAGGTCCCCTGCTCCAGAGGTAGAAGTCTCTAGACCTTCTCCTCCTGAAGGAAGTTCACTTAGGTCCCCTGCTCCAGAGGTAGAAGTCTCTAGACCTTCTCCTCCTGAAGGAAGTCCACTTAGGTCTCCTGCTCCAGAGGTAGAAGTTTCTAGACCTTCTCCTCCTGAAGGAAGTCCACTGAGGTCCCCTACTCCAGAGGTAGAAGTTTCTAGACCTTCTCCTCCTGAAGGAAGTCCACTGAGTTCCCCTACTCCAGAGGTAGAAGTTTCTAGACCTTCTCCTCCTGAAGGAAGTCCACTGAGTTCCCCTACTCCAGAGGTAGAAGTTTCTAGACCTTCTCCTCCTGAAGGAAGCCCACTGAGGTCCCCCACTCCAGAGGTAGAAGTCTCTAGACCTTCTCCTCCTGAAGGAAGTCCACTGAGGTCCCCTGCTCCAGGTGTAGAAGTCTCTAGGCCTTCTCCTCCTGAAGGAAGTCCACTGAGGTCCCCTACTCCAGAGGTAGAAGTTTCTAGACCTTCTCCTCCTGAAGGAAGTCTACTGAGGTCCCCTGCTCCAGAGGCAGATGCCTCTATAGCTTCCCCTCCAGAAGGTATTCCACTGACTTCTGTTCCAGAGGCGGAGACCTCCACATCTTCACCTCCAGAGGGTAGCTTGCTAACTGTGGGAGTATGGGACCAGTCAATTCTGTCTCTATCCCCTGAAGCCAGTCCACTTCCTGTGGGCAGGCCTGAGCCCACAGTGGGGCTGAGGCCACTAGAGTCAAGGTCACCAGAGAAAAATCCACTTGTAGTGCTTCCTGATATCTGTCCACTGGAGTCAAAGTGTCCTGACACTTCTCCACTGCCTGTGAAGTTACTACTGACATCAGGGGCCCCAGATGCCTCCTCAGAGCCCGACAGCTCTGTCTCCCTTGGCACAGCGGGTGAAAGTGTGTATGGCTCCTCTGAGGTGGAAGGCACTTCTGAGGCAGAGGGCTCTGTGGTGACAGAAAGGACTTCACTGTGGTCTTCTGCTGTTGGGCTAGTGGGAGGCCACGTGGGAGGGATCCCTGGAGGAAAGGAGGAAGCCAAGGTGAGGTGAACTCTGTTCAGTTTCAAGCTCATCCGTGGAACAGAACTCCCTTCTACAGTAATTCAGATGCTTTCTAATAGGTATGCTACATGTCGTGGTGAAGGGGGCAGAAAGGAGGGGGAGGGAGAAAAGCAGGAAATGGAGTGAAGGAGGCAGAAGAATGGAGGAAGGAAGGATAGAGAGATGGGAAAGGAGCAGATCAGGACGCTCCCTGCGCAACCTTCAGGGCCACATGCTATATGGATGGTGTTCTGTGTGACTTGCAGGGCCACCATTCACTGCCTACTGGATGTGGAGCCACCACTGAAGGCAACAAGGTCACCCTTCAGGTAATTCCATATTATGTCCTGTGGAGCAGCATCCCTGGCATTCCCTAGGGCCTTGATCAACAAGTGATTTTCCAGCTCACTCTGATGCAGAAGCTGGGAAGGAGGGCTGGGAGGCTGTTTCTACAAGGCCTCCTAGTGAAGCAGATGCTGGTGGAGGGGAGAAACCCATTTCCAGGCCAGGAGGGCCAGGTGGTGTTATTTGTAAACATGTGCTAATTTTCATTCTGGAAGCCCAATTACAGAGAATCTGAAAAACAGAGAAGAAGAAGAAAAGGAGGAGGAGGAAGAAGAAGAGGAGAAAGAGGAAGAAGAGGAGGAGAAAGAGGAAGAAGAGGAGGAGGAGGAAAGAGGAGGAGGAGAAGGAGGAGGAGGAGAGAAGAAAAACCTTCCTATTCCAATCATGGTTACATTCTTTCCTCTTGGCCTTGCTTCTTTTGGCATTTTGAAAACAATTTAGATGCCCACCAACAGATGACTGGATAATAAAAATGTGGTGCATATACACAATAGGATTTTACTCAGCAACAAAGAAAAAGGAAATGATGAAATTTGCAGGAAAATGGATGGATCTGGAAAGAATCATATTAAGCAAGGTGACCCAAACTCAGAAAGACCAAATCCTCATGTTCTCTCTCATATGTGGATCCTAGCTTGGAATATCTATATGTATGTATGCAAATAAAACGGGAGCAAATGTGGGTGAAACCTAAAAAGCTAGAAAGGTGACCAAGAGAGGCAAAAAAAAGATGATGAGGGCTGGAGAGATGGCTTAGCGGTTAAGCCCTTGCCTGTGAAGCCTAAGAATCCTGGTTTGAGGCTCATCCAGGACCCACGTAAGCCAGATGCATAAGGTGGCGCATGTATCTGGAGTTTGTTGGCAGTGGCTGGAGGCCCTGGTGCACCCACTCTCTTTCTCTCTCTGTCTGTCACTCTCAAATAAATAAATAAGTAAAAACAAACAAACAAACAAAACAGAGATGGTGAGGAAGGGATATGGGGAAGATCAAAATGACACGTGTGACATGTAGGCAAAAAGAGGCGGGGCAGATACTAGCGGGGAGCAGGAGGGTGGGGGGGGGGAAGAGAATCAGCTATAAAAATAGTTTTGGAAAATGCCATAATCTCTAAAACTCTATTCTAATTAGAAATAAAACTAAAAATAAATTAATAGGGGTAAGGAGATGGCTCAGTGGGTAAGAGGGCTTGCCATTCAAGCATTGAGGGCCCAAGTTTGATCCTCAGTACCCACGTAAAAAGCCAGGCATGGCCATGCACCCAGTCTTAGGAAGGGTGAGTTAAGAGAATCACTGGGGCTCAGTGGTCAGCCATTCTGACTGGAAATGCCAGCTACGGGTTCAGAGAAAGCCTGTCACCAGGAAACAATAAGAAAGACTGACAGAAGACTCTGGCCTCCACATACATGTGCGTGCACTATGCACTGCATACTCCATTTACATTATACGTGCGCATACCACACATGCTATCCACTTACTACAAATAAAAGAAAGAAACACAGCCATTTCTAGCTGGGCCTGTTAGTTCAGGACTATAATCCCAGCTGCTGGGACACTGAGGAAGGAGGATTGTAAGTTCAAGGCCCACTTGAGCTACAGAGTGAGTTCACAACCAGCCTGCTGGAGCTCAGCGGTAGAGCACTTGCCCAGCGTGTGCTAGGTCCTGGGTTCAGTCTCCAGTCCTGGAGGCACAGACCACAAACACCAGCAAAACAAAACACCAAAATAAGAAGAAACGTCACCACTACCAAAAAACAAAACCCACTTAAGAAGCCCACAACAACCCAGTAAGGTTCTGAACCTTGCACGTACTTTGGGGAAAAGATACATTTTAGCACTTGGCAAGAGGGAGGCTCTGGAACACACACACCCAGTCTGCTCTTGCTTAGAGGGGATTCCTGGAGGGCACAGGGAGGGAGGTCTAGCAGTGAGGCACAGTGGATGATTTTAGGTGAGACCCAGAAAAACAATTCTTCAGTCACTCCCTCCCTCTCTTCTTTCTTTCTTTCTTTCTTTCTTTCTTTCTTTCTTTCTTTCTTTCTTTCTTTCTTTCTTTCAGTTTCTCTCTCTCTCTCTCTCTCTCTCTCTCTGTGTGTGTGTGTGTGTGTGTCTAGGCCAGAGGACAGAGGCTTACCAAATAGGGTGGCTAGTGAGCCCCGATATCCTCCTATCACTGCCTCCCTAGTGCTGGGACTACAAGCGTGCGTCACCACATCTGGACCAAACTTAAGTCGTCCTGTTTGCACAGTCAGCATTTTGCTAACTGAGCCATCTCCCCTGCCCCTCCCCCAACCTTCTATTTCAATAGCCATGCACCCTGAAGCATATTTAGATCAGAAACACAAATATGCCCATAAATGGAGATGGCCATTTATAGTCATGGTATAACAGTTCTTTTTTAAGTAAATTTAAATTTCTTTTTACAAGCAAGCTAATTGAAAGCAACGAGATGGAATGGGGGCTGGAGAGATGGTTTAGCAGTCACCACAACCGGCTTTAAAATAAAATATTTTTAAAAAAGAGATATGGAATGAACAACATGGTCTGAGCTGTGACTGAAGTTGGCTAGGTGGTCAGGAACTGAAGACACATGTCTTCAGGGCCTCTGGAGTACTTTCCCATGGAGAACTCCAGAGTCCAGTACCAAAGCCACATTCTCATGCGGCAAAGGGACGAGGACAGGGCCACAGGCAGGCCTAGATAGTGGGCAAGGCCTGGCCAGATCCCACGTGCTCTGCTGAGGTGTCCTCCCCTTTTGGCAGTGAGGGTGCCCAGGCCTCTCATTTCCAGCACCCAGAGGAGCCGCCGACACTACTGCTGAATTGCTTGACAGCTACAAGCCAAATGCGCAGCTGAATGAGTTAGCAGGCATTTCGCTCATCCTTCTCGAAGCCACCATCTCTGACAAGGTTTGGGGACTGTTGCTTTCATCCTTTAAGTCCTCCCCTGATGGGAGCCTGACAGAGCTCAGGAAATTCTGGCTAGGGAGGCCTAGGCCAGGGGAAAAGACAAAGAGAAAAGGTACTATCTGCCTTCTAACTACCACCCCTTCCTGGTTCTTTTATTTCTATATCAGGGGATGGAAAAGGGCCGGAGGTGTCCGTGTAGGAGGATAGAGTCATGGCGGGGGGAGGGGAGGCTATGACCATCCTCGGGTTGAGCTTCGGGACATGGCCCAGAGTAAAAATGATAGGCGATAGTGACTGTGTGAGGGTAAGAGTGTTTTACAAACAAGACTGTCACTCTGGGGCAGCTCTTACAGGTCAGCTGGAGTGACCAACGTTGACCCAACAGCCCACCCATATGGTGTCAGGGCTGGGAAACAGCACAGGGCTCAGATGATGGATTCCTCTCCCCTCTAGGCACACCATAGACATGGGTGTGTGCGTGCCTCAGAGTCCGGCCACACTCACCTGGCAGAGGGGATGTGCCCTCCAGGGTGTAGGCTGCTTCCCACTCTGTCTGGTTTTCTGGCTCAGTGGTGAAGTCTGGGACTGCAGTTGTCTCTTCCCCAACGGGGACAGCAGCCACGCCAGCCCCCACTTGAGTGACGATCCAGTCCTCCACGTCAGAGGGTGCAGTAGGTGTGCCACCTTCCTCTTCTCCTGAATAGGGTGCTGCTGACACGCCTAATGGGGATGTGGGTGGTGAAGTCCCTCTATTCCAACCAGACCAGCCTCCCGCACCCACTGTCCAGGCACCATGCCTGGCGAGGGCTGACCCTTCTAGAGAGCAACACAGGGATTCTGTGGTGCCCACAGCCTGTGCAAGAGCCTTGCTGGGCCACCTCCACCCCACATCCAGGTCAGACAGCTGTTTGCTATTTGTAGGAACCGTCCAGTGTCACCGTGCACGCCCTGCCCCCAGTGCTTATGTCAGAGTGGTCTAGGTGTCTCTTGTCTACAGCCCATCATATGTACAGACACTACTTGAAAGGTTTTATGCATATAAACTCTCTTATCTCAAAACAATCTTGTAAGATAGGTGCCATTTCCATATAACGAGGGAGAAAACTGAAGCAAAGTTAGGTGACTTGCACAGGATCAGCAGCTTAGGAGTGTCACAGCTTATCTTTGAATTCAGAAGCTGGCACCAGGATCCACGCTCAATACTGCACGATGCTGCCCATCCTGGGAACAGGTTTGTTCTGAGTGTGTCAGCCCCCAAACACAAGGCTGATCTTTAAACTCCATAGAGCTACTCTGAGGTTTCTGGCGGGTGGGGGGGGGGGAGGCAGGATTCATTGACTAGGGTTAATTTATGGTTTGGGGAAAACCAATATATTCTGAAGGCTTTGAAGGAGGCCAGAACTTCTCTATAGGTAACAAAGAGGCAGAATCTACTGAACTCAGGAATGGGCAGCTGAGATTTACTGAGAAGCTTCCTGGCTTGGTTTCTGTTGTCCAGAGCAGTGACCCAGTCTGGGGAAGGGTCCTCACAACTCTGTGGAAATGGCCTTGTTTGAGAGTTTAGTTAATTGATTGATTAATTAGAACAGAATCTTCCTATATAGTCCAATCCTTTTGCCTTGGCCTCCTGAACCCTGGGACTGCAGGCATAGCTTTTGGTCCACCACACCTAGCTGAATTTTTCTCTGGTGTGTGTGTGTGAGTGAGTGTGAATGTGTGTGAGTACAGGTGCATGTGTGCAACAATAGGCGTATGGAGCTCAGAAGACAACTTTTGGGGTTAGCCCTTGCTTTCCACCTTGTTAGAGGCAGCTCGCTGCAGTAGATGCCAGGCTAGCTGGCTCTCAAGCTTTCAGGAAATTCTCCTGTCTTTGCCTTCAATCTTGCTACTGTGGGCATGCTGGATTTCAGAAGTCTGCTACAGCTTCTTGGCTTGGTAATGTGGGGTCAGGGGAGCTGAACTTAGGTACTCACACTTGCATGGTAAGCACTCTCTTCACTGAGTCATCTTTCCAGTGCTCCTCAGCAGGTGTGGGCACAGGTCTGCAATCCCAGCACTTGGAAAGCGCTGAAGATGACCTTGAATTTCTGAGCCTTCGGCCTCTACCTTCTCAGTGCTAGGACCACAGGCATGCGCCGCATTCCTGGTTTATGTGATGCCAGGGATCAAAGCCAGGGCCTTAACATGCTGCACAAGTGTTCTACTCCTGAGCTAGTCCCAGACCAAGTTCACTCCCTTTGCTCTGCCTGTGTTCAGAAACTTTAAGATGGCCTTGCCTCGGGGTCAAAGCTTAGAGTCATGTTAACCCCAGAGCTGTCCCTGTCCTGCTCCAGCAGGACTTTCTCGCCTTGCTGTGATGGGTGGCCACAGTGGACAGGAGCCAGGAGGGTCGAGGCTAGGGGAGCCCCTCCTTAGGCAGACAGGGTGCTGGAGGGAAAGTGAAGGTTCATACCTCGGAAACAGAAGGCGTGGTGCCTGGACAGTGGGTCCGGGAGGCCAGTCTGGTTGGGGTAGAGGTAGACAGTTCTCACGCCTGGCTTGTCCCCGCCACAGGCAGGTCGAGGGGTGACGATGGGGTAGCGGAGGGTGCCGTCAGCTAGCCAGCCAGCATAGCACTTATCCAGGCCTCGGCTCCAGGCGGCGTAGAGCTGCCCCGTGGAGGCCAGTGTGGCATTCTGGGTCTCACAGAACGCCAGAGCTTCCTGGAAGGTGAACTGCTCGAGGCGTGTGGCGAAGAACACTTCCCCTGGAGACAGAGGTAGCAGTGGTGTGACCATCCAAGGATGTGGCCAGCGCATCCCTGTTCACCGAGGGGCAGGGCTCCCGGTACCCCACCATGATCGCCAGGGCTGGACGCCCACCCCGTGTGGAGCACACTCCTATAGTAGGTCCCAGCCCCATTCTGTCACGCCCCTCGCAGGCCACAGCCTTGGGTCTCTTGGGACTCTGGGCAGTGGGTACCAGCTACTCTGGTTTATTCTGGGCTTACTGGATGAGGATTTCTCAGTCACCTGAGTTCCAGGGCAACCTGGGCTAGAGTGAGACCCTACCTCAAAACAAAACAAGACAATGTCACGGTTGAGCTGGGTCGAGATGGCCACCCCATGGGGCACTGGTTTCAGTTCCTTCCCTCTTTCTAGATTCTCCCAGTAACCTATAGGCACCTCATCCCCTGGCTAAGAAAGGCGGCTTGCCTGGGTACCCCAGCTCCCACACACTCTCCCCCCCACTCCCCATTACACTGAATAGAGTGACTGCTTTGGACTTGGTTCTCTTTTGGGTTCCAGAACCACCTACTTGTGCCAGGTACTGTTCACACCCATCCTATTTAATACTCAGAAAAACCTCTGCTGTGGTTACAAACCAGCCCTGTCTTACAGATGAGGAAAACGAGTCTTAGAGAGGTTAGATGACCTGCCCATGGCCCTGAAACAGGTGAGGAGCAATATTGAAATTTTTCCAGAGCATCTGCATTTCTTAAGTTGGGTCCAGTGAAACAGAACTTAGAGACTTTCACTGAAATCAAAGGAAGTGAAGAGATGGAGCTCTGTGGTTGAATAAGCCTGGGCAATAATGGGCTAGATAGAGTTAGAGTTTGTTCATTGTAGGACTTCTCAGACTGCCCCCCTGGGCCTTGATTGGTTCATGGGGAATTATTGGGACTCTCCAAGAGGATGATGGTGTGTTATAGCATTTATTCATAACAAATTGACTGATTTACCCACTGAATCCTGTTATTCTAAGGGTCAATGTTTACCTGCAATTCTGGGATAAGATCATATGAGCCACTGGGGCCGGGGGGGAAAGGAGTCTGAACTGAGAGAGGGGCAGGGTGGGAATGGGACAGAGTGGTGGTCAGCCCTTCCCTCCCCTTGTGTCTCCCTCTCAGCCTTTGCCCGTAGGGCTCAGATTGTGAGAACACGGCCTGTACCCTCGAGCTTGTCCACGTAGCAGTAGACATCGTAAGTTTCTGACGACGGGCGCACGCCGTAGGTCCTGACTCCAGGACTGCCACTTTTGTCACCCACACATGGGGTCCGTGGGCTCACAATGGGGTATCTGCAAAAGAAGATGGGACCCAGGGGGTGAAGGCCTATTCTTGGGGCTGGGAGGGTACGTCTTGGGTCATTTGGTGGTGTTCAAAACAGCCAGCACGCCCGCGCAGCAAGTTTCCTGAGCAGCTGGGGAATGGTCTAGGTCTTCTTAATTCCAGAGACAGCCTGCTACGCAGGAGGGCATTGCGTCACCCTGGAGGGTGTAAGGGATGCTTAAAGAGAATCCTCAGAGCAGGGCCTCCTCTGTTTGTCTCCTGAGGGAAGTGACCAAGAACTGTCATAACCCACCACCGTCTTTCAGAATATGCCTTGGTCCTGGGAGCCAGGCGGTTTAGGGAGCTATGGAGTGACTAGTGATGCTGGGACTTCTTGGTCAGGGCCTGGGAGGGCAGTCACCTGACGGTCTGGTCCAGCAGCCAGCCAGCATCACACTGCTCATAACCGGCCTCGTAGGCGGCCTGCAGTTGCTCTGCTGAGGCCATGACCGCTCCGGTGCGCTGGCAGGCCTGCTGCGCTTCCTCAAAGGTCAGCGAGTAGCGGGTGGACCCCGGACGGTAGTGGAACACGACCCCTGTGTGGAAAGACATAGAGGGGAAGGAGGGGAGGTCAGGCTATGGTGCCCACGGACTAAGCCCAGCGCCTCCATTCTGACATATAGAGCTAGCTGGGCAGTTTGGGTTGAAGTCTCACTTGGTGGTATGGTGGATGTGATGGTAGATGACAGTGCCCATCTGTCCACCCCTAGGTGAGGAAGCCATCAACACCAGGGTGTTCTTCATATTCACAGGTTTGAGTTTGGGGAACGGATGGGCTCTGTGCAGAGCTACGTCCTCCTTAAGTGCTGAGATTACAGGTGTGTGTCAGCCACTATAGAAGGTTTTGTGGGACATGAGATTTCTGTTACAACTGGTCAACTCAGCTACAACTGTCCTAAGTTAGCCACAGACAAAACAGTAGCAAGTGGGTATGGACATTTTTCCTATTAAACTTTGTGGACACTGAAATTTGAAACTTATATAGTTTTAATGCATCACAAAATAATATTCTTTCTTTCTTTCCTATCTTCTGAGGCGGGGGGGGGGGCGTATGTTCTAGGTAGGGTCTTGTTCTAGCCCAGGCTGACCTGGAATTCACTATGTAATCTCAGGCTGGCCTTGAACTCACAGTGATCCTCCTACCTCTTCCTCCTGAGTGCTGGGATTAAACCACGCCTGGCATATTCTTTTCAATCCTCCTCAACTATTTAGGACTGTAGAGGCATTCTTATTTCACAGACCATAGAAAAACAAAAACCAAAACCACAACAGCATTCAGCCTGCTCACCCAAGCTTCTAATCCTTGTCCCACCACAAGGACAAGGCTGGGTGAGGGGGTCAGGGTCAAGGTTAGGGTCACCCAGAACAGTAGTTTTCAAGCGGGTTATTTTGTATAGAACCACATGAGACTTTTATCTGCTTGAAATATGCCCTGGTTTCCTCATATGACTTCATTTGCAGTTAATGATTTGTAGCCAAAGAGTGGCCATGACTGCCCTGCCTGCCCCTCAGGGGTGATACTCACCCCCTGGCAAGCGGGGCTGCCCTGGCACGGCAGCTGCTCCTGGGGCAATGGTCACCTGCACCACCAGGTCCTCGCTGGAGAAGGCTGTGGCAGAGCCCAGCCCAGGCGTGACTTCCTCAGGAAAGCTCCAGGGCCCGGTGGCCTCTTCAGTCTGGTTCTCAGCCTCAGGGAAGGCCGAAGCCCCCATGTCAGGGGCAAGTGTGAGGGGCTCTTCTGGCTCCAGGATAGTGGGCGACAAGTCGAAGATGGGTTTTGCAGTAAGGATCACGTTGCCCCGGGCTTCCCCTTCTGTGACATTTCTAGGAAGAGGCAGCTCCACATCGGGCCAGGTCACCGTCTGGATGGTGATGTCCTCCTCACCTTCCACCCCGAAGAAGTTTTCTGGGATGTCCACAAAGTCTTCACCTGGGGCAGAGGGCAAAGACAAGCTTTAGTCAGTCAGCCCAGGACATGAGAGGTGAGCATATCCCTACCTCCTTCATCCAGTGCCAGGCACCTAGCCCTGCCCACGACAGGGGCCTCAGCCAGCTGAGTTCATTAGTTCTTCCAGGTTCAGTAGTTCTTCCACATCCTCAGAGGATTGGTTCCAGAACTTTCCATACATGCCAAACTCCATGGAATGTCAAATCCCTTATCTAACCTATGCCCATGCACCTATATACTTGTTATCTTTTCAATACTTATAATATATAAGCACTACACCATAACTGTTACATTGCACTATTTAGGGAATAGTGACAAGAAAAAGTTTGCTCAGTACAGATGTAATTAAAAATATTTTCAATCTGAGGATGGCTGACTTTGTGGATGAGAAACACTGTGATACTCTGATGCTTAGCCATTACAGTGCTTATATAGACACTTCCCACCTGACCTCACTTCTTGCTCAACCCATCTCCACCTTGCCCATCCGAGCACCCCACTGAGTGTCCAATGGGACAGTGGGAATCAGTGCTAAAGGGACACTTTAGACTCTTGTCCAGGTGGTGAAGTTGATGGAGTGCTGTCTGAGAACTGGGGTCATGGACAAAGGAGGGGCCGGAAGAAATAAGATACTCAGCTAAGTAAGAGAATATATACGAGGGACATACTTCCAAAGAGTGGTATAATCAAATGGTTAAGAGAGGATATTTTTTTGGGGGGTCACAATAATAATTACTGTTTTTAAATGTTTTATTTTAATTTTTAATTTTTAAATTTTTTGTTTATTTTTATTTATTTATTTGACAGCGACAGACAGAGAGACCGAGAAAGAGGGAGGGAGGGAGGGGGGGAGAGAGAGAGAGAGAGAGGGAATATGAATGGGTGTGCCAGGGCCTCTAGCCACTGCAAACAAACTCCAGATACATGCACCACCTTGTGCATCTGGCTTATGTGGGTCCTGGGGAATTGAGCTTCAAACTGGGGTCCTTAGGCTTCATAGGCAAACACTTAACTGCTAAGCCATCTCTCCAGCTCCTTATTTCTATTTTTTTTTGAGAGAGAGACGGGGGGGGGGGGGCAGAAGGGGGAGAATGGGTGCACGCCAGGGCCTCCAGCCACTGCAAATGAACTCCAGCTGCATGGGCCACCCTGTGCATCTGGTTTATGTGGGTCCTGAAGAATCGAACCTGGGTCCTTTTGCTTTGCAGGCAAGTGCCTTGACCGCCAAGCAATCTCCCCAGCCCAATTACTTTTTAACATTTTATTTATTTGAGAGGGAGACAGAGAGAAAGAGTCACACAGAGAGAGTATGGGCACACCAGGGCTTCCTGGCACTGCAAACAAACTCCAGATGCTTGGGCCAGTTAGTGCACCTGGCTTTACATGGGTACTGAGGAATTGAACCTGGGTCATCAAGTCTTGTAAACAGTACCTTTAACCTTTGAGCCATCTCTTCAGCCCAGGTCATAATTATTTTTGCAAAAATAATCCTATTTACATAAAATCGGACTGTGAAAGTGAAACGTGAGATGAGTTGTCATTGTATTATGACCAACTGTGTTGTAAGATGTATGCAATGCCTTCTTCATATGTTTTTCCTCCAAGAATTAGCGCTAAATTATAATTATCTAAAGAGTGCTAAATAGAAGATAAAAGCTTACTTTAAACATTTTAGTCTAATTCATCCAAGTGAACTCCCTAACTTTCCCCTTACACTTTCAGCTAACACCCTGGCTCTCCTTTAACATCCGGTGAAAAGGGGAAGGTAATTGCGCCCTCATGTGGGCACATGGCCTCATAGCAGACCCTGCCACCTCTCCATTAGACAGATGAGGGGAGAGAGGCTCAAGGCCTTGACTTCCCAGAGTTTGTGGTCAGTGGCGCAGCCACTATTCAAGCTCGGAGAAAACAGACTCTGGAGCGCATGACTTCAACCCTGTTCTGCGCAAACCCGAGGGCTGGATGGCTACTCTATGGCCTCCTTTGGCAACCAGTGACAATGGGGGAGAAGACACTAAAAACAAGGGGCTCAGGAACCCAGGGGTTTCTTTCCAAGATCTGCTGTTCCTCGGGGACCCTGTTTTGGTTGTCTGGAGCCCCATTCCCACCTCCAGCCCCAGGCGCACCTGTGTAGCAGATGGCGTCGTAGCGGGACGAGGGATGAGGGTAGCCCGTCTGGTTGGCATGCAGGTAGACGGTCCTCACGCCCAGGAGGTTGCCCCCGCAGTTGGGCCTGGCCTTGGAGATGGGGTAGCGCACGCTGCGGTCGGCCAGCCAGCCGGCGCTGCACATGTCCATACCGCCCTGCCAGGCCAGGTAGAGCTGGCCCGTGGTGGCCAGCCGGGCGCCCAGCCGCCGGCACTCGTTGGCTGCCTCCTGGAAGGTGAACTTCTCTGGGGACGTGGCATAAAAAACCTCGCCTGGGGAGGACACAGCACTGAGTCAGGGTCTCCCTCCCACCTCCCTGCCTGTGTCCCCGAGAGGTCCATGTCCTCCCCAAAGGGCAAAACCACTCAGTCCCCACGACAGTCTTCCCCACCAAGCATCTGCGCGCCCGCCGCTTGCTGTGGCTCCCCGTCCCACCCCCTAGGGAAGCTTTCCTGTGGGCGCGGGCATTGCCCACCTGCGCAAACCCTTCAAAGTTCAAATGCTGATGGGAAGAGCGGACCTCAGGCTTTGATCCCTACGAGCAGTGGTTCTAAACTGGGGTCTGTAGGCTCCAAGGAGGCTTATGTGGGGTCTGTGAGCTTTTAAACAATACTTCCAAAAAATGTGGGGGGGGGTGGTGGTGGAGGGGTGGTGGTGTTGGGAGGTAGTGGACTTCCATTCACTCATGTGTTCTAGTCCAGTGTCAGCTCCGACTGGCTGTTCTGCCTGTCTGTCTTTGGTTAACCAAACATGGGGACACAAATACTTGTTACCTAACAGAAGGGATTGGTTTCTGGGGTGAGAGTGAGGATGGGGATTATGGCGGTTTGAAAGCTGGGGTTCCCACCCTCCCCCCACCTGCTGGATATTCTCCCAGCTAGAGAAGACTGGGGGCTGTGAGGGATGTGTGCAGGAGGCCAATGTGTGCTGATGAGGGAAGGGTGTCATCCACATGCCAGGGTGACTCTGCGCTCAAAATCGGTGCCCTTTACCAAGCAGAGGGAGAGCGTAGGTTCCTGCCCCAAGCAGCCTGCTGAAAGGCCTTGGATAAGCTTGGGGCCGAGGGCAGGCAGATGAAGAGAGGCTGGCAGCGAGGCAGCTCCCTGGGGATCTCTGTGTCCGCTTTGCCCATCATGGAGCGGCCCAAGGCGTCCTTCATAAGAGGGCGGTGGAGCCTAGGGCCTGGCACATGGCAGACAGGCACTCTTGTCCCTGAAGTACATCTCAGTCCTGGGCTAGGCTTTGATGGCCTAGTGGACCTTAGTGCAGGGATGGGTTGGCCATCCATGGGGTACTGTTTGGGAAGGGCAATCCCAAAGGAATTTGGGGGCTCTGGGGCTTGGTGGTGCCACCAGGCAGTTTGCCGATGTTGGGGTTATTGAGGCACTCTCCAAAGTGGGCAGTAAGGAGTCCAGCAAGAGACCTAACCTTTCATGGAAGAAGAACCCTGAGTGTGTCTGACCCCCAGTGAGGGCCCTGGCCAGAGGAGGCCTGTGTGGGTGCCCTGAGTGCCAGCAGGGGGGAGGTGGAGATGGGGAAGGGCCTTTGAAGGGCACCAGATTCCTCCGGGCGGGTGGTGCAACCTCACCCTCCATCTCCTCGGCGAAGCAGTACACATCGTAGGTCTCGTTGGTGTCTCGGATACCATAGGTTCTCACACCAGGAAACTCATCCTTGTCTCCATAGCAGCCTTCCCGGGGAATATGGATGGGGTACCTGTTGGGAGCCCAAAGCGAAAACGTGACACTGGGGACAGAGAGAAGCCCAAGGCTCTGCTCTTGTAGCCTCTGCCCTCACAGGAAGAAACAGAGGCCTTCGCCAGAGCCCGCTCTGAATGTGGGATGCTTCTGTTTTCACAGGTACTCATGAGTTAAGGTAACCCCTGTTACTGAGTAGTTTTTAGTGCCAAACACCCTCTCTCGGAGCCCAATACACTCTTCCTGTAAAGGCCAGATAGCAAACATCGTGGGTTTTGCAGGCCACAGGACCCCTGTGATGACCACTGTACTGTTAGAGCAACACGAAGCAGTTATAGTCAAAATGTGACTGAGTGGGCATGGCTGTACTTCAGTAAAACTTAATTTATGGAAACAAAGGGTGGGTTGGCTTTGTCTGTGAGCCACAGTTTCTTGACCTCCTGCTCTGTTGTAGTTGAGTCTCATTTCCACCTCAAGTGGCACAGACGCTAGTTTACACTTAAAGGAATGGGAGCCTAGAACTAAATACTAACTGACTTGTCCCAGGCACACAGCTTCCAAGTGCCAGTGTTGAGACTTGAGTCTAGCTCTAAGTCCATGGTGTGGGCTTTCTTTAAAAAAAAAACAAAACAACAAATGATCATGTGTTTGTGCATGTTAATGTGCATATGTGCACACAGGGCCATGTGTATGGGCATGCATGCGGAGGCCAGAGGGCATCAAGTGTCATCCTCAGAAATGCCATCCACTTCATTTGAGATAGGCTCTCTCTTTGGCCTGGAGCTCGCCAAGTAGGCTAGGCTGTCTGGCCACAAAACCCCAGAGGTCCTCTGCATCCCAACACTGAGGTGACAGGCATAGGCCACCACCATAGACAGAGTTTTTACATGAGTGTTGAAGTCATGTAAAACTGAAGTCCTCATGCTTGTAAGGCAAGTACTGCATCGACTGAGCTATCTCCCCAGTCCAAGGTGTGGACTCTTGCCCAACATTACACTATTGCTTCATTTCTTAAATTAATTTTTTGCTTATGTGTGTGTGAGAGAGATGTGGTATGCATTGTGTGTGGTGTGGCGTATGCACATGTATGCTCCTTGGGACATCGCATGGGTCTGCCCGCAGTGGGGTGAGCTCCTCTGCAGTGTCCTGTTCCATCACTCTCCCATCTGTTCTTACTGAGACGGAATCCCTTACTGATCCTTTTTTTCACAAGCTTATAGGACTGAGGTTCCCTTATAGGACTGAAGTTATAGATGTGTGGAGCCATACCCAGCTGTTTATGTGGGTCCTGGGGATTGAACTCGAGTGGCCTCTCCTCATGCTTGCGTAGGAAGTGCTCTTAACCACTGAGCCATCTCTCCATCCCTACTACTTCAATTTTGTCTGTTTACTTCCTTTTATGGTTTTGTGTCCCAAGATCTGGCCTAGCCCAGATTGTAAACCACCTCCCTGAGGCCTTGTAGTGTACTGTGATGAATGTGGTCCACCCATCTTCAAGGCTTACCACATTGTGCTGAGACCCCTGAGGCAGGCTCTAATACGTACTGCTCTGCCATCTCCAGGGCCCACTCATGAAAAGATGTGCCCAGATGCTTGATGTATATGTGTTTTGCCTTATTATAAACAAAAAGGATATAAGGCTGTTTACAAAAATGTATACAACACATAAGGGGGGAAAAAAAATCAAAATAAAGAAGTGAAGAAGCCTTGGTGAAAAGGAAAATGGGCAGAGTAATGAGGCATAGGACAAGGCTACCATTCCTCCTGCTAGAGAGAAACACGGGGACCTGAGATGGGTCATTGGGTTGTGGGTGGTGCCAACCTCACACAACTGTGGCTCCAGGATCTTGCTGGCTCCAGCTCTGCCCGACTCTACTGGGCCTCTGATTCCTGGCCCCTAACCCCGACAGCCCCTCTAGCGGGGCCTGGGGTCTCACCTGACGGTCTGGTCAGCCAGCCAGCCAGCGTCACACTGGTGGAAGCCATCCTCGTAGGCAGCCTGCAGCTGCTCGGGCGTGGCGATGATCGCGCTGTTCTGCAGGCAGGCCCGCTGGGCCCTGTCGAAGTCGAGGGTGTAGCGGGTGGAGATGGCTCTGTAGTGGAACACGATACCTGCAGGACACATGATGCCAGTGGGAGAGACGGTCAGGAGCGGCCTCTGCTCACTGAGGCCCTTAAAGAATGGCAACAAGAGTCAAGGGCATCTCACGAGCTATCCGGTCTATGCTGACACATAGCTTTCTAATGTGTGGTCCTTTTGCCCTTGTCGGAACACCCCCAGTAATGGGGGGGGGGGCTCACGAAGCATTCCTTTTTGAACACTTATGATAATAAAAAAAATATTTGAACTAAGCCAGGCGTGGTGGAACATGTTTTTAATTCCAGAACTTGGGAGGCAGAGGTAGGAAGATCACCTGTGAGTTCGAGGTTACCCTGAGACTACATAAGTAAATTCCAGGTCAGCCTGAGCCAGAGTGAGACCTTACCTGGAAAAACCAAAAACAAATAAACAAACAAAAAATTACTTGAATTAAGCTAAAAGCTGCTTCCTTACAATCGTTTCTTATCACTCCCAGGCCTCTTATTGCTTTTTTTTTTTTTTTTTTTGGAGGGTGGGGAAGAGACATTCAGGGTCCCTTGCACCTTCAGCACCCAGGGACATCCTTGTGGGAGATCTGGGAAAGGAAGAGACCAAGGAGTGTTTAGCTCTCTCTTTGGCCTCTGGAACTGAGGCATGGAGGAAGAGGAGGGAGAGGATGTCTGGATGATGTGTAGGGAAAACCACCCTCACCCATTTCCAGGGTCACTTTTGTTAGGTTCTGATAGAGGGACTGAGATCCGGCCTTCTTGGTAAAGAGAAACATTTCTTGAGCAGTCCAAGAGCCAGTTTTAGTAAAGTGCGGGAAAGTATTGGGCCAAGAGGAGAAGTCAGTGGGGACTGCGTGGTTTGGGACAGAAGGGTCAGGGAGCCTGGGACACTGGGTTGGAGGTGGGAGTCACTGGGTGGCCCTGGGGAAGGTATAAGGAAACTTCAAAGACCCAGAGTGGAAGAGCAAAGTGGGGGGGAAAGATGGGGGGAAAGTTGAATCAGACTCTGAACTGAGAAGCGGGGGTGGGGGGGAAGGAACAGAAGAGAGAAAAAGGAAAGGGCGTATGCAACAGGGGAAAGAGACAGACACAGAGAGAGACCAAGAGAAAACAATGCACTCACCTTAGGTCAGGAAGAAGAAGAAGGAGAATAAGAGAGAGGGAGAAGAGCCTGGGGAAGGCCTTATACATGCCCCTCCCTTGGGGGAGGGGAAAGTGGCCTTCCAGAAAGGGCCTTGGGAGGTGTTCAGAGGTGTGGGCTGGCGGTGGGGGAAGGAGCCAGGCTGCTTGCACTATCCATGGGGAAGTGAAGCCTTTGAAATCCCAACTACGGTGGTTGGGAGGAGGAGGGGGGCGACGGAAGGAGGGGGTTCTGAGACGCTTAGAACTTTCAACATGCCATGCAGTCTCATTTGTTCAGCTACAAAAATAAACGTGCTTACAAGGTTAATTTTCATTGTCAACTTGACTGGGCTTGGAATCACCTAGGAGACACACTTCCAGGCTTGTCTGTGAGGGTGTGTCCTCACACTTAACTGAGGACAGAAGACATATCTGAATGTGGGGGCGCCATCCCATGGGCTGGGCTCCCAGAATGAATAGAAAAGGAAACGAGCGGTAGCATTCAACGACTCTCTTCCTCCCTGCCTTCTCTCCTTCCTCCCTCTCTGCTCCAGCTGTGGACCCAATATGACTGGTTATTCATGTCACTGCTGCTGTGTGTGCTGAATCCCCTCAAACCACGAGCCAAAAGAAATCCTTTTGCCTTTAAATGGTTTCCTGTCAGGTATTTGGTGATGAAAAAAGTAACTAATATTCCCAACGAGTCACAGAAATGTTGACATTTACCTGTGACTGTGCCCCTCAAATCCCGCAGAGAATGGCACTCACTAACAGCTGCATGTCAGAGCCATCAACAGAGGCTGCACTGCTCAGCTAAAGGGCAAATCAGTGTATGGAGGGGATGGGGGCAAAACTCAGATGGGGACACCATTCTGGTTCTTTCTACAGGTGACACAGCGTCCCTATGGGAGGTTCTTACCTTTCACCACCACCTCTAGAGTGGCCTCACTGTCCTCAATACCATGCATCACCTCACAGCGATAGACCCCAGAGTCATTGGAGCGAAGGTTCTGGATTTCCAACGTGGCATCGCTGGGGATGGCTGGGTAGTTGGGTAGTGAGACCTTGTCTTGGTACAAGCTGTTGACGCGCACCTGCCCTTCAGTGGCTACAAGCAGCACCACTTCTTTTTCCTTGGAAACACGGCTCCACTTGATTCTTGGAGCCAGGGGGGCAGTGGAGGGAGCCGTGGTCACGGGGTGCATGGGGTCGATGAAGTAGCAGGGGATGGTGAGGGAGGTCCCCAGGAGGACCTTCAGTGGGGATGGCTGAGGGATGCTCACACTCAGTGAGTTGTCATAATCTGTGAGGGAGGGGGGGAAGGAAAGACAAGCCCGTTAGTGCCCACAGAGGCCCATAGCCCCATGTGTCCTCCCGGAAATGTAGTCTTCCAAGAGGCCTAATTAAGTGTGCGGGTGTCCATGATGGGGGATGCAACTGCTATGTGGGAATTCTCAGGGAGCCTGCAACGCCCACTCCAGAGTAGTGTCCCTCCAGATCCCTGCTCTCTGCACCTTAAGCAGAAATTCTAGAGCCAGAAAAGTGGTCAAGAGAAGGGCAAGAAAGAAATCACAGACAAGACCACTCTCTGCCCTCCAAAGTAGGGCATCCCAGGGACTATCAAACCACTGATAAACAGGACTGCTTTTTTTGGAGTAGCGTGCTTAATTTAGAGATTTTTGGAAAAAAAGCTTATATTTCAGAAAAAATATATTTGGTTCAGATATAAAGTGACCCTCCAAAGGCCCATGAGTTGAAGGTTTGGTGCTCAGTGGCATTTTCAAAACTTTTTTATTGATAATTTTCCTACATGTCCATATGTACATAGTATACTTTGATCATAATCTCCCTCATTACCTTCCTTTGTCCCCCCCCAGTTCCTTTTCCACTGAACCCCTTCTTCTTTCCAATTAGTTCTTCTTCTACTTTGATGTCCTTTTGTTGTCCTCCAGATGATAGCATTATTGAGAGGTGACTGGATGATGAGGGTGTTAACCTCATCAATGGATTAATGTATTGATGAGTTCATAGCTGAATGGGCTATCAGGAGATGGGGTCTAGTTGGAGGAAGTAGGTCACTGTCATTGTCACAGGAGGCATGTCTTTGAGGGGTCTGTCTTATTCCTGGCCTCTTCCTCTGTTTCTTTCTCCACTTCTGGGCTGTCATGAGGTGAATAGTTTTTCTCCACCCTACCTACTGCCATGCTATTTCTTTTTTTTTTTGTTTGTTTTAACTTTTATTTATTTATGAGAGAGAGCAAAAAAGAGCCAGAGAAAGAGAGAGAGAGAGAGAGAGAGAGAGAGAGAGAGAGAGAGAGAGAATGGGTGTGCCAGGGCCTCTAGCCACTGAAAATGAACTCCAGATGCATGTGCCATCTTGCGCATCTGGCTTATGTGGGTCCTGGGGAATTGAACCTGGGTCCTTTGGCTTTGCAGGCAAGCACCTTAACCATTAAGCAACCTCTCTAGTGAGATATTTCATTTTTAAAACAATATTTAATTTATTTATTTGAGTGACAGAAAGAGGGGTGGGGGAGAGAGAGAGAGAGTGAGAGAGAGAGAGAGAGAGAGAGAGAGAGAATGGGTATGCCAGGGCCTCTAGCCACTGCAAAATAACTCCAGACGCATGTATCACCTTGGGCTTATGGCTTACATGGGTACTGGGGAATCAAACCTGGGTCTTTAAGCTTGGCAGGCAAGCACCTTAACCACTAAGTCATCTCTTCAGTATATCATGATATTTCTCACTTGCTGTTGAGAGCAATGCAGCCAGCTGGCCATGGACTGAAACCTCTGAAACTGTGAGCCAAAGTAAATCTTTACTTCTTTTAGTTGTTTTTCTCAGATGTTTTCTTACCGTGATGGAAACTGACTAACATGTCAGGCATAAGAATTATCATAGGGTATAAAAAATTCCACACATCTTTTAAACTTGAGCCACAGAACTTCAAAGATGTGTTCCGTCCGGAGAAATCAACTTTGTGCTTTACTCTAATGTAGGGACAAGAAGCTCTTCAGGTAATGGGTGAGAGCACTGGGTAGACAGGATAGACAGATTAACTGCAGTCAGAGCAAGAGATTATTATGGGATAGAATAGGACTAGACAACCCAAAAATCATGGGATATATTGATAGAGAAGACAGTGTTTCCAATCCTGGAATAGGTCTGCCTGGAATGTGAGAGAAGCAGCCGTTCACACAGTGCCTTTCATGGCAGACCCTACATTTACAATCTTTCTTTTCAGAGGAGACTACAGGTTGAAACAAAAACCTTTCAGATAGTTGTGGACGGCAGATACATAGCAGGGTAAGAACGGGGGAGCCAGGAATGTCTGGAGTCCAACCTGAACTTTTGATGTCTGGAAAGTTCCCACCACACCTTCCACAAACACCTCTGTCTGATGCTCAGCCCTGGCGCCACTGGCCACAGCTTGGCTTTGCTGTGGTGGTCCTCAGTGGACAGCCGAAGGCTGCTGTGAAGCCCGACTTGGTGGTTGTCAAAGCCCTCAGCCAACCCTAGTGGACTAGTTTGCCCGTGTGAGCAAATCTCCCAGGAGACGGCCAGGGACTGGATCTTCATGGCTCCTAGGCAATAGTGCCAGTGGAGGTCTATCCGTCCACATCTCCCTATCAAAAAGTCATGAATTTAGTCAACATATAGCCAAATATGATATTCTGTACCTTCGCATTTGGCCAGCGAGCCTTTCAGTGAGGGGGGCTCAGGCGTATGCTAGGTTTCTTTCAGACATCATATTCCAGCTGTCCACACTCCATGCATACAGCCACTCCTTAGCCCTTCCGTCAGGCCCAGCGGTGTTCATACCAGTGTTGTATGCCCCCTCCCACACAGGCCTGGGAAATAGTTTATGCTCTCATGGCCAAGGAATTCTGGGTATCTTGCCTCGCCAGAGTGTGGTCTGAAAGGGGGTGCACAGACCTGGATGGATGGGTCTCACCGGCCCTGCAGACTCCTCCTTTTCTGGGCAGGCTGAGGCAGAGGGAAAGCTCTGAAGGACATGGTCCCTAGCAGGGACCTACCTCCCTTGTCAGGGCCTAAGGGATATGCAACCACTTTGAGGTCAAAGCTATCACAGGGTCAGGGGGAGGTTGGCTGGTTGGTTTAGGACAGGGCTTGATTATGAGAAATACACGGAGTGCCTGCCGCCTAGGTGAGACCAGCCTGGGGCTGTGCCAGGAAAGCCAAGACCATGTCATCACTGGGCTCTGCTCTTTCCCTCAGCCTCTTTCCTCCTCTCGATACTCCCACCAATGCTCCCTGGCTACCCTTGCCCCTCTGTTTTGTTTTCTGTGTTCTCCCTTGCCCATGCTCAGTGTGTAGCAGTTCTGGGCGAGATCTCTAAAGGGGAGGGTGCTGGGAAGGAGGCCCAACAGCTGTCCTTGTTAGAGGGTGGCCAGGAACTGAAGCCCATGAGCTAGGCTCTAGGATGTATGTGCACACGTGGGGGTGCCCCTCCTACTGCAGCTAGAAAGGGGCAGGAACAGGAAAGGGAAAAGTCGTGTCTCAGCACCAGGTTCAGTACCCGGCATCAGAACCCAGCACTACCAAGCCAGTGAGCTACGTATGGCAATGTCCTCACCTGAAACTTCTTCTGAGAGCGTTGCAGCGATGACCCTCAGAGTCACAAAGACCAAGAGTAAAGTGGTCATAGTTCACCTGGAAAAGGGGAGCAGAGGCGTTATTTGGATTGTTAAAGCCCAGTGAAGAGGAGGGGATGACATGACCTTATGTTGCCAGGTGATAGACTCCCCACTCAGGCTTCTGAAATCACGCCCACACCAGAAGGCTATTGTGCTTTGCGAGGTGTGTCCTCCCAAAATCATTTCCCCACAAAACCTTGCTTCATTACATGCATTTGGCTGGTAAACCAACCCTCCTACACCCCTGCCAACAAAGATATTCATCCTAATCAAATCCTGTGATGGCTAATGGTATGTGTTAACTTGATTGGATCATAGGATGCCAACCTGTTTGGCCACACATTATTCTGGGTATAGCAGTGGGGACCCTAGAGTCTATAGACTGAGTGAAGCAGATGGCCCTCCCCTCCCCAGCCTGGGTGGACTACAGCCGACCAAGTGAAGAACTGAATGGAACAAAGATGAATCCTGTCCTGAGTAAAGGTTCTGGTGCCTTCTAGCTAGGACACCGGCTTTTCTTCCTTTTGGGCCTGACCCGAGGCATCAGCTATTCCTGGGTCTTGAGGTTACAGAGGCTTCAAACTGAAGGCATCCCACCAGCTCTTCTGGTCTCCTTGCCAGTGTCCCTGAAGATCTAGGACTTACAGCTGTATTCTCTCTCCCTCTCCCTCTCTCTCTCTCTCTCCCTCCCTCTCTCTCTGTCTCTCTCACACACTCAACACCACAGGAATACCCTAAGCTGAAAGTGACATGTCACATAATGACATTTTGGTCAATGGTGAGCATGTATATGTCAGTGGTACCACAATACTACGAAGACTCAAGTGGAGATGAGAAATCCCTATTGCCCGGTGACACTGTAATGCTGTGATGTCACAGCACAGCACATTGCTTACCTGGCTGTGGTGATGCTGGTACAAACTTACTGCACTGCTAGTTATGTAAAAGGATGGCACATATAGTTACATACAGAGCATACTTGGTAATGACAATAGATGATTATGTTAATATCTACACTCATTGCCATATTTTGTCGTGCCCTCCTACTTACAGAGAACGTTCACTATAAAAGCTCTAGCCCAGGTTGACCTGGAACTCACTAGGTAGTCTCAGGGTGGCCTCAAACTCACGGTGATCCTCCTACCTCTGCCTCCCGAGTGCTGGGATTAAAGGTGTGTACCACCACACCCGACTCCATCCACCATTTTTTGAGACAGGTTTTTTCACTGGCAAGGCTGATCAGCAAGCCCCAGAGATCTGCCTCGCTAGCACTGGGATTACAAGCATGCACCACCCACCATTCTCAGCTTTTTTTTTTTTTTTTTTTTGAGGTAGGGTCTCACTTTAGCCCAGGCTGACCTGGAATTCACTATGTAGTCTCAGCGTAGATTTGAACTCATGACAATCCTCCTACCTTTGCCTCCCAAGTGCTGGGATTAAAAGGCATGCACCACCACGCCCAGCTTCAGCTCTTTTTTAAAACATGTGTTCTTTGGGCTGGAGAAATGACTTAGTAGTTAAGATGTTTGCCTGTGAAGCCTGAGGACCCAGGCTCGATTCCCCAGAACATAAGCCAGATGCACATGGTGGCCTGTGCATCTGTAGTTGGTTTGCAGTGGCCAGAGGACCTGGCAGGCCCATTCTCTCTCTCTGTGTGTGTAATAAATATATAAAAATAAGACATAAAAATGATAAAAATAAAGACCACAACAACAAAAGAAGTGTGTTCTGAGCTATCTTCCCAGCCCTACTGTATCTGTACCAAGAAGCCATGTGAAGGGCTGGAGTGTAGCCCCGTGGCGGCATGTTTGCCTAGCATGTCTGATCCCCAGCACCACACAAAAGGGAAGGAAGGACAGAAAAAATCAGCCTCGTGGAGTCACTGAGCTCTTAGGTTTGTGACAGTATGATATATAATGTCCGTGATGTGACAGAATCACAGTAGTGGCATAGTTCTCAGAGAGGGAGGGAGAGGAAAGGGGGGAAGGCTGGAGGGAGGAAAGGGGGGGGGGAAAGAAAGACAGAAAGAGATATTATTCCTTTGGAGAACCCTAATACACCCCTCTAGGCCCAGAGAAGTGACAAGGGACAAGCTACCCAACCTTCTTAATACTTAAAATAAATACTTAAAATGCTTAATACTTCAAATCCAGGGTCCTCATATGTTTTAGCAAAGATTAGCTGCCAATGTTACGGGAAAAATTCACAGCCCTGATTCAAATCAGGGGAAGAGAGAGCTCTTGAGCAAGGTGCACAGTGAACAGATTAAGGAGACCTCAGCACCCCTGTGGCCTGTTTCTGGCCCAAGCACAACTTCATGTGAGTTAGAAAGCTCAGCTTCCCTGATGCCATGGTTGGACAGCAGTCGTGATATGTACACAGATCTGTGACAAAGACCACTTAAGAGTCTCCCCTGTGCTCCTGGGACCCTGACTCCGGGCGCCAGCAGCGGTGAACTTCACAAGCCATCAGCTGGGTTGGTGGCCCTCAGCGGCTACATGTGGAAATGGCCCTGGGTATCAGCCTGGACTTCATGCTACCCCCCTTCCCCCCGGAGGGTGCACAGCCAGGTCACACTCACTTCCTGTGACTTACACTGCGGAGCTTGTGCCCGATATTCAGTGGCTGCCCTGGTACTTGTCCAGCCCTCCTCCAAGCTGCCAGAACTTGCTTTTGGTCTAAGAGCGTTTGTATCACCGAGGAAAGAAACCTTGCAGTTGGAGGCCTGCGAACTGGAGAACAGCATGGGGCCCCAGTAGTTACAAGAGGGCACGCAGACCTTGACTCTGCGGCAGTCTGACAGCCCAGCAGGTGTCGCTGTTGGCTCAGCCACCGTGGGCTGGAGTGCAGGGATCAGGCAGGGGGAGCTCTCTGAGAAGCACAGGGTGCAGGTGGGGGGGGGGCACTGATGCTCCCAGTCAGGACACCCTGGGGGAAGGGAACGCGGGGCCCAGGACTGGGTGACCCTTTCCTGCCTGTGGAGCGTGATAACTTTCAGCCATCCAGGGCGCATCTGTGTGTTGGTCACCCGAGAAATGAAAGGGGTGTCTGTGTGGCTGCTGCTGGGGGTGCAGAAATGGATGACTGTTCTTGAGGCAGGTTGCCTTCATGCCGTAGGAAGTCTGGAAAATTCCAAAGTTCTGAGACATGGCCCCTTGTTTCTCCTTAGGGATTTTCTGACTTAGATACAGGCTTTTACAAAACCTCTCTGGGGCCCCATGTCTGGTACTGTGAGGAGATCTCTAAATTGTGTGGGTTTGTGTTTGTGTGTGTGTGTGCGTGGGGGGGGGGGGGTTCTTGTTCAAGGTCAAGTGACCAGTAAGGACTGGGAAACAGTTCCTTAGAGGCAAGGACGGTACCTGCCTCAAGCCCAGGTTCCTCTTCTCAGAGCCTCAGGGATTCATAGTCAACACAAGGCCCGCCTGTTCTTTCCTCAGAGTACCCTTCGCTTGGAAGTTTTGTGTGTGTTTCAGAGTTGTGTTTCTTCCCTCGCTTTCTGAACAAGCCGGACATTGTCTGGGATGCAGTGGTGCTCTGTGGGGCTTGGGACGGCTCTGTCCCCCCCCCCCCCAGCCTAGACCAGGAAATGGGAAGGAATGAAAAGGGAGGTGGGGGAAGGGGTAGCAGAGGAGTGGGCAGCGAAACTAATTTTATTTCTTCTTTTTTAAAGACAAACTTTGGGGTAGAAATTTTGCAATAAATATGCTCCTGTGTTTGTGTGTGTTTTCTCAGCTGTAAAGAAAACAGGCAGAAATTCCATTCTGTCCGGGTTCCAAGCGTCTCTGGGACTCAGTGAGTCTTTTATGCAAGGAGACTGACTTGGCCAGCCCAATGCCATAGACAGGGAGGCCTTTCTTGATGGGAAGAAAAGTGAGGCAGTAGTGATGGGTGATAGATATGGGGCTCTGGAGAGCGGTGGGAGTCAAGGGGACAGTGGGTGGGGAGAGGCTAAAGGCTCTGGGCTCCCGGTGCGTCAGGGGACAGGTGGGTTGATCATCAGAAATTGGTCTTCTTGGAAGAAAACTTTAGGAGGCTTGCTAGGGGAAAATAAGTTTTTCAGCTGTGCTGAGGGTGTGTGTGTGTGTGTGTGTGTGTGTGTGTGTGTGTTGACCCCCATAGTAAGAGGCAGAGAAACCCCTTGCTTATCTATCAGCCAAATTTCATGCTGTGGCTGAGTCCATAGGATCATGGGCTTGAATGAGCTCATCCTCTTGCCCTGGGTCCCTTTTCCAGCAGACTTTACAAATGAGACCCTTAGTCCCAGATCCAGCTCCTGGCTGGCCACTGACTGGCTCTGAACGCAGGACTCACCCATCTGGTATGCTGTGCCAGCCAGTCATCCCCTTTCTGGCCAGGCACTGTGCCTTTGGTGCTGTACCCACATAGACCCTGGCATCAGTAGGCACCCACCAGCACCAGTCTTTTCCACCTCCCACTTGGCAGCCTTGACGAGCCACTCAGGGCCCGGGGACTGGAAGGGAGGGTAGCACTTGTTGGGAGGGAGGCTTCTTGCCGGGGGTGAAGGTTGGACTAGACGGCTTTCCATGAAGAATAAAACTGCTTTCGTTTCAAAAGCAACATTATTACCCATCCAAACATTTGGAAAACAGGAAATGGGGAAAATTACCATAATCCTTGTTCTCATCTAGTCACTTTTAGAGTTTGGATAATTTTTTTTTTTCTTGTCTTCTTCCTTAGGCATGTACTTGGGTTTTGTTGTTGTTGTTTTGTAATTATCATCTTTTTGCATCCACAAAACATAGTGGACCAAAAGCATTTCTTGTTGTGAACCTCAGAAAATAGGATTATGGACTTTATAGTCATGACGTCCCTCCCAGGAGGCCCATCCAGGTGACCCCAGGTGGGTGGTCTTTGACCTCTACCTAAATGGTAGCCACTTATTCCTTCGGCACGTAGCCCATTCCATGGCAAACGCTCCATCACTGTTGGGATCCTCTCCACTGCTTACACTGTCTGGCTCATGTAGGACTTGACACAGCTTCAGGGATCTAGTACGCTCTCCCACCAGCTTTTCTCCCAAGCAGATATTCCTGATCTTTCAACCAGCCCTTCCTTCTGTGAACTTCCAGGCCTCATCCCTCCTTGGAACCACAGAAGTAAGAGCCGGGGTTGACTTTCGTAAATATCAGGTTCGCCTCCTTCATTTTACAGTGGAAGAAACTGAGGCCCAAGTAAGTAGGTTCAGATCTTTGCTCAGGTGCACACATCAGGTTGGAAGAGGAGCCAGAACTGGAATCCAGTTCTAGGGACCCTAGCCTCCTAATTCCTGGCCTCAGTTACCTTCACGGGCACAGGCTCCCTGGCATCCAGTGTGTGCCTGGCATGGAGAGAGGGCAATTAGGAAATGCCTGCTGTATAAATGAATGAATGAGCAAGTGGAGCCCAAGAACTTAGAAGCTGTCTCCCTCAGGCCTGAGCCACTGACGGAGAAGAGGTGGGGCTGGATGGTCACATGGCCCAGCATACATTTGTGCTCAGCCCTGGGAGGTGGTTAAGTTTCACTAGGGTGACATGGCTTACCTGTGATGTGCTCGGCTGCATTGATTAGTGATAATACTTCAGTATGGCTTGTGACATTGGGAGGGGGTCACAGTCTATACACAGCCCAGAGGAATAAAAACATCAAGGCCTTCCCTTCTCAGGATTCCAAGGGGAACCTGTGCTATGCTACAGCCAACTGATGTCAGCTTGCCAGAGTCAATCAGAAGCATCTCTTTGCAACTCCATGGTCAGTGACACCATACTCAGGTGTCCTTCTCAGGAATGTTGTCTACCTCCTTTGAGACGTGGTCTCTCATTTGGCCTGGAGTTCACCAACTATGCTACATGAACTAGCCAGTGAGCTCCTTGGAGCTGCTCATCTCCATCTCCCAGCGTTGAGATTATAGGCACATACCACCACATCCAGAAAGTTACATAGTTATTGGGGATCAAACTCAGGCCCTCAGGTTTGCAAGGCAAGTGCTTTTCTGATTGAGCTGTCTCCCCATCTTTACGAAGGTACTTTTTGTGGATGCTAATACTCTCCTTATATTTCTTCTTCTTTCTCTCCTCCCTCTCTCTCTCCCCTCCCCTCTTTCTCACTTCCTCATTCCAAATGTATGACTTGCTCTATCACCACAGAGGCATCTTGAACCAAATCCCACAGATATTTCTGTATTCTAGGTAATTAAGTGGTCCTCTGACAAGGCATTGGTCAAGGCATGCGGTCCCTCCAGATAAGCCCTTCAAGGCCACAGTTTAGTCTGCCTCAAGTGGCTCTGTGTTCCAGGTAGAGGAGCCAGTGAAGGGAAAGGAGATACTTCCTTGGAGTTACTTACAGCCTGTGGGGGAGCCAGATCTGAACCCAGAGACAGCAGAAGGGATAAGGGTGGGGCTGAGTCCTAATCTGGACCCAGACAAAGCTGACTTCAAGACCTTGAACCTCCAATTTCCCACCTTGGAAATGAGAGACAGGGCCCTGGAATGCTCTGAGATTGTGAACCCCAGCTCCATGCAGTGCGGGAGACAGTGAGACCCTGTTGACATCTGAGAACAGCCTGTCTCTCAAAAATGGTGAGGGACCTCCCCACTCTTGTGTGCTCTGTCCCAACAGGCAAGGTTGTGCATGAGCACGTTCTCTGGGAAGGTTCCGTCCGTGTGGGAAGATGCCCCCTACCTGGCGTGTGCGGAGGAGGGTGTAGAGTTAGCAGGGTGTGGTGGCACAGGCCTGTAATCTCAGCATTTGGTGGGTGGATATAGCAAGATCAGGAGTTCGAGGTCATTGGCTACAGAGTGAATTTAAGGCCAGCCTGGGCTAGATGAGACTCTGTCTCAAAGGACAAACAAAGCACACAACAAACAAACAAAAAAACAAAAAAAAATCACCTTTTAAAGATAGGTATAGTTATCCTCTACAGATATTGCAACAGTTGCTCAGAGACGCTAACTGGCTCAAGGTCACACAAAATCTTGTTTCCCTTATCATTCCCAGTCTCTCTATATGTATCAGTTTTACTCATTCATTCATTATTGACTCAACAGACATATGTCAATCAAGGAGGAGGTGGGGGTGCTCTCACAGAATGTCAGATTCAGACAGAGGGGTCTTTTCAGCTGAGATGACCATTGAAGGAGAGAGTCAGGATGAGGGAAGATAGACTACATCCCCAAGAGAAATAGACGCAGAGCTTCAGAAAGCCACAGGGGGAGTGACAGGATATCAGAAAAGAAGAGGACAAAAAAGGACGCGTGAGGTAGACAAGTAAGTAGACTATATCCTAATTAGTTCGTGAGACAGGGAAACTGATACAAATTCCAATATGGCTGTGGGATGCCTGGATTGTGGACAGAATTAGGAGATCCTGCTGCTGCTGCTGCGACGACGATGATGATGAAGAAGAATGCAGGCTCCAGTCTATAGGAGGCAGCCCCTAAGCTGGACTCCTAACCTATTCCAGGACATTCCATTCACAATGGGCTCTGAGTCCTGCCTTTCCTTACACCCCCAGAAGTCCACTGTAGGATCGGCTCCCACAGCCAGACATGGTGGCTCTTGCCAATGTCCATCACACCAATTTCTCAAGAGCTCCAAGGCAGATGGCTATCACCCAAATGGACTACAGATAGGCTTCCTTCCAGGGCCCTCCAGAGTGTTTTGGACAAAGATCACTTGCACGGGATGCTCAGTTTGTGGAGCTGGGGGGAGCAGACCCTTTAGAATACCTTAGAAGATGACGCTGGTTTCTCCCAAGTCCGTCCACCCAACAGACACAGTTTCTGCTGATCACATCTTTCTTATTTGGATCTGTTGTGACAAGAGATATTTTGTTCTTCATCTCTCGAGTCCTCTTTGAACCGAGGCTCCACGCGATTTCCTGAAACAGCCCCTTCTCTAGTATCCTACGGGATGACGCGGTATGGTAGGGGTTGGGTACCTTAAGAATACCACCTGAATTCACACTTGCTACCTGGGCGGTCTTGGGCAAGTTTCTTCGCCATCACTGGCTAGAATTTCCATGGGTGAGAACTGGAAATGGCCTGGTTTCCAGTTTGGATGAGAGGCAGGGAATGGTGGCCTCCTGCTGTAAACCACCTCTCATCCTTCCAAGTTGCCCCCCCACCCTGGAGTCTCTAGGTCCTATATGGGGAGTCAGATTCTGTTGGGTGGGTTGGTGGAGCCAGCAGGGTCTCAGAGGAAGGAGCTGGTATTACAGGGGGCTCTCGAAGCAGGGGTGGTGAGTGTGGGTCAGGTGGCTCTCACACAGGGAGGTTGGCCTATGGACTTTGTGGGTAAGGCAAGTGTTCCCCAAGGGAAGAGTGACTTCTCATGGCTCCCAGGACTGGCCCTGCTCCTGCTTGGACCACGTGCCGCACCTCTGTTCTCTGAGTACCTGATCCCTGCCACCCCCTAGCTGTGCCTTCAGCACACACAGACCATTTCCTCTTAAGCGCCTTTGCACTCACTTTCCTTGTCTCCCAGTGCACACTTCCAGAATTTTCCTAGCTGTCCATTTTTTAATTTTAATTTTTATTTATTTGACAGCGACAGACAGACAGAGAAAGGGGAGAGAGAGAGAGACAACCCCTAGCTGTCCATTTTTATCACGCCAGCCTCAGTTCAAATGTCCCTTCCTCAACGTCTCCGTTCCTTCCAAAGATCTGTTGCCGCCCAATCATGTGCCCCTATTATAATTCACTTACTGTATTCCATGTTGTGCACCCTTAATCCGAAAATCCAAAATGCTCCCAAATCTAAAATTTTTTGGCCACCAACAGGATACCACCAAAGAAAAATTCCACCCCATGAACAACATTAATCCAAGTTACCTTCAGGATCTGTATTAAGTGTCGATGCAACATAAATGACTTTCCTGTTGGTCTCATTATGTATATGCAAATACTCCAAAATTAAAAGGAAACTGAAATTAAAACCTCTTTGGGGTCCCAAGTATTTCAGATAAGGGCTGCTCAATCTGTACTATTATTTGATATCATTCCTTTCCCCACTCCTCCCCTTTCTATTCTCTCTCCTACCTCCCCTCCTTCCTTTTTTCTCTCTTCCTCCCTTCCTTCCTTCCTCCTTCCCTCCCTCCCTCCCTTCTTTTCCTTCTTTCTTTCTTTCTTTCTTTCTTTCTTTCTTTCTTTCTTTTTCTCTCTCTCTCTCTCTCTCTTTCTTTCTCAACAAAAATCTCATGTATCCCAGGCTTCCTATGTAGCCAAGAGTAACCTTGAACTCCTGATCCACCTGCCTCCACCCCCCTCAGTGCTAGGATTACAGGTGTGTGTCACTATGCCTGATTTTATGTGGTGCTGGGGATTCAATCAGGCTTCAGTCCTCTGCATGGCTGTCACGCTGCAGTGACAATTCAGGGCTGCCTGCATACATGCTAAACTACTAGGCAAGTATCAAGTAAACCCCATCCCCGACCCCTTCTCTTTTTCTTGTTTCTCCTACTCGTGTCGTGTCCATTGAAAGAGGTCCTTGTGTCTGTTTCACTTACATTCCTAGTGCCTAGAACAGTGCTTGGCCCATTGACGAAGCTCAGTAAATAGTTGTTGAATGACCAGATCACTTCAGGGGTGAGAGGCTCTTCTGCACTCAGTGTGTTATGTGGAAGCAGTGTTACACTTCAGGCTGGTGGTCACTGTGGAGTGTCGCCTGCCTCCCTGGCCCTGGAGAGATTTAGAAGCTTCAGGAGGCTGAGCAGAGCTGTCAGAAGCCTGGAGCACACATGTGGCTTTGTAACTGTTTATCTCACTCCTCCCCTGCTCAGAGAATGGGGCAGGATGAGACAGGGTGTCCCCCCCCCCCCACCGTCCGGAAGTGAGGTGTGGATGACCCCAGAGAGAGCACCCAGGGACAAAACAGAATGGAGAACTGGGCTGTCAGCCTGACCCAGGCTGTCTTTCTAAGGGGCTAGGACTGAGTCTACATCCAAGCCTTGGGAAAGGGGGCTGCCCATGGGGGGTGGGGGTGCTGGGACGGAGACTGCAACCATTGCTGGCTCTGAAGTGAATGGCTTGGAGAAGAGTGGGCACTTGGGTGAACTTGCCTCAACATATCAGCTCTCCCCACTGTTTCTACCCCCCCCCCCCCCGCCACATGCCTAGTTTCAGAGTCCCAGCAATTTCAGGGTTTGCGTGGAGACACTCTGGGAATGATTCCTGGCTCCTGGCTCACCTGCACAGGACAATTCTGTTTTGTCCTGTTCTCTGGGGACAAGAGCCCTTACTTGGGACCTGCCCCTTCCTGTCTCAGTGTTCTGCTCCAGCCTGGGGAACTTGGGCGTTTTCTCTGCATTAATTTTAGACTTTAGGTAAATAGCAGACATGGGTCTTTGGAAAGGAGTGTCCTCAGCCCAAACTTTCCTTCAGGAACAAGCACCTTTCCTGGGGCAGGGATCTCGGTCCAAGAGCTGAGTGCCAACCTGGCAGGACCAGGAGATCCTTCCTGTAGGAACTGGGGGAGGGCCAGCATCACTCCTTGGTGGCTTCCCTGGGTGGCAACTGAGCCCACATTCAAAATGATCTGAAAGCCGAGGCTCCTGGTGAAACACCTGCTTGAAAGAAAAGTCCATGATGCAGCTGAGAGAAAATGAGGGTCAATCAGCCCATTTCCTTAAGCTTTGGGACAGATGCTCTGAATATTGGAGTTTGGTTCTGGGATCCAGTTAAAGATAAGAAAGAAGGTGGGTTATTTGGAGTCAAATCTTATTCTGTTTCTTTTTCATGTGTACGTGGTGTGTGTGCGTGCAGTATGTTCATATGCACACGGACACACCTGTCAGCATGCATGTGCAGGCCAGAGGTAGACACTGGGCATCTTCCTCAATCTCTACCTTAATATTAAAAAATATATTTTAAATTAATTAAGTTATGAGAGAGTGAGAGAGAGAGAGAGAGAGAGAGAGAGAGAGAGAGAGAAATGGGCACACCAGGGCCTCTAGCCACTGCAAATGAACTCCAGACACATGTGCCACCTTGTGCATCTGGCATTATGTGGGTACTGGGGAATTGAACTAGGGTTTTTAGGCTTTGCAGGCAAGTGCTATAACCACTGAGCAATCTCTCCAGCCCTCTTTACCCTATTTTTTGAGACAGGGTCTCTCATTGAACCCGGAGCTCACTGATTCATTTAGACTAACGAGCCAGTGAACCCCAGGGATCCTCCCGTCTCTGCCTTCCCAGTGCTGGATTACAGGCATGTGCTGCATGCCTAGCTTTTGTATGGATACTGGAAATCCAAACTCAGGTCTTCATGCTTATGTGGCAAGCAGTTGACTGACTGAACCATCTCCTTAGCCTTAACCTTAACCTTAACTGCATTCCTTTTTTTTCTTTTGTTTTGAGGCAAGCCCAACAGACTGGCCTTTTTATGAGAGAGAGAGAGAGAGAGAGAGAGAGAGAGGTTTGGCATGCCAGGGCCTCCAGCCACTGCAATCAAACTCCAGACACATGTGGTCCCCTGTGCGTATGTGTGACATTGCATGTTTGCATCACTGTGTGTCTGGCTTATGTGGGACCTGGAGAGTCAAACATGAGTCTTTAGGCTTCGCAGGCAAGCACCTTAATTGCTAAGTCATTTCTCCAGCCTCAAACCAACCCAAATTTGCACCTCTGACTCTGGGGAAAGGCTTCATAGAGAATACTCACTGAGCTCCTTTTGGGTGATGTTTTTCTCTGAGGCATATGCTAGCATCCGTGGTTAGCTATATTCTGTGTGTCACAACATTGCTGCTTGGGGAAATGAGTGTTGTCCACATGATACGAATGTACCAGGAGACGCGGCCTGGAGCTCTGGCCTGCTCTCTCTCAGCCCCGCAGCCCCGCCCTCTTGCTGACTGGGGTCTGAATCCTTTCCCTGTGACTAACTGTCGCTGATGGCTTTGCTGAGTTCTGTGAGTCTCTCCAGAGAATCAGTAAACCTGCAGGTGGTCTTGGGAAGCTCCCCACCTGGTACTTTCCCTGCTCCATCAGTCACATGTCCCACCCAGGATGGCTCAGCACTGGCTGACTGGACAGGACCTCTGTATCTGGCTGTCACACTGCAGTGACAACACTTTCCCTTCTTGTCAGAGCGTGCTTTCTGGCTGCCGCGTGGCAGAAATAACTGTCTTTCATCCAGAAAAGTTGCAAGTCTTCCTTGGCTTTCCTCCTACACTCCTTTCCTCTATCAGACGCCCACCGTGCGGAAACTTCTGGCACAGGAGCAGAGGGCTCTGCAGATGGGTCAGCTGTGGGTCTGGCCCAGAGCTCACTGCACAGGAGGACAGAGGCACGAGAACGAGTCGTGCAACGCCAGCAGAGCCTCTTTCAGTGAGAGGCCTGAACAGCTCGAGGAGCTGAGAATACGGAAGCTGTGGACCCTGCTCGGGTGACCTGGAGAGGAGGTGGCATCTGGGCTAAGTCTTGAGGCCTAGGTTCAACGTGGACGTGTAGAGACAGGGAGGGTGTTCTCAGAGGAAGGGCTTGCACACACAATAGCACGGCGGAGGGAGTGGCTCCAGGCGCCGTAGATCACTTAGGGTTAGAAGCTACACTGGGCCGGATCCCAAAGAGCCTCCCTGAAGGGGCTTCATGGAACTGGTAGTGGGAAAGCTTAGCATTTCAGGGGACGAACTTATCTCACCTGGGGCAGGAAGAAACTGCAGATTCCATTGCCTTTGCTGCCTGGGCCTCTACTCCTTAAAGTCTCCAAAGAGGGCCCATCATGATCTCTCTCTCTCTCTGTCTCTGTCTCTGTCTCTCATTACAGCAAGAGCACACACTGCCTGAAGCCTTTGTCTGCCTCTGCAAGGAGAATGCGTCTGTGGGGAACAGGGTCTCATTCATCCCTGGCCGCCCCTTCTTCACGGGCATGATCCCAGTCCTCGGAAGGTGGCCTTGGACGGAGGCTGGACTCCATGGCAGGCCTGACGGCCGGCAGCAGCTTGAGCAGAGGTATCTCATTCAAAGCTCCCACTGCTCCTGGGGGAGGGAGGGGGGGGGTCACTGTTCCTAATCCTAGTTTAGAATCAAGGGGATGGAGGTTTAGAAAAGCAAACAGTTTACCTCAAATCCCACAGCCAGGGAGTGGTGGCAGCACCAGAATGCAAATCGGACTGGTTTAATTTCGCAAGTGGAGGGGTTCAACATGCTAGCCAGTTCCCTGCTTCCCACCTACTGCCAGCGATAGGGTTACTGCCAAGATCACACTGAGCATACATGGAGTCCTGGGAGGTTTGTTCTAAGCCATTCAGGGGTCTTTGACAACATGTGGCCCCAGGTTGATTTAACTCCCACATGAAGGAGCTGGGAGTGTTGTTCAGAGATACAACACTCACATAGAACATTCGAGGCACTGGGTCCCATCCCCAGTACCACCAAAAAAAAAAAAAATCAAAGCATGGGTTAACAGATTTGCATTGAGCGTCTGCAATGGGGTTCTCAAATAGGTTCCATTTCGAATCAGTCCCTTGGGGGACCAAAGCATGGAGGGCTGCAGGGTAAGACCTCAGCCCCCAAGTGGGTGGAGACTTGCTCTGTGAGGGCCCTCACAGAGCGCCTTGGAATGCTGGCCTGTCTCAAAGCAGAACAGTCGCTAAAGAGCTGCAGACCTTTACAAACTGCCCCTCCTTTGTTCCCCCACCTTTCCGGCTGTCTCCGGGGTGCCTTCATCTTGGCTGGCCTGTCTGGCTGCGTGGCTATCCTCTTAAGGCTGTCAGTGCTGTGGGTGACCAAGAGCCTCCTTAGCAGGACGCCAGAGCTGCGGCCTCCACAGGACTCTACCTGCGAACCCTGTCTCCTCCCAGCCCATGTTTCCTCCCTGACATTGACCTGACAAGAAAAATGCTTTTTACTTAACTTTATTTTAATGTTTCGTATTTATTTATCTTTTAAGGCAAGCCCAGCACACTGGCCTTTTTTTTTTTTTTTTTTTTTTTTTTTTGAGAGCACACGCGAGAGAAAGAATTGGCACCTCAGGGCCTCCGGCCACTGCAATTGTAACTCCAGATGTGTGTGCCACCTTGTGTGCATGTGTGACCCTGCGCTCTTGCGTCACTTTGTGCATCCGGCTTATGTGGGACCTGGAGCGTGGAACATGAGTCCTTAGGCTTTGCAGGCAAGTGCCTTAACCACTAAGCCATCTTGCCAGCCTGTTAATGTTTTATTTTAAAAATTTTTTGGCATGGGCAAGTGTCTGTGGTGTTCGTATACATGTGGGCACACGTAGGTTTGCAAGCGTATTGTCAGAGGTTGCGGTGGGGGTCCTCCTCCATTGCTTTCCACCTGGCTTACTGAGGCAGGGTTCTGGGCTCACCCATTCCAATGGTCTAGCTATCCAGTTGGCTCGGGGCATCTCCAGTCTCCACCTCCAGAGGGCTGGATTCCATGCAGATCACCTTGCCCACCTGGCAATTACATGGGTCGGGGGGATCCAAATTTTGGTCATCATGCTTGCACAGGAAGCGCTTTACCGATTAAGCCATTGTCCTATCCCCTTATTTCTCTAAGCACTCTGCTAACTGAGGCAAATCTCTAGCCCTCCTTAGTTTTTCTTTTTAGAAAAGGATTGATTTTTTTCCCCCTGAATGTACGGCAAAGTACACATACTATAAAATGTATCACCTTAGTCACCTTTAAGCGATTTTTAATACTTTAATGACATCAAGTATTCACAGTGCTGAGCTCTCCCCCACTGTCCACCATCCATCTCCTGGACAGTTTTCCTCTTGCAAAACTAAAAGCCTATCTATTAACCAACATTCCTCAGCTCCCCACAGCAGCCTCGTGCCTTCGGGCTCCGTGAATTTGACTCTGACCCTTCCTCCGGCGGAAGGAAATCAATTGCCCTCTACAACACAACCTCTAAGTCCCTTTCCAGGCTAGGTCAATCAGACAGCTTTCATTTCTTTCTGGAGCGCTTTGTTTTAAATACCAGGAGACCCTGCCATACCTCTGGCCCTCCCAGATGTCACACTGCCTCCAGTGTGGGGGCGGGGTGCCTCACATACTCCAGGGAGGAGCTGCTTCTTTGTGCAGCCTGGCTCTAAAGCCCCACACAGGGCAGGTCTTTAAATTTCCCTTGAAAAGCCCCCTTAGGGGGCTGGAGAGATGGCTCAGAGGTCAAAAGCACTTGATTGCAAAGGATGGCCCTGGTTCAATTCCCCAGGACCCATGTAATGCTAGATGCACAAAGTGGCACATGCATCTGGAGTTTGTTTACAGCAGCAAGAAGCCCTGGTATGCCCATTCTCTCTCTTTCTCCCTCCCTGCCCCTTTGTCTCCTTGCAAATAAATAAATACAATATTTTTTTAAAAATTGGAAAAAAAAGCCGGGCGTGGTGGTGCACGCTTTTAATCCCAGCACTAGGGAGGCAGAGGTAGGAGGATTGCCATGAGTTCGAGGCCACCCTGAGACTACATAGTTAATTCCAGGTCAGCCTGAGCTAGAGTGAGACCCTACCTCACATAAAAAAGAAAAAAAAAACCATAGGAAGATACCATATTGGAGCCTCCCATGCTGTTTCTCAGTGAGTCTAACACAGCCATCTTTCTTCCATGGTCGCATTGGACTATTGCTTCCTTATCTGAGCAGCAGAGGAATTAGTTGGGTTAGAACGAGAAATACACATCGTCAAGGACTGGGCACAGGCTCGATGCCTCAAGATGCTCACACCATGAGAGGCCCCCCGGGGAACCTGGGCCAGCTCCCAGAGGAGGAAATGTGGGCCTCGTTTACTGGGGCCACACACCGGCCGGCAGCTCTCCCAGTGCCGCCACACCACGCGGAGCCTGTGCCCACCTTTCCTGATGGAAAAATTCGCTCCCTTCTGCAGAGCGAGCAGAGGGGCCAGGACAGAGAACTGGGACTCCCTGCGGCATGCTGACTGCCGGTGTTCCCTGCAGATGGCTCTTTCCCCCACACCGGGAGCTCCCGGAGGACAGGGAAAGCTGCTTATCCCTCTCACTGCGTCCTCTGCCGCGTCCAGAAGAACAGCCTGGCACCCACTATGTTCAAGTAGATGTCAAACTGCTCGCTGGCTCACAAACAGCTCAGGCTATATCATTATCGTTAACCACAAGAGCAAGTTGCACAAGAATATGTAGAGTACGACCCCAATTTTATTTCTGTGTATAGTCATGGAAAAGAAAAAAAAAAAAAAAGAATAGACAGAAATGTAACTTTGGTTATCTTTGGGTGGAAAGTTTGGCATAGATTTTCATTTTTTTCTATACGAGTGTTTACATTTCCTAACTTCCTACAATGTCCTTTATTCATTCTTAAAGGAAAAAAATGTTTCTAAAAATAAAATGAAATTTTATGTCCTTTAAAAAAAAATTGCATTCAAGACAATCATAGGGGAAAATCAATTCCAGCCCCGGCAAGCAGTTAGGAGAACTGGAGCTTGTGTGTCGAAGCCAAGGGACTCCCCAGTGACCAGGGTGGCAGCCAGCTAGAGAATGGGGGGAGGAGGATCTCAGTAAATGAGGAGGCAGGCTCCCTGTACATGTTGAAACTCTCGGGGATCTGCAGGGAAACAGAATTCTCCTGTCAGGACTTAGCAGATTCTGGCCCCCCGGGGTCTTTCTAGCTCCCAGCTCTGTCTGCTGAAGGGATCCTGACCCAAAAATATCCAAATGAAGTTCATGCAGGAATCACAGAGCTTCCTACACAACCTGACTGATGGGCCCAAGGCTGGGCAACAGGTCTCTTGGTTTCTTTCTCTGTGAAAGAGCCAAGGTCAAGACTGAAATTTCACCCCCCACCTTGAACATAATGCAAAGTAGTCATAGATTTAGGGATTACTCAGTCATGAGTTCCCATCCTACCCCTACCACCTAGCTCTGCCTCAGTTTCATCAACCATAATATGAGGACAAGCAGACCTACTCCTCAGAACTTTCTTCGCTTTAGCAAGAGGGTTGTGCACACAGGCACACCATACCATGTCCTTACTGTCTTCTGTTAGTATTAAAGCATTGACTGGTGGGAGAGAGCATCATCTCTTTAACCTGTCACCCATGGTCGAGTTCTTTTTAAATCTCTAGACTTAAACTGGGTGTGGTGGCGCACACCTTTAATCCCAGCACTCGGGAGGCAGAGGTAGGAGGACCTCCATGAGTTCAAGGCCATCCTGAGACTACATAGTGAATTCCAGCTCTGCCTGGGCTAGAGAGAGACCCTACCTACCTCAACCAACAAAAAACAAACAAACAAAAAACTCTAGATTTAAAGGCCTAAAACATAGTAGCAAGCGGACAAACAGTATTATGTGTTGACATGTGTCTCCTCCAAAAAGGTATATTGAAATCTTACCTCTCAGAGACTATGAATATGACCTAATTTGGAAACAGTGTCTTTGTAAATGTAACAAGTGCAGATGAGGTCATTGGGATAGGACCTTAATGCACTAAAAGAGGCAAAGATGACCAGGAGAAGATGCAGAGCCAGAGACTGGAGTACGGATATAGCTGTGAGTCAAGGAATGCCAAGGATTGCCAGCCGCTCCCCAGAGCTAAGAAGGGGCACAGGAGGATTCTCTCTCTAGATTGCAGAGAATGGCCCTTGTTGACACCTTGATTTTAAAACAGACGTCTAGCTCCCAGAACTGTGAGGCCTTACATTTCTGTTGTTTAAGCCACCTAAGTTTGTGATATGTTGTCATGGCAACCCTAGGAAATAACACAAAGGGTGACATTCTAGATGCTGCTGCTACTGACTTAAAAACTTCTTTCAAAAAAGGAGATGCCAGGGCTGGACAGATGGCTTAGTGGTTAAGGTGCTTGCCTCCAAAGCTTAAGGACCCATGTTCAACTCTCCAGGTCCCACGTAGGCCAGGCACACAAACTGACGCAAAGTGGCCCATGTGCGCAAGGTGGCGCATGAATCTGGAGTTCAACTGCAGTGGCTGGAGGCCCTGATGCACCAATTCTCTCTCTCTTCCACTCTTGTTCTCACTCTCACTCTTGCTCTCTCTCTCACACATAAAAAGAGGTCAGTCTATTGGGTTTGCCTCTGACAAAAAAGGAGATGTCAGGCTGGAGAGATGGCTTAGTGGTTAAGGCACCTGCCTGTGAAGCCTAAGGACCCAGGTTCAATTCCCCAGTACCCATTAAGCCAGATGCATGTGTCTAGAGTTCATTTGCAGTGGCTGGAGACCCTGGTGCACCCATTTTTTTTCTCTCTCTCTGTCTCAAATAAAATAAATAAGTAAAATATAAAGAAAAGATGATTCTCTGTTCTCACTTGGTGATCAAGTTTAGGATCACTTAGATTTGGGGGCAAGTTGTTTCTTATATCTAGCCTCCATCTCTCTACTGCCCCTCCCCCCCTTTTTTTACAGTGAGGACAAAACTTGTGCCTTGGGATTGTTCTCGATGCTCTTCTAGAACTTTCCTAGCTGTCCTACTAGAGTCCAACTTTTGAGACAGTTATTCTGACCCGCTGGTCCTCAGGCTATCATGGGGCTTCTGTTTCCTTGTGGTTCCCTGGAGAACACATCCCAGACCCCTAATCTCTACTCTACCTTTCACTAAGGAAACCCCTAGACACAAAGGTTTCCTCAAGGTTTCTGTCCCGTCTGGACCTGGAGCCTCTTTCTGCTGGGGGTTACCTAGGGCAGAGCTTCAGTTAGAGGCAGAACACTGTTCAATTGCTTTATCTTACTAAAAACCTTTGAAGGTTTCTTTTAGGACAAACGGACTTTCCTACTCCCCAAGTCCAAGGAGGGAGGACAGAAAACAGAAGGGAACACTGACAGCTCCCCCAGCCCCTCACTCCTAACTTGTTGGCTCTAATAGCACATCCTTGCTTGCAGTGGAGAGAACACTTGAACAGAAATTCTTGGTATCATGGAGGCTGACAGGGTTGTACACTGCACCGTTCCAGGGACAACTATCCATGAACCACAGTGGGACAGCCCTCTCCTGAGTGGGGAGCCTTGGTATCACAGGGCACGCGGCAATTATCAGGCCTGTCAGGGGACAAACTGGGCCCTTTCATCCACTCTGTTCCTAACCGCTTCAAGGTGACGGAATACATGCAGTTCTTCTTGCTTTCCTGAGCTCCCTTCCTGTTCCAAGATGCTTAGACTATCTTTAAAGCCCAAGAAGACAGGAAAGCAGCCCAGGAGCTTTGGATTGGGCCAGATGTGACAGTCACAACTAAGAAGCGATCATCCCACACAATGCCAGGCTTTGAGATGCCAGGAACGGGGCTGGGCTCTTTCTGCTTACCAGTAGCTGCTGCTTGGAGGATCCCTTCCCCATGTGGGGTACCCGGGCTTCCCTGCGTTATCTCATTTCACCCTACCAACACATTTCTGGAATAAGTCATCATACCCAATCCGCAGATAAAGAGACAGAGGTACGAGGAGATGATCCGAACCTAGTGGTCAAGAAGCTACACTGGCCTTGGAGCCCCTTCTGCCAGATCTGTCCCTGGGGGACTGTGGCCTTATGGATTCTCTTCTTTTATTTCCCCAAATTTATTTATTTTCAAGGATGGAGGGAAAGAGGAAGGAAGGGAGGGAGGGAGGGAGGGAGGGAGAGAGAGAGAGAATGGATGCATCAGATGCATTAGCCATGTGCATCTGACTTCATGTGGGTACTGGGGAATCGAACCTGAGTCATTAGGCTTTGCAGGCAAGCACCTTAACCACTAAACCATCTCTCTAGCCCCAGTCTTATGGATTCTTTTGTGAGCTCAATTGACAGACATGGTCAGAATGGGAGCTGGCAATGAAGGTGATGATAATGATGTGGCAGAGCCTCTACCACAAATGATGGATGACAAGCTGACACTGAGGTTCCAGGAGGACCCCCCGGAGCAGAGGGCCCAAGGGCACAGGCAGATAACACTGGAGGAGGGTTTCATGGGGACCCTGAGAAATGCAGCTTTTTTTTTTGTTTTGTTTTGAGGCAAGCCCAAGAGACTGGCCTTTTTTTAATACATCTTTTTATGTTTTATTTTTATTTATTTGAGAGAGAGAAAGAGAGAAGACAAAGAGGTAGATAGAGAAGGGGCATGTCAGGGCCTCCAGCCATTGCAAATGAACTCCAGATGCATGTGTCCCCTTGTGCATCTGGCTTATGTGGGTCTTGGGGAGTTGAACCTGGGTCCTTTGGCTTTGCAGGCAAATGCCTTAACAGCTAAGCCATCTCTCTAGCCCCAGACTTGCCTTTTTTTTCTTTAAATGAGGGAGAGTGAGAGTAAGAGAGCGAATGTGAGTGTGTGTGTGTGTGTGTGTGTGTGTGCGAGTGTGCGCACGCGTGCGTGTGTGTGAGAGAGAACTGGCATACCAGGGTCTCCAGTAGCGTAGCTTTTTGGTAACCACAGGGTGATGAAAGCTGAGGTTCGTGGGTTCAGGAGACCATATTTCATCTCCATCCTCATTCTAGTGCCTGGCATGCTTCCTACCATGTCACACAGAATTCAGGGACCTTGGAGCTTAAACGATGGAAAGGCAATCAGAGGAAAGACAGTCCACGGCACAAGTTAGTAGCCAGTGGTAAAACTTGAGGCCTCAGAGGTGACAACAACCTGATTCACAAATGACTCCTCAAAATATCTGTCATCCATGATGCTGGAGCAGCGGGGCACAAGGAGAGTTGGGAAGAGGCAGGCTCGTGCACAGAGGTGGTCATCCCTCTCTAGGCTGGATAACTGGTGCCTCCCGATGGTGACAGGGCAGGAGCTGGCCCAGGTGGTCATTCTGACTGTGCAGAGGCCCAGAGCCAGAGCCAGGATGGAGACACAGTCTTTTCTGGCTCCCTGCTTTCGCATCTATAACAAGAACAGAGTCCGCCCTATCAGTGGCTTTCAAAAGACAGAGCACTGAGCTGGTTCTGATAGAGTCTGGCATGGGCATTCTGAATCACAGTGCCCCTCTCAGTGCACTGCTGCGAGGGTGGCATAGCTCTCCCCGCTGCAACCTTGGAGCACAGTTTGAAAAGCAAATGACAGGGGCCAGGATGGGACCAGACAGCCACGAAAGATGGGAGCCAGGGTGTGAGGGTAGGGGTGTTTGTCTTTTTAAAATGAGGTGGTTAAAAATATATATATGACACTTGAGCCCAAGTGGGGAGTGAATGGAAGGCTGCAGAACAGAGAGCGCAAAGGGAGACTGAGTCACTGGAGAAGATGGTCACTCGTGTGTACAGGCTCCTGAGGGCCTACAGGCCATGGAAGGGGGCTGGGGCTGACAGGAGGTGTGGCCGCACTGTTTCTGAAGTCTTCTGGGAGCTTCTGCCCTGCTGAGTGCTGAGAAAGGATATGCAGATAGCCTCTATCGATCGATCGACCGCTGCATACATCTAAGGGCCCCGGTCCTTCCACACAGGACTTGTGGTGACAAGGAGCCAGTGGTATTAGTGACCTTTCGCTGTCACCTCACATTTGCCAGAGTCTTAGACCCTGCATAGAAGAGTCTCGCTGAAATGGCTGTAGGTGACCTGGAGCCTCCAGGAGGAAGGCAGTGGCAGGGGCCTGTGGCAGGTCTGTCCTTGGCTAGCAGCCACTCTGTCCCCACTCCAGCCGGAACCAACACTCCTGTCCTACCAGAACGGCGTGGAAGCCAAAGCAAGCAATCGGGTCCTCAGGCTTGCGGTGGGGGCGGGGCTTGTCTCCTAAAACATTAGCCAAACAAGTCAAGCAGCGTGGGCTGGGGTTGGAAACTGTGGTGGTTTGAATAGATGGCCCCCAATACGTTCAGTGTTTTCTTAGTTTGTAGTTTGCATCTGCAGCCACCTGGCTGGAGGCAGTGTCACTGGGCCGATCTTAAGGTGTGGTGGTGGGTTTGAGATTTCAACCTAAAGATATGCAAAGTGTGCCTAGCAACAGCAATAGAACCCCGGCACGTGCACCCCCTTGTGTGCACCTTTAGCTCTTGTGTCACTGCATCTGGCTTATGTGGATCTGGAGAGTTGAACTTGAGTCCTTAGGCTTTGCAGGCAAGAGCCTTAACTGCTAAGCCATCTCTCCAACCTTCCACCTCTTTTCTTAAATTTTTTTAAATTTTTATTTATTTATTTGTAAGGAGGAGGAGAGAGAGAGAAGAGAGACAGACAGAGAGAGAATGGACATGCCAGGGCCTCTAGCCACTACAAATGAACTCCAGACACATGTGCCCCTTGTGCATCTGGCTTACGCGGGTCCTGGGGAATTGAACCTGGGTCCTTTGGCTTCACAGGCAAATGCCTTAACCGCTAAGCCATCTCTCCAGCCCCTCCTCCTCTCTTTATATCCAGAAAATAACAGCAAAAGGAGCTGAGTAAGTAACCCCGTAGTCATTTAGGACAAAGGAGGCTAGTGGGAAAAGAATCTGGTCCCAGTCGGCTCTAGGGTGGAGGGTGTCAGTGCCAGTCTGACAGCGGAGGCTGAGTTTTGTTTGTTTTTGAGACAGGGTCACATGGAACCCAGGCTGGTCTTGAACTCGCTATATAGCTGAGCATAACCTTGAAGTTCTGATGGTCCTGTCTTCACTGGGATTATAGGTGTGTGCCCCACAGCTGGTTTATGTGGTGTTGGGGTTTGAACCCAAGGCTTCCTGCGTGCTAGGTGAGCATTCTACCAACTGAGCTACACCCCTAGCCCCAGGAGACAGGATTTTGAGGTGAGCCTACCTTAGGCTCCCCCTTGGGCTCTGGTGCAGCAGCCTCTGTCCTGCTGCAGGATCCCAGGATCCGCTAGATCAGCATCTCTCCAGACCGAGTCCCTCCGTGTGCTGGAGGAAAAAGAGCTCCCATTTGATCACATTCTGTTTGGGAGACTTGATGGAGATTTCCAGTGCATTTATTGGCACTTGGAGAAGCCCTGCAGGACAGGGACTGGTTTAATTTCGTTTAACTCCTGCATCTCCCTGGGGGATGACGACCTTTATAATGCGATGCCTGTTGTCCTTAAGGACATGCCCAGTAGAAGCCACTCTAGCGAGCCTCTGTCTAGCTCCTGGGGACAAATGGACCTTAACCCAAGGTCAAGAGCAGTGGTTATTGAAGACAGCAGAGCGGGGACAGGAGAAGCAGGGGCAGAGGCTCCCGCCAGGACAGGAGGACAAGTGAGCTCAAGACCTAAGGCTGGAGGGAGGGTCTTAGAACCAAATCACTGGCAGAGCTGCTTAGGGTTTAAATAAGGCTCTGTTTTTTTTTTGTTTTTTCGAGGTAGGGTCTCACTCCTAGCCCAGGCTGACCTGGAATTCACTATGGAGTCACAGGGTAGCCTCGAACTCACAGCGATCCTCCTACCTCTGCCTCCCGAGTGCTGGGATTAAAGGTGTGCATCACCACACCCGGCAACCAATAAATAAATAAATAAATAAATAAAATAAAAATAAAAATAATTAAATAAATAAAGGCTCCTGAGCCAGGCTGTACTGGAGTCACCTGAAGTGATCCTGTAAACAGCTTCCTACTACCACTGCCATCCCACAGAGGAGGCCCACCCTCCACGTGCAGGCCGCAAGAGATCCTCGGATCCATCGAACTGCAGAACCAAAGGCTATGCCCATGACAGTCACCACAGTCTCCCTTCAGTGTCTAGTCGAGCTATGAAACACCCACTGGCTCCCTGAGGCATTTAAAAGTCCAGCTGGTCCCTTGAGCCGCCTGCACACGGGTAAAAGGAAAACCTAGAGGGTGGCAAAGCCACAGCTGGGGGACGAAGGTCAGAGCAAGGGGCACTGCTCTACTGAGAATGCCCTCCCTATGACTAGGGCGGCCACTTGGTTGTTTAAGGTGCGTGTGTGTGGGGGGGCCACTGGACAGCTTAGGCCAGCCCTATTTGGACAATTCGGTTTTTAAAAAAATATTATTTATTTATTTATTTGAGAAAAAGAGGGAGGAAGAGAGAGAGAGAGAGAGAGAAAGAGAGCGAGAGAGAGAGAGGGAGGGAGGAGAGAATGGGTGTGTCAGGGCCTCCAGCCACTGCAAACTCCAGATGCATGCATCCCTTTGTGTATCTGGCTTACGTGGGTCCTGGAGAATTGAACCCATATCCTTTGGCTTTGCAGGCAAATGCCTTAACAACTAAGCCATCTCTCCAGCCTTATTTAGACAATTCTTTCCTGTAAGGTTTTCTTCTTGGAAGCAATCCTGGAACCAGTGAAGACATGGGCGGAGTCAGAAGGGAAGACCAAGGCGGGTAGCTCCAGGACTAACTACCCATAGTTGGGCTCTTTTAAAATATTTTCTCTTTCTCTCTCTCTCTTTTTCGTTTTTGGTTTTTCAAGGTAGGGTCTCACTCTAGCCGAGGCTGACCTGGAATTCACTATGTAGTCTCAGGGTGGCCTCGAACTCATGGCAATCCTCCTACCTCTGCCTCCCGAGTGCTGGGATTAAAGGCGTGTGCCACCACGCGCCGCTCCAATACTTTCTCTTTTGAGATTGGCCTCATGTAGTTCAGGATAACCTCAAACAAACTCTATGTAATTGAGGATGACCTTGAATTTCTGATCCTCCTGCCTTGGTCTTCCAAGTACTGGAATCACAAGCGTGTCCCACCATACCTGGTACATGAGGTGCTGGGGATGAAAACCAGGGCTTCCTGCATGTTAAACAAGCACTCTACCAACTGAGTTACATTCTTAGACCTGTGTTTCATTTAAAAAATATTTTTATTTTATTTATTTGAGAGAGGGGGGTGCAGATATAGAAAGAATGAGCTTGCTGGGACCTTCCGCCACTGCAAATGGTCTCCAGATGCATATGCCACAGATGCTTCCGTGGATCCTGGGGAATTGAGCCTGGGTCCTTTGGCTTTGCAGGCAAGTGCCTTAACAGCTAAGCTATTTCTCCAGCCCAACTTTCTTCCCTCTCTCCCTCTCTCCCTCCCTCCCTTCCTTCCTTTCTTTTGTTTTTTTTTGAGGTAGGTTCTTGCTCATATCTAGGCTGACCTGGAATTCACTACGTAGTTTCAGGCTGGCCTTGAACTCATGGCAATCCTCCTACCCCTGCCTCCCGAGTGCCGGGATTAAAGGTGTGAGCCACCACACCCGGCTTCCATGTTTCATTTTGCAAGACAAGGTCTTGTCTTATTTAGTCCACATGGACCTTGAGCTCAAGATCCTCCTGTTTCCGTTTACTGAGTGCTGGGTTTATAGGCCTGTGCACCACACCCAGATGTGACTGAGTTCTGGTTGGATGGCACAATGTGTCTGTGATGCCCCACCTCCTATCACTGATGTGCACATGGCCCGTGAAACAGAGGGAGACGACTCAGATGCCTGGCTGGAGCCGAGACCTTGCCAAGAGCAGCCCTCACCCCATCCAAGCGCCTCTCTCGATTTCCCGACCAGCACAATGAAGAAAGCAGCGTGGGGACTCCTACATCCCTTTCCGGCGTAATGGCTTACAACGGCCCAAGCAGAGGCTCAGGTACACTTGCCATCTAACAATCCAACCCTTTAGCTAGTGGTTTTCAGGTGGGCCTTGGTTTACTGGAGCTCCATTTCCCAGACAGGAAAATGGAAGTTTCTGATGACGTGTCACAGGGAGGTAAGTCTCCAGGCTCCTGGTCAGGGGGTGAGTTGGCCTCAATTCTGGTGCCTCCCCCACCTCCCACTCTCCACCAAGGTGGTCAGCACAGCGCCACCGCGGTACCTTAGTGAGCTCTAGGGGGCGCTATTGTCCAGATCTGTAGCAAGATGCAGCACTTAATGGGAAACACGAGCCCCCCTCCACCATTTGGGGAGCAAGAGTTGAAGTGGACAAGTGAAAGATTGCACATCTGGGTATTGTTGGTCTTTTCTTTGTCAACAACTGAAACGAATTTTAAGTGCAGCAATCTGTCTGCTTATTAATGAATCAATTATTTCATTCATTTATTCAGTCAGTCAACCAGCCTATTGTGTGTGCCTGGCACTGGGTTAGGCATAGCACACGTAAGATACAAAGGTCCCTGCCTTAGCTTCAAGGCAACCCTATAAGGGACTTCACAGACAGCGGGTTTTTGCTGGGTCTTGAACTGTCACCAGTTTACGGATAAGAGAGGTTAAGCTATTTCCTCGCCATCCACAGGGCTGGCAACCTACCCACCCTGAACACCTCAGTCTTCTCACCACCGCAAGCCCTGTGGGTCTTCTTGCTGAGAGCTGTGTGTAGGGGCTCAGCGTGCCCACAGTGCCCACACACGCCCCTCCCCTGGCAGAAGCCACTGCTATGGCAGTGAGCCCCAAACAACAGCTTTCTTTGGCTTGGCGGTCACATGTCCATACCTGCTGATGCTGTAACTTTCCACGGCAGCCTCAAACTTAGTAATAACAGCTGTGATTTTATTGTCGGTCTGCTTTGTGCCAGGGTGTCTACTGCCTCATGACTGCCCCACAAGTCCATGTCACAGATGCAGAATCAGGCTCGGAGGGGGAAGTACACTGCCCACAGGCACACAGCTATGAGCTTGACTTCAAACGGCACCATCAGAACCCACGGTTTTCCTTTGGGTCACTGAGGCCCTGCCTTCTCCTTCTTTCCATCTGCTCTCTGTTTTTGGTTGCTTCCCAAACCCTCCCTCTGGCTTATGGCTGGTGGAGTCCTGTGGGTGTGGCCTGAACCTGAACCCCAGTGATGCTGGGGCACTATCTTGCCTTGGCCTCACGGACCTCTTGGGCTGCATGTTGAGTGTGTGTGTTGGGGGTGGGGGGTGCCATCCTATACAATGAAAGGTGTCTGGCATATTCCTGGCCTCTTTCTACTAAACACAGGTAGCATTACCTTTTCATATGGTGACGAGAACAATAAATGTCTCCAGACATGGCCAATGTTCCCCAAGAGGCAAAAGAGCTGCTCATTTGAAAACCAGTGCTTTATAAACACCGAGAGGCCAGGGTCAAGTTAACAGCCTCGGCTCGTCATTAGACTGTGAGGAGGGGAGGCCGGGAAGAGCAAATGGCTTCTTCACACCTGACATAGTACCTCGTCCTTCACAAGTGTGAATGAATGAATTAATGAACGAATGGCCTCTGTGGATGTGGGATGTTCTGGGGTGAGGGTCTGAAAGTCTGGGTTCCTATACAGCTCTTTGCCAATCTATTTTGGGGTGGCCTGGGACTCAGTCCTTCCCCTCTCTGGGCTGTGGGGCCCCTTTGTGATCTCTTAAAAGAGGGTCATTACAGATCCCAAGGACTGGACATCCATGGTCTGGGGACAGCTGGAGACCAGAAGGCTGCAGAGGGTCTGTCCCCAGGCTGCTCAGTTCTACCTCTTTCCTTCCTCCATGTGCCCCTTAAGTCAAATCAATTGCATAGGCAGGCAGACCCCTCCCCACAAAATGAACCTCCCCCTGGGGAGACACGACTCTTTTTTTTTTTTTTTTTTTCTGTTGGATGTCTTATAAAAGGAAAACCATGGAACCTCAAAGGTAAGCAAATAGCCAAATGGTGATGTCCAGCACCACACACCCCAAATCCACCTATTCATGAGCTTAACAAAAAGCTTCTTTAGGATACACTGTAAGGCCATTGAGAGGGAGCGAAGTTGCCTCTCACACACCCTAGCCAGCCCACAGGCCAGCGCATACACGCACACACACACTCACACACTTGCACACACACACACACACACATACACAGAGCTGCACACAAGGAGGCTCTGAGATTTTAAAAGTAAACTCAACCATTTCCGTTCTTGCCCTGGATTCAACTTTTGGAAAAAAAAAAAAAAAAAAAAGAACCGTTTTACTGGTTTCCCTACAAACTGTCCCTCTAGTCCTCCGTCGCCTGCGCCTGCCCTCCCTCTCTGGCATGCCCCTGTCCCTCCTCTACACAGTCCTTTAGCAGACATCTGTCTTGTGGGCCTGGAGGAAGGGGCACACCATCCCCAGAGGAGCCACTGCTGCACAGGCAGGAGCAGCAGAGAAACTTCCACCAGAGCCCAGAGCATGGCCAGGGACAGACGGACAGACACACGCCCTCTGGCCTCCTCTCAGAGCAGCACTCACCTGTCCTCTCCTTGGTCCCTTGTGCAGAGGGCTGTCCTGCTTCCTCTCTGACTCGGGGTCCTCTCCTGAACTTTTCTGTCGCCCTCAAGCCCAGTTTCTACCTCTAGCTGCCTTCACTCTGGACACTTAGGGGTCACAGTGTTGGTACAACTGCAGCAAGGACACCCCAGTGCCCTGCCGCCTGGAGCCACGAGGCAGCAGTTTCTCAGAGACAGAACCATCACTGCTTCCTTTCTTTTCTCTTTCTCTTTCTTTTCTCCCCTCTCCTCTCCTCTCCTCTGCTCTCTTCTCTCTCCTTTTCCCTCCCCCTCCCTCCTCTCCTCTCTTCTCCTTTCCTCTTCTTTCTCTTTTGAGCTATATCTTCAGCCAGCCCTTGGCTTTTTGGGACAGGCTCTCACAGTGAGGTTCAGGATGGCCTTGAACCCTTGTAGCCCAGGCAGACCTCAGACTCAAAGTGCTGGGATTATAGCATACACTATTATACCTCATTATTATTACAACTGGTAGCTTTCAAACTTTTCAAAAGCACAAGTTTCAATAAGAAACACATTATGCAAATACAAAAAAATGTATATATTTGCATATATACATATTTATGAGGAACATATATACCCTCATAGAGGGCTGCAAAATACACAATGGAAATCAAAGCTGCCAGAAACGGTATTTGCCCTTACTACGTGGGAGGTACTATAAAATTATTTACTCTTTTTCTGTTTTATTTACCCCCCCACACACACTGAATTGGTATCACAGCCTTCAGATGGACAACTTGTGTGCAAGATGTTTTTGCAGGCAGAAATGGACTAAAGGTTAGACTCCACACATGGGGGCCTGTACGCTTCTCTGCCTCAGCTATAGGCTCCTAGTGCTCAACCAGCAGGGCCTGGAAAGGGATCCAGTTCTAAAAGGTACCACTAGAAAAACAAATCCATAGCAAACACTGACACACAGTCTCTAAGCATACTCAAAGCTGGTTGTATCCTGAATTCATGATTTGTGACCCCAAGGGGGCCTGGGAGTCAGCTCATGAGAAGAGTGAACATTTGTGGTGCCTGCAGAGGGCTGACAAGACGTCTACATTATATGTTTTTAATCCTTACAAAAATCTACCCCTGCGGGTTCCCCCAACCACACTCAGACCCCTTTTGAGAGATGAGGGAACTGAACTTCAGGGAGGCTCAAAAAATCTCAAGTAGGCCATGGTGGCGCACACCTTTATCCCAGCACTTGGGAGCAGAGGTAGAAGGATTGCCGTGAGTTCGAGGCCACCCTAAGACTACATAGTGAATTCCAGGTCAGCCTAGGCTGGAGCAAAACCCTACCTCAAAAAAACAAAAAACAAAAAACAAAAAACAAAAAACAAAACAACAAAAAAAAAAACAAAAAACACCTCATTAAATTCTTGTAGCAATAGGTGGCTGAGCTGGGGCTCAAACACTGATCTGCCTTGCACACCACCCCTATGGCTCTTCTCCACTATCTCAGGAGGTGAGCTCACTCTTGGAGCCCCCCTTACCAGCTGGCTAGTGGGCCACCTTGGCATGTATGAATGGGGTGTTGCCAGGATTGGGGTGTGTGCAGGTCATCTTGAATGCCTGAATGTGAACAGTTTCCAAACATTAAAGAAAGAACCCCAGTGCTTATTAAAGTATGGTTTTCATGGACAATTTAAAGAAAAACAAAACTACTTAGTATTACAATGAATAATAATATCAGACAGTCCCTGAGTACTTTCTGGGTGACACATGGGCCCTGGCCCCTTGTTCTGTCATTTCAGCTACTATTTGAGTGCCCACTGAACCAGCACAGAGCAGAGAGCCTGGCCCCTGGGTGGCGCTCAAGAGAAACAGCACAATGAATGAACAAACTGGGCCTAGCACTTGAAACGCCACCTAAGTATATTTCAATCAACAGTCCTCAAGATCTCTTCCTTTTGCTAATTCCTTCCCTAAAACTTTGAAAAGTGGACAGGTGGCTCATTCTGGAATGTTTTCTTTCAACACCCCCTTTCCCACTGCTTCTACCCTTATGAAGCCTTGGGGGTTTCTCCCCATTCCCCTCCGCATGAGAGCAGGGTATCTCTAGGCTTGGTGGCCTTTCTTCACATGGCCTCCTAAGCGGCCTTGCCCCAAGCACATGGCTAACTGGATGACTCTTCATGTCTTCCAGAGATAAGGAAGGAGAGACAGACTGACACTTGAGACTTCTGCTCTCTTAACCAGGATGAAGGACTGGCTAAGGCCTCACAGACCTACTCTAGCTCCTGTCTCTTCCCTTAAGTTATGGTGTCACCTTTAGAAAGTCACTGCACTTTGTGAAGTTCCCTTTCTTTTCTCATGAGAAGAGACAACATGGGACATGATGGGACTCGATGGGTTATTTCCAGGGTCGGGAGTTGCAGACATCCACCCAGTGCAACACAGGAGCAGAAGCGCCAACACTGAGCCAACTCCACAGTGGCTTCCTCCGTTTGCTCCCAGCGGCCACCCCCACAGACCTGGACTAGACACCCCCACCCAAAAAGTAGGGACCTAAAAAAAAAAATAAATAAAAAGCAGGGACCTGAGCAGCTTAGTGGCAAATATCCACAGGATTCCCGCTTGCTGGCTTGGGATTGGAAAAAGCATGAGGATGGGAAAGTTTGGGCTGGATCCTCTCGCTCCAAGAAGACAGCCTTCCCACCAGCACAGTTAGCTCTGGTCTCCAATGTGGGTTCTGTTGACATACTGAGAGCCTCCTACCTGGCCCCAGCATTGGAAGAGTTGCTGCTCCATCTTTAGGGAAGCCCAGAGATGGAAATGCTGACCCCTGGTTAGTTGATCCTATCTCCACCTCCCCTCCTCTTCCTACCTTGAGAAATAACCTTCTTGGTGAACATGGTCATGTGGAGAGCTAGGTTCTAGTGTCTCCTGGGGACAGCTCAGTAGCCATATCATGGGTTCTGTCAATCTCTTCCCAGCTCCTTCCCAACTCTCTGGATGCCCTGTAACTCTGGGATAAGCCAAGTGGTCCAAGAGGGACGCATGGATTCTCACCTTCGTTCAGGTCTCTGTCTCCTGCCTGACCTACAGTCCACGTCGCCTTATTGATTCTCTAGTCTCTTGGCAGAGCGCAGGCCAAGAGGCCAAGAGTGCCAAGAGGCACAGCGGGGATTTGAACCTACGGTTCCTAGACTCCAAAGCGACTTCTCTGTGCACTATCCATCGGTATAGCCTCCCAGACCTCAGAACGCGAAAGCGCTCAGGAGACCAGAGCCCCTCCGCACGTGCTCCCAACCCACTGAGTGGCAACAGCCAAGAGTTTGCTCAACTCCAGTGTGGACCGAGCTGGTGATGTTAGGAGCCGCAGCACACACACGCCAAGCAGGGACATCTGAGCACGGGGGGTGGGGGGCAGAGCTCCTCGGTGGGAAGGAGACAGTTACCTTGAAGAGTTGGGCTCCCTCCTCCAAGAACTTCAGTCCCAGTATACGCCTAGCGAGGCAGCCAGGGACTCCTGGGGCCCCCTCCCAGGCCGGGGTCTCGCTGCGCCGCCGAGGGGATGCTGTCAGAGAGGGCCGGGGGGGTACCACTCTTCCTGGGGTCCTGTCCGCAGGTCTCCACGGGCGGTGGCTTCAGCGCCAGCCAGCTAGCTTGCCGATCGAGGGAAGGGACACAGAAACTGCTCGGAGCCCCCCTTGGCACCCGCTTCGGATGCCAGCCGGCGAGGGTACGGGGGTGGGGTGGGGAGAGAACGCGAGAGAGAGAGCGAGGAGGGACCTTGAGCCGTGCGGTGCGCGTCCTCAGCTCTGGGAGCCCCCTCTGGAACCGCGGGGAGGTAGGTGGGCGGGCAGGGCGCGCGGTGACACATACATAGGGGCGGGCGGGGGAGGGGAGGGTGAGGGGCCGGAGGGGGCGAGCGCGCAGGGAAACCCCACCCCCGGGGTGGGGGGGACAGAGAGGTGGCCCGCAGGGGCAGGGGGGGGGGAATGTGGGAAGGATGGGAGGGGAGGAGGGGCGGGCAGCGGCGTCCGGCGCGCGCGCTGGACCCCGGCTCGGGACCCACGCGCCTCCCGGGAAGCCTCGGGCGCGCAGGGCGCGAGAGGAGCGCTGCCCGCGGCGGCTCGGGGCCCGGGGAGGACGGCGGCGCGCCGAGCGCTGGGGAGCCCGCGTCTGCATTGCGGTGCTGGACGGCACCCGCAGAGCCCGGCCGGCATTCCCGGGCGCCCCGCGGAGGTCTGCAACTGAGACCCCGGCGAGACGCGGTCGCGGAGGGCGCGACCCCTCCTCTTGGGCCACGATCTGGAAGAACCCTGACGAAGCAGTTGACCGAAAGTTTTGGGGGCGGGGGGGTCTCCCCGACATGACAGGGAGGGCAGGTAGAAGAGGCCAGGCGACCGCGGAGGAGATGCACCTGGAGCTGGGACAGGACAAAAAGCCAAGGGGAAAGGGGGTCTTCAAAAATCCTGGAGAGACCAGGGACATCCCAAATGAAGCAGGAATTCGCCAGCTAAAGCTCTCGTACCTCTATTACACTCTTTAATAATTTTGAGAACGAATAAAAAAAAAAAAAACCCGAACAGCCTTTGAATGCCTTCTGTGAGACAGTTACAGCATACATTAATATTAATTTCTCTAAAGAGCTCAATAAAATTAATATTACAACTCAATCTCCACCCCCACATCTCTGCCAAAGATGTGTTAACTATGGGGCTCCAAAAGTGGTGGAGTTCCTTACCCAAGCTAGGGAGGGAATTCATCCCAAGGTCACCCTGTCTTGGCGACACAAGCAGCCGGACAAATATGAATTAGAGAATCTATGTTTGTAATGAAGGGAACAGATGTTTATTGATCATGTAGTTTTGCAGCAAGGCTAAAGAACCCATATTAGCCATGAAGTTGTGTGCCTGGCGCTGCACAGTACAGTGGCCTTTTAAGTGAATATGACTCCCAGCTGCACACTATGAAACTGAGTCTCCAAGGCCACCCACCTAGTGAAGGGGATGTGGGGGCAGGTTGACATCATGTCACACTGCCTTCTGAAGGATCCAAAAAAGTCAAGGTAACAGAAGAGTTTGGTCACTCGCAAAACTAGATTCTGAGAATCAAAGGGCATGCGTGTCAGAAAGCCCTGGGAGGCCCGTAGACACTCAGGAGTCCCATTCCCTTGGTAGTCTTTCTGATATGAGTTGTTCCGCCTCTGTTGAACTGTCTGGCAGTTGTCACATGCCTTTGCCAGACTGTCTGATCCCTTCCACTGTCACTGGCGAGTTCTTACCCCCATCCCTCGCTTTCCCAAGCGTGGTCTCTGTGTGTCAGCCGGGGGGCTTGTTATGAACACAAAATCTCAGGCCCGCTCTGCTGACTCAGAATCCACCCTTTCATGAGGTCCCTCGAGGATGTCACACACCAGCTAACGCAGGAGAAGCATGATGACATTACTCTGCATGACATGATGTAGTGCGATCATCAGATCACAGAAGGGCTGGCGGGAGAGGTGAACCTGAGCCTGCATCCTCCAGAATCCATGTAAAGCCAGGTACAGTGGTGGGTATCTGTGATCCCAGCTCTCCTGCAGCAAGATGGGAGGCAGACACAAGACAGAAGAATCTGGAGGCTAGTGGGCCACATACCCGGTGTAAGCAGCAGGGGAAAAGGGGCGCTCCTCAAACGAGGTGGAAGGTGAGGACTGACGGCGGAGGTGGTCCTCTGATCTCTACACGTGTGCCATGGCCCGTGGGCACTCCCGCGCATGCGGATACATACGTGCACATCCTATCCACATAGCACAACAGCACAGGAGACGGCGCTCTCAGAAGAGGGATGGGCTCCGAAAGAGCCCAGAAGACATCCCTTCTGATAACTTGCCAGCTTTCTCCATGGCATGTCCCACAGGCCTGACAGCACACTTTGCTCGAACATGCCCATCGTTTTTTTTTTTAATTTTTAAAAAAAATTATTTAAGAGACAGAGAAGCAGATAGAGAGAATGGGTACTCCAAGGCCCTCAGCCACTGCAGACAATCTCCACACACATGCACCACCTTGTGCATCTGGTTTATGTGGGTTCTGGGGAATTGAGCGTGGGTCCTTTGACTTTGCCGGCAAGTGCCTTAACCGCTAAGCCATCTCTCCAGCCCCATGCCCATGGTTTTGACCTTCTGAGTCCATGTTCCATCTTGTGTGTGTGTGTGTGTGTGTGTGTGTGTGTGTGTGTGATTTAGTATTTAGGCACCTCTCAGCTTTTTTCTTTGCTTTCTTTGTATTTGTGTGTTACATGTATGTGTGTGCATCCTGTGGCCACGCATGCAGAGGCTAAAGGAGGATGTCATGTGTCCTTTATCAATCTTGTGTCTTATTTCTTTGAGACGGAATCTCTCACTGAACTTTGAGCTTGCAAATTTTAAAACTATTTTATTATTTTTGAGAGAGAGAGAGAGAGAGAGAGAGAGAGAGAGAGAGAGAGGGAGGCATGTATAGAGAGAAGGAATGGGAGTACCAGGGCCTCTAGCGACTGCAACAAATAAACTCCAGACACATGTGCTACCTTGTGCATCTGGCTTTGCATGGGCACTGGGATCCTTAGACTTTGCAGGCAAGCGCCTTAACTGCTGAACCATCTTTCCAGCCCAAGTTGCCATTTTTTAATTAGGCTGGTTGACAAGCAAGCCCCAGTGATCCTTCTGTTTTTCACCTTCAGCGCTAGGGTTACAGACATGTGCAGCCATGCCCAGTTTTTATTATTATTATTAGAGAAAGCGAGAGAGAAGAGAGAGATTTGAAACAGTGTCTCCCCTGGCTTTTCTTGATACGGGTTGCCTGGGCTTGTCTAATCCAAGTGTGGGGCTTCATGTTTAGAATTACTCTGATCTGTTCATCACTCCAGAGCTCCTTGGTTCTGACTCGGTCATTTTGTGTGTCTGCTGTTGCTCTCAGTAGCAGATATTATGAAGCTCCCTAGTGTACTACATATGCGCCTGTGCTCTGGTCATGTGGGACGGTGGCCCAGAGACAACCCTCCCATGAGGGCACGGCGCCATGTTCCAGTTGTTATGGCCGTGTAACACATCTCCCCACACTTAGTGGTCTAAGACGGCAGTAATCACTCAACATCCCCTGTGGTTTCTATGGGGTAGGAATTTGGGAGAAGCTTAGCCAGGCAGTTCTGGCCTGGACTGTCTCATGAGTTTACAGTTAGATATCAGTGCAGCTGCAGTGAACTGCTGGCCTGATGGGGGCTTGAGGACCCTGAGCTAAGGTTGCTTGCCCCTGTGACTGGTAGGTTGGAGCTGGTGGTTGACAGTGGCCTCAGTTCTTCTTCATAGGGAATCTCCTACTGCAGCTGCTGAGTGTCACCATGACAGCGGCTGGCTTCACCAGAGTGAGTGATGTAGAAGCCAGGTAGGACTTCAAATACTGCTGTACTCTAAGAGTAACCCACGCTGTGACCGCCTCTGTATTCAGTTGTTCGCACAGGGCTAGCCTCAAACTAGGGCATCTCAGGGTATAAGGAGTAGAGGATGAGGATCACTGGGGGCATGTGGATGGCTGTCGCCTATGCGATCTCTCAGGCATCTAACTGCATCATCATACATTGTTTGCTTCTGTCCCTTACATGGGGACAGCATGTAAGTGCCTAACACTGGATCTGAGGTGCTCACTGAACTCTACAGAAGCACTGGCCCAGTACCTCTGTGTACAAGCAAAATGTCCGTTCCGCTTTCTCAAGCAATGCTGTCTGTCCCAGTGTCCACTGGACAAGCACTTCTAGCAGTGACCCCCGCTGGACTCTCAATGTCACCTCTTCATATTTCTCCTGCCAGCCCAAGGCTCCTAGGCCCTTCCTCAACTGATTCCTAAGGAAGCTTGCTTCTGGATTCCTGGGTGTCTGGATGCTTGCTTGTGGCCGCCCTTCTGAAATGCAGCTTCTAGCGTTGGCTGCCACGGCGGCAGTGAACTGGCCGGTGGGGAAGGAGGACAGCTCTTCCCTCGCACCGTTTGGACACTCAGCTCTTCCTGAGGTCACATCTCAGAGCTATGTCACACCTTCTGGTTGACATTACAACCTGTGGACAATTGAAAGTAAACTGTCTTTAGGCTGGCCACGAGGAAAGGGAGTCCTGCCCTCTTTAAACCACGAAACAGGTAAGGAGCAGGCAGTTCCCTAAGTGTTCAGCAGCCTGCGCAGAAACCATGGACAAGGCTTTTGTTTTTTTTTTTTAAACCAGTCTGGATCGTAGTTTTCACACTTGTTAATGAAGGTACCCACACAGAATTGTGAAGAATTAAAGAAAGGCACGGACTGGGCTGGAGAGATGGCTTAGCAGTTAAGGCGCTTGCCTGCAAAGTCTAAGAACTCATGATTGAGTGTCCAGGTCCCACATAAGCCTGACACACAGTGACATAAGTGTGCAATGTCACACATGTGTGCAAGGGGCACACACATCTAGAGTTTGTTCGAAGCGGCTGAAGGCCCTGGTATGCCCATTCTCTCTCTCTCTCTCCCCCTCTTTCTCTCTCACTCAAAATAAATAAAAAATAAAATAAAATAAATAAAAGCAAGTGGTCAAAAAAAAAAAAAAAAAAATGGACTGCCTAGCAAAAGGTCTGACTCACGGTATAGGATGGCTAATTTCTTTTCCTCTCCTAACCCCTAAAATTTGGTGTCTCTGAATAAGTGTGTTGTCTTCTGGGTGCTGCTAAAAGCCTAGGATGTCACAATGGTAAGTACTATGTGTGATATGTGTGGAGAATACTGTGGTCCTGTCTGGAAGCAGACAGCCATAGAAATATGATAGAGAAAAGCCTTCTCACAGGAGAACTGGGCCATGGTGTGGAGCCTCCCAAGGATCAGCGGAACATTTGAAAAGTGCCATTTTATTACCTTAACACCGTGAAGGTGACTAACGAAGAGGGAAAAAGTTCTAATAATAAGAACACAGGGTAGTTAATGAAACACTTGCAAGTCCTCACACGTCTGTGTGGAATGACGATACATGGTGACAGGAAAGTACCACATCGCTTGTGACACAGACCTTGACTGGCATGTTTAAGGAAACTTGCATTTCTTGAAGCTTCGGTTTGAATTTTCCTCCGTGAATTTGTAGCAGACTGCTATTTTCAGTAAAACCCTGCCATTTACAAAAGGAAACTCTGTCAAGTGTTTTACTCAGGGCTCCCGAGCGCATTCACCATTGAGAATCTCCAGGCAGCGAGTTGGCTGAGTGGGTGGTGCCATGCTGGTTCATGGCACCACCACGTCACCGGTAGCGACACTTCCCAAGCAGGCCTAGGGGAGGTGGACTGAGGCTTTGTTGCACTGAATTGTGTAACCTCCCAAGCAGCCACTGAGGGTCCCGGAACCTGCACCCCTTCTGCTCCCACCCATAGCCCTCTGGGCAGTCTTCTGCACCCCAGAGCCTGAGTGCTGAGCTCTGTTCTGTTCTTTCACTTATTCCAGCCATTGGGATCTTCTGGGACTGACCACCCAGCCCTTGGCACATCAGGCACAACATTTTAATTGTCGCTTATCAATAAATATTGGATTATTCTAGAAAATTTGTCCCAGATTTTCACACACTATAGTATACATATAGAATACACTCTGGAAAATGAGTAGAGATGCTATCCCACAACTACTGGGCCAGAAGAGGTACAGGCAGTAATGCCTCAGCTTAAAAATGATCTGCTGAGTCAGGGGTAGTGGCACATGTCTGTCATCCTTGCACTCAGGAGGCTGAGACAGGAGGATCAGGAATTCAAGGTCAGCCTCAAAAAAAAAATAAAAAAAAAAAAAAAAAATCCAGGGCTGGAGGGATGGCTTAGAGGTTAAGGCATTTGCCTACAAAGCCAAAGAACCCAGGTTTGATTCCCCAGGACCTATGTAAGCCAGATGCACAAGGTGGCATTTGCAGTGGCTGGAGGCCCTGACATGCCCATTCTCTGTATCTCTCAAATAAATTAAAAAAAAAACTTAAAAAAATCCAAAATCAATAAAATATTAAATGATCTCTTAAGACACAAGCATGACTTCTCCCCTACAAAATCTGACACTTTTTGATCTTAAAGCATCAAGGAATCATTTTCTTGGCATTTTAGTTGTGTGTATTGTTGTATTTGTATGGTTTGTATGAATGCCTTTAAGGGGAGAAAAATGCAGAACGCCCCGCAAATGTGTCCAACCTTTTCATATTGCCGCACAGCAGCTCCGTCACGTTTGAAAACTGTGCGACTGAGGTACAAAAAAAAGTCACAGAGAACCTCCTAATTTTTTAAAAAATTTATTTATTTGCAAGGGGGGAGAGAGAGAGAAGAGATAGAGAGAATGGGCATGCCAGGGCCACCAGCTGCTGTAAACAAACTAGATACATGTGCCACCTTGTCCATCTGGCTTTCTGTGGGTACTACAGAATCAAATCCAGGTCATTAGGCTTTGTAGGCAGTCACCTTATTATTAATCCACCTCTCCTACTCCCTAATGTTTTAAATACGTTCATGATTTTGTGTTGAGCCACATTCATAGCTCTCCTGGGCTGCATGTGGCCCATGGGCCGTGAGTTAGGTACACCTGGAAGGATAAAATCAGTCTTTAACTGGGTTTTATTCTTTTATTCTTAGGACACTTACACTTGTTGGCATTAACCATCAAACTTTGTTTGTTTAGATAGGGTCTCACCATCTAGCCAAGCTGGCAGGCCTTGAACTCACAATCCTCCTGCTTCAGCCTCCTTAGTGCTGGGATGATAGGCTGATAAGAATTGACCACCATGCTTACTTAACTCATGCTTTTTTTTTTTTTTTTAGTCACAGCCAGTTGTTGATCATCTGCTATGTACCACATAGTGATCTGGGCACTGTACCAACACGTTTCCCTTCCTCCTTTCCTTTACTTAACACTGGGAGAAATATCGTGTAATGTGTGTAGAGAATGTCATGGGCCTCTCACTTGGACCCATTCTCTCTCTATCTCTATCTGCCTCTTTCTCTCTCTGTCTGTTGCTCTCAAATAAATAAATAAAAATAAACAAAAATTTAAAAAAAAAGCAGCTTTCTAAAAGGAGCCACCACTACCCAGCTTCTCCAGAGGCCACCATTTGGGACCTCAGGCTCACTGTCATTTGATCACATTGTTTCTGTAGGAAGATGAGCTATTTCTGCTCACTTTCCTTGAGAGCAAAGAGCTAGGATCTTATGTAACGTCAGATGATGACCAATCAAAAAATTTTGAATATGAATGTTAACGCCTTGAAGGAGAAGCAACACCAGTTTATGCAATGCTGTGGTGATGGTGGTGAAAATGGTCAGGAAGGGGTAGGAGAGGAGGAGGATGGCCTCAAGCACTGAGCCCGAGCACTGGGAAATTCAGACAGCAGCAGGGTGACAGGGAAGGCTGCTCAGCTCTGTGTGTGCAGAGAGGGGACAGTGAGTTCCACGGTAGGCTAGGCGAGGTGAGCTTCCAGAGGGAGAGTGATCTCAGAGGAGGCAGCCAAGGATGCAGGGAGATGGGAAGCCTGAAACATGAACAGGGAACATTAAGTTCTACTTAGGAATGTCGAAATAGATTCTAATTGCCTTCGGTGATAAAGGGAGAACATAAAAGAGGCAGAAAAGGCAGAGAAAGTGATTGGACACAAGTTTAAGGCCATATATATAGGGGTAGATAGGTAGTGAAAGGGAAGGGAGGAAAGGGAAGGATAAAAGAGAAGAGGGCCAGGCTGGAGAGATGGCTTAGTGGTTAGGCCCTTGCCTGTAAGGCCTAAGGACCCCAGTTTGAGGCTTGATTCCCCAGGACCCACGTAAGCCAGACGCACAAGGGGGCATATGCATCTGGAGTTCATTTGCAGTGGCTGGAGGTCCTGATGCTTCCATTCTCTCTCTCTCTCTGCCTCTTTTTCTCTCTGTCTGTCGCTCTCAAAAAAAGAAAGAAAGAAAGAAAGAAAGAAAGAAAGAAAGAAAGAAAGAAAGACAGAAAGAAAATAAAGAAAGAAAAGAGGGCCAAAATAAGCCCTTCCTTCCTGAAGTTGCTTTTGTCAGGTATTTTGTCACAGCAATAAGGAAAGTAATTAATACATCATCTTGGGACCCCTTGAAGGCTTGAATGTTCAAGTAGCTATGGGAGTGCTCTGCTTACTGTACAGGGGGCAGACAGGCCAAGAAGTGGGGGAGAAAAGGAGAGGAACAGGTGTAGGCCCAGAAACACCAGGAGTATGTCAGCGGCCCTCCCACGCTCAAGGAACATGATGGCCACGGGGGAGCACTGCCAGGGGAGGAGCCTGTGTCAGGCACAGTGCTGGAGCTTTGAGGCATTTCCTAGGCCACTGTACTCCAGCAGCTACAGGCACTGGTGGGGCTAAAGCTTCCTGGCATTCCAGGCTGAAGAAAATGAGATGGAACACTTGTGATCTTAGCGGCTCGTGGGTACCTTACATCTCACGCCAAGGCGGAAGTTCCCTTCGGCATCCACCTCCACCTTCCTGAGCCTCTCTGCTTAGTAAGCGCCACGTGTACTCTGAGCTAGAACCTACAGAGCGATGTCCAGGATGCTTAGACTTTGAAGGTTCAAGGAAGAGAGCAGACACGGAATTCACTCAGCTGGGGTGGGAATCGTATTATTCCTGTCCTTTCTTGCTTCCTGTTCCCTGCAGTTGAAAGAAGAGTGCCAGTTTGGTGATACATACTTATAATCCCAGCCCTCAGGTGGTAGAGGCAGGAGGGTCAGGAGTTCAAGGTCACCTCTGACTACATATTGAGTCTGAGGATCTCCTAGGTTACAAGTAGTCACAGTGTAGCATCTATAGGGTGAAACCTAGGTTTTCTGCTTGTTACAGCAATAGTAGACATGGGTTGAGGAGGCGGCTCAGTGGCTCAAAAACTTGCCATGCAAACCTGAAAACCTGAGATCCCTTGGACTCAAGAGCAAACCTGGTATGGTAGTGCATATCTGTAATCCAGTGCTGGTGAGGCGGAGGCCTCTCAAGTCTTTCTGCCTAGCTAATAGCCAAGTCAGTGAGCTCGAGCTGCAGTGAGAGACTCTGTCTTACAAAGCAAGGTGGAGAGTGATTTAGGAGCCTGATTTAGGGCCTTAACAAGCAAACATTTGTATATGAGGAAATTAATACTAAAGAGCTCATTGGGCTGGAGCAATGGCTTAGCAGTTAAGGCACTTGCTTGTGAAGCCTAAGGACGCAGGTTCGATTCCCCAGTATCCACATAAGTCAGATACACAAGGTGGCACCTGCATCTGGAGATCATCTGCAGTGGCTGGAGGCCCTGGTGGATCCTCTCTCTCTCTCTGCCTCCAATAAATAAATAAAAATATTAAAAAATATAAAATTTAAACAAAAGAACTCACTGATCTAAAGGGGAAGTAGTGGAGAAGGCTTAGAACCAGAAAAGTCTATGAATGAACTGGAGGAAACATAATGAGGTAGCTCTGGAGGGGTAGAAGGCTTCTTCCCAAAGCACCCCACATCTGAAATCAGTTGATGCCTGGGCTCAGGTGCTCTGGGTCTCACTCTGCCCAGATATCACATGCGTACATTTTCTCCTGTTCCTGGCCCCTCTTCATGCCGTGGTTGGAAGCACGGCCTTTCCAGAGTCAAAAGCCAGAACACAAGGCACCTATTCACCCTGCCAGGTTTGAAATTCTCCTCTGAAATTCCTTTAACTGCACCGCCTTCTCCCAAGTACACTGTGCATCTTTTCAAATTTCAGACATAAACAGCGGCATGGCCCTGCCTGGCAACCCCCTCTCCCTCTCCTGATAAAAATAGAAAGCGCTGAGGGAGGAAAGCCGTGGGGACACTGGGGGTTTTGTGGAGGCTCTGTTTGTATGGGTGTTTGTAACCCTTGTTGCCTATTTTGAGGCAGGGTGTCTCCAGGGAGGAGCTTCCAGGTGGATTCTTGGGGGATTTGTCATCCCTGGCACCTTGGCCCTGTCTATTCTGTGTACCCAAGTCACATCTCCCTGATTGTGTGTGCTTTACTCCGTGTCCCGAGGAGAGACGCGTTTACCTGTGGTTATTGGTTTGGGTGTCACCCAGTGGTTGCGGGCAATGGAACGAACAGTGGGGCAAAGAGTGCCAGAGCTGTTCATTTGTGCGAAACGTTGGTACAGAAACCGTTGCTGGGCACCTGATGGCCCGGGCCATCATCCTGGGCGTGGGGTGTGTTCCAGTCAAGAGAGGCACGGTGACCCTGGGAGCAGGTGAAGGGCTTCGGCAGGATTTCCAAGTACAACTCAGGCCATGAGAACGTGGGGGCAGCACAGGAGGCGATGGGGAGCTGCAGCTGCAAGCCCTGGAGCTAGGGCTAACACGAGCTGACCTAGTGCCAACAGTGGCATTGGCCAGCGATGGGCTCTCTTGGCTTCAGTTTCCTCCCCAGAAATGGGAGTTGGACCATCTCCATTGGAAGGTGTAAGGTGTGTGTGTGTTGGGGGGGGGGGAGGTCCTGTCACTTCTGTTTATAAATTGCTCAAGGCCTCCCTCCTGTCACCACCCCCATCTCCACAGGGTGCTTCCTGCCTTGCTGCTAACTCTAAGCTGCTAGTTCCCACCACCCACCTCATTGTACTGTAAATACCAGCAGCCACCTTTCTCCAGCCCTCTCCTGCTGCTGCCCCACTCCTTTCCAGAAACTTCTTCCTTCCCTCCCTGGCTCAGACCACAGTTTGCCTCTTACTCTTGTCTGTCACCAAACCGTGGGCTTCATGAGGGCAGCAGCACATGTCACCAGCCCCACTGTCCCAATGTGTGACACACGCAGTCCTTCAGTAAATATGAGCGAATAGGTCTGTTTTGTGTCTCTCATGTCTGACGCAGGGTGATGCTCTCAGTGAATCATAATTACCCCTAGGTATTGAGCGCGGCGTGCTGAGGGCTGTTCCAAGCATTTTGTGTTTCGAAACTCATTCAGTTACCATAGAGACCTGATGATTTGTAAATGCCCCACTATGAATTATTTCAGTTATAAAACAAACAAACAACAAAAAAATGAAACAGAGGTTAGGAGAGGTCCAACACCTTTCCCAAGGTCACACAGCTAATGAGCGGCAGAGCTGAGATGAGGTATCAGGTATGTTTACAGAGCCTGTGTTTTTAACTCCTGCCCACCCTCTGCGAGAGAAAAACATAATTCTCTGGTTGCAGGTGCTCCCTCCCCCTCCATGATCATTTAATGAAAAGGATCAAATTTGGTCTTTATAAAATGTGGTAAAGTGGGGCTGGAGAGATGGTTTAGTGGTTAAGGTGCGAGGCCCTGGCACGTCCATTCTCTCTTTCTCTGTCTCTTTCTTAAACAAACAAATAAACAAAATGTAGTAAAGTGGGCTGGAGGGATGCCTTAGCAGTTAAAGCGCTTGCCTGCAAAGCCAAAGGACCCAGGTTCAATTCCACAGTACCCACGTAAACCAGATGCACGTGGTGGTACATGTGTCTAGAGTTCATTTGTAGTGGCTAGATGCCCTAGAACACCCATTCTCTCCCTCCCTCTCTTTCTCTCCTCCTCTCTTTCTCATAAATAAATTAAAAAAAATAAAAAATAAAAATATTTAAGAATGTAGTAAAGTGTGTGGTCAGGATAACAATGGATGGGGACCTTGTGGGGACTCCCAGGGTACAGTGTGAAGATGGGGGCACCATCAGCCAGTCTGTCTGCCACCATCCAGGGCTGGCAGGCAGAGATGCTGCTTTGATGATGAGCAAGAAGATGGTGAGATTAGAGCTGGGAAGGGTTGTAGTTGAGCAAGGGCATGGTCTAGACACTGTACACTCTCTGTGAGAGCAAAGGAGGGCATGTCTCCTGGCACTCCTGGGGATATGTGCCAAGAAGACATCCCAACGTGGCTTCAGGTCAGGCCCCATATGTGGGTGATCTTTGTGGTCAATGAAAAACCATGAAAGGAGAAATCAATCTGTCTAGTTAAATCTGGCAAGAAGTGCTAGAGCTCCCACAGCTAACGTCACACTTCAGTTCTGAAGTCACAGCTCAGTTTGAGTACTTCATTGCCAGCCTGGGCTTTGCCCTCTGTGCCTGCCCAGCTCTCACCTTACCCTTCTACTGGAGCCTCCCACAGCAGATGAGGGTCATGATGGTGCCCTGGAGGACTGCCTGACCCCTCCCCTGTCACTGGGTCCCTGCTGATAGAATAGCCCAGCATACCCTGGCAGGGTCCTGGGAACCTGGTGGAGCCTCATTCAGTGTCCATGTTGCCCCTGGTCCAGGCCCCCTCTTCTGGGTAGAGAGGAGAGCAGCCTCCCACTCCTGACTGTTCCTCCCCAGCATAAGCCTTCAGGATCGGGAAGCCCCACTTAATATCTCCTGGGTTTGGGTCTCTGACACAACGTGGTAGGTTCAAGGTGACTGCCAGGGTGAGGTCTCCTCCTAGCCCTAGGATATTGGTCCTTTTCTTGCCCCATGGCTTTATTCCTTTTCTCAAGATGACAGAGGACACTGGGGAAGCTCTCCAAAAGGAACAGGCATTGCCACGGGTTGGTTTTGGCTCTACGGGTTGCCATAGACTTCCCATCTGTGGTGATTAATCTTGATGCTAAAATTGATGGGACGTGGAACCACCTAGGAGACGGACCTCTGAATGTGTCTCTGAGGGCATTTCTAGAGATGGTTAAGTGAAGTGAGAAGACCCACCCTAAATGAGGATGGCACCATCCCATGGGTTGAGGTTCTAGACTGATAAAACAGAGAAAGGGAGATGGCTCAGCAGTTAAGGCACTTGCTTGCAAAGCCTATCAGTCCAGGTTTGATTTCCCAGTACTCATGTAAGTCCAGATGCACAAAGTGGTGCATGCATCTGGAGTTTGTTTGCAGTGCCAGGAGGTCCTGGTGTGTCCATAATTTCTCTCTCTCTCTTTCTCTGTGCTTGCAAATATATATATATATATATGTGTGTGTGTGTGTGTGTGTGTGTGTGTGTAATATTAGAAGCCAGGCATGGTGGTGCACGCTTTTAATCCCAGCACTGGGGAGGCAGAGGTAGGAGGATCACCTTGAGTTCAAGGCTGCCCTGAGAATACATAGTGAATTCAGGTCAGCCTTGGCTAGAGTGAGACCCTACCTCAAAAAGCCAAAAAAAAAAAAAAAAAAGATTATTAGGATTCCTTTCTCTGTGTTTCTGGAATTTGGACACTGTGTGACCAGCTGCCTCGCGCTTCTGCTGCTGTGCCTTCCCTGCCATGGTGGGATGTGACTTCTCGGACTGTGAGCCCAAATAAGCTCCTTTTCCCCAAAGTTGCTTTTGTTTGGTATCTTGTCGCAGCAATGAGAAAAGTGACTATTACATCATCTCGGGACCCCCTGAAGACTTGACTACTCAGCTAGCTGATGGAGTGCCCTCTGCTCACTCACTCCCCGGGCAGGGGTGGGGTACAAAGAAGTGGGTGGCGTAGCTGGGGTGCACCGGTTCAGCTTTCTTGGTCATGCCTTGCTCCTGGCTCTGGGGGCCCTGCTCTTCCTCACTCAGCGGGAGGAGAGGTAGGGAGAAGCTTGTCAGCATATTGAGAGATAGGGAGGATCATGTCTAAGAGATTCCAAGATTTCCTTGTTGGGCAAGGAACACAGGACCCAGTGCCAGGACCAGAGGCTGAGAAGCTTCTGTCTCTTCAGGTTTTGGCCTTTATCCTGCATGTCCAAGAGCTGAGTCCAGAGCCAGGCATGGAGGTGGAGGGGTAGTGATTGGGATCTACATTGTAAAAGAAAGCCTGGCCACCTCAGCATGCCTGAGCCACAGGGCAGGACCCGCTGGGAAAGTAAGCAGAAGCTTATGAGAAACCAGTCAGAACAAGCTCAGAAGAGATGACGTAGCAGTTAAGGCACTTGCCTGTGAAGGACTCACGTTTGACTTTCCAGGTCCCCTGTAAGCCAGATGCACAGTGACATAAGTGCACAATGTTGCACATGTGCACAAGGGGGTGCATGCATCTGGAGTTCGTTTGCAGCGGCTGGAGGCCCTGGTGCGCCAATTCTCTCTCTCTTATAAAAGGGGTGGGGGAAGATCAGTTCGTTGGACTTGCCTTAAAAGAAAAAAAAAAAAAAGAAAACAGAAAAATTTCAAGCCCTGGGGACATGAAGGTCTAACTGGAGCTATGGATAGCAATCTGGGGATGGAGTGGTCAAGAGAAGGGGACCCTGGACTGGAGAGATGGCTTAGCAGTTAAGCGCTTGCCTGTGAAGCCTAAGGACCCTGGTTCGAGGCTCAATTCCCCAGGACCCACGTTAGCCAGATGCACAAGGGGGCGCACGCGTCTGGAGTTCGTTTGCAGTGGCTGGAAGCCCTGGCGCGCCCATTCTCTCTCTCTCTCTCTCTCTCCCTCCCTCCCTCCTTCTCTCTGTCGCTCTCAAATAAATAAATAAACAAAAAAAATTAAAAAAAAAAAAAAAGAGAAGGGAACCCTCAGGCTGGTTCTCTACAGGAGCGGTATCCCAGTATGCCTTACTGAAGGCCAAGTCTCACTGGCATGACTGACACATGACCTGCTTGTGAAAAAGACAGGAAGATGCCGGGCAGGAACGAATGCATGGAGAAGTGTTAGCCCAGAGCTTCCAGAGGACCGCACCCCCCCCCACACACACTCTGCTTTTGAACTTCTGGCCTCCAGAACTGCAAAAGAACAAATGTCTGCTGTTTTAATCCAACTTAAAAAAAAACTCAACTTGATAGTCCTCTCCATTTCACTGTGTGACTAAATCACAATTTGGTTATTTATGGGGCTATATTATGAGTAAAGCTGTTATGATCAAGTGTGTGTGTGTGTGTGTGTGTGTGTGTGTGTGTGTTTATTTCTCAGGTAAATTTGCAGGAATGGAATTGTTAGGTTAAAGGATAAGTTTATTTTTAAATTTAATAAAAAACTACTAAACTGGGTATGGTGGCGAACGCCTTTAATCGCAGCACTCAGGACGCAGAGATAGGAGGATCACTGTGAATTCAAGGCCACCCTGAGACTACATAGTGAATTCCAGGTTAGCCTGAGCCAGAGCAAGACCCTACCTCAAAAACAAAACAAAACAAAACAAAACAAAACAAAACAAAACAAAACAAAACAAAACCCTACTAAATAGTTTGCCAATGTGGCTGTGACGCTTTTTGTTATTCCTATAAGCAATGCATGACAAACAGTTTCAATTACTCCATATTCTTGCCAACATGATTTTGTCAATCTTTTAGTTTAGTTATTTAAATATAAAGAGGTCCAGTTTACATTTTGCTAATAACTGATGATGTCGAATGTCTTCTTGTATGTTTATTGGCAATTTGTAGGGCTTCTTTCTGAAATGTCTGCTTGTTGTGTGTAGATAGGGAAAATATTGTTTATGTTCTTATTGTCTAGATTCTAGAATTCCTTATCTATTCTGGATACAAATCATTTGTTGAATATAAATATTGCAGATATTTTCTTTCAGTCTGTGTGCTTTCCTTTGAATTTCTTTAAAAAATGTTTTTAGCTGGGCATGGTGGCACATTCCTTTAATTCCAAAAAAATTTTTTTTTTTCTATTTGTAACAGAGAAAAAGAAAGGGAGGGAGGAAGAGAAGATAGAGTGAGAGAGAGAAAGAGAATGGGTGCACCAGCACCTCTTGCTGCTACAAATGAACTCCAGAAGCAAGTGGCATGTTTAACGTGGGTACTGGGGAATTGAACCTGGGCCTGCATCCTTTGTAAGCAAGCACTTTAACTGCCGAGTCATCTCCCTAGCCCTCCTTTTTATTTCCACCGAAGTGTATGAGCAAAAGTCTGGAATTTTGATGAGGTCAGGATTTTCACAGTTTTTTTTTTTTCCTTCATAGTTAGAGCTTTCTGTTGTTGTTCTAACTAGAAAAATCAAGATCAGGCCTGGAGAGATTGCTCAATGGTTAAGGCACTTGCCTGCAAAGCCAAAGGACCCTGGATGGATTCTTGAGTATAAAGCTAGATGCACAAGGTGCTGCATGCATCTGGAGTTTGCAATAGTTGCTAGAGGCCCTTGGGCACCCATTCTTCCTCTCTCTCTCTCTCCCTCCCTCCCTTCTCTTTTAAATAAAATATTTTTAAAAATTAAAAATAAAAAAAATCAAAGTCACAAAGATTTTGTGGGGTTCTTTTGAGAAGTTTTATAGCTTTAAACTTTTATGTGTATGTCTGCAGTTTGATTTAAGTTACTTGTTGTGTGGTATAGAAGTTAAGGTTTCCTCCGCAGATATTCAACACCATTCGTTGAACAGATCAGCATTTCCACCACTGAACTGTCTTGGCACTTGGGTTGAAAATCAACATGTTGCTGTACTTTTTTTTGTGCGTGTGCAGTTCTTTTGCTGTACTTTCTGTTCTGCTCTACTAATAACTACACCCACAATGTCATGCTGTTTTCCCCCCTTGGGCATGGCTATTCATGTGTGTTGTGTATGCATGTGTGGGTGTATATGTGTATGTGCATGTGTGTTGTGTATGCATGTGTATATGTGTGTGGGTGTATATGTGTATGTGCATGTGTGTTGTGTATGCATGTATATATGTGTGTGGGTGTATGTGTATGTGCATGTGTGTTCATGCGCACACGTGGAGGCCAGAGGTTGATATTAGGTGTTCTCCTTAGTCACTCTACACATCGTTATTATTATTATTGAGACAAGGCCTCTCACTGAACCTTGAGTTCACTGATCAGGTTAGTCTAGGCAGCCAGCAAGCCCTTGGGATCCTCCTGTCTCCACTTCCCCAGCATGGGGATTACAGGTGTGAAATATCACATCAGCATTTTATGTGATGCTGGGGATAACAACGCACGTCCCCGTGCCTGCATGGCAAGCACTTTATCCACTGAGCCATCTCCCAGCTCCATACTTTCTTCATTAACCTAACCCTAATTTTAGTTATCTTGAAATAGATAAGTGCCTCTCTTCCCTCTTTTCCCCATTCTCTTTCTTTCTCGCTTTCCTTCTTCCTTCCCCTCTCCCTCCCTCCTCCCCCTCCCCTTTTCTCTTTCACTCCTTCCTTCCTTCCTTTCATTCTTTCTTTATTTCGTTTCTTTTCTTTCCCTCCCTCCTCCCCCCCCCCCGCCCTTATTTCTTCACTTTGGAACTAGGAATCCAACCAAGGGCTTTATAATGCTAGATGAGCATTCTATCATAGTGTTCCCTGCCCAGCCCCAAGTACCTCTTTTTCAAAAGTTGTTTGGGGGCTGGGTGTGGTGGCACATGCCTTTAATCCCTGCCCTTGGGAGGCAGAGGTAGGAGGATCACCATGAGTTCAAGGCCACCCTGAGACTACATAGTGAATTCCAGGTCAGCCTGGACTGGAGTGAGACCCTACCTCAAAAAAAAAAAAAAAACAAACCCAAAAAAGTTGTTTGGGGGTTGGAAAAATGGCTTAGTGGTTAAGCGCTTGCCTGTGAAGCCTAAGGACCCTGGTTAGAGGCTCCATTCCCCAGTACCCACGTAAGCCAGATGCACAAGGTGGCACATGCATTTGGAGTTCGTTTGCAGTGGCTGGAGACTCTGGTGTGTCCACACTCTGTCTCTCTCTCTGCCTCTTTCTCTTTCTCTCTCTGTCTCTTTCAAATAAATAAAGAAAAATAAACACAAAATTAAAAAAGTTGTTTAGGTTATTATTTAAGGTCATTGACCTTTCAATATAAAGTTGAAAATTAGTTTGACAGTTTTAAAGACATCTTCTTGAGACAAAACTTGTAAAAAAAAAAAGTCCCCCACCCCAATATGGAATCAGAAAATGAACACATCCCACTGTTCCTTTCAGACACATCTTCCAAACTCTCTGCTCCTGAAAAAATATTTTGTTTCTGTCGAAAGAAGTTGGAGAGAAATGAAGACATCGAGGCTCCTTTTCTTCTGGGCAGACAGATGCCTGAGAAAGTTCCAGTGCCAATAAGGAGAGTTTATTTGGTTAATATAAACAAACAACAAAACCATCTTCTTGGATTTTGATGATATTTAGAAAAAGTTGACATTTTTATAATATTATGTCTTCCCATCCATGAATATGGGGGGTTCTCTCCATTTGCTTAGGGTTTTTTTTTTTTTTTCAAGGTAGGGTCTCCCTCTAACTCAGGCTGACCTGGAATTCACTATGTATTCTCAGAGTGGCCTTGAACTCACGATGATCATCCTACCTCAGTCTCCCAGGTGCTGGGATTAAAGGCATGCATCACCACGCCCGGTTTTCTCTATTTTTTTCCTAGCAGTGTTTTGCAGTTTACAGAGTTTCTGGTGTGAGATTTCTAATTTTATCCTGACATCTTTGAGTGTTACTAGACCTCAAAGTCTAACCATGAGTCCCCTTGCTCTCACTACATACATCTCCCACCAAACAGGAATGACTTTTGACCTGGTCAGTTCCTGGTCAGCCCCACCAGCTGCACCCTACCGGGTCCTTAACCTATCAGACTTCAGTTTTCAGCCAGACTATAGAATTTCAAGCAAACCCATCACTTTTCCTATGGGAACTGTCATAGTCAGCTTCACATTGCTGGGATGAACTTACAAAGCAGGCACAAGTTTTGAGAGGAAGGGATTTATTTGAGGCTTACTGATTCAGGGAAAATTTTATAACGGCAAAAGAGGCTGGCCCCCTTTCACAGGTCCACGCAGAGAAATACCACCAGCAGCACCATAAGCAAACACACTTCAGGAACCCCGGGCAGAGCTCAAGCACTGTACATATTTTAGGCTGGAATTCAGATCCATCTCCAATAACATCTTAGGTCTGGACCCCAGGATCCCCCCAGTGACACCGCCTCTAGCCAGGTAGCTGGAAATCCAAGAAACTTTAATAAAACTCCTGAATCTATTGGGGAGCATCCATTCAAACTACCACAGGAACCAAGGGGGCACATCACCCTCTTGTTACTATAGTGCCTCCTCTCACAACCCTGCTAGTCTCTAAGTTTCCCAGTGCAGCACCTGGGTGGTCTCGGGTAGCTTATGTTATCTTTCCTTATTGGGTTGTAAGACTATGGCAAATAAGCTTCCGTCATTGTATCTGCCCACTGTCAGGTGTTATGTGTTATTTCATATTCTTTGAGAGAATGGGAAGGGTGGAATCCTTCCTTTACCAACAAGATGAATAGGAAGTTATCAGTATGACAGGTCTTATCCATTTTTTTTTTTTTTTTTTTTTGGTAAGCAGAGGTAGGAGGATTACCGTGAGTTCAAGGCCACCATGATCCTACATAGGAATTTTAGGTCAGCCTGGGCTAGAGCAAGACCCTAAGACCCTAGCTTGAAAAAAATAAAAACAACAAAATTGAAAAACATATATATATATATATATATATATACATATATATATATATATATATATTTATGTTCAAGGTTAATCCATGTTATAGCATGTGTCAGAATTTCCTTCATTTTAAGGCTGCGTAATAGTTTTTGCATGTGCATGTGTGTGGGCACACATGTGTGTACAGAAATGTGTGTGTATGCATGCATGTGAAGGGTAGAAGTAGACATTGGTGTCTTCTATTGTTTCTTCAGCTTATTTTTTAAAATGGTTTTTCTCACTGTATGTAGAGCCCATTGATTCAGTGAGACCAGCCAGCCAGAGAGCCCCAGGGATCCTTCTGTCTCTGCCTCCCTAGATTTGGTGCACATCCAGCTTTTTTAAAAAAATATTTTATTTGTTTATTTATTTGAAAGCGAGAGCGAGAGCGAGAGCGAGAGAGAGAGAGAGAGAGACAAAGGAAGAGGCAGAGACAAAGACAGAATGGGCATGCCAGGGCTTCCAGCCACTGCAAACAAACTCCAGATGCATGTGCCTCCTTGTGCATCTGGCTTATGTGGGTCCTGGGGAACTGAACCGGTGGTCCTTAAGGCTTTGCAGGCAAGTGCCTTAACCGCGAAGCCATTTCCCCAGCCCCACATCCAGCTTTTACATGGGTGCTTGGGATCCAAACTCAGGTCTTCATGTTGCAACAAGCTCTTTACCAACTGAGTCACCTCTCCAGCTCCAGGCTGAATAGCATTTTATTATACATATTTACCATAGTTTAGCTACTCATCTGTCAATAAATTGTGTTTTTTATATTAGATTTTTTTTTGTGTGTGTGTGTGTGGTGTGGGGAATTGACAAGTCCTGGGACTTGATCTCGCTATGCAAGTACTCTACCACTGAGCTATATCCCCAGCCCATCACCCATTTTTATGCTTGTGCCTGTGCATGTGTGTGTGTGTGGGGGGGTGCACACGCACATGTGTGTATGTGTGTGGAGGCCAGAGAACCACCTCTGGCGTGATCCTTAGGGACACTTTCCACCTTTCGTTCATATGTTCTTTACACTTCTGCTGGGCTCTGAGGTCCCACAGTGAACTCAGACAGGAGAGGTTGCTAGAGAACTACACAGGTATCGCAGCCCCACGTGGGGTGCATACAGAGGTTGGCAGAGCCTTGTGGGCAGAGTGGGTAAATTCTGTGGTCCCGGATGCTATATGGCTACCACAGCTTGGGAACCAAGGTGGCCTCTCTTTGTCCTACAAAAGTCCCCATCAGGCCTGGCTACACTGCCACATTGGTTAGACTCCAGACATGATGCACCTTCTTAAGGTCAAGGCTGTAGGACACAGTCGCTATAGTCATGGACTTTCTGGCTTTGTCTTTGGAGGGCCACGTCATGCTGTCTCTAAATGTTGTGTCCCTAGTGGAAAGTTTTGGTCTTTGGAGGTAGACCGAGAAGGCCCTGTTGGCTCAGTTGGAGTTGCATGACTGCTGAGCCATCCACATAATTTGGTCTCAGTCCACCCTGCCTTGTTTGTTTGCAGTCTGGTTTTCTTCTCCTAATAGGATTGACTGTCCCTCCTGCCCACTTTCCCACCACACCTGAAACCATTTGGATTCTCTTCACTTCCCTCTTCCACCTGGCCATTGCTTCTGGAAATGTTCTTCAGCCCCGTTGCTCAATATATACAAACTCAGGGCTTGGGAGATAGCTCAGAGGATAAAGTACTTGCTGTGCAAACACGAGGACCTGGGTTCAGATCCCCAGCACCCACATAAATACCAAATATAGTGGGGTGCATCTGTGATCCCAGAACTTGGGAGGCAAAGATAGAGGATCCTCTTGGCCTTATTTGCTAGCCAATCTAGCTAAATTGGTAAGCTCTAGGGTCATTGAGAGAGACCTTATCTCAAAAAGTAAGGTGAACAATTAAGGAGATACCCGACATTGATGTCTGGTCTCTGCACACACATTCGCTCACATGGCCACCTACAATTTGTAATCCCCAACTTACAAGCAAAGGCACTCAGGCACAGGAGGTGTTTACCAAGCTCAGCTTTGCACAATTTTTTTTCCTTGCAGTTCTGGAAGGAGAGGGGAGCCTGTTGATTGTTTTCTAACGTGGCCCAGAGACACATCGCAGTGCTGTTGCCTTTGGAAGCGGATGCAGCCTGGTTGTGGACCGCAGCTGCTGTGGCTCTGAAATTGCCTTGGAGTAGCGGGTTTCAATCCTGGCTGCCGAAGAAGGTAGACCACCGGGGAGCTTTTAAAGCTCCCGGTGCTTAGGCTGTCTTCTACCAGTGTCTAGACCACTTCTGCCCAAATCCCTAGAGGTGGGGCCCAGGTCACCATGTTTTGAAAGTTCTCCAGGTTATTCCACACACTGTAAGATTGAGACCAACACTGAGAGAGAGGGGCTGAAATCAATCTTAGTGGATTTGCTCTCCTGGGCCAAACCTCTTATTCCCCTTCCCTCCCTCCATAGCTGTCGCCCTCCTCCTCCCTATCCAACTGAAATTAGAGGAATGTCACCGCTCCTTTCTTTCTAAGTGCATTACAGTACGGCCAGTACTGTGCCAACATTAAGCCCTACCATCTCTTTTGGGTTCAGAACACCCTCCTTTAAACTGGAATCGGGGCACCAAGAGTGTTAGGTTGGTTTGGTTCTGTGTTTCCAGTTTATCTGCACACTGTAAGGGTATTTTGGGATTGGTGACATCTAAGATAGTAGGGACCTATGTTACATTATACCCCAGAAGAGCTAGTTCTTCTGTTGGCACAGTTCTGGAGGCTTCTCCTGTCCCACCACCTCCACTTGTGACCTGATTCCCACCTTACCCTTGCCATACCCCGACTTGGCACCACCCCACAAGTCTCCAACTCAAGGATCCAGCTCTCTGCCTGCAGCCTTCTCTGTCATCCTACCTTTGCCTCGATTCCCCTCACCCTCTTGGGATCAATGCCTTTCCCTAACCTTTAGCCTTCTCCTTCCATCTTACTCAGCCTTCTAAACTTCTGCACTCTTCCCATGAAGTAAACTTAGGCAATTTTCAAACCCACCCTCATCTGTACTCATCCTCTCCTTGACCTTCCTCTTACCACAGAGGAGCCTCCGTTCCTCCTTTCTGATGAGGCACCTCCTCTACCTCCCAGGTGCTCAGGCCTTCTCCTGTAATCTTCCCATCCACCCCCTACTATAGAACCTCACACAGATCAGAGCTTCTCCCTCTTGTATATTCAACCTCTGGCTTTCCGCACTCTGGTAGTATCTGTAACTTTCCAAGTTACTGCATCCCATGGATTGCCCCCCCCCCTTCCTTTCCTTGTCTCCTGGCCTGTCAGCAGTATGCAGTGCTGTTGACCGTGTTGTTTCTCAGATGCCCCTCCCCTTTAATCTCTCTCCTGGTCTTTTAACTCACTGCCTGCTCTTCCTTGTCTCCTCTGTGCACCGACTCTTTGTTCAGTAGCCACTAAATGGAGATGTTTGCCAAGCTGGGTCCTTGGGTGCCTTTATCATGCAGTTCAAAGGTACTCAAATGATAGGTCCTACTAATATCCAGTTCCTAAGATATTATACACTTTACATCTCCAGCCTAGATTTTTCTTTGGAGCTCAAAGTATACATAGCCAGTGGTAAGAAATGCTCACATAAATTTCCCATCTTAACTATTTCTGAGTGAACACTTTAGTCGTGTTAAGCATGTGCACATTGTTAGGCAACCATTGCCACCATCAATCTTGCTACCTGGATACTCTGTGCCCATAAGCATACGTTTCGAGCCACGGTTCCCCAGCCTCTGGCGTTCATCATTTCACTGTTTCCCTGCATGAAGTTGACTCTCTAGCTATCCCACTTAGGTAGAATCATGAAGCACTTATCTTTTGTGATTTCTCTTAGAATAATATCTTCAGGGTTCATCCATGATATAGTCAGAATTTGCCTTCCTTTTAAAGCTGAGGAATGTTCAGTTGTATTATGAACCACATCTTACTTATGGCTTCGTCCATCAACAGACACTTGAGTTGCCTCCCTCTCCTGGCTTTGATGAATGGCGTTTCTGTGGACATGGGGATGCAGACATCTTGTTGAGACCATGCTTTTGTTTCTTTTGGATCTATGCTCAGTAGCCAAGTTAATGGATTATATGGTAATTTCTAAATATTTGTATTTATTTGGGAGAGAGAGAGACAGAAAGAGAGGCTTGCCAGGGCATCCAGTTACTGCAAATGAACTCCAGACACATGTGCCATATTGTGCATCTGGCTTATGTGGGTCCCAGGGAATTGAACCTGGGTCCTTTGTCTTTGCAGGCAAGTGCCTTAACAGCTAAGACATCTCCCTAGCACAAATTCCTAATTTTAATTTTTAAAAAATTTTATTTATTTTAGAGAGAGGCAGATAGAGAGAAAGAGAGAATGGGTGTGCCAGGACCTCTAGCCACTGCAAAGGAACTCCAGATGCATGTGCACCTTGTGCATCTGGCTTATGTAGGTCCTGGAGAATTGAACCAGGGTCCTTAGGCAGGCAAACACCTTAACTGCTAAGCCATTTCACCAGCCCCCTAATTTTAATTTTTAAAAACATTTTATTTATTATTTATTTGAGAGTGTATGAGAGAGAAAGAGGCAGAGTGAGAGAGAGAATGGGCAAGCCAGTGCCTTTAGCCACTGCAAATGAACTCCAGACATATGTGCCACCTTGTGCAGTCTGGCTCTTATGTGGGTCCTAATATTTGGTCTATTTTAGAGAATGTTCCATGTGCTGCTGAAAAGAATGTGCATTCTGCAGCATTTGGATGAAATGCTCTGTAGATATCCATTAGTTCCATTTGTTTTATCACCTCATTTAATCCAGATGCCTCTGTTTATTTATTTTATTTTTTTGCCTGGATGACCTGTTAATTGATGAGAGTGAGGTATTGAAGTCACACACTACAATTGTGTTTGGTATTATTTGTTACTTTAAGTCTAATAGTGTTTGTTTGATAAAATTAGAAGCCCCTATGTTAGGTGCATATATGTTTAGAATCATAATGTCCTCCTGTTGGATTGTTCCTTTAATCAATATAAAGTGACCTTCTTTATCTTTCCTCACTAATGTTGGCTTGAAGTCTATCCTGTCAGATATTAGAATAGCAACACCTGCTTGTTTTCTAGGCCCATTTGCTTGAAATACCATTTTCCATTCTTTTACCCTAAGATAGTATCTGTTTTATGTGGAAAGGAGAGTTTGTTGGAGGCAACAAATAGAAGGATCCTGCCTTTAAACCCAGTCTACAAGCCTGTGTCTGGTTGGGGCATTGAGGCCATTGATATTAAGAGTTATTATTGAAAGGTGTGCATTTATTTTTGCCATTCTTCTTGTTTTGTACTTCTTCCCATTTTTCTTTTACTCTCTTGCATTAATTATTATTTGAGTTCATATTTTCCTGTTTCCTTATGTGTGTGCTTTCCTTTCTCTTCAGCATGAAGGATCCCTACAAGTAATTCTTAGTGGTCACATATTCCTTTAGCCTGTTTTTGTTGTGGAATGTCCTGGTTTCTCCATCAATTTGGATGGATAGCTTTGCTGGATAAAGTAATCTTTGTTGATAGCTGTTGTTTTTCAGAACATGGAATATATCATTCCAAGCCCTTTTGGCTTTTAAAGTTTGTGTTGAGGAATCTGCTATTATCTTGATGAGCTTGCCTTTATATGTGACTTGATTTTTCTCTCTAATGGCTTTCATATATATATATATGTATATATATATATATATATATATATATAGGCTTGTGTGTTTAGTAGTTTAATTAAAATATGACAGTAAGAGGTTCTTTCCCAATTTTATCTGTTTGGCATTCTAAAGACTTCCTGTATCTGCATTGGCATCTGTTTCCTTATTTGGGAGAAATTTTCTCCTATGATTTTGTTGAGAACACCTACTATACCTTTGGAGTGAAATTCTTCTCCTTCTACTATGCCCTGAATTCTTATGTTTGATCTCTTTATAGTGTCCTGAATATCTTGAAATTCCCATTCATACCTTCCTATTAGTTTGTCTTTCTCTTCGTTGGACTGTATTAGATCTGCCACTGGTCTTCTACTTTAGATATTCTGTCCTTTCCTTCATCCATTCTACTGGTGAGACTTTCTACAGAGTTTTCTATTTGACATCCTCTGTTTTGCATTTCTAGTATTGGTATTATTTATTATTTATATTTCCTCAGTCATGCCTTGCATTAACCTCCTTGTTAAGTTGATTTTCTGTGTTCTCTTGGGATTCCTTCAGGAATTTGTTTTCTTCTTTGATTCCTTTGAACAGAGATAATCTTTTTTAAATTGTTTGTCAGGCATTTCATGTAAGTCAGTCTCACTGAGGGCCATTTCTGATGGATTTATAATTTTTGGTGGACTTCTTATGCCTCTTATATCATAATGTAGATTTTTTTCATCTTGAGTTAACTTGATGATTGGGTTTTCTAATTATTGGCAGTATTCTTACACATATAAATCTGACTTTATATATCTTCAGGATTGGCAGGTATGGCTCTTATATTACTCCTAGAGTAATATCTGAAGTGACCCTAGGTGTGGTGTTTGCTTGATATGCAAGTATGTTAGTAGGCTGGGTGGAGCAAAGTACTGGGAAATTCTAAAATTCAACTGAGCAATATACACATTCAATCAAAACCAGCTGAGGGTTGGAGAGATTTCTTGGTGGTTAAGGTGCTTGCCTGTGAAACCTAAGTATGCATGTTTAGATATCCAGGTCCCACATAACAAGACACAGTGATGCAAGTATACAATGTTGCACATGTGCACAAGCATACACATGCATCTGGAGTTTGTTCACAGTGGCTGAAAGGCTCTGGTGTGCTCATTCTCTCTCTCTCTCTCTCTCCCTCTCCCTCTTTATCTCTTTCTCTGTCTGTCTCTCTCTCTCAAAAAGAAAAAAAACAACTGGGTGTATTTATGGACGAGTGAGTATTAAAAAAACAGATCGGGCTGGAGAGATTGCTTAGTGGTTAAGACATTTGCCTGCAAAGCCTAAAGGCCCAGGTTTGATTTCACAGTACCCAAATAAACCAGATGTACAAGGTGGTGCATATGTGTGGAGTTTGTTTGCAGTGGCTAGGGGCTCTGGTGTTCCCATTCTCTCTACATATCTGCTTTCCTTTTTCTCTCTCTCTAATAAATTCATAAAATAAAATATTAAAAACACAGATAATCTAATAAATTCAAAGTCCCTTAAGGGTGTGTGTTCCCCCACACCCTTAATCCTGTCAAATGTGAGGCTTAGATTTCTGGTCTAGAATAGGTTCCAGGTCAGCTTGGGGCTGAGTGGTACCCTGCCCCCAATAATGACAGAATAAAGAGATAAAGGCTCTATAAGTCAGGAAATGTCAAAGCCCACAATAGTTAACACCAAAATACAGATTATTTGAGAATGGTGAAGCTGACCAAGACTATATCCATCAAATTTGACACATAACCTGCCCTGACATTGAAGGTGAGATTAGCACTTCCAGTGCAGGCCTATGTACCTGGCTTTGTGTAAGTAGGCCCTGTTACCTTTTGGGATGGCTTCTAATCTCACCTATGAGTGCCCATCTTGATCCTTCTCTGTTGTGCTATGGATTCGGTGAGGCTGCTCAGGTTTCTGGACCTGGTATTCTGATCAGCTGTGCTTGATGATGTGTGGCTGAGGGTAGATGAGTCCTCCAGTGGTTCACAACACTTAGGGGAAGGGGGGCTGTTCAGGGTATCTGGAGTTGTACTGGAGCTGCTCAGCTGGTCCTGTCTGTGGTTTCCTTCAGCAGCTGTGTCCTTCTGTCTTCTCCTTCAGGTTTCTTGACTTTGCAAGGAGGCCGATGTGAGTGGAAAATCCATTCACCTGGCTTCTCTTGTGGCTTGCAGCTGAGTGGACCAGCGCCATGGCAGGAGCTGATTCTGGCTGGTTCCTGCTTGCTAGAAGCTCTGGGTCTCTCCTGCTTCTCTGCTGAGGTTGATAATTCCTTATACATCTTCACTTTTGGGTACAAGAGAGTGTAATTTTCTGTTTATTACCTCACCTAGGCTGCTTTGGCATGGCTACTATGTTGCCATCTTACTCAGAAGTCCCCTTGGTTAATTTTTTTAAAGTTTTTTATTTTTTATATTTGAGAGAGAGAGAGAGATAGGGGGAGAGAGAGAGAGAGAGAGAGAGAGAGAGAGAGAATGGGCACTCCAGGGCCTCCAGCCACTGCAAATGAACTCCAGATGCATGTGCCACCTTGTGCATCTGGCTTAAGTGGGTACTAGGGAATCTAACCCAGGTCCTTAGTCTTTGCAGGCAAGTGCCTTAACCACTTAACCATCTTCATCCCTAAGTTAATTTTTATACATGGAATAATGTCCAACTTCATGCCTTTGTATGTAGATATTCATTTTTCTCATCTGTTGAAACCCTCCTTTCCTCATTGAATGCTCTTGGCACCCTTGTTGAAAATTATGTGACCATATATTTGAGGCTGCATTTCTAGATGTTTTGATCTGTTCTGAGCTCTATTCTATTCATCACTGGTCTATATGTCTATCTTTATTTCCAATACCATACTGCGACATGCTGTTAATTTTTTAAGTTAGCATACGAAATAAACGGATTTTATTATGCATTTTCATATATACTTTTTTCTTACTGATTCTCCTCCCCCATTTTCCTCCTCATCTCCCATCCCACTCCCATTGGTCCCTTTCCTCCTCTGCTTTCACATCACATGTATTTCATTACCTACCCCCTTGAGATCTCTTTTTATACATGCACATGTGCACACACACATGCACACATCCACCCACACTCAACATCTAGAATCCACATGAGAAAAAGGCATTTGTATTTGTCTGAGTCTGCCTTATTTCACTTAGCATAATGATTTCCAGTTCCAACCATTTTCCTACAAATTACATGATTTCATTTGTATTTATAATAGAATAAACTTCCACTGTGTATATCTACCACATTTTCTTGATCCATTCATGTGTTTATGGCTATCTGGGCTAGTTCTTTTTCCTAGCTATTGTGAAGACTATAGAAAGAAATATGGATGTGCAAGTATCTCTGTGGTATGTTGACTTAAGTCCATTGGGTAATTATCCAACAGTGGCATTACTTGTTCATGTGGTAGTTCTATTTTTAGTTAGGTTTTTTTTGTTTTGAGAAGTCTCCATATTTATTTCCATAGCGACTGTACCAGTTTATACTTCTACCAACAGTGACTAAGAATTTGTCATTCCCCATGCCCCCACCAGAATTTATTGTCATTTGTTTTCTTTTAAAAAAATTATTTATTTTTATTGACAACTTCCATACTTATAGACAATAACCCAAGGAAATGCCCTCCCTCACCCCACTTTCCCCTTTAAAACTCCATTCTCCATCAAACCCCTTCCCCCTCTCAGTCTCTCTTTTATTTGGATCTCATCATTTTTTCCTCCTATTATGAAGGTCTTGTGTAGGTAGTGTCAGGCACTGTGAGATTATGGATATACAGGCCATTTTGTGTCTGGAGGAGTATGTTGTAAGGAGTACTACCCTTCCTTTGGCTCTTACATTCTTCTGCAATGGACCCTGAGCCTTGAAAGATGTGATAGAGATATTTCAGTGCTGAGTACTCCTCTGTCACTTCTCAGCACCATGGTACCTTCTGAGTCATCCCAATGTTACTGCAATCTGAAAAGTGAAGCTTCTCTAACCAAAAGTGAGAGTATCATTAATATATGTGTATAAACATTAAGAGAAGTGCTTACTGGGCAGTTTGATGAGCATAGTATATACATTTAGCCAGTCAGCAGCAGTTACTCCCCTATGCCTCATGACTACCTTTGTTGTAGGTTTTCAGTATCAGGGATGTGTTCCTTCCCAAGGAGAGGGCCTTCAGTCCAATTAGAGAGCGGTTGGTTTACCCCACAACAGACATGCCACTATTGCATCCGTTGGCTCATTTGGCCTGGCTAGCCAAGTTTAGGGCTTGCAGTGCCCACTGTTGTTTAACTCCACTGGTGATGTCTCTCTCTCCCATGGAACTGCATGCAGTGTTGCTTTTTCCAGCTTTCTGTCAGCTGGTCTACATGGAGGAGGTGTTCAGCTCAGCTCCAGCAGGGTTTCTTAGTGATCTTGCAGCCCAAGTATGTGGAGTCTGCAGCAATAGGGTCTAACCATCTATTCCTGGTGGGAAACCAAGAGCCTTGGCAATGGCCTATAATGTTTTAGGGGCATAGGTGAACTCCCTGGCCAACAACTCATTGGAAGGTATCCCATCCCTGACATTGAAAATTTTCTAGTAACAATCTATGGCTTCTGGGTGTTCCTTTGTCCAAAATGTAGGTATCCATATGACTTATTTATACCTTCTTAGATTTTGATTAGCCCTCCCTCCTTTACTCAATTTTCCCTTTCCTTTACTCAATCTTTTTCCCTGACCTCACTTAGGCCTTTGCACCTTGATTAATCTGTTTTTCTACTTACATGTATACAATACCATCCTATTAAGTCCCCCCACCTCCCTTGCTGTTCCCTTTTTATCCCCTTAGTAGCTTACTAGCCTCTGCTACTGAGTTTTATTCCTACTCACAAAGAAGACCAATCACATACAGCTTGGATCCACATATGAGATCCTGCAAATTTCATAATTTCAGTTTTCATTACTGCTCAGTAGAACTCCATTGTATAAATGTGTCCCATCTTCATTATCCACTCATCAGTTGAGGGACATCTAGGCTGGTTCTAGTTCCTAGATATTTTGGTAATAAACATGGTTGAGCAAGTATCTCTAAGGTAGTGATACAAGTCTTTAGGACATATGCCTAGGAGTTGTATAGCTGGTTCATATGGTAATTCTATTTTTAGCTGTCTCAAGAACCGCCACACCGATTTCCACAATGGTTGGACCAGTTGGTCCCACTAACAGTGTAGAAGGGTTCCTCTTTTTCTGCAACCTCGCCAGCATTTACGGTCATTTGTTTTCATGATGGTAGCCATTCTGACAGGAGTGAGATGGAATCTCTTCATAGTTTTAATCTGCAATTCCCTGATGGCTAGGGATGTAGAAATTTTTTTTTATATGTTTAGATGCCATCTGCATTTCTTCTTTTGAGAACTGTCTATTTAGTTCCATAGCCCATTTTTTAATTGAGTTGTTTGATTTTTTATTATTTAGTGTTTTGAGTTCTTTGTATATCCTAAATATTAATTCTCTGTCAGATGTATAGCTGGCAAAAGTTTTCTCCCATTCTGCAGGTTGCCTCTTTGCTCTATTCACAGTGCCTTTTGCTGTACAAAAGCTTTGTAATTACATGAGGTCCCAGCAGTTGATCTGTGGTGTTATTTCCTGAGCAGTTGGGGTTATATTCAGAAACTATTTCTCAAGGCCAATATGTTGAAGGGTTTTCCTTACTTTTTATTCTAGCGGTTTCAGAGTTTCAGGTCTGATATTAATGTCTTTGATCCATATGGACTTAATTCTTGTGCATGAGAGAGATAAGGATCTATTTTCACCCTTCTACAATACATATCCAGTTTCCTCAGCCCCATTTACTGAAGAGTCTGTTTCTTCTCCAATGAGTATTTTTGGCATTTTTGTTGAAGATCAAGTGGCTGTAGCTACCTGGACTTACATCTGGGTCCTCTATTCTGTTCCATTGATCTACATGTCTGTTTTTGTGCCAGTACCATGCTGTTTTTGTTACTATGACTCTGTAGTATAGGTTACAATCAGGTATGGTGATACCACCAGTCTTACTGTTGTTGCTCAAAATTATTTTAGATATTCATGGGCTTTTGTGCTTCCAAATGAATTTTTGGATTGTTTTTTTCTATTTCTGTGAAGAATGCCATTGGAATTTTGATGGGGATTACATTATATATGTGGATTGTTTTTGGTAAGATTGTCATTTTCACAACATTGATTGTTCCAATCCAAGAATCTTGAGATGATCATGTGATTTTTGTCCTTCGGTCCATTTATATAGTGTATTACATTTTTCAATTTTTTGGTTTCTATTTGATTAATTTCTGCCCTAATCGTTATTATTTATTCCCATTTACTGTTTTTTGGTTTGCCTTATTTTTCTTTTTCCAAGATCTTAAGATGAAATATTCAGTTGTTTACTTGTGACCTTTAAAATTTCTTAATATAGGCACTTAAAGCTATAAATTTCCCTCTTAGGATTGCCTTCAATGTGTCCCAAAGGTTTTGGTATGTTGTGTTCTCATTATCATTTCATTCTATGAAGTTTTTGATTTCCTTCTTGATTTTTTCATTGACCCATTCATCATTTAGAAGTGTATTATTTAGTTTCCATGATTTTGTATATGTTCTATAGTTTTTCTTGCTATTAATTTGTAGTTTGATCCCATTGTGATCAGATAGAGTGCAAGTAATTATTTCAATTTTCCTGTATTTGTTAAGATTTGCTTTGTGTTCTAATATATGGTCTATTTTAGAGAATGTTCCATGTGCTGCTGAAAAGAATGTGTATTCTGTAGCATTTGGATAAAATGTCCTGTAGCTTTCTGGTCGGTCCATATGTTCTATGACCTCATTTAATGCAGATGCCTCTCTGTTTATTTTTTCCTGGGATGACCTGTCAATTGATAAGAGTGGGGTGTTGAAGTCACCTACTACAACTTGTTTGGTGTAATCTTTGTCCTTAGTTCTAATAGCATTTGTTTGATGAAATTGGGAGCCCCCATGTTAGGTGCATATATGTTTAGGATTGTAATGTCCTGTTAGGGTGTTAATCAATATATAGTGACTTTTCTTATGTTTCCTAACTAATGATGGTTTGACATCTACCCTGTCAGTTATTAGGATAGCGACCCCTGCTTGTTTTCTAGGTCTATTGCTTAAAACATCATTTCCCAACCTTTCACTCTAACATAGTATCTATCCTTTGTAGAAAGGTGAGTTTCATGGAGGCAACAAATTGAAGAATCCTACTTTTTAAGTCAATCTGCAAACCTGTGTCTTTTTGTTGGGGAATTGAGGCCATTGATATTAAGCATTATTATTGAAAGGTGTATATTTATTTTTTCCATTTTTCTTCTTTTGTAGTTGTTCTGGTTTTACCTTTGCTCTCTTGTATTAATTAGTATTTGAGTATGGTTTGTTTTTTCCAGGTTCCTTATATGTGTGCTTTTCTTTCTCTTAAGCATGAAGGATCCTTTCAAGTATCTTCTGTAGAGCTGGTTTGACCTTCATATATTCCTTTAACAGACTTTTGTTGGGTTGTGTCCTTATTTTGCCTTCAATTTGGATAAATAGCTTTGTACAATAAAGTAATATCAATTGACAATTGTTATCTCTCAGAACTTGGAATACATTATTCCAAGCCCTTCTGGATTTTTAAAGTTTATATTGAGTAATCTGCTATTATCCTGATGAGCTTGCCTTTGTATGTGACTTGTTTTTTCTCTTTAACTGCTTTCAATATATTTTCTTTGCTTTGTGTGTTTTGTAGTTTAATTATAATACGTTGATGAGAGGTTCTTTCCTGATTTTGTCTATTTGGCATTCTGTAGGCTTCCTGTATCTGTGCTGGCATCACTTTCCCTACTTGGGGGAACTTTCTTTCTGTGATTTTGTTAAAAATACCTGTTATGGGGCTGGAGAGATTGCTTAGCGGTTAATAGCTTGCCTGTGAAGCCTAAGGACCCCAGTTCGAGGCTCTAGTCCCCAGGACCCACGTTAGCCGATGCACAAGGGGGCGCATGCATCTGGAGTTCGTTTGCAGTGGCTGGAGACCCTGGCATGCCCATCTCTCTCTCTCTCTCTGCTTCCCCTCTCTCTGTCTGTCGCTCTCAAATAAATAAATAAAAATAAAACAAAAATTAAAAAAAATACCTGTTATGCCTTTGGAGTGATTTTTTTCTCCTTGTACTTTGCCCTGAATTTTTTTTTTTTCTTTTGGTCTTTCGAGGTAGCGTCTCACTCTAGCCAAGGCTGACCTGGAATTTACTAGGTAGTCTCAGGGTGGCCTTGAACTCACGGTAATCCTTCTACCTCTGCCTCCCAAGTGCCAGGATTAAAGGTATGCACCACCATGCCCTGGCTTTTTGCCCTGAATTTTTGTGTTTGCTGTCTTCATAGTTTCCCAAGTATCTTGAAATTTCCATTCATCCCTTCCTATTAGTTTGTCCTTCTCTTTGTTGAACTGTATTAGATCTGCCACCTGCTCTTCTAGCTTGGAATTCTATCTGCTTCTTGATCCATTCTACTGGTGATACTTTCTACAGAGTTTTCTATTTGGCTTACTCTGTTTTACATTTCTAGTATTTCTGATTGGTATTTTTTCATTATTTCTATTTCCTTACTCATGTCTTGTATTGACCTCCATATTTCATTAAGTTGGTTTCCTGTGTTCTCCTTCAGGAGTTGGTTTTCTTCTTTGATTCCTTTGATTTCTTCTTTGATGTCTTTGAGTATAGATATAATCTTTTTTTTAAAATCTTTGTCAGGCATTTCATCTAAAGCAGTCTCACTGGAGGTCATTCTGATGGATTTATAACTTTTGGTGAGATTGTATTGTCTTGATGTTTGTGTTTCTTATATTATAATGTAGAGATTTTTATATTTTGAGTTAATTTGATGCTTGGGTTTCTAATTATCTGCAGTGCTCTTAGTCATATAAATCGACTTTCTCTATCTTCAGTGTAGGAGCTTGGAGTGCCAGATGTAGCTTTTATACTCCAAGAGAAACAGCAAACATAACCCTAGGTGGTGAGTTTGCCTGCTATTCAAGTGTTGTAGTAGATTGGGTGAAGCAAATTACTGGCCAAATTCTAAAATTTAACTAAGCAATATAGACATTCAATCAAAACTAACACAGAGTATTTATACAAGGGTGGGGATTAAACTAAAAGATAATCTAGTAAAGTCAAAGTCCCTAAGGGTGTGTGTTGCCCCACACCCTTAATCCTGTCAACTAGGAGGTTGAGATTTCTAGTTTGAAACAGGTTGCAAGTCAGCCTGGGGCCAGTCAGTCCCTGGCCGCAATAGTGACTTAAGAAAAAGACAAAGGCTCTAAAAATCAGGAAGCAACAAAGGCAACAATAGTCCACACCAAAATACAGCCTGTTTGAGAAAGGTAAAGCTAACCAAGAGTATATCATTCAAATGTAATATATAACCTTTCCTGACATGGAAAGAGAGATTAGCACCTCCAGTGCAGGCCTATATCTCTGGCTTTGTATAAGTAGGCCCTATTACTTTTTTGGATGGCTCCAAATCTCACCAATGTTCAGTGCCCACCTCTATCCCTCTTGGTGTTGGGTGGCTGGGGATGAATGAGTTCTCAAGATGTTCATGGCCCTGATGGTTGGGGAATGGGAGACTTTGCCGGGTGTCTGGAGTTCAGCTGGTCCTGTTTGTATCTCCTTCAGCAGCTGCTCAGCTGGTCTCTGCTGTACTCCCTTTAAGGTTTCTTGCCTTTTCGAGGAGGCTGATGTGAGTGGAAAATACCCGTCACGTTGTTTCTGCTCCTGCTGCTCTGTGCCAACAGCCAGGAGGGCTCGTGGATTGGGGCCACTGTTGCCTTGGCAGGATTCTGGCCGGTTTCCTCCTTTCTGGAAGACCTTGGTCTCTCCTGCTTCTCTGCTGTGGTTGATAATAACTTATACACCTTTACTTTTCAGTAGAAGAGTGTATTTTACTGTGTTTCTATTTATTTGCCTCCCTAGACTGCTTTGGTGTGGCTAGTATGCCGCCATATTATGTTTTCTTGGTGTTAGTCCTTATGACTGTGGTGAGATAGAAACTCAAGGTAGGTTTAATCTCTATTTCTCTGGTGACTAAGGATGCTAAACACTTTTTCAAGCATTTATCGGCCATTTGTGTTTCTTCTTTTGAGAACTGTCTAGTAATCTCGGACACTGAGTTAAAAAGTGGAAAAGCATGCTTGCTAGAAGATTACATCCTTCCCAGACTCAGTGGGTCAAAGATTCTGGGATTAGGGCCCAGCCGCCTATGTTTTGATAAGCCTTCAGATGAGGAGGAAGCCATCTCTTGGTGAGTAGGTAAATTGCTCCAAGTCCAGTGGGGTGTTGGAGCCCTGGATCTTGAGAGCCAATTGTGAGCTTCTCTTCCCAGTCTGAATCAAATGATATCACATCGGTAGCTTTAACTTGGCCACAGTGGCAGTTAGGTATAGTGGTGCACCTTTGTCGTCCCAGCACTCAGGAGGCTGAAACAGGTGTACCATGAATTGAGGTCTACTGTGCTACACAGCGAGTTTGAGGACAGCTGAGTTTACAGAGGAAGACCCTCTTTCAAAAAAAAAAGGCCATAGTGAAGTATATCTGCATCACGGAAATTTTCAAATGCTACAAATAAGGACTCCAAGCCCATCCTGAGAGGCAGATGTTGAAGGTTCACCACCGCACTTCTGTCTTGGCCACTCAGTTGGTAGAACTAGGTCTTGAACCCAGACAGCCTGGCTCTAGAGCACATACTCTTAGGTTAAACTTTCTCTGAAAATCTGAGAAGACAATCTTGGGCCACACTGTGGTGATCTTTAAGTGCATGTCAAGAATTTGGGAATGGGCTGGAGAGATGGCTTAGTGATTAAGGTGCTGGCCTGCAGAGCTTATAGACCCAGGTTTGATGCCTCAGGACCCACATAAGCCAGATGCACAATGTGGTACATGTGTCTGGAGTTCATTTGCAGTTGCTGATGGCACTGGCATGCCCATTCTATCTTTCTCTCTCTAATAAAAAAGTAAATAAATAAAATAATTTTTAAAGAAGAATTTGGGCATTATACAGAATTCACACTGCATTTTTCAGAATATTGAATAGGTAAATGGTACTATTGTATGTTTACACAGGAGAACTAAATTGTTGGCTGTGAGTTTCACTTTGTAAATATGGTGGAAAAATGAGATAGGGGTGTGCTGTAAGAAGAGTAAAAATGGTTCACTTCATGGAGAAAGGCCTGCACACAGCTGGTGGGTTGCCTGTTGGCAGAAGAGGCCATGAAGCAGTGCAGAGTGGATGCCTCATGACTCACAAAGCTGCCTTGTCCTTCAAGAGAAAGATTTCCTGTCCCTTACTCTAGCCATGCACCACCATGTGTTCTGAGCTGAGTGCTCCAGCCGCTGCCCAGCATTGTCCCAAGAGTCCCTGGCCCAGGTCGGAATTCATTCTGCAACCACTGTAAGAAACCACTCGCTACTTGCACAGGCTTATCCCTCCTCTCTTAGGAAACCTGGACACTTTTCAAGCCCCCTTCACTTGAAGGCAGCTGTGTGCTTCAGAGGAGATCGGACCCACCTTGGTCTTCAAGGATGAATCCTAAGTCAGTGACTCTCAAACCTTTTGATCTTGGAACAGCCTTTAAATTTTTTTTAAAAAATATTTAATTTAATTTATTTATTTACTAGAGGGAAAGAGAGGAAGGAGAGAGAGAATGGGCATGCCAGGACCTCCAACCACTGCAAACGAACTCCAGATGCATGCGACACCTTGTGCATCTGGCTGACGTGGGTCCTGGGGAATTAAACCTGGGTCCTTTGGCTTTGCAGGCAAATGCCTTATCTGCTAAGCTATCTCTACAGCCCCCTAGAACATTCTTTTTTATATAATTTTTTTGGTTATTTTTATTTATTTATTTGAGAGTGGCATGCAGAGAGAGAAAGAGGCAGATAGAGAGAGACAGAATGGGCGTGCCAGGGCTTCCAGCCACTGCAAACAAACTCCAGATGCATGCACCCCCATGTGCATCTGGCTAACGTGGGTCCTGGGGAATCGAGCCTTGAACCTGGGTCCTTAGGCTTCACAGGCAAGTGCTTAACCGCTAAGCCACCTCTCCAGGCCCCCTAGAACATTCTTAATAATTGAAGTCCTATACTATAGACGTAGCTTAGTGATAGAGCGCTTGCTTAGCTTGAACAAGGCTCTGAATTCCAGTAATAATAAATAAAGTAAAATTGAATCCCTTGAAGGTTTTGTGGCTTATCAACATGATGATTGGGTTTTCATGCCATTGTATGAGATGTGTACCCTTCAAACATTGTTATGGTGTAGGTATATTACCACTTTGCATAAAAATAAATCAAAGTCCCACAAAAGTTTTTATGGGTCATATCAATCAGTGTTACTATATCAGAAATTAAGCTTGAGAATAAAATTTTATTCATTTATTTTAAAATAATGCTGGCTGGGCATGGTGGCACACGCCTTTAACCCCAGCACTTGGGAGGTAGAGGTAGGAGGATCATAGTGAGTTCGAGGCCACCCTGAAACTACATAGTGAATTCCAGGTCAGCCTGAGCTAGTGAGACTGTACCTTGAAAAACAAACAAATAAAAAAATAATGCTGGACACATTACATGCTAATGTAAGTAATATACATTCATGAACAGTTACACAAAAATATTTGAGAGAATGTATAGTTGTAAACATAAGGACAACTCTTTTAATGGATATTTCATATAATTGCAGATATTTTTCTTTGATTCAACACCAGAACTTGACAAGGGAGTTTTTTAAAGATGAGTTGCAATTTTATATTAAGATGAGAGCAATGTATTTTTTCTTATTAATTTATTGATTAGCATATAAACCAACAGTTTTTGTCATGGCATTTTCATACATGTTTATCATTGTACTTTGCTCATATTCATCCCCCTCCCTGAGCACAGTGAATCTCTCACAGCCTGCTGCATTAAAATCTACTGATTGCTCTTATACTTTTGGGGTGATATTCTACCCAATAGGATACTGTGGAAATCCTAATTCCCCGAGCATGCATATCTTCCATTTTTATGTACCATCAGAAGAATCACACTTGTTAATGTAACCATCAAAAATTCTTACTGAGGGTGGTAGGAGGATCACCGAGAATTTGAGACTACCCTGAAACTACATAGTGAATTCCAGGTCAGCCTGAGCTTAGAGTGAGACCCTACCTTGAAAAACCAAAAAAAAAAAAAAAGTACTGAGAAGCTATCAAACTCATGATGTCAGATGCAGATCTTCTAAAATTCAAATTTTGTTTGCATGGTTTTATTAGCCACAAATACTGTCAGTTTTTTCCCTTGAAATGACTGTCTCACTTTATTCTTACAAAAATTTTTGGGAAACATTCAAGTTTGAATGGATTTTTTTTTTTTGGTCAATTGTTCTTTCATGTAAAAGTAATGTTCGATGAAAAAAAATGCAGCTAGTTTAGCTGGCAACTCACAAAATTGTACAAGTGCCTCTTCCTTAAGTAACAATTGACTGTGTGTGTGTGTGTGTGTTACCTGGGTCTTCACAAACGCAAGTTAACTACTGTTGAGCCACACCCCAACCCAACCACTGAACTTTGGCACAGCTAACATGCCTTATGTTTTAATGCTTCATGAATGATTTTTATTCCATCACATAGAATATATGTTTTTATTTGCTGTGGGCAAGTGCATGGCTGGGTTGCATACAGTGACTATGAACACAGTCTGCTGTTGCCTGGATACTGAGGCCTCAACAGTTTTATCTAATATCATTGCTTTTGCTCTCTCAGTACACACATCAACCACATTGTTCTAAAATAAAATGTAAGACTCACACCAATCTCTAACACAGAGGACCTCAGCATCCAACTACTTCAATGATGAGTGTTGGTATGACTGCTATAGTTTGAACTTGGAATGTCCTCAAAGGGTCATTTGTTAAAGACTTGGCCTCCAGTTGATGGTGCTAGTGGGATATGGTGAACTCAGGGTTTGAGAGATGGCTCAGTGATGAAAGCACTTTTTGCACTAGCATGAGGGCTGAAGAGGTCTGAAAGATTGCTTGAGTTCCATTCCTAATAAGCAGTTGTATTTAGACAAATATGCCTGTAAACCCAGTTTTGTAGGGAAGCAGATTCCCAAGAATTATCAGTGCTACGTCAAGCTGCTGGATCAGTAAGAGACTCGGGCTCAAATAAGAACCAATGGAAGAGGGACAGAGTATGGGGCACACAATGTTCTGCTCCTTAGCCCACTACAAGCAAGCACACACCCTGCCTGAAGTGCCACATGGGCACATACACGTGTGCACAGCACATGCGCACATGCACACATACCTCATTACACACACAAGTAAAAATAGAAAGGTGGAGCTTAGTGGGAGGTCTTTGGGTCACTGGGGGTGTGCCTTTGGAAGGAATAGTGGGACTCTAGCTCTTTGTCTTTCTTTCTGTTACATCTTTTACGTCCTTGCCACAGGGTGAGAACTTTTGCCTTTCCATCAGTTCCTGCTGTGACCTGCCATCCCACCACCCCAACCCACTAGAGAACTCAAAGCATCGGACCTGCCCAATTTGGACTGGAAACTCTAAAGCAGTGAGCCAAAATCAATCATTTTGCTTTATAAGTTGATTATCTAGGATACTCTGTTATGGTAATGGAAAGGCGACTGACATTATTTTATTTGGTGTGTGATGCAAAGCGAAACAGCCAGTGCAGCCTCATCTGTAGCTCTATCTATTCATGAGGTAAAGGCGCCATTCTGCCAGCGAGACATTGATTCAGTTTTCATGTTTATAGCGTAGCCTGTAATTTGATGGGTTGCTTTAACATTGTGAAGTGACAGTTTTGGTGTTTGCTTTATTGAGTTTTGATTCATCAGACATTTGGCAGTGGCAACTACATGAGACTTTACTGGTCTCTAAGCTAACGCGATTTGATTACTTACTCTGTAAAATGCTTCCAGGACTTTTTATTAGCAGTTTGAAAAGCAGTAAGAAATGATTTTTGGCTTTTTAAAAGCCTGTAACATTCATGTTTAAATATTTAATTCCTTTTTCTTTAAACTCAAGTGATTCAACTTAAATGGTCCCCTTAGGGTTGCAGTGAGTAAGACATTTAAGGCACGAGAGAGAAAGAAACACTCCCTCTGAGGACCATGTCTGGCACAAAGCTGAGAATAATGCCTTCTTGAATTTTGCACCCTAAGAGCTTTCCATGGCCCCTTGCAGGTCTTGTCCTGGACATTAGAGTGCTCTTGAGGGATGCCCTGTTGTGGGCTGGAGGTGCAGTTCATGGTGCGGGACTTTCCTAGCATGCACAAAGCTGAGGTTCCATTCCCAACACCACAAAAACCAAATTAAACAAAACTTGGACACAGGATGTTCTATCACACAAGACAGAGTCAACAGGTTGAGGGGGGAGATGGCTTCCATCTTGGTTTTGCTTTGTATTTGCAGTTCCTTCAGGCCCCTTTTAGAAGTTTCATTGATCCATCCATCTCTATCTGTCTGTCTATCTATCTATCATCATATGTTTTATGTGTGAATACAGTCATATGCACACCAGATGTGCGTGTCGAGGTCAGAGAACAACTTTCGAGGTTGATCACCCAACATCCACCAGGCGTGTAGTTGATCATGTTAGTTTCTTTTCTTTCTTTCTTTTTTTCCAGATAGGGTCTCACTCTAGTCCAGGCTGACCTGGACTTCACTATGTAGCTCTCAGGTTGGCCTCAAACTCACAGCGATCCTCCTACCTCTGCCTCCTGAGTGCTGGGATTAGAGGCGTGCACCACCACACCTGGCCCATGTTAGTTTCTTTACCAGGGATTGGTGTAATCATCAACACGTGACACAGGCCAGGGAGACAGGAGGATTCTGCCAGGTAGTTTCTGGGAGGTTTCCTGGCTTCTATGAGTGAACTATAAGAGATAATATCTTCTTTGGCACTGTTGGGTCTGAGAAAATGCTTGCAGCTGCTATAGCCACCCCACGACCTTGAAAGGTCTTTGATTGCTATCTTCCTTTCATACCCCACATCACATATTTACCAAATCCCACTGCCTCCACTGTCAAAATATGTTCATACCTGATTACCTCCCCCTACCTCTATGGCCCCGACCCAGCCCAAGCCACCACTATTTCTTGCTGGGTTGTTGCAATATTTCCCTAACTAATTTTGCTCTGTTCTCCTTACTGTGTGCAGTCCCTGAGGCAGCCAGTGTGAGTCCTTTACAAAGAAATCCACACTGCTACCGTTCTGTTTGGAACTTCTTGATGGCCTTTGCTCTCTCAGAATAAAGATCCGCATCCCTGTTGTGACCGTGAGGACCCACCTGACTTGCCTGCAGTTACTTCTCGCTGTACTGCCTGCCTCACTCGTCCGGTCTTCCCTGGTCTTTGCCCCTCAGACAAGCCAGGCATGTTCAGCTGTCATGACTGTTGACGTGGCATCTCTCTCCTTTGCTGAGATTGTCCCCTCACTCTGCACGCCTCACTGCCGGCTTCTTTCAGAGCCACGCTCAGAGATGCCTTCGTACCAGCCCGCAGCCTTGCCTGGTTCTCTTTCCCGCTTTACTTTTTCTCCATGGCACGTCTGTCTTTGACATACTACACCATCAGTAGTGCACTGCTGATCTCCCTGCACTGCACTTAAGTTCCACGATGGCTTTGTCATAGCCAATGTTGTAATCCCATCACCCAGAAACGTGTGTGGCATTTGGTGGAGCACATGAAAGAATTCCAGGTAGAAAAATCATATGGGAAGGAGGAAATAATTACTAAGAACTTCACTGGATTTTTTTTTTTTTAAAAAGGAAAGAGATTGGATTTTAAAAGTTCATGGAGTATAAATTCAGGGGACAGAATGACTCAATATAAACAAATGGTCATGTCAAAAGCGTAACAGAGGATTCTCAGAATGCTAAACAGATGAGAAAAGTCTGAACATTTACAAGAAAAGCAGTAGACCCTACACGAATACAAGGAGTGCACTGACATCAGATTGCTCACTAGGCGGGGACAACAAGGCATAAGCAATAAGGACTTGTAAATAAGTAAGATGTGTCAATCTCTAAAAAAGAAATTTGGGGGCTGGAGAAATGGCTCAGTGGTTAAAGGCACTTGCCTGGAAAGCTTGACAGCCCAGGTCTGACTCCCAGTACACACATACAGCCAGATACGCACAGTGGAGCATGTCTCTGGAGTTCGTTTGCAGCAGTAGGAGGTCCGGTTTTCTCCATTCACTCAATTTCTCTCTATCCTTGCAAATAAATATTTTTTTAAAAAAATAATAAAACAAAAAAGAAACTGTGAAAATTAGTAAAAATGGTTCATAGGGCTGGAGACATGGCTTAGCTGTTAAGGAACATTCCTGTGCAGCCTAAGGACGCAGGTTCGATTCTCCAGGTCCCATGTAAGCCAGATGTACATGGTGACACATGCATCTGGAGTTTGTTTGCAGTGTCTAGAGGCCCTGGCACGTCCATTCTCACTCTTTCTCTCCTCTCTCTTTCTGTCTCTAATAAATAAAATAAATCTTTAAAAATGGTCTATAAATAACCTCGATGATGCCAGTATGTCAGGGAGAGGACAGTGTGAAGGGAATGTAAAAATCAACATGAAAGAAGTGCTAAGAAAAGGAAACTAGCCGCATGTGGTGGTGCACATCTTTAAACATAGCACTTGGGAGGCAGAGGTAGGATTATTGCCATGAGTTCAAGGCTACCCTGAGACTACACAGTTAATTCCAGGTCAGCCTGGACTACAGCAAGACTCTACCTCAAATAACAAACAAAATGAAATAGAAAACTTGAACACACCAATAAATATTTAAAAATAAAAATGTTAACCAATGACTTTATTCCATAAAAAACCTTTGACTAGATTAGATCATACTTTTTTTTTTTGTTGCTGGTTTTTCTAAATTGTGAGACTCACTATGTATCCAGGCTGACCCTGAACTCACAATCCCTCTGCCTCTACCTTCTGAGTATTATGATAAAGGCATATGCCATCAGAGGATGGCTAGCCAAGTCTTGATCCCAAACTGGTCTCCAAAGAAAACTATAGATATTTTTCATTTATAAACTTAAATGTGAAAACCCTAAATAAGATACCAATTGAACTAATCCAAATATGTATTTTCTAAGAAAAATAAAACATCGTGATGAAGTTGGCTTTATCCAAAGAAAGCAAGGAAAGTTCATTAAAAAAAAGTCAATGCAGTTCATTATAGTTATTGACAAAAATAGAAAAGCCCACCCAAAGACAGAGGCAATTTCATTCTATTTAATTGCTATAGAAATGGTTTTAAGAAAGTATGTACTTGTTTATTATTATTATTATTATTTTTTGCCTTTTTCTTTTTTTTTCTTTTCTTTTTTTTCTCCATTTTTATTAATATTTTCCATGATAACAAAAAAAATCCCATGGTATTACCCTCCCCCCTTTCCCCTTTGAAATTCCATTCTCCATCATATCCCCTCCCCATCTCAATCTTTCTACTTACATATATACAATACCAACCTAATAAAAGCCCTCCTCCCTTTCTTTCTCTTCCCTTTCTATCTCCTTTTTTAACTTACTGGCCTCTGCTACTGAGTTGTTTATTATTTTTTAATTCTTAGAATATTACTAGATGGTATGGGGGTTTGATTCAGGTGTCTCCCATAAACTTAGGTGTTCTGAATGCTAGGCTCCCAGTTGATGAAGATTTGGGAATTAATGCCTTCTGGAGGCAGTGTATTGTTGGGGGCAGGCTTATGGGTGTTATAGCCAGTTTACCCTTGCCAGTGTTTGGCACACTCTCCTGTTCCTGTTGTTCACCTGATGTTGGCCAGGAGGTGCTGTCCACCCTCTGCTCATGCCATCATTTTCCCTACCATCATGGAGCATCCCCTCAAGTCTGTAAGCCAAAATAAACCTCTTTCCCACAAGCTGCTCTTGGTCAGGTGATTTCTACCAGCAACGCGAACCTGACTGCAACAGAGGGGAACAACCTTCATGAAAATTATCTACCAAAAACCTCATCATTCATAAGAAACTTTATAGACATTTCTCATAAAGTTAGAAACATGTTTATTATTTGACATAGCATTTGAGGTGGGTCAATATAATAAGACAAGAAGAAGTAACTAGAAGGAAAGAGAAAAAATGTCATTATTTATAGTAAGGTGATCAGCTAGGTAAAGTTCCAGCAGAATTCACAAACCTCTGGTATTAGTAATGAAAATTAGCAAGTTTACCAGATTTAAGATCCCTGTACTATAAGAAAGCCAATTCAATATCAAGACAACATTTGCAATGATAACAAAATCATAATGAAAAAAATAAGAAGGATTGCCATAATTTCAAGGTCTATAAGGTAAGTTTCAGGCTAGTCAGCAATTACATTAGACAACTTTGTCTCAAGAAACCAATAAATAAATAAATAATTTAATTAATTAAATAAATAAGGTCCTAATGAACATGGGAATAAAGAAGGAAATAGACCTATGGTGTCTGATTCATAGTAAGTAGCCATGTGTGGTGTTGAACAGTTTTTGAAAGTTGTGTATATGGCTTGCATTATATTTAAGTTGTAGATCACAATTCTGGGTGGCATGACTTATTGTAATGATGCAGATTGTTTTTCTTTCATTCTTTTAGAGTGCTGGAGCTCAAATTCATGGCCTCATGCATGCTAGGCATTCACTGTACAGCAGAGCCACAATCACGGCTCAAACTGTCCTTTAATTAATGTATATTTAATGGAATTCCTATCATAACTCCAGGAGGAAGTGTGCGTGTGTGTGCATGTGTGTGCATGTGTGTGTGTAAACTTGGGAAAATGTCTAATAGCAGGTATAAATGAACATTTAATAGAAGGTGAAATATGAATGCTGAGAGAGTTGTGTGTTGTTGTTTTGAGAAAGGTTCTTGCTCTGTAGTCCAGAATGCTCTGGATCTCATGGTCTTTTTGCCTGAGCCCCTGTTAAAAATGACAAGCATGAGCCGGGAGTGGTGGCACATGCCTTTAATCCCAGCACTCAGGAGGCAGAGGTAGGAGATTGCTGTGAGTTCGAGGCCACCCTGAGACTCCATAGTGAATTCCAGGTCAGCGTGGGCTAGAGTGAGACCCTACCTTGAAAAACCAAAAACCAAAAAACAAAACAAAAAAAGACCAAGGATGCACCCCTGTGTCCAATAAGCTAAATTTTCTTTTCTCCCCTGGTGCTGGAAATTAAATTTTGGGCTTTGATCATGGTAGGCAAACGCTCTACTGCTGCACTACATCTGCAGCCCTTGATTTCTTGTGACAAGCTGGCCTTGAATTCACTATGTAGCTGACACCGGCGTAGAACTCATAGTCCTGTCTCAACATCCTAAGGTCGGGGATTATAGGCCTGTATACCACCATACCTGGAGTCTAAGAAGATTTTTTCCTCTGTGTGTGTGTGTGTGCGTGTGCGTGCGCACACATGCATGTGTGTGGACGTTCGTGTGTGGACATGCAGAGGCAGCCGTGCCACTGGGCACACGTGGTGGTCATACCTGGAGTCTAAGAAGATTTTTTCCTCTGTGTGCGTGTGCGTGTGCGTGCGTGCGCACACATGCATGTGTGTGGACGTTCACGTGTGGACACGCAGAGGCAGCCTTGCCACTGGGCACACGTGGTGGTCAGAGGACAGCGTCAAGTGTCCCTCCTCACCTTCCACCTAGTTTGAGGCGGGATCTCTCGTTGTTCGCTGTTTTGCTCACCAGGCCAGCTGGTCCGCGAGGTACAGGGGCTCCTCTGGTCTCTGCCTTCCTCGCCACAGGCGGGCCGGGATTCCAGACACTCAGCTCCAGTGTCTGGCTTTATGTGGACTCTGGAGGTCTGAACTCAGGCATTCATGCTTGCATGGCAAGCGCTTTATACATTGAGCCATTTCCCTAGCCACTAAGCTCTTTGTGAAGAGATACTTTATCTCAAGGACTGTAAGAAACAAACCAACACAATTAAGCAAACTAACAAAAAGCCACGCTGTTTTTTTTTTTTACTTTATAGATCACTGAAAAGTTGGATAATACCAAGTGATCTTAAAACACACACAGATGTTTTCTATCATATTATTGGTGGTAGCCAGGAGTTAGTGCTAACCAGAAGCCCATCACCATGCAAGTGGATTGACAACCCACTGGTGTCATATGTTGGACTATTATGCAGTGGTCCTACGTAGAAAGACTGTAACAACACAGATACATAGTCTAAATACGAAATTAAAGACCTAGGAATAGAGGGGCTGTCGATCAATAGCACTTATGTAAGTTAAAATCCCTTTTGGTCACCACAACATTATCTTTTCAAAGACACATAGAGGTAAATGCCCACCATACATATTTGAGGAGCTGAGAAGATGGCTCCGTGGTTAAAGGCTCTAGCTTTCAAAGCCTGTCAGCCTGGGTTCGATTCTCAGCACCCACATAAAGCCAGATTCAAAGTGGCACAAGCATCTGGCATTCATATGTTGCAGTAGAAGACCCTGGCATGCATGTGTGTGTGTGTGTGTGTGTGTGTGTGTGTGCATATCATAGATTGTAGATATCATAGGCTGTAGTCATAGGATAGTGAGACATCATGTTGGATAAAAGCCAGCTGCAAAGTGCTCTGAGAACTGCTGGAGGATAACGGTCACCAGCAGGGAGAACAAGCAGGGGATTCTGCAAGCTACAAAATCAAGCAGCCAGGCAAGATGTCCACACTTGTGCAGTAGTGGCACAGAGGTTTCAGGGGAAATCATCTGCTCTCTGATTGGATAGGAGGCCTGCACCGTGGGAGAGAATTCATACCTGGTACTGAGAACCAAGTCAAAAGTCTATGGATAGGAAGGCCACAGAGGGAAGCTGTCACTGTTCTTTAACTGAGACGAGAGGGTATGCCTAGCTAAAGGTTTTCCCGTGACCGTTCTTATCACCTTCGATCCATACTGTTCTCACTCTTGACTGAATAATCTGCTTTTTCCCGATGGCAGTGAATACTGGGGAGACACAATAGCTATTTGTACAACAAGAAAAGAAAGCCAACTGCCTAGCAGGAGATGGAGCCATCTCTATGACATCTGCCAGGTCCCAGGAGATGTCATGGAGGAAGAGACAGATTATACAAGTGGTGCTCTCACTGCTAGCCTGACAACCTCCTCCAGGCAGATGGCGATAGACACTCAGGAGCCCCACAAGTCATTAAGCAGAAATCCAGAGAAGGATGCAGAGAGCTCAACACTAAAGGAGACTTATAACCTGCCCTCCAAGGCTCAGGCAATATTGCAGAAGTGGGTGGCAGAAAGACTGTAAGAGCCCCAGTATGGGAGGGAGTATCCTCAGGGGATGCCCCCCCCATAGGGAGTACACTCATGACCCCACAGTGAATACCAATAACCCCACTGAGGAGAGCCTTCAGTGAAGTAGGGGTGGGGGAGAGGGAACATGAGACTATAACCCAATGTGAATATGACCAATATGTTCATACAGTAAAGTTTACAATCAATAAATACATAAAAAAGAAACAAATACATTTGAATGTTGTTGCCAGTGGAAGGGAAGGGAAGGTATGGGAAGGCCAAGAAATGGAAACAAGAGACAGCAGCTACATATGAACCATGATGTGGAGGGGATTCAAAAACCTCCAAATAAAGAAAATATAATGAAACAATAGAAAATCCTAGGGTATGACATTTTAAGATAAAAGAAACGAAAGAGTAGCCAAAGATGAAATCTGGTCTGACTTGCTCAGGAAAAGATTCCCTGTCTCCTGAGGAAAGCTTCTTGCCTCAGTCACTCCCTGAGAACACTCATTTTTTCGAGGTGGCATGCCCCATGCGCTAGTGGCCCCATAGTGTACCAGACACACACCCAGCGTGTGTGAGGTTCCTATAAGCTTGTGTAGAAGGTGCAGGGCAAACTGATACGTCCCTCTTTCCTCTAAGGCGTGGATGGTGGGACGTGGGAGGCACTCGGGCAGGCGGCTGAGCAGGCAGCTTGGGAAACACAGCCGGGCCTCTGTGCAGCCTGAGGTAACGCAGCAGCGGCCGGCCAGCTCCTCCTGGGCGCGGAGAATGGGCTTCTCTGTGTGTGCTTGTTTGCTTTGGTTTCAAGCTAAAAAAAAAAAATAAAAAAAATGATTTCACACATAATTAGGACTGTGGCAGCGAGATTGTGTTCGAGGTGCTTTTACTGGAAATATCAAGAGGGGGGACAAGGAAGGGTTGTGTTCCTCTTCCAGCTAGGTCTGTGAGGAGGAGGAGTGAGGAAGGATGGGACAACAGGCAGTGCTTAGGGAGGGGAGCAGCTTTCCTGGAGGCAGAGCCAGTGTGAGGGGCTGAAAGTGAGCAGTGTGCGTGTGATGTGTGTGCACACGTGTGTGCGTGCATGCGTGTAGTACTTGGTGTGTGTTTGTGTCGTGTTGGGGGTGGGGTGTGGTTGCTCCCCACTCTTGCTTCTCCTCCCCATCTCCACTCACGTGGCTACCTCACCGTGGAGGAGGATACCCCACAAAGAGCAGGGTCAAGGCCACAGATGAAGGTGAAAAGAGAACCAGGAGACGCCCAAGGAGGAGGAAGAGAAACGAGAGTAAGAGGGTCATGGAACACCTCCCCTGGAGTCTATACAACTCACATGAGCTGGTCAGTGGAGTGGCCACTAGCTAGATCCATGTAACCCGAGTCCTGCTCCCAACTCTGGCTGTGTCCAAAGGTCTAGAAACCTTCCTGGACCTCAAATGACTTCGTGAGACCTTTGCAAAATGATGACTTATGTAAAGACGTGTTCAGGGAACACAGCCTGCTGCACCTTACCTTGCTTGTCCCCTACCACGTGGCACCTACATGACCTGTGGAACATCATAGACCAGAGCAAGCCCACCCAGAGGTGTGATCCATCCACCTTAGGAGGACCCACAACTTAAAAGCCCTTTAGGGTTGATCACTCACTTCATCTTTTTTTCTTTCTTTTTCAAGGCAGGGTCTCACTCTAGCCAAGGCTAACCTGGAATTCACTATGGAATCCCCAGGCTGGCCTAGAACTCATGGTGATCTTCCTACCTCATCCCCTCGAGTGCTGGGATTAAAGGCATGCACCACCATGCCTGGTATCACCTTATCGTTTTAAGAGAGATTTGGTTAGGAAGCTTCATGGAGGACGGGATTGGCCCTCTCCTACTGGGAGATTCATCGCATGCCTAGCTTGAGGCCATTTCTCCCTGATATTCTGTGATAACAGTGAATACATATTTGGTCCTGGTCTGGCACAGAGCTCCTAAAATCTCATATTTCTCTAGATAATGAGAACCTTTGCCAGGCGTGGTGATGCAAGCCTTTGATCCCAGCACTCGGGAGGCAGAGGTAGGAGGAGTGCCATGAGTTCAAGGCCACCCTGAGACTACATAGTAAATTCCAGGTCAGCCTGGACTAGAGCAAGACCCTATCTTGAAAAACAAAACAAACAAACAAAAAAAGAGTACCTTTATATACTAATGAGATGAATGGCTGAAGACCTCCAAAAAGCTTCAGGTGGGGGCTAGTCAGAAAGTCCAAGGCAAGACTACAGAGTAGGAACTTTTAGTACCCACACCCCCATCCTCTCTGGGAAGAGGAGAATGGCTAGAGATTGGTTCAGCCACCAAAGGCCAATGATTTGATCAATTATGTCCACATAATAAAACCTCCATAAAACTTCTCAGGGCTGGGAAGCTCAGTAGTAGCATGCATTATTAGTATCCTTGAGGCTCTAATTTCATCCCCAGAACCACTACTACTACAAAAAAAAAAAAAAAAAAAAACACCTACAACAAAACTACTCCCCCCGCCCTGCCAAAAAAAAACCCTTAAGACAAAACACAGCAGCTCTATATCATGAATTTGCGAGAACTTCTGGATTGAACACAGCCATGTACAAGGAGGGCCGTCTACCGTAACTCCACGATCAGAAGCTCCTGCACTCAGGATTCTTCCAGGCCTTTTCTTATCTGCCCTCTACCTGGCTGGCCATCCCTCAATCCGTCAGCAAGTGCCTTGACTTCTGAGCCATCTCTCTAGCCCAGGCTAACCAATTTTTTTTTTGTTTGTTTTTTTGAGGTAGGGTCTCACTCTAGTTCTGGCTGACCTGGAATTCACTATGTAGTCTTAGGGGGGCCTTGAACTCATGTCGATCCTCCTACCTCTGCCTCCTGAGTGCTGGGATTAAAAGCGTGGGCCACCATGCCCAGTTTAGGCTCATCATTTGTATCCTCTGTAATACTGTTTATGATAGTGACTGGTAATAGTGCGCATGGTGATTTTTCTGAATTCCATGAACCATCCTAGCTAATTATCAAGCTTAAGGATATGATTTTTAGTTGGGCAGCAAAAGTCCAGAAGGCCAAAACTTGTGATTAGTATCTGAAATGCGGGGGTGGAGGAACGACTTATGGGACTAAACCCTTTATCTGTAGTATCTGCATTACATTTGGGCAGTTAGCAGCTGAGGTGAACTAAATCACAGGGCAGGCAGTATTGAATAACTGGCTGATCTGAGAAAACATCGTTTTGTGTCAGAAGCACTGTAGGTAAAAATGGCTCCTACCAGCCCATATTCCTTGTGTAGTTTTGCCCTCTTCTAAGTCCACATCCTTTCCTAGAGAACTGTCCTTTCTGGAGTCACCCATGTTGGGTATATTGTAGCCAGCTCGTTAGTGAGGGTGCCAGGCTCACAGGAAGAGGTCAGATTGGAAGTGGAAGGTGAGTGGCGGTTGGCGAGGTGAAGGGTGCGGTGAGGAGATGTGAAAAGACGCTGAAGCAGCCAGGGAGAAGGCCAGCTCAAGGCACTGGGGCATGACGGGTGTGAGGACCCAGATGAAAAGGGATGGGATGAGCTCCTGCCGGAGGCTTGGTAGACCTTGTTGAAGCTTCCAGAGTTTATCCCACGAGTAGCCAGGCTGAGGGTCCAGGCGATGGGTGGGGCATGATGGCCATTTCATCTTGCAAAGAGTGGGCGTATGTGAGTGTGGGCAGCTGGGAAGATACTTGACATGGGTAAGCAGGATAACTCATTCAGATGTGTGGGTGACGGGGCTTGGTTTCAGCAGCCATGAGAAAGGAGATGGTGGCAATAGGGGTCAGAGTTCAAAGAGGAGGCTTGGGCTAGTGACACCACCAAGCAGCTTGCATGTGGTGGAGGGAAGAAGTAGAGGCCTTGCCAAGGAGAAAAGCAGAGAGAGAGAGAGAGAGAGAGAGAGAGAGAGAGCGAGCGAGCAGAAAGGGACAATGGGAAAGTATCTGGTGACATGTGATAATTCTAGGTCAACACAGTCTTAGCTTGAGAACCTTACCAGAAGTGTGGCTGTGTACAGCTTGCTAAACCTGGACAGAGCTAAGGGATTCTGTGGTGTTTCATCTGATGTCTAAGCAAGGACTCTGCTACCTTGGCAGGGGTGGGGGGGCGGGGTCTCTGCTCTTACTCTTCCATAGAAAGAGGATGAGGCAGAAGGTGAGAGCCCTTGGAACAGAAAGAGGGGAAATCTGGACCAATTCCATGCTCTGAGGGTGCTGAGAAAGCGAATAAATTCCAAAACATGACTATAGAATTTGTGGCAAGATTTTAAAATGTTTTAAAAGCAGGGCGTGGTGGCCTTTAATCCCAACACTTGGGAGGCAGAGGTAGGAGGATCGCCATGAGTTTGAGGGCCACCCTGAGACTACATAGTGAACCTGAGCTAGAGTGAGACCCTACCTCAAAAAACCAAAAAAAGTTTTTTTTTTTAAGTTTTAAAATTATTTATTTATTTATGTATTCTTATTTGCATGTGTGTGTAAGTGTGCGTGTGCCACAATGCGCATGTGGAAGTCCGAGGACAAGGTGTCTGTGCTCTTCTTCCACCTTCTTTGAGACAGGATCTTTGGCTGCTGCAAAAGAATGCCAGTCTAGCTTGCCAGTGAGTTTTGGAGTGTCCTGGCTCCACCTCCCATTGTCATAGGCGCATTGGGATCACAGACACACCAACCACTTTGCATCCAGCTTTACATGCATATTTACGTGGTTTCTGGGGAGGATTGAACTTGAGTCAGGAGGCTTTGCAAGCAAATACCTTTAACCACTGAGCAATCTCCCTAGCTGCTTAAAAACTGTTTATTTGGAAATATTAAACTGACAGAAAACAATTTTGAAACCTTGCACAAATATACCTGTAATCACTTTCCCAGATTTACCTATTAATGTTTTCCCATCTGCTTTATTTTTATGGATCTGTTTGTCTAGCAATCAATCATCTGTCTATCTATTGCCTATCTCTCATCTATGTACTTATCATCTATCTATCTTTAATCTACCTTTATTACTATCTGTCATGTTCATTTACTCCTAAATATTTCAGTGTGTATTTCCCAAGAATAGGCGTTCTCTTGTATTTATGGTTTTCACGGCTTTAGTAACTTTCACATTAATATAATTCTTTTTATCATTAGGCTATTTGTATTTCAATTTTGCCACAAATAAAAATGACTCAATAATGTCCTTCATAAACTTTCACCTTCTACCATGAAGGAAGACTTGGCCTAGGGGGTCATAAATATCTGCCTCTTTAGCTTTTTTATTTTATTTATTTATTTATTTTGGCTTTCCAAGTGGGGTCTTGCTTTAGCTCAGGCTGACCTGGAATTCACTATGTAGTCTCAGGGTGGCCTCGAGCTCACAGCAATCCTCCTATCTCTGCCTCCCAAGTCCTGGGATTAAAGGCATGAGCCACCACATCCAGCCCCTCTTTAGCTTTTTTAATCTGGAACACCTCACAGTTTTTTTGGGGGGAGGTCTTATATGACATTATCCTTTTTGAAGGACTATTGCCTAAGCCCCCTCCATCCTCTTTCTAAACAGATGCTCCCTATTTTGTGTTTGCGTGATGTTTCCTCATGATGAGACTGGAGTTAGTGTTCTTTGATAATGTGTTGTTCTTAGGGTCTCACATCTGGAGGCATGTGACACCAGATGTTTCTCCTTGACGGTGTTAATTTTGGCCAATCCATATAGGTGTTGTCTGATTTTTTTTTCATTTTGCAATAATTTTCTCCTATGAATATTCTTTGTGGCAATATGAATATCCTGGTCTTCATTAAAATGTCCCCCATTACCACCCATGAATGCTTCTTGCTGACCTCGCTTCACTATGATCATGGAGAAGATTTCCAATGATAGCCGAGCTCCCATGTTTAGCATCAGCCCTCAGTACTCCACTACAACCAGATATTATTCACTTCTGCATTCTTTTAAAAATATTTACTTATTTATTTATTTGCAAGCAAAGAGAGACAGACAGAGAAAATGGGCATGCCAGAGCCTCCAGTCCTGCAAACAGATTCCAGATGCATGTGCTACTCTGTGCACCTGGTTCTACATGGGTGCTGGGGAACCAAACCTGGGTTGTTAATCTCCGCAGGCAAGTGTCTTAACCGCTGAGCCATCTTTCAGCCCCCTCATTTTTACAGTCCTAATGGTTTACAACTTACCTGCTACAGTGAATTGCTTTGATACTCAAATTCTCCTAGCATTATCCTTCGAGCTGAGCTCCACATTTTTATGACACAACTCCATCACTTTTTGATCTTAACAAGATGTTTCCCGCTCATCTTGTGCCAATCTTGCCACACTCCTGAAACCAGCCTTTTCCCTGGGAAGCTTTGGCTCCTGTGAGTGAGGAATGGTATTAGTGAGGATCTGGGCATCACGTGGGCTTATCACTACTGGGTTGCCTTTGATCCTTGGAACTATAACATATCAAAATGTCGGCCTGTTTAAATGCCTTCATACAAACACAACATACTAGAATCGAGCTGTCTTCAAGAGAATGAAGGTCTTTAGGAGACCACGTGATTGTGTTGTGCACTGCAGTTGTGACCCAGGACACTGCAGCCCAGTGAGGCTCATGCTCTTTTGTCTATCCTGAAAGCAGGTGGGTGTGACAGTACAAAGGGCTTCACTGAGGAGACTTCCAAGAGCCTGAGTTTGAGGATTGGGGAGGTGGCTCTGTGGGTAAGGTGTTTGCTGTGCTGGTGTGAGGACCTGACTTTGTACCTCCAAAACCCATGTAAAGATGAATGCAGTAGCACACACCTGTAATCCCAGAGCATCTACAGTGAGATGAGAGGCAGAGACTCTAAGAGAATCCCTGGAAGCTTGTGGGCCGGCTGTCCCAGCCAATGAGAGACCCTGCGGCAAACAAGGTGGTTGCCCTCTGACCTCCACATACGTGCTGTGACATATGCATGTTCTCACACACATGAGCACACACACACACACACACACTCAAAAGAGACTGAGTTTGGGGTCATTTGTAAATGTAAAATCAGAGCCATATAGCCTTCTGTGCTGTGTGACAGCTATCTCCTGTCCATGAGTTAGAATCTGAAGAGTTGTTTTTTTAAAATATATTTTATTTTTATCTATTTATTTGACAGAGAAAGAGAGAGAGAGAGAGAATGGGCATGCCAGGGCCTCCAGCCACTGCAAACGAACTCCAGATTCATGCGCCCCCTTGTGCATCTGGTTAATGTGGGTCCTGAGGAATCGAACCTAGGTCCTTTGGCTTTGCAGGTGAAATGCCTTAACCACTAAGCCATTCCTCCAGCCCTGAAGAGTTGTTTATACAGAGCCTGTTAAACCCCAGATGACAACACGATTTGCCTGAAGAATAAGCTCCTCTTCTCTGACCTTGTTGGCTTAGCACTGGCTTTTCCCCAGTTGGGCACCTCAGTCTATCAGGTCCCAACAATAGGTCTCTCTTTGGCTCTTGTGAGCATCCCTTCTTTCCACAAACACTTGTGAGACATGCTGTCCCTCCTGAGCTGAGCCTGTCCAAAGCCTGAGAAGAGCTCAGATTGGCCTTGGTGTTGGAGATGGCCAACTTCTCGTGTTTTGAGAGAAAACATGAATGTTTAATCTTGTTATTATTGCAGCCTGTTCTGTGTTTGAAATGGTGGCCTTCCCTTCTCACCTATGGTGCCCTGGGCCTCCTGGCTCCAAGTCTTCTGTAGGTTACCAAAGGAGAAGTGGGGCCACTGCACCCTGGTCACCCTACAGGACTTAGCCTATGAGGAAAAGTTGAATAAGTAGTCTTGAGGCTCAAAGGAAGGTAACTAAACAGTTTCTCACCAGGACTACCTTCAGTGTAGCCCACAAGCTTTTACTGAGCCACACTGCCACCCAGGAATCTGTTTTGGGTGCAGAGGGGAGGACAGGGCAGGTTCACCCCCTGCCTTAAGGAGCCGCTAGTTTACTGGAGAAATAGACTAAAGCCAATGGAAGTGTGATAAGCCTGCCTTCTGCTTTGGGACAGAGCATCTATTAGGTTAATTCACACAAATGAGCAGTTCCTGCAACAAGGAGGAGGAGGAGAAAGAGGAGGAAGGTGGGTAGAAGATGGGGATGAGGGAAGATTCTGAAGGCTGGAAGAAGAGGATGGAGGGAAGGGAGAGTGAGGGCCCAGAGATGCAGGACCAGAATCCCTTCTCAATGTCACCTTTGGCTGTCTTGGGCTGAGATCGAAAAGACCAGTGATAAAGGGTATAAGGGACAGGATAGCCAGAGGGCTGTGGGGAATGGAATTCTCCTCTTTGAGGTACTCGCTGGCACCTGGGTCATGGCCTGGGCTCTGCCCAGAACAGTGTCCTTAACGTGAACTTGGGCTAAAATCAGGAGCCCTGGAGAGCAATTGCCACCACTAACCTCTGTGGGACAGGCATTGAGAAAGAAGGCTCAACAGGACCTTAGGAGCACCTGAACTGAAGGGCCCTGGAGAGGGTGAGATGAAGCCTAACCTTAAATTTCTCCTGTTTCTTTTTCTTTTCTTTTTTTTCTTTTCTGTTGGTGCTAGCCTGTAACTCCCAGTACTAGGATGCTGACCTGTAGCACCCACAATGAGCTGTCAATCAGAGATACCTACAAGGTCTCCCAAAATAAGACAGACCTCTGTCAGAGCACTTGATTACCCACCAGAGGTTAATGGTAAGACCCTACTGCTGAAGACACCATATGCTGTCAGCACAGAGCATGGAGAGGCCTGGTTGGAATCCAGAAGAAAGCCAATCCCCAGACAGTTAGCCAGTCTAGTGCTGAAAGGTGCTACATGAGCTACCGGAGGAAAGTGGCCAACATCTATCTGAGCAACTCGAGGTCTAAGCTACTCAGAAGCAAACAACCTGACGTGATGCTCACACAGTGCAATAGTGGCACACAGCCATGGTGGGTAACCAGCTGCTCTTGGATTGGCTAACAGATCCACTCAGGGGAAAGAAAACCATATCTGGAACTGGGAAACAAGTCAGAATCTATACCCTTTAAATTCTCTAAATTAACAATGGTTATCCCATTTAACCTGTGCTGACTTCACTCTCTGTTGGAGAATCTGCTTCTCTTTTTCAGATGGGAGCGACCCAGCGCACTTCACCCTGGTCCCAGCTGAAACCACAGAGGACTTGGAGAAATGAGCAAGAATGCTGCTTTCTCAGTGAACCTGATATCAGCACAAGGGTGGAGATAGACACTGAGGACACTCAACTCCTACTAAACCAGAGATCCAGAGGCTCCTAAGAGCCCATCACTGAAGTAGACTTAAAATGCACCCAACATGGCTCAGGGAATTTTGTGGATGGGGGGGGGTGGAAAGATTGTTTGAGCCAAAAGTTGGGATATTATGCACAGAGACATTGCCTGTCCCCCATAACTGACTGCTGGCCCCCAGAATGCACGACCCACAATCCCCATGGGGATGGCCTGCATCCCCAATGAGGAGGGCCCCTTCGGAAAAGGGGCAGGGATGAGGGAAAGGATGGTACCAACATGTATTGTTTACATACTAAGTATGTCCATGACTAATAAAAATAAATTTTTTAAAAAAAGAAGGCTCTGCTCCCTGGCCATGGGATTCTGACTTTATTCCCAGTGCCAGTTATGAGTTCTCTCCCACTGAGCTGGCCTCATGTCTAACCGGAGGGCCGTTGGTTACCCACAAAGGCTGTGTGACACTATTGCACATGTGTGTACTTCTTGTCTGACTAGTTGATTGCGTAGCTTGCAGAGTCTCCTGCTTTTTCATGCTGTTGGTGACCATTATCACCCAGTAGCTCCCATAGCACTTTTCAGTGCCATGAGGGTTTAATGCCAGGAAAGGACTGGCTTTCCTTGCAATCCTCTTGGTGTCCTGAGACAGCAGCCTGTGGTGTGTTCAGCAATCGCTCTTACCTTTTGAGCTCTGGGACTCTTTAACAATTAACACAGTAAATACTTGTTCAGGGGCTGGAGAGATGGCTTAGTGGTTAAGCGCTTGCCTGTGAAGCCTAAGGACCCCGGTTCGAGGCTCGATTCCCAGGACCCACGTTAGAGGCTCTGCCCAGGATGGATGGAGCAGGGTGGATAGCTGGTTTGCTTCTCTGTCACACTCACCCAGCCAGCCCTGGAAAGAAACCATCACTAGTCTGAGGAAGGGAGCTCCTCTTGTTGAAGACAACTCCTTGTCTTTACTCGTGGGCTTCATCTCTTAAATTTCAGTGTACCTGTAGAAGCATGATAAAAAGACAAAATGAAGTCTGGAAGAAAGGCTAGAGAAGTAGCCTTTTTTAAAACTAGGAGAAATGAAACTTCCAATAAATTTTGTGTCACTCAGAGGTATGGGCATCAAAGTAATGCAGATATATGTCACAAATGTGCTTTAATTAGAATCATAATGGGAGGGCTGGAGAGATGGCTTAGCAGTTAAGGTGCTTGCCTGAAAAACCTAACAACTGAAGTTCCACTCCCCAGTTCCCACTTAAGCCAGACATACAAAGTGGCGCACACATCTGGAGTTCGTTTGCAGTGGATGGAGGCCCTGGCATGCTCATTCTCTCTGTCTGTCTCTCTTCTCTATTTCCCTCTGCTTGCAAATAAATATATATTTTAAAAAATCATAATGGGATGGACTAAAAAAGCCAAAGCTTAGGTGAGTGTTTGGCCCACAGTAGGTCCTCAGTAAACGTGTGTTGATTGGCATAGAGCCTGTTTCTGCAGCGGGGCCAGGCTGGTCTGTGCAAGCAATGGGACATTGTGACCTCAGCAACCTCAGCAGTAGGCCTCAGGCGAGAACTGCGGAAAAAGCTTCTCTCCTGGTGGTGGACGCGCAACACACAGAGTAAATTTCCACCTTGAACTCATGACCACTTGGAAGAGCTCTGCAAACAGAGCTGTGTCCTGGGGCTTCCCAGTTACTTCCTGGCTGATGTTGGGTTAGAGAACCCTGGGCTGGGCCTCTGTTTCTTTTCACAGCTCATTCTCTCAAAGGGCCTCTGTCTTCTGTGGGTCACATCCTTTGCGTCGTCAAGTCGGGGCGCTGATTGTGGAGGTAAGCTGCAGCTCTGCACCCAACTCACTTCCTCACGGCTGTTGATTCCACATGTGAGTTGTCAGTTCCTTAGCAGGGATGCTGTCCATAAGAAATGTGTCCCCGTGAGCTCCTCACCTGGCTGGCCTTCAGTGAAGTAGGGCTTCCTGTGGAACAAGGCAGCGTTTGCAAAACCATCCGGAACACAGCACCCATTGTTTCTATTCAAACCCCACTATTTTCTTTTCTCTTTTTTTGGTTTTTCGAGGTAGGGTCTCACTCTATCCCAGGCTGTCCTGGAATTCACTATGGAGTCTCAGGGTGGCCTTGAACTCACCGTGATCGGCGATCCTCCTACCTCTGCCTCCCGAGTGCTGGGATTAAAGGCGTGCGCCACCACGCCCAGCTCAAACCCCACTCACTATTTTCTTCACTCAGATGTAAGAGGAATCTCAGAAGAGGGGATTAGAAGTGGTGCTGAGTGTCGCCAAGTGCTTCCGGGGTGCTATTGAGACTCAGGGGCTATTCTGCTATGTCGTACATTGGATTTCATTATTATTTGACAAGTATCTAGCTTTTTTTTTTCTACTCTTGTCTGTTCATTTTGGGTTTATATATGTGACCTTCTTTGGCCAGTAAAAGCTAGCTGAGGCTTGAGATGTACTTGGGGGGCTGAGTTTCCCTTCCTATGCCGTGGTATTACCACAAAAAAAAATCACACCTTCACAAGTCCCTTCATCTGAGGATGTTAATAAAGGCATGGGGAAAGCGGGTCTGGATCAGTGGACCCTCAGACTTGTGTATGGGCGTGAAGGACTGAAGCTGCAGGAGGTTGGGCTGGAATAGTTTGTTACACAGCATATCAGGGCAGGACCTGAAGGACACAGTTGAATATCTTGTTAGCAGTCCAGCGCAACTCATCCTTCATACATACATACATACCCAGTAACAAAGACACAGTGTGCCTCTCCTATCCCTGGTCCCAGTCTTACACTTGAGATATAAATATGTTGATTGGCCCAGAACCCCTTCCAGAAATACAGCCAGGCACGTTCTATTTAGTCTTCCATTTCATTTACATTAGGCAATATTTTTTGCATATATGTGTGTGTTATGTGGTATGCATGCACGTGTGTGTCTACTGTGGCGTGTGCACGTATATGTGTTCTTGGGGCACCTGATGGAGTATGCTCACCAGCAGCAGCCAGAGCAGAACATCAGGGGTCTCATTCCATCACTCTTCCAACCATTCTTCTTTGAACTGATTGCTAGCTCTGCTGATTCAAGGGTCTCTGCTCCCCTATGAGACTGGAGTTAACAGACATGTGTGCCCAGGCCCAGCTGTTTCTGGGGGTTCTGGAGACTCAAAACTCAGGCACTCTCAGCCCCTCTCAGGGCCTCATGCTTACACAGAAAGCATAGGAAGTCATCTCTCAGTCCTTTATGGGTATATTTTATCCCTACTGCTATTATCCTTCATCCCCTCTCTCCAACCGTTTCATTATTCTTCCCTTAGGTTCCTCTTTTCCTGTTGCTAGTCTTCCCAGTAAAATCATCCTGTTCCTGCAAACCAACTTCCTGAAAGGAATTCTGAACCACATTGCTTTCTTCTGCAAAAGCCGATAGTAGTTCCCCATTGTTTCCATCGAGAAGGTAAAAATCTGAAGCTGTAGACAGACTTGATGGCACAGGCCTGTGATCCTACCTAATCTGGAGGCTGAGATGGGAGGACAGAAAATTCAAGGCAACTAGCAAGACTATCTCAAAAAATAAATAAAAGAGCCAGGAGTATTGCCGAGGTCCTTGGTTTCCCACCAGGAATAGATGGTAAGACCTTATTGCTGAAGACTCCATATACTTGGGCTGCAAGGCCACTGAGAAATCTCGCTGGAACTGAGCTGATAACCTCCTCCATGTAGACTGACAGAAAGCTGGAAGAAGCCATTCTGCATGCAGTTCAATGGGAGAAAGAAAAATCACCAGTGAAGAAACTCATCAGTGGACACTGCAAGGCTTATAATTGGCCAGCCAGGCCAAATGAGCCAACGGGTGCAATAGTGGCACGTCTGTTATGGGGGAAACCAACTGCCCTCTAATTGGACTGGAGGCCTGCTCCATGGGAAGGGAATATATCCCTGATACTGAAAACTTAAAACAGGGGTAGTCATGAGCCATAGGGGTGTAATGTCTGCTATTGTCTGGCCAAATGTATATACTATGCTTATCAAACTGCCCAGTAAACACTTCTGTTAATGTTCATACCCTTATATTAATGCTATTCTCACTTTTGGCTGAGAATCTTCTCTTTTCAGATGCCAGTGACCTTGGGACGACTCACAAGGTATCATGGTGATGGAAAGAAATGACCGCAGTGCTCAGTACTGCAATATCTGTATCACACCTTCCAAGGCTCAGGGTCTAATGTGGAAGAGGTGGAAGAAAGAATATAAGAGGAAAAAGGAAGGTCAGGACTCCATACAACATGCTCCCTCCAGACACAAAATGGCCTGGATCTCCATGACCTCATAGTGCCTGATACTACCTGCATAAGACCATCATAAGAGGAGGAAAAGATCATGACATCAAAAGTAAAAGAGGGACTGAGATGGGGAGGGGTATGATGGAGAATGGAGTTTCAAAGGGGAAAGTGGGGGGAGGGAGGACCCCCTAGTTAAGGCCACCCGAGACTACATAGTAAATTCCAGGTCAGCCTGGACTAGAGCAAGACCCTACTTGAAAACAAAACAAACAAACAAAAAAAGAGTACCTTTATATACTAATGAGATGAATGGCTGAAGACCTCCAAAAAGCTTCAGGTGGGGGCTAGTCAGAAAGTCCAAGGCAAGACTACAGAGTAGGAACTTTTAGTACCCACACCCCCATCCTCTCTGGGAAGAGGAGAATGGCTAGAGATTGGTTCAGCCACCAAAGGCCAATGATTTGATCAATTATGTCCACATAATAAAACCTCCATAAAACTTCTCAGGGCTGGGAAGCTCAGTAGTAGCATGCATTATTAATATCCTTGAGGCTCTAATTTCATCCCCAGAACCACTACTACAAAAAAAAAACCTACAACAAAACTACCCCCCCCCAAAAAAAACCTCAAGACAAAACACAGCAGCTCTATATCATGAATTTGCGAGAACTTCTGGATTGAACACAGCCATGTACAAGGAGGGCCGTCTACCCTAACTCCACGATCAGAAGCTCCTGCACTCAGGATTCTTCCAGGCCTTTTCTTATCTGCCCTCTACCTGGCTGGCCATCCCTCAATCCGTCAGCAAGTGCCTTGACTTCTGAGCCATCTCTCTAGCCCAGGCTAACCAATTTTTTGTTTGTTTGTTTTTTTGAGGTAGGGTCTCACTCTAGTTCTGGCTGACCTGGAATTCACTATGTAGTCTTAGGGGGGCCTTGAACTCATGTCGATCCTCCTACCTCTGCCTCCTGAGTGCTGGGATTAAAAGCGTGGGCCACCATGCCCGGTTTAGGCTCATCATTTGTATCCTCTGTAATACTGTTTATGATAGCGACTGGTAATAGTGCGCATGGTGATTTTTCTGAATTCCATGAACCATCCTAGCTAATTATCAAGCTTAAGGATATGATTTTTAGTTGGGCAGCAAAAGTCCAGAAGGCCAAAACTTGTGATTAGTATCTGAAATGCGGGGGTGGAGGAACGACTTATGGGACTAAACCCTTTATCTGTAGTGTCTGCATTACATTTGGGCAGTTAGCAGCTGAGGTGAACTAAATCACAGGGCAGGCAGTGTTGAATAACTGGCTGATCTGAGAAAACATCGTTTTGTGTCAGAAGCACTGTAGGTAAAAATGGCTCCTACCAGCTTAGGCAATAGTCCTTCAAAAAGGATAATGTCATATAAGACCCCCCCCCCAAAAAAAACCACTGTGAGGTGTTCCAGATTAAAAGAGCTAAAGAGGGGCTGGATGTGGTGGCTCATGCCTTTAATCCCAGCACTTGGGAGGCAGAGATAGGAGGATTGCCAAGAGCTCGAGGCAACCCTGAGACTACATAGTGAATTCCAGTCCACATCCTTTCCTAGAGAACTGTCCTTTCTGGAGTCACCCATGTCGGGCATATTGTAGCCAGCTCGTTAGCGAGGGTGCCAGGCTCACAGGAAGAGGTCAGATCGGAAGTGGAAGGTGGGTGGCGGTTGGCGAGGTGAAGGGTGCGGTGAGGAGATGTGAAAAGACGCTGAAGCAGCCAGGGAGAAGGCCAGCTCAAGGCACTGGGGCATGACGGCTGTGAGGACCCAGATGAAAAGGGATGGGATGAGCGCCTGCCAGAGGCTTGGTAGACCTTGTTGAAGCTTCCAAAGTTTATCCCACGAGTAGCCAGGCTGAGGGTCCGGGCGATGGATGGGGCATGATGGCCATTTTCGTCTTGCAAAGAGTGGACATATGTGAGTGTGGGCAGCTGGGAAGGTACTTGACACGGATGAGCAGGATAACTCATTCAGATGTGTGGGTGACGGGGCTTGGTTTCAGCAGCCATGAGAAAGGAGATGGTGGCCATAGGGGTCAGAGTTCAAAGAGGAGGCTTGGGCTAGTGACAACACCAAGCAGCTTACATGTGGTGGAGGGAAGAAGTAGAGGCCTTGCCAAGGAGAAAAGCAGAGAGAGAGAGAGAGAGAGAGAGCGAGAGAGCGAGAGAGCAGAAAGGGACAATGGGAAAGTATCTGGTGACATGTGATAATTCTAGGTCAACACAGTTTTAGCTTGAGAACCTTACCAGAAGTGTGGCTGTGTCCAGCTTGCTAAACCTGGACAGAGCTAAGGGATTCTGTGGTGTTTCATCTGATGTCTAAGCAAGGACTCTGCAACCTCGGCGGGGGTGGGGGTCTCTGCTCTTACTCTTTCATAGAAAGAGGATGAGGCAGAAGGTGAGAGCCCTTGGGACAGAAGGAGTAGGGGAAATCTGGACCTCTTCCATGCTCTGAGGGTGCTGAGAAAGCAAATAAATTCCAAAACATGACTATAGAATTTGTGGCAAGATTTTAAAATGTTTTAAAAGCAGGGTGTGGTGGCCTTTAATCCCAACACTTGGGAGGCAGAGGTAGGAGGATCGCCATGAGTTTGAGGGCCACCCTGAGACTACATGGTGAACCTGAGCTAGAGTGAGACCCTACCTCAAAAAACCAAAAAAATTTTTTTTAAGTTTTAAAATTATTTATTTATTTATGTATTCTTATTTGCATGTGTGTGTAAGTGTGCGTGTGCCACAATGCGCATGTGGAAGTCCGAGGACAAGGTGTCTGTGCTCTTCTTCCAACTTCTTTGAGACAGGATCTTTGGCTGCTGCAAAAGAATGCCGGTCTAGCTTGCCAGTGAGTTTTGGAGTGTCCTGGCTCCACCTCCCATTGTCATAGGCGCATTGGGATCACAGACACACCAACCACTTTGCATCTAGCTTTACATCCATATTTACGTGGTTTCTGGGGAGGATCGAACTTGAGTCAGGAGGCTTTACAAGCAAATACCTTTAACCACTGAGCCATCTCCCTAGCTGCTTAAAAACTGTTTATTTGGAAATATTAAACTGACAGAAAACAATTTTGAAACCTTGCACAAATATACCTGTAATCACTTTCCCAGATTTACCTATTAATGTTTTCCCATCTGCTTTATTTTTATGGATTTGTTTGTCTAGCAATCAATCATCTGTCAATCTATCTATTGCCTATCTCTCATCTATCTACTTATCATCTGTATGTTTATCATCTATCTAACTATCTTTAATCTACCTTTATTACTATCTGTCATGTTCATTAACTCCTAAATATTTCAGTGTGTATTTCCCAAGAATAGGCGTTCTCTTGTATTTATGGTTTCCATGGCTTTAGTAACTTTGACATTAATATAATTCTTTTTATCATTAGGCTATTTGTATTTCAATTTTGCCACAAATAAAAATGACTCAATAATGTCCTTCATAAACTTTCACCTTCTACCATGAAGGAAGACTTGGCCTAGGGGGTCATAAATATCTGCCTCTTTAGCTTTTTTATTTTATTTATTTATTTATTTTGGTTTTCCAAGTGGGGTCTTGCTTTAGCTCAGGCTGACCTGGAATTCACTATGTAGTCTCAGGGTGGCCTCGAGCTCACAGCAATCCTCCTATCTCTGCCTCCCAAGTCCTGGGATTAAAGGCATGAGCCACCACATCCAGCCCCTCTTTAGCTTTTTAAATCTGGAACACCTCACAGTTTTTTTGGGGGGGAGGTCTTATATGACATTATCCTTTTTGAAGGACTATTGCCTAAGCCCCCTCCATCCTCTTTCTAAACAGATGCTCCCTATTTTGTGTTTGCGTGATGTTTCCTCATGATGAGACTGGAGTTAGTGTTCTTTGATAATGTGTTGTTCTTAGGGTCTCACATCTGGAGGCATGTGACACCAGATGTTTCTCCTTGACGGTGTTAATTTTGGCCAATTCATCTAGGTGTTGTCTGATTTTTTTCATTTTGCAATAATTTTCTCCTATGAATATTCTTTGTGGCAATATGAATATCCTGGTCTTCATTAAATGTCCCCCATTACCACCCATGAATGCTTCTTGCTGACCTCGCTTCACTATGATCATGGAGAAGATTTCCAATGATAGCCAAGCTCCCATGTTTAGCATCAGCCCTCAGTACTCCACTACAACCAGATATTATTCACTTCTGTATTCTTTTAAAAATATTTACTTATTTATTTATTTGCAAGCAAAGAGAGACAGACAGAGAAAATGGGCATGCCAGAGCCTCCAGTCCTGCAAACAGATTCCAGATGCATGTGCTACTCTGTGCACCTGGTTCTACATGGGTGCTGGGGAACCAAACCTGGGTTGTTAATCTCCGCAGGCAAGTGTCTTAACCGCTGAGCCATCTTTCAGCCCCCTCATTTTTACAGTCCTAATGGTTTACAACTTACCTGCTACAGTGAATTGCTTTGATACTCAAATTCTCCTAGCATTATCCTTCGAGCTGAGCTCCACATTTTTATGACACAACTCCATCACTTTTTGATCTTAACAAGATGTTTCCCGCTCATCTTGTGCCAATCTTGCCACACTCCTGAAACCAGCCTTTTCCCTGGGAAGCTTTGGCTCCTGTGAGTGAGGAATGGTATTAGTGAGGATCTGGGCATCACGTGGGCTTATCACTACTGGGTTGCCTTTGATCTTGGAACTATAACATATCAAAATGTCGGCCTGTTTAAATGCCTTCATACAAACACAACATACTAGAATCGAGCTGTCTTCAAGAGAATGAAGGTCTTTAGGAGACCACGTGATTGTGTTGTGCACTGCAGTTGTGACCCAGGACACTGCAGCCCAGTGAGGCTCATGGTCTTTTGTCTATCCTGAAAGCAGGTGGGTGTGACAGTACAAAGGGCTTCACTGAGGAGACTTCTAAGAGCCTGAGTTTGAGGACTGGGAGGTGGCTCTGTGGGTAAGGTGTTTGCTGTGCTGGTGTGAGGACCTGACTTTGTACCTCCAAAACCCATGTAAAGATGAATGCAGTAGCACACACCTGTAATCCCAGAGCATCTACAGTGAGATGAGAGGCAGAGACTCTAAGAGAATCCCTGGAAGCTTGTGGGCCGGCTGTCCCAGCCAATGAGAGACCCTGCGGCAAACAAGGTGGTTGCCCTCTGACCTCCACATACGTGCTGTGACATATGCATGTTCTCACACACATGAGCACACACACACACACACACTCAAAAGAGACTGAGTTTGGGGTCATTTGTAAATGTAAAATCAGAGCCATATAGCCTTCTGTGCTGTGTGACAGCTATCTCCTGTCCATGAGTTAGAATCTGAAGAGTTGTTTTTTCAAAATATATTTTATTTTTATCTATTTATTTGACAGAGAAAGAGAGAGAGAGAGAAAGAATGGGCCTGCCAGGGCCTCCAGCCACTGCAAACGAACTCCAGATTCGTGCGCCCCCTTGTGCATCTGGTTAATGTGGGTCCTGAGGAATCGAACCTAGGTCCTTTGGCTTTGCAGGTGAAATGCCTTAACCACTAAGCCATTCCTCCGGCCCTGAAGAGTTGTTTATACAGAGCCTGTTAAACCCCAGATGACAACACGATTTGCCTGAAGAATAAGCTCCTCTTCTCTGACCTTGTTGGCTTAGCACTGGCTTTTCCCCAGTTGGGCACCTCAGTCTATCAGGTCCCAACAATAGGTCTCTCTTTGGCTCTTGTGAGCATCCCTTCTTTCCACAAACACTTGTGAGACATGCTGTCCCTCCTGAGCTGAGCCTGTCCAAAGCCTGAGAAGAGCTCAGATTGGCCTTGGTGTTGGAGATGGCCAACTTCTCGTGTTTTGAGAGAAAACATGAATGTTTAATCTTGTTATTATTGCAGCCTGTTCTGTGTTTGAAATGGTGGCCTTCCCTTCTCACCTATGGTGCCCTGGGCCTCCTGGCTCCAAGTCTTCTGTAGGTTACCAAAGGAGAAGTGGGGCCACTGCACCCTGGTCACCCTACAGGACTTAGCCTATGAGGAAAAGTTGAATAAGTAGTCTTGAGGCTCAAAGGAAGGTAACTAAACAGTTTCTCACCAGGACTACCTTCAGTGCAGCCCACAAGCTTTTACTGAGCCACACTGCCACCCAGGAATCTGTTTTGGGTGCAGAGGGGAGGACAGGGCAGGTTCACCCCCTGCCTCAAGGAGCCGCTAGTTTACTGGAGAAATAGACTAAAGCCAATGGAAGTGTGATAAGCCTGCCTTCTGCTTTGGGACAGAGCATCTATTAGGTTAATTCACACAAATGAGCAGTTCCTGCAACAAGGAGGAGGAGGAGAAAGAGGAGGAAGGTGGGTAGAAGATGGGGATGAGGGAAGATTCTGAAGGCTGGAAGAAGAGGATGGAGGGAAGGGAGAGTGAGGGCCCGGAGATGCAGGACCAGAATCCCTTCTCAATGTCACCTTTGGCTGTCTTGGGCTGAGATCGAAAAGACCAGTGATAAAGGGTGTAAGGGACAGGATAGCCAGAGGGCTGTGGGGAATGGAATTCTCCTCTTTGAGGTACTCGCTGGCACCTGGGTCATGGCCTGGGCTCTGCCCAGAACAGTGTCCTTAACGTGAACTTGGGCTAAAATCAGGAGCCCTGGAGAGCAATTGCCACCACTAACCTCTGTGGGACAGGCATTGAGAAAGAAGGCTCAACAGGACCTTAGGAGCACCTGAACTGAAGGGCCCTGGAGAGGGTGAGATGAAGCCTAACCTTAAATTTCTCCTGTTTCTTTTTCTTTTCTTTTTTTCTTTTCTGTTGGTGCTGGCCTGTAACTCCCAGTACTAGGATGCTGACCTGTAGCACCCACAATGAGCTGTCAATCAAAGATACCTACAAGGTCTCCCAAAATAAGACAGACCTCTGTCAGAGCACTTGATTACCCACCAGAGGTTAATGGTAAGACCCTACTGCTGAAGACACCATATGCTGTCAGCACAGAGCATGGAGAGGCCTGGTTGGAATCCAGAAGAAAGCCAATCCCCAGACAGTTAGCCAGTCTAGTGCTGAAAGGTGCTACATGAGCTACCGGAGGAAAGTGGCCAACATCTATCTGAGCAACTCGAGGTCTAAGCTACTCAGAAGCAAACAACCTGACGTGATGCTCACACAGTGCAATAGTGGCACACAGCCATGGTGGGTAACCAGCTGCTCTTGGATTGGCTAACAGATCTACTCAGGGGAAAGAAAACCATATTTGGAACTGGGAAACAAGTCAGAATCTACACCCTTTAAATTCTCTAAATTAACAATGGTTATCCCATTTAACCTGTGCTGACTTCACTCTCTGTTGGAGAATCTGCTTCTCTTTTTCAGATGGGAGCGACCCAGCGCACTTCACCCCGGTCCCAGCTGAAACCACAGAGGACTTGGAGAAATGAGCAAGAATGCTGCTTTCTCAGTGAACCTGATATCAGCACAAGGGTGGAGATAGACACTGAGGACACTCAACTCCTACTAAACCAGAGATCCAGAGGCTCCTAAGAGCCCATCACTGAAGTAGACTTAAAATGCACCCAACATGGCTCAGGGAATTTTGTGGATGGGGGGGGGTGGAAAGATTGTTTGAGCCAAAAGTTGGGATATTATGCACAGAGACATTGCCTGTCCCCCATAACTGACTGCTGGCCCCCAGAATGCACGACCCACAATCCCCATGGGGATGGCCTGCATCCCCAATGAGGAGGGCCCCTTCGGAAAAGGGGCAGGGATGAGGGAAAGGATGGTACCAACATGTATTGTTTACATACTAAGTATGTGCATGACTAATAAAAATAAATTTTTTAAAAAAAGAAGGCTCTGCCCAGGATGGATGGAGCAGGGTGGATAGCTGGTTTGCTTCTCTGTCACACTCACCCAGCCAGCCCTGGAAAGAAACCATCACTAGTCTGAGGAAGGGAGCTCCTCTTGTTGAAGACAACTCCTTGTCTTTACTCGTGGGCTTCATCTCTTAAATTTCAGTGTACCTGTAGAAGCATGATAAAAAGACAAAATGAAGTCTGGAAGAAAGGCTAGAGAAGTAGCCTTTTTTAAAACTAGGAGAAATGAAACGTCCAATAAATTTTGTGTCACTCAGAGGTATGGGCATCAAAGTAATGCAGATATATGTCACAAATGTGCTTTAATTAGAATCATAATGGGAGGGCTGGAGAGATGGCTTAGCAGTTAAGGTGCTTGCCTGAAAAACCTAACAACTGAAGTTCCACTCCCCAGTTCCCACTTAAGCCAGACATACAAAGTGGCGCACACATCTGGAGTTCGTTTGCAGTGGATGGAGGCCCTGGCATGCTCATTCTCTCTGTCTGTCTCTCGTCTCTATTTCCCTCTGCTTGCAAATAAATATATATTTTAAAAAATCATAATGGGATGGACTAAAAAAGCCAAAGCTTAGGTGAGTGTTTGGCCCACAGTAGGTCCTCAGTAAATGTGTGTTGATTGGCATAGAGCCTGTTTCTGCAGCGGGGCCAGGCTGGTCTGTGCAAGCAATGGGACATTGTGACCTCAGCAACCTCAGCAGCAGGCCTCAGGCGAGAACTGCGGAAAAAGCTTCTCTCCTGGTGGTGGACGCGCAACACACAGAGTAAATTTCCACCTTGAACTCATGACCACTTGGAAGAGCTCTGCAAACAGAGCTGTGTCCTGGGGCTTCCCAGTTACTTCCTGGCTGATGTCGGGTTAGAGAACCCTGGGCTGGGCCTCTGTTTCTTCTCACAGCTCATTCTCTCAAAGGGCCTCTGTCTTCTGTGGGTCACATCCTTTGCGTCGTCAAGTCGGGGCGCTGATTGTGGAGGTAAGCTGCAGCTCTGCACCCAACTCACTTCCTCACGGCTGTTGATTCCACATGTGAGTTGTCAGTTCCTTAGCAGGGATGCTGTCCATAAGAAATGTGTCCCCGTGAGCTCCTCACCTGGCTGGCCTTCAGTGAAGTAGGGCTTCCTGTGGAACAAGGCAGCGTTTGCAAAACCATCCGGAACACAGCACCCATTGTTTCTGTTCAAACCCCACTATTTTCTTTTCTCTTTTTTTGGTTTTTCGAGGTAGGGTCTCACTCTAGCCCAGGCTGACCTGGAATTCACTATGGAGTCTCAGGGTGGCCTTGAACTCACCGTGATCGGCGATCCTCCTACCTCTGCCTCCTGAGTGCTGGGATTAAAGGCGTGCGCCACCACGCCCAGCTCAAACCTCACTCACTATTTTCTTCACTCAGATGTAAGAGGAATCTCAGAAGAGGGGATCAGAAGTGGTGCTGAGTGTCGCCAAGTGCTTCCGGGGTACTATTGAGACGCAGGGGCTATTCTGCTATGCAGTACATTGGATTTCATTATTATTTGACAAGTATTTAGCTTTTATTTCTACTCTTGCCTGTTCACCTTGGGTTTAGATATGTGACCTTCCTTGGCCAGTAAAAGCTAGCTGAGGCTTGAGATGTACTTGGGGGGCTGAGTCTCCCTTCCTATGCTGTGGTATTACTACAAAAAAAAAAAAAATCACACCTTCACAAGTCCCTTCATCTGAGGATGTTAATAAAGGCATGGGAAAAGCAGGTCTGGATCAGTGGACCCTCAAACTTGTGGATGGGCGTGAAGGACTGAAGCTGCAGGAGGTTGAGCTGGAATAGTTTGTTACACAGCGTATCAGGGCAGGACCTGAAGGACACAGTGGAATATCTTGTTAGCAGTCCAGCACAACTCATCCTTCATACATACATACTTACCCAGTAACAAAGACACAGTGTGTCTCTCCTATCCCTGGCCCCAGTCTTACACTTGAGATGTAAATATGTTGATTGGCCCAGAACCCCTTCCAGAAATACAGCCAGGCACGTTCTATTTAGTCTTCCATTTCATTTACATTAGGCAATATTTTTTGCATACATGTGTGTGTTATGTGGTATGCATGCACGTGTGTGTCTACTGTGGCGTGTGCACGTGTATGTGTTCTTGGGGCACCTGATGGAGTATGCTCACCAGCAGCAGCCAGAGCAGAACATCAGGGGTCTCATTCCATCACTCTTCCACCCATTCTTCTTTGAACTGATTGCTAGCTCTGCTGATTCAAGGGTCTCTGCTCCCCTATGAGACTGGAGTTAACAGACATGCGTGCCCATGCCCAGCTGTTTCTGGGGGTTCTGGAGACTCAAAACTCAGGCACTCTCAGCCCCTCTCAGGGCCTCATGCTTACACAGAAAGCATAGGAAGTCATCTCTCAGCCCTTTATGGGTATATTTTATCCCTACTGCTATTATCCTTCATCCCCTCTCTCCAACCGTTTCATTATTCTTCCCTCAGGTTCCTCTTTTCCTGTTGCTAGTCTTCCCAGTAAAATCATCCTGTCCCTGCAAACCAACTTCCTGAAAGGAATTCTGAACCACATTGCTTTCTTCTGCAAAAGCCAATAGTAGTTCCCCATTGTTTCCATCGAGAAGGTAAAAATCTGAAGCTGTAGACAGACTTGATGGCACAGGCCTGTGATCCTACCTAATCTGGAGGCTGAGATGGGAGGACAGAAAATTCAAGGCAACTAGCAAGACTATCTCAAAAAATAAATAAAAGAGCCGGGAGTATTGCCGAGGTCCTTGGTTTCCCACCAGGAATAGATGGTAAGACCTTATTGCTGAAGACTCCATATACTTGGGCTGCAAGGCCACTGAGAAATCTCGCTGGAACTGAGCTGATAACCTCCTCCATGTAGACTGACAGAAAGCTGGAAGAAGCCATTCTGCATGCAGTTCAATGGGAGAAAGAAAAATCACCAGTGAAGAAACTCATCAGTGGACACTGCAAGGCTTATAATTGGCCAGCCAGGCCAAATGAGCCAATGGGTGCAATAGTGGCACGTCTGTTATGGGGGAAACCAACTGCCCTCTAATTGGACTGGAGGCCTGCTCCATGGGAAGGGAATATATCCCTGATACTGAAAACTTAAAACAGGGGTAGTCATGAGCCATAGGGGTGTAACGTCTGCTATTGTCTGGCCAAATATATATACTATGCTTATCAAACTGCCCAGTAAACACTTCTGTTAATGTTCATACCCTTATATTAATGCTATTCTCACTTTTGGCTGAGAATCTTCTCTTTTCAGATGCCAGTGACCTTGGGACGACTCACAAGGTATCATGGTGATGGAAAGAAATGACCGCAGTGCTCAGTACTGCAATATCTGTATCACACCTTCCAAGGCTCAGGGTCTAATGTGGAAGAGGTGGCAGAAAGAATATAAGAGGAAAAAGGAAGGGCAGGACTCCATACAACATGCTCCCTCCAGACACAAAATGGCCTGGATCTCCATGACCTCATAGTGCCTGATACTACCTGCATAAGACCATCATAAGAGGAGGAAAAGATCAAGACATCAAAAGTAAAAGAGAGACTGAGATGGGGAGGTGTATGATGGAGAATGGAGTTTCAAAGGGGAAAGTGGGGGGAGGGAGGGTATCACCATGGAGTATTTTTTATAATCACGGAAGTTGTTAATAAAAAAATAAAAAAATTAAAAAAAAAAAGCCGGATGTGGTGGCGCACTCAGGAGGCAGAGGTAGGAGGATGGCTGTGAGTTCAAGGCCACCCTGAGACTCCATAGTGAATCCCAGATCAGCCTGGGCTAGAGTGAGACCCTACCTCGAAAAAACAAAAACTAACTAACTAACTAACTAACTAACTAAATAAATAAACAAATAAAAGTAAAAAGAGAACTGAGGATGTATCTTTGGTGGTTGAGTGCTTGCCTAGCATGTGCAAGGCCCTAGGTTTAATCTTCAGTACCACAAAAAATAAATAATAATCATGAAGATGTTAGGTGTTGGGGCTGGAGATAAAAGTGATAAAAGGCACTTGCTAAGAAACCTACTGGCTGGGTTCAATTTCCTAGTACACATGTGTAACAAGATGTACAAAATTGTGCATGTGTCTTGATTTCATATGCAGTAGTAGGGGGCCCTAGAGTGCCCATTCTCATTCTCTCTCTCTCCTCTCAAATAAATAAATAAAAATATATTTTAAAGATGTTAGGGGAAAAATGTTAGGGTTAGAAAGAGCAAAGGGGATGAATTAGATTTCTTTTACCAAAAGGTTTTCTGGGGGCTGGAGAGATAGTTTGGTGGTTAAGGCACTTGCTTTCAAAGCCTAAGGACCCAGGTAATATTCCTCAGTACCCACATAAGCCAGATGCACAAGGGGGCACATGCATTTGGAGTTCATTTGCAGTGGTTAGAGGCCCTGATGCATCCATTTTCTCACTCTCTCCCTGCTCTTTCTACCAATAAATACAATAAAATAAAATTAAATTTAAAAAAGCTTTTCTGGGTCCAGGCCTTCATCATAGGTAACAAATATATGACAATGTATTTCTTTTTCTTTTTTTGTATTTTGGTTTTTCGAGGTATAGTCTCACTCTGGCCCAGACTGACCTGGAATTCACTATGTAGCCTCAGGGTGGCCTTAAACTCACAGTGATCCTCCTACCTCTGCCTCCCGAGTGTTGGGATTAAAGGCCACCACGCCCGGCCAATGTATTTCTTATCAGCACCACTGGTCACTATTCAGAGAAAACACGTGGTGTTTATCACAGTCCTGCTTTGTGATGAGAACTTTGTCATCTTATTTGTTATTATAAAAGAAGAAGAAAAAGAGGAAGAAGAAAGGGAAGAAGAAGAAGAAGAAGGAAAGCCAGGTGTCTCAGTCAGCTTGGGCTGCTGACACAAAGCACCATAGACTGGGTGGCTTACAAACGACAGAAGTAGATTCCTCACGGTTCTGAAGGTTGGAAAGTTCCAGATCTCTGTGCTGACAGAGTGTCTGCTGGGGTCTGCTTCCTGGTGCTTACATGGCATCTTCCTATAGTGTCCTCCTGTGTTAGAAAGAGGATGAGTGATCTCTCTCTCTCTCTGCATGTGTGGCTTCTTTTTTTTTTTAAAATATATTTTATTTATTTATTTGTTTGAGAAAGAGAGAGACAGAGGCAGATAGAGAGAGAATGGGCACGAACTCCAGATGCATGTGCTACCTTGTGTATCTGGCTTACATGGGTACTGGGGAATTGAACCTGGGTCCTTAGGCAGGCAAGCGCCCTAAGTGCTAAGCCATCTCTTCAACCCATATGGCTTCTTTTATAAGGGGACTAATTCCCCTTAGGAGGGCTCCACCCTCGTGATCCAATCAATCCCTGAAAGCTCCTCTCAATACCATTACTATAAGGGTGTATTTTTTTGTTTGTTTGTTTGTTTTGATGTAGGGTCTCACTCTGGTCCAGGCTGGCCTGGAATTCACTATGTAGTCTCAGGATGGCCTCGAACTCACAGTGATCCTCCTACCTCTGCCTCCCGAGTGCTGGGATTAAAGGCGTGCGCCACCACACGGGGCTTTAAGGGTCTATTTTTATAGAGCATTGGTGGGGCTGATGAGATCAGTGAGAACCTTGGAAAGCCAGCGAGGAAGCAGTGTGAAAGCTGACTGAGACTTGCGATGATGTCATGGTACTGTCGGGTTTAGGCCATCCTTAGACTCCGCATTTATCTCTGATGGCTGTCACCAGGAGATTAGAGTTGCAACTTTTATCTGGTCCTATAACAGGCACTGTGGTTTGGCATGGGAAGCAAGGTGTCTCTGGGGACACATCACTTCATCAGCAGTGAGTCAAAAGAAGATGAAGTATTTGGAACAAGAAATCAAATTGATTTGTTCTCACAAAGCAGAAAACACAGAATAGCAAACAGACAGAAGAAGACTGAAAGACCACAGTGGGGTCACACTGCATCCCGCACTCCTTCTGGGATTGGAGACCCCCATAGGGAGGAGGGAGAGGAGCAGGCCCAGCATCGCCTGGCAGGTAACCGAGCTGCATCCGAAGCAGGTAGTTCTCTTCCTGGGGGGGCTCTCCCTTCTCTGAGCACTCCTGCTTCTCCAGAATGTCCTTGTTTCTAGGCAAATCACCTTTTTTAAAAAAAAAAATTACTTATTTATTTAAGAGAGAGACAGAGACAGAGAGAGAGAGAGAGAGAGAGAGAGAGAGAGAGAGAATGGGCGCGCCAGGGCCTCCATCCACTGCAAACGAACTCCAGGCGCGAGCGCCCCCTTGTGCCTGCAGCTTACATGGGTCCTGTGCCATCTCTCCAGCCCCACCTCTTTTGAATCCCTTTGTGCCTCCCTGTCCTGGCAAAGTGAATGTGCAGAAGCTCCAAGTCCATTTGCCTCCATCACCCTTTGCACCCCAGGGCCGGGGCATGCTCGTAGGACACCCGGATCACCAGAGCCACAGTGCCTGCTCTCCACAGGGAGAGAGACTGGCAGCAGTAAGTGCTGCGGCTTGTGTGTGTTCCCCAGGTTTCATGTGTGGGAAACATGGTCTCCAATGAAGCGATGTTGAGAGTGAGTTCTTTCATGGGGGTCCTACCTTCATAAGTGGGTCAAACTATTCACTCGGCTATTGCAGGGATGGCTTGGTTATAACCCTGAGCTCCCACTGTCTCAGCGTGTGATGCCCAATACCATACCATGATGTAGCAGGAGGCCCTCATCAGATGCTGCGCAGATGCTGGTGCCATGCTCTTGGGCTTGCCAGCTTCTAGAACTGCGAGCTAAATAAACCTCTCTCTCGGGCTGGAGAGATGGCTTAGCGGTTTAGGCGTTTGCCTACAAAGCCAAAGGATCCCCGTTCGACTCACCAGGCCCCATGTAAGCCAGATGCACAAGGGGGTGCATGCGTCTGGAGTTCATTTGCAGTGGCTGGAGGCCCTGGCGTGCCCATTCTCTCTCTCTCTCAAATAAATAAGATTAAAAAATAAACCGCTCTCCTTTATAAATCCCCCGGTCTTATGGAATCCTGTATAGCCAACAGAAAGCAAAGTAAAATGGTAAGCAAAGACTGACCCAGGGCTTCTACTAATTAACCTGCCTTCCAACATACATGCAGATCACAGAAACCACAAAACAAGGCAGGGACCCTATCTAGAAAATTCTGACTTGCCTTTTGTGGAGGTAGGCTCTGGCTCCTTGTTTCTAAAGATGTGTGTACTGCCCTAGGCCTATGAAGCTGCCTGTAGACTTTGCAGAGGTGCCCAAGTTATAGCTCACACTCCAGAGGTGCCCAAATTATAGCTCACACTCCAGAGGTGCCCAAATTAAAGCTGACACTATTCTCTGCACTCTCTCACTTCCAAACTGCGTTTGGATTGCCTTTGTAGAGTTTGGAGCTGTGAAGTTCGAGCTTGCCAGGGAGTTTAAATATTTCCTTAGATGTCACCTTGAGATCCCCTGAACTGGGGCCTAGGGACTCATTAAAGAGAAGCAAACCCTGGCTGCGAGTGAGTGCTCAACGTGGGTGTAGAGATTGGCACTCTGTCACAAAAGGAGACAAACACTACCACTTTTGAGAATCTAAGAAAGCACATAGTTGAAAACGTAACAGTCAACCATAATCTCACTTAGACCATCACTTTGGTATATTTTCTAGATTTTTAAAATAAGTACATTTTAGACATACCAGTGGTATGTTGGGCAACCAACTCTTAAAATCCCAGCTTGTAGTGTTTTCTGGGATCCATGTTGTAGTCCTCCCAGCATGGGTAAGTAACCAATAGTTTATCAACTGGCTTTCAGAATTCCTGAAAATTTAATAACCAGCTCTTGCTGGCCAATAAGAACCAGCTTGGCACATCAGTAGTCAAGGTTACATTTATGTAACTTTGTGCCCTAGTTTTTCTCACTTAAAATCACTGTGGAACATTTTGCCTCCATCATTATAACCATTGTTTCAAGGCAAAAATGTGGAACACTGCTGGAGAAAGGCAATACCATTCAAAAGTGCTCGTCTACAACCTTTCTCCTTTTTAAGGGAAAAGGACTAAACGTGCCTTCACATTGGAGAAACCTGGCCAGAACTGCCTGATGGAAAAGGGCCCACCTGTCATTACCAATAATGGAGCGACCTGTCATGATTCAAGGGAAAGAACACAGCAGTGCCTGGGTGGTATGCTTGCCAAAGGTGTTTACCCTTACCATAACCAGGAAGAACCAATCTCACATGTAGATTGTTAGGCGGGGAGTGGCAAAATAAGCCTGAACTCTTGGGCTGGAGAGATGGCTTAGCGGTTAAGGTGCTTGCCTGTGAAGCCTGAGGACCCAGGTTTGATTCCTCAGTACCCATGTAAGCCAGATGTACAAGGTGGTGCATGTGTCTGGAGTTCGTTTGCAGGGGCTGGAGCCCTGGTGTGCCCATTCTCTCCCTCTCTCTCTATCTGCCTTTCTCCCTCTCTCTCTTTCTCAAAATGGTAAACAAATAAAAATTTTTTAAAAATCTTTTTTTTAATGAAAGCCTGAACTCTTAAATAACAAAGGATGTGACAACTAAAGCAACACACGATCTTTGACCGGATGTTGCATTCTAAAAAATGAACATGCCCAAAGCTCTATAGGCATTTTGGGACAGCTGGAGAGGACGGGGTGTGAACTCTGTCTGAGACCATATGACTGTATCAGTGTCCATGGTTTGGGTGAGATGATGGTACTCTGGATCCCTGGATGGGGATGGAAGTCAGCGATGGGGGTGGGGGGAGGAGACAGAAGACATAGTAGGCAGCCCCATATAGGGACGGGGAGAGAGAAAACACACGTGTGTGGAAGCCTCGAGCATGTGACGCAGGAGCCGGGGTGATGATGCTACCTGGGAGGGTGAGGCAAGGTGGGTCACCGTTTTGAGGCCAGCCCGGGATACATAGCGAGACCCTGCCTCAAGAAACCAAAACAGGAAATAGAAAGAAGAGGACATTATATGGGATGGAACGGGATGTGACTTCTGTCTCCTCACTGGGGATCTCTAGAAAATTTACAACTCTTCAGTGCTTTTGCAGATGAGTTTTTTTGGGGGGTGATAGTCTGACTGCTTTTGAGATGGGGACTGGATCAGAGCAGAGGTTGTCTTTGGGGGGGGGGCTTGGCACATTGCATTTCATAAATTCACTGGAAAAGGAGTACAGACGTGGCTGCAAATGACAGGTGTTCAGTGTCATGCCTGCCCTTTGGGCACCGGCTCTTTACTCTTGCTGGCCCACCACTGCAGAGGTCATGAAATTACAATAATTCTGTTATTAGACTTAGGAGACACTCATTTTTTTGATCTTATTAGAACACACCAATATTTCTGAGACTGTATCAGTTCAAAACCAATAAAGGAAACTCAAAACCCAGCAGACATCGCTCCAACAGAAGGCTCATTTGAATCGTCTTTACCAGCCTAGCACTTGCTCAAGTTGGATTTGTTTAAAACAAAGAGGAAAATACAAATTAAGAAATACAGCCGGGCGTGGTGGTGCACACCTTTAATCCCAGCACTTGGGAGGCAGAGGCAGGAGGATCGCTGTGAGTTCAAGGCCACCCTGAGACTTCATAGTGAATTCCAGGTCAGCCTGAGCTCGAGTGAGACCCTACCTCGAAAAAAAAAAAAAAAAAAAAAAAGAAAGAAAGAAAGACATTTTTCTTCTAAAAGGATATTGAAGGCCAATTAAAACTAAAGTTCTCTGAACAGAGATTAGGGTCACACACTCAAATGTCCACAGGGTTGTGTAAGGAAAAGAAAAAAAAAAAAAAAACCGAGTAAGCTTTGCATGGATAGACATTGGAGCAGTCAGGTTAGAGAGGGGCACTGGGATATTCGCCTCCTGGAATTGGAGTTCTATTAGGAGAGCCACCAGCATTGTGCCACAGGTAGCATGATGAGGTCCCAAAGCCAAAGCCTCCGTGCCCAACGGGGGGCCGGGGGGAGGTGGTTCGTGTGCCATGGTAGGGCATGGCAAGGGTCACTGAAGCTAGAAAGAGAGGGGCTTCTGTTTTTCCAAAGGACAAAAAAGAAAGAAAGAAAGAAAGAAAGAAAGAAAGAAAGAAAGAAAGAAAGAAAGAGAGAGAGAGAATGAAAGAACGAAAGAACGAACATAGGAAGCTTCTTGCTTTTATGGGTTTTCAGGGGAGGGGGAAATTCTCACCCCACAGTGACCCAGTCTTCACGCTAGGACCCAAGGAGGTGTGGGGAATCAAGAAGGCCCTAGACAGAACCAAAGGTCTTGACCTCATGTGGCCTTGGGGGCCTCCCTGGCAACAAGGGGGCTGGCCTTGAGTTCCCTTTGTTGGACTTTGGTTGAAGCACGGGGCTGGGGAGGCTGCTTTTTGTCCTGCTTAGTGGCAGGGCCAGAGGATTTTCAGAGGCAGTGGGCATGCCTGCCTTTGGAACAGAACCACATCTATGTTCCAACAGGCATTCGATAAGCCCTGAAATTCTTGGTGTTTGGAGTACAGTGGAAAGCATGGGGGACTGTGAAAACCAGAAAGGGAAGCTGTGTCCAAGAGAAGTCACTTCTCAGCCGAGGCACAGTCTTTTTTCTTTGGTGGGAAGACAAAACTTCATACTTTCATGCAAAGCTTGTGCGTGTGCGTGTGCGTGTGCGTGTGTGTGTGTGTGTGTTTACAACAGGGCAGCAATGCTGGGTATGAGAAGAGCCAGAGAAAAATGAATTCAGCTTTAACAAGTTGCAGTTGAGATCATGGCTCAGCATATTTTTGAGGCAAGGGTAAGGACATCTTCATTAACCTTGAACTCAACAAGGGCCTACAGCATTTCCAGCTGCTTGTGCCTGGGCTCAGCTTCCTCATTTGCATCATCAGGCAGTCATCTGTGCTAGCAAGGGACCTCTGGTAAATCTACAAGGATTCTTCAATGCTTTTGCAGCTGAGGCTTTGGGGGTGACAAACTGACTCAAGAAAGAGACTGGATCAGAGCAGAAGTGGTCTGGGGAGTGCTTGATACGTGCCAGTTTCATGAACTTAAACTTTGCTCTGGGCAGTACTTCAAAGACAACACAGTAGTCGTTTCTCATGTGTCACAGAAGTAACGTGGGTTCCTTGTAGGACATCAGGAAAATGCTGAAACTGTAAAAGGTAAATTTTCTATACTCCTAGCCTCTCTAGTAACGACCACTATCTTCATATCCTTCAAGGATTTTTGTCTATCGTGTCTGCTTAAATATTTTACCCAACTGGAATCATATTGTAAAACCTACAAGGTAATCTTCCTTTTGCACACAACATATCTTGAGCATGTGCCCTTGTCTGCCAATGGAATAACTTGCTGTGATCCAGTTTTTCATGGCTGGTTAGCGTTTGTTCTGTTTGATGAACATCTTCCAGACCCTCAGTCTTTGCACATATTCCCAGTTATGTTCTTAGCATTAGCCCCAAGAAAGCAGAAGCAAAACATACTGTTGGTAAAGTAAATGAAAATTATATGTCCAGCAGTTTTTTTTTTTTTCTATTGAGACAGTTTTTTTATGGACAAAGCAAAAAGTTTTGGAGTCAAAAAAATAATGGAATTTCAGGAGAGAAGATACTTAGGGATTGGTTGATCTGTGGCAGAGATGTGGTTACTAGCTGTTGCTGATTGGCTGGCACAGCATGGGCCTGTCTGATTGACTGACTTTCAGAATTGGGGCTGTTGGGGATTGGGTAACTCTGAAGCTTAGATTTCTCTCACAGCTGACATTTCCATTGTGCCACAGATTTTAGATATGGTGTGAGGCCTCAATGTTAGTATGGTTTAGAGAACAGACTTTATATACATATACATATATATAGTATTTATTTGAGAGAGAGAGAGAGAGAGGGAGAGAGAGAGAGAGAGAGAAGGAGAGAATGGGCATGCTATGGCCTCTAGCCACTACAAATGAACTCCAGATGCATGCGCCACCATGTGCATATGGCTTACTGGGTTCTGAGGAGTTGAACATGAGTCCTTAGGCTTCACAGGCAAGTGCTTTAACCGCTAAGCCATCTCTCCAGCCCAATATATATATATATATATATATATATATATATATATATATATATATATATATATAATTTTTTATTTTAGAGAGAGAGGGACTGAGGGAAAGAGAGAACTGGCACGCCAGGGCCTCAGCCACTGCAATCGAACTACAGATGCTTGCACCACCTAGTGGGCATGTGTGCCTTTGAGCTTGCCTCACCTTTGTGTGTCTGGCTTATGTGGGATCTGGAGAGTTGAAAATGGGTCCTTAGGCTTCACCGGCAAGTGCTTTAACTGCTAATCCATCTCTCCAGCCAGTATATATATATATTTAATAACAGTCTTTTTTAAAGAAGATCAAGACAATCCTGAGATGAATGGCTGGCTTTCCAAGTGGCTGGCACCTATGTTTGAAGCAATACACTAAAATGGTAGGACAGCTAGAAACTTTGCTTTGAGAAGGGAACTCCTGGGAACATGGTAGTGACCAGACTGTGATGAAGATGAGGAGAGCAGCATGAGTACCAGCTGCAAAGCCAGACCTTAGCAAAAGGCACTCTGGGCTTATGGTGCCAGTGGAGTGGGCACAGAGGCATCAGTGGACAGAACCCTCAGCATTCGCAAAGGTGTAGGTCATACTAGCTGGTTAGGACCCTGGGGCTTGGATTCAATGGAACTGTGAGTCAGTTGTAGCTGGTCAATTGTGTGACCTAAGGCAGCTTATTTAGGCTTTCTGAACCTGACTGCTTCACTTATAAAGTGGGGAAAGGGGCTGGGAAGATGGCTCAGTGGTTAAAGGTGATTGCTTGCAAAACCTATTGGTCTGGGTTCTATTTGCCAGCACTCACATAAGGCCAAATGCAAAAAGTGGCACAAGCATCTGGCATTCGTTTATAGTAGCAAGAGACCCTGGTGCTCCCATACTTATGCACACACAAATAAATAAAAGTATTTTTTATTTTCATTTATTTATTTGAGAGAGAGAGAATGGGCATGCCAGGGCCTTCAGCCACTGCAAACCAACTTCCGACATATGCGGCACCTTGTACATCTGGCTTTACATGGGTCCTGGGGAATGGAGCCATGGTCCTTTGGCTTTGTAGGCAAGCACCTTAATCACTGAGCCTTCTTTCCAGCCCAATAAAAGTATTTCTAAAAAACAAAGTGGGGAAAGTGTCTTTCAGAGGAAGGTTACAAAATTTTCACACAACGTGGTGAGTGGTAATTCTGAAGACTAAGCCTTGGAGTGTTTAGTCACTGACGAGCTCACTGTTACTGGGGGGTGCAGTGTACTACTTGAAAGCGCATGGCAATGTATGGCTACCGTTCCCTCCTGGGAGTGACGGGGTCAAGACAGACTCCCTGTGCTGGAGGAGGCAACAGAGACAAGAGGAAGTACACAGGATGTGGCCCTGAGGGACCCGTATGGGAACACTGGTGGCAAATTTTAAAAACGAGGGCGGGACCTATAATCTCAGCTCACAGGAGACAGACAGACAGACACAGGAGAATTGCCACAAGTAAAGCAGCCCCATATACATAATGATTTCCAGGCCTGCCTGAACTACAGAGTGAGACTCTGTCTCAAAAAAAAAAAAAAAAAAAATTCCCAGAGAATAAAATAAAGAGGTGCAAGAGTGTGTGTAAATAAATAGTGTAAGAAGAAAATACATTTATCAATGACCAGTAGTAGCAAAAAGAGGATAGGATGGAGAAAAGCCACAGAAATGCTTTCTTTTGGAGGATAAGCTTTCCCTTTTGTTTTCCAAATTTTATGCACTATTTCTACAATCATGTGAAGTAATTTTATTCCCTGGCTATTGCTAAAGAGGACATATAAAAAAAAGAGCGAGAAGAGGAATGAAGGGACCATTGACATTTGGGTTACATTAAATTTAAAAATAACTGTTTTCAGTACTATAGAGAAACCCATATTTGGTGACACAAGTGGACTTTAGGGGTAAATTTAGCATGCGACAATCTGCAAATAACTTTTAATCCGTTAGTTACATCAGTATTTTTGTCGCCAGTGAGTGGAGCCGATTTACGTCTGCTTTTAAAGATGCCATTTAGAGAAATGTCATTTCCAGTCATTGCAATGAGAAGCGTGAGAGATTGTAGACTCACAAAAAGCTATTTTCTGAAGGTGGTTAGATTCTAAATGTAATCTGGCTACAAAAATACAGAAATGCCAGCCCAAGTCATAAAATAAAGCTAACAGGTCAAAGACCACATTCAGCCGAAGCTTTTAATAAATATTTCAGTATATGGAAAATTCACTTACTTGCTCAGTAGATGTTGATGGAGGACAGTAGTTGACCAGGTCCCATGGTGTGAGCTGGCTGTCCACACTGGGGATACTCACGCTCCGTATTGTCAAACCTCGCTTCCTTCTTTTCTGAAGGGGTGCTAGTAGGGTTCATTGTGTCGATGCAAAACTCAACTCTCACCCCAAAGGGAATAAGAGTTGGTTCCATGTCTATTAAATATTATTAATTCACTCCAAAGGGAATAAGAGTTGGTTCCATGCCTATTAAATATTATTAATTTAATGTGTAGTTTGTTCTATATTAATCACATATAGTTAATTTAATGAAGCATAGTAAATGGCCTAGGAATGTGGATTCAGGTTGCTTCAAATGACATGTTCCGTGTGTTCATGAAATGGTTACATGAACATTTTTAGCCACAGAACAAAACAAAGTCACATGAATCAATGCATTTAACAAGTATATTGGTGAGACTATGAGGTAGGCAGGTTCCGGCAACGTGAGGACATCTCTGCTATCGAACTCAGATGACTGATGGCATTCTTAGCTTTTGGGTTACCAAGTCAATACATTCCAAGGATTTTCCCTGATCGTTGAAAGGATGTTAGGTCAGATACTAAAGGTGGGCAATGAATTAAAAGAATGAAAGCTAGAGCCGGGCGTGGTGGCGCACGCCTTTAATCCCAGCACTCGGGGGGGGGGGCAGAGGTAGGAGGATCTTCATGAGTTCGAGGCCACCCTGAGACTACATAGTGAGTTCCAGGTCAGCTTGGGCTAGAGTGAGACCCTACCTCAAAAAAACAAAAATAAAAATAAATAATAAATAAAAAAGAAAGCCCACAATAACTCTGCTCTGGGTATGTCGTGTTCCAACTCTCCACAACCACAGAGTTCTGATCAGGTGTATGTAGTCTTCAACACAGATACCACTTGTCTTCAGTTTCTAATTGCACCAGGTCTGCAGAGTCGAGGTGGGCATTCCTGCTATGGGACAGCTGCCAAGCTTTTGTATCCCTATGACCTGGCCTTGTTCAGCCAGAGGCGAAAAGAAGTGTACTTTTCCTGAGCCATTTCATTTCCCCTTTGAATTATGTGAGGGATAACAGAGTGGTCACAGACATGCATTAGGTCTCTCCACAGGATGACATGAAAGAGAGATTGACATGCCTTGGTTATTCCAAAGTTTGTTTTCACTTTCTATCTTACTGAAAAACTAAAATGTTACTTATTCTCAGGGAAAAAACAAACAAACAAACAAACAAAAACAAAGCTGTGAATTAACTGGGGCATCTGTTGATATTTCTGAGGCTGAATAGACTTTGGGGAGTAATCTCAAAATGTATCCATTCTTGAGAGTTCATACACACAGGAATGGGGTGGGGAAGCCACCAGACACTTCATTGCAAAGGGACTGAATATTTGAGAACCTGGAAGAGACAGTGTCCGGGGAAGAGGAGGACTCAGCTATGCTGAGTTGGTTGAGGGCCCAGAGAATGTCATTAATCCAGAGTTTGTAGCTGAACCCTGCCTGAACCTTCCACCTGGAAGTGTGTATGTGACTTCGAGAAGGGGCTGTGCATAGCCAAGTCCTGGAGACGCAAAGGCTGCAATAGATGTGCCTTGTTCCACAGGCAGGTGAGCACTGGGATTTAGGAGGGAGTGCAGAAAAGTCGGGATGGTGCTCGGTGGAGTCTGCAGCCAGTGAGACTGAAGATGAGTGGCCTGTACAAATGGCAAAAGTGGCCAGGAGTTAAGCATGGCAAGGAGGACCCGGGGAGCTGACTTTGAATTGGCATCCCCCTTCTCCATTATGCTAGAAGATCTTTTTAAGTTCATTAGTCATCCTACCTTCCTTTTCTGTAAATTGTCTCTTCACATCTTTCACTCATTTCTACTACTGAGTTCACCTTTGCTAATGTTTAATAATTCTTTTCCAAATTCTAAAGACTAATCCATTGCAGGTTAATTCCACTGCAAATATGTTCTGCCAGCCTGCGCCTCTCTCTCTCTTTTTCTGTATTTTTAAAAATTATTTATTATTTGCAAGCAGAGAGAGAGAGAGAGAGAGAGAGAGAGAGAGAGAGGTAGAGAAAAGAGAGATAGGCAGAGAGAATAGGCATGCCGGGGCCTCCAGACACTGCAAACAGAACTCCAGGTACATGTGCCATTTTGTTCATCTGGCTTTACATGGGTACTGGAAAATCAAACTCGGGTCATTAGGCATTGTAGGCAAATGACTTAAGCATTGAGCCATCTCTCCAGCCCTCTTTGTTGAGACACAGTTTCATGTAGGCCAGGCTGGACTCAAAGTCACTATGTAGCTGAGGGTGGCTTTGAACTCTTGATCCTCCTGCAACCAACATCCTGAGTGCTGGGTTTATAGGCACACACCACTATGCTAGGTTCAGACTCTTTCTCTCTCAATCTCTCTCTCTCTCTCTCTCTCTCTCTCTGTGTGTGTGTGTGTGTATACATGCCAGGTGGTCAGAGACAACTTTTGGATGTCCATCCTTGCTTTCCACATTCTATCAATGGACATTGCATTTCAGGTTCTAGGTTGGCATTTGATTGTCTCTTGGACCACATACAGAAGTTCCTGAGGGAGGAATTGCTAGGTTAGAGGTGTGTGTCTTCAACTCGATTAGGTGAAGAAGGCAACAGGAGCCCATTGACATGACCTGGGTCATTGCTGTCACTTTCGTCTTCCTGCCTTCTATTTTCCTTCCTCAGGTGTCATGAGCACATGACTGATTAGCTTTCAGTCTTAATTTCTAATATGAACATTTAAGGCTGTCACTCTCTCTTTACTACATATAGCAGAGTGAAGCACAAAACCTGGCAGGGTGTCGGGGCACCTGGAGGGAGGGGGCATCTGCCCGGGGGGAAGGCACAGCATTTGTGAGAGATGTTTTACCAGGCGGATGGAGCAAATGATGGCTGTGCTAAGGGTGAGAAATGCCGGGATTCTCACTGTTGGAAAAATGAGTGACACATATGGAAAGGAAGCTTCCAGAATGATTGGGAGACATTTGCACCAACTAGAACTAAAGGCAGTGGTGTCGGGTTTGTGAGTGCCCTGTTTACTTGGCTTAGGCTCTGTCACCCCTCATCCACCACATACATACATACCCACTGATCTGCTCCTTGCATGGACAAGAATATTGGTGTCCTGAGTGTCTGCAAGTGTCTTAAATGGAAATTTTAGTTTTCTCACTAAATCTCATGTTCACCCACTTCATGTTGTATCGTGACAGTTTTCCTGTGTGCATTACTTGTAACATCTACATCACAGTCTACTAACAGTAACTAATATTATAGTGAATATCTTTGTGCATGTTAATAATTCCCCTTGAAATGGCTAGTCAGGAGAAAAAACACACAATATTTTAAAGGCTTCACCAGGTGTTTCCAAATTGCCCCTCTGAAAGGTTAAGCACGTTTATACAGGCATTCTAATCCACCAGTGTGGGAATGCCCAGAAAACATTCTAGCAACTTCCTTCCCAAGATAACACCATGGGTGGGACTGCAGGCAGAACCCTCACCAGGTCCTGGGGGTGAGGCAGGGCATCTGGCTGGATGTGCCCGTGGATCCTGTGGGAAATGGGGAGGCGTGGATTGGAGACCCTGGTCTTGAGGTGAGAACCTCAGAGATTTCCTCAGCCACCCCTCTTCCCTGTGGTGAGCCCAGTGTTGGGGACACATCTGGCGCAGACCCTCACTCCTGAAGGACATGGGGAGGCTTGAGGGCTGTAGGACCTGGGGGGTGAAACCTCCACCCACCCCCAGCACCCCTCAGCCCTTGTACAAGAAGTGTGTATTGGGGGCCAGGGCGGGGAGGCAGCTGTGCTTGTCTTTGTGAAAAGCAAGCTTGTGCCCTCTTGGGCTTTTCTTCTTCTTGGGAGCCGGGGGAGGGTTACAGGCAAGGTGAGGCCACCGCTGCCAGCACATGGCCACAGGAATCCGCAGGGCAGGGCAGGGCTGGGATCCAGGAGGGAGGGACTTAGGGACTCAGCATCTGCAGCCTGAAGTGGGGCACAAAGCCTGCCCTTGTCCCTGCGTCCAGACCTCCTGGGGTCCTGTGACCCGCACTCCAAGCCCAGTGTCCCCACCGTGCCAGGAAGGAGACTTGCTTCCTGCAGTGGAGAGGACTTCTCTACCAGGGCTCAGGCCCCAGGTGGGGGCTCAAAGGCCAGGTCTCTTCTCTGATGGCAGAGTTCCATGGTGATGAGGGCGTTTTCGGAGTGTGGCACTCTGATAGCTGCTGCTCATAGATGTGATGATGGTGGTCCAGTCAATGGTCACTTCTGCAGGGAGCCAGGGTGCAGGTGCGGGATGGTCAGAGGTGGACATCTTGCAGTGCCTTGCCCCTTTCACCTGTGGTGTCCATTGTAGTACTACAGCAGGTGCAGCCCCTGGACATGCCTTGACCAGACTCCTTAGACAAGCTGTCCATGCCAGGGTTTGAAGGGGTGGATGCTAGAAATGCCAGCAGCCTTGTCTAATGCCCCCCTTCTTTATGATTCCTGCTCACTAACTCCCCCTCCACACGCACCATGCTATGAGAAGAGTCCCTTGCCATATTTCAGTGGAAGGCACGCGTGTACTGAAGGTCCCCTGACTCTGCGTGAAATTTCCACTCCGCCTCCTACCATGCAGGGTGAACTGATCCTTTCAATGAATGTTTCTCTTCTTAGCGTCCAGTTATTGAGCGCCCGCTGTGCGCCAGCCACTATATCAAGTGCTGGGGCTCCCAGGACAGCGGCAGTCTCTGTCCACTGGGCAGCTGCAGGTCCACCTCTAAGGCCCTGCCTCGGCACTGATGCTACCTTGCCTTTGGCAAGTTCCTCCCTTCGCTCTCAGCTTTCACTATGGATTAAATGATGCAGGTGCTTGGAGATGGTGGGACCTGCACAGTTAATCACTAAGGAGTTCTTCAACTGAGACTGGCAAGAAGAGGACAAAAATGGAACCCCAGAGAGGTGAGACTCAATGCGTGAAGCCAGGCCTTTGCTCTAGACCAGCAGCAAGTCAAACCAGCACTCCTAGGGCTGACTTGCTATTTCTCACGAAGTCTTTTTTTTTTTTTTTTTTTTAACTCAGCAAACTCAAGCAAGATTTCACATTTACATCTAGAGTGCAGAACATAAAAGCCGTGATCCTCAGCAGCGAGGCAGGTGCTGTTCGCTAACTATTCTGGGGTGCGGTTGGGGTAGAGGGAGAATGAGGTTGGAGAGGTCTGAGCACAAGGCCACAGGCTGAATCCTCTGTCCGCAAACTGTTCACATTGTGTTCCCTGAGACTGGCTCTGCTCCCATGTTTCTCCTGCTCACCGTCCTTCTGTGGCTCCCTGTGACCACTGCATTAGGCTGGACCTCCAGTCTGTCTGTCTAGTCCTGCCTCCTGATGCTCCTTCCATACCTGTAGCTCCAAGCGGGTAGGACCAGTGGTTGCTATGTGTGCATTGTTCTGTGTTTGCTCTTGATAACCATGGCAACCAGTTCTTGCTCAGGGCTCATCATTCATTGCATCTTGAGCTGCCCCTGTACACTCCTACCTCACAGGAAGTACCATCGTTGCTGCTTTGCAGATGAGAAAACGGGACAGCTCTTCATGGGCTCAAGGTTGTTTGGCAAATAGAAATTTGAACCTAGGCCTGTTCATCCTTGAACCTAATTCTTTCTTTCTTTCTAGAGGGGGGGGGGTTAAGGGTACACCAGGGCCTCTGCATGCTGCAAACAAATTCCAGACTCAACCACTCTGTGCATCTAGCTTTACGTGGGTACTGGGGAATTGAACCTGTGTCATTAGGCTTTGCATCTTTAACAGCTGAGCTATCTCTCCAGCCCCTTGAATCTAAACTCTTCGCTGTTACTTAGGCCTTTGGGGACATAGTACTGTGCCCTGTGTGGTCTCTATTAAATGGTTTTATGAAAATGTTTGAAGTTTGGGGTGAGATATCAAAAGTGAGAGTTGAGACCAGTTGGTCTGGATGTCTCAGGAGACCTAGCCTTTCCTATCAGATCTTCCCCTCCCCAACCCCCTCCTTCCTGCTCCTTAATCTTTCTCCACCCCTACTAACTCAGTGGACCACAAGGTTCTAGGCCATTGAGAGCCATTTCTTTCTTCCCCAAGCACCTCCATCAGCAGGGGTGAAGTGTGGTCCAGAAGTGTGTGCCTGCCTCTCCCAGCTCTTCACACTGGTCATTCAATACTCTTAATACAATTCAAGAGTGTCAACTATCCATAGCCCCTGATATAATAGAATGACATAAAGAGCAGGCTGATGGCTCTGAGGTTGTGTCCACAGGAAGGAGCTCCCCCACCCCACTTCAGGTGGACACTAATCCTGCCCCACACCTGGTAGTGCTAGAAGGAGTAAAAAGTTGCAGTGTTCTGAGATTCTCCAAGGTTCTGGGAATGACAAGGTAGCACAGGGGGTAGAAGGCATTTGTTGCAGGTCTTTGCTGGGTTTTGCCCACTGCCTGTTAGGCCCAAAGGTCAAGTGAGGCAGTTGAGAAAGAAATTCTCTCTGTGAGGCATTGGAGGGCCCGCTCAAAGGAGAGAATGGGCCCCTTTCAGCAGCCCTGCTTGGAGCCAGGACACTATTCCCAGAGGGACAAGCTGGTGAATGGTCATCTGTCTGCTCAGATGGACCAAGGCCTGGCCTACAAGGGAGGAGACTAGGGTTCTGATTTCTGTTTGCAAAGCCAAGGGCTCTGGAGTACTTCAATAAATAAATACCTATTTATTGAGCTCCTACTGTGTGCAGGGCACTGTTGGGGACACAAAGAAGCACTGATTTGAAAAACCACAGACCAGAATTTATGCATGCAGATGAGCCTGCTCCACAGGGAGGCTGGACACTCACAGATTCATGGAGGCCACCACATTTGAGGAACCACCCCGGCCCCATTTTCCAAACAATCTTGATGTTCATCGTAGAAATGGTTGATGTTTGAAAGTTCAAAACAGCTGATAGTTACCTGGAGTTTCTTCATTCTTTGCCTATGGTTAGCCAGGCGTTTTTCTTACTATGATGGGTAGGAATGTTCTGGAAGTGCTCATGGTCTACAAAGGGTGATCAGCAGGTGTGTCCAGCTGAGGACCAGTGAATGACATATATCCTTGGGAATGGGAATCGGCTAGGGCTTCCCTGGAGAGGGTAATGATTGACAGTATTTACTAATCACTCCATGTAGAAGGCATTGTGTCCAGCCTTTTACATGGGTTAATTATCTTGATTTATTATTGCAGCTCTTCAGGGGAGCAACAACAGGATACACCCCCATCCACATTTGACATAGGTGGAAACTGAGGACCTGGGAGTCTGAGCAACTCTTCCAAGAGCACACAGCCGGTAAGCACATTTGAACCCTGTTGATGTGATTAATACTGTGTACTGCTCTGGGAAGAAGTAGAACAGGCAAGCAGATCACCAGTAAATACAGTCACTTAGTGCTGAGGCTGGTTTTCCTGGCTCTAAAGACACTTTCCAAAGAGGATTTGTGGGCCATGGCAGCATCATAGGATGGAGTGCTTGGCTCCTGTGGAGTCTTAAAGGGACACACTTTTAAAATATTTTATTTATTTACTTATTTATTTATTTATTTGTTTATTTGAGAGACAGAGAATGGGCACATCAGGGTCTTCAGCCCCTGCAAACGAACTCCAAACATATGTCCCCACCCTGTTGTGCTGCTGGCATATGTGGGTCCTGGGGAATTGAACCAGGGTCCTTTGGCTTTGCAGGCAAGCACCTTATTCGCTACGCCATCTCTCCAGTCCTGGGAGAAGCTCTTTGAGGTAGACAGATAGTTTTACATCTTGCTTCTCCACTGCTTGCTAAGTGGCCTCAGACAAGTTCCCTGACCCTGGGTATTTGTTTCCTCTATTGACACTGGTTTGGCAGTAGCCTTATGAGGACACCTTGTCAGCGAGGACCACCATAAGAGAATACCAAACTCTGGGTAGCTGAAATAACAGTCTGGAGACTAGGCAGGCCATGTTCAAGGTATGGTCATATTCAATGTTCTTTTTCCTGGCATGTCCCTTTTCCTGGTTTGTAGAGGGTGGACTTCTCACATGGCCAAGAGAGAAATCTATTATATCTCTCCAAAAGGGCACTAATTTCATTCCTGAGAGCACCCCTCTTGTGACCTAATTACCTCCTGTGATGGTTTGAGTGTAAAATATCCCCCATAGCCTCATGTGTTTGAATATTTAATCTACAGTTAGTGGCTCTGTTAAGGAAGGTTGTGGGATGTTTAGGGGGTGAAGCCTTTCTGGAGGATGTGTATCACTGGGACAGATGTTGAGGTGTTACAGCCCAATCCCACAGGCTCTCTCTACTTCCTCTCTGTCAGTGTGAAAGTGCTCAGTCCTGCCATGCTTTCCCTGTCATGAAACTCCCTCAAAACTGTAAGCCAAAATAAGTCCTCTCATTCTCTGAGCTGCTCTGGGTGGGTATTTTGTCCCAGCATTAAGAAGTTGACTAATACACCTCCCCCCGCCAAAAAGCCATGTCACTTCATAAATCATACTAGGGGTTAATATTTTAACATATGAAGTTTGGAGGAAACATTCAGTCCATAACAAGAATCAAAGAATGGGGCTAGAAAGATGGCTTAGTGGTTAAGGCACTTGCCTGTGAAGCCTGAGGACTCATGTTTGACTCTACAGATCCCATGTAAGCCAGATGCACAAAGTGATGCAAGCGTACAAGGTTGCACATATGCACAAGGAGGCGCATGTGCCTGGAGTCTGATTGCAGTGGCTGAGGCCCTGGCTCGCCAATTCATTCTCAATCTCTCTCTCTCTCTGTCTGTCTGTCTGTCTTGCATAAAAAAGAACAGTCTATTGGGCTTGCTTCAGAAAGGAAAGGATAAACCGAGCGTGGTGGCACATGCCTTTAATCCCAGCATTCGGGAGGCAAAGGTAGGAGGATCTCCATGAGTTCAAGGACAGCCTGAGACTACAAAGTGAATTCCAGGTCAGTCTGGACTAGAGTGAGACCCTACCTCAAAAAAAAAAAAAAAAAAAAAAAGAAAGAAAGAAAGAAAGAAAGGAATGAAGGAAGGAAGAAAGAAGAAAGAAAAGGATCAAAGAGTGTAAATTATATAAAGCATTAAGAAGAATAGCTATTCAATGAATATTAATCTGCATTTCTCATGTGAGAATCAAATGAAATCATGAAAATGAAATGAAATGAAAACACTCAGTACATTTCAGATGAGGCTTCATGAATGTGCCAATATCTGACCAGTTTTATACCACAAAGAGTTCCTGCTGGGTGTGGTACACATGCCAATAATCCCTGCACTTGGAAGGAAGGATCAGGAGGATTAGGAATTCAAGTCCAGCCTTGGCTCCATAGCAAGTTTAGGGCCAGCCTATGTTGCATGAAACCCAGTCTAAATAAATAAATAAGGAAGTTCTTTATAGTTTAACCTATGAGCCATGTGCTGGCATATATAAGCAGTTACTATTATGATCTGCTGTACTGTTGGTTTTCATATTTTGTACCACACAGAGTTACTGGAGTGGTTGGGGCTAGAATGGGGGTTCCCGGTATTTCCTCTCTCTGTACAAGTGCAGGAAACCTCACAGCTTCAACGAGTTGAAGAGGGTCTTACTCAGAAGGACTGAGTCAGGGCCCCCACCCAACTGTGGCTGGCCTCCCTCCTGCCTCCTTCTGGGTGGGGTCTGGAATGTTCTGCTCACCCAGATTCCAGCACCATGTCAGGAGGAATTTCGCAGCCTCTGAATAAACCAGTCTGCAGATGAATGTGACCCAGTCTCTCTCATTTGTTTGAGCAGATCCTCTGAGCTCTGTGGAAGAAGTATGGAAGTCAGAACCACACTCTTATGGTCTTGGGTTTCCTCATTCAAGAACTCATGTCTTGTTGTTTTCTTGAGCTAGGGAGGGGGAGAGGTGACCTGCCATCCTGAGAATGCTCTGGGGACTTTTACCTCCGGTTTTCCTCCTTAACACAGAACATATCATCAACGAAGTCAGAGACAAGTGACAAATTACTGGGACATCCCATCTCACCTTTTCCAATATTTTATTTTTATTTATTTATTTGAGAGTGGGAAAGAGGCAGAGTGGGAGAGAGAATGTGCGCACCAGGGCCTCCAGCCACTGCAAGCAAACTCCAGACATGTGCCGCCTTGTGCATCTGGCTTACGTGGGTCCTGGGGAATCGAGCGGAGGTCCTTTGGCCTTACAGGCAAGCGCCTTAACTGCTAAGCCATCTTTCCAGCTCCCATCTCACCTTTACATGGGGCTTGGGGGTTGAACTTGAGTACTCCATCTTGAATTGGAGAAGGCTTTATCTACTAAGCCATCTCCTCACCCCCTATTTGTTTGTTTCTGAGAGAGTTTCATGTAGCCCAGGCTGGCCCCAAACTTGTATATCTGTATACTTTATACTGTAAACTTGTAACTTTGATTTTCTGATCCTCCTGCTTCTACCTGCAGAGTGCTGGGGTTGCAGGTTTGTACCACCACACCTGGCTTTGTGCAGCACTGGGGATCAATCAAGGGCCTTAAGAGGGAATGAAAGAGTGTAAGAGCCACAGGGTGGGAAGGAATGTCCAGAGACATAGCCCTCCCCACAGTGACAGACTGCTGCTCTCACAACTCATAACCTACAACTCCGTGGTGAATACCAGCAATCCCACTAAGGAGGGCCCTCAGTGGAGTGGGGGAGGGAGGAGGGAAATGATGGTACCAACATATGATGTGTCCATACAAAGTTTCTACTTAATAAAAATAGATTTAAAAAATCTAGGGCCTTGTGCATGCTAGGAAAGTACTCTCTCTACCAACTGAGCTACACCCCCAACTCAGTATATTATGTTTATTTACCAGTTTTTCATACAAGGAGTCCAAGCTACGCTGCTAAGTGGAAAAAGAAGGGGAACATGGTGTTCCCTTCCGTGTAAGAAATGAATGCAGTGTAAAATAGTGCGTTGAGTTCTATGTGAACGGCTTCATTATTTTTTGCTGGATGGTGAGGTCTTCACCAGCCTGTGCCACCTGCTTGTTGAAATCTTTTTTTTTTTTTTTGAGGTGGGGTCTCACTCTAGCCCAGGCTGACTTGGAATTCACTATGGAGCCTCAGGGTGGCCTTGAACTCACAGCGATCCTCCTACCTCTGCCTCCTGAGTGCTGGGTTACAGGCACATGCCACCATGCCCTGCTTTGTTGAAAACTTTTGGATGAAGGTACCCTGAAATTTTCCATTCTACTAGAAGAAAGCATTTTTCCACTATAAAACTTGTTCTAACTTTCCACCTTCAAGTAGTAAATGCCAAAATCTTCCAGATTTTAGTCTCTTTTACCATCTGTATATAAATCCTTTAGGGCGCATTTTCTACATAGAATGATTATAATTCAGATTCACTTTCTGATCTTTATTTTTCCCTTAAAATAGGGCTTAGCAATGTTTCTTTGAAAGCGTTTGAGCAATTAAAGAGTGCATATATACTCCTCTCTCTCTCTCTCTCTCTCTCTTTCTCTCTCTCTATCTATCTATCTATATACACACACACACATATATATATGTATATATATGTCAATTGGCAATTTACTTGTATATGAATGGATCTTTAAGTCTCTGTAAGCAATGAATTCTCAATTAAATAACTAAATATGATTATTGTCTTAAAGAAAGAAATAGGAGGCTGGGGAGATAGCTCAGTGGATGAGCACTTGATTGCACAAGTGTGAGTACCTGAGTTCAGATCCTCAAAAACCATGGAAGTAGATGTCTGTAATCCCAGCATGCCTGTGGTGAGATGGGAGGCAAAGAAAAGAGATTCATCCGGAAGCTCATGGGCTAGCTAGTCTGACCAAACGCAGTGGTGAACAAGGAGACACTCTGCCCCAAATAAAGCGTAAGGTGAGGACACATCCAAGGTTGTCCTTTGATGTCCAAATGTGCACTATAGTCTGGATTCCCACACATGAAGACACACACACACACACCTAAAAAAAAAAAGAGAGAGAGAAGTAGATGCAACTAATAGTATTTACATGTTTTCTTAGTTTTCCAAACAATAACTATATTAGATGGGGAGGGTTTCTGAGGACTAGTGGAAGAAAGAGAAAGATGACAAAAGTGTTTTCTGAGAACAGCTCTTAGATAATTTTAACTTTTGAACTATGTGATTATTTTGTATATTTGAAAATAAAATTAAACAAAAGGAGAAAAAGCAAACCCTAAAACAGAACACAAATGCAAACAAATAAACCCATTTTTATGTTAAATTGGTACTGCTATTTCGTGAAGAGAAAGAGTTATTCCAAACCACCTCAGCATGGTATTTTGACCAGAAGTGAATATGTTCCAAGGAGAAAAACAATGGTGAAGAAATTTTAAATTTCATTTAACAGGCTTATTGTTAGAAGTAATGTTAGTGGAACCTCTTATTGTTGTAGAATAAAACAAATAAATAAATATCTTCATTACATTAGGAGCCAATGTTTGCAATGAAAAAGAAATAGAAACATAAAAAAACTTAAAAATAAAGCTTTAATTTTCGAGTGCATAGTTTATCAAAACTTATCTTTTGTCTCTAAAAGCATGGAGGTGACAGTGAGCACCCCTAGTACTCACACCTTGGTGTCTAAAGTCCCAGCTCTAGAGCAATGGTTGGCGCAGCCCTGGGACAGGAATGCTGTGTCAGCCCAAGGAGGCTCTTTGCCTCCAGTCAAAAGGACATGGCGGCTTCCTCTGAGTACATGTGGCTCAGTGTATCCAAATTACAAAGAACAATGATGCTAATTAATTGGAACTTTATGAACAAAGAATATATAGAGAGGGGGGATGGAGTAGCCGGGCGTGGTGGCGCACGCCTTTAATCCCAGCACTCGGGAGGCAGAGGTAGGAGGATCGCCGTGAGTTCAAAGCCACCCTGAGACTCCGTAGTGAATTCCAGGTCAGCCTGGGCTACAGTGAGACCCTACCTCGAAAAACCAAAAAAAAAAAAAAAAAAAAAAAAAAGAGGGGGGATGGAGAAAGAGCTAACAAAGAGAAAAATAGGGAGGAGAGTCTGTTTACACATGCATTTATTTATTCATTTTGAGTGAGAGACAGAGAGAGAGAGAATGGGTATGCCAGGTCCTCTAGCCACTGCAAATGAACTCCAGAGACATACATGGGTACTGGGGAATTAAGCCTAGCTCCTTAGGTTTCACGGGCAAGTGCTATAACCACGAAGCCATCTCTCCAGTCCTATTTACACATATATTTAAAAGAATGATAGGGTGGAGGCTGGAGAGATGGCTCAGCAGTTAAGGTGTTTGCCTGCAATGCCTAACCTACCCAAGTTTGATTCCCCCAGTATCCATGTGAAGCCAGATTACAAAGTGGCTCATGCATCTGAGTTTGTTTGCAGCTACTAGAGGTCCTGGCCCCACCATGCCCCCTCTCTGTCCCTACTCCCTTCTCTCCCTCACCCACTGCCCCTGGGCATGGTGGCCCACACCTTTAATCCCAGCACTCAGGAGGCTGAGAAAGGAGGATCCCCATGAGTTTGAGGGCAGCCTGAGATGACAGAGTGAATTCCAGATCAGTCTGGGATAGAGTGAGACCCTACCTAAAAAATAATAATAATAATAATAATAATAATAGTGATAGAGTGAGAAAAACATTTCATGATGTTATTGTGAAATACTCCCACCATGGCTGATTTCAAATGACTGACTGATGTCATTGCAGTTCAAGTTGGGGACAGGTTTACATATAATCAGTACTCACGGGCTCATGTGATCCAGCTGACAAAAACTGAACCCAAAACATCCTGATTCCTCAGAAGCCTCTGGCTGGCTTCATAGAGGAGTCGTGTTTAGAGCCTGGATCCCAGGAAGGAAGGATCAGATATAAGCTAAGAGCCTTTCAACCCGAGTCAGTGTCCTCAGTGCACAATGACAGGTTGCCCAGACTCAGAGATGAATGTCCATGCTCCCAGAATGCTCCCAACTCCATCTTCTCTTGCTCAGTATCAACATCCTGGAAGAGGTTCTCCGCTCTACCCAGAATCTGAACTCTGCTGCTTGGGTCTGTTTGCCTCGTTTAAAGTCAGTGTTCATCTTATGAGGGAAAAGGGCATGGAGACCATCAAGAAGCATCTGATAATGTTGATGGTGAAGAGAAAGAAGATAAGGACAGAGGACAAAGAAGTGGCAACAGTAATATTGGTACCAGTGGTGGTCATCGTGGTGATGAAACTGATAGCTGAGATTGAGCCATGGAGGGGAGAGTGGCAAAGACACGGCTCAGTCTCAGCTATCAGCTTCTTTCTCTTCCTCATCAACATTACCAGATGTTTCTTGATGGTCTCCATGTACTTTCCCCTGGTATTAACCATAGAAACTTCCTATCTGCCAGGCGTGGTGGCACACGTCCTTAGTCCCAACACTTGGGAGGCAGGGGTAGGAGGATCACTGAGAGTTCAAGGCCACCCTGAGACTACATAGTGGATTCCAGGTCAGTCTGGGCTAGAGTGAGACCCTACCTCAAAACAACAAAGAGAGAGGGAGAGAAACTGCATATCTGGACATTGCCCTAAAGTGAGAGCCGTGTAAAAACAAAAGCAAGGAGCAAGAAATATGTGAAGAAAGGAGCCACACAAATTGCTCAAATCCCACAGGTAAGAGCTTCCAGACGCTAACGCGATCGGCAGATCTGAGTGAGGTGGGAGAAGAGAAGGTACAGCCGGTATCAAAGGGCAGGCCGTGGTACAGGTACGCCGTGGAGGGCGCACAGGAGGCTGGGGGGAACACGCGGTCTCACTGAAGGGGCTTCTGGGTTCTTGTGTTTACTTGGATAAACTTACAAGTTTGAAAATACATCATTTTCCTTCTACAACAGTTTGTAGTTTCAATAGTTAGGCCCAACAAGGTTTATTTTTCTTCTCTTTTCTTTTCTTTCTTTTTTTTGAGCTGCTTCTTTGGAGTCATAGTTCACATTATTCCTGGACTTTCAATATGAGATTTTAAAATAGTTGTGGCTTCCTGTGGACTGTTTACTTGTAAAATAGGAGCAAATTCTCCTTTTTTTTTTCTATTTTTCATGGCAATATTTTCCAGACTTCCTTACTAAAAATGGCAGATTTCTTAGTTTCTCCCTCTATCACCAGCAGGTAGAGTTCAGTCCGGTTGTGTGTGGTTGAGGTGGGGGTGTACACAAATATCTCCTTGGTACCAACCCCTGAGCGTGTCCTGTCCCTGTGGGTTCTACAACTACAGTGACCTGGGCCACATTCGTTCATCTCCTTGTCAAACAGCCTTTTCATTCTGTATTTAGATGAGATTACTGCTGCTTTTAGAAAAGGCATCATGGTAGGTATGCAGTGCAATGTGGATAGACACAGTGTTTGCTAACCGGGAGCTTCCAGAATCCCATCAGCACTGTCCTTCTCTGGTAATGTGTGTGGGAGGAGAGCTGAGCAGTGTGGATAGGCAGGAGGGCTGTTGGAAATTCAGCTTTCTGGAAGCAAAACCAGCTTCACTGTGGTTTGGGGCCAGTGAACTGGAGCCACGGTATTCAAGAGTCTCACTAGATAATGCTTACCCACTGAGGAGCAGAAAAGGGGAGAAATGTCTCTTGAAGATAGCTTTCTTTGGCTTCTCTGCTAGGTTCTTCTTTCTCCTGTCCCTTCCAACAACAACAACACACACACATACACACACACACACACACACACAGAGAGAGAGAGAGAGAGAGAGAGAGAGAGAGGAGAGAAAGAGAGTTTATGTTATGCCCACAGAAGACCATTCCAGGCCACAGTTAGTGATTCTCATGCTTAGACAGAGCTTGACATGACTCAGTTAGCTAGCTCAGATCGGAAGTCTCTCAACACCTCCAATTTCAGTGCATGAGCAATGCCCATCCAGGGGTACCAATCTCCCTTTGGAACTGAGGCACTCAACCCTCTTTGTTGCTCCTGTTTCCTCTTGCACCAATGGCCAAAGTCCTCTTAGATTACAATTAATTTCATCTGGATTAAAGTATGCTGGGTATTATGAATAAAGCTTCCACAGACATTTGGGGGGGCATGTCCTATGGTGAATATTCATCCTCCCTTCTGACGATTTTAAACCTTTAGCAGACTGTACAAAACATTTTCCCAAGATAGCTGGGCCTATTTGTCTTTGAGAAATGAGTTCCGGTGGTGCTGTCTACCTTTAATCCTAGCACTTAGGAGGCAGAGGTTAGGGGGATCACCGTGAGTTGGAGGCTACCCTGAGATTACATAGTGAATGCCAGGTCAGCCTGGACCAGAGTGAAACCCTACCTCAAAAAAAAAAAAAAAAAATTCCAATTGTGTCACATTTTCCCTGATGCTTGGTCTTGACAGTTTGTTTTTTTATTTTTTATTTTTATTTTTATTTTCTTTCTTTTTTGAGGTAGGGTCTCACTCTAGCTCAGGCTGACCTAGAAATCACTCTGTATTCTCAGGGTGGCCTCGAACTCATGGTGATCCTCCTACCTCTGCCTCTCCCGAGTGCTGGGATTAAAGGCGTGTGCCACCACGCCTGGCTTAGTTTGTTTTTTTAAATTTCAATTTTTCTGTTGGGTATGTAGTAATGTCTATTACAGTTTCAACTCCCATTTCTCCCAATAATTGATGTTGTGTATTTTTTTTAGAAGTCTCAGTACCTGTTTAAATTCCTCATAACTTCCTGTTAAAATCTGTTGCCCATCTTTAATTATTTCTCTCTTATTGACTTGTGAAGTGTGGTGGTTGAAATTAGAACAAACTCCCCAGAAACTCGTGTGTTTTGAATGCTTGATTCCTAGTTGATGGCAAGTTACAAGGTGGGGCCTGGCTGGAGGAGGGATGCTGTTGGGGAGTGGGGTGATGGGTGTTGTAGCCCAGCTCCCCCTTGCTAGAGCCTGGCTAGCTCTCCTGCTGCTGTTTTCCATCTGCTGTGGCAGAGGTGACGTCCAGCCTCTGCTCATACCATCCTTTCTCCTGCCATCGTGGAGATTCCCCTTGAGACTGTAAGCCAAGATAGTTTCCTCCTTTAAGCTGTTTTGGCTTTGTGTCCCATCCTAGCCACAAGAAGGTAACTGCAACATGGAGTTGTAGTGTACGACTATGTGTCAGGTCTGTGTATTACAAATATTTGCTAGTCTTTGGCTTATCTATTCATTGTCTTCGTTATTTCTGTTGATGAAGGACATTAAGAAAGTCTAGTTTTTCTTAGCATTAATAATTAATGCTTTGGGGGCTGGAGAGATTGTTTGGTGGTTAAAGGCGCTTGTTTATTTGCAAAGCCTGATAGCCTGGGTTTGATTCCCCAGTACCCATGTAAAGCCATATGAATAAAGTGGCGCATGCGGCTGGAGTTCATTTACAGAAGCTAGAGGCCCTGGTTTGCCCATACACAGTCTCTCTCTCTCTCTCTGCCTGTTTCTTTCTGTCTCAAATAAATAAATAAATAAATAAAATTAAAACAACAAAATAAAGTAATTAATGCTTTTATGTCTTGTTTAAAAAATTCCTGTTCTTCTCAAGGTCATGGAGACATTTTTTTCTATGTTTTCTTATAGAAAATAGAGTTTTTTCACTTTTACTTTTTTAAGTTTTATTCTTATATTCTCTCTCCCCTGCTCCCATTCCCCATGAGGGCCCTGCTCAGTGGGATTACTGGTATTCACTGTGAGGTCATGAAGGCCTCAGTCAGTCTTTGTGGGCAGGAGCGACTGTGTCTCAGATTATTCCCACCCCCTCTGTTGTGCTTCGAATCTTTCTGCCCCTTCTGCAATGCTCCTTGAGCTTCAGCAGGCCTGTTAGCAGTCTGATTTAGTGTTAGGTTCTGTGTAGCCTCTGGAGTTCTGCTTTGATGAGTTTTGATTGACCACAGTGTCTGTCATCATTGCCCTGGAGCTGGCTGTCAGACTAGTAGTGAGAGTGGTATTCATGTCCCTGCTTCCTCTGCAGTTTCTCCTGGGCCCGGACAGATGGGGTAGAGATGGCACATCTTACGGTAGTCAACTCTCTTTTCTTTTTGTATCAGTGGATCGTGGATCTCTCCAGTATTCTCTGCCATCTGTAAACTAAAACAGGTTCTCCAAGACTGAGAGCAGCTTGGATTAAAGGGGATAAGCACGGTTATTTGAGAGACTTTTTGCTGTGTGTACCCACTGTTCTTATCCCAAGAGCAATGAAGGCTCTCTCTGAATTTTATGAGTTTCCTGTCCATGGGATTCTGTCTTGATTCCCAGTATCAATTATGAGTTCCCTCCCACTGAGTGGGCAGTGTGTCCAAGCAGAGAACAGCTGTTACCCATAAAGGCTGTGCGCCGCTGTTGCACAGGTGTGTGTTTCTTTCCCAGCTGGTTGATTTTGTAGCTTGCAATGTCACCTGCTTATTCATGCTGCTGGTGACCATTATCCCCCAGCATCTCCCATAGGGCTTTCTAGCCCTGTGAGGGCTAGCTAGGAGGTGACTGGTCTCCCTTTAGTTCTAACATGGTCTCTTGATGTCTTGTGACTGCTGTCTGATGTCTTTAGCAACAGAGTCTTATCTTTTAGCTCCGACAGGTAACCAAGTGTTTTGGCAATGGCCTGCATTGGTTTGGTGACCTCATGGGTCTCCCTGACCAACAGTTCACTGTGGAGGTAACCCAATTCTGACCCTGGTCTTTACCAGCCAGAGCCCATGGTTTTAGGATTAAAACCTACTAATCACGTGAGCTGGGCATGGTGGCGCACGCCTTTAATCCCAGCACTCGGGAGGCAGAGGTAGGAGGATTGCTGTGAGTTCGAGGCCACCCTGAGACTCCATAGTGAATTCCAGGTCAGCCTGGGCTAGAGTGAGACCTTACCTCGAAAAAAAAAAAACCTACTAATCATCTACCACAGGGCATTTCTGTCTGGGCTGTCCCTCCACCACCACCCTCCACTCCTAAAAAATTGATTATTTTACTCCCTTAATTTGGGCCTGCAATTGATATTGAATTAATTCTGTGTGAAGTTTACATTATGTATAAATGCCATTTTTCTAATTACATCCAACTATATCCATATCAATCATTGCAAGACATTTTCCTTCAATGAATAGCAGTGGGTTTTTGTAAATCATAGCAGCTTTCTTCATTATACCCCCCAAACTGAATTAATTCAAATGTTCATAAATGAATAAATAAATTTTAGTAATCTATAATAAAATGATAATAAGAATAAACTGCTGGCATGCATAATAATAATAATAATAATATGAATCTCAAAAATATTATTTGTGGAAAGGAAGATAGAAACAAAAGAATATATACTATTTAACAAGAGGATGATGCTAAAGTCAGCCACTGGGAGAGGGTGCTTTAACTGGGCAGGGTGGTTTTCAGGGCCCTGTCCTTGTGTTGAGCGCAGTCACGTCACTGTAAAGGTCAGGAGAGGAAGGGAGCACCAGTGTTGTGACGTGTTTATACATTGGCTGGGTCATTCTAGTTTCTCTTCTGAGTAGTCTCAGGGACATGGACTTTTCCAGATCCATGTCTATTTTCTGTGAAATACCGTAGTGTGTAAGCTTCTGGATTTCCGTATCATTAGCCATGGAAGCAACCTCAGGACTCAGTGGGCTAACCCTTTTCATGTTGTAGCTAAGACAACTACCTATAACTTCCAGGAAAGAGCAGTACAAGCAGGAAAGTTTAGGTTTCCGTGTAGCATGTTTTCCAAGAGCTAAAATAATGCGATCCCCATCACCATCAGTGTTGCTGATAAGGTTTTGAAGACCTACTACATGCCAAGCATTACACGAAGCTTGTGAAGTGATGCTAGTATCCGTCCAAGGCACAGATTGGAACTTAGTCACGTGGTCCTATCTGCCTTTGGGCTGTCTGGGTCTCACTCTCCTGCCAACTTGAACATCTCCTCTGCTTCATTTCTCAAAGACTCAGTTACTGTTGACTTCAGTGCTCACATGGTCTTTTTTAAAAAAATTAATTTAACTTTTATTTATTTATTTGAAAGAGAGAGAGAGAGAGAGATACAGAAATAGGCAGGGAGAGAGAGAGAGAGAGAGAATGGACACACCAGGGTCTCCAGCTACTGCAAACGAACTCCAGATGCGTGCGCCCCCTTGTGCATCTGGCTTACGAGGGTCCTGGGGAATCGAACCTAGGTCCTTTGGCTTTTCAGGCAAGTGCCTTAACAGCAAAACCATCTCTCCAGCCCTCACATGATCTTTGAGTGCTATTTGCCTTCTGTTCTTGCAGGGTCAGGAGCCGTAAGTTCTACCCTCTTGGGTCCTCCCTACTTGCCCTAGCCTGAGAGGCTGCATCTGCATGGGAGCCTCCTCCAGAGGGGAAGGTGCCAAGTGCTCTCCCGCGAGGCTTGTTCCATCCAGTTTCCCTCCTCGCCTTATCTTCCTGGTTTTCTCCTGTGTGGGGTTGGGTCAGTCCAGCTGAGCATCTTCCAGTAGACCCAGCCTTGAAGAGCTGGTGACGCAGCATTTGGAAGACTCGTGTGCAAGTGTGAACGGTGATTCATCTTCACACCAACCTACAGTTCCCCCTCAACCCTGGAGCCCCAGATCACCTCACTTTTTCCTTTTTGGGTGGAGACTTTACAGATAGGAGCGACACATTGAGAAGAAACCCCAAACCAACTTGAGATTCCTTTCCTGCTCTGCAGACCACGAGCCCATGTTTGTACGTGCGTGTATGCACACTCACACACTCCAGGGTCAAAGCCATGGGGCTCTGGATCGAGGCTGCCTCTAACTCAAAAGTAAATTTGTGTGGCAGCATTTAGGAGTGGTTGGGAATTCATTTTCTTCTTGACTCATTTGGCCAATTGCCTCACATCTCCTTCCCTGGGGAGTCACTGCTTTGTGTCTATGATGGGGTCAATGGGATTCCTTGTCCTCTCCTGGACCTGAATCTAACTTCCCATAGCTGTGCTGAGTCTGGGGGATTATTTCTAGTCAAGTTCAGGGGGATGTCCTGTATACTGGGCATCTGCCATGGGTGAGGGAGAGCTGGATGGAAAACCCAGGAAGCAGGGACCTTTGTCGCTGTTCTTGGAAGTCCTAGCTGAGAGGTGCTCTTCAGCAGCCTTCCACCACCTCACTTTCCCTAGGGAGGAGCCTCAGATGGCTTAGCAGTTAAGGCATTTGCTTGTGAAGCCAAAGGACCCAGGTTTGATACCCCAGGACTCATGTAAGCCAGATGCACAAGGGGCACATGTGTCTGGAGTTCTTGCTAGAGGCCCTGGCGTGCCTATTCTTTCTCTGTCTGTTCTCTCTCTATCTCTCCCTGTTTGCAAACAAATAAATAAATTTTTTTTTTAAAAAAGCCAGGAGCTAACAAAAGAAAAACCAAAAACAAAACAAAACAAAACAAAACAAAAAAAAACAACAAAAAAGCCAGAAGCTGCCTGGCATGGCAGCTAAACCTAAATCAAACAGCAACAACAAAAATAATAATAATAAAAGACAGGGAAAAGGAGGAAATAGGAGGAACCCTTTCTCACTGTCTGAGCTGTTTGACTGCAATGTTTCTGGATCCTTCTAGCATGTTCTCCATCTCTAGTGAAGTGGCTGTGACAGAGAGATTTCTTCCAGACTGAGACCCAGGAGTATCTGTTTGTACCAATAATTATAGAACTGGCCTCAAATATCTTTAAAGTGTGGGGGAGTAAAAAGTTGGGTTCAGGCTGAAGAGATGGCTTAGTGGTTAAGGCACTTGCCCAAAAAGCCTGAACACAGGTTCAATTCCCCAGTACCCACCTAAGCCAGATGCACATGGTGGTACATGTGTCTGGAGTTTGCAGCCGCTAGAGGACCTGGCATGCCCATTCTCTCTCTGTCCCTCTCTCTATCTATCTCTTACCAATAAACAAATAAATAAATTCAAAAGTTGGGTGTCATGCAGGTGTGAATATAGGACATTGATTTGTGTAGATAATGATAGAACCCTGCTGTGCCAGGTCCTGATCCCTTACATTAATTCCTGGGTAGTTCGGAAAGAGCATTTCTAATGTGATTAGGAGAATAGGGAAAGAGAGGAGCCCAGAAGGAGTGCACAAGGCCGGGATAGGGGAAGACCTAACTCTTCCAGATCCAAGTCTACACACCATGCTTGCCTTCCACATAACAGCTCACTCGTTTATGAATTTTCTGTGGCTGTTCTTTATTATTTATTTTCCTAAGACTGGATCTTGCTAGGCAGCCCAGGCTGATGTCAAACTCATGACTCTCCTGCTTTAGCCTCCCAAATGCTGGATCACGGGCTTAAGCCAACACACCTGTCTCTATGGCTGTTTATGAGCTACAGTGACATGTTAGGTAGACATGATAGAGACTGTGTAACTCGCAAAGTAGGAAACTCATGCCAACACTGCTCTGGACTCTAAGCTCTTTGACGACTGGATCCAAACCATCCAATTTTTTGGATTCCCCAGAGTCCCGAGCACAAGGTCTGATACGTGCTTATTCTCAATAAGCATAAGATGTGTGAACAAAGGTGAAGGCAATTGGGCTGGAGGGATGGCTTAGCAGTTAAGGTGCTTGCCTGCAAAGCCAAAGGACCCAGGTTCAACTCCCTAGGACCCACGTAAACCAGATGCACAGGGTGGCACATGCATCTGGAGTTCATTTGCTTCCCTGGCGTGCCCATTCTCTCTCTCTCTCTCTCTTTCTCTATCTGTATCTCTCTCTAAGTAAAATAAAATTTTAAAAAAGTGAAGGCAAGATGGACTGAAGATAGGAGAGGAGAGAAGGATCCAAAACGGTTTGATGAAGGGCAGAAAGAAGGGAGAGAGGGAAGGAGGTACAGTTGATCTTTAGATTAACATTTTTGCAAATTTTTCTAATAGCAACAATTTACTTGCAGTCTCCAAATAGACACCTACAGCACTTTTGCAATTGTTCAGGGACACGTGTGGTCCTGTGGCAGATTGGGCTGGTCAAAGGGACCTTTCCCACCGAGACTGTACATGGCAAATCTCTGCCTCCTCCTCTCAGCTTTCCTACTATAGACAAGAGTCCTTTCCATGGACTGTTTAGCTCTGCATTATTTTGTGTGTGTGCTTTATGTTGGCAATTTCGTTGTTAAAAATGGACCCAGGCATAATGTGGACGGACTACCTAGTGTTCCCAAATGCAGGTCAGCTGTGATGTGCTTTCCCAAGAAAATCTCTGTGCTGTGGGCTGAAGAGATGGCTAAGCAGTTAAGGTGCTTGCCTGCAAAGCCAAAGGACTCAGGTTCAATTCTCCAGGACCCACATAAGCCAGATGCACAAGGTGGCACATGCATCTGGAGTTTGTTTGCAGTAGCTGGAGGCTCTGGTGTGCCAGGTCTATCTCCATCTCTCTCTCCATCTCTATCTCTCTCTCTCTAATAAATAAATAAAATCAAAACATCTCTCTCTCTAATAAGTAAATAAAATAAAAACATAGAAAAGATGGGCTATATTGCTGAAGATTCCACATATTTGGGCTGCAAGGCCACTGAGAAATCCTGCTGGAACTGAGCTGATAACCTCCTCCATGTAGACCAGCTGACAGAAAGCTGGAAGAAGCCATTCTGCATGCAGTTCAATGGGAGAGAGAGAAATCACCAGTAAAGATACTCAACAGTGGGCACTGCAAGTCTTATTTTGCTAGCCAGGCCAAATGAGCCAACAGGTGCAATAGTGGCATGTCTGTCATGGTGGAAACCATCTGCTGTCTAATTGGACTGGAGGCCCGCTCCATGGGAGGAATACATCCCTGATACTGAAAACCTAAAACAGGGATAGTCATGAGCCCTAGGGGTGTAACGTCTGATGCTGTCTGGCTAAATGTATATACTATGCTTATCAAATTGTCCAGTAAGCACCTCTCTTAATGTTCATACCCATATGTTAATGCTACTCTCACTTTTGGTAGCGAATCTTCTCTTTTCAGGTGGCAGTGACCTTGGGATGACTCAGAAGGCATCATAGTGCTGGAAAGAAGTGACAGGAGTGCTCAGCACTACATTATATCTAGCATACCCTCCAAGGCTCAGGGTATATTGCAGAAGAGATGGTGGAAAGAGCCCAAGGAAGGGTAGGACTCCTTACAACGTGCTACCCCCGGACACAAAATGGCCTTGATATCCATGACCTCACAGTGTCAGACACTACCTACACAAGACCATCATAATAGGAGGAAAAGATTGAGGTGGGGAGGGGATATGATGGAGAATGGAGTTTCAAAGGGGAAAGTGGAGGGAGGGAGGCCATTACCATGGGATATTTTTTATAATCATGGAAGTTGTTAATAAAAAAATTTTGAAAAAAAAATCTGGCAAAAAGTAAGGTGTTCTGTAGAACTGAGGTGAGGGCGACCCTTACCCACTCCTATTTACACATCTGGATTTCCCGTCATAGCGTCTTTTGCCACCTGTGACTAGAATCAAGTGTTGTCTTGGGGTCTGGTGTACATTACAATAAACTTTTGTAAAAACAACAACAACAACAAAAAAGATGGGCTGGAGGGATGGCTTAGCAGTTAAAGAGCTTGCCTGCAAAGTCAAAGGACCCACGTAAACCAGATGCACAAGGTGGTACATGTGTCTGGAGCTCATTTAAAGTGGTTGGAGGCCCTGATATGCCCCTTCTCTCTGTCACTCTCTCTCTCTCTCTCTCTCTCTCTCTCTCAAATAAATAAATAAATATTATATACAATTATATTTAATTATATAATTATAATTAAAATTATATAGAGTACAGAACTGTACATATAGATAGATCTATAGATACATAGATAATAGATAGATAGATAGATAGATAGATAGATCTGTGTTAGGCAACTGTGTTCAGCATGTGTTCCAGGGTTGTTGGCAGTGAGTTCAATGTTAGTGGATTAAGTACATATTAAATAAGTTGTCTTTAAACAGAACCATATCACCCGAAAGTTATGTATTCATTAGTGGAGGAAACGTGACCAGAGGCTCACAACACATTACCCCTGTGTTTCCCCAAGGAGTCATGGTTCCGTATTAGCTAATCTAGTATTCACCTGACTACTGCGAATCCAGAGAACTGACTGTAGTTCCAGTAAGAGGTGTGAGCAGACTGTTATAACCAAGTAAAAGAAGAGAGGGGCAGCACGAGATGATGATGAGGATCCAAGATGGCAGTCCCAAGTTGCCAGGAGCCAAGATTTCTGAAGCCAAGCCAGGTCCAATATCTGCAAGACTGTGGGGACCAGAGCTGGGAAATCAGCACCGTCAACCAGGGGCCACGGGCAGGAGCAGGATCCCATGCAAAGCAGGACTCGCAATGCTGTCAGACCCTCACAGGAGATGAGAAATGGTAGTCTAGCTGGGATGTAGGGTGAGGAAGAGCCTAGAAGGCACCTAGGAGGGAAATTCTGTAGTCAGAAAAGCATCCTGAGGTGCAGCAGGCAGCTGAATCACAAGGCTGGGGGGTGGTACCCCTTTCCGCAGTGTGTAGACAGCAGGGCAGAACGTCCTCCTGAGTCACAGGTAGGGGTCTGGGACAGTACAAGTCTCCCCTAAGTCACCCTGAGAGCAGAGAGGTGCTGGAGCGGCTCCCCCGGCCTGGCTTGCAGGCCAGCTGGCCATGGGCAAGGTCAGGAACTGAGGTGCCTCAGCAGAGCAGCACGAGGGACAGAATGCCTACACAGGGCTAGCGGCTCATAGGGTGTAGTTACACTTACCCCTGTATTCTGAGAAGACCCTGGAAGGAAACCTTAAAGAGCCTCCCCAGTCAACATCCTGCACAGGAAGTAAAAGTAGATCAGTCCTTACTGTGGATCTGACAATCACCTGGGAGAGCAGTGTTTCCCCCACCCAATCCTGGCACATCTTGGTATGTCAATGTTATGTTTTCAAATAATCTTTTATTGGTGTTTTCTTTTTCAAAAAAATAAAAACAATGAAGTCATAGATTCTTAAGCTGGAAAGGAGCTAAAGAAATCCAACTCTTTAGTTAAAAAAAAAAAAAAGCCCTCACCACCTTATATCAGCACAAGGGTGAAGGACATAGACACTGAGGACACTCAACACCTACCAAACCAGAGATCCAGAGGCTCCTGAGAGCCCATCACTGAAGTAGGCTTAAAACACATCCAACATGGCTCAGAGAATTTCGCGGAAGAGGGGGCGGAAAGATTGTTAGAGCCACAAGTTGGGACATTATGCTCAGAGACATTGCCTGTCCCCCATGACTGACTGCTGGCCCCCAGAATGCACGACCCACAACCCCCATGGGGATGACCTGCATCCCCAACAAGGAGGGCCTCTTTGGAAAAGGGGCAGGGATGAACGAAAGGATGGTATCAACATGTGTTGTTTACTTCCTAAGTATGTCCAGAACTAACAAAAATAAATTTAAAAAGAATGCTATCACCATCATCATCATCATATTATAGATTAGCAGTCCTCTAGGACCTCAAATCAGATGGATATTAAGAGGCTTATGCAAGATTGTGGGCAGGTCCCTCCTGAAAAAGGACTTTGTACCCAACTCTCTCTGTCCCTCTTCCTTCTCTGTCTTGTTTTGGGACCAGACTTTCTGATCTGGTTCCTGTTTCCTCCCACATGCCTGTCTCAGATGTGTGTGGCAGCTGTAGTCTGGTCCACTACTTTCTGCCCTGCTCATTGTGGTCTCTCTCGTCCTCCATCCCCGCTCCCTGGCTCCAGGCTGACCCTTGTCCCCTCTGCCATGGCTGTTCTCCGTGGCCCCAAGAGCGAGCTGGCATTGCTGGTCAGGCTCTGTGAGCTGCAGCCTCGAGGGAGACTGTCGTCGCTCATCCCAAACAAGCCCGGCTCTGTGTGCTTCACGGCGAAGGCCGGCTGCCTGAGGAAGCAGGGAAAGAAAATCTGCTTTCAGACCGTCCAGGTGAAAGGAGCCAAGGCAAATAGGACTAGCGAAGGGGGCAGGAGGTCTGGAAGATTCCAGATGCAGAGGCCTCCCTCTGTGCCATAGTGAACCAAGGGGCTGGGAAGGAGGGGGAGGGAAAAGAAATGCTAGGCATGGTCCTCTACCTGCCACCCCCTGGACCCAAGCCAGAGCTGTTTTCCCGGGGAAAGACTATTATGCAGGGGGAGTGAGGAAGAGTGAGCTGAAAACCCAGGTCCCCAAGTGTGGGCGGCTGGAAAGGGCAAGTGGACAACACTGGCTTTGTCCCAGCTGAAGACTAGCACGGGGACCCTGCCCTCCCGGACTCTGCCCCTTCCAGGCCCACCTAGCTCACTCGCCTGTCACACAGCCCTTCTGTCAACACACACCGAGCTAAGGGGGCCGAGCAAATCTGTGGTTCCTGTCTTTATTGCTGTTCTGGGAATCAGACCTGGGACTCCTGGAAATGTACCCTCTGAAAGGACATCCCACAATCTCCCAGTATGGGGACGTTTACCCAGGGCGGGCCCTGTGAGTCAGGAGAGAGCTCTGCCTGCAGCTCGAGTCGCAGGCGGGAACAGTACGGGCGTTTGTTGCTGCCTTGCTTCCCACCAGCACAGGGACAGAGGAGGGCACGGGGGGATCCGGCTGCAGATGCCGGCACTGGGGGGAGGACTGCTCGAGGCTGGAAGCGAGTCCTCAGCCCTGGCTGGGCAAGCACCCATTGAGATGGCTCCCCAAACAGAGGCTCCAGGCCTTGCAAACAGTGGCTCCCCTCCACTGCCAGACCTGCTCAGGGCCACTGGGGCAGAGCCAGGGGCAGGCTCTGGGGAGGAGCCTCTGCAGCCACGTCTGCCATGTGACCGTGGCATCCTGGCCAAGCATCTTTTTCACATTTTGGGAAAGGAGGTTTGATGCGCAACACGGTCCCAAGAGGAAGCTGGCATGACAGATCCCAGAACCAGCACACCTCGTCACTGTGACGGTAACTGGGGGCAGATAACATGTTTTAGAAAATGTGGAGTTACCTGACATTGTGTTCGAAACAAAAGGCGTAGTGACCACTTAGAAGCAGGGTCACAACAAAACAGATGGCTACAAGCCACTCCCTTTCGGGCCTCATCCTGCCCTGAGTGTTTAAGCCTTGATCTTGCCAAGCCTCAGTTTCTCCATTCAGAAAAGAAATGATGCTGCTTAGCTCTGTCTTGGTCATACCACAGTGAGGGCCAAATAGACCCCGAAGACCTCAGAGATATTGACACAGAATGTCACTAGTGCAGTAATGACTGGCAATGCCAATGTCAACACCCCAATAGCTCCCAGAAGTCCACAAGTCTCCCTGTTGTTCCCTATGTTGACAGCCAGACCATCCCCCCCACAACACACACACACACCCACACACACACACACACACACAGTCACCTCCCTTTCCCCAGTCCTTCAGTTTAATTCATGAGTACATCTGTTTCCTCTGTCTTTCACATTTTCGTTTTAAGATTGAGCTCAAAGATCATCTCCACTAAGTTCTTTTTTTAAAAAAATTTAAGAGAGAAAGAGAGAATGGGCATATCGGGGCCTCCTGCTGCTACAAATGAACTCCAGGTGCATGTGCCACTTTGTGCATCTGGCTTTACATGGGCACCAGGGAATCGAACCAAGGCTGTCAGGTTCGCAAACAAGCACCTTTAACAGCTGAGCCATCTCTCCAGCTAAGTTCTTTACCACCAGGAACCAGTCCTGCCCAGGGATAATATGGTCAGTAGCTCTTCTTTTATAACTGTCTCTTGCTTGTCATTTGTGTATTTCAGTATAAAAGAGCTGAAACCAACACCGCAGTCGTTAAGTGGCTCGCAACAGGGGCACGTCCTCTCAGAACCTCAGTTTTCTCATCTATACAATGAGGATCACAAAGGGGAGCTAGTAACATCTAGAGTGGTCAGCCTTGTGACAGATATATTTCAATATATTCACATGTTGGCATGTTGGTGAGGGTGCCTATGTCTGTCACACTGAGGAGAGCAGGAGGTATGGGGACTGAACAAATGGACCCTGCCTGTCCCCTGGCTGGCAGGGTTGGACCTGAAGACTCTGTCTCTCTGCGTGGAAAATCCACATAGGAGTCAAGGAGCAATGTGAGCCTTCAGTGCAGGGAACTGAGGGGAACAAAAGGACAAAGATACCGCACCAGAAGTCAGTGGAGGCCAGGGAGGTGGTCACCTGCTCCCCCATTCCGGGGAGCCTTGGGGCTCCATCTACTCTGGGGCCTGCCTGGCTCCAGGCTGGTCACTGCTTCTGAACTCTGTTTAAGGAAAGTGGCTGAAAGAACCCACGGGCGCTGGCGCCGCTTGTCGTCGGGCTGCGGCTGTGGCTGTGCAAGCCGACCTGCTCAACAAAGTGGCACATTGAGGCCAGAACCACGAAGTCCATAAACAAGCAGCAGAAGGGACACCTCGTCCCACATTTACACACACGCACACACCGGGAGCTCTATTTCCAGACGGGCACACGGGATTAAGCGCCGCTAGGTTTATTTCTGATAGTCCCCGTGGCGCTGTGGATTGTCTCTGAGTAACCCCGCCTCCCTGTTGACCTAAAGTAACCCCTGCCCACCCATCCCAAGCCATTTTTGTCTTTCTTGAGTTCTTTCATTAAAACAAACAAACAACCTCGTCTATGAAGTCCACCCCACTCTCCTTTCTGAAACCTGGTTCAGCCAAGTCTCTCTTAGAGGCTGAGCTTCGTCTGTTTTGGAAGTTTTAAAATTAAATTGTTCTGATGTCATACAGTAGTAGAGAGCCCAGGGTTTTGGAGAGGAGGAAGGCAGGTGAAACAGGGGGCACCCATGGTCACTGCTCCCTTGGCTGTGAGAAAGAACCTTTGGGAACACAAACAAGAGTCCCTGGGTCCGAGTCATCCTTGCCATCCAGCCACTCGTGGGGAGGGACTGAGAAGAGAGATGACAGGAGATGACAGGCTCCAAGCCCAATATGTGACTGGTGATTAGAACAGCTGATGGTGAGCGAGCACTCCGTACTGCTTACATTTGGCACTTCGATAGCTATCCTCAGGTGGCAGCGCTGTCCCAAGCATTTGACATGCGTCATCTTGATAATTCTGTTACTATTCCCTGGGGAGGTGATTACCGCTTCACCCTCCTCATTTTACAGGTGTGGAAACTGAGACACAGCATCAAGCCACTTCCCACAATCACCATAGGTAATCTATGCTGGAATTTGACCATATGTCTGGCTCTAGATTCCATGTTCCTAACCATCAGGTCAGGGTTTTATTTAATTTTCATTTATGTATTTTCAAGAGGGGGTGAGGAGTATGGGTGGGTCATGGCCTTTTGCCACTGTAAATCGACTCCAGACTCATGTGCCCGTTCTGTGCATCTGGCTTTGCATGGGTCCTAGGGAATAGAAGCTGGGCTGTCGGGCTTTGCAAGCAAGCTTCCTTAACCACTGAGCCATCCCCCTAGCTCACAGGTTGTTTTTTGTTGAGGCGGGGTTTCGTTATGTAGCATGGCTGAACTCAGAGTCACAGTCCTCCGACCTCAGCCTCCTGAGTGCTGGGATTACAGGCATAGAACGATCACTGTGCCTGGCTAATTGCAGGGCTTTTTTTCTTTTTTAGTACTGCAGTGGCATCTCAGCACCCCATTCTCTCTCTCTCTCCTCTTTTGGGTTAGGTTTTAAAAATTTAATTTAATTTAATTTAAAATTTGTTTTATTATTGACAACTTCCATAATTATAGATAATAAACCATGATAATCCCCCCCCACTTTCCTCTTTGAAACTCCACTCTCCATCATAGCTGCTCCCTCTCACAATCAGTCTTTCTTTTATTTTGATGTCATCATCTTTTCCTCCTTTTATACTGGTCTTGTGTAGGTAGTGTCAGTCACTGCGAGGTCATGGATATCCAGGCCATTTTGTGTCTGGAAGAGTGCACTGTAAGACGTTCTACCCTTCCTTTGGCTCTTACATTGTTCCTGCCACTTCTTCTGCAATGGACCCTGAGCCTTGGAAGGTGTGATAGAGATGTTTCAGTGCTGAGCACCCCTCTGTCACTTCTTCTCAGCACTGTGGTGCCTTTGAGTCATCACAGAGGTCACCACCATCTGAAAAGAGATGCTTCTCTAACCAAAAGTCAGAGTAGCATTAATATATGGGTATGGATATTAAGAAAAGTACTGGGCAGTTTGGTGAGCATAATACATGCATTTAGCCAGATACCAACAGGCATTACACCCCTAAGGCTCATGACTTCCCCTGTCATAGGTTTTCAGTATCAGGCATGTGTTCCCTCCCATGGAGTGGACCTCCAGTCCAATTAGAGAGTGGTTGGTTGGTTTCTCTCATAACAGTCTTGCCATTATTGCACCCATTGGCTCATTTGGCCTGGCTGACCCAACTTGAGGCTTGCAGTGTCAACTGCTATTTATCTCCACTGATGACTTCTCTCTCTCCTGTGGAGCTATGTGCATCATAGCTTTCTCCAGCTTTCTGTCAGCTGGCCTACACAGAGGAGGTTTTCAGCTCAGCTCCAGCAAGATTTCTCAGTGACCTTGCAGCCCAAGTATGTGGAGTCTTGAGCAATTGGGTCTTACCATCTATTCCTTATGGGAAACCAAGAGCCTCAGCAATGGCCTTAATGTTTTGGGGATGTGGTGGTTTGATTCAGATGTCCCCCATAAACTTAGGTGTTCTGAATGCTAGGTTCCCAGCTGATGGAGATTTGGGAATTAATGTCTCCTGGAGGCAGTGTATTACTGGGGGCAGGCTTAGGGTTTTATAGCCAGCTTCCCCTTGTCAGTGTTTGGCACACTCTCCTGTTGCTATTGTCCTACCTTATGTTGGTCAGGGGGTGATGTCCACCTTCTGCTCATGCCATCATTTTTCCTGCCATTGTGGAGCTTCCCCTCCAGTCTGTATGCCAAAATAAACCTCTTTTCCCCCACAAGTTGCTCTTGGTCAAGTGTTTTCTGGCAGCAGTGCAAACCTGACTGCAACAGGGGGCATCAGGGACCCCCCTGGCCAACAACTCGCTGAAAGGTATCCCATTCCTGGCACTGAAAATTTTCTAGTAACAACCTGTCTTCTAGATGTGCCATTGTCCAAAAAAAAAAAAGTAGGTTTCCATATGACTTATTCAAACCCTCTTAGATTTTGATTAACCCTCCCCCAACCCTTCCTTTACTTAATCTCTTCTCCTGACCTCACTTAGGCCATTTCACCCCCAGTAATCTGTTCTTCTACTTACATATATACAGTACCATCCCACTAAGTCCTCCCCTCTCCTCCTTTCCTTATAACCCCTTTCTAGCTTACTGGTCTCTGCTGAGTTTTGTTCCAACTCACATACAAGTCCGAACATTTGTAGCTAGGATCCACATATGAGAGAGAACATGTGGAACTTGGCTTTCTGGGCCTGGGTTACCTCACTAAGTATAAGCCTTTCCAGGTTTTATTTATTTAATCATTTATTTAGTTAGTTAGTTAGTTAGTTAGTTATTCGAGAGAGAGAGAGAGAGAAGCCACTGCAAACAAATTCCAGACACATGTGCCATCTTGTGCATCTGTCTCACATGGTTACCGGGCAATCAAACCTGGGTCCTTGGGCTTTGCAAGCAAGCACCCTAACCACTGAGACATCTCTCCCACCCTTAAATTCTATTTTAAGATTAGCTCACAAAGGAATACACTTTTTTGTCAGCACCACATCCTCTTCATCCTTGACTACATTTTCTTTTTCTCTGGCACTTGTCCCCCTCTAACCTACTGTAAGCTTTCCTTCGTGATCTGCCCATCATTCTTTATCATCCCTCAGCCCTTCATGCATGTACTTACCACATGGGCTTGTTGTGTGCCCTCGTCTCTAACAGGCGCCCAGAACAAAACCTGTGTACACAATGGTCACTCAAATACTAGTGAGTCAATGGATCCTTATAAAGAAGAGGTGGAGAGTTCACACACATGGAGTTGTCTGAAGCTGTTTGTCCAAGCCTATACCTGATTAAGTGGTGTGCCAGGACCTGAGCCCAGATTTCATGACAAATGCACTCCTTGCTCACAGGTTTTCTTTTAGAAGTGATCTATTTAGCCATTGTGCTAGTGTGTGTGTGTGTGTGTGTGTGTGTGTGTGTGTGTGCGCGCCGCAGTCACCCCTCCACATCCTGAGGTTCCGCACCCTCAGAGTCAACCAACTGTAAATTGAAAAACACTTTAAAAATGTCCCATCTCTACAGCATATGCCACTTTGCTTTGCTTGTCACTATTCTTTAAATAACGTATCAACAATAAATGTGATATTTCCACTACACTAGGTAGTATGTCATTAAAGAGATGATTGAAAGTACACAGTAGGATGTGTATAAGTGCTGGGCAAATGTTACACCATTGTATAAAAAAAGACTTGGGCATCTGCGGATTTTGACATACTGGGTGAGAAGCTGGAACCAGTCCCCAACAGATACCAAGAAACAACCATGTGGGAGCGTGCACTCCCGTACACACACACATACACACACCTATCAAATATTTCCTGAGAAGAACAGGATATAACCAGTCTCCCACAGACGCCAAGGGATGACCCCCCCACACACCAAACACATAACTACCAAATGTCCTAAGCAGAACAGAGTGGAAATACTGAAAGTTGCTATGGACTGAAAAAATATGGAAAGCATATGGAAATCAACATGATAACTACAATGAACCAGTGAATGTGTATGTGTTGGGGGAGAGTGGCAAGTCCAACAAAATTCTGATCTTGGGGCTAGGAAGATGGGTCAGTGGTTAAAGTTGCTTGGTTAAAAAGCCACCCATAGGGCTGGAGAGATGGCTAAGTGGTTAAGGCGCCTTCTTGCAAAGCCTAACAACCTGGGTTTGATTCCCCAGTATCCACATAAAGCCAGATGCACAAAGTTGCACAGGATTCTGGAGTTTGTTTGCAGCAGCTAAAGGCCCTGGCATGGCCATTGTCACTCTCTCTCTCTCTCTCTCTCTCTCTCCTTGCAAGTAATTTTTTTTGTATTTTTATGAGAGAATTGGCAGGCCAGGGCCTCCAGCCACTACAATCAAACTCCAGACTATGCCATTTTGTGCGCATGTCTGACCTTGTGTACTTGTGTCACCTTGTGCATCTGGCTTATGTGTGATCTGGAGAGTTGAACAAGGGTCCTTAGGCTTCATAGGCAAGTCCCTTAACTGTTAAGCCATCTCTCCAGCCCTAAAGTTCTTTTTTTTTAAGCCACCCATATAAAGCCAAAAGTGGCACAAGCATCTGACATTCATTTGCAACAGCAAGAGACCTTGGCATGCACGCGTGCATGCACACATGTACACACACAAACATGCAAATAATAAGTGAATAAATCTTTTTTAATATAATTTTTCCTAGAATGGGAACTTTGGTGCCTTTTTTTTCTTTTTAGAAATATCGAAAATTCCAACTTTTTGAAACAAAACAACCTGTGTGTACTTGCCCCTGCTGTGCTGAGTACATGAGGCAGTAGCTCAGCTGCCTGTCAGATGACCAGGATTATGTGCAAGATGTTCATGGGACTCAATGCTGCTTAAGGGCCCCTGTATGTCTGAGTCCGAGCAGGCATGGGAGGACGTGGTCTTGTCCCTGAGAACTCAGTGCAGTGGGGAACACCAGGACACAGCATTCATCAGCCGCAGTGAGTGTGTTGCCACTGGGAAGCACAGAGGTTTAAGAGTTCACACAAAGCTTCGGGGACATCACTGAAATAGGAAGAGACATGTTAAGCACGTCATCCAGGTCTTTGAGGTCCTAGGCAACCAGACTCTGCAGCTTTCGCGGGGACCCAGGGTTGAATGGTTTAAGCCCTGAGGAAGTTGTGCCCAGGATGCATGCTGGTGGGCATGGCATGAAGAGGAATGGGCCTGGCTGCCTGCCACGGGGGTCCGGGATGATCACGAGCACGTGCTCTTCATGATGCTGGCTGTCTGGATCAGCTTCCTGTGGCCCAGAATAGAGTGCCTCCTGGCAAACTGGTGCCATCTCTAGGCAGCTGAGCTTCCCTGAATTCCACAACCTCTTCACACGGCTGCCCTCCATTGGGCTCAGTGCTGTCCCCCAGCCACCTTGGACTATGCACCTCTTGGGATGGACTCTTTATCACCTATCCCTGAAATGCCTGCCCCACCCCCCACTGCTGTGCCCAAAGCACTGCTGCAGACACAGATGCTCCAAGCCCATCTGACTGGGTGGATCATAGGTGACCTTGTGCAATCAGGATGGGTTGGTTTCCTAACAGCCTGACATTCCTGACACTGAGCAGGTGCGCTGTGTTGTGTTACACTCTTTGCTGCCGGTATCTCTGCCCAGATGGGTGACAGAGGCAGAAATAAGACGTAGCTAGCACTTGATGACAGGCAGTTGAACTGAATTGGATAGGCCTTTGCCTCTTAAGAGAACCCACGAGGGGCCTGAGGGCATAAGGATGGAACTGAAGAGGGGCAGAATGGAGGACAACTTGGCCATGTAGCCACCTTCTCAACCTTTGCCCATCCCTGTGAGGTCCTCTTGGGTTGAGGTCCAGCAAAATCCCTTGGGACCTCCCCCAACTCTCTTGAGACCCAAGAGCTGACCTCCCCGAGGCTGCATGTGCTAAAGATGAATCCAGCCCATTTTCCTAACTTCTTGACCTATCCTTTGTCCCTTCTAAACCATCTGGGAGTCACTGGCTCCCAAGATGCTCACACCACAGGACCATAGGAACACAGTTAGGACTTGTTTCCTTCCCTGTGTTGAGACCTTCATACATGCTTCAATAAGAGAGATGGGAAGGCATGGTGGCTAAATGGTACAGCCTGTTGTGCTGGGCTCAACCCCTAGCACTACAAAAAGAGAGAGAGAGAGAGAGGCTGGTGGGAGGGTAATATGATCACGTTATATTGTCTATATGTATGGGAGATGACAATAAAAAGATTTTTTTCTAAAGGAGAAGAGGATTCCCAAGGTGAATTTTTCAGAAGCCATAAAATTCTAGCAGGGTCTCAGCAAATCCATGCCAGTCTTTGAGCATCTTTAGACCTTCTTGAGAGAACTGGGGCCTGAAGAGCTCGTGGTATTCCTTTGCTGAGTCCCTTTTGTCCTGGAGCTGTGGAGGCTCAGCCCCATCCCATGAGCTCAGAGACCCATCCCGGCCCTGCCCTGACAGTCAGCCGGAGGCGCAGAACGCACCTCCGCATCAGTCCCTGCTGCCTCGGAAGCCCTGAGTCTGTGGAGACTTACAGCAGAGTTTAAGCTCTGCCTTCTCTAAAGCTGGGAGGTTTCTGGCAATTGCAGGGCAGGGTTTTCTATTTTGTCTCCTACTTTGCTTTAATAGCAAGTGGATGGAAAATACAGAAAACCCTATACTCAGCAAAAACGTCCCTCCATAGGAAATATCTGGAAACCACGTTCCAGGCTGAGCAGAGGCCAGCTGAGGTGTTTCCTGCAGCCTCTGGCCTAGTTACATAATGCCCCATGGCCTGGCCCAGGAGAGACAGCCACCACCCTTGGGCTCAGCAGGCTCCTTTCACTCTGGACCCTTTCGCTGTGCTGGATTAGGCAGGCGAGACAGAGACAGAGACAGAGAGAGAGAGAGAGAGAGAGAGAAGGGGGGAGCTTTCTCTGATTTTTATTTGTCTATTTACTATCAGTTTTCTTTTGCTCCCACTCCCTGCCCAAAATTCCTTTCTCAGGGAAAGCCAGCTGTCCCCAATGAGCTCAGGATGGGAGCAGGAACTGAACCTGTTTAGCCTCCTCTCCTCTCTGAGGAGAGGTGTGGCTTAAGGGTTGTGGTTTTGCTTAGAGCCAATGTTCCGTGATTCTACCCCCTCCTCTCCTGCTTTGGAGGAGAGATCATGATGGAGTGGGGGGAGCTTTCCCAGCAGCCTCCAGGCCCCCTCCTAGCTGGCTATGACTCATCCTATCCTTTCCCCCCACCTAGCAACGACACACAGTCACAGGGTATCAAGTAAGCAAGCATGTCTCCCGTGTGTCTCCTGCGTTTCATTCATCCACCCATCCGTTCACTTACTTGCTCATTCACTTGTTCCATGAGCATTCACTGAGCAACCATGGTGTCTTGGAGACACAAGATAACAGGGTCGCATCCCTGGCCTTGCTCTCGCAGCCTGGTGAGGGAGAGGAGGCATGTAGGTCAAACGTGGCACTGCCGAGTGCTGAGATCAAGGCAGTAGTCTGGCCAGGGACATGAGGACAAGAAAGTTCCACAGCATCCATGACAATATTTTTCTGGGCTCATTTGATGCTCACTCACTCCCCCCCTACACACACACACACACACAGTGTACAGACATATGCCTTACAGCGTGGAGATGATTTCTTCAATCCTGATCCCAGGTGTGTGGGACAAGATCATAAAGGGCACAGAAATGGGGAAGCCTGAACCAAACCAGGGACCCCTAAATGTCATTAAGATGGCAGTTCTTACCTCAACAACAGCACACAGAGCTAGCAAGGCTCTAAAGCCAGACAGGGCAAGAAGCAAGTAAGCCTCGCTGGAGAATTCTAGTGCCAACCGTGTCAACTGCTTCAACCTTCTCTTGGTAGGCAAGGAAACTGAGGCATAGACTGCTCAAGGCATATGCCCCATGCTTTCTGGGCATGATGAGACTGAGCTAGGATGGTGCCAGGTCTCCTGGTGCCATGTTGGGCTCCGGCCAGCTCTAGTTCAGGCACACAGCTGTAATTGCTGACACTCCCACTTGCTAGAACTTCCCCTGGGAGGTCTTCAGCAGGCTGCCTGGCCACAGCCGGTGCTGTTATGCTAGCATACAAGGGTGAGCTCATTCTGAGTGGCGTGGCAAGAAAGCAATGGCAGCCTGGCCTCTTGTTCCTGTCTGAAGTCATGGCTAAAAATAGCTTGCTTGCGGTCTATTGATATCCAATACTCTATCATCAGATTTGGGGAAGTCAATTATGTGTATGGTTTTCCTGCAGGGCCCTGCCAGGGAATTGCCCGGAGATCAGAGACGAGTGGTCACCAAGAACAGAGCCCTGGCTCTCATTCAACAATGCTGCCATATCCAGGCACTGCTGGCTGCCTGGCCCATCTGTAGGCAGCATTAGGTGGCTCCTCTGGGACTGGAGAGGGACAGGCTTACACTCCCAGAGAATGTGAAAGAAATGGCTCAGGATGGGAGGCCACTGCAATTGCCCAGGAACTTCCTGTGGACCAATGGGCAGAGACCAGGGCATCAGGCTGGTAGTGGGAGTGACTATGGCTGCTTCCAAAGGAGACCTCAGGGACCTTGGTGAGTTGTCAGACCGGGACAAAAAGAGAGAGAGAGAGAGAGAGAGAGAGAGAGAGAACGTGTGTCCAGGAGAGCACCCACTGCTCTCCTTCCACACATAAAAGGCAGGAATGCAAAACTCCCCCTTCCTGGTTCCATGCTGCCCAAGCCAGCCCCCAGGAGGCAGCAGCAGGCTAGCCAAGCCCCAAACCCTACCCTGACTGCAGCCAAACTGCGCTTCTCCAGAGACCTTGGCCTCTGAGGGCCTCAGTAGACCTAAAGCGTCAGGATACAGCCGCTGTCTTTCTGCCTTTGTCCCCACTGTCCTTCCCCTGTCCAGGCTGCTGGGCTCCTCCTAGGGACGTTGCACAGGGATAATATGCTGCACTGACACTTTTCCAGCATGGGACTCCAATCGCAGATGGGGGTCGTTAAAGCAGATTGTTGGCCTCCACCCCCAGAGGGTCTGACTCAGCGGTTGGGGTCTGAGCTGGGTCCTAAGAAGATGATGTTTGCAGCAGTGAAAACAGTGGACACTGGAAGCCTCAAGTTTGGCCAGACAGGCCAAATGACTGAACAAGTGCAACAGTGGCATGTATGCTCTGGGGGAACCAGCTGCTCTCTAATGGGACTGGAGGCCCATTCTATGGGAGGGAATACATGCCTGATCCTGAAAACCTAATCGAAAGCCTATGGCAGGGGAGGTCAAGAGCCTTAGGAGTATAAAGCCTGCTCTTGTCTGGATAAATGCATATATTACTCTCATCAAATTGCCCTGAAAGCACTACACTTAATGTTCATATTCATATATTAATGCTAATCTCACTTCTGGTTAGAGAAGCTTCTCTTTTCAGATGGCGATGACCACTGGGATGCCCCAAAAGGCAACATAGCGCTGAGAAGAAGGGACGGAGGAGTGCCCAGCACTGAAACATCTCACACCCTCCAAGGCTCAGGGCCCATTGTGGAAGAGGTGGTGGAAAGAATGTAAGAGCCAAAGGAAGGGTGACACTCCTTACATACAACTGTCCGGACAGAATTTGGCCTCGATATCCAAGACCTCGCAGTACCTAGCAATACCTACACAAGACCCTCATAATAGGAGAAAAAGATGATGACATCAAACTAAAAGAGAGACTAATGGAAAGAGCGAGGGGATATGATGGAGAGCAGAGTTATGAAGAGGAAAGAGGAGGAGGGGAGGAAAATACCATGGTTTGTTGTCTGTAAGTATAGAAGTTGTCAATAAAAAGTATATATATAAAAAAAAAGAAAAGAAAAACTGAATGTTACAGTATGGGGAACTGAGTAACAGGTGGCAATAACATCAAGGAAATCAGAGAAATCATTTCAGTCAAGAGCTTATGTGATAGTTACGGTGTTGTCAACTTGATCTGTTTAGTAATCCACAGAAATCCCTTTCAGGTGGGTCTCCGAGGTTGCTTCCAGGAAGGATTAACTGAAGGAGGAAGTCCTTCCCCCAGACAGGCAGCCCCTCTCAGAGGGGGACTTTATGTAAGGGAGCTCTGGGTGAAAAGAGCCCCTTCCTTCTTCCCACTTGGCTGCCGGAGCTGCTCGCTGCCTTCCAGGATGGATTGAAGACCAGCGCGGACTGAAGACCAGCATCAACTGAAGACACGTGGATCGAAATCCAGCGGCTCCTCAGGAAGCCTCCAGGCCTTCAGTGCCAGATCGGGACTGCTGAGGCATCTGGCCACGTGGACTGAGCAGCTACCAGGTTCTTTGATTCTCAGGCCTGCAACTGCTATTGGGCTACCGTAAGCTAATCCAATAAATTCGCTTTTTAAAATAATTCATTCTAGCAGTTCTGTTCCTCTAGAGAACCCTGACTAATATAGCTTATAAGGCCTTTCAAATTGTAGAAAAGACTAGCAGAGGAGTTTGAAGATTGTCTTGGCCAGTATGGGTGCATTAAAAGAAAATAACCACCTGGGGGGGAAAAAAAAAAAAAAGAAGATGATGATGCTTGAACAAGTTACGGGTGATGCTGGTGGCGATGGCCGGGGGCCTCACTTTGAGAACCACTGTGAATTGGATGCTGGGGCCAGCAGTCTCAGCTAACGCAGCCCCAGCCCCGTGAACACCGTGTCTGCATCGTGTCCCGCTGGAGCCTGAAGAGGAGGCTCCAGCCATGCAAACACCTTGGGGCTCCTACTCTCTTCCATGCTATAGGCTTAGGAGCAACCTGGTGACATCCACAAACCCTTCTCAAAATGTCTTTATGGGGATTTAAGATAATTCCCATAGCATTTCAAAGGAAAACAACTATATTGAAAGTGTTGAAGAAAGAGGGAACATCTAGTGTAAAGAAGGCAAGACTGGGAGCTGGAGAGATGGCTTAGCAGTTAAAGTGTTTGCCTGCAAAGCCAAAGGACCCCAGTTCGATTCTCCAGGACCCACGGAAGCCAGATGCTGAAGGGAACACATGCATCTGGAGTTTATTTGCAGTGGCTGGAGGCCCTGGCAAGCCCATTCTCTCTGTCTCTCTCAAATAAATAAATAAAATATATTTTAAAAATGAAATATTAAAAAAAAAAGGCAAGACCATGGCACGTTCACAGGGGCATCATGGATGGTGTGGTAGTTTGAATGGATGTCCCCCAGTAGATACAGGGAGTTTTTTGGTTTGTTCGTTTTTTTGGTTTTTTGAGGTAGGGTCTGCCTCTAGCCCAGGCTGACCTGGAATTCACTGTGTAGTCTCAGGATGGCCTTGAACTCATGGCGATCCACCTACCTCTGCCTCCCAAGTTCTGGGATGAAAGGCGTGCGCCACCACGCCCAGCAATACAGGAGTTTTATTCAAACTTGTAACTTAGACCTCCAGCTGCCTGGCTGGTGGAGGTGTCACTGTGGGCCTTAGGATATGCATGTATCATTCTAAAATGTGCAGAGCTGCTGGCAGTGAACTGGGGAGGGGGCTGTCTTACAAACTTACACTAGGCTATCAGTCTACTTCTGTTTCCCACTTGATTTGTATGACTACATATATTTTTTGATTTATCCAAATGTATAAGGGGCTAGGGCAATGGCTCAGTAGTTAAGGGCACTTGCTTATAAAGCCTGCTGGCCTGGGCTACATTCCCCAGCACCCACATAAAGCTGGATACAAAGTGGCTGGAGTTTGCAGTGGCAAAAGATCCCGGCATGCTCAAACACACATATACTGTAAATGAATAAAAGAAAAAGTCTTGTGTAGAGGTGTTCATATCAGTCCTCTTTTCACATCAAAAACTAGAGTCAACCCAAGTGTTCCTCAACAGGTAAACAGACGAAAACATTATTGTGTTAACAGCATAACAGAATGTCCCTTGGCAACCAAAAGGAAGAACTGTTGACACGTGCCACAACGTGGATGGCTTGCGAAATGATTCAATTACATAAAGTAATCCACACTGTGTGACTCTGATATGTAAACCTCTAGAAAACTGCAAAGTAATCTGTAAAGACAGAAAGCAGGTGAGTAGTTACATCTGGAGTGGGAGGCGGAGAGGACAAAAAGGTTCTCCTAGAATACAAGGAAGGTCTAGGGTGATGGTAATGGCATCATTTTCATTGTGACAACGGTCTCTTGGGTGTGTATAGACACCCAAACTCATCGAATTGATGTTTTGTTTAATTTTTTGTTTTGTTTTGGTTTTCTTTTTGTTTGCTTGTTTGTTTGAGACTGAGTCTCATATAGCCCAGGCTGCCCTTGAACTCCTGGTCCTCCTGCTTCTACCTCAGCATGTGTGGACTACCACATGCAGCTCAAATTTAGCACTTTATGTATGTGCCATTTGTAGTATATCAATTGAAGCCATAAAAACACAAATAAAATAAGAGCAAGGATATATATTAGCTAATGATCATCATATACCTTGAATTGCAGGCTATAGTTAACGCTTTCTAAACTAAAGAATAGAATTAACTTTCTGCAGCTGAAATTAATCACCAGCACCACCACCAGCATCAACAGTGATTGCAGCTACAGCAAAAAGAAAGGCTTAGGTGGTAGAGAGCCGTGCCCAGGCTTCACAGAGACTCCTGCTCCTAGAGCCACACTCTGGGCCTTGGGGCTTCCAAGGTTCCAAGTATTTGATGGAGACAGAAGTGGCCACCTTCACTGAATCCCTGGGAAAATGACCAAGAACCAAGATATCATCAGAGGCAAGGCTCCTCTGGGCTCTCCACGCCCAGTCAGAGAGACATCTGGACAGGTGGCCACAGTCTCATGTGAAATCAAGGAGGGCTTCCGGTTGGTGATGGCTGAGTTCACATATGTGTTTGGTTCAGAGTGAGCCCTCTGTGAATGTTACCGATTGATTATTCTGGTTCCCTTGGACAGAGGAGAGATTAGAACTTGTGTGTCCGGGGTGAGAGGACGGGTGTGTAGGCAGAGGAAGCTACCCCATAGGTGCTAGGAGAACCTGATGATTGGCTGTGACAGGGAGTAGTGACGTCTTCTCAAGGCTGATGGTACCCTCCCCTCTGAAAGCAAACTGTGCATAGACTTGGGGGATGGAGCGCTCATGAACGCCTGGACATTCCCTCAGTTCAGTTTGACCTGAGTTTCAAGGTTAATCTTGTTAAGTGCCCCAGTCCTCGGCTCTAAAGTGGTTTCTATCCATCAACATTGGGTGTCCTCACAGGGCCCCTCAGACTGTCAGATACTTAATCAGTGAAGAAGGTTCCAATCTTACAGCTAGAGATACAGGTCAGCAATAGAGCACTTGTCTACTTTGAGGTCCTGGGTTCAATCCTCAGTATTAACCCCCCCCCCAAAAAAAAAGTCCCAAAGGTCCCTGTCTCACCTCCTTCCTTTTCTTGGGAGACCACCAGGCTCTGTCCAACATCCGCCCACAGAGTCACTGTCCCTACCAGGCCATGTTCTAGTGACCAAGCAGGAGGCTGACCCAGCCAAGTGGACCCTGAGTCTCAAGAAGGGTCCAGCCAAGCCAGAGAGAGGTCCAGGCGGGTGAGGAGGGGGGAGAGGAGGCAGCTCCTGGGGCCGGGCCATGACAAAGCCGCGTTGTGAGGTCTGGGGAAGAATGTTTTGATTTTGTTTCCAGAGCTGTGTGAATGGTGCTTACACCACTGCACGGAGCAGGCTCTGTGTGGCCAGGAGGCAACGTATCTCCCGCCCAGGCAGCGGGAAGTGAAAAGGCCCCATTCAGTCAGGCCTGTGTGGCCCACAGGCAGCTCAGGCTCCTGCTCTGTCCCTGGGGGCAGCTTGCTTTCCCTGGCTCTCCCTCGGTGTAGAGTCTGGCACTGGGTGTGTGTATGGGGGGACCTGAGGGGTCCCTGTGTGCCTTTAGGTAGAGGCCCAAGACTACCTAGCTACTGGGAGGAGCTGTCCCAGGTCATGGGTGTCGGACATCGAACCATTTGGCCCTGATCTGGCATTCTCCAAGGGCTTTGAGATGAATAAAACTACTTTACAGGGGATTTCATAGCCAGTGACAATTTCAAATCATGTTCATTGCTGGGCTTTGTCATCTGCAGACTTCTGAATTGATATTTGGATAATCCCTACTGTCATTTTATAAATAGCAACTGTGTGAAGTGTGTGTGCGCGTGCGTGCGTGCGTGTGTGCATGTGTGTGTGTGTGTGTGTGTGTGTGTGTGTGCCTGGGCTTGCATAAAGGAGAGGATGCCTGCGGCTTTGAGACCTGCTGCTGGGTCAGGAGCAATAGGAGGAGAGCCGTGTGAAAGCATCTGGCCTGCAGCTGGAGGTTGGGAGAAGAACCATTGTCCAGGTGGGGATGTAGATTTGGAAATGTCACACACGGGGATGACAGTGGAGGTTCTATGATGCTCTGTAAAGGGACTAGTTCTCAAAAGAGGACCATTGCGGTGAGTGGAGATGAGGGCATCTCCTCGAGGATGTCCATGGTTAGGGGTCTAAAGAGGGACAGGCAGGAGAGACAGGGAAAGGGAGATGTGTGCAGGTTTGTGGGAATGTACATGATATGTGTTTGTGGGGTGGGGGCACATGGGCCACAGCACTGTGTAGAGGTTGTTTGTACTCTCCTTCCACCTGAAAAAAAAAAAAGCTGGGTGTGGTGGCGCACGCCTTTAACCCCAGCACTCGGGAGGCAGAGGTAGGAGGATCACTGTGAGTTCGAGGCCACCCTGAGACTCCATAGTGAATTCCAGGTCAGCCTAGGCTAGAGTGAGACCCTACCTCAAAAAACAAAAACAAAACAAACAAACAAACAAACAACAACAAAAAAAAAAAACAAGACAGGGCTGGAGAGATGGCTTAGTGATTAAGGCACATGCCTGCGAAGCCTAAGGACCCCGGTTCAATTCTCCAGGTCTCATGAAAGCCAGATGCACATGGTGGTGCGTGTGTCTGGAGTTCATTTGCAATGGCCAGAGGTTCTAATGTGCCCATTTTTACTCTCTCTCTCTCTCCCCCTCTCTCTCTATTTATTGTCACAAATAAATAAAAATAAATCTTAAAAAAAAAACAAGACACCCTCTGTTTTGATGCTGCGTGTGTGCCAGTCTGACTGGCCCACAAACTTCTGGATTTTCCTGGCCTTCTCACGCATTGCGGTCTGTGCACTGGGATCACAGGCATGTGTGCTGCTTTGTGCCAGCTTCATGTGGGTACTGGGGAATTACAGTTGGGCCGACAAGCTTGTGAGCAAATGCCTTTAACTGCTGAGCCATTGCCCCATCCCCCCCATTGTACTTTTTTTTTAACTTTATTTTTAGTTATTTATTTGAGAGAGAGAGAGGCAGAGAGAGGGAGAGAGAGAATAGGTGCACCAGGGCCTCCAGACACTGCAAATGAACTCCAGATGCATCTGGCTTACGTGGGTCCTGGAGAGGAGAACCAGGATCCTTTGGCTTTGCAGGCAAACGCCTTAACTGCTAAGCCATCTCTCAGCCCCACCTCATTTTACTTTTAATTAACACATGTTCATTGTGCGTATTAATGAGGCGCACTGTGGTAATTCCATACATGTATAAAAGGCACAGTGATCCGATCAGATTATTTAGTACTTTCATCTTCATAAACACTTGTCAGTTCTTTGTGTTGGAAACCTTCAAATTTCTCCCTTCCAGTTTTTTACAAAACACACAGTGAGTTGCTGTGAACCACAGTCACCCTACTGTGCTATAGAGCACTACAACTTACTGCATCGCTACACCTGCTTTATGTGGAAATGGGAACGGAACCCAGGGCTTTGTGCATGCTTGGCCGGCAATTTATCAACTGAGCTACATACACCTCCAGACTAAAATTGGCTAACTTACTGTCTACCTGTGAGTGAGACTATGCAGGATATGTCTTCCATGCCTGGCTTATCACACTTCCCGTAGTGGCCTGAAGTCTTTCAAACCTTGTGGACCTCAGAGCATTCATCTCTCTCTCTGCTTCCTAATTTTGGATACGATGTGACCAGTTCCTTCATGCCCACTACCATGACTTCCCACCACAATGGATGGCATCCCTTCTTAAATGTTGAGCCCCCAAAAACCCTTTCCTTAAGTTGAAAAAAAATACAAAACATTTGGATCTCAAAGAGCGGGAAAGCAAATTAGACATGATCTCTGGTGGATCCCAAGAGGGAGTTTTTTGAGACTGATGACAGGTGGGGGGGGGGCTGTCTAAGCTAGTGGAGATAAGCAGCTTGCCTCAAGTGTATACTTCATGCTTTTTGGTGGTCACTTCTATAGAGCTAGTCCATTCATCAGTTACTGTCACCTCACCAAAAATACCTAAATAGGATTCTGTCAGGACAGGGTACCCTGAAATAGAGGATGCGCCCTATTACGTACCATCAAGTCATGTGTGATGCCTTGGAAAGAGCCCTGGGGTGTGTGTTAGAGCTGGTGTCTGCTTCTGGATCCACAGCTCGCCAACTGTGTTGTCGCGGCCACATAATTCAAGCAGAGCTCTTTGCCCACACTTCAGCAAGCTCCTTGCATCTTGTATTGCTGCTCACATTGAATTTTTCCTAAGCCTTACGTGGTACACAGCACTGCTCAGTAAGTATACTTGAGGGGATGCATAAATGAATGACTAGGTACAGGAATGTCAAGTTCTGGGGCCAGTTTGCCCCAAGGGCAAGCCAAGGACTATGCAGTCAAGCTTCCCAGTTTCCTCCCACCTCAGACCTTCTGTGGCTATGCTTTTTTGTTTCCAAAGCTATGTAGGACCAGAACATCTGGGCCAGGCGGGTCTTTGTAGATTATCCAATTTAATATCCCTGAGGGTACAGCCTGGGCCATCTCTGGTCACATCTGCACAGCCTTTCTTCCACAATTAGTGATGAGATCTTGAGAGGTTAATACCAAGCAGCATCCATTGAATGAAAAAGAAATCATCTACAATTCTACCAGAATTCTCCAGAGGCACATTTGAGGATAAGAAGCATGTGGTTCTCACAGTAGAAAACACGCTGCCATGTCTGCCAGGACAGGAAGTGTCCCCATGGCCAATGCCTGCTGCGACATCTGCGGATGACTTTGCAGCTCTGGCCTTGGGCTTGTCCTGACAGCCATCAGCCATCAACACACTGCTCAGAAGGATCATGTCTGGGGCCCTGGCGCGGTGCAGGGAAGAAGATGACAATCTGGAAAGGGTCTGCAAAGTGGCCAGAATGGCGGGTCTGGAAATGTCCTGAATGAGGAGTGGTTAAGAGACTCGTGGGTATCATCTGCCGGAGAGGGAGGCATGGTCACTGCTGAGGGCACTTACTGGGCTGTCACAAGGGTCTTGCTAGCTAACTTCGACTAGAATTTGCTTTTTTTTTTCCTGCATAGGTCTCTGGAGAGCAGACCTATCATTGGTGGATGTGAGTTTTAGGCCAATTTCAGCAACATCAAAAAACTGAAGTTCGGCCGGGCATGGTGGCGCACTCCTTTAATCCAGCACTTGGGAGGCAAAGGTAGCAGGATCACCGTGAGTTCAAGGTCACCCTGAGTCTATATAGTGAATTCCAGGTCAGCCTGGGCTAGAGCAAGATCCTACCTTGAAAAACAAACAAACAAAAAAAAAAAAAACAAAAAACCTTAAGATGGTTTTTCAACCAAGTTATATAAACATGGATTTGACTGTCCAGTGAAATAAGGAAAGATGACCACCTCTCCAAGACTGAAAGGAAGGTGTTGACATTGCTCAGCAGCTGGACCAGGTGACTTGTCAGGTCTCCTCCAAGGTCCCAGGATGCTCCTACTGTTGCACAGTGGCAGGAAGGGGAAGCGCCTTGCTTTTTCAGTCTGGAAACAGTCTCTGGTCTTCACGGTGCTTCTGCTCATTCCTGCTCTTCTCAAAACATAATTTTCTATTTGGTGGTTTTGGCCTCCCAACTGAAACGACTGTAAACCTCTCCCTCTCTGTATGAGAGAGAGAAGGGAGAGAGGGAAGGGGGGGGGCAGAAAAGAACCTTCTTTTCCTAATAAAGAACTTAGAAGCTTGTGTACAGCGTTGGGAAGACTACACAGATGGAGAAACTCCTTAAGAAATAAATAATCGGCAGCCAGTATTTCTTAAACGTTAACAAAACCAGGCTGGGGAGATGGCTTAGCAGTTAAGACACTTGCCTGCAAAGCCTAGTGAGCCAAGTTTGATTCCCCAGAACCCACGTGAAGTCAGATGCAGGGTGGCACATGAATCTGGAGTTCATTTGAGTGGCTGGAGGCCCTGGAGTGCCCATTTTCTCTCTCTGCTTGCAAATAAATAGATAAATTAAATTAAAGAAAAACATTAACAAGATTGATAAATTTACAAAATTTTGAACTATACAATGCCCTGTTCATAAATGACTCTTCTCAAGCAAAATCAAGTAAGATTTTACTTAAATAAAACCTTTGCAGTATTAAGCTGCATTAAAATAATGACCAATAATTTCTTGTGTTTAGTCCTTTTTCAATAGCAAATTAATCATCTAGATTAAATAAATACATAATAACCCCTTCCCAAGCCCCAATTATTTGGCAGTAAAGGTCAAACTCCCAAATTTAATCTGTCCAGCTGTCCAGAAAGCAGATCTTTGTCTACCTTCAAGATCTCTTCAGAAATGACCAAGTTGGGCTGGAGAGATGGCTTAGCAGTTAAGGCGCATGCCTGTGAAGCCTAAGGGCCTCGGTTCGATTCTCCCGGACCCATGTTACCCAGATGCACAAGGGGGCCCATGCGTCTGGAGTTCATTTGCAGTGGCTCGAGGCCCTGGCGCGCCCATTCTTACTCTCTCTCTCCCTCCCTCCCTCTCTCTGTCTCTAATAAATAAATTAATTAATAAAAACAAGATCTAAAAAAAATGGAAATGACCAACTTCACACGGAGTTCAAGCCCCGGGATGGGTAGGTGGGAGCCCCTCGGAAGCTCAAACCTACTGAAGGTGGATGAAGAGGGAGACTCATGGTCTCCATGGCAACCCAAAGCATAACACCCTCCTTCCCACCTGGGGCTGAGTCTACCAACAGACAGCCACTGGGCTGAGGTTTGCAGTCTGGGACCTCCTATCTGGTAGTTGATGACGTCAGTGGAGTGATTTTTCTTGGCATTATGCAGTGTGCCCCATAAAATAGAAATTAATCTATCAGCTGTAAGGCTTAAAATAAAAGCTGAATCACAACTGCTTTATTTGCGACACCGCTGGCTACCAGAAGTAGCCCTTGGCTCCCTGCTCCGTCCCGGGGTACGGGCAGCTCAGTGGGGCGTTCTTTGCATAGTGGCGTGAGCTGTGAGAGCCAGAAGGGCTCCCAGGGACCAGCCAACCCCTCATTTTACAGACGAAGTTTCGTTTGAAGCCCTGTTCCAAGGGAGCTTGGCGTCCAACAGGAAAGCGTTAACTTTTTCCAGAAGCGGCCGTCGCCTCCCAGCTGAAGGCTGCTCTAACATGAAAATCCACGTCTTGTTTGAATTAGCTCTGGCGCGCTGGGCTCCACGGCTGAAAAGGGGGTGAATGAGAGGGAGGAAGTGATGTCACTGGGTACCCCCAGTGAAAGCCGCTGAACAGTTTGACGGTCACCATCAGAGCCCTCCTCCCTCACTTAGTGCACCGTATGCGAGGGAAAAGTGAGGTTCTAGGTGCCAGCAAGTCACCAGGGCCTGCCCTACAAAAGGCACCTTGGTGACATGGCTCAGGAGGCGATGGGTGTCTCTATCTGGTTGGGTACAGACATAGACATGAGGGCTTTCCCTGTTAGGACCCTCGGTGGGCAAAGGAATTGCATCTGGCCAAACTTGCTGGGCCACTTTTCCAAGGCCTTGAACCTTTTGAAGTGGAGACTCTCGTCACTGGCATCCCCAGCACACCACCCACCCCCATGCTGGCTCTGGCTGGCTGCGTCTTATAGGGAAACTGGAGTCTACCACAACGAACTGATGTTTTCAGAGGAAAGGCTCCATGCAGCTCCCTGGGCCCTCAGGCTCTCCATCAATGCGCTGAAGACCGCCTGCACGGCTTCTTTCCCATGTGCCTGTGGTGTGTGTGAGGGGCAGAGAGTGGGAAGTGTGGGAGGCATGCTGACAATTGCAAGTCTGTTCGGAAGCCCAGAGGAAAAAGTTAGTACAGGCGAAGTAGGAGAAAGAAAATTTCAGGGTTTCCAGGAATACTTAAATAATTGCTGCTATTCTGGCCCTCAGATTGGTGGTTTGTTTGAGTAATAAGTCTGGCGTGAACCCCTTATGCCACACTTTGTCCTGGGGGCCAGACTGTCTCAGCCATGTTTGCAAAGGATATCCCAAGGGGACGTGGTTCTTCTGGGGGGGGGGGGGCTCTCCACACTGAGGCAGAGGGACAAGAAGTGGGCCCCAGGGTTGGGGATGTAGCTCAGTTGTAGAGTGCTTGCCTAAGATGCAAGGGTGCGGTAGGACATGTCTGTAATCCCAGCACTGGGGAGATGGAAGTAAGAGGATCAGGAATTCAAGGGTACCCTCAGCTACATAGCAATTTTGTGGTCAGCCTGGACTATGTGAGACTGGTTCAAAAACAAAACCAACCAAACAAACAAACAAAAAAAATGGGGGCGCCAAGGCAAGGTGGTGGAGGTGGCATTTCACTGTGGAAGGGCATGCCTGTGGGCATACAAGCTCCATGTTTCAGAGCATAGTGCCTGCTGTCTTATCAGCCAATCAGGTGTCAGTGCATTAAAAGAGGCCACCGTGCTGGTCTCTGAGGGCACGCTAGCTCACATTAACCGGCCTTGGGCTGAGATGGAGGCGGGTGGCCTGCAGCCGGGGTATAGTCACTCTGCCCCGTGTCTGCAGTGGGGGTGGGTGCATGCGCTTACCAGGAGGAGGGCGGGGCCAGAGCAGGAGGAGCTCCCTTCTGCAGGGGGTTCTGGTCCTGCCTCTGCCATTAGGTGGCTTTGGTGCCTTGCCTGTGCGCAACTCATCTAATTTCAAAGGCTGAGAAAGGTAAGAATGGGATTCAGCCTGGGCACCCAAACCCTGCAGGTCACTGTGACCCTGGTGGCTACGGTCGTGAAGTCAATTGTGGGTGGAGAAAAGACTGGGGCATCTCAAGTCAGTGAAATTGGACATAAGGTGAGAGGGACCCCCCAAATATTAAGGCTGTTTGTGGCTTCTATCAAACTTACTTATTTATTTATTTTAGTTTTTATAGGGAGGGTCTCACTGCTAGCCCAGGCTGACCTGGAATTCACTATGTGGTCTCAGGGTGGCCTCGAGCTCACGGCGATCCTGGTACCTCTGCCTCCTGAGTGCTGGAATTAAAGGCGTGCGCCACCACGCCCGGCTCAACTTTTAATATATATTAAGCATTTGAAGGTGGGAACTTTGGGAAGTGACTGAGGTTGAAAAGATCATACAGGTGGGGCCCTAATACCATGGCACTGTGGCTTATGATAGGGAGACCTGAGCAAGGACATTCTGTCCCTCTCACTATGTGATGCCCTCACCACTTGTGGCCACCCAACCTTGAACTTCACGGCCTTTAGAACTGCGGGCTGCACAACCCTTTTTTTTTATTGTAAATTACCCAATCTATAGTATTCTGTAATGGCAACAGAAAGTGGACTATGACACAACAGACCTCCAAAGTTCCACTGTCTGTCCCTGGTGCTGTTACGCATTGCTGCCACACGAGGGCCAGTCCACAGCCCTGGGCCACTCTGGTGCTGGCTGCGAGGATGCAGCATGGGCCCCAAAGAGGACAGTTTCACTGCTCATGTTTAGTCAGCCAAGACTCCCTAGGTCCCAGGCCTCTGGGTCCTGCGTTCTCTTTAGTGGACTGACCAGTGAGCTCTGGAAGTCATTTCACTCTTCTATTTTCAAGGAATCTCACACCAGGATTCAGCCACTTTTCCCTTCTGACTGGTGAAACCCAAAGTGCTTCCAGGACAGTGAGGCTCCTGAGCCATGACCCTAGTGAGTAAACTGATGCTTTTAAGGAAACTTACGCATCCTTCTCTACATTACACCATAGGCTATCTGTCTCCCAAGATGGCCCAGGTCATTGCCTGTATTTCTACACTCGAATACACACACACACACACACACCATGTCTCCTGAAAGCACCCCCATAGGGGTTGTGACCCTCCATCTTTACTTCACCATCATTTCATTGTAAAGTTTTGAACCCGGGGTTATTCTTGTTTCTCAGGAGCCAACAGATTACACATAGATGACCACATTACTACATAATAGACATTGACTTCATAGACCTTCTCACTTTTGGAACACCTCTGATTGGATATATATTCCAATTTATGATAATGGGAGAAACTCCCAGAAGCTTCTCTGTTATTATTACGTTCCTGATAACAAGTCTTCAGTAGTTTCCCACTACATCCCAAATACCTCCTGCAGTATATGAGGTTGAGAATGCCCCGTCCCTGCCGGATTCCTGATAGCCTATGCCTCTGTCTCTCTCTTTCTATCTCCCCTTCTTTCTTCCTCCCCCTGATAGAGACATGAATACTTCTTCCAACCCCTTGTCTCTGTTTTTGTTGGGGAAGGTGAACCCCAGAAGCCCCTGGTTCAATGGCAATCTGTCTCCCCCCAAGGTTGCCATAGGTACTTTCAATTACATTCTATGATGGGGTTCCCCAAACTACTTGAGCCATATGAGGAAAAGAGGACTATGAATGTGGGACACCATTACTACCCCTTGACTCTTGCCCATAAGTGCCCCCTTTACCCACTAGTGACCTCTGCACTGGGGGAACCACAGGGTGATTTCTGACTGGAGTCCAAGACCCTGCTCACCCATACTGAGTTGTACAGCTTGCAGACAATACTGTCTACTTTTGTGGCTTTCCTGATCATTTCTTAAAAGTATTTTCTGAACAGATGCTTTTAATTAATTAATTGTGATGTGGGGGATGAAATTCATGGTCTGCCACTGAGGTACAGCTAGAGCCAGAACCTTTTAATTTTTTTAAACTTTAAAACCTTTTTGTTTTTATTTATTTATGAGAGAGGGGGGGAGAGAATGGGTACTCCAGGGCATCTAGGAACTGCAAACAAACTCTAGACACATGTGACACCTTGTGTATCTGGCTTATGTGGGTTCTGGGGAATCGAAACTGGATCCTTAGGCTTTGCAGGCAAGTGCCTTAACCATTAGGCAATCCCTCCAGCCCCAGAAGCTATTAATTTTGATAAATCTAATTTATCACTTTTTGTAGTTCTTTCTGTGTTCTCAGTGTACTCTTTTTTTTTAAATGTATTTAATTTAATTAATTTATTTATTTGAGAAAGAGAGAATGAGACAGATAGAGAAAGAGAGAAGGAGAGAGAAAGAAACAGTGAGTGTGCCAGGGCCTTTAGCCACTGTGAATGAACTCCAGACACATGTGCCACCTTGTGCATCTGGTTAATGTGGGTCCTGGGGAATTGAACATAGGTCCTTTGGCTTTGCAGGCAAGAGCCTTAACCACTAGGCAATCTCACCAGCCCCCTCTCAGTGTTCTCTTGAATCATGAATATAGTCTCCTAAATTTCTTCTGAAAGTTTTGCATCTTTAACATTTACACTGAAGGTTATGCTCTACCTTGAACTGCCTCTATATATGATATAGGTTGGAGAGCAAGGTTCCCATTTTGTGTTGTGGGCTGTTCAATTGTGCCAGCAACCTTTTGTTGAAAAATATTTCTCTTTCCTCATTGGATTACATTAGCAATGCTGTTGAAAATCAGTTGACCAAATAAATATGACTCCTATGCAGTGTGGTTCAATTAGGAATGTAGAATGACAAAAGATATAATGACAATAGCTATTTTCTAAACACAGCTATTTTTGTGGTCATTTTCTTGGTTCATATGCTATTTTTGTTCTAGTTATATTTTTGAAATGAAATTTTTATGTTGATTGAATTGAATGATAAAAATCTGGATTTTTATTTCATGTCTGTAATTTTATTTCATGTATTTACTGTATTTAACTTTTGTTTGTTTATGTCTAAGCGTGTATGTGTGTGTGTGCCAGGCATGCATGTGCCATTACATGAGTGTGCATGACATATGTTTGCATGACATGTATGTGCATGACATGAGTGTGGAGGTCAAGAGTCAATTTTCAGGTTAGTTCTCACCTTCCACCTTGTTTTGAGGGAGGATCTCTTGTTCACCACACTGCTTCATTCTTGAGCTTTCTGGAAATTCTCCTGTCTCCACTTCCCTTCTCACCTAAGGTGCACTGGGACTTCCAAAGCCCACCATAGCTTCTGGCTTTTAAGTAAGGCCTAGAGATCTGAATACAGGTACTAAAAGTTGCACAGCAAGCTCTTTATTCACTGAGTTACCACTTTCACATATCTTGATTTTTTTCCATAATTTTTTTTAAGACAAGGCAACCAGTCTGGCCTCAAACTTGCAAAATTAGACTGCCCAGATCTGGACTTCTGAATCCCTGGAGCCTTACCTATCTGCCTCTGCCTCCCCAGGGCTGAGATTATAGTGTGTGCCGCCACATCCACCTTCATTTTTACTTTAAGAAAGTATAGATTTATAACAGATGTGAAAAAAATAATTTAAGAATCTCTGTTCTATACCTTGTGAGTCCAATAGGATATTAACAGACATTGCAGTATCCATAGCCAAATACTTTCAGGAAACATTGAGCTAAACAGTTAATCAGGAGCTAGAGATATGGCTCAGTAGGTAGAATGACTACTTAGCATGCATGAAGCCCTGAGTTCAATTCCCAGCACTGCATAAAACTGCGTGGTCAAAAGTACAGATGTAATGAATAAGCCATATTGAAACTTTCTTCTTTGTGAACTAATTAAAAGTATATAATTTTTTGTCTGGCATGATGGTGCAAACCTTTAATCCCAGCACTCGGGAGGCAGAGGTAGGTGGACTGCTGTGAGTTCAAGGCCACCCTAAGACTACATAGTGAATTCTCAAATTATAGATCAGCCTGGGTTAGAGAGTGAGACACTGCCTCAAAAAATAAAAAAAAAGAAGTATATAATATTTTAACAAAAGAGAGAATTTCGGCCAAAATGCCCAGAAGGAGTGGATAATGCTATACCCAGAAGCCATAGGTTGTTACAGGAACATCTTGGTGCCAAGGATGGGATAACCTCCAAATGAGTTGTTGGTCTGAGAGGCCCCCAAAACAATACAGGCTATTCCCAATGCTCTTGGTTGCCCAACAGAACTATATGGTAACTATTGCTAAAAAAAGCCACATGCTTTGGTTGCAAGACACTGAGAATTCAAGCTGGAACTATGTTAGAAGCATCTTGCTGGCTAGCTATCATAGTGCTAGAAAGTTCTGTGCAGGCTGCTGGGGGAGAAAAGTCATCAATAATCTTAACCAACAGTGGACCTTGAGAGCTACACAACTGGCCAGCCAGGCAAGATGTGCCCACTGGTGCAATAGTGGCATGACTGTTATGAGGGTAACCAACTTCTCTCTACTTGAAACCTGTTTCACAGGAAGGGATTCAAGCCTGGTACTGAAAACCTAGTTAAAAGCCTATATCTGGGAAAGACATAAACCCTAGGGGGGAAGCTACTACTGTTGTTTGGTTAAATAAATATATTGTCTTCCTCAATTTTTTTCTAAAATATTGATATTTATACCCATAGATTAGTGCTTCTCTCCTTTTGGTCAGAGAAGCTTCCTTTTACAGATGGTGGTGATCACTGGGGAGACCCCAAACTCATCAAAATTCTGAGAAGAGTGTTCAACACTAAATGAGACATCTCTATCATATCCTCCAAGACTCAGAGAACATTGTGGAAGAAGTGGTGGAAAGAAATGTAGGAGCCAGAGGTCTGGGAGGAGTGTTTAGGAATGTTGACTTCTGGACAGAAAGTGGCTATTGCATTCATGCCCGTGCAGTGGCTGTTGTTACCTTCACGAGACTCACATAATATTGGGCCCATCAGCATGTCATCATGTGTGATGGAGGAGGAGAAAGACTATACCAAAATAGAAGAGGGGCTCGTTGAAAAGAAGAAGAGGCTCAGTGGAAGAGGAATGGGGAGGGGAACACACAAATAGTTCATCAGTTTATAGATATAAATATGTATATTTGGGATGGCAACAAGTAAGTAATGTGTTAATGTTAAATATGTGAGTTAATTTTAAATTATACAGACTGTGCAAACAATAAAGCAGTTGTGGTGCCTGTTTGCATCCTCAGCTGCACAGCAGGTTCAAGGCCAGCCTGAGCTATGTCAGATACTAACTCCAAAACAAAAGTATAAAGGGGGAGGAGGAATAGTCCAGACAGAATAAACCTTAAAACCATGGACTCTGGCTGGTAAATTCCAGGCCCAGAGTTGGGTTACCCCCCACCCTCAGTGAGCTGTTGGCTAGGGAGACCCATGAGGTCCCCAAAACAAGTTAGGGTGTTGCCAAAACACTTGATTTCCTGCCAGATCTAAAAGGTAAGACCCTACTGCTGAAGACATCACAGGCAGTGGTCATAGGACATAGGAATTGCATGCTAGAACCAAGAGGGAAACCAGCTCCCTCCTGGCTAGTCCTCATGGTGCTGGAAAGCCCTATGGATGCTGCTGGAAGACCACGGCTGCCAATACATTGAATAAGCAGGAGACCCTGCAGACTACGAAATCAACCAGTCAGACGGCCTCTGAGGATAACCAACTGTTCTCTGGTTGGACATGAGGCTTGCTCAAGGGAGAGAATTCAAATCTGATAGTGGAAACCAAGTCAATCGCATGGTCAGGAAACTCATAGACTTCAGAGAGAAGCTCCGACGGTTCTCTGGAGAATAGGAGTGGGCTTGCACACCAAAAAAGTCTCTCAAATAACTTTTCATATCCCTTTTCAACTAAGCTGCTCTCACTCTTTGTTGGAGAATCTGTTTTGTTTTACAAAAGGCAGAGAAGACAGAGGAGAACCAAGATCCACTGATAAGTCAAAAAGATAGCCGACTGCCCACCACAAGATGTGCCACCTCTACCACATCTGCCAGGGCCCAGAGGAGAAATTGCGGAGGAAGTGACGACCTGAACACTGCTCTTACTGCTAGCTTGACAACCAGTTCCAGGGCAATGGTGACAGACATGGTAATCAATCAAAACCCATCAAAGCCAAAATCCAGAGACTTCAGAGAACTCAGCACTAAATCAGCCAACAGGACTGCCATGGCTCAGGGAACATTGTGGAAGAAGGGGAAGAAAGATCATAAGAGCCACAGAGTGGGTAGGAATACCCTGAGGCATGGTTCCCTCACTACCCCACAGGGACAGACTGAGGCCTTCATGACCCCACCGTGAATACCACAGCCCCACAGAGGAGGACGCCAGGGAAGTGAGAGCAGGGGTGAGGAGATAAAAGAGTATAGCCTGTTATAATAACATCATGTATAAAATAAAATGAGAAGTTAACCATGTTTATCTCAGGACTCTCCAGGATCCTCAGTCATGCTGGGGATCAAACCCAGGGCCTCACGTATGCCACGACAAGGTCCTACCATTGAGCTGTAACCTTAGGGTCCTAAGAATGTTCAAAGGGTAGCATGTGTTGATCAATTATCCAGAGGAGAATATAAGAGCAAGTGCTTCCAAAATAATATGGTCAAAGCAACCTTTCTTCACAGAGCATCTTGAGGGATCATTTGTTTCTTGGAACGCCCTTTGGGAACTGCCAGTCCACACATTGCCCGCCAGGAGTCACCACCGATGTTGGACGGGAAGGCTCCAACATTACCTCCCACAGTAGCCTGTCCCTTTTTGAGGCAGCTTTCCTTCCTAGGGGCACACGGCCTCTATGACCCAGCTCCCTGCAGCACCACAGAACTCACAACTTCTTCCCTGTTCAAGACTCCACTGTCCTCAAGTCAGGTGCTGCTGGTCATTGCTTTGTACATCCAATACCTGATGCACAGTAAGCACTTTTAAGTGGTTGTTTAGAACACAGGTGAGTTAAGTCATCCTCAATCCATGCCTCTGTTTTGTCTCTATCTACAGACTTCACCAATGAGCTGCAGAACCATCCATCCAGTCTTGAATGCTCATTTCCTTGGATACTGTTCACTCTCCACATCCCACCACCATCTTACACGTGTTCTCTTAGTGGACATTTTGTTCCACCTCAAAGTCTTTACACAGGCTATCCCCTCTGCCTGGAACCTGGCCATTTCCTTCTCCTATTTCACCTCTCTGCTCAAATGTCACCTCTGTGGAGGGGCCTTTTGTAAGTGTATCTGTTCATAATTCTTCATTTCATGACCCTGTCCTTGTCTTCTTTGATGTTTATCACCCCTAAAATTTATCTCAATAAAGTACTTATTTACCTTGTACACGACCTCTACAATCACTACTGGGTCTCTGGACTAGAACTGTGACTAGCACCAGACACAGGACATTAAGTTGAATAAGCACCTTCAGTCACCCTGGGGGCAGACACCAAGACAACACAGACATCCTCGCCACGGATCATTGTAAATGCTGCTGTCACCGTTCAATCAGACTTCCAGGATAGGACTAGGATTCTAACATAGGTTGATTCATGAGGGGCTCCTCCAGCCAGTGCCATGCAGCAGGCCTGTGAAAGAGGCCCTTGTCACCTTTGACTGTGTGGTCATTCATTGGTATTGGTCTTGCTGCCAGGGAATTTCAAGTTTTTGAAAAAATTCAAACCATGTTGAAATACACAAGCCAAGTACCCAGGCACAGGTGGGGCTGGGAAGGGTGTGTGTGTGTGTGTGTGTGTGTGTGTGTGTAGATACCTATTGGGGGAGGTTCCTCAGGTAGACTACAGATAGCAGGAGCTTCCTAAATATTTCATAAATCTTACCCACCCTCCATGAGCTGCCGCTGCTCACGGCCCACCATCACATCCTTGGACTCCCAAGCTAACGCACTGGCTTTTGAGGCGTCTCCACTGCCATTTCCTCCCGGGAGCCCACTGAACACCCTGCAGAGGCTCAAACAGCTTCAATAAAGCACGATCCTTACAGCTAAAATGTGACTTCATCCCCGGTACCCAGGCCTTCAAAGCTGGGTCCTTTGCTCTGCTGGTGCAGAACCCCCTTCATTGCTTCCCATGCCAGGGATGTTCTAGGAAGGTCACGCTGTATGAGATCATGCTCAGGGCAGGCTGCTTCACAGCAGGACAAAGATTCAGAAACGTGTATGTCTGAGAGCTGTGAGGGATAGAGGTGTGGAATCTGGGAGGGCTTTTTATAGCAGGTGACGCTGGAGTTAAGTCTTAGAAGAAAAGTTTGATTTAGCAACACAAAGGTAGGGGGGAGCTCAGGTGAAGTGATTTGCTCAAGGATCTCAGTGATCATAAGGAAGAGTTGATATTGATGGGTGGGATATGGGAGCAGAGGTAGAAATGAGCCTGGCATTGTACAGCCCAAGGTCTTGATATCCATCTGGGTTTGGAGATAAGGTGTGCCTGTTATAAACGGTTGGTGCTAAGACATCTTCCTGAAGCCAGCATATGTGGGTCTGAAGCCTTCAGACAAGGCCACAGGAGGACACGCTATGGCCAGCAACAGAAGGACATGATGGGGCTACCGATCTTTCCCCATGAGCTTTGGATTAACAACAACGTCAAGAAAGCTAGGTCTAGTAGTGTATACTTGTTGACTTTTCTCTCCCGGAAATCTGCATAGCACTTTCTAGCACCATGACAGCCAGGCAGCAGGGAAGCCTCCAGCTCTGTTTCAGATATGTGAATGAATATATATATATGTGTGTGTGTGTGTGTGTGTGTGTGTGTGTGTGTATATATATATATATGTCATATAATGCCTCTTACATGCATTAACTGATTTCCCAGGCAGATGAGAAAATCCGTCTCAGACCATCTTCTGTGGTAAACTGCATAAGAAGGGCTCAGTTTGGCCACTACTGACGGACTCATTGTCCAAGGCCACATGGTTCATGAAGGCAACTGCTCCACCTCTCCCTGCCTACTGACAATTAAGGGTTATTTGTCACAACTTCAGAGCCAATGTCCAGCCCCCCCCCACACACACTCAGTTTGAAACTCAAAAGAAAGTTTAAAATCCCCCACTTAGTCCAACCCTCTTATCATAGAAAAGGTGAAGCTAGACTCTGGGAAGGTGGCATGACTTGTCCAGAGCCACCCTGTGTGTGGTAGTCAAGAATGTACCCAGGGGCTGGAGAGATGGCTTAGTGGTTAAGACACTTGCCTGCAAAGCCTAAGGACCCAAGTCAATTCCCCAGAACCCATATAAGCCAAATGCACAAGGCGAAGCATGTGTCTGGAGTTTGTTTGCAGTGGCTGCAGGCCCTGGTGCATCCATTCTCTCTCTCTCTCTCTGTATCTCTCAAATAAATAAATAAAAGTTAAATAATTTTTTTCAAAAGCACAGATTGCTTACATGTGCTTCCAGAGTCCGAGGTCTCCAAGGCATCCTTCCTGCTATGCCTTCTTCTTTTTTTATAATTTTATTTATTTATTTTTAAATTTTATTTATTTTTACTTATTTATTTGAGAGAGACAGACAGAGAGGGAAAGAGGCAGAGAGAGAGAGATAGAAAGAGAGAATGGGCGCGCCAGGTCCTCCAGCCACTGCAAATGAACTCCAGACATGTGCGCCCCCTTATGCATCTGGCTAACGTGGGTCTTGGATATTCGAGCCTCGAACCAGGGTCCTTAGGCTTCACAGGCAAGTGCTTAACCACTAAGCCATCTTTCCAGGCCCTGCTATGCCTTCTTAACTTTCCATTCCTTCTTTATTTTTTGGTGTGTGTGTGTGTGCACACATGCATGCACACGCACGCACACATACACACAGCACAGAGTAAACGTGGAGCTCAGAGGACAAGTTCAGACGTTAGTCCTCACTTTCCGCCTCATTCAAGGCTCTTTCATTTCTATTCACGCTGGTATTCTCCAGGCTAGCTGGCCTGTGAACTTCTTGGTGATTCTCCTGTCTCCATCTCTTCTCACCATAGCTACGCTGGGATTACAGATAGATGCCCACTACAGCACCTAACTTTTATGTGAGTTCTGGGGATTCAGGTCTTCATGCGTGTGCAGCAAGTGTTTTATCCACCGAGCTACCTCCCCAGTCTTAACTTTCCATGTCTTTTTCTTAAAATATTTTATTTAGGGCTGTAGAGATGGCTTAGAGGTTAAGGCATTTACCTGTAAAGTCAAAGGACCTGGGTTCAATTCCCCAGGACCCACATAAGCTAGATGCACAAGGGGGCGCATGTGTCTAGAGTTCCTTTACAGTGGCTGGAGGCCCTAGCGCACCCATTTTCTCTCTCTCCCTCTCTCTGCCTCTCTCTCTCTCTCTCTCTCTCTCTCAAATAAATAAATAAAAATAAAGTGAAAATATTTTATTTATTTGCAAGCAGTGAGAGAGAGAGAAGAGATAGACGAAGAGAATTGGTGTGCCAGGGCCTCCAGATGTTGCAAATGAACTCCAGATGCATGAGCCAATTTGTGCATCTGGCTTAAGGAGGGCACTGGGGAGTCAAACCAGGGTTGTCAGGCTTTGCATCGCAACTGCCTTAACTGCTGAGCCATCCCTCCAGCCCCTAATGTTCCACTTCTTAAGATCCAACTCAGCAGCCCAAATTCTCTCCCTTCCTGTGGCTTCTGTCCCCTCTAGCAAATACAAAGCCTCTCCTGTGGGGAGGAAAAGGAAACAAAATCCCAGAAGAGAGGTAGACCTGGCGGCCTCGAGGAGAGGTCCGTGGCCAAGACCAGCGCTCACTCCAAGGCTTGGTCTGGATCTGCATCCAGCACTGGTTCAGTGACTGGATTTGTGGCTGAGCCCATGACTTGGTCCAGGGCTGGTCCAAGGCTGAGTCCAGGGTTGGGTCTATGGCTAGAACCAGGACCACAGCTGGATCCAGTGATAGGTCCATAGCTATATTCGTGCTGTGTCCCTGACTGAGTCCCATGGCTGAGCCTGAACCTGGGTTCACAGATTGGTTCAGAGAAGGCCCAGTCTGGGTTGTGACTAGATTTGTGCCTGTGCCCTACTGTTCTGTCCCTGGGTTCACAGTAACCCTGCCTGTGATTCGGGTCACATAGCCCCAGAGCTGTGACCTGGGACCCGTGCTGCTAATACAACAGAGTGGTGAGCAAAGCCTAAGGGCTGTGTTTCACAAAGCCCTGCGGTTTCTGTGAAGTTCTTTCAAGGCCTGGCAGGAATGGTGAGTTTGCAAGTTGAATGTTGGCCTCACTCACTGTCTTCTCTAACGAGCACAAGCTGCAGCACGTGAGGCCTCCACACAGGAAGGCTGGAAATCACCCAGGTGCCCCTCTTGAGAGTCCAGTTAACACATGATCTCAGAGGCACAAAGGGACTATTATGAAGCTAGAAAAATGAAGATGCTTTCCAAATACTAAGAAAATATATGTTTGGACTGGGGAAATGTCTCAGTGGATAAAATGCTTGCCACACACAAGCATGAGGACCTGAGTTTGGATCCGCAGAACCCATGTAAAATGCCAGGCATGGTGGCGTGTGCCTGAGCACTGGCAAGACGGAGAGAGGCCGGCAGAGCCCTAAGGCTTGCTGGCTAGGCTAGTCTAGCCAAATGGGTGAGTTCTAGGCTCAGTAAGAGGCTGTCCCAAAAAGCATCGTGAGCGGGCGTGGTGGTGCACGGCTTTAATCCCAGCACTCAGGAGGCAGAGGTAGGAGGATCACAATGAGTTCGAGGCCACCCTGAGACTACATAGTGAATTCCAAGTCAGCCTGGGTTAAAGAGAGACCCTACCTCAAAAAAAAAAAAAAAAAAAGTATAGTGGAGAGTGAACAAGGAGGACACCTGATGTCAATCGCTGGCCTCCACACATACATATATGCGCACGCACATGTACACACGTGGGCACACACACGTATGAACATGTACACATTCCACACACACGTTCCATGTGAAAAAACAAGATATGGAACAATGTGCACTACAGCTATTTCTTACATAGTAAAATAGAAATGAAATATAGAAATAAGAGTAAAAGAGGGTTAGGGTCAGGATACAATGTATATCTGTATGAAGCTTTTCAATAGTCTGTCAGCGTTTACTTCATTTGCGTACAGAATCCCCGGAAGGATGTTCTTGAAGCTGGCAGAGCACCTTGCTGCGCTATGAGGCCAGGTGAGGGGCAGTGAAGACACCATGAGGCTCTGTGGATTTCCACAGATAAAATTCCAAATTGATGTGAGATTTAGCAATATCTACCGTTTCATAGCACCGAAAATTTTGGACTATGTAAATACACTGCCTTTTCAGAAATAAGATTTAAATTTCAAGGAGATAAGTATTTAAAAAGTTCATGTGAAGCTGGGCTTGGTGGCACACGCCTTTAATCCCAGCACCCAGGAGGCTGACGTAGGAGGATCCCCGTCAATTGGAGGCCACTACATATGTGACTACAGAGTGAACTCCTAGGTCAGCCTAGGTTAGAGCAAGACCCTACCTCGAAAAAACAAACAATCAAACAAACAACAACAACAACAAAAGGTCGTGTGAGAACTAGTTGATGAGATTCCCTTACTGCCTGGATGATCAGCTAGCAGGAGGACAAGGAATGCCTACGAATGCCTGTCAGCAAATGTAGAGAGGGAGTGGTGAGGTCTGGGGTTCAGGGTCCTGGGGAGGAAGAGACCCATTCTCCTGATGTCCAAAATCTCACCCAGGGCTCCTGAACAGACAGCCCCAAGCCCTGGGCTCCATCCCCAGCCTGGCCACGCTCTGTGGCTCCTGAGGGTGGAGGCTAGTGGCTGCCTTCCTCAGCCAGCCGGCTAGGAGCGGCCCCACCCATCGGCCAGCAGGACACAGGACAGTTTCCAGCTGACGCCAGCCCCAGACTGTGGCCTGAGCTGGGTCCAGGACAGAGCCCAGGGCACAGATGTTCCCATTCTCTGGCTCCCGACGAGCTTCTTGGAAAAATCATGGAGCCAGCCTTCCTCAATCCACCTTTGAGTGGAGAGAAGAGGGGCCCTTCTCTCTTGCAGCCGCAGGCACCTGGCTGTCCGCCCTCAGGGGCCAGCCACAGCTGCTGGTCCATGCGGCCCTTGTCTGTGCGCTGGCTCCCGGCCGATGGCCCTACAGGGAGGCGATGACTATGAAGAGCGCTGCAGGCCCCAATGGGCCCCTGTCTGAAGACCTCCCCACTCTGGTCTTTTCTGGCTTATTCACCCACTGGGAGGCCTCTGGCTGAGGTGAGGGTCAGAGCTGCAGGACCCCAGAGCTCCCTGGGTACCGCAGACAGACCAGGACAGACGGGAGACAAGTTCTGGTCTTGGAGAGGGGGGAAAGGGGCAGTGCTCACTGAGATCCTCGGGCCTGGAGTAACGCAGACTTGCATTCAAATGCAGGCTCTGCCTCGACAGAGCAATGTGAACTTAGGTGAGGCCTGTTGTGTAGAAGCCTTGGTTTCATCATCTACAAAATAGGATGCCAATAAGAACATCTCTGAAGATAAAATGACGCAGAGACGATAAATCACCTAGACAGTTGGTATTGGAAAAAACAAAAAAGTACTACCCTGTGCCTCTGGGATGTAAGGTGCAAAACTAGTGCCAACCAGAGTTGTAGATTCTTTTTTTTTTTTTTTTTTTTTTTTTTTGGTTTTTCGAGGTAGGGTCTCACTCTAGCCCAGGCTGACCTGGAATTCACTATGGAGTCTCAGGGTGGCCTCGAACTCACGGCGATTCTCCTACCTCTGCCTCCCAAGTGCTGGGGTTAAAGGCGTGCGCCACCATGCCCGGCTCTCAGAGTTGTAGATTCTGAACCAACTGCCCTGGTTCAAACCCAGACAGCTGTGTGATCTTAAGAAAGTGGCTTAACTTCTCTGTGACTGTGAAAATGAGGCTCATGGGCACATAGGACTGCTAGAAGTAACAAGGGGCTTTGGAGCAATGTCCAGCAGGCAGGGAGCAGGGTATGTGTAAACTCTAGTCTGAAGGCCCCCCTTCTTTCCAGGATGGACTGGCAAGTGTGCACCTCCAGTTGGTCTTTTCGGGGTTTACTTCTGACCAGAGGGGGAAGGGTGGGAAACTTGGTCTAAACCTTCCCCTCGGGGTGAGGAGCCAGACCTCCCTTCATGCCCCCTTCAACCAGCATCTGTTTTTCATAAATCCCTTCTGCCATGTGCCTTAGGCAACAGAACCCTCTGAAACCACCGATCTCGGGGTGGGTGGGGCCCCCGGGCCTCCTGCCCGCTGCACAGCTGTCCCACAAACCCGAGAGCCATTGCCACTTCTGTGCACCTCTGCCAAGAGAGGATGCTTCCTTTTGTCCTGGCTGCAAACCCTACCCACCCGGCTCCTGGCTAGCCACAGCTGCCAGCCGCATGCCACCCCCCAGACCACTGATGACCACAGTGGTCAAGTGCACGCTATGCCAGGAGCCAGTGGCCCACCAGCCCAGAGCTGCCGCCACCCAATGGCATGCTTGCTGCCAGTCTAGGGCCACTGTCCGCAGGAGCCATTTAAAGAGCGTGTGGGCTGGGAAGGGAGCTCAGCGAGCAGACTTGTTGCCCTCTCTGGGTACAGCCCCCAGCAACGCATGAACCCTGCGTGACGGTGCGGGTCTGTAATTACACCGCTCCGGGCATGGATGCAGAGGGGAAGTTCTAGTTTCGGGCTTGCACGATGGGATGGATGAGAGAGTCACAAAATCAAGGCAGGAATACATGAGAAAAGGAAAACGGAAACAATGGCTCTTGGTAGAATTAGGGACCATGTGGACGAACAGCTCATGCGCTGTCCAGTTGAACAGGGATTCCAATTTAAGAAAGAAGTGGTGACTCACCAGTTAATAGCATGATTGAGGCTATAGATTTCAGCAGAATTTCCCAGGGAGGAAGGGCGAGTGAGGAGCAAGAATGGCTGAGGAGGAAATACAGTGGAAACCCTGATATTTAACAGCTACTCACAGAAGTAGATGGTCAACTGGAAGGTCATTATCATTATACCATTATTATTATTATTATTATTATTATCATTATTAGAAGGGAGTTGTAGGAGAATATGGTCACACAGTTTAGTATTGATTAGCAGTGGAGGGCTAGAGAGATGGCTTAGTGGTTAAGCGCTTGCCTGTGAAGCTTAAGGACCCCAGTTCGAGGCTCAATTACCCAGACCCACGTTAGCCAGATGCACAAGGGGACGCACACATCTGGAGTTTGTTTGCAGTGGCTGGAGGCCCTGGCGCGCTCATTCCACTCTCTTTCTATCTGCCTTTCTCTCTCTGTCTGTCGCTCTCAAACAAATTTAGAAAATGAACAAAAAAAAAAACTTGCCAAAAAAAAAAGAAGAAAAGATTAGCAGTGGAGGGGCTGGAGAGATGGCTTAGTGGTTAAGACACTTGCCTGCAAAGCCTAATGACCCACTTTTGATTCCCTAGAACCCACGAAAAGCCAGATGATCATGGTGGTGCATGTGACTGGAGTTCTTTTGCAGTGGCTAGAGACCCTGGCGTGCCAATTCTCTCTCTCTCTCTCTCTCTCTCTCTCTCTCTCTCTAATTAAAAAAAATTAAAAAAGATTAGCAAGGAAAGTGTCCTGGTTAGAGCAGTTTAGTCTTGAAAAGACTGGCTGAATGGAACAGAGAGCTACGGCAGTAGCTGGAGAGGAGCCTGGCACGTCAGAACGTAGATGATCAGTACATAAAGTGGCACCCACTGTGTTTAGACTTCAGTCCAATGGAACATCCAAATATTGACCCAGGACTCCAAAGGGAAAAATATTTTTTCATGACTAAAACATGATCAACCATGAATCATGACAGTGCGTGAAGTCAGTTCTGTAAACAGCGGACTACGTCTATTTGTTATCAAACTATGGAGATGGTCCAACTTTTTTGGATCAAAACAGGAAGTCAAAGTAAGATCCAAAAAAAAAAAAAAGGTCACCATTGTGCAGAAATGTTCGCTACAGCTCATAGTTATTCTTGCTTTGGGGTTCATTTTATCCTTAATTCTGTTTTTGCTTTTGTTTTGGGACCAGAGTCTCATGTAGCCCAGGCTGGTCTTGAATTCACTATGTAGTTAAGGCTGGCCTCTAACTTTGCATTTTAAAAGAATTGACAAGTTAATATATGTATATAATGTATTTTTATTATTTTTACTCCTTATTACCCGCTCTTGTCCCCTTCTGGCCTTGACCTTCCTGCCTCCATCTCTAAGTGCTGGGATTACAGGCATATGCTACCACACCCAGCTAATTTCTGCTTCCTTCATCAGTCCATTTCTTTTTTCTTTAATTTTTGTTTATTTTTATTTATTTATTTGAGACTGACAGACAGAGAGAGAAAGAGGCTGATAGATAGAGAGAGAAAGGGTGTGCCAGGGCCTCCAGCCACTGCAAACGAACTCCAGATGCATGCTCCACCTTGTACATCTGGCTTATGTGGGTCCTGGGGAATTGAGCCTTGAGGCAGAGTCCTTAGGCTTCACAGGCAAGCACTTAACTTCTAAGCCATCTCTCCAGCCCTATCAGTCCATTTCTATAAGGAATATGTTACTGTCTTTATCTTGTATAGTTTTATTTATTTATCTACTTAGCTTTCTCGGTCTTTTGGCTAAGATCAAGTGTATTTTTCTCCTCATAATTGACTCAGTTGTTGTTTTAGATGTAGCATCTAATGTAGATTATAGCAGCCAATAGTTATGTGCAGCTATCTAAATTTCAATTAATTAAAATTAAATAAAATCCGAACTGTAATCCCTCAACCACAGTAGCCACTTTCAAGTGTTCATGTTACTTGTGGTTACAGTTGTGAACAGTATGTAGACTTCGAACATTTATTTTACTGGAAAAAGTTCTACTTGACTATCTTCCTTTATATAACCCAAAAGTATTATGTTCATATTTATTATTTCTTCTTGATCTATGTCCCTTTCATTAATTTATAAAATGACTTAGATTTACTACCTAAAATTGTATTTATTGGGATTTCAGTTTGTGGGCTGCAGAGATGGATTAGTGGTTAAAATGCTTGCCTTCAAAGCCTAAGGACCCAGGTTCAATTCCCCAGTACCTACATAAGCCAGATGCCCAAGGTGGCACATGTATCTGGAGTTCGTTTGCAATGGCTACAGGCCCTGGTGCACCCATTCTCTCTCTCTCCCTCTCTTTCTCTGTTTCTATCTGCCTCTCTCTCCCTCTCTCAAATAAATAAAATATTTTTAAAAGAATTTCAATTTGTAACTTGGGCTTTATTTGATATATTTGGCCAAGACATTTTTCTCCATGTTTAAAAATATATATTTAGTTATTTATTTACTTATTTAAGAGAGACAGAGAGAAAGAGGTAGATACAGAGAGAGAGAGAGAGATAATAGGCACACCAGGGCCTCCTGCCACTGCAAAGAAACTCCAGACACATGCGCCACCTTGTGCATCTGGCTTTACATGGAAGGGTACTGGGGAATCAAACCAGGGCCTTCAGGCTTTGCAAGCAAGTGCCTTTAACTGCTGAGCAGATCATCCCTCCAGCCCCTCAATGTTTTTTTTTTTTTCCTGACACACCTAAAACACTTTTTTTTTTTTTTGAGGCAGGGTCTCCCTCAAGCCCAGGGTGACCTGGAACTCACTCCCCAGGCTGCCTTGGTCACATGGCTGTCCTCCTACCTCAGGCCCCTGGATGCTGGCATTATAGCCACAAGCCACAATACCCAGCTTTTTTTTTTTTTTAAGATGTCGTTTTACTATGTATCCGTGGCTGACCTTTTACTCACTGTGTAGTAAACCAGTCTAAGCTGGGCATGGCAATGCACACCTTTAATCCCAGCACTCAGGAGGCAAAGGTAGGAAGGAGGATCACTATGAGTTTGAGGCCAGAGTGAGTTCCAGGTCAGCCTGAGCTACAGTGAGACCCTACCTCAAAAAATAAACAAACAAACAAAAACTCAGCCTAGCCTCAGATTTATGGCAATCCTCCTACTTCTTCCTTCCTGGTGCTGGGATTGCCAGTGTGCGCCACCATGTCTGGCTAGTAACACACCTAAGATCCACACGTTTGTTAATGCAATGTTTGTTTTTCTTGTTATTCAAAGTGATAAGGGGCTCACATAATAAAACAAGTTATTTGATATAAAATTGAGTCTATCCATACTGTTGAAAAGATCCACATCAAAAAAATTCATATTGTGCTTCCATTGCAGGACACTGAGAAATCAAGCTGGCACTGAGCGGGAAGTCTCCTCCTGCGGGCTAGCTCTCATAGTGCTGGAAGATACTATGCTGGCAGCTGGGGGGAAATGTCATCAACAGTCTCACCCAGCGGTAGAAAATTTCGAGTTACATAGCCAAACAGCCAGGCGAGATGTGCGCACTGATGCGACAGTGGCATGGCTGTTTGGGGGATAGTCAACTGCTCTTTGCTTGGATTTGAGGCCTGTTCCAGGGGAAGGAATTCAAACCCGGTTCTGAAAACCTGGTCAAAAGCCTATGACTGGGAAGGTCATAGGTCCCAGGAGGGAACCTACAACCATTGTTTGGCTAAATAAATATATTGTGCCCATCAAATTGCCTTAAAATATTTATGTTCATGCCCATAAATTAGTGCTACTCTCAACTTTGGTCAGAGATGATTCCTTTTGTAGTTGGCAATGACTATAGCTGACAATAAGTGACCGTGGAGTGCTCAGTACTAAACGAGACATCTATCGCACCCCCTTTAAGGCTCAAGGAACATTGGTGGAGAGAAGGCAAAAAGAATGTAAGAACCAGAGGATGGGGAGGAGAAGTGTCTTGGAATGCTATCTTCTGGACATGAAGTGGCCATTGCATTCAAAACCTCGCAGCAACTATTGTTACCTATACAAGACTTGCACATCAACATTCCATTGTAGATGGTAGAGGAGGGAAAATACAACAGACATCAAAGCAGAAAAGGGACTCATTGAAAAGAAGGGGTTCTGTGGTAGGGGATTGGAAGAGGAGGAAAGAGAAGTAGGTAATAGGAGGGGATTATGCTCAAAATATATTATGTACATGCATGTCAATTAAAAATTCATGCTGGATGACTTAAGTCAATTTCATTGTTATTCGGCAATTATTTTTCTGCTCTTAATGATTTCCTACTGAATTTTCCCTGAGCCTTAATATTCATATTTCTTTAAATTCAGTCACTCTTGGTGGTAGGCTGAAAAAGGGTCCACTAAAATGTAATAAATGGGGCTGGAGAGATGGCTTAGCAGTTAAAAAAGCCAAAGGATCCCAGTTTGACTCTCCAGGACCCACGTAAGCCAGATGCACAAGGGGGCGCATGCATCTGGAGTTCGTTTGCAGTGGCTGGAGGCGCTGCCGCGCCCATTCTCCCTCCCTCCCTCTCTCTCTCTCTCTCTCAAATAAATAAATAAAATATATTTTTAAAATACAATAAATGTTACTTTATTCAGGAAAATGACCTTTGCAGATGTTACTAAATTAAGCATCTCATTTGGAGATAATCCTGGATTACTTGGATGGGCCCTAAATGTCATCCCAAATATCCTTGTGAAAGAAAGGCATGAGGCTGGGGAGATGGCCCAGTGGTTAAAGGCAACTGTTGGCCAGGGTTCAGCTCTCCAGCCACCCACATTAAGCAGGATGGGCATTTGTTCATGGCAGCAGGAGACATGCCACTCACACGTGCACACACACACACACACACACACACACACACACACACACACAAATAAATAAATAAAGTTGAAAAACAGAATAAAAATTAAACATAAAAGAGGTGCAGCAGAAGCTTATTGGCCACCACACACAAAGAACGCCCTGGGAAGAAGGCAGAAGCGAGAGAGATGCTTCCACAAACCAAGGAACCCCATGGAATACTGGATTCCCCAGAGTGCAGGCTGGCAGCCAAGGAATAACTCCCCTACTGTCTTAATGCTGCTGGTTAGCTCTCCACATTACCAGAGAGAGCAACGTAAAGCAGCAGAGATCGGCTGTGGTGTGGCTCAGTGGGTAGAGTGCTTACCTAGCAGATGTGAAGCCCTAAGTTTGATCCCAAAACAAGTAAGACCACTCCTGTGATCTTAGCACTCAGGCAGGAGGATCAGAAGTTCAAGGTCATTCACAGTGACATAGCAAGTGCAAGGACAGCTTGTGCTACACGAGACCCTGTCTCAAAAAGAAAGAAAGAAAGAAAGAAAGAAAGAAAGAAAGAAAGAAAGAAGGAAGGAAGGAAGGAAGGAAGGAAGGAAAGAGAGAGAGAGAGAGAGAGAGAGAGAGAGAAAGAAAGAAAGGCGAGGGACAGGTTTATTTGGGATGATGGTTTCGGAGGGTTCAGTCCGTGGCTACCCGGTCTGCAGCAGGAAGGTGCGGTGCAGGAGTTTCCTCACCTCTTGGTGCCAAGAACCAGAAAGAAGGGACCAGGGGACAGGTCTGACCATCAAAGGCATGTGTCAGTGACCTGTTTCTTTCGGCTAGACTCCACTGCCCAAATTTCCCATCAAAGTAACACCAGCTGGGGACCAAGCCTTCACCATGTGAGCCTGCAGGGATCATTCCAGCCCCCAGCCCCAGACCGTGTAGAGGGAGAATACATTTGTACTATTGTAAGCCCTCAAGGTTGTGGTAGTTTGTTATAGTGACCCTGGGGAATGAATACATGCCTATAACTCTTCCTCTGTCCACATGAAAACCAGGACTCCACTTCTACTCCCTGCAGTGAAGTTCAGAATTTCTCCACTTCTCTCAATTATAACTCACAGTATCTGCATGTCCACAGTACCTCACTCCTCCCTTGGTATGGTTGGAAGTCTTCTTCCTGGCTTTCCAAACTATTGTCAGCATCTGTGCTCTGTCCCATCGCTACACTCCATGGCCCTAGACTTCAGGTACCTTCTCTGAATAGCATTGTTTTATTGTTGCTATTTACAAATAACTAAAGCTGGGTGGCACACACCTTCAATCCCAGCACTCAAGAGGCTGAGGTAGGGGGATCACTATGATTTTGAGGCCAATCTAGACTACGGAGTAAGTTCCAGGTCAGCGTGGGCTAAAGTGAGAACCTGCTTTAAAAAAAAATACAAAACTAGGGGCTGGAGAGATTGCTTAGTGGTTAAGGCACTTGCCTGCGAAGCCTGATGACACAAATTCGATTCCCCAGTACCCATGTAAGCCAGATGTACAAGGTGATGCATGCATCTGGAGTTTATCTGCAGTGGCTGGAGGCCCTGGTGCACCCATTCTCTCTCTCTCTCTCTCTCTCTCTCTCTCTCCTCTCTCTCTAAGTGCTGGGATTACAGGCACATGCTACCATGCCTAGCTAATTTCTGCTTCCTTCATCAGTCCATTTCTTTTTTCTTTAATTTTTGTTTATTTTTATTTATTTATTTGAGACTGACAGACAGAGAGAGAAAGAGGCTGATAGATAGAGAGAGAATGGGTGTGCCAGGGCCTCCAGCCACTGCAAACGAACTCCAGATGCATGCGCCACCTTGTACATCTGGCTTATGTGGGTCCTGGGGAATTGAGCCTTGAGGCAGAGTCCTTAGGCTTCACAGGCAAGCACTTAACTTCTAAGCCATCTCTCCAGCCCCATCAGTCCATTTCTATAAGGAATATGTTACTGTCTTTATCTTGTATAGTTTTATTTATTTATCTACTTAGCTTTCTCGGTCTTTTGGCTAAGATCAAGTGTATTTTTCTCCTCATAATTGACTCAGTTGTTGTTTTAGATATAGCATCTAATGTAGATTATAGTAGCCAATAGTTATGTGCAGCTATTTAAATTTCAATTAATTAAAATTAAATAAAATCCGAACTGTCCCTCAACCACAGTAGCCACTTTCAAGTGTTCAGTAGCATGTTACTTGTGGTTACAGGTGTGAACAGTATGTAGACTTCGAACATTTATTTTACTGGAAAAAGTTCTACTTGACTATCTTCCTTTATATAACCCAAAAGTATTATGTTCATATTTACTATTTCTTCTTGATCTATGTCCCTTTCATTAATTTATAAAATGACTTAGATTTACTACCTAAAATTGTATTTGTTGGGATTTCAGTTTGTGGGCTGCAGAGATGGATTAGCGGTTAAAATGCTTGCCTGCAAAGCCTAAGGACCCAGGTTCAATTCCCCAGTACCTACATAAGCCAGATGCCCAAGGTGGCACATGTATCTGGAGTTCGTTTGCAATGGCTACAGGCCCTGGTGCACCCATTCTCTCTCTCTCCCTCTCTTTCTCTGTTTCTATCTGCCTCTCTCTCCCTCTCTCAAATAAATAAAATATTTTTAAAAGAATTTCAATTTGTAACTTGGGCTTTATTTGATATATTTGGCCAAGACATTTTTCTCCATGTTTAAAAATATATATTTAGTTATTTATTTACTTATTTAAGAGAGACAGAGAGAAAGAGGTAGATACAGAGAGAGAGAGAGAGAGATAATAGGCACACTAGGGCCTCCTGCCACTGCAAAGAAACTCCAGACACATGTGCCACCTTGTGCATCTGGCTTTACATGGAAGGGTACTGGGGAATCAAACCAGGGCCTTCAGGCTTTGCAAGCAAGTGCCTTTAACTGCTGAGCAGTTCATCTCTCCAGCCCCTCAATGTTTTTTATTTTTTTCTGACACACCTAAAACACTTTTTTTTTTTTTTTGAGGCAGGGTCTCCCTCAAGCCCAGGGTGACCTGGAACTCACTCTGTATCCCCAGGCTGCCTTGGTCACATGGCTGTCCTCCTACCTCAGGCCCCTGGATGCTGGCATTATAGCCACAAGCCACCATCACCAGCTTTTTTTTTTTAAGATGTAGTTTTACTATGTATCTGTGGCTGACCTTTTACTCACTGTGTAGTAAACCAGTCTAAACTGGGCGTGGCAATGCACACCTTTAATCCCAGCACTCAGGAGGCAAAGGTAGGAAGGAGGATCACTATGAGTTTGAGGCCAGAGTGAGTCCCAGGTCAGCCTGAGCTAGAGTGAGACCCTACCTCAAAAAATAAACAAACAAACAAAAACTCAGTCTAGCCTCAGATTTATGGCAATCCTCCTACTTCTTCCTTCCTGGTGCTGGGATTGCCAGTGTGCGCCACCATGTCTGGCTAGTAACACACCTAAGATCCACACGTTTGTTAATGCAATGTTTGTTTTTCTTTTTTTAAATATTTTTTGTTTATTTTATTTATTTATTTGAGAGTGACAGACGCAGCCGGGCGTGGTGGCGCACGCCTTTAATCCCAGCACTCGGGAGGCAGAGGTAGGAGGATCGCCATGAGTTCGAGGCCATCCTGAGACTCCATAGTGAATTCCAGGTCAGTCTGGGCTAGAGTGAAACCCTACCTCGAAAAACCAAAAAAAAAAAAAAAAAAAAAGAAAGAAAAAAAAAAAAAGAGAGTGACAGACGCAGAGAGAAAGAGGCAGATAGAGAGAGAGAGAGAATGGGCGCGCCAGGGCCTCCAGCCACTGCAAACGAACTCCAGATGCGTGCGCCCCCTTGTGCATCTGGCTAACGTGGGTCCTGGTGAATGGAGCCTCGAACCGGGGTCCTTAGGCTTCACAGGCAAGCGCTTAACTGCTAAGCCATCTCTCCAGCCCTGTTTTACTTGTTATTCAAAGTAATAAGGGGCTCACATAATAAAACAAGTTATTTGATATAAAATTGAGTCTATCCATACTGTCGAAAAGATCCACATCAAAAAAATTCATATTGTGCTTCCATTGCAGGACACTGAGAAATCAAGCTGGCACTGAGCGGGAAGTCTCCTCCTGCGGGCTAGCTCTCATAGTGCCGGAAGATACTATGCCGGCAGCTGGGGGGAAATGTCATCAACAGTCTCACCCAGCGGTAGAAATTTCGAGTTACATAGCCAAACAGCCAGGCGAGATGTGCGCACTGATGCGACAGTGGCATGGCTGTTTTGGGGATAGCCAACTGCTCTCTGCTTGGATTTGAGGCCTGTTCCAGGGGAAGGAATTCAAACTCGGTTCTGAAAACCTGGTCAAGAGCCTATGACTGGGAAGGTCATAGGTCCTAGGAGGGAACCTACAACCATTGTTTGGCTAAATAAATATATTGTGCCCATCAAATTGCGTTAAAATATTTATGTTTATGCCCATAAATTAGTGCTACTCTCAACTTTGGTCAGAGAAGATTCCTTTTGTAGTTGGCAATGACTATAGCTGACAATAAGTGACCGTGGAGTGCTCAGTACTAAATGAGACATCTATAGCACCCCCTTTAAGGCTCAAGGAACATTGGTGGAGAGAAGGCAAGAATGTAAGAACCAGAGGATGGGAAGGAGAAGTGTTTTGGAATGCTATCTTCTGGACGTGAAGTGGCCATTGCATTCAAAACCTCGCAGCAACTATTGTTACCTATACAAGACTTGCACATCAACATTCCATTGTAGATGGTAGAGGAGTGAAAAAACAACAGACATCAAAGCAGAAAAGGGACTCATTGAAAAGAAGGGGTTCTGTGGAAGGGGATTGGGAGAGGAGGAAAGAGGAGTAGGAAATGGGAGGGGATTATCATCAAAATATATTATATACATGCATGTCAATTAAATATTCATGCTGGATGACTTAAGTCAATTTCATTGTTATTCAGCAATTATTTTTCTGCTCTTAATGATTTCCTACTGAATTTTCCCTGAGACTGAATATTCATATTTCTTTAAATTCAGTCACTCTTGGTGGTAGGCTGAAAAAAAAGGGTCCACTAAAATGTAGTAAATGGGGCTGGAGAAATGGCTTAGCAGTTTAAAAAGCCAAAGGATCCCAGTTCGACTCTCCAGGACCCAAGTAAGCCAGATGCACAAGGGGGCGTATGCATCTGGAGTTCGTTTGCAGTGGCTGGAGGCCCTGCCGCACCCATTCTCTCTCTCTCTCTCTCTCAAATAAATAAATAAAATATATTTTTAAAACACAGTAAATGTTACTTTATTCAGGAAAATGATCTTTGCAGATGTTACTAAATTAAGCATCTCATTTGGAGATAATCCTGGATTACTTGGATGGACCCTAAATGTCATCCCAAATATCCTTGTGAAAGAAAGGCATGAGGCTGGGGAGATGGCCCAGTGGTTAAAGGCACCTGTCGGTCAGGGTTCAGCTCTCCAGCCACCCACATTAAGCAGGATGGGCATTTGTTCATGGCAGCAAGAGACATGCCACTCACATGTGCACACACACACACACACAAATAAATAAATAAAGTTGAAAAACAGAATAAAAACTAAAAATAAAAGAGGTGCAGCAGAAGCTTATTGGCCACCACACACAAAGAACGCCCTGGGAAGAAGGCAGAAGCGAGAGAGATGCTTCCACAAACCAAGGAACCCCATGGAATACTGGATTCCCCAGAGTGCAGGCTGGCAGCCAAGGAATAACTCCCCTACTGTCTTAATGCTGCTGGTTAGCTCTCCACATTACCAGAGAGAGCAATGTATAGCAGCAGAGATCGGCTGCGGTGTGGCTCGGCGGGTAGAGTGCTTACCTAGCAGACGTGAAGCCCTAAGTTTGATCCCAAGTTTGATCCCAAAACAAGTAAAAACACTCCTGTGATCTTAGCACTCAGGCAGCAGGATCAGAAGTTCAAGGTCATTCACAGTGACATAGCAAGTGCAAGGACAGCTTGTGCTACACGAGACCCTGTCTCAAAAAGAAAGAAAGAAAGAAAGAAGGAAGGAAGGAAGGAAGGAAGGAAGGAAGGAAGGAAGGAAGGAAGGAAGGAAAGAGAGAGAGAGAGAGAGAGAGAGAGAGAAAGAAAGAAAGGCGAGGGACGGGTTTATTTGGGATGATGGTTTCGGAGGGTTCAGTCCGTGGCTTCCCGGTCTGCAGCAGGAAGGTGGGGTGCAGGAGTTTCCTCACCTCTTGGTGCCAAGAACCAGAAAGAAGGGACCAGGGAACAGGTCTGACCATCAAAGGCATGTGTCAGTGACCTGTTTCTTTTGGCTAGACTCCACTGCCCAAATTTCCCATCAAAGTAACACCAGCTGGGGACCAAGCTTTCACCATGTGAGCCTGCAGGGATCATTCCAGACCCCAGCCCCAGACCGTGTAGAGGGAGAATACATTTGTACTACTGTAAGCCCTCAAGGTTGTGGTAGTTTGTTATAGTGACCCTGGGGAATGAATACATGCCTATAACTCTTCCTCTGTTCACATGAAAACCAGGACTCCACTTCTACTCCCTGCAGTGAAGTTCAGAATTTCTCCACTTCTCTCAATTATAACTCACAGTATCTGCATGTCCACAGTACCTCACTCCTCCCTTGGTGTGGTTGGAAGTCTTCTTCCTGGCCTTCCAAACTATTGTCAGCATCTGTGCTCTGTCCCATCGCTATACTCCAGGCCCTAGACTTCAGGTACCTTCTCTAAATAGCATTGTTTTATTGTTGCTATTTACAAATAACTAAAGCTGGGTGGCACACACCTTCAATCCCAGCACTCAAGAGGCTGAGGTAGGGGGATCACTATGATTTTGAGGCCAATCTAGACTACGGAGTAAGTTCCAGGTCAGCGTGGGCTAAAGTGAGAACCTGCTTTAAAAAAAAAAATACAAAACTAGGGGCTGGAGAGATTGCTTAGTGGTTAAGGCACTTGCCTGCGAAGCCTGATGACACAAATTTGATTCCCCAGTACCCATATAAGCCAGATGTACAAGGTGATGCATGCATCTGGAGTTTATCTGCAGTGGCTGGAGGCCCTGATGCACCCATTCTCTCTCTCTCTCTCTCTCTCTCTCTCTCTCTCTCTCTCTCAAATAAATAAAATGTGAACAAATTATAAAACTAATAACAACTATATCTTAGGTATTTGAGATGTTCACTTCTTAATCACATTGAATTAACTCTTCCAGTACATTAATTAAATTTTGTTTGTCCTTTTTCTGTGTGTGAGAGAGATGTGTGTGTGTGTGTGTGTGTTATATGCCCATCTCTGTGCCCAGGTGGTGCTCTCTGCACTTGTCTGTGGTAGAGTGTGTTCACCTGGGGTGGCCAGATGGGAACCCTGTTCTTGAGCTGGGATCTCTTACTGATCCTACAGCTTGTCAATTTTTTTATTTTTTATTTTTATTTATTTATTTGCAAGAAAAGAGAGAGACAGAGAGAGAACGGGCATGCCAGGGCCTCTAGCCACTGCAACTCTGGATATATGCATCCACCACTTTGTGCATCTGGCTTGACATGGGTACTGGAGACTCAATCCCAGGTCATTAGGCTTTGCAGGCAAACATCTTAATGCTGAGCCATCTTTTCAGCATCCCCTCCCCAGCACCATTTTCTTTTGTTTGTTTTTCGGGGTAGGGTTTCACTCTAGCCCAGGCTGGCCTGGAATTGACTATGGAGTCTCAGGGTGGCCTCGAATTCACAAGGATCCTCCTACCACTGCCTCCCAAGTGCTGGGATTAAAGGTGTGCACCACCACGCCTGGCCTCCTCCCCCCCCCCTTTATTTATTTGTTTATTTATTTTGCAAGCTCCAGCAATTCTCCGGTCTCTGTTTCCCTATGGGACTGGGGTTACAGTTGTTAATGGAAATTCCCGGTTGTTTATGTGGGTCCTGGGGATTGACTTTACACAGCCTCTCAGGCCTCTTCAGTCCCTCATGCTTGCACAGGAAGTGCTCTTCACCTCTGAGCCATCTCTCCAAAACACATGTCTTGATGTTCACATGTGATCTGTAGCTTGGGTGGATACGGAACTGTAGGCTGCAAGTCCCTCAGGCTTGTGAAGCATCTGCCCTCGTCTTCAACACTCTGGTTTTGAGGAGGTCTAGTGTCCGTCTGACTCCTGGTCCATGCTATGTACCAAGCTACTCCTTTCTGGAGGCTTCTGGAGGCTTTTCTTCATCCCCCATGACTTCGCTTCCCCCATGGTGTGCCTTCCTTGAGCCATCTTGCTGAGCATCTCACAAGCTCTTTCTTGTAGAAGACTGTTTCTTTCAGTTCTAAAAATGTTCCCTCCTCTCTTTGTGGAATTCCTACCAATCAGATATTAAACTCCTAGCTGGAGCTTTTAATTGTCTTATCTATTCTGTCCTTACTTCTACGTCTAACATTTTGGTTAATCGTCTGGAATACTTACGCAGCGTTTTTGTAGTATTTAAAGTTTATGCTGCCATATTTTCAGTTGTGATGAACACCCTTTATTCTGACCAAATTCCTTGTTAAATCGTGTGGTTACTATATGGGTACAATTATCTTCATTTTTGAACATCTCAATTATAATTGCCCCCCCCCTTTCCTGCTCTTCGAGTTTCTTTCACACATCATATCTATGCCTTCTCTGGTCTTTCTGTCTGTCTGGACCCTCTGCCAGCTGGTCACAGGGAAGAGTAAGTCACTGACAGCACGCTCCGGAACCTTCTTTCTGGTGGGGGTGGCTCCTTGACTGCAGGCCTCACTGTGGGCAATAGGGCAGAAGAGCAGCTGGTTCGTTGGGAAGTGTTTTAGTCGCCTACCCATTGCTGTGGGGACACCCCTGAGACCGTCAGCCTGTGCAGAAGAAGACTTATCTGGGCTAAGGGTTCAGGATCTCCTGCCCGTGCATGCTCGGCCTTGACCCTTTGGGCAAGGAGAACATCATGGTGGGAAGCGAGTGGTGGACCAGAGCTGCTCGCCTCATGGTGGCTGAGAGACTGACGGAGACAGAGGCAGGAACCAGGGCCCCTGAGGGCCACCACCTTCAAGAGCATCCCCTAACGATTAACTTCCTCACCAGACCCTACCCCCTAAAGGTTCTACCACCTCCCAGCTGCATCACAGCCCGGAGACCAAGTCTTTGGGGGACAATCAAGACCCAAATCATAGTAAGAACTCCAGTTGGCAATATCTGTAGGTCTCTGCCATTAGGCTTGTTCTGGTTCCTCAGGGAAATCCCTCAGTCTCCCTCCAGGGGGGACAGATGGACAGAAGCACTCTGGGATACAGAGCGTGGGGGTCTGTGCAGATGTGAGAGGGCTCCCTACTCACCGTCCGGCAACATCTACCCTGCCAATTCTGAAACTGATCTCACTTTAATACTGTTACCATTGTCAAAGTATTTCGAAAAATGGAATCATGGAATATATACCAGTTTGGAATTTTTTTTTTTCACTGAATTTAATTCCCTGCAGGGTCGTCCGAGTTGTTGGAGGTGTCAGTAGGTTGTATCTTTCTATTCTGAGCAGAATGACATGCTATGGCCGCATTCTAGCTTACTTAACGTTCGCTCGTTGACAAGCATCCAGGCTGTTTCCACCTTGGGGAATGCTACGAGTAAAGCTGGTTTGTTCCTTCGCGTGAGCAAGTCCCGGAGCTCAGCGCGCACACCGAACTCTCCCACGGTACCGTTAGCAACAGCTCGGGAACCAGGGTGGGATGGGTTCTGGTCAGCATCGCCCAGCCGTGAAGCAACGCAGCCACACAGAACTACAAGCTCTGCCCAGTGCCCTGCCTGCAGATTTCCCTCTGCGGCCCCTCCATGCAGCCTTCTGAGGTTTCAGAGCAGCGCCAGCCCGGGCGGCAGAAGTCCAGCCTTTCCATGTCTCTTGGAGGAAAGATGCTAGCTCAATAGAAAGCGTGCTTATTTTAAACCGGCTCTCCTGCCTCCCCCTTAACCCCATCTCTTCTGCCAGTCAGAGGGCCACGGGTGAGGGGTCAGTCAAGCACAGCTAAGTCCCAGCCCCCAAACATAGAGAAAGGCATAGGAGAAGTGGGGAGCTTGGGACCCCCCAGCTTCCACACAAGGGTCCAGACCCTTGTCCCCGGGGGCCTCCTTGGGGCCTGGAGCAGAAGGCCTCCAGGTTCTGCCACAAAACACACGTGGCTTGAAAGAAGGGTGCTGGAGCCGAGCCAGCGCCTGTCTTTTCCTCTAGCCCTCTCATCCTCCAGCAGGAAAAGCATATGTTCTTTCCATATAGAGGAGAAATTGTTCCGAGAGTGAGTAAGCCTCTTGGCGGCCGAGCTGGCACAGCCCACAGAGCGCTGGGCAGGAAGCTGGGCAGCACTGGTTACCGCTCCTGGAAGCCGACCCAGACCTGGCTGGATCAGACACTCACAGAGGCTGAGGCTGGAGGGGCTGGCTGGGATGTGCCTAGGCCGTTTAACCCTTCAGGGCAGGGGAGCAGGAGTTCAATACACATCTTCCCCATGCCCGGGCGCAGTGGTGCACACCTTTAATCCCAGCACTCGAGAGGCAGAGGTAGGAGGATCGCCGTGAGTTCAGCCACCCTGAGACTCCATAGTGAATTCCATGTCAGCCTGGGCTAGAGCGAGACCCTACCTCAAAAAAAAAAAAAAAAAAAAAAGATCTTTCCCATGGACTGGAGGGAGCACTTTCCCCCTACTCAGCTCAGCTGGGCCAGAGTCGGGAAGGACTAGGGGGTTGCCAGAACAGGCAGTCTTTCTAGTTCCCCGGCCCCCCCCCGCACCCCTCCCTGGCCCTGGAGTCTGCGTCTGACTCAGAGGTGACTCAGGTGTGCTCAGCTAGGCAGGACCATTCCTAAACTGTCATGTCCAGTAACTATCCAAATTCTCCTTTATGTTTCAGAGGGAGGTGGCAGGAAGTGACTCTTGTCCTTAGTGCTTAGTTCGTTCTGCCAGTGCCCAGAGGTCATTCCTCCAGCCCTGGCTGAGTGCAGGACACTACTCTTTACTCTCTGGGCTGGGCCCAGGTTATTATCCAATTTTCCCCACACTGGTTAAAGACCCACTGTGAATGTGGGGCTCAGAGAAAGGAGAGAAGGATGGGCCAGGGGACCCAGGGTGTTGGGGTGGGGTGGAGGACCACCGGGTGGTAGAGAAGGGCTCCATGCAAGAGAAACATTGACAAAACATGGGTCATGGGTCACAACTTAGAAAGTCCAAGACTTGGAGCACTGGAGTAGGACACAAAATCACCTGGTCACCGGGGAAAAGTGGGATTGGATCTGTCCTGGGTGGGAGCTTCAGAGAAACTAAACCTTGGGCATAAACCAGGACTCTCCTCCAAGGAGTGGTTTTAAGGTACTTGATGCTCTGTCATTGAGCCCATCTAGGCCCAGTAGAAATGACCCCAGGCAAAAGGAGGCAAGTGCCAGCTGGGAGGAGGTCAGCAGCTGAGGTGCCAGACTGGTGCCCTGTGAGATAGGCACAACCCTAAAGATATGCCCAAAGCCTGCCTTTCTGCACAGCCAGTCGGCCAGGGTTGAGTGGCAATCGCCCACGCCAGCAGGGAAGGCACTCCAGTGCTCCATGGCTGGACTTTCTCCCAAGGCATTTACATCTGGTCCCTCAGAACAGAGTCACTGGCCACACATCCTTCTTCCTCCCCAAATTCACCTTGTGGGTCCACCAAGGGGAGCACCTTGTAAAATGCAGCCTCTTCCCCTGGGCGGCAGCTGAGCTCTGAGTCACCCAAGCATCACAGCCCAAAGCAGGAAGTCAAGTTAGAGATTTCCTTTAAGAATGCTGTCTTTGGGGCTGGAGAGATGGCTCAGCTGTTGGAGGTGCTTGATTGCAAAGCCAGATGACCCAGGTTTGATTCCTCAGTACCCACGTAAAGCCAGATGCACAAAGTGGTACATGCACCTGGAGTTCATTTGCAGTGGCAGGAGGCCCTGGTGTGCCCATTCTCCATGCCCCCTCCCTCTCTCTTCATATGTTTGCAAAAAAATAATAAATTAATTTTTTTTTTTTTTTGGTTTTTTGAGGTAGGGTCTCACTCTAGCCCAGGCTGACCTGGAATTCACTATGGAGTCTCAGGGTGGCCTCGAACTCAAAGCGATCCTCCTACCTCTGCCTCCCGAGTGCTGGGATTAAAGGTGTGCGCCACCACGCCTGGCTCATAAATTAATTTTTTTAAAAAAAGAATGCTCTGTCAGTCTAGAGAGATGGCTTAATGGTTAAGGCATTTGCCTGCAAAGCCAAAGGACCTCCGTTCAATTCCCCTGGAGTCACCTCTGACTGGGGACATGTCCCAGCCTGTCTCAGAGGCTCAGTGTCTGTTGCTGGGTAAGGTCAGGTTAGCAGGTCTCTGACCCCCGCCCCCCCAAAGTTTTTAAAGAGACTTCATACCTCATCAGGTGTTCTCAGGTTAGTTCTGTGAGGCAGCTTGTTGGACATACGGCCCAATGGTGCCACCTAGTGGCCAGTGGCTGTCAGACAAGGTTGACACACCCAGCCGTTTTGAAGGTTCATGGAAAACAACAGGGTTGGAGAGATGGCTTAGCTATTAAGGCATTGCCTGCAAAGCAGAGGATGTCGGTTCGACTCTCCAGGACCCACATAAGCCAGATGCACAGGGGGCCCATGCATCTGGAGTTCGTTTACAGTGGCTGGAGGCCCTGACACGCCCATTCTCTCCCTTCTTCTCCTCCTCCTCCTCCTCCTTTTCCTCTTCTTCTTCCTCCTCCTCCTCCTCCTTCTTCTTCTCCTCCTCCTTCTCTCTCCCTCTCAAATAAATAAATAAACAGCACAGATGGCAGGTGCTGCCTTGTAAAGTACCTCAGGTTTGTGGTGAGGCAACACCAAATCTAAATCCCTCAGGTCCTTAACCTTACCTATTCTTTTCCTGTTTTTTTGTTTGTTTTTGAGATAGGTCTCAGATAGTTCATGCGGGCCTCAAACTCGCTATGTAGTTGAGGATGATCATTGTAGACAGTTTCTACGTGGCTGGGATGAACATCCAACCAAACACAGTCTTATGGGAGGAAGAGATTTCTTTCAAGCTCATAGACCCAGGGCAAGTTCCATCAGTGGCAGAAGAAGCTGGCTCCCATTCATAGATCCAAGCAGAAGGAAGCCACCACCAGCCAGAAAATACCAAAAAGCAGCAAGCAGGACCCCCAGAGCTCAGACCTCTCTGTAGATCTTTGGGCTGGAATTAAGATCCTCCTCAGTGACATGGCCCATGTGCCAGGAGTCTGCCTGCTAGAGCCTGAAGCTGCAAGCTCAATTTTAATAAAACACCTGAGTCTGTGGATCTGTACAGTCAAACTACTGCAATGATCTTGTACTTCTGCACTTCCTGCCTCCAGCTCCCAACTGCTGGGATCGCGGGGGTGCATCACCATGGCTGGTTAATGTGGTACTGGGAGGATTGATAATCTAGTGCTTCATGCATGCTAGACAAGCACTGTACCCATTGAGCTATATTCCCAGCCTCTTAAATTACCTTGAGCTCCTTGTCTATAAAACAGAGAGCTAGAGCTGTTGTAATGGCTTAGCGGTTGAGGCACTTGCCTACGAAGTCTAAGGACCCATGTTCAATTCTCCAGATCCTATGTAAGCCAGACACACAAAGGTGAGGCAAGCACAAGGTCAGACATGCCCACTAGGTGACGCAAGCATCTGGAGGTTGATTGCAGTGGCTGAGGTCCTGGTGTGCCCAATTCTCTCTCTCACTCTCTCTCTCTTGCTCCTTCTAAAAAGATTTTTTTAATTAAAAAAAAAAAAAGTCTTGCCGGGCATGGTGGTGCACGTCTTTAATCCCAGCACTCGGGAGGCAGAGGTAGGAGGATCGCTATGAGTTTGAGGCCACCCTGAGACTCCATAGTGAATTCCAGGTCAGCCTGGGCTAGAGTGAGACCCTACCTCGAAAAACTACAAAAAAAAAAAAAAAAAGTCTAAAACAGGGATCCAGAGCTGGAGTGGTGGCTTAGCAGTTAAGGTGCTTGCATGTGAAGCCTGAGGACCCAGGTTCAGTGCCCACATAAACTAGATTTCAAGGTGGCCCATGTGTCTGGAGTTCATTTGCAGTGGCTAGAGGACCTGGTGTGCCCATTCTCATTCTCTCTCTACCTCTCACAAATAAATAAATAAACAAATAAATTTTTTTAAATATGGAGAACTATGTAGGACACAATTGGCAGGGCATTGAACGTTTCTACATGAGTAGGCAACTCAGGGAGAGACTGAATGAGTGATCAAGTCCTCCCTACAGGCACTTAGCCCTTGCTTAGGCTAGCTCTAAATGGTGGCTGTTGCAATCTTCTGATGCTCAGGCAATGTTGCTCAAAGCCTCAAACTAGATAGCAGCAACAGCATCGGGGGGGAAATGTTAGAAATTCACATCTGATGATATGATTCTATACATAAAAGACCCTAAAGACTCTACCAGCAAACTGTTAGGGCTGACAAACACTTATGTAGCAGGATACAAAATAAGCACACAGAAATCAGTAGCCTTCCTATATGCTAACAACAAGCACACAGAAGATGAAATCAGAGAATCATTCCCACTCACAATTGCATCAAAAATAAATAAATAAATAAATAAATAAAGTACGTTAGAATAAACCAAACTGAGGAAGTGAAGGATCTCTACAATAAAATCTTTAAAACACTGAAGCCAGAAATTGCAGAAGACACTAGGAAATGAAAAGACATCCTTATTCTTGGATTGGAAGAATCAATATTGTGAAATTGGCAATCTTACCAGCAGCAATCTACACATTTAGTGCAATCCCCATCAAAATTCCAATGGCATTCTTCACAGAAATAGAAAAAGAAATCCAAAATTTCATTTGGAAGCACAAAAAACCTTGAATATCTCAAACAAACTTGAGCAACAAAAATAAGGCTGGTGGTATTACCATACCTAGGTTTAACCTATATTACAGAACCATAGTAACAAAAACAGCATGGTACTGGCACAAAAACAGACATGTAGATCAATGGAACAGAATAGAGGACCCAGATATAAGTCCACATAGCTATAGCCACCTGATCTTTGACAAAAATTGCCAACAATACTCATTGGAGAAAAGACAGTCTCTTCAGCATATGGTGCTGGGAAAACTGGATGTGTATCTGTAGAGGATGAAAATAGATCCTTATCTCTCTCCATGCACAAGAATTAAGTCCAAATGTATCAAAGACCTTAATATCAGACCTGAAACTCTGAAACTGCTAGAGGAAAAAGTAGGGGAAACCCTTCAACTTATTGGTCTTGGCAAAGACTTTCTGAATATAACCCCAATTGCTCAGGAAATAAAACCACAGATCGGGGACTTCGGTTAAGATGGTGGCATAGGAACCTCGCCAAAATAGCCTAGGGGAGAAAAAGCCAAAAAACAAACAAACAAACAGCAAAATACACTCTTCTACTAAAAAGTGAGGTGTATAAGAAATTACCAATGGCAGCAGAAAAGTAAGAGAGATCCAGAGCATCTAGAGCCCACATAGGCAGGCAGAAGTGTGGCTTCAGTGGCAGCAGGTCCACGGGGCCACAGCTGCAAGGCTCAGCTTGAGCCGCAGGAAAAACCAGGTGAGGGGATTTTCCACTCACACCAGAGCTCCTCAGAAACTCAAGAAACATGAACGTAGGACCACAGTGTACAACGGAAGAGCCGATCATGAGGTAGAGGATCATGTGGACCAGCGGGAGAACTAGAGCCACCATCCTCAGCCTCCCCTCCCCCACCTGCCAGCGCAAGCACCAGCAAGCACCAGAGACCTGGGAAAGGGAGCTCACAGCACCCAGCACTGGCGACCAGAACAGCGATCCAGAAACCCAGCCATACTACTTGAACCCACAGTGCACCAAAGAGCGACCCAAGCAGGAGTGCAGCATAACTGAGAGCAAAATCATACCAAAAGGTAACTGGGATTACACCAGGGAAGGGTACCACTTGGTCACAAGCTGACTTGGAACCCTCAACAGACCAGAAATATTAACCTCCTAGTTGACAGGATTGAGGGTGTGGGGTACCACACACCCTAAGGGACAGTGACTTTGTTAGAGGATCTGATTGTTATAATACCTACTCTTGCATAAATACTCTGTGCTGTTTTTCATTGAATGTGTACATTGTTTAGTTAAATTTTAGAATCTGCCTGTATTTTGTTCCACTCAGCCTACTTAAATACTCTCATAGCAGGCAAACCCAACACCTAGGGTCAGTTTTGTAGATGCTCTGACAGTCTTAAGAGCCACACATAGCACCTTAAGCTCCTACCCTGAAGATACATAACATCAGATTGATTGATACATCTAATAATACTCAGCTAACTAGAAAATCCAAGCATTAAATTAACCCAAGATGCAAAAATATATACATTATAAAACAAGAAACACCAAAAATCAAGACGATATAATTCCACCAAAAAGTATTAATGCATCATAAATGACCTCCAGTGAGAATGAGTTAGAGGAAATGCCTGAGAAAGATTTCAAAACAATGATTATAAATATGCTCAAAGAAGTCAAAGAGGAAATCAAAGGAATGAAAGATGAAACCAAAGGAATCAAAGAAGACACAGGAAACCAATTTAATGAAATAAAAAGGTCAATGCAAGGCATAAATAAGGAAACAGAATTAATAAAGAAAAACCAGTCAGAATTACTAGCAATGAAGAACACAGTCAATGAAATAAAAAAAAACTCTGTAGAAAATCTCACCAGTAGAATGGATGAAGGAGAGGACAGAATACCTGAACTAGAAGACCAGGTGGCAGATCTAATACAGTCTAACAAAGAGAAAGACAAACTAATAGGAAAGTATGAATGAGAATTTCAAGATATTTGGGATGCTATGAAAAGATCAAACATAAGAATTCAGGGCATAGTAGAAGGAGAAGAATTTCACTCCAAAGGCATAGTAGGTGTCTTCAACAAAATCATAGACGAAGACTTCCCCAAAATTGGGAAAGAGGTGCCAATGCAGATACAGGAATCCTTTAGAACACCAAACAGACAAAACCTGGAAAGAACCTCTCATTGCCATATTATTATTAAACTGCCAAACATACAAACCAAAGAAAACATATTGAAAGCAGTTAGAGAGAAAAATCAAGTACCTACAAAGGCAAGCCCATCAGGATCACAGCAGATTAGTCAACACAAACTTTAAAAGCCAGAAGGGCTTGGAGTGATGTATTCCAAGTTCTGAAAGATAACAACTGTCAAACAAGGTTACTTTATCCTGCAAAGCTATCTATTCAAATAGACAGAGAAATAAGGACATCCTACAACAAAAGCAGGCTAAAGGAATATTTGAAGACAACATGGCTCTACATAAAAAACTTGAAAGAATCCTCCATGCTTAAGAGAAAGAAAAGCACACATATAAGGAACCTGGAAAAATCAAACCATACTCAAATACTAGTTAATACGAGAGAGCAAAGGTAAAACCAGAAGAACTACAAAAAATGGCAAAAATAAGTATACACCTTTCAATAATATCTCTTAATATCAATGGTCTCAATGCCCCAAACAAAAGACATAGGTTTGCAGACTGGATTAAACAGCAGGATCCTTCAATTTGTTGCCTCCAAGAAGCTTGCCTTTCTACAAAGGATGGACACTATCTTAGGGTGAAAGGGTGGTGTGGTGGTTTGATTCAGGTGTCCCCTATAAACTTGGGTGTTCTGAATTTCTAGGTTCCCAGCTGATGGATATTTGGGAATTAATGCTTCCTGGAGGCAGTGTATTGCTGAGGGCAGGCTTATGGGTGTTATGGCCAGTTTCCCCATGCCAGTGTTTGGCACACTCTCCTGTTGATATTGTCCACCTTATGTTGGCCAGGGGGTGATGTCCACCCTCTGCTCATGCCATTGTTTTCCCTGCCATCATGGAGCTTCCCCTAGAGTCTGTAAGCCAAAATAAATCTCTTTTTCCCAGAAGCTGCTCTTGGTTGGGTGATTTCTACCAGCAATGTGAACCAAACTGCAACAGTAAAGTGGTACCGAGGAGTGGGATTGCTGCTAGACACCTGATTGTGTGGCTTTGGCCTTTTGAAGCTGATTTTCAAGAGGAATGTGGGAGGATTTGAAACCTTGGCCTAAGAGATGCCTTGCAGTGCTATAAGTACAGCCTCATGGACTATTCTGGTTTGAGCTGCAAGACCTGAATGCAGTAAGAACTATGGACTGTGTGGTTTGGCTTATGAGGGTGAGAAAGAGCTTTGCCTTGACTGGACTAGCAGTTTGTGTGAGAAGCTTGCTCTTATGCCCATGTCCTGAGAAGTTGTGCAGGGTTGCTTTGCATAGAAATGAACTGGTGTGAGCAGAGGGATATGGCACAGAAAGAAAAATCTTTGGGTGAACTGTTGCCCGTTCAGCTGCAATTGAGATTACAACCTTTGAGATTGGGCCAGCTGACCTGAACTGGGACAACAGGAAGAATGTAGACTCTTTTGAAGAGGCATGAGTGCTCAAAGAGTGTCCTGTTCTTCAAAGTCTGCTTTATTCCCCCCCTGGATTAACAAATTGGCACCCTACCTGGTATTGCAGAGTATAAGAAATGCAGGAAAGAGAGGGTCATTGAGTTTGCAACATGATCTTGTGTTTTGGAAATAGCCATGGGCAGTGTGAAGCAGGTTTGCTGGTTGCCTGCATGGAGACCCCATGGAGCCATGAGGATGAACCGTGGATTGCAGTGGAGACCCAGTGGAGATGCCGGGACCATGAGATGGCTGCTGAGGAGCTGCCGGCCCTGATGAAGTTTTCCAGGACTGTGAGTAGCCTAGCTGGAGGGGCGGAATTGGAATGCTGGAGACTTGTTGCTGGTTAGAATTATCAGACTTGGAGATTTGTCATTGGCTAGAGTTGTTGGACTTGAAGCTACAGAGTTTGATGTTTGCCCTGGTTGTTTTAAATCTTGTATTGGTTGAATGTTTCTTTGTTATGCCCAATGCCATCTTTTGCAGTGTGAATATTTATTCTGTGCCATTATGTTTTTTTTTTTTTTGAGTTTATTTTTTGGCATTGTGGCTCATTTAGAAGATCTTGGACTATGGGGATGTATGAACATCATTGGAATTGATAAAAACTATGGGACTTTTAAAGTCAGATGAATGCATTGCATTTTACATCATGTATGGTTATCAGTTTATGGGGGCCAGAGGCAGAATGTGGTGGTTTAATTCAGGTGTCCCCATAAACTTAGGCATTCTGAGTGCTAGGTTCCCAGCTGATGGATATTTGGGAATTAATACCTCCTGGAGGCAGTGTATTGTTGGGGGTGGGCTTATGGGTGTTATAGCTAGGTTCCCCATGCCAGTGTTTGGCACACTCTCCTGTTGGTATTATCCACCTTATGTTGGCCAGGGGGTGATGTCACCCTCTGCTCATGCCATTGTTTTCCCTGCCATCATGGAGCTTCCCCTCAAGCCTGTAAGCCAAAATAAATCTCTTTTTCCCAGAAGCTGCTCTTGGTTGGCTGATTTCTACCAGCAATGTGAACTGGACTGCAACAGTTGGAAAATGGTGTTTCAAGCAAATGGGCCTAGAAAACAAGCAGGGATTGCTATCCTAATATCTGACAAGTAGACTTAAGTCCAACATTAGTGAGGAAAGATAAGGAAGGTCACTTTATATTGATTAAAGGCACACTCCAACAGGAGGACATTACAATTCTAAAATATATGCACCTAACATGGAGGCTCCCAACTTCATCAAACAAACACTATCAGAACTAAGGTCACAGATAAAACCAAACACAGTGGTGGTGGGGGACTTCAACACCCCACTCTCATCAATTGATAGGTCATCCTGGCAAAAAATAAACAGAGAGACATCTGGACTAAATGAGGTCAGACAAGGAATGGACCTAACAGATATATATAGGACATTTCATCCAAATGCTGCAGAATACACATTCTTTTCAGCAGCACATGGGACATTCTCTAAAATAGACCATATATTAGGACACAAAAGCAAATCTTAACAAATTCAGGATAATTGAAATAATTCCTTGCATTCTAACTGACCACAATGGAATCAAACTACCAATCAATAGCAAGAAAAGCTATAGAGCATACATAAAGCCATGGAAACTAAATAATATACTACTAAATGATGAATGGGTCAATGAAGAAATCAAGAAAGAAAACAAAAAATTCAGAGAGTCAAATGATAATGAGAACACAACATACCAAAACCTTTGGGACACAATGAAGGCAGTCCTAAGAGGTGAATTTATAGCTTTAAGTGCCTATATTAAGAAATTAGAAAGGTCTGAAGTAAATGACCTAATTCTTCACCTTAAAGCCATGGAAAAAGAAGAGCAAGACAAACTTAAAATCAGTAGATGGGAAGAAATAATAAAGATTAGAGCAGAAATTAATGAAATAGAAACCAAAAAAAAAAAAAAATCCAAAGAATCAATGAAACAAAGAGTTGGTTCTTTGAAGGATAAACAAGATTGATAAACCCTTAGAAAATCTGACCAAAAGAAAGAGAAATAGACACAAATTAATAAAACTAGAGATGAACAAGGCAGCATCACAACAGATACCATAGAAATTCAAAAATCATAGGGACATACTATAAAAACATATACTCCACTAAGTATGAAAATCTGAAAGAAATGGATGATTTCCTTGATTTATATGACCTACCTAAATTAAGTCGAGATTAATCACTTAAATAGACCTATAACAAGTATGGAAATCCAAGCTGTTGTCAAAAATCTCCCAACTAAAAAGTCCAGGCCCACTAGTGAATTTTACCAGACCTTCGTGGAAGAACTAACAACATGCTTTTCCATAACATAGAAAAAGAAGAAATCCTACCAAACTCCTATGAAGCCAGCAACACCCTGATACCAAAACCAGGCAAAGATAGAACAAAACAAGAAAATTACAGACCAATGTCCTTCATGAACATAGATGCAAAAATTCTCAACAAAATATTGGCAAAAAGAATACAAGAATATATCAGAAAGTTCATTCGCCCCAACCAAGTAGGCTTTATCCCAGAGATGCAGGGGTGGTTGAACATATTCAAATCGATAAGTGTAATATATTATATAAATGGACTGAAGGACAAAAATCACATGATCGTCTCATTAGATGCAGAGAAAGCATTTGACAAAATCCAACATCCCTTTTTTAAAAGTCCTACAGAGACTGAGAATAGAAGGAACATATCTCAACATAATAAAGGCTATTTATGACAAACCTACAGCCAACATATTACTAAATGGGGGGAAAAATGGAAACTTTTCCACTAAAATCAGGAACAAGACAAGGGGGTCCACTGTTCCCACTTCTATTTAATATAGTACTGGAAGTCTTAGCCATAGCAATAAGGCAACAGACACACATAAAGGGGATACAAATTGGAAAAGAAGTGATGAAGTTATCATTATTTGCAGATGACATGATTCTATACATAAAAGACCCTAAGGACTCTACCAGCAAACTGTTAGAGCTGATAAACACCTATAGCCATGTAGCAGGATTCAAAATAAATACACAGAAATCAGTAGCCTTCCTATATGCTAACCACAAACACACAGATGATGAAATCAGAGAATCACTCCCATTCACAATTGCATCAAAAATAAATACATAAATAAAGTACCTTGGAATAAACCTAACCAAGAAAGTAAAGGATCTCTACAATGAAATCTTTAAAACACCCAAGCGAGAAATTGCAGAAGACACTAGGAAATGGAAAAACATTCTTGTTCTTGGATCAGAAGAATCAATATTGTGAAAATGGCAATCTTACCAAAGGCAATCTACACATTTAATGCAATCCCCATCAAAATTCCAAAGGCATTCTTCACGGAAATAGAAAAAACAATCCAAAAATTAATTTGGAATCACAAAAAATCTTGAATATCTAAAACAATACTCAGCAACAAAAATAAGGCTGGTGGTATCACCATACATGATTTTAACCTATACTACAGAGCCATATTAACAAAAACAGTATGGTACTGGCACAAAAGCAGACATGTAGATCAATGGAACAGAATAAAGGAACCAGATGTAAGTACAGGTAGCTATAGCCACCTGATATTCAATAAAAATGGCAAAAATACTCATTGGAGAAAAGATAGCCTCTTCAGCAAATGGTGCTGGGAAACCTAGATATGTATCTGTAGAAGGATGAAAATAGGTTCTTCTCTCTCTCCATGCACAAGAATTAAGTCCAAATGGATTATAGACCTTAACATCAGACCTGAAACTCTGAAAATGCTAGAGGAAAAAGTAGGGGAAACCCTTCAACATATTGGTCTTGGCAAAGACTCTCTGAATATAACCCCAATTGCTCAGGCAATAAAACCACAGATTAACCTCTGGGACCTCATGAAATTACAAAGATTTTGTATGGCAAAGGACACTGTGAATAAAGCAAAGAGGCAACCTACAGAATGGGAAAAAAATCTTTGCCAGCTATACATCTGATAGAGGATTAATATCTAGGATATACAAAGAATTCAAAAAGTTAAGTAATAAGAAATCAAACAAGCCAATTAAAAAATGGGCTATGGAACTAAATAGAGAGTTCTCAAAAGAAGAAATATGGATGGCATATAAGCATCTAAAAAAAAATGTTCTACATTCTTAGCCATCAGGGAAATGCAGATTAAAACTACATTGAGATTCCATCTCACTCCTGTCAGAATAGCTACCATCATGAAAACAAATGAACATAACTGCTGGTGAGGATGTGGAAAAAGAGGAACCCTTCTACACTGTTGGTGGGAATGCAATCTGGTCCAGCCATTGTGGAAATCAGTGTGGAGGTTCCTGAGACAGCTAAAAATAGATCTACCATATGACCCAGCTATAGCACTCCTAGGCATATATCCTAAGGAGTCATCTCATTACATTAGAGATACTTGCCCAACCATGTTTATTGCTGCTCAATTCACAATAGCTGGGAAATGGGACCAGCCTAGATGTCCCTCAACTGATGAATGGATAATGAAGATATGGCACATTTATACAATGGAGTTCTACTCAGTAATAAAGAAAAATGAAGTTATGAAATTTGCAGGAAAATGGCTGGATCTGGAAAGGATTAAACTAAGTGAGGTAACCCAGGCCCAGAAAGCCAAACGTCGCATGTTCTCTCTCATATGTGGATCCTAGCTGCAGATGACTGGACTTCTGTGTAAGTGGGAAGAAAACTCAGTGGCAAAGGCCAGTAAGCTAGAAAAGAGATACAAAGGGAAGAGAAAGGAAGGGAGGGGAGTACTTAATAGGATGGTATTGTATATATGTAAGTAGCAGAATACATTACTGGGGGTGAAAAGGCCTAAGTTAGGTCAGGGAAGAGATTGAGTAAAGGAAAGGTGGAGGGAGGGCTAACCAAAATCTAAGGGGATATAAATAAGTCATATGGAAACCTACTTTGTCAGACAATGGAACACTCAGGAGCCATAGATTAATGTCAGACAATTTTTAGTGCCAGGAATGGGATATCTTCCAGTAAGTTGTTGGCCAGGGAGGTCCCTGATGCCTCAAAACCTTACATACCATTGTCGAGGCTCTTGGTTTCCCACCAGGAATAGATGGTAAGACCCTATTGCTGAAGCTCCACATACTTGGGCTGCAAGGCCACTGAAAATTCCTGCTGGAAGTAAGCTGAAAACCTCCTCCAAGTAGACCAGCTGAGAGAAAGCTGAAAAAAGCCACATTGCATGCAGTTCAATGGGAGAGAAATCACCAGTGAAGATACTCAACAGTGGACACTGCAAGCCTTATATTTTGCCACCCAGGCCAAATGAGCCAACGAGTGCAATAGTGGCATGTCTGTCATGGTGGAAACCAACTGCCCTCTAATTGGACTGGAGGCCTACTCCATAGGAGGGAATACATCTCTGACACTGAAAACCTACAACGGGGTAGTCATGAGCCTTATTAGGGGTGTAATGTCTGCTGGTGTCTGGCTAAATGTATATACTATGCTCACCAAACTGCCAAGTAAGCACTTCTCTTAATGCTCATACCCATATACTAATGCTACTCTTACTTTTGGTTACAGAAACTTCTCTTTTCAGATGGCAGTGACCTTGGGATGACTCAGAAGGCACCACGGTGCTGAGAAGTGACAGAGGAGTGCTCAGCACTGAAATATCTCTATCATATCTTCCAAGGCTCAGAGCCCGTTGTGGAAGAGGTGGCAGAAAGAATGTAAGAGCCAAAGGAAGGATAGGACTCCTTACAACATGCTCCTCCAGACACAAAGTGGCCTGGATATCCATGACCTCATAGTGCCTGACACTATCTGCACAAGACCATCATAATAGGATAAAAAGATCATGACATCAAAATAAATGAGAGACTGATTGAGAAGGGGAGGGGATGTGATGGAGAATGGAGTTTCAAAGGGGAAAGTAGGGGGAGGGAGGGAATTACCATGTGTTATTGTCTACAATTATGGAAGTCGTCAATAAAATAAATAAATAAATAAACCATAAAAAATGTTCACATCTGAGCTAGGCATGGTGGTGCATACCTTTAATTTCAGCACTTAGGAGGCAGAGATAGGAGGACTGCCATGAGTTTGAGGCCAGCCTGAGACTATAGAGTGAGATCCAGGTCAGCCTGGGTTAGAGTGAGACCCTACCTCAAAAAAAAAAAAAAATAAATTAATAAATAAAATAAAAAGAAAGAAAGAAAAGAAATTTACACCTATAATACCAATGTACTGGAGGCTGAGGAAGGATCGTCATAAATTTGAGGTCAGCCTGGACTACAAAGTGAGTTCTGGGACAAACTAGGCTATAGAACAATATCCTCCCTCAAAAACTCAAAAAATAAAAAAAAAAAGAAAGAAAGAAAGAGAGAGAGAAAAGAACCTGGCCTGATGGTACCCACCTTTAATCCTAGCACTCAGGAGCCAGAGGTAGGAGGATCATTGTGAGTCGAGGCCACCCTGAGACTACATAGTGAATTCCAAATCAGCCTGGGCTAGAGTGAGTACATATTCTTGAGCTCCAGAGCACTCATTGGGGGGGGGGTGCTGGTGCAGATGTGAGCACACAGTTGTGAGCACCCTTGGGGGATGCTCCTGCACACTGTAAATACACTGTGCTCAGGTCCTGGGCTTGCTCAGAAAATACTTCCAGGATTTCTATGGCTGAAAGTCAAGATCACCTATGGGGGTGAGTATAGAAAGATGCCAAGGACCCCACCCCAGGGGTATCTGGGACCAGGCACGGGTGAAAATACCTACCCCACAGTTGATCTGAGTCCAGACCTTTCTATCGAACACAGCTCTTCCCTCAGATAAACACACCCTCCCTGAAGTCCCTTGAATCTACAGGTGGCCCCTATTAGGTAACTAGATAGACATTCACAGTCTTGGGCTAATAGATAAAATAAATAAATAAATAAATAAATAAATAAATAAACTATAAATTTTTTTTTAAGAAATGGACAGCTGAGTGTTAAAGAGCAATTCAGGTTGAGGCATGAACCATTTTTCTAGCTCTGGGAGGAAAAGTGACCTCCTAGGCTGACATGACCTTCTGAATTGTCTGAAAAGTTATTAATGACTAACCGTTCGAGGCAGGATCCATGAAGCCCTAAACCTTGTGAGATTATTAAATAAAGGGAAGCCTTCCGATAAAGAACAGAGACACACCATTCCGCGGCACGCATCACTGAGTCCCGGAGGAGTCAGCAAGTCTGTCCCAAACAGATCTATCAATCAGCTGAACAAAAAAATTAAAGGAAAGTCGGGGATTTTTTTTTGTTTTTGTTTTTATTCTGGAGATTATAGAAATATTATAAAACCAGCCGAGTATGTAGATTGGAACAGTGGTCTCTTTGGTCACTGTCCCCTCTCACCCTTGAAGGTACTGTGCCTGCTTCGCAGTGAACTCTATATCCACACTGTGCTCTGTGTTGGGTCTGAATTCTTTCGATGGAAATCATAAGGACTGGGGATACAAGGGATCTGGCCTGAGATTCTGGCGGCCACACATGATATAGCTTAGTTTTCAACACTTGGCAGGTGCTTAGGTAAGAAGAGGGACGTAAGAACTCAAGGAGCTGTTAAATTTTCTTGTCTGACACGTGGAGACGCAGAGGCACCGGAAGGTAAATAACTTGCTCTTCGTCTCACAGCTACTAAATGGCAGAGTTCCGCATTCTGACCTAGTTCTGTCTGACTCCAGACTTCCTCATTTTTACAAATAAAGGGAAAGGTCAAAGGTGACTCCATCGCACTTCTGGTACCTTTGGTTTTGTCTCAAAATGAGGTCCATGCAGAGCCACCCAGCAAGCAACACTACTCTGTGCATAATGCAACAGGGACAGGGAGACAGGGGCAGCCATTCGTCACATGTCACTCAGACTTCAAAGTGACTTCTTGGATCCCCAAGATTCGAATTATTAAGAAAATTGAGCAAGGCCTGGTGGCACAGGCCTGTAATCCCAGCTTCTAGGTAGGCTGAGGCAAGAGAATTACACCTTTATGACCAGCCGGAGCAAACTAACTGAAACCGTATTTCAAAATAAAGAGTAAAGAAAAAAAAAGTGGGGCTGAGGCCTAGTGTGGTGGTGCACGCCTTTAATCCCAGCACTCAGAGGCAGAGGTAGGAAGATTGCTGTGAGTTTGAGGCCACCCTGAGACTACATAGTGAATTCCAGGTCAGCCTGGGCTAGAGTGAGACCGTACCTTGAAACACCAAAAAAAAAAAAGTGGGGCTGAGGATGTGGCTCGGTGATTGGGCACTTGCCTAGCATGGGCAAGGTCCTGGGTCCAATGCCCAGTACAAGGGAGAAAAGAAAGGAGGAAAAGAGGGGGGAAAGCTGAGGAAAGGAGAGAGCTGAGGATGTAGCTCTAAGGTAGAGTGTTTACATAGCATATATGAGGTTCTGGGTTCAATTCCCAGGAACACAAGGAAGAAAACAAAATGTTCCACATTTAAACTGGGTACGGTAGTGCATGCCTACTACAATTCCAGCATTCAGGGGGCTGAGACAAGAAAATCACAAGTTCAAGGCCAGCCTCGGTCTATTCAGGAAGACTCTGTTTCAAAAGAAGAGGGATGGAGAGATTGCTCAGTAGTTAAGGTGCTTGCCTGCAAAGCCTAAGGACGCAAGTTTTATTCCCCAGCACCCACATAAAAAGTCAGATGCACAGGGTGGTGCATGCATCTGGAGTTGGTTTGCAGTGGCTAGAGGCTCTGGTGCCCCCGTATTCATTTCTCTCTCTCTCTCTCTCTCTCTGACTCTTTCGCTTTCTCTCAGATGAATAAAATATGAAAAGGGGGAGGAGGAGAAGTTCTGTCACAGCCACTCCCACCACATTTTCTTGGAAGGTAGGGATTCAACACTTGCCGGTGTCCTGGGCTCACGTCTTCCTTCTTTGTCAGACTGGATTCCAGCCACAGCTAACCCAGCTCAGAAGAAGGAAAGAGATGAGTAGACAAAATATAAAGCCATTTTATTACTAAGAACACGATTTTCCAAAAGCAAAAAATGTTGATGTCTTTTTTTTTTCCGTTTTTTTTAGTTTGCCCCCCCTCTTTTTTTTTTTTTTTTTTTGTCTTTTGAGGCCGAGTCTCACTCTGCCCAGAGCTGCTGTCTTGAAGGCATGAAAGTATCTGCTCCCTGGAGAAGGGGTTGAAAGGACTTCACTTCGACACAGCCTGGCCGGACGGTCCTTGCTGGGCTCGGATTCGCCGAGAGATCAGGTAGAGCTCCATGGTGGCCCTGGCGTCTTCCACCGAGCTATGTCCCGAACGGTTGTTCTGCAGGTACAGGTGGGTGGGGACCAAAGGGATGGTGCATCTGGATGCCTGGTGGTGCTTGCTTGCACCCCAGCTTTCCCATTCCTGAGGTAGGCCCGTGAGTCAGGGCCTCCCCGGGGCCCAACTCCCTGGATTTAGAAGGGTGACAGTGAGTGGCTGGAGCTGGCCTGGCTTTGCTGGCAGATGAGCAAGGCCACTCTAACAAGGCATGCAGATCATGAAAAAAAATAAAATAAAAAAGCAAGGACCTCCCTGGAGGGGCTTGGAGAAGGCTGCTCAGAGAAGGAAAGGGCAACAACAAGTAGAGACCTAGAAGGCCTGAGCTGGGCGTAGAGGACAGGGTGAGAGGACAGTGCCTTGTACCCACCCCGCGGGGCTAGAAGCACGTAGGAACTGTGGCGGTTTGAATCAGATGGCTCCCATAAATCCCTGTGTTATGAATGTTTGGTCCCTAGCTGATGGCAGTGTGGGAGGAGAAGCCTTGCTGGAGAAGGCGTGTTTTGGGGGGCGGGCTTTGGGGTATTGTAGCCCCCTCCTCCTTGCCTGAATTTGGCTCACTCTCTTGCTGCGCTGTTGTCCACCTGCCGTGGCAAGGAGGTGATTCCCAGCCTCTGCCCTACCAACTTTTCCCTGCCATCATGAAGCCAAAATTAAAATTAAAAAACTTTCCTCCAGTCAACTGCTTTTGGTTGGGCACTTTATATCAGAAATGAGAAGGTAACTACAATAGGAACCACGGAGAGAGAACCACTAAAACAGGAGCTCTGTAAAACAGGGGTAGGAAGGTGGCAGCTGGGGTCCACTGGGGAAAGCCTTGAACCCTGGGCTGAGAAGTCGAGGCTTGATGGAATGGTAGGACCGCGGAACTCAGGGTCTATGCAGTCTATTCAGGGACAAGGACCGCCACCTCTTGGTCTGTATAATGTTGCTCAACGCACAGAGCTGGGTCCAATTATCTCCCGCTTTACTAATGGTAAACCTGAGGCTCATATACTGGCAAGCGTGTCCAACCCACGGCCTGTGGGCCACATGTGGCGGAGGATAGCCGTGAGTGCAGCCCAACACAAAACCATACACTTACTTAAAACATGGAGTTTTGCAATATTTTTGTGAATCCATGTCACAGTTCTCCAATGTGAGCTTTGTAGATGTCTGCAGTGTGTCCTAATGTCAAAGGACTAGGTGCAAAGGATTGTGGAGCTGGATTTATATCCCATACCCACTGTAGACACCTTCCACCTCGCCCAGTTTTCCTGGCTTGCCCTAATGTCCTGGCTGTGACCCAGTGTGGGGCCCAGGAGGCTGCTCAAGCCTGGCTATTTCCCTGGTGACCCTCTGTCCAAGGTGACCTTTGTTCATAAGAGTTCCTTTCCCACACACTCTGGACTGGGTGTCGGTGACATGGGGCGAGGCAGTCCAGCTCAGACAGATGCTCCTCACTGAATTATCACTCCATGCTGTCAATAAGCAGGTAGCTTGTGGTGCTGTGTCCCATGTGCTCTGCTAGGTGCCCCTCTTCCCCGCCAAGGACCTGAGCTACCACCACCCTCACTTGATGGATGAGGGAACAGATGAGGCGAAGAAGAGCCTCCACGCCCTTGCGCTCTGCGGTCTGCAGGAGGAAGCAGCAGGCGGCTCCCGTGTCCCACCCTCCCCCCACACATAATGCACATGACCTCTCAGGAGTGGAGGGAGTCTTGGGGTCACATGTTTGGACTGGAGACCCCGTGCCTGCTGTGTGGAGACCTGGAAGGCGGGGCCTAGACTCAGCATCCCTAGGAGGCTCTGTACCCGGAGCCAGCTTCTGACCTACTGGGGTGAGGAGGAGGAGGAGGAGGAGGAAGCAGTTGCTTACCTGGATTCTCTTGTGCAGCAGGCGCTCACTCAGCGCCCGCAGAGACACACGCTTGCAGTGGTCCAGCTTGGCTTCGCGCCACAGCAGTCTGTCTGTGGATGTGTCGTAGATGGCATAGCGGTTCATGTCCTCCTTCAGTGCACTGAAGTCATGCTTCAGGTCATGGCCCACCACCAGCTTGCCTTTCAGGAGCTGCAGGATCTGCCCAGGAAGATACATGCCCCGCATAGGTCCACCGGGTGCTCTAAGTGGGCAGGAGCACCCTGATGTAGTCATGGAGTCGGCAGGAAGAACCATCCCCCCACCCCCGGACTTGCTATGTGATCTTGGAAAAATCACCTTCCCTCTCAAAGCTTCAAAACATATCATCTATGAGAGAGAGGCTCCCTTGCTGAAGTGCTTGCCACACAAGCATGAGGACCTGAGATCGGCTCCTCGGCCTCCATGTGAAAGCCAGGCACCGCAATGCATAGCTATCTGTAATCCTAGGGCTGGGGTGAAGGAGGCAGATCGCTGGGGCCTGCTGGCTAACTTACCCAGCTGAATCTATGAGCTCCAGATTCAGCAAGAGACATTGTCTCAAAAAATAAGGTGTGTGTGGGGGGGTGGGGGGAAACAAGGTGGAGCTGGACACGGTGGCTCCCACTCCTAATCCCAGCACTCAGGAGGCACAGATAGGATTGTTCGAGGCCACCCTGAAACTACATAGTGAATTCCAGGTCAGGCTAGAGTGAACCCCTACCTTGAAAAACCAAAAATGCAAGAAAAATAAATAAGGTGGACAGCAACTTAGAAAGGCACCTGACATTGACCTCTGACTTCCACACACAGGTGTGTGTGTGTGTGTGTGTGTGTGTGTGTGTGTGTGTGTCACACTCAGAGAGGGAGGAAGAAGACCTGGTGCCTCCTCAGGTAGCAGGTCAAAGTTCAAGTCTACAAAAGCCCACCCTGGATTCGTGCTTTGACTTCAGTGGAAAGGGAAATGCTGGTCCCTACTGAGCACTCCCTGTGCACCAGCCTGCGTGGACACTTGTCACATGGATGGTGTCCTCTAATCTTCTCAGCAACGGTGCTCTGGTAGACGGAGTTATGACTTCTGTGTCCATGCCCCACTGAGAAGAACCTATGACTATGTTCCTGGCAGAGGAGACGTAATGTGCAGGGGCAGATTTAGATAGCTAACCAGAGGGCCTTAAAGTGGGACGATTTCAGGCTGGACTCAAGTGATAGTGTACCTCAAGTGTGAGTCCCTAGTCCTAGTCCCCAGCACCACAGAATGGGGTGGGGGGGTGAGAAGGCTGGATTTTCCAGGGTGGCCTGGGTGGGCCTGCCCTAGTGAAAGGGCCTTTATTTGTGGAGACCAGTGATTCTTGGTGGGAAGTCGCCTGCTGCTGCTGGCTTGGAAGCTGGAGGAAGGGACAGGAGAAGCTGTTGCAGCCACCTCCCGAGGCTGGAGAGGACAACCGCTTGTCCTCCAGAGCCTGAGGCAGAGCCAGCCCTTCGGACACTGTAATTTTAGTCCTACCAGCCATGGACTTGCAAAGCTCTAAGACAATCAAGTCGTATTGTTTTGGAGCATTTAAGTTGATGGTTTTGTTCAACAGCCACAGAAAATAAGTCAGTTATGAGGGAGGACTGGATTTAACTGGATTTTACAAGAAACAACATATGCAGAGAAGAATGACATTATCTGTCCAAATTGCCCCTAATGTTTTTTAAGTACGTTTGCAAATTCTCACACATGTATATGTATATATATATACATATATAATATTTAATTTTACTTATTTATTTGTGAGAAAGAGAAAGAGGCAGATAGAGGGAGAGAATGGGTGTGCCAGGGCCTCTAGCCACTGCAAACAAATTCCAGTTGTGTGCACCACCCTGTACATCTGGCTTACATGGGTACACTGGGGAATTGAAACTGGGTCCTTAGACTTCACAGGTAAGCACCTTAACCGCTAAGCCATCTCTCTAGCCCGACACTGGCTTTTTAAAAGATGGAATCTAGTTCCCTCTCCTCGGATCCAGATTGGCCTAAGAATCTCCTCATTCTCTCTGGGACGGGCCAGATCCTGGGAACTCCGAAACAACATGTAGAAGGTGCTGCCACCTGGAGCCAGGGCTGCTGCTGCCTGCGAGCCCAGCACTCGGGAGGCGGCAGCTGGAGAATTCGGGAGTCTAAGTTCATCTTCTGTGTGACATCGTGAGCTCAGGATCAGACTGGGTGACTCATGACCACCCAGAAGCTACCAGGCTGGGGAGACCCTGAGGAGAGGTCACAAGCATGCCAAGAGAGCTTGGCACCTGCCGTCAGCCAGCTGCAAGAGAACTTTCCTAGGGCTCCAGCCCCTCTCTTCACACCGCCCAGCTGCTGCAACCCCCCCCCACACACACCCAGCCCAGCCAGACCACGGGGCAGGTGCGGGAATGGAACAAGTGTTGACATTGCCTGAACCATGCTGTTTTGGGTGATTTGCTGAGCACCATTAGAGAACTGGAACCTTTACACAACCACTTAGTGACAGTGCCAGGTTTCAAAGCCCTGGCTTGTCACCGTCACCTCTCTTTAAGTTTCAGATATTTTACTTATTTATCTGTGAGAGAGAGCGAGAGAAAGAGAGAATGAGTCTCGGTGTGCCAGGGCCTCTTGTCGCTGCATACTTACACCAGATGCCATTTGACTTTACATGAGTACTGAGAAATCTAACCCAGGCTGTAAGCTGTGCAAGCAAGTGCCTGTGACCGCTCAGCCATCTCCCCAGCCCCTCTCTTCACACCGTCTCAGCTGACGCAACCTCCTTTCTACATGGTCCAGCCAGACCACAGGACAGATATTTAAAATACCAGGCCAGGCCAGGCGTAGAGGTGCACGCCTTTAATCCTAGCACTCGGGAGGCAGATATAGGAGGATTGCTGTGAGTCTGAGGCCACTCTGAGACTACAGAGTGAATTCCAGGTCAGCCTGGGCTAGAGTGAGACCCTACTTCAAAAAACAAAAAAAAACTAAAAACTAAAAACTAAAAACAAACAAAAAACCAATCCAGGTACAGTGGCTCATGCCTTAGAAGTTTTATTTCTTAAATTTGTGTGTATGCACACATGCGTTCGTGTGCACAGGCATATATGTGGAGGTCAGAGGACCACTTTCAGGTTGGTCACTGCCTGTCCACCTCATTTGAGGCAGGGTTTCTTGCTCTGGATTTGTGTTCTGCTGTTCTTTGCTGGGGACATGGGAAGAGTTTCCTGTCTCTTCCTCCCATCTCACCATCAGCATGCTGGGATTACAGAAGCCTGCCACAGCTTCCTGCTTTTTCTGTGGGGTCTGGGGATCAAACTCAGGTTCTCTAGCTTGAGTTTCAAGCACTAGCCACTGAATTATCACTCCACACTCTTTTAACTCTAGCACTAAGGAGGCTGAGGTAGGAGGATTACTGTGAGTTCAAGGCTAGTCTGAGAGTACAGAGTGAGTTAGAGGTCAGCCTCACTGTACTACAGTGAGACTCTGCTTTATAAAACAAAAACAGGGCTGGAGAGATGGCTCAGCAGCTAAAGTGCTTGCCTGTGAAACCTAAGGACCCATGTTCTACTCTGCAGATCCCACATAAGCCAGACGCACAAAGGTGAGGCAAGCACAAGGTCACACATGCCCAGTAGGTGGCGCAAGCATCTGGAGTTCGATTACAGTGGCTGGGGCCCTGCCGTGCCAATTCTCTCTCCCTCTAAAACAAAATATTTCAAAAAGAAAAACAAATAAAGAGAAAGAAAGAGAGAGGGAGAGAAAGACTTAAAATACCATATGAAAGGGAGAAGACAGGGGTTTCAGGGTTTTAACAAGGCTTTTTATGGGAAAGTTCCTTCTGGTTGGAAGAATAGATTCTGGCTGGAGACATAACATTTTAAACTACCCAAAACGAAAGAAGACACACTATCAGCCCCTGCCTTAACAGTTAAGGCAACTGAGCCTGTCAATCACCTGGCCAGAAGACCCCTAAGGAATTCACCTGCAGACATGTTCCGGAGGTGGGAGGAATAGTTATCCTCATAATGAGGAGAGGTATTATACCCCAGAAGCCCTCCTTCGGTACAGATGTTGCAGGTCTTCATTGCAAGGCTTGCCCATTTCCTGAGCTCTGACTTAAGAAGTGTAACCTTTCCTTTTTCCCTTTCTGTCTCTTTGGATACTGGCCCAAATCCTAAACATGTTGCCTTGGCTTTTTTTTTTTTTTCCTGTTTTTGCAATAAATCTTTGCTTTATTATACCCCATGGTCCATATGCCTAAATCTTCATGGTTACGGGGGAAGGGACTCAGCGATAGGAAGAAAATCTGCAGCTCTGGGTCAGAGGCAGCTCCAAGGGTATCATGTACCTGCAAGCCTCCCTCCCAAGCTCCAACACACAGCAGGTCAGCGCTCATTCACCTGGCTGGGAAGGGACACCTGGAGACAGAATAGAGTGGTTATCGCCCAGCCTGAGCTCTGCCAGTCTTCCATCTTCGTGGGTAAACAAAAAATTAAGGGGAGGGCTGGAGAGATGGCTTAGTGGTTCAGGTGCTTGCCTGCAAAGCCTGAGGACCCAGGTTCAATTCCCCAGAACCCACGTAAGCAAGGTAGCGCATGCATCTGGAGTTTATTTGCAGTGGCTAGAGGCCCTGATGTGCCCATTCTCTCTCTCTCTCTCTCTCTCTTGCTTATTCCCTCTCTCTCTCTCTCTCCTCTCTCAAATAAAGAAATAAAATATATTGAAAAAATTAAGGGGACATGGGAAGAGAAAGAAGTCCCTCACCATAGTCTGATTGAAGTTTCTCACCAGCTGAGAGTCAAGAATTCCAGCACAATTAACAAAATGTGCTGTGAAGACAGCCTACACTTAAGGAAGGCTCTCTTGACCAGCCCACACCCATACTTGGGTGAGTACTATTCTTTTCCTCAGTGTCTCTCTGTCATTTAATGCTTTAAGCTGTGTTAAAATTTCCACCAGCTGGCTCTCCTGCTCACAGGGCTCTGTTGGATGTGGTCACTGGGTAGGGCTTTTTCTCAGCTTGGGGGTCTAGGGAAAGCATGCCTGCTTAACAGTCACCTGGGGAATGTCACTCAGACACAGTGGCTCTTGACATCTGTGAGGGACGGGATCCATGGTATAGTATTTGTGTGTCACCCATGCAGTCCTCCTGCATTCTTTACATCACCTCTACATTGTAACACCTGGTACAAACGCTGTTCATAGATGCCACGTTGCACAGTTATGGGATAATGGCAGGGAAAGCACTCTGTACATGTTCAGTATAGATATAATTTTTTGGAAATAGTTTGGGGCTGTGGTTGGTTAACTCTATTTGTGAGAAACCCATGGATATGGAGGGCTGGCTGCAGAGATGGACTCAGGAGGCAGGGGAAGGACCTGAATTCTGCATTCCCAGAAGGCCATGGGACACTGCCAGTCTACAGACCACACGGAGGCTTCCAGAGACGACCGACCGCAAGGCGCGTGACCCGAGAGCATGGGGCAGGTGCAGCTTGTGTGCAGAGGGGACACGGTGTGTGGCTGGGCGCTGTGGTCATCTGTCTTTCCCTGCTAATATCTTTTATGTTCTAGAACAATGAGGCCTGTTTTTCCCCATTGAGGAGCTTGGCTCAGGCCCAGTTCACACAAAGCACGAAGGAAGTGGTCCACCATCTCAGAGCCAGTCCCAGCCAGAGGGATTATGTCACTGGGATGAGGATTCCTGGGGAATTCATCATTTCCTGAGCCCCAGAGTTCCTGGAGGAGTGGGGAGAGGCCGTACCAGACCCCACGAGATTTACCATGAGATAAGACCAGAAAAGGTCAACAAGCAGAAGGAAGAAGAAAAAGGAAAAGAGAATGGTCCACCTAACAGGACTCTCGAGGACAAATGCTAAGGCCTGGGCAGGAAAGACTGCTGGATTTGCTGTGTGGCCACACGTTAAGACCTTCTCTGGGCCTGAGTGCTCTCCTCTGAACTGACAGGCCCCTAGGGCCCAGGAGCAGGCAGGGATCCACCCACTTTCTGTGATAACAGGAAGGGGAGAGGGGAGGAATCAGCAGGCAGGGCCTCTGGACCTGTCAGAAGGCTGGAGAAACACTGGGACTGGAAACTGGTAAATTCCTGGAAAGACCTGAAGTGGGGGTAGGGGCCGTTTGCCGGAGTCCTTTTCTCAGCCAGATGCCTCGCTCATCTCACTGGAGGTCCATTTCACAAAGGAAGGAGCCCAGCCAAGATCAGATAGTTTAAGGGGCCTGTTCATATCACACAGCTGTAGAGTTTAAAACTCACTTGCCATGTCTGACCCCACCAGATAACAGTTACCAACATTGTCACCTCCTGAGTGTTTCCTGGCAGAGGGCACTGTGGGGGGTCCCACCGGCACTCAGCGAGGGAGCTTGTGAGGTAGGGCTTGTCACATCATCTGGCCAGACGGACCAGAGAGGAGCGTGCTCAGGTCAGGTCAGGGAAGTGGCAGGCCCCGGCACACTCCTTCCTCTGTGGTTTCTTCTATTACCCAGCATTCCCCAGATAAGCCTGACCCAGAGCACTTGGGTCCACTCCAGACGCTCTAGATCACAGTGCCAGAGGCAGGGCCTTGGCAACTGTCCTCTGATTCTGCCTGGCTCGTCAGCTTGGAAGTGCTGCCTGAAGCCCTGGTGGCTGCTGGGAGCCAGCAGCTTCTTCTTGCTTCCACGCATCCATCCCTTCACTGCTGCCTGCGGCCATTCATTCATTCCCTGCAGGCTGTAAGCAGGAGAAGCAGAGGACTGATGTCCTTCCAGAGTCCCTTCCTGTCATCTTCAGCAGTGGCTGAGCTCCCCTCCCCCTCGTCCACTGTGTTCCCTGCCAGGCTCTCCAGTGGTCTTGCCCCTGGCTCATGCCACTTACCCTAGGTTGATGGCACAGTGAAGCCACCTTACACCTGGATGAGCTCCAGAGAGACCTGCCAGATGGCAGAGCCCCAGCAGGACACTCTGGCCCCAAGCAAAACCACGGGGCAGGTTCCAGTTGAGACTACTCCCTGTTCACAAGCTACCTCTCTCCGTATTTGTCTGAACTCACCAAAGCGAGAGGTGAGCCCTGAAAAATCTCTCTTGGATTTCCAAAAGAAGAAGGGGGTGAGGTGCCCGGCTGGAGTCCTGAACCTGGGAACTGACATGAATCACAGCCTGCCGAGTCTTTGTGTGTGTGTGTGTTTGTTTGCTTGTTTTGAGGCAAGGTCTCACTCTAGCTCAGCCTGAACTGGAACTCACCCTGTAGCACCAGACTGGCCTCGAACTCATGGCAGTCCCCCTACCTCTGCCTCCTGAGTGCTGGGCTTAAACGCGTGTACCAGCATGGCCAGCCTCTGCTGTGTGTCGTTAGGCAAGTCACTGCCTGTCTATGGCCCCTGTCTCCTGATTTGTCAGGCTCTATAAGTCAGGGTTCTACTGACACGTAGGGCCAGATGTGTCTTTGCTGTGTACGGCTACAAGGCAGAGGACTGGTGGGCAGCAGAACTGGTTTTTACCCTCTAGCTGCTGGCAGCAGTCCCACTCGCACCAATCTGAGAATCAGAAATGCCTCAGTGGAGGGCAAGACCTCATCTCATTGAGAACTATCGTCCTAGACAATGGTCAGACCTCGAGATATGGGAAGATAGGGGACAACTGCATTATTCTGTAAAAGTTATGTCATCACACCACAAAAATAAAAGCCAAAAGTAACATCTGTAATCCCAGTACTCAGGAAGTGGAGGCAGGAGGATTACAGTTCAAGGCCACCATGTGCTACATAATGAGTTGGAGACCAACCTGGGCTATAAGAGACCGTCTCCAAAAAAAACAAAAAGAGAAAAATGAAAACAAGGGGCTGGGAAGACGTCTCAGCAGTTAAAGGTGCTTGCTTGAAGTCCTGCTAGCCCAGGTTTAATTCCCAAGCCACCCATATAAGCCAGACCCAAAAAGTGACTCAAGTGTCTGGTATTGGTTTGCAGCAGCCAAAGGCCTCGGTGTCACGCTCTTGTGTGTGTACGCATGTGCAGACATGCACACACACATGAAAAGACGGGAAGAGCAGGGCTCCTTGAAGAAGTCTCAGTGCCCTGTAGTACCAGTATGACTAAGTAAGCCCAGCTCCCAGGTTCAGGACTCCGGCCTGGCCTGAGGAAGCCCAGGGGGATTAGGACACCACACAGTCAACATGGGCTGGCTTACTGCTTGTGGAAGCTGAGCGTACTCATTGCTCCCATTAAAAAAGGAGATGGGAGCCGGGCGTGGTGGCGCACGCCTTTAATCCCAGCACTCGGGAGGCAGAAGTAGGAGGATCGCCGTGAGTTCGAGGCCACCCTGAGACTCCATAGTGAATTCCAGGTCAGCCTGGGCTAGAGTGAGACCCTACCTCGAAAAACCAAAAAAAAAAAAAAAAAAAAAAAAAAAAAAAGGAGATGGGGGTGGCGTGGGGGAAGGGGGAGCTGTCTGAGGGACCTGCCTGAAAGCCAGGCCTGGCAAGCCTTGCATGCACCTGCAAGATGCTACCTGCATGTGGGCCTGAGCAAGAGCTGGCAGCCTTTGGCCCTCCGGGGTCCCCAGCACAGTTGGTGGCCCAAGGGGCTGATCTGATGGCAGGAATGGTGGTGGAGGCCTGTACTCCCAGCTACTTCAGAGGCTGAGGCGGGAGAGTCAAAGCCCCAAGGCCTGCCTGAGCAACTTAGTGAGACCGTGTGGCGAAATGAAAAGAAAGAAGCTGGAGGTATGAGCGATTGGCAGCGTGCTTGCCTGGCGTGCTCAAGGCCCTGGGTTCAACCCCAGCACCACAGCAAATCCAAGTCTTCAGGATGATGAGTGGGTCCAGCTCTCAGATGCCTGAGCCAGCCAAGACACTCAGTGTCCGCTTGTGAGACCAAGGAATGCATACACTGGGTGTGTCGGAGGGGAACAACTGCAGTTCTAATCTTGAATTTCCCCAGGAAACTATGAACTCGCTAGCCCTATTGAACCTGCCCAGAGGTGACTAACCCTGGGGGGGGGGGGGAGTTTTCGCTTGGGCTTTCCTTTTAGTCATGCAGAGAAACAGAAAGTTAACGCGGGTGAAGGGACAAGAAGGGCTTTGAGCTAAGCAGAACACTGGTCTGAGAAAAGATCTCTGTTGGCCTAGGGTGGCAATGCTGAGCAGGAAAGAGTGGAAACAACACGTGGGACTCAATTTCCCCATCACAAGATCAGGAAGGTGGACCAGATGCCCTGAAGGGAGCTCCAGATGGAAGCCTAAGGTCCTCTGGTGGTGGGAAGCCTTCTTCTGATACGACTGTGATGGCGACACCTCTGGGGCTCGTGCATCAGTGAAAGGACCTGTCCATGGTGGTGTCATGGGCCACAGACCCCAGGAAAGGAGCTGCGGAGGTGGGAGGGGGTCCCTGAGACCCCTTTGGCTTGGCTAGCTCCTGTCCTTCACTTACCTCTAGCCTAGCCTCGGCAAACGGTGTGGCTGTCGCCAGGTGCTCAGGTGTGACTCCGCTGACCCGGCTTCTGTAATCCGTGATCTCTCCCTCGGGCCGAATGAACTTGTCGTACAACACGGTGCCATCTAGGTTGACAAGGCTGCAGCGGGCCAGGCCACTCACCCGGAAGGGCCCCAGCCCTACCATCTCGCAGTCCATGGCCACCACCTCTGGGCTGTGTGCCATGCTTCTTGGTGACTCTCAGATGTTCTGGAGGAGGTGGGAGGGTGTCACTCAAGAGTCATAAGCCTCCAGGCATCTTGGGACACCACCCAGTCAGCCTATACCCTCGGCCCTGCCCTTTGTCTCCAACACCACCTGGCAACAGGGGAAGCCGGGCCCTTTGCCACCCCATCCCCTGCTTCTCCATCCCGTGGATCCCACAGGCTGCTGGTCCTGTTGGGCTGCCTGGGGACCAAGAGGCTCCCTCCCACTGCCTCCCAAGCCAGGCTGCTGTGTGGCTCCTGTCCTCACCTCCCTGCCTCTGTGCCCACGGCTCTCGTCTGCCTCTCTGCTGTCCCTTCTCAGCTATTGCAGTCGTTCTGGGCAGTGACTCATCTCTCACTGGAGCCGGGCATCCCGACCCTGTTTCGGTTTCTGGTTTGTTATCAAGGGAAGTCAGGGGCGGGCGGACAGGCGTGTGGGCTGGGCCACGCCATCGAGATGCTGGCAGGTGGGGAGCTGGCAGGCGGACCCAGGGCCCACGGCATACCAATTCCCTCCTCTGGCCCTGCCCGCTTCCTCTCAGATGACGCGTCTGACTCGGAGAGAGTCGATTGCGACATCTTTCTTTGCTTTCTCACCCTCCACCCAGAGAATAAACATCTCCAGGATTGGAGCCTGGGGAATGTCCCACAACTCCTGCGACCCGCTGCCAATCTGATACTCTTCCAGGTCTGCTGAGGGCATGGCAAACTGCTCTTGGGACATTGTCTATTAATCAGGAAGGGCAAAGGGAGACTGCGGGGGATCCCTACTGGATCCACAAGTTCAGGGGTGCCTCAGAGAACCCAATTTCAAGCTCAGACAGTCTGAAGTCAATCAGAGGTGAGCCTTGAGGTAGCATCCATCATCCAGGCCATTCTTCTTAAGAGGCTACCCTCTTCCATGCTGGGACTTTGAGCTTATAAAGTATAGTGCCTGGTATACAAAGAGCACTTTTTTTTTTCTTTTTTGTTTTTTTGAGGTAGGGTCTCACTTTGGATTTTTATACATAGGAATTAATTACAATTTGGTGAAAAACAGAATCAGAGCTGGGCATGGTTGCCTTTCATACCAGCACTCAGGAAGCAGAGGTCGGATTGCTGTGAGTTCAAGGCCACCCTGAGATACATAGACCCTACCTCGAATAAAATAACAGAATCAGCTTTCCATGAGGAACATACTCATTGCACTGTGACGACGAGGTAACAATGGCCAAGGGAGAGCCAGGCCTGCTTGCAACCCAGCCCTGATCCAGTGGTCTCTGATGTGACAAAGACTTGTGGCTTGGAAGGGAACTTCCCGTTCTGTGGTATTTTTGCCAAGTTGGGTGTCTGACTTTAATAGACCTCAGAATCAAATGCTAATGATCTAGGGCTTGAGAGAGTGATGGGGCCTTTTCAGCCTAGGTGGACTTGACTCTAGTGACTAAAGGGCCAGCCAACTCAACAGTCACTAGGGCCTCTCATCAAAGAAAAAGGAATGTGGGGGCTGGAGAGATGGCTTAGCAGTGAAGGCGCTTGCCTGCAAAGCCAAAGGTCCCAGGTTTGATTCCCCAGGACTCCTGTAAGCCAGATGCACAAGGTGGTGTATGCATCTGGAGGCCCTGGCATGCCCATTCTCTTTCTCTAACTCTTCCTCTAATAAATTAAAAAAAAATTTAAATAAATTAAGAGGAATGTGAACAAGAGGGTGAACAGGGTAAAGGTAGGCTTTATTAAGGAAACATAAAAAGAGAGTGGGAGAGGGATCCCCCAAAGACAGAGGGGGTTGCTGGGAATATACCATCTCATTAAAGAGAAAACCATTCTTCTTCCCGTCTCCTTAGCATATCTTTAGGTGGTTGGTAGTCTCTTGACCAGTTGCCAGAGAACTGTTCCTCTATCACTAGGGCTGGAAATACCTCGCATTCACAAAACCCTGAGTTTTATCCCAGTGCCACATGAACTAGTATAGGTAGACATCTGTAATCCCAGCACCAGGGAAGTGGAGGTAGGAAGAGGATCTATTCAAGGTCATCCTTAACCACTCAGTGAGCTTAAAAGCCTATCTCAAAAAAAAAAAACAAAAAAAAACTTATGAACTATGTTTCAGTAACAAGATGCTTTTTCTGTTTGTTGGGCAGCTGGTTTAAATCTAAGGCATAAGCATATTTTTGGTACTGAGTGTGGTGACACACGCCTTTAATCCCAGTACTCAGGAGAGGTAGGAGGATTGCTATGAGTTTGAGGCCAGCCTGAGATAATGAATTCCAGGTCAACCTGGACTAGAGCAAGACCCTACCTCAAAAAAGGGGGAGGGGAGTGGAGAAATGGCTTTGCGGTTAAGGTACTTGCTTGTGAAGCCTAAGGACCCATGTTCAATCTCTGTCCAGATTCCATGTAAGCCAGATGCACAAAGGTGATGCAAGCACAAGTTCACATGTGCGCACTAGGTGGTGCAAGCACCTGGAGTTCAGTTTCAGTGGCCGAGGCCCTGGTGCACCAATTATCTCTCTCTCTTGTTCTCTCTCTTAAAAAAAAAAAAAAAGATTTTCTATTATCATTCTGAATAAGCAATGTTTGCTTGGGTTCAGTTTGGGGTCTTTCTGTTTTTCAAATACTTTTCAAAAGGTGCTACATTTGGGAGCTGGAGAGATAGCTCAGCAATTCAGGCATTTGCCTGAAAAGATTAGCAACTGGGGTTTGATTCCCCAATACCCACATAAAGCCAGATGCACAATTACATGCATCTGGAGTTCATTTGCAGCAGCTGGAGGCCCTGGTGCAACCATTCTCTCTCTCTCTAGCTCTCTCTGCTTGCGAATACTTTTTTAAAATATTTTTTAAGAGCCAGGTGTGGTAGCACATGCCTTTAATCCCAGCACTCAGGAGGCAGAGGTAGGAGGATCACTGTGAGTTTGAGGCCACCCTGAGACTACATAGCGAATTCCAGGTCAGCCTGAGGTAGAGTGAGACCCTACCTTGAAAAAAAAAAAAAAAAAAAAAAAAATATATATATATATATATATATATATATATATATATATATATATAATGTCTGTGTGTGTGTGTGTATTTTTAAGTTGTTACATTTGGGCTGGGGAAATGGTTCAACAGCTAAAGGTGCTTGCTTGCAAAGTCTTGCCAGCATGGGATCAGCCCAGGTTCAAGTCCTCAATACCCATGTAAAGCCAGAGGCACAAGGTGACACATGCATCTGGAGTGCATTTGTAGTGTCTAGAGGCCCTGGTGTGTCCATTATCTTCTCTTTTCTCTTTCTCTGCTTGCTAATAAATTAATAAAAAAATTTAAAGTTGTTTCACTAACTGAACAGGAGATGAACAGGTGACAAAGTCCTGACACGTGAGCTGTGGAGTGTGGCTCAGTGGTACAGCATTTGCCTAGTATGTGAGGTCCTGGGTTTGATTCCTAGCACCTCAAGAAAATAAACAAACTAGTAATCCTGTGTAGCAGTTACTGTCTCGTTGCTGGGATGAAACATCCAAGTAGAAGCAGCTTATGGAAGGAAAGGGCTTATTTGGGGTCATATAGTTTTGAGGGAACGCTTCACCACAGCAGCGAAAGCATGGCAAGAGCAGAGAGCCAGGCATCAAGTCTTTCCATAAGCAGGAAGGATGTAGCAAGAGTGAGCTCAGTGCAGCCAGAGGGGCTGGGCCACAGCACCCCAAAGACCATCCCCAACAACATACCTCCGCCAGCAAGGCTCCACCTCCAAAGTCTCCACCAGCTGGGGAGTAAGCATGAGACTGGGTCACATAGGCATAAGGCTATGGGAGACGTTGTACATTCAAACCAGCACATCCTGTTCCTTTACTTGAAACTATATTGATAACCCCCCAAAGATCAAATGGAGGTTTATATCTTCACCCTCCCGGGACCCTAAGCATTCTGTGATGACCCAAACAACAATCTCCGTGCACAGGGCAGGCTCTTGAGCATCTCCTGTGTCTCCAGCCCAGAACAATTCCTTTCTTCTGGATCCGGTACCTGCTCGGTGATGTTGGCTTCCAGACTACATCTCCAAGTCTTCCCTATGTACCCACAGCCCTTTTCTCTTTCTGGTTCACCCTCCCCGTCAGCCCTCACCGTCCCAGGCCCCTATGCCTGCCTGCAAGTTCTCCCCACCACCATCTTCATGTCCTGCTCTAAACTTTCCCCAGATCTGATCTCATGTGATATTGTCACAATTCTTTCCTGCTTAAAAATGTTGCAATTTAAAAGAACAAAAAAAAAAGTTGCAATTTGAGCCAGGCGTGGTGGCACACGCCTTTAAGTAGGAAGATCACTGTGAGTTTGAGGCCACCCTGAGGCTACAGAAAGAATTCCAGGGCAGCCTGAGCTAGAGTGAGACCTTACCTTGAAAATCAAAAAAAAAAAAAAAAAAAAAAAAAAAAAAAAAAAAAAAGTTGCAAATGGGCTGAAGAGATGGCTTAGCAGTTAAGGAGCTTGCCTGCCAAGCCTAAGGACCCAGGTTTGATTCCCCCAGTACCATGTAAGTCAGATACACAAGGTGGAACATGCATCTGGAGTTTGTTTGCAGTGGCTAGAGGCCCTGGCACACCCATTCTCTCACACATACTCTCTCTCATCTGCCTCTCCCTCTCTAAATAAATAACAATAAAAAAAATTTAAATGTAGCAATCAGCTGTGGTCAAAAAGAAAGGGGAGGGCTGGAGAGATGGCTTAGCAGTTAAGGCGCTTGCCTGCAAAGCCAAAGGACCCAGGTTTGACTCCCTAGGACCAACATAAACCAGATGCACAAGGGGGCACATGTGTCTGGAATTGGTTTGCAATGGCTGGAGGCCCTGGAGTGCCCATTCTCTCTCTCTACCTGCCTATGTCTATATCTCTCTCTCTCAAATAAATAAAAATAAAATATTTTTTAAAAATACAGTGCTTTCCAAAAAACCTCAAATATCTAAAACAATTTTGAGCAACAAGAAATAAGGCTGGTGGTATCACCATACCTGATTTTAAGCTATATTACAAAGCCATAGTAACAAGTGGGGAAAGCCAGGTGTGGTGGTGCACGCTTTTAATCCCAGCACTCCGGAGGCAGAGATAGGAGGATCGCTGTGAGTTTGTGGGCAACCTGAGAATACATAGTGAATTCCAGGTCAGCCTGGGCCAGAGTGAAACCCTACTTCAAAAAACCAAACAACAACAACAACAACAACAACAACAAGAAAAAAAAAAAAAAAAAAACAGCATGGTACTGGCACAAAAGCAGACATGTAGATCAATGGAACAGAATAGAGGACCCAGATCTAAGTCCGGGTAGCTATAGCAACCTGATCTTCGACAAAAATGCCAAAAATACTCATTGGAGAAAAGACAGCCTCTTCAGCAAATGGTGCTGGGAAACCCAGATATGTATCTGTAGAAGGATGAGAATAGAGCCTTATCTCTCTCCATGCACAAGAACTAAGTCCAAATGGATCAAAGACCTTAATATCAGATCTGAAACTGAAACTGCTAGAGGAAAAAGTTGGGGAAACCCTTCAACATATTGGTCTTGGCAAAGACTTTCTGACTATAACCCCAATTGCTCAGGAAATGAAACCACAGATCAACTGCTGGGACCTCATGAAATTACAAAGCTTTTGTACAACAAAAGACACTGTGAATAGAGCAAAGAGGCAACCTACAGAATGGGAGAAAATCTTTGCCAGCTATTCATCTGATAGAGGATTAATATCTAGGATATACAAAGAACTCAAAAAATTAAATAATAACAAATCAAACAAGCCAATGGGCTATGAAACTAAGTAGAGTTCTCAAAAGAAGAAATACAGAATGGCATATTAACATAAAAAAAATGTTCTACATCCCTAGCCATCAGGAAAATGCAGATTAAAATTTCACTGAAGGCTGGTTAAGGCATTTGCCTGCAAAGCCAAAGGACCCAGGTTCAATTCCCCAGGACCCACGTTAGCCAGATACACAAGGTGGTGCATGCATCTGCAGTTTGTTTGCAGTGGCTGGAGGCCCTGGTGTACCCATTTTCTCTCTCTCCCCCTTTCTGTCAAATAAATAAGTAAAAAATAAAATATTTTAAAATAATAAAAATAAATAAAACTACATTGAGATTCCATCTCACTCCTGTCAGAATAGCTACCATCATGGAAACAAATGAACATAAACGCTGGCGAGGATGCAGAAAAAGAGGAACCCTTCTACACTGTTGGTGGAAATGCAATTTGGTCCAGCCATTGTGGAAATCAGTGTGGAGGTTCCTGAGACAGCTGAAAATAGATGTACCATATGACCCAGCTATTTCACTCCTAGGCATATATCCTAAGGACTAGTCTCACTCCCTTAGAGGTACTTGCTCAACCATGCTTATTGCCACTCTATTCACAATAGCTAGGAAATGGAACCAGCCTAGATGTCCCTCAACTACTTCAAGTGAGGTAACCCAGGCCCAGAAAGCCAAATGTCACATGTTCTCTCTCATATGTGGATCCTAGCTACAGATGATTAGACTTCTGTGTGAGTAGGAAAACTCAGTAGCAGAGGCCAATAAGCTAGATAGGAGATATAAAGGGAATAGAAAGGGGGAGGAGTACTTAAAATAGGATGGTATTGTATATATGTAAGTAGAAGAATTTACTAATGGGGGTGAAAAGGCCTAAGTGAGGTCAGGGGAAGAGACTGAGTAAAGAAAAAGTGGAGGGAGGGCTAATCAAAATCTAAGAGAATATAAATAAATTATATGGAATCCTACTTTTTTGGACAATGGAACATGCAAGGGCAGTAAATTGTGCTAGAAAATTTTCAGTGTCAGGGATGGGATACCTTCCAGTGTGTTGTTGGCCAGGGAGGTCCCTGATGCCCCCAAAACATTATAGGCTATTGCCGAGGCCCTTGGTTTCCCACCAGGAATAGATGGTAAGACTCTATTGCTGAAGACTCCACATACATAGGCTGCAAGGCCACTGAGAAATTCTGCTGGAACTGAGCTGAAAACCTCCTCCATATAGACCAACCAGCTGACAGAAAGCTGAAAAAAAGCCACACTGCATGTAGTTCAATGGGAGAGGAATCACCAGTGAAGATACTCAATAATGGACACTGCAAGCCTTAAATTTGGCCAGTGAGGCCAAATGAGCCAACAGGTACAATAGTGGCATGTCTGTTATGGGGGAAACCAAATGCTCTAATTGGACTGGAGGCCCATTCCATGGGAGGGAACACATCCCTGATAATGAAAACCTACAACAGGGGCAATCATGAGCCCTAGGGGTGTAATGTCTGCTGGTGTCTGGCCAAATGTATACACTATGATCACCAAACTGCCCAGTAAGCACTTCTCTTAATGTTCAAACCCATATATTAATGCTACTGTCTGTCACTTTTGGTTAAAGCTTCTCTTTTCAGATGGCAGTGACCTTGGGATGATTCAGAAGACATCATGGTGCTGAGAAGTGAGAGATGAGTGCTCGGCACTGCAATGTCTCTATTACACTTTCCATGGCTCATGGTCCGTAGTGGAAGAGGTGGCAGGAAGAATGTAAGAGCCAAAGGAAGGGTAGGACTCCTTACAACATGCTCCTCTAGACGCAAAATGGCCTGGATATCCATGTCCTCACAGTGCCTGACACTACTTACACAAGACCATCATAATAGGAGGAAAAGATGACGACATCAAAACAAAAGAATGATTGAGAGGGGGAGGGAATATGATGGAGAGTGAAGTTTCAAAGGGGAAAGTAGAGGGAGGGAGGAAATTACCATGGGTTATTGTTTACAATTACAGAAGTTGTCATTTAAAAAATTCAATAAAAATATACTGTGCTTTCCACTTGCTCACTTGTGGCTCCCCATTGTGACTCATCACTAGGTCTCCAGCACCTAGAACCCTTCCCAGGTCAGGCTGAACCTTGGTCTGAGTGTACTATGTACTCTGATGTTAGACCAATCTGCTGGTGACTAATAGCCCTGACACCAGCCAGGGGGTTTCCTGACGTTCCCAGGTTTACCTGGCAGCACCCATCAGCAGGCCAAGCCTATAAGCCTTGTTGGATCAGGTGACCGTAGGACAGTGTGTCACTGAGTGCAAACTTGTCAGCCTTACAAAGACATATATCCTGACAGTTGCCTACCTATCATGGCTAGCCCTCTGCGCTCTACGATTGAGTGCAGAGTACATTTGTGCACAGCTCAGGTTTAAGTATCCCCCCAAAGCTTATGAACTGGGAGCTTGGTCCCGAAGTGTGGTGATGAGGTAATTGGACTATGGGAGCACGATATTCATAAATGGACCAATGCTGAGTTCTAGGCTTTGTGGAATGGGATTGGTGTTGCAAGAGCACCCTGTTAAAATGAGGCTCAGCTGTCTCTAAGCCCATTCTTCAGTCACCTGTCTTGCCATGTGATCTTTCCTGTGCGTATGCTTCAGTTATGGTATCATCTACCACACAGATCTCAGAAGTCCAGTAGCTCAAAGCCATGCTCTTAAATCTCCAGGGAGTGAGTTAAACAAGCCTTTTGTCAAGTGAAGTCTCAGGTATTTCATTAGACTAGACTCGATGGGGGAGACGACTCAGTGGTTAAAAAGGCACTTGCCTGCAAAGCCAGGTTCGTGTAATGCCAGATGAACAGAATGGCACATGATTCTGGAGCTCATTTGCAGCAGCAAGAGGCCCTGGTACACCCATTCTCTCACTCTCTTTTCACAAATAAATTTTTAAAAAAAAATAAAAATAAATAAATGAAAGCTTAACATTGAGTACCTTTGGGGAGAGACTAAGAAATTATGTGTAATGGGCATCCAGAATAATAACTTCTGCAGCTCTTATATGCACTTGAGAGATATTGGCTCTAAGGCCAAAGCACCCAGTTAAGTTTAGCATCCAAGCTGGCCCTAGCTACCCTCCCACCCAGCACCACCATTCACAGAAAAGACCACCCACTTTTCCAATTGAGCTTTATTCCAGAACAAATGGTTTCACAGCGAAGCTGATTTTCAACAGTATTGGCCAACAGTTCCACCTTCCTTCAACCCCCACACCAAGCAATCAAAGCTCCTGGCCAGCAATGACTCTGGCACCAGCTACAGCTTTTTAAGGAAACCAGAACTTAGCCCTGGCACCTGGCCAGCAGTATGTGCTGATAATTTTGGCCAGCTCCCTGTTCGGATGACAGGGAGGAGCCAGTGACCAAACAATCTGTGACCCAGGGTTTGTGTACCTGGAGCTCAGCTGACACTAGGTAATATGGTCTCTGCAGTGTCCCTCCCTCCCGACCCTATGCTGTGTTACTCCTCAAACACAGGCAGGATGCTCAGAACTCTGAAACCACCCCACCTGCTGGAAGAGCCAAGCAAGGACAGTCCTGTCTGGGCCACAGCTGCTTCCAAGGGCTCAGAGTTCAGGCACTGGCTTGAATGGACAGCAGCTCATTCATGTACGACATGTGCCAGGTACTGGGAGAGGAACCTAGCAGCTCTGTAAGGTAGGTTCTATCACTCCCCACTTGACAGATGAGGAAAAGGCTCAAGGCGAAAGCCACAGGCTTGCCTAGAGTCTCAGAGCTAAGTGGCAGTAACAATGGGGCTCTGTCACATGAGCCCTTCCTTACCAGTACCCCAAAGCTACACCTTAGAAACCATGGAGAGAGGGCTGGAGAGATGGTTTAATGGTTAAGGCACTTGCCTATGAACCAAGGTTCAACTCCCCAGTACATACATAAGCCAGATGCACAAGGTGGTCATGTGTGTGGAGTCCATTTGTAGTAGCTGGAGGCCCTGGCACATACACTCTCTCTCTCCCTTTCTCAAATAAATTAATTTTAAAAGAAAGGAAGGAAGAAAGGAAGGAAAGAAAGAAGGAAGAAAAAAGAAACCAGAGCGAGGACCTGTTTCAGAAACGGAGATAGGAAAGACATGTCCCCTTTAGAGGCCTTAACTCTACCGTCAGGTCCATTACTCTGAACCTGAGCATGCCTGTGGAGGAAGAGAGGTGACAAGAACTGAACTTCACCCAGTCAGAGTTGATAAGGGAGCTCCAGGGAGGGAGGTACTATCCTTGTCCTTGTAGATAACAGCATGGTGACACTAGGAGACCAGGAGGCGGAGGAGCCAGTGACAGCCTTGGGTAGTCCTGTGGTGCTTTCCCTGTCCTGCTGGGCCCTAAAACATAGTCCACCTGTCATTTCCATGGAATCTACAGAGTACCATTAACAAAGCCACAGAAGTCAGGGGACAGCACCAGCAACACCCCTCAGAGACAGAGCATGCCGACAGATGACTGAAAGAGCTCTGCCCCTGAGGTACCAGGCTTCCTCCTGCACTGGCCGTCCCGAGAGGACCACTCAAGGGTCCCTGGCCCTACTTCCCACTCGCCCACACTTTCTCACTCTCTTCCATCTGGGGCCTCCCTCGTTCCTCCTAAGGTGGCCTGGACTAGGTCCTCAGGCCAGTACTGGTCCTCCATGTACTGCTCCACGTCGGAGCTGCGGTCTTCAGGGGGCGCCGAGGCACTGCTGGCTTCCTGCTGCTCCCACCGCACCTCCACCAGTCGGTAGAGCTCCATGGCTGTCAGGGCATCTTCCACGGACGAGTGCCCCTTCTGGCCCACCTGTGGACAGGAACCAACACATCACTACCTGGCAGACCTCCTAGAGCTCTCTGTACAGACCCAAGACACACGACAGAGAATAGAGGCTGCTGTGGATAGGATATGGATGGGCTGTGTGTGGGCATGCTTCTCAGCTAATGGGGCCATTCTGAAAGGTTCTGGAAACCTTAAAGGTGGAGTCTAGCTTGAGGAAGTAGGTCTTAGGGTTAGATCTTTGGGGGGATGTCTTGTCTCTGTCGTTTCACCACACGTTCTTACCACCATAATGTTCTGTGTAAGTGCATGGGGCTGAACCTTCTGAAACCATGAGACAAAAATGCATTCTGTCACACTGACAATAGAAGAAACTAACACAGGGAGGAAGAGCCAAGGTATGAAACCTGTAGCACACAGGTCACCTCCCTTTAGTAAGCTGATTTTCCTTGAACACGGGTGCACTGAAAGCTTTCCTGCTCACAGACTAGGTCAGATGGCTAACAAAGCACAGCAAGGCAGGAGTCACCAGCTCCCTGACCGAAGGTGTGGCGTGGAGACGGAAGAGCACCATACAGGGTGTAAGACATAGCTACAAGTTAGGTGAGGACAGACCTGAGGAGATCAGCCATCACTGAGGGGTGCACACAGGGTAGAAGGCGGAAACTCTGGGGCTGCATGCTAGGTGACCCGCACTGTTAGAATGTGAAGAAACAGCCCATGACCCTATCCATGGCCCAACAGACACAGAGACCAGGCAGGCCTTGTTCCCTCCCAACCACTGCTGAGTCACACACCTGGATCTTCTTGTGCAACAGCTGTAGGGCCAGGTCCTTAAGAGAGACCTTGGTTCTAATGTTGAGGCCAGGTGGGTTGAGCAGGTTTGGGACATAGGTGGTATCCCGGGTCTGGCTCCGAGGGTGGGTGTACTTGAGGGCCTGGAAGTCATTGTGCAGAGCATGTCCCACCACCACTTTGCCCTTCAGCAGCTTCAGTATCTGTGAATGGAGAAAGGAGGACCCTACTGTCAGACCCCTGAGCTCCCTTACCATTGGTGTAACGGACCCCTCTGGAGGACAGCAGCAGAGGAAGTTCAAAAATGGTGCCCAAGCTCTGCAGAGATGGCTTGATGGTTAAGGAGCTTGCCTGCAAAGCCTAAGAACACATGTTCAAATCTCCAGGTCCCATGTAGCCAGATGCACAGTGACACAAGCATGCAATGTCACACATGCGCACAGGGGTACACACATCTGGAGTTTATTCACAGCAGCTGAAAGGTCCTGGCACAACCGTTTTCTGTCTCTCTGTCAAAAATAAAAAAATAAAAGGGCTGGAGAGATGGATTAGTGGTTGAGGTGCTTGCCTACAAAGCCAAAGGACCCAGGTTTGATTCCCCAGAACCCACATAAGCCAGATGCCAAGGGGGTGCACACATCCGGGGTGCATTTGCAGTGGCTTGCGGCCCTGGTGTGCCCATTCTTTCTCTCTCTTAAATAAATAAATTAGTTAAATATTTTTTAAAATTAAAAAAAAAAACGAGTCTGAATCAAGGCCATTGTGAGTGCCAATGAAACTCAGCATTCTAGAGGGTGGTTGTCAAGGTGAAGGAGACCACGGGTGGGAGGAGTCTTGTAGTCCCTGGATAGGAGCAACTTCTGGCACAGCCTCTGCTCAGCCTGAAGACCTCCCCAACCCCCAAGACCATCCAGGCCTCACGTCTCAGCTTATTCATGAGAAGCCAGGGGCCCTCCTCCAGGGAATCCACCACCTAATGGTCTAGCTGTCCTTACTTCATTGTAAGCTCTGGGTGACTTTACCAGTGAATGCCAGTGACAGCACACAATGTATTGATTTACTTTTGTTTTTGACTCTGAGATAGCATTTCATTCTGTAGCCCAAAGTGGCCTGGAATCCAGTGATCCCTAAGCTTAGCCTTCAAAATACTGAGATTATAAGATTTGAGTCACCACACCTGAATTATTATTAAAGTCCTGTTGGGTGAACTCAATAGAACCATGCCTGGCATTGGTGGGTACATTGTTTAGTAAAATAGGCCACTCCTTCCCACACCCTAAACCTGCTCTGCCGCTCCCGCCCTGCCTCACATCCTCCTAAAGCCCTGAGGTCATGTCAGGGCCACAACCCTGCCAGCCCTCATCACTGGTTGCTGGTGTGTCACACTGCTTTCATGGCGAATGGACAAGGCACATTTGGACTCTTGCTAGGTACAGGACACATGCCAGTCTCACAGCCCACCCTTCCATGAAGTAAAACGAGATCGAGTCCAACACACACTAGCTCAATCTGGGCAGACAGAAAGCAGTCCTGCTCCCGGGACCACCATGCGTGGATGGAAGGGGCTGAGGAGCTGGTGGGCTCACAAGACTTCCCCTCTTATTTGATTTCTACCAACCTGCTTGATCACAAAACTCCAGTCTTGCAAAAAAGCATTGCTTAGGCTGTTGGTGTGTGACAGGGGTACACAAGGGGATTTCCCCAACTTGCGTGAATCCAGTAAACCAGAAACACTGAAAATTCTACTCAAATGCTTATTTGGAAAATATAAATTTGTTCCAATACAACTGATAGGAGATTACAACTTCAGAACATGAATTTTAGCACCTTTGCTTACGCAATAATTTTACACCCGAAGAAACAAACCAAATCAATGCAGCCAACTGTAGCCAGCTGAACTGAACTTAAATGAGGAAACACAGCATGTGCACTCCTCAAACATCTTCCAGCAACCTGTGTGCCTGGGTGCAGAGTCACCCCAGTCTGCCTAGTCTAAGTCTAAGAAACGGCCATCGCCTCACCAAGCCTGAGCAGCACCCTGCTGACACCCGCTTCCACAGGCACGCTGCAGGGCTTTCCCCACAGTGCCTACCGCCTGGTGTGGTACACACTGGTTAGCCATTTAACATGTGAAAAAACCATGGTACCATTTTTCATTGGGTCTGTTTCTGTGGTGGCACGAAGTCTTTTGAGAACGTTACCTCATAAAATCCCTGTGGATAGGAGGACCAGAAGGAAGGGTCAGTACACAGACGAGCAAGAGGGAAGGGTCCTAAAGACAGCGAGTGTGACCCTCAATACTAATAAAAGCTTCCATTCCCCAGTTACAACTGCCAGGTATGGTTCTGCTGAGTGTGCCCAATAAGTGTTTAGACTCTGGTTTTCATGTGATGGTGATTTTCTTTCTTTCTTTTTTTAAATATATTTATTTATTTATTTAAGAGAAAGAGGTAGACCGAATGAGAGAATGGGCGCTCCAGGGCCTCTAGCCACTGCAAATGAACTCCTGGTGCATGCACCTCCTTGTGCATCAGGCTTATGTGGGTCCTGAGGAATCAAACCGTGGTCATTTGGCTTTGCAGGCAAACACCAGGTCTAGGAGACCCATGAGCTCAGTGTTCACAGAGGAACCTGCGGCAGAGATCCTAGTTCATTTTATAAGGCTGTAGTCAAGTGCATTTGAAGATTCTTAGTACATTAGTGGTGTCCCAACCACTTAGCAATTTTTCGTTAAAACAGAAAAACTAACATAAGTAGAAAAGCCAAAATATCAGTCCTGGACAGTGGCAGGACTGTGAGGCATGCAAATTTTATAGAGTCTGAAACGTAAGCTGTTTACGGCCCTCCTTTTGGCACAGCCTTTCTACAAACATTACCCTGCTAACAGCCTGGCAACCCCTCATGGGGCAATGTCAGGATGTTTATTTACCCTATTCTACGGAAAGCAGCAACTGGCAAAGTGATTTTTCTCACCCCCTCCACTGGCAAAATGGTGACTCAAGGGTCACAAGGCCCAAACCAGCCCCCAATCTCCTCCTCACCTCCTTCTGGGCCACCTGGAAGGGGATGGCCTTGCGCATGTGCTGGCGGGTGATGCCGCTCCAACGAGTGCGGTAGTCCACAACAGGCATCTCTGGTCGAATGTACTTGTCGTATAGGACATCACCGTGGTAACTCACTACAGAACAGCGGGCCAGCTCACTCACCCGGCCCCGGGGACCTGTGCCTACCATCTCACAGTCGATAGCCACACACTTGCTGGGCCAGGGCCCAGTGGCTTCCCTGGGGCTGGGCCTTTTGCTGCATGGACCACTGTTGCCCGACCCGGCCCTAGGACGCTGCCTCTTGCTGCTGGCAGCCTTCACGTCAGCTGGCATCTGTGATGGTGTGGGCAGTGGACAGGATCGTGGCTCTGGGGCCATGCTCAGTAACCCCTGTTCCTGTAGCAAGGCCTTGCGGGCCATGAAGCGCTGGTGCTGACGGCTCCTCCTTTTGTGCCTTCTCCGAACTGCATCCTTGGGGTTCAGGTTGGTGAGGGACGGACCCTGAGTGGAGTCAGGGGCTTCCCCCAGCACCATGCCAGGCAGATCACAGCTGGGAGCAAAGGACGCCGAGGGAGGCTGTCTTCCAATGGGGCAGTGTGCTGGAGAGAGAGGACACAAACGGGCTGGAGGAGGGTGCCAAGCCACCCTCCTCTCACTCTGCAGTGCTCCCCAGCTGGGCTGTCCTGCAGCTCAAGGCACCAAATGACACTCAGACATCACTACTAAATTCTGTGCCGGGCGTGGTGGCGCACGCCTTTAATCCCAGCACTCGGGAGGCAGAGGTAGGAGGATTGCCACGCATTCAAGACCACCCTGAGACTACATAGTGAATTCCAGGTCAGCCTGGGCTACAGGGAAACCCTTCCTCGGGGGGGAAGGGGGGGCTCTGCACTTGCACCTCAAATACCTCCTACATTTTGCAGGAAAGAAGCTGAGGCGCAGAGGCTGGGCAGCTTCCCACTGAGTCCAGGCTCTGAACCTCAAGTTCACCTCCACTACTGGTAGCATCCAAGATTTTTTTAAACTTTTGCTTGTGTGTATACAGTGTGGCCTGGTGTATGCATGTGCCCTTGTAGTGGCCCACACTCGCGCCTGCAGAGGCCAGAGTAGAATGTCAGCACAACTCCACTAAGCTTCTGCCTGGTTTTGTTTTGAGCAAGAGTCTCTTTTTCCTAACTTAGAAACTTGCTGGGCTCTGCTCCCCTGTGGCACTGGGGTTACAAGTGCATGTGGCCATCTCCTTCTCAGGGTCCCTCAGGCTTGTATAGGAAATGCGCTTAACTGCTGGGCCAACACTCCAGCCCCCAAGACGTTTAAAGATGTTTGTAGGGAAATAAAGGTTACATAAATAGCTGAACACCTCAATCCAAAAATCCAAAATCTGAAATCTGCTCTGCACCAGTGTCCTGGCAAGCTCTATCTTGTTTCTTGTATCTGTTTCTCTTGCTCAAGGCAGATGCCCAGCATCCTATCTGCAGGCCAGGGCTGACTCCATCCAGACTCCCTGCCCTCCCACTCATACCCTTCCAATGCTGCTCTGCACTAGCCAGAAACCCCTCTGGAACCCTGTATCCCCCAAGGTTAGACTGCAGATGCGGCAGATTACAAAGACGGATCCTGGATTCTGAGGTTAGTCTGTCCACAGATAGTCAGGAAGCACATGGTGTGTTGAGTGCTGATTAGAGCTGTGAAGGGGCAGAACAGGCTAAGGGACTTCAGAATGATTCTGGAGGTCTTCCTGGAAGAAGTCACGTCAGTGAGGAACAGTAGCCCTCCAGGAAGAGAAGGCAGAGCAGTGGAGACATCAGGGGCAAAAGCGTGACAAAGGTGGAACCCAGGGCTAAAGCAGACAGGACGCCTGCAGCCCGGCATCACTAGGTATGAGGCACTGTGGATCATGACGGGAACACTACCTTTTCCTTTTCATCACTACGGTGGACTGCCCACAAGCAACCGGTCACACAAGAAAGCCTGATAGGCAACATGATCATAGACATTAACTGCCTAGCTAGGGAGCAAAGCCATTCAGCTCATGTCCTGTCAGCACAGCCAGAGGCTTACACTGCACAGTCAACAGGTAGTCTACCTCAAAGCTCCAAAGGCAGCCACAGTGCCGTGTGTCTTTGTCCCTCTCCAGTCACTTCAGGAGTTGGCTCAATGGTGGGCCTTTTTTAGAAGCCGAAGCTGGGCCTTCCACTAGCCAGCCTGTGAGGGCTACAGAGTTCCGTGTCTGCAGGCCCTTCGAGCTTGGCCAGGGGCGTGGCAGTTACAAGGGAGCGCTTGGAGAAGGGGCAACGGCACTCACAGAGAGGGCACCCGAGAGCCTGCACAGGCTCTGGAACAGGCGGAAACGCGGGTGAGAGGAGCCTGGCAGCGGAGAATTTCAGAAGGGTCCACTGGGCAGCCCAGGGAGAAATGGACATTCAGAGGGAAAGAGGGCAGAGGCTCTGGCACAGGGGTGTGGAGATGGGTGATGTAGAGGTGGTGCCCGAAGGTTAGGCTCATTCAGATGCAGAGCCACCAGGGGCCTACATGGAGTGGGAGGCATCACAGCGCCTGGCAGGAAGCCAGACTGCATTAAGAGCCTGAGCAGCAGCAAGGCTGGGGGAGGGGGGAGAAATGGAGTGAGGTCAAGTGTGTATGTGGATGTGGTCATATACGCGGGGACTCTTGGCACACGCGGCAGGGAGAGGCTCGGTGACCCATGCTGACTCAGCCATCCTTGGTTTACTCATCCCAAGGATCACCTTGGCTTTTAAAAGGGCTCTTAGGCAACTTACTCATATCCGCACACATCGCAGAGCTTACAAATTCAGAATCTCAATCTGCCTTAGCCCAGTCACGTGAGAGAACCTGGCAGAAGAACCTGTGCTGACCCTGCAGACCTCTGACTTGGGATGGGGGGGGGGGAACGGGACAGGGGACTTCTCTGAGAAGGGGCTGCGGGGCTCTGAGCTCAGGAGGTGAAGCCACGGCTGGGTGGCTTTCCTGACCGTGCCGGTTAAGATGTTAAAACAAAAATTAGATTCCCAAAGGTCTCTTGGCCTTGTACTGAAAAACACAAAAGCACAAAAAGTCTTTCTCACAGGCTCTGGCCCCGCTGACAAGTCAAAACCCAAAACATTATCAAGGGCAGGTTGCTCCGCGGGCTCGGCAGGGACACCAGATGGAGGGGCGATTCTGCTGGTGAGAAGTGCCCAAGGTCACAATCCCTTCAGCAAGGCCACCTGCAAGTCGTTCTCTGGCCGGGAGGTCAGTGCCCAGCAAACGGTCCGCGAAGCCACGCCCCCTCGCGCCCCCAGAACGCGCTGGCAGGAGGGTGATCCCCCAGCCCACCCGCAGATCAGAACGGCCGAGGGCAGTTCCAGACCCTGCTTTGGCACGAAATGACTGGACGAAGTGACTGTCCCTTCGCCATAAACCGCGGGCTTTGCCTACATTAAGCTTCCCAAGAGCAGTGATCTTACCACAAACTTGGCTGCGTGGCAAAAGGCGGCGTGTGTGCGTGCGGGGGGGAGGGGTGGATAAAGGACAGGAGCCATCCCCCCCCCCCAAAAAAGAAACACACCCGAGGGGAGAGCCCCGCGTCCCCGGCGGCGTGACGCGCGGGCCTGGCCTTCCCGGAAGAGGACGGGCGTGGGTCCGCGGCGGCCAGGCCCAGGCCCGTTCCCGGAGGGGACGGCGTGAGATCGCGCCCTGGGCCTGGCTGCCCACCTATCCTCCCCAAGACCCGATCGGTAACGGCCGGACACCACCCACCCTCCGCAGGGCCCTGGACTCCCCGCCACGAACTCGCCCGACCCCGCGGCGCCCCGAGTCCCCGAGCTCACCCGAAACCGGCCGGCGTCTCAGGGCCTGCACGTGTCTTGCCGGCAGGCCGCGGCTCGGACGTGCCCCGGGCAAGCCCGGCTCCGGCTGCACGCCTATTGGCTCGCTGGATGGCGGCACCCGCCCTAAGCCCTCTGCTGATTGGTGGATCCTGCCCCAGCAAGAGGTGGGCGTGGTCTTGTTCGGGGTGGGGTGGGGCGGGGCGAGCGGGGAGTTGTAAAGAAACCCAAGCTGAATGGGCACTTTTAGCAGCCGGAACTCCTACCCAGTGCTCACTGCGACTGGACGTTAAAAGACGGAATGTTGTCCCGACGGGGAGGCGCACGCCTTTGATCCCAGCACTCTGGAGGCAGAGGTAGGAAGATCGTTGTGAGTTCGAGGCCACCCTAGGACTACATAGTGAATTCCAGGTCAGCCTGGGCTAGAGTGAGACCCTACCTCGGAAAAAAAATAAAGATCGAGTGTCACCCAGATTTGCCATTTCCTCGAGTTTGAGAGATTCGGGTGAAATAATATAGTTCACGACGAACACTCGTCTTGAACTTGTGCATTGCTTTTCACTTGTGCATTGCTTTTCACTTGTTCTTTTTGGGGGGTTTGTTGTAGCCCAGGTTGGCCTGGAACCCCTGGTAATGACTTCTGATCCTCCTGACTCTACCTCGAGAGTGTTGGAATTACAGACGTGCTCTCCCACACCCATCTTATTTATTCTTTTGCAATACTTTACTCTTATATTTTTTCCCTCTGAAAGAGATTTATAATTTTAAAAATAAGTGGATATGTTATGTTTAAAATAATGTTTCATTGACACGTTCATATATGTATGTATATAATATACTTTAATCCTGTTTTCTTCCCCCTTCACCCTCCCTTGTTCCCCTCCCCTCTCCAGCTGGTCTTCCTTTCTTCCAAATAGCCCCCTCTTCTATGTTAATATATATATGAAAAGACAGATTGTGTATGAACATATGTTCTTTGTGAACTGAAGTTCTTAGAAACATCTGTGCCCACTTCAAATATCCTGCAACACTTGGCAATTGGTTAGAATTTCAAAGTGGAAAAATTAGAATGTTGCAGGTCGGCGGCTAATTTGTCTTGGGCTATCTTAGCCCCTTTGCTGGCCAATTAATATACCTACCTCTGTGTCTGACCTAACATCCTGTGACCAAATAAATTCTACTGAAATGTAGGAACAGACCCCCTACCTTCCACCAGCCTGAAAGATAAGGATGTCGTTAGCTAGCATCTGAAACCAATACCCGGGATTCCCACGCCACCCCCACCACTGCTTTGCTACAAGGCCCCATCTGATGTTTTCAGCAGCATATTTGAAAAGTGCTGTGATTTATGACTTTATCTGTTGTCTAACTATAAAAACTTCAGGAAATTTTAACATAAAATTTGGGGTTATCTGAGTTTGTATTCCCAGGCCATGGTCATTTGGCTCCAGAATAAACTCTTACTCCTTTTGAGGCGAGAGCTGTGTGATTTTCTTTGACAACATATGTCTTCTTTGCTGAGCAGAGTAAAGAGGACACAGAAGAACCAGATGTGATGACGTAGGTGAGTAGAAGTGGCCTTGTTGGAAAGTCAGAGGAGGTTTTATTGAGGGCTCAGTTTATCCTCCGGAGGGTTGTTATGGAAGGTTCCAGGTTGCTCAGGCTCAGGGTGGGCCAAAATTCTAGGACCTCAGGACAGGACAAAGCTTAGCCAAAGTTTGGTTAACATTTTTTTCCTGTTGCTTTGAGGGCTGAGGAGTCCAGTGTATCAGTGAAGAAACAAAGAATTTGAAGTCTACTCCTGCCTTGTCAGAGGCCGGAGGGGAGATTCCCTAAGTCTATCTCAGTTATAGGGAGAAGTGTTTCTTTATGATAAACTTCCAGAACTTCAGAGGATGAGAAATGGGTTTGTACCCATTGTTTTTCTCCTCTTGGAACACAGGGCTGGGGTAAAATTTAACATTGTTGGTCCAAAGAGGGTTTTTTTTTAAAAATGTATTTATTTACTTGAGAGGCAGATAGAGAGAGAGAGAATGGGTGTGCCAGGGCCTCTAGCCACTGCAAATGAACTCCAGATGATTGAACCAGCCCCCAAAGACTTTTTTCATGTACTTTGTTGTTTTGAAACAGAGTTTTACTCTAACTCAGGCTGACCTGGAACTCACTCTGTAGCCCAGGCTGGCCTTCAACTCATAGTGATCCTCCTATCTCAACCTCCTAAGTGCTGGGACTAAAAGCCACCATGCCTAGCTTTCATGTACTTTAAAAATGGATTGAAGCTGTGCATGGTGGCGCACACCTTTAATCCTAGCACTTAGGAGGCAGAGGTAGGCAGATTGTCATGAGTTCAAGGCCGCCCTGAGACTACATAGTGAATTCCAGGTCAGCCTGGACTAGACTGAAACTGTACCTTGAAAAACCAAAATAAATAAATAAATAAATAAATAAATAAAAGGACCTGGGCGTGGTGGCACACACCTTTAATCCCAGCACTCAGGAGGCAGAGGTAGGAGGATTGCTGTGAGTTCTAGGCCATCCTGGGACTACATAGTGAATTCCAGTTCAGCCTAAACTAGAGTGAGACCTTACCTCAGAAAACAAAACAAACAAACAACAAAGGATTGAATGGCCAAGAGTTCAAGGCTACCCTGAGACTACATAGTGAATTCCAGGTCATCCTGGCCAAGAGACCCTACCTCAAAACAAACAACAACAACAAAATGTGTTGAAACCGGGAATTTGGGAATTCCTCACCAATAAATTTAGGGTACCTTGGGTTCTTGTCTTATGAATTTAAAGAATTAAAATCCATAGACGAAAGAGCAAGACTTAGAGAAACTTTATTAGATTAAGGAAGGAGAAAGAAGCAGAGAGCTCCCTCCATGAGGGAGGTAAGCAGGGTCAAGCCTATGTGGGAGTAGGGGTCCCCCCCCACACATCAGGAGAGACGAGCAGCCAAAAAGCGCCTGTGCCCCCTAGTAAGCACCTATTTATAATCTCATGTGGTGCCAGGATCATATTTAAACCTGAATTGTAGGAAAGGGGAACTCCTTCTCAGGGAGGGGCTCAGGTTGTTTCTGGAAAAACAGACCAAGGTAACTCCTTTAGACAAGAGATAAGGAGTGGACAGCTCCTCTGATTCCTAGGAAGGGCATTCCTGCTTTTTACTTTTGGGACCCAGTCACCCAGAACTGCCTCAGGATAATGTATCAGGTGTTGGTGGCAAATGCCTGTGATTCTAGCACTTGAGAGGTGGGACAGGAAGAGGAAGATAGAGGAACACATCCAGTTGGGAGTCCAGCCTGAGCTACATGAGGCCTGGTCTCAAAAGCATCAGCAAGCCGGGCGTGGTGGCGCACGCCTTTAATCCCAGCACTCAGGAGGCAGAGGTAGGAGGATCGCCGTGAGTTCGAGGCCACCCTGAGACTCCATAGTGAATTCCAGGTCAGCATGGGCTAGAGTGAGACCCTACCTCGAAAAACCAAAAAAAAAAAAAAAAAAAAAAAAAAAAGCAACAGCAAAAATGCATAAGGTTAGCCTCATATCACTATGCTATGGAGACTCAGTCGCCTGCATTTCGTAAATTTTCTTTTCAAGGTAGGGTCGTGCGCTAGCCCAGGCTGACCTGGAATTCACTACGTAGTCTCAGGGGGCCCTCAAACTCATGGGAATCCTCCCACCTTTGCCTCCCAAGTGCTGGGATCACCACACCCAGCAGTAATTTTGTTTTTTTAAAGACAGGATCTCATGTAGCCCTGGTTGGCCTTAAACTGCCTGTGACAACCTTGAACTCTAGATCCTCCTAACTTCACCTGTCCAGTGCTGGGATTATCCAGTGTGGCCACATACTTAGTTTATGGGGTGCTGGGGATATAGCCCAGGATGTCATACATGCTAGGCAAGCACTCTACCATCTGAGAGCTCCACACTTAGCCATTTGACAAAATTTTATTTTATTGGTTTACAAGGTAGGGTCTCACTTTAGCCCGGGCTGATCAGGAATTCACTCTGTAGTCTAGGTGGCCTGGAACTCACCGCGATCCTCCTAACCTCTGTCTCCCAAGTACTGGCATTAACGGCGTGTACCACCACACCTGTCCTTGACAAGATTTTATTTTATTTTATTTAAGATTTTTTTTTCAAATTTTTATTAACAACTTCCATGATTATAAAAAAATATCCCATGGTAATACCCTCTGTCCCCCCACCTTCCCCTTTGAAACTCCATTCTCCATCATATCCCCTCCCCCTCTCAGTCAGTCTCTCTTTTATTTTGATGTCATGATCTTTTCCTCCTCTTATGGTGGTCTTGTGTAGGTAGTGTCAGGCACTGTGAGGTCATGGATATCCAGGCCATTTCTTGACAAGATTTTAAATGTCAATCTTTCTGATACATCTTTTGTAACTTAAATTATCACAAATATTATCAAGCAAAAAGAAAGTGAGGTTCCAGACATTCATTAAGGATCGCATATTGATTGTGGATGCCAGTATCCCTGTCCTTGCCTCCAAAGGTCAGCTCCCAAGCTCCCTTTACGACTCCTGAAGTGAAAATCTCTCTCTCATCCTGCCACAAAGACAGGCCTTTCTACAATTCAGCCCCTTTGAGCTTGGGTCCCTTGGCTTTTCTCTTGCACTTTAAAAAAATTTATTAATATTATATTTGGTTTTTCAAGGACAGTCTCACTTTAGCCCAGTCTGACCTTGACTTCATTATGTAGTCTCAAGCTGGCCTTGAACTCACGGTGCTTCTCCTACCTCTCCTCCTGAGTACTGGGATTCAAGTTGGGAGCCACCACGCCAGGCCACTTGCACTTTTTTAATTGAGACATGATACTTGATTTTTTTTGCAAATCATGCCAAGATCATGATTTTATCAGCCATGTGTATTCATTTTGAGGACAACATGGGGGTGCTGTTGGGATGCCTAGAGTGCTGGGCCAGGTGCAGACCTGAAAGATGTCCACCAGATCAGTTTTCAGCGCAGTGGTTGCCATAGGCACTCATGGCCTGGGAATCTGTTGGGTTGGACTTGCTGAATGGGGAAAATAATTGTGTGTGTGTGTCCTATATATGTGTATATATATAATACCATATATATATATATGATATATTGCATATATAGTAGCAGGGATTGGAACCCAGGGCACATACTAGGCAAGCATACTACATTGAGCCACGTCCCCAGCCCAGCAACATGTCTTCTAACAGTTTCTTAACAGATGACCCAAAGCAGCGCCAAGTTTAAGACTCAGTGTTAGAAGGTATGAAGCTGAGAAAAACCTAGGGGCCAATGTAAATCATTTACTCACATCATTCCCTCTGCGTCCACTTCACTCAACAGCAGCTGGACTTTGGACCAACCCAGGCCTAGCCTATCACCAAGTCAATTATGGCCCTATTATCCCTCCCCTGGGCTCCTGAGAATTTTCAGTATTATTAGGTCCAGTTTGGTCTCACCAAGTTAGTTCTTTTTAAATGGGATATTGGAGAGATTCAATCTAGGGAAATTCTCATTTTTACCATGGCCTTTTCAGTTCTAGACCGCAGCTTCTTCACCTAGCTGATTAGTTCCTCCATCAGTGTTCCTCAGTCTCGACTGAGCGTGTGGAGCTTGAACAAGTTTCCCACGCTTGGATCACACTCCAGGATTCTGATTCAAAGAGTCCTGGGCTGAGGATTCGAAAGGGGGTCATGTCAGAGCTCCCGGGTTTTATTGGCCAGCAAGACTGAAAACCCGCAGCTAAAGAGGTGCCTAGAGAGTCCAGCAGAGGGCGCCGTGTCCCCGCGCAAAACCCCAGCCCTTCAGTTAAGATGTAGGGGCTCAGAAGCCACGAGTCGCATTGATACACGGTTAAGGTGGGCAAACCAGATAATCCGAGCCTTGAGTCGCCTTTGTGTCCTGAGGCTCCAGAGCGTCACTTTACCAAGTAATACGTTGTCTGTTTTGCAGTGCCATAAAGGCAAGTCACAGACTCCCTAACCTTTGATTTCTGTCTTCTGATCCTCCTGCCTCCGTTTTCCAAGTGCTGGGATTACAGGAAATGGAACCCAGGGCTTTGTACACGCTAGGTAAGTCCTCTACCAAACGAGCTACATCCTCGGCCCTAATCTCTCTTTCATGTATTGAGCACCTTGAAATGGGCAAGGTGCTGTTCTGGGCAAGGTTGTTATCAACATCTAAATATGATAAAACTACACGAGAAGGGAGGTAGTAGAAAGACCTTGGTTCCCATTTGTCCTGACTTCAGGGCAAAAGACCTATGGATGTCCAGTGCTGATGAAAACTATGAGAGAGGAAGCAAAAGAGAGCAAAATTAAGTGTATACATATGCTATTACATGTTATGGTACTCCCCTTGCCCAGTTATCACAACTACCTACTTGCGTAGACATATGTGTTCAATTCCATTTTTTAGAGTTGAAGCATCCTAGCGGTTCAGAGAAGTTAAGTGCTTGCTCCAAGTCACACAGCTTGGAAGTGGAGAAACCAGATTTGAAACTGCAGTGTGTGTTTGATTTCAGTCATGGTTCCCCCCACCACCACCACATGTGCACATTCCAAGCCCATCCGGGCTTCTTACTTATCTCTCACAGAAACAATGGCCCTTTTCCCTCCTCAGATGTTTGCTTCGTGAACACAGGCCCTCTCCCCTCCCATCCCCATACCAGCCCTGGATGCTGAGGGCTGCTCCTCTCTTGTTCCCATCTCTACCCATCCTGTCCCTGTGCACGCCCACACATTCTTGGCCTCTTGCAGGTTTGACACCCACTGAGTGACCCAATTTGCAGACTTCTCAAGTGTGAATGAGATTTCTAATAGGACTGGCTGCCCCACTGGCTTCTGGCGGGGTGGGAGAAAGGATGGAAATAGGGAAGCAGAGCTGTTTGGAGGAAGGGGGAGCAGTGGGGGTAACAACCCTGACCTGTTTCAGAGTGGTCAAGTGTCTTGCAAAGGTCACATACCTAGCGAGTGCTGTTAGTCTGGTGAGCTTAGCCAGTAGTTACGTTTTGAGTGTTTTCTATCTCTGAAAGTGTACAACCCCCAAGGCAACTTAAGCTGGCAGAGCTCTGTGCTGAGTGAGGGGGAGACTCAATGTGGACAGGAATAGAGGGCACTTATCTCACCAAGGTCTCAACATTAGGCCCTGGTACCTACTTAATGGCAAGGCAGCTTCCAGGCAGGGGCATCAAGAAAGGTCAGGAGGGGCTTGGGGGGAGGATTGTTCAGTCGATAAAGTACTTGCATCTCAAGATCAAGACTTGCGCTGTATCCCCAGAACAGTTCGAGGCCATCCTGAGACTACATAGTGAATTCCAGGTTAGCCTGGGCTACAGTGAGACCCTACTTGATTAAAAAAAAAAAAAAAGTGGGCTGTGGTAACACACATCTGTAATCTCAGCACTGGGGAGAGGAGGAGACAGATGGATCCCTGGGGCTTACTGACTAGCTAGTGTGGCCTACTTGGCAAGTTCCAGGCCAGTGAGAGACCTTGTCTCAAAAAGTGTGGATGGTATCTAAGGAACAACACTGGAGGTTGCTTTGCAGCCTAGCCCTAAGTGTGCATATGTGCACACCTCTCCGTGTACACAGACAAAGAAAAAGAAAGGAAGTGAGGATTAGGGTGTAGCTCATATGTGACACCCTGGGTTCCACTGCAAAAACAAAGAAAGGGAGGAAGAGAAAAAGGAAAGACAAGAGGCTAGAACATGTTTTACCTTACCACTACTTTTGCTCTAGTGGGGGATGGGGCTTCCCCAGTTCACTTTTTCTCTTGGTGACACTTCTTGATGTCAGCATTAAGACAAACTTAGGGGTCAGGACGTCCCCAGCACAGCCCCGACCCCACCAGACACAGACAAGCTGCAAGGGAGGCAGTCAGGTGGTCCACTTCGCTGCCAGGGACCGAGCACCCGGACTGCTGGGTTAGGAATACGTGGCACGCTGTGAGCACACACTGCCACCTGTCAGCCCTGGGTGGCGCCTCCACTGAGGGGTCTCAGAGAGCTTGCAGGGTGAATGAGTGAGTCATTAATGGGGTGCATTTTCAGACAGTTCACAGCTCCAGAGGACAGGAAGCCTCTCTCCTCTTCCACATCAGAGCCATCCTTATTTCTGGAAGTCTACCTGAGAAGCGCTCAGCCAGAGGGTGAGGGGGGTGTTCTTGTGGTCTCCTGAGATGTGTGCTAGGAAACAGAGAAGGTGTGGAGAGGATACCCAGAAATGGGGCCCCGCCCCTCCCTGCATCTGCTGCAGTGGCCAGCACCGTGCGGCAGACTGGGACTTGTTGTTGGGTACATCAAGACAACAACAAAATCACTAGTCTTCCACATGGGGCTGGCCGGTCCACGACATCTCTTACCACCCCCTCCCGGCCTTAGCCTGCCACGTGTCCTGCTGGGAGAGCCAGCGTTGGTCCACTCTCCCATTACCAAGCTCGTGACCTCCCCAACCCCTTCCTCATCTCTTAATTCCCCAGTCTGCTCAAGATGGGGGAGAAATGACTTCCTTACTTCTCTCTCTCTCTCTCTTTCTTTCCTTCCTTCCTCCCTTTCTTTCTTTCTTTCTTTCTTTCTTTCTTCTTCTTTCTTTCTTTCTTTCTTTCTTTCCTGAAGTGTTCTAGTTTCCATCAGGAACGCACTCCCTTCAATCATGGGGAAGTCTTATTACTCAAGGGAAGCAGACTGGCAGCTCATTTCTCCACCGTTTTTTTCAGACATCATAAAGCCCATTTACTATCCCAGAGAAGGGAAGAAAGAAAGAACACTTCGAGTGGGCACACCCTGTTCCACATCCCCTTCCTGCAGGTCCCTACTGCCCAAGGTGACAAGACTCTGGAGAACCCAGCTCAGAATGAGGCAGGGATAGTGGGCAGGGGGTGCAGGGTCTCTGGGTACTTTCCCTGGCAGCCTATGCTCATGGAAAGAGGTGAGGCCCACCGCCCTGGCCCACCTCTAATTGCACTGGCAGGGCACATCCGCTCCTTAATTAGCAAACACCACCATATCCTGGCGGCTCTAAGCGCAAGGTCCTAATTGTATTTCTACAGCAGCTGAAGGATAATTACCCTCCCCGATTGGTGCTCTTAATTCTTTTGCTGTTTAATTGCCAGCGCTTCCTCTTTGGCCCACCCTCCACCCTTTGATTTGTTCTTTTCACCCAGACTGAGGAAGGGCTTGCCTGGACATGGAGAAAATCAGAGGCACACTGAGCGGAGAATGCAGTGAAGCAGGCTGGCAGTGCCCGCCCCAGCCCCTTCCAGCCAGTTGCCCAGAACAGGGCACAGTGTTACATAGGCCTGGCAAAACACCAGGCAGTTCTTTGTGGGAGGTGCAGGAGAGACATTTCTCCCCCACCAGGTCAGACTCTTTTTCAGTGCACCCTTACCCCTCAGTGGGGTGCTGGGCTGCAGCTCCAAGTTGCAGGGAGCTGAACACCCCCGCCCCATTTAATCTATTAAGAACCCAGAGCAGCCAGGCATGGTGGCACACGCCTTTAATCTCAGCACTCGGGAGGCAGAGGTAGGAGGATCGCCATGAGTTCGAGGCCACCCTGAGAATACAGAGTGAATTCCAGGTCACCCTGTGCTAGAGTGAAACCCTACTTTGGTGAGGGGGGGAACCCGGAGCAATTTATTGTCTTAGATTTCTTTTGAAACGTCTCTTTGCCACCACAGGGAGCCAGCTAGTGCACCGTCCTTGGTGTATTGCTTCAGAGACAAAGACCTTGGGGTCATATGAAAAAAAAAAAAGAAAACAAGTCTGACGAAAAGGGGCAAGATGGTAGTAAGAGAAGTTGGTACCCTCAGGGTTCCTGGGGAAACACAGGACTTTCTCAGGACCCTTGCACGTGAACTCTGGATAGCTCACTGAACACCACTTTGTAGACCTGGACTTGAGCGACCGTGGCTCTAAAGCAACGAACAAATCGCTTTCCTGTGCTAAGCTCCACAGGAGATCAGGGCTCTTGCCAGTTACCTGGCCATAGTGTCTGCAATGCAGCCTGGCCCATCACATGGAACGGAGGCAAAGAGGCCCAGTTCCTGACACAGGACATCTCTGCTTGGCATGAATGGGATCAGTCCATTCCCATGGGCTTTTCGCCTCACAGACCCACATAAGATGGTCTTAAACTGATCACGGCCCTGGTTCTCCAGTGCTCTTTACCTCTGGCCTCAGTATCTGAGTGGGAGAGGATGCAAGTAGCAAAAACCTGTTCCTAAGTCTTGGAGAAAAGCGCCTTGAGCCCACTAGGACCCACTCCCCACTTGTAGTCTCATTCCTCTGAATTTAGAGCTGTCCCCTTAGCAACCTTGTTTCCATGGTTTCCTCCATGACAACCATCCCAAACCCCTCCTCTCTTTTACCTCATGACAGTAATGGTGATAGGGATCCTCAGTGTGGCCACTCCATGTAACCATGGTAACAATTAATTGAGTCTTCATTTATCTTTTGTGAAGCTGGCTGGTGAATATGAAGCTTTAGATTTGGAGGGGAAGGCAGAAGTGGGGGTGGCTCCAACTCGAGGACTGCCATTCTCATAAAGAGGAAATAAAGGGACCAGTCCTGATACTAGCCAGGAGAGTTGAGTTCATGCTTCAAGCGTGACTAAGCTCCAGGGAATGACAGCCCCCGGCTGAAGGGCGTGTGGCCTCGCACTGGGGCTCAGGGTCCCACTGAATTCAGCACAGGTGATTAAGCATATCTGTACTTCCAAGAACCAAAGCAAAGCTGACCAATGGGGGCTATACTTACATTAAGACTGCTTCAGGGCTGTTGGCGGAGTTTGTTCTGGGTGAAGAGGAAGATCTTTGACTGACTCTGCTTTCTCTTCCGGGAGTGGAAACCAGTGTCACCATCTCAGGGTTTGGTGCAGGGGAAAGAAAGCAAACAACAGGAAACCAGATCTTCCCAACTCCAGTTCCAAGGGCCCTCAGTACTTACCTGCCAATGGCCTTCTTCGGAAGCGGTGGGTCTGCTCGCGTGCTGAATTAGCGGGTCATTGTCTCCATCCATCCAAGCTTATCTGCTGGAAGGGCAGCTGTGCAGAATGAAAGTGAGAAAACAGATAAAACCACCGAGGAACACCAAAGTTGAGTAGAATGAATCCCAATGTACAGATGTCAGTTCACCACAAGTAAGGCAGTGCGTCCCTCTTCTAGCTTTCCGTCCTCATCCCCAGAAGTTCTCTCCAAATCCCAATACTTGCTGTCCTGATTGATCCCAGAAACAATCGGAAGGACTTGGAAAGACAAGAGTGATGTGTCATAAGATGGGGAGAGGAAGCATGGAACAACGTATTACAGATAAGTTCGAGTAAGCTACAACCAGCGAGTTAGAAAAGTGCACCCTTATAATCAACTGCAAGCTGAACTAGTCAAAGGAAATCCCAGATCCTGGGTTCCGGGAACTCTGAATCGGTCTGTTGCTACTAGATAAAACTAAGGCAGATTCAACCATTCTGGGTATCCGGCTCCTTCAGCTAGTCAGGAAAGGATAAATGGCATCCCCCTATTGGCTAATAGGCCGATACACGCTAACCAATGAGTGAAGGGCTTCCTTCTTTTCTAGCCAATAAGATCTCAGTCATCTTCTTGACAGGAGAGTAAACCCTTTGTCCATAAAGAAATGAGCAAAAAAGGAATAATTTTAAAAAAAGACTTCTGTTGCTATGGGGCATTACTGATGTGATCATGGATAGCTGCCTCAGAGAATTACTAAAGAAAAACACTTCTTTGATGAGAAAAGTACAAAAAGCAGACCAGCTGACTGGTCTGCTCCAAATGGAAGTTTCTATAGTAACATGTAAGAGAAAGGCATTTTAGTGGAAATGCCCCTCCCCAATATGCCTTAAACATATTGAAAATCTAATAAATTTGTATTAGCAATATGTGAAGGGTGATTAGCAATATGTGAAGCTCATGTTTGCTGATGCAAGACATCCAGTTAAAGACGACTGATGGAGGGTGGTGGGAGGGATTATGATCAGGGTACAACATATCTATATATATATATACACACACACATATGTGTGTGTGTATGTATGGAGGTTATTAGTAAAAGGTCTAAAAAATGAAGACACCATGGCTACAGCCAGGAACGTGAAGATCCTCCTTATCTCCGTGTCATCAAGCAATAGCACACTGTAAAGCCAGGCTTTACGTTGGACATAGACAGTTCTTGGCTCTTGAGAAGCAGTGTAGGCAAACTAACGTACTGACAAAGGTTGTTCTGTAACTTACTAGCCATTTTCCTTTCCTCCAATCCTCTGAGATGACTTGCCTTTAGAAAATTTATGGGCAAAATGATTTCCCACTCACATGTTACAAATTAACACAAACAAATGAGGCTGACAGGTGAAAAGTGGAGTCAGTATTTGTCAACCCAAGGCAAAGGTCAGAGGATTAAAGCTTCAAGCGCGTGCTTGTGAATAGCAAAGGCAATGTGGGGGGTGGGGGGGAAGCAAAGGAGAATCTTGCAGAATCAAATGCTCGTGACGGTGAGAGCTACTCATTAAGGGAGATGCATTTCTACCTACCTGTGCTCTCTGTGAGGACCTTGAGGGGAGGCTATCCGAAACTCAGCCCTGTCTCCCATGTAAAGGATGGGAAGGGGGCTGGCTGCCAAACCCTTGGGCAATAAGAGAAAATATGTCATGGTTTCTCATTTAAAGAGGGAAATAAGTGATGAAGGCAAACAGCTTCTCCAGCAATGAAGGAACAAACAAAAGGGATCTAAACTGCAAGGCCCAGAGAAATGGCTAGGCAGGTCATGACTGCTCCTCTGAAATGGGCTGAGGCGGGGACGGGAAGGGACCTTGATTTAAGGGGAAGAAAAGATCACCTTACAGCTTCGTCCTGGTGGTCATCGTGATGGAGGTTCTGTGTGAGTGGTGGCGACTCTCATCATCCAGCCCAGGGAAGGCACACACTCCCAGGAGACATTTTAAAGAACCAAGGTGCTCATGGATAAACAGTGGCCATAGCCCCTCCATTCATTGTAACCAAGGCAACAGGAAGCAGGGGCTGCGACTGGTTGCCTAGTAACCACACTAGTGCCTGCATCCTGTCCTCTCTGCTCTCCTCCTCCCCCACCGTTAGCCCTTTTGTGACAGTTTCTCCCCCTCCTCTGCTTTTCCCCTGGCAAAACAATCATCTCTGTTCCTAGTACAAAACGCACTTAGGGCGCCTTTGGATAAAAATATGTACCTGGATGCGCATTCTGGACAAATTTAACCTACATCCAAAGGTTGGCACCCAGATACTGACGCTCTTCTTACCTCAGTCTCCACACCTTGTCTCTCCAACTCCACACTTTTCCTTCGTTCTCTCCCAGGAAGGTGTAAGGAGAGTATGATTGTGAGGAGGGAGGGAGGGAGGCGGTAGAGAGGCCGGCAAAAGACACAGGTGGGGATTCTTGTCGGGTTTTGTAGGAGTGCCTCCTAGACACCTACACCTAGCCCCCTGGAGACAAGAGGAAGCTGAGCCCCCCCCTTCTACTGCAAGCTCCCCTTCACCTCCTCGGCTCTGCTGAGTGGAGTCTGCGGGGTTGTAGGCGTGGGGCCCAGAGGTTATAGGCCAGGTGGGAACCGACCCTCAGCACCCTTCGCACTGGGCGCTGTCCGGCCTCTGGTGCTGAAGCTAGATTTGCCAGGAATGCACCCCAGGTACCTTTCAATAGCCGGATTCGGCCCTCCAGGCAGGGACCTGCGGGACGGAAGGGCGACGGGGTGGCCTTAATCAGCATTACCTGTACTTGTTCAGCAGACGCCTGTCTTCTGGGGGTGCAGTCCTTTGCGCCTCTCGCTTCCCTCTAGGGACCTGTTGCACTGGGATGGTGACCCAGTGGGCTCTTGAGAGTGTTGGCCAGCCGAGGCTCCAGGCGCGCAGGTCTAGTGGGACGCCCATCTGGCCACTTTTCTGCAGGCGACAGGTTGGCTACACCTGGAATCAGAGCAAGTGGCACTGGGCGGGCGGGGGGGGGGGGGGGGAGACCGGCGCCTCGGACTTGGGGCGCTGACTCACCCCACGAAGCAAGTCGAGCGGCACGCCAGGGTCCAGCGGGCGGGCGCCGGGCCAGAGCGCTCAGCTCCCGGCTCCACCACCCCCACCGCGGGCCCTCCGGGGCAGCCGGGGGCTCGACCTCAGGCATCCCGGCTCCTCCAGTCTGAGCCTGGGACCTTGGGAAGGAACCGGACCGGGACATCGACTGGGATTGTACCTGCACAGGTCGCGGCAGCCTGGGCGGAAAGCTCCGCTCTCCGTTTCCTTCAGGAAGAAAAACCCGCTGCCCTCTGTGCCCGAGCCGGGGCTGGGGACCCGGGTGGGCGACGGAGAAGCGGTTTTGCGAGGCATCCCGTGGACACCTGCCTGTCCCCTGCGCTCTGCCCGCGCTGCCGGGGAGGGATGGAGGGAGGTGTGCGGTCCCGCCCCGCACGGTCCCCGCGTGTGGACACAGTGGCCGTGGCTGGGCTTCGCGGGGGGACCAGGGGGAGCCCGCTGCTTTAAAGCCCAGAGCAGCCCGCAGATGGCCTGTCAGGGACAGGGACGTCCGTGACGTCATCCTGAAGGCAAGAGGGAAGGGGAGTGGAGGGAGGGGTCACCTGCGCTCCTCATCCAAAGTCCCCTGTGGCCATGGCAACAACCGCTGCGGAGGCGGAGGCGGAGGGGTCCGCAGCCCGCAGCCTGTCCAGCGGGTCCCCGCAGCAGTGTTGAATCGGGCCTGGCCCTGCCGGGCGGACGAGGCTCTGGAGAGGGGGCTACCTGAGCCCAGGGGAGACTTCAGGTTCCCCTGGGCGACTGTGCACGTCCGGCCCTTCATCTCCATAGACGTTTCCTCGCCTGCCACCCCACCCCATCCCCGCCTTGGCCGGCCAGATCTGGTCCGCTTGATGGAACGCTCAGGAGTTCTTCTCGAACTCAAGGACTCGGAAGCTCACGCCTCCCACTCACTGTCCCCCCCCCCCGCCCCCACGAAGTGCCCGAGCTCCGCTCGCCCCGCGGCGCCCACGCAGAACCGCCTGCCGGGATCCCGATCCCCGCGGCTCCGAGGCTCCAGACCCCCAGAGGCAGCAAAACCGCACGCAGGTCCAGTGCACATCGGGGGTCTGCAAACTGGTGGATCCCGAACTCCACGAGGCACAGCAGTATCCACTGCTCTCTTCTTTTCCAGGAAGATTGGAAATTACACATGAAAATTTGCTTTTTTTTGTTTTTTTTTTAAACATCTGGTGTTCTTCCTGTCTCCTCTGGTGAAAGGGCTGAGGGTTCAGGACAGTCTAGGCCTACGTCTCCTAAGGCTACTTATTATTAAATGATGTGATGTAATGCTCCCCTGTAAAGAGGAGGTTGGATGCTGTTTTGTCCCTGCCGCACCTGCTCACTTCATCAAAGCTACCAACTGGGCCCTGAAAGCGCGCGGTTTCTGCTCCGTGCTGTTCCGCAGCGGCCATGGCCTCACTAGGATACAGTTCTTGCTTCAATAATGGACTGACACACGGCTATCTGAGCTGCCCCACATCCTGAAAACATGGCAGGGGGTTTACTTTGCATCTGTTTTTCAAATTATGCATAAACAGGTGCAGTGATGGCCCGATCCTGTAATCCAAGCACTCTGGAGGTGAAGACAGGAGGATCAGAAGTTCAAAGTCATCTGTAGCTACATAGTGAGTTTAATACAGGAGAACCTGACTCAGAATCAAAACAAAAATGCAAATATGTGGAAACACTTAAAAATCATGTTTTCTGGGCAGGAGAAATGGCTTAGTGGTTAAGGCCTGTGAAGCCTAAGGACCCAGGTTCCATTCCCTGTACCAGACACATGTGCCACTTTGTGCATCCGGCTTATTGGTTGGCAATGGCTGGAGGCCCTGGTGTGCTCATTCTCTCCTCTCTCTCAAACAAATAAGTAAAAGTAAAATTAATCATGTTTTTCATTAGCACCCAGATGTTTGGTTGCATAGAACATTCTTTTGTAGTCCCCGTGATTGAACTCAGGGTCTTGAGAAAAAAAAAACATTCTTTACATTTTTCATCTCATACACAAATACATGAAACATAGGAAAAAGAAAAGCTAAATGTCCCCCAGTCTCCCCTATTGCTATGGAAACATGACAATGTTTTACATTTTCTGTTTTGCAGATGAAATACAGCTGTAAAAATATTCACATGAGCCAGGCATGTTGGCCCACACTTTTAATCCCAGCTCTCAAGAGGCAGAGGTAGGAGGATCACCATGAGTTCAAGGCCATCATGAAACTACCTAGTGAATTCCAGGTCAGCCTGGACTAGAGTGAAACCCTACCTCAAAAAACAAAAAATACAATAAAAAAAAGAAAAAAGACAACCCTGATATCAACAAAAATATTCTCATGAGCACAACCAGTCAAAATACATACATACAAATAAAAAACACTCCCAACACAGCAACATGGTATTGCATGTCTTTTATTCTCTTTCACAATCACACCAGGTCAGTCATTAAATGGGTGTTTTTTAAAAAATGTTTTATTAATTAGTTAATTTATTTATTTGCAGACAGAGAGATACAGACAGAGAATATGGCCAGGTGCCAGGACCTCCAGCCACTGCAAATGAACTCCAGACACATGCACTGCTCTGTGCATCTGGCTTATGTGGGTGCTGGAGATTTGAACTCAGGTCTTTATGCTTGGTAGGCAAGTACCATAAGTGCTGAATCATCTCTCTAGCCTTTTTTTTTTTTTTTTTTTGAGGTAGCCTGGAAGTGATCTTGCTATGTAGCTCAGGTTGGCCTCAAACTCACAGCTATCCTCCTGTCTCAGACTTCCAAGTGCTGGGATCATAAGCATACATCCTCATAGCTAGTTCAAGTGGATTTTTGTTTTTGTTTTGTTTTTTTTGAAGTAGGTTAGGGTCTTGCTCTAACCCAGGTTGTCCTGGAATTAGTCTCAGGGTGGCCTCAAACTCACGGCGATCCTTCTGTAACAGGGAAATTGGGGTTCTGGGATGCTTCCTGGAACCCTAAGCCATGATTTCATATCTGCAAACTAACCAAAGAATTGGCGATTCCAGATTCAAGAGAACGATTTTTAAAATACCACATTTTTATTTTCAGATTTTACAAAGGCATGTGGAAAGGGAAAGGCTGAAAGGTAAGGGGAGATAAAGCGGGCAGAAGAGAAGTACACCCAAATGCCCATGTGGACCACATGTAGCTCAGGAGTCCAAGTGACCAAATAGGGATCTGGGTGGAAAAAAAAAAAAAAAAACATGGAAAGGAAAAGAAAGTTCAAGGAGCTCCTGCCATGTGTGTGTGTGTGTATGGGGGGGGGGGGGTGCTAAAGAACCCGTGGGGAGAGTAAGGGCTGGAGCCTCCCTGCTGGGCCTGGGCTACATGTGGTCCACATGGACCAGCCAACAGAAAAACTCACCCACAGCTGGGAAATTCCCAAGTGATCAGAGAGCCTGCTCTCTCCTTGCAGAGGTATTTATAACCTTAGGGTCATGGGCTGTCTTCTGGTTAGGGTTGGGGCTGTCTCAGGAAGAGATTAGTTCAGGGGGCTGAACTTGACCAACCACAGTGTTTAAATCCTATGAAAGACCTCCCTCCCAGGAGGGGTTCTGACTGTTTGTGGGAAAACAGTTCTTTGAAACTAGGCAAGAGATAAGAAAGACTTTCCTGCCCTTTTTTTTTTTTTTTACCTTCAGGGGTCCAGTCACCCTAACTCTACCCCCTTCACTTCTACCTCCCAAGTGCTGGGATTAAAGGTGTGCACCACAACACCCAGCTTAAATGGATGTTTTAAATATGTACAGCAGTGTGGGCAGGGGTCACCTTCTTTCTGTAGCAGTACAGTTGCCTTAAGGAGAAACAGGCTTCTTATGTGGACTTCCTCTCCCGTTCAAAACCTGGAAATTTTGGTTGTGAGCAAAGGTAGTTTTGTACTAGATCAATTCCAAGTCTCTATAGACTATGCAGGAGCATTAGCACATATCCTTCTCAGCTGGAAGCTTCTAGGTCTCTGGGTAATAAGTGGAATCCTCCAACTCTCTTTTCCTATTTTGCCTGGCTTGTCCCTTTGCCTAGCACATTTTTCTGACATTCCACAGGCTACATCTGGCTTGATTCTAGAAGCTACCCAGTCTATAGATGAAGAAGCAGAATCTAGGCTGTTTACATTGGTTTACATGAGCTCCATCTCCCTTGGATGAATTGGAAAATGAAATGTGAAAGGAATGGGATCTGTCTGCGATGCAGGTGTTTACTGTTACTTAAGGAATGGGATGATCCCTCTGTGCAATGTACCATGACCTCCCTGTATCTCTTTGTTTCTAAATGTCTTTGTGATTACAGAGCATAGAATGTTTCTTGCCTCAGTTCCCACTATGTAACCTATGTAACCTTGTAATAGCACCCCCCCCATGTTTAGCAGTATGTAATTTTGTGTTTTAACTCCAGATCCTGTTTTTACTATAAACATCATGTGGTTATTTCCAACAAAAGCTGACAGTCCGAGCAGTTCAGGGCTGCATCTTGAGACCCCGAACTCTGGGATGCAGACCTGGTGTGCCAGCTTTCTTCTTTCTCTCTCTTTTTACCCAATAAAACTTTGCCTCACGTTCCAGGAGTCAATGGTCTTACTTGTATGACACCAGACCCCATAACAGAATCATCAAATTCATTTATTAAATAATTAAGAGTGTGGGACCTGGGGAGATCATTCAGTAGATAAGAGTGCTTGTACAAACATGAAGGCTTGAGAGGGGCCCGGGTTAGATCCCCAGCACCCATGTAGAAAGCCAGATATTGCCCTTTGCCACACACATCTGTAACTCCAGTCCTGTGGGGGCGAGGCAGAGAAAGGGAAATTGCTGGGGCTCTATGGTACACTAGTTTGACCAAAAACTGTAGCTCTGGACCCAAAGAGGGACTCTGTCTCAAGGAAACAATGCAGAAGAGTGCTAGAAGAAGACATTCAATGTTCTCCTCTGGCTTCCTGATGCATTCGCACAGCTGACACATGCATCTGCACATACATGTGCATGCATTATACATGCACACTCCACACATACCAAAAAGGACTGCAAAACTTTTTTTTTTTTTTTTGGTTTTTTGAGGCAGGGTCTCACTCTAGCCCAGGCTGACCTGGAATTCACTATGTAATCTCAGGCTGGCCTCGAAGTCACAGTGATCCTCATTCCTCTGCCTCCCGGAGTGCTGGGATAAAAGGTGTGCGCCACCATGCCCAGCCAATTCATTTTTAAAAAGGAAAACAAGAGCTGACATGCAAATGTTTTAAGTTTTTCCTGCTTATTGGGCTGGGTGGTGGCACACACCTTTAATCCCAACACTTGGGAAGGAGAGGTAGGAGGATCATCATGAGCTCAAGGCCAGCCTGAGACTTCATAGTGAATTCCAGGTCAGCCTGGGATAGAGTGAAACCCCACCTTAAAAAAACAAAATATTCCAGCACTTGGGAGGCAGAGGTAGGAGGGTCACTGTAAGTTTGAGGCCACCCTGAGACTACATAATGAATTCCAGGTCAGCCTGGACCAGAGCGAAACACTACCTTGAAAAGCTAACAAATTGGGCTGGAGAAATGGCTTAGCAGGTTAAGGCCCTTGCCTGTGAAGCCTAAGGACCCAGGTTCGATTCTGACATAAGCCAGATCCCACATAAGCCAAATGCACATGGTGGTGCATGCATCTGGAGTTCATTTGCAGTGGCTAGAAGCTCTGGAGCTCCCATTCTCACTGTCTCTCTGTCCTTCTGTCTGTCTCTAATAAATAATAAATCAGAAAAAAAATTTTTTTTTGTTTATTTATTTGAGAGCAACAGAGAGAAGGAGGCAGAGAGAGAGAGAGAGAGAGAGAATGGGCGCGCCAGAGGTTCCAGCCTCTGTAAACGAACTCCAGATGTGTGCGCCCCCTTGTGCATCTGGCTAACGTGGGTCCTGGGGAATTGAGCCTCGAACCGGGGTCCTTAGGCTTCACAGGCAAGCGCTTAACCGCTAAGCCATCTCTCCAGCCCCAGAAAAAAATTTTTAAAAAGCTAACAAAGAATAATAATAATAATAATAATAATAATAATAATAATAAATAAATAAATAAAATAAAACAGAAATGGTGCTTATACAGCATAGGGTACTATTTTTCACATACTGAATTAAAAAAAAATTAAATATCTGCTCTCCAGTGCTGGAGAGGGTGTGGTAAAATAAAGGCTTGTACCTTGTGGTGGTTATAAATTGGTTAGCTACATTCATTAGAAAACAATTTGTTAATCCCAGCACTTGGGAAGCAGAGGCAGTAGGATCACTATGAGTACAAGGCCAGCTTGGGACAAAAGCGAGTTCCAGGTCAGTCTAGACTAGAGTGAGAGACTCTACCTCAAAAAAAAATTTTTTTTAAAACAACTTTACTACTTATATCAAAAATCATAAGCATGTTCACATTTTTTGGACAAGTTATTAATAGTCTAATAAAATAATCCATTTACTTACTTATTTTGAGATAGAAGCTCATATATCCCAGGCTGGTCTCAAATTCACTTTGTAGCCAAAAGATGACATTGAACTTCTGATCTTCCTACCTCTACCTCCCAAGTGCTGCGATTTGTAGGTGTACAACACCATGCCCAGTTTTCGTGCAGTGCTAGGGATGTAACTCAGGCCAGCACTTTCCCAACAAAGTTGCCCCTGCAGGTCCATGACATAATCTTAAACACAGGAATGCTGCTCACACGGAAGTAGACATTGTAGTGTTGCTTAATGCTTTTACAAGTGAAGCACCATGGGGAAAACTGGATTTCTACATACAGAAGGATGAAAATAGATCCATGCACAAGAATTAAGTCCAAATGGATCAGGGATCTTAATATCAGACCTGACACTCTGAAACTGCTAGAGAAAAAAGTAGGGGAGGAGGGAGGGAGGGTATTACCATGGGATTTTTTTTAATAATCATGGAATGTTAATAAAAATTGAGAAAAAAATAAAAAAATATACCCACTCGTGAAGACAAAAAAAAAAAATAAGGGGGGGCTGGAGAGATGGCTTAGCAGTTAAGGCACTTGCCTGCAAAGCCTAAGGACCCAGATTTGATTTCCCAGTACCCATGCAATCCAGATGCACAAGGTGATGCATGTGTCTGGAGTTCATTTGCAGTGGCTGGAAGCCATGGTACACCCATTCTCTCTCTATCTGCCTCTTCTTCTCTCTCAAATAAATAAATAAAATATTTTTTAGAAATTTAAAAAAAGTAGGGGAAACCCTTCAACATAGGCATAGGCAATAACTTTCTGAATATAACCCCAGTTGCTCAGGAAATAAAACCACTAATCAATGACTGGGATCTCATGAAATTATAAAGCTTTTGTACAGCAAAGAACACTGTGAACAGAGCAAAGAGACAACCTGCAGAATGGAAGAAAATCTTTGCCAGCTATACATCTGACAGAGGATTAATGTCCAGAATATACAAAGAACTCAAAAAAGTAAACAATAAGAAATCAAACAACTCATTTAGAAAATGGGCTATGGAGCCGGGCGTGGTGGCACACACCTTTAATCCCAGCATTCTGAAGGCAGCGATAGGAGGATCATGAGAGTTGGAGGCCACCCTGAGACTACATAGTGAATTTCAGGTCGGCATGAGCTAGAGTTAGACCCCACCTCAGGAAAAAAAGAAAAAAAAAAAAAAAAAAAAAAAAAGAAAAGAAGCTATGGAACTAAAATAAAGAATTCTCAAAAGAAGAAATACAGATGGCATGTAAACATCTGAAAAAGTGTTCTACATCCTTAGCCATCAGGGAAATGCAAATTAAAACTGCTTTGAGATTCCATCTCCTGTCAGAATGGCTACCATCAAGAAAACAAATGACAAGAAATGTTGGCGAGGAAGCGGAAAAAGGGGAACCCTTCTATACTGTTGGTGGGAATGTAGTCTGGTCAAACCATTGTATAAATCAATGTGGAGGTTCCTGAGACAGCTAAAAATAGATTTACCATATGACCCAGCTATAGCACTCCTAGGCATATATCCTAAAGACTCTTCTCACTACTTAGAGATACTTGTACAACAATGTTTATTGTTGCTCTATTCACAATAGCTAGGAAATGGAACCAGCCTAGATTCAACAGATGAATGGATAATAAAGATGTGGTACATTTACACAATGGAGTTTTATTCAGCGGTAAAGAAAAATGAAGTTATGAAATTTGTAGGCAAATGGGTGGATCTGGAAAGGATTATACTAAATGAGGTAACCCAGGCCCAGAAAGCCAGACATCACATGTTTCCTCTCATATGTGGACCCTAGTTACAAATGTTCAGACTTGTGTATGAGTTGGAGTAAAAATTGGTAGCAGAGGCCAATAAACCAGAAAAGGGCTCTAAGGGAGGGAGGAGAGGAGTGGGCTTAAGGGGATGGTACTGTGAATAAGCCACATGATAACCTACTTTTTTTGGATAATGGCACACCCAGAAGCCATAGACTGCTGCTAGGAAAAGTTCAGTGCCAGGGATGGGATATCTTCCAGTGAGTTGTTGGCCAGGGAGGTCCTTGATGCCCCCAAAATATTACAGGCTATTGCCGAGGCTCTTGGTTTCCCACCAGAAATAGATGATAAAACTCTATTGCTGAAGACACCAAATGCCAGGGCTGCAAGGTCACCGAGAAATCAAACTAGGGCTGACCTGAAAACCTTCTCCAGACCAGCTGACAGAGAGCTGGAAAAAGCTGCGTTGCATGCAGCCTTATGGGAGACAGAAGCCATCAATAGTGAAAGCAGTGGACACTGCAAGCCTCAAGTTTGGCCAGCCAGGCCAAGTGAGCCAACGGGTGCAAGTGTCATGTCTGTTATGGGGGAAACCAACTGCTCTCTAATTGGACTGGAGACCTACTCTATGGGAAGGAATACATGCCTGGTACTGAAAACCTAATCAAAAGCCGATGGTGGGGGAGGTCATGATCATTAGGAGTATAATGCTCTTGTCTGGCCTAATGCAAATATTTTTCTCACCAAACTTCCCTGTAAGTGCTTTACTTTATATATATATCTCTATCACACCTTCCAAGGCTCAGGGTCCATTGAGGAAGAGGTGGTGGAAAGAATGTAAGAGCCGAAGGAAGGGTAGGACTCCTTACAATGCAATTGACCAGACAGAAATTGGCGTTGACATCCATTACCTCACAGTGCTTAGTGCTATCTTCACAAGACCCTCATAATAGGAGGAAAAGATGATGACATCAAAATAAGAGAGAGGGCTGGGAGAGATGGCTTAGCAGTTAAGGTGCTCATCTTCAAAGCCAAGGGATTCCCATGTAAGCCAGATGCAAAAGGTGGCACATATGTCTAGAGTTTGTTTGCAGTGGCTGAAGGCCCTGGCATGCCCATGCTCTCTCTCTCTCTCTCAAATAAATAAATAAAAATAAAAATAAATAAATAAAAGAGAGACTAAGGGAGAGAGTGAGGGGGATATGATGGAGTGTAGATCTGTGAAGGAGAAAGTGGGGGAGGGGAGGGAATTATCATGGTTTATTTTCTGTAAGTGTGGAAGCTGTCAATAAAAAGGGGGGAAAAAGTGAAGCACCACAATGGGGAGATGGCTCAGCAGTTAAGAGCACTGGCTGCTTAAGCCTAAGGGCCTCTTGGCCAGAAACTGCTAAGTTCAACTCTCCAGACAGAACCCACGTCAAAGGCTGGGCATGGCAATCTATGTCCGTAACCCCAGTGTGTGCATGGGAGGCACTGGAGAATCGCTGGGGCTTGCTGATGGACAGCAGCTCCCGATCCAGGGAGAGACTCCAACTCAAGGAAAGAAATACACAGGTGAGCAACAAGAAAAGCACACCTGATGTTCTTCTCTGGCCTCCACACCCACAGACATGGGGCATGTGAATCTGCACATACATGTGTATGCACCACACATCACACCACACATTCTACATACAAGCACACACACACACATACACAAAAAAAGGTGGGGGCAACAAATATTCCACATAAGTGCCTGGTACATCAGTTGTTGAACAAATGGGATATTTTGGAAGCTCTAAAAGTTGATGTTTATATTGAAACATAAGCAAATGAAGTATTCATGATATTAAAGAAGGAAATGAAAAGAATGTAGAATTGCCTCTACTGGTTTTTTTTTGTGTGTTGCTAGAAATATTAAGACCAGAGCCTTGCATATGCTAAGTAAAGGCTCTGCTACTGAGCTACATCTCCAGTCCTAGCTATAACTAAAGTAATGGGTTTTTATTATCTGCTTATTTATTTGCAAGGAGAGAGAGAGAGAGAGAGAGAGAGAGAGAGAGAGAGAGAGAGAGAATGAGAATCAGTGCACTAGGGCCTCTAGCCGCTGCAAACAAACTCCAGATGCATGTGCCACTTTGTGCACCTCGGTTTACATGGGCACTGGGGAATTGAACTCTGATTGTTAGGTTTTGCAGGCAATTGCCTTAACTGCTAAGCCATCTCTCTGGGCCAGTAATGGTTTTTAAAAACATGCATAGGGGTGGTAAAGCGATGGCTCAGCTGTTAAAAGCACTTATTTGCAAACATGATGGCCTGGGTTTTGACACCCCAGTGCCCACATAAGGCTAGATGCTTAAAGTGGCAAATGCATCTGAAGTTCATTTACAGTGGCAAGAGGCCCTGCCACACCCATTTCCCATCCTCCCTCTCTCTTTTTCCCTGTGCTTGCAAATAAACAAGTAAAAATTATTTTTAAAAGTATGTATAGGAGGCAGGGCGTGGTGGCGCATGCCTTTAATCCTAGCACTTGGGAGGCAGAGGTAGGAGGATCGCTGTGAGTTGAAGGCCACCCTGAGACTCCATAGTGAATTCCAGGTCAGCCTGAGCTAGAGTGAGACTCTACCCCAAAAAAAAAAAAAGTATGTGTAGAGGGGTTGGAGAGATGGCTTAGCAGTGAAAGCGCTTGCCTGTGAAGCCTAAGGATGCAGGTTTGATTCCCCAGTATCCACATAAGCCAGATGCACAAGTCTGGAGTTCATTTGTAGTGGCTGGAGGCCCTGGTACACCCATTCTCTCTCTCTCCCTCTCCCTCTTTCTTTAATAAATAAATAATAAAAAGATATTTAAAAGCATGCATAGAGGCCAGGCGTGGCGGCGCATGCTTTTAATCCCAGCACTTGGGAGGCAAAGTTAGGAGGATCACCACAAGTTCAAGGCCACCCTGAGACTACATAGTGAATTCCTACCTTGAAAAAACAACAAACAAACAAACAAACAAAAAGCATGCACAGGACTAGCAGTGTAGCTCGGTAGTAGAGCATGTTCCTCACATGAACAAGGCTCTGGGCTCTCTCTCAAGCACTGAAAAGAGCATATATAACGCATAAAGAAATGGAACAGAGCCACACTGAAGTGTGATAAAGTAGTGAAGAAAGCACAGGTGGCATTTATATTTTTTTTCTCTTTATCATTTGCCCAAATTTTCTGGAAAAAAAATGATTATGTAGTTTCTATAACTAAAATATACTATGATAGGAATAAGGGAAGGGTATTTGTTATACGGATATCCCTTATCTAGCCCTATTCCAGATGGATATAATTGGGACAGGTGTGGACACCCTGGAGTTTGCTTCAGATCTTGCCTGGGGTATTCAATGACCAGGACACGGTTTGACTTTATCAGCATGAAGGCTGATAAGGGGCATTTGTTTGTTAGTCAACTCAGATACACCATTAGTGCAGCTGGCCTCAGTCTAGTCTCCAGTAAGCTTCTGTTGCTGACATCTACTTTCTGACTACAATTCCCTCCAAACCTGAAGAGATAATAAGGATGACGGTAATAATTATAATCATGATAATAATCCCCTTATGTGAAAAATACCTGGTAAAAATAATTTTGGGAAGAAGTGTTTATTTTGGTCCACAGTTTAAGGGGGCAGTCCATCATGGTGGGAAGTCATGGTGGCAGGAACAGGAAGAAGCTGGTCACATTTCATCTGCAGTCAGGAAGCAGAGGGATGAATGTGATGCTTAGCTTGTTCAGGACCCCAGCCCATCCACAAGGCCATCCACTTGCAGATGGGTTTTCCTTCTTTGCTTAAAGACACAGCCAGAAGCATGTTTTTTTTTTGTTTTTTTTTTTTTTTTTTAAGCAGGGTCTCACTCTAGCCCAGCCTGACCTGGAATTCACTATGTAGTCTCAGGGTGGCCTCGAACTCACAGTGATCCTTCTACCTCTGCCTTCCGAGTGCTGGGATTAAAGGCGTGTGCCACCACGCCAGGCAAGAAGCATGTTTTATAGTGAGCCTAAATTCAGTTGAGTTTTACAATGAAGGTTCACAATCAAATAGGATCTCACTATATAGCTCAGATTGGTGTTGAACTTACAGCCTCCTCCCTCAGCCTCACCAGTCCTGAGATATGAACCACTATGTCTAGCTTCTCTTACATTTTGTTTTGTTTTGTTTTTAGACAGGGTCCTGTATAACCCATGCTGGCCTCATACTTTCTAGATAGCTGATGATGACTTTGAACTCTTAACCTTCCTACCTCTACCTCCCAAGTGCTGGGAATGAGGCATGTGGAACAGGCTGATGTGGTGCTGGGCATTGAACCTAGGGCCTTGTACATGCAAAGCAAGCACTCTTGACTGAGCCACATCCTCAGCCCTTCCCTTACATTTTTTTTTTTTTTTGCTTCTGTACATGTGTGTGTGGCATGTGCACATGTATGTGTCCTTATGGCACCCCATGTACTCGAAGCAGGGTCGCTCACCCGCAGTGGTGGAGCAGAACTTTCGGTATTCCACTCTTTACTGTTTTGCCCAGTCTTGTTTTGAGCCTGAGACATTCTCTCTCTCTCTCTCTCTCTCTCTCTCTCAATCTCTCCATTCTCTGGGGTCTATGCTCCCTTGTGGGACTGGGGTTATGTGAGATCTGGAGATTTGGACTCTCAGACTCCTGAAGGACCTCAAGCTTCTTGAGTCATCTGTTGAGTCACCTCTCCAGCCCACTGCTTACATTTTTAGAAGCAGTACTTTACTTTTGGTTTTGTTTTTCGAAGTAGGGTTTCACTGTAGCCCAGGCTGACCTGGAATTCACTATGTAGTCTCAGGGTAGCCTTGAACTCACAAGGATCCTAATAACTCTGCCTCCCAAGTACCAGGATTAAAAGCGTGTGCCACCACACCTGGTTAACATTTTTGATGGTAATTAAGTTTCTAGCAAATACTGGAAAAAAAATGTTATATTATTTAATTACTACAACCACTCTGTAAGAGCTGATATTATTTTCTCTAGTTTCAGCAGCTTGCCAGAAGCCACACGGCTGACAGGTGGTGGATTCATCCAAATTTCACTTTCCCTTGTCAGGCAGCTTACTTATGGACATCAAGTCTCCTCACTAGAAGCTGTGTTAAGCACCTTTCTGTTACTGTAACAAGTACCCGAGATAACCGATTTATGAAAAGGAAACGTTTGTTTGGGCTCATGTTTTCAGAGGTGTTCGTGTATAATCAGTTGACTCTACTGCTTTCTGTGGGATGATAGTTCATGCTTATAATCCCAGTACTCAGGAGGCTCAGGTAGGAAGATCACTGCTAGTGTGTGGTCAACCTGAGCTAATGTGAAACTCTACTTCAAAAAAAAGTTCAAGGTCATCCTTGGTTACTTAGTAAGTTTGAGGCCAGCCTGGGCTATAGGAGACCAAGTTAAAAAAAGAAAAGAAAGAAAGAAAGACTAGTCGGGAGTGGTGGCACATACCTTTAATCCCAGCACTTAGGAGGCCCAGGTAGGAGGATCACTGTGAGTATGAGATTATCCTGAGACTACATAGTGAATTCTAGGTCAGCCTTGGCTAGAGTGATATACTTCCTCAAAAAAAAAAAAAAAAAAGAAAAAAGAAAAAAAAAGAAAGAAAGAAAGAAAGAAAGATAGAAAAGAAAAGAAAAGACTGAAAGAAGGGGAGATAGAAGAAGTTGAAAAGGGGGCACATTTCTGATCTTCAGATGTGGTGACGTCCATCAGAAACTTAGATAGTTCTTGAAATTAAAATTTTAAGCTCTTGGTTATCTGCCTAGAGTTGACAAATGTTTGCTACTCAGTTGGAATAAAATATGAGAGCTACTACATCCACGTCTGTTGGAGCAGGCCTGTAATCACAGTTGCTCAGAGCATGAGTTAGCAGAATGGCAAATTTAAGGCTGGCCTGGGCTACAGAGCAAGTTTCAGGTCAGTCTGAGTGACCTAAAGAGTCCTTGACTCAATAAATAAATAAGCAAGAAGCAAAAAAATAAGGTGTAAATTAATAAATAAGCTGTAGCCCAGTGAAGACAGACAGATCTGTGGGGCTCTCTAGTCAGTCTAGATTACTTGGTGAGTTCCAAGTTAGTGAGAGACCATTTCAAAAACAGGGGATGGTGCCTGAAGAACGACACTTGAGACTGTCTTCTGGCCTCCACACACATCTTCACCAGTGTATGTCGCCAGCCTGGACCATATAGTGAGTTCTAGGCCAGCCTGGGCTGCGAACACAGGCCCATAGTGTCTCAGAAAGCAAACAAAAGCAGAATTCAAGAACTGAAAATAAGTTGGGAGTGACAGTGCACGTCTTTCATCTCAGCACTTGGGAGGCAGAGGTAGGAGGGTCACAGCGAGTTCAAGGCAATTCTGAGACTATATAGTGAATTCCAGGTCAGCCTGGGCTAGAGCAAGATCCTACCTCGAAAAACAAAAACAAAAACAAAAACAAAGTAGTGAAGGAACTCCCTACAAACAAAACAAAGAAAGGAATAAGCAAAAATAAAGCAAGGCATTCATATTAATTTATTTTTCAATTCTTTTTTTTGAGGTAGTGTCTCACTCTAGCTCAGGCTGACCTGGAATTCTCTATGTAGTCTCAGGGTAGCCTTGAACTCACGGTAATCCTCCTACCTCTGCCTCCTGAGTGCTGGGATTAAAGGTATGCGCCACCATGCCCAGTTTATTTTTCAATTTTTTGAAGACCCCCCCCCAAAGCAAAAATATTGTATGTCACTTTCAAAACAAAAAGTAATGTTCCCACCAGGCATGGTGGTGCATGCTTTTAATCCCAGCACTCGGGAGGCAAAGGTAGGAGAGTTGCCGTGAGTTCAAGGCCACCTTGAGACTACATAGTAAATTCCAGGTCAGCCTGAGCTAGAGAAAGACCCTACCTCAAAAAACCAAAAAGAGGACTAGAGAGTTGGCTTAGTGGTTAAGGCACATGCCTGTGAAGCCTAAGGAACCAAATTCAATTCTCCAGGTCCCACGTAAACCAGATGTATGTGATGGCGCATGCATCTGGAGTTCATTTGCAGTGGCTAGAGGCCCTGGCGTGCCCATTCTCACTCTTTCTGTCTCTGATAAATAAATAAAAATAAAATCTTTAAAAATACCAAAAAAATAATGTCCCTTATCAATATTAACAAGGAAAATTCCACTCAGGGTGGGAAGATGGCAAAGCCATTCAACTGGGGTTCAATTCTCAAGCAACCCACATAAGCTGGAAGCAAAAAGTAGCACAAATGTCTGCTGTTGGTTTGCAGCAGCAAGAAGCTTTTTCAACACACCGCTGATATGTGCATATGAATAAATTTTATTTTAAAACTTCACTCTTCTGGTTGGACAGGTGGCTCAGCAGTTAAAGACACTTGCTTGCAAAGCCTAACAGCCCCAGTTCTGTTCCCCAGCATCGATTTACAACAAAGTGGTGCACATGTCTAGAATTCATTGCAGTGGCAAAGGGCCCTGGTGTGCCCATTCTTTTCCTCCACACCTCTCTGCTTGCAAATAAATAAAATATTTAAAAAAACTGATTAACAAAATAGAAAAAAAGAACCAATAAACATGACAACCAAAGTAAATGCTGATGCTTTGACAAGGCTACTAAAACAGATATGCCTCTGTAACCGAGAAGTTAAGGAAAGGGAAGAGGAGATAAATATTAAGAATAAAAAAGAGGTCTGGAGCCAGGCGTGGTGGTGCACATCTTTAATCCCAGCACTCTGGAGGCAGAGGTAGGAGGATCACCATGAGTTTGGGGGCACCCTGAGAATACATAGTGAATTCCAGGTTAGCCTGGACTAGAGTGAAACCCTACCTCAAAAAAACAAAAACAAAACAAAACAAAACAAAAAGAATGAAAAAAGAGGTCTGGAGCCAAGTGTGGTAGTGCACACCTTTAATTCCAGCACTTTAGAGGCAGAGGTAGGAGGATCACCATGAGTTTGGGGGCACCCCAAGACTACATAGTGAATTCTGGGTCAGCCTGAGCTGAGCTAGAGTGAGACCCTATCTTGAAAAAACAAACAAAACAAAACAAAACAAAAAAAAACAAAAAACAAACAAACAAACAAACAAACAAAAAAAAACCGAAAGAAAGAAAGAGGGCTGGAGAGAGGGCTTATTGATTAAGTGCTTGCCTAGGAAGCCTAAGGACCCCAGTTCCAAGCTTGATTCCCCAGGACCCACATTAGCCAAATGCACAAGGGGGCGCACGCATCTGGAGTTCCTTTGCAGTGGCTGGAGGCCCTGGCACACCCATTCTCTCTCTCTCTGTTTGTTGCTCTCAAATAAATAAATAAAAATAAACAAAAACAAAGAAAGATAGAAAGAAAGGTCTTATCGAAAAAAAAAAAAAAAAAAAAAAAAAAGCAAGCCAGGCGTGATGGTGCACGCCTTTAATCCCAACACTTGGGAGGCAGAGGTAGGAGTATCACTGTGAGTTTGAAGCCACTCTGAGACTACATAGTGAATTCCAGGTTAGCCTGGGCTAGAGTGAAACCCTACCTCAAAAAATAAAACAAAATAAAAAGCAAGCAGTAATCATGCAGTGATGAAGTAGAGAAAGAAAATAGGGAAGGAGAAACAGGAGAGAAAGAACAACTGAACAGAAAAATATGGGAAATAAATATATCAATCTATTTAGAAACAGATACAAAGAACACTAATTTTTTTTTATTTTTTTATTTATTTTTTATTTTTTGGTTTTTCGAGGTAGGGTCTCACTCTAGCCCAGGCTGACCTGGAATTCACTATGGAGTCTCAGGGTGGCCTCGAACTCATGGCGATCTTCCTACCTCTGCCTCCCGAGTACTGGGATTAAAGGCATACGCCACCACGCCCGGCTAAAAAAAATTTTTTTATTGACAACTTCCATGATTGTAAACAATATCCCATGGTAATTCCCTCCCTCCCCCCACTTTCTCCTTTGAAACTTCACTATCCATCATATCCCCTCCCCCTCTCAATCGGTCTCTCTTTTATTTTGATGTCATGATCTTTTCCTCCTATTATGATGGTCTGGTGTAGGTAGGTCATGGATATTCAGGCCATTTTGTGTCTGGGGGAGCACGTTGTAAGGAGTCCTACCCTTCCTTGGGCTCTCACGTTCTTTCCACCACCTCTTCCTCAATGGACCCTGAGCCTTGAAAGGTGTGATGAAGATATTTCAGTGCTGAGCACTCCTCTGTTATTTCTTCTCAGCACCATGGTGCCTTCTGAGTCATCCCAAGGTCACTGCCATCTGAAAAGAAAAGGGTTTCTAACCAAAAGTGAAAATAGCATTAATATATGGGTATGAACACTAAGAGAAGTGCTTACTGGGCAGTTTGGAGAGGACAGTATATACATTTAGCCAGACACCAGCAGACATTATACCCCTAGGGCTCATGACTACCCCTGTTGTAGGTTTTCAGTACCTGGGATGTATTCCCTCCCATGGATCGGGCCTCTAGCAAATGAGAGGTTTCCCCCATAACAGATGTGCCACTATTGCAGAGGTAGGCTCATTTGGCCTGGCTGGCCAAACATAAGGCTTGCAGTGTCCACTGTTGGGTATCTTTACTGTTGATTTCTCTCTCTCCCATTGAACTACATGCAGCATAGCTTTTTCCAGCTTTCTGTCAGCTGGTCTACATGGAGGAGGTTTTCAGCTCAGCTCTAGCAGGATTTCTCAGTGACCTTGCAGCCCAAATATGTGGAGTCTTCAGCACTAGGGTCTTACTCTCTATTCCTAGTGGGAAACCAAGGGCCTCAGCAATGGCCTGTAATGTTTTGGGGGCATCAAGGACCTCCCTGGCCAACAACTCACTGGGAGTTTTTCCATCCCTGGCACTGAAAATTTTCTAATAACAATCTATGGCTCTTGTGTGTTCCATTGTCCAAAAAAGTAGGTTTCCATATGACTTATTTATATCCTCTTAGATTTTGATTAGCCCTCCCTCCACCTTTCCTTTACTCAGTCTCTTCCCCTGACCTCAGGTCTTTTCACCCCCATTAATCTGTTCTTCTACTTACATATATACAATACCATCCTATTAAGTACCCCCTTTCCATTCCCTTTATATCTCCTTTCTAGCTTACTGGCCCCTGCTACCGAGTTTTCTTCCTATTCACACAGAAGTCCAATCATTTGTAGCTTGGATCCACATATGAAAGAGAACATGCAACATTTGGCTTTCTGGGCCTAGGTTATCTCACTCAGTATAATCCTTTCCAGATCCATTAGTATGCCACTTTCACAAAATATGCAAGTAACTTTAACATTTAGACATGTATTAATTCAACTTTAAATATTAAAAAAAAATATTTATTTAAGAGGGAAAGAAAGAGGCAAATAGAGAATGGGCTCACCAGGGCCTCTAGTAACTGCAAACGAACTCCAGATGCATGATCCACCTTGTGCATCTGGCTTACATGTGTAGTAGGGAATCAAACCTGGGTCCTTAGGCTTTTCAGACAAGTGCCTTAACTGCCAAGCCATACCTCCAGCCCTAAATATTTTTAAAAATATTTTATTTATTTATTTGAGAGAGATAGGCAGATACAGAGAGACCAGGTACACTAGGGCCTCTAGCCATTGCAAACAAACACCAAATGCATGCACCACCTTGTGCATCTGGCTTACATGGGTACCAGGGAATCACAACTAGGTCCTTAGGCTTCGCAGACAAGTGCCTTAACCGCCAAGCCATCTCTCAGCCCTAATTCAACTTTAATAGATTAAAAGGGAAAGAATCTTATGAGCACTGGACAGATCTGGAAAGCATTTAATAAGATCCAATACTGATTTAAGATAAAACCTTCAGCCAAGTTGGAATGAAAGGAAATTGCTTCTCTTTAATAAAAGGTGTCTACTCACTATGAGCACCACACCCAACATTGAAATATAGGAAGATCCTCTTCAAGGTCAGGAATGGGACTGTTTATGGTCATCATGGTACTGGATTGGGCACTAAATGCATCAGATTGTTCTTATTCAGATAACAGGAAATGTTGTGAACAAATCACATATTTTAAATAATATTTTTTGGGCTGGAAAAATGTCTTAGCAGTTAAGCACTTGCCTGTGAAGCCTAAGGACCTTGGTTCGAGGCTCGATTCCCCAGGACCCACGTAAGCCAGATGTACAAGGTGGCACATGCATCTGGACTTCCTTTCCAGTGGCTGGAGGCCCTGGTGCGCCCATTCTCTATCTATCTGCCTCTTTCTCTCTCTGTTTGTCGCTCTCAAATAAATAAACAAAAAAATTTAAATATATTTTTAATTCTTTTTTTTTTAGATTATTTATTTGAGAGAGAAAGAAAGAGGCAGATAGAAGCCAGGCGTGGTGGCACACACCTTTATTCCCAGCACTCAGGAGGCAGAGGTAGGAGGATTGCTATGAGTTCCAGGCCACTCTGAGACTACAGAGTAAATTCCATGTCAGCCTAGGCTAGGGTGAGACCCTGTTTCGAAAAACGAAAACACAGAGCCAGGTGTGGTGGTGGATGCTTTTAATCCTAGCACTCGGGAGGAGAGGTAGGAGAATTGCCACAAGTTTGAGGCCACCCTGAGACTATATAGTGAATTCAAGGTCAGCCTGAGCTAGAGTGAAACCCTACCTCAAGAAACCAAAAAAAAAAAAAAAAAAAAAGAAAGAAAGAAAGAAAGAAAGAGGCAGACAGAGAGAGAGAGAGGACCCCAGTTCGATTCCCCCATATCCACATAAGCCAGATGCACACAAAGTGGCGGAGTTTGTTTGCAGTGGCTGGAGGCCCTGGTGTGCCCATTCTCTCTCACTCCCTCTTTCTTTCTTTCTCAAATAAGTAAATAAAATTAAAATTTTTTAAATGGGCTGGAAAGATGGCTTAGCGGTTAAGGCACTTGCCTGCAAAGCTGAAGATCCCGAGTTTGATTCTCCAGTACCCATGTAACACCAGATGTACAAGGTGGCACATGCACCCGGAATTCATTTGCAGTGGCTAGAGGCCCTGGCACATCCATTCTCTCTCTGCCTCTTTCTCTCTCTCTCTTCTCTTTCAAACAAATACATTTTAAAAGGTTTATTTATTTGCAAGCAGAGAGATACAAAGAGAGAGAAAGAGAGAAGAGTGTATGGGTGCACCAGGGCCTCCAACCGCTACAAACAAACTCCAGATGTATGCGCCACTCTGTGCATCTGGCTCTATGTGGGTACTAGAGAATTGAACCTAGGTCATTAGGCTTTGCAGGCAAGTGCCTCAACCACTAAGCCATCACTCTAGCCCCATAAATTCTGTTTTTAAAACATAGAAGAAGAGGAAACATTTCCAAGCTTATTTTCTGAGCCCAGCACTATTTAAAACCAAAGATACCACAAGAGAAAATGCTACATATCTATAGCCCTTATGGATATAAACTCTCAACAAAATACTAGAAAACCAATTTCCAAAGCACATTAAAAGAATTAAACAGCATGGCCCAGATGATTTATCCCAGGCACGTAAGTTGATTTAAAAGCAAAAATCCAGGGCTGGGGAGATGGCTTAGCAGTTAAAGGTGCTTGAGCCGGGCATGGTGGTGCACACCTTTAATCCCAGCACTTGGGAGGCAGAGATAGGTGGATCGCTGTGAGTTTGAGGCCACCCTGAGACTACATAGTGAATTCCAGATTAGCCTGGACTAGAGAGAGACCCCCTCTCGAAAAACCAAAAAATAAAAAATAAAAATAAATTAAAAAAAAACTCCTGCTTGCTGTGCAAGCCTGCCTTTCAATCCTTGACATCTATGTAAAACTGGGCTGGAGAATGGCTTCGTGGTTAAGGCGCTTGCCTGCGAAGCCTAAGGACCCATGCTCAACTCTCCAGATCCCACATTAGCCAGACACACAAAGGTGAAGCAAGCACAAGGTTGCACATGCCCAGTAGGTGGCACAAGTATCTGGAGTTTGATTTCAGTGGCTGAGGCCCTGGCACATCAATTCTCTCTCTCTCTCTCTCTCTCTCTCTCTCTTTCTCTAAAAAACAAAAATGAACCAGGTACAGAATAGATGGCTTAGCGAGTAAAGTGCTTGCCTGCAAAGCCTGATGATCCATGCTTTATTCCTCAGTGCTCATGTAAAGCCAAATGCACAAGGTGGCATATGCATCCAGAGTTCGTTTGCAGCAGCTGGAGGCCCTGGAATGGCCATTCTGTCTGTCTTCTCTCTGCTTACAAATAAATACTAAATAAATATTTTTAAAAATGAACTTACCAGGCATGGTGGCACACATCTTTAATCCCATCATTAGAGAGGCCCAGGTAGGAGGATGACTGTGATTTGAGACCACTCTGAGACTACATAGTGAATTTCAGGTCATCCTGTGCTAGAGTGAGACCCTACCTTGAAGAAAAAAGAAATGAGCCAGTGTGTGTGAGGATGTGGAGAAATTGAGCCCTCAAATATTGCTGATGGGAATGTAAAATGGTATAGCCTTTGTGGAAAAAAGTATGGCAATTCCCACAAGTGTTAACTAAAGTTATGTATGTAACCGTATGTAACCCAACAATTCAAATCTTAGGCACATACCCGAGATCACTGAAAACACAAAAATTTGTACACATCATGTGGCATTATTTATGGTAGCCTAAAATAAGAAACAACCCAAATGTAGATCAACTTATAATTGGGTAAACAAATATTTGTCCACATAATGGAATATTTCTTAGACATTAAAGAGGACAAGTCACTCGTATAAACTCCATCGTGGATGGACCTTGAAAACATTATGTGACCTGCAGCTTCTATGGAAGTCCACATGCCGTGTGATCCCATTTATAGAAAGTGAGTTCAGGATGAGCAAAATGGTAGACACAGGGAGAAGCTTGATAGTTTTTTTAGAACTAAAAAGAAGGAAAGGGCTGAAGGGATGGCTTAGCAGTTAAGGCGCTTGCCTGCAAAGCCAAAGGACCCAGGTTCGATTCCCCAGGACCCGTGTTAGCCGGATGCAGAAGGGGGCGCACATGTTGCGGTGGCTGGAGGCCCTGGTGCGCCCATTCTCTCTCTCCCTCTCTCTGCCTCTTTCTCTGTCAAATAAATGAATAAATAAAGATAAAATATTAAAAAGAAGGAAGAATTGGGAGTGGTTGCTTACGGGTGCTGCTTCTTTCTAAGGCGATGCTAGCATACTAGAATTAGATAGCAAGGATGGTTGCACAATCACGGGAATATCCTAAAAGCTGCTGAGTTGTAAATGTATTTAAGAGGGAATTTTATGGCACGGGGATTTTTATTAATTTAGGAAAAAATCAATAGCATTCCTGAGCAGCACCTAATTTTTGACGATAATTTAATAAGTGAGCACATTTATAATAACAAGAAAACTCTTATGTACCTAGGAACAAATCTGATAATGATAAACTATTGATTGAGACTTAAATAAATAAAGAGATATTGCACATTGGTAGACAATAATTACAGTATTTATTTTCTAAATTAGTTTATTATAATTTATTGTACTTCTAATAGCAAAGCAGGGGATTCGTGTGTGAGAGCTTAATTTTACCCTCATATAAAATTAAATAACCAAGAGGTGGAAAGATGGCTCAGCAGTTAAGGCACTTGCCTGCGAAGCCTGAGGACCCATGTTCAATTCCTCCAGATGCACATGGTGGCACATGTGTCTGGAGTTTGTTTGCAGTAGCTAGAGGCCCTGATGTGCCCATTCTCTCCTCCCTCACTCCTTCTCTCTGTGTCTCTAATAAATAAATAAATAAAAATAAAATATAAAAAATTAAAGAGCCAAGAATAGTCAAGAGAATTAATGATAAGTAAGGAAAGAGATTTCTCTATTAAATATCAAGATATCATAAGAGTTGAACATGGTGCCACATGTCTGTAATTCTAGCACTTGGAAGTCAGAGGCAGGAGGATTGCAGTAATTCAAGGCCAGTATGAACTCCATAGTGAGTACTAGGTCAGTCAGGGCTCCATAGTAAGGCATTGTCTAAAACAAAACAAAGACCAAAACAAAGGAATTACCATGAAGCTGGAGTAGTTAATACGGTGTGAGGAGTTATTTTGAAACAAACTAACAAATAGAGCCCAGAAGCAAACCAAATGGATATGTGTGTTTGGCAAATGAAACATTTACATGGAATATAAAATCAGGTTACAATCTCATACTATATTCAAAATTGGCCCACATTTAGGATTAAAGACAAAATGTGAAAAACTAGCTGGCGTAGTGGTGCGTGACTATAATTAATCGGCACTTAGGAAGCTGAGAAGAGGATGGAGAATGGAGCATCCCAGGCCAGCCTGGCATAGCAAGAGCCCGGCTCAAGCACGGACAAAACAGGGCTGGAGAGACGGCTTAGTGGTTAAGGCGCTTGCCTGTGAAGACTAAGGGCCCAAATTCAGTTCTCCAGAACCCACGTACGTCAAATGTATAAGGTGGTCCATGCGTCTGGAGTTCTTTTGCAGTGGCTGGAGGCCCTGGCATACCCATTCTCTCTCTCTTCCTCTTTCTCTCAAATAAATAATAAATAAAATCTTTTTATAAAGTGGGAGCAGCACTATTATATGAACATAAACATGAGTATTTAGAAGGTAATTGTGCATAACATATCCATTTAGAGCACATATCCATTAGAGCCAGGTGTGGTGACGCACGCCTTTAATCCCAGCACTACCTCTACCTCTAAAAAGAAAGAAAGAAAGAAAGAAAGAAATATCTAGGGCTGGGCAGATGGTTTAGCGATTAAGGTGGTTGTCTGCAAAGCCAAAGGACTCAGGTTCGATTCCCCAGGACTCATGTAAGCCAGATGCACAAGGTGGTACACATGTTTGGAGTTCGTTTGTAATGGCTGGATGCCCTGGTGCACCCTCTCTTTCTCTCTCTCCCTGCCCCTTTCCTACTATCTCAAATAAATAAGTAAAAATAAAATATTTTTTCAAAAAAGAAATGAGCTGGGTGTGGTGGTACATGCCTTTAATCCCAGCACTCGGGAGGCAGAGGTAGGTGGATCACCATGAGTTTGAGGCCACCCTGAGATTACATAGTGAATTCCAGGTCAGCCCAGACTACAGTGAGACCCTACCTCAAAAAAAAAAAAGAAAGAAAGAAAGAAAGAAAGGAAGGAAGGAAGAAAGAAAGAAAGAAAGAAGGAAAGGAAGGAAGGAAGGAAGAAAGAAAGAAAGAAAGAAAGAAAGAAAGAAAGAAAGAAAGAAAGAAAGAAAGAAAAGATATGAAATGACTATTTATCCAGGCATGGTGGCACACACCTTGAATCCCAGCACTAGGGAGGCAGAGATAGGAAGAATACTGTGAGTTCTAGGTCACCCTGAGACTTCATAGTGGATTCCAGACCAGCCTGGGCTAGAGTGAAACCCTACCTCGAAACAAACAAACAAACAAACAAACAAACAAACAAACAAACAAAAACAAAACTAAAGGGCTGGAGCGATGGCTTAGTGGTTAAGGCATTTGCCTGCAAAGCCAAAGGACCCAGGTTTTATTCCCCAGGGCTCATGTCAGCTAGGTGCACAAGGTGGTGTGTCTGGAGTTCATTTGCAGTGGCTGAAGGCCCTGACACTCCCATTCTCTCTCCCTCTCTCTATCTGTCTCTTTCTCTCTCTCTTTCAAATAAGTAAAATACATTAACAAATAAATAAATAAATTTAAAAATGAATATTTAGGGCTGTAGAAATGGCTCAGTGCTTAAGGCACTTGCCTGTGAAGCCTAAGGACCCAGGTTCGATTCCCCAATACCCATGTAAACCAGATACATGAGGTGGTACATGTGTCTGGAATTTGTTTGCAGTGGCTAGAGGCCCTGGCATGCCCATTCTCTCTCTCTATTTACCTCTTTCTCTCTCAAATAAATAAATAAACAAATACATATTTTTTGGTTTTTCAAGGTAGGGTCTCACTCTAACTCAGGCTCACCTGGAATTCACTATATAGTCTTAGGGTGGCCTCGAACTCATGGTGATCCTCCTACCTCTGCCTCCTGAGTGCTGGGATTAAAGGCATGTGCCACCACACCTGGCCATAAAAAAGTATTTTTTAAAGTTTTTTGTGTATTTTTATTAATTTATTTGAAAGCGACAGGGAGAGAGAGAGAGAGAGAGAGAGAATGGGTGCGCCAGGGTCTCCAGCCACTGCAAACGAACTCCAGATGCATGTATCACCTTGTGCATCTGGTTTACGTGGGTCTTGGGGAATCGAGCCTCAAACTGGGGTCCTTAGGCTTCACAGGCAAGTGCTTAACCGCTAAGCCATCTCTCCAGCCCTAAAAAAAATATTTTTAAAAACAGAAATGAATATCTAGAATAATTAAAGTATTTACACAAACTTATAAGAAAAAGATAAAAATATTGAAAATTAAGTAAACGATACAACACAGCAATTCATAGCAAATGGCACTCAAGTGAACAGTAAAGGGGCTTGGGGATAGAGCTCAGTTGGTAGAATGCTTGTCTGGCATGAATAAAGCTCTAGGTTTGATCTCCAGCACTCATAAAACCAGACATGGTGACACTTACCTGTAATCCCAGCATTTGGGAGGTGAAGGCAGGAGGATTAATTTAAGGTTATTTTTAGATACTTTGTGAATTTTGAGTACAGACTGGACTACATAAGACTTTGTTTCAATACATCATACATACATACATACATAACCTGGTGTGGTGGTGCACACCTTAACCCCAGCACTCGGGAGGCAGAGGTAGAAGGAGCGTCGTGAGTTCAAGGCCACCCTGAGACTACATAGTGAACTCTAGGTCAGCCTGGGCTAGAGTGAGGCCCTACCTCATAAAACTAAAAACAAACGAACAAACAATAACAAAAAAGACATACATACATAATGTGCCCAATCTGAGAAGTCTCTAAGTCAATGTAAATTAAAATGGTTATAATAATAAATCTAACCCATTACGTTTGAAAACTAAACAGAACTGATGATTCCAAGTGTTAGTGAAGTCATGTGGGTAGAATAGGAATTCTTAGAAATTGCTCTTAGAAATACCAGTTGTTGCAGTTACTTTGGGGCATCATTTGGGCAATATCATATTAATGTGAAAATGGGTATACCATTTAACCTAGCAAATCTTCTTCCAGGTACATATACTAAAGAAGGTCTCATACATTGCCACCATGAGTAATGTTTTACTTCATGGAATATTCTAGAAGCAGGAACGTTTACTGTAGATCTGCTTGTAAATAGCAAGACACGGAAATAGTTTAAATTTCCATTGGTAGGAAAGAGGCTTACTTGTACAACAAAATATTGTAGTTTAGTAAAAAAACCAAACCCCCCCCCCCAAAAAAAAAACATAGATCAATGAACTTGTGGGTTTTCAGGTATCAACCTGGACAGGTAGGAAACATTATGTTTGGTGAGAAAAACAAGTGGTAGTAAGATTCAAAAGGTATAATGTGACTTTAAAAATAAGGCACAAGCCACACATGACGGCTCACACCTGTTTTCCTGGTCCTGAGGAAGTAGAGGCAGAAGGATAATGAGTTTGAAGCCAGCTTGGGCAACATAGCCAGATGCTGTCTGTAAATGAATGAATGAATGAATCACACAGAATGCTAATGTAGACTACTAAAGTGCAGGCATGATAAATGTTTAGCAACACGGACAGCAGCACTGGTTTTAACTTCAGGATAATAACCACATCTGGCAAGAAATGGAGGACATGGGGTGGTCATAACTATATTTGTACTATTTTATTCCTTGCTTAAAAATATCTTTTTAGGGCTGGAGAGACGGCTTAGCAGTTAAGGCGTTTGCCTGCAAAGCTAAAGACCTCCTGTTCAATTCCCCAGGACCCACGTAAGCCAGATGCACAAGGGGGCGCATGCATCTGGAGTTTGTTTGCAGTGGCTGGAGGCCCTGGCATACCCATTCTCTCTCTCCCTCTCTCTACCACGTTCTCTCTCTCACACACACACACTCTCTCTCTCACTCAAGTAAATAAATAAATAAAAGTAGACCTTAAAAAATATATATCTTTTTAAGCCAGGTATGGTGATGTACACCTTTAATTCCAGCACTCAGGAGGCAGAGATAGGAGGATCACTGTGAGCTCAAGGCCAGCCTGAGACTACATAGTGAATTCCAGGTCAGCCTGGGCTAGAGAGAGACCCTACCTTGGAAAAACAAACAAACAAACTAACAAACAAACAAAATCAGGATGGTATATAGGTAGAGTTTATATTTTCCTATATTTATTATTATTACCATCATCATCTTTCTCTTTTTTCTGTCCTTCTCTTTCTTTCTTTCTTTCTTTTTTTTTTCTTTTTGAGGCAGTATCTTAGTTATCCCAGGCTGGCCTTGAACTCTCTATGTTTAAGATTGTTCTTGAACTTCTGGCCTTCCACCTCCTGAGTGCTGGGATTATTGACATGTGCTACTATATCTGGTCTTCTGTAGTGCTGAGAATCAAATCCAGGACCTACTAGATGCTGGCAAACACTCTGCCAACTGAACTACATGTCCAATCGTCTAGCCCTATTATTAAGCATTTAAAATATCCTCACAATACTTAATAATTCATCTTAAAAACCAGACACGATCTCTGCACAGGGTTGTCTGATGTAGAAATTGCTGTTTGATCACAGGGGAGCCTTTTCACCTCTGTGACACAGGTTCTTTTCACTTGAACCATTCATTTTTTACCTAATAGGGCTTTGGTGTCAATCAAGTATGCTCATACACAAGCAAGCACTTGAAAACTATCAACTCTGCTTAGTGCATGATATTGTCACATAAAACGAAATGGCTTTTAAAATCATAAGGACCAAAAAACAACTCCATCTGAGATGTATAACCACAACCCATACTAATTTTGAATTAGGTTACAGATACAGAAAAGGAATTTAAAACCCCTGAGGTTTTCCAATAGTGCAGATAAAGGCACTTGCCTGGGGAGGGGTGTGACAATAAATGTGTCCCAGGAGTCCATGGTACTATAGCTTGTTTCTGAAAAACGCCCGGGGCAGCAACCAAAAGCAGCTTCTAGGAGTGTTAGTAAGGAAAATCATTGCGAAAGGATGAAGGTGAGCTCTTGACATTCCTGGCACCAGACACTCCTTTGAGCGGCTCAGCTTCCCCTGCCCTGGGAAAGGTAGTTGATGAGTTCATTCATTATCAGGGGTTGGGGATGCCACACTGTGTCCCATCCTCAGTGCTCCCTGCCACTGCTTCTGAGCCTCACTACGCTTAAGATGACCTCAGCCTGGCAACTTGATGGAGAGAAACTAGTTTTCTGGGCGAAATCTCAATAAAACCACTGTTTTCCTACCATCATGGGGAAATCTAGTTAAGTGCTCCAAGAACGTTTAGTTTTATGGATTTGTGTTCCACTGCCCCCAGCAGCCCTAGCTAAGATTTCATTCTAAAATAACATTTCCACTCTGTAAAAAATGTCTTGTTGCTCCAGGCTCTGGGGCTCAATGAGCTTTGTGAGTTTTAACTGCAGGAGATACAGGGGTGAACTGGAGGTTTGAAACTGATGTGGACACACACACACACACACACACACACACATACACACACAACTTGATCAGTTTCCTTTGTTTCTTTTCTCCTTCATTGCACATAATCTTTTAGAAGATGAGATGGGGCCTCCTGCTATGATAGTCATGACAATGTTCTCATTCAACAATTCAGACTTGCTAGCAGATGTAAATCTGTCCCCTGTTTTAATGAAGTCTATCTTTCAGGGTAGTTTTAGGTTCATAGAAAATTTATGTAAAGCTAATCTTGGGGGCGCTTGCCTTTAATCCCAGCACTTGGAGGCAGAGGCAGGAGGATTATGAGTTCAAGACCAGCCTAAGGCTACATAGTAAATTCCAGGTGAGCCTGGGCTAGAGCAAGACCCTACCCCCCCCCAAAAAAAAAAGAAAAGAAAGGAAGGAAGAAAGAACATTTGTTCAAAAAGTACCAAGGTCCCATATGTGTTTGCTTTGGCGCTGTCTGTCCTGGTTTTGCCTGAGTAGAGGCCCTGAGGAGGAAGTGTGACTTCTCCAGCTGGTACTACACAGCACATTGTGGCTGCCAGGAGTTTAGGAGAGAGCAGGGGCTGGAGGTCTAGCTCAGGTGGTAGAGTGCTTGTCTAATCCTGGGTTTGCGGTCATCCTTGGCAGAATAGGGAGTTCTTGTGTATGAGCATATTTGATTGTCACTAAAATCAAAACCAAACAAAAAACAAAAACAAAAAACCAATACAAAAGAGCAAATCCTAATATAAACTACAAACTTTGGGTGATGATATGTTAATGTAGGCTCATTGAAATAATAAATGTACCCAGAAGATGTACCCCAGTTAACCAAGATGCGGTATATCTACACGATGGAATTCTACACAGCAGTAAGGAAAAATGACACAATGAAATTTGAAGAAAAATGGTCAAACCTGGAACAGATCATTCTCAGCGAATTCACCTAATCACAGAAAGATAATCGTTGCATGGTCTCACTCATCTGTAGGTCCTAACCTGAATCTGCCCAGGATGCTGACATATCTAATAAGCATCTCGAGGACCAGACAATTGGGAGGGTGGGGCGAGAGGGGAGGGTAAGAGTGGGGGTGGAGGACACTAAACTGGACCCAAATGGCAATGGTACCATAAAATTCTATATCCTAAAAGACAGACTAAATGGTTGACCTTCATCAGGTCCTTAGAGGGAATACCTGAACCACAGGGTCTTGGAGAGGGTCCAATGAAGACTGACCTTAATCTTTTCTTGTCTCTCTCTCTCTCTGTCTCCTTCTCTCTGTTCTCTCTTTCTCTTTTATAGTACCTTTTTCTTCCTTCTTTTTCCTTGCTGCTGGCCTGTAACTCCCAGTACCAGCATGTGGTTAACATCCACAATGAGCTGTTGATCAGAAAGACCTGCAAGGTTTTCCAAAAGAAGACAGATTTCTGTCAGAGTACTTGATGACCCACCAAAGGTTAGTGGTAAGACCCTACTGCTGAAGACACCATATGCTGTTGGTATGGAACGTGGGGTGAACTGGCTGGAATCGGGAAGAGAATCATTCTCCAGACAATTAGTTTATCTAGTGCCAGAAGGTGCTACATGAGCAACTGGGGGAAAATGACCAACATCTGTCCAAGCAACTCGTGGTCTAAGCTACTCAGCAGCAAACAACCTGACGTGATGCTCACACAAGTGCAGTAGTGGCGCACAGCCATGGTAGGTAACCTACTGCTCTTGATTTGGCTAACTGATCTGCTCAGTGGAACAGAACCCGTAACTAGAGCTGGGGAACAAGTCAGAACCATATCTAAAAATGAGCCAGCTCTCCATTATCAAGCTCCCACCAGTCGTGAGCTACAAGAGGGCCTACACATATTAAATTCTCTTTAAAATAATAATGGTTATCTCATTTATCTGGTGCTGACTTCACTCTCTGTTGGAAAATTTGCTTCTCTTTTTCAGATGGACACAGATCCTGAGGAGAGAATCAGCCCATCGCACCTCACCAGGGCCCCAACTGAAACCAACAGTCATTGGGGAAATGAGCAAGAGTGCTGCTTTCTTGGTGAACCTGGTACCAGAACAAGGGTGAAGGAGATAGACACTGAGAACACTCAACCAAACCAGATATCCAGAGACACAGAGGCTCCCAAGACCTCATCACTGAAGTAGACCTAAAATGAACCCAACATGGCTCAGGGAAATTTGTGCAAGAGGGGGCAGAAAGATTGTTAGAGCCACATGTTGGGACATTATGCACAGAGACATTGCCTCTTACCCATAACTGATGGCTAACTGATGCCATGACCCACATTCCCCAACGAGGGGGGGTCCCTGCGGAGCGGGGAGGACAGGGAGGAGGCTAATGATGGTACCAACATGGCTGTATACACACTGTACATAACTAATAAAAAAGTACCCTAAAAGTTATGCTTTCAAATCTAGAAAGAGCTAGAATTTATCATGTGTTTACTGTGACCTTACACTGCACCATAGGTGTTCAGTAAATGTGTATTGAGCTCGAGCAATGGCTTAGCAGTTAAGACACTTGCCTGCAAAGCCTAAGGACCCAGGTTCGATTTCCCAGGACTCACTTAAGCCATCTGGTGGCACATGCGTGTGGAGTTGATTTTGCAGTGGCTGGAGGCCCTGGTGTGCCAATTCTCTCTATCTGCTTCCTTCTCTCTCTCTCTCTCTCTCTAATAAATAAATAAAATAAAAATATTTTTAAGCCATGCATGGTAGCACATGCTTTTAATCCCAGCACTTGGGAGGCAGAGGTAGAAGGATTGTCATGAGTTCAAGGCCACCCTGAGACTACATAGTGAATTCTAGGTCAGCCTGGGCCAGAGTGAGACCCTACCTCAAAAAAAAAAAAAAAAAAAAAAACAAATAAATGTTTATTAAATAAAATCTCACCAAATTTTCACGATCATTTTCTTTCTCTTCATTTTACCAATCTAGGCATCTGAGGCTTGGAGAGGTAAGGAAATGTGCCCCAAACATAAGGCTAGGTATTTGATTGAGATACAATTCAAACCTGCATTTCCCAAGTTCCAAGCCCATATATACCCAGGCCAAGACGACATACTGAAGATAATGTGTCCAAAAGCCCAGGACAACTTCTGCCTGTGGAAGATGGTGAAGAGCAGAGCCCTGCCCCAAAGCTTTAGCCCTAAACTGGAAGCAGGTAGGTGTGGAGATGAAAAGACCAAAGCCAGTGAGTGGTGGAGTCCAGGACTTGGAGCTATGCTGGAGGAAAAGAATGATAATCATCTGGGACCTGCCTTTCATCTCAATTCCGTCTGGGTAGAGGAGAATCGTATGTTCTGCACTCATCAGGCCTCCCACCCTGGTGGTCTGTGTTGGACTAGTCTCAAGACAATAGTCTACCCTGACCCAGGAATGTTCTTGGATTTCATTCGCTAAAGGGAAGCACTTTGGGCCTTATATCACACAAAGGATTGGCTTCTCTATTTCTCTTTCTTTTTCAACGATTTAGTTTTATTTATTTATTAGAGACAGAGAGAGAGAGAGTGAGAATGGGTGTGCCGGGGCCTCTAGCCACTGTGAAAGAACTCCAGACGCACATACCACCATGTGCATCTGGCTTACAAGGGACCTGGAGAATCAAACCTGGGTCCTTAGGCTTCGCAGGCATGTGATTTAACCACTTAGCCATCTCTTTAGTCTGGTTTCTCTATTTTTGTCCCAAACTCTATTTCCTATTCCCACTCTGAGAATAAGGTTGGCTTTGCCTTCTGTCCCCCACCCCCAAGTTAAACTCAGAGTCTTCCTGTCAATTAGGTCCATGACACCGTGGGCTTTTCCTCCACATGGTTCAAGTGGGTGGTGTTTAATCTGCTGCTCACTAGTCTGTTCCCCCAGCTGGCCTGAAGCCGACATGAACTCAGAGATTTGGTTTTGTCCAATGCTGCATTCCCATCCCAGATTCATCGTTCATGCTGCTAAGCGTACTGTATGAAGAGGTACAGGGGGCTCTGCAAAGTACATCCCAGCATCATGGTGTTAATGATTATAGGTTTGGAAATATTTCAGATGTCAGATGTGGTCACCCAGTGACTGAGCTCTTTTTTTTTAATTTATTTTTTTATTGACAACTTCCATAACTGTAAACAATATCCCATGGTAATTCCCTCCCTCTCCCCACTTTCCCCTTTGAAACTCCATTCTCCATCATATCCCCTCCCCCTCTCAATCATTCTCTCTTATTTTGATACCAGTGACTGAGCTCTTAAAGGCTGTTGTAAATGTGAATTTATGAGCCAGGTGTGGTGGCACTTGGGAGGTGGAGGGAGGAAGACCAGGAGTTCAAGGTCACCCTCAACTACATAGGAACTCTGAAAACAGCTTGGGCAACAAGAAACTCTGTGTCAAAAAATAATCAAAGGAAACAAAAAGAAAACAATAAAGAAAATGTGTATTTATGAGAACCTTTCCAGGGAGACTGGGCATGGACATCCAGTGAGCACATTTCCTCCCTCTGTACAGGTCCAAGTTTTGAGTAAGACCTGGAGCTTTCCTTAAGGAAGTCAACATTAAGTAGGCTTAGCATCTCTTTCTTCAATAAGAGAACGCTTCGTGGAGGCTGAGTCATTTCCTGAGTGAGGATACTGCTCACACAGAGGTATCTAAGGTACTGTCAAATTTCACTTTTCTAATTCTTCTCTTCTTACTTTAAAAGTTCTTTCAATGACATCCCTTCTGATGACTCCATCTTGTTTCATTTTCTCTTTTTTTTTAAAAAAAGAACTCATTTGAGATTTGCAGAGGAGTTCTGAGCATGATTGAAAGGCTTTCTGTGTATGCAGCTTTCCAGAGTGTCATCATAACAGGATGTCAGTCTTCACGGCCAGAGAAGTAGCACCTTGACCATATGCTCTACCATACTTTCTTCACGCTGCCCTCCTAAGGTCCCAATCCTCTTCCTGTTGCTGTTGCGGAATCTCTTATTACATTTGGTTGTCAAATCTTAGTCTCTAATTCATGAATCCATGGTAGCTTTCTTCCTTTATCTGTCAGTGAGCACTTATTTACTTATTTATTTATCTCTCTCTCTCTCTCACACACACACACACACACACACACACACACGGGATGAATGAGTATGCCAGGGCTTTGAGCCACTGCAAACAAACTCCAGATGCATGCTCCACTTTGTGCATCTGGCTTTACGTGGGTACTGGGGAATCAAACCTGGGTCCTCTGGCTTTGCAGGCAAGCTCCTTAACTGCTAAGCCATCTCTCTAGCCTGAACACTCTTTTTTTTTTTTTTTTTTTGGTTTTTCGAGGTAGGGTCTCACTCTAGCCCATGCTGACCTGGAATTCACTATGGAGTCTCAGGGTGGCCTCGAACTCACGGCGATCCTCCTACCTCTGCCTCCCGAGTGCTGGGATTAAAGGCGTGCGCCACCACGCCCGGCTACCTGAACACTTTTTAAAAGTACTTATTTATTTATTTGAGAGAAAGAGGGGCCTGAACACTTTTGAATTCAAAATACTTTTGTTTTTTTTTGCGAGGTAGGGTCTCACTCTAACCCAGGCTAACCTGGAATTCACGATGTAGTCTCAGGGTGGCCTTGAACTCACGGGGATCCTCCTACCTCTGCCTCCCGAGTGCTGGGATTAAAGGCGTGCACCACCATGCCCTGCCAAAACACTTTTGTATTCAAAATGAGGGTCAGTTAATTTTTAGAATGCTTCTCTTTTTGAGTTTACCATGTTTTCTCATTGATTAGGTTGATGCTAAACATTATTTGCCTATTATTATTGTTGTTATTACTAATAATATTTATTAAACGTGTGTGGGTGCATGTGTATACGAGGGTGTTCATGCACATGTGTGTGCATGTATGTGGAGTCCAGAGTTTGATGTTGGGTGTCATCTTCAATCTCTCCCCACCTTATTTATTGATGTAGGGTCTCTAGCTGAACCAGAGCTCAATGATTCAGCTAGCCTAATTAGTCAGCTTGCTTCTGGGAGTGTCTATCTCCATCTCCTGAATGCTGGAATTATAGGTACGTGCCACCAAACCCCATTTATGTGGGTGCTGGAGAGCCAACCTAAGGTTTCAGGCTTGCTCAGCAAGCGCTTTGAACACTGAGCCATCGCCTTAGCCCTGACGCCAAACATCATTATGAAGATATAGCGTGTCCTTCTATACATGACATCTATGTTTTATACAACAGAGATACTGTGTCCTTCTCAGTCCACCATTTCAGAGAGTATGTGACTTTGACATTGCTAGGGATGTCATTAACCTTGTTTACTTGCTTAACATGGTCCTACCGGGTGTTTTCAGTAGAAGGTCATCTTTACCTTTGTATTTGATAAATATCTTGGAGAGATACTTGGAGGTGACACTAATATCCTGTATCCCATCACACATTTGTCTCCTGATTTTAGCATTGTATGGTCTATGGCAGGTTTTATTGTAGATGCATTATTTTTTAAATTTTTATTTGTTTGTATGTGTATGCATGAACACTCACAGACATGCACACATGCACATGTGTGTGTGTGTGTAGATACACACACCATGATCCACATGCAGAGGTCAGAGTGCTGGTATTAAAGTCATGTACCACCACACTCAGAAGTTCAAAGTATGGTTTCTATTGAATGTATATAACTCTTGATTCATCATGTGGTAAAACGGGTCACAAGTAGAACCACCACGGTAGGAAGACATTCTGCATCTTCATATAAGAGCAAGTATTACTATTATTATTAGATTTATTTGGCACAGGGTCTCATGTTGCTCAGACAGCCTCATCTCTTCATCTTCCTGAGTGCTAGGATTACAGGCATTCATCACCATGTCTAGCTTTCAATTACTTTTTTTTGCAAGTGTTATTTTTATTGTAAGTTCTCAAAGATAGGAATCTTTCCAATGGCTAGGTACATAATTTTGTGGCTTTTTATGTTGCTCAAAGGTTATACTTTACAATAAGGTTTAAAAATAAAGCAGAGCTTACAATTTAAGTAAAAATACATGAGCTGCTTTCTTTTATTATTATTACTATTATTAACAACTTCCATGATTATAAAAAATACCCCATGGTAATACCCTCCCTACCCCCACTTTATTTCTTTTTAAAATACTTTATTTATTTGAGAGACAGAGACAGAGAGAGAGAGAGAGAGAGAGAGAGAGAGAGAGAATGAATGAGCCAGGGCCTCCAGCCACTGCAAATGAACTCCAGACGCATGTACCTTGTGCATCTGGTTTATGTGGGTACTGGGGAATTGAACCTGGGTCCTTAGGCTTTGCAGGCAAGTGCCTTGACTGCTAAGCCATCTCTCCAGCCTCTACTCTATTTCTTTTATCTCAGTGAATTCTGTTTTGCAAACGAACTTATGAGATAGTCTTAGAAGGTGCATTGTTTAGACTTAGGGATAAGAGAGGAGTACTAATTTGGTAAGACTCAAGGTGATAACCATCCCAGCCCTCTGTAAGCAGAGTTGATTTATCATGTTTAACATCCTTGTTTGAGGTGTGTTTAGGAAAACACACAGTATCTCTGTAGCCAACTTGGCTTTATCAGTTGTGTTGAAGTTTCTTGACTCTCTGCAAACTAGACCCTGGAGTGAGGGGCTGCATTCTCTTCCCGAGGCCTTAGTTTTCTCTTTCTGTCTTGCCTCACTGGGTAGTGAGCATGCACATCCAGTAATGAGCGAGCTGCCTCTGAGGCAATGTTAGCTCATGCTCTCCTCCGCCCCTGTGAGAGCAGCTCTGCCCCACACCCTCACTAACCTAATGCATCAGCAAATGATCTGCTCCATTTCAATTTAATAGGCAGAAAAAATTGTGTTTTGGTGTGGCACTTGAAGGTAAATTTGTGTGTGTGCGCGCGCACAGAAATATGTATAAGTCAGTATACAGCTACATTAGGGTGCTGCTGGAGCAGTATCAAGGTTCTTTTTAAAAAAATAATATTTTATTTATTTGAGAGAGAGAGAGAGAGAGAGAGCAAGAGAAAGAGACAGATAGAGAGAGAATGGGTGCGCGAGGGCCTCCAGCCAGACACATGCACCACCTTGTGCATCTGGCTTACGTGGGTCCTGGGGAATTGAAACTGGGTTTTGCTGGCAAGTGCCTTAACGACTAAGCCATCTCTCCAGCCCAGTATGGAGGTTCTTGAGTGTGGAGATACATACACACACTTCTTTCTTCTGCAGACGCTTTCCCCAGCATCACCTGCATGCTTCTTCCTAGATTCCTCCCTCTGTCCCTTCTTTTGTGGCTTAACTTTGCTCACACGCTGCTTCTGCTTCCTGTCAAGCTACGAGGGACAGAAAGCTACCAGGATTGAGGGATCAGGAAGGAAAACGAAAGGTACACAATATCAAGTGTAATATTTCAATGTATTCCTGTCATTCTGCCTGAAAGACTTACTGCTTCCTTTTTCTTTCCTACCTCCCTTTGATTATGCATCCGTGACCCACACACCACCATATAAAAAGACCATAGAACATTCGGTGTGGTGGCTATACACCTGTAATTTCAGTACTCGGGAGGCAGGGGGATCAGGAGTTCAAGGTCATCCTCAAGGCCAACCTGGACTACATGAGGGCCATGTCTAAAAAAGAAAAAAATTAAAAAGACAGTGGAGCAGTGAATAAGAGCCAATACTAGCCCAAACTTTCTGGAAGCTCTTAGTGAAGACTCATATTCAATAGCTGCTAACTAGCCTCTCTTGCCCTGTCACACTCACTCAAGAGTTTATCTTTGCTGTAGGACCATCAAGGTTGCCAGGCAACCACCAGCAGGTCCGGCTCTCACATGGTTTCCTTAAAGAAATGGGCAAAGCCCTCCTTCCTGTTACAGTCCAAGCAGTGCCTAATTAGTGTGAACCAGGAATCAATGCTGGGGGAGGAGAGATGTGGGATGGTGAAGAGTGTGGAGAGTACACGGGAAGGGCCTGAAATGCTCGCATGGGAGCCAGCAAGGTAGCAGCCACATTTCGTAAAGTCTGTGTCTGAAAATCACTCACAGAAGAAATCTGAATTCCACCTCCTACTGCCTTCTTGATGGAGTTCAGGGCAACAGGAGCTTCTTAGGCTCTGGCCCGAACTTCACTGGAAGGAGCAGGGGATCTTTACCCTGGAGAGGACTGCTATTGAGGCTGGGAAACACAACTGTCTTCCGAATATTTGGAGACTAAAAGTGCAGCACAGGGATCTGGACAGTTCCTGCTGGAGTAAGGGAAACAAAACATGGGCTCATGAGAAACAGAATTATTTATTTTATTTTATTTTATTTATTTTTTATTTTTTTGGTTTTCAAGGTAGGGTTTCACTCTAGCCCAGGCTGACCTGGAATTTACTATAGAGTCTCAGGGTGGCCTTGAACTCACAGTTATCCTCCTACCTCTGCCTCCGGAGTCACTGGGATTAAAGGCGTGCACCACCATGCCCGGCTAGAAACAGAATTTTTGTTGTTACTGGGTTTTGTTTGTTTTGAGACAGGGTCTTAGGTTGGCTTCAAACTTGCTTTATAGCTGAGGATGACCTTGGATTTCTTTTTCTTTTTTGTTTTTCCGAGGTAGGGTCTTGCTCTAGCCCAGGCTGACCTGGAATTCACTATGTAGTCTCAGGGTGACCTTGAAATCTCCACAATCCTCCTATGCCTGCCTCCTGAGGGCTGGGATTAAAGGTGTGCGCCACCATGCCCTGCAGTATGACCTTGAATTTCTGATCCTCTGCCTCCATCTCCTGAGGGCTGAGATTACAGGCCGGCATCACCACACTTGGTTTATGTGGTGCTAGGGATTGAGCCAGGGGCTCATATATGCTCGCCAAGAACTCTACCCACTGAGCTACATCCCCAGCCCTGATGGAGTTTGAAAATAAGAGTGGTTCCTAAAGGAAAAGGTCAGTAGTGGGGAGATGGTGGAGCGAACACAGCACAAGCAGGCATGCTGGGGAAAGAGCTGCGCCTTGGAGTTGATGCTTGTTCTCACACCTCCATTCCTCAGGGTGTACAAATCATTTGGTGTGAGGGCACAGGATCTTCCCTGCTGTTTTGGTCTATTCAGACAGCTATAACAAAACATCAAGAAGTAGGTGGTTGATACACAACAGACACTTTTTTTTTTCTTCTCCTGGGTCTGGAGGCTGGGAAGTCTGTGATCAAGGTGCTGGCTGATTTGGTGTCTGGTGAAGGAAGGGCCTACTTCCTGGTTCTTCTTTTCCACACTGTCCTCACCTGGCACGCTCTGCTTAAAGGGACGGAAACAAGGCTATAGGGCTTTGTGTATTAGACTGTAACTGAAGTAGAGCTCAGTTGGTAGAATGCTTGCCTAGTGTGCACGAGGCCCTGGGTTTGAACCCTAGCACCACAAGAAGCCAAGCATGCCAGCACATGCCTATAATCCCAGCATTCTGGAGGCAGAGGCAGGAGGATCAGAGGCTACATAGTAAGTTTGAGGCCAGCCTAAGAGACACGAGACATTGTCTCAAAAAAAATAAAATAAAATAAAATAAAATTGTAGTTGGATGTAGTGGCACACACCCTTAATCCCAGCACTCAGGAGGCAGAGGTAGAGGTAGGAGGATCGCCGTGAGATCGAGGCCACCCTGAGACTACATAGTGAATTCCAGGTCAGCCTGGGCTAGAGTGAGATCCTACCAAAAATAAATAAGTAAATAAATAAAATAAAATAAAGGAGGGGTGGAAACAAACATACAGTCCAGAAGGCTGGGGATGTAGCTCAGTGACGGAGAGCTTGCCTGATATGAATGAGGCTCTGGGTTCAATCCTCAATACCACAGTAAAATAAATTACATACAAGCATGCAGCGCAGTGATGTTTACCAAATTCATCCACCGGCAGAACATCATCCGGGCCAGGATACAGAGCATGTGCAGCAACCTCAATTGTGTTTTTCTTAATATAAATCAGAACTCTATTGGAACAGCTAAATGTATACATTAATGGCTCATGTGCTGTTAGATAGAGCCTAACACGATTTGCTAACACAGGTACTGCACTCTCTCCCCAAACACTATGGTTTCCAGAGCCAAGAAGGGGAGAGGATGTGCTGATTGTACCTCAGATAAGCTTCTGAAGGCCAGCTTTTGAGATGATTAATGGTCCCTGGACTGCTGCTCCGATCCAGTCTGATATGGAGAGAGGAGAGCCTTGTTTAAACTCTCCGTTTCAGCCCCACCACTACAGTTGCTCTGTTATCTCAGCGAGGTCAGAATCAATCCCTGTTTAAACTACCCGGACCAGAGGCTCCGCCTCTCACCTCATCTCCAGACAAGACCAAGAAGTTATTTCTGAAGTTTACCTGGGGAGCCAGGAGGCTGCCTGGCAGCACCTGGGGCTTGGGGGAGGGGCCCTCACTCCCCCCCCCAGCAGGTGTTCTGGGACCCCCCTGTAACCCCCAGCCTTTGAGGAGGTGGGTGAGGAGACCCAGTGGCCTGTCTGCAGAATGAAAGTGCCAGATGGCCAGGCAGGTGTTCTAGCTGATTTCACAACCTTATCAGATGCACGCAGAGCCCAGCCCCCGGGAGACAGCCATGATTAGTGAAGGCAGCAGGGGAAGGTGTACCCTGCTCTCACCTCCCAGCTTGTCAGCCTGCTCATGCTGGTCACAGGGCTATCCAGGTGGTTCTCAGATGTTTACTGTCACTCTGTCCCCATCATCTCTCTCCACCTGGTTCCCAAGAATAACCTTGGCTGTCTCCTAAGTGTGCTGCTCAGACTGGCAGTGAAAAGGAGCCAGCGCAGCCATTCCTGGCTGCCCATAAGGGTGGCATCCTACTGGAGCGGCAGGGGCTGACTGACCCCACTGTGGTCACGCTGAATGGCCTTAGCATGCCCAGATGTCCAACTTCTCAATGCTCTGCTTTCGAGTGCTGGGTCTGCCCTCTGTCTTTTAGTGATTGTCACTTGGAAATACTAAATAGCGCGGGAGGAAGACGAGAACAATTCTGGCCTCACATGTGATGAGCCAGCCTGCCGTGCCTTCCCCACCAAAGTGGACTATAGCCCTTGAAACATAAGGCAAAATAAAGTCTTTCTGTCAGATGTTTATTCACAGCAAGGAGAAAGAAAAGAATCCACTCCCAAATGTTGTTACGTTTCTCTTCCTAACCTACATTCCTCCTCCACCTTATAAATCAATCAAGTTGAAGGTGGGGGCCCCTCTTGAGCTTTCTTGTGTCTCCTCCCCACACTGTAGGTAGAAAAAAGGACTTGTTGGGCTACAGCAATGACTTGGCACTTAAAGGCACTTGGTTGCATAGCCTGCCGGACTGGGTTTAATTCTCCAGTGCTACGTGAAGTCTGGAGTTTGTTTTCAGTGGTAGAAGGTCCTGGCATGCCCATCCTCTCTCTCTCATAAATAAATATTTATTTATAAAATACTTATTTTATTTATGAGAGAGAGGGAGAGAGAGGGAGGGACGGAGAGAGAGCGAGAGAGGGTAGATAGAGAGCGAATAGGCAAACCAGGGCTGAACTGCGGATACATGCACCACTTTGGGCATCTGGCTTACATGGGTCCTGGAGAATCAAGCATGGGTCCTTTGGCTTTGCAGTTAAGTGCCTTGACCACTAAGCCATCTCTCCAGCCCAGTAAATCTTTTCTAGAAAGAAAAGAAAAAATGACTTGTTAAGCTCCTTGGATCTTAGCAGAACACAATGTCCCTGGGCTGCAGAATGAAGGCAACAATCTGTCCTCGCTGAGATGCTGCGGTCATGAGCAGCACAGTTCTGAACAAGGAGTTGGAATATGAGTCCCGTGCAGCTCAGATCTATAGTCTTTAGTTTCTGTTTTAAATATTTTAAGTATATCTGGATTAATTTTTTTCTGATTATTTGAATAAAAACATGCTTATTACATTTTTTTTCAAAATAGAGATGCCTATGGAGTTAAAAGTAAATCTCTAATTTTTTATCCCCTGAGTAATAAATAACCAGTTGATAGATCCACATCTAAATATACTGACTTATTACCTGTGTGCCATGGAGCAGTGTTTGCACCTATTCCCAAGGTCATTTGTTTAGACACTAATCTCCAATGTGATGGTTTGGGGGGAAGGATCTTTGGGGGGTGATTAGCTCATGAGGGCAGTGGTCACAGGATGGAGTCGGTGGCCTTGTAAGAAGAGACAGGAGAATGTGCTTCGTCCCATGCCAGCCTCAGTCCTGTAAGGTTATCACCAGGACAGGATTCTCTCCAAAAACAGAATCTTGGACTTCCAAGCTCCAGGCTGTGAGAAGTAAGTTTGGATTGTGTAAGCTACTATATCTATGGTATCTTGTAAACTAAGATCAACTATAAACTTTCCCTTCTCACACTCCACGTTCAACCTTTCTCACTTAACATATTGTGATGGTTAAACTTTATTGTCAACTTGATTGGATTTTGAGGATCTTTTTTTTTTTTTTTTTTCCAAGGTAGGGTCTCTCTCTAGCCCAGGATGACCTGGAATTCACTATGTAGTCTCAGGATGGCCTTGAACTCATGGCAATCCTCCTATCTTTTTGCCTCCCAAGTGCTGGGAGTATAGAGTTGTGTGCCACCATGACCAGCAATTTTTGTTTGTTTGGTTTTTTTGAGGTAGGGTCTCACTCTAGCCCAGGCTGACCTGGAATTCATTTTGTAGACACAGGCTGGCCTGGAACTCACAGCAATCCTCCTACCTCTGCCTCCAGAGTGCTGGGATTAAAGGTGTGCACCACCATACCCAGAAGAGAGAGAGAGAGGAGGGGAGAGAATGGGCACACCAGGTCTCTAGCCACTGCAAACGAACTCCAGATGTATGCACCACCTTGTGCATCTGGCTTTATGTGAGTACTGGGGGATCAAACTCAAGGTGTAAGGCTTTATAGGCAAGTGTCTTAACCACCGAGCCATCTCTCCAGCCCCTTGATTGGATTTAAAAATATTTTATTTATTTATTTATTTTTAAGAAAAGAGAGAGAGAATGGAAAGAGAATAGATGCACTGGGGCCTCTAGCTACTGCAAATTAACTCCAGATTCATGCACCACTTTGTGCATCTGGCTTTATGTGGGTACTGGGAATTTGAACCCAGGTTGGTAGGCATTGCAAGCAAGTGCCTTAACCACTGAACTATGTTTCTAGCCCCTTGATTGAATTTAGAATCACCTAAAAGACTGGTGAGACATGGCTTTTAATGTGTTACGAGAATGCTCTCACCAAAGATTACTGAGGATGAAAGTCCCATCTTGAAAGTGGGCAGCAAAACTTCATGGACCAGGGACCCAAATGTAATAAAAGGAGATGAGAAGGCTGTCAGAGCACAACCACTCCCCTTTCTCTGCTTCCCGACACCATAACGTGAGCTGCTCTGCTCTGCCACACTCTGCAAGCCACGATGGACTGAAGGCTCGGAAACTGTGAGGCAAATCAAATCTTCCCTCCCACCAGTTGTTCTCGCTGGTGTTTAGTTGCAGCAACAATAGAAATAAAAATAAGTAAATGAATAAAGCAAAAAAAAATTTAAAAGATGAAACGCCGGGCATGGTGGCTCATGCCTTTAATCCCAGCACTCGGGAGGCAGAGGTAGGAGGGTCGCCGTGAGTTCAAGGCTAGCCTGAGACTACATAGTGAATTCCAGGTCAGCCTGAGCTAGAGTGAGAACCTACCTCGAAAAACCGAAACAAAACAAAACAATAGAAGTAACTAACACAAAGACTCAACTCATACCTTTGAACCCTTCCTGGTATTCCACCCTCGTATATAGTCAGTTCCTTCTTGGTAGATGACTAGTTTGTCCCAATCGCCAGCTATAGCACTTTTAATTTGTGAAAAATGTAAATCATAAAAACATTCATGAAAAAACAAGCGGATAAAGGAATTATTTGCCCTACTCCTTTACTCAGAAATAGCCACTTTGTGCAATTCCCTTTCAGGCAGGGTTCTTTATATGTATATATGGGCATGCGCCACCACGCCTGGCTTTAACTATTTTATTTATTTATTTGCAAACAGAGAGAGACAGGGAGAGACAGACAGACAGAATGGGTGTGCCAGGGACCTCTAGGCACTGCAAATGAACTCCAGATGCATGTGCCACTTTGTACATCTGGCTTTATGTAGGTACAGGGGAATCGAACCCAGGTCCTTAGGCTTTTCAGGCAAGTGCCTTCACCACTAAGCCATCTCTCCAGCCCCTGGCCTTGCATTTCTGATCTTCCCACTTTTTGCTTCCCTAGTGCTGGGATTACAGGCGTTCACCATCCAGCCAGGCCTTCCTACCCATTTCTGCTAAAGCAATTTTAGGCTTGCTGTGTATACAGTTTGAATTCCACTTCGGCCCTTAGTTCTCCATAAGCATGCAATGACTTTCACACGTGAGTTTTCACCATCACTGCTTTGGCAGCTCCTTCATGTTCCTCTTCCTGCCACAGATGCTTTGATTGCACTGAGCCGTTCCTGTAGTCTCAGCCCCCTAAGGACTGGAACTCTCATTGCCAGGGTGGTGGTGCTTTTCCTCAAGTTGTTTGTCTGTCACGTCAACAGTGTCTTTCAAAACATGCCTCTCGGGCTGGAGAGATGGCTTAACAGTTAAGGAGCTTGCCTGCAAAGCCAGAGGACCCATGTTCGATTCCCCAGTACCCACATAAGCAAGCTGCACAAGGGGGTGCATGCATCTGGAGTTTGTTTGCAGTGGCTGGAGGCCTGGGTGCGCCCATTCTCTCTCTCTGCTTGCAAATAAAATAAAATAAGCTTCTCAATGTCTGTGCTATTTTCTTGAAGGTGCCTCTTATCTTGTGCTTTATCCATTACCGTCTCCCTGCACAATTGTGCATAGATCCAGTAAGAGGCCTCTCTTCTTGAACAGGTGAGTTCCTCACTAAGGGGAGATGTCACTCTGCGTGTCCTCATGGACCTGTGCTTCCTAACCGACTCTTTCTGCATTTTGTTCTCTGTCTTATAGATACTCAAGACTGTGTCCTCAACAGGTGAAAGGGAGGATTAAAGGGGGACAGGCCAGGCATGGTGGTGCACGCCTTTAATCCCAGCACTCGGGAGGCAGAGGTAGGAGGATCGCCGTGAGTTCGAGGCCACCCCTGAGACTACATGGTGAATTCCAGGTCAGCCTGGGCCAGAGTGAGACCCTACCTCAAAAAACCAAAAATAAAATAAAATAAAATAAAAATAAATAAATAATTAAAGGGGGGATAGGGAAGGAGGGAATGTTCTATCCTCTCAATGCAGACCACCTACTGGCTCTTCCCAGGGCCTCTATGGGTGTTCTACAGCCTATGTAGGTGGAGAGTATCCCAGGCCTAGCCACCCCCATTAACCTCCTGCCCCCAGAGCAGGTTGAAGCTCCAGGGGGTTCCCAGACTCCAGGTATGCAGTGGTGGTTGTGGGGAGGCTCATTCCTTGTGGACAACCGCATGTTCTCACTCTTCCAGCTCTCCTAGATTTCCCCCACCACGGGCAGCACTGATGAGGTCTAGGGAGAGCTGTGCGAGCCTCATGACAGACGAGACGAATAGCTGCCCACTTTCTAGCCAGTCCTGGCCGCGTTCACCTGATAGCCTGTCTAGGTGTTATCAAATTTCTGTGTCTCACAATTACCTCTAATTTCATTGTGTGGAATGGAGCTTTTCCCCTGCAACAAAGATGTTTTATGTTCCCCGGGCTTTGCTCCGGAGCCCTCTAGCCTCCTTCCCACTCCAGGAGGCAACACGAGTCACCCTTTCCCAGCACTGGAGCTCGGCCTGGACTCCACCCTAGGCCACTCACACTTTAGCCATTGCTCCTTGTCCTGCTCCTGAGAGATGAAGGGGGGAGGCAAGTCCGTGAAGCATCCCAGGACCCCCAGTTTAAGGAAAATACTCCACTGGGCTCGCGTGTGTGCTGGAAACAGCTGACCATCCTGGAAAGAAGGTTTCTGTGTGTTTGTAACTTCGCACTCCGCTCCGGAGACCTTCCTGCGGAGCCACATCCCAGGCAGATCTGGAAGCAGGTGAAAACCACCCTTCAGGTTGATCTAACTCATTTATTAAACAAATGTTCACTAGGTCCCTAATACATTAATAATAATATTTTATTATTTTGGCCTTTTGAGACAGGGTATCATGTAAATCTAGGCTAACTTAGATTTTTTTTTTTTTCTAGGTAGGGTCTCACTGTGGTCCAGGCTGACCTGGAATTAACTCTGTCGTCTCAGGGTGGCCTTGAACTCATGGTGATCCTGCTACCTCTGCCTCCCAAGTGCTGGGATTAAAGGCGTGCGCCACCACGCCCAGCTTAACTTAGAATTTTTTTTTTAACTTAGAATTTTTAAAAAATATATTTTATTTATTTATTTGAGAAAGAAAGAAGCAGAGAGAGACAATGGGCACGCCAGGGCCTCCAGCCACTGCAAATGAACTCCAGATGCATGCACCCCCTTGTGCATCCGGCTTACGTGAGTCCTGGAACGGAATCCTTTGGCTTTGCAGGCAAACGCCTTAACCACTAAGCCATTTCTCCAGCACCCTAACTCAGAATTTTAGAGAGGCTGAGATTGGCCTTGAACTCTTCTTGGTCCTCCTGCTTCTACCTCTCAAGTTTTGGGATTACAAGTGTGCACTACACTTTCTTCTCCTTCTCCGGCTTTCTTCTTTTTGAGACAGGGTCGGTCTCACTATGTAACCCTGGCTGGCCTGGCACTCACTGTATAGATTAGGCTGTCTTCAAACTTGTAGTGATCCTCCTGTCTCTGGCATTCTGGAAGCTGGTATTATAGGTGTGAGCCATCATGTCCAGTACCTTTGCTGGGGTGACCACTCCCGTCTGGAACCCCACCCCTTTGGTTCCTTGGCTGGTTGGAACGTTTGATTAAGTGCCTGTCCTCCTGTCTTGCTTGCAGAGACATGGGGGGGGCACTCATCCACACTTGTGGAAGTGGGTTGTCTGCAAGGGCCCTTTGACCCCGTCTGCGGGCCACCCCAAGGCAGCAATCGTGACCTCCTCATCTCCCTCCTGCATAGAAGGCCCGTATCTGGCTCTGAGCTGGGCTTCCAAACTTGTGGATGAGCAGCCAGAGGAGAGAAGTCGGGAGTCCCTAGTAGTTGTGCCAGCATGGGGCGTGGCTCTCACAAGGAAAAGGCCCCCTTCTGAGCCTACTAACTGCTGAAAAGCAAGTCTTTGGGGAGGGGTGGAGGGGGAGATTCGTGGGTCAAGATTAGCTGATGCATGCCCGGCCAGGCCCCAGCCTTGGCTGAGCCAGCTCAGCTCCTTGGGCCAAGAGTCCCAGCTCAGGTACGATAAACCTATTAGCCCCATACAGAAATCTCCACTTTCTTTTCTTTGTCATGTGAGCAAGGGCAATGTCCCAAAACGTTTTTTCTTTTAAAAAATATTTTGTTAATTTATTTTTTTGAGTGAGTGAGAAAAAGAGAGAGAGAGAGAGAGGCAGGTTGAAAGAGAAAATGGGCGTGCCAGTGCCTGCTGCCACTGCGAATGAACTCCAGACGCATGCACCACCTTGTGCATCTGGCTTTACTTGGGTCCTGGGGAATTGAACCTGGACACTTTGGCTTTGCAGGCAAGTGACCTAACCACTAAACCATGTCTCTAAACCTTTTAAAAAACATTTCATTAGTTTATTTATTTGAGAGAGAGAGAGAGAAAATGGGCATGCCAGGGCCTCCTAAACTGCAAATGAACTCCATTTTCAAGTCAAGAGACTTCTTGTTGTTCTCTCTCTCTCTCTCTGAATTGGGGCAGACAATAAGTAAAACAGTAAATGCCCCAAGCAGCAGCTACTACCATGCTCCTTTGGACCCCTACCTTGGTTGTTATTCTCCCCACAAACCAAGCAGAATGAAACCTACCCCACCACCACCACCACCCACCAGTACTAGTAATCACCAGAGACAATGGGAGGAGGGTGACCGAGAAAGACCAAAAGCTTAAATGTCACCAGAGAGTAAGCAAAACCTCTCAAGGGCAGTAAGCACTGAGAGCGTGGTGGGAAGGGCCATCCTCAACCTGCTGACAAGAATTTGGACTTAAAATCCAAAGGCTGATGAATGGCTGGCAGAAGCCTGACATTTCCTACAAATAGCAACAAAGCGCTTGGTATGTGAAGAGGCCTTGCAAGTAAGAACAGGATGGGTAAGCCAAAACAGAGTTAAGTGCCAGACTTTTCTAGCAAGGAAGAAAAGTGCAAGAGGTTCTCATCAGCTGTTCCCATCTATTTGTTGAGTGGCCAGTGCTTGTAGTGAGCTGTGTAGGGGTCAGGCCTGGAGCTTCTCCCTGAGCAGGAAGGGACGGCAGGAAGGAGAAGGTGGGACATCTGGAGAGGGAGGCTAGGGAACTGCCCCTGTCAAATGGGGATGATGACACCCGCCTCGCTGAGTCATCAAGGGGTCGGGGTAAATATGATCATGTAGGCGAAGTGACTGTCTGAGGGCCTGGCACACAGCAAAGGTTTATCAAATGGGGCGTGCGATTATTTTGATTTATGACCCTATGGTGAGCCGTGGGGGTGGTACAATACTTGGGGGAAGAAGCGTTCACCACCGAATGGAGAGGTGAACAGCACTCTGGCTTCTTCGTGAAAGGGAGGCAGGACAAGAGCCTCTCATCTTGCCGTTGCCATCTGCTTCTTGCGAGGCTAATGCAGGCAGCACGCTGTTGCTAAAAGCCTTGGCAGAAGAGCCTCAGGAGTGGAGTAGCGGAGGGAGAGAGCTCCCAAGCCCCTCAGGCCCCCTGGCGGGCCCTGCCGTAGAGTGGCAAGGAGCGGTGGAAGCTGCAGGGTCCTGGAGGTCAAACGGATCACCTGGCGTGTTTGGAGACCACGCTGCTGCCTGTCTGTACAGAAGGCTGCTATTTGACAGTGGGCAAATGAGTCCTGAGTGCCTATGCGCCTGCCTTTGTGGTAGGCCTTGGGGATCTGTAGTTATAAAGCAAAACCAGCCCTTTTGTTGTAGAGGTCTCTTCAGATTTAGCCCAGTGCAAATATGCTATTTCCTTCTGAGCCACAGTATCCACAGTTACTTAGGCAGAAGCCTGGGACATCCCTGTCTTGTTTCTTTCTGTCACACTGTTTATTCCCTCCACTTGCAAGTCCTGCTGGCTCCATCTTCAGTCAATTCCAAATCTGACCACTTCTCACCACCTTCACCTCTAACATCCCAATCCAGGCCACCACCATCTCTTGCTTTGGACTATTATTTCACTAAGATCCTGATTGGTCTCTTGCTTCCAGCCTGGGGCCTCAGTCCCCTCGCCCTACGGCAGCCAGAGTGAAGCTTCTAAAACAAGTCTTCCACACTTCCTTCTCTTCCTCCAGACTGAAGGTAACGTTCCTGCAGGGACCCATAAAGTGGTCTTGAAGCTGCCTCTTTGGCTCTGTCAGACTCTGATAGCTGCAAGAATGAAATGAAGTCCAGTTCCTGGAAGAAGCAGGGAGGGAAGACAGCCTCCTTCACTGCGGGTGGATTTCCAGGAAGCACAGCTATGCGTCCTCCCTCTTTGGGCCCTACATTAAATTGACCAATAGCGAGAAGGGTAATGGGAGGTCAGACCATTTTATAGACATAATTATAAACAAAGTTTACAAATGGAGACAAGCATACACACCTCTGGCAGCATAGACCAGTGTGCTGCTAGTGATCTTGGTAGCAACATTGAAAATGACTTCAACTACTTTCAAATTGGGTTGTCTTGCTTTCCTTTCATTAAAATTTGTTTGTGCACGTGTGTGTGTGTGCGTGTGTGTGTGTGTGTGTGTGTAAGTATGGGCACACTCAGGGTCTCTTACACTGCAAGTGAATGCCAGGTGCATGCACCACTTTATGTCTGGCTTTATGTGAGTGATGGGGAATTGAACCCAGGTTGGCAGACTTTGTAAGCAAGTGCCTTTAACCACTGATCCATCATCCCAGGCCATGTCTTGCTTTAAAAAAATTATTGTTATTATTATTATTTTGGTTTTCATGGTAGGGACTCACTCTAGCCCAGGCTGAACTGAAATTCACTATGTAGCCTCAGGCTGGCCTCAAACTCATGGCAATCCTCCTACCTCTGCCTCTCGAGTACTGGGATTAAAGGCGTGTGCCACCATGCCAGGCACACCTGGCATTTTTATGTGGGTTCTGGGAATCAAACTCAGGTCCTCAGGCCTTTTGTAAGACAAATACTTTATTGATTGAACCATGTAGTTCCCTACATGCATAGTTAAGCTAAGCACATCAAATGTGTTCTGTTGACCACACGAGAAGTTAGCATTGCTAGTCTTGCACTGCGTGAGAAAATGTGACTAAGCACAAATGCTCCATTACTTTTTTTTTTTTTTTTAGATCACTAAATGAACATGTTTGGCTGATTGAAAATTGGTGGCATACTCTTCATAAAGCATTTTAGCAAAGAATTAGCAGATACAGCATCTATTTATTATTTATTTATTTAAATTTTTTTGTTTATTTTTATTTATTTATTTGAGAGTGACAGAGAGAGAAAGAGGCAGATAGAGATAGAGAATGGGCACACCAGGGCCTCCAGCCATTGCAAACGAACTCCAGACGCATGCGCCCCCTTCTGCATCTGGCTGACGTGGGTCCTGGGGAATCAAGCCTCGAACCGGGGTCCTTAGGCTTCACAGGCAAGCACTTGACTGCTAAGCCATCTCTCCAGCCCAGATACAGCATTTATTAACCAGTGAGTATACCCACAAGCCAAACTCACAAAAAGCAAAAGGAATTAACAGACCTATCATACTACTGAACACAAATTGAATATTTGATTTTAATAGATAACTACTTACAAAGCTGTTGTAAGGTTTTCCAGATACGATAATAAATTTTTTAAATTTCTTAAAATAGAAAAATTTAAAACAGTACATTCATAAATAAAACAATGATAATTGCACCTTAAAAATAGAAAAGGTGAGGAGTTGGGGATGTGGCTCAGTGCGAAGAATCCCTACGTAGCATGCGCAAAGCCCTCAGTTTGGTCCCCGGCACTGCATAAACTGAATGCGGTGGGGGACACCTGTAGTATGAGGAAACAGACTCAAGAGGATGAGAAGTTCAAGGTCATTCTCAACTACAGGCCAGACTGGGCTGCATGAGACTGTCCCGGAATAAATGAATAAATAAATATCTGAGAAAAAGAGTTCATCTCATCAGAAATCAGAAAAACATAAATTAGAGAAATAACATCTTTTGCTTATGCAACTTGCAAAAATAAGATTTATGATTTAAAGGATGGGCAAGGATATGCGGGAAGAGTACAAATTGGTCTAATCTTTCTGTAGTTACCATTTTCTGTTAAGGAATTTGTATTATCCTAACTTTATTTAAAATGTTTTCATTTATTTATTTGTGAGGAAAGAGAGAGAGAGAGAGAGAGAGAGAGAGAGAGAGAAATTGATTGAAAGTATGGGCATAACAGGGCCTTTGCCACTGCAAACGAACTCCAGATGCATGTGCCCCTTTGTGGATCTGGCTTCACATGAATACTGGGGAGTTGAACCAGGCCAGCAGACTTTACAAGCAAAACCCCTTAACTGCTGAGGCATCTCCTCAGCCCCAATCTTATTTTTTTTCTCAAGGTAGCATTTCACTCTAGCCCAGGCTGACCTGGAATTCACTATGGAGTCTCAGGGTGGCCTTGAACTCACAGTGATCCTTTTACCTCTGCCTCCCAAGTACTGGGATCAGAGGGGTGCACCACCATGCTTGGCTTTTTTTTGTTTGTTTATTTATTTATTTGAGAGCGACAGAGAGAAGGAGGCAGAGATAGAGAGAGAGAATGGGTGCACCAGAGCTTCCAGCCTCTGTAAACGAACTCCAGATGCATGCGCCCCCTTGTGCATCTAGCTAACGTGGGTCCTGGGCAATTGAGCCTCGAACCAGGGTCCTTAGGCTTCACAGGCAAGTGCTTAACCACTAAGCCATCTCTCCAGCCCTTGGCTTTTTTGTTGGCGGGGGGGGGGCGGGAACAAAGTCTTATATATCCCAGGCCAGGTTGCCCTTGAACTTGCTATGTAGGTGAGGATCACTTTAAATTTCTTACTTTCTTTTTGTTGTTGTTGTTATTTAAGGTTAGGTCTTGCTCTAGCCCAGGCTGACCTATAACTCACTATGTATTTTCAGGGTGATCTGGAACTCAAAGCAATCCTCCTACCTTTGCCTCCTGTGTGTTGGGATTAAAGGCATGCACCACTATTCCTGGCTCTTATCCTCCTTTTTTCTTTTTCTTCCTTTTCTCACTTTAATATTAAGCAGAAACTTTGTATGGACAAATCATGGGTTGGTACCATTCCCCTTTTTTCTGCCCTTATTCCATTGAGCGCCCTCCTCAGTGGGGTTACTGGTATTCACCATGGAATTATGGGTTATGAGTTGTGAGAGCAGCAGTCAGCCACTGGGGGAGGGGGGGTTCATTTCTTACCCTCTTGCTTCCACCTCCCCAGTGCTGGGATTACAGACATGCACCACCATGTCCAGTTGATTCAGTGCTGAGGGTTGAACCCAGGACCTTTGGCATGCTAGGTTAGCACTCTATATTCCCAGGCTCCTAACATTTGACCTACTGATTTTATTGTTTATAATCATGTTTGTGCCGAAAGATGCACAAAGAAGATATTTCATTGAGGAAGCTTTTAGAGCTGGAAAAACCCGAAGGAAGCTTTAGTGCTCACAGACAATACTAGTTCGTAATGGAGCATTCCTCGTGTGGCGCAGTGTGCCTGAGTTCCATCTCTGAACTGGCAGAGGGAATAATCGGAACACACTGAACTAAAAAAAAAAAAAAAAAAAAAAAACTGGTTGCTAAACAGTATCTAAGACATTGTCCATTCATATTGAAAGGCAACATTAAAACAAAGCTATTAATAGAGCTCTGTGTGCTCATACGTCTATGTCAATAACGCGTAGAAAGGCCTCGGGGACAGACTCATGGTAATAAACCACAGGGCTGGGAGGTGAACGAGGCACCTCAATGTTTATTTGATGCTACTTGTAGCTTCCCAAGCATAATGTGTTCATAGCCTATTTGTGTAATTAAAGGTTGCCCAGTGGTTAAAGGCACTTGCTTGCAAAGCCAGATGGCCCGGGTTCGAATCCCCAGTACCTATGCAGATGCACAAAGAGCCAGATGTACAAAATGGCACATGTGTCTGAAGTTCATTTGCAGTGGCAGGAGGCCCTGGCATGCCTATCCTCTCTCTGTTCCCTCTGTCAAATAAATAAATAAATAAATAAATAAATAAATGAAAATATTTGAGAAATTAAGCCTTTTCAAGTCAGGCGTGGTGGCATATGCCTTTAATCCCAGCACTCGGGAGGCAGAGGTAGGAGGATCAATGTGAGTTCTAGGCCACCCTGAGACTACAGAGTGAATTCCAGGTCAGCCTGAACCACAGTGCCACCCTACCTTGAAAAAACAAAAAAACAAAAAAAGAAAAAAAGAAAAAAAGAAAAAAAAAAAAAGGAAAAGTTAAGCCTTTTCGGCCAGGTGTGGTGGCGCATGCCTTTAATCTCAGCACTTGGGAGGCAGAAGTAGAGGATCGCCATGAGATCGAGGCCACCCTGAGACTACGTAGTGAATTCCAGGTCAGCCTGGGCTAGAGCGAGACTCTACCTCAAAAACACAAAAACAAAAAAATTAAGCCTTTCATAAACAAACACAGTGGTTTCCCCATATGCCATCACCCCTGTGTACCAATTTCACAGGTAGGAAAGCAGGCTGAGAAAAACTCCTCACCCAGGCCCACCAGCAAGCCAGGAATACAGGGAAGGAGCCAACAGCTATGAGAAATCAGAGAGGCCAGCCTAGGGCGACAGGGTGATGGTATGAGACACTCTTCATCCTTGAGAAGCTTGTAGCTTTGTTGATGAGACAACCTCCCAAAATTCCAAGGCTAAGTGGTCTAATCTGGTAAATTTAGAGTCAATAAGCCTAGCTTGGTGGTACATGTCGATAAACTTGGAGGCTGAGGCTAGAGGGTTGTGAGTTGGAGGTCAGTTTGACTGCATAGCAAGACCATGAGGAGGGGCATTTTCTTGGGCTATGTGCCAGGCAGAGCATTGGGAACTTTACATGCAGTAAATAATTTTTTATTGCTCCCCAATCCTGTGATATATGTACTATCGCTATTACTCCCGCCTTGTAGGTGGGATAGTCAAGATATGGATGGTTTAGGGTACCTGAAAGTAAGAGGTTTTGGAAAGTGAACTGAACAGTCTCACTCTAACCCTCTTCCTTTAAAAAAAAAAAAAAAAAAGCATTTTAAAGGAATGGGGCTGGAGATGTAGCTCAGTTGCTAGAGTGCTTGTCTCCCATGCATGAAGACCTGTGACAAATACCCAGACTGCATAAATTGGGTGTGATGGTACATGTGTGTAATCCCAGCACTTGGGAGATGAAGGCTGGCTGGAGGTTCAGAAGTTCATGGTCATACTTGGCTATATAGTGCATTTGTGTCCAGACTGGGATATAAGGCATCCGATCTCAAAATAAAATTTTTATAAAAGAAAGGAAGGAAAAAAGAAAAGGATGGGCTGTTAGGGAAAGTCTATAAGCCCTGCAGACCAAGGGAAAGGAGGGCAGAGCCACTATCCTTCTATCCCCATGCAGCGGCATGCCAGAGAGACAGAGAGAGAGAATGGGCATGCCAGGGCCTTTAGCCACTGCAAATGAACTCTAGAAGCATGCACCCCCTTGTGCATCTGGCTTATGTGGCTACTGGGGAATCAAACCTGAGTGTTCTGGCTTTGTAGGCAGGCGCCTTAACCACTAAGCCATCTCTCCAACCCCTTCTTTTCTTTTTCTCTTTCTTTTCTTTCTTTCTTCCTTTCTTTCTTTCTTTCTTTCTTTCTTTCTCTGTCCTTTCTTCCTTTCTTCTTCTTTTTTTCCATTTTTATGAGGCAGGATCTCACTCTAGTCCAGGCTGACCTGACACTCTAGTCCCCAGATGACCTCAAACTCATAGCAGTTCTCCTACCTCTGCCTCTCAAGTGCTAGGATTAAAGGCACACACCATCACACTTGTTTCATTTACTTCTTATCTGTATGGGTTTGTATATTATGGATGTTTCATATAAATGAGGTAAAAAAAAAAAAAGTCAGGTGTGGTGGCGCACACCTTTAATCCCAGCATTTGGGAGGTAGAGGTAGGAGGATTGACATGAGTTCAAGGCCACCCTGAGACTACATAGTGAATTACAGGTCAGCCTGAGCTATAGTGAGACCCTACCTTGAAAAATGAAACAAAAGAAAAACAAAAACAAACAAACAAACAAACAAACAAAAAGAATAAAACACTAGGTGACATTTTGCGTCTGGTTTCTTTCACTTGGTACACTATTTTCAAGGTCCAGCCATGTTATTCATATGTATCTATATTTCACTATTCTCTCTCTCTTCTTCAAGGTAGGGTCTCACTCTAGCCCAGGCTGACCTAGAACTCACTCTGTAGTTCCAGGTTGGCCTCCTACCTCTGCCTCCTGAGTGCTGGGATTAAAGGCGTGCTCCACCACGCCCAGCTTTATTTTGTCTCTTTTCGAGACAAGGTCTCATGTAGGCCAAGTTGTCCTCAAACTTAGCATGTAGGCCAGTTTAACTTTGAACTCTTGATCCTACTACCTCCACCTCTTAAGTGCTGAGATTTTAGGTGTGCCCTAGCAAACTGGTTGTACTTGATGTTGTGTGAACTTGTGCAAGTGCCCTTCTTCAGGCCTCAGTTTCATCATTGGTAATGAAGGGATTTGTTCTTGGGCATCTGAAATCATAATTTACGAAGCTCCTATGCTGACACTTTAAGGATAACAGCTCTAGTACTTTCAATAACCTTATAAGGCAGATTTAATTGTTTTCCCAGAAAGGAACCAGAGGCTCTGAAGCCAGTAACTGAGGAATCTTAGCTTGGAAATGTGAAGACTGGGCCAGCTATCTATGCATTTTTTTTTTTTTTTTTGGTCTCTCAGCAACTCTATATCTCCAAGTAACTTTCCCTCTTTGTGCCTTAGTTTTCTTCCCTGAAAAGTTAATACACATCTCTTCCTCATGGTGTTGCTGAGCGAAGAACCATTCACTCACTGAATCATTTGTTGCAGGGGGAGGAGGGGTCTCCCTGTGTAACCCAGGCTGATCTGTAACTCTGGATCTTCTACCTCCCAAGTTCCGAGGTAACAGGCAAGGCCTGGCTCATTGATGAGATCTTCATTGCTCCTTTAAGATGCCAAGCCTTGATGTATGTGAGGATGGAACAGAAAACAAGACAAAACCTCTGCTCTCACAGCATGTATTCCATTGAGGGGAAGCGAAACCCAACAAAGAAACCACCACCATCACAAAAACCAGGTAGTATAATGGTGAGTGAAGAAGCAGCACGCTGGGAGTGTAAAAGGAAGCCTTAAGAGATGACATTTTGGCTTTGGCTCCCTGACCAATGTACCAGAAACAAGCACAACACATTTCAAACAAACAAACACACACCCCGCACAAACAACCAGCACAAAGATGAGACAATGTGTAGACTCTTGAGCGCTCCAAAGGAGGCCGGTGCCCAGAAAAATCTAGGACCAATTTGTCTAGCGAAGGACAAACTAAAGGTTAGGAGGTAGGAATCAGCTTGTAAGAGGTTTTATGAAGTAATGACAGTGATGATGAAGGTCAAAGTAAAGGTTATGGCATTCATTGACTACAAAAGCTTTTATGGTATGGCCACCTTATACCAGAAACATCACTGGGCAATTAGCATTTAATAAGATAAATAGAATCCTATCCTTCACTATCTAAAAGAAAACATAAGATTCAAGTGAAAACTTAATTCCTATTTTTGTAACTATGCCCTGCAGGTAAAGGGAAATTCCCATAAGAGATCGCAGGGGCGCACAAAGTAGGATCGCACTCTCTGTGGTCTCGATCCCTCCTCCCGCAGCCAGGGGGCGCCGCGCCACTTCTCAGCTACATGGCGCCGCTCTCTCTGCTTCTCTTCTCGCTGCCCAGCACTTCCGGTAACTGGCGGAAGCAGGGGCCGGTGGGCACCGGAGCCGGGGTTTCACGGCATGGCGGGGGCGGGGCCGGGGGAGGTGTGCACCGAGCTGGCTGGGGCGTCCCTTGCCCCGGCCCCTTGAGCCAGGACCCGACAGGTGAGGACTTCTCCTTTTTGGCCCAGCCTCCAAGCCTGTCAGACCCTCTTCGGCGGGCTCCTCCCCGCAGGACACCGAGGCTCCGCGACCCCTCGCTTAGAACGCTTTTCCCATGGAGGCCCCGCCCCGGGCTTTTCTTTCCGGGGGCGCCCCCTCGGGCGTGCGTGTCCGCCCCTTGGCATCCCTTGCCCATTTTAGAAGCGATCACCGAGAGGGATGTGTGCACCTTACCCTCATGGGAGAACTCAAGCTTGGGGGAAAAACTTGCTATCACACCTTGAGTTAGTGGCTCTATTCAACCAGGCCTCCTTTCGTCCCATAACGTGCCGAAGCGCCTACTATGTGCCCAGCCCCAAGGGTAGGCCCAGAGAATGTTGAGGTGACCAAAGTAGACAAGGGTACTTCCTGTCTGGAAAATACAGTTTAGCGGGAAATCAGACATTAAACAGAGCCGTGCAAATGAACGGATTAAATAAAAATTAGGAAGATTAACCATGGGAAAGATAACCCAATGAGGAGCTCTGATTTAGATAGGGTGGTTCAGGGAAGACTTCGTAATGGAGGTGACACATTAGCTGTACCCTGACCAGTTAAAGCAAGGGCCAGGGAGGTGCATTTCAGAGAAAGGGAACAGCCGCAGTGGATGCCCGAGTTGGCCAACAACTTGGCATAAGGCAGGCCCAGTGTTTACGGAGGCTTGCTGTGTATCAAACACGGATGGACATAACAATATAGTATCTGTGTAGTCAATCCAGAAAGATAACTATTTATTTAGTGAGGGCCATAGAAGCAGAATTGCGAGTATCAAAAATGCAATGCAGAAACCCGGTGGTACGCCTTTAATCCCAGCACTGGGGAGGCAGAGGTAGGAGGATCGCCATGAGTTGGAGGCCACCCTGAGACTACATAGTGAATTCCAGATCAGCCTGAGGTAGCATGAGACCCTACCTCAGAAAACAAAACAAACAACAACAACAACAAAAAAATGCAGGAGTGACTTGTACGTTGGCATTTTTGTCTAATGGAGAAGTGAAAGAAGACTTACCCAAGGAAGTGATGAAGCTGGTAACTAGTACAAAAGCCAAGAGTGGAGTTTAACTTCTGTAAAGAGCCACATTGTATGTGTTTTAGGTGACTGTAGGCCATGTGATCTGTTGCAGCTACTCATGTCTCCCTAGGGCAAAGGTGGCCATATATTTGCATTGTGGAAATGAATTAATATAGCAGCCTTCCAGTGAAACTTGATTTGTATAAACAAAAACAGGGAGGCCAAAAGGGCAGAAGTATAGACATCCCCAAGTGTAGCTCCATATGCATTTTATATTCTTTAAAAAAAAACTTTTTAAAATTTTTATTTGAGACAGAGAGGGAGAGAGAGAGAGAGAATGGGTGCCCTAGGACCTCTAGCCACTGAAGACAAACTCCAGACTCATGTGCCACCTGTGCATCTGGCTTACTTGGGACCTGGAGAATTGAACCTGGGTCCTTAGGCTTCACAGGCAAGTGCCTTAACTGCTAAGCCATATCTCCACTCCCATTTTAATCTTTTTTTGGGGGGGGGTTTGAAGTAGGGTCTCTAGCCCAGGCTGACCTGGAATTCACTATGTAGTTTGAGGGTGGCCTCAAACTCATGGCAATTCTCCTACCTCTGCTGCCTGAGTGCTGGAATTAAAGGTGTGCGCCACCACTCCCAGCTCCAGTCCCATTTTATATTCTTATTCAGTAAATGTAGTTTTATATATGTATAAAATGGAAATGTTTTGCAAAACAGTGCGTGTTTTGTTGGTTTTTTGTGGAGGTGCTGGAGATCTAACCTAGGGCCTAGAACCCCCCTCCCCCCACCATTGTGTTTTTGATTTTCATTTCTCTAATGATTAGTCATGTACTCCTTTATTTGTTGGCCAATTGTATGTTTTGGAGAAATATCGTTTCAAGTACTTTTTCCAGTTTGGGATTGAGTGATATTTTGTTGTTGAGTTCTAGGGGTTCTTTATATATTCTAAATATGAACTCATTATCAGATATATGACTGGCAAATGTTTTCTCTTAATCGATAAGTTGCCTTTTCCCTTTTAATTGTGTCCTTTAATGCATAGAAGTTTTCTGTATTTGCATTTTCCTATTTTTGTTACATAATGCTTTTGATATCTGTCATAAAAGTCATTAAGTCCAGTGTCATGGAGTTTTCTGTTGGAAGTTTTGTAAACAGTTCTTTGTTTAGTGTTTAATTTATTTTGAGTTAGTTTTTTATTTATTTTTATTTAATATTTCATTTATTTGAGAGAGAGAGTGAGAGAGAGAGAATGAATGGGGTTCTAGCCATTGCAAACAAATTCCACATGTATGTGCTACCTTGTGCATCTGGCTTAGGTCCTGGGGAATTAAACTGAGGTCCTTTGGCTTTGCAGGCAAGTGCCTTAACTGCTAAGCCATCTCTTCAGCCCATATTTTGAGTTAATTTTTGTAAGTGGTGTAGGATAGGGGTGTTCTAAGCAGAGATTGCAGGTGTGTGTCACCACACTCAGCAAATGTATTTTTTTTATGGTTTTTAGTTTTTTTGAGGTAGGGTCTAACTCTAGCTCAGGTTGACCTCAAACTCATATCAGTCCTATCTCTGCCTTCCAAGTGCTGGGATTAAAGGCATGTGCTACCATGCCTAGCTGCAAATCTCATTTTTCTACTCTCCACATTTGATATACTTGTGGATTTGTTCTTTGAGCATTCTGTTAGCTGAGCATATTTGGAAGGTATTCCTTATGAATTACTTTCTTTCTTCAAACCTGTTTTTAGATTTAGAAATGCTAGCATCACTTTTAACTCTAATCTTGGGAGAAGTGTTAGTCACCTTGGGTTCAGTATGAAGGGAAATGTGTTTCATTTGCATATATTTATGTTTTGGTCAATTTTGTTATGTTTTCTTGACTTCTTTGTTTTTCTATGCAGAGATGTGATAATGGATCATCATGTTTCCACCATTAAACCTCGAAGAATCCAAAACCAGAACGTCATTCACCGCTTGGAACGCCGACGGATCAGTTCAGGCAAGGCAGGTACTCACTGGCACCAGGTCCGAGTGTTCCACCAGAATGTCTTCCCCAACTTCACAGTTGTCAATGTTGAAAAGCCTCCTTGTTTCTTGCGTAAATTCTCACCTGATGGACGGTACTTTATTGCTTTTTCTTCTGATCAGACATCTCTTGAAATCTATGAGTACCAGGGCTGCCAGGCAGCAGAAGACCTCCTGCAGGGATATGAGGGGGAGATCCTGTCCAATGGCAATGACCAGCGGTCAGTCAGCATCCGGGGCCGGCTTTTTGAGCGCTTTTTTGTCCTGCTACATATTACCAATGTGGCAGCCAATGGTGAGCACTTGAACCGGGAATGCAGCCTTTTCACCGATGACTGTCGTTGTGTCATTGTGGGCTCTGCTGCCTACCTCCCAGATGAGCCTCACCCTCCTTTCTATGAGGTATATCGGAACAGTGAGTCAGTGACCCCCAACCCACGGTCCCCTCTAGAGGATTATTCTCTTCACATCATTGACCTTCACACTGGCCGCTTGTGTGACACACGCACATTCAAGTGTGACAAAGTGGTTCTGTCGCACAACCAAGGGCTGTACTTGTACAAAAATATCCTTGCCATCTTGTCTGTGCAGCAGCAGACCATCCATGTCTTCCAGGTGACACCCGAAGGTACTTTCATTGATGTGCGGACCATTGGCCGCTTCTGTTACGAAGATGACCTGCTCACTGTGTCAGCGGTTTTCCCTGAGGTGCAGCGGGACAGTCAGACTGGCATGGCCCATCCCTTTAGGGACCCTTTCATCAACTCTTTGAAACATCGGTTGCTGGTGTACCTTTGGCGCCGAGCAGAACAGGATGGCAGTGCAATGGCCAAGAGGCGATTCTTCCAGTACTTTGACCAACTGCGGCAGCTGCGCATGTGGAAGATGCAACTTCTAGATGAAAACCATCTGTTTATCAAGTATACCAGCGAGGATGTAGTGACTCTGCGGGTCACAGATCCATCCCAGGTATGGGGTGAACACACCTGCCCTGTCATCTACTGGTCTCTCAGGCAAAAAGGGGAGGTTTCTCCACCTCCAGTCAGCCCCTCAGGAATGTACATCTTATGTGGTGTGAATTTTTGTTGTCCTTGAGCCCAGACTGAAAGTCAGCTCCATTTTCTTCTGGCTACATGTACTGATTTAGACAAATGGAAGCAAAATTTCAAGCCATTAATATCTACATAGCCAGCTGTGTGGTTATTATCCTGATTTTTCCATAGAACATTTTCAGTAGCTTTGAGACAGAAGCCCAAATGCTTTAAGGTTAAGGTGTGGACCACATAGACCTCCCACCTTGATTGTTTTCTAAAATTTTATTTGTTTGTTTGGGGTTAAGGGTCTCACTCTAACCCTGGCTGACTTGGAATTCATTGTGTAGTCTTAGGCTGGCCTTGAACTCACAGCTATCTGCCTGTCTTAGTCCCCCAAGCAAAATTTTTTTAATAATTTTATTTATTTATTTGCAAAGAGAGAGAGAGAGTGTGTGTGTGTGTTCAAAGGAAGGAATGAAAATGGGCATGCCATGGCCTAGTACCACTGCAAATGAACTTCAGACACATGTACTGCTTTGTGCATCTGGCTTTATGTGGGTACTGTGGAATCAAACTTGGGCCTTCAGGCTTTGCAAGCAAGGACCTGTCACCAACAGTGAAAATAAAACATCTGATCTTGCAATTGGGTGTGGGTACTGGGGAATTGAGCCCAGTCTGTCAGGCTTTGCAGGCAAGCACCTTAACCACTAAGCCATCTCTCCAGCCCCCTTATATTTATTTCTTTGTCAAACTTTATATTGTTCATATGTTTCTGTTTCATCAAACACACCAGTCCATTACTCTGTCTATATTTATTTATTTGAGAGTGAGAGATACAAAAATAGGCAGGGAGGGAGGGAGAGAGAGAGAGAAAATGGGTGCTCCAGGGCATCCAGCCACTGCAAATGAACTCCAGATGTGTGTGCCCCTTTTGCATCTAGCTTATGTGGGCCCTGGGGAGTTGAACTTTGTTCCTTTGGCTTTGCAGGCAAGTGCCTTAACCACTAAGCCATCTATCTATCTGTGTATCTGTCTGTCTATCTGTTTTGTGTGTGTGTGTGTGTGGTGTATTCCTCATGCACTGACCTGTGGTATAGGACCCTTGCCTTAGGTGGCTGGAGCAGAACATCATGTGTCCTGTTCCATTGCTCTTTGATTTTTTTTTTTTAATTTTATTTACTTGAAAGCAGAGAGAGACAACAAGAGAGAAAGAATGGGCACACCAGAGTCTCTGGCTGCTGCAAAGGAACTCCAGATGCATGCGTCATTTTCTGCATTTGGATTTACATGGTTATTGGGGAACTGAACTCAGGTCGTTAGGTTTTGCAGGCAAGTGCCTTAACCGCTGAGCCATCTCCAGCCCCTGCTTTTCAATTTTTGTTTGAATCAGTCATTTGAGACTTTACCCTGACCTTGCCCACATGCTAGAACATAGGATTCTGACTAGTGGAAGAATTAAAAGGAAACCGTACTTCCTGTTCTGCTAGGAGAATCCTGAGGACTGCAGACCCTGAAGAATTTTGAGTTTATGTGAAAGATGTTGATGGGGGAGAGACATTCCTCAAAAGAGAATACGTGGAGGCAAGAGCACAGACTGCCAAGTGTGCTGGTGCTCTGCAGCTTCTGCTTCCCTACAGTTCTCGTGCCTAGGAGGCAGAAGCAGGAGAGCTGGAGTTTGAAACCAGTCTGGATTATGACACCCTATCTCAAAATAAATACATAACAGCAAAGAAGGGTGAACACAGATACTGCTGAGACTTGCATTAAAACACCACGTGGAAATTAGGACACTGTGGTTATTTGTCTCCGAGAAGCTGTCCACTGCAGTGTTAATCAAGTAAGAGAGTGACCTTTCTGTGCCATTGTCTCCCATTTCCTACCCCATGGCCAACTCTGCTGTTTCCAGGTTGCCTTCTTAGGTACTAGTTTGGAAATTCAGAACAGCCAGGTAAACAGTAGACCATAAAGTCAACTGACTGGTTTCTCTCATTGACCTGCAACCGACTGCTTATATAGAAGAGATACTGTACAGGGAGTCATTTCTACATCCTCAGGAGCCACCTCAGGTAAAATACCTTCCAATAGTTTTTTCTTCTGAGCCAGGCCTAGCATTCTAAAAGAGGGGAGTGATATGGTTAAGGTAATGTTTTATTGGTTCTTTTTCTTCCCTGTTAGTGATGAATAGGCCCCACTCAGCCATCATAGGTGAACATCTAGTTCATCTTTTGCGTCATGGGAGACGGGCACTAGAGTCTTTGACTTCTTTCCCCTCCTGTCCTTAATTTCCCAGTCTGCCCTGGAGGGAAAGCTGGTGAATGTTTGTGTAATTTTATATTCACATAATTATTAAAGATCCTGTTAAAATCCTGATATGATCAAAGTGTTGCCCATGTCTATAGAAAGGACATGAGTCAATCTTTTATTTAGGTTGCAGCTATAATTACCTTTCTATTTTGGAGGGAATAAGTTGTCTATGATCACTGCATTTGAGATTATCCTTTTTTCCTTGGCTAAAAGGTGACCTTTTTTTTTTTTTTTTTCTGATAGTTACAGTCAGTTGTGACTAGAAATGCTGTTTGGGTTGTGTCCTCTGCTCATGGAGCCTGAAACTCTATACCAGTCTCTCTGCCCCAGTTGTCCTCCTCTGTCCTCCCCCAGTTTAATTTGATAGGTTCCAATAAGGTTAATGAGTAAAAAGTGCAGCCATACACAAAGCCTTGGTAATATTATGGGTATTATTCTCAGGTTGCCCTCCAGCCTCTTTAATTTCCAGCCAAATTTAATTTCCAGGTGACTGCAAAGCCATGTAAAAGGAGCTCTGGGAAGGACTAATTACTAGTAAAACAGGTGGGCCACATGGCTCCAGTAATGGGTAATGGAGATTTAGATTCAATCAGAGGAAGGTGAAATACTAATCCTGATGTTCTAAAGACTTCTAGAATCCTTCTGGAAGCTTGCAGATTAATTCACACTACTGTATACACTGTGACAAAAACTTGGGGTACCTGGAGCTTCCTATTAGGGCAGAGTCCTGTAGGTATAAGGAAGAGGCCTGGTCACCCAGGGGCCCATTCAGAAAAAGCAGCAACTTTGCCACCTATGGCATTTGAATGCTTTTCAGTTCCCCCCTCTGATCTTAATTTCTACAAATTTCAACTGTGTCTTACAAATGCTCTTGGCTGAAAGAACATTTATAAAGAAAGAAATGGAAAATGCTTCTCTGATTTTTCATTTGTTCACCAGCAGTACCCTGCCTGGATACAACTTGCCTGGGCAGTTTTAGCACACAATGTACTTAAGGCGTCTCTCTGCATGTCAGAAATATTAAGAGGGAAAAATAAATGCCCCTAAATTGAACTTTCAACTATAGACATACAAGAGAAAATCATTTGCCAACTGGCAGCCCCAGGTTGCAAATCACTTTCTCAGCAGGAAAGAAAATTATTTCTGGCATTTTAAAAAAAGTTGTTTTTTTTTTTTTTTTTTAATCTCAGTGTAGGTTGTGGAACAAGTAGGGAATAAACACTTGTAAGGAAAAATATTGAATTTGCACAGTTTGAAATGAAAGATTGAAAACCTTTTTACGCATAGATGCTGGTCCACTCACTAATTCTAGCAGTTCAGCTGCAGTGGGAATCTGGCAGCATTGAGGCTCTCAACTCTGATAAAGCCATCTCTGTTCTTTCCATTCCCAGAACCCCCGGAGCCATGTTTCCACCCCAGTGCTGTTTGGGTGGCCTGGATTCTAAGTCAAGTGGTAAGTTGCCTAGGCAAGGCTGACCCGTAGCTGTCTTCTTCTGCAGGCCTCGTTCTTTGTGGTATACAATATGGTGACGACTGAGGTGATTGCTGTGTTTGAGAACACATCGGATGAACTTCTAGAACTGTTTGAGAACTTCTGTGACCTCTTCCGTAACGCGACCCTGCATAGTGAAGTCCAGTTTCCCTGCTCGGCTTCTAGCAACAATTTTGCAAGGCAGATCCAGCGTCGGTAAGCTGTGTACCACTAAGCTTAGCAGCCTTACCTTTTCTATAGAACAATTGTTAGTATTAGGCCAGTCACCACTTCCCCCAGGACACTTTCTCTCTGTCCACCTGACCTTGTTCTGCCTGTTATGTCCACCTCCTATGTGATTCTGACACACTCCTATCTGTCACCACTTGTGGCATTACCTGGGCATTGTCTTGGATCATTCTGAGGATATATGTGATCTGCAGAAAGATAGAGATGATGTCTGTTTATTGCTGTGTCCTCAGTGGTGCACTGCTAAGCCTTTAAATATTTTTGAATGAATGATTAAGGAAATTATTTTAGAACTTTGTATTAAATATGGTGTGTGGAACTCAAGTATTTATCTCTATTCTATTGCAAAACACCACTAAAAGGAAAATGAAGGAGTGAACCATAATGACAGAATAAGAGGAGACCTTTGGAGACCAGAGACAGTGACAACGTTTTTGAAGTGGAAAAGCCTGTGCATGAGTGATAACTAAATTTACTGTTCCTCAGCTTTGTTGTCAAGAAGCAACTTTGCCTTGAACTGGAGAGATGGCTTAGTGGTTAAGTGTACTTCCTGTTTAAGCATGAGGGCCTGAGGAGGTCTAAGACTACTTGAGTTTGAATTTCTAGAATCCACATTAAATAGCTGGGCATGGCATGGGCACCCATGGCCCTGGTTCTGTAGGAAGCAAAGGCCTTGGAATTGCCAGAGCTAGTGGGGGGCGGGGGGAAGGCAACTGGTAGCCATGTGTGTGGGTAAACAACTTTAATCCCTGCATTCAGGAGGCAGAGGTAGGAGGATTGCCATGAGTTCAAGGCCACCGTGAGACTATATAGTGAATTCCAGGTCAGCCTGAGCTAGAGTGAGACCATACCTTGAAAAACAAAAACAAAACAAACAAAAAAGCAGCTGGCCAGCTCTGAGATCAGTAAGAAACTCTGGCTTAAACAAGAACAGGTGGAAGAGCAGTGGAGCAGGACACCTGGCATTCCACTCTGGCCACCACAGGCAAGTACACCCTGCTATAGGAAGAAAGCACATGCGATGGCATATGGGCACATATACCACACACACAAAGCAAATTAAAACGGAGGGGGGAAGCAAACTTACTTTCTTCATCATAGAACTCTGAAAGGTTCAGGAAGTTGGAGGCCCTAGGTACCTATGATGATATGAACCTGTGAGGTAAGATTGAAATCATGAAGATTGGTGCAGTTCTTAAAAGTAGCAGTCAGAGCCAGGTGCGGTGGCGCACGCCTTTAATCCCAGCACTCGGGAGGCAGAGCAGTAAGTTCGAGGCCACCCTGAGACTACATAGTGAATTTCAGGTCAACCTGGGCTAGAGTGAGACCCTTCCTTGAAAAACTTAAGAAAAGAAAAAAGAAAAAAGTAGCAGTCAGGTGCTGGAGAGGTGGCTATAAGTGGTTAAGGCATTTGCCTTCCAAGCCTAAGGCCCCAGGCTTGATTCCCCATTACCCATGTAAGCTACATGCACCAGGTGGCTCATGAGTCTGGAGTTTGTTTGCACTGTCTAGAGGCCCTAGTGTGCCCATTCTCTCTATATATATCTGTTTCTTTCAATAAATAAATAAACAAAAATATTTTTTAAAAAGTAGGAGTCAGACCCTCGAGACCTTTGTCTAGACCTACAGTCATCAAGTCACCCTCTCCTTCTTTCCCTTCATGAAGGGCTGAATGTTTATTCTGCAGAATAAGTAAACCAGAGAGGCTTCCATCTCAAGTTCATGAGGTAGGGCCAAGAGTGGGATGAAACACATCATGTTAAAAACAAGAATTAAATGAAAGTTGGCATACTCAAGGTAAGACTGCTGTTGTCCTTCCCAGAGATGGCATCCAGGCTTTTGTACCCCAGGCAGATGAGAATTTTTTCCATAGGAAAACTTACCAACCCAAAGAAGAAGCTTTCAAATACTGACAACTGAAGTTTCATCATAAAACATCTAGGTCACTAAATTGAGACCTACCAGTCAGCAAGGGCCTCTTATGAACCAAAGTATTTAAGAACTGTCAGTACATTAATTACACAGACGGATGATTCCTTTGGGCCAAGAGCCCCAAACTAAACCTTGCTGTAGTCAGACAGGGCCTCATCAGATTTCACACCTAAACTGTTTTAACCTTAAACAGGTTTGGAAAATACCTGCTTTAAGTCCCAAGATGGGTCAGACCACATTGAGTGGATGAATCAGAATAAGCATTAGTGCTCCTGGGAAACAGGAACAAACACATTAACTCAATGCAGTGGCACCATGTTTATAAAAAAGGACAGTTCTGGATTGGAAACAGATACTTAGGTCTGACAACTAGCTTGCTTTTTCTTTTCTTTGGTACACATATCTTCTGCCTTAGTAACATCTCAATTCAGTACAGAGGATTTTTGGAAGCAGAACATGGCTCATGTGCTTTTTTTTTCATTCTGAAATGAGCTTCCTTTTTGTCTTATTTATTTGCATATGAGAGAGAGAAATAAGAATATGGACATGCTGGGGCCTTTTGCCACTGCAAATGAATGTCAGATACAGGTGCCACTTTGTGTATCTGTCTTTATTTGGGTACTAGGGAATTGAACCTGAAGCCAATAGGCTTTGCAAGCATTTTTAACCACTGAGCCATCTCCCCAGCTTCTGAAATGAGTTTTCTTTGTTTTATTATTTGAGACAGGGTCTTGCTATTAGTCCAGGAGGTGGTTCTCCTGCCTCAGTCTTCCTAGAGTTGGGATTACAAAAATGAGACACTACATTGGCTTTTTTTTTCTTTTTCCTTTTGGTTTTTTGAGGTAGGGTTTCTCTCTAGTCCAGGCTGACCTGGAATTCACTATTTAATCTCAGGGTGGCCTTGAACTCACAGCGATCTTCCTACCTCTGCCTCCCAAGTGCTGGGATTAAAGGCGTGTGCCACCACACCTGGTGGGTTTTTTTTTTTCCTTTGATAATGCTAGGGATCAAACTTAACAATTTTGTTCTTTCAAAGTTAACTTTTAAATTATGTATATTATTAACAATTAATAGAAGGTAGGTATTAGTCAAAACCTTAAAAAAGGGCTAAGGGAGATGGCTTAGTCAGTGAAATGCTTGCTGTGCAAGCATGAGGACCTGAGTTTGTCTTCCCAGCTCTTAGATAAAAGCCTGGTATGGTAGCCTGTAACTGCCATCCTAGTTTTGGGGGTTGGGTGTGGGAGACAGGAGAATCTTTGAGGCTCTCTTGCTAGCTACAGTTCCAGTTCAGTGAGAGACCCTGTCTGTAAAAGCAAGGTGATATTGACCTCTGGCCTTTCTGTGCCATGCTGTTGTGTGAGCAAATGTCTGTCATCTCAGGGAATGATGACAGAAGCAAAGTAATGGTTCCATGCAGATGCAGCTTGATGAGCCAATGAGTTTGATTGGAGTTACTTAAAGGAATGTGGGAACTTGCAGAACACAGGCAACTTGTAATTATATCACTGAAGAAAATGTCTCTTTTGCTTAAACAATCCTTGTCTATATGTCTTTGGTAAGGGGTGGGGCTTTGTGAGCTCCTCCCCTTAGCAACTATTACCTGTCTATAAATTCTGGGGAGGGCTGTGGCCTTGTGAGCTCTCCCCCCTCCATGACTAAAAACTAATGGGCCCAATCTTGTGCCAGCCTCCTGGTCATCACAGCTGCTGACAGTTCAAGAGAGCAACAGTCATGTCATGCCCAGAGGTCAGCATTCCACAGCACATGTGCACGTATGTGCATGTGCTTCCCCCACACATGTATGCTCACACACAGATTAAAACACATACCACACAAAGAGGTAAGTTTCATGGGGGGATGACAGGGATTTTGTTTTAGATTTACTGCTTTGTAGGCAAGTGCTTTAGCTGCTAAATAATCCCTCTAGCCCCCCACCCCCCGAGCTCAGGATTTTTGACTGCAGCTCCAATCAAAGGGACAGAAGGGCTGGAAAGATGGCTCAGTGGTTAAGGCACTTGCTTTCAAAGCCTAACGACCTGGGTTTGATTCCCCAGTACCCATGTAAAGCCAGTTGCACAAAGTGATGCATGCATCTAGAGTTTGTTTGCAGCATCTAGAGGCCCTGGCATGTCCATTCTCTGTGTGTGTGTCTCTTTTGTCTCTCTCTGCTTGCAAATAAATGATTCTTTTGTAAGGGGAACAAAATATGTTCCATTTGCCAAGGTTTTTTTAAAAATATTTTTTGGGTGGCCTCAAACTCCTTATGTATCCAAGGATGAGCTTGAATTTCTGGTCCTTCTGCTTCTACCTTCAAAGTTCTGGGATTGTAAGCAGGTATCTCCATGCCAGGCTTCAAGGTTTATTTCATCATTGACACTGAGGCTGTGAAAATGACCATGAAGGAGAATGGTAGAAAAGCAGAGTTGCTAGCAGGGCTTGCTTCTATAGGAACTGAGAAGTCATCCTGTTTACCTAGTACCACAGATGAGCAGGGAAACAAACAGTAATTGAACTAAAGTCCTTGTTGTTATCAAAGTTAGAATCACTGCATTTAAAAAATTTTACTTGTCTCAAGAATGGGATGTTAAATCATATTTAGGTGTTCCTGGCTTGAGGCGATATCCCATTTGGTAAAAAGCTTCCAGCGCAAGCATGAAGATTTCCATCCCCAGAATCTATGTTCAAACAGCCAGGCATTTTATAATCCCAGCACTGGGGATGTGGATACAGGTAGATTCCGGGGCTTAGTGGCCAGCCAGTCTAGCCTATGTGATGAGTTCCAGGCGTTTGGGAGATCCTATCTCAAAAAAAGGTGGACAGTATTTTGAGGAACAACCCCCCCAAAGTTGTCCTCTGGCTTCTGCACACATATGCACATGCACGCGTACACACAAATGTGTAATATCAACAGTTCATATTCTAAGAAGCTAGTAAAGTAAAAAAGAGAAAATCCTATCATGTATGCAAACAAAGTTGTTAATGTTTAATGTATCTGTCTTTTTTCAAAGATTTTTTTCTAATTTATTTCTTTAAAAATATTTTATTTTTTTGTTTGAGTGAGAGAAAGAGGCAGATAAAGGAAGAATGGGCATACTGGGGCCTCCAACCACTGCAAATGAACTGCAGATGCATGTGTCACCTTGTGCATCTGTCTTTTGTGGATCCTGGGGAACCGAACCTGGGTCCTTAGGCTTCGCAGACCTTAACCTTAACCACTAAGCAAGGTTAAGGTGTCTTAACCACTAAGCCATCTCTCCAGTCCTTAAAGATTTTCAATTTGTGTGTTGAAGCTTATTGTATAGCCAGTATTGTTGCCTACTTTTGTTTGCCATTATGATAAACATTTTACCCTATAATCAGTGAAAAGCCACAACTTTTCATTGTTTTAATATTTTTCTTTTCATTGTCTTAAATAGTGCAGTGTTGAATGTGCACAGAGCTTTGTCTGTGTGTGGAGAGTTCCTTTGGGCAAAAAATAGAGTTATAAGCCAGGCTTGGTGGCTCATGGCTGTTGTTCCAGCATTTGGAAGACTGAGGCAGGAGGATTGCTGTGAGTTCAAGGCCAGCTTGGGCTAGATACTGAATTTGAGGCTAGCCTCAACTACATAGTGAAACTCCCAAAAAAGAAGAAAAAAGTTAAAGGAGAGGGTATCTCAGTGGTAGAGTGTTTGCTTAGCATGTGTGAAGCCCTGCATTCAATCCCCAGTTGGAGGGGTAGGGAGGGAATAGAGAGAGTTACATGGTCAAATATTAATTTAGTGTTATTTCCAGTAATGAGAAATACTTACTCCATAGTATTTTCAGCAATAAGTAAGGTGTATGTGTGTCTTTTTCTTCTTTGGGCTGCTGATAATTTTGCAAGTTCTTACACTTTATTTAAGCATAAAGTTTGGTGGAAGGCAACTTATAATTGATCCCAAGAAGAGTCTGGGAATCTGTCCAGATTCCCTTTGCTCCTTCTTAATTCTGTCTAAGGCTGGTATTTGGGGAATGAAGTTCTTTAATTTTTCCTCCTACTTGAGTTATTATCAAAAAGATGTGGAAATAGTTGTCATAGACTAGTTCTACTCATTTTAAACTTGTTTGTAATGTTTCCTGTTTCTGTTGTCTCCTTTGTAAGATTAACTGTAGCTTGTCAGACTTCCCATGTATGAGAGTTCTGTCTTTAGTCCTATGTAGGGTTTAGTTTTTATTTATAGAATGAGTGGCTTTTGGAAATATGTATGTGAGTTTAAAACCAAGGCAACCACTAAGAAAATCTTCCTGGGTACTTTGTTTTAGGTTCAAAGACACAATTATAAATGCCAAGTATGGAGGGCACACAGAGGCAGTGCGCCGTCTGCTGGGCCAGCTCCCTATCAGTGCCCAGTCTTACAGTGGGAGCCCCTACCTGGATTTGTCTCTCTTCAGCTACGATGACAAGTGGGTGTCAGTCATGGAACGACCCAAGACCTGTGGAGATCACCCTATCAGGTACATTGTCACTACCACAGCTGCAAAAACTATTAAAGGTGAAAGGTGTCTTGCTTTTTTTTTCTCCTTGTCCCTGACATCAGGTCACTGTGACTGTCTCCACTTGTACTCAAGGGTTAGACTGAAAGGGCAAGCTATTTCTGTCATGTGATGAGTATTTGGATCATTTAAGTATTATTCTCGTAAATTAACTACTGCTCTTTTTGCTTTCCCATGAAAATATTTAACTTAAAAGTATCTAGGGAAATGGATTACATTGTCTTAAAGTAATCTAATACCAGCCCATAACATTTTTAAGTATTATCTGACTCAATTTTTAAAATCCATGTTAATAGAAGAGGTAACAGATACTATGTGTTATTTGAAAATTTGAAGCTAGTACCTTGCAGACATTCCTCTCTCCCAAAAGTCCGAATTTGTCTGTCTCTCTCCTCCTGGAGCCTGTACTGTTCTGCATCACTGTTGGGGTTGCCTTGGCAGTGAGGCCTTCTATTCCTGAGCCCTAAGCTGGAATTTTGAAGGTCTTTTCACAAAGAAACTGTGGCGCTTAGACCTTTATAGAAAATTCCTTGTCTCCTTCCCTCCCTGTCTTCCTCCTCCTTTTTTTCCCCCCCCCTCTGAGATAGGGTTTCACTCTAGCCCAGGCTGACCTGGAATTCACTGTGTACTCTCAGGGTGGCCTCAAACTCAGCCATCGTCCTACCTCTGTCTTCCAAGTTCTGGGATTAAAGGCATGTGCCACCATGCCTGGCTTTTTTTTTTTTTTTTTTTTGAGACAGAATCTCAAGTACTCCAGGCCTGCCTCAAATTTGCCATGTGCATAAGGATGGCTTTGAACTCAACCTGCTGCTTTTGCCTTCTGAGTGCTAGGATTATAGGTGCACACCACTGCAGTCAGCTATAGTAGATATATTTCAGTGTAGCTTGGTAGAGGTGCTTGCTTAACATGCATAAAGCTTTGGGTTTGATCCCTAGCACTGCATAAAACTAGGGTGGTAGCACTTATTGTAATCCCAGTAATTGGGAAGATAACTGAAGTTCAAGGTCATTCTTTGCTATATAGTAAGCTCCCTCTTTTACTTTCCTTGCATTGAAATTGTTGAAGAAACTAGGTTGTTCATCCTGTAGTGTTCCCCACATTCTAGACTTGCTCATTACATCTGTAGAGTAGTAGTTATCATATTTCTCATTTCCCCTATTTCTTGTTACTGGTAGTTAGATTTAGAAGCACAAACAGCTCACTTTAAATTACAAGCCTGTGTTTGTTGGACTGTGTGGGTAGATTAATGTACTTTTACACATAAAAGCACATAATGGACCTCATTTGATATAGTCAAGTAGATACATTTCTATCCTTGCTGACTTCCCTGCCTTTCTCATTTGAAAGATGAACCTAAGTAACACAGCGGCATGCCACTGCCTGTGACTTCAGAAGCTTCTCTTGTAATTCCTTTTGATTTTTAATTTAAAATAAGAAAGTGAGGCACTAAAGGCATTTGAAGAGGTAATGCTGTTGCTCTACCACCTTCGTGGTGTATTCCATTTGGGTATTTGTTTACGCATGTTTATGTTGTAGGCTGTAACTGCAGCAGGCATCATATTTTGTAGTCTGCTCTAGTTTTATAAATGTTTTCCCGTCTTGTGACATAATCCTCACAATTACAGTCCTAATGATGACATATTATTCCATCAAGTAGATGTGTCATAGTTTATTAAACTATTCCCCTACTACTGAGCATTTATTCTTTTATGCATTTTCTCATTAGAGTGAACCATATAGTAGTCATTTTTAATCATGTTGGTACTTTATTTAAATTCTTAGGAATGAGATTATTTCACCAAAACATATGAATATCTTTAGGTTTGCTTATACATTTGCTTTCCAAAAAGTGGAACTATAACTGATGTGGTGGCGCACGCCTTTAATCCCAGAACCTGGGAGGCAGAGGTAGGAGGATCACCATGAGTTTGTGGCCAGCCTGAGACTATATAGTGAGTTCCAGGTCAGCCTGGGCTAGACTAAGACCCCACCTTGAAAAAAACAAAAACAAAACAAAACAAAACAAAAAAAAGGGGTGTGTGTGGAATTACAGAGCTTTTTTATCCAGGGCTCTTCATTTTCTGGAACTTGTCCTAATTCAGCCCTAAGCCTGTTCATCATATCTAGTTTCCCGAACCACAAGTTATTTTTTTTATGTTGGGAAAAGGACTAGAATAAACAGAAGCATCTTTTGTCTCACAATATTAGATGAAAAATTCAAAACTACTTATTTTGTCATCAGGCAAGCACTCTACTGCTAAACTACATCCCCATACCCCATTATTTTATTTCTGTGTGCAAAAAGAAAGAACCTTCAAAGAGAATTTAATTCCTTTAAAATTTTTGTTTTGTTTTGTTTTTCTGAGGTAGCATCTTACTGCAGCTCAGACTGACCTGGATCTCACTCTGTAGTCCTAGGCTGGCCTCAAACTCACAGCATTTCTCCTACTTCTGTCTCCCGAGTGCTGAGACTAAAGGTGTGCACTACCATTACTGCCTTTTTTTTTTTTTTTGAGACAATGGTCTCATGTACCCTAGGCTGGCCTCAAACTTGCTAGGTAACCAAGGCTAACTTGAACTTCTAATCCTCTTGCCTGTGTCTCCTGAGTGTTGGCTTTACAAGTGAGTGCTATTACACTCCACTGGAGAATTTATTTTTATTTTTATTTCATTTTGGTTTTTTGAGGTAGTATCTCACTCTAGTCCAGGCTGACCAGGACCACTGTATAATCTCATAGTGTCCTTGAACTAAGTGATTCTCCTACTTCTGCCTCCCAAGTGCCATAATGCCTGGCTTGGAGAATTTATTTTTAAAACTAAAAAGCTTAAAGATGAGCTAGAGTTGTACTGTCCTCTAGAGTAGCCACTAGCCACATGTAGTTATTAAGCACTTTCAGTGAGATAAGACCAAGTTGAAATGTGTGCAGTGACAAGTACTAACAGATTTCCCAAATTTAGTTAAAAATATTAATTTAAAAATATATTTATTTGGGCTGGAAAGATGGCTTAGCAGTTGAGGCATTTGCCTGAGAAGCCTAAGGACCCATGTTCAACTCTCCAGATCCTACTTTAGCTGGACACAAAAAGGTGAGGCAAGCACAAAGTTGCACATGCCCACTAGGTGGTGCAAGTGTCTGGAGTTTGATTGCAGTGGCTGAGGCCTGGGAGTGCCAGTTCTCTCTCTCTTTCTCTCTGACTCTTTAAAAAAATTAAAAAATATATATATTTACTTGATATGGGCAGGGGGAGAGAAAGCAGCAAAAAGAGAGACTGGGCACTACAAGCCCACTAGACACTGCAAATGAACTCCAGACACATGCGCCATCTTGTACATCTGGCTTACATGGGTCCTGGGGAATCACACCTTGGTCCTTTGGCTTTGTAGGCAAGCACCTTAACCACTAAGCCATCTCTCCAGCCCCTATTAATGTTTTTACAGTGATTATATGTGGTCATAATAGTTTGATTTATTCGACTGAATCAAATATATTAACAAAATTAATTTCACTTTTCTTTTTTTTAAAAAAGTATTTATTACTTAAGAGAGAGAGGGAATAGGCATGCCATGGCCTCCTGCCACCACAAATGAACACCAGATGCATGTGTCACTTGTGCATCAGGCTTTAAATGGGTACTGGGGAATCAAACATGAGTTGGAGGCTTTGCAAGCAAGTGCCTTTAACCACTGAGCCATCTCTCCAGCCCCCACTTTTATTTTAATGTGGCTCTATAAAAATTTAAAATTACCATGTGTAGTGGTGCACACCTTTAATCCCAGCACTTGGGAGGCAGAGGTAGGAGGATCTCCATGAGTCCAAGGCCACCCTGAGACTACATAGTGAATTCCAGGTCAGCCTGGGCTACAGTGAGACCCTACCTCGCAAAACCAAAAAAAAAAAAAACATTTTTTTTTTTAATTAAACTGTGTGTGGTGGCTTATGCCTTTAAACCCTGCTCTCAGGGGCCTGCCATAAGAGGCTCACTGTGAGTTCCATGTCTGTCTGAGCTAGTGTAAGACTCTGCCTCAGACAAACAAACAGAAATTTTAAAATTATACATGTAGCTGAGACTTCCAGCTTGCATTTCTAGCTCTGCCCTAGAGAGTCTTTTGGCATGAGCTGTTGGAACTGGCGATAGTATGAGTGTATAACTAACTCATCTTGAGAAAAAGAAGTGACCACTGACTCAGGACAGCACAGTTAACTGCATAGTCACTCTGCCGCTAAAATGAGCCACTAAAATAATCAGGTAAGGTTATTTCCTAACACTGTTAATCTGGGGTTGATGGAAGAGATTTCATTTATTGGGTAAATAGTGACTGGCTGTATCTCCCACTCTCCAGATTCAGGTTGGTGATGATGTCAACACTGGATTCTCTTTTGTACCTCTTTTGTTTTTTGTCTAGGTTCTATGCTCGGGACTCTGGCCTGCTCAAGTTTGAGATCCAGGCTGGCTTGCTCGGCCGCCCCATCAACCACACAGTGCGACGCCTGGTTGCTTTCACTTTTCACCCTTTTGAACCTTTTGCCATTTCTGTGCAGAGGACTAATGCGGAGTATGTTGTCAACTTCCACATGCGACACTGCTGTACTTAGGTGCCTCACCTCAGCTAGGTGGTCTGGCCTTCCAGGACTTCACCCTGTGCTTGTCTCAGTGGACTCCACTACCAAAGCTGCTGGGTGCCAGCGTTGGGGGTTCCAGATTGGTGTACCTCATATGGGCCACAGCCAGAGAGGAGTCGAGGATGTAACCCAGTGGGGTTTTTCCAGTGTATGCCGTACTGTTACTGATGGGTTTGAAGTCCTCTTGCCTTTTCCCTGTGGGAACACTCAGCATTAAGTCCATTTAATTTTTATCAGTTAGCATTTTGTGGCTGTGAACATAAAAGCATTACACCTTTTCCCCCTTTGATGTCATTTCTATGGCATTATGATCTGCGCCCGAAGCAGGTAAATCATGTTTATGCATGAGAACTGTGTGTCCTTCCCACTTACCCAACAAGCAGGGCTATCTTTATAAGGAAAAAATAAAGCCTTGGTATTTTCTTACATAAATATCTTCTGTCTGATGTTCCTTCACACCTTGTTTTTTGGGCTACTTGGGTGTGGGGAAGGGCTGTGAGAGAGGAGAGGCCCTGGATGCTGCAGCTTCTCCTGGGAGCATTAAGTGGCGAGCACCAGCCTAGAAGGAAGGCAGTCATTTGCCAGCATTGTTCCTTCCTGAGAGTGTTCCCCTGGGATCACTAGCCCGGAGAAGCTGACCATAATCGCACATCCTCATGTGGAAGCATGCTCACATCTGCCATCCGTGTCATGCTGGTGGGAGAGCCGGCAACCCTTGTGAGCTTGGCAGAAACAAACACCGTGTAGCACGTACTGTCCTTTGGGTAGCAGGAGCTGGCAAGCTCCAAGTGTCCTTAAAGAAAGCAGACTGATTGTCCCTGGGTGGCCGAGTTGTCATTGTTAACCTACAAATACCTGCTGGCCCTTAGACTGCATCCTTCTTGTCACATTCTCCACTAGTCTCCTCAGATGGGCTTGTCAGACTATTTGTTTCATCTGCATAGTGTGTTCCCTAGTAATGTAGTCAGCTTGTGTAGCAGACAGCTTCAGGTTCGCTGAGATGAACTTCCAGACCAGGCACAGTTATGGAGGAAGGGATATTTATTGAAGCTTACAGATCCAGGGGAAGTTCCATAATGGCAGAAAAAGCTGGCCTGCCTTCACAGGCCCAAGCAGAGAGAGAGAGAGAAGTACAAGCCGAAAAGCCACACAGCACAGCACACTTCAGGAACTCCAGCTAGGCACACTTTGCATATCTTTAGATTGAAATCTGAAACCCACCACCACACCTTAAGATCCACACAATGGCACTGACTCCAGCCAGGTGGCTAAAGATGCAAACTACAAACAAATAAACAACTGAAATATATTGGGGGCCATCTATTCTATTGAAACCACCACAGCTTGTTTAGCAACATCTGCCTTTGAAGGCACCTTTGAAATGTTGGGCTCCAGGGCAAGCTGTGAATGGAGCCATGGACACAAGCAGCTGAGTCCTCTATTCTTTCTACTGCCTAGACTTCCTCTGGAGCATAAATGTGATATGAGCTGCTGAGGCCCACTAGAAACAGTTTGGTTGATGTCATCATCTTCAATATTGAGTAGCTAAATGCACTTTCAACTTCAAAGGCAAATGGGGACATTTCACATTCAAGCCGTAACACTCCCATCCTCTGGTCACCACACATAGCTGTCAAGGACCCAAGTAGATTGCTGTTATCCCCTGTTTGTCATCCTCCATAGAACTGGGCTGAGGGTGAAAGAATGCTTGGTCATAGGGGCTGGAGAGGTGGCTTAGCAGTTAAGCACTTGCCTGTGAAGCCTAAGGACCCCGGTTCGAGGCTCTATTCCCCAGGACACACATAAGTGAGATGCACAAGATGGTGCATGCATCTGGAGTTCTTTCACAGTGGCTGGAGGCCCTGCCGTGCCCATTCTCTCTCTCTCTCTCTCTTTCTCTCTCTGTCTGTCACTCTCAAATAAACAAAAAAATTAAAAAAAAAAAAGAATGCTTGGTCATAGACCTCTGTCTATCAGTGACATCATTTCCACGCACATCCCATGAGTATAGTCCTCACCATATGGCTACATAAGAAGAAAGAGCCCAGTCAGAGCTTGGCTGGCTAATGTGTTGGATATTCTCGTATTCAGAAGGGAGACTGAGTTGTGATGGACAGGTAGCCATTGCTGGGACACAAGCTCCTTCATTCGTCACCTCCCTCCCTCTATGTTACTCAGGCTAGCCTTGATCTCCTGGACTAAAGGGATCTTCTTGCCTCAGCCTCCAGAGAAGCCGGTGATACAGCCACAGCTTAGATGCATGGAATTCTTGGTGGCTGGGTACCTCCTGAGATTCAGGTGCAGTTTCCATGAAGTGAGATGCTAGGATTCCTATTGAACTTCTGTAAGATTCCTGGTATTCCTGTAGTCCCTTTACAGTCATACTTGAGTTGTTTTGTGTGCATCTTGTAACTAAGAGGATTTAACTAAAACTGGAGATAAAGCACTCAGTTCTTTGAGTACTTGGCCAATATAAGTTCTTATTCCCTATGTGTTTGTTTACATTCGTTTTGATCCTAAAGGAATTAAGGTAAATTCTAATATCTTTTCTCCACATATGTTCAGTGCATCTCAAGAAACAAGAAACAAGTTCTTTGGAACCAAAATGTTTAAGAAAGGTGGGCACACACTTTAGGGAATATGTCTTTCAGATCTGACTCCTTCCTTGAACCTCCCCCCGCCCCCCCCCAGGCCCTCCTGGGCATAGCTGGCATGTCAGCATGAAAGTGTTGCTACTCTGGGCCTCTGAGAGGAAGATTCCATTTAAATATAGCACAGCCTGTTTCATTTGGAGCACTTGCAGAGATGCATAAGTGAGTGAAAATCCTAAATTAGATAATTCTTAAAAGGACGGTAGCTTCATTATTCTCGAGTACACAGAGTAACTTAAACTCAGCAATGAAGTGTTCTTTGTAGAAGCCCCCAGGGACATTCCTTAATGAGTAGATTATAATTATTGGTAATCAGCATAACAGTTCCCTGCTATCCGTGCTCTGAAAGCAATAGAGCATATTAAGTCATTTGGATATTCCAGGGGGCAATTTTGTTTACAACATTAATTTGCTCTGTATATATCCTTTATAGCTGAACCCTCTGTTCTTTAAAAGAAAAAAGAAATGTAAAGGCTGTCTTCACTAGACAACATCTAATTACACTTACAGAAAGCCGACAGATGCACAGTAGGACTGGAGAGGCGCTGGATGACCGGGATTCTTGGCCCATGGTGCCCTGATGGGACTATAGTTCCAGCTTGCAGTTGAGGCCTAGTGCAAGCTCTGGCTCTGTTACCTACTAGCTGAGTAGCCCAGAACTTTACTGAGTCTCAGATTCTCCTCTGTAAAATGGGGACAGGTTTTTGTTTTATTGTTATTTCCCCCCACCCCCCTTGGCAGGGTTGGTGTGAGCACAAACTGTGGTAATGGAAGCTCTTAATATAGCAGGTAATAAATACTGACTGCCTCCTTCCTTTGTTGGTGCTTTTGGCTAGAAGGGAGCTTCTATAGTGGCCAAGTGACATAAGCTTGACCCTTCTCCACACCCAACCCCTACCCACCAAGTGGAGACGGGTGGCATCTCAAGTGGTGCCATTCTGTTGCCACAGCCTCTCTTCCTAGCGTACCTGGGTCTGAGAGGACATAAACATCAACAGTCCTCTTCGCAGCAGCAGAACACATGGGTGAAAGGGAGTTTGGTTTGCCAAGGCCTTGTTTTAGTTGTGCTGTTGATTAATGTTATTAAGAGCTAGAAGCTATGCTAAGTTCCCCATATAACAAGGCATGGAGTGCACTGGCGTGGAGGTGCATGCCTGTGCAAGTTCAAGGGCAGACCAAAACAAGCAAGGACAAAAGAAAAGACTTAAAGGAAGGTAGGGACTCCATTGCATCAGTATTTTAAAGATTATTTTGAGGTGCCTTATGATTGTGACATCACTGGTCACCTGGGCATGTGCAAACTGGGTAAGCTGTTTCCTTTGTCAGCATTTTTGTAGCGTGCATTGTTGGTGCTATAGGAATTCAATGGAATTGCCCTTTAAGATATTGCCAGAAAAGATGGTGCTGTGATCTTGTATCCTGGTGAGAGGTTATTTTGTACCCAGGTGCAGGTGCAGAACTGTGGGGTTGATGTTCATGTTAGTGAAGTACAGATTTGTCATCAGAGGAGTAAACATGAGACAATAGCCGTGGGCAAAGTAGCAAGTGCTGTTTTTGGAACTAAGAAAGAAGGATACCCATTAATAAACGAGGCCTGACACGCCAGGATGGTGTGAAAACATCACCGGTCAAACACCAAGAAGGCCAGCGAATGAAGGCGAAACTCTCACCCCTTGGATTAATGGAAGAGCTTCAGTGCAGCGAGAGGCCCAGTGTGACCAGTTCATGCAAAGCGCAGTACTGACTAATGGTTAAAGTGTGAATTGATTTGTCAGAAACATCCTGCTGACTTTGAACAGGAGCTGATTAGCTCTTGGGGACATGTGATCCAATATAGGAGAAAATGAAATGAGTTTAAGTCAAAGATGAAACGCTAATGAAATTGGGTGTTCTTCAACATGCCTTGACAATCTGAAAAAAGGCTCGAAGTCCTTTGAGTGTGGTTTGAGAGTGCTGGGGCTTGTCTTCAGGTCTGGGAGGAACCATAGGCACACAGATGGCTGTTGGGAAGGAAGAAGTCTGTGAGACTCACAAGTCCCTAGAAGTAGGACAAACAGTACCTCACTCATGGTTACATGGGAAGCACCTTGGTCTGCCAGGAGGGAACAAAGGGAAGCCAGAGGCAAGAGCTTTCACTGTGGTTTCCAGGAAGCAGCAGAGGAAGCAGAGCAAGCGGGCTTGAGACTGGCTAATGTGGGTCCTTTAGGCAGAAGCGGTGCGGAAGCTGTTCCTTAGTTGTCTGGTGCTTGGCCCTGAGGTGAAGACGGCAGAGTGTAAGAGCTCTTAGCTGAAGGAGGCGGTAGAGGGTGTGGGCTGTGGATTTGCTGGTTAGCATGTGAAGGGTGGGTCCCCAGGGGTTGATGGCTGTTTCAAGGCATTAGTAAACTCTTATACTAACCCTGAAGGGGAAGTCCCTTCCGAATCAGCAAGGGGGCTGGAGAGATGGCTGAGCACTTAAAGGCACTTTCTTGCAAAACATGATGGCCCTGGTTTGATTCCCCAGTTCCCACCTAAAGCCAGATGCACAAAGTGGCACATATATCTGGAATTCATTTGTAGAGGCAAGAGGCCCTGGAGTGCCATATGGGCATGGTCTCTCTCTCTCTGCTTGCAAGTAAAAAAATTAAAGAAATATTTATTTTTAGTTTTTACTTTAAAAAAAAAAAGATTTTATTTATTTATTTATTAGAGGCAGAGAGAGGAAGAGAGAGAATGGGCACACCAGGGCCTCAAACCACTGCAAACAAACTCCAGATGCATGTGCCACCATGCATGTGCCACCATTGTGTGGCTTACATGGCATCTGGAGAATTGAACCTGGGTCCTTAGCCTTCACAGGCAAGCACCTTAACTGCTAAGCCATCTCTCCAGCCCTAGGTTTACTTGTTTGAGGTAGGGTCTCACTCTATCCCAGGCTGACTTGGAATTCACTATGTAATCTCAGGGTGGCCTCAAACTCACAGCGATCCTCCTCCCTCTGCCTTCTGAGTGCTGGGATTAAAGGTGTGTACCACCATGCCCAGCTTAAATTAAAAAAAATTTTTTTTTTAATTTAAAGACTACAGAATTAGCAAGGTCCCAAGCTGTTAAAGAATCTGGAAATAGCAGGCATGGTTAATACAGTGTAGAAACAATGACAAGTGAAAAGCACTGGCTCCAGACCCGGATTCAGTTTCTACCTAGGCTTCTGCAGCCATATGCTCTCCTTGAACCACTCTCTGTGGAGGAAAGCCATTTCCATGTCTCAAGGACACTTGAGAAACCTTCTGATTCACCCACTTGTCAGGGAACTGAAGCTTCCTGCCAACAGCCAGGGTGGGTGAGACACAGGGGATTCCCACCCTCCAGCGAAGTCGACAAGCCTCAGGAGAAGCCAGAGCCACACAGCTGAGCTGCTTCCAGGTTCTGGGCTCAGAAATGATCAGATGCATCAAAGTGCTGCCTTTGAAGATGATTTGTTTGGCTGTATGTAATTTACTTACCTAATGGTGTGTATTTTGTGCTGTAGTACTTTATAATTGAAACATGAAAGGTTATCCCCATGTATCTAAGGAAACTGATCTCAGAGTAAGCGGTTTGCCCAAAGTGACATTATTAATGTCAAATAGATGTTAATCCAGTTTGTATCGGAATTCATTTACATTTTGAATTTACTTAGGTCTAAACTGGTATTCTGCTGATTATCAAAACACCAGTTAGTAAGGAATGATAAATGTTTTTGTGACTGTACTATGTGTCTGTCCCCTTCATTATAGGAAGATGACCCCACAAAGGTATTATATTAGGCACTTTTCTCCTTGCTGTGACAAAATACCTGACAAGAGCAGCTTAAGGGAGGCTTTATTTTGGGTGACAGTTTGAGAGTAAAGGCCACCATGGTGGGAAAGCAAGGCGGCAGGAGTGCGAGGCAGCTGGCCGCCTTGCATCTGCAGTCAGGAAACAGAGATGGGTGCTGGTGCTCGCCAGTGTTGCCACACACACATAGGGTGGGTCTTCCCACCTCAGTTAAACTAACAGACTCACCCAACTGTGTGTTTCCAAAGTAATTCTAAATCTAGTCAAGTTGACAAATTAACCATCACAGGTATCTTTTATTGACTGTTGAGAATAAATCCCACACACTTTTTCTTTTTAACACTATGTGTGTTGGCTTCTTCATTTATTTATATAGCAAACATTTATTTAGGACCTTCTAAGTGCCAGGGAATATAAAAATGTATATATGATAGCCAAGATCCCCCTTTTTTTTGGTGTGTGTCTGTGTGTGTGTGTGTGGTCTATGCACATGTGTATGCAGATGCCCTGAGCCCCATGTGCATGTTTGTGGAGTTCAGAGGCCAAAGTAAGACATTGGTATTCTCCTCCATTGTTCTTCCACCTTATTTCTCTGGGGGGGAAAAAAAAGCCTAAATAGTCCCATTTTTTTCAGCTGTACGAGTTGACCAGTGAGCCCACTGAATTTTTGTCTTTGCCCCCACTGGGATTACAGGTACATACAACCATGCCTAGTTTAATACTCTTGAAGTTTGAGTTTTTAGTCTGGTAATGTTATGTCTCCAACTATTAGCCTCTGTCCTGGAAAGAAACAGGTGCCCCCCCACTCCTGTTCTAGCCCTCCTCGGTGGGGTTATTGGTATTCACCATAGGGTCATGAATGCACCAGTCAGTCTCTGGGATATGCCTATCCACCTTGTGGCTCTTACAATTTCCCCTGCCCCTTCTGCAATGTCCCCTGAGCCTTGGAGGACATGTTATATAAGTCTTCTTTACTGTTGAGCTCTCTGCATCCTCAGATTTTTCTGTGTTAATGAATTTTTAGTCTCCTCAGTGTCTACTGCCATCTCTCTGGAGGAGGTTGTTAGGCTAGCAGTGACAGTAGCACTTACCTTTATTTTGTTTTTGGTTTTTCAAGGCAGGGTCTCACTCTAGCCCAGGCTGACTTGAAATTCACTATGTATCTCAGGGTGGTCTTGAACTCACAGCAATCCTCTTACCTCTGCCTCCTGAGTGCTGGGATTAAAGGCGTGTGCCACCATGCCTGGCTCACTTACGTCTTTTTAAAGAAGACTTTTTCTTCTTTTAATATTTTTTTAAATTTATTTGAGAGAGAGAGAGAGAGAAGGAGAGAGAGAGAGAGAGGAGAACACCAGGGGCTCCAGCCACTGCAAATGAACTCCAGACGCATGTGCCACCTTGTACATCTGGTTTATGTGGGTCCTGGGGAGTCAAACCTAGGTTCTCTGGATTTGCGGGCAAGCGCCTTAACTGCTAAGCCATCTCCCCAGCCAAGAACTTATGTTTAATCCACCACTTCTACTGTGTTGTCTCCTGGGACCTGGAAGATGTGACAAAGATGGCTCTTCTCATGCTATGCAATTGGCTTTCTTTCACTGAACTGATGGATCTTAGATCTCCCTGGCATTCACTGCCATCTGTAAAAAGCAGATTCTTCAGCCAGGAGTGAGAGCAGTATAGATCAAAGAGGATAAGCACAGTCATTAAAAAAAAACTTTTGATGGGTATACCCTCTTGTCTTAGCCAGTGAACAGTGGGAGCTTCCCTCTACAGTCTGTGACCTTCCTATCCATTTGGTCCGACTTAGTTCTCAGTACCAGGTATGAATTCCTTCCCACTGAGCAGGTCTCGTATCCCATCAGAGAGCAGTTGATTACCTCCATAGCCTGTGTGGCACCATTTTACAGATGTGTACACATTGCTTGGCTGGTTGATTTTGCATTTTGCATATCCCCTGTTGTTCACCCTATTTTTGACCATTATCCCATAGCAGCTCACATAGCACTTCCCAGCACTATGAGGACTAGGTAGCAGGGAGCTGTCTTTCTTTTCAGTTCCAGCATGATCTCTGATGTCCTGTGACCACAGCCTGTGATGTCTTCAGCAGTAGGGTCTTATCATTACATCTGGTGGGTAATCAAGTGATTTGTCTATGGCCTGTGTTGTTTTGGGGACCTCGTGGGTCTCCCTGACCAACATGTCACTGTGGGGGCAACCCACTTCTGGCAGTGGGATTTACCAGCAAGAACCTGTGGTTTTAGGGTTAAGCTTTCTCCACTCACTACAGGCTACTTCTGCCAGGACTATTCCTCCCCCTGCATTAAGAGTTATATTTTTAAATTAGCTAATCAGGAGGAATATTTCTATGTTACTGATTCATGCTGTCATTTGATCAATTTGGAGTTGATTTCTTATATATTATTTATTTATTTATTTGAGAAAGAGAGATGGGGAGAGAGAGAGAGAGTGAGAGAGAGAGAAAGTGAAGATGGGCATGTCAGGTCCTGTAGCCATTGCAAATGAAGTCCAGACACATGCACCACGTTGTGCATCTGGCTTTACATGGGTCCTGGGGAATCAAACTGGGTCCTTCGGTTTTTCTGGCAAGCACCTTAACCACTAAGCAATCTTTCCAGCTCTGGAATTGAGGCAGGGTGAGAAAAAAGGGTCTAGATTCATTCTTCTCCATGTAGTTATCCAATTTCTTTAGTACCATTTGTTGACAATACTGTCTTTTCTCCAGTGTGCATTTTTTTGTTTTGTTTTGTTTTTGGTTTTTGAGGTAGAGTCTCACTGTGGCCCAGGCTGACCTGGAATTCACTATGTAATCTCAGGGTGGCCTGGAACTCATGGCAATCCTCCTACCTTTGCCTCCTGAGTACTGGGATTAAAGACATGTGCCACCATGCCCAGCTTGTAGTGTGCATTTTTGTAGTTTACTAGAACTTATACCTGATCTTCTGTTCTATTCCATTGTATATATGTCGGTTTTTGTGCCAGTACCATGCTGTTTTTATGACTATGGCTTTGTAGTATATCATGAAATCAGGTATGATAATGCCACCAGTAGTATTCCTTTTCCTGAGTACATTTTTGGCTATCTGAGTCTTTTTTTGTGCTTCCATATGAATTTTGAGACTGTTTTCTAACTCTGTGAAGAATGTTGCTGGAATTTTGATTGAAATTGCATTGAATTTGTATATTGCTTTTGATAGGTTAGTCACTTTCACGATATTAATTCTTCTGATCCCTGAGCATTTGGAGGCTTTTCTATCTTTTCATGTCTTCCTCAATTTCTTTCTTTAGAAAACAGCAGTATCTTAATAAATGTGCATGAATTTTAACCCAGCTGAAATATTTGCATATGGAACAAGATGTATGTTCACCGCAACCTTCTCATCATGATAAAGTGGAAATTATTGAATGTAATCAATAGAAGACTAAATCATGAAGCACCCTTAAAGTGCTATCTGATACAGCTGTTGAAGACAGCAAGGCCAGGCTTCCATGTTGACTAGGAGAGCTGTCCCAGACACAGTAATTGAAGAACTATTTTTAGTGTGGTGCAATTGTTTTTGTAAAAGAAAACAAATAAATGACTAAACTCTGTGCTAAATTTGAAGTCAATATAGATATAAATAGATGTATGCTGTTGAGCCAGGAAACACTTTTGAGAGGATGTGGATGGCTACTGATGTGGCAACCTCTGCAAAGTAAGTGGGCATGCACGAGAGAGAAGGCAGACATTTACTGTTAACATATTCCTCTTAGCTTTGCAATTTGTTTTTACTACACTCATGACTTTCTCTCTCTTCCTCCCTCCCTCCATTCCCTTCTCCCTCTTTCTCTCTTCCTTCCTTCCTTTCTTTTTCCTTCCTTCCTTCCTTCCTTTCTTTTTCCTTCCTTCCTTCCTTCCTTCCTTCCTTCCTTCCTTCCTTCCTGTCTCTCTCGCTTTCTTTCTTCCTTTGTTCTTTCTTTCTTTCTAGACAGGGTTTCATTAGTAGCCCAGGCTGACCTTAATTTACTATGTAGTCCAGGGTGGCCTTGAATACATAGTGATCCGTCTACTTTAGCCTCCCAAGTGTTAGGATTATAGGACTATAGGAGATACTATGCCAGTTCTGAACATATGTTTCCTTATTTATTTTATTTTTTATTTTCTTTGGAGATGGGGTCTTAATATATAGCTCTGAAACTAACTGGCCTCAAGATCAGTATGTAGACCAGGCTGGCTTCAAACTGGCAGCCATCCTTCTGCCTCTGCTTCCCGATTGTTGGGATAACAGACATGAACCACCATACCTGGTTGAACATTTTTTTCTTTAAAAATAACTTTTAGAATTAAAAAGGGAAGCCAGGCATGGTGGCACACGCCTTTAGTTCCAGTACTTGGGAGGCAGAGGTAGGAGGATCATCATGAGTTCAAGGCCACCCTAAGATAAGTCAGATGCACAAGGTGGCACATACATCTGGAGTTTGTTTGCAGCAGTTGGAGGCCATGGCACACCTATTCTCTCTCTCTCTCTCTCTTCTCTCCCTCTCTCTTATCTGCCTCTCTCCCATTCTCTCTCCCAAATAGATAACTAAATATAAAAATAAAAATATTAGAATTAAAAATTATAGCTGGACATGGTGGTGCATGCCTTTCTATCACTTGGGAGGCTTAGATAGGTGGATCACCATGAGTTTGAGAATAGCCTGGGATTGAGTTCCAAATCAGGCTGGGCTAGAGTGAGACCATACCTGTAAAACACATACACACACACACACACACACACACACACACATTAATTATAGGGCTGGGGTGCTCCCTAGTATTTGTGAGGCCTTAAGTTTGATTCCCAGCATCACTAAGAATAATAGGCATAATAATAGTAATATGTAATAATAGTAATAGCTATTATTATGGTAGAAACAAAATTTATCATGTTAATTATGTCTAGGTGTAATATATAATTCAATAGTGTTAAGTATATTCACATTATTATATGCACATTGTGTAACCCATTTACAGAACTTTTTAGGACTTTTTTTTTTTTTTTTCGAGGTAAGGTCTCACTCTAGCTCAGGCTGACCTGGAATTCACTATGTAGTCTCAGGGTGGCCTCAAACTCATGGTGATCCTCCTACCTCTGCCTCTCGAGTGCTGGGATTAAAGGCATGTGCCACCACACCCAGCTTAGAACTTTATTTTTTAAAGTGCTGTAGATTATTAAGCATATGCTATGCCACTAAGATATACCCAAACTCCTGAAGCTTTATTTTATTTTATTATTTTGGTTTTTCAAGGTGGGGTCTTTCTCTAGTCCAGGCTGACCTGGAACCCACTATGTAGTCTCAGAGTGGCCTTGAACTCTCAACGATTCTCCTACCTCTGCCTCTCGAGTGCTGGGATTAAAGGCGTGCGCCACCATGTCTGGCAGAGTTGTCACTTCTTGACTATTGTGAAGAATGATGCCATGAATAATGGGAGTGGAATTGTCCCTGAAATCCTGCTTTCACAGTTTGGATCTGTACCCGGACCTGGAACTTAATGAGACTGCTAAGGAAGTATTTACCCCACGGATTCACCTGTAGTGGCAGAGGGGGTGTTACGGAGACGCCCTGGACTAGTTGAACTGAGTATTGAGGCCAGGATTTTCTTTCCTTTACTGGCCTCCTGGGGCTTAGCAACTTCATTCTAGTCCCCTGAGCGTGTCCTTCACACAGAGGCAGGAGGAGGCTTAACCTGTCTGTGAACCTGGCTACTCCTGTCTGCATTAATTCAGCACGTTTCTATAGCTCCCAAAGGAAGAGAGGCTGCGGCAGCATTTAATTAGTGGCCAGGAACATGCTTTCCCAAGGACACGACTTATTTCTCGGCCAGCTGTTGCCGGTTGCTTCCTGGCAACATGCAGCCTGCCCATCTGATTGCTCTAAGGCCCTTCTCTCCATGGCTATCTACCTGCTGTCACGGCGACAGGGTGGGGGTAAGCACCCCTGGGTCTTGGGCTAATTCTCTAGAGATGTGAGTGAGCTGAACCTGTTATTTCTGCCAGCTCTGGTGCTAAACCTCTTGACTCTTAAATGACCTACTGATGGGCTGGTCAGGTGCCCCACTATGCCTTTCCTTCAAGTTCATGATTAGAGCAGACAGAAAGAACATCACCAGCTGTAACAGCCACAGTCACAGGTCCTAGAAAAGTTAACTGGGATTCTAAAGTGCCTGTGAATTGAGGGACTTGGAGAAGAGAGAATGGCCTGGCCTCCGTGGGCAGAGTCTACCTCTCAGGAGGTGATGACGGCTGTTGGACACCCCCCCCACCCACACACACCCAGCACATCACCCCTGCAAGACCAATGAGGGCGCCTCATCCTAGGTGACCAGTTAGTTGTTTTTGGCTTTTAGAGGCCTTGAAAGGCAAGTGGGGGAGCAGAGGTCAGCAGCAGTCACCACTCTGAACTTGAGCTTGCCATGCACTGGGGCCTGAGAGACACACCCTGGGGCCAGGCTGTGGCCCCTGTTCCATCCAGTGCTGCTCTTGCAGAGGCTGACTGAGGTCTTCCCGCTGCTGTGACGTAACTGGTGCATTTGCGACTGCAATATCCTTTTTTGGGGGGGAGGGGCATGAGGAGTCCTCAGTCCCACATGCCAAAAGCCAGGGCCAGCATGCTCAGTCCCCACCTCCTTCATCAGCCCTGTGGACGTGAACCCTGTCTGTGTTTCTCTGCAGCCACTGTGGTTGCATGACTGAGTCTGCAGGGGTCACCTCAGAAGTCACTCTTCAACTCATCCCACAAATATTTACTTTTGAGTATCTGACCTTGGGTGAGGCACTGGGCTAAAAAGACCAATGAGGTGTGGTCCTTACATCTGTAAGTTTATGGACCAGATGGGGAGATAGATAAGTAAACAGGAAGTGATCAGGTAGAGGGGTACCTGAGGGATACATATGACTCAAACAGCAAGTGTGTGTGTCTGTGTGTGTAAGCTTTGGAAAGATGTTATCTGAGCTGAAAATCCTGCAGAATGAGTTCACCTGGTAGCAAAGGTGGAAAGGTGGGGGAATAGGACGAGGTATTCCAGCTAAAAGCATGTAATATAGAGGCATGGAGGCACGAGAGAGCTGGCATGCCTGGGGACCAGAAAACCAAGCCTCCAGTTTCCTGAGACTAAGTGAAGCCATAGAGGTGGCCAGGAAGACAATGGAGAACAAACCCAAACATGAAGTGCCTTCCTGGCCTGCTGAGGCCTTGTGCTTATAGAACCCTTGAAGAGTTTGATCTGCTAAACCGCATGTCAGGTTTGTTTCTCTAAGATTACTCTGGAGAATGTATGGAATATCACCGTGAAGCCCATTTTTATATGCAGTTAACATGCCTTCATAATTTTTTTATTTTTGGTTTTCTGAGGTAGGGTCTCACTCTAGCTGTAGTCTCAAGGTGTCCTTGAACTCATGGAAATCCTCCTACTTCTGCCTCCCAAGTGCTGGGATTAAAGGTGTGCGCCACCACACCCAGCTTGCCTTAATAATTTTTTTTGTTGTTGTTGTTGTTTTTTGTTTTTTGAGGTAGGTTCTCACTCTTGCTCAGGCTGACCTGGAATTCACTATGTAGTCTCAGGGTGGCCTTGAACTCATGGTAATCCTCCTACCTCTGCCTCCCAAGTGCTGGGATTAAAGGCCTGCGCCACCACGCCCGGCAGCCTTAATAATTTTTAAAAGGAAAAATAAAGGACAAAGATATTTGGGAAAAGAATGAAAGAGTAAAGCATTAAAAAAAAATGAGAGATTGGCCGGGTGTGGTGGCACACGCCTTTAATCCCAGCACTTGGGAGGCAGAGGTAGGAGGATCGCTGTGAGTTCGAGGCCACCCTGAGACTCCATAGTGAATTCCAGGTCAGCCTGGGCTAGAGTGAAACCCTACCTCGAAAAACCAAAAAAAAAAAAAAAAAAAAAAAGAGAGAGAGAGAGAGATTGCTCAGTAGATAAAGGTACTGGCTTGCAAAGCCCGACGGCCCAGGTTTGATTTTTCAATATCCACATAAAGCCAGACACACAAAGTAGTTCATGTGTCTGGAGTTTGATTATAGTGGCAAGAGACCCTGGCATGCCCATTTCTCTCTCTCCTAAATAAATAAATAAAACGATTATTTTTTTAAAGATTACTCTGAGTTGTATGCACAAAGTGGCACATGCATCTGGAGTTTGTTTGCAGTGGCTAGAAGTCCTGGCATATCCATATGTGCTCTCTCTCCCTCTCTCTCTTTCTGCTTGTAAATAAATAAATAAATAGTATTTTAAAAAAGACGACTCTGTGTATAGAATGCGTTTGGTAAGGGAGTGGCAGTTAGGAAGCAAGGAGATGAGAAAAGAGGCCATTATAGCATACAGAAAAGAAAACCTAGGCATAGGGGACTCCTTTCTCACAACTGGCATTGGACTATAAAGTCAGCAGAAGCTGACAAAATCAGCATTGGTCAGTGACAGCTATGGTCAGATGACTCGGCTGCCCTAAGCCTTGACCTGTCTTCACCTGCTGCCTCTTGGATGGGGTCTCTGTGCTGAGCACTCACACATGGCCCTACCTGGCCCAGGGCATTGCTTCTCCATGCCCTTACCCGGCTTCAGTGCTCTGTGTCCTGGGAAGGATGGGCATGAGTGTTCATCGACTAGTGGTAGCCAACAGATGGACAGGATGGGTGGACGGAGTGCTGTAGAGAAGTGAGCAGTTGTCTGTGGGGAATGAGGAAAGGACAGAGGGAGGGATGAGTTAGACAAGCGCAGTAAAGTAGTGTCTGACCAGGTCTAGCGAGCCAGGAAGAGACCCTCTGGAAAGAGAAGGTGACATGAGACATCAGGGTAAAATGAACCTGGAGGAACAGGGCTCCAGACTACAGGTCCCTGAGGAGCCAGAGTTAAAGTGTGCACTGACCTCTACTAGACAGTGGCTTAGATTCATTAGCATTTATTAACTCCTTAAATTCTCACAACAGCCTTGTGATATTAATCCCCCCCCACCCCCGCGAGGGTCTCACTGTAGCACAGGCTGACTTAGAACTCACTCAGAAGTTCCAGCCGGCCTTGGACTCACAGCAGTCTTCCTACCTTTGCCTCCCAAGTGCTGGGATTAAAGGTGTGCTCCACCCTACCCGGCCGTGATATTAAGCTTTACTGTCACCTGATTTAGAATCCTCTAGTAGATTGAGGTACACTACTAGATGTGTCTGTGAGGGTGTTCCCAGAGAGGATTAATTGAATGGAGAAGGCTCAGCCTTGAATGTGGGCACTGTTCTATGGGAACCTGGATTAATACATGGAGAAACAGGAGAAAGGCAGCTGAATTGAAATTGCCCTTCCTCTGCTTCTGAGCCAGCTGTAGAGGTGAACTCCCTGCTTCATCGTGCCGTCACCCTGTCAGCTCATAGCTACGAGGCAGGAACTACTGTGGACTGTCACTTTAAAGACAACCAAGTAGAGATTAGGGGACATCTCTAGGTCCTCAGTTACTGGCCTTGGTCACTAAGTAGAGGAGTCTGGATCAAGCCCACGTGGTCTGCGTCTGTGGAAAACTGTCACAGGGTCACCTACTTCTGTTGCTGTGTCTAGAGGATTGTGAGATAGTCGCAGTATAAATGGATTTTGTGAGAGAATGAATAATATGACTATTTTCAGATTGAAACATTTGCCCCCAGCTAGCACACGCTGGACGTGAAGTTGGGATTTGAGTTCAGTTCTGCCTGATTCTGCTGCTGAGCTGTTTTCCCAGGCATCTGCCCTTAGGACCAGACCAGACTGAAGGGAGTGAGGACATCATGTAAACCTGAGGCGAAGGGTGGTTGACCAGATGTCTAGAAGGTGAAAGCAAGGGGAAGTAGGAGTGAGGAGGGAAGGGGTCTGTGCTGATCAGCTTACCGTCACGGAAATCAAACGCCTGAGGAGATCCACTTTGGCTCACAGTCTCAGGGCCTGTGGTGAAGCAGAATGTCATGGCAGGGAACTTGGGGGACAGAGTTGCTACCAGGAAGCAGAGAGAAAGGCGGGGGCCAAGGACACACCACCAGTGACAACATGCTTCTTCCTGCGGGGCCCCACCTCCTAACATTTCCACTGCCTTCTTACTAGCACCATCGTCTGGGGGAACCGTACCTCCACACATGCTGGGGGACAGTTATGATCCAAACCACAACATGGCTGGAGGGACCAAGTTTATCTCACTGACTGAGGGAGACAAGCCGGACAATGACTTATCCTGATCCCTTGCTTTCTCAGCTGTCTGACCCTATTGTGTTACTTCTTGCAGCCTGCATTTCCTCCTCTGTGAAAAGGCATGGTATTCTGACTTTCCAGTGTTGGGCCGAGGATGAAATTCGAGACAGTACATGTGGGCCAGGTGTGATGTACAGAGAGTGCTTGACACATGCAGCAGAATGCACTTGCTGAGCGTCAGCCCAGGGGCTTCCCCTCTGAAGGGCTTGCCGCCTGTTATTGGGCCAGGGTGCGTGCAAAGGGGTGCTTGAGGGGTTAACTGAGCACATTCAAGTCACTCCACCAACGGCGAGGAAAGACTAGCTTTTCCCATTTCCAGTGAGACCATGGGGCATGCTGTCCTTGGTTCTGCCTTCCTTCCAGCTGCTTTCTATTGAGGAAGTGAAAATAGGAAGCCACCACCTCTCCAGTGCCCCACCGTGCAGCCAAGCCCGGCCTGTCCCAGCCTGCAGACACCTTGTAGGTATGTGCATGTTCTATTGCGTGAGCCACAGAACAACAGGGAGCCTGGCTCCGGGAGGGTGCAGACGAAAGCCAGAGAAGACAGTGTCCTCCCCACCCTGCCCGGGACACACAAAAGAGTGGCTGGGCTCTGGCCCTTAGTTCCGTAAGTGTCACAGGGCTGAAAGGAGACCTGTCCTGCACGCTCACAGTGAAGACTAGCTGGAAGGCTGTCAGAGGCCACCTATTTCAGAATCTCAATAGCCTCGAGTTCAAGGCTTCAGCTTGCCTTTACCATGGTTTTAGTGATCTCACTTCCATAGTCTCCTTCTCATAAGCACTGAGCGACACTGTCATTTGTTGGGGTTTTCTAACGGTCAAGTCTGTCTGGGTTTGGGTGAGTAAAGCCCAGGCTTCTCCAAAGGGCGATCACAGCTGACGTTCTTCCAGTCAGTTCTCCCTTGTCAGACTTCTGGAACTATCTGCAAAGGGGCTGCTGTGGGAAGCACCCTTACTAAGGCAGTGGGACCCGGACAGTAATACTATATCTTAGTAACAAAATACCACTTCTGAGCCTGGATTGGTGGCGCACACCTTTAATCCCAGCACTTGGGAGGCAGAAGTAGGAGGACTGCTGTGAGTTGGAGGCGAGCCTAAGACTTCATTGTGAATTAATTCCAGGTCAGCCTAGGCTAGGGCGAGACCCTACCTCAAAC